>CM070778.1:114387232-119238482 GCA_036346955.1 Dipus sagitta | reverse complement strand
TGAATGACTAAGTCTGAAATGATCTTTTATTTTTGTTTTTCAAGGTAGAGTCTCACTCTAGCCCAGGCTGACCTCGTATTCACTATGGAGGTCTCAGGCTGGCCTCGAACTCTGGCCAATCTTACCTCTGCCTCCCCAGTGCTGGGATTAGAAGTGCACACCACCACGCCCAGTTTTGAAATGACCTCATAAAGACTATTCAAACTCAGCATTGGGATTGATAGCTTCCTGTGATAGGGGCCCAGCTTAGGGCTGGAGATGGCACCAGGAGAGCATGCATAGAGCAGGCAGACTGCGCCCAATTCTGGACCTACCTCTTCACACATCCCATCCGGGTCCTCAACACAGCCTCACTCCCAGTTACTGGATACTGGCTGCAGCTTAAGGAGAGCTCTGCGAAACAACAATGAGAGACTCCTCGTTCACCTCCGTGAGGGCAGGACCTTGCCTTGCTTATTCATTGCTACATCCGGCACCCTACAGAGCAGTACCCACTCTGGGCACTTTAGAAATATTAACTGAGGGGCTTGGGATGTAGTTCAGTGACAGAGCACTTGCCTAGCTTGCACAAGCAAGTCACTGAGTTCAATCTCCAACACTGCCAAAATCCAAAAACACAATTCTTACTGAATGAGTGAGAAGTTGCCCAGGTGGAACGACAGGCTGGTGACTTCCAGTGCTGGCTTCTCTAAGACTTCCCTAGACATTTTTTTTTTTTTTTTTTTTTTAATGGCCAAAAGATAAGCTGGGGCCTGGGGAGATGGTTCACTAGTTAAAGGTGCTTGCTTGCAAAACCTGATGGCCCTGGTTTCACTCCCTTGTCTATAGCAGCAAGGAGCCCTGGCACACCCATCCTCTCTTTGAAAAATCAATTTAAAAAATATTTTTAGGGCTGGAGAGATGGCTTAGAGGTTAAGGCGTTTGCCTGCAAAGCCAAAGGTTCCTGGTTCCATTCTCCAGGACCCACATAAGCCGGATGCACAAAGGGGCGCATGCGTCTGGAGTTCGTTTTCAGTGGCTGGAGGCCCTGGCGTGCCCATTCTCTCTCTTCTCTCTCTCTCTCTGCCTCTTTCTCTCTCTTAAATAAATTAATTAATTAAATTAAAATATATGTATATATTTTTAAAAACCAAAGACAAGATGGGCATAATGGCGTACATTTGTAACCCCAGCGTTAAAGCAACTGGCTGATTCAATTGTGCAATGCGGAGGTCACTTCTACCCCATAGGCCACTAGAACGCCTCACTTGTCATTTGCAGTTAGGAAGGAACACTGACAAGTTGTTCTTGGTAGGCCACTAATAGGCTTAGGTACGCACACTGAGGCACAGTATGAGACACTCTGCATAATAACAGACTTCAGTGCCACGCTGCACCTAAACTGCTCTGACACTTTAGGAGGGCACTGTTTGTTATGTAGAATAGAAAAACAAAAGTCGAAGTCAGATTGCATTTAGAAAGCTAAACTGGGCGGGTTCACATTTGAAAAATGTGAGCAACATTCTTAATATAGCTGTTTGTGACTAACCTGGGTGTGACATCCAGGAAAAACAATAAATTCACTCACTGTGTGTTTGAAAAGTTAGGGTTTTTTTTTTTTTTTTAAGTTAACTCTTAGAACTTTAAGAAACAAACCAAGAAATTGTTCAAGTAACCAACTAAAGTTTTTTTTATTTAAAAAAAAATTTTTTTTAAGGTATGGTCTAGCTCTAGCCTTGGCTGACCTGGATAATTTCTTTTTTGAGGTAGTGTCTCACTCTAGCTCAGGCTGACCTGGAATTCACTATGTAGTCTCAGGGTGGCCTTGAACTCATGGCAATCCTCCTACCTCTGCCTCCCCAGTGCTGGGATTAAAGGCATGCACAACCACCCAAATAAAGTTTTGCTTAAGAATAGGCTGTTGCCGGTGAATTCCAGGTCATCCAGGACCCTACCTAAAAAAAAAAAAAAGAAAAAGGCTATTAATGGTGGAAAAGTAGGTGTTTAAAAACTACTAAATCGCTGGGCGTGGTGGCGCACGCCTTTAAACCCAGCACTGGGGAGGCAGAGGTAGGAGGATCATAGTGAGTTCGAGGCCACCCTGAGACTACAGAGTGAATTCCAGGTCAGCCTGGGCTGGTGTGAGACCCTACCTCCAAAAACAAAAACAAAAACAAAACAAACAAACAAAAAAAGCGCTACTAAATGAAAAAAAAAAAAAAAAAAACTACTAAAACACTTAAGAAACAAATCAGAAAAATGTAATCATGTCCTCCCCCCCAGATTTCTTTAATTTTTAATTAAAAATTAAATCTTTTTGCTTAGTTTTGTCTTTGAGGCAGGGTCCCACTCTAGCCCAGGCTGACCTGGGACTCACTCTGTATCCCAGGCTGGCTTCAAACTCACTGCACTCCTCCTACCTTGGCCTCTAGAGTGCTGGGCTTAAAGGTGTGCACCACTGTGCCCAATTTAAAAATTAAGATTGGGGCTGGAGAGATGGCTTAGCTATTAAGGCTACCTGTGAAGCCTAAGGACCCAAGTTTGATTTCCCCAGTACTCATGTAACCAGATGCACAAGGTGGCTTTGTGTCTGGAGTTCATTTGCAGTGGCTAAAGGCCCTGGTGTGCCCGTTGTTTCTCTCTCTCTCTTTCAAATAAATAAATAAAATATTTTTTTAAATATTTTTTATTTTGCCAGGCGTGGTGGTGGACGCCTGTAATCCCAGCACTCGGGAGGCAGAGGTAGGAGAATTGCCATGAGTTCGAGGCCACCCTGAGACTCCATAGAGAATTCCAGGTCAGCCTGAGTTAGAGGGAGACCCTACCTTGGATATTAGATATGCGAGAGTTTTTATGCTTACAAATGAATTTTTTGGATTGTTTTTTCTATTTGCATGAAGAATGCCATTGGAGTTTTGATGGGGATTGCATTAAATGTGTAGATTTTTGGTAAGATTGTCATTTTCACAGTATTGATTATTCTAATCCAAGAACAAGGGATGTCTTTCCATTTCCTAGTGTCTTCTGCAATTTCTCACTTGAGTGTTTTAAAGTTTTCATTGTATAGATCCTTTACTTCCTTGGTTAGGTTTATTCCGAGGTACTTTATTTATTTATTTTTTGATGCAATTGTGAGTGGGAGAGACTCTCTCTGATTTCATTCTCTGTGTGTTTGTTGTTAGCATATAGGAAGGCTACTGATTTCTGTGTGTTTGTTTTGTATCCTGCTACATGGCTATTGGTGTTTATCGGCTCTAACAGTTTTCTGGTAGAGTCTTTAGGGTCCTTTATGTATAGAATCATGTCATCTGCAAATAATGATTACTTATTCTCTTCCTTTCCAATTTGTATCCCTTTTATGTGCGTCTCTTGCCTTATTGCTATGGCTAAGACTTCTAGTACTAAATTAAATAAAAGTGGGGACAGTGGACACCCTTGTCTTGTTCCTTATTTTAGTGGAAAAGCTTCCAAGTTTTTCTCCATTTAGTATTATGTTGGCTGTAGCCTTTATTATGTAAATAGCCTTTATTATGCTGAGATATGTTCCTTTTATTCCTAGTCTCTGTAGGAATTTTATCATGAAGGGATATTGGATTTTGTCAAATGCTTTTTCTGCATCTAATGAGATGATCATGTGAATTTTGTCCTTCAGTACATTTACATAATGTATTACACATTGATTTGTGTATGTTGAACCATCCCTGCATTTCTAGGATAAAGCCTGCCTACTTGGTCAGGGTGAATGATCTTTCTGATATGTTCTTGTATTCTGTTTGCCAATATTTTGTTGAGAATTTGTGCATCTATGTTCATGAGGGAGATTGGTCTGTAATTTTCTTTTTTTTGTTCTATCTTTGCCTGGTTTTGGTATCAGGGTGATGCTGGCTTCGTAGGAGTTTGGTAGTTTAGTTTCCATGATTTTGTGTATGCTCTGTAGCTTTTCTTGCCATTGATGTGTAGCTTGGTCCCATTGTGATCAGATAGAGTGCAAGGCATTATTTCAGTTTTCCTGTATTTGTTAAGATTTGTTTTGCGTCCTTATATATGGTCTATTTTAGAGAACATTCCATGTGCTGCTGGAAAGAATGTGTATTCTGCAGCATTTGGATGAAATGTCCTGTAGATATCTGTTAGGTCCATTTGTTCTATGATCTCATTTAATCCAGATGCATCTCTGTCTATTTTTTGCTGGGATGACCTGTCAATTGATGAGAGTGGGGAGTTGAAGTCACCCAGTACAACTATGTTTGGTTTTATCTGTGACCTTAGTTCTAATAGCGTTTGTTTGATGAAGTTGGGAGGCTCTGTGTTAGGTGCATATATGATTAGGATTGTAATGTCCTCCTGTTGGAGTGTGCCTTTAATCAATATAAAGTGACCTTCATTATCTTTCCTAACTAATGTTGGAGTGAAGTCTACCATGTCAGATATTTAGATAGCAACGCCTGCTTGTTTTCTAGGCCCATTTGGTTGAAACACCATTTTGCAAACTTTCACCCTAAGATAGCGTCCATCCTTTGTAGCAAGGTGAGTTTCTTGGAGGCAACAAGTTGAAGGATCCTGCTGTTTAACCCAGTCTGCAAATCTATAAATTTTGGTTGGGACATTGAGGCCATTGATATTGAGTTATTATTGAAAGTTGTGTATTTAATTTTGTCACTTTTCTTGTTTTGTTATTCTTCTGGTTTTACCTTTGCTTTCTTGTGTTAACTAGTATTTGAGTATGGTTTGTTTTTTCCAGGTTCCTTATATGTATGTTTTTCTTTCTCTTCAGCATGGAGGGTCCTTTCAAGTATTTTCTGTAGAGCTGGTTTTGTCTTCAAATATTCCTTTAGCCTGCTTTTGTTGTGGAATATCCTTATTTCTCCATCTATCTGAATGGATAGCTTTGCAGGATAAAGTACCCCTGGTTGACAGTTGTTATCTTTCAGAACGTATACATCATTCCAAGCCTTTCTGGCTTTGAAAGTTTGTGTTGAGTAATCTGCTGTGATCCTGATGGGCTTGCCTTTGTATGTGACTTGATTTTTCTGTCTAACTGCTTTCAATATATTTTCTTTGGATTGTATGTTTGGTGGTTTAATTATAATATGGCGAGGAGAAGTTTTTCCCAGGTTTTGTCTTTTTGGTGTCCTGAAGGCTTCCTATATCTGGATTGGTATCCTTTACCAATTTGGGGGAAGTTTTCTTCTATAATTTTGTTGAAAATGCCTACTATGCCTTTGGAGTGAAATTTTTCTCCTTCTACTATACCCTGAATTCGTATGTTTGATCTTTTCATAGTGTCTTGAATATCTTGGAATTCCCATTCATACTTTCCTATTAGTTTGACTTTCTCTTTGTTGGACTGTATTAGATCTGCCTACCTAGTCTTCTAGCTTAGATATCCTGTCCTCTCCTTCATCCATTCTACTGGTGAGATTTTCTACAGAGTTTTTAAATTCATTGACTCTGTTCTTTATTGCTAGTAATTCTGACTGGTTTTTCTTTTTTATTTCCACTTTCTTATTTATGTCTTGTATTGACCTTCTCATTTCATTAAATTGGTTTCCTGTGTTTTCTTTGGTTCCTTTGATTTCCTCTTTCATTCCTTTGATTCCCTCCCTGATTTCTTTGAACATATTTATAATCATTCTTTTGAAATCTTTCTTAGGCATTTCCTCTAAATCAGTCTCACTAGAGGTCATTTCTGATGCATTAATATTTTTTGTGGATTTATATTATCTTGATTTTTTGTGTTTCTTGTGTTATAATGTATAATTTTTTAAAAGAATGAAGTTTTTTTTGTCTGTTTAAAAAATTTTTTTGTTCATTCTTATTTATTTATTTGAGAGTGACAGAGAGAGAGAGAAAGAGGGAGAGAGAGAGAGAGAGAGAGAGAATGTGCACGCCAGGGTTTCCAGCCACTGCAAACAAACTCCAGACGTGTGTGCCCCCTTGTGCATCTGTGGGTCCTGGGGAACCGAGCCTTGAACTGGGGTTCCTTAGGCTTCATAGGCAAGCACTTAACTGCTAAGCCATCTCTCCAGCCCTCTTTTTTGTCTATTTTTATTTATTTATTTGAGAGCAACAGAAAGAGAGAAAGAGGTAGATGGGGAGAGAGAGAATGGGTTTGCCAAGGCCTCCAGCCACTGCAAACAAACTCCAGATGTGTGCATCCCCTTGTGCATCTAGCTAATGTGGATCCTGGGGAATTGAGCTTCAAACCAGGGTCCTTAGGCTTCATAAGCAAGTGCTAAACCACTAAGCCATCTCTCCAGCCCTAATGTCATATTTTTGCATCCTGGGTTAATTTAATGCTTGGATTTTCTAATTAGATGCAGTATTATTAGATGTATCAATCAATCTGATGTTATATATCTTCAGGGTAGGAGCTTAAGGTTCTAGGTGTGGCCCATTCTCTCTTTCTCTCTTTCCCTGTCACTCTGTCTCAAAAATAAATTTAAGAAAAGTTTTTAAAAAATTAACTCTTTTAGTGATCTTATTTTCTTCTACTGGAACTGTTATCGCAAGGATAAGCACAGCCTACAGAATCAGCTCATGAATGTTGTCATTATAGAAACACCGATCTGCACAGAAATTTCTTACAACAATGGGCAGATGTGAATGCAGAAGTCTAGCTGGCAAAATTACTGAGAAATGCCATATGCTTAACTCAAACCAGAAACCTATATCACCCACCCCAAGGCTCAGGGAATCTCCTTGGAAGAGAGGGTAGAAAGAATGTAGGAGCAAGATGATGTGGAGGAAGGATGGGCGACACTCTCTTCTGGACATTAAATGGCCCAGACAGTCACTAATTCACAGCAGCTGTGCTTTCCAGCGCGAGATTGTGCCTGTCAATACTTCATCCCCTGCCCAGTTGGCACAGTGCCCTGGAATTATAGAAGCTGACTCTTGGATTCGTTTATCCAGGAGTGGGCCAGCTGCTTCTTGCATGAGAGTCCGAAAGATGGAAAACTAACTCTTGGATCCATTTAAACTATGAGTGAGCCCACTGCTTCTGTTGCTTCTCATGTCCCTGTGGCTACTGCACCTACTGACAGGCACTTGGTGTTTTTATGTAACAGCAAAAAAATAAAAATAAAATAAAATAAAAAAATAAAACACATAATACAGGGGCTGAAGAGATGGCTTAGTGGTTAAGGCACTTGCCTTCAAAGCTTAAGGATCCAGCTTCAATTCCCCAGGACCCACGTAAGCCAGACGCACAAGGTGATACATGCATCTGGAGTTTGTTTGCAGTGGCCGGAGGCCCTGGTATGCCCATTCTCTCTCTTGCTCCCTCTCTCTCTCTCAAGTAAATAAATTAATTAAAAATAAACAGTAATATACAAGGGAGTTGAACATTACATGGGCAAAGAACAAGCAACATTCAAGTGAGGGGCTAGGAACTTTTGACTCTAAAAAATTCTTTAGAGGGTTGAGGAAATGGCTTAGTGGTTAAGGCATTTGCCTGCAAAGCCTAAGGACCCCGGTTCGATTCCCCAGGACCCATGTAAGCCAGATGTACAAGGGGGCACATGTGTCTGGAGTTCTTTGCAGTGGCTGGAGGCCCTGGTGCACCCATTCTTCCTTTCTCTCTATCTACCTCTTCCTCTCTCTCAAATAAATAAATAAATGATTCTTTAGAGCTGGGTGTAGTGGTGCATGTCTTTAATCCCAGAGTTTGGGAGGCAGAAGTAAGAGGATCACCATGAGTTTGAGGCCAGCCTGGAACTACACAGTGAGTTCCAGGTCAGTCTGGGATAGAGTGAGAACCTACCTCAACAACCTCCCCACCACAAAAATCTTTAAATATTTTTTAAGTTAGAAATTTAAGGATATTGAAATGGGAAGTTTAGGGTTCCTTGCCAATACAAACTTAGAGTACCCTGAATTCTTGTCTTATGAATTTAAAAAATTAAAATCTGCTGGTCATGGTGATGCACACCTTTAATCCCAGAGTTTAGGAGGCAGAGGTAGGAGGATCACCATGAGTATGAGGCCACCCTGAGACTACACAGTGAATTCAGTCAGCTCGAGCTTGAGCTAGAGCAAGACCCTACCGCCGAAGAAAAAAAAAGAATTAAAATCCATAGACCAGACGGCTAAAGTTTAGAGAGACATTATTAGATTAAGAGAAGGGTGGGGGGCAGAAAAGAAGAAAGTGCAGACAGCCCTTACCATGTGGAGGGCAGGAGTGGGTAGAAAGCCCGTGGGAATAATGGGGTGATCTCCCTTCCTCTTGGCCCAAGCTCACCAGACCTCAAAGTTCAGAACCAGCCAAGAGAGCAGCCTGTCCCCTGACACATGTCTATTTATAACCTTACTGTGGTGGGCTTCACTTTGGGCCTCGCTGAGCAGAGTGAGGGCTGATTGGTCTGGGCTAGGGGCTGGCTCAGGAAGACCAGACACGTAGTTCTGGGGGCTGAACTTGACCAACCACAATGTCAGAATTAGATTCAAATTCTAGGAAAGGGGAACTTCCCTACTAGGAGGGGCTCAGGTTGTTTGTGGAAAAACAGATCTAGGGAACTCCTTTAGGCAAGAGATAAGAAGTCAGAACAGGGTTGAGAGATGGCCTGGTTGTTAAGGCACTTTCCGGTAAAACCAAAGGGCCTAGGTTGGATTCCCCAGGGCCCATGTAAAGCCCAATGCACAAGGTACCACATGCATCTGGAGTTCATTTGCAGTGGTTAGAGGCCCTGGTTTCTCTCTCTCTCTCTATCTATCTATCTATCTATCTATCTATCTATCTATCTATCTATCTATCAATGTATCATCTATCATCTATCTCTTTCTCTCTCAAATAAAGAAATTTAAAAAATAGATTTAAGCTGGGTATGGTGTTGCATGCCTTTAATCCCAGGCATAGAGGTAGGAGGATCGCTGTGAGTTCTAGGCCATCCTGAGGCTACATAGTGAATTCCAGGTCAGCCTGGACTAGAGTGAAACCCTACCTTGAAAAACCAAAAACCAAAAAACAAAAACAAAAACAAAAACAAAAACAAACAAACAAACAAACACAAAAAAAAAAGAGAGAAGAAGAAGAAAGAAAAAACATAGATTAAAAAAAAAAAGAAGAAGAAGAAGTCAGATCATCTTTGGTTTCTAGCAAAGTGGAAATTGTGAGGGCAGACATTCCTGCCTTTGCTTTTGGGGCCCAGTCACCCTAAAGTACTTAACAAAACTACTCAACCCCTCTCAGTATGACCTGTTGGACGCTGATGATCCAGGACACACACACACACACACACACACAGTTCACCAATGCAATCACTCTATGCTCACCTGTTGTTTTCAACAGTACCATTCTGTGGGCAATTTGTTACATTTCATGTCTGGCTTTCAATGGTATGGTTGGAATGTCTCACACAGGTCAGGAGGGCAGCCAGGTCATTGAGGAAGTAGGGCAAAAATCTTAAGATCAGTCAGTCCCTGTGAACATTCCTTGTCAATATTGGGCACTGGTGTTGTTCAGGGCAGAGATAAACTAAGGCAGAGGAAACCTAGTCACATTATTTTAAACAAGCTGAGTGCTTGATTATAAGATTAACTTCTGTGTACGTTACAAGATAGGCACTTAAAACTAAAGATAGGCACTTGTAACTAAAGGTGGGCACACCCCTTTAATCCCAGCACTCGGGAGACACAGGTAGGAGGATCACTGTGAGTTCGAGGCCACCCTGAGACTCCATAGTGAATTCCAGGTCAGCCTGCGCTAGACTGAGACCCTACCTTGAAAAAAAAAAAAGAAAAAGATAGGCACTTAATAGTATAATATATAGTATAATAATAGTAAAAGTATCTCACAGCAGTATTCTCAGAAAAGTTGTTTGTAAGTCCATAAAGAGTATTGGCACAGTTTATTGTCATAGCTCTTTCCTACAACCTTCAACGCGGGAAGGGTGCAGGAGGCTCCACACCTCTCAGGGTAGCTAATGGCAGCTAGGAAAGGGGGAGTCAGGTTCATCAGTTGTGTAGCCACTGGTCATTTACCCTTTTCACAATAAATAATCTTCAACCCATGATTTAACAACCTAGATTTAACACAATGGATTAAAAAAAAAAAGGCATGAGCCAGATGTGGTAGCACACGCCTTTAATCCTAGCACTTGGGAGGCAGAGGTAGGAGGATCGCCATGAGTTCGAGGCCACCCTGAGACTACATCGTGAATTCCAGGTCAGCCTGAGCTAGAGACCCTACCTCGAAAAACCAAAAAAAAAAAAAAAAAAAAAAAAGGAAAAAGTGAATAAAAACCATAAAACAGAAAATATGCTCTGTCAATCCATGTATTCCTGCATGAGGATCACATCAGGGTAACAGCACCTTAATGCAGTGATCATTGTATGTGTCAGTTACTAGCTGAGCATCATATCAGTAACCCGTTTATCTCTCACATTCAACTGTCTGGCACTATTATTATTATCCCTGATTTCTATGTTTTGTTTTCTTTTGAACTAGTCTCACTCTAGTCCAGGCTGACCTGAAACTACTCACTGTATAACCCAGGCTGGCCTCAAACTCACAGCCATCTTCCCACCTCAGCCTCAGGAGTGCTGGGAATAAAGATATATGTCACCATGCCTGGCTCTCACCCCTATTTTGAAGCTAGATGACAGACTTGGAGAAGTTAAAAATAGTCCAAAGTCACAGCTGACAAGGAGTAAAACAGAATCAAAACTGGAGCTGGGAGGTCAAGGCAGGAAGATCTTGAGTTCAAGACCAGCCTAGGCTGCATAGTGAATTTGAGATTAGTCTTGGATCCACAGTGAGACCCTATCTAAAATACTAAACCAGCCAGGCGTGGCGGCGCACGCCTTTAATCCCAGCACTCAGGAGGCAGAGGTAGGAGGTTTGCCATGAGTTCGAGGCCACCCTGAGGCTACATAGTGAATTCCAGGTCAGCCTGGGCTACAATGAAACCCTGCCTCGAAAAACCAAAAAGAAAAACTAAAAAATGCTGAACCAAACCAAACAACAACAACAACAACAACAAAAATAACCCAAACCAAATCTTTGAACTGCTGAATTCCTAATCACGGTTCTGTTGTTGCCTCATAGAACATATACTTTGGATCTTTTTTTTTCTTTTTTGCGGCTGTGTCTCACTCTAGCCCAGGCTGACCAGTAATTCACTGTGTAATCTCTGGCTGGCCTTGAACTCACATCAATCCTCCTACCTCTGGGTCCCGAGTGCTGGGATTAAAGGCGTGCGCCACCACGCCCAGCTGGACCTGTACTTCTGGTTTCACAAATACACACACTTCTGTCTACACTTGTATATAAAGGAAAACATGAAATTGAGGCCAATATCCACAACTTTTTGCTGGTGTTTTGAGACAGGGTCTCACCAGACAGCTTAGGCTGGCTCAGAACTCACGATGTAGCCCATGCTGGTGACCCTCCTACCTCAGCCTCCTGAGTGCTAAGATTACAGGCATGTGCCACCATGCCTAGCTCATCACTTTTCTTACTAATTCATATCATTTAAAATTTAAAACTGCACCTCATCTTGAAACAGGAGGGGAAGCAACTCTGCGCTTGCCATCAAAACTGAAGCAGAAAAGATGGGCGGGCGTGGTGGTGCACACCTTTAATCCCAGCATTTGGGAGGCTGAGGTAGGAGGATGCCTATGAGTTTGAGACCTGCCTGGAGCTACAGAGTGAATTCCAGGTCACCCTGGGCTAGAGTGAGACCCTTCCTCAAAACCAAATAAACAAGGGCTGGAGAGATGGCTTAGTGGTTAAGGTATTTGCCTGCAAAGCCTCAGGACCTAGCTTCAATTCCCCAGAACCCACGTAAGCCACATATACAACATGGTGCATTCATCTGAAGGTTGTTTGCAGTGGCTAGAGGCCCTGGTGTACTCATTCTCTCTTTCTCCCTTTCTTTCTCTCTCTCTCTCAAAATAAATAAATAAAATAAAACTGAAGCAGATGGCTGGGAATGGAGACACGGCTCAGCGGTTAAGGCACTTGCTTGCAAAGTTGATGGCCTGGGTTCCATTCCCCAGTACCCATGTGAAGCCAGGTGCACAAAGTGGAGCATGTGTCTGGAGTATGTTTACAGCCCTAGTGTGCCCATATTCTCTCCCTCTCTCACAGTCTCTCTTTCTCTGCTTGCAAATAAATTTGAAAAAAAAAAAAAAACAACTGAAGCAGGAGAGAACAGATACACGTGCCACTTTGTGCATCTGGCTTTACATGGGCACTTGGGAATCGAATGCGGGTTGTTAACCTGTGCACCATCTCTCCACCCCCCTTGAACTGGATTCTTTTCAAAAATATTTTGTATTTTAATTTATCTACTTATTTGAGAGAGAGAGAGAATGGGTGTGCTAGAGCCTCCAGCCACTGCAAATTGAACTTCAGACATATGTGCCACCTTGTACATTTGGCTTAAGTGGGTACTGGGGAATCGAACCTGGGTCCTTAGGCTTAGCGCCTTAACCACTAAGCCATCTCTCCAGCCCCTGAAGTAGATTCTGACTTAGGGAATGACAAAGAATTGCTATCTCTAAGCTGAAACAATCAAAGAGCTGGTAGGAGAGGACACGGATGGGAGCCCCCGAAAGTGGGAAACTCAACTGAGGGCTAAATTTTGCAGGTTTAAGTATGTTAGGGGGCTGTGCCTACAATAATTGAAGGTGTCCTAAGTGGGTTATTTACTGGAAATTTAGTCATAACCTAGAATTCCTTTTTTTTTTAATTTGTTTGGTCTTAAAAATATTTTTATGTATTAGAGAGAGAGAGAGAGTATGTGCATGTGTGTGTGTATGTGTGTGTGAGGGGACAGATAGAAGAGAGAGAGAAAATGGGTGCACCAGGGCTCTAGCTACTGCAAACGAATTCCAGACACACGCACCACCTTGTGCATCTGGCTTACATGGGTCCTGGGGGATCAAACCTGGGTCCTTAGGCTTTGCAGGCAAGAGCCTTAATCACTAGGCCATCTGTCCAGCCCTTTTGTTGTTGTTGTTGGAGTAGGGTCTCACTCTAGCCCAGGCTGCCTTGGAATTCCCTATGTAGTCTCAGGGTGGCCTTGAACTCATAGCAGTCCTCCTACCTCTGCCTCCCAAGTGCTGGAATTAAAGGCGTGCGCCACCATGCCCGGGTGTAACCTGGAATCCTACTGAAAGAACAGATGAGTCTGACCTCAAGCTCACCACAAAGTAGGAGTACCCGCAGCCAGCTGGAACTGAGCTTCCCCATCCTCTCTCTTTCTCTCTGGCTTAATGTTCAGAGCCTTCCTCGGTCATCCGTGTTGTTGTTTCTCAGTCTCCAAGCCAGCCATACAGTTTTCCAGTTTCTTAACTGTGTGATTCCCAGTCGCGGAGGTTTTCTCCCTCACTCTAGTAGCTGTTAACCTCGCTGTACTGTAACACTAGAGAAAATGACCAAAATACAATGTTAACCAAAAGATAAGCTGAGATTTGAAATGCACAAATAGATGGCATAGATATGACTACAGAAATGACTCAAAGTTAAGAGTTCACATCCAGGCTTCTGGATTTTTCTCTCATAAGCTGGTACGGTCTACTCTAGCTGAGGAAGGAGGAAGAGAAGTAAAGGAAGTAAGAAAAAATCTGAACCCGTACTGCATGGACTATTATTTTATTTCCGGTATTGCTGACCTGCTGGGATGTGGGGTCTCCCAGATGGGGCACGCTGTCTCTGCCAGGGTCAGCTAAGTTTTAGGGGACACCTCACTTACAATTTACACCCTGGAGTCCCCTGACTTTACCCAAGCTCAGTGCTGCTAAGCCTGCCTCCACGGCCTGCCCTGTTCTTTTTGTGAAAAACCACAACGCTGGCTGCTGCCAGCACCTTCCCTTCACTCCCTCTCCCTCCTGACTGACCCCAAGGCTTCCCTAGGTGGCCTTCCTGGCCTGGCGAGACTCTTGTTCCTAGAAATATGTAATATAAGAACTTCTTCCTTCACGATAGTCATTTTGTGTCTGTGTCTGTGAGATTACCAGACTTCATTAAAATGCATCCTCGGGTACATTTTATTTTTATTTATTTATTTATTTGAGAGAGGAGAGAGAGAGAGAGAGAGAGAGAGAGAGAGAGAGAGAGAGAGAGAGAGAGCGCCAGGGCCTTTAGCCACTGCAAACGAATTCCAGATGCATGCACCACTTTGTTCATCTGGCTTTACCTGGGTATTGGGGAATAAAACCTGGGTCTTTTGGCTTTGCAGGCAAGTGCCTTTAACCACTAAGCCATTTCTATAGCCCCTCTGGTATATTTCTCTTATATATATGTAGTGCATATGTATATGTATACTGAATGAGAAAGAGGCAGAGAGAATGGAAATTGGTGTGCTAGGGCCTCCAGCCACTGCAAACAAACTCCAGACACATAAGCCACCTTGTACATCTGGCTTGCATGGGTCCTGGGGAATTGAACCTGGGTCCTTTGGCCCTCTGGTACATTTCTAAAACACATACCATGAATGAGATGGATATAAACACACACACACACACACACACACACACACACACACACACACACAGAGAGAGAGAGAGAGAGAGAGAGAGAACCAATTGTGAATGCAAACAGTGAGTTGAGATTATTCATTTATTCAGTGGGTAGGTACTGAGGGCACATCATGAACTAGAGACTTAGAGAGTGCTACTGGGTACAGTTCCTGATTTGACACCAGTGAGGACCCATTGCTGACCCTGGACTGGACTAGCTGATGTGATGGTTTTGATCGTGTCTGACTCATTTCCTACATTTGTTTAGATGGGGCTAGACAGATGCCTTAGAGGTTAAGGCACTTGCTTGCTTACAAAGCCTAATGGCCTGGGTTCAATTCCCCGTACCCAAGTAAAGCCAGATGCAAGTGGTAAGAAGCTCTGGCGCACCTGTTCGCCTCCCTCCCTCCCTCTCAAATAAGTGAACGTATATTTTTAAAAATTCTGTAGTTGACAGCCTCAGGTCACTGAGATAATCTTGCAAACCAGGCACAGTTATGGAGGTTGGAATATTTATTGAAGCTTACAGACGCAGGGGAAGTTCCATAATGGCAGAAGAAGCTGGCCTGCCTTCACAGGTCCATGCTGAGAACGAAAAGCCAAAAGTCAAAGGCCAAAAAGCCAAAAGCCACAGCACAAGCTAAGCCATCTCTCCAGCACTCAAATAATTTTTAAATAAGAAATATAAAGGGATAATAAGAAATCAAAAAAGCCAAAAAAAGAAAAAACCACCCAAATATAATTGAATGTTAAAATATGTCATTTTGTTTCTTCTGAATACTGTAATTTCTTTGCTTATTTTATATTATTTAAAGAAACAAATATTTGGTTCAATTTTTATGGGCCTATATATGTTATGCATAAATATATACATAGACGCATGTGTGTGCATATCATTCCTGGAAAATGTAAATTCATCAAATGAGCTTAAGTTACTTAATTGGTTGATATCTCTTATGATAATACACAATATTCTGTAATCATTCAGACATTAATATACATGCAAGTAATACAAATTTTACAATATGAACTTGATTGCTTCTGAGACATTGTAAACACTTCTTAAAAAAGAATCAAGCCGGGCGTGTTGGTGCACACCTTTAAATCCCAGCACTCTGGAGGCAGAGGTAGGAGGGTCACCATGAGTTCAAGGCCACCCTGAGACTACATAGTGAATTCCAGGTCAGCCTGGACTAGAGTGAGACCCTACCTCGAAAAATTAAAAACAAACAAACAAAACACAAAAATAGAAAAGAAAGAAAAAAAGAAGCAAATTCTTATTGTAGATTGTATGCTGTGAAAAGTCACATACATTAAATAAGAAATAAAATGCACACTAAAATATTAATAGGCCAGCGAAAATCATTGATAATGTTGATCATTATCTATATTGCAAAAGAAAAACAAGAAACTCTTGCTATCTAAATATTTCAAGGAAGTTTTTATTATAAAAATAATACATTTGACCACACAAATGTTTGAACAAAGAAATATCTAAATATACTTTTTAAAATTTTATTTTTATTTATTTCAGAGAGAGATACAGAAATAGGCAGAGAGAGAGAGAGAGAAAGAGAGAGAGAGAGAGAGAGGGAGGGAGAGAGAGAGAATGGGCACGCCAGGGCCTATAGCCACTGTAAACAAACTCCAGATGAGTGTGCCCCCTTGTGCATCTGGCTTATGTGGGTCCTGGGGAGTCAAACCTGGGTCCTTTGACTTTGCAGGCAAGTTCCTTAGCTGCTAAGCCAGCTCTCCAGCCCTAAATATACTTTTAAAATATTTATTTATTTATTTATTTATTTATTTGAGAGAGAGAAAGAGAGAGAGAGAGAGAGAGAGAGAGAGAGAGAGATAGATAGATAGATAATGGGCACACCAGGGCCTCCAGCCACTGCAAATGAACTCCAGACATATGTGCCACCATGTGCATCTGGCTTACATGGGTCCTGGGGACTCGAACCTTGGTCCTTTGGCTTTGCAAGCAAGTACCTTAACCACTAAGCAATCTCTCCAGCCCTAAATATACTTTTTCAAAACATCTTGGAAGCCAGGCATGGTGGCTCATGCCTCTAATCCAAGCTCCTGGAAGGCTGAGGTAGGAGGATCATCATGAGATTGAGGCCACCATCAATGAGTTTAAGGTCAGCCTGGGTTAGAGTGAGGTCCTACCTCAAAAACAAAAAAAGGGCTGGAGAGATGGGTTGGTGGTTAAGGTGCTTGCCTGCAAGGCCTAAGGACAGCAGTATTCTCAGAAAGTCCATAAGAGTATTGGCACCGTTTATTGTCATAGCTCCATTCCTCACAACCTTCAACTCGGGAAGGGTGCAGGAGGCTCCCACACCTCTCAGCGGTAGCGAAAGGGGGAGTCAGGTTCATCAGTTGTCGTAGCCATTGGTCATTTACCCCTTTTCACAATAAACTAATCATCAACCATGGTTTAACAACCTTGATTTAACACAATGGATTAAAAAAAAGGCATGAGCTGGGCGTGGTGACGCACATTTTTAATCCCAGCACTCAGGAGGCAGAGGTAGGAGGATTGCCATGAGTTCAAGGACACCTTGAGACTACCTAGTGAATTCCAGGTCAGCCTGAGCTAGAAAACCAAAAAAAGGAAAAGTAGCTGGGCATGGTGGCGCACGCCTTTAATCCTGGCACTAGGGAGGCAGAGGTAGGAGGACCGCTGTGAGTTCAAGGCCACCCTGAGACTACATAGTGAATTCCAGGTCAGCCTGAGCTAGAGACCCTACCTCAAAAAACCAAAGAAAAAGAAGGAAAAAGTGAATAAAAATCATAAAAGAGAATATCTGCTCTGTCAATCCATGTATTCCTGCATGAGGATCACATCAGGGTAACAGCACCTTAATGCAGTGATCATTGTACATGTCAGTTACTTGCTGAGCATCATATCAGTAACCCGTTTATCTCTCACATTCAACTGTCTGGTACTATTATTGTTACCCCTGATTTCTATGTTTTGTTTTCTTTTGAACTAGTCTCACTCGAGTCCAGGCTGACCTGAAACTACTCACTGTATAACCCAGGCTGGCCTCAAACTCACAGCCATCTTCCCACCTCAGCCTCAGGAGTGCTGGGAATAAAGATATATGTCACCATGCCTGGCTCTTACCCCTATTTTGAAGGCAAGATGACAGACATGGAGAAGTTAAAAATAGTCCAAAGTCACAGCTGACAAGGAGTGAAACAGAATCAAAACTTGAGCTGAGTAAGCACTTGGGAGGTCGAGGCAGGAAGATCTTGAGTTCAAGACCAGCCTAGGCTACATAGTGAATTTGAGATTAGTCTGGGATCCACAGTGAGACCCTATCTAAAACACTAAACCAGCCAGGCGTGGCGGTGCACACCTTTAATCCCAGCACTCAGGAGGCAGAGGTAGGAGGATTGCCATGAGTTCGAGGCCACCCTGAGGCTACATAGTGAATTCCAGGTCAGCCTGGGCTACAATGAAACCCTGCCTTGAAAAATCAAAAAGAAAAACTAAAAAATGCTGAACCAAACCAAACAACAACAACAACAACAACAACAAAAAATAACCCCAAACCAAATCTTTGAACTGCTGAATTCCTAATCACGGTTCTGTGTTGCCTCATAGGACATATACTTTGGATTTTTTTTTTTTTTTTTTTTTTTTTTTTTTTTTTTTTGCAGCTGTGTCTCACTCTAGCCCAGGCTGACCAGTAATTCACTGTGTAATCTCTGGCTGGCCTTGAACTCACATCAATCCTCCTACCTCTGGGTCCCGAGTGCTGGGATTAAAGGCGTGCGCCACCACACCCAGCTGGATCTATACTTCTGGTTTCACAAATACACATACTTCTGTCTACACTTGTATATAAAGGAAAACATGAAATTGAGGCCAATATCCACAACTTTTTGCTGGTTTTTTGAGACAGGGTCTCACCAGACAGCTTAGGCTGGCTCAGAACTCACGATGTAGCCCATGCTGGTGACCCTCCTACCTCAGCCTCCTGAGTGCTAAGATTACAGGCATGTGCCACCATGCCCAGCTCATCACTTTTCTTACTAATTCATATCATTTAAAATTTAAAACTGCACCTCATCTTGAAACAGGAGGGGAAGCAGCTCTGCGCTTGCCATCAAAACTGAAGCAGAAAAGATGAGCGGGCGTGGTGGTGCACACCTTTAATCCCAGCACTTGGGAGGCTGAGGTAGGAGGATGCCTATGAGTTTGAGACCTGCCTGGAGCTACAGAGTGAATTCCAGGTCACCCTGGGCTAGAGTGAGACCCTTCCTCAAAAACAAATAAACAAGGGCTGGAGAGATGGCTTAGCGGCAAAGGTATTTGCCGGCAAAGCCTCAGGACCCAGGTTCAATTCCCCAGAACCCATGTAAACCACATAGACAACGTGGTGCATCCATCTGAAGTTTGTTTGCAGTGGCTAGAGGCCCTGGTGTACTCATTCTCTCTTTCTCCCTTTCTTTCTCTCTCTCTCTCAAAATAAATAAATTAAATAAAACTGAAGCAGATGGCTGGGAATGGAGACACGGCTCAGCGGTTAAGGCACTTGCTTGCAAAGCCTGATGGCCTGGGTTCCATTCCCCAGTACCCATGTAAAGCCAGGTGCACAAAGTGGAGCATGTGTCTGGAGTATGTTTACAGCCCTAGTGTACCCATATTCTCTCCCTCTCTCACAGTCTCTCTTTCTCTGCTTGCAAATAAATTTGAAAAAAAAAAAAAAAAACAACTGAAGCAGGAGAGAACAGATACACGTGCCACTTTGTGCATCTGGCTTTACATGGGCACTTGGGAATCGAATGCGGGTTGTTAACCTGTGCGCCATCTCTCCACCCCGCTTGAACTGGATTCTTTTCAAAAATATTTTGTATTTTAATTTATCTACTTATTTGAGAGAGAGAGAGAATGGGTGTGCTAGGGCCTCCAGCCACTGCAAATTGAACTTCAGACATATGTGCCACCTTGTGCATTTGGCTTAAGTGGGTACTGGGTAATCGAACTTGGGTCCTTAGGCTTAGCGCCTTAACCACTAAGCCATCTCTCCAGCCCCTGAAGTAGATTCTGACTTAGAGAATGACAAAGAATTGCTATCTCTAAGCTGAAACAATCAAAGAGCTGGTAGGAGAGGACACGGATGGGAGCCCCCGAAAGTGGGAAACTCAACTGAGGGCTAAATTTTGCAGGTTTAAGTATGTTAGGGGGCTGTGCCTACAATAATTGAAGGTGTCCTAAGTGGGTTATTTACTGGAAATTTAGTCATAACCTAGAATTCCTTTTTTTTTAATTTTTTTGGTCTTAAAAATATTTTTATGTATTAGAGAGAGAGAGTATGTGCATGTGTGTGTATGTGTGTGTGAGGGGACAGATAGAAGAGAGAGAGAAAATGGGTGCACCAGGGCTCTAGTTACTGCAAACGAATTCCAGACACACGCACCACCTTGTGCATCTGGCTTACATGGGTCCTGGGGAATCAAACCTGGGTCCTTAGGCTTTGCAGGCAAGAGCCTTAATCACTAGGCCATCTGTCCAGCCCTTTTGTTGTTGTTGTTGGAGTAGGGTCTCACTCTAGCCCAGGCTGCCTTGGAATTCCCTATGTAGTCTCAGGGTGGCCTTGAACTCATAGCAGTCCTCCTACCTCTGCCTCCCAAGTGCTGGAATTAAAGGCGTGCGCCACCATGCCCGGGTGTAACCTGGAATCCTACTGAAAGAACAGATGAGTCTGACCTCAAGCTCACCACAAAGTAGGAGTACCCGCAGCCAGCTGGAACTGAGCTTCCCCATCCTCTCTCTTTCTCTCTGGCTTAATGTTCAGAGCCTTCCTCGGTCATCCGTGTTGTTGTTTCTCAGTCTCCAAGCCAGCCATACAGTTTTCCAGTTTCTTAACTGTGTGATTCCCAGTCGCGGAGGTTTTCTCCCTCACTCTAGTAGCTGTTAACCTCGCTGTACTGTAACACTAGAGAAAATGACCAAAACACAATGTTAACCAAAAGATAAGCTGAGATTTGAAATGCACAAATAGATGGCATAGATATGACTGCAGAAATGACTCAAAGTTAAGAGTTCACATCCAGGCTTCTGGATTTTTCTCTCATAAGCTGGTACAGTCTACTCTAGCTGAGGAAGGAGGAAGAGAAGTAAAGGAAGTAAGAAAAAATCTGAACCCGTACTGCATGGACTATTATTTTATTTCCGGTATTGCTGACCTGCTGGGATGTGGGGTCTCCCAGATGGGGCACGCTGTCTCTGCCAGGGTCAGCTAAGTTTTAGGGGACACCTCACTTACAATTTACACCCTGGAGTCCCCTGACTTTACCCAAGCTCAGTGCTGCTAAGCCTGCCTCCACGGCCTGCCCTGTTCTTTTTGTGAAAAACCACAACGCTGGCTGCTGCCAGCACCTTCCCTTCACTCCCTCTCCCTCCTGACTGACCCCAAGGCTTCCCTAGGTGGCCTTCCTGGCCTGGCGAGACTCTTGTTCCTAGAAATATGTAATATAAGAACTTCTTCCTTCACGATAGTCATTTTGTGTCTGTGTCTGTGAGATTACCAGACTTCATTAAAATGCATCCTCGGGTACATTTTATTTTTATTTATTTATTTATTTGAGAGAGGAGAGAGAGAAAGAGAGAGAGAGAGAGAGAGAGAGAGCGCCAGGGCCTTTAGCCACTGCAAACGAATTCCAGATGCATGCACCACTTTGTTCATCTGGCTTTACCTGGGTATTGGGGAATAAAACCTGGGTCTTTTGGCTTTGCAGGCAAGTGCCTTTAACCACTAAGCCATTTCTATAGCCCCTCTGGTATATTTCTCTTATATATATGTAGTGCATATGTATATGTATACTGAATGAGAAAGAGGCAGAGAGAATGGAAATTGGTGTGCTAGGGCCTCCAGCCACTGCAAACAAACTCCAGACACATAAGCCACCTTGTACATCTGGCTTGCATGGGTCCTGGGGAATTGAACCTGGGTCCTTTGGCCCTCTGGTACATTTCTAAAACACATACCATGAATGAGATGGATATAAACACACACACACACACACACACACACACACACACACACACACACAGAGAGAGAGAGAGAGAGAGAGAGAGAACCAATTGTGAATGCAAACAGTGAGTTGAGATTATTCATTTATTCAGTGGGTAGGTACTGAGGGCACATCATGAACTAGAGACTTAGAGAGTGCTACTGGGTACAGTTCCTGATTTGACACCAGTGAGGACCCATTGCTGACCCTGGACTGGACTAGCTGATGTGATGGTTTTGATCGTGTCTGACTCATTTCCTACATTTGTTTAGATGGGGCTAGACAGATGCCTTAGAGGTTAAGGCACTTGCTTGCTTACAAAGCCTAATGGCCTGGGTTCAATTCCCCCTGTACCCAAGTAAAGCCAGATGCAAGTGGTAAGAAGCTCTGGCGCACCTGTTCGCCTCCCTCCCTCCCTCTCAAATAAGTGAACGTATATTTTTAAAAATTCTGTAGTTGACAGCCTCAGGTCACTGAGATAATCTTGCAAACCAGGCACAGTTATGGAGGTTGGAATATTTATTGAAGCTTACAGACGCAGGGGAAGTTCCATAATGGCAGAAGAAGCTGGCCTGCCTTCACAGGTCCATGCTGAGAACGAAAAGCCAAAAGTCAAAGGCCAAAAAGCCAAAAGCCACAGCACAAGCTAAGCCATCTCTCCAGCACTCAAATAATTTTTAAATAAGAAATATAAAGGGATAATAAGAAATCAAAAAAGCCAAAAAAAGAAAAAACCACCCAAATATAATTGAATGTTAAAATATGTCATTTTGTTTCTTCTGAATACTGTAATTTCTTTGCTTATTTTATATTATTTAAAGAAACAAATATTTGGTTCAATTTTTATGGGCCTATATATGTTATGCATAAATATATACATAGACGCGTGTGTGTGCATATCATTCCTGGAAAATGTAAATTCATCAAATGAGCTTAAGTTACTTAATTGGTTGATATCTCTTATGATAATACACAATATTCTGTAATCATTCAGACATTAATATACATGCAAGTAATACAAATTTTACAATATGAACTTGATTGCTTCTGAGACATTGTAAACGCTTCTAAAAAAGAATCAAGCCGGGCGTGTTGGTGCACACCTTTAAATCCCAGCACTCTGGAGGCAGAGGTAGGAGGGTCACCATGAGTTCAAGGCCACCCTGAGACTACATAGTGAATTCCAGGTCAGCCTGGATTAGAGTGAGACCCTACCTCGAAAAATTAAAAACAAACAAACAAAACACAAAAATAGAAAAGAAAGAAAAAAAGAAACAAATTCTTATTGTAGATTGTATGCTGTGAAAAGTCACATACATTAAATAAGAAATAAAATGCACACTAAAATATTAATAGGCCAGCGAAAATCATTGATAATGTTGATCATTATCTATATTGCAAAAGAAAAACAAGAAACTCTTGCTATCTAAATATTTCAAGGAAGTTTTTATTATAAAAATAATACATTTGACCACACAAATGTTTGAACAAAGAAATATCTAAATATACTTTTTAAAATTTTATTTTTATTTATTTCAGAGAGAGATACAGAAATAGGCAGAGAGAGAGAGAGAGAAAGAGAGAGAGAGAGAGAGAGGGAGGGAGAGAGAGAGAATGGGCACGCCAGGGCCTATAGCCACTGTAAACAAACTCCAGATGAGTGTGCCCCCTTGTGCATCTGGCTTATGTGGGTCCTGGGGAGTCAAACCTGGGTCCTTTGACTTTGCAGGCAAGTTCCTTAGCTGCTAAGCCAGCTCTCCAGCCCTAAATATACTTTTAAAATATTTATTTATTTATTTATTTATTTATTTATTTGAGAGAGAGAAAGAGAGAGAGAGAGAGAGAGAGAGAGAGAGAGAGAGAGATAGATAGATAATGGGCACACCAGGGCCTCCAGCCACTGCAAATGAACTCCAGACATATGTGCCACCATGTGCATCTGGCTTACATGGGTCCTGGGGACTCGAACCTTGGTCCTTTGGCTTTGCAAGCAAGTACCTTAACCACTAAGCAATCTCTCCAGCCCTAAATATACTTTTTCAAAACATCTTGGAAGCCAGGCATGGTGGCTCATGCCTCTAATCCAAGCTCCTGGAAGGCTGAGGTAGGAGGATCATCATGAGATTGAGGCCACCATCAATGAGTTTAAGGTCAGCCTGGGTTAGAGTGAGGTCCTACCTCAAAAACAAAAAAAGGGCTGGAGAGATGGGTTGGTGGTTAAGGTGCTTGCCTGCAAGGCCTAAGGACTCCATGTTTGATGCTCCAGGTCCCATGTAAGCAGATGCAATGATGCAAGCGCACAAGGTCACACGTGCACACAAGGGTGCACACATGTCTGGAGTTCAATTGTAGTGACTGGAGGCTCTGGCATGCCAATTCTCTCTCTCATTCTCTCTCTCTCTCACACACACACACTCTCTCACTCTTGCATAAAAAAGGCAGTCTGTTGGGCTTGCCTCAAAAAAACAAAACAAAACAAAAACACACCTGGGCGTGGTGGCGCACACTTTTAATCCCAGCACTTGGGAGGCAGGAGGTAGGAGGATTGCCGTGAGTTCGAGGCCACCCTGAGACTACATAGTGAATTCCAGGTCAAAAAAAACAAAACAACAACAACAACAAAAACACAACTTGGGACATTAATATTTATCCACTTGAAGAACTGCACATGGAGGAGGTATTAGAGCATGCATCAACTTTGCCCACTGACTAGTTGAAACCGTGTCTGAAATTGAAAAGAAAAACAAGGGAAACTAACAGTTAAAGTCTCCACATTCTAATTTGTCACTGAGGACCAAGAAAGCTGCTATAGTTCCTCAAGGTGGCATGGCATGCCTGTTTTACAGCTGACGGTTAACCCAGATTTCTATTCCCCTTCAACTCCATAGCCAGCTTCAGAGCTTGAAAAAATATTATATGGAAACAAAGATAATGAGGTGAGAAGAAGATCCTATTTATCCAGTTAAAGGCCCACGCTAATCAGTGATCTGGGTGTCTTTTCAATGGTAGGTTTGTAACTGATGATCGATAGAGAAAAAAAGAAAGTCAACTTACTGTATAGGATGGACATAGCCTTAAATGTGCTCCTAAACACAGTGACTGAACAACATATCAAACAAACAAATATATATATATATAATATTGTTGTTATGTATATATATATATATATATATATACATATATATATTGTTGTTATATATATAATATATATATATTTTTTGAGGTAGGGTCTCACTCTAGCCTGGGCTCACCTGGAATTCACCATGTAGTCCCAGGCTGGCCTTGAACTCAAAGTGATCCTTTTACCTTGGCCTTCTGAGTACTAGGATTAAAGGTGTGCCGCCACTATGCCTGGCTCCAGCATTGTTTTCTTATTTTTTGTTCTTGTTGTTGTTTTGTTTTTTTGAGATAGGGTCTCACTGTAGTCCAGGCTAACCTGGAATTCACTATGTAATCTCAGGGTAGCCTCGAACTCAAGGTGATTCTCCTACTTCTGCCTCCCGGGTGCTGAGAGTAAAGGTGTGTGCTACCACACCTGGCTCAGAATTGTTTTTAAAAATACTTAATTCATTTATTTACTTGAGAGAATGAGAAGTAGGCAGAGAAAAAGAGAGAGAGAAAGAATGGGCACACCAAGGCCTCTAGCTATTGCAAATGAACTCCAGACGCATGTGCCACCTTGTGCATCTGGCTTTACATGGGCACTGGGAAAGCAAACTTGGGTCCTTGGGCTTTGCAGGCAAGTTAACTGCTAAGCCATCTCTCCAACCCCCAGAATTTAATTTTTTAAAAAAATTTTTGTTTATTTATTTGAGAGTGAGAGAGAGAGAGAGAAGAGAGTGAGAGAGGGCACGCCAGGGCCTCCAGCTGCTGCAAACAAACTCCAGATGAGTGCGCCCCCTTGTGCATCTGGCTTACGTGGGTCCTGGGGAATTGGACCTAGATCCTTTGGCTTTGCAGGCAAGTGCCTTAATCACTAAGCCATTTCCCCAGATTTTTAAAAAAAATAGTTACAGACTCGAGTTATTACCTGTAGAATAGTTAATAGAATAAATAATAGTAGGAATGTACAAAGACTTCTCAATCATTTCCCTGTTGACACTTATATGTAAACTGCTACCATATTTTAGCGCACTTAAAAACAACAGAGTAAGCATTACTATATATAGATCTTATTTTTGTAGTTTATCAGAATTTTTGAGTCAGAATAAAGCAACCAAAATTTAACAAATTAGCTGGGTCTGGTGTCATGTTCTTTTAATCTCAGCACTCGGAAGCCAAGGTAGGGGATTTATGTGAGTTCAAAGCCAACCTGAGGCAACATAGTGAAATTCAGGTCAGCCAGGGATAGAGTGAGACTCTACCTCCAACAAAACAAAACAAAACAAAACAAAACAAAACAAAACAAAAAACCACCAAATATTTTTACCTCAAATTCACCAATAGGGGTCACTGTTTAAATATCTTATAAACAGTTTTTCTACATATAAAAGGAACAATTTGAAATAATTTTACCACCTGTTCAAAGCTACAGAGAGAATGCTTATCAATCCATACTCTTTATAATTCAAAATAGCAGCTTAAGTTCTTATTGCTAAGATTATTATTAAAACAAACAGTGTTAGCATATCTACAAACGATTTAAACTCAACTTTTAATTCCTTTTTGAGACAGGGCCTCAAAAACTCTGTAAACCCTGGATGTCCTCTGACTTGCAACT
Source organism: Dipus sagitta (assembly GCA_036346955.1). Classification (NCBI taxonomy): domain Eukaryota; kingdom Metazoa; phylum Chordata; class Mammalia; order Rodentia; family Dipodidae; genus Dipus; species Dipus sagitta. The sequence goes on along the minus strand of CM070778.1, from coordinate 119,212,288 downwards.
GACCCTCCAGCCTCAGCCTCAGGACTGTTAGGTCAAATTTAACTTGAATACATTTGCTGTGTTTTAAGATTTTTTTTTAATATAAAGAATTTAATACAATGTTTATTTTTTAAAAAAATTCTGGGTTTTTGAGAAGGAAGAAAGAGACTGAATTCTGGTTGGCTATTGATAGAATTAAATAATTCCCTCTTGCAAATATTTTCTTCCCATTCAACATGGCCACAGCCCCTAAGCATGACAGACTTCAGTTGACATGTGAAGGTCATACACGGCTAAGATCCCACCCAAAAAGCCCAAGACAGGACCTGTAAATGCAGTGTTATTCCGAATATAGCCCTTTGCTTTAAAGGATGTTAACTACCTATGTAATATATATATATATATATAACAATAAAATTATTCACATATAATTAAATAAATAAATTAAATAAATAAATTAAATAATAAAAATAAGATTAAAAATAATAAAAAACAATAAAATTATTCATATATATATATATATATATATATATATATATATATACTGTGTTGTTGTTTACTGTGACAACTGGGGACTGCATGGGGCCTGAAGATCAGATGGTAGTAAATGGCAGTAAATTTTCAATGTTAATTTTCTAATTTTAATGGTTGTATCGGGGCATTTAAGTAGACTCAAATGATTCAAAAGTGTGTATGGGGGGGGGAAGATTCTTTGCATTGGACCTGCAAGTTTTATTTAAAGTCTTAGATTGCTTTCATTTAAAGCAGTTTTGAAGAAAGTGATTTTTTTTTTAAAGAAAGTATTTTTAAAATTCTAAGCTTACAAGTTTGAGCACTATATATGCATTCTGGAGTTAACTGGACAATTCTATGCTCACAAGTTTAACCTGGGGGGGGGGGGTGGCGGGGAAGAGCGGGGAGAGAGGTGACCAGGAGACCGGGACAGAGAGGCAAAGGCCAGGAGAACGACTGTTTTTTACTTCTGTATACAAAACTTTTGAGAATATGCTGGCAGATCCCAGGTGATCCCGTCGAGCCCCGGAGGCCATACACACGTTGTAGGCGACCAGGTCCCGTCCCCTTCAGAAGGCGGGTTCGTTGTTGTGGGGGGGACGACAGTTTTTCAGGTCGAAAGACAGAATCGTAATGTTCAAGATGAAGTTCGTATTCACAAAAAAAGCGAACACACCGCGGAGAAAGGGGATAAAAGAAAAGCTCATATACCAGGAGTGGGGTTCGAACCCACGCGGACATATGTCCATTGGATCTTAAGTCCAACGCCTTAACCACTCGGCCATCCTGGTGCAGACGAGCACTACCGCTTCAGTTCTTCCTACAAAGCTCACACCGTCGCCGTCCCGGCGCGTCTCCTTCGGGAAAAGCTCGGGCGCGGCGCCGCGGCTCTCCCGGCACTCCCGGCCCCGGGCGGCGGAGGCTCCTCGGTTGCCGCGGGGCTTCGGCGCCGCCCCGGCTCCCCGGCGCCCCGGGCCCCGTGCGGAACTGCAGCCGAGCGAGCGAGCGAGCGAGCAGGGCGCCCTCGCGCGCCGGCTCTGCTCGGAATTCCGAGATGCGCGGGCGCGCTCAACAAAGCCCGGCGTCAACTCCTAGTTTCCCGGAGGGAGTCCTGCGGGTGGTGCGGGGACGGAGCCCTCGGGAGGGCCGGGCGGAGTCCTGGGTCCCCTGCGCGTGTGTGTACGCGTGGGTGTGGGGGTGCATTGCTCTTCTCACTGTGCCACGACGAAGCTCGCTGGAAAGTTGTGCAGGGGAGCGTGGCTCATTCCCGCCACAGGCCACGGCAGCACCCCAGATGCCATGTCAAGACCCCTTCTGTTCCCGCCACTCTGCGAACCCACTTAGACGTTCGTGTCCCTTGCCTTAAATTGTTTTGCAATTCTCTCCCTTCCTTTCCAGGCACATAGCCTGGTCCCAGGACTTGAACTCAGGACCTTGTGTCCACTACACAGCCCAGGCTAGGTGGTCAGGGAGAAGCTGCTGGCTGAGCCTGGCACTGGGAGCCCCACGCTGTCGCCCTCGCACCCCGACCTCGCCCTGTTCATTCAGGGCTTTGACCTTGAGACTGACTGAGTCAGATGTGGCTCCCCCAACCCCTGCATTCCCTCTAATCCCAACCTCCCCGACCGTCTCAGTTCTTGGGCTCAGGAAGGAGAATTTACAGGTAGACAAGCAAGTAATTAAGGATTATTTAGTTCAACAAGAAAAAAATAAAATTGAGGTGAGAAAGAAAAAGCTGAAATTATACCCTCCATGTTGGAAAGAAGGGGTTCAGTGGAAGGGAGTGGGGACAAAAGAAAGTAATGGAAAGGGATTTTGATCAAAATGCATTATATATATATATATATATGTATGAAAATTGTCAGTGAAAAAGTAAAAATTAAAAATAAAATTAAAAAAAGAGGCCCGGTTTAGAGGAGTATGCCTTTAATCCCAGCACTGGGGAGACAGAGGTAGGAGGATTGCTGTGAGTTCAAGGCTAGTTTGGGACTACAAGTGAATTCCAGGTCAGCCTGGGCGAGAGAGAGAGACCTTGCCTAAAAAAATAAATAAAATTTAAAAAAAAAATACCACCAAACAAAAGAAAAAAAGAAAGGATAGTCTGAGCCCACCAGGCCCACAGTAAATAGCTGCCTCTACCATCCCGAAGTCCTAGTCTCCATTTATCTTCTATCCTCCCCGAGTACCGTGGGGCGGTCCAGGTTGGTCCCCTTCCTAGAACAGGTAGTTGCTTTCTTGGAAGCCCCCTTTTACCCATAATCCAGTCTGATCCAGTTGCACGCATTGGATGTAAGACTATGCCCCGAGCTGTAAAGACTTACAAAGCTTTAAGAAGTGCTCTAGCGGAAAGAACAGTGAGGCCGTGGGTATGTTTCTCAGACAGGGGCTTCCTGGGGGCTGGTCACAACCTGTCAGGATGAGATGGGACTTGCTTACTTTAGGGGTTCAAAGGCAAACCCCAAATCCGAGCTCGTATCTGCTTTACTTAAAGAATTGAAATAAAGCCACACTGAGAAGCATTGTTATTGTGGACTGTTATATTTATTCAGAAGTCAGGAGAGGTGAGGGAGAATCCATGGACCAAAGAAAGGGGAATGGCAGGGGATGTTAGTCTGAGAACCAAAGACCTAAAGATATATATATATCTATATATTCATATATATATGTACTTTCCTGCCCCAGCAGCAGAAGCTAAGCTGCTAGAGTGGAAAGGCCAAAACCTTACCAGTGGTGAAAACATCAGATGCTGAGAGATGAACAGCCCAGGAGCCGGAAAAGAAGAAGAAAAACAAAACAAGAAAACAAAACAAAACAAAACAAAACACCAAAAAAGCCTCGTGAGCAGCCAGGCTCTATTTTGGGTCCAGGGCTGAATTCCGAGGAAGTTATCACACATGGGTACAATGTCCCGAAAGGGTCCGGGCTTGAACGCAGACACCTGAGTAGTTCTGGCTGTGCAGCTGCTGCGGATAGCAGGGCCTCCATGTGGGGTGACTCCCTCTCAAGGACAGCCTTGGTTTGCCCACAGCCCTGTCCTTCCTTTATCTGGTCAGCTTGGCTGTCTTATACACAGTGTCAAGTTCTCTCATTGCTCTTTCTCCGTGTTCCCAACCTTGCCATTGTATTTAACCCTTACATTTGTTTTAACCGGAATACTTGGCTGCCACCCACCATCTCCAGCTTATTTCTGGTGATCAGTGGCTCAGACTTCATCCAGCTGGGCCTCAGAGGAGCTTACACGACAATGGAGATGTATTCAGTATCTACTATGTGCCAACCATTGCTGTAAGCTCTTTACATATATTATCTGATTCAATTTCCTAATTTAACTATTTATTTTTTATTTTATTTTATTTCTTTAAATTTTTAAATCATTTTTATTTATTTATTTGAGAGCAACAGACAAAGAGGCAGATAAAAAGAAAGAGAGAGAATGGGCGCGCCAGGGCCTCCAGCCACTGCAAACGAACTCCAGACGCTTGTGCCCCCTTGTGCATCTGGCTAACGTGGGTCCTGGGGAATCAAGCCTCGAACTGGGGTCCTTAGGTTTCACAGGCAAGCCCTTAACTGCTAAGCCATCTCTCCAGCCCTATTTTATTTTATTTTATTTTATTTTATTTTATTTTATTTTTATTTTATTTTATTTTATTTTATTTTATTTTATTTTAAGGTAGGACCTCCCTCTAGTCCAGGCTAACCTGGAATTCACTATGTCGTCTCAGGGTGACCTGGGACTCATGGTGATCCTCCTACCTCTGCCTCCCGAGAGCTGGGATTAAAGGCATTGTGCCACCATGCCTGGCTCAATTTTCTAATTTAATTTTTTTTTCTAACTTAATTTTAACTGTCCTGCAATGTAAGTGCTCAGATCTCATTTCGAGCTTTAGGTGACAGAGATTTAGGTGACAGGCTCAAAAGTAGGAGGCCACGTAGAGGTGCCGTTACAGTTACCTTGTCATTGCTGGGACAAAGCACTTGACTGTGGTGCTTTGAATGCGAACACATGTCCCCAAAGCCTCAAGGATTTTTTTTTGTTGTTGTTGTTTTCTGAGGCAGGGCCTCACTGTAACCCAGACTCCCAGACTGGAACTCACTCTGTAGTCCAAGGCTAACCTCAAACTCATGGCCATCCTCCTACCTCTACCTCCCAAATACTGGGATTAACGTCATGAGCCACCATGCCTAGCCCGCCGTCAGGGATTGCTTCTTGGTCTTCCTGAAGCCCAGGCCTGGCAGGGATTTTTTGGTTAAGGTTAAACTTCCTTCCTATGTAAGTGTCTAGCAGCGTGCTGGAGGAGGTGCCACAGGGGCCAGATCGTCGTCCAGCTCTAAGGTGTGTTCAGAGCAGTCTGAGCTCTGGCTGTGCCTGCTTGCTGGCGTCCCGTCTGCTCTGCATCTCTAGAAGTGGGCCAGCTTCTGCCCTGACGGAACCTCCCCCGAATCTGTAAGTCTGAAATAAACCCTTCCTTCCATAAACTGCTCATCAGATGTTTGTCCCAGTGACAGGAAAGTAACTGCCACGCTGACCAAAAGCAGCTGATGGGAGGAAAGTTTTTATTTGGTTTACAGTCTCTAGGAGAAGCTTCACGATAGCAGGATAAAGTTGTTTGAGCAGAGGCTGGACATCACCTCCCTGCCAACAGCAGATGGAAAACTGCAGGAGAGTGAGCCAAATTCTAGTAAGAGGGAGCTGGCTCTAACACCCCTAAGCCCACCCCCAGAAGCACACCTCTTCCAGCAAGGCTCCGCCTCCCAAACAGCCATCAGCTGGTGACCAAGCATTCAGAGCACATGAGACCCCGAGAGCTTATGGGGACATCTGATTCAAGCCACTGCAGGTGCTTCCTATGTGACAAGGTTACAGAGTGTCCCTTATCTTCTAGAACAATCAACACACTGTCGTAATGGGCAATGGTTTTTTTTTTTTTTTTTTCTCCCTGAGGTAGGGTCTAGCTCTAGCCCAGGCTGACCTGGAATTCATTATGTAGTCTCATGCTGGCCTCGAACTCACAAACGATTCTCCTACTTTTGCCTCCTAAATGCTGGGATTAAAGTCATGAGCGTGGGCAGGGTGTGGTGGCGCACACCTTTAATCCCTGCACTCGGGAGGCAGAGGTAGGAGGATCGCCGTGAGTTCGAGGCCACCCTGAGACTCCATAGTGAATTCCAGGTCAGCCTGGGCTAGAGTGAGACCCTACTTCAAAAAACCAAAATAAATAAATAAATAAATAAATAAATAAATAAATAAATAAAGTCATGAGCCACTGGGGCTGGAGAGATGGCTTAGCCATTAAGCACTTGCCTGTGAAGCCTAAGGACCCCGGTTCGAGGATCAATTCCCCAGGACCCACATTAGTCAGATACACAAGGGGGCGCATGCGTCTGGAGTTTGTTTGCAGTAGCTGGAGGCCCTGACGCGCCCTCTCTCTCTCTCTCTCTGTCATTCTCAAATAAATAAAAATAAACAACAACAACAAAAGTCATGAGCCACCACTTTGGGCATTGCAATGGTATTTGTGTTTTTTTTTTTACGAGGTAGGGTCTTGCTCTAGCTCAGGCTGACCTGAAATTCGCTATGTAGTCTCAGGGCGGCCTTGAACTCATGGGTGATCCATCTACCTCTGCCTCCCAAGTGCTGGGATTAGAAGCCTGTACCACCATGCCTGGTTTAGAGTTGCTGGTAATTCTGAACTACTGAGACAGAGATGTCAGTCAGCTGTGTGGCAGATTGTATTTTTCCAAAGTGGCTTCCATCACATATGCTTTTCTCTGAGCTGTGAGGAAGCCAAGTAGCTACATTTACTCAGCCAACAGCCCTCAACAACCAACCACTATCAACGCTACACAGATTCATGAATAAGTCTTCAGGGTCCAGTCCCAGGCCAAGTGACACTTCCCTCCCCAGCTGTGATCATTAATCTGGACAATTGACTGCATCTGGAGTCACCTAGGAGACATCCCTGGGCATGTCTGTGAGAGATATTGTAGATTCAAGTAACTGAGGTGGGGAGACCCACGAGAACCTGTGGGCAGCATCTTTCCCTGGGTTAGGGTCCTGAACTGACTGAAGGGGAGACAACATGCTGAGCACGAGCACTCATCTCTGTGGATGTGATGTGACCAGGAGATGCATGCTGGTCATCATAAAGCACTGTGGAACCATCTTGGTGGTTTGCTCTTGGATCATTCCCTCTGGAGGAAGCCAGTTGTTCTGTCATAAGTAACCCTTTGGAGAGGTCCCTGTGGTGAGGAACTTTGGCCTCAAGACAATGGCCAATGAAGAACATAGGGCCTCCCTGTGTAAGCTTTGGAATGACTTCAGCTCAGCCTAACCTTCTTCTTCTTTTTTAATATTTAGGGAAAGAAGGAGAGAAGAGAGAGAGAGAGAATGGGTGTGCCAGGGCTTCCAGCCACTGCAGATGAACTCCAGACGCATGTGCCACCTTGTGCATCTGGCTTACATGCGTACTGGGGAATCGAACCATAGTCCTAAGGCAAGCACCTTAACCATTAAGCAATCTCGCGAGCCCCAGCTCAGCCTAACCTTCAGAAGACTATGGCTCTAGCCAAGCCCTCAACTGCGACCTCATGAGACATCCTCAGGCAGAACCACCCGGCCAAGCCCATATTCCTTGGCCCTCAAAAGCTATGCATAAACAACACACTGATGCACACATTCGCCATTTCTCTAGCACTGATGTTGTGTCCACTAGCATGTTTTTGTTGTTGGTGTTTTGTTTTTCAAGGTAGGGTTTCACTGTAGCCCAGGCTGACCTGGAATTCACTATGTAGTCTCAGGGTGGCCTCAAACTCACGGTGATCCTCCTACCTCTGCCTCCCGAGTGCTGGGATTAAAGGTGTGCACCACCACTCCTGGCTTGTCATTTCTTCTCTTGATGACAGCCATTTTAATTTACATTTCCTTGACGGCTCAGCATGTTGAACACTGTCAGATATTGATTGGCTATTTGTGTTTCTTCTCTTTCTTCTTTTTTACTAGCCCAGGCTGGCCTGGAATTCGCTATGTAGTCTCAGGCTGGCCTTTAACTCACAGCCTCCTCCTTACCTCAGCCTCCCAAGTGCTGGGATTAAAGGTACTACACGGGGCTTGTGCTTCTTCTTTTGAGAACTTCTTATTCAGTTCATTAGTCCATTTATTGACTACACTTTTTTTTTTGGTGTTTTATTTTTGTCAGTTCTGCATGTATTCTAGATATTAACCCTTTGTCTAATGTGTAATTGGCAATTTTTCCCCCCATTCTGTGGACTGTCTCTTCTTTGGGTCCTAGATTGAATTGATTTTATAATTTGCATTTTCTTTGAAGTCATTAATCATTTATACTAGCAAACTTAGGGAATCTTCATCCAGTATTTTATCAATTTTAGTATCTTTGAATTTAGTAGTTGAGAAGCCATAGTCTTTTGGCTGACTTACGTTGTCTTACTTTTGGTTTTGGCCTCTTTTGAGGGCATTGACATCTTTTTCTGCACACTTTTCAGTTATCCTATTACTATCTTTGTCAATTTCTGGGTCTCGACCTCTTTTCCCATCTTTGGGATAGAATCTACTTTTTTTTAAAATTATTATTCTAACTCTCCTTCACCAGGTTGCACAGAGGCAGCATATAGTCTTGCCACCTTGCCAAAAATGGAGTCTCAATCTATTAAGCTCTTGTTGTTAGAATGTACTCCTTCTGCTACAAAAAGAAAAAAAAAAAGCTCAGCGTAAACCAGTCTGCAGTGTGACACTGGCAGCAGCCTAGTCTCTCTGGTTTTCTTTTAAAATATTTTATTTATTATTTATTTATTTATGAGAGCTAGAGAGAGAGAAAATGGCACTCGGGGCCTCTAGCCACTGCAAATGAACTTTAGATGCACGCGCGCTGTGCATCTGGCTGACATGGGCCCTGGGGAATTGAATCTGGGTCCTTGGGCTTTGCAGACAAGTGCCTCTAACCACTAAACCATCTCTCCAGCCCTCTCTTGTGTTCTTTTTTTTAATTTTTTTTTTTTGCTCATTTCTATTTATTTATTTGAGAGCAACAGACAGAGAGAAAGGGGCAGAACAGAGAGAAAGGGGCAGATAGAGAGCGAGAGAGAGAATGGGCGCGCCAGGGCTTCCAGCCACTGCAAACGGAACTCCAGATGCGTGCGCCCCCTTGTGCATCTGGCTAAATCTGGCTAACGTGGGTCCTGGGGAATCGAGCCTCGAACCGGGGTCCTTAGGCTTCACAGGCAAGCGCTTAACCGCTAAGCTATCTCTCCAGCCCCTCTTGTGTTCTTGATTGACCACTCTATCCTGGTGTGTGGAGTTACACTGAGTTCACACGGGACAAGACCCTCTGACAATGCCTGTCTCAGAATCCTCCTGTCCTTACATAAAGCTGTACAGAGAAGTCTGAGCGGGAATTTGCCAGTGTCTCCTTGCTGACTTCCAACAGAGCTCTTACTCCATTCTCCCTTTTTTTCCTCCCGGCCTCATCTTTCGTTTTCCATTTTTATTAAAGATAAATGTTGCTCCAGGGAGTAATGGCTCACCATTAGTTTCCTGTGAGAAATGCTTTGCATGTATTATTTATTTAGTCATTTATTTTACTTTTACCATTTCAAATGAGTTTTTTTTTTTTCTTTCTTTCTTCAAGGTAGGGTCTCATTCCAGCCTAGGCTGACCTGGAATTTACCATGTAGTCTCAGGGTGGCCTTGAACTCACAGCAGTCCTCCTCCCTCAGACTCCCAAGTGCTGGGATTAAAGGTGTACACCATTATGCCCGGCTCAAATGAGTTATTAAAAAAATTATTCCACCTTAAGGGCTGGAGAGATAGCTCAGTGGTTAAAGGCACTTGCCTGCAAAGCCTGTTGGCCCAGGTTCCATTTCCAATACCCAGGTAAAGTCAGATGCACAAAGTAACAAAGTAACCCTACCTTTTTTCCAAGGTGGGGTCTCACTGTAGCTCAAGCTGACCTGGAATATGTAGTCTCAGGGTGGCCTCGAACTCATGATGATCCTCCTACCTCTGCCTCCTGAGTGCTGGGATTAAAGGCGTGCGCCACCATGCCCGGCTAAAATGAAATAGTTTTTAAAATTCCCCTTTAATTTTATTTACTTTACTTTGTCTCTATATTTTATTTAAAATATTATCTTCTGGGCTGGAAAGATGACTTAACAGTTAAGGCACTTGCCTGCAAAGCCAAAGGACCCACAAAAGCCAGATGCTCAAGGTGGCGTATGTGTCTGGAGTCGGTTTGCAGTGGCTAGAGGCCCTGGCATGCCCATTCTCTATATATATCTGCCTCTTTCTCTTTCAAATAAATAAATAAAATATTTAAAAATATTATCTCCTGGCTGGAGAGATGGCTCAGAGGTTAAGGCACTTGCCTGCAAAGCCTAGGGACTGGAGTTTGATTCCCCAGCACCCATGTAGAGTCAGATGCAGAAGGTGGTGCATGTATCTGGAGTTTGTTTGCAGTGGTTGGAGGTCCTGGTGTGCCCATTCTCTCTCTCTCTCTCTGTCTGCCTTTTCCTCTTACTTTTTCTCAAATGAAGAAGTAAATAAAAAATTTTAAAAATATCATTTAAAATATTGCCTTTATATCCTTTTGAAATATATATATAAACATATAAATATATGTATATTTCAGCTTAAAGTCTTTGTTCCTAATCTGTGTTTTTTAAAATTTTTATTTGATTTTACATTTTGTAAATTTTTGTTGTTTTTCACCAGTGTTGGTGAGCAAACCCAAGGCTAGGCGCTAGAGCTATACCATTCAGATCCATTTGGAAGGTTTTTCTGTTCTTGATTATAAACCTAGTTATTTTACTTTATAATAGTTTACATTTTACTACATTTATACACTAAAAAATTTTGGGTGTTTTTTTTTTCAAGGTAGGGTCTCACTCTAGCCCAGGCTGACCTGAAATTCACTATGTTGTCTCAGGGTGGCCTCGAACTCATGGTGATCCTCCTACCTCTGCCTACCGAATGCTGGGATTAAAGGCATGCGCCACCATGCCTGGCTCTTTAAAAATATTTTTAAAACTTTTTTTTTTTTTTTTGAGGTAGGGTCTCATTCTAGCCCAGGCTGACCTGGAATTCACTATGGAGTCTCAGGGTGGCCTCAAACTCATGATGATCCTCTTACCTCTGCCTCCCAAGTGCTGAGATTAAAGGCATGTGCCACCACATCTGGCTTAAAACTTTTATTTATTTATTTGCAAGCAGAGAAAGAGAGAGAGACAGAGGGAGAGAGAATGGGCATACCAGGGCCTCTCACTCCAGATGCATGCACCACCCTGTGCATTTGGCTTTATGTAGGTACTGGGGAACTGAATCCTGGCACTTAGGCTTTGCAAGCAAGCATCTTAACCACTTAGCAATCTCTCCAGGCCACATTAACATATTTATCATTATTTTTATTTTCAACATTTTAGTTTTCTCAATTTTCTGCATTCTATATGTAATTCAATTTTTTTTCTTCCTTCAAAATATTTATTTTATCTTGTATTTTTGGCTAGTAAGAAAATGGCCTTGGGAAGTAGTGTGAAGAAAGCCCACACCAGCTGTCCACCTGCTATTCCACACCAAGGAGGGGCGACCTGATAAAAGGCATCAACTCAAGATGGGGGCTTAGAATACATTGTCTAGCGAATCAAGGGCAAGGTGAACTCAGAGACTGTCGGACACAAGTTCACCCAGATTCCACATCATACATGCCAGTTAATCATATAATCTTTATCACCCAAACATAGACACTTCTCAAAGTAGAAAAGGAAGTTATTAAAAATCATGCTGGAAGAACGCTTAAGTTGGTCCCAGGCAAGTTACTTAAGTATGAGAAATGAGACTGTAAGTTAAGCCCAAACTTAATTACCATCAACCTTGTGCACAGTAGACATTTATTGAATGAACAACCATTAAGATGAGGAATTATGTACATCTAATTGTAAATCAAAACACTATTCCCTGATGTGGATGGACTTTCTGCTTGGGCCAACTAGAAGTATCCAGACAGGAAATTGTAGTTGGCTTCACAGCGGAAGTGCCTGCCGTGCATTTTAGATTACACTTAAACGTGCAATAGATATCAATCTTTTTTTGATAGTGTTTAATTTCGTCTGGTTGAGGACAGAGAGCATGGAGATGAAGGTGATTCCAGAAAACTGGCAGGATAATGATTCCATTAATCGAAGGAGACGCCAAGGAGGAAGAACAGAGGCTATGTTTTGACGAACTCATGTGACATCCAAGGAGAGAGGTCAGGAGAATAGAGAATAGTAGAAAATGAAGTCTGGAGCGCAGGCAAGCCAGGCCTTGGTTTGATCTTCAGAGAGATTGTTGAGTAAATGGATGGGCCAAATGGTACAGGTAATACAGGGACAGATTGGGAGCACAAAGGGTGGCCACTTGGGGACATTCATGTCATCTCTTCATGCCATGGCATGACTGAAGAGGACCAAGCTGGGGGCATTCTTAGCTGGCCCCCTACTACTTAAAACCAACCCGTGTCTGGGCATGGTGGTCCGTGCCATTAATCCCAGCACTTGGGAGGCACAGGTAAGAGGAGTGTTGTGAGTTCAAGGTCAGCCTGAGACTACATAGTGAAGTTCAGGTCAGTCTGGGCTAGAGTGAGACTCAACCTTGAAAGCAAGCAAACAAACAAACAAAAAACCGTGAGCCTTCAGAGGTGAGCGTTGGAGCAGCCTGGAAACACAAGAAAACAAGTCTGGCTTGGCAAGTGACACGTTGACAGCACGCGGGGGATCTTAGATCTGTGTTCTGGTTTCTTACTGGCAAACTAGAGGGAGCTACATTGGCTATCCACAGTCATTCTCTCTATAGGGGTTTGGAAATGATCTCCCTAAAGTAGCAAAGGTACCAGGATGACAAGATCAACTAAAAAGAGGAAGGCACTGAGGGCAAATTCCTTGGCCATCATGTTTATGGATGGTGGTGTAGCAGCCTTCTCCTTGCTGGGACAAAACACCCAACCAAAAGCAAGTGACGGAAGCAAAGGATTTGTTTTGGCTTTACAGTTTCAAGGGGAAGCTTCATGATGGCCAGGGAACACTTGGCATGAGCAGAGGCTGGACATCACCCCCTTTACACAGCAAGTGGAAAACAGCAGCAGGAGAGTGAGCCAAACTATGGCAAGGGGGAGCTGGCTATAACCCTCCTAAGCCTCCTCCCAAGAGCTCACCTCTTCCGATAAGGCTCCACCTCCCCAATCGCCATCAGCTGGGGACCAAGCACAGGAACACAGGGCGGACACCTTAATCAAGCCACCCCAGGTGGTAAACTCACGCGAGCCAATACTGCCAAAAGCCATACGGTTTTATGGCAACTGCTTTTATGCTGCCAAGGACTGAGGAGCAACAAAGGTCCCTCCTCGTTTTCCTTAGTTTCCATCATGATCTACTGCTGTGTAGTGACGTCATGATCTACTGCAGTGTAGTGCGCGTGTGTCCCTAAGGCCATGGCACACAGTCAGCCAGGCCCACCCAGGGCCCACGCACCCCTGCGCTCTACAGCCTCTCCTTCCTGGCAGGTCAATCACAGAAGGTGCTACCCTAAATGTGAACGCGTGCATGTTGACTTTGGTTTATTTCAATAATGTTTCAGGAGCAATTCAGTTACTCAGGCGTTTCATGGTATACCTCTAATTCTACAAGCTCTCGTTCATTTGAGGAATAAAGCACAGTACATCTCAGGCTCTGCTACTATTTTGAAAACAGTGCATTTTACAACTTTTTTTTTCTAAATAAAAAAGCACAGCAAGCAAGGAAATAATAGACTAAACACAATTATCACTACCCATGAAAGAACAATGCAATGGTAAGATGTTGAGAGGAAAAGTGTTGATATTTGTTTTAGATTCTGAGAATGGGTAGGCCATTACATTTTATTTTAATTTTTAAAGGTTTATTTTTATTTATTTATTATTGAGGGGGGGGGGGGAAGAGAGAGAAAATGAGAATGGGTGTGCCAGGGTCTCTAGCTACTGCAAACAAACTCCAGATGTGTGTGCCACCATATGTATCTGGCTTAGATGGGACCTGGGGAATTGAACCTGGGTCCTTAGGCTTCGCAGGCAAGTGCCTTAACTGCTAAGCCATCGTCCCCCCCACCATTTTATTTTATTTTGAGAGAGAGAGAGAGAGAGAGAGAGAGAGAGAGAGAGAGAGAGAGAGAGAGAGAGAGAGAGAATGAATTGGCTGCCAGGGCCTCAGCCACTGCAATCGAACTCCAGATGCTTGCACCACCTAGTGGGCATGTGCAACCTTGTGCTTGCCTTGCCTTTTGTGAGATCTGAAGAGTCCAACATGGGTCCTTAGGATTTGCAGGCGAGCGCCTTAACCACTAAGCCATCTCTCCAGTCCAGCCATTACATTTTTTATTAGCAAAAAATATGTTGAGCACATTCACAGGAAAATATATCTTTTTTTTTTTTCTATGTAGTGTTTCTGTCTAGCCCAGGCTGACCTGGAATTCACTATGTAGTCTCAGGGTGGCCTTAAAATCATGGCAATCATCCTACCTTTGCCTCCCAAGTGGTGGGATTTAAAGTGTGCATCACCACACCCGGCTTAAATATATCTTTTGTAATTTCAGCTTTCCTCTTTCTTTGTGTGTATGTGTGTGTGAGTGCATCCATACATCTGTGCATATGTAGAGTATGAGTGGTTTGTGTGATGAATGGTGTATGCACATGTATGTGCAGATGTGTGTGCATATAAATGCTATAATAGAATGTGGGGGTGTCCTATTGTGGTTCATCCACATATTTCCTTGAGGCAGAGTCTCTCCCTCAACCCAGAGCTGCTGTCCACCAGTCAGCAAGCCCCAGCAAGTCTCCAGTCTCAGTCGCCACTTCCCCCACTCAATATGTAGCCCAAGCTGGCTTTGAACTCATGGTAATACTCTTGCATCAACCTCCCAAGTGTTGGCATGATAAATGTGATCCACCACTCCTGGCCATTCCTTTTATTTATTTATTTTCACTCAAGCTCCTTCTCATCATCAAAGTATCCCAAAAATATTTATTATAGGCCCCTTTGACTTATCCACAAGGAGAAGGTTTCTCTTTACCAGTCCATTAAAAAAAAAATATTTTATTTATTTGAGAGAGAGAGAAAGACAAAGAGGCAAATAGGCATGCCAGGGCCTCTAGCCACTGCCAACGAACTCCAGATGCATGTGCCAACTTGTGCATCTGGTCTTCAGTGGGTATGAGGAATCAAACCTGGGTCCTTAGGCTTTGCAGGCAAGTGACTTAACTGCTAAGCCATCTCTCCAACCCCAAATAAAATATCCACCCTAGTTAATAAAATAGTAATAAAAATAAAAATATTTTTTAAGCTGGGTGTGGTGACACACGCCTTTAATCCCAGCACTCGGGAGGCAGAAGTAGGAGGATTGCCGTTAGTTCGAGGCCACCGTGAGACTCCATAGTGAATTCCAGGTCAGCCTGGGCTAGAGTGAGACCCTACCTCGAAAACCCCCCCCAAAAAATTTTTTTTAATATTTTATTTTTATTTATTTATTTATTAGAGACAGAGGGAAAGAGAGAGGAGACAGAAACAGAGAGTGAGAATGGGCACACCAGGGCCTCTAGCCACTGCAAATAAACTTCAGATGCATGTGCCACTATGTGCATCTGGCTTACGTGGGATCTGGAGAATTGAACCTGGGTCCTTAGGCTTTGCAGGCATGAGCCTTAACCACTGAGTCATCTCTCCAGCACCCCTGTAGTTCATTTTTGATAGAGTAACAAAGCCCGTGTTTGTCAGATCAGTACCAAGGCTGCGGTTACTTCTTGGAAATGACAACTTGCTGCAGAATCACTTCAGGTATTGACAGTGGCCAGTGCAAAGAGCCACAGCCTGAGACAAGACACCTGCCCTGCTCCTGAGCAGCCTTAGAAGAACAGGAGAATTCTTTCATTTCCCAGGTTTCCTTTCTCCCCCTCACGAGTGCAAGTCCTAACATCTCACCACTGGGTAACATTTCTTGTCGGACAGGTTTCTTCCATCGAGCAGATTACAAAGTGAGGCTGAAGATTATGAAGAGCCCTTACTACCTCATCTCTGCCCTTTTAAGGGTGTGTTGGCAGGGTAAACTGCAGGGCAAGGCAAAGAATGAACTGGGCAAACATTCCTGAGAGCAAGAGGAATTCTTGGGTCTGTCACGTGGAAGCTAGATAGCTTCTTTTTATTTAGAGGTGGCATTCCTTAGGTTTGCTCTCCTCCTGGGGATTCTCTGACTGTGAGAGGGCCCACCTGCCCAGGCAGCAGATCTGTCTGGGCCTCGAAGCCCAGCTCAGCTCCTGGCTCTCAGTTCAGCTTAGAGTCTTCCATTGTCTCCTTGGTCTTTAACTCCTGCAGGCAAGGAATGGCCCTGCCCCCTGGTTTTCTGCTCAGTGAAAGGCAGATAAGCATTTGACATTGACTAAGCACTGCAGATTCCTAAGCAGCCTGTGTGGGGTGGGTGTGGGCCGCAATACCCACAGGTGTGGACTGTGGCATCTCAGGTGGTTCTCACACACAGCGACTTTGGTGACTAAGAATCCTTTAAGGACTGAAGTCCAACGCTTCTGCTGCCTACCTGAAATACATCTGCCTACGTGCTAAGTGCAGGTGGTCAGCTGCTTCACATAAATTACCCTACCAGATGCCAAGTCGAGAGGATATTTACAGCTGAAACCCAAACCAACCCATTTTGTCCCAAATCTCTCTCTCTCTCTCTCTCTCTCTCTCTCTCTCTGTGTGTGTGTGTGTGTGTGTGTGTATGCCATATGCACAAAGTGGTACATGCATCTGGAGTTCATGTGCAGCAGCAGGAGGCCCTGGAGCACCCATACACTCACACCCTCTTTCTCTTCCTAAGTAAACAAAGCTGGAGGGATGGCTTAGTGGTTAAGGCACTTGCCTGCAAAGCCAAAGGATTCCAGGTTCAATTCCCCAGTACCCACATAAGCTAGATGCACAAGGTGGTACAACTATATATTTACTTATGTATTTATTTATTGAGGGGCGGGGGGAGAAACAGGCAGATAGAGAGAATGGGCTCACCAGGGCCTCTAGCTGCTGCAAACAAACTCCAGATGTATGCGCCACCTTGTACATCTGGCTTTATGTGGGTGCTGGGGAATTGAACTTGGGTCCTTTGGCTTTGCAGGCAAGTGCCTTAACTGCAAAGCCATCTCTCCAGACCCAAATAAAATATTAAAAAAAAACAAAACTTTTAAGCAGTTGGAAAAATATAAAGTAGGTAAAACATTTTTACAGTTTTCTTTGCAGCCAACCTAGATCTGCAACTTTCCTACCACATTTCTTCCAGGCTCTCTGCTCCACAACACCCCCTCCGGCCTCTGCCCCTGTGTGCCGCTTAGTGACTGGACTTTAGACCTCCACTGTCTTGCCCCAGCCTTCCAGTGCTCTCAGAGACCATTGTCTGCTCTCCCAGTGACCTGTGCTATGACTTGGACATGTCTGTCTCCACCAAAACTCATGTACAGCTTGGTTCCCCATGAGTCAGGTTTGGGAGGCAGGACCTGGTGGGAAGCATTCGAGCTATGAGGTTAGAATCCTAAAGAATCGATTGATGTTTTTCATGCAGAAGTGAATTCCAAGGGCTTTGAGACAGGATTAATGATCACTTACCTAGGGATTAGGTTATTACAAATAAAATGGCCCTCTGTGTCGCTTGACTCTTCTCGCATGCTCACATCCCTTCCATAGTCCCACCATGCATGGAACAGCCTAAGGCTTCCCCAGAAGCTGAGCAGATGCGGCTGCACAATCTTGGACTTCAGCCTCTAGATCAGGGAGCAGAAGAAATCCCGTTCCTTTATACATTATCCAGTCTCAGGTATGCTGTTACAGCAACAGAAAATAGACCAGGGCTGGGTGTGATGGTGCATGCCCTTAATCCCAGCACTCAGGAGGCAGAGGCAGAAGGATCACCATGAGTTTGAGTCCAGCTGAGACTACACTAGTGAATTCCAGGATAGTATGGGCTAGAGTGAGACTCTACCTCAAAAAGAAAAGAAAACAGACTAAAACAATCTGCCTCTCTATGTAGCTTCTTCTCTAAGCCCATCCTTCTCCTCACCAAATTTCACTTCTCTCCTAGGATGCCACTCCTTATAATGGAACTTCATATAGCGTGGACACTTCCAGAGAGAGCAGAATAGATACTATGTTTTAGTCTGCAAAATACATATCTTCACAAAATGCACAAAAAACTGCTGGAGAGAAAGAAATTCCAAATATCTCTTTCTGCATGGAGAGCCAAATATCTGAACATGTACAAATGATGTCATGCAAAAGGCTGAGATCTCAAAACAAGTAAATTAAAGTTACCCTCAAAAATCAAAACACACACCTGACATGGTGTCACATGCCTTTAATTCCAGCACTTGGGAGGCAGAGGTAGGAGGATTGCTGTGAGTTGGAGGCCAGCCTGGAACTACAGAGAGTGAGTTCCATGCCAGCCTGGGCTACAGTGAGACCCTGCCTTGAAAAATCAAAACAACAACAACCAAAAAAAAAAAAAAAGCACACTATGGGGCTGGAGGGTGGCTTGGTGGTTAAAGGCACTTGCTTGCAAGCTTGCAAAGCCTGATGGCCTGGGTTCAATACCCCAGGACCCACTTAAAGCTACATGCACAAAGTGGTGCATGTATCTGGAGTTCATTTACAGTGGTCAGATGTCCTGGCATGCCCACTCATTCATATTGTCTCTCTCTCCCTCTCTCTCTCTCTGTGTAACAAATTAAATACAAACAAGGGAACATGAGGACAGTGCTGGCCACAAGGCAGCCTCTCACATAGCTGCTGCCAGCAGACAGCAGAGTGAACATATGTGCTGGGCTCTGAAACCCACCCATTTCTACTGAGCACGCCTCCCTCCTCCTCCCAGTCAAGGTAAACTTGCGCAGCCTCCATGGCAGTCAGTGTGGAGGTTCTTCGAACAACTAAACGTCGAACTATCATTTGACTCAGCTACGCTAGGTGTCTACCTGAAGGACTGTTCATCAGCGCACCACCGAGATGCTTCTCATCTCTGTTTATTATTGTACTATTCACAATAGCCGAGAAATGGAGCTGGCTTAGGTGTTCATCAACAGGTAGATGGATAAAGAAAATGTGGTGCGTACCCACAGTGGGATTTTATTCACTCATAAATAAAAATGAAATCATGACATTTCTAGGAAAATGGATAGCATGGGAGATTATTATGTTTTGGGAAATAAGCCAGGCTCAACAAGACAACTGTATCACATTTCATCTCATAGGTGGATTCAATACGTGCACGCGCATGCGTGTGTGTGTGCATGTGGATTCAATACGTGTGTGTGTATGTGTATGTGTGTGTGTGTGTGTGTGTGCATGTATACATGTGTAGATAGGTAGGTAGTTCATAGAATGAAGAGGACTGTAAGAAAGGAAGAAGAGATCTTAAGGGAGGAGGAAGGAAGAAAAAAGATAGTAATGGATTACATGTGACACCAAAGCAAGAGACCAGCAAGAGGTGGGCAGGGTGGGCGAGGGATGGCAGAGGGTACGGCGGATGAATGAAAACAAAGTAAAATCCATGCGTGGTGGTGCACGCCTTTAATCTCAGCATTGGGGAGGCAGAGGTAGGAGGATCAGTGTGATTTCAAGGCCAGCCTGGGATTACAGAGTGAGTTCTAGGTCAGCCTGGGCTAGAGTGAGACCCTACATTGAAAAAGAAAGAAAGGAAGAAAGAAAAAAAAACCCAAAGCAAAATGACATGTAGGTATGAAAATGCTATAGTGAAACCCATTACTTTGTATGCTAGCAGAAACAATAAAAAAGAAACATATTATTTGGTATGTTAACTAAAATGAGTCAAAAACATCTAGGGTAAAATCTCCAATTGCTATCACTTGACAACATTTATTTGAGATCTCTCTCTTTGTGCACATACAGAAAAGATGAATAAACAAAACATTTCTTTCAAAAAAATTTAATTTTTATTTATTTATTTGAGAGTGACAGACGACAGAGAGAAAGAGTATGAGAGAGAGAGAGAGAATGGGTACACCAGGGCCTCCAGCCACTGCAAACGAACTCCAAATGCATGTGCCCCCTTGTGCATCTGGCTAATGTGGGTTCTGGGGAATCAAGCCTTGAACTGGGGTCCTTAGGCTTCACAGGCAAGTGCCTAACCACTAAGCATCTCTCCAGTCCTAAAACATTTCTTACAAATTACAAAAACAGTCTTTACAAAAGAAGCCTCTAGTCTGTAAGGACACTGTTCGCTCTGCATAATGTATATTAGTAATAAAGACAGTCAACGTGGCTTCCTCAAAAGCACAAGGACCTGATTTTGAACTTCAGTACTCACATAAATGCCGGGTATGGTGCTGCGTGCTTGAAATTCAAGTGCTGGGAAGGCAGATCCCTGGGGCTTACTAGCTAGGCAGTCTAGCCTACTCGGTGAGCTTCGTTTCAGTGAAAGACCTTGTCTCCAAGAGAGATGGACTTTGTACCTGAGGATGACATCTGAGGTTAGCCTCTAACTCTACATGCATGTGTGCACATGCACGCGCTCACGCGTACACACACACACACACACGTCACATACACACTCAAATGCATGCACTTGTTATAAGATGATGAAGTTGCCTCCTACTTTCTTCAAAATAAAGGCCCTTGTTACTTATATGATGATGAAACCTCCTAGTTTCTTCATTTATTCTCTAGTTCTTAATAACTTTGCTAATTGCAGTGATTTTCAATATTGCTATCAAAGGGAGTCAACCTGTCACTCTGATTATCACTGTCTTTAAACTAACATCTTAATTACAAATGTGTGAAGTACATATTTCAGTTGGAACTATTTTGCAAATTTCAATGAAAACAGGAGAAATATGCAAAATTTTAAGACACACAGTCTGTAGTAGTTTCAAGATATTAACTTTATATGTGGAGTTTGGAAAATATTTGCACGGGGCACTTAGCTTTAAAGTATAGGTATTTCAAAGGAGGTACTGGGGATTGAGTTCAGAGCCTTGTAGATATTGTTTTTAAATAAATGTTAGTGCCATTGCTATGAAAAGTACACTGTGTTCTTTCCAAGTTGTTATCTTCAAAGTTCATAAAAATAACTCCTATGATGTCCTAGTATATATTTTTAAATTTATTACTTTTTTACAAGGAGAAAGAGAAAGAGAGAGAGAGAGAGAGAGAATGGGTGCACCAGGGACTCTTGTACTGCTGGCTTTTTTACATGGGTACTGTGAAATCCAGGCCACCGGGCTTTGCAAACAAGCACGTTTAATCTCGGAGCTATTTCTCCAGCCGTAGGTCAAGTGTTTTAGAACGTTTAGCCTTTAAAACATTCTTACTTATATTATCTTCGATACCAACTATTGTACTTACCTTTGGTTGGCTGGGACAAAACACCCGACCAAAAGCAGCTGATGGGAGGAAAGTTGTTTATTTTGGGGAAGTTTCACAATGGCAGAGGAAAGCATGGCATGAGCAGAGGCTGGACGTCACCTGTGCCCCAGCAGGGTGGAAAACAGCAGCAGGAGAGTGAGCCAAGCTCTGGCAAGGGGAAGCTGACTATAACACCCCTAAGCCTGCCCCCAACAACACCCCTCCTGCAGCAAGGCTCCACTTCTCAAATTGCCACCAGCTGGGGACCAAACATTGAAAACACATGAATTTATAGGGGGCATCTGATTCAAACTACCATACTGATGCAACCGAGGTGGAAGACCATTCAGATTTATTGCATTGCTGGAGAGGTCATCTGAAACCTGGCTAGTGTAGAAGGACACTGTACTGTAACGTTTGGCTCTTGGCTACTTGGAGATAGTTACTGTCTAGGTTCAAATAGTTTCCTTTGGGCCAGAGAGATGGTTCAGCAGGTAAAAGGGCTTGCTTGAAAATAGTTTCTCACCGGGAGTGGTGGCTCATGCCTCTAATCCCAGCACTCGGAGGCAGAGGTAGGAGGATCACTGTGAGTTCGAGGCCACCCTGAGACTATATAGTGAATTTCAGGTCAGCCTGGGCTAGAGTGAGACCCTACCTTGGGGACAAAAAATAAAAAGGAAATAGTTTCCCAACACTTGGGATGCTGAGGCCAGAGGATAATGAATTTGAGGTGAAGTGTGGCCTACATAGACAGGATCTGTCAGAAAGGAAGATAAAAAGGCAGGAAGGGAGAAAAGAAGGGAGAGGGGAGGGAGGGAAGAAAAGATGGAAAGAAGAAGGAAACTTTCTGAAGATTTCCATTTGTTCTCTAGGATCTTTGTGGCTTTTTGTTGTTGTTGTTAGGTTGGTTTTTTTTCTTTTTTTGGCTTCACATTAAATGATGTTGGTGTGTGACATCTACAGTGCCACCACAGCATCTTCTTGCTCAATGCCACCTTGCCAATTTCATCAAGTGAACATCACCTGGGCTAACTGCAGCATCCCTTGGAGACCCTGGAGCACCTTCGCAAGGGAAAAAGCTAGCCTTTCACCTTCAGAGTCAGGGAAGGCTTGGAGGGCATGTGGGGATTGGGAGAGCAATCTACAAGTTCCCAGAACTCTGCCAGGGATTTCTCGACTCACGTCTTGAGAAGGCATCAGGAGAAATATGCTTGTCAAATCGAGCAGGAAGACCTGCTCCCTCCTGCTTCCCTGACCTTGGTGGCACGTGTTTCCTCAGAGCGTGTTTGGATGGGAATGCGACAGAATGGGATGGACTAGGGTAGGGGAGAGAGAGAATAACCTGGAACTACCTCTGTGAAACAGTTTTATCATTGTAGGAAGAAAGAGCCCTAATACTCAAAGAAGTTGGCATCTTGGTTTATTATCCCATTGTATTGAAGACTATTCACAGAAAAATTAATTATTTTCTTTTCCTCAGAACTTACTACCTATCAATTTCCTGGGGTCACTAACAGCTCTGGGTTGAAGAGAAAGTTGTGTGACGACAGTCATCAAGTGCTAGGCCAGTTTCATCATTTCTCACAGCCCTATAAAGTTGGTACAGTTATCCCCATAGTATGGGAGCTTAAGGTATGTAGGAAAGTCAAACAGCCAGTGTGTGGTAGAGAATGGAACCTAGGCTTTGAGCCCTGAACCGTGATGCCACAGTCCTGTGGGAAGCAGAGGGCAGGAAGAGCTTTTGTGGCTCACTCATTCTCATAGTCCCGTGAATTATCTTGTTCTTCTATGTAAGATGAAGGATCATAGAACCTGAAAACTCCTTCAGGGGGCTGGAGAGATGGCTCGGTGGTTAAGGTGCCTGCATACAAAGCCTAGGGACTTGGGTTCTATTCCCCAGTACCCACATAAAACCAGATGCACAAAGTGGCACATGCATCTGGAGTTTGTTTACAGTGGCTAGAGGGCCTGGCATGCCCATACTCTATGTCTGTTGCCTCTCTGCTTATAAATAAATAAATATATATTAAAAAAAATAAACCTCATTCACTTTCATGATGGTGCTAAGCAAAACAAAACCAAAAACTTCTGTTTGAAATAGAGTCTCATATAACCCAGGCTAGTCTCAAACTGGCTATGTAGCAGAGGATAATCTTCCTGCCTCCACCTCCCAAGTGCTGGGATTAGAGGTATGCACCACCTTGCCCAGTGTATGCAGTGCTGAGGTCCAAGTCCCGGGCTTCATGTGTGCTGTGTAAGCACTTTACCAGATGAGCTTTAGGTCCCCAAGAGCCCCTGCCAAAAAAAGTTTCTCAGGAGTTTAAGCAAGTCAGATTTATGACCTGTTATTTCTTGCAAACACCAGTTATGGTCTCACTGACAGGATTTCTTCTCTATAATGAAAACTATGGCAATAGAGCTGTTGGAGACTTTTTTTTTTTTTCCCTCTCCTTCAGTCAAAAGGACACATTCACAGAGTAAGCAGGGAGAGAAATTGGGAGAAGTCTGAGAAAAGACTGATGAGGTTCAGTTTCTACAATTCTCGTATTCAACCATGAAATGCAAAATTGAGCACAGGCCTAGGTTTCCATGGTCATAAGAGGGGCAGACAGTGAGCCCCAAAGCATTCTCATATTCCTCCTGCTACTTCTTAAAGTTTCATCTCCTGAGAAATAGGACTGCTGACTAAAATTTCTTGTGTATTAAACGATGAGTAGAAAGAGTTAAGAGTTGAATTAGAAGACAGACAGGAAGCATGGTAAATGTGGTTCAGGGCATTTCAAGGTTTGCAAGAGAAACCAAATCTCTAAAACCTGATGTCCTTGTTAAGTGGCTGTAACTTGAGAGACAGGAAGGCACCCTACATGAATTCTTGGGGTTTCTCATTCGTCCTCTGCTCAGAGCTCCATGCAGGTAGACTGTACCCTCACATAGCTAGTGGGAAAAATTTTTGCTTTAATTAATTCTTGACCGTGCATACTACAGTTTGTGAGTGGAGGTCAGGGGATGACTTTGAGGTTATCTGTGCTCCACCTTCTTTGAGACGGGGTCTCTTGCTGCTGCAAACACACTGCCAGGCCATAAAGGAGTGTCAGACTAGCTGGCCCTCTGGCCAGGGAGCCGTGGAGTCTCCTGGTTCTGCCTCCCATTTGAGGGTGCTGTGGAAACGAACCAGGGGCAGTAGGCTTTGCAAGCAAGTGCCTTTAACAGCTGAGTCATCTCTTCCCAAATAGGAAAACTTGTAGCCTATATGGTCTTCTGATCCTCCTACCTCTGCCTCTTAGGCAATTCCCTGTCACTGTGTGCCATCACAACCAGCAGGAAAAATTAACAGAGAAATTGACTAAGATTTAAAGGGTGAAGATATTTTTACATAAAGGGGATATTTAATGTTGTTTATTGAACACATTTGAAAAACAGGATTCCTTCCTTTTAAGTCATTCCATTTTAGTGTGCTAAAGGAATGGTCCGCAGTGAAAATAAACTGCTATTTCCAGGAACATCCTTTTATTATCTCTAGGTGTGTTATGTGTTTCCAACCTTCAACATGTGTCTTGGCTCTCATAACCAGGACATAGTTGTTCCAAGTAAAGTTCAACCCTAACTGGTGTATGGAGATGCAGGCCGGGATGAAATGAACTCGGACCAATCAAATCAACTCCAACAGCCAGAAAAAAAGTGTCTTTGCTGTTTATATTCTGAATTTACAGAAGTAAAGTTAACCCAGCTGGTCACTGTGTACACATCAGTGAACATTAGTATTTTACATTATATATACATGTGCTCATATGAGATGTCGTAAAAAAGATAAACTTTAAATAAATGTCTGTGAAAAATACACAAAACGTGATGGACACACACTTCAACTTGAGTGCCTGTTCAATACTCAGTGCTTAAAAACATTTGGAAAATCATAACAAAGTATTTTCTGGTGAAAGAGCTTAAAGGCAAAAGAGACAAGGAAATAGTAAGTGTTTGCTGTGACTTTTAGTAAGTAAAGGGGAGCAGAAAGAGGTCTCCTTTTTAGGCAGGGAAAAAAAAATCACACAGCATAAATAACATGAGAAACCAGAAATAAAGTTCAGTTTTTCCCAAGGTCAACATCACTCAAAATTGAACGAAAACCAAGGAATTTTTTCTGGGTAAAGAAGGTGAAGTTGTTCTTTTTTTTTTTTTTTTTTTTCCCGTTTTTCGAGGTAGAGTCTCACTCTAGCCCAGGCTGACCTGGAATTCACTATATAGTCTCAGGGTGGCCTCGAACTCACAACAGTTCTCTGCTTCCCAAGTGCTGGGATTAAAGGCATGCGCTAGCAAGTGAGTTTTTCTTCTTCTTCTTTTTTTAATTAGTTAGTTCATACCCTTTATGGCATGCAAAACCAACTTCCTCCTTCAGTACTGGCCATTGGACCTTACTACAACCAGAAACCACACCAGTTCCTTCTTTGATTGCACTGGTAGGACCAGAGTGCAATGCCTCCATGACTCCGGTAAAACATCTGCCCAACACGAAGGAACCCGCCCCCTGGATGGTAACAGCTACCTTCAATCCAGACCCTGACCCCTTCTCTCCCTCCGCCCTGACGCGGGAAAGGGAGGTGCTTAGGCCGGGGTGGTGGTGGGTGGCGTCCGCTAGTGGACACAGGGGCAGCAGAAGCAGCAGATGGCCCGGCAGGGGTTCTTCTCCTTGTACTGCACGGCCTTGCGCACCTGCACCTTGGCCTCGCCCGTGTAGTCGAGGGTCTGCTGCACGTTGAGCTCGATGACGTCGAGCGTGTCGGCCTGCTTCTCCAGCAGCACGGCCACGTGCAGGAAGAGCTCGTGCACGTCGCGCACGCGGCTCTCCAGGCGCAGCAGCTCGCGGTGGCGGCTCTCGAGCTCGCCGAGCGCCGCGCGCGCGCCCTTCACGTCGGCCAGCAGGTTCTCGGAGAACACGTCCCACCTGCCCTGCTCCAGCATGTCCTCGATCTGCTCGCCCGACACGTCCTTGCCCATGATCTCCAGCTGCCGCCGCATGCGGATCTTGCAGTTGTCGCGCTGCTTCACCTCGGCGCGGTTGTACTCGTGCATGGCGTCGTGGAAGGCGCGGGCCAGCGCGCCGTACTGCGCGTGCGCGATGCGCGCCACGGCCGAGCGCTCGCCGTGCCGGGCGGCGGCCTGCTCGCTCAGCTCGCGCATGGAGCGCAGCTTGCGGTGGATGGCCTCGCCGCGGCTCTTGATGTCCCTGGCGATGGCAGTTGGTGTCGCGCTTGATGCTGCTCAGGCGCCGCATGGACGTGAGGAAGCGCACGTTCTGCTTGCCCAGGCGCCGCACGTCGGCCAGCAGCTGGCGCGTCTCGTCCTGAATGTCCCGGATGACGCGGTACATGGACTCCAGGGCGTGGTCCGTCTCGAACACGACGTCCTCGCGCCGCCGCCCCGCGCCTGCGTCGTCCTCGTCTCCATCCGGGCACTGCTGCTCGTAGCTGCGGGACAGCTCGAGCAGCTCGGCCAGCCGGTCCTTCATGGCGCCGCCGCCGCCTGCGAGCCGAGACACAGGATTTAAAAACGCCCGCCCGCCATGCTCACGCACTTACCTTTGCATTCAACAGGGAAAGTCACGGGGCTTACAGGGAGATGAAAAGAGTTTTTACTCGCTCAGCTAGAAAAAGAAGGCACGGGGAGAAGAATCTTCAGCTTTCCCACGCAGTGATCTTTTTTTCTTTTGTTTTTTTCAAGGTAGGATCTCACTCTAGCTCAGGCTGACCTGGAAGTCGCCATGTAGGCCCAGGCTGGCCTCGAACTCATGGCAATCCTCCTACCTCTGCCTCCCAAGTTCTGGGATTAAAGGTCTGTGCCACCACGCTCGGCTTCCCGCAGGATAATCTTAAACAGCTTTGAGCAATATACGCAAACTGTCAGTAATAGCCGGGCGTGGTGGCGCACGCCTTTAATCCCAGCATTCGGGAGGCAGAGGTAGGAGGATCGTCATGAGTTCGAGGCCAACCTGAGACTACACAATGAATTCCAGCTTAGCCTGGGCTAGAGCGAGGCCTGACCTTGGAAAAAATAAAGTTCATAGCGGGGTTGAGGAGATGGCTTAGTGATTAAAGGCTCTTCCTTGCAAAGCCTGCTGGCCCGTGGTTCCATTCCCTAGTACCTATGTAAAGCCAGATGCACAAAGTGACACGTCTGTTTGGAGTTCATTTGCAGTGGCCCACTTCAGCACATGCATCTACATATACGACACCCCCCGCCAAAAAAGAGGCTGTATGGGAAATGATCTTATTTGTAATATGTAAATATAGTTCACACCGTAGAGAAAAAATGGTACTAGAAAACGTTCTGGGACAGAACAACCTGCCATCACAGGTCTCAATCAGTGAAGATCAAAGTTCATTTAAAGGCCCAAGCCCATAATTTGGTAAGAAAGAGGCAGGAAAGGCACAGAGAAGGTGAGGATCCTCTGGAAGTTGTGCCCTTACCTTCCTGGCCCAGCACTGTCCTAGGAAATTAGGTTCCACCCACCTAGAGGGTCTCCCTGTTGCCAGGGAGCAACCATTAGGGAAACTGCAATAGGAGGTCAACCCAGAGCCTTCTGTTTTGCTGAGAATGTCTTCCAAAGGGTTAGAAATAAAAACCCTGATGGAGTTGCCTCAAAATACAGAAGAGGGCACAAAAACAACACTGAAATAACTTCATATCCGGTCGCTGGATCTGTTCTGTGAAATCCCAGGAAGGGAGCTACTGTAAATGAGAAAGACAAAGCGGACAGTGGTGTTGGCCTTAGTGTTTCTCTGTGGTGAGAAGCAACATAAGAAGATGTGGCACACTGTGTTCTACAGTTGCAAAGTAAGTTCTGATTCGCAGACGGAAGATTTCAGAAGAAAATGCATAACCAAGTACCAGGAACTTGCATTTCTAACTACTTTTCACGCATGTGGACAATCTCCTAAAAGCTAGATCCAAGAATGAAGAAAGGAGGGAGGGAAGGAGGAAGGAGACTTGCCTAGCCCTTCTTTTGTTGAGCAGTAAAGTTTTTTGTAAGAGAACACAAAGGAACAAAGAGATGCCTGTAGCTAGGTGGCTCTCGGCCCTTGGAAGGCAACGGGGTACCTGGAGAGCTTCCAGAACTGGAGGTGCCAGCACCACCCTGGCTTCTAGGGTGATCCCCATGTGATTCTGGTCCATAATTATGTTCGTGGCCCATTACATAGATACCTGTTGTGGCAGCTTCTTGTTCACAAAAGCCATGCAGTTCTGGGCTGGGGAGATGGGTTAGAGGTTAAAGGTGCTTGCTTGCAAAGTCTGATGGCCTGGGTTCAATTCCCTAGTATGCAAGTAAAGGTAGATGCATAAAGGGGATTTGGTTTGCAGTGGCAGGAGGCCCCAGTCCCTCTGCCTTTCTTTCTCAAGCAAATAAATTAACTTTAAAAAAATTTAAACCATGCAGTTCTGGAGAACTTTAATAGCCTACAGGTTGAAGGGCAGACTTAATGAGAGAAGAACTGGCAGGGAAGGGAAGTGGTAGCTGTTAGGGTCTCTCCCACTGGAAATCTGGTGGCTTCCATGGTCACTACCCCTGGCTCCTGGGGACACATGGAGGCTGGATATGAAACCACGGTCACCTGAGAACTCACCTCCAGGGTACTAAGTCATGAAAACAAGAAAGCCCCAAAGGTAGAGTAACCAAGAATGCCTACTCCATTCCAACCTCTCTCTGCATTCTCAGGTGGACAGTGACTGCAGGCACTGACCAGAGCGGGATATAAAAACTGAAGATTGAGCCGGGTGTGGTGGCGTACGCCTTTAATACCAGCACTCAGGAGAGAGAGAGGTAGGAGTATTTCTGCGAGTTCAAGGCCAGCTAGACAGACCCTACCTCAGAAAAAAAAACAAAAAAACACAAACAACAACAAAAAAATTGAAGATTGAGCTTTGCTATTATGTAGGTATATTAATAATTATCTAATAGATATAACAATGAAGAATGATGATCATCTGTTCTCTGACTGTACTGCCTTCAGACCTAGATTCTTCTGGGATCTGCTACTATATTGGCACATAAAATCTTGACGGTTGGGCTGGAGAGATGGCGTAGTGATTAAGGTGCTTGTCTGCCAAGCCTATGGACACAAGTTCAATTCCCCAGTGCCCACGTAAGCCAGATGCACATGGTGGCACATGCATCTGGAATTCATTTGCAGTGGCTAGAGGCCTTGGCGTGTCCATTTTTTTCTCTCTCTCGCCTCCCTCTCTCTTTCCCCTTCTCTCTCAAGTAAGTAAAGTGAAAAATATTTTAAAATCTTGACAGTTTCTGTCATATCAGGAAGGGAGATTTGGAAAGATCAATGACTAATCATTACTCTGTATGCTACAAAGAACAGCCATGAGTCGCTGTTCCCAACTGGCCCCTAAGGTAACATGGCATAAGCACAATGTGTAGTCATGTCTCTGTTCATACAGATATGCTGTGCCTACTCACTCTAGAAAAAGAAGAAAAATAGGGCTGGAGAGATGGCTTAGCGGTTAAGTGCTTGTCTGTGAAGCCTAAGGACCCCGGTTCAAGGCTTGAGTCCCCAGGACCCACGTTAGCCAGATGCACAAGGAGGCGCATGCGTCTGGAGTTCTTTTGCAGTGGCTGGAAGCCCTGGCGTCCCCATTCTCTCTCTCTCTCTGTCGCACTAAAATAAATAAAAATAAACCAAAAAATTTTTTTAAAAAAAGAAAAAGAAGAAAAATATTCACAGATGGTTATGGGCTACATTATGTCCCTTCACTGCGCCTCTTTCTCCTCTCCAAACTCACCTGTACGAGCCCTGACCATGGCATCTCAGAATATAACTGTACTTGCAGCTAGCAATGAGATAATTACCTTAAAATGAAAGTGCCAGGAGTGGACCCTAATCCAGTATGACTAATATAATGAGGAATCCAATGGGAGAACATGTGTGCATGCAGAGGAAGGGCCATATGAAGACAAAGATCTCCTGTAAGCCAAAGAAATAGGTCTCAGGAGAAACTAACCCTGTCCACACCTTGATCTTGAATTTACAGCCTCCGGAACTCTGAGAAGTCAGTCTGTTTAAGCCATTCAGTCTGTAGCACTTTGTTATGGAAGACCTAGCACACCAATATATACATCAAGGAAATTTGGCCTAATACCAAGAAATAAAAGCCTTTCTGGTTTCACATTTATATGTTAAAAATATCTTTACACATGGGAATAAACATCAGGTAAAGGGGCATAAAGTAAAGAGTAGAGAAAGGGCAAGATCAAATCAAGGGACATTAGCTAGTGCATATAACTTGTAGACCACAAGAAGGGAACAAATCTAAAAGCGTGTAAGGGCTTTCCCTGCTGCACTTATCATAAGTGTTTCAGACTGTTACATGTGTATATACGTATGTGTGCACGAAAACGTGTTCATACATGCATGATGAGGATGTTGTGTGTGTGTGTGTGGATGGATGCGTGTGTGCCACTGCGCATGTGTGGAGGTTAGAGGACACCTTGGGACTTGGTCCTCTCCTTTCACTGTGAGACAGGGGCTTTCTTGTTTTTGCTGCTGCCAGGGCCAGTGTAGTTGGCTGACGAGCATTGGGATGCTCCTGTCTCCTGCCAATGTTGCGGGCATGTTGGGATTATAGACTCATGCACCACTTTTGCTCTGGTAGGCTTGCAGAGCAAGTGTCTTCGACCACGGAGCCATCTTTCCAGGCCTTCACACTTTTATTTTTGGTGTGTGCATGTAGTGTGTAATATGCCTGTGACGTATGTGTGGTGTCCATACCTGAGTGTGCACTCGTGTGGAGGCCAGAGGACGCTGTCTATTGTTTATTTTTTCTGTCTTATTTCCTCAGCAAGCCTGGAGCTTCTCATTATTACAGGTAGACTGGCTGACCAGCAATCCTCCTGTCTCCGGCCTAGGTGCTGAGGTTACAGACAGAAGCAACAATGCCTGGCGTGTTACATGGGACCTAGTGATCAAACTCTGGTCCTCATGCTTGGGCAGCAAGCACTCTTCCCCACTGAGCCAATTCCCCAGCCCTGGACTTTATTCTATTTTAACTTAAGTTCAGAAAGTTTAGGATATGAACTAAAATACACATCTAGACATACAAACTTTATACATGGCATTCAACTATTTGTGAAGCAAAAAGAACACATGCACAGTCTCTCACACATATATGTCTTATACATATATACCCCAAGAACATATAGGTCTGCATGTATACACACACACACAATTCAAATGAGGTCTGTTAAGTAGTTAGACATGTTCTTACTTGCAGATTGAGTAATATATCGCTGCTGGGTCCTGGTTTGTTTGTTTGTGTTTCTTCCTTCCTTCCTTTCTTTCTTTCTTTTGTGCTGAGGACGAAATTCAGGCAAGTGCTCTTCCACTGAGTTAAATCCTCAACCCATGGGTTTTGGCTTTATACCACTTTTTGAAACATTACTTAAAAAAAAACCAAAACCAAAACGATGACCACAAATCAGAAGGTCCATTCAGGCGCATACAGAAAACTGCAAGAAAGCTCCCTTCTCTGTGTGGGTGCTGCCCATGCCAGGGCGTGCTGCCTGGTACGGTGAGCATGGGATGAATGGGCAGTGCCACCCGAGCTTGATGAAATGCTGGCTGGCACAGCGCTGCTCTCCCTGTGCACACCCCACCAACCACCCGGTCAGGCTCTTCCCGCCCGGCCGTCCCCAGACCACACTCATCTGCTCGGGAACGGGAAATCCAGCCAGCGCTGTGTGGTAGGAACCAGCAGTCATTCCCTAGCACATCCGTAGTGACACACCCTTCAAGGACAGCGAGTGCACTCTCCCTACAGGTGAGTCATGTCACTCATCTGAGTAAACCTCAGTGGTCTCTCTTTTCTTTTTTGATTTTGTTTTTAAAGATAGGGTCTTGCTCTAGCCCAGGCTGACCCAGAATTAGTCTCAGGCTGGCCTTGAACTCACTGCTATCCTCCTCTGTCTCTGCCTGCTGAGTGGCCTGCTGAGTGCTGGGATTAAAGCCCGCCCCAACAATACACTGTCTCCAGGAGGCTTTAATTCCAACTTGCCATCAGCTGGGGACCTAGCAGTTAGAACACCTAAGTTTGTGGGCGACACCTGAATCAAACCACCACATTCTGTCCCTGGCCCCCATAAACTTTACTGTTGCAGCCAGATTCTCATTGCTGGCAGAAAACACCCCACCAAGAGCAGTTTGTGGGAAACAGGGTTTATTTTGCCTTACAGACTCAAGGGGAAACTTCATGATGGCAGGGGAAAATGATGGCATGAGCAGAGGGTGGACATCACCTCCTGGCCAACATCAGGTAGACAATAGCAACAGGAGAGTGTGCCAAACACTGGCAAGGGGACACTGGCTGTAATACCCATAAGCCTGCCCTCAACAATACACTGCCTCCAGGAGACATTAATTCCCAAATCTCCATCAGCTGGGAACCTATCATTCAGTACACCTAACTTTATGGGGGGACACCTGAATCAAACCACCATACCAGGTGTGGTGGCACACACCTTTAATCCCAGCACTCAGGAGGCAGAGGTAGGAGAATCGCCATGAGTCTGAGGCCAGCCTGAGACTACATAGTGAATTCCAGGTCAGCCTGGGCTAGAATGAGACCCTACCTTCAAAAACAAACAAACAACAACAACAAAATTTTGGGATAAGGAGATGGCTTAGCAGCTAAATGTGCTTGCTTGGGTTCAGTTCTCCAGCAGTCATGGAAAGCCACACACAAAATGTGGCACAAGCATCTGGTGTTCATTTGTGGTGACAACAGATACTGGCATTCCTCCCCCTGATACACAACTTGTGCACAAGTAAATAAAAACCAAAAACATTAGTATACTTTTAAAATGTAATATAAAAAACATGTTTGGAGCCGGGCGTGGTGGCGCACACCTTTAATCCCAGTACTCGGGAGGCAGAGGTAGGAGGATTGCCATGAGTTCGAGGCCACCCTGAGACTCTGTAGTGAATTCCAGGTCAGCCTGGGCTAGAGTGAGACCCTACCTTGAAGAAACAAAAACAAAAGCAAAAAACAAAACAACAACAACAACAAAAAAAACATGTTCAGGGACTAGAGAGGTAGCTTAGCGATTAAGGCACTTGCTTGTGAAGCCTAAGGACCCAGGTTCAATTCCCCAGGGCCCATGTAAGCCAGCTGCACAAGGTGACGCATGGGTCTGGAGTTTATTTGCAGTGGCTAGAGGTCCTACTGTGCCCATTATCTCTGTATATACATATCTGACTCTCTCTTTCTCAAATAAATAAATAAATAAAAGCAACATGTTCCAAATAATTGTCCTGATGATAGGTGCTGTCTACTTGATGATCATAGTTGAAAAACGTGTGTGTGTGTGTATGTGTTCATTTTAACTCCATATACCCTCATGATAGCCCATTCATATTCCATTGAGGAATTAAAATAAAGCAAACACTTAAAAAAAAAAAAACAGGGGCTGGAGAGATGGCTTAGCGGTTAAGTGCTTGTCTGTGAAGCCTAAGGATCCTGGTTCAAGGCTCGATTCCCCAGTACCCACGTAAGCCAGATACACAAGGGGGTGCACGCGGCTGGAGTTCGTTTGCAGTGGCTGGAGGCCCTGATGAGCCCATTTTCTCTCTCTCTGCCTCTTTTTCTCTCTGTCACTCTCAAATAAATAAATAAATATAAACAACAACAACAACAAAAAAAACCCACACAGATTTCTTACCATGTATAAGGATAGCCTTTTTCTTCTGAGGACTATGGTCAATCAGTCATGGTGAGGAAAAAAGAAAAACAAAAGCAGATGCTAAAAACAAGTGTTCACACGGAGAAGCATTGTCCACAGAAGGCTCTGAGAAGTGATTTCACAGTACAGAGGGCTGCAGCTCTGGGGTCAGGACCGCTCACCCAGAGATACTTTAACCTTGGCCAGGGTTCAGGCCAATGAAAGGTTTGGAGAACTTGAAGATCCAGTTTTGGAAAGGAGGTAGATAGTTTCAAGCGCATCACAAGACTCTTCAGCTCACCAAAATACAGAACACTAGCAGGCAGGCACAGTGCAACTTCGTAAATGACATGTGTCTGTCGCACACTGTCACCAAGGGAAGTTTCTTGCCACCCTGCTAAAAAGTTAGCTAGGATGTGAAGCAAGTTTCTAAGGAATGTCAGAAATTGAAATTGAAGGAGAAATAGGAGAAAGCTAGGGTCTTTTAGACAGCTTTCAGTTAGGAACAGAAGTCTAAAAAAGAGAACGTGGAGATGCCAACACACATGCCAACCCACCTTGGCATGAATGAAACTCGTGTCTGATGGAGACTCCCCTACAACAGCTGTAGTGCCCCCCGCTATGCATAGTCTAGCATGCTGCCTAGAAGGGTGGCCTTCACTACCGGGGTGGGCTGGGCCCTGGAGCCTGCCCTTCAAATCTACATACCTGAAATGTGATGAAATAATACACTTTCTTTCTTTCTTTTTCTTTTTTTTTGGGGGGGGGGGCGGTGTTTCCAGGTAGGGTCTTGCTCTAGCTCAGGCTGACCTGGAATTCACTATGGAGTCTCAGGGTGGCCTTGAACTCACAGCGATCCTCCTACCTCTGCCTCTCGAGTGCTGGGATTAAAGGCGTGTGCCACCATGCCTGGCATTTTCAACTGACTATAAAGGCTGTTCACGGCCTTCTTTCTGTCTGTGTTCTTCCTCGTCCTACCCTGTGCTGCTTGTATGCCTGTGAGTCTGGCTCCCCTCCACCAGCCTCACCGGGTGGGGGAAGAGCCGAGCACCATTTCTTGGTCTGAGTTTTTCTGCTTGCCTTTGCTTTATACGTTGGGATGACTTCTCACTTTAATGACATGTGTTGATTCTTCTCTTGTCTCTGGATCTACTCCATGTGTATTTGCCTTATACTCTAGATCTATCATGTGGGTGCTTTCTCTAACTCTGGGCCTATGACCTGTGTAGTTTCTCTAAACTTGGGATAACCATGGGCACAATATTTCTTTCTGTTTTTATATGTATTATTTTTATTTATCTTTAACTATTATTTATTTTTTCAAGGTAGGGTCTCATTATTCCCACCCTCAACTACCCTCAACTCTTTCTTTCCCCCCAAATATTTATTTACATGGGGGGGGGGAGAAAGACAGAGGGGAGGGAGAAAGAGGAGAGGGACACAGGAGAAACAATAGGTATGCCAAGGCCTCTTGCCACTGCAGACAAACCCCAGATGCATGCAACACTTTGTGCATCTGATTTTACATGGGTGCTGGGGAACTGAGCCCAGGCTGGCAGGCTGGTAAGCAAGTGCCTTTAACTGCTAAGCTATCTTCCCAGTCCCTACCCTCAACTTTTTTTGTGTGGGGAGGGGGGAGTTCTGGGGATTCAAACTCAGGCCCTCATGTTGTACAATAAGCACCTTTACTCACAGAGCCATTTCCTAGCCTAATATTTGAGGTTTTAAATAACTCTTTTTCAATCACTTTATTATAAAATCTCTTCTGATAAGGTCTTTGTAACAAAAAATCAGACACAGAATTCTTTTGACATGAAAGCTAAACATTTTCTTTTTTTTTTTTTTTTTTTTTTGGTTTTTTGAGGTAGGGTCTCACTCTGGCTCAGGCTGACCTGGAATTCACTATGTAGTCTCAGGGTGGCCTCGAACTCTCGGCGATCCTCCTACCTCCGCCTCCCGAGGGCTGGGATTAAAGGCGTGTGCCACCACGCCCGGCTCAAAGCTAAACATTTTCTATCATCTACTACAACTATATAGAATACTTGTTGGGGTTAGAGAGATTGCTCAGTGGTTAGAGACACTTGCTTGCAAAGCCTGATGGCCAGAAGTTTGATTCCTCAATACCCACACAAAGCCAGATGTACAAAGTGGTGCATGCATCTGAAGTTCGTTTGCAGTGGCAAGAGGCCCTGGTAAGCTTATTTCTCTCTCTTTTTTTTTTTCTTGAAAATAAATAAATGATTCTTTTTAAAATACTTGTATAAAATAACTGATTCTAAGCACTAACATGTCTTCTCCAGATTTTCTTTTGCACTAGAAGATTGTGAGCACCTAAGTGTCAGCGTTCAGAAGCACTGGCCTGAGTCAGTACAGGGCGACCATTCCTCTGGTAAGCCACAGGCATTTTCTGGGGTTTCTTCCAGACAAAGGGCAGAGAGGAGCCACATGGAGCAGTCCACCAACAAAACTTTTGTACAGATGAAACCAATCAAGAACAATAATGAAGCAAGCCAGAAAGGGAAAGAAAATTCTGGAAGGGAAGAGAAAAGTCATGTGTGCCTTGTTTAAGAATCTCAAGGTGGTTTCCCCAAATCCACGCACTTCGGAGATTGTGAAAGAATATTTATTCCTGTGTATCACAAGGCAACACGTTAATGCAAAGTATTCAGTAAAAGCCTCATGGGGCTGGAGAGATGGCTCAGTGGTTAAGGCGCTTGCCTACAGAGCCTAACAACTTGAGTTCAGTTCCCCAGCACCCACATAAAGCCAGATGCACAAAGTGGCACATGCATCCAGAGTTTGTCTGTAGTGGCTGGAGGTGCTGGTGCACACATTCTGTCTCTCTTCTCTCTCTGCTCGTAAATAAATTTAAAAAAATATTTTTTTAAAAGCCTCGTGGAATAAGTTAGCTGTTTTGGATTTGTGTATTAAAAGGGACAAGAAAAAAGATTTGCCTATCATAATGAATATTTTATTTCAAAGTTAATATCACACAGCATTATCAAAGATACCAAATAAGTTAATCTTTGTAAAACAAGCCAAAATCCAATATCTGACCAAGTTTCTTACATATTATATTATTGGACTATAACCTGTCCATGTAGCAATTGTATGGTTGAGCGATGTATGCAATCAACAACTATAGGTGTAGAAGAAGATTCTCTCTCTCTCTCTCTCTTATTACCATATAGCCCAAGATGACCTCAAAGACAGTATGTAGTCCAGACTTTCCTTGTACTCATAATACTCCTGCCTCATTCTCCTAAGCAATAGGATTACAGACAGGTACCACCATGCCTAGTGACACTTTTTATTTTTTTTAATATTTTACTTTTATTTATTTATTTATTTGACAGAGAAAGAGGGAGAGAAAGAGAATTGGCACACCAGGGCCTACAGCCACTGCAAACGAACTCCAGATGCATGCACCCCCTTTGTGCATCTGACTAACGTGGGTCCTGGGGAATAGAACCTGGGTCCTTTGGCTTTGCAGGCAAATGCCTTAACTGCTAAGCCATCCCTCCAGCTACACTTTTTAATCCTAGGAGCCCAGCCATTTCACCTTTCATGTAAGCTTCTATTTTGGATAAGGTGGATGTTGCATCTTTGTGGTATCTTTGAAAATATTGATAAATAGGAGTCAGTGAATAACTTCCCCCATCCAAAAGTGCAAAAGAAGATTCTTAGCTAAATAATAACTTTAGATGAGCATGGTAGCACTTCCCTATAATTCCAGCACTCAGGAGATGAAGGCAGGAGGATCTTGAGCCTGGATTACATCATCAGATTCTATGTTAGAAGAAGAAGAAAAGGCAGCCAGGTGTAGTGGAACACCCCTTTAATCCTAGCATTTGTGACAGAGGTAGGAGGATCACTGTGGGTTTGAGGCCATCCTGAGACTACATTATGAATTCCAGGCCAGGCTGGGTTCACAGAAGACCCTACCTGGAAGAAAAGAAGAAAAAAAAAAAGAAAAGAAGCAAAGGAAAGAAAAGAAAAACTTTATGCATTCTCTCACGAACAGACTGTCTCCATCCGTGTAAAATAATTTTGAGTCATAATGAAATGAATATCACTTTAAACACCTCAATTTATTTTGCTTCTTACTAAGAATTCTTTACATATATTCTAGCATATATCAAAATCTCTATCCTCTAAAATATTCACAACAGCATAGAGACTAAAGCGTACATCTTTTATAAAAACAGAATTGAGGGGCTGAGAGATTGCTCAGCAGCAAAGGCACTAGCTTGCAATGCCTGACAGCCCAAGTTCGATTCCACAGTACACACTTAAAGCCAGAAGCACAAAGTGGTGCATGCATCTAGAGTTCATTTGCAGCATCTAGAGGCCCTGGCACACCCATTTTCTCTCTTTTTCTCTCCATATTTGCAAATAAATAAATATCTTTAAAAAATAGAATTGAGGGCTGGAAAGATGGCTTAGCACTTAAGGTTCTTGCCTGTGAAGCCTAAGGACCCATGTTTGACTCTCTAGGTCCCAGGTAAACCAGATGCACAAGGTGACACAAGCATGCAAAGTTGCACATGTGTACAAGGTGGCACACATATCTGGAGTTCGAGTGCAAGAGTTGGAGGCTCTAGCACCGCCACTTCTCTCTCTCTCTCTCATAAAAAAGGCCAGTCTGTTGGGCTTGCCTAAAAAAAAAAAAAATAGAATTGAAAACGTCAGAGATTCAAAATCATATTGATGGATATTTAAAACAGAGACAGAGGGCTGGAGAGATGGCTTAGTGGTTATGCACTTGCCTGTGATGCCTAAGGACCCCGGTTCGAGGCTCGACTCCCCAGGACCCACGTTAGCCAGATGCACAAGGGGGTGCACGCATCTGGAGTTAGTTTGCAGTGGCTGGGGGCCCTGGCGTGCCCACTCTCTCTCTCTCTCTCTCTCTCTCTGTCACTTTCAAATAAATAACTAAAAATGAACACAAAATAGAGACGGAGTTGAAACTGAAATTGACTTATTCAACTTTCCCACCACCAGCTGTCCAGTAGGGGCTACACCACTTTGAAAGGCAGGACTATGAAAATTATGTGTGTGTGTGTGGGGGGGGTGACTGACATCATCAGTCTTCTGTGTATATGCAGTACATTTCTTAACTTCTATCACTAGTCTGCAGAACTGAATACGCCTGCACGGAAGTCCTATGAAAAGGAGCAGTGCCATCAATGTCAGGAGGTCCTTACATACAGTGCTTGACACAGATCGTGTTTCCTGCAGGGACCCCGTTAGATAACATGCCGTAAGCGTGTGCACTCTGTGAGTAAACATATACACTTGAGTTGGTCAGCATATATACACTCCAGGAACATCCATCAGAAAGTTTGTAAATGCTATGAATTAGGACAAAGAATTAAAACGAGAGGCTGAAGAGTTGGCTCAGTGGGTAAGAGCACTGGCCATGAAGCATAAGGACCTAAGAATACCTGATTTCCCCTGAGTTCAATTCCTCAGCGCTCATATAAAA
Organism: Dipus sagitta; assembly: GCA_036346955.1. Classification (NCBI taxonomy): domain Eukaryota; kingdom Metazoa; phylum Chordata; class Mammalia; order Rodentia; family Dipodidae; genus Dipus; species Dipus sagitta. Next base: position 119,173,184 of record CM070778.1, on the reverse strand, counting down.
CATGACCACACACACCTGTCACCCCAGTCCCGTGGGAAATGGAGACAGAAAAATTGATGGGCTCAATAGTCAGCTATTTTGACCCAAAACAGCAGCTCCAGTTCATAGAGATACTCTCTCAAGGAACAAAGTGGATCTGCAATTAAGAGGTCACCCAATGTTCTTCTCTGGCTTCTGAACACATACGTACAGGGTGCACACATCTTTTCTCTCTCTTTCTCTCTCTCTCACTCACACATACCCACATTAAAACAAGCGGGTGAAAGTGAAATTAAAAGTATTTTACAAAACATAATCTGTAGGGAATCACTATCGTATAAGAAGACAATTCCAACTGATTAAAAAAAAGAATGTAAACATGACAACAGGCTATGGCACAAAATATCTAGAAAAAGATTTTTCAAGAAAAAAATGTGATGCGGGATGGTGTGTCACTGTTGGTATAGTGGTGAGCATAGCTACCTTCCAATAACATGATATGATATTCACTATCAGTTAATCAGCAAGTGAATTCAAATTAAAAATATGATACCAATTTGTCTTACTAACTTAGCCAGAAATGAGAGAAATGATTAGAACACAAGATTTACCTATGTTTTTGTGACTCTGACTAGATTAAACAATAAAAATGAAAATATTTATAGTGTATATGCTGTGGTTAACAGTGATGGTGTGTATATCTTTGAAAAGATTTTTAAAAAATGTCAACAGCACTCAAAGTTGAGTGAAGGGCAATTAACAACTTGAGAAACTGTCCGATTAAGCAGCAACAAAAATATGCCAACTAAGCATGACGTTCCCCAGGCAACCTGTGACCTTCCATGTTGAACTGACACTAGAATTTGACTCCCTAAGAAACAAGCCTCATCATCGAAACAGTACTGCATCCTCAAAAAAAGAAAATATTTCATTTCACCACCACAGACTTTTATTTAAAATTCACATTTCAGGGCTGGAGAGATGGCTTCGTGGTCAAGGCTCTTGCCTGCAAAGCCAAAGGACCTCTGTTCAATTCCCCAGGACCCATGTAGGCCAGATGCACAAGATGGCGCATGCATCTGGAGTTCGTTTGCAGTGGCTAGAACCCCTGGCATGCCCATTCTCTCAATCTCTCTCTCTCTCTGCCTCTTCCCTCTATGAAATAAGTAAATAAAAATTAAATATTTAAAATTCACATTTCAGCCGTGTGTGGTGATGCGTGTCTCTGGTCTCAGCACTCAGAAGTGGAGGCAGGAAGATCAGAGTTCAAGATCACCATCAGCGATACAGCAAGTCTGAGGCCAGCCAGGGCTACAGGAGACCCTGTCTCATGGCTCAGTGGGTACTGTTTGCAAATATATATATATATATTTATTATTATATATTTGTATTATATATTATATAAATATATATATTTATTTATTATATATATTATATATATGTATATATTTTTTTTTTCAGGGCTGGAGAGATGGTTTGGTGGCTAAAGGAACTTGCTTGCAAAGCCTGATGACCTGAGTTCTAACTCCCCAGAACCCACATAAAACCAGTTGCACAAATGGGGTATGCATCTGGAGTTTGCATTGGCAAAAACCATGGTATGCCCATTCCTTCTCTCTTAGAAAAAAATGTTTCAAATGTTCCTGAGAAAATAAGAGTAGAACTAACTGAACTTAATGAAGTACTCAACTGGATTCACAATGGTCCTGAACTCATTATCTCCACTTCAGCAATAAGCCAAGTTTAATGGGGAAGGAATAGAAAGCATAAGAACAAATGTCCTGAATTATGTCCTTACCAAGTTTCATTTTCTCGCTTTCATTTACAAGAAAAAAAGAAAACTAGAACATGAAGTCATTTCAAGTTTAACTTTATGCCAAAGGATGTGAAGAAATATGAAAGAAACCCTGGCCACTGCTTCCCAGGCCACCCCATGTGCTAGAACCACAGTGACGCCATCTTTGGACTCTCACTGCCATTTCATTGTAACTCTCTATTTCCCAAGAGTAATCCACCCACCCCTCCCAATTACAACATTTCTGGAATGGCCCAAACTGCCTGTCCCATGATCAACCTGCTCTGCAACCAAGGAATCCCCATGACCCCACGGCCCCACAAGTATGTCCTAGTCTGTAAGGGGGGACTTCTGATCTGCCAGTCAGAGCCCTGTCCCTGCTGTTGACCCGAGTCTTCCTCTTGTTTCATTTCCCGCTTTTTTTTTCCCCTAGCACGACATCACTCGGGTCAGTCATAGTCCAAGCCGGGCTTGCATGTCCACTTACAGGGGTTATTTCCACTCACTGGTATCTGTGCCCTCAGGGCGCTGGGTGGCATGGCCATGCTGACATGGACGTCAATGGGGCAGGACTGAGCGGGGCACTTACGTCTTCACCTATAGCTGGCTAAGCGCTGCTTCACGGTGACAGAGCCTTGCCTGCGCTGCGGTTATTTAGTCGGGTGGCATTCTTAATAATGAAGATAGACGTTCGGGGGCTGAATAGGCATGTGTTGACACTTGGCTGGTGGTGTAGGTCAGCTTAAACAAGAAATGGGCTCTCACTGGAGGAACAACTTGCTGACAGTTTCAACTCAAGGGTGCCTGTTATGAAGATATTAACCTTCCCAGCACTTGGGAGGCAGAGGCAGGAGGATTGCCGTGAGTTCAAGGCCACCCTGAGATTACATAGTAAATTCCAGGTCAGCCTTGGCTAGAGTGAAACCCTATCTCAAAAAACCAAAAAAAAAAAAAAAAAAAAAAAAGATATTAACCTTACGGTTATCTACTTACTTAATATAACACATGTAAGTAAATCACAGCAAAAGTGCTGCAAAGATTCAAAGGCTAAAGAACGAAAAATAAGGAAAATGTGGTATGTGTTCACCAAGTAATGCTACTCAGCTTTCAACAAGGGGGAAGGGGACGGGGCCGTTGTCATTTGCGACAGTGTGTGCTAAGTGAAGTAAGGCGGACACAGGGGGACGAATACGGCACCCTGTCACGCACCTCTGGAGTGAAAGAGCTTTAACCTTATCGTGGTGAAAGCAGAAGGATGACGGCCGCTGGGGAGCCGAAGGAATCAGAAGGTGCTGACCAACAGGTTCAGAGTTTCAGATAAAAGATCAGGTCTACGGCCGTACCACCCAAACAGGTCCGATCTCCCCAGATGAAGAGCAGGTTTAGAGCTCTATTGTAAACCAGGATAGCCACAGTCAGTGATAATGCATTCTGTATTTCACACAAAGGGAGGACTCCCAACTGTCTCATCATGCTTCATATAGCAATTAGCTTGACTGAGTCATCTACATTCTATATACCTGTTAAGTATCACACTGTACCCCACTAGTCATACAAATATAATTTGCCAATCAAAAATACTAAAGGGCCGGGCGTGGTGGCACACGCCTTCAATCCCAGCACTCGGGAGGCAGAGGTAGGAGGATTGCCAGGAATTCGAGGCCACCCTGAGACTACATAGTGAATTGGAATTGGTCAGCCTGGACCAGAGTGAGACCCTACTTCGAAAAACATATACATACATATATATATATATATATAATTTGTGATTTTAAAATTAAATCCCAAAAGTTAAAAATAATCAGAAACTTGTCATTTCTAAGTTTGCCATCTACAGGAAGAAATAGTCCAATAAAATAATGAGAGAAAGGGATTTAATGAAAGGAGGATTTGGGAGGGGATTATGATCATGATATATTGTCTATATTTATGGAAGTTGTCGCTAAAAACTGTTTTTTATGCTTTTTTAAAATATTTTATTTATGTATTTACTTGAGAGAGAAATTGAGCATGGGCACTCCAGGGCTTCCAGCCATTGCAGACCAACTCCAGATGCATGCGCCCCCTTGTGCATCTGGCTAACATGCGTCTTGGGGAATCGAACCTGGGTTGTTAGGCTTTGCAGGCAAATGCCTTAACTGCTAAGCCATCCCCCCCCCCCCCGCTCCAAAGAGTTTTTTTTTTTTAACTAATAAAAGAGTAGTAACTGGCCAGAAAAGGAGAAAAAGGCATGACCCAGTACGAGCAGTGAAGCTCTGCTTGAAAGCGAAGTGCACAGATGAGAAGCCATCGCAGCCGCAGCTCAGCTCAGCTCCGCGCATACGCGTCGCCCTTGGTCCCAAGGATGATCCCTGAAGCCTAACACTCTCCTCGACCGTAGCAATGTTCTCGAAGCCAGTTGTCTTGGCATGTGTTTCTGTGTGTGCACATGTACAGCACCGTGGTGCGTGATTGCTGTGTACTGTGTGCATGTGTGTGCACACACCTGTGAAGGCCAGAGGAGACCATCAGGGGTCCTCTTCCTGCTCATCTGCCTGTTTCCTTGTGACAGAGTCTCTCACTTAGCACAGGGCTGCTATTTCCACCATTTTTTTTTCAGGCAGCAAGCCCCAGAGCTTGTCTGGTCTCCATCCCTGCACAACTGTGAGTACAGACATGTGCGGCCGCACCTAGATTTTTCCTGGGTGCCGTGGAGTCAAACTCAGGCAGTCTTAAGGCCCTCATGCTTAAACCCTCTGATCCACTTCCCTAGGCCCTAAAATTAATTTTTTAAGCCCGGTGTGGTGGCGCACGCCTTTAATCCCAGCAGCACTCGGGAGGCAGAGGTAGGAGGATCACCGTGAGTTCGAGGCCAACCTGAGACTACATAGTGAATTCCAGGTCAGCCTGGGCTAGAGTGAGACCCTACCTCGAAAAACCGAAAAACCAAAAAAAAAATAATTTTTTAAAAGCTATCACACAGATTCATAATTTTTTAAAGCTTTGAGTTTATTTTCTTCTACTTTATATTACATATAAAAATTTTACCGCCAGGCTAGGGAAATGGTTTAGTGGTTAAGGCGCTTGCCTGTGAAGCCTAAGGACACAGGTTCGATTCCCCAGAAGCCACGTAAGCCAGATGCACAAGGTGGTGCATGCATCTGGAGTTCATTTGCAGTGGCTAGAGACCCTCTATCTGCCTCTTTCCTTTTGTCTCTCTAAAATAAATAAATAAAATAAAATGAATAAAAAATATTTAAAATATTACATCCAACTTCTAGCAATAGCACATTGGAGGAGACACACAGAAACTTCCTTTCCGCCCCATGCTATGTATTTCACTCACTAAGTGAAGGGGTCATTTTCTCTTCTCTTTCCCAACACCACACACACATACACACATACACCACATGTGTGCACATACTCAATTTTAAACTAGGCAGACAAAAGATCTTCCTTTGCTTAAAAAAAAAAAAAAAAAAAAAAACTCTTTTAGGGCTGGAGAGATGGCTTAGCAATTGAGGGACTTGCCTGCAAAGCCAAAGGACCCAGGTTAAATTCCCCAGGACCCGCATAGACCAGAGGCACAGGGTGGCGCATGTGTCTAGAGTTCATTTGCAGCAACTAGAGGCCCTGGCATGCCTATTCTCTCTCTTTCTGTATCTGCCTCTCTCTCAAATAAATGAATAAAAAATATTTTTAAAAAACTTTTTTTTTTTTTTTTGTTTTTTTGAGGTAGGGTCTCACACTAGTCCAGGCTGGCCTGGAATTCACTCTGTCGTCTCAGGGTGGCCTTGAACTCACGGCGATCCTCCTACCTCTGCCTCCCGAATGCTGGGATTAAAAGCGTGCGCCACCACGCCCGGCTAAAAAAAAACTTTTTAAATAAAAAGACCAGCCTTGGCTTTGGTATAAATTATATTTCATGAGCATGTGACATTTCTCTGACCTTAGCCTTGGCTGGGTCTAGGACTTGACCCTTCTGGAACTTCCTCTTTCCTAACACACATTTCCTCACCACATTCTACTGATGGCCAATGTGTGACGTTGTCTCCTTAACCACTAAGCCGTCTCTCCAGCCCTGCAACGTCGTCTCCTGTGGACGGTTTCTGTCACGATTGCCCATAAGCTCCACAGTATGCACTCTGGGTAGCTGTCATGTCTGATGCACTCTAGGAAATCCTTGACAAACTTTTGTTCAATAAATAGGCTCATTAGGGGCTGAAGAGATGGCTTAGTGGTTAAAGTGCTTGCCTGCAAAGCCTAAGGATCCATGTTTGGCTCTCTAGATCCCATGTGGGCCAGACACACAAAGGTGAGGCAAGCACAAGGTTGTACATGTGCACTAGGTGGCACAAGTGTCTGGAGTTCGACTGCAGTGGCTGAGGCCCTGGTGCACCAATTCTATCTCTTTCCCTCTCTCTCTCTCAAAACAAGAAAGAAGGAAAGAAAGAAAGAAAGAAAGAAAGAAAGAAAGAAAGAAAGAAAGAAAGAAAGAAAGAAAAAAGAAATTTGCTCATTAGGATGGTTCATTTCAGCCACTTTGCAAGTAAGCGCCTTTAACCACCAAGGCATCTCCCTAGCCCACTTTCAGCCATTTTGATGAGGAGCATCTGTTGTACAAAAAGTGAGAGACACAATCTTTGCTCTCATAATGGTAGTAAAAGTAGTAACAGAAAGATGGGCGTACAGTGGGAGCTCAGTGGAGGATGCCAGACTCAATCAGGGTCATAGGAAGGGAAGGCTTAGAGGAGAGAGGGTCCGAGCTGATGGTAGGTGGCTTAACAGGAATGACCTGGATGGGGGGAGGGGCAGGAAACTAAGGCGGAGACAACTCAAGTCGAAGCCCAAGCATGGAAGGTACAGGAGAAACTGTAACTTGGTGTGGAAAACATGAATAAATCATTCCACCGTGCCCCCAGTTTACCAGATTATTCTACAGATGACTAATATTTCCTGCAAGGACTTGATTCAAAAAAGATCAATAGGCTCAAAGTGCTTTCCCCTTTAAAGGAAAATTATTGTCATTTCAATGAATCAGACAGTATATTTTCCTGCATTTATGAATGTTTAATCTTCCCTCCAAAGCGATCTCTCTCCCATCCTATTAGATAGTCATAAGGTTTAAAGAGAGCACCTCGAAGTTTCATCTGCCAGGAGATTTCCTGGAACCCACTTATTACCCCTAGAAAGTTTACTGATTGCTATAAGCATACCAGTTCCCCACCCGTCTTCTTCTACATTTCAAGGAACTTGGCATTTCTCACCGTGTTATGTAAGACAATAAAAGACCAAGCCAGAGGTCTTCCCTCCCTCCTTCCCTTTCTCTCTCCCTCTAGCAGTCTTTTCCAGAAGTCAGACAAGGAGATTGGAGAGGTTTTCAGTCAGTAACATTGGGAAATAAATGAAAAGCAAGGCGTGATTCTGAGCCCACCCAGCCCGCCAGGACCAAGGCTCAAGTGTGTTCCTCTGTTCTTCCTTCTATCCCAGGGCTGCTTGGTCATTTCAAAAATCCCAACAGGCTGGGTCACCATCAAGGACAAAAATGGCTTCAGACAATAGCTCCCAAACTGTAACATCATCTGGGGGCTGGGAAGATGGGCCTGGGGTTAAAGGCACTTGCTTACAAAGCCTGCCAGCCCACTTTCGATTCCTTTGTCACCATGTAAAGCAGTAGCACAGGCGTCTGGTGTTTTGTAGTGGCAAAAGCCCATGTATGTGTGTGTGCGCGCGTGCGCACACACGCACACACACACACACATCATAAATAAATAAATAAATTTAAAATGTGCTTAAGGGCTGGAGAGATAGCCTAGTGGTTGAGCGCTTGCCTGTGAAGCCTAAGGACCCCAGTTTGAGGCTCCATTCCCTAGGACCCACGTTACCCAGATGCACAAGGGGGCGCACGCGTCTGGAGTTCCTTTGCAGTGGCTGGAGGCCCTGGCGCGCCCATTCTCTCTTTCTCTCTCTCTCTGCCTCTTTCTCTCTCTGTCTGTTGCTCTCAAATAAATAAATAAAAATGAACAAAAATTTTAAAAAAAGATGTTCATAAAATGTGCTTAAAAGGTCAATTCATGAGTTCCACCCTTAGATTCTGTTTCCATGCATTTGGAATGCATCTTGGATTTCTCCATGAAATCCACGGGTGTGGTACGAACACAGACTGGATATTATTTCTTACCATAGCAGCTGGCAAGAAGGCAGCAAGAAAGTGAGCCAAGTTCTGGCAAAGGGAAACTAGCTATAACATCCTTAAGCCTACCGCCAACAACACACCTCCTCCAGCAAGGCTCTACTTTCCAAAGTGTCATCGGTGGGGAGCCAAGCATTCAAAACATATGAGTCTATGGGAGATTCCTAAATGAAACCACCACAAGGACTACATCAACACAGTGTTCCCCATCCAGCAATGTTAAGCCTAGAAGCATAGCAAAGACCAGCATGTGTTACGCTTCTGTTCTGGGCCTGGATGGTCATGAAGTATTTTGAAATTTTTATTTATTCATTATTGATTTATTTCTGTGTATGCGTGTGCGGAGGTGATTTGAATCAGATGTCCCATAAACTCATGTGTTTTCCTTCCTATGTTGTTAAGAATAAAGTTTATCAAACGAGGGAAGCCCGCCCAGAGTCCATGATTGGTCAGCTTAAATGAAGGTGAAGGCTCTGATTGGTCCATGGTGCGCCAAGTACTATGCAGGTTTTAGAAAGCCCACCAAGCCAGCTTTGCTGGGGAGAAAAATTCACTCAGGCCAAGAAGAAGGAAAAAGTGAGGTCACCCCCCTTGGCCATCTTGGGTTAGAATGAATCACCTACCAAGGGTCCTTTCCCCTATCTAGGGAAACCGCTTATCTCCTATGGTGTTTCAATCCCCTGTTAGGGAAATGGGGTGATAAACACTCTAAACTCATGTGTTTTCAGTGCTTAGCCTCCAGTTGGCAGCAATGTGGGAGGAGGGAGCCTTGCTGGAGGAGGTGTGTTGCTGGGGATGTTAAGAGCCCAGCTTCTTCCTTGCCAAAGCTCAGGTCACTCTCTGGTCCTAGGAGCTTTGTATTCTCTTGGTTCCACCCCCATCGTTGCAGGCACATTGGGATCACAGACGCATGCGCCACTTCGCATGCAGCTTCATGTGGGTAATGAGGACTTAAACCTGGACCAGCAGGCTCTGCCAGCAAGCATCTTTAAGCACTGAGCCATCTCTGCAACGGGGATGTTGTTAGCCACGGGCACTGGGATTGACTTGTTTGTCAGGCATGGCTACTGGACTTGGACTTGCCATGACCTGTCCTCTCCTGGCTCTCTCTCTGTATCATATTTTTCTAGGATTAAAGTAACTTTGTCCTTTTGTAGTCTGAACAGCAATTCTAAATTCTTTTTAATTTTTATTTTATTTAGTTTTGTTTATTTATTAGAGAGAGAGAGAAAGAGAATGGGCACTCCAGGGCCTCTAGCCACTGCAAACAAACTCCAGATGCAAGCGCCATCTTGTGCATCTGGCTTACATGGGTCCTGGGGAACTGAACCTGGGTCCTCAGCTTTCGCAGGCAAATGTCTTAACTGCTAAGCCACCTATCCATCCCCAATTCTAAATTCTTTATCATATTTATTTATTTGAGACAGAGGGATGGAGGGGAGGGAGAGAGAGAAAGAGAATGGGCACACCAGAGCTTTTAGCCACTGCAAACGAACTCCAGATGCATGCACCACGATCTGCATCTGGCTAATGTGGGACCTGGAGAACTGAACCCGGGTCCTTAGATTTTGCAGGTAAGTGCCTTAACCTTTCAGCCATCTCTCCAGCCCCAATTCTAAATTCTTAAAAGCCATGGACAAAAGCCAGCTTCATGGGGCTCCACTCTTCAGGGCAATGGTTGGGGTCAGAGAGACAAAAACAAGGCCACCACAGAAGTGGTACTCTCTTAGGTACAGATGTAGGTCCCCTCAGGGACGGATCTCTCATTCCTCTTCTTGCTGGCAAGGTTCCTTGCCAAGACTCAGATCTGAGAATTGTCCTTGTCTAAAGGGAACTTCTGTTTCAAGGCCATGCCTTGTTCCTGGTGCAGCTCGCATCCAGTAACTGGAGGAGGGGTGTGAGGAGCACAGAGGTCCAGCCAGCCTCCTTGTCTTGGGGTGGTGAAACAATTTTTATAGATAGGGAGAAGAATCCATGGAGCGCCAAAGCACATCACTATTGAGGACACTGTGTCGGCTGAGGTTCAATCTCTCTCTGTGAACAACCCTGCTTCCTGGCCTCTAGCTTGTGTCCCTAGAGGACGTCCCAACAAAACCTCTGCTAGGCAAATGCCAGAGTCCAAGCTTCCTAGGATGTTGACCTAAGACACCCACTTGACTCTCTCAGCCAAGTTTTTTTTTTCCTTCTTTTTTTTTTTTAATATTATTTTCCCAGGCGTGGTGGCACACGCCTTTAATCCCAGCACTCGGGAGGCAGAGGTAGGAGGATCGCCATGAGTTCGAGGCCACCCTGAGACTACAGAGTGAATTCCAGGTCAGCCTGAGCTAGAATGAAACCCTACCTCGGGGAAAAAAAAAAAAAAAAACATATATATTATTTTTAAATATTTATTTATTTGCAAGCAGAAAGAGATGGCAGACAGACAGGCCTCTAGCTGCTACAAATGTATGCCATTTGTGCATCTGGCTGTACATGGGTACTGGGGAATCGAACCCTGGTTGTTAGGTTTTGCAGAAAGCGCCTTAACCACTGAACCATGCCTTCAGCCCTCAGTCAAGTTTTTTTTTTTTTTTTTTTTTTTTTTTTAATTTGAGGTAGGGTCTCATTCTAGCCCAGGCCGACCTGGAATTCACTCTGTATTCTCACGGTGGCCTCGAACTCAAGGTGATACTCCTACCTCTGCCTCCCGAGTGCTGGGATTAAAGGCATGCGCCATCACGCCCGGCCTCAGTCAAGTTTTGACAGCATAAGGCAGCAAGCCTCTGTACCTAACACCTTAGATAATCTTAGGTGGACATTAATCTCTCTCGGTGTTTCCTTTCTTGACAGTACAATGTGGGCACAGCAGCAGCAATGGTAATAATAATGCTTGCTGTTTCTGTTCTGCCAGGCTGTTGTGAGAAAAAAAAAAAAAAGACACAAAGAGGCGTGGTGGCACACGCCTTTAATCCCAGCACTCAAGAGACAGAGGTAGAAGGATCGCCATGAGTTCAAGGCCACCCTGAGACTACAGAGTGAATTTCAGGTCAGCTGAGACGAGAGTGAAAAACCAAAAAAAAAAAAAAAAAAAAAAAAAGACAAAAAGTTTCATCAAGTAATAAAGAGCTTTGCAATGTTATCACCCAGACATGAGTTTACGTTGGGTTATCGTGCCGTGCGTGAGGGAGGAAGGGAGTTAGGCACGCAATGCTGTGATATTATGGTGGTGGGAGTCATGGTGGTTCAGCGAGCTCTGCACTTTGAATTCAAAGTGAGAATCCTCAGCTGGAGAGGTGGTTTAGCAGTTAAGGCACTTGCCTGTGGACCACTTGCCTAAGGACCCAGGATCAATTCCCCAGGACTCACATAAGCCAAATGCATAAGGTGGCACATGCATCTTGAGTTCATTTGCATTGGCTGGAAGCTCTGGCGTGCCCATTCTCTCTATCTGCCTCTCTCTCTAATAAATAAAAAAGCATTTATTTATTAGAAATATAAAATAAAAAACTTTTTAAATTTAAAAAGTGGGAAACCACTTCCAGATGGCTCATTTCTTTCAGGATGTCTGGGGATAAAGGCTCTACACCATGAAGAATTGTTTTTTTTCAAGGTAGGGTCATGCTCTAGCCCAGGCTGACCTGGAATGCACTATGTAGTCTCAAGATGGCCTCAAACTCACCGCAATCCTCCTACCTCGGCCTCCCAAGTGCTGGGATTAAAGGTATGTGGCCACAACACCCGGCCCGTGATATTATGGAATTCAGCTCACAAACTGCGTTCTACTTCCTCCTAAACCAACACATTTGTGACACTAATCAACATGCTGAGGTACATAGTAGAAAGTCAAGAATGAAACTAGAGTCATGCGTGCCTGACATTGAAACTTAAAGCAGGACAGCTCCCTCCAACCCTTCCCTCAGTTTCCATGTGAGGTCAGCAACAGGAAAATTTCTTCTATTCCAAAAGGCTGTTGGGACCAGGAAGCAGGATTGTTCACAGGGAGAGAGTGAACCTCCATGAACACAGTGTCCTCAACAGCGATGTGCCTGGCGCTCCATGGACTTTTCCCCTTATTTATGAAAATTATTTCACTACCCCGAGACAAGGAGGCTGGACCTCTGTGCTCCTCACACCCCCCCACCCCAGTTACTGGATGCGAGCTGCACCAGGAACAAGGCATGGCCTTGAAACAGAAGCTCCCTTTAGTCAAGGACAATTCTCAGATCTGAGTCTTGGCAAGGAACCTTGCCAGCAAGAAGAGGGGACCTACATCTGTACCTAAGAGAGTACCACTTCTGTGACGGCCTTGTTCCATCGCCCTGTGGAGTGGAGCCCATGAAGTTAGGCAAGGAATGTTGCTTTCCATCTTTGCACACAGACACAAGTAGAAGTGTTGGGTGTACAGAAAGGAAATAATTTACTAGGAGACTTGGTATCTGGACGACCACAGTATCCATTCAAAAACAAAACACTTTAATCCCAGCACTGGGGAGGCAGAGGTAGGAGGGTCACTGTGAGTTTGAGGCCACCATGACATAGTGAATTCCAGGTCAGCCTGGGCTAAAGAGAGACCCTACCTCAGAAAACCAAAATAAATAAATAAATAAGTAACACGACTTAAAACAGTTAATTATTTCAAAGATCATTATGAAGTACTAATTCACACTGATTCAGCCCCAAAATGACCAATGGTCAAGCCTTACAAAGAATTTGAATGAGATGCACACTAATGTCCGGTATCTACAGATGCAGACATGAGTGGCCACGAATGTTCACTCTGACAAATGGCTTCATTATCAGCCAAAGTCACTGAACGGTTGGGCCTGGGAGGAGGCTCGCAGGAGACCTGTCAACATCGTCAACCCCAACAGTTACTGGTTCTCAGGGAACCTACAGCAGAATTGAGGAAGCCAGGGAGGCCCATATGAATTAATAACTCAAACCCTTTCCTTTCTGGTCATGGGAACACTGAATTAACTACCTACTGACAGCCTGTAGGAGAGGTGGGCTGGTTTACCCTCGTAGACCCCTTCTTGTTCTTACACAATGAGCAACTCCCAGTATCTCACTTCCCTGTAACTCTGAAGAATTCCTACATGAAGAAACATTTCAAACTGTCAAGATTTAGAGGGCTAGACAGATGGCTTAGTGGTGAAAGGCACTTGCTTCCAAAGTCTGATGGCTTTAGGTTCAATTCCCCAGTATCCACATGAAGCCAGATGCACAAACTGGCACATTCACCTGGAGTTCACTTGCACTGGGAAGAAGCCTTGGTGTGCCCGTCCATCCCCTCTCTCCCTCCCTCTTTCCTTGCAAATTAATAATAAAAATCAATTAATTTTAACAAAAGTCAAGTTTTAGATAGCTGAGCATTTTAGTGAATTTGTTGATTCAGTTTGAGTGTAACATTAACTCAGTGTTCTTGATCCTTAAAGTGTGTTCAAAGGAGACATCTTTGAGGAAAACATGCTCAGTACCTTGCTGAACAAAACCTAAGGAGAATATCAACCCGAGTCAGGGCAGGTTAAATCACCACTAAGGAGAGTTGGGGTTGGAATGAGAAGGGAAGAGTTTGTTGGTCAACATACTTTTGTCAGACTGCCCAAATGCAAAGCAGTTCACCCCCAAACACCTGCATCATCTTGCCAAGCTACAATCAACGGGAACTACAGCAAGGTCTGTTTCACAGGGTAGAGGAGAGAGCCAAGAGGAGAATCCGCTTCGGGGCAAAACCAGAACAAGCAATGGCACACGCCTTTAATCCCAGCACTTGGGAGGCAGAGATTGGAGGACTGTTGTGAGTTCAAGGTCAGCCTGGGCTAGAATAAGATCCTACCTTGAAAAAACCAAACCAAACCAAAAAAAAAACAAAAAACAAAAAACAAAACGAAACAAAACACCAAAAATAAAAAGAAAAACAGAACTGAAAGGATGGCTTAGTGGTTAAGGCACTAGCCTGTGAAGCCTAAGGACCCATGTTCGATTCCCCAGGACACATGAAAGCCAGATGCACAAGGTGAAACATGTGACTGGAGTTTGTTTGCAGTGGCTGGAGGCCCTGGTGCACCCATTTTCTCTTCTGTCTCTATCTGCCTCTTTCTCTCTCAAATAAATAATTAAAATATATATAAGGGGGGGGGGCTGGGAGATGGCTTAGCCATTAAGGCACTTGCCTGCAAAAGCAAAGGACCCAGGTTTGATTCCCCAGGAACCATGTAAGCCAGATGCACAAGGTGGCATGTGTCTGGAGTTCGTTTGCAGCAGCTGGAGGCCCTGGCATGCCCGTTATCTCTCTGTCTCTCTCTCTCCCTCTGCTTCTCCCTCTCTCAAATAAATAAATAAAATAAAAATAAAATGTTAAAAAAAGAACAAACTGGGCCTCAGAAGGCAGACCACATGGCAGGAATATAAGAATATAAGAAGTTGAGTTTTCATGCCCCTGACTGAATTTGGTTGGTAGTGGTTGCTCCACTCTGTTGATGAATACTCCACAGTTTACAGGCCTCTTCTGCCCTGTGGAAGATTTTAGCCACAAACACCTCGAGAACAAAGAGCTGACCGCTCAGTGCTTGGGAGACAGCTCCACGGATGCGGTCTCCGCCGTTCTGGGAATCCTCAAGTACCGCAAGTCTCCAGACGATGTTTTCTGTTCCCAGGAGATATCTCTGAGCCATCTCGGCATGTTCCTAGATCAAGCACATATTTCTTGGAAGGAAGTTGGGGTAAAGCTGCCATATAGCAAAATCAGGGTCACTGTGGGTCCAGTTCATTATTGGGGCTATTCCTCATTGAAGAACTACTAGGATCAAAAAAGAGACTCACCGCGCATGGTGGCACACACCTTTGATTCCAGCACTCAGGAAGCAGAGGTCAGAGTATTATCATGAGTTCAAGACCACCCTGAGCCTACAGAGTGAATTCCAGGTCAGTCTGAGCTAGAGTGAGACCCTACCTTGAAACCTCCTCTGCCCCCCAAAAAAGAGACTCCTGGGCTGGAGAGATGGCCCAGCATTTAAGACACCTGCCTACAAAGCCCAATGACTCGTCTTCTATTCCCCAGTACCCACATAAAGCCAGATGTACAGTGGTGAATGCATCTGGAGTTCATTTACAGCAGCTGGAGGCCCAGATGCATCCGCTTTCTCTGTCTCTCTTCTCCCTATTTCTCTGCACTTGCAAATAAATAAATAAAAATTAAAAAGTGACTCCCGAGTTTATGTCTTTGACCATAGAAATAAGTAGAACAGTTGGGTATATATATAGAAAGACATACATAATAGAAATAATTTATCAGGAGAACTAGTATCTGTACTATCTTAGTATCCATTGAAAGAAAAATAAATCACATAATTTCAAAGCACAGATGTTGTTCCTACCCCTACAAAGTTCAGAATCATCCATTTGCTTATTCATTCCAACAGCATCCCTGCATCTAGAGGGATTCCAGAACACAAACTCTGAAGCCAGGGGCTTGGGATACTTCCTGGCTATGAGTCAGTAACACCTGTTAAAATAGAGGGGGCTAGGGAGGTGGCTCAGTGGGTGGGAGTGCTTCTGGTGTAAGCACGAGGGCCTGACAGCACCTGAGTTCAGCTCCACAGCACCCATCTAAATAGCTGGGTATGGGTGCTGGAGAGATGGCTTAGAGGTTAAGGCGCTTGCCTGTGAAGCCTAAAGACCCATGTTCTGCTCTCCAGATCCCATGTGAGCCAGACACACAAAGGTGAGTGCAAAGTCGCACATGCCCACTAGGTGTCACAGGTGTCTGGAGTTGGATTTCAGTGGCTGAGGCCCTGGCATGCCAATTCTCTCTCTCTCTCTGTCTCTCTCGGCCTCTGTCTTGCTCTCTCTAAAATAAAAAATAAAAAATAATAAATTAAATTAAATTAAATCAAATAGCTGGGTGTGGGTGCATGCGCATGACTCCAGTCCTGTGCTGAGCGGAGACTGGAGAACCGCTGGGGCTCGCTGGTTGGCCAGTCATCCAGTCTAACCAAAAATTCAGCAACTCTGACTTGAATGAGGGAGTCTGTCTTGAGAAGAAAACACAGATAAGCAATATGGAGAACACCAATGTTCTCCTCCAGCCGCTGCGCCTGCATGCATGTACATACTACGCACACTCCATTACCACATGTATGACACACACAACACCCCAAACCAAAACTAAATAAATAAAAGAACATTTAAGTAGTTAGAGAACTTATCCCACGGGGTTCAAATAACAGTAAAAGACTTAGCTCATTCAATGAGCCTAAGATAGTGCCTGGCCCATCATAGGCAACTCAATACATTTTATTATTACTAGGTCAAAAACTATATAACTGGGGCTGGGGGGGGGATGGCTTAGCAGTTAAGGCGTTTGCCTGTAAAGCCAAAGGATCCAGGTTCGATTCCCCCAGGACCCATGTTAGACAGATGCACAAGGGGGCGCACGCATCTGGAGTTCGTTTGCACTGGCCAGAGGCCCCAATATGTCCATTCTCTCTCTCTCTCTCTCCCTCTTTCTCTGTCAAATCAATCAATAAATAAATACTGACTATCTGCTAAGTACTATGGGAGCTCCTCAGCACCCTGTGAACAAGCCCACACTGCCAGTGGGTGGGATGTTCCTATTCTAGTCATCATTGTCCTCAGTCCTCGCTCCTCCCCGTCCACTTCTAAATGGACAGCTGGGTTCTGCTTACGCAACACCTGTCAAGCTCCTCCTCTCGTTTCCTTTCCTCTCTGCTACTGCCTGAGCCAAGCCTTATTTAATAGCTCATCTCAATATTACAATAGTTTCTGTAAGACCATGCCAGTTGAAGGTTTTGTTTTGTTTTGATACTGTATCCAATGCAGTCAGTTGCTCAGGGGCCTCTACTGCATGAAGCCCTGGCTCCTACAAGGCACATGGACCTCGGTGATCCTGCCCTACTGGCTCCAGCCTCGTCCCCACCCTGCACACACAGGAAACAGGCTGGAGTCAGCTGACCACACAATGCTGATTCACACCTCTGACTGCTGCTCCTTTGGCTGGGGCACCCACTCCTCCATCGGCCTGACTACTCCTCCTGCATGGTCAGGTTCACCATCTAGGAAATGCTTCTTTACGCTTGTAACAAGTCAAGCCTTGTTAAGCTCAGGAATACAGTTCTGAACAACACGTTCCTTTCTTTCTCCTAGAAAAGTGACTACAAGGCTCCTAAGGAAGTGATGAACTGTGAAGAGTAAAACTGGGCTGGAGAGATGGCTTAGCGGTTAAGGGGCTTACCTGCAAAGCCTAAGGACCCAGGTTCGAGTCTCCAGGTCCCACGTAAGCCAGGTGCACAAGGTGGTGCATGTGACTGGAGTTCATTTGCAGTGGCTGGAGGTCCTGGTGTGCCTATTCTCTCTCCCTCCCTCTCTCTGTCTCTAATAAGTAAATTTAAAAAAAAACCCTCAAGTGTATTTTTAAAAGATCAAAATTGTTTCAAATTTAGCGCTAGTTCTCTGACTAGTTGGATACCTTAGAAAACTGGGGAATTTTAATATGCAGTAGTCCTCTATAATCTTCAGGATACAAGACACCACGCTGGATGCTAGTTATCTACTTACACACACTGTTCCCTATCTATACATGCCTAAGATAATAAGGTTGAATATAATTAGGCACTGTAAGAGATTAACAATACTAATAGAACAATTACAACATAGTAATAAAAGCAATGTGAATGTGGTCACTCTCTCAAAGTATTTTACTGTTTATGTCTGGAATTTTTTTCTTAAATATTTTATTTATTTATTTGAGAAAGAGAGAACTAATAGGCAGAGAGAGAGAGAGAGAATGAATGTGGGCATGCCAGAGCTTCTAGCCACTGCAAATGAACTCCAGATGCATTCACCACCTTGTGCTTACAAGAGTACTGGGTCCCTAGGCTTCTCAGGCAAGTGCCTTATCCGTTAAGCTATCTTTTCAGCCCTTGGAATTTTTTATTTAATATTTAGGACCTCAGATAACTAAGTCCATGCAAAGTCAAGTCCTCGGATATGAAAGGTCTACTGTATAAATCAACGAGCAGAAGATTGCTTATAAACTATCAATTAACTCATTTTTTAAAAGGTACATAACTAAAAGTTCCTATCATTATCCAGGGGTGATAACAAATGATTATTAAACAATATTAAACATAGTAAATTAAAACAGGTTTAAAATCACACCTCACTAATATATTTTTTAAAAGTCACTTATTGAATGAAAAAATAGGATTCTGGGCTGCAGAGATGGCTCAGGGGTTAAGGAGCTTGACTGCAAAGACTAATGACCTGGGTTCGATTCCCTAGTGCCCACGTAAAGCTGGATGCAAAAAGTGGCACATGAGTCTGGAGTTTATTTGCAGTGGCTAGAGGCCCTGGTGTGCCCATTTTCTCTTTCTCTCTCTCTCCCTCTCTCTCTCCCTCTTGCTCTCTCTCTCTCCTTTCTCTCTCTTTTTGCTTGCAAATAAATAAATAAAATATATTTTTTAAAGTAGGCTTCCTACAAAGAGAAGCAGATGAGTCACCACAAATCTCCCCATGTTCTTCCAGTACATTCCAAATCCTAGGGCTTGCAGAAACATCTGCCATGCTAGGACAGCATCTCTACTCTGGGTGTGAATTCTCATTATGTAACCTTTCACCTCAGGGGCGCTGGCTGCGGGATTCCAGGTATCACGGTTGTACAAGCATAGCTTGGTGACCAGGCTGGGACAGACAAGGAGCCTTGCAACCGCTGTCTGGGGCTAAACTGAGCTCTGCTCGAGTTCCCACACGCATGTTATTCCTTTCTCTACTGAGCACTGAGATAGGGAAGTTGCTGAGAAAGAATCACCATCCAACCACAACTGACCTACCCGCCCAAACATTTCAACATTTTGCTCCCACATCCATCCACCTTGTAAATAAAGACAAAACTGGCCAGACTTATAATCATAGGGGGAAAAAAATAAGGCATATTTCTACCATCCCATGAAAGCAACAGCAACACGATTATTGGACAATGAAATGAATTTCTCTTAGGCTTCTGTGGCAAAAGCACATGATTTGTAAGCGTTATCTCAGATCAGCCCAGTGACCCCAGCGGGCAATGCTGTCCCATCAGGCCCTCGAGGAAACTGAAAACTGGAATTGTTACTCCCTACACCGCCTGCCCCAGTTTGACTATGCTGATATTTTACACCTCTTGTCATTTTTTAACTACAGAGGGACAAATCTTGCTTCTTCAAAAGTTCATTAACACGCACAAAAAAAAGTCACATTTAAGAGAGCAGCCCTGTGACTCACTTTTGGATCCCCGTGTAGAAATAACAACTCCTCCCTTTGCTGAGAAATGTCTTGATTGAGGGCGGCAGAGTCACAGGAAGCCAGCCGGTGACCGTGGAGTAGAGGAACAGAGAGAGAATTCCGTCTCGGGAAGCGTGTGGGTTTCTAGAAAACTCCACCACTGCTCCCCATCGCAAACACAGCAGCCTTCTCTGTGGGAACTGTGTGAAGCTGGTTATCGGCGTGCTTCCTGGCTCCTGAGTCACTGGCGGTCAAGTTCACGAGAAGAAGCACCCTTTTCGGATGTGTCTGAGCGAGCGCATGCACTCTCATAGGAAGTGGAGACCAGGCCCGCGCAGGGGCGCAGAGAGGGCTTTAAGAGGGCGTAAGAGGGCAAGGGGGGTCAACACACCATTTGCCCATACGGTCAAGTTCCCAATTAATACAATAAAAATAAATTCAACCTTTAGACTTTAAAAGCAGTTCTTGCCGGGCGTGGTGGCGCACGCCTTTAATCCCAGCACTCAGGAGGCACAGGTGGGAGGATGGCTGTGAGTTCGAGGCCACCCTGAGACTACATAGAGAAATCCAGGTCAGCCTGGGCTAGAGTGAGACCCTCCCTCGGAAAAATAAATAAATAAATAAATAAATCAAGAAAAGCAAGCATCCAATTTATGCCCATTTAGCAAAAGAAAAAAAGAGTAATTCTTTTAGGTGGCTACCTTACAAAGTGGGTCTAACAACAGGTGTCTCTAAAATAATCAATCCCTCAAGAAAATAAAATTCCTACGAAGAACTCTCAAACCCTTGCCCTGTCACATGTAAAAGACCCAACGCCGCGTCCCTCGGGTACGTCGAGGCAGCGGCGTGTGGCCCCGGGCCACGTCCGTCACCCCACCCGCGGGTACAGCATCCGCGGTGCAGGCGAGCCGGGCGCCCCCGCATCGCCCACCTTCCGTGCGCACAGCCCTCCTGGCACAGTTAGGAGAGGAAGAGAGGAGAGGAGAAGCGTGGATTGGCACACGAACCGAGACCCGGAGCTGGCGTGAGAGCCGCGAAGCCCTCACCAGGCTGGGCGCACGTCCCGCGCTGGCCACCGCGACCCCCGAGGCCGGCGTCTCCGCGCTCCCCGCGGCCGAGGCTGCACCGCGGCAGCCTGAGCTCATCGCCTGCCCGCCCCGCCCCGGCCGGGTCCCCCGCTGGGGACCACGCCCCGCCCCGGCCCGGCCCCGGGTCACCAGCTTGCCCGGAACCCCGGCGCCACGCGGATCTCTCCACCGCCATCACCACCTCCGCCCCCAGCCGTGCACCCCAAGACGCTGCTGTGGGCACCGCGCACTTAAGGGGTGCTCGCTGCCAGGGGGAGACTGCCTCCCACTCTCCCTCGGCCCCCAGGGCTGGGGCCCCGCGGCACGCTCCGGGCTTTCCCCGGGAAAAGCCCGCGACTGTACAGGTGACATTGGCAGCCCCCGTGCGTTTGCGGGGCGAGGACGCTGCAAACCGTTTCTGAGCGTGGGTGAGGGCGGTCGGCCAGCCTGGCCCCCTGCGGGGACACGAGCGGTGGCCACCTAGAGGTCACCGGTAACGACGAACCTGAACACAGCCCTCCCAGGCCGCCGACCCCTCCCAAGTGAGCCTCAGACTGGGCGCCCCACTTGGGGTGCCGCCAAGACCTGGTCCTCCGGACCGCAGCACCTCAGTGGGGCGACGAGGTGGCCAGTAGCTTGGGAAACAAAGATAAGCCTTTGAAAGTGAGGAAGTCCTCAAAAAAGCAAAAGCAAAAAAATCCATGCATCCATGAGAGCCTGTCAGTGAAGCAGAGAAAACATCGAAAAGAGCTGCTGGTGGCCAAAGCTGGAAGAATTTGAGGTGCAAAGTACCACTGGATGATAACCCACAGTAAAATAATAATAAAATAAATAATAAAATAAAATAAAATAATTAAATAAAATAATTAAATAAAATAATTAAATAAAATAAAACAAAAAAATAGGGTCTGGAGAGGTGGCTTAGCGGTGAAGGCACTTGCCTGCAAAGCCAAAGGACTCAGGTTCAATTCCCCCGGACCCACGTAAGCCAGATGCAAAAGGTGGCACATGCATCTGGTGTTCGTTTACAAAAGCTGGAGGCCTTGGTGCGCCCATTCCCCCCCCCCAAATTTATCTGTCGCTATTTACCTCGCTCTCTCTTAAACAGATAAATAAAAATAAAATATTAAAAAACAAAGCAAAATATCCATGAGCCCATATTGATAGGAACAAATGGCTGATTGAGTGTGTGAACTCAGCTTTAGCCATGCTACCCAAGTACTCTACCGCTGAAGGATACACCCAGGCTCTAGTTGCTTTACAAAGAAGTAAATTAAAAAAGAAATAAAAGAGAGACACGGTTTAGTGGTTTAGGCGCTTGCCTGCAAAGCCTAAGGACCCAGGTTTGATCCCCCAGAACCCATATAAAGCCAGATGCATAAGGTGGTGCATGTGTCTAGAGTACATTTGCGGTGCTAGAGGCCCTTGGTGGGCCTATTCTCTCTCTGTCTCTCTCTCTCCCCTCTCAAATAAATAAATAAAATAAAACAAGAAGGGCGAGGGGTGCTGTATGTTCTTAAATAAACTTATTGCATGGCCTCTACCATAGGAACACCACTGAGGAAGGAAACACAATCTGCGGGCATTTGGATTAAGACCCTGTGAAGCCTGGGGAGGCACAGATGTAAGACCCTAAGGCAGGAGCATCTTGGAGAATCATCAGTAGCATGGAAAGTGTGAGGAAACAGGCAGGTTGAGAACTGGAGAAAAAGCATGACGGGCCTCAGTGGTCACAGTGGTCTAAATTTTACTTTGATTTGAGATGTGATGCATTGAAAAATTTCTAGGAGAGGGGTGACATGATATGACTTACACACACACACACACACACACACACACACACACACACACACTCTTCTGTTGAGGCTAGATTAAAGGACAAAGGTAGATTAAAGGACAAAGGCAGAAGCTCATCAAGTAGTTTGGAAACTGTCAATTTCATGTGTTGACTTGAGTGGGTCACAGAGTGGCCTGACATTATTCTGGGTGTGACCAAGAGGTGCGTTTGTGGGATGAAATTATGTTTGAATTGTGGGATGAAATTATGTTTGAATTGGACTCAGTAAAGCAAATTGCTTTCCCAAGAATGCAAGTGGGCCCCATCACATCTTCCTGAAGGCCTGAATGAAACAAGAAGGGCAGGTAAGAAGCATTCATTCCTTCTGCCTGCTGCGTTGGTCTTCTCTTGCCTTTGAACATGGTCTCAGGCTAGAACTTACCCTACCGACTCTCCTGCTTCTTGGGCCTTCAAACTCGGCCCACATGTGTACATCATTAGCTCTTCTGGGTCTCCAGTTAGCTGATTGCTGCTTTTCGGCCCTCGCAGCTTCCATAAGGGTATGAAACTTTCTTTTACATATCAGACATCTCCTTATATCTGCTATTGTTTCTGCCCTCTGGAAGAGCTCTCACTCATAGGAAACAGTGGGAGAGCGGGTGAGAAGCTCTCAGGTTATGATCATGTTAACAAAGAGGGCTGCCCAGTAAGCAATTCTTTTAATGTTCATACCCATATAGTAATGCTACTCTCACTTTTGGTTAGAGAACCTTCTCTTTTCAGATGGCAGTGACCTTGGGATGACTCAGAAGGCATCATGGTGCTGAGAAGAAGTGACAGAGGAGTGCCCAGCACTGTAATATCTCTATCACACCTTCCAAGACGCAGGGTCCATTACGAAAGAGGTGGCGGAGAGAATGTAAGAGCCAAAGGGAGGGTAGGACTCCTTACAACGTGCCCTTCCAGACACAAAATGGCCTGGATATCCATGACCTCACAGTGCCTGACACTACCTACACAAGACCATAATAATAGGAGGAAAAGATGATGACATCAAAATAAAAGAGAGACTGATTGAGATGGGGAGGGGATATGATGGAGAGTGGAATTTCAAAGGGGAAAGTGTGGGGGGGGGCG
The DNA here is from genome assembly GCA_036346955.1 of Dipus sagitta. NCBI lineage: Eukaryota > Metazoa > Chordata > Mammalia > Rodentia > Dipodidae > Dipus > Dipus sagitta. Next base: position 119,149,998 of record CM070778.1, on the reverse strand, counting down.
TAGGGAATCACCATGGGATATTGTTTACAATCATGGAACTTGTCAGTAAAAAAATAAATAAAAAAAAAGAGGGGTTGACAGGACTCATTGGTCAAGGAATGAAGGGCAGGAAAAAGAAAGAGGAGTCAAAACAGAGTCATGTTTTTAACTCAGAGAAGTTACATGAAATCTGAAAGGAGAAACAGCCTCAGAAATTATAGAGTGTGAGCTCAGGAGGGAAGGATGCTGGAGTGTAGGAATTAGATTTTTGTCGGTTTGTCAAGAAAGCAGTTGGTCAGTTGAGTCTGAGACAATGATGTAAATGTGGTAGACTGCAGAATTAAGATAGGAGAATGAGAAGGGGTGATGAATGAGTTAGGAGGTAAACCAAGAGGGAATAATGTGCCAGAAGCCAAATTCAGAAACATTTCATAAAGATGAATTGACTCCAGCCTATGCCACTACACCACAGGGAAATGTTAGGACTGAAAATGGAACAATAGGCTTGGTCCCAGGGTGATCAGCAGTGAACTTGATAAGCTTTTTGTACTAGGACAACCAAAACCTTTTTGGGGTAGCCCAGAGAGAATAAAAGGAGTAAATGACGGCTGAAAATGGAACAGTCACTGGAAAGAGACTTATAAAAAAGATTTATTTTAAAAGGAGAGCTGTATGTCTCTATGCACAAACTAAAAATGGAGAGAAGGCTTAGTGGTTAAGGCACTTGCTTACAAAGCCAAAGGACCCAGGTTCAATTCCCTAGTACCCACGTAAGCCAGCTACACTAGGTGGCACATGCGTCTGTAGTTTGTTTGCAGTGGTTGGAAGTCCTGGCATACCTATCCTCATTAAAAAATAAATAAATAAAAGAAGGGGAAAGTAATGATGTGGAAGAGACTAAATGATAAAAATACAAATTCTTTTAAAAGGGGATAACTAAAATAAAAAAAAAATCCTATTCTTCAAGGCCAAGATTTATTTCCTCCCCAAATTAACAATATGGTTACGTTCTGCACACTTGGTACTGGTTTCGGAAACATAAAAAAAATACATAGTGTTGGTCATAAAGTACGCATGGTTCCAGGAGTCCCTGCTGAGACATGACAAGGGAGGCAAGGTGTGATGACCCTGATAAAGAGGCCAGTGAAGCCATCAGGTGGTTTACACGGAGACCCAAGGATGTTTTAGATATGCCAGGACTACACAAGGAGCACCATGAAGCGCTGTTGGCTCAGGGTGGAAGTTTCCCCCTGGCTATTCAGCCCAGCTGGAGGGAAAAAAATTTAAAATTCAGACTTAAACCACAGATGTTTGATGTTTACCTTATGGGCATTGATTTTACATTGGTTCAGTCTCGATGCCTTATAACTAAAAATGGTTAAAAGTGTGTAACTCATTTAGGGTTAGAGGACTCACAATTAAAAAGATAGTCTTGGGCTGGAGAGATGGCTTAACAGTTAAGCGCTTGCCTGTGAAGCCTAAGGACCCCAGTTCGAGGCTTGATTCTCCAGCACCCACATTAGCCAGATGCACAAGGGGGCACACGCATCTGGAGTTCCTTTACAGTGGCTGGAGGCCCTGGCGTGCCCATTCTCTCTCTCTCTCTCTCTCTCTCTCTCTGCCTCTTCCTCTCTCTGTCTGTCACTGTCAAACAAATAAATAAAAATAAACAAAGAAAATTAAAATAAAAAAAACAAAAAGATAGTCTTAAGGTTAACAAAGACTATAAGACCTTTAAACTACATACAAATTACAATGTAAGATGGCCATGAGTCTATTAGGGGCCAGGGCTGAATTGTGGTAGTTTGAATCTATGTCCCCCAGTAGACTCAGGTGTTATTAAAATTGAGTTTAGAGCTTCTGCTCTTAGCAGGCAGACTTCTGCTATGGGGTTTGGGGGAGCTGTCACTGGTAGCAGATCTAAATTCCAGCCTAACATATACAGAATGAGCTCTGCGGGGTTTCCTGCTCTTTTTTTTTTTTTTTTTTTTTACTTATTTGTTTTGAGAGAGGAAGAAAAAGAGGCAGATAGGGAGAGAGAGAGAGAATGGGTATGCCAGGGCCTCCAGCCACTACATAAAAACTCCAGACACATGTGCCATCTTGTGCATCTGGTTTATGTAGGTCCTGGGGTTGAACCTGGCTCCTTTGGCTTTGCAGGCAAGAGCCTTAACCACTAAGCCAACTCTCCAGGAAGTTTCTTGCTCTTTGCCTGCCAGTGTTTTTGCTCTTGCTTATGGTGCTGGTGGTTTCTCTGCTGTGTTGATCTGTGAAAGGGGGCCAAGCTTCTCCTGCCATTATGGAACTTCCCCTGGATCTGTCAGCCTGAAATAAACCCCATTCCTCTCATAAACTGTGTCCGGTTTAGAGGTTCATCCCAGCAGCGTGGAGCTGACTACAACAATGAGGGAGAGAAAAAGTAAAACTTGCAGGAGCAATGTTCTTCAGTAGATGAGCAAGGATTGGGACTCAGTGCTGCCCAAATGGACAATCAGTTTACACAGGAGAAAAGGTAATTCATTTTCACTAACAGGAGTGGAGGCAAAATGAATGTACGGTGTGGCCACAGATGCAACTACATACATAGGCAGGTCCCTGTGTTATCAATGAGATTCAAAATAACGTTTCCAGCTAAGACTGAGGAAGAAAGGAAACGTTTGAGATAGTCTCTGAGGATGGAGCAGAGGGAATGTAAGAGCAGGCAGATGGATAGTGACTGTCCTAAGCTGCACAATATTGGGTCCATGAACATTCCATCAAGGAGGGTAGATGAGTTCATAAGATTCCCATCTCTCCCCAAGAAGCTCTTGGCAGTAACTGGTTGCTAAGGGAAGCGGAGACATTTCGTTAACTAGTACAACCACCCGTAAGCTGTCCATGCTGAAGTAAATACTGCGCCCCACACCACATGCACGCAACCCTAATTAGACTCAGTAGATCACACACACACAAAAGGGAGATCAAAGTGGGACAAGTTGAGAAGAAGTGGTTCAGCTTGAGTGATTGGGGGACAGAAGGTAAAGAGAGGTGAATGTAACCAAAATACACTATGTATATGTACAAAAATTGTCAATAAGTAAATGTTTTATAAGTCCCTGAAGATAGTGAGAAAGCAAATGGACTTTGAAAATATAACCGAAACTTTAGGTTAGAGAAGCTTCTCTTTTCAGATGGTAGGGACCTTGGGATGACTCAGAAGGCACCACGGTGCTGAGAAGTGACAGAGGAGTGCTCAGCACTGAAACATCTCTATGACACCTTCTGAGGCTCAGGGTCCATTGTGGAAGAGGTAGTGAAAAGAATGTAAAAGCCAAAGGAAGGGCAGGACTCCTTACAATGCACTCTTCCAGACACAAAACGGCCTGGATATCCATGACCTCACAGTGACTGGCACTACCTACACAAGACCCTCATAATAGGAGGAGAAGATGATGACACCAAACTAAAAGAGACTTGATTGGGAGGGGGAGGGGTTATGATGGAGAATGGAGTTATGAAGGGGAAAGTGAGTGGAGAGGGAATTATCATGTTTTATTGTCTATAATTATGGAAGCTGTCAATAATAAAATTTTTTTTTAAAAATTTAAAAAGAAAATCTAATTGGACTGTGGAGTGGCAGTATGGGTTCCTTTGAGGTCAGAGATCATGAGTACAATAGCAAGCCAATTATAGTTGTGTTTATACTAGCCTCATTTATTGACATGGCTGCAATAAACCAGAGAAAGATCTGGATAACCAGCCTCTGAATAGCCAGGTGAAGACAGTGTAGGAGAGAGGAATGTAGAGCTTGAGGATATATGTAAAAGATGATTCTCATTTAAAAAGGGGGGGGGGACAGAAAAAGGGGGTCATCTAAACCAGGGAAGGGCAAAAGAGAGGGCATGGCCAACAGTGTTGAGGCAAAGGGAAAAGGTATTAGAGGGTTGACAGACTAAAGGTCCCAGGGATTAAGAAATTGTTATAGGTCTAGAGAGATGGCTTGGCAGTTAAGGCACTTGCAAGCAAAGCCTGACAGCATGGGTTTGACTCTTCAGTATCCGCGTAAAGTCAGATGCACAAAGTGGTGCATGTGTCTGGAGTTCATTTGCAGCTATAAGAGTCCTTGGTGTGCCATCTCTCTCCTTACAAATAAGTAAATAAAAATACTAAAACAATGTAGGGTGTGGTGGCACACGCCTTTAATCCCAGCACTCGGGAGGCAGAGGTAGAAGGATCGCCATGAGTTTGAGGCCACCCTGAGACTACATAGTGAATTCCAGGTCAGCCTGAGCTAGAGTGAAACCCTACCTCGAAAAAAAAAAAAAAATACTAAAACAAGAAATTGTAGTTGGGTGATAAAGAAACTAAATCGGGAGAGCCGGGCGTGGTGGCACACACCTTTAATCCCAGCACTTGGGAGGCAGAAGTTAGGAGGATCACCACGAGTTGGAGGCCACCCTGAGACTACATAATGAATTCCAGGTTAGCCTGAGCTAGAGTGAGGCCCTACCTCAAAATGAAAAAAAAAAAAAAAAAAAAAAAAAAGCAAAAAAAGAAAAGAAAAGAAAAGAAATTAAGTTGGGGGAGGGAGGGGCTGGAGAGATGGCTCAGTGGTTAAGGCACTTGACTGCAAAGCATAACAACCCAGGTTCAGTTCCCCAGCACCCACATAAGTCCAGATGCACAAAGCGGCACATGTATCTGGAATTCACTTGCAGTGGCTAGAGGTCTTAGCGTGTCCATACTCTCTCTCTCTCTCTCTGTGTATCTCTCTGTGTCTCTCTGTCTTTATCTCTCTGCCTACAAATAAATTCAAAAAAGAAATTATGTTAGAAAAATATTACCATGGTAATCAGAGTTGGAGACGGGTTCTGAAAGCACGCAGACACTGGTAATGATAAGATTTAGAACAAGGCTTCTTGAGTTACAGGTCATGACCACATCGGGTCATATAACTGAATATGAGGGGCGCAAAACTTGGGGCAGCAATAAAAGGTGCTCATCCATGTTGCATCACACAACTGCACTGTAGCCTTGGTTTTGAACACAACCTGTGCCGCTGGGCATGGTGCCCTCCATCGCACACCATGCAACCCCAAACGGACACTGCCTAAAATAGCTGAGCTCCCACTGAAAACTATTAAGGTTTTCTACTCTTTTACAAACATAATGTCTTCATGAGGGAAAATGTAGACTCTTCATATCTTCCTGCCATCATTTCTTTTTTTAAATATTTTTTATTTATTTATGAGAGAGTGGGGTGGAGAGACAATGGCCATGCCAGGGCCACTTAGCCACTGTAAAGGAGCTCCAGATGCATGCGCCCCCTTGTGTATCTGGAACTAGGGGTTATAGAGGTGCATGGCCTTGCCCAGCTGTTTATGTGGGTGCTGGAGAATCAAATTTGGGCTAGCTCTGGCCCTCTCCCACCCTCATGGTTTATGGCAAGTGGTCTCACCGGCTACGCCATTTCCCCAGTTCCAAAGAATCTTTTTTGTTGTGACCAATTATGGGAATATATGCAACATAAACCACATTGCGACCATTCTAAGGTGTACAGTGCAGCGGCTTTAAACACGTTCATGTTGCTGTGCAGCTGCTAAACACGATGCCTCTCTAGAACTCTGTAGCCTTCCTGGACTGAAACTCCTACTCTTTAACCATAGACACCCTGTTCTCCCCTCTCCTTAGCCCTGGGGAACCACCATGGTACTTGACGAATTGGTCCTTTTGTGACTGGGTCACTTCACTTAGCACAAGGTCTTTAATATTCAACTATACTGTAGCATGTGTCCAAATGCCGATCGAGGCTGAGCACTGTCCCGTTGTACATGTGTGCCAGGTTTTGCTCATGCACCCACAAACCAGTGGGTTGGGTTGCTTCACGCATTAGCTATTGTGAATAATGCTCCGGCTGGCAGGGGGTGGTGTAGCTCAACGGTCGAGCATTTGCCTGGCTCTTGAGACCAATCCAGAGAGCCTGCAAACAATCACATGATCATGATGCTAAGAATATGCGTGCCCTAGTATCTCTTTGAGTCCCTGCTTTACTTTCTTTTGAAAATATACCCGGAAGTACAATTGCTGTATCAAATGGCAAATCTATGTTTCTTCCTTTCTTTCTTTTCTTTGCTTTTCTTTCTTTCTTTCTTTCTTTCTTTCTTTTTTTAAAATATTTTTGTTTATTTTTATTTTTATTTTATTTTATTTTTATTTTTTTATTTGAAAGTGACAGACAGAGAAAGAGGCAAATAGATAGACAGAGAATGGGCGCGCCAGGGCTTCCAGCCACTGCAAACGAACTCCAGACGCGTGTGCCCCCTTGTGCATCTGGCTAACGTGGGTCCTGAGGAATCGAGCCTTGAACCGGGGTCCTTAGGCTTCACAGGCAAGTGCTTAACTGCTGAGCCATCTCTCCAGCCCTCTTTCTTTCTTATTTGGTAGATTCATCCTACCATCTCTCACAGCAGTTGCACCATTTTACATGTGTGCCAGCAAGGCACAGTGGTCCCAGTTTATCTGCCTCCTAGATAACACTATTTTCATTAGTTTATCTTTGATTTTTTTCCCCCATCTGTTGCCCTTCAGGGAACTCAACGTTGTATGAAGGAAATGAATATTGTTCTTAACATTATTGAAAGGAAACTAAGGTTAAATGAAGAGAAGCTTGTGTTCATCTGCCCACATGGACATAGCTTGTTCTAGATCTGCCCTGTATCTTGCCATAGCCACATGTGGCTCCTTTAATTAAAAGCAATTCAAGGGCCTAAGAGCTGACATCATGAGTGACTACCATATTGAAAAGTGCAGCACAGAGCTGGAGAGATGGTTTAGTGGTTAAGGCACTTGCCTTTGAGGCCTAAACAGCCAAGTTCAATTCCCCAGTACCCACGTAAATCAGATACACAAGATGGTTCATGTGTCTGGAGTTTGCAATGACTAGAAACCCTGGTGTGCCCATTCTCTCTCTCTCTATATATATATATCTGCCTCTTTCTCGCTCTCTCAAACAAATAAATAAAAATAAAATATTTTTAAAAGAAAAGTGCAGAATAGATTGTCTCTTTCATTGCAAACAATTCCTTGGTTATTGGATAGTTCTCCATATCCCAGTGAGGCAATTTAGGGGTGCCAGGACCCCAAAGTGAATAGCTTTCTCTTTGACTAAATGAATTGTCCTTGGCTCTGTAGAGGAAAATCTAGGTCATTATACTTTACTATGGATCAGAAACATCAGAAGGATCTGGCCTCTTCTTATCTCTGCCCCCTTAGGGAGTCCCACTCCCTTCCTAGAAGGCCCTTCCTAGAGAATTAATATTTCTGGAAAGATTGCCCTTTTCCAAAAATGTTGGCCCCAGACACGGATGACATCAGGACTAACTGTCCGGACCAGCTGCCTATCCATGGGGTTCACATAAAAATTGCCAACCTGAGCCAGGCATGGTGGTGCACGCCTTTAATTCTAGCACTTGGGAGGCAGAGGTAGGAAGATCGCCATGAGTTCAAGGCCACCCTGAGATTCCATAGTGAATTCCAGGTCAGCCTGGGCTAGAGTGGGACCCTACCTCGAAAAACCAAAATAAAATAAAATAAAATAAAAATTGCCAACCTGAGTCTTGAGGTGGGCTTCTTATCCACCCTCTTGCCTCTCTGGGACTTGTCCTGCTTTCGTTCCTTCTCTTATATTCTGGGCTTCTCAAACCCAATCTTGCCTCCTTGGGCAGGAGTTATGTCTTCCCTTCCCGTAAACTCCCCTTCTCTTATAAAGCTCTCCCCGCTTAAAGCTCTGAGCTACAAAAACATCTTTCCGAACCTTATCTTCTAGCCTGTGAATTTCATTCTTCAAATTCATGAGAGAAGTATCCAGGGATGCCCCCAAATTATTGGTGTGTTGGCATATCATACTAATGCATTGATGAGGGCCCTTCAAATTCCTGTATCACTGGTACCCAGATCATATTTGGATAGATTTTTCCAGAAATGGCCAGCTTAAATTTTATACTGAAGATCTTTCTTTTTGGAGGGAGGAAATATGCTGTTTTAAAATAGAAAAGTTGGGGCAGGAGAGATGGCTCAGCAGTTAGGGTGCTTGCCTGCTAGGCCTGACAGCCTGGGTTCGATTTCTCAGTACCCACGTAAAGCCAGATGCACAAAGTGGTGCCTACATCTGGAGTTCACTTGCAGTGGAAGAGGCCCTGGTGTGCCCATTCTCTCCTCTCTCTCTCTCTCTTTCTCTCTCTGTGTGTGTGTGTGTGTGTGTGCTTGCAAATAAATAAATAAAATATATTTTTATAAAAAGAAAAGTTGTGGCTCTGCATATCACAAGTGCTCTACTTTTCATGTTTAAATGTGATATTTGGACACTCTATGACCATTTGATCCCGTAGCCCTTAATGTCTTCTGCCACACACGTAGACCCACAGAACTAAATCTTTCCCTGCATCATTTGATTCACTTACCTGCTAGGCTATAAGTTTCAAAAAGGCGGAGACGGCCAGGCATGGTGGTGCACGCCTTTAATCCCAGCACTTGGGAGGCAGAGGTAGGAGGATTGCCGTGAGTTCAAGGCCACCCTCAGACTACAGAATGAATTCCGGGTCAGCCTGAGCTAGAGTGAGACCCTACCTTGAAAAAAAAAAAAAAAGCGGAGACTGTGTTTATTCCATTCACTGTATTGCACGCAAAACACAGCACAGTACCTGGCTTGTTGGAGACTCTCAACAAGTGTCAGTGGAAAGGGAAGTGAATGGGTGACCACAGTGACAAGCACTTAGCTCATAGCCTTTATAGGGAGGCACTTAGAGAGATGAGACTGGAACACTCATCTCACTCTCCACAAAAGAGATTTTGTTGTTTGAAACAGTCTTGCTATAGCCCAGGCTGGCCTCAGACTTATGATCCTCAGGCTCCCAAGTGCTAGGATTATAGGTTGCACTACCATTCACGGCATGATTTTCTTGTTCGTTTTTATAGAAAATATTTGTTTTAAAAATATTTTATTTATTTGCAAGGAGAAAGAGAAAAAGAAAGAGAGAGAGAGAGAGAGAGAGAATGGGTGTGCCAGAGCCTCTAGCCACTGCAAACAAACTCCAAATATATGCACCACTTTGTGCATCTGGCTTTACATGGGTACTGGGGAATCAAACCTGGGTCATTAGGCATTATAGGCAAGTGCCTTAACAGCTGAGCCATCTTTCCAGCCCAGAAAATAGATTTAAAAAAATTTTTTTTGTTTATTTTTATTTATTTATTTGAGAGCGACAGACAGAGAGAGAGAGGAGAGTGGGCGCGCCAGGGCTTCTAGCCACTGCAAACGAACTCCAGATGCATGCGCTCCCATGTGCATCTGGCTAACATGGGTCCTGGGGAATCAAGCCTTGAACTGGGGTCCTTAGGCTTCACAGGCAAGTGCTTAACCACTAAGCCATCTCTCCAGCCCAGAAAATAGATTTTTAATTCCTTGCCACTGTCTATATCCTTTTCCTTCTGGGTAGAAAAGAAAAATAAACAATTGCTGAAAACTTAATGCCTATAAGGATCGTGTCTACTGCATGTTTACAAAGCTTCTACTCTTGTATGAATTGGAGGACAGTGAACATAATGAGAAAAAATTAAATTGATTTTTACAATATCAGTGTGTGTGTCACATCTTCTGCTGGCCCCTCTGAGTGCACTTTCCCCTCTCCGACTCTCTGCACTGGGAGAGTGCTCCAAATGAATGACTCTATCAGGTAGGTGTCCAAGCCCCACAGTCCCCTTGGACCTGGCAAGAGGGACATCTGGAAGAATAATGGAGACAGAGGATGAGCTCATAGGATTTACTCCAAGCAGAATAAGCTACCTTGGCCTCAACAGAAAGTCACAATTAGCCCAAGGTAGTCTACTCAGGGAGGACTTCCCTTAGTGGTTCCAGAGCCCTGACCTGACCGAGGAGTCTCATCCCGGGGTCTCATCGTTCCCCCCTCCATCCCACCCACCCTTTACACCAGCCCCTCTCATGGATGACCCTGCAGTGAGCTTTCCCTTTCCATTCTGTGGAATAGTTTAAGAAGTGCTGGTGTTAGCTCCTCCGTAAATTGGCTAAAGCTTGGCATGAAGCTATCCAGTTCTGGCCTTTTCTTTATGGAGAGACCTTTTGTTATAATACTGCTTAAAATACTGCTTTTATAGAATTAGAAGGCCTGATGTCGGAAGCATATATGTTCACTATTATTTATCTCTTAATGAGTTGTTACCTTCTACTAATACTTTGTGTCCTCCTTATCATTTCTTTCTTGTTTTTATTTTTTTATGAGAGAGAGGGAGAGAATTGGCAAGCCAGAGCTGCCAGACACTGCAGCCAAACTCTACATGCTTGAGCCACCTTGTGCACCTGTGCAATCTTGCACATGCATCGCCTGTGTGTCTGGCTTACGTGGAATCTGAAAACTTGAACATGGGTCCTTAGGCTTTGCAGGCAAGCTTCTTAACTGCTAAGCCGTCTCTCTAGCCCCTCCTTACCACTTCTGACTAATCTTGGTTTGAAGTGTACTTTATCAACTATCAGAACAGCCCCACTAGCTTATTTTTGGCGTCCATTGGCTTGATGGTTTGAGTTCCATCATTTGGCTCTCAGTTTATAGGAGTCTTTGCCAGTGGAATGTGTTTCTTGGAGATGACAGAGAGTTGGACCTTTTGTTTGTTTGTTTGTTTTTATCAGTTAGGGTCTCCCTCTAGCCTAGGGTGACCTGGACCTCACTCTGGTGCCCCAAGATGGCCTCAAATTCACAGCAGTTCTCATACTTTTCAGCTTCTGGACTGTTGGGATTAAAGACATGCACCACAATGCTCAAATGGACCTTGTTTTTTTTTTTAATTTTAGAGAGAGACAGAGACATAGAGAATTGGTGTGCCAGGGCCTCAGCCACTGCAATCCAAGTCCAGACACTTGAGCCACCTAATGGGCATATGCAACCTTGAGCTTGCCTCATCTTTGTGTGTCTGGCTTACATGGGATCTGGAGAGTTGAACATGGATCCTTAGGCTTTGAGGCAAGCTCCTTAACTGCTAAGCCATCTCTCCAGCCCATGGACCTTGTTTTTAATTCTGTCAGCTAGTATGTAGTATGTGTCTTGTAAATAGTGAATTGAGGTTGTTTGCACTTAAGGTTATTATTGAAAGGGTCTTGGTAATTTATATGATTTTTCTGGTTGTAATTCTGTTAGGTTGTCCTAACAAACATACATGCAAAGATTCTCAATATGACACTTATAAGTCAAATTCAACAACACCTTAAAAAAGATCATACTACATGATCAAGCTGGTTTTATCTCAGGGATGCAAAACAGGTTAAAAATATACAAGTCAATAAATCTAATGCAATTATATAAGTAGGTTTAAGACAGAAATCACATGATCACCTTACAAGACATAGAAAAGCATCTGACAAATTTTGACATCCCTTTATGACAGAAGCTTTAAAGAAAGTATGAAGAGAAGGAACATTTTTAACATTATAAAGGCTATATACACACCAGTGAGAAGCTCCCACTAGTCTTTGACCAAAAGAGAGGCCACACCCATCAAAGTTTCTTTTATTTAACTATGCTTATCCCCTTTAACTTGTGCTGTTCTCACTATCCATTGGAGAAACCATTTCTCTTTTACAGAAGGCAGTGAAAACCAGGGACAGCCAAGGTCTATCAACATGACAAGAAAACATAGCTGAAACCCTATCATAAGATGAGTCACTTCTCGGACATCAGCCAGGATTCAGGTGAAACCACAGAGGAATTGGCGAGTTAACTAAGAGTGCGGCTCTCAAGATGAGCCTGTCAACCTGCACCAGGGTGTTAGACACTGAGGACGCTCAAAATGTATCAAAGCAGAAATCCAGAAGTTGCTGAGAGCTCAACACTAAAGTCAACTTCAAATGCACCCACCACCAAAGCTCAGGGAATTTTGCCAAAGAATGGGTAGAGAGATTGTAAGAGCCACAGGGTGGGAAAGAGTATCCAGAGGCATTGCCCACTCCCACAATTACTGACTGCTGCTGTTACAACTCATAACCCACAACCCCACGGTGCATACCAGCAATCTCAGTGGACTGGGGGCAAGGAGGAGGGGTATGGTACCAACACATGATTTGCCCATGCAAAGTTTTTTTTTTTTTTTTTGGTTTTTCGAGGTAGGGTCTTACTCTAGTCCAGGCTGACCTGGAATTCACTATGGAGTCTCAGGGTGGCCTCGAACTCACGGCAGTCCTCCTACCTCTGCCTCCCGAGTGCTGGGATTAAAGGCGTGCACCACCACGCCTAGCAAAGTTTTTTACTTAATTAAAAAAAAGGCTGTATACAATAAACTTATATTCTACATTGTATTTAATACAGAAAAACTAACAGCCTTTCCTTTAAAATGTGAAACAAGAAAAAGATGCCCATTTTATTCAATATAATGTTCAAAGTCTTAATTATAGCAATAAGACAAGTGAGAGAAATAAAAATAAGAAGTCAAATTTTCCTTATTTGTAAATGAAATAATCCTGTACTTAAAAGACCTAACGGCACCACCAGGACACTCAGACTTGATGAACACTTTTAGCAAAGTAGCAGGATACAATGTCAATTAAAAAAAATCAATAGCTTTTCTATATACTGAGGAACTTGCCAAGAAAGAAATCAGGGGAAACATCCCATTTACCATTACTGAAAAAGAATATGAGCTGGGTGTGGTGGCTCACACCTTTAATCCCAGCACTCAGGAGGCTGAGATAGGAGGACTGATATGAGTTTGAGGACAGTCTGAGACTGCATAGCGAATTTCAGGTCAGCTTGGGCTTAAGTGAGACCCTATCTTAAAAATCCAAAAAAAAAAAAGAAAAAAGAAAAAAGAAAAAAGAAAAAAAAAAGAATATGAGGGCTGGAGAGATGGCTGGCTTGCTTGTCTGTGAAGCCTAAGGACCCTGGTTCGAGGCTCAATTCCCATGTTAGCCAGATGCACAAGGCGGCACATGCATCTGGAGTTTGTTTGCAGTGGCTGGAGGCCCTGGTGAGCCCATTCTCTCTCTCTCTCTTTCTCTCTCTCTCTCCCTCTTTCTCTGTCTGTCTGTCTGTTGCTGTCAAATAAATAAATAAAAATAAGCAAAAATTTTTAAAAAAAAGAATATGCATAATAATAAACTCACTGTGGAGGATGTGAAAGAACTCTACAATAAAAACCAAAAAAGAAAGAAAGAAACTTAAGAAGACACTAGAAAATGGAATGACTTCCCCTGCCCATGGATTTTTCAGAATTAAAGGATGAAATGACTATGTTATCAAAAGTGATCTATTGATTCAATACAACTCATCAAAATTCTGATGTCATTCTTCATAGAAATAGAAAACATCCTAAACTTCACATGGAAATACAAAAACATCACATAGTCAAGGCAGTCCTAAGCAGAAAAAGCAATACTGGAAGTATTGTAATTTCTGATCTCAAATTATTCTAAAGAACCACAGGCACAAAAACAGCTTGGTGCTTACACAAAAGTAAACACGCAGTGCTGTGTGTGGTGGCACACACCTGTAATTCCCACACTCAGGAGGAAGGGGATAGAGGATCTCTGTGAGTTTGAGGCTAGCCTGAGACTACACAGTGAATTCCAGGTCAGCCTGCACTAAAGTGAGACTCTACCTCAAAAATAAAATAAAATAAAATAAAATAAAATAAAATAAAATAAAATAGACATGTAGATCACTATAACAGAATATAGGGCTCAAATATAATCCATAAAACTTTAGCCACATAATCTTTGACAAAAAAAATTCAAAAATATACATTTGGAGGGGAAAGCTTGGAAAGATGGGTATTCACACGTAAAACTGAAACCAGTTCCATGTATCTCATGCTGCAAAAAAAAAAAAAAAAATTATTCAAAATAGGAGCTGGAGAAATGGCTCAGCAGTTAAGATGCTTGCCTGTTGAGCCTAACAACCCAAGTTTGATTCCCTAGTACATATGAAAAGCCAGATGTATAAAGTGACACATGCATCTGGAGTCTGTTTGCAGCTACTGGAGGCCCTGGTACACCTATTCTCTCTCTCTTCTATCTCTCTCTCTACTTGCAAATAAATTCTAAAAAGCATTGAAAGGGGATCAAAGACCTTAATAAAAAACCTGAAACTTTGAAACTGCTAGAGGAAGACATAGAGAAAACACTTCAAAATATGCACGTAGTGCTGGATGTGGTGGCATATGCCTTTAATTCCAGAACTCAGGAGGCAGAGGTAGGAGGAAGTCATGAGTTCAAGGCCACTGTGAAACTACATAGTGAATTCCAGGTCAGCCTGGGTTAGAGCAAGGCCTTGAAACAAACAAACAAACAAACAAAAAATGCACATAGGAGAGTTGTTTAGTCAGATGACCCCCATAAACTCTTGTGTTCAGAATGCTTGGTCCCCAGCTGGTGACAACTTGGGAGCTGGAACATTGTTGAAGGAGTTATGTCATCAGAGTGTGGGGGGGGGGGGATCGGGTGTTACAGCCAGCTGCCCCTTGCCAGAGCTGGGCCCACTCTCCTGCTGTGGTTTTCCACCTGCTGTGGCAGAGGTGATGTCCAGACTGCTCATGCCATGCTGTCCTCTGCCATCAGAGAGCTTCCTCTCGAGACTGTAAGCCAAAAATAAAAACTTCCCTCACACTAGCTGCTTCACAGCAATGAAAGTGATGGCGGACAAAATGCCAGTTTGGGTGGGGGGGGGAGTCTTACAAACTATTCATAACATTATACAAGGGGTTAATATAGAATTTATTAAAAGCACAAATAAAAACACACAAATCATCCATCAGCACATGAACTAATAAACTCAATAGACAGTCGTCAGAAGAAGCAATACAAATATCCACTAAAGACTTGAAATAGTATCCAACATTTTTAGTCATCAGGGTAATGTTAATTAAAACTAGTTGGACATTCAATCTCACCCCAGTCAGAATGGCTATTACTGAGAAAACCAGCGACAGTAAATGCTGGTGGGGAAGTGGAGAAAGAGGAACCTTTATTCATTGTTGGTGAGAGCAGCAAACAGGTAGAGCCACCTTAGACAGTGTGAAAGGTCCTCAAAAAAGCTAAAAGCAGCCCGGCATAGTGGCGCACGCCTTTAATCCCAGCACTGGGGAGGCAGAGGTAGGAGGATCACCATGAGTTCGAGGCCACCCTGAGACTCCTTAGTGAATTCCAGGTCAGCCTGGGCTAGAGTGAGACCCTACCTCAAAAAAACAAACAAAGCCGGGCGTGGTGGCACATGCCTTTAATCCCAGCACTCAGGAGGCAGAGGTAGGAGGATCACCATGAGTTCGAGGCCACCCTGAGACTCCTTAGTGAATTCCAGGTCAGCCTGGGCTACAGTCAGACCCTACCTCAAAAAACTAAAACACAAACAAACAAACAAACAAACAAAAAAGCTAAAAACAGGGCTGGAGAGATGGCTTAGACGTTAAGGCACTTGCCCGCAAAGCCTAAGGACCCATATTCCACTCTCCAGATCCCACGTTGGCCAGACGCACAAAGGTGAGGCAAGCGCAAGGCGCACATGCCCACTAGGTGGCGCAAGTGTCTGGAGTTCTATTGCAGTGGCTGAGGCCCTGGTACACCAATCCTTCCTCACTCTCTCTTTCTTTCTTGCTTGCTCTCTTTAAAATAAAACTAGAGAGCCGGGTGTGGTGGTGCACGCCTTTAATCCCAGCACTCAGGAGGCAGAGGCAGGAGGATCGCTGAGAGTTCGAGGCCACCCTGAGACTACATAGTGAATTCCAGGTCAGCCTGAGCCAGAGTGAGACCCTACCTCGAAAAACAAAAACAAACAAAATAAATAAATAAATAAAACTAGAATCATGTTATGACGCAGCTGTAGCACTCCTGGGTGTGTCCCTGAAGAACTCTAAGTGAGCATACCACAGAGACACGCATGCGCTGCTTATAATAGCTAGGAAACGGAACCAGCCTAGAAGTCCATCAACAGATGAATGGATAAAGAACATGGAGAGATGGCTTAGCGGTTAAGGCATATGCCTTCTAAGCCTAAGGACCAGGGTTCAATTATCCAGGTCCCATGTAAGCCAGACATCGTGGCACGTGCATCTGGAGTTCATTTGCTGTGGCTAGAGGCTGTGGCGTGCCCACTCTCTCTGCCCCACCCCCAGTCTCTAATAAGTAAAATTTTTAAAGTTTTTTAAAAAGAACATTTGGTACATATACACAATCTAACTCTATTCATCTTCAAAGAAAAATGAAATCATGATATTTTCAGAAAAGAACTGAAAATCACCATATTAAGCAAAAAAAAGTCAGACTCCCAAAGACAAACACCTTATGTTTTCTCTAACACACAAAGTCTAACACACAGTGGCTGATGCTACCTACACAAGACATGCATAATATGACGGAAAAAAAAAATGCTGGGCGTGGTGGCACACGCCTTTAATCCCAGCACTCAGGAGGCAGAGGTAGGAGGATCACCGTGAGTTCGAGGCCACACTGAGACTCCAGAGTGAATCCCAAGTCAGCCTGGGATAGAGTGAGACCCTACCTCAAAAAAACCAAAAAAGAAAAAAGATGACATCAAAATAGAAGAGGGACCAGTTGGAAAGAAGGAGGAATTCAGTGGAGGGGGTATGTGATGGGGGACAAAGGAGGTGGCAGGGGGTCTTATGATCAAGGTACATTGTATATATGTATGGAGGTTCGCAATAAAAGTTTTTTTAAAACAAAATAGCAATTTAAAACTTTGCATAAGTTTAGAAAAATCCTAAGTTAATGATACAGTAGAGAACTTTCATAGAAAAGCATATTTCTTTAAACATGTTTATTCTTCCATGCATGATACATAGGTTAGAAAATGAAAGTAGACATTGTATTATTTTGGTATTAATTTCATCCCTATCTACAGTTCCTGAAAATGACACTTTTCTTTTAAGCAAAATCTCAATTAAATGAAAAATCTCCCTTGATATAACTGCATACTTATAAAACACTTGAAGCTTGTTATGTGCTGGGTACTCTTGTACATGAATAGAACGGGAGACCTCTGTGAAAGAAAATCTGGTCCGGAGCTAAGATGGCTAACTTGCTTGGTAATTCTTGTCAGAAGCAGACTTCTCTGCAACTATGATTTTGCATAACAAGCTTCTAAAGTGTTTTCGTGAGACTGTTGCTCAATATTCATTTCTGGAAACTTCTTTTTGCACCATTTGTCCTCTTCAGCGGAACTTATAAAAGTGAAACAGGCGGGGGAGGAAGGACAGTGAGCGTCGAGGGGGTGGACCATCACCCAGGTACGTTGTGAGCATGGATGAACATGTCATAATGAAACCCATTATTGTGCACAACTAACATATGCTTTAAAAGTGACACAGAAAGTCCTAAACAGAGTGGAACTGATGAGCGATGCCTTTTACAAGAAGTGGTTCCATCTTCAAGGGCAGACTTAAAAGTCTATGTTCTTACACATGAATCCAAGATAACCACCAGGAAAAGCAAACCTTTCTTAAATGTTGGATTTGAATGAATCAGAATAATTTGTTTTCGACAAATACCACTTTTGCTGGGCATGGTGGCACAAACCTTTAATCCCAGCACTCAGGAGGCTGAGATAGGGGATTGCTGTGAGTTCGAGGCCAGCCTGGGCTACAGAGTGTGTTCCAGGTCAGTCTGGGCTAGAGTGAGACTGCTTCAAAACAAAACAACAACAAAAAGGAAACAAAAAATTCCACAAATGTCATTTTTGCTAATAGACAAAACATCTTTATATTCTTATCTTTTGTTCATGTAGATGTACTTCTGTCATCTGTTTAGAAAAAGTATGCTTCTATACCAAAAAGCCTTACTTTGTGGTTGAGACCTGGTTTTTGTCTCTTCTTCTTCTTCTTTGTCCATCCCATGCCCTTGGTGGACTTTAAACATCTTTGTTTTCTCTTTCTCTCCCTCTTCAGATAGGATAGATTCCTGGTGGCTTACAACTTCTGAGACCACAGCCTGTGCGCATCTTCTGGGGATTCTAAAGAAAATTCAAAAATAGACTATTGAGCCGGGCGTGGTGGCACACGCCTTTAATCCCAGCACTCGGGAGGCAGAGGTAGGAGGATCGCCGTAAATTCGAGGCCACCCTGAGACTACAGAGTGAATTCCAGGTCAGCCTGGGCTAGAGTGAGACCCTACCTCGAAAAAAAAAATAGACTATTGGCAACAGAGAGAGAGAGAGAGAGGGAGGGAGGGAACCAAAAAAAAGTATTCAAATGAGGAACTGATTAAAATGATACAAGAAAAGCAGATTGAAATCTGAGGAATGAACTCACAGACTCACAGGGAGTAGTCTTCCTCTGAGGATGTGGCCTTGGCGATTCACTGTCTCGCAGGAGAAGGTGACAGAAAGATGTTCGCCTTGGGCTGCAGCTCTTTCCCTCTCTCGGGGCGAAGCCTGAGGGCTCGGGCAGGGGCGCCCTGGCCTTGCATCACCAGTACCCCATGTCGAAAGCGGGAGTTACTTTAAACCTCATGCTGTACGAGGGGTTGATGAGCAAAGGTGAATTTTGAAACAGGGACTTCCACCACAGCTCTGCATCACTCTTCAAAGAAACATTTACAAAACAATCGCCTCGGAGTTCATAATTGCTTATGCTGCAAATGCGTCCGTGATTGAATTATACCTTATTTCTTCCATGGGCCCATCACACAGGAAAGAATAACAAGAAAGCATGTCTGTCTCAATCTTTTGTTTGTTTGTTTTTCCGAGGTGGGATCTTGCTCTGGCCCAGGCTGACCTGGAATTCACTCTATAGTCTCAGGCTGGCCTCCAGCTCACAGCCTTCCTCCTACCTCCGCCTCCCCAGTGTTGGAATTAAAGGCGTGCGCCACACCCCCAGCTCAGTCATGTTTTAAGTATGAAAACACACTTTACAACATAACATATTAATATCCTACTGTGCATTTCTGTGAAATGGTAATGAAGCAGACTCCTCAGTGTTGTGTCTTCACAGGGCTCAGTATCCTAGACTGTGACACCGTCGCTATGGTGGTTTGAATGCAAAACGTCCCCCACATCCCCATGTGTTTTGAATACTTGGTTCAATACCAGTGGGTGGTAATTTTGGAAAGTCCTGGAACTGTTGGGAAGGGGGGCCTTGCTGGGCGAGGTCTGTAATTAGGAATGGACTCAGGTTTATTAATCTAGCCTAGGTGGCCAGAGCTAGTTCACTCTGCTTCCGGCTGCTGTGACAAGATGTGGCAGCCCAGGCGCCTGCACTCCCATGTTCTCCCCACCATGATGAGCTTCACCTCAAAACTCTAGCAGGAAACAAAGCCTTTTGGTCCAGCCGCTGCTTCCGGTAAGGTGTTATGTCCCAGCAGTGAGAGGGTAACTACTACAATTACCCATAGAGCTTATCTCATTAAAGAACATTTTGCCAGAGCTCCGTCCATGGCTCAGTGGTTGCAAGCACTTGCTACACAAACCCGATGAGCAGAGTTCAGATTCCCAGAACCCACATAAAGCCAGATACCAGCAGCACACATGTCTCTAATCCCAGCGTGCCATAGCAATGGGAGACACAATCAGGACAATCCTGAAGCTTGAAGGCCAGCCAGTTTGGCATCTGCAGAGGCAAACAACAAGAGCGACACTGTGTCCAGACAAGGGTGGAGGGAGGGTGAGGACTCCGACTCCCAGATTGGTGTTCCCTGACCTCCACACGCAAATTGTGGCACTTGCACACCCATGCACACGGTATCCACACACAACATATTCAGTACACCCACACAAAGAACAGTGTGCTGAGTTGGTGCATCCTCGGTCCTTGCCCAAAGAGATCGTACATTTCTGGTTTTAATCACCTGGTCATGAATTTCTTTGTTATTATGCACAGAGGGCTGGAGAAATGGCTTACCGGTTAAGGTGATGTGGTGGTTCAATTCAAGTGTCCCCCATAAACTTAGGTGTTGTTTTAAAAAAATTTTTTTGTTTATTCTTATTTATTTATTTGAGAGCGACGGACAGAGAGAGAAAGAGGCAGAGAGAGGGAGAGAGAGAGAGATAGTGTGTGAGAGAGAGAGAGAGAATGGGCACACCAGGGCCTCCAGCCATTGCAAACGAACTCCAGACGCATGCGCCCCCTTGTGCATCTGGCTAACGTGAGTCCTGGTGAATCAAGCCTCAAACTGGGGTCCTTAGGCTTCACAGGCAAGCGCTTAACTGGTAAGCCATCTCTCTAGCCCAACTTAGGTGTTCTTAATGCTAGGTCCCTAGCTGATGGAGATTTGGGGATTAACGCCTCCTGGAGGCAGTGTGTTGTTGGGGTGGGCTTATGGGTATGACAGCCAGCTTCACCTAGCCAGTGTTTGGCACACTCTCCTGTTGCTGTTGTCCACCTGATGTTGGCCAGGAGGTGATGTCCGCCCTCTGCTCATGCCATCATTTCCTCTG
Organism: Dipus sagitta; assembly: GCA_036346955.1. NCBI lineage: Eukaryota > Metazoa > Chordata > Mammalia > Rodentia > Dipodidae > Dipus > Dipus sagitta. The sequence continues at coordinate 119,129,602 of CM070778.1, read as the reverse complement.
TCACCATAGAGCTTCCCCTCATGTCTGTAAGCCAAAATAAACCCTTTTTCCCACAAGCTGCTCTTGGTCGGGTGATTTTTGCCAGCAATGTGGACCTGACTTGAACAGGCGCTTGTCTGCGAAGCCTAAGGACCCAGATTCAATTCCTCAGGACCCACATAAGACAGACGCACAAGGTGGTGCATGCATCTGGAGTTTGTTTGCAGTGGTTGGAGGCTCTGGCATGTCCATTCTCTATCTCTCCTCCTCCTCCTCCTCCTCCTCCTCCTCCTCCTCCTCCTCCTCCTTCTTCTCTCTCTCTCTCTCTCTCTCTCTCACACACACACACACACACACACACACACAAATAAACAAGAGTAAAAAGAATTCTTTTAAAAACATGCACAGAATCTGGTCGGGGAATGCGATTTGAGTTCCTGGGGAATGCTCTCAGAAGGGTGGTAACACACTGTCATCTTGCCATCGTATGTTTACTCGCCAGGGAAGGAAAAACACATGGGTTTGTGACAAACAGAGAGCTCTGCTTCAGATGGAATCAAATGCTTCCAACAGTTCTGCTTGATATCACACATGGGCCAAAATAAATGTTTCCTCTTTTAAGGTGTTTTTCTCAGGAATTTTGTCACAGCAATGAACATTAAAAAAAAAAAAAAAAAAAACAAAAAAAAAACAGGGCTGGAGAGATGGCTTAGTGGTTAAGCGCTTGCCTTAACCCCGGTTTGAGGCTTGATTCCCCAGGAACTATGTAAGCCAGATGCACAAAGTGGCACATGCATCTGGAGTTCGTTTGCAGTGGCTGGAGGCCCTGGTGTGTCCCACCCTCTCTCTATCTATCTGCCTCTTTCTCTCTCTGTCTATCGCTCTCAAATAAATAAATAAATAAAAATAAAAATAAAAAATATTTATTTATTTGCAGGCAGAGAGAGAGAGAGCACACTAGGGCCTCCAGCCACTGCAAATGAACTCCAGATGCATGTGCCACCCTTGCAACTGGGTGGGTACTGGGGAATCAGACCCAGGTCCTTGGGCTTTGAAGACAAGCACCTTAACCCCTGAGCCATCTCTCTAGCGAACATTTTGACTAAATATATCCTACCTGTGTCTCAATATTAGCACTAGGAAGGAGGAGGAAGAAGGAAATTTCCTCCTTAGACATTTCATAACATTGGTTGTCATGGAAATTTGAAGTTTGACTTCACATGGTCCATGCGGGAAAAGGAGCTCAGGGATATAACCTGAGGTATCGTGGGTCTGCCTGTGTCTCTAGGTGCCTGGCTGAAGGGAATGCACATCCTCTAGAAATACTAGATTTCAACACAGATTGACATCTCTCTTAAGCCATCAGTGGAAAGATGCATTCCGATTTCAGAAACATCAAAATGTGGGAGGATTAGCGCTCCGCAGGTGAGTTAGTTATTCTGTCATCTTCTGAGACAAAATACTTGACAGAAGCAACTCAAGGGGGTTGGAGAGATGGCTAAGTGTTTAAGGTGCTTGCCTGCAAAGCCTAGTGACCTGGATTCAATTCCCCAGTACCCACATAAAGCCAGATGCAGAAAGTGGCATGTGTGTCTGGAGTTCATTTCCAATGGCTGGAGGCCCTGGTGCCCATTCTTTCTCTCTCTCATTCTCCCCCTCCTCCTTGCAAGTAAGTAAACAAAAATATTGTTTTTTAAAAAGAAACAACTCAAGCCAGGTGTGGTGGTGCACAGCTTTAATCCCAGCACTCTGGAGCCAGAAGCGGGAGGATCATCTTGAGTTTGAGGACTGAGACTACATAGTGAATTCCAGGTCAGCCTGGGCTAGAGTGAGACCCTACCTCAGAAAACTACTTAATGGCCTGGAGAGATCACTTAGCAGTTAAGGTGCTTGCCTATGAAGCCCGAGGACCCAGGTTTGATTCCCTGGTACCCATGTAAGCCAGATGCACAAGTTGGTGCACGCATCTGGAGTTTGTTTACAGTGGCTGGAAGACCTGGCGTGCCATTCTCTCCCTTCCCCCTCTCTCTTTCGCTTTCTCTCAATAAGTAAAATAAAGAAATAAAATTTGAAACACACACAAAAGGAAAGGAAACAACTCAGGGGAGGAAGGATTTATTTTGGCTTGTGGTTTGAAGGGATACAGTGCACTGTGGCAGGGAAGTCATGGCAACAAACAACTATGGGCAGCAATGTGAGACCACAATTCACTCACTCACTACTCTGGCCCAGAAGCAGAACGAGGCTGGAAGCCCACTTTCTACAGCTAGCTTTTACCTCCTACAGGTTCAAAACCTTTCAAAACAACACCAGCCACTAGGGATCAAGTGTTCGCCTTGATACTGTGGGGAACATTTCACATTCAAACTATAACAGTAGGATACATGTAGAGATCACAAGAATCCAGTATGACCTGGAATCCATGATGAAGTCTCAGGGTGGCCTCAAAGTCAAGGCAATCCTCCCACCTTTGCCTCCGAGAGCTGGGATTAAAGGGGTATGCCACCATGCATGGCTCATACTCTCTCTCTCTCTTTATTTTAGAGAGAGAGAGAGAGAATTGGCCTACCAGGGCCTCAGCCACTGCAATTGCACTCCAGACACTTGCAACACCTAGTGGGCATGTGTGACTTTGTGCTTGCCTCACCTTTGTGCATCTGGCTTATGTAGGATCTGGAGAATTGAACATGGGTCCTTAGCCTTCATAGGCAAGCACCTTAACTGCTAAGCCATCTCTCTAGCCCCCAATTTTTATAGATAAAAAAACCTGTTAAAAGAGAGTATGAGGGCTGGAGAGATAGATGGCTTAGCAGTTAAGGCGCTTGCCTGCAAAGCCAAAGAACCCAGGTTTGACTCCCCAGGACCCACATAAGCCAGACGCACAAGGGGGCGCATATATCTGGAGTTCCTATGCAGTGGCTGGAGGCCCTGGTGCTCCCATTCTCTCTCTCTGTCTTTCTCTCTCTACCTGCCTATTTCTGTATCTCTCTCTCTTTCAAATAAATAAATAAAAACAAGATATTTAAAAAATTCAGGAGTTGGGCTGGATTTTTGTTTGTTTGTTTGTTTTGTTTTGTTTTTCGAGGTAGGGTCTCACTGACCTGGAATTCTGGAATTCACTATGTAGTCTCAGGGTGGCCTTGAACTCACGTCAATCCTCCTACCTCTGCCTTCCGAGTGCTGGGATTAAAGGCGTGCACCATGCCAGGCTCTGGATTGTGTTTTTTTTTGATACCTTTTTAGTAGAAAATATCAAATATACAAGTCTCTGAGTAGTCCCTTACTAAAATAGTTTATGGCCAAAAATTCCTTTACATCTGCTTACATAATTCTCATGATCACATTATTTTAGACCTCTGCTCTCCTGCCTGCTTCTGTAACAGTAACAGCCTCATAATAGATCTCAGAATTCAAGGACCTTGAGTCTTAGTCATGAACAGTGGTGTTTTGTTACAGTATTGACTTGATGAGCGTCAATCCACTAACTTTTTCAATTAAGTGCATTAGCTATGTTAAGCTACTTGCTACCTTGTGTTATTACTTGAATAACAAATTAATCCGCTACACACTTTCCCCTTTAGAACAGCTGAATTGCATTTTCAGTACCTGGTTGTGAGATATAATGACTCAGAATGCTTAAAGAAGTTGATTAGCATGCAGAAAATGTATAAATTACATGGAGAATATGGCAGATGTCCATATTTCAGCTTTATTGAAAACTGAATCTATTTTGTTAGGAAAATAATTTATAGGGCAATGTTCCATTTGAAGAAAAAAATTAATAGCATTTGTCAAAATGATTATGAATGTGCCTCAACATGGGTGGGAAAACAACATGTTTCACAGAAAATGTAAAGCCCACACACGATTATTTTTTATCATAGTGATTTCAGGTTATTTTGGTAAAACGAATAAGTTTGGTTGAATGAGACATTACTGTTGGCTCCGTCTCTTCTCTGTCTTCCCAGATCCATTGGCACCTATTCTCCTTGCTGCTCTGTGGCCTCAGGTGGCAGAATGAAGTGAGTCAAGGTATTCCCTCCTCCTTCCAGGTGGCATCAAGTTTCAGACACTAGCTGTGTTCCTGGCCACTCCAGGTCCCCAGCTTCTCTTGTCTATAGCCTTCACGGGGTTCTGGAAGGAAGACTTCTTGCTATGGCTTCTTCTGAGAGCGTCAATTTTCCCTCTTCATTTGCTCCTCTTGATCTTGTGCTGTGGTTTGAATGGGAAATGTCCCCATACCCCCATAGGCTGCTGTGATTAAGCACTTGGTCCTCAGGTAATGCTGCAGTTTGGGAAGGTTGTGAAAACCTTTAGGAGGTGGAGCCTTGAGGTTTTATAGCCTGACCCCAGTTCCTATGTATTCTCTTCTTCTTTTGAGGCAAGTCCAACAGACTGGCCTTTTTATTTTTTTATTTTTTTTTTTTATGCCAGAGAATGAGAAAGTGAGAGAGAGAGAGAGAGAGAGAGAGAGAGAGAGAGAGAGGGAGAGAACTGGTGCACCAGGGCCTCCAACCACTGCAATCAAACTCCAGACACACACACATGCATCACCTTGTGCGTCTGGCTTACATGGTGTCATGGTTTTATTCAGGTGTCCCCCATAAATTTAGGTGTACTAAATGCTAGGTTCCCAGCTGATGGAGATATGGAGATTTGGGAAATAATGCCTCCTGGAGGGAGTGTATTGTTGGGGGCAGGCTTATGGGTGTTATAGCCAGTTTCCCCATGCCAGTGTTTGGCATGCTCTCCTGTTGCTATTGTCCACCTTATGTTGGCCAGGGGGTGATGTCCACCCTCTGCTCATGCCATCATTTTCCTCTGCCATCATGGAGCTTCCCCTCGAGCCTATAAGGCAAAATAAATCTCTTTTTCCCACAAGCTGCTCTTGGTTGGGTGATTTCTACCAACAATGCGGACCTGACTGCAACACATGGCATCTGAAGAGCCAAACCTGGGTCCTTAGGCTTCACAGGCAAGTGCCTTAACCACTCAGCCACCTGTCCAGCCCCCTATGTATTTCTGACAATGGCTGCAGTGGGACCAGTTGAACTCCAGTTTCTGAAGCCATGCCTTCCGCATGGTGTTGTACTGCGTCCCCTCGAAACTGTAAGCCAGAGTGAACCTTTCCCTCCGTAAGCTGCTTCTTGTCAGGTATTTTGTCACAGCAATGAGGAAAGTAATGAGTGTGCCTCACCTGTGTGCATTTAATAAACTTTTATTAAAGTCCACCTGGGAAAGATTTGTTTTCTGCTGGGGGACTTGCCAGACACATTCCCCATTAAGCAGACTCTGAAGCTCTTCTGGGGCTTGGATCCCAAAACACACAATCTAACTCCATTAGATGTGAATGTTACATTTCCCAGTCGGTTTCCAGATATCTTTTCACCATGTCCACTGTATTAAAAAGTTGTCAAAGTAGCCAGGTACAGCGATGCATCCCTGTAATCCAACACTTGGGAGATTGAGGCAGGAGGATTATGGGTTTCCGGACAGTCTGAGCTCCACAGTGAAACTGTGTCTCAAACAAAATAAAACAACAAACACAACTCCCCCCCCCCCAGAATTATCACATGTAGTGGCCCACCTCAGTTACATTTCCCAGAATCCCCTGTGGAGGACATTTCTGTTGGGAAGACCAGATGAGAAATGTTCGTGTGAGATGTGGTGGAAAGAAAGCAATAGATAGGTTTGGGTTCACACGTGTGACCCTCTGGTTGGTGGGGCAGTCATCTAGCCTGAAGCTGATTTTCCTTGCTCAACACACCCCTTCTTCTGGTCCCACTCCTGGCCTCCTGTGTGCTCAGCGGGACACCCAGGCCATCAAGATCAGAGGCACTGGACACTGACCCTAGGGATGTGTAATTGCTTGCATGCATGTGTGGTAGTTTGATTCAGTTGTTTCCCCCATAAACTTAGGTGTTCTGAATGCTAGGTTCCCCGGCTGATGACAATTGGAAATTAAAGCCTCCTGGATGTGGTGTATTGTTGGGAGCGGGCTTATGGGTATTATAGCCAATTTCCCCTTGCCAGTGTTTGGCACACTCTCCTGTTGCTGTTGTCCACCTGATGTTGGCCAGAGGGTGATGTCCACCCTCTGCTCATGCCATTGTTTCCCCTGCCATCGTGGAGCTTCCTCTAGAGTCTGTAAACCAAAATCAACCTTTCTTCCCACAAGCTGCCCTTTGTCAGGTGATTTCTGCCAGCAATGTGAACCTGAGTGCAACAGCATATATTTATGTTTGCATGAAGAAAGGCATGAAACATCCCTTTAATGCTTTCCCTTTCAGCACTTCAAAAATGTCAGGCTTCCTTTTGACATTCTTATTCTTCCACTGGATTGAATGGGCCTTTCTTCTTAGCTCCTTTAAGATGTTTCTCTCTATCATTAACTTTCAGCAGGCGGTTTATGCTATACATTGTTTTTGTTGTTGCTATTTGATGGGCTTTCTGTGGTTTATTTTTAACTTTGAGAGAGAGAAAGATTGAAAAAAAAAAGCAGATATAGAAAGAGAATAGGGGCTGGAGAGATGGCTTAGCAGTTAAGCGCTTGCCTGTGAAGCCTAAGGACCCCGGTTCAAGGCTCGATTCCCCAGGACCCACATTAGCCAGATGCACAAGGGGGCGCACGCATCTGGAGTTCGTTTGCAGTGGCTGGAGGCCCTGGCGCGCCCATTCTCTCTCTCTCTCTCTCTCTATCTATCTATCTGTCTCTTTATCTCTGTGTCTGTCGCTCTCAAATAAAAATTAAAAAAAAAAAGAAAGAAAGAGAATAGGTGCACAAGGACCTCTAGCCACTGAAAATGATCTGCGTGCCACCTTGTGCATCTGGCTTATATGGGTCCTGGGGAATCAAACCTGGGTCCTTTGACTTTGCAGGCAAGCGCCTTAATTGCTAAGCCATCTCTCCAGCCCATGTTTTTTTTTTTTTTTTCTTGGTTTTTCAAGGTAGGGTCTCACTCTAGTCCAGGCTGACCTGGAATTCACTATGTAGTCTCAGGGTGTCCTGGAACTCTGGGCGATCCTCCTACCTGTGCCTCCCGAGTGCTGGGATTAAAGGCGTGCGCCACCATAGCCAGCTCCGTGTTTTGTTTTTTGAGATAGGGTCACATGTAGCCAAAATTAGCCTCAAAGTTGCTATGTATAGAATGTCCTTGAGCTTCTGATCCTCCTGCCTCCACCTTCTGAGTGAGTGCTGGGATTAAAGGTGCACACCACCACATCTGGCTTGTGTAGTAACGGGGCTCGATTGCAAGGCTTTTGTGTACACTAGCCAAGCACCCTACCAACCGAGCTACATCCCCAGCCCTTTGTTTTGTGTTCTTTAGGGCCTGGCAGAGTTCTTAGCATGCTCTATAATTTAAATCTTTTGTATTGTGAAAGCTCTTGTGAGGATAAATGGGTGGGGCAGGAGGTGTAGCTCAATGGTAGTGTGCTTGGCCACCTTGTACAAGGCCCAGGGTTCAATGACCATCACCATGATATTTTAGTTACTCATTCATTGTGGAAGGATATAGTTCAGTGGTTGAGTACTTGCCTGGCATATACAGGGCCCTGGGTTCAGACCCCAGAAGCACAGATAAAACAGAACCCTTCTTGAGCTGGTGATAAGAACTATAAAGCCTAGAACTTGGGGAGTCTGAGACAGGAGAATTGTGAATTTGAGACTCACCTACATAGCAGGAACTGTCTCAAAAAGGAATGAATGAAAAAACTAGCCACAGGGCCAGAGAGATGGCTTAGCATTTAAGGTGCTTGCCTGCAAAGCCCAAGGACCTAAGTTCAATTCCCCAGAACCCATGTAAGCCAGATGCACAAAGTGGTACATGCATCTGGAGTTCATCTGTAGTGGCTAGAGGCCCTGGTGTACCCATTCTCTCTCTCTCTCTCTCTCTCTCTCTCTCTATCTATCTATCTAATCTGTCATCACTATCTCTATTTGGCTCCTTATCCCTCTCAAATAAATAAATAAATATAAATAAAATGTTTTAAATAACTACCTAAAGATTTTCAAAGCATAGTCTGACAAAGACCTTATGTCTACAACATAGGAAGAACTCTCAAAATTCAACAACAGAGCCAGGTGTTGTGATGCACGCCTTTAATCCTAGCACTTGGGAGGCCAGCCTGAGACTATATTGTGAATTTCAGGTCAGCCTAGACTAGAATGAGATCCTACTTCAAAAATACAAACAACAACAACAATAGGGTTACAAAACACAGGAAAAATATTTTATCAAGAAGTAAAATAAGGATTGGAAAGATAGCTTAGTGGCTAAGGCACTTGCCTATGAGCCTAAGGACCCAGGTTCAATTTCCCAGTACCCACGTAAGCCATATGCACATGGTGTTTGCAGCAGCTGGAGGCCCTGTCATGCCCATTCTCTCTCTCTCACTTTCTCCATCTGCCTCTGTCTCTCTTTCTGAGAATAAAAGAAATAATAAAATATTTTTAAATGAAATAAGTACATCTCTGGCAATGATTTTAAGACACGTAGTTACCATATAATTTAAAGGTTGCACTCTTAGGAATTTATCTTATAGAAACAAACTTCATATCCACACAAAAATCTCTGTACAGATGTTCACAGACATTTTATTTATAATAGTGAAATGCTGCAGTCAACAACCCAATGTCCTTCCCTAAGAGGATGGTTGAAGAAAGGAAATCATCCATCTTACAGAACAGTACTCATTGCTGGAATGTTCCACCTCCTGGACGGACCTCAGGTGAAATGTCTCTCAGAAGGTTACAAATATTCTTGGGGGTTGGAAAGATGATTCAGCAGCTAAGAGCCCCTCCTGTGCAAGGAATGACCTTGAGGAGGCCCAAGAGACAACTCAAGTTCAAATCCCAGGACCATAGCTAAAAGGAAAACACAATTACAAAGTTGTATTCCCAGGAGTTGCTACATCTGAGCTTACAAAATCTAAATATACACCTGCAAATGTGAAATTAATTTATGACAAGTGATTTGGATTTCAAACCAGAGGGGGAAACATATACTATTATTATCCTCTCAGTAAATACTATAGACAACCTGGTAGTCTTTGCAAAATATAATCAAACTTGTCTGGAGAGGTGGCTTAGCAGTTAAGGTACTTTCCTGCAAAGCTAAAGGACCCATGTTCAACACCCCAGGACCCACGTAAGCCAGATGCACAAGGGGGCGCACACATCTAGAGTCCGTTTGCAGTGACTGGAGGCCCTGGCATGCACATTCCCTCTCTCTCTCTACCTGCCTATTTCTGTATCTCCCTCTCTCTCTCAAATAAATAAATAAAATATTTAAAAAATATATAATCAAACTTATTTTTCACTTCTTTTATCAAAAAGAATTGTAGTATATTAATTTCAAAATAGGTAGGCAACAAAGAAGTGGCGCACGCCTTTAATCCCAGCACTGGGGAGGCAGAGGTAGGAGGATCACCGTGAGTTAGAGGCCACCCTGAGACTACAGAGTGAATTCCAGGTCAGCCTGGGCTAGAGTGAGACCCTACCTCAATATACATATATATATATATGTATGTATATATATATATATATGTATATATATGCATATATATACATATATGTATGTATATATATGCATATATATACATATATGTATGTATATATATGCATGGACATACATATATATATGTATGTATACATATATGCATGGGACTATTTGCTGCAGCTGAAGCACCGAGGCTGATACAGAAAGCTGGCGGGGGTAGGTATTAACCGCTCCCTTCTGAGAGCCCCCCTCTCTTAGGGCAGCTAGCTCTCCAAAAGCCTCCTCAGACCCTCCAGGGCAACAGCAATGCTATCAGCAACATGCAATTCCTATCACTGGGTAAGCAGGAGAGTTGCTTTTGGAGGGAGGCTTCCAGCATTCTTGGAAAGAAGTTATTCCTATCAGAGGTACTTAAAGAAATCAATGAGCACCTGCACAAAAAGAGCTTAACCGACTGCCGGGCACGGAGGAAATGTCCGTGACTATGAGCTCCTGTGGAACTTTCCCCAAAAGGTATAGACAGGACACCACCACCAGCTTCATTCATCTGTTTGAAACTGTGGAGACAATACGAACAAATGAAGGACCAAACAAACATATGAGGATGTTAATGATTTCACAAGGCTAACCAGATCTTGAAGGTGGGGTTTTTCTAGTCAGGAGACAGAGGGAGGAAGGGAGAGGGAAGAGAAGAAGGAAGAGAAGAAGGGGGAAGGGAAGGAAGAAAGAAGAGAGAATATTTAGAAGCTGGGCAAAGGCTATGAACATCTTTGGGGAAGGATATCACATACGTTTGCACTCCATCCATGGTCCCATCTCATTCCAGGCCTCCGCTCAAGTCAGAGTTCTGAAATAGCCTCCAGGGGTGTACCTGTCTAAAACTTGCACTTTGCAAGGTAAGAAGACAGTGTCTTGCAAAAGACTGTCGATAACTTCATTATCCTGCAGCAGGAGAAGTAGCTCTGTGTTCCTGGCTATACAACCTGGAGAGTTCTTCTCAAAATACCTCTACTTAGGTGTAGCCAAGATCTACACTGATCCTGCAGAAAAGAATTTCAGGGGCTAGAGAGATGGTTTAGTGGTTAAGGCACTTGCCTGCAAAGGCAAAGGACCTCGGTTTGATTCCCCAGGATCCACGTAAGCCAGATGCACAAGGTGGCGCATGCATCTGGAGTTCGTTTGCAGTGGCTAGAAGCACTCATTCTCTCCCTCCCTCTCTCTCTCTTTCTCTCTCTCTCTGCCTCTTTCTTTCTCTCAAATGAATAAATCAATAAAAATAAAATATTTTTAAAAAGAATTTCTGGGGCTGGAGAGATGGCTTAGCGGTTAAGCACTTGCCTGTGAAGCCTAAGGACCCTAGTTCAAGACTCAATTCCCCAGGACCCACATTAGCCAGATGCACAAGGGGCGCATGCATCTGGAGTTCGTTTGTAGTGGCTGGAGGCCCTGGTGCGCTCATTCTCTCTCTCTCTCTCTCTCTCTCTCTCTCTCTCTCTGTCTCTCTGTCTGTCTCTTTCTCTTTGTGTGTCTGTCGCTCTCAAATAAATAAACAAAAAGAAACAAAAAAAACTTTAAAAAATAAAGAATTTCAGGACAAGTCAGTATGAAGCAAAATTGGAGTTTAAAACAAAAGGAACGTGTACACTCAAAAGGATTCACATGGGGTAATTACCACACAGACACACTAAAGTGTCTCAGCAATGCTATACATGTGATTTTGTGAAATTACATTGCTCAAAGGATATGATTTGCAACTAGGTTTAAACAGTGAGTAAATCTTTAAATTTAAGTTTAAAATGGGGCTGAAGAGATGGCTTAGTAGTTAAGGTGCTTGCCTGGGTAGCCTAAAAATTTATGTTCGAATCTCCAGGTCCCACGTAGCTAGATGCACAGTGATACAAGTGCACAATGTCACACATGTGCCACAAAGGGGCCCTTGTGCTTGGAGTTCATTCACAGCAGGCTGAAGTTCCTGGCATGCACATTTTCTCACTCCCTCTTCCCTCTTTCTCTCTCAAAAACAAACATAATTTTAAAATGGGGCTATGGGACTGAAGAGATTGCTTAGCCATGAAGGCACTTGCCTGCAAAGCCTAACTACCTGGGCTCAATTCCCCAGTACCCGTGTAAAGCCAGGTACACAAAGTGGTGCATACATCTGGAGTTTGCAGAGGTTGGAAGCCTAGCATGCTCATTCTCTCTCTGTCTCTCTCTCTTTCTCTCTCCTTGCAAAGAAATTTTTAAAAAAATAATTTTTTTTTGAAAAAGAAAAGGAAGCCTGGCATGATGGCACACACCTTTAATCCCAGCACTTGTGAGGCAGAAGTAGGAAGATCACTGTGAGTTTGAATCCAGCCTGAGAATATATAGTGAATTCGAGGTCAGCTTGGGCTACAGCAAGACCCTACCTCAAAAAAAGACAACCAAAAAAGAAATAAAAGAAAAGGAGAAAGAGAGCTAACATGAAAGTTACTTAGAAATAAAATTTTAGGGCTGAAGAAATGGCTTAGAGGTTAAAGAGCTTGCCTGGATAACCTCAGGTCCTAGGTTCAATTCCCAGAGATCCACATAAGCCAGATGCACAAGGTGGCACATGTTTCTGGAGTTTGTTTACAGTGGCTGGAGGCCCTAGTGCACCCATTCTCTCCCCCCCACCCTTTCTCTACCTTTTTCTTTTTCCCTCTCAAATAGATTTTTTATTTTTATTTTTGGTTTATTTTTATTTATTTATTTGAGAGTGACAGACAGAGAGAGAAAGAGGCAGAGAGAGAGAGAATGGGTGCGCCAGGGCTTCCAGCCACTGGAAACGAACCCTGGATGCCCCCTTGTGCATCTGGCTAACATGGGTCCTGGGGAATCGAGCCTCTAACCAGGGTCCTTAGGCTTCACAGGCAAGCGCTTAACCGCTAAGCCATCTCTCCAGCCCATCAAATAGATTTTTTTTAATGAGGCTATGAAGGTTGTTTGGTGGTTAGAGGCTTGCTTGCAAAGCCTGCAGGCTGGGGCTCAATTCTCTAACCACCCATGTAAAGCCAGACAGGCATTTGTTTGCAGTGATGAGATCTTGTCATACACACACATGCACGCACACACACACACACACACACACACACAAATTAAATAAAGAATAAATAGCCAGGTGTGGTTTTTTGTGACTTTTAAAATTTTTTATTTTTATTTATTTGAGAGCGATTGACAGCGAGAGAGAGAAAGAGTCAGAGAGAGAGAAAGAATGGGCACACCAGGGCCTCTAGCCACTGCAAATTACTCCAGATGCGTGCGCCCCCTTGTGCATCTGATTTACGTGGGCCCTGGGGACCCGAGCCTCAAACCAAGGTCCTTTGGCTTTGCAGGCAAGCACTTAACCGCTAAGCCATCTCTCCAGCCCCAGGTGTGGTAAATTTAATCCCAGAACTTGGGAGGCTGCGGTAGGAAGATGGCCATCTATTTGAGGCCAGCTGTGGTGGGCTTCTGTAATCCCAGGTGTGCCAACAACGACAGTGAGGAGGGAGGCAGAGACAGGAGAATTTTCCAGAATGAAGCTCAGGAAGGGAACAGCAATGAGCTGCAAGGAGACACCCTCCCTCAACATGAAGTGGGAGGCCAGCCCCAAGCAGAAAGTTGCCCTCTGACCTCCACACATGAGCCATGGCACATGTGAGCCCCCCTCCAAATATGCTAAAGAAACACAAATCAATCAAAGAAATCTACTTTTATTATGAATAGTTGCTGTTTTTTAATGCTGCTTTCTGTTATAATAAATGATAAATTTCCATATTCATGACCACAGTTATGTTGTACTTTACATAATATTCACGACATCTCTAGCCACCTTTGTAGCCCTGAGACTTCCTGGTCCCTGAATTTTTACCTGTAAGCCTCATAATGCATATTTATGAAGTGGGATCGGTATGTAAACCTTGAGTTTATAGCGGGAAAGAGAAAAGCTCCAGTCAGCTCTCTATGGATGAAGCATTTAGTTAAACTGCATCAACGCTTTCCCAGAGATCTAGCACCACTTATTACCCAGCACTAAGCCTAATGCATCCATCTGGAATTGTTTGCAGTGTTCGTGTTAATAAAGCAACGTGTAAAGTGGATTTGCATCAGAAAGAACGACTTGTAAGAACTAAGTATTTTCAGCTCTAAAACGGAAGTGACAGCTGTCAATTTTTAGCAGAAGTGTTAATACTTATCTGAGGCAAACAGTTGCTGGGACGTTTAGTATGTCACACACAGTTATTTAACTTTCTCTTTTAACCTCTCAGCCCTGCGTGGAAAGAATGGAGAAACTCTAGTCCAGGTTGCTGCTCATTTTTTTTTTTTTTGTGACCAGAACATAGGAATAAAAATGATTTCAATATTGAATTGCTTGTGTGTTGAAATATGATTATAGCCCTTTTTCATATTAATCTTTTGTTCATGTTGGCCAATTTCATTAGCTATTAGGTTAAGGTGGGAAAAAAATAGCTATACTATTTGAAATAAACAAACTCCCAATTAAGAGGCTTTATTTTTATTTTTATTTATTTATTTGAGAGAGGGAAAGAAGCAGAGTGAGTGAGAGAGAGAGAGAGAATGGGCTCTCCAGGGCTTCCAGCCACTGCAAATGAACTCCAGATGCGTATCCTACCTTGTGCATCTAGCTTACATGGATACTGGGGAATCAAACCAAGGTCCTTTGGCTTTGCAGGCAAGCATCTTAACCACTAAGCCATCTCTCCAGCCCCTAAACTCCCAATTAAGATTAAGAAATTATCTGAAAATGAATCCCACAATAACCTTATAATGACATCTCTTCCTGAAAAATAGGACTTCACGTCAACTCCTTTGTAAATTTCTGTTCCTTGTCCCTTGGGTGTCCCTCTTCTGTGCCCTCTTGGGACCTCTGCCACCGTAGTTCTTTTCATTGATGTGACTATGTCATCAATCCTGCACTTAGCATTGACCTGCTCTGCATGGAAAAACTGCCAAATCGATCAGAGATCAGGAACACACAGCAAGAGGTGCCCCATGATGGGCCCATGTGTGACCTCTGGAGGTCTGACCCTGAAGACACAACAGGCTGGGGTGTTGAGCCCCCGGGGAGCTGGCTACCTATCTGGGCAGTGATGTGGTGGCCCAGTTCCATGCAGCCAGTGACACTGACATGATCTGCTGTGCCCACCAACTGGTGAGGGAAGGTTACAAGTGGCACGCCAACCAGAGCGTACTCACTGTGTGGTCAGCACCCAACTACTGCTACGGCTGCGGGAATGTGGCAGTCATCTTGGGACTGGATGAGCTTCTCCAGAAAGATCTCATCATCTTCAAGGCTGCACCCCAGGAAACCCGGGGCAGCCCCTCCAAAAAGCCTGTGACCCCTCAGCCCCAGCCCCTCTGGCCCTTGGAGCACTGTGGCTGCTCTCGTTCTCTCCAGTTGGAGGCTGGGTGTGGAGGGGCTGCCCCAGCCTTGCTCTGAAGAGGTTGAAGCCTTAGCTCCAGGTCCACTGTCTTTTCTCCCCACTTGATCCATGAAATTTCCAGTCATTTTTCATTTTTCTTTTTCTCCTTTTTTTTTTTAGATAAAAAGTTTTGAGGAAAACAAAGAAAAAAATTCTAATAAAGGAAAAAAAAATTTTAAGCACACATTGTAATAAAGAGCCTCTTTAACAAATGGTGCTACAAAAATGGGATATATTCACATGTAGAATAATGGAACTATGTTCAAATCTCTCAACTAGTGTACACACACACACACACAGCAGTTCAAACAGGAAGACACTATAAGATATACACATAGGCCAAAGATGTTCTGAAGAGGGCTCCAACAGTACAAGAAAGAATCCCAAATGGTGACACACGAGACACCATGGAGTTAAGAAACTTCTGCGCAGCCAGGGAAACAATCACCAACAGGCAGAGACAGCCTGTAGACTGACAAAGAAGCTTTGCCAGCCGGAGGATTACTATCTAAACTACATGAACAACTGCAAAAATTAAAGACAAAAAAGTCAAACCAGCCCGTCAACAATGGACTAATGAACTGAATAGACAGTTGTCAAACAAACAAACAGCAACAAAAAAATGGCTGCACGCCTTTAATCCCAGCACTCGGGAGACAGAGGTAGGAGGATCGCCGTGAGTTTGAGGCCACCCAGAGACTACATACTGAGTTCCAGGTCAGCCTGGGCTACAGTGAGACCCTAAGTCAAAACAAAACAAAACCAAAAAAAGGCCAATAAGTACTTGAAATGTATTCAACATTCTTAGCCATTAGGGAAATGTTTTTTAAAAATGCTTTGGGGTTCTATCGCACCCTGGTCAGAGTGGCTATCCTTAAGAAAACACATGACAACAGATGCTGGCAAGAGATGCAGGAAAAGAGGACCCCTTATAACTGAGTATAGCACTGTAAGCTAGAGCCACTGTTGTGGAAGTCAAAGTGGAGGCAACTCAAAAAACTGAAAACAGGGCTGGAGATATGGCTTGGTGGTTAAGGCGCTTGCCTACAAAGGACCTGGCTTCGATTCCCCAGTATCCACATAAAGCCAGATGCACAAAGTGGCACATGCATCTGGAGTTCATTTGTAGTGGCTGGAGGCGCTCCTCCACCCCTTTGGAAATAAATAAATAAATAAATAAATAAATAAAACTGAGAATACGGCCTTGGAGGACTGCTCAGCAGTTAAGAGCACTTGTCCTTTAAGTATGAGGCTCTGGGAGGGCCTGGACCAATTATAAACAGCTGGGCATGGTGCCACACATATCTGTAACCCCACTCCGGGGGGGGGGGTGAAGACTGAAGAATCACTGGGGCTCACCCACCGACGATGGCAGCTCCAGGTGGGAGAGACACTGTCTCAAGGCAGTCTGGGGACGAGCAACAGAGAAGTGCATACAAAACTCTCCTCTGGCTTCCACACACACACGCATGGCACACGCACACACATGTGCAGGCACCACACCACACATGCTCTACATACACGCACATGTGCATAAAAAAAAAACAGAACTGCCTGGCATGGTGGCGCACGCCTTTAATCCCAGCACTCGGGAGGCAGAGGTAGGAGGATTGCTGTGAGTTCGAGGCCACCCTGAGACTACATAGTGAATTCCAGGTCAGCCTGGGCTAGAGTGAGACCCTACCTTGGAAAAGCAAACAAACAAACAAACAAACAAAACTCAGAACTACCATGTGAGCTTGCTGTACCACACCTAACTATATCCCCAAAGGTAAGCCACCATACCACAGAGATGCTTTAACATCCATGGTTATTGCCACACTATTCACAGTAGCCAAGAACTGTGACCAGCTTAGGTGTCTATAACAGAGGAGTAGATAAGAAAATAGAGTACATATATACAGTGGAATTTTACTGATCTTAAAGAAAAAAATGAAATGATGACAGGTAAATGGACGCCTGGAGATCATCATATTAAACAAAATAAGGCAGACTCAGGAAGACAAAGACCCACGTTTCCCTCATACACAGAATCTCCATTTAAATGTTTTAAATGTGTGTGTGTGTGCGTGTGTGTGTGTGTGTGTGTGTGTGTGAAGAGAAAGAGGGAGAGAAGAATGAGTGTACAAAGGGGACCATAAAAAGTGAAGAAGAGGGGCTGGAGACAGCTTCACTGCTAAAGGTTCTTGCTTGCAAAGCCTGATGGCTGGGTTCAGATCTCCAGTATCCATGTAAAGCCACATGCACAAAGTGGTGCAAGTGTCTGGAGCTTATGTGCAGTGGCTAAAGGCTCTGGCAGGCCCATAAGCTCTCTCCCATCCTCTCACTGTCTCAAATAAATAAAAATAACAAAATAAGTACATAAAGGACTGGAGATATTGCTTAGTGGTTCAGGCACTGACATGCAAAGCCTAAGGACCTAGGTTCAATTCCCCAGGACCCACATAAGCCAGATGCAAAAGGTGGCGCATGCATCTGGAGTTCGTTTGTAGCAGCTGGAGATCCTAGTGTGCCCATTCTCTCTCCCCCTCTCTCTTTTTTTTTCAATTTTTTTTTTGTTTATTTTTATTTATTTATTTGAGAGCAACAGACAGAGTGAGAAAGACAGATAGAGAGAGAGAGAGGATGGGCGCACCAGGGCCTCCAGCCACTGCAAACTAACTCCAGACGTGTGCACCCCCTTGTACATCTGGCTAACGTGGGTCCTGGGGAATCGAGCCTCGAACCGGGGTCCTTAGGCTTCACAGGCAAGCGCTTAACCGCTAAGCCATCTCTCCAGCCCATCTCTCCCCGTCTCTCTTTCTCATCTGCCTATCTCTCTCAAAATTAAAATATTTTTTTTTTAAAAAAAAAAGAGGAAGAGAAGCCGGGTGTGATGGCACACACCTTTAATCCCAGCACTAGGGAGGCAGAGGTAGGAGGATCACTGTGGGTTCAAGGCCAGCCTGAGTATACAGAGTGAATTCCAGGTTAGCCTGGGCTACAGTGAGACCCTACTTCTAAAAACCAGAGAGAGAGAGAGAGAGAGAGACAGAGAGAGACAGAGAGAGAGACAGAGAGAGAGGAAGAGATCTTAAGGAACGTGAAGGAGGAAAAGATAACGGAATTCCTACGATGTGAGAAGAGAAGGGAGAACCACCTATGGCAAGGAAGGAGACCCGCAAGAAGAAGGTAAGGGGATGAGGGGGAGCAATGAGGGGGAGAGATAAGTAAATATAATGCTATAATGAAACCCATTATTTTACATACTAACTTAAAATTTAATAAATGCCATAATGAAACCCGTTATTTTGCATGCTAACTTAAAAGTGAATAAAGTTTAATTTAGTTTAATAGGTGCAGTGATTCATGCCTATACCCCCAGCACTTGGGAAGATAATTAATAAAATAAAAAGCATTTATTCAAATAGCCTGGCTATCCATGACCTCACAGTGCCTGACACTACCTACACAAGACCATCATAATAGGAGGAAAAGATGATGACATCAAAATAAAAGGGAGGCTGATTGAGAGAGGGAAGGGATATGATGGAGAGTGGAGTTGCAAAAGGGAAAGTGGGGGGAGGGAAGGAATTACCATGGGATCTTGTTTACAATCATGGAAGTTGTCAATAAAAAATAAATAAATGAATAAAAAGTATTTGTTGCCGGGCATGGTGGCTCACACCTTTAATCCTAGCACTTGGGAGGCAGAGGTAGGAAGATCACTGACAGTTCAGGGCCACCCTGAGACTACATAGTGGATATTTTAAACTAAAATGAAATTTTACTGTCTTTGCTTTTGTGGTTAGTACTTCTGTGTCTCTTTAGAAATTCTTCTCCCATGCTGTGTGATAAGGATATATTCTCCTGTACTAATCACTGGCTCGCTTCATAATTTGTAGCACAGGAAGTTCCATGTCCACCTGGAATCGGCTTTTGTGCTCAGAGTGAATTAGAAGTTCAGTCTCACCCCCCCCCCCATGTGGTTGGCTTCCTCCGCTTCACTACGGTGCACCTTCCTCGTATGTCAAGCACCCATTTCTGTGAGTCCACTTAATGTTCTTGTTGCTGAAATATAGAGATACTGTTGCTTTCTAATATTGACTTTTGTATTCAGCAGCCACCATTAAGTGTTTTAAACTGCAGTGATGAGCTTAATATATTTAATTTATGTTAGGCATTTCAAATGCTTGACTAAGAAAGCACTGGATCTTAATAAGAAAAACCTTCCAAAGCATTTCAAAAGCTCTTATAAATCTAAATTTAACTTATAAATCTAGCCCACCTATTCCTCTGAACCAATAAGATATGACTTGCAGACTTGTTCACATTCTTACTGTTTTAAACTTGAAATTATAAATTCATTTATGTTTAAAGAAATTGAAGGCTGAAAAAAAAAAAGAAAAGAAATTGAAAGCTGGAGAGATGACTTAGTTAAGGCACTTGCCTGCAAAGCCAAAGGATCCCAGTTCAATTCCCCAGGACCCACGTTACCCAGATGCACAAGGGGGCACATGCATCTGGAGTTCATTTGCAGTGGCTGAAGGCCCTGGCGTGCCCATTCTCTCTCTCTCTCTCTCTCTCTCTCTCTCTCTCTCTATTTGCCTCTTCCTCTCTCTCTCTCTCAAACAAATAAAATAAAGTTTAAAAAAAAATGGATCTGGGCATGGTGGCACACACCTTTAATTCCAGCATTCAGGAGGCAGAGGTAGGAGGATTGCTGTGAGTTCGAGGCCACCCTGAGACTACAGATGAATTGCAGGTCAGCCTGAGCTAGAGTGAGACCCTACCTCGAAAAAAAAAATGGGTTATTGTTTATAATCATGGAAGTTGTCAATAAAAAATAAATAAATAGGGCTGGAGGGATGGCATAGTGGTTAAGATGCTTGCCTGCAAAGCCAAAGGACCTCGGTTCAATTCCCCAGGACCCACATAATCCAGATGCACAAGGTGGAGCATGCATCTGGAGTTCATTTGCAGTGGCTGGAAGCCCTGGCATGCTCTCTCTCTCTCTCTCTCTCTCTCTCTGTTCTCTTTCCCTCTCTCAAATAAATAAATAAAAATAAAAAATTTTTTAAAATTAAATAAATAAAAAGAAGGATTAAAAAATTAAAGGCGATTGAGATGGGGAGGGGATATGGTGGAGAATGGAATTTCAAAGGGAAAAGTGGGGGGGGGGCGGGAGGGTACTATCATGGGATATTTTTTATAATCATGGAAAATGTTAATAAAAATTGAGAAAAAAAAAAAGAAATTAAAGGCCAGGCGTGGTGGCACATGCTTTTAATCCCAACACTTGGGAGGCAGAGGTAGGAGGATTGCCATGAGTTCGAGGCCATCCTGAGATTACATAGTGAATTCCAGGTCAGCCTGAGCTAGAGTGAGACCCTACCTCGAAAAAAATAAATTAATTAAACAAAATAAAAAGAAATTGAATCTCAAAACATCTGTCAACTATGCTTGTCTTGCAACTATTTCAAATATTTTGATTAAAACCATAAATGGATTATTCCCAAACCTAACGTGAAGGCATGGATACTAGTAGAACGACTTTACATCTACCGCCTTTGAATCTAGCCATTGCCTTCCCGGGGTTGTACAAATACTGACTCAGCGTAGCAGCTCAGGTCTCACGTAACCACCATTTCCATTTCAGGAAAACAGAGATGCTCCCTGGAGCAGATCATGGCAAAAAGGATACAACTTATGACCATAAAATGACTTACCAGTCAGAGATGCGAGGCTGGGATTGCAAGCTGGGGAACTGTGGGCAGAGTCATTTTTTCTGAACCACAGACACCCGTGTCGTGTTTTTAAAACCAACCCTAAAAAAGAACTCTGAGGTCGGATTCTTCCAGTGGAATTTCCTCCGGCCTGCCTTTCTGAGCTCGCAAGTTCAACCTCCACCCCCCCCCCAGCACCCCCACCCCCAGCTAGCTGACCTCAGTGCCTCCACCCAGTGCACCGGCAAGCGTGCGCGTCAGCCTCCGGGCCTCCTTTGGGGAGAGAAGAGCCAGGGAAGATGCCTGTGCGAGCTCGGAGAGAGCGTGGGGTTTTACACTTAAACCTTAAAACACTTTCGTGTTTCAAAAGTGTGTGTGTTGCCGGGCGTGGTGGCGCACGCCTTTAATCCCAGCACTTGGGAGGCAGAGGTAGGAGGATCGCGGTGAGTTCAAGGCCACCCTGAGACTGCAGAGTGAATTCCAGGTCAGCCTGGGCTAGAGTGAGACCCTACCTCAAAAAACCAAAAAAAAAAAAAAAAAAGAAGGCTGGAGAGATGGCTTAGCCGTTAAGGTTAAGGTGCTTGCCTGCAAAGCCAAAGGACCTTGGTTTGATTCCCCAGGACCCATGTAAGCCAGACGCACAAGGTGGCACATGCGTCTGGAGTTGGTTTGCAGTGGCTGGAGGCCGTGGTGTGCCCATTCTCCCTCTGTCTGTTTCTTTCTCTCTCAAATAAACAAATAAATGCTTCATGGTATGAAATTCTTAAAAAAAAAAAAAAGAAAACATATTAAAAATAAAAACTGGGGCTGGAGAGATGGCTTAGCGGTTAAGCGCTTGCCTGTGAAGCCTAAGGCCCCCGGTTCGAGGCTCAATTCCCCAGGACCCACGTTAGCCAGATGCACAAGGGGGCGCACGCATCTGGAGTTCGTTTACAGAGGCTGAAAGCTCTGGCATGCCCATTCTCTCTCTCTCTCTCTCTCTCTCTCTCTCTCTCTCTCTCTCTCTTTCTGCCTCCTTCTCTCTGTTGCTGTCAAATAAATAAATAAACAAAAAAAAATTTAAAAAATAAAAAATAAAAATAAAAAAAATAAAAACTGTATGTGTTGAGGGCCAGCAGTTGGGGTACTAGGAAGTAGGGTGAAGGTTGGTTCTACACGGATGCATCTTGACCGGGGGGCCTTGAGCTCCTGGGAGGGTGCGGCTAGAAGGGGCTGTAGCAGATCGTCGGCAGTGGGCACCCAAGGCATCCTTCCAGGGCCTGAAACAGGCAGAACTGCAGGTGATTTTCTGGCCTTTGTCATGGTCAATTCAGCAAATCAGGAGACACGGAAACAGATGTCAGTCTGTGGAGATAACTCATGAGTGAGGTAGTTTAAGGTGACAGGACCCCAAAGCGGGAACTGTCCTTGGGCCTGCAGGGAAAAATCTAGGTCATTCCACTGTACTACAGGTCCGAAATATCAGAAGGGTCTGGCCTTTCCTTATTCCTACCCTCTCAGATGGTCTTCCACTCCCTTCCAAGAAGGCTCTTCCCAGAGAATTATTTTTAGGAAGACTGCCCTTTTCCAGAGATTCTGACACTTGATGTCAGGACTAACTGGCTAAACTAGCTGCCTATCCATGGGCCTCACATAAAAATTCCCAACTTTAGGGCTGCAGAGCTGGCTTAGTGGGTAAGGCATTTGCCTGCAAAGCCAAAGGATCCCGGTTCGATTCTCCAGGACCCACATAAGCCAGGTGCACAAGGGGGTACATGCATCTGGAGCTTATTTGCAATGGCTGGAGGCCCTGCCGCACCCTCTCTCTCTCTCTCCCCCTTTCCCTCTTTCTCTCTCTCAAATTAAAAAAAAAAAAAGAATTCCCAATCTTAGCCTGGCGTGGTGGCGCACACTTTTAATCCCAGCACTCTGGAGGCAGAGGTAGGAGGATCGCCATGAGTTTGAGGCCACCCTGAGACTTCATAGTGAATTCCAGGTCAGCCTGAACTAGAGTGAGACACTACCTCATAAAAGAAAAAAAAAAAAATCCCAACCTGAGGGCTGGAGACATGGATCAGTGGTTAAGGCACTGGCCTGCAAATCCTAAGGATCCATGTTTGATTTCCCAATGCCCATATAAACCGGATGCACAAGGTGGCACATGTGTCTGGAGTTCATTTGCAGTAGCTAAAGGTCCTGGCACACCCATAGTCACTCTTTCTATCTGCCCATTTGTCTCTTTCTCTCTCTCTCTCATATAAATAAATAACACATATTTAAAAATAAAGTTTAGGGGCTGGAGAGATGGCTTAGTGTTAAGGCGTTAGCTAAGGCGTTTCTCATGCGCACAAGTTCACGCATGCGCACAAGGTGGCACACAAGTTCAAATGCAGTGGCTAGAAGTCTTGGCTCACCAATTCTTTGTCCTTCCCCTGCCGCCCCCCTTCATTCTCTTGCTTTCTCTCTATCTCTTAAAAATAAATAAATAGCTGGCCGTGGTGGCTCACGCCTTTAATTCCAGCACTTGGGAGGCAGAGGTAGGAGGATTGCTGTGAGGTCGAGGCCACCCTGAGACTACATAGTGAATTCCAGGTCAGCCTGGGCCAGAGTGAGACCCTACCTCGAAAAACCAAAAATAAATTAATAAATAAATAAAGTTTAAAGAATTCCCAATCTAAGAGCCAGGAGTGGTGGCACACACACCTTTTATCCCAGCACTTGGGAAGCTGAGGTAGGAGGATCACTGTGAGTTCGAGGCCAGCCTGAGACTACATACTGAATTCCAGGTCAGCCTGGGCTAGAGTGAGACCCTACCTCGAAAAATCAAAAAAAAAAAAAAAAAAAAAAAAAAAATCCCAACCTGAGTCTCGAAGCAGGCTTCTCAAATCCCCTTTTCCTCCCTGGGCAAAAGCTCTGCCCTTGCTTCCTCCTCTTAAGTCTGGGGCTTGCCAAACCCCGACTTACCTCCTTGGGCAAGAGCTATGTCTTCCTTCCTTCTTTCCGTTAAGCTCCCCTTCTCTTAAAGCTCTCCCTCTTAAAGCTATAATAAAATCTTTCTGAACCTCATCCTCTGGTCTGTGGATTTTCTTCAAATTCAGAAGACAAGAATCCAGGGACACAACAAAATTATTTGTGCGTCGCAGATCGTATTGGTGCATTGACTGGAAGCCCCCCAATTCATGTGTCATTAGTTAAGTGCTTGTCATGAAAGCATGAAGATCTAAGTTCAATACCCCGTGCCCATGTAAAATGACTGGCCTGTTGGCTCCTTCTTATAATCCCGGCACTGGAGAGGCAGAGCCAGGTGTATCCAGCAGTTTGCCAGTCAGCTAATCTAGTTTAATTGGTGAGCTCCAAGCCAAGGGGAGGGTCTGTCTTTAAAAAGTGGTGGATGGGCCCGACGTGATGGTGCATGCCTTTAATCCCAGTACTGGGGAGGCCTCGGTAGGAGGATCGCTGTGACTTCAAGGCTGAGACTACATACATAGTGAATTCCAGGCCTGCCGGGGCTGGAGTGAGAACCCACCTCCGAAAAAAAAAAAAAATAGTGGCGGGCAGTATACTTGAGAAAAGACACCTGAGGTTGTCCTCTGGTCTCCGCGTGTATAAGCACACATGTACACATACACATACCTGCACACATGCGTGCCACACACGTGCACGCATGCACAAAACATCCACACACACACACAGTAGAAAAGAAAGGACAACAAATGCTGTTTTGAGGACGCAAAAGCTGGAGTTCTGAGAAAAGATTTTTAAATCTCTAACAACAAATGGGTTCCTCAAACAACTAAAGCAGTTAACTGGCTGACCCTCTTTGGGGGGAGGGGGCAGTCCTCTGCAGCCTAAGACCAGAGTTTCTTCATAAGGCAGACTCAGGGGAGGGCATTCATTCTCATGTGGGGAGACTTGAAACTGCTTTGCATAGAGTTTGGTGTCAGCTGAAGACGGGGGGGGGGGGGGGGGGGGGGGGGGGGAGGGAAGGGATCAAGGATACTCAGTCATGGTATGTGCGCTGATCCAATCCATCCCCAAATTCCTTTGTGGCCTTAAACTCCAACAAACAAATTAGCAGCATCAAATACATTAGGCTTGCCCCTGCTATTATCTTTTAGGGGTACTGAAGATGGCTTGTTAAGCCCAGATCCTTAAGAGCTTCTAAACCAGGGAACAGTCATAAGTGATGTAATAAAGGAATTGGAGTATAAATAAGAAATAGACGTGGAGATTTGGAGACAGGATTGTTTTATGGAAATAAGTGAATCCTGTGAGAGATGAATGAAACCAGACTTTAATAAGAGTACACCTGTCATCACTTCTCTTACACACACACACACACACACACACACAAACACACACACTGAAAGGTAAAGATGAAACCACTTCCCTGTGTTGACTTAAATCTGAGCAGCATTCAGCTTTCCCTAAGAACCAGAAAAAAATCTTATACATGATCAAATTCGAATCAAGGAAAGGTCCGCTCCCATCCAGTGGGCTCACCCCTGACTTACCCTGGGCACAGGCTAGTGAGTGGCATGTTGAATTGCATACCTAATGCGTTCAGTGTTTAAGCAGAAGGTCAGTCCCATCCATTTCCTGCCTTGTTCTTCGAGCCCGCGTTCTCATTTGTGATGACTGATCTTCACTACCCCAGCTGAACGCACCTAGCCAGGAAAGATCGGTTGGCGCAATGCTGGCACGTTCCGGACGGAACTCCGAAGCGATTAACGTTGAGTGTATTCCCACGTCTGTAAAGCCTTGTGATAGATAATGCTGCCGGTGTTGGTAAGGACACGTAGCCCAGCACTGCCACCAGCAGCCTGAGGAGGTCCCTTCCCACTCAGGGACCTCCACTCAGGGAAAGCCTGATCTTGGACTACACGGGAGAGACAAATTTCAGAATGAGCTGGAATACATTGTTTAGCAAGCTTATTGAGTATTAAACAAGTATCAGCAAGTGTTAGTATCAAGTGTAAGTATTGTACACTACATTTTTAGACAGCCATACGGTCAAAGGACAGTACATACCTCCAAGGCCTTTCCCTTTAAGAGGATATTTGTGCATACTCGGAGGCATTTCTGCTCAGCTGCTCAGCACATGTATCTCAGCTTTCACAGATAGTGTTAAAAACAAAGTTCCAGGGCTGGAGAGGTGGCTTAGCAGTTAAGCGCTTGCCTGTGAAGCCTAAGGACCCCGGTTTGAGGCTCAATTCCCCAGGTCCCACCTTAGCCAGATGCACAAGGTGGTGCATGCATCTGGAGTTCATTTGCAACAGCTGGAGGCCCTGGTGCACCCATTCTCTGTCGTTCTCACTCTTCCTCTTTCTTTCTCAAATAAATAAAAATAAAATATTTTTTAATTACTAAAAAATGAAATAGGGAAAGGAGGGACAAAATTACAACTGGCCAGTTGTGACCTCTGTTGCCACCTGCGTCCTCATCTAGGGCATCCTGTCACAATAATCCAGCTATCTGGGAGCTCCAAGAATACTACAAGCTTCCTCCCCACTCCAGAACTCTTATAGTATGTCTGGAATGCTCTTCCAGAATTCCTGGCATAGCCAGCTTGTCCTCACCTGTAAGACTCGTGTAAATATTACCTTCTAGAATGGGGCCTCTTAGTCACCCTTTCCTCCCTGCCTCCCACCCCCTCCTCTTTAGCATCTTCACTGAGGTATAAATGGTCCATTGCCTCCATCTCCATCCCCTTTCTTTTCTTTAACCCCATCTCCTTTTGAGACAGAGTTTCATGTGGCCCAGGTTGGCCTTGAGCACACTGTGTAGGAACTTCTGGTCCTCCTGCCTCCATCTCTCCACTACTGGGATCACAGATGTGTCACTACCTGTAGCAGACAGCTTCAGGTTCACTGAGATGAACTTCTAGACCAGGCACAGTTATGGAGGAAGGGATATTTATTGAAGCTTACAGATCCAGGGGAAGTTCCATAATGGCAGAAGAAACTGGCCTACCTTCACAGGCCCAAGCAGAGAGAGAGAGAAGTACAAGCCTAAAAGCCAAAAGCCAAAAGCCACAGCACACTTCAGGAACTCCAGCTAGGCACACTTTGCATATCTTTAGATTGAAATCTCAAACCCACCACCACACCTTAAGATCCACACAATGGCATTGCCTCCAGCCAGATGGCTAGAGATGCAAACTACAAACAAACAACTGAATATATTGGGGGCCATCTATTCTATTCAAACTACCACACTACCTATTTTTTTAAAACATATTTTATTTATTTATTTGAGAGAGAGAGAAAGAGGCAAAAAGAAAGAGAGAGAGAATGAGCACGCTATGGCCTCCAGCCACTGCAAATGAACTCGAAATGCACACACCCCCTTGTGCGTCTGGCTTACATGGGTCCTGGGGAGTCAAACTGGGATCCTTTGGCTTTGCAGGCAAATGCCTTAACCACTAAGCCCATCATCAGTTTTTTCTTTTTTTGAGGTATGGTCTCACTCTAGCTCAGGCTGACCTGGAATTCACTATGGAATCTCAGGGTCACCTCGAGCTCACGGTGATCCTCCTACCTCTGCCTCCCGAGTGCTGGGATTAAAGGCGTGCGCCACCATGCCGGGCTCCACCACCTGTTTTTAAAATTCCCTTCTTTACGCCTCAAACATCTTCTTGGTGGATGTTTAACCAGGATTTGCCTCAGGAAAAATGTGAGAAGGACAAACTCTCCTTTAATTTCACATACGAATTTGCCATTCAACAGTCGAATTCCTAACCCCAAAGTGCTGGCATTAGGAGGTGAGGGTTTCGGGAACTACTGGGGTAGAACCCTCGTGATTAGGATAGCGTCATCATAAAACAGACTTAGAGAGCTTCGCCATGTGAGGACACAGTGAAAAGGCAGCGGCAATTTATATGGCAGAGATCAGGAGCCCACCAGCAACACAGCTGAGTACACCTGTATCCTGGATTTCCCAGCCTCCAGACCGGTGAGAAATAAATTTATGTTGTTATTAAGTCATCTAATCTGTAAAATTTTGTTATAGCAGCTTGAGTTAGGACACTATTGTTCCTATTAAAAAAATATCCTGAGCCGGGCGTGGTGGTGCACGCCTTTAATCCCAGCACTCGGGAGGGAGAGGTAGGAGGACTGCCGTGAGTTCAAGGCCACCCTGAGACTCCATAGTGAATTCCAGGTCAGTCTGGGCTAGAGTAAGACCCTACCTCAAAAAACCAAAAAAAAAAAAAAAAAAATTCTAGGGCTGGAGGGATGGCTTAGTGGTTAAGGCGCTTGCCTACAAAGCCAGAGGACCCAGGTTCAATTCCGCAGGACCCACATTAGCCAGATGCACAAAGGGGACGCAGGCGTCTGGAGTTCATTTGCAGTGGCTGGAAGCCCTGGCGCGCCCATTCTCACTCTCACTCTCTCTCTCTAACTCTAATCAATAAATAAAAATAAAAATAAATCTTTAAAGTGAATTTCTTATTACTGCAACAACCAGAATGTGTGGGAGGCAGAAGTAGGAGGATCGCCATGAGTTCGAGGCCACCCTGAGGCTACATAGTGAATTCCAGGTCAGCCTGGGCCAGAGTGAGACCCTACCTTGAAAAACAACAAAAAAAGAAAGAAAGAAAGAAAGAAAGAAAGAAAGAAAGAAAGAAAGAAAGAAAGAAAGAAAGAAAGAAAGGAAGGAAGGAAGGAAGGAAGGAAGGAAGGAAGGAAGGAAGGAAGGAAGAAGAAAAAAGAACAAAACCTTAAAGAACAGTCTTAAATCTCAAATGAATTGCAGTAGATGCCTATGGCATGTCTTCTCCAAAAGGGGTTCTAAAAATAGTACAGTGTAACTCTTGTAGTATATGCCTATGTGGGGGAAAAGCCTCCAAAAGTTGGGGTTTAAGTCGGCTTGGGTAGATTGAACCCACAACAGCTGAGAGGAGCAGAAGTCAGCCAGATGTGATGGTCTTCATCGTAGTAGAGGAAGAAGAGGAGAGGGGAAGGAAAAAGAGAAGAAGAAAAAGAGAAAGAGTGGGGGGGGCAAAGATTTGTTTTGTTTTATTTATTTATTTTTGAGGTATGGTCTCACCCTAACCCAGGCTGACCTGGAACTCACTATGTAGCCCAGGCCCGCTTCAATTCACAGGGGTCCTCCTACTTCTGCCTCCTGAGTGCTAAGATTAAAGGTGTGTGCCAGCACTCCTGGCTAGAAGCCCAATAATTTTTTTTTTTTTTTTTTTTTTTGTATTTTAAGATACTATGATTTCTTTGCTCAAAATTTGGATTGAAGGCTAGAAAGATTACTCAGTGGTTAAGGCACTTGCCTGCAACACCTAACGACCAGAGTTTGGTGCCTCAGTACTCACGTAAAGCCGTATACACAAAGTGGTATGTGCATTTGGAGTTTGTTTGCGTTGGCTAGAGGCCCTGGCATGCCCATACACACACACTCTCTCTCTATCTCTCTGCTTGCAAATAAATAAATTTTTAAAAGTAAAGAGATCAGGGCTGGTGACATGGCTTAGTGGTTAGCACTTGCCTGTGAAGCCTAAGGAGACCGGTTTGAGGCTTGATTTCCGAGTACCCACGTAAGCCAGATGCACAAGGTGGCACATGCATCTGGAGTTTGTTTGCATTGGCTGGAGGCCCTGGTGTGCCCATTCTTTCTACCTCTCTCTCTCTCTTTCTCAATCTCTGCCTCTTTCTCTATCTGTCACTCTCAAACAAATAAATAAAATAAGATAAAATAAAAAATATTTTTTAAAAAAGTAAAGAGATTAGATTCCATTAAGAGTATTTAACAAAAACAATGGATTGAGTTCAGCTGAGCAGTTCTGTTGGTTTTCCCTAAGGTCATTCATGCATGGACAGTGACATGGACTTTATCCTGGCATTTGTTGATCCCAGATGAAGCCAAAGGTTTTTAACGACAGGAAAATGAAAACAGAAAGACCCAAATTGTTTCCATTCCTTCAATCTCAGCACCACAAAGAAAGCAAATTCTGTACATCTTGTATCATCCAAATTCCATGCCACCATTTATTCTAACTACAAATAAAACCCAAAATAATATGTGTAGGATGACAAAGAAATAATTGCTTGTTTTTTTTTTTTTTTCTTTCCCTAAATCATCAGAGTTTCAGTTGCCTTTAACAACTCAGCAAATCAAAAGTGTTACTTCCCACTCCATGGGAGGGAATACATCCCTGATACTGAAAACTTAAAATGGGTAGTCATGAGCCCTAGGGATGTAACGTCTGCTGCTGTCTGGATGAATGTATATACTGTGCTTATCAAACTGCCCAGTAAGCACTTCTCTTAATGTTCATACCCTTATATTAATGCTACTCTCACTTTTGGTAGAGAATCTTCTCTTTTCAGATGGCAGTGACCTTCGGACGACTCAGAAGGTATCATGGTGATGGAAAGAAGTGACTGCAGTGCTCAGTACTGTAATATCTCTATCACACCTTCCAAGGCTCAGGGTCTAATGTGGAAGAGGTGGCAGAAAGAATGTAAGAGCCAAAGGAAGGGCAGGACTCCATACAACATGCTCCCTCCAGACACAAAATGGCCTGGATATCCATGACCTCACAGTGCCTGACACTACCTACACAAGACTATCATAAGAGGAGGAAAAGATCATGACATCAAAATAAAAGAGAGACTGATTGAGATAGGGAGGGGGTATGATGGAGAATGGAGTTTCAAAGGGGTAAGTGGGGGGTATTACCATGGGGTATTTTTTATAATCATGGAAGTTTTTAATAAAAAAATAATAATAAAGAAAAGTTACTTTTCAGAATCTCAGGTTCAGACATTTTCCCCCTCCCCATACTGGCTGAAAAGTTCAAGGACACCTAATTACAAAAAGTTCCCAGCCACTGGCCTCTCTGTGAGCCTTAAGTGCTGCTTTGGCGACCCCTAGTGGGAAACATCGTTTCAACACCTGCACATAAAAATCATCCTTGTGGTTTTATAAAGTATAAATAATGTCTTAAGGACCTTTTTTTTGAGGTAGGGTCTCACTCTGTAGCCCAGGTTGACCTGGAATTCACCATGTAGTCTCAGGGTGGCCTCGAACTCACGGTGATCCTCCTACCTCCGCCTCCCAAGTGTTGGGATTAAAGGCGTGCGCCACCACGCCCGGCTCTTAAGGACCTTTTAAGTAGCGTAATTTCACTTCATATTTTAAACATTTTAAAGCCCCTTATTAATGCAATATATTTCATTTTCCTGCAGACATTGCAGTGGTATGATTTAACAACAAAAATACCTTTTCAAGCAAATTTTTTTCCTAAATCTAATTAATTAAATTTATAAACATGCAGTAGCTTGAGTGAGACCTTGGCATAAAACCAACCCTGTCAACATCCTGGTCTTGCATTTACAACCCCCACAACTGTAAGGGGATAACTTTCCGTGGTTTAAGCTGTCCAGGATTATAGTTTTAGAGAAGTCCCAACAATTAATACACCTTGACTCTTAATCATTTCTTGCTGCTGTGACAGGTACTTGACAAGAAGCAATTTAAGGAAGAGTTTTTGTTTTCACTGACAGTTCAAGGTTGTAGCCGCTTGTGGTGGGAGCCATGGCATGGTGTCAAGAAGCTTGAAGCAGCCGGTCCCAGTCAGTCAGTCTACACTGGGGAGACAGCCAGGCGTGCTGGTGCTCACTTAGCCCCCTCCTTGTTAGTCCAGCACCCTCAGCCCAAAGACTGGCACTGCCCACAATTGGGGTGGGTCATCCCATCTCAACTAATCTAATCTAGAAAATCCTTAACAGCCAGGCGTGGTGGCGCACGCCTTTAATCCCAGCCTTTGGGAGGCAGAGGTAGGAGGATCGCTGTGAGTTTGAGGCCACCCTGAGAATACATAGTGAATTCCAGGTCAGCCTGGGCTGGATGAGACCCTACCTCGAAAAACAAGACAAAAGGAAAAAGAAAGAAAATCCCTAACAGATATTCCCGGGGTTTGTTTCCATGGTGACTAAATGCTGTCAAATTGACAATCAGAGATTAACTGTCACAACATGGGAATGTATCTTCTTTTTCTTTTTTTTTTTTTTCTTTTTTTTGGGGGGGGGGTTTCGAGGTAGGTTCTCACTCTAGCCCAGGCTGACCTGGAATTCACTATGGAGTCTCAGGGTGCCCTCGAACTCACGGCGATCCTCCTACCTCTGCCTCCCGAGTGCTGGGATTAAAGGCGTGCGCCACCACGCCTGGCTTGTATCTTCTTTCTGGAAAGGCTTTTGAACTTGAGTTTTTTCATTCCCCCACTTTTTTTTTTTTTTTTATTTTCAAGGTAGGGCTCAGGCTGGCATCAAACTCATAAAGATCCTCCCACCTCTGCCTCCCAAATGCTGGGGTTAAAGGCGTGTCCCACCATGCCTGGTGCTTTTACATTCTTAAATAGATAGAAATAACATAAACTTTCCTGTTTTATTTTTTTTTACTGATAACACTTCCATGGGGATTCTATTGACAAATTCATGCAAAAAAGTGAAGGATTAAGAATGCTTGAAGCCAGGCTTGGCTGTTTTGGTTTTTCTTTTTGTTCGTTTTGGGTTTTGACCTGGAATTAACTATGTAGTTTCAGGGTAGCCTCCAACTCGCAGTGATCCTCCTACGTCTGCTCCCTGAGTGCTGGGATTAAAGGAGTGTGCCACCACAACTTTTTTTTTTTTTTTTTGAGATAGGTTCCTGTTCTAGCCCAAGCTGACCTGGAATTCACTGTGCAGTCTCAGGCTGACTTTGAACTCAGTGATCCTCCTCCTACCTGGGCCTTCGGAGTGCTAGGGCTGGGAGTAAAGGTGTGTGCCACCAAGCCCTGCTGGTTCCTTTCCTTCCCCTTCCCTGTTTTTTTTTTGTTTGTTTGTTTGTTTTTGTTTTTTTGAGGTAGGGTCTCACTTTAGTCCAGGCTGACCTGGAATTCACTATGTAGTCTCAGGGTGGCCCCAGACTCACAGTGATCCTTCTACCTTGACCTTCAGAGTGCTGGAATTAAAGACGTGTGCCACCACGCCCGGCTTTGGTTTCATTTTTTAAAATCCAAATGTGCATTGGCCCCACATCTTTAATCACAGTGCTTGGGAGGCCAGCCTTGGACTACAAAGTGAGTTTCAGGTCAGACTGGGCCAGAATGAGACCCTACTTCGAAAGCAAAACAAAACAAAACAAAAAAGTAAACACACAAATCATAAAGGAAGACCAATACATTTTACTACATTAAACTTAAACTTCTATAGAACAAAAAATATAAAGGGGAGTCACAGACTAGAAAAAACACTTTACTGTATGTAACTGATAAGCTTAGCTTCCTCATATGTAAATAGCTCCTAAAAATTAGTACAAAAAAGGGGGGCGTGGCTGAAGAGATGGCTCAACGGTAAAGCACTTGCCTGCAAAGCCTAAGGACCAGGGTTGGTTTCCCCAGTACCCACGTAAAGCCAGACGCACAAAGTGGTGCACGCATGTGGAGTTTGTTTGCAGCAGCTGGAGGCCCTGGCATGCTCATTCTCTCTGTCTTGTCTCTTTTCTATCTCTCTCTGCCTGAGAAAAACAGAAACAAAACCAAAGGGTGACGTAGCTCAGTTGACAGAGCCCTTGCCCAGCATGCACGAAGCTCTGAGTTCACTGCCAGCACCAGATACAACGGGGAGTGATGGCTTATGTCTGAACTTCCGGGAGCAGGCAGGAGGATTAGGAGTTCGCGGCCAGCTTCAGCCAGATACCAGTTTGAGGTCAGCCTGAGCTACATGAGACCCTGTTATAAATACAAAATAATAATAATAATAAGGAACCTGCACAGCATGTGTGGTGGTTTGATTCAGGTGTCCCCCATAAACTTAGGTGTCCTAAATGTTAGGTTCCTAGATGATGGAGATTTGGAAATTAACGTCTCTTGGAGGCATGTTGTTGTCGGGGGGGGGGGGGGCTTATGCCAGTGTTTGGCACACTCTTCTGTTGCTATTATCCAACTTATGTTGGCCAGGGGTGATGTCCACCTTCTGCTCGTGCCATCATTTTCCCCTGCCATCGTGGCGCTTTCCCCTGGAGTCTGTAAGCCAAAATAAACCCCTTTTCACCAAAAGTTGCTCCTGATTAGGCGATTTCTGCCAGCAATGCGAGCCTGACTGCAACAGCATCCATCCAGGAAACGCTTGTGAGCGACCTTAACGGGAGATCAAAAGCATTTCAAGTGCAGAACAGGGAGAACACCTTGCACTAGAACTACGTGCAGAATGAGGGCAAGGGGCTCCGGAGGTGGGGTGTGGATATCAAAATCAATTGCTCACCGGAAGAGCTGAACGTGGAAGCCAGAACGTGTCGGAATTGGTGCTGTACTTTGTGGTCAGCAGACAGGAAAGGGCGGCCCAGCAAAGGTAAACTCATCAGAGTCAAGTTGGGACGAGGGCAGGTGATCCACTCCAGGTAGTGAAGGGAGGACTACTATACCTGTACATGTGGTTCTAACTACACCAAGAGTTCATTTTCCCTGTTGCTTGTAGGCTTACCCCAGTTGTGTTTCCATTCCCTCCCAGCCCCAGGCGGCCCGATGACGGTCCCAGCCTCCCTGACACCGTCCTCCACTAGGCAGCCTACTCGAAGAACTCTCAGGACTACAACTCCCAGCATGCAAAGCTGGCCAGAGAGGGGAGCGGCCTAGAGCCACGCGGCCGCCCATCATGCAACGCTCTCCGCGCGGGGGCGGGCTCCTCACGGGGGCGGTACTACTGTCTCCAAGGCAACCCCAATGCCGCGGCAGAACGGACTACCGCTTCCGCCGTCGCGGTGACGCCATTCTCCTGCGCCGGAGGCTCGTCGCAGCGGCGCGTCTCCCGCGGGAATCCCGAGAGCGGCTCTTTCTGGTCCTGCGGGAAGCCGAAAGGAAAGGAAAGGACCGCCGGCGAGATGACGGACCGCTACACCATCCACAGCCAGCTGGAGCACCTGCAGTCCAAGTACATCGGCACGGGCCACGCCGACACTACCAAGTGGGAGTGGCTGGTGAACCAGCACCGCGACTCGTACTGCTCCTACATGGGCCACTTCGACCTCCTCAACTACTTCGCCATCGCCGAGAGCGAGAGCAAAGCGCGGGTCCGCTTCAACCTGATGGAGAAGATGCTGCAGCCATGCGGGCCGCCGGCGGACAAGCCCGAGGAGAACTGAGACGCCGGGCGGGGCGCGCACCACTTCCCGCTGGACGTCAGCTCTCTTCCTCCGGACCGATTCTCTTCGGCTTCCTGCTTCCCGAGCATTTCGGGGTGCGCCAGCGCCTTCCCGGGGTGTTCCCCTCTTCACCCCCAGACCTTCCCACTCCTGTGCCCACGCGCACGCTTCCCAACTGGCTTCCAGAGACAGGCGGACTCCGAGACACCGAGAGGTCCCCAGAGCTAGCGTTTGCGAAGAACGGACGATGGGATTTGGAGGCTCCGTTTTGGGCTAGTTGATTGTTGTTTTTTATTCATAAAGTTTTGAAATCGTTCAGTCTTCCGGTGTGAGCTCCTTGGGTTCCGGTGGAGGGATTCCGGGAGAGTTCCCAAGTTTGGGGAGAGTATGTGTAGGAAATGGGAGGAAGCAGGATAGGGCCAGCACATCGCAGGTCCTAATCTTCCTTTAGACTATTCCCTCATCTCTTTTCCCCAAGAGGTTTGTTTTGTTGAGTGGCATGTGTGTGTGTGTTTAAATATTTTGTTTATTATTGGATAGATAGAGGCAGAGAGAATGGGCGCGCTAGGGCCTCCAGCCACTGCAAAGAAACTCCAGATGCATGCGCCACCTTGTGCAACTGGGGAATCGAACCTCTGTCCTTAGGCTTCGCAGGCAAGAGCCAATCTCCAGCCCAAGATCTCTCCCCTCCCCACCCCCCGCCCCCGCTTACGGAGCCTTCAGTTACTCAAGTTTTCTCTCTCTTGCACCTTTTTCTTTTTCTACACTCTTTTATGTTACTGGCCTCACATCTAAGATACACATGCACTATATGTTGGGGAATTTGTGGCAATGTCTTAATGACGAGTTGGTAAATGAATTCTTTGATTCGGTGTTCAACTGATTGAATTCTTCGTAGCAGGCAGTTCTCCAGGCTTTGGTGGGGGGGGCAGGGTTACATTATTCTTGTTGGGAGAAAGGGAGGTCAAAGTAGTTGTAAATATTAGATGCAGGGAAATGGGGGCATCTGGGAGGGTTAGTCACCCCACCCCTGTAGGATTTTGGCTCTTGCTCAGACTGGCCTGGAATTCACTATTTAGTCTCAGAGTGGCCTCACCCTCGAACTCTCGGCAATCTTCCTACCTCTGCTTTCCAAGTGCTGGGATTAAAGGCATGCACCACCTCGCCAGGCTCTAAAATTTTTATTTATTGTGAGCAGAGTGAGCACAGGTAGGTGCTCCAGGGCCTTTAACCACTGCAAACAAACTCCACATGCAAGTACCACTTTGTGTAACTGGCTTTATATGGGTACTGAGGCACTGAACCTGTCAAGCAGGCTTTGTGAGCAAGTGCATAACCGCTGAACCTTCTCTCCAGACCCAGGGTTACAGGATATTTTTGTTTATTTATTTGGTTTTTCGAGGTAGGGTCTCACTGTAGCCCAGGCTGACCTGGAATTCATTATGTAGTCTCAGGGTGGCCTTGAATTCATGGCGATCCTCCTACCTCTGCCTCCGGGGTGATGGGATTAAAAGTGTGTTCCACCAGACCTGGCAGTTTTTTTTAATTTATATGAGAGCGATAGACAGAGAAAGAGGCATAAAGAGAGAGAGGGAATGGGTGCATCAGGGCCTCCAGCCACTGCAAATGAATTCCAGACACATGCGCCACCTTGTGCATCTGGCTTACGTGGGTCCTGGGGAATCAAGCCTCGAACTGGGATCCTTAGGCTTCGGAGGCAAGTGCTTATCTGCTAAGCCATCTTTCCAGCCCCCCCCCCTTTTTTTCAACATTAATTTGAGAGAGAGAGGCAGATAGAATGGGCACACCAGGGCCTCCAGCCCCTGCAAATGAACTCCAGATACATGTACCACCTTGTGCATCTGGCTTATGTGATACTGGAGAATGGAACCTGGGTCTTTAGGCTTCATAGGCAAGTGCCTTAAGTGCTAAGCCATCCCTGCAGCCCAGGGTTACAGTTTTAAATGTGATACCCATGCTAGGTAACTGAGATGGTGGCATTTGTGCAAACACCTTGCAAGGAGTGGAGAGAATAGTGATGTGGAAAGCCGGCAAGTGCTTTCCATGTTAGGGGAACGGCCAGCGAGTGGTTCTAAGGTGGAAATGTGTTTGGCTTGGACGAGAAATAGGGAAAGAAGCAATTCTGGCTGCAGTGAGTGAGCAAGATCGCAGGGGCAGGAACTGGAAGAGGGAAGGGGCGTGTGAGGGAGACAGAGGAAGAACCATAGGGAAGTTTCTACTTAGAGCAGTGACAGGAGCTGACATATGTTTGAAACAGGTTATGAGCTGCAGGGATGGCCCAGCAGTTTAGGAGCTTTTCCAGCGTTGGCACCAGGGCATGAGACCACCACAGTTTGATTTTCCAGCACCTACACAAACAGTTGGGGGTGGCCACTGACACCTGTAACCCCAGTTCTGTGAGTGGCAGAGACTGGAGAATTGCTTGCAGATAATCTCTGGGTTCACTGAACAGTCTTTTTAAAAAATTTTTTTGTTTATTATTATTTATTTGAGAGTGACAGACAGAGAGAGAATGGGTGCGCCAGGGCCTCCAGCCACTGCAAACAAACTCCAGACGTGTGCGCCCCCTTGTGCATCTGGCTAACGTGGGTCCTGGGGAATCGAGCCTCGAACCGGGGTCCTTAGGCTTCACAGGCGAGCACTTAACCGCTAAGCCATCTCTCCCGCCCCTGAACACTGTTTTAAGGAAACATACAAATGATGAGGGGGACACCTGACCTCTTCTGGCCTCCACACACACACAGGGTTCTGCTTCCGTCCACATGAGCATATGCCACACACATCACACCACACATACCGTAGACATGTACGTGCAGAAAGAAAACTAGTTCAGGGCTGGCAATATGGCTTAGTGGTTAATGCATTTGCCTGTGAAGCCTAATGATCTGGGTTCGATTTCCCAGTACCCATGTAAAGCCAGATGCACATGTGTCTGGAGTTCGTTTGCAGTAGCTAGAGGTCCTGGTGTGCCCATATTCTCCCTTCCCCCCTCCTTGCAAATAGGTAGGAGGATTGCCATGAGTTCGAGGCCACCCTGAGACTCCATAGTGAATTCCAGGTCAGCCTGGGCTAGAGTGAGACCCTACCTAGAAAAACAAACAAACAAAAAAACTAGTTCATAATCATTTTGTCTTTGGATCTCTGTTGTAGTCACCTCCACCTTGAACTTCCAAACAGACGCGGTTTATGGGAGGAGGGGGTTTATTTCAGGCTTACAGATTCCCAGGGAAAGTTCCATCAGTGGTGGAAGAAGCTGCTTGCTTTCATACACCCAAGCACAGAGAAGTGCAGCAAGAAAGCACCACCCAGCAGCCAGCACCCCAAGCAGGCACAGCCCGAGCTCAAACCTGCTCTCTCCACCCCTGGGCTAGAATCAGATCCACCCCCAGTGACCTGCCTCACTGTGGCAGGAATCTGCCTGCTAGGGGCTGAAGTTGCAAACTCAATTTGAATAAAACATCTGAAGCCGGGCATGGTGGCCCACGCCTTTAATCCCAGCACTAGGGAGACAGAGGTAGGAGGATCACCATGAGTTCGAGGCCACCCTGAGAATACGGAGTTAATACCAGGTCAGCCTGGACCAGAGTGAGACCCTACCTCAAAAAACCAAAAAATAAAAATAAAAATAAAAAAATAAATAAATAAAAAAATAAAAAAAATCTGAGCCTGGAATGTTGGTTCACACCTTTAATCCCAGCATTCAAGAGGCTGAGATAGGAGGATTGCTGTAAATTCAAGACCAGCCTGAGACTACATAGTGAATTCCAAGTCAGCCTGGGCTAGAGCAAGACCCTACCTCGAAAAACAAAACAAACAAAAAACCCCAAAACAACAACAACAAAATAATAGGGTCGGAGGGATGGCTTACTGATTAAGGCGTTTGGCTGCAAAGCCAAAGGACCCAGGTTCGATTCCCCAGGACCCATGTTAGCCAGATGCACAAGGGGGTGCACGCGTCTGGAGTTCATTGTTTGCAGTGGCTGAAAGCCCTGGCGCGCCCATTCTCTCTCTCTCCCTCTTTCTCTGTCAAACAAATAAGTAAGTAAAATAAAATAAAATAAAAATAATAGTGATAATAGTAATCTGAGTTTATGGGATCACATTATCACATTCAAACTACCATAAACTCCATTACACTTTAAAAAATTCCTGAAGACAGCCGGGCATGGTGGCGCATGGCTTTAATCCCAGCACTCGGGAGGCAGAGGATTGCCATGAGTTCGAGGCCACCCTGAGAATACAGAATGAATTCCAGGTCAGCCTGAGCTAGAGCAAGACCCTACCTCGAAAAACAAACAAACAAACAAAAAAATTCCTGAAGACCGCCAAGGAATCTTTGTTTATTTGGGTTGTAACTGTTGGTATTCACCAACAACTATTTAGTAATTCATTTAAAAATAAATTAGGTGGATTCTCATATCTGCTTTTATTAGGATATGACATTTTGGTTGAACTGTTAACACCACTTTAAATTTTGTGGTGCTGGGGTGATTTTTTTTTTTTTTTTTGAGGTAGTGTCTCACTCTAGCCCAGGCTGACCTGGAATTCACTATGTAGTCTCAGGGTGGCCTCGAACTCAGCAATCCTCCTACCTCTGCCTCCCCAGTGCTGGGATTAAAGGCGTGCACCACCACGCCCGGCTTTTTTTTTTTTTTTTTTTTTTTAAGGTAGAATCTCACTCTAGCCCAGGCTGACCTGGATCTCACCCAGGGTGGCCTCGAACTCACTGATCCTCCTACCTCTCTGCCTCCCAAATGCTGAGATTAAAGGCATGAGTGACCACACCCAGTGGGATGTGATTTTTAAATCACATTTATTTTATTTTTTTTTCAGTAAAAGGCGAAAGATTTATACGATCTGAAGAGAAACCAGAGTATTTAAATCACATTTAGCTGTTTCAAATAATCATACAGATTCTTTGTTGATAATCATTGGCAGTTCTTATTTTAGTTAATTTATTTATTGTTTGGTTTTTTTGAGGTAGGGTTTCACTCTAGTAGTCTCAGAGTGGCCTCGAACTCAGGGTAATCCTCCTACCTCTGCCTCCTGAGTACCAGAATTAAAGGCATGTGCCGCTGTGCCTGGCCATTGGCAGTTTATTAAATGTAAGTTACAATATGGACTCAAACTAAATCCATTGCAATATATGTTGCACAATGTAACATTCCACAACATTAAAATTTACCCACCTATTTTGAACTTTGAATCTTATCTTCCCTTCCATCCCAGACATGATTTAGTTGTTTAGAGAGTGTAGTATTAATTGACTGAGTGATACTGACCTTCCAAATGTTGATGCATTTGTATGTATTTAAAACAAAAATCAAATAAGAGACCCTGCCTCAAACCAAATAGGTCTGCTTGGTGCCTATAGTGGCCTATGTGGACATGAAAAAACTGAAGAATGGCTATTCTGCACCTTTTCTGAGCTTCATGAGCAGCAACGTCACATCAGGAGCTTGACATCAGCCATAATGGGAGTATTCGCAACATGGAGATCAACAAACACTACAAATCCAGGCTTAGTTTATTTATTTATTTTTAAACTTTTTAAACTTTATTTTTATTTGTTTATTTGAGAGAGAGAGAGAGAGAGAGAGAGGCAGAGAGAGAGAGAGAGAGAGATAGAGAATGGGTGCACCAGGGCCTCCAGCCACTGCAAATGAACTCTAGATGCATGTGCCCTCTTGTGCATCTGGCTTACGTGGGTCCTGGGGAATAGAACCAAGGTTCTTTGGCTTTGCAGGCAAAGGTCTTAACTGCTAAGCCATCTATCCAGCCCCCTAATTTATTTTTTTTAATGTTTATTTTTATTTATTGAGAGTGAGGGGAAAGAAGGGGCTCACTAGGGCCTCTAGCCATTGCAAACAAACCTCAGACGCACGTGTCACTATGTATATCTGGTTTATATGGGTACTGGGGAATCAAACCTGGGTCCTTAGGCTTTGCAGGCAAGTGCCTTAACCGCTAAGCCATCTCTCCAGCCCATAGTTTATGGTTTTATTGATTGGCTAGACTGAGTGATGAGAAAAGGTTAATCATTCAAACTAAATTTACAATTGTTCTGTGCTTGTAGACATGACTTTGTGAATATCGGTATATTGAAAATTCTTATCTGATTCAGCAAAGGAGTATCTTACATTATTGAGTAATGAATAATGAAGTTCCAAACAAACAAAAAAATCACATCAGTCCGGGCGTGGTGGTGCATGCATTTAATCCCAGCACTTGGGAGGCCGATTTAGGAGGATGGCTGTGAGTTCAAGGCCACCCTAAGACTACAGAGTGAATACTAGGTTAGTCTGAACTAGGGCAAGACCCTACCTCAAAAACAACAAACAAACAAACAAACAAACAAAAAAATCACATCAGGACTGGAGAGATGGCTTAGCGATTAAGGTGATTGCCAGCAAAGCCAAAGGCCCCAGGTTTGATTTTTCCAGGACCCACGTAAAGCCAGATGCACGAGGCGATGCACGCAGCTGGAGTTCATTTGCAGTGGCTGGAGGCTCAGGCACGCAGGTGTCTCTTTCTCAAGTAAGTAAATAAATAATAAATATTGTTTAAAAATCACATCATAGCTTAGGAGACAGCTCAGAATTAAAGACTCTTGCCTGCAGTCTGCTGGCCCAGGTTAAGTTCCCCAGAACCCATGTAAAGCTGACACAAAGTGGCATATGCATCTCTGGTGCCAATGCCAGGTGGGCCAACTCGTCTGATTTTGTTTGCAGTCTGGCAGCTTATGTGCAGCAGCAAGAGACCCTGTCCCAAAGAAGATGGAGCACAGACACCTTGAAGTTGTCATCTGACCACACATGTACCCCCCCCACACACACAAAGAGACAGAGAGAGACCGCGTCCATTAATGTCATCCCTGTCTCTTTGTATTGATAAGCTGAAAAACTCCTAATACCGTGTTGTTTTCTACAAGTTTCGGCTTTTGCTAGAGAACGTGAATTGTTACTTGTAGTAAACGTATAAGCTTTCTTTTTTTTTTTAATTTTTTTGTTTATTTTTATTTATTTATTTGAGAGTGACAGAGAGAGAAAGAGGCAGATAGAGAGAGAGACAGAATGGGCACGCCAGGGCCTCCAGCCACTGCAAACGAACTCCAGACACGTGTGCCCACTTGTGCATCTGGATAACGTGGGTCCTGGGGAATCGAGCCTTGAACTGGGGTTCTTAGGCTTCGCAGGCAAGTGCTTAACCACTAAGCCATCTCTGCAGCCCACGTATAAGCTTTCTTGAAGCAACTGGCTGAATTGGTTCATTTTCAAGGATACGTCTGTCAAGTAATCACCTTTGAAAGCTACAAAGGTTGGGGAAGTGGCTCAGTGGTAGAGCTTGAGGCCTCTGGGTTCCGTTCCCTGCAACACTGCAAAAACGGCAACCAAAACAAGAAGTTACAGTTTGCTGGGGGTTGTTTTCTTTTTGTTTTGTTTTGGTTTTTTTTTTTTTTTTGTAAATAAATTTTATTTATTTATTTGCAAGCAGAGAGAGATAGAGAGAAGAGAGGGAGAGAGAGAATGGGCACGTCAGGGCTTCTAGCCACTGCAAATGAACTCCAGACACATGTGCCCCTTGTGCCTCTGGTTTTCATGGGCCCTAGGGAATTGAACCTGGGCCCTTTGGTGTTGCAGGCAAATGACTTAACCACTAAATCATCTCTCCAGCCCTAGTTTGCTGTTCTTTCATGTCAACATAGTGTGTCTCAAAAGAGCAGAAGAAGCTGGGCGTGGTGGCACATGCCTTTAATCCCAGCCCTTGGGAGGTAGAGGTAGGAGGATCTCCATGAGTTCGAGGCCACCCTGAGAGTACGTAGTGAATTCCAGGTCAGCCTGAGCTAGAGTGAGACCCTACCTGGAAAAACAAAAACAAAAAGAAAAGAAAAGAAAAAAAAAGCAGAAGATGTCTCCAACTCAAGCGCAAGTGCTTCCTTTGAGACACCATCCTCCTCTGTAGACATGAGGAAAGTTTTACGTATCCTCCCGGCTTGATCACACAGCAGTCAAGAGCTGAGAGCTCATGAGGTCAGTCATCCTCACTGCTTCCTCAGGGACCTTTTCTGTATTTTGGGACAGGGTCTCATTGTAGCCCAGGCTAGCCTTAATGATCCTCCTGCCTCAAGCCAAGTGCTGGGAGTATAGGTATATGTCACCATACCTACAAGGACATTCTCAAGTGAAACAGTTTTGCTAGCTTTGTTTTTTATTTCATTTTTTTTATATTTATTTATTTATTTGAGAGCGACAGAGAGACGAAGAGGCAGAGAGAGAGAGAGAGAGAGAGAATGGGCACATCAGGGCCTCCAGCCATTGCAAATGAGCTTCACATGCATGCACCACCTTGTGCATCTGACTTATGTGGCTCCTGGGGAATCAAGCCTCAAACCGGGTCCTTAGGCATCACAGGCAAGCACTTAACCGCTAAGCCATCTCTTCAGGCCCTAGCTTTGTTTTTATTTGAGAAAGCATGACAGTGCAGGATTATTATTTTAAAAAATATTTTATTTATCTTTATTTACTTGAGAGAGAGAGAGAGAGAGAATGGGCACACCAGGACCTCCAGCCACTGCAAACGAACTTGACACATGCACTACTTTGTGTGTCTGGCTTACGTGGGTCCTGGGGAACTGAACCTGGGTCCTTTGGCTTTGTAGGCAAGCTCCTTAACTGCTAAGCCATCTCTCCAGCCCCAGTGCAGGATTATTAATGTGGGTTTTTTGTTTGTTTGTTTGTTCTTTTGTTTTTTGAAATAAGGTCTCGCTCTAGTCCAGGCTGCCCTGGAATTCACTCTGCAGGCTCAGGCTGGCCTTGAACTGATGGCGATCCTCCTACTTCAGCCTCCCCAGTGCTGGGATTAAAGGCGTGCGCCACCGCGCCACTGCCTTGATTCGTGCTAGGTGCTAAAACTGTTGCTTTCATATCACCTGTGAAAATGTTAACAGTCAAAAAGGCAAAGGAAACCACGATGCTCTTATAGCAATAGTTTTGAGCAGCGTCCCCGGAATGTCTGTTGCATTTTTCCTGAATGATCGATGGCAGCTTAAATCGTGGTTATTTACACGCGGGTGTTCAGCAGACATCTTCTCAAAAATGAATGAAATGCGCCATCGCTTCGGCAGAGGAAATGCGCCATCACTTTGGCAGAGTTACTAAATTGCTCGTTCAGAGGACCCCTCTGCTGCTGTGCTGAGAACAGACGAGTAAAGTGGAAAAGAAGGGAATAAAGTGTTTCTGATTAAAGTGTCAATACTGGGCTGGAGAGATGGCTTAGCGGTTAAGCACTTGCCTGTGAAGCCTAAGGACCCCAGTTCGAGGCTTGATTCCCCAGGACCCACGTTAGCCAGATGCGCAAGGGGGTGCATGCATCTGGAGTTCGTTTGCAGTGGCTGGAAGCCCTGGTGCATCCATTCTCTCTCTCTCTACCTGCCTCTTTCTCTCTCTGTCTGTTGCTCTCAAATAAATAAATAAAAATATTTTAAAGTGTCAATACCCACGCTTTTTCTCCCCTCCATTTTAAGAATAGGGGTTAAACTGTAAATCATCTTATCAAACTTGATGAAGTATATAAATTGTTATTCAAGTGAGGCCCTGTCCCCAAGTGGAGACTGTAGCAACAGAGAAAACTTGTCCTGGAAAGAAAAAGGCCTTCATCTGTAGTACTAGACGGGA
Organism: Dipus sagitta; assembly: GCA_036346955.1. Taxonomy (NCBI): domain Eukaryota; kingdom Metazoa; phylum Chordata; class Mammalia; order Rodentia; family Dipodidae; genus Dipus; species Dipus sagitta. The sequence goes on along the minus strand of CM070778.1, from coordinate 119,085,167 downwards.
TATGTGCAGAACTGAGAGACGTTTATTAAGTATTGCAAAAATGGGGCTGGAGAGATGGCTTAGCAGTTAAGGCACTTGCCTGTGAAGTGTGAGGACCCAGGTTAGATTCTCCAGGTCCCCACGTAAGCCAGATGCACAAGGTGGCGCATGTGTCTGGAGTTCGTTTGCAGTGGCTAGAGGCCCTGGAGCACCCATTCTCTCTACCACCCCACCCGTCTCTAATAAATAAATAAAATTTTAAAAAAGAGCTGGAAAAATGGGTTGGGGAGTGACTCAAAAGGTTCTTGCTTGCAAAACCTGCTGGCCTGGAGGCAATTCCCCAGCACCCACATAAAGCCAGACACACAAAGTCATTTGCAGTGGCAAGATGCCCTGGTGGGCTCTCTTTCCCTCCCTTTCTCTCTATCTTTCTCTCTCTCTAACACACACATACACACACACACACACACAAATATTTGAAGAAAAAAAAGAATTGCAGAGCTAGAGAGATGGCTCAGCGGTGCTTGCTTGCAAAGCCTGACAGCCTGGGTTCAATTCCCTGGTACCCATGCAAAGCCAGATGCACTAAGTGGCACATGCATCTGGAGTTCATTTGCAGTGGCAGGAGGCCCTGGTGTGTCCATTCTCTCTTCCCCCTCCCCCTTTTTCTTTCAAACAAGTAAAACAATTAAAAAAAAGAATTGGGGCTGAAATGGCTTAGCAGTTAAGCGCTTGCCTGTGACGCCTAAGGGCCCCGGTTCAAGGCTCGATTCCCCAGGAACCACGTTAGCCAGATGCACAAGGGGGCGCATGCATCTGGAGTTCGTTTGCAGTGGCTGGAGGTCCTGGCGTGCCCTCTCTCTCTCTCTCTGCCTCTTTCTCTCTGTGTTGCTCTCAAATAAATAAATAAAAATAAACAAAAAAATTAAAAAAAAAAAAAAAGAATTGCAAAAATGGGGCCGAGAAGCCGGGCGTGGTGGCGCATGCCTTTAATCCCAGCACTCGGGAGGCAGAGGTAGGAGGATTGCCATGAGTTCAAGGCCACCCTGAGATGACAGAGTTAATTCCAGGTCAGCCTGGACCAGAGTGAGACCCTATCTCGAAAAACCAAAAAAAAAAAAAAAAAAAAAAAAAAAAATGGGGCCGAGGAGATGGCTCAGCAGTTAAAGGCACTTGCTTGCACAGCCTGCCCACCTGGGGTTCAATTCCCCAGCACCCACATAAAGCCAGAGGCAAGGGGGTATATACATCCTATAATACTGCAAGACAGGGGGACGGGGACTTGAAGTGTGTGGCTCTAACATTCATTTGCAGTCCGGCAGTTTGTCTGCTGTGGCAAAAGACTGTCTTAAAGAAGGTGAGTATAGACCCTTCAAAGTTGTCCTCGGACCGCCACATTCATGGCGCGTGTGCCCATACACACACACACACACACACACACACACACAGATATAAATACACAGAATTGCAAAACATGCATAAAATATTAAAAAATAGTGGTTTTTAAGGTAGGGTCTCACTCTAGCCCAGGCTGACCTGGAATTCACTAAGTAGTCTCAGGGTGGCCTTGAACACACGGTGATCCTCCTACCTCTGCCTCCCAAGTGCCGGGATTAAAGGCGTGCGCCACCGACGCCCGGCACAAATAGTTTTTTTTTTTTTTTTTGTATGTGCTGGGGGTTCAGCTCAGTTGATAGAGCCCTTGCCTGTCATGCACAAAGCACTGGCCTTCACCCCCAGCGCTGCATAACTAGCCATGTCGCTCATGCCTGTAATCCCAGCACCTGCGGAGGTCAAGGCAGGAAGAGCAGAAGTTCAGGGTCATCCTTGGCTACATAGTCAAACCTGGGTTACATGAGACCCTCACCTCAATAAACAAAAACAGCTGGGTGTGAGCAAAGTTTTCTGAAAGAAGTCCGGCTTTATTTAAAAAAAAAAAATTCTCAGGCTGGAGAGATGGCTTAGCAGTTAAGGCACTTGCTGCGAAGCCTAAAGACCGAGGTTTGATTCCCCAGTACCCATGTAAGCCAGATGCACATGGTGGCACATGTGTCTGGAGTTTGTTTGCAGTGGCTAGAGGCCCTGGTGCACTCATTCTCTCTCTCTCTCTCTATTTGCCTCTCTCTCAAAAAAAATTAAAAATATTGAAAAATAATGCTCAGGGGCTGGAGAGATAGCTCAGTGGTTATGGCACTTGCCTGCAAAGCCTAATGACCCAGGGTTGATTCCACAATACCCACGTGTGATGGTTTGATTCAGGAGTCCCCCATAAACTTAGGTGTTCTGACTGCTAGGTTCCCAGCTGATGGATATTTGGGAATTAATGCCTCCCGGAGGGAGTGTATTGTTGGGGGCGGGCTTATGGATTTTATAGCCAGTTTCCCCATGCCACTGTTTGGCACACTCTTCTGTTGCTATTGTCCACCTTAGGTTGGCCAGGGGGTGATGTCCTCCCTCTGCTGATACCATCATTTTCCCCTGCCATTGTGGAGCTTCCCCTCGAGCCTGTAAGCCAAAATAAATCTCTTTTTCCCAGAAGCTGCTCTTGGTTGGGTGATTTCTACCAGCAATGCGAACCAGACGGCAACACCACGTAAAGCCAGATGCACAAAGTAGCCCGTGCATCTGGATTTCGTTTACCCTGGCTAAAGGCCCTGGTGTGCCCATTCATACTCTCATATTCTCTCTCTTTCTGTTTCTCTCTCTCTCCTTGCAAATAAATAAAAAATAAAAATGAATACTCACTTTTAGCTGGGTATGGTGGTGCATGCCTTTAATCCCAGCATTTGGGAGGCAGACATAGGAGGATCACTGTGAGTTTGAGGCCAGCCTGGGGCTACCGAGTGAGTTCCAGATTGGGCTAGAGTAAGATGCTACTTCAGAAAAAAGTATCACACCAAAAACAAACAATCAAACAAACAAAAACCAAAGGTATTGCAAACATTGAGATGAAAGTTAATAGCATAGAAAGACTCCCATAAACTCGCTATGGTTTCTTGTTATGTTACACAAATTAAAATTTTTGATCTGTTTTATTAACTGATGTGTTTTCTTTTTTTTTAATTTTATTTATTTGAGAGCGACAGACAGAGAGAGAAAGAGGCAGAGAGAGAGAGAGAGAGAGAGAGAGAGAGAGAGAGAGAGAGAATGGGCGCACCAGAGCTTCCAGCCACTGCAAATGAAATCCAGATGCATGCACCCCCTTGTGCATCTGGCTAACGTGGGTCTTGGGTAATGGAGCCTCGAACCGGGGTCCTTAGGCTTCGCAGGCAAGTGCTTAACCACTAAGCCATCTCTCCAGCCCTTAACTGGTGTGTTTTCAATGTGCAGCACATCCTGGTTCAATAAACATTCAGTGTTTGTACGGGCAGATAGGAGTTACTGAGGATTATATTCATGGACTTGAGCCTTGTTCAGTTTCACCAAGATAGGCAATGAGCAGTCCAATGATTGAAAACATGCTTTCTATCACAGTGGTCACAGCCAAAATTGGGAACTTTCATGTATGTGAAACATCTTACATGTTATCTTCTCTTTAGGAGGTATAGTCTTTAAGACATGAAACAGGTTCAAAAAAATCAATTTGCCCAAAGTCATAACTTCTTAGCTAAACCCGGATTTGAACCAGGTCTTTCCAGTTCCAAAGCCCCAATCTCAGACTATTGACCCAGGTGGATCTAGCACACAAAATAATATTAGAATAATTTCATATCTGTTCTTGTCTCAGGTTTCAAAATGTAGAAAGATTAAAAGTTCAGTGGGTTACTTGAACCAAAAAATATCTAACCCAGATGAAATATCTTGTACAACTAACTGAAAAGCGTAACATCATAAGTTAAGATAGTATTAGTGGGAAGAATAACTTTGTGTACAAAAAAAAAAATTCCCTTCAACTCTGAAAATAAAGTATAGCACAGGAGGCAGAGGTAGGAGGATCGCAGTTTGAGGCCACCTTGAGATTATAGTGAATTCCAGGTCAGCATGGGCTAGAGCAAGACCATACCTCAAAAAGCCAATTATACATGTATGTATGTATGTATGTATGTATGTATAATACATATGCCAGAAAGCAAAGCCCAGTCTAAATAAATCCAGCCAACCCTTCTTTCGGGTCTAGAGTAATAACTGTTTCAAACACCAGAGGGCAGCAGAGGATAGCTGATAGAAATCACTTTTGGAACCAACTGGTAATTTGAGGAAGAAACAATGTTTCTAAACCTGGTCACAACGACTCTGCAGTTAGGAATTCACTTGATGAATTGTAAAATATTAGGCATTTCCTCATTTGGACAAATGCAGTGCTCGTTTTTATTTACAGGTCACGTGCATATACATCCAAGGACAGGACAGGAAATAGATCCTAGCCTTGACCTATGTAAATTGGCGGGATCAATTGGCAGCACATGAATAACTCTGCTCCCTAGAAGTAAGGTCTAAGTTCTAGAGGAAGGTTTAGGTTTCAGGGCTGGAGAAATGGCTCCGCGGTTAAAGGCGCTTGTTCACAAAGCCCAACAGCCTGGGTTTGACTCCCCAGTGCCCACATAAAGCCAGACGCACAAAGTGGAGTGTGTGTCTGGAAGTTTGTTTGCAATGGCGAGAGACCCTAGCATGTTCATTCATTCTCATTCTCTCTCTCTCTCTCTCTTATTCTCCAGATAAATTAAAATAAAAATAAAGAGACTATAAATCTAGTACTTGGGAAGGTGAGGCAGGAAGATCTCAAGTTCAAGGCCAGTCTGGGGTACATTGGCCAAGTGTCTCAAAAAAACAAGAAAGAAGGAAAAACAGTCACACCACCACCAAAACCAACCACAGGGGCTGGAGGGATGGCTTAGTGGGTAAGAGTGCTTGCTCAAGCGTGGGGGCCTGACATGGGTTCCCTGGCACCCAAGTAAAGAGTTGGGTGTGGCCAGGCATGCCTGTAACTCCAATCTTGTGCGGAGAAAAGACAGTAGACTTGCTGGGGCTCACTGGTCAGCCAGTCTTACAACAAAAATAACAACAACAACGCCCCCTGTAGTTCCAGGTTCAGTGAGAGACTCCATCTTAAGGACGCGCACAGTGAGTGAGGAAGAGGACGCCTGATCTCCTCTGGCCTACCCGGGTGTGCACATGTGTTACGTGCGTCTGCACACACAGCACGCTTACACTACACATACACATGACCGCCCCCCCCCCCAAATCCCACGTACCACAAAGCAGCAACCAACAGCAAAACCTCATGAGAAACAAAACAGAACAGAAAAAAAAAAAAAAAAAAACTTTACGGTTGGAGAGATGGCTTAATGGTTAAGGTGCTTGCCTGCAAAGCCAAAGGTCCCAGGTTCAATTCCCCAGGACCCACGTAAGCCAGGTGCACAAGGAGGCGCATGCATTGAGTTTATTTGCTGTGGCTGGAGGCCCTGGTGCACCCATTCTTTCTCTCTCCATGTCTACCTCTTTGTCTCTCAAATAAATGAACACAAATAAAATATATTAAAAAGATTTAGAAGAAAGCCATGGAGGTTTTTCTGGGCATTGTTGATAAAGGCTTTTTGAACAGACTTTTTTTTTAAAATTTTATTTTTCAAAATCAAGACTTCGGGGACTGGAGAGACGTTTGCTTGTAAAGTCTGATGCCCTGACGTTTGATTCTCCAGTACTCACATAAAGCCAAATGCACAAAGGGGCACCTGTATCACTTGTAGTGGCAAGAGGCCCCAGTATACCCATTCTCTTTCACTCTCTCTCTCTCTGAAATAAATATTTAAATATTTAAATCAGGATGTTGTGCTGTTATTGTTTTGAGACAGAACCTCACTCAGCAGCCCAAGATGGCCTTGAATTCTCTCTGTAGCCCAGGATGACCTCACACCACGTTTATTCTGTCTCAGCCTCTAAATGCTGGGATTATAGGCATATTCCACCACACCTGGCTTGAGCAGGACTGTTAGCTACAAAGTTATATATATATATATATATAATTATATATATAATTTTGTAGCTCACGGTCATATATATATATGGCAATAGCTGGTCTTGAACTCATGCCTCTGTGCTGTGAGTTCTGAGATTACAGGCATGTGCCATAATGCCCAGTTTGCAACTCCTTTTGCTTTTCTTTCTTCTTTTGTTTTTTGTTTTTGTTCATTTGCTGTTTTGAAGCAGGGTGTAACTATAGCCCAGGCTGACCTGGAAAACTCACTCTATAACCCAGGCTGGCTTCGAACTCACAGCAATCCTCTTACTTCAGCCTCCCAAGTGCTAGGATTAAAGGCATACGCCACCATGACTGGCTTATAAATTCTATTTATAGCTTGCAAGGTCTTTGGTCCCTGCTTTCATAAACCTAGGAAAGAGCAAGTTAAAATTCTAGAATGCTGACAATGATATAACTCTTTATGTCATTGTTATCTACTATTATAACTATTCATAAATGTTTCTGTTTGTTGCATGCCCACTGTGTCAAAGTTATCTCAATTAATCTTCACAACAGACCTGAGAAGACTGTTGAGCCATTATAGCAGGAAGCGAGCACAGGGGAAGTTACTTTTTGGCCTAATATCCCTCAGCAGAGAAGCCACAGGGCAGAAGTCACCCACAGGTCTTACTTTAACATCTGGGCTCTTCATAGATCAGGCTTTCCAGAACAGTATTTTATAAAATCCTAATTCCTTGAAAAGTTATTAGCCATTCTTTTTAGGGGGGGGGTTATGCTTAGAGACATGTTGAGGCAATATCTTGCTTGATCAAAAGTCTCAAAAATGCCAAAAACCTTGGTGATTCATGCTTTGGGTTATTTGAAATTTTTATAGTAAGAATTTTTCTTTAACTCATCATTTTCTTTCTTTCTTTCTTTCCTTCTTTCTTTCTTTCTTTTTTTTTTTTTTTCAAGGTAGGGTCTCACTCTAGTTCAGGCTGACCTGGAATTCACTAGGTAGTCTCAGGGTGGCCTCGAACTCACAGCGATCCTCCTACCTCTGCCTCCCGATTGCTGGTATTAAAGGCATGCGCCACCACGCCCAGCCCTTTAACGCATCATTTTCTAAACTTATCAGAACTTAGAATTCCTTCCCTCAAGAAATACTCACCAAGATAATGCCTAGGAATGGACTTGGCATTCACCACTGAGGCTTCTTAGAAGCAAGGACAGCGCTCTTTGAAGTAGGAGGATGGAGTGATAACTGGGTAGGCCAGGGACAAGATAAGAGCAGCTAAGAGCCGTGGACAGGAAGTGAGGGAGGCAGAGAAAGGGAAGGACTCAGAGGTAGCCCAGATCAAAGTGACAGCACTTCAAAGGGTCGGTGGAAGAGACAGGATGGATTCTTTCACATCTTGGCTCCCGCCAGCATCCCTGCCACCTCCGAAACTTCACAGTCTGGGATGTGAGAGGAAAAGCCAAGCGTTGGATGATTTCACTTCCATGACGCCCCTGCATAGCCAGACCCATGCAGACCAAAAGTGACAGTGGTTACTAGAGGTCAGAGGAAGGAGCCATGGGGAATTACAGAAGTTTTTTGGTGGGGGGGGGGTTGTGGGTTAGTAATTGTATTAATTACATTTCTTGCTGCTCTGACAGAAACATCTGACAAAAGCAACTGGAGGATGGAAGGGTTTATTTTGGCTCACAGTTCTGCAGAATCATGCTGCCAAAGGCATGGACGCCGCAGTGTGACACAGCTGGTCACATGCCAACCACAGAGCAATGAACGCTGCTGTTCTTCAGCTCTCCTCCCCTCCCCTCCCCTCCCCTCCCCGCCCCTCCTCTTCCCTCCCCTCTCCTCCCCTCCCCTCCCCTCCCCTCTCTTCCCTTTTTCTCCCTCCCTTCTTCCCCTCCCTCCCTTCCTCTCTCTCCTCACTTTTTTCTCTTCTTTCTTTCACTCTCTCTATCTCTCCCCCTTCCCTTCCTCTGTCTCTCCTCTCTCTCTTTTCTCCCTTCTTTCTCCCTCTCTCTTCTCTAATTTCTTCTTTTTGTCTTCTTTCTATTCACCCCAGGGCACCAGCCCACAGAACATTGCTGTCTACAGCGAGGGTGGGGCTTCCTACTTCAGCTAACCTAATCTAGAAAATACCTCGTGGACACGCCCCGAAATTTGTTTTTACATTGATTCTAAATCCCATGAAGTTGACAGGATAAACGATCTACCACAGTAATGAAAGAGTCTGGGAAATCGTAGTGGTGATGGTTCTATAAGACAGTGAATGTAAGTAATAATACTAAACTCACTGTACACTTTAAGCTCATTAAGGTGTCACATTATCTATCTATCTATCATCTATCTATCTATCTATCTATCTATATCTTTATTGTAATTCTAAATTAATAGTAAATATGTCAAAAGACAATATACATGTAGTTAGGTATTTTCACATATACACATATACATATATATATATATTTATTATTATTATTTTTTTTTTTTGGTGTTTTGTGGTAGGGTCTCACTCTAGCTCAGGCCAACCTGGAATTCACTCTGTATTCTCAGGGTGGCCTTGAACTCACTATGATCCTCGTACCTCTGCCTCCTGAGTGCTGGGATTAAAGGCGTGGGCCACCACACCTGATATATTTTTTATTTTTAAAAAATATTCATTTGAGACAGCAAAAAAGGAGGGAGGGAGAGAAGGAGAGAGAGACAAAGCATGTGCAGGCCAGGGCCTCGCTATCCACTGCAGATGAACCCCAGAGGCATGCGCCACTTTGTGCATCTGGCTTATGTGGGTACTGGGGAATCGAACCTGGGTCCTTAGGCTTTGCAGGCAAGTGCCTTACCCACTGAGCCATCTCTCTAGCCCTCCCATGTATTTTTATATATATTCAAGTTGAAGTTGTCTGGGTACTTCAGCCTTAAGGTTGCATAGGACGATATCCCACTCTTCTTTTTTCTCCCACTGGTTCTGGTGTTTTGTTTTTCCGAGGTAGGGTCTCACTCTAGCCCAGGCTGACCTGGAATTCACTATGGAGTCTCAGGGTGGCCTCAAACTCATGGCGATCCTCCTACCTCTGCCTCCCGAGTGCTGGGATTAAAGGTGTGCACCACCACGCCCAGTTTATTTTCTCCCCCCTTTTTTAAAATATTTTTTTAAAGATTTTGTTCATTTTTATTTATTTATTTGAGAGTGTCAGACAGAGAGAGAAACAGGCAGATAGAGAGAGAGAGAGAATGGGCGCGCCACGGCCTCCAGCCACTGCAAACGTGCATCACCTTGTGCATCTGGCTAATGTGGGTCCTGGGGAATCGAACCTGGATCCTTTAGCTTTGCAGGCAAACGCCTTAACTGCTAAGCCATCCCCCCCAGCCCTATTTTCTTCTTATACTTGCAGTAGGGTTGCACTATGCCAGACTGGCCTCCAACCTGCTGTCTTCCTGCTTCTGCCCCTTGCGTGCTGAGATTACAGGTGCAGATCAGCACATGAAGGCCAAGGGAGGCTCTTTATCCCACCCCTCCATCTCACCTTATGAAAAGACTATAAAGCCTTAGAACAAGTTTTTCTAAAGAGAGAGAGAAGAGAGAGAAAGAATTTCAAATAAAAAGAAAGATACGGGCTGGAGGGCTGGCTTAGTGGTTAAGCGCTTGCCTGTGAAGCCTAAGGACCCCGGTTCAAGGCTTGATTCCCCAGGACCCACGTTAGCCAGATGCACAAGGGGGCGCACGCGTCTGGAGTTCGTTTGCAGTGGCTGGAGGCCCTGGCACGCCCATTCTCTCTATATATATATCTGCCTTTCTCTCTGTGTCTGTCACTCTCAAATAAATAAATAAGTAATGAACAAAAAAAATTTAAAAAAGAAAGATACATATTTTGCTCTGACAATTGGAGCTGAAGCATTTGTTACTTCGGTTCTCTTGCTCAGTTAATCCGTACCTTAGATGATAAAGTATTACTAGGAAAGTTAGTATTTTAGGTGCTATCTTAACATCATTCTTTTTTTTTTCTTTTTAAAAACTCTTTATTTAAACATCTCAATAGCATCTTAAAACAATTTGGTGGCAGTAGGAGCACTACCAAAGACAAATATTCTGGAAAGCATTTACAAAACTACATTGCACACACTCCAGTCTTGCATCTTTAAGCATCATTCTTTTATAAAAAATATTTTTAAAATTTATTTTAGAGAGTAAAAGAGAGAGAGAGAGAGAGAGAGAGAGAGAGGCAGATAGAGAGGAAGAGAGAATGGGCGCGCCAGGTCCTCCAGCCACTGCAAAGGAACTCCAGAGGGATGTGCCCTTAGCCTTGGCAGGCAAATACCTTAATCGCTAAGCCGTTTCCCCAGCCCTAGGTGCTATCTTTAATTATATAGCTTAGCATTCACTGCACTATAGGTATTTAAAAAATATGTGTTGACCAACAACACAACTGCCTTTCAGGCTTAAGGGTGTCAGGACCTTAAAGTGAGCCCTGACGGCTGGAGAAATGGCTTAGCAGTTAAGTGCTTGCCTGTGAAGCCTAAGGACCCTGGTTCGAGGCTCAATTCCCCAGGACCCACATACGCCAGATGCACAAGGTGGCATATGCATCTGGAGTTCGTTTGCAGTGGCTGGAGGCCCTGGCGTGCCCATTCTCTCTCTCTCTCTCTCTCTCTTTCTCTTTCTCTCTCCCTCAGTCTTTCTATTAAAATAAATAAATAAAAATAAACAATAACAACAAAAAAATGAGTCCTGAAATGTTCCTCACTGGAGAGGCTGGGCCCAGGGCTGGAGCTGCCAACGTTTCATCACCCTAGATAGAAATACACATCATGTGTAGCTTTCAAGGCCCCACACTCTAGCCAAAAAGAAAAAAAGAAGGGGGGGGGAAGAAGAATCTAAGCAAAGTAATAATAAAAATAAAATATAAAATGAAAGATTCATAAAAGAAGATAGGGCTGGGGCTGGAGAGATGGCTTAGCAGTTAAGCACTTTCCTGTGAAGCCTAAGGACCCTGGTTTGAGGCTTGATTCCCCAGGACCTACGTAAGCCAGATGCACAAGGTGGCACATGCATCAGGAGTTTGTTTGCAGTGGCTGGAGGCCCTGGCATGCCCATTTTCTCTACCTATGTGCCTCTTTCTCTCTCTGTCTATCACTCTCAAATAAATAAATAAATAATAAGCAAGAAGAAGAAGAAGAAGAAGAAGAAGAAGAAGAAGAAGAAGAAGAAGAAGAAGGAGAAGAAGAAGAAGAAGGGGAAGAAGAAGAAGGAAGAAGAAGAAGAAGAAGAAGAAGAAGAAGAAGAAGAAGAAGAAGAAGAGGAAGAAGAAGAAGAAGAAGAAGAAGATGATAGGGCTGGAGAGATGGTTGAGTGGTTAAGACACTTGCCTGCAAAACTTATGGATCTGGGTTTGATTCCCAATACCTATGTAAAGCCAGATGCACAATGTGTCTGGAGTATGTTTGCAGTGGCTAGAGATCCTGGTGTTCTCTCTCTCTCTTTTATTTTTTTAATTTTAATTTAATTTTATCTTATTTATTTGAGAGTGAGAAAGAGAGAGAGAGAGAGAGAGAAAGAGGCAGATAGAAGGAGAGAGAGAATGGGCGCGCCAGGGCTTCCAGCCACTGCAAACGAACTCCAGACGCATGCGCCCCCTTTTGCATCTGGCTAACGTGGGTCCTGGGGAATCGAGCCTCGAATCGGGGTCCTTAGGCTACACAGGCAAGCGCTTAACTGCTAAGCCATCTCTCCAGCCCTCTCTCTCTCTTTTAAATAAAAGCAATTTTATTTAAAAAAAAATGTGAAACTAAGAAAACGACCAAATATCCAAATATCAGAAAAGCAAAACCACACCCCAATGTCCCCCCTCACACCCATGGGTCTCCAAAGGGATGAACATCACTGGTCATCATTGGCTCCACCACGAGGGTCCGACACAGAATTGCGAGGCGCACCCCCAGCCACCCAGACCTTGCAGCTGTGGCAGCCACGACAGATATGGCACTTGATCCTCGGGACATCAGGAGCTCCTTACTGGAAATGCAAAGAGTCCACGTCACATGCTGTACATCGTGACGACAGCCGTGCCAGGGAAAGGACCTCAGGACCCAAGCCAGCACCACGAGCCCGGGGCTGATACCATCCCTGTCTCCCACAGACCCTGCCGCCTCCCCTTTGTCCCTGAAGAGGGGCACCACTTCTGGCCTTCCTCTCCTCTTCAAAAGATCAAGTGCAGGCTGGAGAGATGGCTTAGCAGTTAAGGCGCATGCCTGCGAAGCCTAAGGACCCCGGTTTGATTCTCCAGGACCCACGTAAGCCAGATGCACATGGTGGCGCACGCGTCTGGAGTTTGTTTGCAGTGGCTAGAGGCCCTGGCGTGCCCATTCTCATTCTCTTTCTCTCCTTCTAAATAAATAAAAATAAAATTAAAATTAAAAAGATTAAGTGCCTGAGGACAGCCACAGGCAGGGCAGAGGGACAGCAAAATGTCACTATTCTCAGCACATTCCCCCCACATCCGGTGACAGCTCAGGTCATGTGTTCGGAGTAGCCGTGGGGAAGAGTCACAGGAAGCTGTGTTCCCCCAGAGTGCTTCCATAGGTGGGGACCACTCTGGCACTGGTTCATCCCCCCCCCAAACTTGACTGTAGCCTTCATCCAGGGCCAGCTCAGGTGTTGGAATGACTGGCTGAGACAGATTGCAAGCTGCCCGTTGATATTCTCCCACTGTGTGGCGTCCAAGAGGAAAAAAAAAAAAGCATGGTGCCAATAAAATCAGAGGGCAGCAGCAGGAGTCAAGAGACTAATAAAAAGGGCAATCCAGAGCTGGAGAGATGGCTTAGCGGTTAAGGCACTTGCCTGCAAAGCCTAAGGATCCATGTTCAACTCTACAGATCCCATGTATGCCAGATGCACAAAGATGAGGCAAGCGCAAGGTCACACATGCCCAGTAGGTGGCGCAAGTGTCTGGAGTTCGAGTACAGTGGCTGAGGCCCTGGTGCGCCAATTCTTTGTCTCCTTCTCTCTCTCTAAAATTAAAAAAAAAAAAATAAGCAAAGAAGGGCAGTCCAGGTACATTCTGCATTTGGTTTTATCTATGCATTTACTAATGGCTTTTCAAATTTTTATTTGAAAATCAGAGAGGGATTGGGAATGGGCACATCAGGGCCTCTTACCATTGCAAGTGCCTTTAACCACTGAGTATCTCTCCAGTACTTATTTGTGTGTTTTTTTTTAAACTACAGATCAAAATTATGTGTATTTATGGGGTACAATGGGATATATAGCCATATCTAGACATTGTGGGATGCTTAAAACACACTTATCAAGAAATTTAGCCCCTTAAAAACAAACCCCAATGGATCCTGCTTATGGGGAACCTGAAAGAATTATGCTAGAAATAGACAGTAGAAGAACGTTCACGAGAAGGCAAGGAGGGAGTCAGAAAGGGAAGAGGAAATGATACTGGGGGGCCAGGGTTGGGGGAGGAGGTGACAGGGAAGAGCGCTCAGAAAGGAGAATGTGGCCTGACCAGCCACTGCATGGCAAGCTGATCACAGCCAGGAATGATACTCCATATGGTTGCTGCCGTGAAGTGTCCCTTTCACCTGTCTCCTTGCATTTTAAGCAGCCACCAGAGGCCGTGAAGCTTCCTGGATCTTGTGGTCATGGCACGAAAGCCATCTGGCATGGACACAAGGGGCCACTGGAGGCGGCGATGCAGAAAGCCCAGGCTGTTCTGTGCTTTCCGTGCCTGGCTTCGGCCCCGCTCGGAGAGTGGCAGTAGGGGGGGCTGTCCGTGGGGATCCTGCTCAGCAAGGACTCCAGTGAGCGGGGGCAGGGGAGACCTGTGCACAAAGAATCCTTCAGGACAATGGCTTCCAGTGCACCCCTGCTGGGGACGAGTTCTGCAAACACTCCGAAGGGGAGGTAGACAGAAGGCCTTAGAATAGAACTGCTGCGCACGAAAGGTCACCACGGGGATTCGGTCTTGGGCAGAAAAGGATTGGGTAGACATCGTTTCCCCAGCAGGGAAGCCTGCGAGTGCTGTGTGTTGATCCAAACGCCCGCAGACAAGTGACGTCACCCACGCAACCACTGAGAGTTCCACTGAAGGGGCAGTTCCAGGACATGCAGACCGCATGTGTGATCTTCAGAGCCCAGCGGCCCTAGTTAGCATTGTCAAAGGGACACGTGGGAGCAGTGGGATGCCTTCACCCTATCCTACTTCTGATGGAGCCTTAGGAGCCACACTAACGTGGATGTCAGAGAAGTTGCACGGGTGTGGCCCTCGGCTGTTTAGGGGTCCATGTCACTGACTTTTGTAAGCAAGTGCCTTTATCCGCTGAGATGACTCCCCAGCATCAGCTACTGATTTTTTTTTTAAAAAGCTTTTTATTTTTATTTATTTGAGAGCGACAGACAGAGAGAGAAAGAGGGAGGGAGAGAGAGAGAGAGAGAGAGAGAGAGAATGGGCATGCCAGGGCCTCCAGCCACTGCAAACGAACTCCAGACGTGTGCACCCCCTTGTGCATCTGGGTCCTGGGGAATCGAGCCTCAAACCGGGGTCCTTAGGCTTCACAAGTAAGCGCTTACCCACTAAGCCATCTCTCCAGCCCTTGATTTTTTTTTGTTGTTGTTGTTTGTTTTAACTGCATCATGAAAGGATTTCATTCTTTCCATGGGTTAATTTTTGTCATTTTAGATCCATGGCCAGGAACAGTCGTGGTGAGGGTTGACCCAGGTTGTGGGTCCTGCAGTCAGCCTGGTTGTCCAAGGCATGTCGAGCAGGTGTCACAGTTACCTGCGTGTTCCTGGACAAACACCTGCCCAGAAGCAGCTTATGGGAGGAAGGGGGGGGGGTCCATTCCAGGCTTACATAATCCAGAGAGAACAGCAGCAAGGGTAGAAGAAGCCGGCTCACTCCATAGCTCAATAGCCGTGAGACATCGCTAACACGCCAGAGCTCAAACTGCCCTGAACATACCTTAGCGCTGGACTGCAAGACCCATCCCTAATGACATACCTCTTCCCCAGCAGGGCTCCACCCGCTGGACGCTCAAGTTGCAAGCTCAGTCATCACACACTGCCTAAGTCCAAGGGGCCGCACATTCAAACCTCACAAGCAGTGAGCCAGGTATCTGGGGTTGAGAGGAAGATGGCCAGAGAGACCGGGGTAAATTTCCCTATATGATGTGATGGGTCCTGCTAGGACACGCCCACTCTCTGGCACCAGTGACACAGTATGCCCTTCCATTGGGAGCCCCTCTTACCCAGTGCAGCACTGGGACTTCCAACACTCCACCCAAACTCTGTCCTTCTACGTTCCTGCTTTGGGAAGTTCCATCTTCGCGGCCCTGAACTTCTAGGTCAGTGTGGAAACCTGCAGCTCAGCACCAGGCCTGCCCAGGCCCTGGGTGACCTTGGAAAGCAGAGCAGTCTGGTTTCCACAGGGGCCCCGAGGCCCCTCAGCAGCACCACTTGTGGCTGGTGCAGGGTGTGGAGTGAGGCTGGAGGTTCAGACCCCAAACCTGAGAAAATCTATGCAGAATACAAGAGGTCCATTTGGGCTCAGCTTGAGGCTTCAATCCATGCTTGGCTGTAGCTGGAGTTTATCCAAATGCATGCTGGGTAAAAAGGGAAAGAATGAAATTGCTCATCTCATCTCAACTGGCCAGCAATGAAAGCCCTGGCTTTTAGGGCAATTGTCTTTCTTGAGAACCCCTCCCCCCTCTTTATTAAGCCATAAATGGATTTATCCATTCACGTGGTCGGAGACCTCTGCGCATTGCTGTACCAGGGACTCAGCCTTCAACACAGGAATCTGAGGATACTTAAAATCCATTTCTGCCTCTTCAACCGTGCTTCCCAAGTCTCTTGTCCAGCCATCTCACAATGAAAACTGCATTTAGTCCATCCCCAAGAGGCCCCATAGCCTTAACTTTTCCAAAAGCTTGAATCCAAGCTCCATGGAAAATCTTCCTGTGAGGCCCCACAACATCACCAGGAAAGTTCCACCGTGCCAAGACACGGTGGTACAATGTAAACATCGCCATCCAAAAGAGACGACGATAGCAACGAGGAATGGGACTCATGCAAGACAAAAACCAGGAAAAGAGGATTTGGGATAGGGGAAGGGAGGGCGGTGGGAGGGGATTGTGATCATGCATATTATCCATGTGTATGGAAGTCATCAATAGATAGTTAACAATAAAAAAAAAAAAAAAAAACCAAGCAAGGCAAACATTACATGTCATAGCATCAGGTCCCGCTGCAGGGTATCACACAGTGGGCTAAGGACAAAGGGCTTGGGCAGTGCTGCCCCCCGAGGTCATCCTCTGGGCCTGGCTATACTCACGGCCCATGGCTTCCGTGGACCGCTGTTCCACACTCTTGGCTTCTTTAACTTCCTGGGGTCCCGCCCCCGACGCTGGGCCTCACCCACATGTCTTAATCCTTTGCCCTTTCCCATGCTGCCTGGCTTTGCAGGCTTGGTTTTAAAATTTCAATGGATGCTTCTGCGACCCCCCGCAACTCTTGCACTGTGCGTGACTGCGAACCAGCAATGAGGGCCAAGTCTGTGACGGGGGGGGGGGGGGGGGGGGGGGGGTCCGCTACACTTCCTGGGCCTGCGTGAATCTCAGCAGCTGTGGCCTAGACAGCTGGACACATGGAGAAGTGAATCCCAGAGACACAGTTCCTAGGTGGGCTTGTGCGTGCAGGGCACTCCGGGGGTCTCTTCTCAAACAAAGTATCTGAGATGAGTTTATCCTTTTATACCCTGAGGTTGGGATGGGCGGGGTCTTGCCCATTCCTGAGAGTTCCTCAAGAGCATCTTTCTTCTTCTTCTTTTTTTTTTTTTTTTTAATATTTTAATTTATTTATGTATTTGACAGAGAAAGAGAGAGAGAGAGAGAGAATGGGCACACCAGGGCCTCCAGCCACTGCAAACGAACTCCAGACGCATGCGCCCCCTTGTGCATCTGGCTTATGTGGGTACTGGGGAATCGAACCGTGGTCCTTTGGCTTTGCAGGCAAACGCCTTAACTGCTAAGCCATCCCTCCAGCCTAGCATCTTCCTTCTTAACTGAATGCAAAATATGTGACTTCTTTTTAATGATGATAATCTCTTTAAAAACTACTTTCTTTAGCCTCATAAACACACAGGCTTTTCTGAAAACACCAACTTTTTCAAATTGTTACGTTGATTTTCGCTCACAAATCTCAGCTTAAACTTGGCCAGCATCACTCATTAAGACTCATGCAATGTTGGATCAATTTGAAATTTCTTTCACTCAATCAATTATTGTGCTGTCTTATCCTCAGTCTACAAAAATTTCAGAAAAATTTCAAGATGGAGATGAATTCTTTGCCAGAATGTAACATGAGAGGACTTTGGTGTCATGTCTGGTAGAGACCTTATGCTGGTTTGGAACCTCACGAGCCCGGCCGTCACTGCCCATATTCCCACTTTTATCTTTTGCTCCCACTGGGATCCCTTATTTTATTTTTTAAAAATATTTTATTTTTATTTATTTGAAAGAGGGAAAGGGGCAGAGTGAGTGAGAGAGAGAGAGGAGGAGAGAGAGAGAAAAGCAAACAGATAGAATGGGTGTGCCAGGGCTTCTAGCCACTGCAAACAAACTCTAGACACATGCACCACCTTGCGCATCTGGCTTATGTGGGTCTGGAGCATTGACCTGAGGTCCTTTGGCTGTGCAGGCAAGCGACTTAACCACTCAGCCATCTCTCCAGCTCTGGGATCACTTATTAAGCTGTGCTTAGAATGGGCTCTACATCTCTAGCCTGCATCTCCAAGGTCTCCTATATTCCTCTGGAAAACCAGTTTCACAAGCTTGAGACCACATGGTCATCTTTAATTACCAATAACCCCACTCTTTGTACTAGTTCTCTGTATTAATCACTGCCTCTCTCTCCACATGCCACCAAGTGCCCTGATCTCTAGACAAAAGAACTGTCAGGAAGTACATGAGGGAGGAAGCATTTATTTTGTGTGGGTTTTTTTTGTTTGTTTGTCTGGTGTTTTTTTTTTTTTTTTTTTTTTTTTTTGTTTTGCTGCTGTTGTTTTCCAAGGTAAGATCTCACTTTAGCTCAGGCTGATCTGGATTTCACTTTGTAGTCTCAGGGTGGCCTCAAACTCATGGTAATCCTCCTACGTCTGGCTCCCGAGTGTTGGGATTAAAGGCGTGTGCCACCACGCCTGGCTATTTATCTTGGCTCACAGTTTCAGAGGGTTCTTTCCATGGCTGCTTGGCCCTGTGTGTTTGGTGAGAACATGCTGGCAATGGGAATGTGTGGTGGAAGCTGGTTTTTCACTTTTTGGTGGACAGAAAAGCAGAGAAAGGCATGCAGGAAGAGATCAGGGCAAGACATCTTCCAGAGACATATCACAGGGACCTCCTTCCACTACCTAACTCCAGTTCTTACCTTTCACTGCTTCCCAATGATGCCATCACATTATGAATCATCAGAGATGAAACCACTCATATCAGAATCCTCATGATCTAATCTCACTGGAGATGCCCTTGAGCACATGCAAGTGTCTGTTTACTAATCTACTGACTGTTTCTCAAACCAGTCAAGATGACATCATGATGAACCACAGAAAGCATGATGGTGAACTTTCTGTGCCTGAGTGTCAGTGCCACGAAGCCTAGCTGTTTGATCAAAAACCCATCAGTAATGCTGTGAAGGTGTATGTGTTTGTGGAATCTGTAATCCGTTGCCTGTGAGTGAGCAAGGTAAGCATACTCCATGAGGTAGCTGGGTCTCATCTGATCAGCGGAGGGCTTTAAGGTAAAATCTGTCATGGCAGTGACCTTGGGATGACTCAGAAGGCACCATGGTTCTGGGAAGAAGTGACAGAGGAGTGCTCAGTACTGTGATATCTCTATCACACCTTCCAAGGCTCAGGGTCTATTGCAGAAGAGGTGGCAGAAAGAATGTAAGAGCCAAAGGAAGGGTAGGACTCCTTACAACATGCTCCTCCAGACACAAAATGGCCTGGATATCCATGACCTCACAGTGCCTGACACTACCTACACAAGACCATCATAATAGGAGGAAAGGATCATGACATCAAAATAAAAGAGAGACTGATTGAGAGGGGGAGGGGATATGATGGCAGAGTGGAGTTTCAAAGGGGAAAGTGGGGGGGAGGGAGGGCATTACCATGGGATATTGTTTACGATCATGGAAGTTGTTAATAAAAAATTAATTATTAAAGAAGAATAAAATCTGTCGCTTCCTGAAGAAGACATCTCTCTCTCAGATCAAAGGTGAAACCTACTGGACATGCCTGGTTTAGGAGATTCTTTTCCCCCAGGCTGCATTCCACACCGAGGCTGGCCCTCTGCCCTTCCATCCCCACTGGCTCTGCCAAGAATGCGTGCCCGAAAGTTGATCCTTTCTAGGTGACACCAGGGTCCACCCGGTAAGAGGCAAGTACCAAGCCTCTTATTTAGACCCTACCGCTCTTTGTGTGGCTGTGGGCTACATTGTCACACCTCTTCAAACCCACGGTCGCAAACCGAAGGGTTGGCTTAAGTTTCCCAAGGTCTGTTGCTTTGCTCTGCACCCTTGGGGGCAAACTGCCAACAGCAAACTGACTTTTTTTTTTTCTCTCTCTCTCTCAAAACCTTGAAGGCCTCTGTGGACTTTTACTTCCATAGTCAGCCTCCCTTGGCTGCCTTCCAAGGACACCCCGTGCCTCCCCATGCTCATCTATTCCCTCTCCTGGATTTTCCAGTGGGTTTCTGGGTGGCGGAAGAGGCCAATGTCGGATCCCAGGCACTTTCTGGAAGCAAGCAACCTTGAATTCTGGCTTCTCTTGTCCTTTCGGTAGGTGCCTGTCCTCAGGCCATTTCAGAGATGTCAAAGGCAAGGGTCACCGTACTGCTGCTTCTGTCCTACGTCCATGGGGTCAGGCAGAGGGGGAGTCTGGCTCATGGGCCACCTTCAAGCCCGTGCAGGTCTCTGGATCAAGTAACCGCATAGGATAATGGGTGAGGATGAATTTGTGATCAGTGGGCTCTCGCTCTCTCTCTCTCTCTCTTTTTTTTCTGCTACAGCTCTTGGCATTTTACTAGAAGAATTTTAAAAAGACACACATATGTAGTTAAACAGTAACAAACTTCATTAAGAGCAAAGCGAGAGGGGAGGTTTACTACCACCCAAAGGGCAGCGGGCCACCGGAGTGGAGAGTACTCAAGGGCACCAGGAAGTAGTCTGGGGTTTGCTTTATGTGATTTTCTTTTTTGGGGGGGGGGAGGAGATAGATACTTTGCTAGGGATGTAGTTTGAGTGATCCTCTGGTTTGCTTGATAAGCTTGGGTTATGTGTTTGTTTTTTTTCTATTCTCACGTTCCTTCTCACGATGCAGTTGATTTTAATCGTATGTAAGCCATTATACATAGGCAAATGATGGCAAATAGAGGTTTCTCCCTAAAAGTTCACTTAGAGGACATAGTTTGCCTTTCTGTTCACGTACCCCAAACCAATCTAGATTTGCTGGTACCTGCCTATTCCAATCCCAGATCTAAGAGTATATTTGAGAAGAAGAAGGGGAGGAGAAACCCAGTTCATTGTGCGCAGTGGTGTGTCCATGCAGCTCGGTACAGATTGGGGGTCCTGGGTTCCCGGCAGGTCGCTAGGTGCGTTGTGCAGAAGTGTGTGTTCACTGCTCAAGCCAAGCAGGGCCTTGGGTGACTCAACCAGTCCCTGTGCCTCACCTTTAGAGATATTGGACATTTCTGATTCGGTTTCATGCAATATGGAAAGCAGCAGAATGTGTATTGATTTCTTTGTCATATCTGTTCCTCCATGCAGTCAACATTTATTGAGTTCCGGCTCTGTGAGGATGTTGCGCCAGACTTCAAGGGTCCAGAGGTGGAAAAAAAAAAAAAAAAACCAAACACAATCCTTTCCCCTTAATGAGCAAGAGGGAGAGAGTTGATGGTCACATATTCTTATTGCCATCACTTCAATTTTATACAGTAACATGCAATTCGATGCACTTTAACATTAGTGTCTAGATGGATATCATCAAGTCCATTGTGAAAAATCACTTGATTCTTTTTGGCTGAGCTGCAAATGCTTTCTTCTGGGAGGAGAGCGTGGTGCTCAGTAAGGGATATGGTTAGGATGCTGCGGAAAAGAAGAGACGATGGTTTCTATCACAGTCTGTAACAGCTGCCTGTATAGAGATAAGCTCGCAGATTTTAACAACTTATTCATGTATATATGGTTTTTTTTTGGGGGGGGGGTTGAGGTAGAGTCTTGCCGTAGCCCAAGATGACCTGTAATTCACCATGCAGTCTTAGGGTGGCCTCGAACTCACGGTGATCCTCCTACCTCTGCCTTCCAAGTGCTGGGATTAAAGGCGTGCGCCACCACACCCGGCCCATGTTTCTCATTTATATTTATTCTTGAGATCTTGTGATTTGAACCCTGCACCTCATGACTATGATGCAGGAATTCTACTACTGATGAGCTGAATCCAATCTTTGCATTTATTTAGTTTTGTTGTTGTTACATTACTGGCTCATTTTGTAGCTAGCTTTTTATTTTTATTTTTATTTTTTATTTTTCTAGGTAGGGTCTCGCTCTAGCCCAGGATGACCTGGAATTCACTCTGTAGTCCTCAGGGTGGCCTCGGACTCATGGCGGTCCTCCTACCTCTGCCTCTTGAGTGCTGGGATTAAAGGTGTGCGCCACACACCTGGCTCCGTTTTTCTTTTACAGAAGCCACATTGCCAACCTCTTCCGCCTTTTCTTCTTCCATCTTTAATAACCTTACAAGATTCTCTCTCTGATGACTTTCTTTATTTGAATTTGATGACCTTCTTTCAAAAGGAATAAGTCTTTTCATGTATATTTCCTAGTGATGATACCTCATTTCTTCTCTCTCTCTCTTTTTTTTCTAAGTAGATTAAGCTTCTCCATATTGGAATTCTTAGTTTATTATATTTGTTTCATTTTTTAGTGCAGGGGTTGATCCAAGGCCCTCCCTGCATGCTAGGAAGATGCTCTACTGCTGAGCTTCCCCTGCCCTTGTATCTGTATATCTACCTCATGCTCAGCCCTTATAACAAAGATGAAAACAAAAACACTTGGTGATATTTCCTTTGTGACTATTTCCATGTAGGAAGTTCCTAGTCAGATGTGAAGCACATCTTGTGGTGGTGGTTGTAACCTTGTTATAGTTGCAGGAGGTGACGACGCTATGTTAGCCATTTGTACGTATTTGGGCATTATGTGACAGGCATTTACTCCAACCTTTAGACCCCTGTACTGTGTCAAAGACCAGCTTGGTGCCGGGCGTGGTGGTGCAAGTGTTTAATCCCAGCACCTGGGAGGCAGAGGTAGGAGGATCGCTGTGAGTTCGAGGCCACCCTGAGACTACACAGTGAATTCCAGGTCAGCTTGGGCTAGAGTGAGACCCTACCTCAAAACAAACAAACAAACAAACAAACAAAAAACAGCTTGACCCCAATTTTTGCTTATCTTGAAAGTAACAAAAGTGAGATGAGAAATCTTGGCAACTGTAGTTGATAAGCATAACCGTAACACCTGATGGATCTAAGGTGTAAGCTGGAGGAGGGAAGAGAAATACAAAAATGAGCCAGTTCAGCTATATTAGGGAAATGTGATTTTTTTTTTCTGACTAGACTGAATACTGATGAGACTGAATATCGTAATACACAGTTGTAAAAGGTCCATCATTACAGAAACATATCATAGCCAACTTCAGCATAAAACTACAGGTACATACAACTTCAATATTAATTAAAGATATAAGTCTGTTAGAACACAACGGAAGTACTAAGCTGACCTAATATGCCAACAGACTACATGAAGAATTCATGAAGATGACTGGTCACAAGTAGGATGTGCTTCCTCCAATTAAAAAAAAATAAGTAAGGCTGGAGAGATGGCTTAGCAGTTAAGGCATTTTTCTGAAAAGCCTAAAGACCTGTATTCGACTCTCCAGATCCCACATAAGCCAGATGCACAAAGGTGAGGGAAGCATGCAAAGTTGCACATGCCCAGTAGGTGGCGCAAGTGTCTGCAGTTCGATTGCAGTGGCTGAGGCCCTGGCATGCCAATTCTCTATCTCTGATCTCTCTGTCTCTTGCTCTTTCTAAAATTAAAAATTAAAAAAAATAAGTAAAATGTGATGCCTGATACCTGAAGGCAGCTAGGTAGCCTTAGGATGGTTGGTTGCCCAGGGAGCCAACCAATTAGGTAGAGGGCTGGAACTCTGAGCCCATCTCCATTACCAGGGAGGGGAGAGGGTCCGAAGGGTCAGTTGATCAGCAGTGGCCAATGATTCAATGAGTCCTTGCAACTTAAAGAACTCTCAGTTTATTTTATTTATTTGTTTGTTTGAGAGAGAAACAGATAGACACAAAATGGGCATGCCAGGCCCTCTTGTCACTGCAAACTAACTTCAGACACATGCTCCACCTTGTGCATCTGACTTTACATGGGTACTGGGGAATCAAACCTGGGTCTTTCGGCTTTGCAGGCAAGCATCTTAACTGCTAAGCCGTCTCTCCAGCACCGTGATTTTTTTTTTTTTTTAAGACAGGGTACCGAGAGTTAGTTGTCTATTGCTGAACACGTGAAGGTGCTGGCAGGCTGACATGACTGCAGGGTATGAAAGCTTCAATCCCTCTGTAATAAATCAGCAAAAGTTTTTTTTTTTTTTTTAAAGCAACTGAAAATACACAGATTACATACCCCTTGGGATGGCTACTATGAAAAAAGTAATAAAACGTTGGCAAAGTTGTGAGGAAATTGTGTACTCTTAGTGGCATCGCATGGTACAACTGCTATGGAAAAGCAATATGGTGTTTACTATGATTTTCAAAATGGCATTGACCAATTTGCTTTTCTTGTTTGTGAGCTATGCCATAGATTTGAAAGGAAGTTCTCTCTAACTGTATGACTTTGATGGCTTGGGCATATTAGCATTTAAATGTCTAGCCTATCATATATAACTTGTATTTTAGAGACTTCTTTCTTATTCCAATTTTAAAATATTCCTTGATAAAAAAAATACTATAAGTAAAGAAGTGTACTTGAAAAGAACAGTTCTTTTATTTTCTTGGATAACTACATTTGCTGTAAAGTATAGTTTTTTGGGGTGTGTGTGATGTGTATGTGTATGTGGTGTGTGTATGTGTATGGTGTGTGTGTATGTGCGTGGTATGTGTAGTGTGTGAATAAGTGTGTATATGTGTGTGTTATGTGTGTGTGTGTGTGTGGTACGTGTATGTGTGAATGTGTGAGGATATTTTCAGATGCCTATACAAAAACTCTGATAGAGTGATAAAATTTTTATACCTATCTCCCTGGCATGTGGTTCAGAGAACATCAGGGAAGAAGAGACAGAAAGAGCGTAAGAGCTGCAGAGCTAAATGAGACATCCCTCTCACCCCCCTACCCCAGGGCTCAGGAACAGCTCATGGAAGTGGGGACAGACAAAACAAATGTAAGAGCCAGAGGGTGGGGAGGAGTGCTGTGGAATGCTGTCTTCCTGACATGACGTGTCGCTGCATTCATGACCTCAGGAACTTTTATGACCTGCACAGTATTGGGCCGTCAACACTCCATCAGAGATGGTGGAGGAGGGCAAAAAATATGAGACATCAAAGTAGCCGAGTGACTAGTTGGAAAGAAGAAAGGGTTTGGTGAAAGGGGAGAAAGGGTATAAGAGAAGCTCTTGGAGGGCTGGAGAAGATGGCTTAGTGGTTAAGGCACTGACCTGCAAATCCTAAGGACCTAGGTTCCCAGAACTCACATAAACCAAGGTGGTACATGCAACTGGAGTTAGTGTTTGCAGTGGCTACAGACCCTGGTGTGCCCATTCTTTCTCTCTAATAAATAAATTTTAAAAAGTATTAAGGGCTGGAGTGATGGCTTAGTGGTTAAGGCACTTGCCCACGAAGCCTAAGAACTCATGTTCAAATCCCCGGGTCCCATGTAGCCAGATGCAGTGATGCAAGTGCACAATGTTGCACATGCCCACAAGGGGGCGCATGCATCTGGAGTTCACTGAGGGTTCCTGGTGCACCCATTCTCTCTCTCTCTGCTACTCTCTCTCAAGACAAAAATAACAAAAAAGTATTAAAAAAGAGAAGTCATTGGGAGGGGATTATGATCAAAATATATTATATATATGTGTGTATATATATATAATGTATGAAAATTATAAATAAAAACTTTTTTTAAAAAAAGTGTAAGAGCTACAGTAAGGGAGGAGTCTTATGTCAAGCTGTTTTCTGGACATGACATGGCCGTTACATTCATAAACTTAGTCATAAAGTGGTGATTGTCTGCCCAAGACCTACACAAGACAGGGGCCATCAACACTCTGTAATGGATGGGGTAGAGGCTTACAAAACCCCACCCTCCTTGAGAACTTATAGGCAGTTAATAGTTGCAGAGGGACGGGGAAACATTTTCTTCAGTAGTGTAGCAACTGGCAAATAGCTCTTCACTCAGGCTTATATAATCAATCCTAACTCAACTCATTAGGGGACACACATGAGAGTAGACGCAGGCACTAGTTTGGAGACGAAGATCAGCAGGAGTGGGGGGAAGGGCATAAGAGAGGGGAATGAGATAAAGAGTAAATGTGATGAAAATACATGGTTATATATGTTTGGAACTATCAAAAAACCTCTTCACTTTGATAAATTATTTCTTTGTTTGCTTAAAAAAATTTTTTTTTGATTTTTCGAGGTAGGCTCTTGCTGTAGCCCTGAATGACTAGGAACTCACTATGTAGTCTCAGGCTGGCCTCAATCTCATGGTGATCCTCCTCCTGTCTCCCGAGTGCTAGGATCAAAGGGATGAAGAGACGGCTTAGCGGTTAAGGCACTTGACTGTGAAGCCTAAGGACCTGTGTTCCACTCTCCAGGTCCTACATAAGCCAGATGCACAAGGTGATGCAAACATGAAAGGCCCACATGGGCACAAGGTGGCATATGCATTTGGGATTCAACTGAAGTGGCTGGAAGTCCTGGTGCACCACTTCTCTCTTTCTCTCTCACTCACTGTCTCTCCTAAATAATTTTTTAAATATTTTTCTCAATTTTTATTAACATTTTCCATGATTATAAAAAATATCCCATGGTAATGCCCTCCCTACCCCCACTTTCCCCTTTGAAATTCCATTCTCCATCATATCCCCTCCCCATCTCAATCAGTCTCTCTTTTATTTCGATGTCATGATCTTTTCCTCCTCTTATGATGATCTTGTGTAGGTAGTGTCAGGCACTATGAGGTCATGGATATCCAGGGCATTTTATGTCTGGAGGGAGCATGTTGTAAGGAGTCCTACCCTTCCTTTGACTCTTGCATTCTTTCCGCCACCTCTTCCGCATTAGACCCTGAGCCTTGGAAGGTGTGATCGAGATGTTACTCAGTACTCCAGTCACTTCTTTCCAGCACTATGATACCTTCTGAGTCATCCCAAGGTCACTGCCATCTGAAAAGAGAAGATTCTCTACCCAAAGTGAGAGTAGCATTAATATAAGGGTATAAATATTAAGAGAAGTGCTTACTGGGCAGTTTAATAAGCATAGTATATACATTTATCCAGACATCAGCAGATGTTACACCCCTAGGGCTCATGACTACCCCTGTTTTAAGTTTTCAGTATCAGGGATGTATTCCCCCCCATGGAGCAGGCCTCCAGTCCAATTGGAGGGCAGTTGGTTTCCACCATGACAGATGTGCCACTATTGCACCCGTTGGCTCATTTGGCCTGGCTGGCCAATTATAAGGCTTGCAGTGTCCACTGTTGAGTATCTTCACTGGTGGTATCTCTTTCTCCCATTGAACTACATATAGAATGGCTTCTTCCAGCTTTCTCTCAACTGCTCTACATGGAGGAGGTTATCAGCTCAGTTCCAGCAGGATTTCTCAGTGGCCTTGCAGCCCAAGTATGTGGAGTCTTCAGCAATACTAAATAATTTTTTTAAGTCAGGTATGGTAGCTCAAGCCTTTTGCTTAAGCATTGGGGAGGCTGAGATAAGAGGATCACCATGAGTTTGAAGCCAGTCTGGTCTATAGGTGAGTTCCAGGTAACCCTGCACTAGAGTGAGACCTTACCTCAAAAAAAAAAAAAAAAAATCCCGAGCCAGGTGTCGTGGTACACGCCTTTAATCCCAGCACTCGGGAGGCAGAGGTAGGAGGATCACCATGAGTTTAAGGCCACCCTGAGACTACATAGTGAATCCCAGGTCAGCCTGGGCCAGAGTAAGACCCTACCTTGAAAAACAAAACAAAACAAAAATTCCCCAGAGTTTATTTTTTAAAAAAAATTTGAGGGACTGGAAGGATTTCTCAGTGGTTAAGGCACTTGCCTAAAAAGTCTAATGACCTGGGTTCAATTCTCCATTACCCACGTAAAGCCAGATGCACAACATGGCACGTGCATCTTGAGTTTGTTGGCAGCAGCTGGAGGCCCTGGTGCACCCATTCTCTCTCTCTCTCTCTCTTCTCTCTATTTCTCTCTGCTTACAAATAAATAAATAAACAAGCATATTTTTAAAAGTTTGAGGCAAGGCCTTTCTATAAAGCTCAGACTATCCTTGAACTTAGCTTCCTGAGTGTTGGAATTATAGGCATATACTACTAAGTTTGGCTCTTTTGTGATAATACACAATTTAAATAATTTGATATTGTATCCTACTGCAATGCTACATGCAAATTAATACATTTTTGCCTTTTTTTCTATAACTGTTTTGCAATTTGTAACCTTTAAAAGCTTGATGTTGGAGTCAGGTTCACATTGCTGGCAGGAAACACCTAACCAAGAGCAGCTTGTGGGGGAAAAAGGGTTTTATTTTGGCTTATAGATTTGAGGAAAGCTCCATGATGGCAGGGGAAAATGATGGCATGAGCAGAGGGTGGGCATCACCTCATGGCCAACGTCAGATGGACAACATCAGCAGGAGAGTGTGCCAAACTGGTAAATAGCTCTGTGAAAGAGGAAACTGGCTATAACACCCATAAGACTGCCCCCAACAATATACTGTCCCCAGAAGGATTGTTTTGTTTTGGTTTGGTTTTTCGAGGTAGGGTCTCACTCTAGCCCAGGCTGACCTGGAAGTCCCTATGTAGTCTTAGAGTGGCCTTGAACACATGGCAATCCTCCTACCTCTCCTTCCTGAGTGCTGAGATTAAAGCCATTTGCCACCATGCCTGGCTTTCCAGGAGGATTCAATTCCCAAATTGCCATCAGCTGGGAACCCAGCTGTCAGACCATTTAAGTTTATGGGGAACACCTGAATCAAACCACCACACTTGATCTTATAGTGTTGTCAAAAGTCCAATACGATAGTATGTGAGACATTAAAATTCAGTAACAGCCAGGTATGGTGGTACACACCTTTCATCCCAGCACTTGGGAGGCAGAGGTCAGAGGATTGCTGTGAGTTCAAGGCCAGCCTGAAACTACATAGTAAATGCCAGGCCAGCCTGGGCTAGAGCGAGATCCTACCTTGAAAAACCAAAATAATAACTACGATAGTAATAGATGCAATAACATACAATACTGTAATTACTTAAGTCACAGTTTCTATTCAAATAACTTTTGTAACTGAAACACTAAGCTCCTATTGATCTTCACTTATTCATTTCTATTGCAATGTTTATATTTATTTTATCTTTTGTAGATCATAATTGTGCTTTGAGTATGCATATTTGGACCAATTCTTTCATATATATATATGTATATATATGTACACACATGTACACACACACACATATATATATGTATATATATATATATATATTTTTTTTTTAACTTGAGAGAGACTGATCATGGATGTGCTAGAAGGTCCTGCTATAGCAATTGAACTCCAGAAGCATGCATCACTTTGTGCATCAGGCTTCAGGTGGGTACTTGTGAGTTGAACATAGGCCATGAGGCTTTGCAAGCAAGTGCCTTTAACTGCTGAGCCATCTCTCCAGTGAATATTTGGCCCAGTTTTTATGTGACCTTTATGTGAAGCCTATTGGTTACCATTTTGACAGATCCATGGCCTGTATAATTTTAAGTATATATCAATGAGGATGGTATTGGATTATGGAATCATATGTCTTGTTAGTTTGAGTTATTTAAGGTTGTAGATCATCTTATTTATTTTTAAAATAGCTTATTTATTTATTTGAGAGAAAGAGGGAGGGAGAGACAGAGAGGAAGAGGCAGATAGAGAGACAGAATGAGCACACCAGGGCCTCTAGCCACTGCAAATGAACTCCAGCCACCTTGTGCATCTGGCTTACGTGGGTCCTTGGTAATCAAATCTGGGTCCTTAGGCTTTGCAGGCAAGTGCCTTAACCAGTAAGCCATCTCTCCAGCCCATCTTTTTCATTTTTAAAATTATTTATTTGCACGTGTGTGTGTATGGACGTGTCAGAGTCTCTTGCAGCTGGAATCAGTGCCCATCTTGTTTTATGTGCCTGGTTGGGGAATTGGATTCTGGCCATCTCTCCAGGCCCATCTTATTCAAATTTTTGTTTTGTTTTGTTTTTCCAAGTAGTGTCTCCCTTTTAGCTCAGGCTGACCTGGAACTCACTCTGTAGTTCCAGGCTGGCTTCAAACTCAGCAATCCACCTACTTCTGCCTCCCAAGTGCTAGGATTAAAGGTGTGGGCCACCACATCCAGTCCCATCTTATTCTTTTTTTGTTTGTTTAATTTTTGTTTTTTGAGGTAGGGTCTTGCTCTAGCCCAGGCTTAGGGTTGGGATTAGGTTTGCTATCTGTCTGGGTTTATTTTTGTCTTCCAAAGTATTTGTAATTGTGCTGGGATATAGGGGCCCACATTAGACATTTGATCTCAGACAACATCTCTGCCTTGCTCTACATGTCATCTTGAGTTAGTTTTCAATACTCTCTGTCCTGATAATCCTTCCTCCCTAAACAGAGAGATGAACTTTAATATCAGTTTCCCTTTTTATTATCAGATTTTGAGCTATCAATGTGTGTTGGTTATAAAAACAAACCAAATAAACAGAAAAGTACAAATACAAGTAAAAGTGACCTACATATTATGTGTCAGATTTACACAGAATTTCCACAGCTAATTAATTTAGTGTTTCAGTGATATTTTCTTTCCTTTACATCTTTCCTTTTTTTTTTGAGGCAGGGTCTCGCTCTAGCCCAGGCTGGCTTGGAATTCACTGTGCAGTCTCAGAGCGGCCTGGAACTCACGGAGATCCTCCTACCTCTGCCTCCCCAGTGCTGGGATTAAAGGCGTGCACCACCACGACTTTCTGTTTAATCACCACTTTATCCCTTGTTCCTTTGCATACACACCCTCAAGACTTCACGTTTGTCTTTTCGTAGATTTGGATACCGTGCCCTCATGAATGCAGGGAAAGAATGTATTTTTCTTCTAACGTCTTTCTGAAAGCTAGCACACCTCTCAGGGGTTAAAATCGAGCAGCAAGGCTGGCGGACATCCCTGTCACCCTGGCACTTGAGCGGTGGCGGACAGAGGCAAAATGAGGAATTTGAAGCAGCCTGGTACACGGTGAGACCGTGTCATGAACAAAACGAACTGTGCTACGTGCTTGGCCCCGTGTCAATCACCTTTAATCACTGAACCATCTCCCCAGCTCTGCAATTTATCTTTTTTTATTAGGCTAAAAAAATATATATATCTGCACTGTCACTTCTGACAGAGTTCTCATTTTCTAGTTTAAGGACAAAGGGCCCTGCAACTTTTTTTCCATGGCCAGTTCGTATTCATAGAAACTGGGCATTTAAGGTCACGAAAAAGTTTCATTTTATAAGAGGAAGCAAATTGTATTGATCAATTTTCTTCTAATGAAGGTCTCCTTTGCCATAGAATCCCCTTTACATTTGAAATTTGGAGGTAAAAATATTTTTCTTTTCATCCATATTAGGTAACAATTCTTTCAGTAGGTATCTTTTCATAACTGCAGTGGTCCGTGGCTTAACTAGAAGCTCATAAAGAAATGTGATGAAGGCTGGAGAGATGGCTTAGTGGTTAAGGCATTTTCCTGCAAAGCTGAAGGAACTCAGTTCAATTCCTCAGGACCTACATAAGCCAGATGCATAAGGTGGCGCATGCGTCTGGAGTTCGTTTGCAGCAGCTGGAGGCTGTGGTGCACCCCTTCTCCCTCTCTCTGTCTGCCTTTCAAGTAAATAAATAAAATAAAAATAAATAAATAAATAAATAAAAGTAAATAAATAAATAAATGCTCTCAAGTAAATAAAAAATAAATACAATTTAAAAAAAGAAATGTAATGAGGTGAAAATTATGTAACTTTGCATTTATTTCATATAAATAAATATAAAATGTGCTGGGTGTCACGGCATACACTCAGTCCCAACCACTCAGAAGACTGAGGTACTATGCTCAACATAATTACATATTAAATGTGAAAACCATTTCTTCTTTTCTCTTTTTAAATTTTTGTTTATTTTTATTTAGTTGAGAGTGACAGAGAGAGAAAAAGGCACAGAGAGAGAGAGAGAGAGATTGAGAGAGAGAGAGAATGGGTGCACCAGAGCCTCCAGCCAATGTAAATGAACTCCGGATGCATGCGCCACCTTGTGACATCTGGCTTACGTGGGTCCTGGGGAATCGATCCTTGAACCGGGGTCCTTAGGCTGCACAGGCAAGCACTTAACCGCTAAGCCATCTCTCCAGCCTGTGAAAATCATTTTTGTTTCTGTGTGTGTGCAGGTGCATGTGCACATATGTACGTACGTGTGCGTGTTGTGTGTGTGCACGCGTGTGCCAAAGGACAACATCAAGTGTCATTCCTCAGGCATTGTAAACCTTTAGTGAGTTAGATTCCTGCGATAGTCTGGAGCTCGGTACCCGGCTGGCCAGCGAGCCCCAGGGATCCACCTGTCTCCACCTCCCATTGCTGGAATCACAAGTGGGCATAACTAGGCCTAGCTGGTTTTATTTTTTAATATTTTATTTGTTTAATGCGGGGGGGGGGGGAGAGAGAGAGAGGAAGAGAGAGAGAGAGAGAGAAAGAGAGAAAGAGAGAATAGGTACATGCAAACGAACTCCAGATGCATGCGCCACCTTGTGCATCTGCCTTACGTGGGTCCTGGGGAATCAAACCTGGCTTGTTAGGCTTCACAGGCACGTGCCTTAACCACTAAGACATCTCTCTAGCTCTGTTTTTTTTTTTTTTTAACATGGTTCTGGGGATCAAATTTAAATCCTCCTGCTTTTAAGGCAAACAATTTACCAGCTGAGCCATCTCCTCCATCCTGAGAACTGTTTGTTTGGTTTTTAATGTGGTACTGGGCTCTATAGCCTCTTGTATACTGGGCAAACACTCTACCACTGAACTATATTCCCAGCCCTGAACATAAAAAACTGTTCCCAGGCTGGGCGTGGTGGCGCACGCCTTTAATCCCAGCACTCGGGAGGCAGAGGTAGGAGGATCGCCATGAGTTCGAGGCCACCCTGAGACTCCATAGTGAATTCCAGGTCAGCCTGGGCTAGAGTGAAACCCTACCTCGAAAAACCAAAAAAAAAAAAAAAAAAATAAATAAATAAATAAATAAAAAACTGTTCCCAGCTTTTGACATGCAAACATTAGTCTCTGCTTCTTTGTCTTAGAAAAGAAACGGGGCTGGAGAGATGGCTTAGTGGCTAAGCGCTTGCCTATGAAGCCTAAGGACCCTGGTTTGAGGCTTGATTCCTCAGGACCCACGTAAGCCAGATGCACAAGGTGGCGCATGCATCTGGAGTTCGTTTGCAGTGGCTGGAGGCCCTGATGTGCCCATTCTCTCTCTCTCTCTCTGTCACTCTCAAATAAATAAATAAATAAAAATAAACAAAAATTAGAAATAAAGAAACACAGCTACCTTATTTTTTAAATTTTTATTTATTTATGGAGAGAGAGAGAGAGAAAGAAAGAGAATGGGTGCATCAAGGCCTCTAATCACTGCAAATGAACTCCAGATTCATGAGCCACCATGTCTATCTGGCTTACTTGTGTTCTGGGGAATTAAACCTGGGTCCTTAGGCTTTGAAGGCAAGTGGTTTAACTGCAAAGCCATCTCTTCAGCCCTGTTATTTTAATTTTTGATCAGTTCCTCTTCTACTGTTTTCTAAATAGGAAGTCAGCATAGAAACAGAGGTTTTGTTTTTTGAGGTAGGGTCTCACTCTAGCCCAGGCTGATCTGGAATTCACTATGTAGTCTCAGGGTGGCCTTGAATATATATGCTTACTTCTAGATGAATAGGGGTCTAGTTCATTTAACTTCTCTGTGGTCACCCATTGTAGGAAGTATTACTATTGACTGGCATTCCAGCTCCAGCTGTGAGTATCAGTATTGCATTTAGTACTGTTGCACATGTCTACTTGGTCTTCTATATACGTACTTAACGATTTTAAGAGTGGAATTGTTGCTGGGCACGGTGGTACATGCCTTTAATCCCAGCACTCAGGAGGAGGCTTTGGTAAGAGGATTGCTGTGAGTCCAAGGTCAGCCTGGGACTACATGTTGAGTTCCAGGACAGCCTGGGCTAGAGGGACTCTATCTTGAAACCTCCCCCCCCACCCGTCCCCAAGGCCCAAAACTGGAATGGCTATTTTTTAATATCTTTTTATTTATTTGAGAGTGACAGAGAGAGAAAGAGGGAAAGAGAGAGAGAGAATGGGTGGGCCAGGGCTTCCAGCCACTGTGAACGAACTCCAGACGCGAGCGCCCCTTGTGCATTTGGCTAACATGGGTCCTGGGGAATGGAGCCTCGAACAGGGGTCCTTAGGGTTTACAGGCAAGCGCTTAACCGCTAAGCCATCTCTCTCCAGCCCATGGAATAGCTATATTTTTAATCTTATTAAATGCGTATGCATATTTTAATCTTATTAAATATTAAATACTGACAATTGGTTTTCTATTGAGAAATGACTCTGTGGGTTTGTATCTTATAAATGCTTAGCATTTTTTAAAGTTTCTGACAATACAATCAGTAGCAAAGACTATACAATGTGTGTGGGGTTTTTGTTGTTGTTGTTACGCTTCTGTGATTTCTAGTGACACTGAAAATTTCTCCATTTGCCTGGCCACTTTGGTTTTCTGTTTGATGAATTACTTGCTCATGTCCTGTGTTTTCATGTTCTATGAGTCTTACAACAGCACCCTTCTGTTACCTTCCTCCTGCTCATTTTACTATTTGTGTCATACATTCTACTTGCACATATGCCATAAATCCACAGTGAAATGTTTTAAATGATATTTTAGCCAATAAGTTAAATCTGAAAAAAAAATTCAAATCTCATATTTCCCCATTAGCTTACCATTTTGGACATGTCTCATTCCTTTGCATAGGTCAAGTTTTCATCTGTTACCATTTTCTGCTTGATGGGTTTAGGTTTACTTTACCGGGGCTTTAGTGCAGGGCTGTTGGTGATGAGTTAATTCTTCTGTAGGTCTGACAGTCTTTTTAGTTTTACTTTTTAAAATTTATTTTCAAGGAGAGAGAGTGGGAGAGCAAGAGAGCGAGCAAGAAACAGAGAGAGCAAGAGAGAAAGAGAGATTGAATGAGGGAGAGAATGGGTGCCCCAAGGCCTCTAGCCACTGCAAATGAACTCCAGATGCATGCACCACTTTGTGGCTTTAGGTGGGTACTGGAGAATTGAACCAGACAATCTCTCTAGCCCCAGTGCCAGTCTCTCTCTCTTCTCTTTTTTTCCCACCTCAGTGTTGGAGAGGTGCTTCCATAGGACACAGCTCTAGGTTGACTTGTAAAGCGATGTTGCTTCACGATGGTCTGGTTTACACCTTGTTGCAGATGAGAAGTCAACTGTTGTGTGGCTCATTCTCAATGCAGTATATTTCTCCTAGTTTACAGTCTCTATTGTTATTTATCTATATTTATTGGCACGTGTGTGTGTGTGTGTGTATTCCAGGGCCTCTTGCCACTGCAAAGAAACACCAGACTCTTGTGCTACATTTTTGAGGCAGGCTTACACGGGTGGCTTGAGAAATTGAACACGCAAGGGAAGGCTTTGCAAGCAAACACCTCTAACCCCGAGCCATCTTCCCAGCTCCCCCACTTTATAGTCTATTTTTTTTCTCTTTTCCTGCCCCCAAAACAAGTTGTGCTGGTATATTTACTATTACTATTTGTGAGGTGGAACTATAGGAAAACCAGGTGCTTGGAATGTGGCAGAATTCGGTTCTGTGAGAACCTTCTCTGAGTGTTTGGAGTTAGAAAATCGACAGCTTGACTTCTCTGTCTCCGGGGGCCACCTGAGCCGCTACTGACAAATGAGCCCCGAGGCACCTGTGGGGTGTGATGGGCACCTGTGGGGTGTGGTGAGCACCTGTGGGGTGTGGTGGACACCTGCGCAGGGCCTGTCACAGGCTCCCCTCATTGAATTCCCACTATAGCTTTAACAAGGTTAGAGCAGCGTCGCTGTGAGCGTGAAGGGTTGGGTCCCTCTCTGGTTCCAATGGCTCCTGAAACCCAGAACCCGGTGGTCGAGTTTCCTTTGAAGACTTTCTGCCCGCAGCTTTTAAGTTCCAGGTGGAATGACCCTGTGGATTTGCCGGTGGGTAGTGTCCCACCTTTGGCAGAAAGATGTTTTGTTGTTGTTGTTTTAAGTTTAATTTGGGGTGGGTGGAGAGAATGGGCGCACCAGGACCTTCAGGCTCTGCAAAGGGAACTCCAGACGCATGCACGGCCAGTCCTGGGGAATCGAACCTGGATCCTTAGCCAAGCGCCTTAACCGCTAAGCCATCCCTCTCCAGTCCGAGAAGTACAGTTTTAAGCAGTCACTTGTGGGCAGGGCAGCGGCCTGACCCCAGAAGTCACACTCCCAACCGCTGCAGGTGTCGATGGCACCTGTCTCGTGGTGGGGACAGGCCTAGTGACAAAGGGCGCGGCGGATGATGGCGCACAAGTCCCCTGGGCCGCCCAGGCCAGCCCGAGGTCGGAGGGCGATCCCCCGGCGGCGCGCCCGCCCCTTCCTCCCGTTCCCTTTCTCCTTTTCCGCGCCCGCCGCCGCTCAGCACGCCCGGGCGGAGCCCGTCCCGCCCCGGCTGGGGACCCCGCGCGCGACCCGACCCGGCGGACCCGGGACAGGACAGGGGCCAGCGCGGGGACCCCCGCGGCCGCGCAGCAGGTGAGACGGGGAGGCGCGCAGGTGGCTGTGGGGGAACCCGCAGGTGCCCCGTGCCGAGCACGAGCCCCCGCCGACGTCCCCACGCGCGGGGTGCGGCTCGTGCTCGCCGACAGTTCCTCAACCACCCAAACTTGGGAAACGTCCAGTGCCAGCGTGGCCGGTCCCCTGAGAGATCGAAGTGGCCCAGGGCGGGTAGAGGAAGTCCCCACTCACTTTGGGAGAAAAGCGACCCAAGTGGATTGGTGGTGGGGGAGCAGGGCGCGCTCCCCGCCGTCCAGGCCCTGGCAACTTTGGCTGGTGCCCGGCTGTATGATTTTGTGTGTGTGTGTGTGTGTGTGTGTGTGTGTGTGTTTGTGCCCTAGGAAAGCAACCCCCCACCCCTGGGTCGTGCAGGAAGCGGGGATGCACGGGGTCACTGGTTAGAAAGTCACAGCCGTGGCTGTCACTGTCATGAGACACAAGCGTCTGTGTGGTTGCTTTGAATGAAGGAAGCAGTTACTAGCCCAGGCTGGCCTTGAACTCACGCTGAGCAATCCTCCCACCTCAGCCTCCCCAGTGCTGGGATTAAAGGAGCATGCCACCAGCTAGGGAGCTTGTCACCGGACACCTGCGGGGCCACCTCGGGCGGAGGTCGAATCCCAAAAGGTGGGCTGAAGTCCTGGGGGCCTGTGCGGACTGCTTTTAAGAGCTTCTCCCTGGGGATTTCTACTTATGAGCTAGCAGAGCCAAATTCCATTCTGTGACCTTAACACCTTTTTAAAAAAAATCTTTTTAAATTTTATTTTTATTTATTTCTTTGACAGAGAAAGAGGGAGGGAGGGAGAGAGGGAGAGAGAGAGAGAATGGGTGCACCAGGGCCTCCAGCCACTGCAAACGAACTCCAGACGCGTGCGCCCCGTTGTGCATCTGGCTAACGTTGGTCCAGCGGAATTGAACCTGAGTCCTTTGGCTTTGCAGGCAAACGCCTTAACTGTTAAGCCATCCCTCCAGCCCCGTAACACCTTTTAAACAGCACGTGCTGTCATCTGTGAGGTAACCCTGGAGAATTTGTTACAGAGGCCAAACAGTGTTGGCTGTAGGGAAATAGGCAAGGGGGAGAGATCCCAGTAAGCCCTCAAGCTCAAGCCGCCCACAACAAAAGGTCCTATGGCTTGGTTTGCTAAGCCCTGTCTGGGTCAAGTGACAGAAGTGTGGCTGGTACCCTTGTCGAGGGAAGGAGAGGAGGCTGGTTTTCAAGTGATCAGAAATTGGACGGTGTTGGTGGGAGTCGTCCATGACTTGGAAATTCATTATCACCGGGGTGAAAGGTGACCCAGCACCGAACATGCAAGAACGCGCACTTGCTTTTCTGAAGGTCTCCACGTTGCGGATGGAGCTAACTAGCTTAGCACTGTATGAGACGTTGAGTTCAATTCCCAGACACCCCTCACCCCCACCCCGGCAAACAAGCAAACAAACAAAAAAGAAACAAACAACAAAATCAAGTGTGCAGAACGGAAAGACTCTGTCTCCCTTCAGGCAGATCAAGAGACAGCAGTCACTAAAAGTACCTTGCCCTCTGGTAACCCCAGGCTGTCTGAAAGCCACATGTTTTCCGGCTAAATGTGAATTTTCTGTACCATCATTCAATAGACCCATGTTGAGGACCTTCCTGTGCCCAGCATTCTCGGAATTCAAAAGATAAATTAAAAGGCTGGGGCTTTTGTTTTCCAGCTAGCTCTCTCCATCTGGTGGGAGGTGGGGGGTTGCCGGGGGAGCCTAATGTGAAAACAAGATCCAAAATGACCATAAGCTGGTTTTGATTACCTTGAAGGGACAGAGTGAACAAGGCTGGGTCCTGGGGGGAGGGGAGGGCGTCCATGGCAGGTGACTCAGGCCGGGGAGGGAACCCCATCTGTACAAGCCGCACGCAGTTTCGTTTCTGTGAAAAAGTCTCAGTGATGTCTGAAAGTAACTCAAGAAAGAGGTTGTCTTTAAAAAAAAAAAAAAAGGTTCAAGATGTTTCCTGTATTGTTACTATTAAGGTCTACTTAAAAAAAATACTAGTTAGATAAATCACTTTCATACAGGTTTTTTTGTTTTGTTTTTCGAGGTAGGGTCTCGCTCTAGCCCAGGCTGACCTGGAATTCAGTATGTAGTCTCAGGGTGGCCTCGAACTCATGGCAACCCTCCTACCTCTGTCTCCTGAGTGCTGGGATTAAAGGAGTCCATCACCATGCCCGGTCCTCATACAGTTTTAAAGTTGCTTTAGACAAGTGTGGTGACGCACATGTATAATCCTAGCACTTGGGAGGTTGAGGCTGGCTTGGGCTACAGAGTTCCACATCAGCCTGAGCTAACTTGAGATCCTGCCTCTTCTATATATTTTTATATATTATATATGATACATATATTTATATATAAATATATATTATGCATATACACATATACATATATATTTATGAGAGAAACTATGAACGAGAATGGGCATGCCAGGACCTCTTGCCTCTGCAAACGAACTCCAGATGCATGTGCCACTTTGTGCATCTGGTTTTATGTGGGTACTAGGGAATTGAAACCAGTCTGGCAGGCTTTGCAAGCAAGTGCCTTTGCCTGCTGAGCCATCTTTCCAGTCTAAGACCTTGACTCAAAAAACAAAAGTTGGGCTGGAGGGATGGCTTAGTGGTTAAGGCATTTGCCTGAAAAGGAAAAAGACCCAGGTTCAATACCCCAGGACCCACGTTAGCCAGATGCACAAGGTGGCGCATGTGTCTGCAGTTCGTTTGCAGTGGCTGGAGGCCCTGGCGCGCCCATTCTCTCTCTCTCTCTCTCTGCCTCCCTCTTTCTCTGTCAAATAAATAAATAAATTAAATATTTTAAAAAACAAAAATAAAAACCAGCAAAAGTTGCTTTAATATTTTGTTCTCATATTCAGTGTAGAAGCTTAAAATGACCAAAGAGGAAAAGGGCAAGAGGAATATAAAGGGAACACGTGGAAAAGAAGGGGAAAGCACTTTGATTAACACTGAAGGTGAGAAGAAGAAATGAATGAATCAAACCTGGCTGCCATTTTCTTTTCTGGGGACTGTCTCAGACCTTTTATTATTGTTATTAATTGTTATTATTTTTTTAGTTTTGGTTTTGGTTTTCTAAGGCAGGGTTTCACTCTAGCTCAGGCTGACCTGGAATTTACTCTGTAGTGTCAGGGTGGCCTCAAACTCACAGCAGTTCTCCTACCTTTGCCTCCCGAGTGCTGGGATTAAAGATGTGCACCACCACGCCTGGCTAATTATTATTATTACTACTAAATATGTGCAGATTTTCAGTTACAAAACTTTTTCAGTTGCACAAACAGGGAAGCAGTCTAAAGGGGTTAGGCATGAGTTTAGTAGCTCTAAGTTGGAATAATTTACTAGTTGTAACCTGGCTAAAGTCCTCAATCCTGTGTCTGTCCACTTGGGAAGTAAGGGTTATTTATCATGACCTTCGGGAGCTGAAAAGCTACGACGCTTCAGAGGCAGCAGGCTGGGCCCAGGTGTGGCCACTGCCCTTGATCTTGTCTGGCCTTCCATGCTATTGGTGGAAGGTCTGCTAAGTCACGCAGATGGCACTGGGGGACACTGGTTGGCTGAAGCCCCGTGCCCGTGGCTGCATAGCTGAGATGCAGGGCCACGTCTTTCAGGATCCTGTGTTGTGGGCTCCTCTGCTCTGCGCTGCGGCTGATCCTGCGCTGGCTGTGTGACTCACACTCGGGCAGAAAGGGGAAAAGGTTGTAGTCAGGAGCGCCTGGTACATTTTCCCGCCACCACCTGCAACTCTGCACATCTCATTGTTGATTTCTTTGAAGATTCTTTCTGAGGCACATGGGTGTGAGTTAATTCCTTCCGGGAGACTTTAGGAAGCTATGAGGAAGTCCTATGTGGAACCGCTTTAAGAGGGGGAACCCCCCTCTCCAGCTTCCAGTAATGTGTTGTAATATTGTTCAAAACATAGCTTTTTTTTTCCCCACCTTAGCAACTTAACAGCTTTCATCTGGAGCTAGTAGTTAGTGTCAGAAATCACAATTCCTTGCATATCTCCTTTCACATGAGTTGGGTTCTTGGCGAAGTGCAGGAGGTCACCATGGATTTGTGCAGAGAATGCATGGGTCAGATTTTAATTAGGATGATAATTGGTCACGTGCATGCCACAGCATGTGTGTGGAGGTCAGAGGACCACTTTCTGGTCGATCCTCACCTGTCTACCTCATTTGAGGCAGGGTTTCATGCTCTGCTGTCATTTCTGTGCTTGCCATGAGCTTCCAGAACATTCTGCTGTCTTTGTCTCCCATCTTGCTGACAGTGTCAGTGTGCCCAGATTACAGAAACCTACCTGGCATTGGCTTTTTACTTAGGGTGTAGGAATCTAGCTTGGGTATCAGCTTTGAGCAGTGTGGTGGTTTGACTGTAAGAAGACCTATATAGCCTCACGTGGTTTGCATATTTGGTCCACAGCTGATGGCAGTTTGAGAGAGTTGTGAGCGTTTGAGGGCGCGAAGCCTTGCTGGAGGAGGTGTGTCACTGGGTGTTCCGAGCTAGTTCACTCTCTACTACCTCCCTGTTGCTAGTTGTGATGAGACGTGATGCCCAGCTGCCTGCTCGTGCCATGCCTTCACCCACAGCGGTGGAGCTTTCCCTCCAAACTGTAGGCTGAGGTAGACCCTTTCCTCCCATTGGCTGCTCCTGGCCAGGTGTTTTGTCCCAGTAAGGACACAGTAACTGCTGCATGCAGTAAGCACTTTATTCACTGAGCCATCTTCCAAGCCCCAAGTATTTCCTTCTCTTTCTTTTTGTAATTTGTTTTTGTTTTTGTTTTTGTTTTTGTTTTTGTTTTGTTTTTTGAGGTAGGGTCTCACTCTAGCCCAGGCTGACCTGGAATTCACTATGGAGTCTCAGGGTGGCCTTGAACTCATGGCAATCCTCCTACCTCTGCCTCCCAAATGCTGGGATTAAAGGCGTGCACCAACACGCCCGGCTTCTTTTTGTAATTTTTTTATGAAAGAAAGAGAGAGAGAGAGAGAGAGAATGAATAGGCATGCCAGGACCTCCATCCACTGCAACTGAACTCCAGACGTGTGTACCACCTTGTGCGTCTGGCTTGCATGGGACCTGGAGAGTCAAACGTGGGTCCTCAGGTTTCACAGGCAAGCGCCTTAACTGCTAAGCCATCTCTCCAGCCCGCCCCAGCCACTTTCTTCAAGGTCAGCAAACCACGTAAAGTTTGCAAAGATATTTGTTGAGAAAAGCCGAACCAAAGGCCCCACTGGTCTTCAGAAACAGGAAGCCCTAGGGCTTGATGGGCCCTTCCCCCGTTGGTGAGCATGGGTGTCCTGATAGGAAGGTGAGCTGGGCTGTCTGTGCCCTGGCACAGCATTGGAGGTAGAGCGACTGATTCAACTCCCCTCAATTCTCTCTTCCCCAGCCAGATTCCAGATCGTTGCCAGTGGAGTCTTTGCAAGTTCTTGTCTAAGTCAGAGAACTGAAGAAAGGTGTGGTAGTGCGCACCTGTAATTCCAGCTCTGGGGAGGTAGAGGCCGAGAATCCCTGAGTCTCATTGGCTCACCATTTTAGCCAACAAGAAATCCTGTCTCAATAAGGTGGGGAGTGATCGAGTAAAATACCTGATATCATTACAGAAATATAAGACAGGGAAAATTTCCTGTGATCACATTGCTCCTGTGATACTTAATAGGTCGTTTTTTTTTTTTTTTTAACCTCACATATACTACAGTATGATTTCTACTGGTAGTATAGCATTGTAATGGATTGATGTTTGTAGATTTAGTCAATCTGTACTGTTTAAGTTGCTTCTACTTGTGTGTATGTGTTTATGTGGGGGAGAGAGTGGGTGCGCCAGGGCCTCCAGCCACTGCAAACAAACTCCAGGTGCATGCACCACCATGGGCATCTGCCTTACGTGGGTTCTGGGAAATCAAACCTGGGTCCTTAGGCTTCAACAGGCATGCACCTTAACCACTAAGCTATCTCTCCAGCCTAAAGGGTATGCTTCTTAGTGTATGTAGCATGCTGGAGGGGAATGTATGCAAGGGTATATACCGTGCACTCTCCTGACACCAATGGGCAGCCCTGAACCAGGTATACAGGTAGGGTTCCTCTGCGATCAGAAGTGATTTGAGTGTATCACTGAATACAGAGAAAGTTTATGATGTTTGGGAAGAAATTAAGAGCATTAAGTTTTTACTAGAAAGAAGAAGACACTGCCCATTGTTGTGGATTTGCAGTGTGTGAAAGGTCTGGACATTGTTTAATATAAATGAATGTCGGGCTGGAGAGATGGCTTAGCGGTTAAGGCATTTGCCTGTGAAGCCTAAGGACCCATGTTCGATCTCACTCCAGATCCCACATAAGCCAGACACACAAGGGTGAGGCAAGCACAAGGTCACACATGCACACTAGGTGGCACAAGCATCTGGAGTTCCATTTCAGTGGCTGAGGTCCTGGTGCACCTATTCTCTCTCTCTCTAAAATAAAATATGATAAAATAAAATAAATGTCTTTGAAAGGAAGTTTTGCAATTTTTTAAAAATAAAATTATCCTCATAACTATACGATCCATCAGTTGCATTTCATGATATTTAACTGAGAGTTCAAAACTGCACAAGGCTGTTTCTTCTTTTTAGATTTATTTTTAGACCGGGGGTGGGGGGGAGAGAATGGGCATGCCAGGGCCTCCAGCCACTGCAAATGAACTCCAGATGCGTGTGCCAGCATATGTACCTGGCTTACGTGGGACCTGGAGAATCAAACCTGGGTCCTTAGGCTTTGCAGGCATGCACCTTAACCACCAAGCCATCTCTCCAGCCCCTGCACAAGGTTGTTTATAGCAGCCTTATCCATCATTTTCAAACATGGAAGCAACCAAGATGTCCTTCCATAGATGAATGGGTAAACAAACCCTAGCATACAGTGGTAGATCATTCAGTGCTCCAAGAAATGTGTACTGGGCTGGAGAGATTGCTCAGTGGTTAAGGCGCTTGCTTGCAAAATCTACTGACCCAGGTTCAATTCCCCGGTACCCACTTAAAGCCAGTTGTAGAAAGTGGTGTGCATGCATCTGGAATTCATTTGCAGTGGCTGGAGACCCTAGTGTACCCATTTTTTCTCTTTTTCTCTTCTCTCTCTGCTTGCAAATAAACAAATAAAAGTCTTTAAAAAAAGTGTGTCCAGCTGGGTGTGGCAGTGCACATCCCAGCATTCAAGGGGCTGAGGGAGGAGAATTGCTGTGAGTTCAAGGCCAGCCTGAAACTACATAGTGAATTCCAGGTTCGCTTAGGCTAGAGGAAGATCCTACCTTGAAAAACCAAAGAGAGAGATAGACAGACAGAGAGAGAGACAGAGAGACAGAAAGAAATGCATGTTCAAGACATGAAAAGAAAGGGAGGGACCATAGGCACATATTGCTGAGTGAAGCCAATTTGGAAAGCTTACATATGGTGAGACATTCTATAAAAGTCAAAACTATGGAAACAGTGAAAAGCCAGTGGCTGTCAGTGGTTAGGGAAGAAGGGATGAATAGCAGGGGCATGGGGCATTTAAAGGCTCTAAAACCATTCTGTATGATTCTGTAATGGTAGATATATGATATTACACATTTGTCTAAGCCCATAAGATATCCAACACCAAGAGTGAACCCTGGGCTTAGAGAGATGGCTCAAGTTAAAGACGCTTGCTTGCAAAGCCTGAGGACATGGGTTCGATTCTCCAGTACCTACAAGGTGGCTCATGTGTCTGGAGTTTGTTTGCAGTAGCTAGGGGCCCTGGCCAATCCATAGTCATGCACTTTGTCTTAATATAACCTGGAGACCGAAGTGAAGTCTAGTGCAGTTTCCTCAAAT
This sequence comes from Dipus sagitta, assembly GCA_036346955.1. Taxonomy (NCBI): domain Eukaryota; kingdom Metazoa; phylum Chordata; class Mammalia; order Rodentia; family Dipodidae; genus Dipus; species Dipus sagitta. The sequence goes on along the minus strand of CM070778.1, from coordinate 119,041,251 downwards.
GGAATAGAATTCACAGCAATCCTCCTGCATCTGCCTCCCAAGTGCAGGGATCAAAGGTGTGCCACCACCCCAGACTAAGTACAAGCCTTTCTTTGTACAAGTTTAGAACTGGTTAGAAATAAGTTTGTAAAGAAAATAGCTTGTATTAGTTACTTTTATTATTGACCAAAAAAAAAAGCAACTTAAGGGACTAGGGTATGTTTTGGCTTACAATTTGAGAAGGGATACAGCCCATCATATAGGTTGAGGCTTGGCAGCAGGAGATGAGGCAGCTGGTCACATTGTGACCCCAGAAAGTAGAAAACAGACAGGAATTGAGGCTGAGCTGGTCATCCTCAAGGCCCAGCCCCAAGTGACCCACTTTTTCTGGTAAGACTACATGCTAATGGTTCCACAAACCTTAGCACCACCAGCTGGGGAACAAGTATTCAAACACATGAGCTTAAAGGGTGCGTTTCACATTCGCACTACAACATCCCATTCCTGGCCCCGCTGGCTCATGGCCAACTCACAATGCAAAATGTAATCATTTCAATCTCAAAAGTCCTTGACAGTTCTAACACTGTTCGAAAGTCCAAAGTCTGTTCAGAGACTCAAGGCAATCTCTTAATTGTATACAGGTGTGTGCATGTATGTGTATGAGACAAGGCCTTGTAATGCAGGCCAGGCTGGCCTTGAACTCCTGATCCACCTGTCTCAGTCTCCCATGGGCTCGGATTATAGACCTACACCACCAAGACTGACTCATGTACATATGCTTCTTTTTTTTTTTTTTTCATTGTATAAAAATCATAAAGGAGTTTTGAAAGCCAGGCATAGTGTCTCATGCCTACAACCCTGGTACTCAGGAGGCTGAGGTAGGAGGATTAAGTTTGAGGGTAGCCTGGGCTTAACAATGAGTTCCAGGTTAGTCCAGGCCTGATGTGAGGCCCTGCCTTAAAAAAATTGTGAAGGGGGCTAGAGAGGTGAGTTAGTGGTTAAGGCACTTGCCTGCAAAGCCAAAGGACCCAGGTTCATTTCCCCAGGACCCCCATAAGGCAGATGCACAAGGGGGCGCATGCATCTGGAGTTTGTAGTAGCTGGAGGCCCTGGCACACCCATTCTCTCGCTCTCTCAAATAAATAAAAAAAAAATATTAAAAATATATTTTTTAAAAGTATAAAGGAGGTTTGGAAGAATACCTTCCAATCTGGAATCTTGGCTACCTCTGGAACGTGGACCATTAGGAGGATTGGTAAACTCCCAGTTCTCGCTTTACACACTGCTCTCTGTTGTGATGAACATTTACTAACTTTGTAACTTCACCCCTGTGATTTGTTGTAGATGCCCTTTTATAAGCATAAAGTAGTTTATAGATACAATCACCATTTGACTTAAGTCATTTAAGACTTGGAATTAAATACTGTCATCTTGTTGGACCATATAGAGAAAGGAATGCTGCTCTTTAGATGGCATTTAGAGTGAGTTTCTTTTTGGTGTGTACCTGGGTGGGGTTCATATGATAATTTATTTTTTAACCTTGTTTTATTTATTTGAGAGGGTGAGAGAAAGAGGGGGAGAGAGAGAGAAAGAGAGGGATGAGCACGCCAGGTTCTCCAGCCACTGCAAATGAACTCCAGATGCATGCACCACCTTGTGCATCTGGTTCATATGGGTCCTGGGGAGTTGAACCAAGGTCCCTTGGCTTTGCAGACAAATACTTTAACCGCTAAGCCATCCCTCCAGCCCTCATGTGATAATTTAAACAAATATCTTTCTGTAACTACTAAAAGAGGCTTAGACTCAGATATGGCAAATAAATTACCTCATATTTGGTTGTGCTTGCCTAGACCCAAGTTCTTTTTTTTTTTAAGATTTATTTTTATTTATTTATTAGAGACAGAGAGAATATGGATGTGCCAGGGTCTCTAGCCACTGCAAATGAACTCCAGATTCATGTGCCACCACATGCATCTGGCTTACGTGGGACCTGGAGAATTGAACCTGGGTCCTTAGACTTAATAGGCATGCGCCTTAACTGCTAAGCCAGCTCTCCAGGCCCCCCCTTTTTTAAAGATTTGTTTTTATTTTAGACCCAAGTTCTTAAAGGTAGGTCATGATCTCATATGTAATATATTGTAAGAAGTTACCAAAAAAAAAAAATTGAAAAGGGGTTGGGGAAATGGCTCAGCAGTCCAGGTGCTTGCCTGCAAAGCCTAACGACCTGTGTTTGATTCCCCCAGTACCCATATAAAGCCAGATGCACAAAGTGGCACATGCATCTGGAGTTCCATTTGCAGTAGTTGTAGACCCTGGTTTGCCCTCTCCCCCTCTCTCTGTTGCATTCTGCTTGCAGATAAATAAAATTTTAAAAATTGGAAACAGGGCTGGAGAGATGGATTAGTGGTTAAGGTGCTTGCCTGCAAAGCCAAAGGACCCAGGTTTGATTCCCAAGGACCTACATAAGCCAGATGCACATGGTGGGGCATGATTTGGAGTTTGTTTGCAGTGGCTGGAGGCCCTGGCACGTGCCCATTCCTCTCTCTCTCTCTCTCTCTCTGCCTATTTCTGTATCTCTCTCAAATAACAAATAAATTTTTTTTAATGGAAAAAGTAGGGCTGGAGAGATGGCTTAGTGGTTAAACATTTGCCTGTGAAGCCTAAGGACCCCAGTTCAAGGCTCGATTCCCCAGGACCCACATTAGCCAGATGCACAAGGGGGCACACGCATCTGGAGTTTGTTTGCAGTGGCTGGAGGCCCTGGCAGCGCCCATTCTCTCTCTCTCTGCCTCTTTCATCCTCTTTCTCTCTCTCTGTCGCTCTCAAATAAATAAATAAAAACAACACACACACACAAAAATGGAAAAAGTAAAAGATTTCTGGACATGGAACAACCAAAACGTCAATGTCAAATGCATGATGGATGGAGGTGTTTCTGGCAGCGCGCCCTGGCGTCATGTAACGTGACTTCGCCGTGACTGGTTCTGAGCACGCAGCCTGCGCTGTGCACAGTGTCAGTGACTGCTGCCTGAAACGCCTCCGCTTATATTGCCGACTATGACATGGTATGAATTGTCGTGTGTTTACTGTCGACACAAAGTTTTCCCTTATAGAAACATAAAATGGTTTAATTATGGAAAACAAAGATGTGAGACTTTCCAACCATCATTCCTCAGAGTGTGTCGAGGTTAGAATGTTTGATTTTTTAATTTTTCTGTTTGAGTTGCTAATGAATTTCATTAAAAAAAAATCATTCAGTGGATTTTAGCTTGGGATAAGGTCAGAATTTCCAACCATTTCTGAAATAGTCCTAAATATACTTCTGCCATTTTATACAATGATGTGAAGCAGCGTTCTTGTCATGGGTAATTATAAAATCAAGGCACCATTCACCTCTGAAAACCACGGGAGGTGCTCTGCATACTGCAGTGTCAAGTATCCAGCCAAAGGTTAATTCTTTATGTAAAAATAAACAAGCGTGTCTATCTCACTTGTATGAAAATCTGCTTTCTTCCCAGCACTCGGGAGGCAGAGGTAGGAGGATCACCATGAGTTCGAGGCCACCCTGAGGCTACATAGTGAATTCCAGGTCAGCCTGGACTAGAGTAAGACCCTACCTCAACCCCCCCCCCAAAAAAATCTGCTTTCTTCTTTAACAAATGATGACATTATATAATATATGTGTATAGAGAGACATATATATTGACAAATTGTTTTTTTTTAAATTTATTTTTATTTATTAGAGACAGAGGGAGGGAGGGAGGAAGAGAGAGAGAGAATGAGCACGCCAGGGCCTCTAGCCACTGCAAACCAACTCCAGACACATGCGCCACCATGTGCATCTGGCTTACGTAGGACCTGGAGAATCGAACCTGGGTCTTTAGGCTTTGCAGGCATGCACCTTAACCACTAAACTATCTCTCTAGCCCTCAACCAATTGTTTCAAAATAAATTTATTTGTGTAAATGCTTGATGTGCACACCTATTTTATTGTATACTGTACACCTGAGTCACATAAAAGTCTCTCAAGCAGAAAGGGCTTTTGAGTGGAAGACACCTAAGAAGCTCAGTCCGAGAGGGCTGTTGAGAATGACCCCGAGGTGGTTACCATGTTTACCAGGCAAGGTCAGTAACTGGCCCCACACAGGGTTAGAATATGAACCAGTGCTTATCTGCATCCCTGAGGGCCTAGACTTTCAAGTGGCAGGTTTCTCTGTGAAGGTCAGGATTTCTCTTCATATCCAAATCTGCTAAGGAGTCAATGTGTACACTATTTATGCAGCCAGACAGTTATTTCGCACGGCTACTGAATGGTTGCATGATAAATCATGGTGCCATGGCAAGGCCTGGCATCTTTTGTATTCCTCATGGCTGCTAACAAGCTCCTATGCCTGAGTGAGCCACCTGAGAACTAATGACTCCCCGCATCAATGACTCATTCTCTTATTTCATCAATGTCTGCCTATGGGTGATAAGGGTGATCCAGCATAATTGAGCACCAGCTAAATTCATCCTTCTTTATCAAAACATGTGTCAGTATTTGTGCTAAGATGAAAAAATTGGGTGCTTGGATCATTATTTCAACCATCTTAGTTCACGATACAGGGATTAGCTGCCGGGCAAAGAATACTCCGGCAACGCCTTCCCTTTTTGGGGGGTTTGGAGTTTTGGTAAGCAAAAACCACATAGTCAGTGGTCCAGCTGTGTGAAGCTGGTTGCAGAGTGAGCCTCTAGCTATTTCACTGCATTTCAAAACAAAAGTCACTCTTTTTGTATGACATCCTGCTTGTCGCTCTATAAGTGACGTAGTTCTCATCCATTCATTTGCTTAATCATATCTATCGACCACCTACTGTAGACTATAGACTGTTTGGGCTCTGAGTGGCAGGTTGAGAAAGAGACCCCGACTCATGTTATTTATTACAAATAAGGAACTTTTGATCTCTGCCAAGTGTCTTGCCCAAAATAATAGAATTGGGGGCTGGAGTGATGGCTCAGTGGTTAAGGCACTTGCCTGCAAAGCCTGATGACCCAGGTTCAATTCCCCAGTACCCATGTAGAGCCAGGTGAACAAAGTGACACCAGCATCTCAGGTCCATTTACAGCAGCTGGAGGCTCTAGCATGCTCGTGTTCATTCTCTCAATCTCTCTATCTCTCTCTCTCCCCCCTCTGTCTCTCTCTCTCCTCCCTCCCTCCCTCCCTCTCCCTCTCTCTCTCTTTCCTTGCAAATAAATAAATAAAATAAAAATATATAAATATATTTAAAATATTATATATATATAAATACATAAATATAAAAAAGCTTATTTTAAAAAAGGGATAGAATTACGACTCAAAACCAGTATCTAGATTCCAAGTTTAGCATTCTGCCTAGACAGCAGTGCACACTGCCTCTCACCGCTGTAGCGGACCCAGGTTGAATGTGAACAGAGCCACCCTGTCATCTCGTCTTTGCCCCGCTCTTGGAGGAGTCCTGCTAATCCCCTTAAACCCTGGGTGCTGTGGACAAGAAGTGCTTTTATCACTGCAATGACTTGATGGTGCGATCCGAAGTGGCTACTCAGAAATGAAGATGATGTTACCAAGGACTGAAAAGGGGCTTAGCAAAGCCCATGGTCAGTGTATCTCTCCTGTACATATAGATGGCCCCCAACTTCCAATGGGGCTACCATCCTGACCAAAGCCACCTGTATCGGGCAGTTTCTCGTTGCTGGGATAAAGTACCTGACCAGAGCAGCTGAGGGAAGGAAACATTTTTAATTTGGCTTATGGTTCCAGAGGGTGGAGTCCATGGTGACCAGGAAAGCATGGCAGGAACAGGAAGCCAGTGTCACACGGTCAGAGCAGCGGGAGAGAGTAGCGCGAACAGTAAGTGGCCACAACCTTCCCAAACAGGGCTTATTCAAACACAAGCTTCAGTGTGGGGCATTTTGCATTTCCATTCAAGCCACCATACTATTATGACTTCAACGTATGGCAGGATGAAATGCATTGAATACCTTCTGAACATTTAAGCTTAGCCACACGGCCCCCTCCCTGTTGACCATCAGTTGTTACTCCTGGTGATTTTGTGGCTGATTGGTCGACTGCTTCTGCCTCCCTGGATGAGAAGAGAGTATTGTTGAATGCATAACTAGTCCAGAGAGATCAAAGTTCAAAACTTGAGGTTCAGTTTGTACTAAGTGTCTTCACAAAATTGTAAAGTAAAAATAAATAACCTTAAGTCAAACCATTCTAATTTGGAGACTGTCTCTATACAGGAGATACACTGTCAAGGGGGTCCCTGACACAAATGCCATTCATTTTCTGAATAGCAACGTAGGCGCATATCACTAAATATAACATGAGTAAAATAATTGAAGCAGTACTTTTCAATCTCTTTGAGTTTTGATTTGGAACAATGCAATGAGCATTCTAAGACAAATGAAAAAAAAAAAAACATCTTTGCATCTTGATTAGTGAGGCAAATGTGATGTACAACTTTTATTTCCTGAATATAGGTTTGAGCTCTTACTCTTGCTTTCGATCAAAAAGATTTGAATGGCATTGCTTCAAAGGGACATCAGGTAAGATACTCTTTGTAGAAAAAAATAGAGGTGATTGATTATACTTAGCTATTATTTAAGTGCATATACCCTCACACATGTGAGCATGTTTGCCAAAAAAAAAAAAAAAAGGATCGGAGCAGTGCAGTAAAATTTACATGATGAAAATGCTAGTTTATCTGGCATCAGAACGCATGCCCGAACAGATGGGGTGCTGCATGTGTCTGTAATTGCAACGTGTCTGTGGTAATGAGAAGAGGAGGCGGGAGAATTTCAAAGCTCATAGGGCAGCTATTTTGACATTAATGGCAAACACAAGACACCCTGTCTCCAGGCAGAAGGCAAGGATCAATACCCAGAGATTGTCCTCTGACCTACGCGCACGCGCACGCACACACACACACACAACAAAGACACGAACCCGAGGCTCGAAATTATCAAGGGCTTTCTGCCTACTCTCCCCACACCTACCATTTTGTCTTTTTTATCCACGTGTGCTTTCTCTCCTCCACTTTTCCATATATTATAAACACATATATCTCACATACGTGGGATCCAGACCTGTCTTCAGTCCTGCAGGACCTTGCTGTGAACGCTGTCCCCCTCCTTACCCTCCAGTTTTACACAAACATGAGTGTGCTGTCGAACTGATATTAGTTTGCTTTTTCTGGTTACTTATGAATATCTTAGAGACTGCTATGTGTCTGTCCCTGAAGATCTGCCACCCCTCTCTCTCTTTAAAAGCAGCTGCATTCTTATTACCTGATATGATGTACCAAAGTTCATGTATTTTACTTATTTATTTATTTAGTTAGTTTTTTCAGGTAGGGACTCACTCTAGCCCAGGCTGACCTGGAATTCACTATGGAGTCTCAGGGTGGCCTCGAACTCACGGCGATCCTCCTACCTGTGCCTCCCGAGAACTGGGATTAAAGGCATGCACTACCACGCCCATCTTACATGTCTTTTGTTATTATAATTAAAATAATGCTTTATTGTCTAACCTTGTCATGTGGCACATGCTAGTTTACCTACAAGATATAGTCTTTTTAACAAAATAGTTTTTTTTTATTTATAAGAGAGAGAGAAGGAGGGAGAGAATGGGCACGCTAGGACTGCTAGCCCTGCAAACTAATTCCAGACCTGTGTGCCACATTGTGCATCTGGCTTACATGAGTACTGGGGAGTAGAACCTGGGTCTTTAGGCTTCATAGGCAAGTGCTTTAACTGCTAAGCCATCTCTTTAGCCCCAGGATATATTCTTTTTGTCTGTCTGTCTTGTCTGTCGGTAGGTAGTATGTATGTTTGTACGTATGTGTTTGAGCTAGGGTCTCACACTAGCCCAAGCTGACTTGGAACTCACTCTGTGGTCTAGGCTGGCCTTGAACTCAAGAATGTTCTTTTACCTTAGACTCCAGAATACTAGGAGTATAGGCTTGAGCCACCATACCTGGCTTCAGGATGCATTCTTGAAAATGGGATTTTACGATCAAAGAGAACACACATTCATTCTTTGAATGCATACTGCCCCATAGCCCATCATAGATTGTGCCCAAGTACCCTTCCGTCAGCAGTACACGAGAGTCAAATCTGCCCTTCTCCACACCCTCGACAGAACCATGTGTACTAAAGCTTTTGGATCTTTGCCAATCTGATCAATGAAAAAATTCCCACCATGCTTTTAATTTGTATTTCTCTTATGATGAGGAGCATCGTTAATAGGTTGGAGCACTCTCTCTATCTTCTTCACTAAATGAGATGTGTCTGTTCACATATTTTGTTAATTTATTGAGTTGTTGGTATTTTCCCCACTGGTCTACAGATTCTTTCTCTAGATTAAGGAAATTAGCCCTTTATCATGAGTCAGTCTCCCCACCTCTACCTCAGCATGTGGTTATCTGTTAACTGAATTTTTTGTGTTTTGTCATGCAGGAAATTGTGTGTGCGTGTGTGTGTATACATATATTATCAATTTATTTTCATTCATGGCTTTGGGGATTTGTGTCAAACTTAGGAATACCTTCCTTGGGAAATCACTTGAAATACCTCAGTAGATTAATTTGTGAAGATGTACACAGTCATTTAGTTTTAATAAAATAAAAGACAACATCATAGAAGTTTGATAATTGGGGACTAGATCTTTAACTGGATGCAACTGAATGATGGTTTATGTTTAAAACTGAATGTTAACAGGAAGTTTCTGAAACACACAGTCATGATACACTTACAAGTAAATGTATGAGAAGGGGTTTGTTCACGTTGAGACCAGAATAAGACCGTTTCCTTTTTTATTAATTAATTTATTTTTATTGACAACTTCCATAACTGTAAACAATATCGCATAGTAATTCCCTCCCAACCTGCATGTTCCCCTTTGAAATTCCATTCTCCATCATATCCCCTCCCCCTCTCAATCAGTCTCTCTTTTCTTTCTTTCTTTTTTTTTTTTTTTGGTAATTTTTTTTCAAATTTTTTTTTACTAAGAACTTCCATGATTATAAAAAATATCCCATGGTAATGCCCTCCGTCCACCTACTTTCCCCTTTGAAACTCCATTCTCCATCATATCCCCTCCCCCTCTCAATCAGTCTCTCTTTAATTTTGATGTCATGATCTTTTCTTCCTATTATGATGGCCTTGTGTAGGTAGTGACAGGCACTGTGAGGTCATGGATATCCAGGCCATTTTATATCTGGAGGAGCACATTGTAAGGAGTCCTACCCTTCCTTTGGCTCTTACATTCTTTCCGCTACCTCTTCTGCAATGGACCCTGAGCCTTGGAAGGTGTGATAGAGATGTTTCAGTGCTAAGTACTCCTCTGTCACTTCTCAGCACCATGGTGCCTTCTGGGTCATCCTAAGGTCACTGTGATTTGAAAAGAGAAGCTTCTCTAACCAAAAATGAGAGTAGCATTAATATATGGGTATGAACATTAAGAAAAGTGCTTACTGGGCAGTTTGGTGAGCATAGTATATACATTTAGCCAGACACCAGCAGACATTACACCCTTAGGGCTCATGACTTCCCCTGTTGTAGGTTTTCAGTATCAGGGATGTATTCCCCCCCATGGAGTGGGCCTCTAGCCCAATTAGAGGGCAGCTGATTTCCCCCATAACAGCTGTGCCTCTATTGCACCTGTTGGCCAAATAGAAGGCTTGCAGTGTCCACTGTTGAGTATCTTCACTGTGATTTCTCTCTCCCCCATTGAACTACATGCAGCATGGCTTTTTCCAGCTTTCTGCCAACTGGTCTACATGGAGGAGGTTTTCAGCTCAGCTGAAGCTGAAGTCTTACCATCTATTCCTGGTGGAAAACCAAGGCCTCGTGGCCTGTAATGTTTTGGGGGTATCAGCGACGTCCCTGGCCAACAACTCACTGGAAGGTATCCCATCCCTGGCACTGAAAATTTTCTAGTAACAATCTATGGCTCCTGAGTGTTCCATTGTTCAAAAATGTAGGTTTCCATATGAGTTATTTATATCCTCTTGGATTTTGATTAGCCCTCCTTGCACCTTTCCTTTACTCAATCTCTTCCCCTGACCTCACTTAGGCCTTTTCACTCCCATTAATCTGTTCTTCTACTTACATATATATAATACCATCCTATTAATCCCCCCTCCATCCCTTTCTATTCCCTTTATGTCTCCTTTCTAGCTCACTGGCCTCTGCTACTGAGTTTTATTCCTACTCACATAGAATTCCAATCATTTGTAGCTAGGATCCACATATGAGAAAGAACATGTGACATTTGGCTTTCTGGGCCTGGGTTACCTCAGTAAGTATAATCCTTTCCAGATCCATCCATTTTCCTACAAATTTCATAACTTAATTTTTCTTTACCTTTGAGTAGAACTCCATTGTTCCACATCTTCATTATCCACTCATCAGTTGAGGGACATCTAGGCTGCTTCCATTTCCTAGCTATGGTGAATAGAGTGGCAATAAACATGGTTGAGCAAGTATCTCTAAGGTAGTGAGATGATCCCTTAGGATATATGCCTAGGAGTGCTATAGCTGGGTCATATGGTAGATCTATTTTTAGCTGTCTCAGGAACCTCCACACTGATTTCCACCACAATGGCTGTACCAGTTTACATTCCCACCAACAGTATAGAAGGGTTTCTCTTTTTCCTCAATCTTGCCAGCATTTATGGTAATTGATTTTCATGATGGTAACCCATCTGACAGGAGTGAGATGGAATCTCAATGTAGTTTTAATCTGCATTGCCCTGATGACTAGGGATGTAGAACATTTTTTTGAAATATTTATATGCCATCTGTATTTCTTCTTTTGAGAACTATATTTAGTTCTATTGCCCATTTTTTAATTGGGTTGTGTGATTTCTTTTTATTTAATTTTTTGAGTTCTTTGTTTATCCTAGATATTAATCCTCTATCAGATGTATAGCTGGCAAAGATTTTCTCCCATTCTGTAGGTTGCCTCCTTGCTCTATTCATAGTGGCCTTTGCCATACAAAAGCTTTGTGATTTCATGAGGTCCCAGCAGTTATCTGTGGCTTTATTTCCTGAGCAATTGGGGTTATATTCAGAAAGTCTTTGCCAATACCAATATGTTGAAGGGTTTCTCCTACTTTTTCCTCTTGAAGTTGAGAGTTTCGGGTCTGATTTTAAGGCCTTTGATCCATTTGGACTTAATTCTTGTGCATGCAGAGAGATAAAGATTTATTTTCATCCTTCTACAGATACATATCCAATTTTCTCAGCACCATTTGCTGAAGAGGCTGTCTTTTCTCCAATGAGTATTTTTGGCATTTTTGTCAAATATCAGGTGGCTGTAGCTACCCAGACTTACATCTGAGTCCTCTATTCTGTTCCATTGATCTACATGTCTGTTTTTGTGCCAGTACCATGCTGTTTTTGTTACTATGGCTCTGTAATATAGGTTAAAATCAGGCATGATGATACCATGCCTTATTTTCATTGCTCAAAATTTGTTTTAGATATTCGAGGTTTTTTGTGCTTCCAAATGAATTTTTGGAGTTTTTTTCTATTTCCAAGAAGAGATGTCTTTCCATTTCCTAGTGTCTTCTGCAATTTCTCACTTGGGTGTTTTAAGGTTTTCATTGTAGAGATCCTTTACTTCCTTGGTTAGGTGTATTCCAAGGTACTTTATTTTTTTTATGCAATTGTGAATGGGAGTGATTCTCTGATTTCATCTCTGTGTGTTTGTTGTTAGCATATAGGAAGGCTACTGATTTCTGTGTGTTTATTTTGTATCCTGCTACATGGATATAGGTGTTTATCAGCTCAGTTTGCTGGTAGAGTCATTAGGGTCCTTTATGTATAGAATCATATCATCTGCAAATGATGATAACTTGATCTCTTCCATTCCAACTTGTATCCCTTTTATGTGTGTCTCTTGCATTATTGCTATGGCTAAGACCTCCAGTACTATATTAAATAAAAGTGGGAGCAGTGGACACCCTTGTCTTGTTCCTTATTTTAGTGGAAAAGCTTCAAGTTTTTCTCCATTTAGTATTATGTTGACTGTGGGTTTGTCATAAATAGCCTTTATTATATTGAGATATGTTGCTTATATTCTCAGCCTTTGTAGGACTTTTATTATGAAGGGATGTTGTATTTTGTCAAATGCATTTTCTGCATCTAATGAGATGATCATGTGAATTTTGTCCTTCAGTCCATTTATATAATGTATTACATTTATTGATTTGCATATGTTGAACCATCCCTGCATCTCTGAGATAAAGCCTACTTGGTCAGGGTGAATGATCTTTTTGATATATTCTTGTATTCTGTCTGCCAATATCTTGTTGAGAATTTTTGCATCTATGTTCACGGAGGAGATTGGTCTGTAATTTTCTTTTTTTGTTCTATCTTTGTTTGGTTTTGGTATCAGGGTGATGCTGGCTTCATAGAAGGAGTTTGGTAGGATTCCTTCTTTTTTTATTTTATGGAAAAGTTTAAGAAGCACTGGTGTTAGTTCTTCCATGAAGGTCTGATAAATATTCACCAATGAATCCATCAGGGCCTGGACTTTTTTAGTTGGGAGATTTTATGATAACTGCTTGGATCTCCATACTTGTTATAGGTCTATTTAAGTGATTCATTTCATCTTGATTTAATTTAGGTAGGTCATATAAATCAAGGAAATCATCCATTTCTTTCAGATTTTCAAATTTAGTGGAGTATAAGTTCTTATAGTATGTCCCTATGATTTTTTTGAATTTCTCTGGTATCTGTTGAGATGCTGACTTTTTCATCTCTAATCTTATTAATTTGTGTCTCTTCTCTCTCTTTTTGGGTCAGATTTTCTAAGAGTTTATCAATCTTGTTTATCCTTTCAAAGAACCAAATCTTTGTTTCATTGATTCTTTGGAATTTTTTTGTTTATATTTCATTAATTTCTGCCCAACCTTAATTATTTCTTCCCGCCTACTGATTTTCAGTATGCCTTATTCTTCTTTTTCCAAGGCTTTAAGGTGAAGCATTAAGTTGTTTATTTGAGACCTTTCTTTTCTTTTCTTTTTTTTTTTTTAGGTAGGGTTTCACTCTAGCTCAGGCTGAGCTGGAATTCACTATGTAGTCTCAGGGTGGCCTTGAACTCATGGTGATCCTCTTACCTCTGCCTCCAGAGTGCTGGGATTAAAAGGCATGTGCCACCACACCTGGCCCTTAAAGCTATAAATTTCCCTCTTAGGACTGCCTTCATTGTGTCCCAAAGTTTTTGGTATGTTGTGTTCTCATTATCATTTGACTCTGAATTTTTTGTTTCCTTCTTGATTTCTTCATTGACCCATTCATCATTTAGTAGTGTATTGCTTAGTTTCCATGATTTTGTGTATGCTGTATAGCTTTTCTTGCTATTGATTTGTAGTTTGATACCATTGTGATCAGATAGCTTGCAAGGAATTATTTCAACTGTCCTGTATTTGTTAAGATTTGCTTTGTGCCCTAATATATAAGACCATGTTTCTTTCAGATTATTTCAATTATATATGGGGAGAGAAAATCAAAGGCATATTTGTATTTGGATGATAGGATTTTTTTGTTATTTTAAACGTTCTGCTGTTTGTCACAAGCCTCTTTATTTGCTTTTCTTGCATGTGCATATGAGTGTAGTGTTGTATACAGCATGCCTATTTATAACACATGCACGTGTGTGTGCAGATGCATGTGCCCTGTAACTCAGTGCAGAGGCCAGAGGAAGACAGCAGGTCTCCTTCTCTAGCTCCCACCTGCTTTATTTCCTTGAGACTGGCGTCTCTCACTGAACCTGGAGCAACCGTTCCTCCCTCCACCCTCATCACACTGGCTCACCAGTGAGCCCCAGTAATTCTGTGTGCCCTCTCCCACAGGACTGGGATTACAGATGCACATGGCCTTGCCCAGCTTTTATATGGGTGCTGGGGATTAAAGTCAGGCAGCTTCAGGCCCTCTCAAGCCCTCAGGCTTGCCTAGTAAGTACTCTTACCAAACTATTTCCACAGCCCCTGTTTTTTTTTTAGACAGTCTCATGTAGGCCAGGTTTGCCTCAAGCTTACTATTATCCAAGGATGGCCTTGAACTCCTGATCCTCATGTCTTTACCTCCACCCCCAAATACTGGGATAAGCAGGTGCCACCATACCTGATGCAGTAATACACTTTCAAAATGAACATATCTTTTTAAAGTTTTTTTTTTTGTTTGTTTTAGATAAGCACAATGAACTGGACTTTTTTTTGTTTTGTTTTTAGTACAAGAGAGTGAGAGTAAGAGAGATAGTGTAAATTGGTGTGCCAGAGACTCCAGCCACTATAATTGAACTCCAGACGTGTTCACCACCTTGTGAGTATGTGTGACCTTGCACACTTGCATCCTCTTGTGTATCTGGCTTACATGGGACCTGGAGAGTCAAACATGGGTCCTTAGGCTTTGCAGGCAAGTGCCTTAACTGCAAAGCCATCTCTCTAGCCCAAGCATGTCTTTTTATTTTTTAATTAACATTAAAGTTACTTGTGTACTTCGTATGTTTTAAATGCAGTTACTTATTTTTTTCTCTTTCATGGCTTTGATTTTTTTTAATTTTTTTGTTTTTTATCTTTATTTATTTGAGAGTGGCAGACAGAGAGAGAAAGAAACAGATAGAGAGACAGAATGGGTGTGCCAGGGCCTCCAGCCACTGCAAACGAACTCCAGATACGTGCACCCCTTGTGCATCTGGCTAACGTGGGTCCTGGGGAATCAAGCTTCGAACTGGGTCCTTAGGCTTCACAGGCAAGCGCTTAACCACTAAGCCATCTCTCCAGCCCTGATTTTTTTTTTTAATGAGAGAGAGAGAATGAGAATTGGCATGTTGGGGCCTCCCACCAGTGCAATAGAACTCCAGATGTGTGCCACCTTGTGCCCATGTATGACCTTGTGGGACCTGGAGAGTTGAACATGTATACTTACGCTTCACAGGCAAGTGCCTTAACTGCTAAGCCATCTCTCCAGCCCTGATTTTTCTTTTTTTATGTGTGTGGTATGTAATGTGCATATTTACATGTATGTGAACACGTGTGTGTGGGTGCACATGTACATATGCCTACATGGGTGTAGAGGCCAATTGTCAATATCTGGTGTCTGTCTCAATTTCTCTCCACTTTTAATTTATTTTTTTAATTAAATATCCTTTTTTTTGACAACTTCTATGCTTACAGACAATAAACCATGATAATTCCCTTCCAAGCATGTCTTTTTATAAGTAAGTGAAAAGTACAACATGGGTCCTAGTGCCTTTCTAGCATGCATATAGTATGTGCTTGTGTGGGGTCCCCTTGTAAGGTACTTGAAATTCTCCACACCCTGAGCAGCACAGGGTTAGGCGGAGAGCCCTGATGGTTGTCTGACAGAGTCAAAGCCAGTTCATCCAGATTTTCTTCTTTTCCTTCATGGTCATTTATTAGGATCACACGGAAGTGTCTCTGTTGTGTATTTCACTGTAGCGGTGGCACAGCTCAGATTACAGTGCTGTCCAAATATTAGAAGGTTACAGTCAGTTTTTCTCTCTTCCTTATTTTCCCTTCTAATGGGTTGTAAACTCTCCCTCCCTCCCTCCCTCCCTCCCTCCCTCTGTTGCACTTGGTAGTCACTTTTTGCGGTGGGCTTTATTGAATTAGTTTACACACTGTCACAAAGCACAGATCAAACTCAACATGCTACATGCTCAAACTTTGACAAATGTAGTCACCCTTGCAGCTCCCGTTGCATTTAAAAGATTGTTATCAGAAAACTTCGGAGATCTGACTTTAAAAAAAAATGTGAAAGATGCAATATGCTTTGTTCTCCCATACTCTGAAACACTTACTGTTAAAGGGCAGCAGTTAATTTTCGATAGAGTGCTGAAAAGAGACAAATGTTTGAAAAGTTAATGGCTTATATAGTAACTGTATGCAGTTAAATAATTAACTTCACAAAGGAGCCTGGCTTTGGTTATAGCATAAAATTATAAGAGAAACTTGCAAAGAACCCAATGAGCCACGGCTTGAATTCTTTGAGGTACAGAGACTTCAAAGGGACTATCCTGAGTATTTTGGAGTTTTTCTAAAAAAAAAAAAAAAAAAAAAAAAAAAAAAACACTATTTTTGACAACTTCCATACATATGGACAATATATCATCATCAACTCCCATACATATAGACAATATATCATGATCATAGCCCCCTACCACTACCTTCTTTCTCCTTCTCCCAAGTTTTCTCCCATCCATTGAATCACTTCTTTCTACTTGGTGGATCTGGTTTATGTAGGTACTGGGGAATTGAACCCAGGCTGGCAGGCTTTGCAAGCAAGAGTCTTAAACTGCTGTGCCATCTCCCCAGCCCTCTCTTCTTCTTTCCAAGAAGCCTCTCTTCTATTTTGGTGTCTTTATCCCCCGCCCCTCCTATTATGCTGGTCTTGTGTAGGTTGTGTCAGCCAGTGTGAGGTCATGAATACCATGGCCGCTTTGTACACTTTGGAGTTTTGATTTCTTTGTATTTTCTTACCTTCAGTGGCTGGTTATTCTTCTGTTGAAATGAATGATACTGTGAGGTGGCTGAGGCATCAGCAAAACCTTTCTCTAATGTCTGGACCGCATGTGAGTCTGCACACATCTATCCAGGGCTGGAGAAGTTGAGATTAGAAAATGCGTGGTAAGCATTTCCCAAAGAACAAAGTGTTTCCCTCTAAGGAGACTGTTGTAAATATCTAGCCTCATCTCAAAAGAGCACTTTGAAGTTTGCCTAAATCCAACAGCTGTACAATCTCACCATTTGTTGCTGTGTCTGTAGATTCTTTCCAAGACACTGGTGCTGGGGATCAGCAGGGTGAGGATTGGTTTGCACTTGGCTTTTTAAAATTTTTATTTCATATATATGAATATATATAGAGAGAGAATTGGTGCCTGAGAGCCTCAGGTACTGCAATCAAACTCCAGATGCTTACGCCACCCAGTGGGCATGTGTAACCTTGTGCTTGCCTCACCTTTGTGCATTTGGCTTACGTGGGATCTGGAGAGTTGAACATGGGTCCTTAGGCTTCCCAGGCAAGCGCCTTAACTGCTAAGCTATCTTTCCAGCTCTGTACTTGTCTTTTTGGTTCAACTCCTATGCCGTGAGTGGCTTGTGCATTTTGTACGTGTGTATAATCCTTAAACACAGTCTCACCATCCAATAGTTGAAGTCTCTAAGCAGAACCTGAGGACACTCAGCACTTGCCAAAGCAGAGATCCAGAGGCTCCTAAAAGCTCATCACTGAAGTAGACTTAAAACTCACCCTCCAAAACTCAGGGAATTTTGTGGAGAAGGCCCAGAAAGATTGTAAGAGCCACAGGTTGAGACATCATGCCCAGAGGCATTCCCTCCCACCCCCTCCAAAAATAACTGACTGCATTGCTTCTCAGCCTTTTGGCTAAGACCGAGTGCAAAAATTACTGACTGCTGCTCCTACAACACATAATCTATAACCCCATAGGGAATACCTGCAACCCCACTGAGGAGGGTCCCCAGCAGAATGGGGGCAGGGAGGAGGGAAAAAAGGGTACCAACTCATGAAGTATTCATACGAAATATGTTGTTAATAATAATAAATAAGTAAAAAGAAAAGTCTCTTAAGATTTTACTTTTTTTCCCTTCTGCTAAATTAAAGCTCCTTGAGGCTAGGACCATAATTAATTACAGTAGCTTTCCAACCTTTTTTTAAAAAAATTACTGTATGTGTCTGTGTGTGTGTGTGTGTGTGTGTGTGTGTACGCACGCGTGCATGTGTGGGCACCACAGTGCACATGTGAAGGGTAGAGTACAACCTTGGGGTGTGGATCCTCTTCCACCTTTTGTTAGACAGGGCCTGTCTGCTTGCTTGCTGCTGAGAAGCCCAGAGAAGCCTTTGAGCTTCAAGATTCTCCTGAGCACTTGCCATCACTGCAGGCATATTGGGATCACGGACTCATGTGTCACCTGATTTCTGCCTTTGTGGGTGCTGGAAATCTAAACTAGTAGGCAGGCTTACAGAACAAACACTTTTACCATCTGAACCCTCTCCTCAGCTCTTCAGACTATTTTGGCTTCAATCTGCACTAAGAAATGCACTTTAAGGACTGGGGAGATGGCTCAGTGGTTAAAGGTGCCTGCTTGCAAAGCCTGACAGCCCTAGTTGGATTTCCCAGTACCCACATCAAGGCAGATGCACAAAGTGGCTCATTCATCTGGAGTTAGTTTGCAGTGGCAAGAAGCCCCAGCGTGCCCATTCTGTCTCTCTCCTTCTCTGCTTGCAAATAAATAAAAATTTAAAAGAATTTTAGGGCTGGAGAGATGGCTTAGCGGTTAAGCCTGCAAAACCAAAGGACTGAGGTTCGACTCCCCAGGACCCATGTGAGCCAGGTGCACAAGGTGGCACATGAGTCTGGAGTTCGTTTGCAGTGGCTGAATGCCCTGGCATGCCCATTATCTCGCTCTCTATCTATCTCCCTCTTTCTATCTCTCTCTCTCTCAGATAAATAAAATAAAATAACAAAATTTAAAAAAAGAATTTAAAAAAAAGAAATATGTTTTAAGGGCTTGGGAGATGCCTCAGTGGTTTAAAATGCTTGTTTGCAAAGCCTGCCTGCCTGGGTTCAATTCCTCAGTACTGACATAAAGTCAGACTCAAAGAAATCCATTGTATATCATTATCTAGGACACACAGTCGCAAAATAAATATACCAAATAAGTAATTTCCTGCTTATTATGTTGGTTGTATTCTGATTGTTTTTATTCTCTCAGTAAGAAAGAAAAAATGCTGGTTGTAACTTACTAGGTTGATTTTTTTCTAAGCTAGTAATGGTTGTGACCCATTGTCAGGAAAAGGGGGCTTGCTGAGGTTTGAATTCACAGTACCTTGCACGCTGCCTGGGACAGCACAGGCCCTTTGTAAATGTGTGTCAGCGCATGACTGAATGACTGAATTGGGTGCATAACAATAAACTAGTTAAATGGGAGAAATTCTTCAGAAACAGACTTGCCTGTCACCTGGTTTGTCTAGTAGCTTGTATATGTGGTGTAGTTTCCCCACTGGCTGGATTCAGATCTTCAGGTGAAGCTCAGGAAGGCAGGTATTGTTATTTTTCAATAACTTCTTTTTATTGGATTCCATACATCTTCCTCTAATGTCCATTTTTCTATTCCAGGATCCCATGTAGGATACCCCATGATATTTAGTCATGTCTCCCTAGGGGCCTCTTAGCTGCCATAGCTTCTCATAATTTGCTTTTGTTTTTATGACTTTGATGGTTTTTAGAAGTAATGATTTAGGGATGTTATATAAAATCCCTCAGTTGGGGTTTTCTAACATTTTCCCTGGGGTTAGAGAAGTTTGGAGTTTCAGGAAAGAAGATCATAGAAGTAAGGGAAAGAGGGGGCATGTCTTACCACTGTTGATGTTAACCTTGGACACCTGTTTGAGGTAATGTTAGTTGAATTCTCTATCATAAAGTGGCCTTTTGTGGTCTCTGCTTCTAGACTGTGCGCTTTGGTAGGAAGTCACTCTGTGACTCTGTGCAGCCTATACTCAAAAAGTGGGGAGTTCTGCTTCATCTCCTTGTGGGCGGAGAAGCCACATGGACATTTGGAATTCTCCCACAGGGGCTTGGGCTTGTCTTCAATTGTTTATGTCGGTATGAACTCATACCATTGTAAATAGGCATTTATTTTATACTTTGGCTCTATTCCAGTACTACATGAATCATCTGGTCCATCAAATTGCTCTAGTTTTGGTCACTTGGATCTCTTTCCTTTTGGCTTTTGTAGCCCTTTCACATACCACCATTTCATTTTGCCTTTTAAAAACTTTGTGTGTGAGCCGGGTGTGGTGGCGCATGCTTTTAATCCCAGCACTCTGGAGGCAGAGGCAAGGAGGATCGTTGTGAGTTCAAGGCTAGCCTGAGACTACAGCGTGCGTTCCAGGTCGGCCTGGGCTAGGGTGACACCCTACCTTGAAAAAAAGAAAAAATTTGTGTGTGTCTGGGGGTTGTAGTGAGCTTCATGTTGCTGGGATGAATTTCCAAACCAGGCACAATTTATGGGAGGAACAGGATTTATTGAAGTTTACAGATCCAGGGGATGTTTCACAATGGCAGAAGAAGGCAGCCCCATTTCACAGGCCCACATGGAGAGAAAGACCACCGCAGGTGGTACCATAAACACATACACACCAGGAGGCCAGGCAGAACTCAGGTTGCTCTCTGCATACCTTAGGCTGGGATTCACATCCATCCCCAGTAACACCTTAGGGCTGGAACCCGGAATCAGCCCACAGTGACGACACCTCCAGCCATTTAATAAAGTCCTGAATCTATTGGGGGACACCCGTTGAAAACACCGCAGTGGGCATGCACGTGTCACAGTGCATGTGTAGAGGTCATAGGACAACCTTGGGGTGTTAGCCCTTGCCTTCCACTTTGTTTGAAACATGATCTCTCATCATCATCATCATCATCATCATCAATGATTGTTATTTTTACTGTGGTTATTGCCACTGGGAAGATCAGTCTAGCTGGCCCACGAGCTTAGAGACTCCCGTGACTTTCCCAGGGCCATAGGTACGTTGGATTACAGACACATGAGGCACTTTGGCATTCAGCTCTATGTGGGTGATGGGGATCAAATTTGAGCTAGCAGGCTTACAGGGTTTTTTAAATTAATTTTTTTATTAGCTTACAAAGAATTAGCTTTCACTATGGTGTTTTCAAACAAATTATTTCCCTTCCCCCCTTTTTCTCACTTCTCCCTCTCCCCTACTTTGTGACCTCCCCCTATTCTAGTCTCCCTTCTGCTTTCATACTATGCTTCCTTTAAAAAAAAAAGATTTATTTTTATTTATTTATTAGAGGGAGAGAGAGACAGAGAGAGAGAGAATGGGCATGCCAGGGCCTCCAGCCACTGCAAACCAATTCCAGACACATGCACCACCATGTGCATCTGGCCTACTTGGGACCTGGAGAATTGAACCTGGGTCCTTGGGCTGCACAGGCATGCACCTTAACTGCTAAGCCATCTCTCCAGCCCCTATGTTTCCCTTTGTCCTTTCTCCACTTCCCCTTATCTCTTGCTCCCCTCTTATGGTCTGCTATCAAAATCATAGCCAGGGCTGGAGAGATGGGCTCCGCTGTTAAGGTGCTTGCCTGTAAAGTCTAATGACTCGGGTTTGATTCCCCAGTACCTATGTAAAGCCAGATGCACAAAGTGATGCATGCATCTGGAGTTCACTGCAGGGGAAGAAATCCCTGGCACCTATATTCTGTCTCTCTCCCCACTCTTCTCCTTGTTTCTCTCTTTCTGATTGCAAATACACATCATAGCCCATACTCAGTTGTATATCCCCTCATTTACATACATACAAACATCAAAAGTTAGGAGTCTGGGGAGATGACTCAGCAGTCAAAGGTGCTTGCTTGCAAAGCCTGATGGCCCAGGCTCAAAATACCCCAGCCAGAGGCCAGGTGTGATGACATACACCTTTAATCCCAGCACTTAGGAGGCAGAGGTAAGAGAATCGCTGTGAACTCCAGGCCAGCCTGGAACTACAGAGTTCCAGGTCAGCCTGGGCTACAATGAGACACTCCCTCAAAATAAACAAACAAAAATTCCCTAGTCATGCACATAAAGCTGGACACAAAAAGTGGCACAAATTTCTGGTGTTGTTTGCAGAGGTAAGAGATATTGGTCTCTGTGCATGCACACACACATGCACACACACATGCACACATGCAGATCTTTTTTTTTTTTTGGTTTTCTGAGGTAGGGTCTTACTCTAGCTCAGGTTGATCTGGCACGGAATTCACTATGTAGTCTCAGAGTGGCCTTGAACTCACGGCAATCCTCCTACCTCTGCCTCCCAAGTGCTGGAATTAAAGGCATGCCCCACCATACCTGGCTTTCCTGCAAGTATTTCTAAAATATATTTTTATTTGTATTTATTTATTTGAGAGAAAGAGGCAGAGAGAGAGAGGGAGGGAGGGTGGGTGTGCCAGGGCCTCCAGCCACTGCAAATGAACTCCAGATGCATGTGCCCCCTTGTGCGTGTGGCTTACGTAGGTTCTGGGGAATCAAACCGAGGTAACTTTGGCTTTGCAGGCAAGTGCCTTAACCGCTAAGCCAACTCTCCAGCCCTCCTGCAAATTTTATAATTTCACTTTTCTTCATAGCTGAGTAGATCTGAGTGGACAATGAGAACGCAGCATACACACAATGGAGCAAGAGCCTCTGACGGCTAAGGCCAGCCCCTCCCTTAAATTGCTTTGTCAGGCGTTTGATCATGGCAACAAGAAGAGTATTGAAGTCACAGCACAACCATAGCTTCACTGACCTAAACAGAAACCTGTGTCCACCTGGTCTGCTCTCTCCCCAAGTTCCTGGCGGGTTTGATGGATCTTCCGCCTACATAATAACCCCCTTTGCAGTCTACAAAGGGCGTCACAAGCACACAGCCCATTTCTTTGGATGTATGCATAATATACCAAGTGACGGACATGTAATAGCTTGTCTCTTCTTTTACGTATTCCATGGCAATGTGGTTGCTTTCAGGTTTTGGTGCAAGATATCAACATTCATGTGCAGATCCTTTTTTTTTTTTTTTTTTTTTTTTGTGGCTGTGGTGGTTTGATTCAGGTGTCCCCATAAACTTAGGTGTTCTGAATGCTAGGTCCCCAGCTGGTGGCAATTTGGTACTTGGATCCTCCTGGAGGCAGTGTATCGTTAGGGGCAGGCTTATGGGTGTTAGAGCCCACTTCCCCTTGGCCAGTTTTTGGCATGTTCTACTGCTGCTGTTGTCCACCTGATGTTGACCACACCTTCTGCTCATGTTATCATTTTCCCCTGCCATCATGGAGCTTCCCCTCGACTCTGTAAACCAAAATAAACCCTTTCTTCCCACCAGCTGCTCTTGGTCGGGTGTTCTCTGTCAGCAACCTGAAGCTGACTGCAACAATAGCTATGGATTTCCAGATCAACTAGGTAAATGCCACAGAGTATGGTCACAGGACAGCATGGCAAGGCCACATTTAACTTTGTAATAAGCTATCATGCCATCTTCCAAAGTGGTTGAACCATTTTGCTGCCCCGTCCCAATGGTAGGATTTTGCTCTGAATCCTCAGTAGCATTCGATGGTGCCAGAATTTTAGATTTTAGCCATTCTAGTAAATGTACAACGATACCTTGTTACTTTTATATCTATTTCCCTAAAGAGGAATGATTTTGATCATCTTTTCATGTGCTTGTATGCAGCCTGTGCATTTCCTCTTCTTGGGTGTAGTCTATTTAGACCTTTTGCCCATTTTTTAAAAATATTTATTTATCTGAGAGAGAGAGTGAGCACAAGCGCAGAGGCAGATAGACGGAGAATGTGGGTGCACCAGGGCCTCCTAACCACCGCAAACGAACTCCAGACACAGGCACCACCTTGTGCATCTGACTTTACATGGGTACTGGGGAATCAAACCTGGGTCCTTTAGCTTTGCAGGTAAGCACCCTAACCACTAAGCCATCTCTCCAGCCCCTCTTTTGCCCATTTTTTTTTCAAGGTAGGGTCTCACTCTAGCTCAGGCTGACCTGGAATTCACTCTGTAGTCTCAGGGTGTCCTTGAACTCACAGCGATCCTCCTACCTCTGCCTCCCAAGTGTTGGGATTAAAGGTGTGCGCCACCACGCCTGGCTTTTTTTGCCCATTTTTAAATTGGATTGATTTCTTGTTATTTATTTTTATGTGTTCTTTGTTTATTTGAACTAAAACTGTTATCAGATAAGTGGCTTACAAATATTTTTTGCCCAGCTTGAGGTGTCTTTGGCATGTAGATTTTGAAAATGCTCTTCAGACAGCTGTGCACAGGGGCAGACATCTGTGACCCCATTTCTAGGGAGGATGAGGCAGTAGGAACTGTGAGTTACAGAACAGCCGGGGCAGGTGGGTCACCTCTTCTCCAGCCCCCTTCTTCTGTCCTTTCTTTTTTCTTATTATCATCTCTGCGTCTTGATTGCCTTGTGTACAAAATGGAAATATTAAGTTACCAGCCAGGGAGCAAGTGTTTTTCCCATTTGGTTCTCCGTGGTCATTGGGCCTTTTGGAGCCCTCCTGGCATGCTACCAATATCGAGAGTCAGATCTTCTTTCCTCTCCAGCTGTTCTTACAAAGGAAAAGAAATGCTCGACCCAGACACTGAGCGTATTTAATTTCTTTGTACAGGTTTTTTTTTTTTTTTTTTTACTTCTATTGCCTAAAAGTACCGAGGTTAGGACCGCATGTCAGAATGTAATAAACCTGTCAGTAACTTCAAGAACACAGCACTGTAAAATTGATGGGATCATGTCTCTAAGACATCCCCCATGTTTTCAGGGCACTGTAAATGTGACACGTTTGTAGGCAGATGAGGAAGCAGTGTGGCAGTTGAGAATTTCTCTACATCCTTCCTCTATGTGGTCATCCCATCATTAAAAAGAATTTCTATGTAAAAGTTGTTTCTCTCCCTGAAAAAAAATATATATCCTCTGAAGGGCAAAGCAGGAAAACTGCTAGACGATATCAAAAGGCCCACCAAAATTAAGGCTATAGAACCTTAGAGATTATGTAGACGTGCAAGACTTTTTGAGAGAGACCCATAAAACCTTAATAAGAGCAACAATTAAAATTTCCTGATGAGTGGGGCATGGTGGTGCACGCCTTTAATCGCAGCACTTAGGAGGCAGAGGTAGGAGGACTGCTGTAAGTTCAAGGCCAGCCTGAGACTGCATAGCAAATTCCAGGTCAGCCTGGACTAGACTGAAACTTTACCTCAAAAAATTAAAAAAAAACAAACAAATTCCTGATGAAATGGAACCTCATAGAGTCTCTTACTCTACCATATGTTGTTATTAAATAAACCCAGCATGAGAAGTTCTTTTCATCTTCAATTAGTGCAATGCATATGGACTCACTCAAACCTCATCGTCGGAATGACCTGGTACCCACTTAGCATGCAGTTCTGTCCTCCACCGTCACACTCTCGGTGTCTCACCGATTCCATGGGAATTGCATCATAAGGGCTCTGGAAATCGGGAAGAGCCTCAACCTAATTACAGCAGCTAGGGTCTTGGCAAGTTCCTTCATCTCCTTCCCCATGTGCCCCATGCTGGTCTCTGTCAGCTCTGGCTGCTACAACAAATATGTAGGTAGGGAGGCCTAACTGCATTTATTTCTCACACTTGTAGAGGCTGAGATACACATCATCGGTGGGTGTCACCAGCTTTGGTGTCTGGTGAAGACCCTCCTGGTTTGTAGACAGTGGTATGTATCCCGGTGAACAAAGAGTGGGGGCTCTCAGGGAGGAAGGAAGGTAGCTCTGTGGTGTCCCTTCCGTGGGACACTAGTGGTGTTCCTCTGATGACCTAATCACTCCCTGTCATTTAACCTCTGATTGTCAACTTGACAGGATTTAGAGAATTCATTTTATTTGTTTTTATTTTAGAGACAGCACGCGTGTGTACAGGGGAGAGAATTGGTGCGCCAGGGCCTCAGCCACTGCAATCGAATTCTAGACGCTTGCGCCACCTAGTGGGCATGCGCAACCTTGTGCTTGCCTCACCTCTGTGCATCTGGCTTACGTGGGATCTGGAGAGTCGAACAGGGGTCCTTAGGCTTCACAGGCAAGCGCCTTGACTGCTAAGCCATCTCTCCAGCCCTTGACAGAATTTGGAGTCACCATGTAAACAAATCTCTGGAAAAACGTGGTGGGTTTTCTAGATTAGGTTAATTGAGGTAGAAAGACCCACTGTCAAGGTGGGTAGGACTATTCCATGGACTGGGGTCCTGCACTGAATGAAAATGGGAGAGTGAGCTGGGCAGCAGCATGCGTCACCCTCTGCCTCCCGATCGTGGCCTGAGTGTGACCAGCTGCTTCATGCTGCTGCCACCATGCCTTCTCCACCACGATGGACTGTCACCCCGAGCTGTAAGATGAAATAAGCTGCCACAGGCAACCTTTTCCCTGGGGTGACCAAACATATGTCTTCACCCCAGATAGGGCACAGACATCAGACCCGAGGACAATTACACCAGAAGCAGTTTGGGTGAACCCAGTGAGTTTATTGGGGTGGTTTAGCAAGCAGGGTGAGGGGCCGCTTGCAGGAGCAATGGATGACTCGAAGGCAGCTGCGTCACCCGAAAGCCCAGCCCAGCACAGGAGAAGACTCACAGAAACCGAGTCTCTGGAGCCCACTGCCCACCCTGCAGGCAGCTTTGCTGGTAGGAGAGTCTTCAGCACCCTGCGCCACTTGCAGGCAGCTCAGTTAGAGTCTCCTCTCCAAGCAGTCGTTTCGCCTTTATCTAGTCTCAGGGGCAGGGTTTTAAAACCCTTTCCTAGATTTGTTGACTTCCTGGAACTTCCTTCTCCACCAACACTCCCCCCCCACCACTCTGACCAAGGAATGAATACAAAACTGTTGGGGAGTAGCTGTGTGAACTTAAAGCTTCAGGTCTCCTAGGCTTGACTTTCTCCTTTTATCAGGACAGAATATTTCGATTTTGGAGGAATCCTTAAGTGGCCTCTTGTTATTGGGTCACAGCAATGAATAAACTGAGTAATACATCCTCTAAGGTTCTGTCTGTCCAAACACCATCACACTAGGGGTTAGGGTTTCAACATTCATATTTAGGAGGAGTGAATAACAAGCATTCAGTGTGGTCTGGAGGCAACATTGAACATAGTTCTTTCAGGAACTAGATCTATATTTGCGAGGGGTTTCCAGCAGTTCTGAACAGCCTGAGTCAAGGAACATCATAATTACATACTTGTAATCTGACCAAGAGGGTTGTTTTTATTTCTTTTTCTTAATATTTTATTTATTAGTGAGGGAGGGAGAAAATGGGTGCACCAGGGCCTCCAGCCACTGTAAACAAACTCCAGATTCATGTGTTACCTTGTGCATCTGTCTTATGGGGGTTCTGGGGAATCCAACCTAAATCCTTAGGCTTCACAGGCAAGCACCCTAACTGCTAAGCCATGTATCTATCTATCCAGACCTTCACTTTCTTTTCTTTCTTTCTTTTTTTTTTTCTTCTTTGGTTTTTTTGAGGTAGGGTTTCACTCTGGCTCAGGCTGATCTGGAATTCACTGTGTAGTCTCAGAGTGGCCTTGAACTCACGGTGATCCTCCTAACTTTGCCTAACCTAGTGCTGGGATTAAAGGTGTGCGCCACCATGCCTGGCTGTCTCTTTTTCTTTTATAATAACTTTTCTGTGGTTTAATTTTTTTTTAAATAAAAGGCTGGAAGGATAATACAATGCCCTCTTCTACCCTTCACTGATATTTAGTGATATATCATGCCTATTTATTTTGTTGAACTGGTTGGGAGTAAATTAGATTCAAGGCTATTTAACCTTCCATGTTTGAGCATTTATCTCCTAGAAATAATGGTGTTGTCCTATGTAACCATAGTACCATTATTACATTCAGGAAATTTAACATTGTCACAATTACACTCAATGTATAATACATGCGCAAGTTTACCCAAGTGTCTCAACATCTTTTTTATATTTTGTTTTTATTTATTTGAGTAAGAGAGAGAGAGGCAGAGAGAGAGAGAGAGAATGGGCACACCACTCCAAACAAACTCCAGACACAGGCATCACCTTGTGCATCTGGCTTACATGGGTCCTGAGGAATTGAACCTGGGTCCTTTGGCTTTGCAGGCAGGCACCTTAACCACTAATCCACCTCTCTAGCCCTGTCTCAGTGTCTTTATAGCATTAAAAAGAACCCAGGAGTCCTTTTTGGATCCAGCATTGCATTTTGTTTAGTGTGCTCACTATCATGTTATCCAGAGTCCCAGTGTTTCTGTCTTTGTAATATTGACATTCTTGCAGTCTTATCTTGCTTCATGTACCTCAAGTTTGGTATTTTAATTATTCCATTATTCAATATATATTAAAATATATGAAATAGTCCTGTATTTGTTGTTGTTGTTGTTGTTTTTTGAGGTAGGGTCTTGCTCTAGCCTAGGCTGACCTGGAATTCACTCTGTAGTCTCAGGGTGGCCTCGAACTCATGGTGATCCTCCTATGTCTGCCTCCTGAGTGCTGGAATTAAAGGCGTGAGCCACCACGCCCGGTTAGTCCTGTATTTTTAATATTATTTAGATCATATATTTTTTGGCAGGGACACTACATACATCACTCTCTATTTCTCAGTATATTGATCTGCAAAATCATTTGTGAATCTTTTTTAAGTTTATCACTGCAAGAATCTAAACTAGTGTTAGACTGGGCAGCAGTAATTTTGTTTTTTTTTTGAGGTAGAGTCTCACTGAATTCACTATGTAGTCTTAGGGTGGCCTCAAACTCATGGTGATCCTCCTACCTCAGCCTCCCAAGTGCTAGGACTAAAGGTGTGCACCACCACACCTGGCTTCATTATTCTTTAAATTGACAACATTATATATATTTTATAGAACATGACATTTGACATATGTATATGTTGTAGACTGGCTCTCTCAAGTTACTTATACATATCTCACACTTCTCATTTTTTGTGTTAAGAAATTTATTCTCTGGGGCTAGAGTAATGGTGCAGTGGTCAAAAGCACTCACGTGCAAAGCTTTCTGCTGGGTTCAATTTCTAGCCACCTACATAAGGCAGGACAGGTATTTGTTTGCAGTGACAAAGGACCCTGGTGCACACACACAATAGTAAGGATTTTGGATGATGTAAGTAAAACTCAAGGAAGTTTCTTGAACAAAAATTATTGTCTTGGCAATTTTCAAACATGTGATACATTGTTAGCTGTAGTCACCGTTATAAACGGTCTCTCTCCTGTGCAAGTGCGCTTCGATGTCCTTTGTCGGACAATTTCCCAGTCCCACACCCTGTGAAGCCATGGTTGTCATCATGCTCCCTCAGGAGTTTGACTTTTCACAGTCCACATGTAAGTGAGGTCGTATGGCGCTTGCTTTTCTGTACCTGGCTTATTTCATTTAACGCAATGTTCACTTGCGCTTTTGCAGGTAATAGGGTTTCCTTCCTTTAAGGTGTGGAGGGTACTCTGCTGTGGTTTGAACGTAGCATGCTCTGATCTGCCCTGCCAGACTTACGTGTTTAAGTACTTGATCCCTAGCTGGTGGCACTTTTTGGGACAAGGAGGAAGTGAAGCCTTGCTGGAGGAAGTGGGTCACAGGGGTCAGCCTTTATCACCTGGCTCCGCTTCCTGTTTGTCCTCTGCTCTGTGGCTCTTCTTCCGCTCCTGTCACCTTGCCTTTCTGCCCTGAAACTTCGCCTCAAAACTGTAAGCCAAAATAGAGCCTTCCCTACCTGAAGTTGCTTCTGATCACATATTTGTTCATAGCAATGGAAAGTAATGAATACATGCTGTCTTTCACATATCCTACATTTCCTTTACCCATTCATCTTTTAGTGTGGCCCCAGCAGTTGTGTATAGTGCTATACACGGCATGGACATACTGAGCATGGGGGTGCAGACAGCTCATCCACAAAATCATTTCTTCTCTTCTGGATATGTGTCCAAATACCCAGGAAGGTTTTCACCTTTTTTTTTTTTTTTTGTAATTATAATGTTACTTGTGAGGCAATAGATGACTGAGATTTCCTATCCTTTCCGCCTCTACCCCAAAGTGGAGATGGCACTAACTTTCACCCTTATTTAAAGTAGAGTGCATTAGGTTTCTCTGCTGTAAAGTTATCATTCCACTTTTTTGTAATTCTGTGATCCTTTTTTTTAAAAAAAATATTTTTTATTTTTATTTATTTGACAGAGAAAGAGGGAGAGAGAGTGAGAGAATGGGCGCGCCAGGGCCTCCAGCCACTGCAAACGAACTCCAGACCTGCGTGCCCCCTTGTGCATCTGGCTAACTTGAGTCCTGAGGAATTGAACCTGGGTCCTTTGGCTTTGCAGGCCAATGCCTTAAGCACTAAGCCATCCCTCCAGCCCTAATTCTGTGATTCTTTTACTCATGACGAGATAGTTTTCCCATTGCTATGACCAAAAACCTGACAAAAAGCAACTTCAAGGAGGAAAGGCTTAAGGTGGCTTACAGTTTGAGGGACTGTGGTCCGTGGTCAAGGGAAAGGCACGAGAGCTAGAGCTCAAGGCAGCTGGTCACATTTCGTCCACAGTCACGTGGCAGAGAGCGATAAAGTCCTGTGTTCAGCTCGCTTGCTCTGTTTTTTTTTTTTTTTTTTTTGAACTTAGTGATTTTATTAAAAGGTTGCATACATAGAGCCCCTTTCTCACCCCAATTCTGCTGAGGGTACTCAGTGGGGTTATTGGTATTCACTGTGGGGCCCAAGACCAAGAGGCCTCAGTCAGTCTCTGCAGGGATGGGAGAAACCTGCTGTCTTGGGCCATTTCCACCCGCCCTGAGGCTCTTGCAGTCTTTATACTCCCTCTTCTGTGAAACTTCCTGAGCCTTAGTGGGCAAGATAGAGAGCTGATTTATTCCAACAGGACACTAAACCATGGACTGGTGCTCGCTATACTTAAGGAAGGTCATACTACCTCAATTAACATAATCCTTCACAGACCTGCCCAGAAGCCTATTCTCTAGGTCATTCCAAATCCTGTCAAGTTGATAATGAAAGATTAACCACCACACAGGCTATGCAG
Source organism: Dipus sagitta (assembly GCA_036346955.1). Classification (NCBI taxonomy): domain Eukaryota; kingdom Metazoa; phylum Chordata; class Mammalia; order Rodentia; family Dipodidae; genus Dipus; species Dipus sagitta. The sequence goes on along the minus strand of CM070778.1, from coordinate 119,010,627 downwards.
ACTGCAAATGCCCTATCTGTGTTGATTCCCACATGTACCAGTTATCACTCTGATGCTTACAAAATGCAGTGTCTCTAGGGAGTGTGGTGCTCTATGCCCACAGTTCCAGCTGCTCAGGAGGCTGAGATGGGGGAAATCACTTGAGTTTGAGTTCAATACCAGTCTAGACAACATAAAGAGATCTTGTATCAAAAACATTGACAGGGGCTGGAGAGATGGCTTGGCGGTTAAGGCTCTTGCCTGCAAAGCCAAAGGATCCTGGTTCAATTCTCCAGGACCCATGTAAGCCAGATGCACAAGGGGGTGCATGTATCTGGAATTCATTTGCAGTGGCTCTTTATCAAATATATATATATATATATATATATATATATATATATATATATATATTAAAGAAACACTAATAAACAGGGCTGGAGAGATGGCTCAGCAGTTAAGGCACTTGCCTGCGAAGCCTAAGGACACATGGTCAGTTCCCGAGTATCCATGTAAAGCCAGATGCACAGGGTGGTGCACGTGTCTGGAGTTTGTAGCGGCTGGAGGCCCTGGCATGCTCATTCTCTCCCTCCCTCTCTTCCTCTGTCTGTCTGTCTGTCTGTCTATCTGTCTGTCTCTCTCTCTCTCTCTCTCTCACACAAATAAATAAATAAAAATAATAGCTTTAAAAACACTGATAAACAGGACTGGAGAGATGGCTAAGAGATTAATGCACTTGTGATGGCACTTGTCTGCAAAGGCTAACCACCCGAGTTGGATCCCCCAGTACCCACAAAGTAGCACAGGCACCTGCAGTTCTTTTGCAGCAGCGGAGGCCCTGCCATGCCTATTCTTTCTGTCTCTCTCTTCTCTTCTCTCTCTCTTTCTCTCTCTCTCTCTCTCTCTCTGCTTGCAAATAAATAAAAATATTACAAAAACACTGATGAGCAAAGTGCAACCTTTCGAATTTATTCCTTTTATGCTTACTCAATGTCTGGGTTGGAACTCTGGAGTTGGGTTCAGTGTGAAGACAGGGTGTCAAGGTCTAGTTCAGTGTTGGCAGAATGAGGAAGAAGACTGACTTGAACAATGTAGGACAGCTGGCCAGAGAGCAAAGACAAGGAGGGAGTCAGGTGAAGGAGACGGGGGTGGGAAGCGAGGTGTGTCATTGCATTCAGAGCCAGTGTCCTCTAAGAGGGCAAGCTATCAGAAGGGCAGGCTGTCTTGGCCAAGGATGGGATTGGGGGTTTTAAGATCATCACTGGAGGGCTGGAGAGATGGCTTAGCGGTTAAGCGCTTGCCTGTGAAGCCTATGGACCCCGGTTCGAGGCTTGATTCCCCAGGACCCACGTTAACCAGATGTACAAGAGGGTGCACGCATCTGGAGTCCGTTTGCAGTGGCTGGAGGCCCTGGTGCGCCCATTCTCTCTCTCTCTATCTGCCTCTCTGTCGCTCTCAAATAAATAAAATAATAAATAAATAAAATAAATAAATTAAATTTTTAAAAAAGATTGTCACTGGAAAGCAGCTCCTGGCCTGCTGAGGTCTTACAGAGAATTGTGTGCATGCATGTATATGCATGTGTGAATGTATATGTAGCTAAAGGTTGACATCAAGGTGAACTTTAAGAATATGATAAGGGCTGGGTAAATGGCTCTGTGGTAAAAGCACTGCTTGCAAAGCCCATATCCTTCGGTTCAATTCCCTAGTACCTACATAAAGCCAGATGCAAAATGTGGTGAATGCATCTGGACTTTGTTTGCAGTGACAGGAGGCCCCGAAACACCCATTCTCTCTTTCACTGTTTCTCTCTCTCTCTCTGCTTATAAATAAATTGAAAAATATATTTTTAAAAATGTGACATAGTAGCCTGGTGTGGTAGTACATGTCTGTAATTCCCATCCTTGGGCACCCTTGGGTGGTGGACACTGGAGGGTCACAAGTTTGAGGCCAGCCTGGACATCCTGCTCCCCTTTCCCTGTTGCAAAAAAGAGACTATGATGAAGCCACAGGTTATTCAATTAATTCAAAGCACTTCATGGTTATTTTAACTTTTAAATGTCCTTTAAAGGCTTTTCATAGAATTATTTGAGATTCTTAAGGCCAAATAATGCTTGTCCATGTTCAGTTTCCTTTTAGCTGTTAGGCTGTTCCCTAGTCTAAAGTGTCGTACACTCAGGAACTCTGAACTTTTTCTGTTTAGCTTGCTCAGATAACAATTCTCTGGTTTCTTCTGGGGTTGCCTGACTTCTTGGTGTACCCGAAAGCCCCTGTCCCCCAAGTTTTCTGCACAATGAAGGCTTCAGCTGATGGCTTTTTGGCAGCCCCACCCCCACTTTGCCTCGCGCCCTGTACCGTTCAGCGTGGAGCACCCAAGTTAGCTCCCAGGCCTCCATTTATTTTTCAAAATTGTCCTTCAAAATCCATTGAGCTCTTGACTGCTGTCCATCTTCCATCTAATGTCCTTATTGCCGCAGTTCAGAAAAAAGAGGAGAACAAATGGATCTGGTTTTATTTTAAAAATGAGCCGTTGATGGGCTGTGTGTTTAGCTTAGGAGTAGAGCGCTTGTCTAGAATGGGCAAGGCCCCAGGTTTGACCTCCAGGACTGCAAAAGCAAGCAAACAAAAGGCTTATGTTTTTACATCAGGAAAAGCTTTTACCGTTTTTCCAGTATCTTCTTGACTATTGGAAATGAATTTTGTGATTAAGTCTTAAAGTAGATAGAAAAGTAGAATAAACCATATTTGGCATTTGAGAACTACTTTTATTTCTTTGCTGTAAAAGCCAGTATTTGGCCAGTCATTGCCAATTTGCTTGTTCATTGCTAAATGAAACAGAAAGGAAAATTAGTGCCAATTGATTCTATTTTAATTTTTGTAATTTGTTTGTGTGTTTGTATATAGACAAATGCCAGGCTGCAATTGAATGCCAGTCCAGGTTTACATGAGCAGCTGGACCAGCAAGCTTTGCAAGCAAGCAGTTGTAACCACTGATCCATCTTCCTAGTCCCACTGATTTGATTTTAATGACTCCTCACTGGTTCTGGCTGCCTATTATTAATAAAAGGTGAAGAGAATTTTTCCCCTTATTTTTAATATTGTAATTTATTTTCAATCTAAACACTGAATTCTCCTACTAAAAATTCATATTTATCTTGAGGCTGGGGCTATGGCTTAATGGCAAAGTTATGGTCCAACATAAAGCCCATAGTTTAATTCTTAGCATGGGGTTGAGGGGGGGGGGACAGGAAGGGCACCATATCCATCCTGAATAATTTGAATCACATCAGCACATTTTATTGTGCAAACAGAAAGCACCCAGAAGGAGTAATGAGAAAGTGAATATTATTTTTTTTAATAATATTGGCATGCCTATAATCCTAGCAGTGGGAAGATAGAAGCAGGAAGATCAGGAGTTCAAGGTTGGTCTCATAGTGACGTTGGAGCCAGTCTGGGGTACAGGAGACCCTATCTCAAAACAAAACAGAAGTAAAAAGCATGTATAGTAGGAAACACCACTATTCGGATCAGTTTACTTCTTTGGTGGGAGCCATAGCTGCTCTGTTCTCTTGTATGCCATTGGATGACTTTTCTCATCCCTATGACCAAACGTCTGACTGAAACAACTTACCAGACGTAAGGTTTATCTTGATTATCATTTCAGAGGCTTCTGCTCATCATGGCAGGAGGGTATGAGAGAGCAGCTCCGATTACAGCCCACAGGACCCGGAGTGGAGCAACATTAGGAAGGGGCTGGGACAAGACAGAGTCTGCAAGGGCATGCCTCCAGTGACCTCCTTCCTCCACCAGGCCCCATCTTCCACAGTCCTGCTACTTCCTAATAGTTTATTGAATTTTTTAATTAATCAGTGGATTAAACCATTGATTATATCAGAGCCTACACAATGTAATTAGAAATGTCCTTACATACCCAGAGGGATGCTCTACTAATGTCGCAGATATCCTCAGCTCGATAAAGGTGACAGGATGAACTATCATGGGGTGGGGATATAACTCAGGAGGGCAAGTGCTTGCCTGTCAAGCACAAAGGAACTGAATTTGATACCCAACGCACATGTAAAATGCTGGGCACGGTAGCACATGTCTATAACCCCGGCACTGGGGAGGCAGAAAGAGGAGGATTCTTAGAGCTCACTGGCCAAACACATTAGCCTAATTGGTGAGCTTCTGACCAGTGAGAGACTCTGTCTCAAAAGAAGTTGATGGGGCCAAGGCTGTCCTCTGACCTCTAAGCACATGCACTGCCTATAGACATGTACTAACACATGCACCCCCCAAAAATTAACCACCACGCTTTCTTGTGGTGCTTAGCACATAGCTAAGTGCAGTCATTTCCAGGCAAATACCTTAACCACTGAGCCATCTCTCCAGCTCAAGTGCAATCATTCTCTTGCTGTACTTGCATCATGCATGAAGATAAAAATGCTTTACCGGATAGACAATTCAGCTGAGGGACTCCATGTACCAAACAGCGTTTTGCAAGCTTGTTACAGTCACTCAGCATCAATCAGATGAAGATAGAAATGGAGACATTCATCTTGTGGAGGGAACAAGCACATCCTGGTGGGAGGCCTTTTTGGGGGGGAGAGGATACCTGGCTATGGAGAAGTCACTGAATAGGGGCAAGAGGAGAAAAGGGGGCAGGAGTACTTGGAGATGAGACGACAGTCTTCTCAAACAGATAGACTTGAGCATTGAAAACGTAGTACAAGGCCAGTGAGAGGTGATTTGGTCAGAAGCCACTTAAAAAAAAAAAAATAGGTCTTAAAGTGTTACTTTTTATCGGCTAGAGAAAATTAAATTAGTTGGATACACTGAAAGAGTCTTTCCAGGTTGTTAATGGTTTGAAATCTGGTTAGCAGATTGTAAAACAGGTAATGTGATTGCTCCCACGGCTGCTGGCTGGTGTTATGAACACTGGATTTCAAGTGAGAGGGAGGCTTGCCTTTGGGTTCTTCCAACTATGCTGCTGAACTCCTCACAGGAGAGACTCTGCAAGGGAGCCCTGATGAAAGAGTGTGCAACAAAGAGAGGGTAAATTGTAATTCAAACTGCCAAGAATGAAGATTTAAAACTATTACTCTCGGGCTGGAGAGATGGCTTAGCAGTTAAGGCACTTGCCTGCAAAGCCCAAGGACCCATGTTCAATTCTCTAGATCCCACATAAGCCAAATGCACAAAGGTGAAGCTAGTGCAAGGTCACACACGCCCACTAGGTGGCGCAAGCGTCTGGAGTGCAATTGTAGTGGCTGAGGCCCTGGAAAGCCAATTCTTGCTGTTTTTCTCTAAAATTAAAAACAAACAAACATACACAAGAAACTATTACTCTTCCAATCAGAAGAAATCTTACTGCTGCTGCTGCTGTTCTGAGAATCTCACTGCAGCCCAGTCCAGCCTCAAACTCATGGCAATCCTCCTCCAACGTCCCAAGTATTGAGATTATAAGGGTGAGCCAGGCTCCCGACCTGGCCTGAAGAAAAGGAAAAAAAAAATGACAAGGTTTATTGAGGTTTAATTCCCACGAAAAATGTTTACATTAAGTGTGTCATTCAGCATGGGATGCATATAGATAGAGCCATCGTGTGGTTTGAATGTAAAATGTCTCTCATAGCCTCGTGTGTTCAAATAGTTAATCCGAGTTGGTGGCACTGGTTGGGAAATTGGTGAACCTTTGAGAGGCAGAGCCTTGCCGGAGGAAGTGTTCCCTGGAGATGGGTCTTGAGCTGTTACGGCCCCGCCCCACTGAGTGTTCGCTCTTGCTTCTTCCTGGCACCGTGACACGATGCCGGCTGTGCGCCCCTGCCACGCTCTCCCCACCATGGTGAACTTCCCCTCGAAACTGTGAGCTGGAATCCACTCTTTCCTTCCATAAGCTGCTTCCGGTGGGTGTTTTGTCCCTTCAGGGGAAAGCTACCCATCTGCCCATGTAATCTCACCAATCATTCTATCACCCTGCAAGTTCCCTCCATGATTCTTCTATATTCACCCTAGGTTTTTCCCCCCCCCTTTTATAGTCACCTGATCTATTCCAAGTGTCACTGCAAATACATGGGGGAAGTGGGGTGTATTGTTACTCTTCTCATCGCTATGTCAGGATGAGTGGCATAACTTAATGGAGGAAGTATTTATTTTGGCTCATGATGTCAGAGGGTTCAGTCCGTGGTCACTTGGCCCCATGAGCTTGGGTAGACCATCATAGTGGGAACATGTGATAGAGACTTCTTAGGGGACAGGAAGCAGAGATGGAAATAGAGGAAGGGGTCAGGGTAAGATACTGCCCCATGGACATACCCACAGTGATCTATTTTCCCCAACAATACCCTAACTCTTCTCTTTCACTACCTTCCAGTACCATGATATTCTGAATCCATCAAGAGGTTAATCCAATGATAATGTCTGAGTCTTCATTTTCTAATTGGACTTATAGATACATCCAGATGCGTGGATGACACACTTATCAATTAGGTGTTTGTCTGGTTTTTTCAATTATTATTTTATTTTTATTTATTTGAGGAAGAGAGAGCGAGAGAATGGGCACTCCAGGGCCTCCAGCCACTGCAAACAAACTCCAGATGTGTGGCCCCCTTGTGCATCTGGCTAACGTGGGTTCTGGGGAATCGAACCTGGGTCCTTTGGCTTTGCAGGCAAATGCCTTAACCACTAAGCCATCCCTCCTCCAGCCCTCTCTGTTTTTTTTTTTTTTTTTTCTTTTTGAGATAGGGTCTCATTCTAGCCCATAATGACCTGGGACTCCAACTAGGTGTTTCTTAACCTAATCAACCTAACAGTCAAAATTTACCATCACAAGTCTACCTCTTTTCAACCTGACACCCAAGCCCATTACTTAACTATATCATTTCACTTCTGTTTCCCAGAAGGCTTCTATATATCCCATAAGGCAAAATGCATCCAGTCCACGAGTCCCCATAGTCTTAAGAGTTGCAGTATTACTCACAAGTTGTTCAAAGTCTCTTCTAAAATTCAAGGCATATTCTTAGCTGAAAAAAAAAAAGAAGTTCTGTACTTGGAACATACAGCACCAGAGAGTAAATATTCTTATTCCAGGAGGGAAGCACAAGAGAAAAGCAAGGGGGCATCGGACTAAGGCAAGGCCAAAACCCAGCAAAGCAAACGTGTGTGCCTCGAATCAGGTGTGTGTGATGACGTGGGATTTTCAGCAGGCTCGAGCAGTGCCCGTGGCGTTTTTCTTGGGCTGGCTCCGCTTGCCACCTGCAGCTTTCCTTGGCAAGTATCCCACCTTCCTGGCTTCTCCAACATTCTGGGGTCTCTGATGCAATTTCTCGTGCTTCATAACTAATGCTTTCAGAGACTGCCCGCAGACTTCTCATTTTAAAAGAATATTTTAAAATACAGTAAAATTTCATGTAAATATGATTATATAGTATGCTGTTTTTACATGTGATTTCTTTGAAGCATGGTTGATATATTCATTAACATTGTTGAGAATGACAGTTTTCTCATTTTATTACTGACGTTGGGTTTGGGTTTTTTTTTCCCATTTTGGGATTAATATGAACATTTATGTGCAAGTAGTTATATAGACATGGTATTATTGCTCTTAGACTAATACCAAAGTGTACAAATTCTAGATTTGAAAATAATTGTGTTTATTTGTTTGCACATGCATGTGTTCTAATAATCCAGAACACAATTATTATATTCCCTCAGGAATGTGGGAGAACTTTGATTTCTCCACACGGTTGCTAATCCCATGTAATATCTGTCTTTGTAATTTTAGCTATGTAGTGGCATTTCATTTTAAGTTTAATTTGCATTAGTCACTGGGGAAATGAGGTTGAATATCTTTCATGTGACAATTAGACATCTATATGTCCTCTTCTGTTACATTTTTTCACATGTTCTTTGCACGACTGGATGGCAGTGTTTGTGTTATGACTAAGTTCTGTGAATCCTGCAAATACTCTGATTCGGGGATGGAGAGGTGTCAGTGGTTAAGGCACTTGCCTACAAAGCCTAAGGACCTGGGTTCAGTTCCTCAGTACCCATGTAAAGCCAGATGTACAAGGTGGCACATGAGTCTGCAGTTCATTTGCAGTGGCTGAAGGCCCTAACATGCCTTCCCTCCCTCCCTTCTTTCCTTCCTTCCTTTCTCCCTCCTTCCCTTCACCTTCTTCCTCTCTCCTTCCCTCCTCAATCTCTGACCTTCCTTCCTTCCTTCCCTTCCTCCCTTTCCTTCCTTCCCTTCTTCCCTTTCCTTCCTTCCCTGCCTTCCTTTCCTCTCTTCCCTTCCTCCCTTTCCTTCCTTCCCTTTCTCCCTTCCCTTCCTTCCCTTCCTCCCTTTCCTTCCTTCCCTTCCTCCCTTTCCTTCCTTCCCTTCTTCCCTTTCCTTCCTTCCCTGCCTCCATTCCCTACCTCCCCTTCCTTCCTTTCTCTTACTTTCTCTTTCTTCTCTCACTCTCTCTCTCAAGTAACTAAAATATTTAAAAAGGTAACATTCAGTTTCAAGTCCCATGTCAGGTATATGTATCGTGAATACTTTCTCCCAATGTGAGGTTTCATCTTTCATCTCCTAAACCATCTCTCCTGAAGAGTTGAAGGTTTGGTTTTCAGTAACTCCAAGTACCAGTTTATTCTTTCATTGTCATGCATCATGCCTCCTGCTATCCAACCTTTGCCTATCCCAAGGTTTTTCCCTAGACCAGCATTGTCAAACGGATGCGTGCAGCATGTGAGCCTTATTTGACAGGAGAAATAAAATGAGGAGTAGGAGTAGAACTTTGTAGGTTTAACTAAGAATTTACACAACAGGGACCAGAAACTGATTAGGTCCACTTTGTAAAAGAAAAACAAAAAGCTTATTGACATCTTCCATAAATAAAGAAAATATGCCATGATCGTAACCCCCTCCTTCCATCTTCTTCCCCCGCTCCCAAATACCTCTAACACTGAATCCCTTCTTTCCAACTAGTCTCTCTTCTATTTGGATGTCCTCATTTCCCCTCCTATTATGCAGGTCTTGTGTACTTAGCATCAGCCGCTGTGAGGTCATGAATATCAAGGCCGCTCTGTATCTGGAAGACAGTATTAAAGCACTCCTCCCCTTCCTTTAAGGTCCACTTTTGCCATGAGCGACATTTCATTTGGCCTCTGTAGTCTTTCAAAAATTAGATTTCAGTACCTCGGGGAAAAAAACAAAACAAAACACCCAAACTGAATTTAAAAAATTAGATTTCAGGCCAGGCGTGGTGGCACATGCCTTTAGTCCCAGCACTTGGGAGGCAGAGGTGAGAGGATGACTGAGTTTGAGGCCACCTGGAGACTCCATAGTGAATTCCAGGTCAGCCTGGGCTAGAGTGAGACCCTACCTCGAAAAACCAAATAGATAGATAGATAATCAGATTTCATGTAAAAATACTAGTTATACTTCTCCTGAAGTCACTCAGGTGGATCCTCAATATAGTGACAGGTATCCTTATAAAATAGACACCTAGAGGAGACAGTGTCCAGTTGGTGGCACGCACTGGGACAGTGTGACCAAAGATTACCAAGAGCTACCTAACCCTGAAGGAAGCAAAAAAGGGTTCTCCTCTGTGACGCTAGATGGCGTGTGTGGTCTTTGCTAGCACTCTTTTCAGACTTCTGGCCTGTGGAAGTGTAAGAAAATAAAAGTTTCTTGTCTTGAACCAATCATTTGTGGTAATTTATTATGACAGCTATAGGAAAGCATTCCACCCATTAGCAGGCTGAGGAAGCGCCATTATATTTCAAGTTCTGTTTTCCCAGAATAAATGTTAGTTGTTACCTGAGGTCTTTTCTGTAGGAACTGAAAAATGATACCAACCTTATGACCTCCTTGTTGTGATCATAGTTGTTACCAACTGTCTGATCACGTGGCGTCAACTGTAGCCCCTTCACAGCCGTGACTCCAGTCAAAACTGTTCCTGAAAATGTAGAGTCCTGATACATTGTACCAAATTATAAATGCCAGCACCAATCCTTTTGCTCTTTATTTAATTAGAATTGTTTTTTTTTTTTTTGAGAAAAGTACAGATTTAGCCCAAGCTGACTGAACTTGATATGTAGCTGAGGATGGTTTTGAACTCCTGATCTTCCAGCCTCTACTTCTTGAAGGCTGGGATTAAAGGCACGAGCTACCATGCCCAGCTAATAAATTGTATGAAGTTATTGGGGATGGGGCTCATTTGATAGAGTGGGTTTCATCCCCGGCAGTGTATGAACTGGCCTGGGTGGTACACATCTCTACTCTCATCATTTAGGAGGTAGAGATGGGGGGGATCAGCGGTTCTAGGTTATCCTCTGTAACGTAGTGAGTTTGAGGACAGCCTGAGCTAGGTGGGACTTGTTCCCAATACATAAATGAATGAATGAATGATAAATAAGGTTATTGAAGAGTCTGTGAAACACAACCGTACTTAAAATATTTTGGTAAAGACTGACAGAATTTCTGGAGCAGTGACCACCAGAGGGAGACTCTTAGATCCAGTTTTGCCATAAGAGACATTTCGTTTGACTTCTGTAGTGTTGCAGAAATTAGGAGATTTCTTATGAAAATATTAGCCGTGATATGTCTTGAAAATTACGCAGCTCACCCGACACTGCCTTGAGTTCCAACATGGCAGCCACTGCTGTGAGCCGAGTAGCTTCCTCTCCCGGGAGGAAAGGCTCCTTTCACTTGACCACGGTGCTCTCTGTCCTCATGTTAGACCTTACAGAGATTTGAGGTGACAACCTCAACTCTGGAACCTTCTTAGGAAAAACCGAGGCGTGTCACGGAGGGAAGGCTCGGGGATAAGGACGGTGTAACAGCTACCAGGGAAACACATTCATATTCCAAGAGAACGCTGGAAATAGCAGAGGGCTTTTCATATGATTCATGATCAATGAGAGAGAGAGACTGACTTTTGGCTAACCGTGGCATCAGGAAGCAATAAATAGTCAAAACTAAACCTCCCACAGGAAAGCAAGCGGCAAACAAAACAACCAAAGAAAGAAAAATCTAGTCTTTTCTTTTTTTTTTTTTTTTTTGAAATAAGACCTCACTATGTAGTCCAGGCTGGCCTTGAACTTGCTATCCTTCTGCTTCTGCCTGCTGAATACTGGCAGACAATCACGCTGGCCAAAATTGCAGGCAGGGTCTCATTCTAGCCCAGGCTGACCTAGCACTCACTCTGTAGTCCCAGGCTGGCCTTGAATTCACAGTGATCTTCCTACCTCTGCCTCCCAAGTGCTGGGATTAAAGGTGTGCACTACCACACCTGGCAAATTACCGTCTTACAGTGTGAAAGCTGACATAAAAAAAAAAAACTTTAAAAAAAATATTTATTTGGGGGGAGAGAAAGAGAACAGGTGTGCCAGGGCCTCGAGCCACTGCAAACGAACTCTAGACACATGTGCCACCGGCTTAAATAGGTACTGGGGAATTGAACCTTGGTCATTAGGTTTTGCAGGCAAGTACCTTAACTGCTAAACCATCTCTTCAGCCCAACATTTTCTTTTTCTTTTTTTTTTTTTTGGAGGCAGGGTCTCATGTAGTCAAGTTTGGCCTTAAAGTCACTATACAATCTATGTAACCAAGGCTTCTTGGAGTCCTGATCTTCCTGCCTCTGCCTTCTGCGTGTACCAACATACTTAGTTTTCAAATTTGAAAGTCGATGGCAAAGCTAAGATCTTCTGAAGTGTCATTTCTGCAGTGTGCCTGTATTCACCCTGTCTTCCCTCCTTTTTGAGACAGAGTGAAAAAAAAAAAAAACAGAAAAAAAAATGAGACCAACTCCTGAGAACTATCACAAACATCTTGTACTCTGGAAAGAAGTCAATAGCATCCCTGTGAAGTGTCTGCTTACTTGTGTTATTGGGTCTTGTCAGAAGCCCCTGAGTTTGCCACCTTCTGGGGTGCTGCCTTCTATTAAGCACAGCAGCTAGACATGACGGGCAGGGCTGTGCCTAGCATGGAGGGGCTGGTGGAGGGATATTAGACCTTTACCAATGAGGCTGAGCTGCCCAAACAAGCTCTAGGCTCAATCTCAGCTGTTTCCATAGCTTCCCTCCCTTCCAGCTCTCCTCGCCCCCAAAGCCTGAAGAAATCACAGAAAAAGTAGATCGATATGACACTCGGCTCGGCCTTAAAACTGCAGCCAAGTGAGACATATAAAATGAAAGCAACATCTTCATTAAAGAATGGAATTCGAAAATTGAAAGATCATTCTGTGCTCTGGGTGTGGGCGGGTAAACCATATAGAATAATGGCCTATGTGTCAGAGCCCAGAGAAAGATACTGAAGGGTCCTTGATAAAGAATTCTTCAGGCGCTCGAGCAGGAAAAAAATCAAGCAGGAAAGCGCATGCAGATTTCCACTGAAACAGGTCGTCAGCAGGGCAGCGGGCCGTGATGGTGGTGCAAGCCTGTAATCCCAGTACTCGAGAGGCCAGTGAAGGCACAAGGACCAGGAGTTCAAGGCCAGACTGGGACACACAAATCCCCGACACAAGTCACAAATGACAAAGAAAATTACCTTCTTGTTCTGTTAGGTTTTGCGGGTGGCGTCAATCCCAGATATGCACGTATTCCTACATTTTATTTACGTATAGAGAAAATACATACGGCCATGAAAGTTATCAACAAGCCCTTCTTAAGCAGATGGCTCGGAAAAGAAACTACGTAACGACATCCAAATAATGCAGGCAGGGTTGTCACGCTGTCTACAGGGTTCACTTAAATAAAGGTAGGGTTAAAAGTGGGGAGGGAGACGAAGGCTGCAGGGCAGTGGTAAACGCGTAGCTGTTGGGGAGTCAAAAGTAATGGAAGTAATGCAAGGAAACGGAGCGTCTGGGCGGCGAGGGGAGCTGATCAGCCGCCTCTCTCGGAGTTTGGAGACGAAAACTGAACCGTTCAGGGAACTCCTTGTTCCCGGCTTTCCCCCCTCTTCGTGTTTACTGAGCTCATGTAGGAATGCAGGATCCGTGAGGGATGAACGCCATCCCGGGCTTCGCTTCAGTCCCTTTGTAAACTCGCACAGCCAGCTCGACACCCCCTCCCCAAAAATCTGGACATAGACATCGGTGTGACCCCCAAATTTCCCAAACTGCGTCTATCTCCTCTACTCCGTGCCTCGGTTTCCTCACTGGTCCAACAACAGGAGCAGTCTCCTTTCCCCCAGCCGTTGGAGGGGGATCGGGCGCGTGTTGGAGACGCGTGTGGCTCCCCACACCCACCCACCAGTGCGCGTTCGCGCGGTCAGCCTTTCTGGAACTTGCGGGTGCCCACGCGGGCGGTGCATGGCTGGGGCCTAGGGCAGGGGCCGCGGCCTTTGGGGGTGTGGGGGGGGGGAGGGAAGGGTGGTCTGTGATGATGATGTGGCCTTGGAGCCAGGGCTGGGAGGCGGCGATGCCCGCTGGTGTACCTGCGCCAGCGCGGCACCTGGGCGACCTTGGCTTTGCCCACGCCGATGACTCACTCGGCTGCCCGAGCTGAGCGCACGTCCGTCCTCCCTCTCCCCCCTTCTCTCTCCCCGGCACGACTCGATCCCCCCCCCCCCAATCTTCCCTCCCTTCCCTGGTCCCCAGCTCCCCGGCGGGGCCTCCTCCTGCCACGTGACGCCCCCGCCAGGGGCCCCCAGCGCCCTGTTCCTGGCGGCTCGCGGGGCTCCGCCTCCTGCCATTTGTCACTCAGCCCCTGGGGACCGCCCCGAGCCTTGATTTAGTCGCGTCTGGGGGCGTCCCCCAGCCTCACTCGCCTGGACCGAGAGAGAGACGGAGGAGGCATCCGCCCAGGAGGAGCGCACGGGAGGAGCGCGGAGCGGAGGAGCGCGGGGCTCCCCCCCGGGGCGCTCGGGGCGCTTCCCCCCGGCTCGGTCCTGGCCGTGGCCGAGGAGGCGATGCCCAGGAGCGCCGCCCGCCTCGCCTGAGCATCGGGGACTCCGGCTGCCGGGTAAGTTGGTGGCCGCTGGAGGGGCTGCGGGGCTCGAACCTGGCTCCAGCTGGCACTGGCACGTACCCGTGTGCGTGGCACTGCCGCGGGGAGATCGCAGGTCCGAGTGCCGCGCTGCTCGGCGCGGAGGGTGTGTCTCTGTCACGGCCGTGATGGACCCCCAGGGTGGGTGGGAGTGGGGGGCTCCCGCGGCAAAGTGAGAAACTGCCGCGCATCACCCTTGTCGTCGGGCTGCGGGATCGAATCCAGCCCCGGGGTCCCTTCCAATGCCACTTACATGCCGCGGCAGCGCACATCTGGTATGCGGCACTTAGACTCCGCGTGGAAAGACCTAGCGCCAAAAAAAAAAAAAAAAGAAGGGCGAAAAAGAAGAGGTTGGGGGGTCGGGGAGGCAGTCTATGAAAAGTAATTTGCCTGCGTTATGGGAAATATGCTTATTTTGAGGTGTTAATGAGATGGGAACTCTCCACTATCTTCTTAAAGCAACTTAAAAAAAAATGTGGACTCCCAAAAAAATTTCCTGGAATAGACGATCGGGAAACTTGTGTTCTTGACGCATCTAACTTTAAGGGCAAGAGTGAGGATTTCTGCGTTCTATACTGAACATGCTCCAAATTTTTTTTAAGAAAATGTTTATTTTCAACAGTGGTACTTTTATGTTTTAAGAAAGGGGTGAAAATTAAAAATAGAAAGCCCCAGCTTAGGGCCTCCATTTTCCAGGAATCTTCTTCTAACCCCACCCTCACAGGACGGCTTCGAGGCCCCTCCTGGGAGCTTTCTGGGGCCTCGCTGTGGGTTCGTGGTCCCCAAAGTCATGTCCCTCCTGCCTCCCAAGTTTCCCTTACTTCTCTGTGTTAACCCATCGGTTTTGCTTTCTTAGCACATGGTGAGTGATGAAGAGTTTAATGACGAACAAAAGATAAAAATCTTGTGTTTCGCGGTTTTCACTCTAAAGCAGAAGGACGTTAATAGCGTCGTAGATGAGAACATTCGTTTCAAAATCAAAGATGAGAAAAAGTTGATGACATCTGATGTCCGCATTTCCTGACCGAGCTGTCCCCGTGGAGGGCTAGCATGTCCATCCTGTCCTCTAGAACAGTATTGTTCAAAATTTGCGACCCGTTGTGTGTGTGTGTGTGTGTGTGTGTGTGTGTGTGTGTTGAAATCATTTAAGTAGACAGGGATCCAAAATGAAAAATAAAAATAAATTAACAGAATTTTTAGAAGGTCAGAATGTCTTCGGTCAAAGGGTCTTTGCTTTCTAGCCGCCCCCACCCCATCAGTTTCGTGCACACAAATATGTGTAAGGATGTAAACCATCATTCTTAGTATGAGTCATGGTCAAAAACTTTGCCAGCCACTAGCCTAGATAAATCTCTGCGCATATGCGCAACAGTGCATGCGAAAGGTTTACCATAGCACCCCAAAGGTGGATGTCACATTGTTGTCCCTCGGAATGGGGAGAAGTAAATTATGAATAGTCGTAAGGCGGAACAGGCAGACAGCAGCAGCGAATGAAGGAGTTTTGTGTTTCAGCACAGACAAGTCACAATGCTGGGAAAAAAAAAAAAAAGGCACGTTAACTGAATACTCTATGATTTCATCTATGTAAAATTCAGAGCCTGGCAAGTGCAGCTGCTGCTTGGGGACGCACATAGACATTAAAAGTAATAAAGGAAAAATGTAAATCAATACCATAAAAGGCAAGCCAGTGGTCACATCCCCCCGGGGGGGGGGGCGGGGGGGGGGGGCGCAGTGGGTGTGAAGGACCCACCCAGGACTCCTGTGATGGTGAAGACAGACATCTCATCTCCTGGCCACGGCTACCGCAGTCCTTCACCTCTGACTATTAAGTGATTGCCTATGGGTCTAAATGTTAAAATTTCCTTCCAGTAGATTAAAAGGGTAGGTATTACACAATGAAGACGCCTCAAACCAAGGGCTTGAAGTCTATTTTCCATCTAGTTAGTCATGTTAAAAAAAAAAAAAAACATCACGACCAGGGAGATGTACCCTCGAAAGTTAATAATGTGAATATCTTAGTTCATAATTTCTTAGGGGGACACACAGGTGTTTATTCTATTCCTCATATATTTCTGTTCCTTAAGCAACTTAAAAACTTAGAGAAATTGACATCATGCATTGTGGGGTTCTCCCCCCCCCGCCCCCCCCGCCCCCGCCAAAAAAGCAACTTTTATATGTTTTGGATGAAATTGGAATTTTATTTAGTGGTTTAAACTAAAATTAGATTTTGTTACATGGACACTTTATGGCCGTTCACTGGGGATTTTTAAATGCTAGCATGTTGTTGTATTTACTTTGAGTTTCAGCCCTGCAGTTGCTCGAGGCCATATTTCTAGTGCTTACCAGCCACATGTGACTTCGTGTTTCGTGATGTTACACGATCCTGCATTACTGAGCAGGACATTTTCAACAGCGCACAGATTTCTAGTGGGAAACATGGCTCTGGCTACAGATATTTTCTTAGTTATATAGACTTGCAGATAACAAACTATGAGCATTTGTCTTCGTGACGTACGTGTGTGTGTGTGTGTGTGTGTGTGTTGGTTTTTTTTTTTCTCTACTGTTAATGAAATGTCTTCTGCTATTATTTCTAAAGGATTTTAAGTCCGTGTTTTGTTCACACTTAGTTCTTTCTCCGAGGCACATATGTGTGTGGGGTTAGATGTGTACATTTTGCTTGTGAACACAACATCAACTCCTTCTCTCATGTGGCAAGGTGTTTGTCCCGGTGCCAATGGTTTGGAGCACCACTTGTGCCCTGTGCCATGCTCAGATGGGCCTGGGCTTAGTTCTGGGCTTGGCTCCTATTTGTCATCTGAAGATACTTTTTAGGTACTCATCCTCGGTTGCTTTATACGTAAGATGTGATTCAGTTTTTAAGAATTAAAAAAATTTTCATTGTGGTATTCTTTCTTTGGCTGTGGGAGGCTGGAGGTGATCTCTAGCTCACATGAGGAAGGTGTGGGGAGTTAGTTCTCTTGTTCCTGGGTCTGGCTTGCACTGCAGCCAGCAAGTGTATTTATTCTTTGGCATTTGAGAGCTGCTTCATGATCTCATTTGTTCCTCACGTGATCTCGAAGAATTTGCATTAGAAGATGTTCTGGACAAGGTATGTACTGCATGTGTTTATTTATATATATATATATATATATATATATATATATATATATATGTAATATTTGTCTCCCTCTAAGGTTTCTCTTGTCAACACTGGAAAGTATCCTTTTACACTTCTTCCCCACCCCCACTTTCTTTCCTTTAGGAACTGTGGTTAGACTTGTATTAAGATGTTCTCATTCTCACCCATGTTTTTTAAGGTAGCTTTTATGTTTTTAAGTATATTTTTTTAATCCATGTGGAATTCTGAGTAATTTCTTTAGACCAATAGTCTAATCTTTACCAAACTGCATTTTTCTCCAAATTGAGCTATAATTTAATTTATACTAATGCACAAAAATAAAGTGTGCGGCTTGATCAAATTTACATATGTACATGCTGGTATGATCTGCGTCCAGAAAAGATCAGGGAACATTTTCATCCCTCCTCCTTTCTGTAGATACAGCCACCCCTCGTGCCCAGCCAGCCACTGTCCTGACTTTAATCACCATAACGTACATTCTTGAACTTCATATAGCTAATTCTTGTGCCCATATTGTATTTTTTTTTTTTTTTTTGGTTTTTTGAGGTAGGGTCTCACTCTAGCCCAGGCTGATCTGGAATTCACTATGGAGTCTCAGGGTGGCTTCGAACTTACGGCAATCCCCCTACCTCTGCCTTGTGAGTGCTGGGATTAAAGGCGTGCACCACCACGCCTGACGTCATACTGTATTTTTGACATTACATATATAAATATTTTTGGTTTTCCTTTATGTCAGGGGTTGGCAAGCTGTGGCTTATGAGTCAATTCCAACCTGGTAAATTTTTATTGGAACATAACCCTGCCCACTCAGTGCAGATCAGTAATTATTACAGAGACCATATGACCCATAAAACCTAAAGTATTTACTATCTGGCTGTTAAATGAAAAAGTTTATTTACCCTACCTACTTGCATAGTCTCACATAATGTGGACCTGTATAATATCCATTCTCTTCCGGATGAACCTTTGAGTTATTTTCAGTATTGGACCATTATAAAGTAAATTGCTACAGTTGTTCTTGAAACACTTGTTGGTTGACTTGAGCGTCTCTGATGTGAAAAGCCACTCTCTGAAACGCTGCAGGTGCTGTTATTTGAACACCAAGATGCTGCCACAAGTGGAAAATTCCATGCCTGACCTCCCGTGTGATAGGTCTCAGTGAGAATGCAAGTGAAGTCAAAATAGTGTATACAGTTGCCTTTAGGCTACATATATAAAGTATATATGAAATACAAGAAGAGGGGCTAATATAGCTCAGAGGTAGAGTGCTTGCCTAGCACCCTTGAGACCAAGAGTTCAGTCCCCAGCACTGCAATTAAATAATTTTGTGTTTAGAATTAGGCTCCACTCCAACATATGAAGATATTTCAAAAAAAAAAAAAAATCCAAAACACTTTGTGTCCCAAGCATTTTGGATAAAAAGATACTTAATTTATATCAAGCAAAAAGCCTAGCTTATGGTATTTGGGTCAGCTTGTTACATTTCCATAAATATTCCTATCATTATTGGCTATTTTGATCTTTGCGAACTGTCTGTTTAAATGTTATGCTAACTTTAAATTTTTGTTCCTTCCCTTCCTTCCCTTCTACTCCTCCCCACCTCCTTTCTATTCTACTTCCTTCCCCTCTTTATTCTCCTCCTCTCCCTTTCCTTCCTCCGCTTTTCCTTCCTGCCCCATCCCTCTCTCACTTTTCCTTCCCTTCTAGTCCCCTCCCCCTCCTGTATCCCTCCCCTCTTTTCTTCTCCTCCCTCCCCCTCCTCTTCCCTCTTCTCCATTCCTCTACTCTTCCCCTCCCATCCCCTTCCCTCCTCTTCCTTCTCCCTATTCTTTTCCCCTTTCCCATCTCTTCCTCCCTCCTCCTCTTCCTTCCTCCTCTTCCTCCCTCCTCCCCTCCCTAGTCTCATCTCCTTTCTTTTCACCTCTCTTCTCCCTCATCTCTTTTTTTCCCCCTCTCCCTTTCTTTATCCCTTTCCTTCCCTCTTGTGCCCACCTTTCCACTTCTCCAGCTTCTTCTCTATCTTCTCTCCTCTGCCTCACCCTCCCTCTTCTCCCCCCCTCCTCCCCACTGTGCTTCCTCTCCTCGCTGCTCCTCTTCCTCCCCCTCCCCTTCTCTCTTCTACCCTACCTCTGCCTCCTCTCCTGCCCTCCCCTCTCTTTCCATTCTCCTCCCCTCCTCCTCCTCCCCTATTCCTCCTCCCTCAACTCCTCCTCCCACCTGCTCCTCTCCCCCCCCCAGTTCTCCTCTTCTTCTACTCTTCCCCACACTCCTCTCCCCCTCCTCTCCCTCCTCCCACACTCCTTCTTTCCCCCTCCTCATGCCTCCTCCCCAGGCTTTTTCTCCCCCCCACAGTCATACTCTCCCCTTCCTCCCCACACTCTCCCTCCCCCTACTCTTCCTCCCCTCTCTTCCCCACACTCCTCCTCTCCCCCTCCTCCCCACACTCCTATCTTCTTCTCCGTCTCCTCCCCACACTCCTCCCCCTCCTCCCCACACTCTTCCCCACACTCCCCCTTCCCCCTCCGCACCCTCCTCCCCTCTCCCCACCTCCCCTCTTCCCTCTTCCCCTCCCCTCTCCCTTCCTACCCTCTTCCTTTCTCCCCTCTCCCTCTCCTCCCCTCTTCCCTCCTCCCCTCTCCCCCTCCTCTCCTCTCCCCCTACTCTCCTCTTCCCTCCTCCCCTCCTCTCCTCTTCCCTCTTCCCTTCTCCCCTCCTTCCCTCTTCCTCCTCCCCTCTTCCTTCCTCCTCCCTCCTCCCCTCTTCCTTCCTCCTCTCTTCCCTCCTCCCCTCCTCCTCACTTCCCTCCTCCCCTCCTCCCTCCTCCTCACTTCCCTCCTCCCTTACTCCCTCCTCCTCTCTTCCCTCCTCCCCTCCTTCTTCCTCCCCTCTTCCCTCCTCCCCTCTTCCCTCCTCCCCTCCTCCCTCCTCCTCTCTTCCCTCCTCCCCTCCTCCCTCCTCCCCTCCTCCCTCCTCCTCACTTCCCTCCTCCCTTACTCCCTCCTCCTCTCTTCCCTCCTCCCCTCCTTCTTCCTCCCCTCTTCCCTCCTCCCCTCTTCCCTCCTCCCCTCCTCCCTCCTCCTCTCTTCCCTCCTCTCCTCTTCCCCCCTCCTCTCTTCCCTCCTCCTCTCTTCCCTCCTCCTCTCTTCCCTCCTCCACTCCTCCCTCCTCCTCACTTCCCTCCTCCCCTCCTCCCCCCTCCCCTCTTCCCTCCTCCCCTCCTCCCCTCTTCTCTCCTCCCCTCCTCCCCCTTCCTCTCTTCCCTCCTCCCCTTCTCCCCCCTCCTCTCTTCCCTCCTCCCCTCCTCCCTCCTCCTCTCTTCCCTCCTCCCCTCCTTCTTCCTCCCCTCTTCCCTCCTCCCCTCTTCCCTCCTCCCCTCCTCCCTCCTCCTCTCTTCCCTCCTCCTCTCTTCCCTCCTCCTCTCTTCCCTCCTCCTCTCTTCCCTCCTCCTCTCTTCCTCCTCCTCTCCTCCCTCCTCCTCACTTCCCTCCTCCCCTCCTCCCCCCTCCCCTCTTCCCTCCTCCCCTCCTCCCCTCCTCTCCCCTCTTCCCCTCCTCCCCTCCTCCCCTCTTCCCTCCTCCCCTCCTCCCTCCTCCTCTCTTCCCTCCTCCCCTCTTCCCTCCTCCTCTCTTCCCTCCTCCCCTCCTCCCTCCTCCTCTCTTCCCTCCTCCCCTCCTCCCCCCTCCTCTCTTCCCTCCTCCCCTCCTCCCCCCTCCTCTCTTCTCCCTCCTCCCCTCCTCCCCTCTCCTCCTCCTCCTCCCCTCCTTCCTCCCTCTTCCCTCCTCCCCTCCTCCCCCCTCCTCTCCTTCCCTCCCTCCCCCCTCCTCTCCTCCTCCTCCCCTCCTCCCCTCCTCCTCTCCTTCCCTCCTCCCCTCCTCCCCCCTCCTCCTTCCCTCCTCCCCTCCTCTCTCTCCCCTCCTCCCCTCCTCCCTCCTCCCCTCCCTCCCTCCTCTCTTCCCTCCTCCCGTCCTCCCCCCTCCTCTCTCCCTCCTCCCCCCTCCTGTCTTCTCTCCTCCCCTCCTCCCCCCCTCCCTCCTCCCCCCCTCCTCTCTTCCCTCCTCCCGTCCTCCCCCCCTCCTCTCTTCCCTCCTCCCCCCTCCTGTCTTCTCTCCTCCCCTCCTCCCCCCTCCTCTCTTCCCTCCTCCCCTCCTCCCTCCTCCTCCCTTCCCTCCTTCCTCCTCTCTCTTCCCTCCTCCCCTCCTCCCTCCTCCCCTCCCCCCTCCTCTCTTCCCTCCTTCCCTCCTCCCCACTCCTCTTTTCCCTCCTTCCCTCCTCCCCCCTCCTCTTTTCCCTCCTCCCCTCCCCCCTCCTCCTCTCTTCCCTCCTTCCCTCCTCCTCTCTTCCCTCCTCCCTCCTCCTCTCTTCCCTCCTCCCCTCCTCCCTCCTCCTCTCTTCCCTCCTCCCCTCCTCCCTCCTTCTCTCTTCCATCCTCCCCTCCTCCCTCCTCCCTCCTCCCTCCTCCTCTCTTCCCTCCTTCCCTCTCCTCCCCTCTCCTCTGCACACTCCTCCCCCTCCTCCCACCCCCTCCCCCTCTCTCCCATCTTCTTCCTCCCCTCCCCCTGCTCCTTCCCCCTCCCCCCTCCTCCCCCTGCTCTTACTCCCTCCTCCCCCTCTGCTGTACTGTTTAGCACTTTGATAAAATGTAAGTGCATTTCATATTTTTCCTTCTGCTCACCTTACAATCAGCTGTTTTTTCAAGTCCTGATTCTGTGTACAAGAAGGTGGTATTTAGAGACCAATATCTGGGTGCCGGGTATCCCTTTAGTTCCTGAGTTGAGCTGTTTCTGAGAAGGTGTTTCTAGGTCCTTAGTGGTAACTCTGTGTGTGTGTGTGTCCTCAGTTTCAGATTTCATCCAAGGCTGTTTTCTCTATCCGTTCACATTATCACAGTTTTTTCTTAGTGTGATAATGGGATGAGTTATGAATATGACATGTTAAGTACTGTTTGTTCAGTATTTCCAGGTGCTTCATTTCAAGGTTGTTTTCGGAACATCTAGCTGTCCATATTGCTAGAACAAATCTTCTCAGGACAGCTCTGTAATGTGTTTTGTTATATGGTAGTGTGCAGACCTTTCTTATGATTTTCAGCTGAATTTTCTTGACTGTTGTTGGGCCCTTCTCATTCAATTGAATTTCAATGCTACTTCATAAAGTTCTGTAAAGAACCCTGTTGGTCATAGAAATGTCTTCGAACTTATAGGTTAATATGATAAAATTCGGATTTTTTTGTGATAGCTAATTCCATTCATCTCATGCACCTTTTTATGTCCTTGAATGATGTTTTATAAATGACAACCTGTACATATTTATTTAATTATTGATCCCTATAATGCAAATATCAGTTTCCTATTTTATAAATGGGTAGTTATTAGTATGTAATTGATATTATATCTCTATGAATAGAGACATGTAAATTGCTAGAAATGGCAGTTACTTACTATTCTTTCTGATATCCATGTCTCTTACTCTTTTATTTCAGTATTATTCACTGCCCAGTACAACAAAACCAAGTGATAGTGATTGTGGATATTCCTGTCTTATTCCTAAATTAAATGGAAGTATGTGGTACCACCAGATCTCAGTGTGAAACACTGCTGAGTATTTAAAGTTCTCATATATTAGTAGTTTTCTAGTTGTTTTAAATCAACAATGGTACTAAGAGTAGTAAGTACATTTTCTGAATCTATTAGATTCTGGAGCTAAATTGCTTCAGTGCTTAGCTCTGTCTCTGATGCCACGGAGGGTAAATTTGAACAATTCTCTGTATCTCAATTTTCTGTTGATAAAATATAGGTGGCAAATGTCTACCACATAAGGTTGGAGACAGGATTGAGTTAATACATACTAAAGGTTAGGAATTGTTCTAGCACCTAGAAAGCATTTCTTTTGATATTTTCTTCTTTTATTTCTTAGCATAGTAGGTTATCTTAAGTTATTTTAATAATTACTCAGGTACATATACAAACCAGTCTATGCTCTTAAGTAAACCTTGCACATGTTTACACATTTGTACTTAATTTACTGCTTAAGTTTCAAAATATAATACTCATGAGTCATAAAGCAACTGTTCTTTGACAATAGCAAGGAGCAAAGTGAATGATAGATTCCAAAAGAAGAATTACACAAGAGCTTAGCAGCTGAGGTGGCAGCATCCCAGACTTCAGGAGCGATTTCTATCTGAGTCTCCTGATAAGCTAGAGATAGACATAGCTCTTGCATGAGCAAATTCAACAGTTGGCATATGCAGTGGAAAATGGCAGCTAGACAGAAAGGAAAAGTGATTTTACCTTTCATTGCATTATTAATACATCGCATCATTTATTGCCATGTTTGGATACTTCACTACTTAGGGCACTTGGTAAGATTCATTCGCCAGCCTTAGATGGACATTCATGCCAGGTACGGGGTTTTGCTAGTTAGGGCTCATCCTTGTCTTTGAGGATGGGGTCAGTTGGGGTCATTTTGAGCATTGAAGGTAGGCTTACCTAGATCCGTTCGGGGAAATTCATCCATTTCTTTTAACTGATAAAAATTAAACTTCCTAACATGTGTTCTATGTTTCTTTCATCACTATCAGCATGTTGGTCTAAGCCCTTGTTATCCTACATGATTTCTCCCTGTTTTAAGTTTAATTATTTTTTTTCTTTCCCATCTTGTCGCCACTTATTAAGAAACACAGCATTCTAGTACTTGAGAAAAAAGGTTATTGGCTTCCTGCCTTGACAATGGTGCCTCTTTTTTTTTCCTGTTCCCAGCTGACTTTACTGTCCTAGTGTGCTGTTCCTTAGAATGAGTCCCACAGTCAGGTATAGTCATCGCCGCCCTCATCGGGCCCCTAAGATTTACTCTTCGGAGTCTGTATATGTGTCCATTCTTCCTTAGGCCACTTCCTCTACCTTAAATACATTTTCTCCAGTGAGTTTGCAATCAAAAACATCCAGGCCCTGTTCAGAGAATACACCATAACCTTCCTAACGAGATTAGAACCCTGTCATTTGTAATCTGTGGTCCTTGTTAAATTCTTACCTTTCCTCATCAATCTTTCTAACTATGCATCATTCCCAGATGGTCAGGTTCTTAGAGAGGCTGTTGAGAGGCCTTGTATGATATTTTGCATGCAAAACATTATTGCTAAATAGCTGCCACTATTAAATGCCTGCTATAATTATGCTACAGTTTTGCAAGATAAAAATTATCATCTCTCTTTTCAGTTGTGAAGAAACTCGGTAAAGAGATTAAGAAAGTTGCCCAATACCATGTAGTTGGAAAGTGGCAGAACTCGTTTGCCTGATTGAAAAGCTCTTAACTTGTCTAGGCTGTACTGCCTGGGTGCTAAAAATAAGTAGCTAAATAAGTGAAATTACTGAGTAGAAACAGTGCCTGGAGAACAGATGCTGAACTACCTTTACCATCTTTGCCAGTGTGCTCCCTGGAGTCTTCTCTTTGGAGACCACACGAGGGCTGGGGAGGTGGCTCAGTGGTTTGATTCCCTAGTACCCATGTAAAGCCAGTTGCTCATGCATGTGGATTTCATTTGCAATGGCAAGAGGTCCTAGCGCCCTATGGGCAGAGACCCTCCTCTTATTTTTTTTCTCTCTCTCTCCCTCCCTCCCTCTTTCTCTCTCTCCTCCCTCTACTCATACAAATAAAAATAAAAACAGAGACCAAACTAATTGTGTGGAATCTGGCACCCCTTAGATTTCCTTCTAAGTTTTTTTGATATGCATGGATAAGGTTTGAACATTCTCAGTCAGGCCTATTTGAGGGCCAAAAATCATTACCACGCTTCACCTGGCATTCATTGTATTTTTGGCTGTGCTGGGGCTCAAACCCAGGGCCTCACACATGCTAGGCTAGTACTCTGCCACCGACTTCCCCCTTCCACCCACTGTCCCCTCCTTAATTCTATTTTTTTCTGTGTTTGTCTGTACTTTGGTTTCTTTTAGCGAATCCCTGAGTTGTTTTGGGTACTTTTTGTAGGTTATGCTGATAACCCAAGTCTCACTTTCCTCAGAAGGGTGACATGCTGGCCCCTGGTCACCAGAAGTGTCATCTAGGCAGGTGAAGACGGAGGGGTCTGGCATCACCATGGGCTTTGGGTGACTGTGTTTAGATCTGACAGAGGGCTGTTCTAGGATTTGCAGACTGCTGGGTTAAAAAAAAAATGATAATGGCTTTCAAAATACATATATACTGAGGTCTGCCTGACGTGTCAAAATTGTGGCCATTTTGTGGGTACATTGTGGTGTGTTTGGAGATGGGGATTTTCCATTGATGAAATGACCAGGTTGTACTCCGTTACCATGACATCAAAAGGTAAGGTCAAGGCTTGACATGGTGATGAGACCCTGACTTGAGAGATTGGAGGGGAAGACCCAACAAAAGGTAAGGACAGATTTAATAACTGTCACCAGAATTCCTTTATATCTTATATAAATTCTTTTATATATTTGAATATATTTAGTTGCTTATTTTTGTTTTTTACATAAGTGGTGTGTGGTCATCCCAGCACTTAGGAGGCAGGAGGATCCAGAGTTCAAGGTCATCTTTGGCTACATACCAAGTTTGAGGCTAGCCTAGGCTTCAAACTTAACAGTTAAGGCATTTACTGAGAAGTCTAAGTCCCCAGGTTCAATTCCCCAGTACCCACGTAAGCCAGATGCATGAGGTGGTGCATGCATCTGGAGTTTGATTGCAGTAGCTGGAGGTCCTAGTGCACCTATTCTGTCTGTCTGTCTCTCTCTCTCTCCTTTCAAATAAATAAATAAAATATTTTTTAAAAATAAAAGAAATAAGATACTTTTGTCTTCTAGATCACCTTCCAAAGTCCTAAATGACAATAAGTATTATAATTATTCAACCTGAAGTTAGAATAACTTTCAGATTTGTAACTTATAATTCATGAGAATTGGCTCTCACCCTGGGCCCTTAAAAACAACCTACTGAGTAGGGCATGGTGGCACACACCTGTAAATCAGCATGCAGCCGAGGCAGGAAAGTAAGACGTTATAGGCCAGGCTAGGCCACGTATGAGACCCTGTCTCAAAAATGCAACAAGGGCTGAAGAGCTGACTTAGCGGTTAAGGCGTTTGCCTGCTAAGCCAAAGGACCCAGGTTCGATTCCCCAGGACCCATGTAAGCCAGATGCACAAGGGACACATGCATCTGGAGTTTGTCTGCAGTGGCTACAGGCCCTGATGTGCCCAATCTCTCTCTGTCTCTCTCTCTTCTCTCTCTCTGCTTGCAAATAAAGAAATAAAAATAAATTATAAAAAACCATAACAAAAAGTAACCTATTGTTATTTCATTGAACCCTTGAAGTCCACTTTATAATTAACTTGTAAAAGAATTTTGGAAGCATTAAAAATGTTTAGTAGGGCTGGAGGGATGGATTAGTGGTTAAGGCACTAGCCTGCAAGGTCAAAGGACCTAGGTTCGATTCCCCAGGACCCACATTAACCAGATGCACAAGGGGGCGCACATCCGGAGTTCGTTTGCAGTGGCTGGAGGCCCTGGTGCATCCATTCTCTCACTCTCTTTCTCTCTCTCAAATAAATAAATAAATAAAATATATTTTTTAAAATGTTTATTAATCTGGGCATGGTAGTTCAGGCCTGTAATATAGCACTTGGGAGGTGGCAACAGGATCAAGAGTTCAAGGTTATGCTTGGCTTCATGGCCACTTCAAAGCCAGCCTGAGCTACATGAGACCCTGCCTCAAAAAAAAAGCAAAACAGAAATGCTTAGCATTATCATTATTCTACTTATATTGGCTCCATTTTGTCATAGAAATGCAGATGGAAAAAAAATAAAGGGGACCCATATTTTTTTTTAAAAAAATTATAATTATTTACTTGAGAAAGGAAGAAAGAGAGGCAGATAGAACAGGTATACCATGGACTCTAGCCATTAGAGAACTGAATGTGGGTCCTTAGTTTCGCAAGTAAGCACCTTAGCCACTAAGCCGTCTCTCTAGCCCGAGACACCTATTTTAAAATCACATGTGGTTGAGCATATTATTTGAATTCATTTTGATAAGCATTTAGTCATTCATAGCTTTACCCTTGGAGTTACTATAGAAACTTGAGCACATTGTGTCTCGTTTTGTGGAATTGTTAACTACGGTCACAATTGCTTGCAGAGCCCTTGCTCCGCCCCGTGAAGGACTATTCCTGATCTCATCCACATTACTTCATACCACAGAAAGGATGGTTTAAAGTACAAAAAGTAATTTTTTCATGGTTCAAGATGGTCAAAGACCAAGGTGAAGATGTTATTAACATTAATTTCTCTTGAGGCCTTATGCTTGGACTCCCATCCTGTTGGCCCTTCCTTTGTGCAGATGATTATAGAACACAGTTCTCTCTCATTTCTTCTGTGGCTTCTGAGACAGCCATCTTTTGGATTAGGGCCCCAATCTCATGCCCTGGACTAAATTTAATTACTTCTGAAACAGTCCTGTCTCCATATACATGACATCTGAGGGACATAATTTGGTCCACAAGTAGCTGTCCCCAGATGCATGCGATGTTGACACGGAGAGAAGCTGCCTTCCTTCCTGTTCATGATACAGTCTCCCATTCCCGCTACGTGTCTTACAGGAAGCTTAGTTGCTTTTATTCAGCCATTACTCTGGATCTTGCTTGAGATTTAGGGAGCTGGTGTGAGGTGGGGTTGCTTTGCTCAAACACCTGCACTTCTGTGAAGTGCAATGTCAGCATCACATGCTTTCAGGGTAATAACTTGTTGCACGCAGAGATGTTTCAAATGCGATCTATAGGATTGCTTTTGAAAAGCTGTGATGTGGAACATAGAGCCACGCCGTTGGTGGTGCAGTACTGTAACCTATGACGTTTGGGGAAATTATGGACTCTGCTAATATCTCTTGGGAATTAGCGGAAGGATACAGATCCACATCTTGTCTTTATCATCATGTACTTTGATGATAAATTTCACCTGTACACTTGGAGGAGTCATTGGTCTTTAGCGATCTTGAAACAGGACACCCCCAGAGCACAATGCATCTTCATCAGGCCTCCATTCCACTTTCCTGTTCATTGTTTTTTTTCCCCCCTAGCTTCTGGCCCCACCCCATGGGCGGGGTTCTTCCTTTTCCGAGCCATGCTGGAAATGGAGAACTTGCTCCACTTGGGAACTGAGCAATTCTTCCTGCCCACTTCCTGCATATGGAAGGTTGGGGGCCAAAGGGTCATTGAACACTTCACCCGAGAGGCTTTTGTCTTTGGCAGTGCCATATTCTTCAGCAATCTATGTTCCCAGACAAAGCTTTGTACTAATAAATGAACCCCTGATTTTCCCCTTTGTTTTTGAGATGGGGGCGGGGGGTCCCCCAGATAAGCTACATCAATTTCCTCTCTCATTCTTGTGACTTGTTTTAGACCAGAATGAAGCTGTGTGGAACGCTCTGGCTTTGCCTTTAAAAATGTGAGAGACACTGCAAAGTTTAGTTAAAAAAATCAATAAACTAATAGTGGTTTCTACAAATTGCACAATATATGAACTTTTTTCCTGTCATTGTTTTCGAGGTAGGGTCTCACTCTAGCCCAAGCGCACTTGGAACTCACTCTGTAGTCCCAGGCTGGCCTCGAACTCACAGCGATCCTCCTCCCTCTGCCTCCCCGGTGCTGGGATTAAAGGTGTGCACCTGGCTAAACACTTTAAAGTTAACTGATATAGTTAAATGTTCATATGCAAATATGACTTCATCCTGCAAAATAAGAAGTGCTAGTTAAGTGGCTTCATGCAGAAGAGAACTTTAGTACTGTTTGCCTCGTGCCTATGTATAACTCGGTTATATGAACACCAAACAATGCTAATAATGTGTTCTCCTCCCCTGGCCGCCTTCTGACCCTAGATCATTCAAGAGACATCTGTAAAATTAGCACTGTAAGGAAGCCTCACTGAGAATTTGGGGCAGCATATCAGTGACTTATTAGGTAGGGACCTCGTAAGCATTGTAGGATGGCAAACATGCCTCAGCTATTCATAAATGTTGTTGCTTGGTTTTGTAAGAGAAAATATCTCCTAATTCTTATAAATAATGCTGTATCATTAAGCTAATAGTCCTATAGAAAGTTTTTCCAATAGGTATTTACTGAATTATTATCTGGACTTTCAAGGTGTGTCTATTGGCTAACGAGTCTAATTTGGAAGCTTTCATCTGTGACTGAAAATTTCACTTCTCCCATCATCTTTGCCAGTTGAATGAGCCTTTTCAAGTGTAATCATGGCCACGCATTATGCTGTATGCTGCCGGGCCTGACAATCCCCAGCGTAGCCTGAAGATTCTCAATTCAGGGGCTGGTGGGTGGTTTGCTGTTCTGATACAGTTCTTCCTGTGTGTTCCATACTTTGTTTTTGACAATTTTCTATCATTTTGTGTTTGAATAAAGAATCATTTCCATTTTACAAATCATTGTTTTGGGCCAGACATGGTGGCACGTGCTTCTGATCCTCTGTACTTGGGAGGCTAAGGCAACAGAAGTGAGAATTTCACGCCAGATAGGGAACATAGCAAGTCCCAATCTTATAAAGCAAAATGAAACACCACAAATCACTGTTTGGACCATTCGCCTTATTAAGCTTCTGTGTATTTAAGGTGAAATCTACTGATAATTGTGGTAGCAACACAACATACTTTGATTTCATAATTACTGATATATTGGGGGGGGGGTCAGTAGAGTCTGGATGCTAAGACTCTAGTTCCAAACACCAGGATCTGTACCTTGCTACAGTGGCCACATATTATTTGTTAAACTTCTCAATGCCTTAGCAGCCTCCTGGGTCACATCAGGTTGACAGTGGTGGATATATAGAGGGTTATAAGGATTAAATGCAATATGTGTAAAAGACCTACCTGGTTCCTCAATTAAGTACCCAAAGGTTTATTGTTAGAGAAATGTTGAAAACATGGAATGTGAGTTCAGACAACTTCCCTTGTCATCTTACCCTGTTTGTTGTTGTTGTTGTTGTTTTTAAGTGAGTGAACTATACTGTGGTAACAAAGAGAAGAAACTTTAGAACCTTTGTTTTCTAAATTTAACATGATTTTTTTAATGCAAAGAAAGCAGAATTCTTTAATCATGATTTGACAAATAACTTGGTAGTAGTCTCTTACAAATGAGTAAACATGTTTTATAAATGAATGTTATTTCAGTGTGTTTTATAAATGAATGTTATTTCAGTGTGTTTTATAAATGAATGTTATTTCAGTGTTAAAATAGACAAGGCTTTAATGACAGGGTTTTGGTGGTGTCTGTGAAATATCAATGAAGGGTCTCTGTGGCATTACAGTGGTCACTCTCTTGGCTGTGGTGGTGATGTGAGCCTTGTGGGTGATGAAATTGTACAGAAACAAACATACATGTCTAATAACACCAGGGAAATTTCAGAAGATTGAATTGTGTTAACAGAAATATCATGGTTATGATAATGTACTCTAAGCTGATCAAATGTTGCTGTTTGGGGAAACTGAGTAAAAAAATCACTGAATCTATACAACAGTCTCAAAATTACAAGTAACAGATGCACATGGAGCTATTATGTTAAAGTAATGAATAATTTTTGTTTGCTTTCAGATTGTTCCTGCCTGATTCGTACACAGTGTCATTGGCTTTTGTAAGTTGAAATTTTTATTTTTTTAATCCTCCTCCCCAATACTTTTTTTTTTCTTATCATAGGGAAGTACATTTCTAGAGGCCTCAGAAAACAAGTAAAGCAAAACTTTATTATTCAGTTCATATACTGGTATCTTAAGGTCTGTTTCATGTTTTCTGATGCTAGAAGCTGAGCTATTTCGCCTCGTGTTGGGTGTGTTTGAGTAACTTTAGGAATTAGGATAGTTGGAAGCAAAGGGCTACTTGCAGAGCAGAATTGGCACATACACCCCAACTTTTGGCTATTATAGTTTTCATCCAAATCGGCCTGTGCCCTCACACTAACAGTAAATTAAAATAAAATAATAAAAAAAAGACATTTGAACAGAACGGAGGAGGTTAGAGATTAAAGGATTATTGAAACACTTAAACGGCTGATAGAAAAGCCTAAATAATTATTATGTAGTTGTAAAAGAGCATAAAAGATTTACATTTAGAGAGGAAAATGTGTGACATTTCTCCCTTGCCTTAGTCATCCACTTATTCCCACACCACTGTTCCTTAATCCTTCATGGGGTTAGCTCCTCTGGTCATGTCCACCGCTCCAAGACATACATGCCCCAGTACTTGGTGAGTTTAAGGTTGCGTAGGATTCTTCTAATAGCCCAGATTCTCAGTTCCTTCACTTCATCTCCTTCAGTGATCTTGTCCTCCAAACTCATTCAGCCACTTTGTCCCATGACCATATTGTGGAATTTGTCATCAGCAGTGGTCGGTTTCCCTCCATGGTCTGGATTCCTACTCCAGTACATTTTTTAAAATTTTGTTTATTTTATTTATTTATATTTGAAAGTGACAGAGAGAGAAAGAAGCAGAGAGAGAGAGAGAGAGAGAGAGAGAGAGAATGGGCACGCCAGGGCCTCCAGCCACTGCAAATGAACTCCAGACGTGTGCGCCCCCTTGTGCATCTCGCTTATGTGGGTCCTGGGGAATAGAGCCTTGAACCGGGGTCCTTAGGCTTCACAGGCAAGCGCTTAACCGCTAAGCCATCTCTTCAGCTCTCCAGTACATTTTTAACTCCACCTAGGCATATTGCATTCACAGTGCACCATATACTTTCCTCTTAACTCACATCCTTCTGTGTTCAACATAGAGATCCTGCCTTGTCCTTCCCATCACCCATACGCTCTCCTCTCCCACCCAACCCCAATTTGTTGTACTTGGCAGTTGAGATCCTAGCGCCTTCTGTCCCTGCCTCTGTCCAGGAGCATATGGCTAGAAAAGAATTCGGACAGATAATTTCTCAATAAATATTTAAGAGATTTTTTTTCTCCACGAACTCCCAGATCCTCTTCCCCTCTTTGCCCTCCCATCTGATGATCCTGTTTCCTCTTGCACCAAGAAAAGTAAAAATACTTGAGAACTTTTCTCAGTTCCCACCCAACACCTTCATGCATCCACCTATATCTGTACCCATGGCCTGCCTCTCCTTAACCTTCTCGGATGAACCGTTCGAATCCCATCTGATCTCTTTCTTGTCCTTAGATTCCATCCTATCTCACCTATCCAAGGACATTTCTACAGTGTTTGCCCCTTTCTTCTTGTTCTACTTAAAAAATTAACTTCTTTCCTCTCTAGTTATCACTCTACTTAATACCCTGCTTTCTTTGACATAATTTCTAAATCTTTTGCCCCAATCTGTCTCAATCCCACTTCAGTTGGCCGTGGGCGCCCACCATGCCACTAACACGCTGTGACGTCCATTTTGTGACCCCAGCAGTTAGCTCTCAGCCCTCATGTTACTCGTCCCCGCTTATCACACCGCTTGGTCTTCTTCACACTTCGCCAGCTGTGTTCCTATTGCCCTGCCGACTGCTGCCTGTCGCTCTTCAGATACCTCCAAACATAGACATCCCAGCGCATAGTCTTTGGACTTGACTCCTGTCTGTCCTCACTCCCTAGACAGCCTCATTCATTTCCCTGCATTTCAATGCATGGACGTAATGGAAACTGCGCAACTCCAGCGTGAACCCTCTCCCTTGAAGTCTAGATCCAGATGTCCACCCACGAGCTGTGTGATGGTCACCTCACACTCGCCATGGCAACGCCTGGGGTCCTGCTCCTTCCTTTGTCCTCTAGATCTCAGCAAGTAGCAGCTAATCTTCAGGTGGCTTAGATTACGCGCTCCTGGCACTGTTTTTGCTCTCATGTGTTACACATCCAGCTGTCAGGAGGTGCTGTGGGCTCTATCTTATATATATCATGGACTGTCTTCCCCCCTCCCCATGCTGCCACACTGGGGCAAAACTTCATCCCCTGTTGGTTGTAAATAGCTCCTAGTGTGCCTGTGTTTTTATCCTGTGTCCCCTGTAGCTCATCAGCCAGACAGCAGCCAGGTTAATTATTTAAAACTGAGTCTGATTGGGTTACTCTCCTGTTCAGTGTCTCCGGCGCTCCCTAGCTCACTCACGGAGGCTTATCACCTCCCCTGTGATGCGGGCCCGTTTACCTGTGTACTAATCTGTTTCTGCTCATTGCTCTAGCCATCCAGTTCTCTTATTCCTATGTCAGGTTTTACAGTTGTGTTTCCTACAGATAACCAGATGACTCGTTCCCTACTTCCATCATAGCATCCCTACAATTTCAGATCTTCCTGAAACTGTCATTTTCTCACCTAGACTAGCCTTTTAAAAATATATAGTTTTTTATTTATTTGAGAGAGGGGGCAGAGAGAAAAAATGTGCATGCCAGGCCTCCAGCTGCTGCAAAGGAACTCCAGATACATGCACCACCTTGTGCATCTGGTTTATGTGGGTTCTGGGGAATTGAACCTGGGTTCTTTAGCTTTGCAGGCAAGCACCTTAACCACTAAGCCATCTCTCTAGCCCAGACTCTTGGTTTAAAGGATTGACTTGTTTTTACTAGCTTAACTGCATCCCAGAACCAAGTTTAAGAATTTTTTTTTAATTTAAAAATCTACCAATCTGGTGGCCCTGGCGTGCCCATTCTCTCCCTCCCTCTCTCTCTCTCTCTTCCTCTTTCTCTCTGTATGTCGCTCTCAAATAAATAAATAAAAATAAACAAAAAATTTTTTTAAATGTAGCAATCAATAAAGTAAAGCACACAATGTCTAACGTCCAATCAAAATTGACCAGACATGTACAGAATCAAACACAATAATGAAGAGAGAAATCAGTCAGTAGAAATAGACACAAAAATGGCAAGCTTCATAAATAATGTTAGTAATACAAGTTTAATAAGCATATTTAATGAGTTAATTAAAATGCAATTAAGTCAATGTGATGTAGCCGCTGGTAAGTGGCCCATACTCCATTAGCAACCTCCTCCACCGACCCTCACGCAGTTCATCCTGATTCACTCCATGGGTCACACACAAAGAAAGCCATGAAATTAGGCAGGAGATTATGGGAGTGGAGCCGTGGGTGCAGGGATAAAGAAGGGTGGTGGGGTTGAACATGATCAAAGCACATCGCATGTATATCTGAAATTGTCAAAATAGAATTTAAGTAAATTTTTTTAAAGTTGAACCAAAACTTTTAGACATAAGAAATCTGAAAGGGTTTATCACAAGTAGACATAACACACACACACACAAAAAAAAAAAAAAAAAAAAAAAAATTAAGGGGAGCTCCTTGAAGAAGAATGGAAATAATAACTAATGGAAGTAAAGATCACCACAGATGGTATTCAATGTGGGAAAATATGTAAAATGGCCTCCTCCTATCATCATTATTATTATTTAAATCTTTTTAAAAAAAGATAATTGACTACTTGAAAATAACAATGTGGTCTAGAGCTTGTAACATGTAAAAGTAAAAAGGTAGAGCAATAATTTTAAAGGTTAGAAACAGAAGAAACGAGATAATACACCCTACAGTTCTCACAGTCTATCTGAAGTGGTATATCTCTAGTTATACTATGGTAAACTAAAGATATAGTGTTAAAATAATCACTAAACTAGCAACAAAAAAAAAAAGTTGTGACAGGGGCTGAAGAGATGGCTCAGCAGTTAAGGCACTTTCCTGCAAAGCCTACAGACCCAGATTTGATTCCCCAGTACTCACATAAGCCAGATGCACATGGTGGTGCATGCACCTGGAATTGTTTGCAGTGGCTAAAGCCCTGGCAGGCCCATTCTCTCTCTCTCTCTCTCTCTCTCTCTCCCCCCTCCCCCTCCCTCCCCCTTTCTCTCTCTACATCTCTCATGCATAAATAAAAATAAAAATAAATTTAAAAAAAGTTGTGGCAAAGGAAACAAAGTTCAGCCAGAAAAAAAAAATGCATTCAGTATATTGAAAACAGAAAATAGAGGCCAGTGGTCAGTTGGTAGAATTAGTAAAGAAACAGAAAGCTGCTTTATTTAAGGCTAACTATGTCAGTAATCACATTAAGTATAAATGGTTTAAATACTGTAATTAAAAGTCAAAGAATATAAGTATAATTTAAAAATAAATAAATAACTATATGCTGCCACAGAGAAAGCTAATGTGTTTACACACACTGAGCTAAAGGATGGAAAACAACACATTAGCACAAATTTTGAAAAGGCTTTGGCAGTTACAATCATATGAGACAATGTAGAAAGTAGAGTAAAGTCTATTACCAGGCATAAAAACAGTTACTTAATGATATTCATCAAGAGGACATAATATACAGAATATGGTCTATCTTGATAAATGTTCTAGTAATACTTAAAAATAATGTACATGTGCCTAATATAAGATTTTTGACAAACACAAGGAGAACCTGGCAGGTCCGTAATCATGATCAGATTTAAACACCCTTCTCGACAGATAACAGATCAAGTAGATAGAAAATAAAGATATAGAAGAGTTGAAGTAACACTAGCATCTGGTTTGACATAACTGATATGTATAGAACACTGTACCTAACAACAGCAGAGTGGACATTCTTTCTTTAAGAGAGCCTAGAACACTTGTTAATGAATTTGAAAGGACTTAAGTTGTGTAGTGAATGTTTTCAGCTCATAATGGAATTAGAGTAGAAATTAATCTGGAAAAAAAGTAACTAAACATCACACTTTCAAATAGCCTAATGATATTTCAAATCATTAAGAGAACATCTTGACATATTTAAAAGCATATAAGTCATATAGAATTCATTTATTCTCAAACTGTAGCTAAAATTACACTAGAAGTCAATATCAGAAAAATAGCTGGAAAGTCCCCAAATATGTGAAAGTAAACTTACTCCTAACTTAACAGTGAAAGAAGTCTCAGTTTTTTAAAAAATATTTTAAACTATCTGAAAATTTTTTTTTAAGTTTATCAAAACATGTGGGATGCAGCTAATGCAGTGCTTAGAGGGACGTTCATAGCAGCAAATGCATATGGTAGAAAAGAAGAACACACTGAAGCTTATAATGCCGTTTTCTCCCGTGGGGATTAGAAAAAGAAGAGGAGGGCTGGGTGAGATGGCTCAGCAGGTAAGGCACTTGCTGTGCATGAGGAAACGAGTTCAGATCCCCAGAACCCACTTGAAGCTGATGAAGTAACATGCTTACAGCAAGATGGGAGTTGGAGATGGGAGAATTCCCTAAAGCTCTCAGGTCAGTTAGCCCGGGTTAGACAGCAACGAACAGGCAGGAGCCCATGTCTCAGACAGGGTAGAAGGTAAGGACTGGCACTTGAGATTGTCCTCTAACATCCTGCACACACTCCATGGCAAGTAAGTGCCTGTGGGGGGGGGGCAGATACACACACACACACGCACACACACACACACACACACACACGAGGTTTTTTTTCTCAATTTTTATTAACATTTTCCATGATTATAAAAAATATCCCATGGTAATACTCTCCCTCTCCCTCCCTTTCCCCTTTGAAATTCCATTCTCCATCATATCCCCTCCCCATCTCAATCAGTCTCTCTTTTATTTTGATGTCATGATCTTTTCCTCCTCTTATGATGGTCTTGTGTAGGTGGTGTCAGGCACTATGAGGTCATGGATATCCAGGCCATTTTATGTCTGGAGGGAGCACATTGTAGGGAGTCCTGCCCTTCCTTTGGCTCTAACATTCTTTCCGCCACCTCTTCCGCATTAGACCTGAGCCTTGGAAGGTGTGATACGAGATGTTACTTGGTACTCCAGTCACTTCTTTCCAGCACTATGATACCTTCTGAGTCGTCCCCAGGTCGCTGCCATCTGAAAAGAGAAGATTCTCTACCCAAAGTGAGAGTAGCATTAATATAAGGGTATAAATATTAAGAGAAGTGCTTACTGGGCAGTTTGATAAGCATAGTATATACCTTTATCCAGACATCAGCAGATGTTACACCCCTAGGGCTCATAACTACCCCTGCTTTAAGTTTTTAGTATCAGGGATTTATTCCCTCCCATGGAGCAGACCTCCAGTCCAGTTGGAGGACAGTTGGTTTCCACCATGATAGATGTGCCACTATTGCACCCGTTGGCTCATTTGGCCCACACATGAGTTTTAAACAATTTTTTTAAAGAAAATGAAAATTAGAGTATAGGTCAACAAAATTGTACACAGGGAAACAATGGAGAAAATCAACAGAATGAGTGGCTGGTTCTTTGCAAACATCAATTAATTGATAAATCTCCAGTCAGGAAACCAAGGAGAGGAGCACACAAGTTACCAATTGTAAGAATGAAGAGGGGTTGGACACTATGGTCTCATTGGTATTATAAGGCTAGTGAGGGGCTGCTAGACCAATTCCTTGTCCATATATTTGGTAAAATTTTTATTTTTATTTACAAGGAACTTTGTTTTAAGAAGTTTTACATTGATTTGATTTTCAGCATTGATGATAATCGCTACCATTATAGAGCATTTGTTCTATACCAACTCGAGGCTAGGTGCTTTGCATAAGTGCTCTAATTTGATCCTTCACAAACTTTATGGGATAACATATTATTATTCCCCATTCATAGATGGGAGAGTTGACATTCTGAAAGTTAATTTCTTAGTTTATCAAATTTCTGACAAATGGTAGCCGACTTTAGATGTGATCTGTGAGTCCCCAGAGTCCATGTTCTCAAACAACACAAGATCGATAGACGTATACAGCACACTGGACTCTGTAGTCAGTCATGATGGCGTATTTAATATAGCTATGAGAAGAACTTCATGGAATAGCTATACCCACTGTACAGAATAGCTAAGTATACTGGAAATGGCATGAGGTTTAGAGACAGAACTCCTGAAGTTTTAACCTTGCCAGTTATTTTATGGCTTTGCCAAGTCCACTTACCTCTTTTGAGTCTATTCTTGCCACAATGAAAAACACATTAATAAAATTGTCTCAGATGGCTGTAGAAAGTTCAAGTTGCTAATATTTCTCAACTTTTTTTTAATACTAAAAGTTATGCAAGCTAATTGATATGTGTGTGTTTGGTCATTTGCCATAGACTTTCTTTAGGTAGTAGATTTTTCTGAGTGCTTTTGCCAAATAATTTGATTTCTAGGAACTTAGTGACTTTAAAGAGAACACCTGTTGAATCACTGGCCCATGATCATCTACAGTTCTTTAAGACTAGCTTTCTTTAATAAGGTAACAGTTTTGGAAGAGTGTTAACTTCACAGCACCTTTTAAAGGTATTCTTGACAGATAATGTCTTTATTTTGGAAGACTAGGCAGACACTTGTTAAAAGTAACCCTGAAGCCCAAAGTAAGTCAGTGCCAGAGTTAGCTTTAGTGTTCTTAACTTAGCGGTCACATTGGCTTTATAGTCCTCTCCTCCTTCCTACCTCCCTCTCCACCCTGCCCTCTTTCCTCCTTTTGTTTTTTGAGACAGAGTCTCATTGTGTAACCCAAGCTTAGCCTTCAACTCCTTATCGTCCTGCCTCAGCCTCCCCAAGTGTTGGGATTCCAGGCCTGCCTCACCACAGCCTGTGTTTTCCAAGCATATTTCAACCCTCCCCTCCCCCCCAAAAAAGTAAGTGAAAGTC
The DNA here is from genome assembly GCA_036346955.1 of Dipus sagitta. NCBI lineage: Eukaryota > Metazoa > Chordata > Mammalia > Rodentia > Dipodidae > Dipus > Dipus sagitta. The sequence continues at coordinate 118,971,964 of CM070778.1, read as the reverse complement.
GATCCTTCTTGCGGGGTTCTCAGCACCCTTCTCAGAGCTCTCCTTAGAGGGGCACATTTGGCCAGCAGACAAGGCACAGTCAGTGAGTTGATGGCCCCGGCCCTTGGAGGTCTGCGGTGAACCCCAAAGTCAGTACTGAAGCTTGGAACTGAGTGGGTGGGAAGGGTGTGTTCTGCGTCAAGAAATGGCTTCTCCATACCATTCATTCCAATATTGTTTGTTTTCTCCTTGGTTAAGGAATTTTGAAACGGTAACTCATCCATTCACATGTTTACTCAGGATGAGTGACAGAAATAGCGTGGACCACAATAAAATGAATGCATCTTGTTACAGGCTTTACAGAGAAGCAGTTCTGAATTCAAGGGCGGGTTTGGAAACCTTTGAATTATGTTTCTCCAGTGTAGGTAACCTATTGGGAAAGGATTTTTCCCTTCTGACTCCCTCTTGCCTACCCTGCCCCTGGCTGGCCCTTCCCACTCCCACAAGTCCACACACCACAGTCCTTCTCACACAGACCTTCATTTAGGAGCGTGGTTTCCCAGTCTGGGTGGTTCCCTAGATCACACGGGGTTGGAGGGGGACGAAGCTAACTTCCACCCATCACTGTTCATATTTTTGTTTTGCAAACAACTTGCACAAACCGAACTCCCGCTTCAAGTTGTGCAATGTTCTCTGGAGATCACACATTTGGGAAACCCTAGAGATGAGCAGAGAGAGCCTTCAGTTCGTGATGCACCCGGAGATTGTTGAGGCTAACAGCTTAGCTGTAACACCGGAGCGAACTGATGGGGGGTGCCCCGTGTAGTCATCCAGCCATCCGCCTGCACCCCTCCCAGCTGTTAAGTTGGGAATAAAGTTTCCAGATAGTTGGTGGTCAGAGTCATGAAAGAAACTGCAGACTGTTAGGTGAGACCATCGCTCCAGTGGTGAGGTTGCAGGATAGAGGAAGAGAAGGAGAAGTTTATTTATGGAATGTCAGGGGGCCATTGAGGCTCAGCAGGCCCTGGAACCGAGGACTTCCCTCGGCGTTTGCTTTCTCTCTCTGACCTTGGATGAACTAGCGAGCAGTATATTATGCCTGGGACTGTGCTGGTTTGTCTTGGTTAGCATTCTGGACTGTCATTGGAATGTAAGGAACGGATGAATTTGAATTGAACCATGAGGTGGTCTGCCTGGGCCCTCTCTGGGTCTCAAGGCGACCTGTCGCTGTTTGTCTGGGCTGGGCCTAATGAAAGCAGGGGAGGGAGAGAGAGGTGGGCCTTTGATCTCTTTGTCACAGCTGCTCCCTGGGAACTCACTGAAATCAATGCCCTGTTTTCCTGAAGGAATGAATGGCTCTGCCTAGCTAGCTTTGTGAAGCCATGGGGAATTCACGGCCTCTGTTTATTGACAGCTGAAAAGGAGCACATGGGGTGGAATGGACTGTCTTGTGAAAACCAGGCACAGGGAAAATTAGACCTCAATTTAACACAGAGGAATTTTTGAAATTCACCCCAAAGGAGATGGAGTTTCTCATGCTTACATTAGAATGACTCAAGTTTAGGACTAGTGTGTGACGAATAATGGAGGTTTTGTCACAACTATGCTATAAGTAGGAATATGGAATGCATAATAAATAACACTAAGTAGAAGTTGATTCAACAGCCCTTTCCTTTTTCTTAACACAGAGATGAAGGCAAATGGGAACCATGATAATAATCCAGCGGTGTTTTAGCTTTGCTCTGAAAAGAAGTGATATTTAAAATAAGCATTAGTATTACATGGGAACTCTCTCAAGAGTGCATTTTTGCTTACTTACGTTTCAAAACATCTCTGAACTTGAGATCTAAGTTCATGCTCATGATTCAAGCCATTCCATGTTGTGTGCATTTCAGGGGAATATGACAATAATATTTTTTTTAAAAAAATTGTGTTCCTGGGATATTGTCCTTGGAAGTGTGTGTCAAAAGTAAATGAAACTGGCTAGTAGACCAAGATAGCACCTGGAATCACAATCGTTCATCAATCTTAAAAGTGCAGAACACAGTAGAGAACAATCTTCTGTTAATCACCAGGAAATATCATCGTCTTTTCTTGACTGTCTCCCCTCACTTGATTTCCCAGGAAGAATTTATGGCTTTTTCTTTTGGGCCCCCAGCCCTTTGTGCACACCTCGATTATAGCACTTAACACAGTACCCCACAGCTCTTTGTTTAGATGTATTCTTTTAGCTGGAAGTGAAGCAGCCTTGTCGTATTCATTTTTATATCTCCAAGCCTAGCAAAGCTCTGGGCTCAGTAAATGCGGCCGAATGAATGGGGATTGATGGCTCCCTATACATTCCTTTGAATGTAATTAGTTATCCAGGCTTCAACTGCAAATACTAAATTTTAGGAAAACCTGATTGGTCTATTCTTACGTGATTGGTGCTGTTGCTTTAAAAAAAAAAAAAAAAACTTTCCTTTTTGGAGAATTATCAAACACTGGTTTTTTTCTGCTTTAGTAAGTTTATTGGGCTCTATCAACCTCTAAAAGGAGGCACTAAATGTGCATCGCATTGTTCCTTTCAGGGCCAAGCTGTCCCTTCTCTTACTGTTTCTGAAAAATATCCTCTGTGCGATATTTAGATATTTTCATCAGAAAGATAAAGAAGCTTTTAATTAGGAGTTCTGTAGACTTTAACTAAACTTAACAATCAAGATGGATAAATCTTGTATTTGTCATGATTTAATTCTGTGATAAAATGTTAATGTCAAGCAAAACTTCCTCCAGCAATGGCTTTGGCCAGTCGTTCTACCACTATAGATGATGGTTCCTTTATCCAAGGAAGCAAACAACTACATTTGCTCCCCAGTGAAAAATGAAATTTCAACTCATTAAGACTTATTTCCATGACTTAACAAGACCCTAAGACAAACCCAATTTCTGAGCTATCCTTAAGTTATGACCTATTCCTTTTTTTAAGTCTGAGCTTTAAGGGAGAAAGAGTTCTTCTCAATATTCTTTAGGGAAATAACATCCTAAAACCATAATGGAAATTTTTAGAAAAATGTCAGGGGAGTAAATAAGCACACCAGCACAGAAACAGCCAATGATTTACTCTCATGTTTGTTTTATTTTTCATACCAACGTTATTTTTAAAGAAATCTGTTTGGATTTCTGTTTTGCTTTCAGGTGGGAAATAGAGATTCATGAATGTAGTGGTTGTGGTAGGAATCTGGCAGAGGGACGGGTGTTGGTTTGGGTTGTATAAATGTGGTAGGCTCAGCAGGCTGGGATTCAGCTGAGGTTTTACATTTCTTCTGAAATAGGAATATCACCATGGCCTTCATTATTGGTAGACTCTAGCCCCCATAGCAATTAATTTGTAAATAAAAAAGCATTAAGGATAGCACTTAGGTTTTTATAACTTGGTTACTTAGTCCTCCTACTTCCTGGAGGTAATTTCATGTGACATCATACCACAAGAGTAGAGGGGGAGAGGAAGTCCAGCCATGCTTTTCCATATACTATTTCAGCTCTCAGCAGTGAGATGTGTCTTTGTCTGTAGACATTTATAGAACTACATACAGCCAAGGAAGTGGCTGCCCCTAACAACTGTGGGCTATGTTTATAGAATCAGATAATTTCAACTATGAGGTCCACCATGAAGAAGCCATTTTCTTTTTCTTAGCCTAAGACTGCTGTAAAGCAAAGAATACTTTCAAGTCATTTAAGAAATCAGTTCCTCAAAATAGCTTTGGAAGTCAACACAATACAACACACACACACACACACACACACACACGATCTCTGCTTGAGTGTGTATTAGTGTGTAAGCAAATATTCAGGAGGAAAGAGAGCACATTTCTTCCCTGTTAGACAGGCTTCCCATTCATTCAGACTGACCTAATAAAGTACGAAGATAGGGCTTATGTGGTCATTGAAAATAACAGCCTCCTTCCCCACTATGTCAAAGTGAAAGAAAGGCTGTTCTGAAATATAAAATTACTGAAGATTCTATTTAAGGTCAGAAGTTACTACTGTGAGGATCTTCTGTAATCTCTTGCTACCTAATGAGTTATAATTAGTCATCAGTATATTAATGAGGTGGTTAAAATATATTAATATGTGTCCTGTGGTTTAAATGTTTATTTTGAAACATTATTTATTGATATCTTCGGTGTGTAGTGAGGTATTTTTCGGCAGTGCAAGACCTCAGTCTGATGGGGAGAAGAACAACTCGGCTCTTACCCAAATTATTATACCAGTAGTTCAAATTAGTAAGGTTTTACTACTAAAAAATAAAACACGCAAGACTGTGCAAATGTGTACCAGGCAAACAAGGAGGTTCTTGTGGTTGGTGCTCAGACATTCAAGCCATGAAGCTGGACTTCTGGAAGTAACCGTTTTCTATCTGTGTGAGAGTGGATGGGTTGAAATTGTTATAGATATATTTCCTTTTTTTCCCACAGATGAGTATATTAAAATCTTCTTCAATCTTTAAACATTACACTACTGCCTTCTCTTTAATTGCCATCCCATCTCCTTCCTTTTTCTTCTCTCAGGGTGAATTATTGGGAATGTCCCAGGTCAAATCCTATCCTCTAGGCTTGTCTCTCTAAAATAGCAGCTTTGTCTTAGAAAAGAATTGGAGTTATGCAAAGGTTGGGTGCTTTGATTGGATATTTTGCATGGAGTGGCCTGGGCTTGTTCTATGGGAGCTACCCCCAATCTCACCTTTGCGTGCCCCCCTCAGCCCTGCTCAGACACTTCTTCTCCCGAAGGATAGCAGTCCCCTCGGTCCACACTGTGGAAAGAATCCGGTGATCTTCTCATTTCTCTTCGAGGCTAGCAGCTACTTTCACTGCAGTTCTTGAAAAGTAATGGCAAATACACAAGTGTCTCCTGCCCACAAGACAGTGCGCAGTCTCCTCAGAGCCACTCCGTATTCCCCAGAGGGTCTCGTGCTCTGGGTGGGTCATTATGTTCCAGTGTTCAGTCCAGAAACCAAGATAGGGAGTGACTAAGCAGATTTTTGGCAGGTTTCCGACTATCTCCTGGTGGAGGTAGGATTGGAACCTCTGCTTTCTGACGCTGGTGTAACGACATTGCTTATCGCCTCACTAAACCATAGAACACTGCCAGTCCTTGATGGTATGGTGCTCAAATGCCAGAATCCACATGGCATGATGACATGTGTTGGAGACATCCCTGACGTCTCTGAGCTCACATTCTGAACAGGTAGATTTCTACTGCCACCATTACCTCCATGGTTCCCCCCAATGCGTTTTCTTTTATTCGTTATTTTTGTTTATTTGTGCACGTGTGTGTGCGCACACATGCCTGTGCCAGGGTTTCTTACTTGCTGCAAACAAATGCCCATCTGGCTTTATATGGGTGGCATTGAACCTGGGTTACCAACCAGGCTTTGCAAGGCAAGTGCCTTTAGCCACTGAGCAATCTCCCCAACCCCCTTTAATGCTTTCTTTAACTTTCTCATGATATGCCCTCTCTAGGATTCTTCTCGTTCCTGACTTGACGTCTGCTTTGGGCTCTCGTCTGAGTCTCATCTGTACCTCTCCTGGAAAGGTAAATGTGTCTCTGTTAAACCCTCCGACGTCAACCCACTGAGCTCTCCGTCCTTGAATCTATTACTGCTTTCTCCCTGTATGGGAGCCCACACTAAAGCCTTCTGCTCCTCACACAGTGGAAGGGATACTTAGAACATTCTAGCAAACACTGGCTGTCAGAGAATTTGCATTTGAGGAACTCCAGGTTTTGAGGGGGAAAATAAAAGTAGGGATAAAGGTTTAGAATTTATGAAACCCCATTAAAAAAAATTAAGGGACCTTGCTAAGAACATCAATGCTATATATTCATTCTAAGTCATAAATAATAGATATTGTGTAGTTGACTTTTATATAGCATGACTTGCATACTCAAACTTTGTAATCTCCATCTCTTATATTTTGAAAAGATGCTTTAAAATTGCTTTAAAAGAAACAAGGAAATACTAGGAAAGACCTGGAGGCTTGATACTTCTCTTAAAATCACATCTCTAGAAGCTGGAATGATGGCTCAGTGTTAGATAAAGTGCTTGCTGCATAAGCATGACTACCTGCATTCGGGTCCCCAGAACCCAAGTAAATCCAGATGCAATAGTGTGAGTATCTGTAATCCCAGTATGCCTACATCAGGATGGGAAATGGCGAAGTTCAAGGGCCAGCTACCCTGCTGAATGTAGGAATGAATGTGAGATCCTGTTCCAAACAAGGTACAATGTATAGTCCAACACCCAACGTTACCCTCTAGTCTCCGCACACACACACCTTGGCATGCACCTGAACTTGTGCTTACAGTCACACGTGCACACAAACACACACACATTAGAAAAAAGGGAATCATGTATCTGGTGTAATATATTATAAAAGTCAGTAAATCATCCTCCTCACCTCCTGGTGGGGGGGGGGGGAGTCTCCTTTTGCATGTTTTATCCAAATTTTCTACAGTTAGGAAATAGGTCAGTATTTATTTGGAGGAATTCTTGGTTGCCACAGTCCTCAGTATATATCAGAAGTTTTTACTTCTTATTTTCTACCATTCATGTGGAAGATGATGATTTACTTTAACCGCTCATTTCAAGATTATGCTCCCTGATTCCAGCCTTAGATTTCCTATCCAACATTTTTGTGGCTTTTCCCCCCATAGCATACATTAAGTCTCTGTCCAACCCATTTCACCCTAAAGCAATGCTCCTCTTGTTTTGCAGCATTTGGACTATTGCTTAACCATAATTCTTGGCCTCTTTCCACACATGCACATTTTCTTTTTTCAGAACATCCTTGACTGTGATGCCATTTTTTTAATTCTAGGCTTTGTAAATTTTCTCATAATCCACTTTAAGCTTGATGATTTTTCCCTCCTAAACGAGAGAGAGATGATAGTTCCCCTATTTTACAGTAGAAGAGAGGCTTGGGCTTAGAGAAGAAGCTATGCACGTTGACTAAGGGTGACACGCCATATTAAAGTGAGCATTCTACCTAGAGCCATCCAATCCTTAGGCTAGACAAGTAGTCTTGTCTGTCTTGTGATATATTTAGAACACTCTCATTTGATTAGTTCTTGTAGCCCAAGCTAGCCTTGAATTCACTGCGTAGCTAAGGATGACCCTGAATTGCTTCACCTCCCAGGTGCTAGTATTACAGGCACACACTACCACACTCAGTTTATGTGATGTTAGGAATTGAACCCAGGGCCTCATGCATGCTAAGCAAGCACTCTACTAACTGAGCTACACCCTCAGCTCTGTAGTAGTTCTTAGGAGTATGACTTATATTAAGTAGAGATGTATCCCACATAGTGGAATGAGGTAGAATAAAACACATTTTTATGACAGTTTTAGGTAAGAGAAGTTATTATTTAAGGAGTATTATTAAAACTACTTCCCTTCTCTGTAAGCAATTAAACAAAACAAAAAGTGAAAAGGCGAGCTGGGCATGGTGGCTCATACCTTTAATCTCAGCACTTGGGAGGCTGAGATAGCAGGATAGCCATGAGTTCAAGACCAGCCTACCTTCCAAAAAAAAAAAAAAGTGAAAAAGAAGGCAATGGGCGTCATAATAAACAATATTGAATATTATTATTGAATTTAGTAAACACAGCACATTTCTCTCTGGCTGCTTGAAATGGCCCTGTAAATCATGACCGTTTACACTATAACAAGCATACTTTATTTGGGGAATAACTTAGTTGATCCATTATGAAGCATTTACCAAGGTAGTTTTTGCCCTTTTTGTTTCAGCAGCGGGAATTTGAAAGTGTCTCAGAAAGCGCACACATACACACAACCACCATGTAAATTTGAACCACGTTTCCACCACAGTCACTTACATTGTTTTCCTAAAATGGCACATCTGTTCAATATGAAGTGTTTGGGAGAGTTGCTAGGTTTGATTCATGGAAGATTTAGAACTCTCTGGGGGGGGGGACGGGAAATGATACAGAGAAACTATAGAATTCGGTTATAATGTTTACTCTTTCGGTGCAGTTTTTGTTTGCAATGGAAATGTCTGTGTACCTGTTTGGGTGGGCATGACTCGTGAGTCCAGGGGCATGCTCTGTGTGCGCGGTGTCTTCCTCTAACCCAAGCCTGCAGCCCACGCTGCTCTCCTGATTAAAACCTTGCCGTGGTTCTGATTGGACAGGTCTCTTGGTTGCAGCAACTGAAGGGACCATTGAAGAATTCCAAACAGGCAAGTGACAGGAACATATTTGCATGTTAGAAGAATCACTCGGACTGGGGTGTTATGATTAGAATGAAGGGGAAGCAGTCCAAAAAACACAGAGAGATTGGGTAACGAGTGTGGATCTTGGGTCTCTGGCACACGGAAATCACCCTCCACACTGACGTGGCTCCTGTTCTCCAGGCTGGGGGAGGGGGGGATTTCAACAAAGAAAGCCACAGAAAAGTTTAGTCTGTGCTGGCAGAGTAGATGGCCCCTCTCCTCCTCCCTTTCATGGTGATCCTAACCTTCTGTAAATGGCCACCCTTGTTAGGTTGGCTGGTGTTAGTGGGGCCGGAAACCAGCTAAGCAGCTCTGTCTCGTTCCATCTGGGTCTTATAGAGAGTGGTAGAACAAGAGGAGCAAGTGACAACAGAGGCTAGACCCTGTGTGATCAGTGGCCCCATTCTGCCTACCTGCCTGCCTAGCGCCGCTCACTTTCCTATTCCCCTTCGGTGACAGCAGTTTTAACACAACGCGCCCATCACCCTTGACCCCAAAGCAAATGGCCGAGGCTTTGGGCTCTAGACTTAGGGGAGCTGTCTTGACAAACTCTGCTCTGTGACTGGCACTTGTTCCCCATGGAAAGCCTCCTTTCCCGGGTCGTCTTCCCACAAGATGTGCCCCACACTCCACATGCCCTTCAGATTTTGTGATGATGTGCCCATTTATCACTGATGCTTAGTTACCTGAAGTTCAGTTGTTCTGATCACTCAGCAATGATTGACTTCTGCATGATGGTATCTCAGCTCTTCTAAAGGTCTCAGACATGGAGCCATAGAGCTGAAGTGGAATCTGCTTGGAGGACCTGAGTGACCTCAAAGCCAGGACACCCCCCCACACACACACACACATAAAGCCATTAGTACCCATCATTAGTGCAATGACTTTGAATCAACAGAGCTTGTCTCAACTCTTTATTTCCTTTCTCCTAGAGAAGGACCCCCCCCACCACCACCACCTCCTGTCCTAAACAGCTTGTTTACAGAGCCCAGCATTTCCATCTTAGGGAAATCAATAGGCCACTCCTGTCCTCAAGTTCAAAAACAAGAGTTTCCTACACTTCAAGCCTTCTGCATGTAGCTCTGGGCTCTTCCAAGTATCCTTCCTTAACCCCCTCCCTCCACTCCCCTCAGGTTTTTGTTTGTTTATTTTTAGCAATTCAGAGCTTCAGATAAAGGCCTTAAAGATAACTGAATTCAGCTCCCTTTCAAGGTATTTGCATAGGAATCAGAGGTGTTAATCTTGTGACTAAACTCCCAACACCTGCCCTTGTCGCCCACCCCCATCTGCCCCAAGGCTCTAAAGCACAGGGTTACCCCCAGGCCACCAGCACCTTCAAAGTCCATGTTGCTCTCTTCAAACCCAAGTGTTCTCTCAGTGAAAAACAGATGGGCTTCAGTCCCAGAGGCCATAGCTAGTCCACAGCGCGGATAGGCATGATTCTAACTAAGATTCTTGGCACCTCATCGAGGTACCCATAAATCTTCATGTCGCTGCATAAGGTCGGGGACATTGTTATCCCAGAGACTCCCCATGTTGGGAACCCAGAAGATCAGTGCGAGGTGCCTCCCTTTCCCTGGCAGAGTTTTTCCTTGAACTTAGATTTCCATGGCGCCTGGAAGGTGAGGAACTGCCCCCTGGCCTTCCATATATCATACTAGTTGGTGTCTTGAAGCCTTGCAGCTGTCAGCCGCAGTGCTGGGAATGGAAGCTGGAGATCTGGCTGAAGTTGGCCTTCCTCCCGAGTATGGGTGCTCCCACACAGCTATCCTGTCAAGGATCCTGCCCCTGCCTGGGGAACAGCGCAGGGCCCGGCCCCTTGTTGGGGCCCTTGCTGGGGCTCACAGACTTCCTTTTCTATTCTAGCTTGAGTAGGCAGTAGGATTGGCTTTTCTTTTCTTTTCTTCTGCACGGGGGTTTGAGATATGAACAGAGAGTTCAGGCCCCCTTATCCTTCCACGGGGAGGAAACAACAAGGGATTGGAAACTTCTTTAAAATAAGCACACTGTTGAAAAGGGAAAAGTTAAAAAGCCCCAAGTTGTCCATCGTGCTGATTTAGTGGATGTAGGAAAGGCAGAGTGAACTGTGGGAGCAGAGAGAAGGAAACAGATTTGAGGGGTAGTACGCTCACAGGATGTGTACTGCTTAATCCATAGGAAAAGTCCAAGTATGACCCCGGAATTCCGGACTTTGTGGAGGCTGGGAAGTTGGAGTGAGGGATTTGCCTTTCAGATCAGGCACTGGATTCACACCCCAGTTCAGCGACTTGCTAGTGGCAGAGCCAAGTTTTCACTTGTCCATAAGTAAAATAGCATGAATACCCCCTACTCACAGGATCCTTCAGGGTGTGAAGTACGCGTGGCCATTATCTGTGAGTAGGCAGGGGCTGGTAGCCGTTACACGGTGGTGCCACTCACTAACTCAGGGGTACTGGGCAGGAGCCGGCAGAGAGGGCCGGAGGGTGAAGTCTCTTGCATTCGAAGGTGTGACCATGAACGGTGCCAGGAGATGCTTTCACCCAGAGTTTGAACCAAAAAAGTTTAAGATTGAAGGTAGTGATTTGGAAGGTTCCTGACCTTAGGAAGTAGTTGAGACTTTGGGTTGTGAATGAAAAGCCTCTCCCCCATAGTCTATCCGTGTGAGAATAATGCCGTACCAGGCCCACAGAGCCATTCAAATGTCACATGACCCTTTAGCAACAGGCCCCTCAGTAGCCCAGTTAAAGTGACATTGTTTGGAGGAGAATCTGAGCACCCCCCCCCCATGTCTACTTCTAAGATACAATTTCCGTGTTCAACATGAGCAGACCGTCTCTCTCTGATGGGACTTACTTATCTGCACACTACCCCATCAAGAGGACTCCTTCCTATTTGGAATTATGGTCTTTTGGAAATAGAAATGATATATTTAGCAGGCTTTTCAAAAAAAAAAGAAACCAACAACAACAAACCTTGCACATCTTCAGCTGAGAGGATTTATTCGCTGAATACCAGCGCAGACTTGTCTAGTGTTGGGGGCTGCCCAGTTCTTTCCCACTCACGTCGTTAGGACAAAGTCAGCTCGAAGTGTTCGCTTAAGTAAAACCAGGAGGAGCTGGGAGTGAATGGGCTGAAACTGGAGGAAATCCTTTGTTCAATCTGGGTTTTAGTGAGTGCTCAGCAGGCCACTAACCCAGTTCATTAACTGAGAGAGAGGCACATTCTCAAATGCTGCCCTCGGAAGCCAATGCTCCTAGAAAAAAAGAAAAAGAAAGGGGGGAAAAAAAAAAGAACACTGTGATGGTAGAAATGTGTTCTAGAGAGCATATGCTCTAGATTCATGAAACTTTCATTTTTGTCCATGAATGGCATCCAAAATAAACAATTCCATTGAAGATAATTAATGAATCAATTTCCCACATGCCAACTCCCTTCCTAGGGAAAAAAAAAATGTGATGGTTTTCTTACTATTCTGGACCTCAGAAATGCTCACTCAAGATTGTTTAATTTGATAGGGTTGGGTTTTTTTCTTTTTCTTAACCAATGCTTAAAAAAAAAATAATAGACATTGAAAACTACTTTGTCTATTTTTGAAAACTAAATCCTGACCTGAAAAGCAAGTCTGCAAGTAGCGTCCTGTCAAACCCAGACAAGGTTATTTCTCCTGCTGGTCTGTCTCCACTGTATTCCATTGTCACACACAGCTCAGGATTGTCCCCCCCGGCTGGGCCTGCTGCTTTGGGCGGGCCCTCCATGGCATTGTTCGCTCCTGTTCTTGGGAGACCAATGCTGCGGGGCAGGTGGGAAAGGCTGAGGGCTTGGTCCCCTCCCCGCTTTCACTGGTGCTGCTGCTAAGAATAAACTCCTATGTGAGCACCCCCCCCCCCCGCCAAGTATTGTTGAATTCAGAAAGGAATCTCTCTTTTTTTTGTGTGATGATTTGAATATTTTAACAATGAAGCCAAGCTACTCCACAGCCTGGTTTGCCTACAGCACATCCTGTGAGCCCCTTCCTGGGAAGCAGGAGCGAGTCCTCTCCTCTCTGAGTCCATAATTGGTATTGTCCACTTGAAAGATGGGCAGACACAGGGGTGAAAATTACCCGGAATAATTTTATGCTCTTGATTTAATGTTTTTTTTTTTTTAAAGCTCTTGAAGAAAAGTTAATGCAAGCCTTTGGGGAACCACCTAATTAAACTACCATGGCTTAGTGGGGAGCATTTGCAGGGGTGAATGAGGCAGACAGTTTGTATCTACATAGGCAAAACAAGGGGTACGTGGAAAATAAAGCGACTCAGATAAATCCCTATTCCCCTTCAGCTTTTTTCCTGGACCACAGTGGATTCTTTTTTAAACATTACTCATCTGAAGAAGGCCATTTGTAATTTAAAAAGATGTTCTACAAAATAGACATAACCTTTTTGGTTCAATTATGAGAAGAAAGCAGTCAGGTGAATAAACCACTTAGGTGAGCTCCCACTTGCTTTGCCTCACAATAGATTAATTTATGCCAGTTAAGAAAATCCAGAAGTGTTTCCACTGAGATCAGTTGGGTGGGAATAGTCTTATTTGGAAAAGGCCAAGTTTTAGAATGAAAACGTGGCCAGGGAAGCAGGTTTCTTCAGTGTGTGTCAGCGTTCAGTGGTCCAAGACTGGCTGGTGTGGGGCCCTCTGAGGACTTGGTGGAAACATCAGTTCTCTGTGGTCCCAGTCATGCTATTCCAGTCTACACTACTGTGTCTGGTAGCCTAGGAATCTATTTGTTAAAGATTGCCATATTAATTCTAATGCATAGCCAGGCTTAGTAACCGGTTACTACTAAACATACCAGGTTTAGTAATTGGATATTCAGTTTGCAGATGTCAGCCTTGTTTTTTTTATCCTGTAATAGTTTTTTAATAACTTTTATTTATGGGTGAGAGAGAGACAGAGAGAGGCAGATAGAGAGAATGGGCACTCCAGAGCCTTCAGCCACTGCAAATGAGCTTGACACATGCACTACCTTGTGCATCTAGCTTATGTGGGTCCTGAGTAATCGAACCTCTGTCCTTTGGCTTCGCAGGCAAACACCTTAACATTAAGCCATCACTCCATCCCTTACCCTGTGAACTTGATAAATGGATATGTTTACATGAAGCTTGCGTTAAATGCATGGCACCTTGTTACCACTTTCTTTCAATTCATAATTCCTTTTGAGTTCTGTTACTGTGTAGATTTGCATATTTGCTTTATAGCATTTTAATACTGTTGGTTTAAAAGAAACACCATTTCCTCTAAGTGCTGTTTTGAATATTAGATGCAAGCAATTTCATGGTATTTATTTATTTTTTTCTCCTTGCAGAAAGCAGGGGAAAACTTGAGAGTTCTAATCCAGTTCAAGTGGGGCAAGGGAGATTCTATGAGTAAAGACCACCTATAGTAGAAAGCGTCCTTCGTCCATGGCGGGGGGGGGGGGGGGTTGTAACAGAGGGAAGTTCAGGTGTTGGCATGCTGGGGAAAATGTTCTTCTAGCTTTCATTCACTGACAACGTCCAAAGTCTCTTCCTTCAGATTTGCATCTTCAGACAGACTTCTGGGAGGACCATATATCCACCCCACAGCTGACATTTTCTGTCGCACAGAAGGTATGTGAGTTTTTAAATGATTTCTGCTTGGGTGTGCTTAATAACAGTTCCTTGGAAACACAGGGCTGACTTGGGTCAGAATGTGAAGAAAGTTCAAGATTCAAGGTTCTAGTGTTCAGTAGATGCTTCCCTCATAGTTCCCCTTCAGATGGCAAAAACACTCCAGGATTCTTTGATATTTACTTTTTTTTAAAAAAGAATTGGTACACTGTACATTTTAGGGGCTCTTATGATATAATTAACATCTTTGCAATCTTCTGCCGTCCCTCACTGGTAGCACCATTAACACCTGGCAGGACCTTTGTCGATTGAAAAGCTTATAGTCCTCCCTTGATGAGACTTCACTGTACTGAAGATGTGTCCTCTTCAAAACAGAGGCTGAGATTATGTTCTGGGGGAGGAGGATGCTGGGCATAGGACATCAGTGCTGGGGAGCCCACTGCCCGTTCTGAGGCCTCATCTGGCATCACAGTGTAGAGAGCTGAATGACACTTTCCTCATCTGTCCAGTGCGAATATTGAGGCCTGCTTAGCTATCTCACAGGGCTGTGTGTAGGAAATGATTAGACCAAATAGTATGAGAAGGCTTTATGAGCCTAACTGAAATACTGTTGTTGTTGTTGTAGATCTAATGTGGATTCCTGTGGAAACACATTATTAATAAATGTTATTGATTTATTGACCAACAATATGAAATTTGTCCCAAGGAGACCAGCATTATTTATCGGGAGTGAACAAAGGCCCTGGGAGTTGTAATTGGGTTAGGGAGGTGGAAGAGGTGGAATCTCGTTTCTTTTGTTTATAGTGTGCATGACTTCCAGGGCAGGAGTGATAAGCAGGAAGATCTGGAATGTGTCTGCCCAGGGTTCAGTGGGGAGTCCACGGGCTGAAAGACAGAAGGGACCAACATACCAGGTCCAGGTGGTGGTGTGAAGGGAACAGGCCCAGACAGGACCGACAGTGAGTTGTTCAGGCAGGGAGGGAGGGACAGCTTTTGGGAAGGATCAGCAGGCAGGCTGGGTTGAGAAACTGGACTTTTGGTGAGTTGAGGTGCTTGGGAGAGGCCCTCAGGGCCTGCCAGGAGCTCAGGAGGGCAGATGGGGGTGGCCTGCCTTGGGATAGGGGAGGGACCACACATGTGGATTGCAAGGACAGCTACTTAGAGAGTTCACATTCCTCCCCCATTGAATGGGCTATGATTGTGATGGTCTGTTACACAAACAAAGAGCTCAGAGCTTTGAATGGAGGAGGGAAAAGACCCATGGCTGGCTTGCATGTGTTCTCTCCTTTATAGCTTTTCCCCTGGTTTTTTTTTTTTACCATTCCTTACTGGCTTTCAGAGAAGCCAGTAGAAGCTTAGAAAAGTTGCTGTCTTTAGTGCCACTTTATTTCAAAGCAGAAGCCCACCAAAATGTCTATCAGTTTAAAAAGAAAAAAAAAAAAATTAAACCCAGAGAATCTTTAAGGGCCCATGATTGCATATTTTTTACATTTCAAATTTGTTCCTAAATGAACAGTTTGCTTGACATAGATGCAGCCCCCTCCCTTTTTGATATTGTCCCATATGTACACAGTTTCTAAGTTCTGAATACTCATCCATTGAAAGAACTTTAAAGGAAAAATGTCTACTGTCCTTCGAAAAGTGCCTGTCACATTTGTGTCTGGGGTGTTCTATTTAGTCCTGGGCTTATGGAGTTTCTGAGCAGGGCTTTGAATGTAGCTCCCCCTACCCCAAGAGAGTCATGCACAGAGTGATCACTGGTGATATTTCTTCCTTCTTTTTTTTATATTTTATTTATTTGAGAGAGAAAGAGACAGATAGAGAGAAAAAGAGAATGGGCACACAAGGGCCACTAGCCACTGCATATGAACCCCAGACACATGTACCCCCTTGTGCACCTGGCTTACGTGGGTCCTGGGGAATCGAACCTGGGTCCTTAGGCTTCGCAGGCAAATGCTGTAACCGCTAAGCCATCTCCCCAGTCCCCGATATTTTGTCTTTTTGTCACTCAGTCTGCTGATGCCAGGTCCTGACCTTCAGGGACTTCCAGTTCCCCATTTCAAAAGGCCTCTCTTGCTGCTCCGTCACTCACCTTGCCCGGTGCCACCCACTGCCTCTCACCTCAGCTCTGCTCTTCCTCCACCTTCAGTCTGCTCCCCCCCCCCCCCGTTTTCCACAGGTAACATGTCCCCATTCCGCCTAAGTGGGATGTCACTGACACTCAGGAAGGGCACCAAAGATGATACCATCAGACCAGCTCTGCTGACATGACCCTCTCTAGTTACCTAGAGATGTCATGGTCTTGGGCCACACAGCCCACCCAAGTCTCGAGCATGCTTTTAGCAGAGCATAGGCTAAACATTTCCTTCAGGTGGTTTTCACTCACTGAACTAACTCCCCTTCATCAATGACAAGGATGCTTTCGTCTTTTCTCAGTCTGAGTCTGTCAGTCTCCTCACTTTGGAAGAAGAAACGGGGCTTTTCTGACCCTTATTGAGACAATAGCCCCTGTTGCTAATTAGAGTTCTGATCCCTCCATGACCTACACTTAGAGTCCCAGGAAAAGAGATCAGCTATCTGCTGTAGAAACAAACCCTAAAAGGGTCTAAAGGCCAGTCAGCAAGGGTTTATAGGGAGGGAGGAGGGGGATATATTTCCACTTGTTACAAAGGGAGAGCCCGCCTCCCTGACTTTAACTGTTAGAAAATCTGCCTCTACTCCGGAAGACTTTTGTTTGCATTTGGAGACTTGCTTCCCACCCCTCCACCCCCACCAGGCTACCTAGTCTCCATTAATAAATAGTTATGCCAGAACAAAGATGACATCTCGGCTTCGGAGATCATCTTGGACGTAACACTTGCCTGTGGGATCGCACACGTTGGTCGGGGCTCACGGGGAGACATTCATTTCTTCCTGAGCATTTTAAGAATGCGGGGTGTAGTGGGGAGAGCAGCGGCGGGGGTCTGCAGAGATAGCTCCTGCCCCGTTTGCTCAGCAGGGACGGTTATCTGGCAGAAGGCCATGCCCTGTCTGGAAACCTAAGCTGTACCAGCCCACTCCCCTTCAACTGTGGCCTAAGGAAGGGCAGATGGTGGTGGTGGTGGCGGTGGGGGGTCAGAGACCTGTGAGAGACGAAGCACGCGCTGGGTTCATTGCCCCATGATGGTATGGCTCCTGCCCTTCTGTGGCTTTTTTAAGGCTCACATTCTTCCCATTCCAGCTGAGACAGTATCTTTGGTATTTTCTACTTTCTGCGCCCTCATCTCTCCTCCCTCCTTCAGGTCACAGGAGTCAGTGACGAGTGGGCTGCATAGTATCTTCAAACTGCTAAACGAAAACTTTTCATTAGGTGGTGGTGTTTTGTTTTTTTTTAAGTTAGCATATAAAGTAATAGGTTTCATTATGGTATTTTCATACATTGTTCCATTGTTCTTACTAAGCTTTGTCTTCCCCTCCTTTCCCCCACCCCCTCCCCCCCTCCTCGTACTCCTCCCCTCTCATGGTTCTCTTTCAGAACACACACACACACACACACACACACACACACACACATGCGAGATAGAGAGAGGCTGATCCAACTGTAAGAAAAAAAACCTACATCTGTAAAAATCTTCCTTTCTGCAAGTGGAGCTACTGGGGGTCTTTACATTATGACTCTAAAGAAGTTATTTGGCAACATTTTACCAAGCTTTAAAAATGAGACTTAATTCTCATTTACTTATTTTTTTTTTCACCATAGAAAGTCCCCTTACTGTCTCACCCAGGAGGAAGCTGGGGGATTTACAGGCAGAGACTTCTTCTGTCTTTGGAGCTCTGAAAACTGCAAGCCCCCACAAGCCTGCTTACCCCCCCCCCTTCCGGAGCCCTGAGTGGATAGATATCCTAAGGGAGACCCAGTCTAGCCTGCTGTAAAGAAAACAAACTCCTCTTCACCCCAGGGCCAAATGCACTTTACCAACCCGCTGTGGGGAGGGGGGAGCCCTGATCATCAAAGCTGATCATGTGAGCTTCCTGACAGGATCCCAGGCCACCCATGGAGAGCTCAGGAACCCTTTATAAAATCACCTGCATGAGCCATGTTCTTCTTTTTTTTAAAAAAAAATATTTATTTGAGAGAGACAGAAAGAGGCAGACAAAGAGAAAGTGAGTACGGGCACACCAGGGCCTCCTGCCACTGCAAACAAACTCCAGACACATGTGCCACTTTGTGCATCTGGCTTTACGTGGGTACTGGGGAACTGAACCCAGGTTGTTGGGCTTTGCAAGCAAGCATCTCTAACCACTGAGCAATTTAGGTTTTCTCTGTGGCTTCTCCCCATTCCTGCTAGGAGAATGTTCTATCTCTTAACTGCTGCTCCCTCTGTCCTCCCGGCTCCTCAGCCTCTACTAGGTTGGGAGCTAAGAAGTTCATCTTCCCCAGGTAGATGGAACCTTTCAAGACTAGGTTTCTGCCTGCTTCCAGAGCCAGTTTGGGAACTGTGCCTCAGATCTATACCCATATTAAATTCCTTTGGGAATACTTATTTTCCAAATGCCATATGTTATTTATTCCCTGGGCCTAAAGTAGACTAGCTCCCCACTGAACAGCTGATAAATTTACAGGCTCAACTCAAACTTGGATTCCTCCATGAGTCCTCCATTGATGTACCGAGCTGGAGTTGACTGCTCCTTTGACCCCCATCTTCCTTTCACACCTTAGCTTTTCAGCAGTATTTTCATTGTCATCTTTTTTTTTTTTTTTTCCACGTGTAAGTCATTACAGAACAATTTAATTGTATCAGGTCTGGTAATTCTGCAGGAAGAGGATCTTTGAATACATACATCCTGTCTAAGATTCTAGTCTTGTGTATTTCCTTTTCCCCTTTCGCTGGGCATTACACTTAACATTTCTTTGTGGCCAGTGGATTGCATGAGCTGAGTTGTAAAAGGGAACCTCATTCAGTTGGTCATTACTGGACGTTAGGACTGGCCCACAGATAAAACCAGTAGGCATCTTCAAAATAAGCCGCATTGTCAAAAACAAAGGTACCTAAGAAACAGTAGGGAGTTGAACCTAATTGCATGTTCCTCATGAGCCCTCCCCCCCCCCCCAGAAGTCTGAATTAAGTACCTGGTCACAGCTCCTGAGGCCCTTGTACTTGCCACTGCCTGTCACGCTGTGGTGGTTGCTTGCTTTAGAAAAGCAATGCACTGGTTTTTTATTTTGTTTTATTTTAGGTTCCCTCCCCCTTTCTCTTTAGGAAATGAGTGATAATCATTTACTCATTAATTTTATCTTCTATTCTTTTCTTTAACTACTTAGTATTGTTTTGTTTGGGGTTGGTTGCTTTATGTATTTATTTATATTTATTTAGGCACTGGGGATTGACCCCAGATCCCTGTGCAGACTAGTTAAGTTTTCACTCTCTAAGCTACATTCCCTGGCCTTGGTGATTTGATACAAATCTCACTATGGTAGCTCAGGCTGGTCTCAAAGTCAAGACTCTCCTCCTTCTGTCTCCCGAGTTTCTAGACACCATGCCCCACCATTTGTAGCTTTATATTAGTTTTATGTTGGCTTTTCTTCCTCGATGCTGTCTCTTCTGTGTTTCTTTCTTTCTTTTTTTTTTTTTTTTTGTGACACCCACCCCACCACCACCCTGGCTGCCTACTGATTTATGAGTTGAGTGTCATTAAAGATATTGATGGAAACCAGGTGTGATGACGCATGCCTTTAATCCCACTTGGGAGGCAGCTGTAGGAGGATCACTGTGAGTTCAAGGCTATGCTGAGACTACATAGTGAATTCCAGGTCAGCCTGGGCTAGAGTGAAAACCCTACCTCGAAAAACCAAAAAAAAAAAAAAAAAAAAGAAAAGTTGCTGATGGAAGCTTTGTGTAGACTTAAGAGTTGTCAGCAGAGGCCTCCTTGTCAGGTAATGCAGGCGAGCCCTTGAGGACCCTCATTTGCCTTTGTCTTTGGTAGAGTCTGAGGAATGACCAGAGTGACTAGGCTTTAATTTGGCCCACCAGCTTTAACTGTATCTCATCTACCCTAGTTACAAACAGGTAACACCCATCCTTTTTCAAATTTATGGCTAGTGTATAAATCTCGGTGCTCTGAAGCTGAGTTTAATCCACTTGGTATCCTGTGTTCACTTCCTCCTTGAATATTAGATGAACACTTCACCCTATGGCTTTCTTGCCTATTAGTGGCCTCGTTTCTAAGAAAATGAGAGCTTAGTCACTAGCTTAACAATTAAAGACGGCTTAGCAGAGCACACAGGGGGAAAGCTGATTGTTAGTCGATGTGGCGGTGGGGAAGCCTGCCTTAGCTAGGACAGTGGGGCGAGGTAGTCCGCAGCTCCCACCTCAGAACACGAACTGGGGTGAAAGGGTGTCAGACTGATGCAGGCAAGCGAACCCCACCATGTGGAGGAGAAGCTCCTTCCTCCCTCTGGAAGAGACACATTTCGCCAGCCAGATGAGGCACTGTAGGTATTCCAGGAGGCGAAACACGCTTGCGCAAGAAAATGTGGCACATTAAGGAGAGGGCAAGTGGATGATCCTTGGCCTTGACTGCTTTTGAGCCACTGTGGGAGAGAGGTCTGCAGACATGGCAGGGTGACAGAAACCTTGGAGAGCCAGCATATGAGTTCATCCCAGGCAAGGGCCTTCCGCTGAGTGATGTGTCAGCTCAAATGTCAGGGGATTTTAGTGATAATATCTTCGTATTGGATATTATATATTTCATAGAAGGCCTTTTTAAAATAAATGATTCTGACAAGTGATCTATGATTTGTGGACAGCTTTTGTTCCAGTGACAAGGTAGGCCTGCCTTATAGGATAGGACCTATGAACTGATCATCCGGATACATACTTGAAATAAAATCCATACAGATTGCTAACCGCTTGCATCCTGGAGAAACATTATGATAGAACTGCATTTTTCTGCCCTAACTGATAAAACCTAGACACAAAACACGAGGCACATGGGTTAGGAAGTTCAAGGACGTTGTGCAGAGTCACATGGAACGCTGACAAGTACCAAGAAGGATGTTTCTCCTGTTTCTCATGTCAGTCGTTGTCCTGTAACCTGTTTGAATCTAGGATCCCATTAAAAATATGAAGGAAGCTATGATTTCTCTCTCTAGAACTCCACTACACACGCTTCTTAATTTTTCACAGAATCCAAGAGAATTCAGGGGTGGGGTACATGCTGCCCTGCAGTGGGCCTCACGGTCTCAGTCAAATCTGGTGAGCTATCCTCAGCCCCTGGGGCGGCGTCCTCAGAGCCCCACGCATGTGCTCTTCGAGGTGGCCATGTGCCATGTGGGACCCCAGCCCTTTCGACATTGTCCTTGTCCAGGCATAGTACTCCACAGGGCTGGTAATGAGTGCACAGAAGAAAAAGGGGAGCAAAAATCATGGTTGCCTGGACTTTTGGGCTGCCTTTTTTTTTTTCTCTCCTGCTGATGATTCTGGATAGATTTTTAATTTCATCATAGGGTCTTGATATCCACGGCCTTCAAATAATATTGAGAAAAGCATATTGTCTCCAAGTTTCTTACAGCCACATAAGCAAAGGTTTTCTATCCTTCATGTCCACAAATGGCTACTTCATAGTTTAAACACTTTGTTAGAGACTGTTTTCAGGTTGACTTTTATCATGTTTCTATTAAAACAGCCCCAGTCTTGGGGGTATGGGTGAGACACAGTACAAGCTTCCAATCCCCGAGAAGGTAGTGATAGAGTGACTATAAAAGATGCACAGCCCCATCTCGGGAGACCCTAAATGGAAATTTAGTTTCCTCTCCGAAATGAGCCTGGCATTGTGTCCCTGCACACAATGGAAACAGAAGCCAGGCGTCCTGGGTTATTTTGAGAATCCTGTGAGACAGTTGTCCCCCATCAGATGATTGTGGGGAAATCCTGGATCCACATTTGTGCTCTGACCTCCCTGCTCACTGTCGATGATCCCTAGTCCCCAGGGAACACAGTCTTTCCTGGCTGTTACCATATATATATATGTTCTTATCCCAGTCTGATCCTCTGTCGTCCCCAGAATAATCGGCGTGAGCAGAATGAAGCAGATGGCCCAAGCCTTCATTGGCACACTGGTGGATCTGTGTCACTCACTCAGTATTTTTAGAATCAGGGGGACTGAAAATTATGTCCTGAGATGTTTTGGGGGAAGACTTACTATCTTTCCAGGGTGACAGGTGTTGGAATAGCACCGTGTTTAAGATTCAGATGCAGTCTGTGTGTCAAGGCACAGAACAGACTGACTCTCATCAGGACCATTGCTTTTTTCCCAGCTCTGTCATCATGGTGGGTGGTTTGCCAGGTAATAGGAAGGCATGATAAGTCTGCGTCAAGGGTGCGTCCACAAAGCACATCAAGTTTCAGCTGAAGGTTGGAACTATCTGTATGCAGCTTGTAACAAGTGCAAGATGAATGAGACACATTGTACACATCTACATTTTTTTTAAGTTGCTGAGGGTTTTTTTTGGGGGGGGGGCTTTCAAGGTAGGGTCTCACTCTGGTCCAGGCAGACCTGTAATTCACTGTGTAGTCTCAGGGTGGCCTTGAACTCACGGTGATCCTCCTTCCTCTGCCTCCCGAGTGCTGGGATTAAAGGCGTGCGCCACCACGGCCGGCAAAAGTTGCTGAGTTTTGATCCTCAGCTACCGAGAATTTATAGTTTTCTTGGGAGAGAATTTTATTTTGATAGAAGTTTGTAATTTTGAAAAAACATTACAGATGTTTATATTCTGAGGTTTCTATGTATGAAATATACAGTTACAGTGACTGGGATGTTGTAACTATTTATGAATTTGAGATCATCCCCAAAGGATTTCCAAAGAAATCCACGAAGGTTCACTGTGATGCGGTTAATTCAGCCCTGAAGTAGAGCTAGCATTTTATGTTAGGCTGGGTGTGTTTAGGGCACACTAAAATGCAACACTTTTGGGAAAAGATGGTCATGAAGTAAGTTAACTAAGTGGAGAGCTTCTGAGAGACTTGTTTTTGAGGAACTTGTTTGGAATCCTTGAACTTGGAGGAATTCTGACTCACTCTTAAGCAAGGCACGACTATGTCTAGCCCTCTCTAATTGCACCCAGAGTCTCTGTAAGCCCAGGGGAGCTGTCCTTAGGGATGGTGTCCATGGCTATTGGAATCTTGAATCTAGGGAAGAAGTGATTAGACAATGGGTCTTAGCCGAGTCAGTGCCAAAAGGCAATTTGCCGAGTAAATAGTTCTGATTTTTCCTTTGCACTCCTGGTGTGTTGGTGAGAAGTCAGTCAAGCTTGACATCTGCTAGGCAACAAAGAATGCAGGTATTTTACTTCCTACTTCTTAATTCCTTTCTGTGGGGGTCTGAGGTCACTTTCCTCATACAAAGTTCTACTGGACATACTGACCACTTCCTAAGGCAAGAATTCTTTCTTGAAGGGGGGGGGGATAAATCTACTTAGAGAAACACAAAACAGTATACATTCCTGCAACTGTTAAGTTAGGAAAAAGAAATATAGAACCTTCTCCCACCTAACCAACTCCTCCAAAGTGACAAGGACTATTTGAACTATGAAGGGAGGAAGGCAAAGACGCATTTCACACCTTATCCTCTGTGCACGCCGCAGTCTTCTAAAACAGACCTGGAGACAGCCCAGGGCAACTTGAAGTAAATGAATGAATTTTATAGTCGGCCCAGTACTCTAGCCAGGGATGAAAGTGGCAGAGCTCACGAGGCCTGGCAGCCCAGGCTTGCCATGCACAGCGGGGTTTCTAGAAGGCATCCGTGGCTGGGGATACCTCATGGAGGAGAGCCAAGGTGTGAGCGAAGATACTGAGTGGGAATGAGGGGGTGGGAGGAGAGGGCTTTGGGCATAGCCAGGGGGCAAACACCCAGCTAAAATTTCCTAGAGTCAGGCGTGGTGGCTCATGCCTGTCATCTCAGTACTCTGGAGGCTGAGGCAGGAGGATTGCTTTAAGTTCAAGGGCAGGCTGGGCTTCAACACAGTGAGTTCCGGACCAGACTGTGCTACCAAGACCTTGTCTCATCTCTAAACAAAGTCATACTTGGTGACAGAAGAATAAGGTTTTGCAGGTTGCTAGAATCCAAGTCATCAGAAAGGGTCTTGCCAAGGTGTTGGCTGAGGATTCCTGTGTGACTCCCTGCTTTGGACTAGTGTGGGACCTTCAGGTCTAAGCATATAAGGTTAAGTGAGCAGATCAGCGCAGTGAGGGGTCATTCCTCATACTATGGCTTCTGCCCAGACACAGGCCATCTGGGTCAGGTGATGAGAAACACCACAAGGTTCCTGCTTTTTTTTTTTTTTTTTTTTTTTTTGCCAGTTAGCAAATGAATGCTGTCCATTTGTACATGTACTGGACACTGGTATATTTAAAGGCTCTTGAGTCATAGCTAGACTACCAGGTCATCTAGCTTTCTGATTTGAAGGTAACTGAAAAAGGGAAGTAAAAACAATTAATGTTTAACAACAAATAGCAATTCTGGAGACAGCAAGCAGTAATGGAATGGCTGCAGGGAGCAGAGCTTCAGAGACTGGTACTGCTTGACTGACGGAGTTCAGAAAAGGCTGACCAGTGAACAGAAGTTGCTCAGGTGTGTTAATGGGAGCAGACAGTACAGGTAGAGCGTCCCTTATCCAAAATGGTTGAGGCCACAAGGCTTTGAGTTTTCAGAGTTGGAATCGTTGCATATAACATAATGAGATAGCTTGTGGATTTGCATATCACATAATGTCTTGTGAATGAAACCCAAGTGCAGGCACAGAATTCCCTCATGTTTCATACACACCTTATACTGTAGTCTATGGTCATTTCATGCAGTTATTTCCAGAGTGTCTCTGTTTTGACTATGACTTGTCTTATGAGATCATCCTTTGTGAAATTTCCCACTTGTAGCATCGGGTTAATATACAAAACCTTTCAGATTTTTAGATGTGGGATCCTCAACCTGTACTCTCAATTTCTGAGCATCTACACTTGCAAAGTTATTATCCACCCACCTGAAAATGACTCAGACCGTACAGGATTCTAGCAGGCAAGGCTTTTATTACATTGCTCATGATACTGTCTTAGACACGTAGCTCCTCAAATGATGATAAATTGGTAGAAAAAGAAGAGCTTGGAATTTGGTGATATTGGCTGGACTGCAGGGGGGGGGGGGGAGGAGGAGATAATGACGTAGGTTTGGGACAAGGCGACTCTGAGGAGGCAGCAGATCAACCCACAGGTAACTGAGAAGTGCAGAATTGTCCCCAGTTAAAAACAAACAGAGATGGATAGAACGAAAGGATGACTTTCTAGAGGACAGTGATGCCAGTGCACATGCGGTGTGAACTTTGCTTGGTGTCATCGGTCTTGTTTCCATGGGAATAATTTATTTCTGCTCACCCCACTGGTGCAAGTGGACTTGCTCTCCCTCCCATTCTGTCTGTGTCGGCAATTGTACACAGTGATCTTACAAGCAAATGAACTGAGGTGCATACAAATTATTTCTTCTCATCCTCCTGGAGTTTAAACAGGTGTCGTACACACTTAGGCCAAAGCTCGTGGTTTGAATAAGGAGTGGTCACTTACGGACCAGTGACACACCGCAACGGCATGCGGGGCGGCCGGGTGCGGGGAGGGAGGCTGTTTTCCCTTTGAGTTCGGGGACCCTCACACCCAGCTGAGACCACGAAGTAGATGATGGTGAATCTGCAGGAAGAGCTGTCCTTATCCCCAGGGAAAGTGCTTCATCAGCTGGGCAGGGGGAAAAGCAGATGGCCGGGCTTTTGTGCCGGAGGGCCTCTGGAAGCACGAGGGAGGGTGGGGAACGGGGCCCATCCGAGCCGTGCAAAGGACCGTCATGACTGTGGGTTATAGGCACCAACGTGGTAGGGAGGAAAAGCACGCTTTTCAAATAGCTCATTGCAAGAAATCTGTTGTTCCTCTTATCTCCACAGGTGATGCAGACCCGGTTCCTGCCCTGGATCCCTTCTGTGTCCCACACTCTTCCACCAGCTTGAGGGAGCCTAGGAAGTGGGCCGGCCAGCCCGAGTGACCTGCCCGACCCGAGATCCCATGCCTGGGCCGATCCTGGCTGCCCTGCTACTGCGTCCTTGCTCTAGAGCTCCGCAGTAGAAGTGTCCAGCCCCTTCCTTCTAGCTGTGCTTTATTAGATGGCACAGCATTTGATCAGTGCATCTGAAAAGGAAGTTGTGAGAAGCAGAGCCCATGGCCCCGTTCCGCTGCCAGACATGTGGCAAGTCGTTCCTCACCCTGGAGAAGTTCACTATCCACAGTTATTCCCACTCCAGGGAGCGGCCATTCAAGTGCTCACAGACTGACTGTGGCAAGGCCTTCGTTTCCAAGTATAAATTGATGAGGTGAGAGGCTTTAGCAAGGAGCGCACTCTTACGCAGACTTTTAAATGGCTCTTCTAGCCCCTAGGGTTCTCACTGCAGGGAAAAGGGGGGGCAGGATGTGGATACATTGTAGCCTTTTAGGGACTCTTTTGAAAATACTTTATTTTTATTTATTTGAGAGAGAGGCAGAGAGAGAGAGAGGGCACAACAGGGCCCCCACCCCAACTGCTGCAAACAAACTCCAGACGCATGTGCTACCTTGTGCATCTGGCTTACTTGATGGGTCCTGGGGAATCGAACCTGGGTCTTGGCTTTACAGGCAAGTGCCTTAACCGCTGAGCCATCTCTTCAGCCCAAGGAACTCCCCCCCTTTTTTTTTCTTCAAGGTAGGGTTTCACTGTAGCTCAGGCTGACCTGGAATTCACTATGGAGTCTCAGCGTAGCCTCGAACTCATGGTGATCCTCTTACCTCTGCCTCCCGGGTGCTGGGATTAAAGGTGTGTGCCACCACTCCCTGCACCGAGGGACTCTTTTTTAAAGGTGTCTCTGGTGATGACTATAGCTCTGGAGCAAGTGGAGGTCACTTGGCTAGCTGGACTTTGTGCACGGACACTTTTGACTTTCAGAGATATTCATGGCAAACCAAAGAATGAAAAACCACTGTTTTCTTACATAAGTCCTTTAAAAAAAAAATGAACTACATGTAATCCAAATTACTTCCCTAGTGTCTGTTAAGTGCTCAAGACCACAAGAGAAGTAATATACAAGATGTGCCTTCTGCCCACACAAGGTTTTGGTAATGTCACAGAAAAAGACAACTGAGCAACCAGACAATAGTGTGATTGACAGCGAGTGCTGTCAGAACTCTTCACGAAATGATCCTTAAAGCTTCAGCTGGCCAACGACTCCACCTGTAAATGCGCAGATGAGAGTCAGCCTTAGCAACCTGACTTTCCATCTAAGTGGTATTAACACTGCATTATCCTTCCATCTTGGAGTGCCCGGGAGGGAGGCACTTAAAAGAGGTAAAAGGAAGACATAAATTATGCTCCTGACCCTTAAGAATACCCCTTTTGTAGATAATGTAAGTAATATATGTTGAAAATGCCCAGGCATTTTAAAACTCAAATGCCTTCTGCTGTACATAGGCCGCTCTCTAGTTGTCGTAGCAGCAGTGTTGAGGGCCTGGCGTGCAGCTCCTGTGCACGTGCAGCTATCCGTAACCCCAGAACTGGAGGCTGCCTTGGCTGCTATGGAGCCATGTGAGGGTGCTGTCACTGGTAGCGTGTGAGACCCCGCAAGGAGAAAAGACAGTGGGGTAAACAGATCACTGCCGTGAGTGGGGTAAGTTAGGGTTAGCTGTGAAAAGCTGAACTAGGGGTGTCTCAAATACTGCTTAGTAGTTCAAGAGAAAGGATCTGCTCCATCAAGGTGGGAAGTCACCCAAACAGGAAGCCGTGTGCTTTGCACAGCCCTGCTCCCTCTGGCCCAGCACTTTCTGGCATCCTTGGCCTGAGGCTATGCTCTTTTAAGGAATTGGAGAGCGGTGGGGTGGCAGGATGGATGCTTAGGCTGGGCTTTAAAAAAAAGAAAAAAAAAAGACGATGAAACATTCCATTCATTTCCCAGCAGTTGCAACATAACCTCCATTTTATAAGCAAAGATTGAAGGAGGAAAAATAACACGCTTGCTTCAACAGAAAAGAGAATGTGGGCTCCAGATAGCAAACTGAAACCAAGCCCAGTAGAGAGAGAGAGAGAATGGGGCCAGAAAAGATGACTTGGCAGGGGAGGCTCAGGCCAAGGTTGGATATGTTTGCTAGCCAAAGATGATGGGCTTTGTGCTCACGATAGAGCATACTAAAACTGGTGGTCATGCGCCCTGAGAGGAGAGAAGTCAAGGGAGGGAAACTAGTTGAAGCTACGTCAATGCTCTGCATTGAGGCTGTTGCATGGGAGAAACAAGCAAAAATGAATAAAGTGAGGAGTGGAGGAAAAGACTGGATGCCAGGCAGGGGAAAGGGTTCTGAGATGCTAAGGGGCAGGAGCCAGTGAAAACGGGGCTTGCTCAAATACTGGTGCCAACCTGTGCCCCACTCAGAGCTAGGACAGGTATAAGATAGAGAAGCGTGAGGAGGAGTTGCCCCGTTGAGTTGTTATCCTGCCATTGACCATGGATGGTAGATGAAGTCAAATCAGATTAAAATCCTCCACAAAGAATGAATGGGAGAATAGCAACAGTATGAGACGCAGGACAGAGATTTGGCCAAATTAAAAATAAAAAATAGTTAAAATACCAAATCTCCAAGCTAGCCATCCCTGCGCGTTCATGGCTGTTATACCCAGGAGGACATCTTGTAGGACTACGCAGCTAACGTGCTCCAAATCCCCTTTCTGTGACCATTGTCTGTATGGCAGCGCATCTAGAAGATGGAAACCCCATATAGCTGTGCTGTCTCTAATACCTGTTGTGTTTGCATTGCCTTGAAACGCCCACCACATTACACATACCAAGCAGTAGTGTCCTGGAGAGAAGGGATGGAATGAACCTTTCTGTGTCCTCCCCCCCTTCTACTTAGCAGATGCTTTTCTTGAAGGAAAAGGGTAAAGAGGTACACTAGTTTGCTTTATTTTCAAGAAAATGGCAGTTCAATAAAGATCAGCTCTTTGCTGTTTGCACTGGCCTGAAGTCTTCCTCTTAGTGGGGCCACCACTGTGTCCTAAAGTGCTATAGCAGAGCCACTTACCCTTTCTGCTGCCAGGAAAGGGTCAGCAAAGGATAAAGCAGATTAGGTAGCTGGACGAAGGGTATAATTAAGTATACTTTTGACTTAAACACACTGTCTTAAAGAGATTTATTTTGGGTATAGAGTGCATTGTTAGAAATGCCTTTGTATCCAAAGGCACTAGTTCAGAGGGTATTGAAGCTGATAGGATGACAAGCTTAAGCCTCTGAAGGGGACCCAAAGGCCCAGCTGTCATTAGGGATATGACACAGCCTGCGCATGGCTACCTGCAAGCCAGGAGTCGTCACGCAGGATTCTGGTCTGTAAGAAATACTACGATAGTACTTGGAGTTTTATTTATTGAAATGAACTTTTTCGATGTTTAACGACAGCAGACTTTAAGAAAAAAAAAAAAAAAGGGTCCATCCAGGTGTGGTGGCTCATGTCTTTTAAGTCCCAGCACTTGGGAGGCTAAGAGGATTGCCATGAGTTTGAGGCCAGCCTGGGGCTACTGAGTGAGTTCCAGGTCAGCCTGGGCTAGAGGGAGACCCTACCTCGAAACAAAGAAACTAACCAACCCCAACTGGGTCCACTTGGTACTTTCCCTGAGGTTGAGGATAGATGTTTGAACAGGTTACTTTCCCTCCACCTTATAAAGCACCTCTGTCATGAACTGCTGTCCTTCTGTTCCTAGGCACATGGCCACACACTCGCCCCAAAAGTCTCACCAGTGTGCTCACTGTGAGAAGACCTTCAACCGGAAGGACCACCTGAAGAACCACCTGCAGACGCACGACCCCAACAAGATGTCCTTCGTGTGTGAGGAGTGTGGCAAGAAGTACCACACCGTGCTGGGCTACAAGAGGCACATGGCTCTGCACAAGGCCAACAGCGGCGACCTCACCTGCGGGGTGTGCTCCCTGGAGCTGGTGAGCACCCAGGTGCTCATGGAGCACCTCAAGTCGCACGCAGAAGAGAAGCCCCCGAGCGGAAGCCGGGAGAAGAAGCACCAGTGCGACCACTGCGAGAGGTCCTTTTACACCCGGAAGGATGTGCGCCGCCACCTGGTGGTCCACACAGGATGCAAAGATTTCCTGTGCCAGTTCTGCGCCCAGAGATTTGGGCGCAAAGATCATCTCACTAGGCACACCAAGAAGACACACTCCCAGGAGCTGATGAAAGAGAGCTATCAGGCAGGTGACCTTCTCGCCACCTTCCACACCCTCCCACCTGCCTTCCAGCTGAAGGCTGCCTTGGCTCCTTACCCTATGGCAGGGCCCCCCCAGAATGGGCTTGCGGGGGGCATTCCAGCTGAGGTTCACGGCCTCACCCTGGGGCCCCCAGATCAAATTGTCCAGCCGGTGCCACCTATGCCAGAGGTCCTGGCCCCTCTGCACCCAGTGGTAGCTCCCAGCTCTCCTCCTCCACCCCTTCAGAATCACAAGTACACCGCTGGTTCTACCTCGTACGCCCCACTTGCCGGTCTGCCCCTGAAAGCAGACGCGAAAGTGTTTTGCAGTATGAGTCTGTTTGAGGAGTTGCCCCTGCCAGAGCCCCAGTCACCTCACAAGCTCAACCCGGGCTTTGAGCTAGCTAAGGGAGGGCCCGGGAAAGTCACCCTGCCCAAAGAGCTGCCGGCAGAAGCTGTGAATCTGGCGATTCCTGCCTCTCTGGAAATTTCCTCCCTGTTGGGCTTTTGGCAGCTGCCCCCTCCGGCTCCCCAAAATGGCTTTGCGGGCAACACTCTTCCCCTGGCACCTGGGGAACCACTGCCCCATGTGATAAGTTGTCTGGGGCAGCAGCCTCAAGAAGCCCCCATAGCAGTGGGTACCGTGACCCTGGGCCAGCTGCCGCTGCCGCCCATCCCTCACGTTTTCACAACCGGTACCAACACTGCCATCCTGCCCCATTTCCACCATGCATTCAGATAAGCTGCTTATAAAGGGGGCTTTTCTTATTGAGGAGGGTGTTTTGAGAAGCGTTTTAAACATCAGTTGTAAGTTGAGGAAAGATCTGGAAAACGGTACTGAGACTGGTTCTCTGTGATGACTGGCTTGAGGAAGAGGAGAGAAGTGTTTTAAATATCAGTTGTGTGAGTTGAGGAAAGATCTGGAAGACAGGATTGAGACTGGGTTATATGTGATGACTGGCTTGAGGAAGAGGATTCTTAAACTGCATGCATTGTGCCAATATGTTCTGAGTATTCATGCTTTTTACCAAATGTAACCCGCGCGTGTTCTGTAGTTGAAATGCATATATTCTTTCTGTTCTGTAATCAAACTGCATATATTGTGTTCTGTAATCGAAGTACATATATTGTGTTCTGTAATCGAAGTACATATATTGTGTTCTATAATCGATAGAAATAAGAATATTGTTATACTTGTTATAACAATCATCCAAAACGACGGCTGCTATCTTATAAATAGTTGTGTGTGTGTCTTGTGTAAGTGTAAACCATTATCGTAATGGTGTTAGCTTAGGAACTGTGTGTCATTACTTAGTAAGAAAATTACGGAAAGGTTTGTGTTTCTCCAACCTGGAAGAATTTTTTTTCTTTTTTTCTTTCTTTTCTTTTTCTTTTCTTTCTTTTTAGAATATAGCCTTTATGTTACATTATACTAGATGGTGTGCGTGTGTGTGTGTGTGTGGTTTTTTTTTTTTTTTTTCAGGGATTTATACCTTTAGAGTTTAGTTGTAGTTTAGTTACTATTATCATAGCCAACCAGTAGCTTTACCGAAACAGTTACTTGTAGAGCCATAAGTTTTTTCCATGTTAAAAGTGCATTTTAATGTAGCTTCAGTGTTTTTCATATGATGATGTGATGCGTGTTATTTCATTTATCTTAGACAAAACTAGTCATCAGTTATATCTGACAGAAAAAACAATGTCATTGTGTAACCGGGTTAAGTGGTAAAATAATCAAGGTGTCAGTAGTTAAAAGCATTTTGCTGACTATAATATTGATTATATTTTTAATGGGAATTTAAGAAGTTATACTGGAATTCAATATATATCTAAAAACATGTTAGGTTTCTTTACCTAGTTTAAACTAGTACTCTAGCTGGTTAAGTTCCTCAGTATTGTTTGTAATCACTAGTAGATAAGTGTGTTTGTAGCTCATCAATTTTAAGTCATTATTAGCTTGTATTCAAAGAGGATTGCATTTTACAATGTAACTGTACTTGTAATCTGTCTCCTGAATTTGGTATCGTATTAATCAATTTAAATGTACACCCTAACCTTAAAAAAAAAATACCTTGTCCTGTTTTCGATGGCTTTCTTTTCCTTAAACATATATATCTTACATATAATAAAGATCATGTATCCTGCACTCGGGCTTGGTTTTTTTTTTGCGGCACGCGCTACATGGGCACTCGACAATGGGCACTACCCTTAGTTGAGATAGAAAACATTTCCAGCTCCAGTTGGCTCCCTCATGGCCCCTCCTGGTCATCACTGCCCCCTCAAAACCCACTCTTCGGACTTCTCAGCATCCATCAGAAATGTCACCTCTTTGAGGTACAGTCGGGGTGTAAGGGCATATATTCTTCACTTCTCAGGGAGGACCCCTGTAATGTTCCATGTTTCTGGGTATCAGTCAGAACGCTACCTACCATGCTCCAACTCTACCATAGTGTTTGCCATCACTTTCTAGTGCAAGTTACCATTTTCCTTGTTCCTCCTTGGGATTTTTTTTTTTTCAGACAACACTATGCCCCCTACCTATGACAGTTTTTCACTTGACCTCTAAACAGGATGGAGGTTAAAGAAAAGGAAGCCTTGGGTTTATCTGTGTATCTAAGAAATTATCCACCTCAAGGTGAGAAATCATGTCACCACCAGGCAGGCAGCCAGGTGAGGTGGGTAGATGGCAGAAAGCCTATACTATGGGAGCCACTGTCAGACCAGATGAACAAAGGGGGCGGGGCATGAAGCAGGGTAGCTCACCAGGAGGACTCTATTCCCGCAGCATGTCTTAAGTTCACACAGCGCCGCTTCATCCCTGTGGGAAGGTAATCTCCAAAAAGGGGAGGTGGGGAGTGGTGGCTCACATCAGCTAAGACCTATGAAAGGGAGTTGCAGAAGCTTCCACAAATTACTGTTCCTTGCTTACTGTAATCTTTGGTCAGTTCCAGAACACACACCTGATTTTCCCCGAACCTGAAACCATGACCTTTGGTCCCCACAGTAGAGTTCAGATGTGCGCTACCCCGTCAGTGGGGACAGCTTGGGACTCTGGATGAAATTCAACAGGGAACATGGCTTCATTTCCCAGTGAGGTTTCTGTTCAAGAGCTAAGCATGAGTGACTCTACAGAAAGATGTTTCTGACCCTTAAGACAGCAAGAAAAGGAGTCAAATGACCTCTCAATGTATCTTTCAGAACAAACCAATGCTAAAGAAATGAACAGGTGGCTTGTCATTTGGGCATGATAAGAGGCATGAAGCCTTTAGGGTGTTCATCCATCATGTGAAGGTTTCTGCACACCCCCCCGCACTTCGGGTTTCTACACCCCCCCCAAATGGTCTATGTGGACTATGCAAAACAATTCTACATGGTGTACTGAGGAACATTTGAGATAGGATGTGGGGACGGGGAGTAGTCAGCCCTACCTGGAACATCTATTATCATGACCCCCTTGATAAGGCTCAGGAAATATCTTGGGAAAAGGGGTGGAAAGAATGCGAGAGCGGGAGGAAGGGGAGGAGTGCTGGGGAGCACTGACTCCAAGGCATGAGGTCTGCTGTGGCCACTTGTGAACTCAGCAGCTGTCATTACCTGCACGAGATTGCCACACTCACATTCTGTCATGCATGGGGGGAGGCACTCAGGAGGCCCCACCCTTTCCTGAGGATCTAGCAGCTAATGGTTGCTGGAAGAAGGAAGACATTTTCTTTAGTGGTATACCTACGAATAAGTTTCCCATGCTCCAGAAAATAACCCTTCATCCATGCCCCGTAAACAAACCTAAGTAAGCTCATTGAGTTACACACACGCATGCCACACATAGAAGTGGGACTAGTTGGGACGAGGACTAGGAAGAGGATCAGCAGGAATTGGAGGAGGACAGGAGAAGGTAATGGGAAGTGAATGTGACCAAAATACATTATATACATGTGTGAAAACTTCGTAGTAAAACCCATTACTATACATGCTAATAAAAATTTAAAACAGGAGAAAAGATAGGAGTAGTTACTAATTATAGTTTATATATAAGCTGTGTTGCAGTCAGGTTCACATTGCTGGTAGAAAACAACCGATCAAGAGCAGCTTGTGGGAAAAAGGTTTTTTTTGGCTTACAGGCTCGAGGGGAAGCTCCACGATGGCAGGGGAAAACAATGGCATGAGTAGAGGGTGGACATCACCCCCTGGCCCACATAAGGTGAGCCATAGCAACAGGACACTGTGCCAAACACTGGCATGGGGAAACTGGCTATAACACCCATAAACCCGCCCCCAACAATACACTCCTTCCAAGAGGTATTAATTCCCAAATCTCCATCAACTGGGAACCTAGCATCCAGAACACCTAAGTTTATAGGGGACACCTGAGTCAAACCACCACAAGCTGGGATTGCAAAAGATTTTATATAGAGTGAAGTTAGTTCAAAATCAATGTTCCTCATAAATAATTGTAGTACTCCAAAGATTACTTCACAAAAAGATTCAAATATCAAAGCTGGGCATGGTGCAGCTGGAGAGATGGTTTAGTGGTTAAGGTGCTTGCCTGCAAAGCCAAAGGACCCAGGTTTGGTTCCCTAGGACCCATGTAAGCCAGATGCACAAGGTGGTGCATGCTTCTGGAGTTCGTTTGCAGTAGCTGAAGGCCCTGGTGTGCCCATTCTCGCTATATATCTGCCTTTCTCTCTCTCTGTCTAAAACAAAATAAAATAAAATAAAGTTTTGTTTTTTTTCTTAAAAAATCAAGCCGGGCATGGTGGCATGTGCCTTTAATCCCAGCACTTGGGAGGCAGAGGTACGAGGATCACCATGAGATGACTACATAGTGAATTCCAGGTCAGCCTGGAACCCTACCTCTTAAAAAAAAAAAAAAAAAAAAAAAAACCCTGGGTATGGTGGTGCATACTTTTAATCCCAGCACTTGGGAGGCAGAGGTAGGAGGATCCCCATGAATTTGAGGCCACCCTGAGACCACATAGTAATAGTAAATTCCAGGTCAGCTTGGGCTAGAGCAAAACCCTACCTCAAAAGAACCAAAAAAAAAAGATTCAAATATCAACTGTCCTCATGTTTAAAGACAACTAAAAAAACTTCAAATAATATTTTTTCAATTTTTAAAACTATACTTACTGATTTATTTGAGAGATTGGAAGAGAGAGTATGCCAGGGCCTCTTGCTGATGCAAACAAACTTCCGACACCTTGGTCATCTGGCTTTATATGGTGTTAGAGTCAGCTCCACGTTGCTGTCAGAAAATGCCCGGTCAAGAGCAGCTTGTGGGAGGAAAGGGTTTGTTTTTGCTTACAGACTCAAAGGGAAGCTCCACAATGGCAGGGGGAAACGATGGCATGAACAGACAGTGGACATCACCTCCTGGCCAACATCAGGTGCACAACAGCAGCAGGAGAGTGTGCCAAACACTGGCAAGCGGAAGCTGGCTATATCACCCATAAGCCCGCCCCCAACAATACATCACCTACAGGTGGCTCCAATTTCCACATTGCTACCAGCTGGGGCTCTAGCATCCAGAACACACACGTTTATGGGGGCCACCTGAATCAAACCACCACACATGTGTACTGTGGGATCAAACCTGGGCCAGCAGGCTTTGCAAGCAAACACCTTTAAGCACTGAGTCGTATCTTCAGGCCCAAATGAATCTTCAAACCAGACATCATCATATGGTCTGACGAGTTTAATGACTTGGAAAGTGTTAAGAGAGTAAATAGGGAAGTAAGTTGTAGCTACTGTTACTTGTCCTGAGTGATGCCTGGAGGAAATACACATCCCCGTCCTTCCATAGGTGACACTTCCGGATGAATGCCTTGTCCAGGCTGCTGAGCTTCCGGGAAGACAGTCTGAAGGCAGAAAGAAAGGGCACAAGCGTTACAACCTTATTCTCCACAGTATGAATGTTAGACAAGGCTTCCTCAGATTGATGATTTCTTTATGAACAGTTTACGTTCTTGGGGGGTCGCAGTTGCTGAGCGCCCCGTGTCAGCTCTCTTACCAGGAAGCATTTGGTAAACCTTATTTTATTCTATTGTCTACATTTTTATTTATTCGAGAGACAGAGAAAGAGGCAGATAGAGAGAGAGAATGGGCAT
This sequence comes from Dipus sagitta, assembly GCA_036346955.1. NCBI lineage: Eukaryota > Metazoa > Chordata > Mammalia > Rodentia > Dipodidae > Dipus > Dipus sagitta. Next base: position 118,935,739 of record CM070778.1, on the reverse strand, counting down.
GCCAGGGCCTCTAGCCACTGCAAAGGAACTCCAGATGCATTCACCACCTTATGCAACTGGCTTACGTGAGTCCCGGAGAATTGAACACAGGTCCTTTGGCTCACAGGCAAGTACCTTAACTGCTAAGTCATCTCTCCAGCCCAGGCTTATTTTTTTTTTAATTCTTTTTTATTTATTTGAGAGGAAAAGAAAGAGGCAGAGAGAGAATGGGCACACCAGGGCCCCCAGCCACTGTAATGAATGAACCTCAGATACACGTGCCACCTTGTGCATCTGGCTCTATGTGGATATTGGGGAATCGAACCAGAGTCATTAGGCTTTGCAGGCAACTGCCTTGGCTGTGGAGCTATTACCCCAGCTGCTGGTAAGTGTTATGAAAGCATAGGACACTGTCTCCCAGGTTACTAAGACACCAGCGGACATTGTGCATGTCCAGCAGGGTCATCAGGGATGGGCAGTGGACAGGTAGAAATCCACCGACGATAGGACGAAGGTGTTTGAAAAGTAGGAGAAAGCAGTAGTTTCCAGGTCTAAAGTGAGGAAATCATTCCTTTGCCTCTTCAGTCAAGATTCAAAGACTGGGTCTCCTTTTAAACCCTATGCTTTTGTAGGGCATACAGTTCCCAGGGCATACGTTCTGCCAGGCCAACTCAGGGTTTGCCCACCATAGATCCATTCTCCCAAAGGTTCAGTAACTGAATCTCCACGTTTTTACCTGACCAGCCACACCAAGATTGGAGACGGGTTTGCTCTCACCTGGCCTCTAGCAGTTAGTATTTCTTAGAAGATTTCCTAAATCCTTGGCTGAGTTTTCCTCTAGTAGCAGGATCCATGGAGACTCCTTCGCAAACATAAAAATGATTTGTTATTATGTCAAAACAGAGTATTCCCAAGGGGAGGCGGGGAGGGATGAGGAATGCTTATGAAATGATCACACTCTGAATTCCAGTCTCTATTGCTTTTCCTTTTTGATAGCTACAAGCATATGCTCACTCCTCAACTTGGTACAAATAATAAAGAAAGTGGGCCATCTCTGGTGTTTCTCCCCGACCCACCTTCTAGATCTTGGTTTACTCAAAACTTCAGAGTACTGACATCTCAGTGACCCACCCCTTATATACAATACGACCCCAACATCCCTCCCCACTGTCTTGGCTTTTAATGTGTTCCCTTGTTATTCCAGGTCTTCCAAATTCTTTGCCAACTGTCTCCTAGAAAGGGCTGGTTTGATGAGACTTCCAGAAGCCGAAGAAGCCTTCCCTCCCAGGAGTTAAGTCACAATGGACCCATCTGGCACGCCCAGCAGAACCGTTAGGTATGGAGATGCAGGCGTCTAAGACTATGAGAACATCGTGCTGTCGTCTGGTTTTGCCCTCGTGATACGTATGGAACAAGATTCCCAGGGAAATCATTCTTGTAAAAGAATCAAGTTCCCTCTTATCCTAGGGGCCGCCTTCCTAATATTCAGTAACTAAATATGATACAGGAATAGAATAAGCTTATGGGGTTATGGTTAGCTTTACTAAAAAGTATATATATAGGTTTTACTTCTACCAAAGAATCAGAAACTGTCACTTTGATCATCATCATGTTTGCTACACAGTCCAATTAGGTAAGGACGGGGATGCCAGTACAGAGAAGATGCTTAGCTTGCTAACCCACCACTAGTGCCAGGAATAAGAGTGGAGCCATAGTAGCCAGGCTGTATGTATAATGCTACTTAATATCTACATGAAGCCATACAGGTATAGAGCCTCCCCCCCCCCAACCATTTTCATGGTGATTTTAGTCTGTGCATAGAGGTGTTAGGGAAGTAACTTCGTGGAAGTCTCTTCCCAGCACATTTGCTGCTTCTTTACAAAGCCCTGCAAAAATAAAAATGAAAAATAAAAAATAGTTCCTAGTAACAACTTGCTAAGTGATAAACTGTCTTTCTATGTGAACGTTAGAATCTTTGTGGGAATAATATCCTTATGCTCATCTCCAGCCTTGATGTTTATAGTTTTGGACCCAGTTTTCCCAAAGGAGACAACACTTTGGGTAAAAACTCCAAGGCTTCCTATTTTGCTTAATGTCTCCATGGTGTCCTTCACTGTAAAACAGAGATGCGAATACAAATGGACACCCTCATGCTATTGTGAGGCGTAAATGAGCTCGTCCCTGAAGTGCTGGGGACACATGCACAATGTAACTGGGGGCCATTGTCTGTGAATAAGACACTTATTTCATATAGAAAAAAAAAAAAACACCCAGAAACCATTGACCTGTTCAACCTCAGGAAAATTGACAACAACAAAAAAAAATGGGTCATGTTCTAACCCTGATGTGACACTGTGCTTTCCAAGCAACTCTCCTGCCATGTGGGGAATATTCAAAGTGTGCTAGGTGAGGGAACTCAGGATATGCAACGTATGGGCCATGATTCTAACACCGATAGGAGGGGAAAAAAGAAGAGTACGAACAGAAACAGATTAGAAAGAATAATGTTAACAGTGGGCGGGGTGGTAGAATTATGAATGGTTTCATTGATTTTTATTAATTTATTTGTAAGAAGAGAGAGAGAGAGAGAACGGGCACATGCCAGGGTCTCTTGCCACTACAAATAAAATTCCAGATGCACGTGCCACCTTGTGCATCTGGCTCTATGCTGGGCTATCAGGCTTTTGCAAGCAAGTGCCTTTGACCACTGGGCAATCTCTCCAGACCCATGAATCATTTTTACTTGTTTAATACCTTTTCCCTCTATTTCCCAATGTCTTTTACAGTAAGCACAAGTTTAATTACATAATTTCTAAAAATGCTATTTCTCAAAAGAAATTTTTGGCAGGCTAACTTAAAGTGGCCAAAAGCAACAAGTTCCCAGGCCCTTGCAGCTGCCTGACTCACACAGATGGGCCTGACACGCAGAGTATCCAAGGACACCAGGCCAGCACGCGCACGGTGACCGGCATCCCGAGGGCCTCGCTGTCACTGGAGGCCCTCCTTGCTATGGTTCTGCCTTCCATCCCAATTTCATTTCTCCTCACACCCCACCTTTTCCTCATGCTTGGGCCAAAAACCTGGGTCTCCAGTATATCCTCGGCACTCTCATTCTCATACCTTTGTTCCTTCTCTCTTCAGCATTCCTTCAGGTGTCAAAATCTAGGTCATGGGCTGGGAGAGATGGCTTAGTGGTTAAGGCACTTGCCTGCAAAGCCTAAGAACCCAGGTTCGATTTCCCCAGTACCCATGTAAGCCAGATGCACAAGGTGGCACATGCGTCTAGAGTTCATTTGTAGTGACTGGAGGCCCTGGCATGCCCATTCTCTCTCTCTCTCTCTTCCTCTTTCTTTCTCTTAAATAAATAAAATAAAATAAAAACATTTTTATAAAGGGAAGAGCAAGAGGCAGAGAGACAGAGAGCACGAACTCCAGACGTATATGCCACCTTGTGCATCTGGCTTATGTGGGTCCTGGGGAATCGAACCTAGGTCCCCTGGCTTTGCAGGCAAGTGACTTAACCGCTAAGCCATTTCTCTAGCCCTGCCTTTTTCTCTCTCTGTCTCTGTCTCTCTCTTTCTCCTTCCTGTTCTTAAATAATAACTAAATAAATAAAATAAACAAAAATCTAGCTCATTGCAAGTGCCTTCATTCCTACAGTGTTCCCTCTTTCAGACTGTCCCCTCATCCAGAAAGCCTCCTGGACAAAGTTGGTCTCTTTCATGCCTTCCCTTCAGACCTTTCATTCTCCTTGTTAAATGTTAGATATAATTATTGACTGCCATCTCTAGGCTCTTAAGGCTCCACAGATATAGGAAACAACCGTGCTTAGCAATTATGTGATGAATGACGCATCCTCTCAGCAGCCTGGCAGTGATTCATCCACTTCATCTAATACCACAAGCTCCCTGGTGTTGGAGAGGTTTCCTTGCACGCTGTGCCTCTCTAGAAGACGTTAGGATAAGCAAGACCCCTGACTTACACATGCATGAATCTCCACTGACGTCAATGGAGAATGAAGTGTCATATGCGGGAGATACTTTGTGAATTTTAAAGATTTAATATATTTTATTTTTTTTGAGAGGGAGAAGAGATTGAAAGAAAGAGGGAGAGGGAGAGAGAGAGAGAGAGAGAGAGAGAGAGAATGGGGGTTCCAGGAACTCTAGCTATTGCAAACGAACTCTAGATGCATGGGCCCCCTTGTGCATGTGGGTCCTGGAGAATCGAACTGGGATCCTTTGGCTTTGCAGACAAACACCTTACCATTTAGGCCATCTCTCTAGCCCATATTTATTTTATTTTATTTTTTGTGGGAAAAAGGGTTTATTTGGGCTTACAGACTTGAGGGGAAGCTCCATGATGGAAGGGGAAAATGATGGCATAAGGAGAAGGTGGACATCAGTCAACATTAGGTGGACAACAGCAACAGGAGAGTGTGCCCGTGAATATTTTATGAGAATATTTTGATGAGAGTTGAGCAGTGAAAATACGAGTATGGGGAACTTGTTATGATTTAGATATGTCTTGGGTGTGTCCCTCAAGGGTGCATGAGTGGGAGACTTGCCACCTACTGTAGTGAGGAAAAGTGGTGGACTTTTAAGAAATGGAGTCTAATGGGAGAGTTATGGGGCATGATGGCACACACCTTTAATCCCAGCACTCTGGAGGCAGATATAGGAGGACTGCTGTGAGTAACAAGGCCAGCCTGGGACTACAGAGCGAGTTCCAGGTCAGCCTGGGTGGGCTAGAGTGAGACCCTACCTTGAACAAAAGAACTAAACAAACAAAGAACAAGCCTAGCCCTTCTCTATGTGGCTTCTTGTCTCACCATGTGATATCTCCTTCACACACACATAATGGGATCACAAGTCCAGAACCATAACTTTTAGACTCCCAAACTGGAAACGAAATAAATCTATTTTCCTTATAATGTATTCAGCCTCAGATATTTCATTCCAGCAATTGAAAGTACACTGATGCAGAGATTGACTACTAGCTACATGAACGTCAATAAATGGATTTATGTGACTTCCAAACTGGCCATAAACTACAATCATAGAGTAACACCAAACAGCCCAAACTACTGATTATCAATCTATTATTATTATTTATTTTATTTTATTTTATTTTTTGGTTTTTTGAGTTAAGGTCTCACTCTGGCTCAAGCCGACCTGGCATTAGTCTCAGGGTGGCCTCGAACTCATGGCGATCCTCCTACCTCTGCCTCTCATGCTGGGATTAAAGGTGTGTGCCACCATGCCCAGTCACTTTCTCTTAGAAGAAAAGCCCATCTCTAGCTGGCTGGAGATGGCTCAGTGGGTAAAGTGAGGTAGAATGCTTGCCACCCAAGCTGAGGGCTTCAGTTCAGATCCCTAGACCCTACTTAAAAATGCCAGGTATAAGACTGGAGAGATGGATTGGTGGTTAAGACACTTGCCTATGAAGCCTAAGGACATAGGTTCGATTCCCCAGGACCCATGTAAACCAGATGCATAAGGTGGCAAATGCATTTGGAGTCCATTTGCAGTGGCTTGAGGCCCTCGTGTGCCCCTTCTATCTGCCTTTCTCTCCCTACAATAAAAAAATAAATCAAATATTTTTTTAAATGCCAGGTATAAGGCACACACCTGTGTTCTCACTGCTGGGAAGGCATAAACAGGTGGATCCTTAGAGCTAGTCTAGCTGCTGGGGAGGACACTCCACATTTTCCTCTGGCCTCCACATACCCCTGTGGACACACACACATACACACACACACATGCATCCCCCTCATGTACATACATACAAACATACCACACACACATGTCAAAAGAAACCACATCTCTGAACACTGTTGAACTGGGCATTAAGTTTCTCAGCCATCAACTTTAAGAAATTTGGGGGGGGGGGACATAGTCAAACCATAGCAATCTGCCCCAACCTCCATAACTGATGTCCTTCTTTCATGCAAAAGATATCCATTCTATTTCAATAGCCCTGCAAAATATCTTCATTCTACCTTGACAGCCTTGAAGTTTGATTCATTCCAGCCCTAGTTCAAAAGTCTAGTGTTCACAGTCTCATCTGGAGCACAATTTACCCATGAGGAAAATTTCCCTCCAACCATGAACATGTAAAGTTATCTTTATCTACTTCCAAAATACAATGATGAGAGGTGGGAGAGATGGGTCAGAGGTTAAATGTACTTGCTTGCAAAGTCTGACAACCTGGATTCAATCCTCCAGTACCCACATAAAGCTAGATATACAAAGTGACACATGTGTCTGGAGTCTGTTTGCAGTGGCAGGATACCCTGGCATGCCCATTCTCTCCCTCCTTTTCTGCCTTTCTTTCTAATATTCTCTCTCTCTCAAAGAAATACATAAGAAAATAAATATTTTTTAAAAGTACAACCATGAGACAGGCATAGAATAGACAGTTTTTCTGAAAGAGAGAAATAGGAAAGAAGAAAGGGTTAACTTCCTCCCAGGTAAGTCTAAAATACAAAAAAGAAAACTGATATTAAATGTTAAGACCTCAGAATAGTCTCCTGTGATTTCATGTTCCACGTCCTGGGCACCCTGGAGCAGCGCATAGGACCCCGAAGCTTCAGGGAGCCCCAGTTATGCGGCTTTTCTAGACTAAAAACCTGCCTAGCAACCCTCAGGGGTTGGAATCTCCTGCCTGCAGCTTTCCTTGGCTGGTGTTACATGCTTGTGGCCTGTGGTTAACCTGCATGGTCAACTTGACTGCATTTGGAATTCCCTAAGGAGACGCACCTCTAGGTGGGCCTGTAAGGGCATTTCAGGGAAGACCCATCCTGAATGTGAGTAGCATCATCCCATAGACTGTGGGTGTCAGAGTGAATAGAAAGGAAGGAAGGGAGGAAACGACCTGAATACCCAGGATCCTTCTCTCTCTGCTTCCTGGTGGATCCAACGTGGCGAGCTACCTTAGGCTTCCGCCACCACTGTCGCCACTATGCCCGCCTCGCCATGATAAACGGTACTCTCAAACTGGGAGCCAGATAGACCCTATTTTCCTTAAATGGCTTTTGTCAAGTACTTTGAACTAATATATGGCCTTCTAACTCTAAGATCCCAGGACCTATTCTGCTCCCACGACTCTGATAGCTATTACCCTACTTTGAGCTCTGCAGTGCCTATGCCCCTGCGCCACCTTTCTTCCTGGGTCCCTAAACTATCCATGACGTTATTTTAAGTCCACAGAGCTGCATTCTTGTCACTTGAGGAACTGGGGTAGCCGAGGTTTACAGACTGGTTCTTTCAGAGCAGTGGGTGAAGCCATATCGTTGCCCGCTCAAGCCATGGTGCAGGAAACAGAGAGGCACTCTGTCAGAACTTGGGGAGCAATGCCCTGAGGTACAGGGTAGTGAAGGCTGAGGTCCGGTGGGTACCTCTCTGGAAAACCTTGCTGTCAAGGTCCTATCTTGCCTCCAAGTTCTCTAAAATACCTTAAGGGTCACGCTCTCCCTGGCTCTTTTATTCCGTACGTGGCCAGGCTGAGAGTTCTCAACATCATTCCATTCTGTGTCCCTTTTAATTATAAATTTTACATTTAAATCCTTTTCTGTTTTCTCTCCTTACTGTATGTAGCCAAAAGAAGTTGAGTAACATCTTGAAATCTTTGTTGCTTGAGCATTCCCCCTGCCAGACATCTTTGTCCATCTCTCCTGTGTCCGGCCTTCCGAAAGTCCCAGCCAACTCCGCCAAGCTCTTTGCAGCTGCATCGGAATTGCGCTTTCCAATAGCCTTTTCCTCATTTCCCTCAGGGCCCTCACTGGAACGGCCTTCATCTTCCATATTTCTGCATTCTGGCCGCAACCACTTCAGTAGAGCCACACGTGTCACTTCGCAATGGAGATAGATTTTTGAGGAGTGTGCGGCTAGGTGGTTTTGTGGTGTGAGTATTACAGAGCACACTTACGCAAGCCTAGACGGTGTGTGCACACCTAGCTAGGTCTTAGTGTCCAAAGACTCATAAATACAAGATGTACGAGGCTACTGCCCGCATAAAAAGCATGCAGTTTGACAGTAAAAAAAAAAAAAAACTTTTATAAGTATGAATATACTCTACGAAAGGCTAATAGTATAATACATAAACCAGTAGCCCTGTCATTTATCATGAAGTATTATGTATTATACATAATTATATATGTATATACTATACTTTTATATAATTGGTAGGGCAATAGATTTGTAACCAGCATAACCCCACCACACACACACACACACACACACACAAGTTGTTTCACTACAACCTTGTGGAATCTGTGACATCACTAGCTGTTACTAATTTTCAAGACCCACCGTAAGCTTACGTAACCATCCACCATATACACAGTCTTCCAACGGCCAACGCATCGCTGCAAAGACGAGTGAGATGTTCCTTATAGCGCTTGCTTCCTAAGCCCCCATCAAGTCAGCCTCACCACTCCATAGTAACAAGCTCGGCTTTCCCTAGCCTAGATTTCCTAGCCTAGACCTTCCAAATTCTTCCTGCCTCTGCCCATTCACCAGTTCTAAAGCCACACCCATGTTTTCAGAAGTGTGCCCTTCGGTTTACAGGCCCGTGGAATGTGCCTGATTTTGTCTGATCTCAGAAGCTAAGCAGGGTCAGGCCTTGTTAGCACTTGAATGGGAGAAATGTGCTCTTTGTTTATTTCTTTGTTATAGCAACAAACTTCTCAGGGCAAATTTCTGTTTTAGTTTATTTTGTGATTCTATGACAGAATATCTGAGACTAGATTTGTTTAGACTGTGCTTGATTTTTTTTTTTTTTTTTTTTTTATAATTCTGGAGGCTAGGAAGTCCAAAGTGAACTGCCTGCATCTGGCAAAGGACCTTCTTTTTTTTGAGGTAGGGTCTCACTCTAGCCCAGGCTGACCTGGAATTCACTCTGTAGTCTCAGGGTGGCCTCAAACTCACAGTGATCCTCTTACCTCTGCCTCCTAAGTGCTGGGATTAAAGGCATGTGCCACACTCAACCAAAGGACCTTCTAGATGGCGGCACCCACAGCAGTGTGTGTATGTGAGTGACAGAGAGGAAAGGGGCCACCCTGATCCGATTACATGGAACCCACTTCATGACCATGACTCCCTCTCATGATAACACCATCAGTCCACTCACAAAGGCAGAGCTCTGGTGACCTTATTACGTCCTAAACGTACCACTGCCCAACACTCTTGCACTGGGGACTAAGTCTCTAGCACAAGAATTTTGGGAGACACATTTCAACTGTGGCAGCTCCTTAGATTACAAATAGATTTTCATGTTAACACACCCAAAAGAAGAACTGTGATTTTTATTCATGCATGGACCTGTTGTAGAACATTGAATTTCTCCAAATTTTAAACATGCTAGAGAATTACCTTCTATATTTTCCTGCTTTCTCTTAGGAGAGCTTAAAAAGATATGTTTAATTTACAGGTGGCTTACTGGTTAAGATGTTTGCCTGTGAAGCCTAAGGACCCAGATTCAATTCCCCAGTACCTACATAAAGCCAGATAGATACACAAGGTGGTGCATGTGTCTGGAGTTCATTTGCAGTGGCTAGAGGCCCTGGTGTGCTCATTCTCTCTTTCTCCTCCTCTCTCAAATAAATAAATAAAATATTTTTAAAAGGTGTTTACTTTAAAGGCAAACTAATCCTAATTTTTTTTTGAGAGAGAGGGTCAGATTATGTATTTCAAGTTGGCCCTGATTTTGCTCTGTAGCTGAAGATGACCTTGAAGTACTGATCCTCCTGCCTCCACTTTTGGAGGGCTGAGATTGTGGGTGTATTCTACCACACCCAGTTTGTAATTCTAACAATTATATTTTTAAATGTAAGCAGGTACAGGTCACAGTAAGGAAAAGAAATCAAAAATTTTAAAGCATTTGAAGCCTTACATGACGAAATGCTATCCCCTAATGCTAATTAACATGTAATCTCTACTCAAGTGCCAATAATTTAAGAGAGCAATTATAGAATCAAAGCTTCTGCTTTATCCCATATATTTTATCCAAGAAGTATTCTTAGCACTTCAGATGAGCAGTTTTTAAAATAGGGATATAGTATTGCATTAAAAAAAAGATATAATAGCCAAATTTCTGTTCTCTTGAAATTTTCATTCCCCTTCTTTTGGAGGAGTCGAGAAAATAAATTATAACATAATGAATATTGGATAGAAGTACATACTATGGGGACAACAACTCAAAGGGAATTGAGAGGGAGTTGGGTAATGTTTTTTTAATTGAAAGTTCCTTTTTATCCCAAGATTTTTATTTTATTTTATTTATTTGAGGGAGAGAGAAAGAAGCAGAAAGAGAAAGAGAAAGAGAGAAGAGAATTGGTGCACCAGGACCTCAGCCACTGAAGTCGAACTCCAGATGCTTGTGCCACCCAGTGGGCATGTGAGACCTTGCGCTTGCCTCACCTTGATGTGTCTGACTAACTTGGGATCTGGAGAGTAGAACCTGGGTCCTCAGACATTGCAGGCAAGCACCTTAGCCTCTAAGCCATTGCTCCAGCCTGAGCTGGGTAATTTTAAATCCTAGAGGGGAAACCTCAGTGGGAAGATGATACCTCAGCAGAGAACTAAAGGAAGTAAGTGAGTGACCAGGGCAGACTACTGGGGAGTACTTCCGTTTTCAGCAGAGGAGGCAGGCCAGTTGGCTGCAAAGGCCCTGTGCAGGAGTGTGCAAGCCCATCACGAACAAGGATCGACACAGAGACCACTGGAGCTGAAGCAGGACTGAGGAGGAGTGGACGATGAAGTCAGAGAGTGTTCTGGAACGTAGTGTGTGCCACTGTCAATCGCTCTGCCTTTTTCTGATTAACAGAGTGTAAACTTCACTAACTGATCAAGTGTCAATTGCTCAGGCCTACTGGCTTATAGTCCATTTCTCCGTGGACAAGAATGGTCTCTATCATGTTCTGCTTAATAGCACATGCTAGGAGACAAGATACCTGAGTCCTAATTTAGGACCTTTTCACTTATGTCTTCCTGCCCCTTTATAAAGAAATCATTCGCAGGAGAAAACTCTTCTCCCTGATTTATACCAGTAAACTTCACGTGGTCTTCCCACTGCCAGCCTCTTTCCAAGCTTATTCGATTTTAATAACTAGGTACCTGGTGTTATAGTCAGATTCAACTTTGCGCACTGTCAGAGTTATCTAATCCTGATGAATTAAGAAATATTCCATGTTGGCAATATGTGTTGACTTCAAACTTAAAGGATTAAAATGCTTAAAAGGACATTTTACCCTTTTAAACAACATCATATATTTTTAACGATAAGAAATCATAGACCAAAGATTATTTTCTGGACATGAATTGTTATGCTCAGCAAAAAGCTTGTTCATGGAAGTTTTACCAAATAAATATACCTACAGCTTTTGAATTACTCTTTTCTTAGTTAAACCTGAAATATGCTTCATAGTTATATTATTTCACAGATCAGAATTCCGGGAAGATGGGAGGGTGGGAAGCACCAGGAATTTGTCTCCTCATTGAGATACAATTGCAGGGGCAGAATCTGTCTGGTGTAAACTATTCTGGAACTTTGGAGTCTATCAGTGGTTGCAACTATCAGGGGGTGGCTCAGACAGTAAATTGCAGTTAATTTCATCAGTTTCAGCTATGTAGTGTAACCATTGCACTCCCCCCTCCCAATTCCCCTGCCAGCCTCAACTACATCATAGCCTACTGTGTCACAGGTGGCCGCATCAATTTGCACATGGCTTGTGAGAGCCAGAGTGGTAATAAGTCCTCTGATTATTGGGATCTGAGCACTGATTGCTGTTTCTGATCTAAGGGGTGCAGGCAAAAAGGTGGGGGGTCATAAGTTCTTCTCCCCCAACCACACACACCGCTACTCACTTCTACACTGGCTGAAATCTAGGGGACTTAAAGGAGCAATGTCCCCAAACACTCCATGTTTGTCCTTTTCAATTTGGGGGAATCAGATATTATAAACCAAGATATTTTAAAACAACTATAGGAGGCTGAGGAGATGGCTCAGCACTTAAAAACGCTTGGTAGATACACAAAGTGGAGGGTCTATGCATCTGGAGCTTGTTTGCAGTGTCAAGAGGCCCTGATATGCCCATGTGCGTGCTTGCTCTCTCTCTCTCTCTCTCTCTCTCTTAAATAAATAAAAGTATTAAGAAAAACAACTAGTCCCTGATGCCCCCAAAACATAGGCCATTGCCAAGGCCCTTGGTTTCCCACCAGGGATAGATGGTAAGACCCTGTTGCTGAAGACTCCACATACTTGGGCTACAAGGCCACTGAGAAATCCTGCTGGAACTGAGCTGATAACCTCCTCCATGTAGACCAGCTGACAGAAAGCTGGAAGAAGCCATTCTACATGCAGTTCAATGGGAGAAAGAGAAATCACCAGTGAAGATACTCAACAGTGGACACTACAAGCCTTATATTTGGCCACCCAGGCCAAATGAGCCAATGGGTGCAATAGTGGCACATCTATTATGGTGGAAACCAACTGGCCTCTAATTGGACTGGAGGCCCGCTCCATGGGAGGGAATACATCCCTGATACTGAAAACTTAAAACAGGGGTAGTCATGAGCCCTAGGGGTGTAAGGTCTGCTGTTGTCTGGCTAAATGTATATACTATGCTTATCAAACTGCCCAGTAAGCACTTTTCTTAATGTTCATACCCTTATATTAATGCTATTGTCACTTTCAGTATAGAATCTTCTCTTTTCAGATGTCAGTGACCTGGGGATGACTCAGAAGGTATCATGGTGCTGGAAAGAAGTGACCGCAGTGCTCAGTACTGCAATATCTCTATCACACCTTCCAAGGCTCAGGGTCTAATGCTAAAGAGGTGGCAGAAAGAATGTAAGAGCCAAAGGAAGGGTAGGACTCCTTACAATGTGCTCCCTCCAGACACAAAATGGCCTGGATATCCATGACCTCACAGTGCCTGACAATACCTACACAAGACCATCATAAGAGGAGGAAAAGATCATGACATCAAAATTAAAAGAAAGACTGATTGAGATGGGGTGGGGATATGATGGAGAATGAGTTTCAAAGGGGGAAGTGGGGGGAGGGAGGTTATTATCATTGGATATTTTTTATAATCATGGAAGTTGTTAATAAAAATTTAAAAAAGAACAACTAACAGAAAATAAGAGAGGAAAGAAAATACAAATAAATAAAAATGGACTATATAAATAGAACAAGAATTAGTTAGAAAGAAGAAGGGATTCAGTAGAGGGGGAGAAAGGGAGAGGAGACAAAAGAAAGTGGTAAGAAGGGATTATGATCAGGGTATATTTATATGTATGGAGGCTGGCAATAAAAAGCTTAAAAATAAATGAATGCAAAACAACTACATATACAGGAAAATTGGCAAGTGGGCATGCATAGCCATGGAAAGACACAGGATCTGAAAAGACCCTAGAAGGCCTTCTGTTTACACCTCAGAATGATCAGTAGCTTTGAGACAGTCTATAACGATCTTTTTTTTTTTTTTCTTTTTTAAATCACCAAACCCTGGGGAAGGGAGAAAATCCAATTTCCAGAGTTACTTCATTATTAGATTTGGATGCTCCGTTTCTAACAAGAAAAATCACAAGGCACACAGAGAAATAAGAAAGTGTGACTCATTCAAAAGAAAAAGGAAATCAATAGAAAGTGTTCCTGAAAAAGATCCGATGACACACTAGATCAATGTAGTCAACAAAGACCCAAATAACTGTCTTAATGACGTCCAAAGACCCAAAGGAAGAGCTGGAGAAAGCCGAGAAAATGTTCTATGAACAAAATGGATGTATCAACCACAAGATAGAGTTCTTAAAAAAATAAAATAAAACAGAAGTAAACTCTTGAACTGAAAAATACAACTGAAATGAAGAATTCACTAGAGGAATTCAAGAGTACATTTACGCAGGTAGCAGAAAGAGCCAGTGAATTTACAGATAGGACAATAGAAATGATCAAGTCTGAGTGACAGAAGTTCAAAGACTGAAGAACGTGGGGCAGAGCTTCAGGGACCTGTAGTGGTTTGAGTCAGATGTCCCCCTTAAACTCATGTGTTCTGAATGCTAATCCCCAGCTGGTGACAAGTTGGGAATTGGAGCCAGGCTGGAGGAGGTGTGCTGTTGAAGGCAGGCTTGTGGGTGTCATGGCCACTTCTCTTTGACAGTGTTTGGCTCACTTTCCTGCTGCTGTGTTCCACCTGCTGGGGCAGAGGTGACGTCCAGCCTCTGCTCATGCCATGCTTTCCCCTGCCATCATGGAGCTTCCCCTTGAGTCTATGCACCAAAATGAACCCCTTCCTCACACAAGCTGCTTTTGGTCAGTAACACAAGATATGTGGGACTCTGTGAAGCCACTTGTTTTAGTTACTTTTCTCATTACTCTGAAAGAATACCTGACCAGTTGACTGAAAGAAGGACGAATTTAATTTGACTCATGGTTCAAGGATATACAGTTTCATCATTGTTGGGGGAACATGGGTGGCAGAAGTGTGAGGTGGCCTTCCTGGTACAAGAGTAGCACGTAGGTTATGGGGGGGGGTAATCAACTGCTCTCTGATAGGATATGAAGCCTGCTCAGTGGGAAGATAATTCACTAGCAACACCTTGGGAATGTACCCAAAGTAATTTCAAGTTGGGTCTCAAGGAACTGAAAGAAGAGCTTTGAATGTGGGATCCCTGGTTGCAGAAGCAGCATTCCAGACAGCTAAGATGTGAACCACCTGAGCACACAGTGATGGACGAACAGGTATGCATGATACCTTATATGCACACAATGACATCATCAGCCTTGAAAAGGAAGAAAATCTGGCATATGCAACAACATGGATGAAGCTCAAGGACATTACACTGCATGGAATTAGAGTAGCCAAGATTATCCAGACAGAAAGGAGAACAGTGTCTGCCAGGGCTAGAGAAGGGAGGGAATGCGGAGTTAGTCTTCAATGGGTAGTTTCAGTTTTACAAGATGCATCTTGTAAACTGAGCTACTGAGAAGGCTAAAGCAGAAGCAACCCAAAGCCAAGGCCTGCCTGGGCTACAGAATGAGTTCAAGGTCAGTCTTTGCAACTTAGTGAGATTCTACCTCAATCCCTACACTAAAAACAGGATGGGGGGCTGGAGAGATGGCTTAGCGGTTGAACGCTTGCCTATGAAGCCTAAGGAACCCGGTTCGAGACTCAGTTCCCCAGGACCCACGTTAGCCAGATGCACAAGGGGGTGCACGCGTCTGGAGTTCCGTTTGCAGTGGCTGGAGGCCCTGGCGCACCCGTTCTCCCTGTCTCTCTCTGTCTGTCACTCTCAAATAAATAAATAAATAAATAATTTTAAAAACTAGGATGGGGATGTAGCTCCATAGTAAAACACTTTCCTAGCCCTGACTGAAGCCCTGGCTTCAATCTCTAGTACTGGGGACAAAATCTCTAGAGATATGGATGGTGACTGTGGTGGTAGAATATTTCCAATATCCCCACCCCATCTCAATCAGTCTTTGTTTTCATTTTGATGTCATGATCTTTTCCTCCTCTTATGATGGTCTTGTGTAGGTATGCCTTTAAATGGTTAAGGAGGTTAACTATTATATGCATTTTATTTTAGTAAAAAGTAGAAAAACTAAAAAAAAATTAAGGGCCGGAGAGATGTCCTGGCAGCTAAGGCACTTGCCTGTGAAACCTAAGGACCCAGGTTCAACTCCATCGTACCCATGTAAGCCAGATGCATAAGGTGGCACGTGCATCTGGAGTTCGTTTGCAGTGGCTGCAGGCTCCGGTGTGCCCATTCTCTCTCTCTCTCTCTCCCTCGCTCTACCTTTTCTTCTCTCTCTCCCTCCATCTATCTCAAATAAATAAATAAAATATTTTAATAAAATTAATTAATTAAAAATATACAAACAGTTTTGTTGCTAAAATACAACCAAAGAAACAAAACTCAATGACTTGGGTTTACAGAACTACAAGGACATTTAAAAATTGTTTATATATTTGAGAGATAGAATGGGCATGTCAGGACCTCTAGCCCCTGCAAACGAACTCCAGATGCATGTACCATCTTGTGCATCTGGCTTTATGTGGCTACTGGGGAATCAAACCTGGGTGTTTTGGCTTTGCAAGCAAGCGCCTAAACCACTAAGCCATCTCTCCAGCCCTATAAGGAATTTAAAAGAATATCAATTAATTTTTTTCCCATGAAAGCCATTTTTGAGGAATTGAAAAAATGATAATGCAGCTTTTTGGTGCTGTTAATTTATAGGCAGTTCTTATTCAACCTCTGATAATACTGTAAACTATGGCTACTGGTCTGGCATATGGTCATCATGGTCACTGTGGTTATGCCTTGTCTCTAAAGAACTATCTCTAGGGGCTGGAGGGATGGCTTAGCAGTTAAGGCATTTGCCTGCAAAGCCAAAGGACCTCGGTTCGATTCCCAGGACCCATGGAAACCAGATGCTCAAAGGGGCGCATGTATCTGGAGTTTGTCTACAGTGGTTGGAGGCTCTGGTGCACCCATTCTCTCTCTCTCCCCCCTCTTTCTCAAATAAATAAATAAAATATATTAAAAAAAGAATTATCTCTAGAATGGAAATGCTCCCCGCCTCCCCTTTAACTTTTTTAGACACCACATTAAAGAATGTTGGGCTTCTATTCTCAAGTCTCTTTACTGTCTTAATAGACTGGAGAGCCATGGTTGCAGACTCCCGCTGTTGTAATCAAACAGGACTTCGCACATGGTCAAAGTTGTGTAATCGTGATAAATTAAGAAATATTCCCTTTTGGCAAATGAGCTTTAACCTCAAACAAACCCACATGTCTTTTTTAGCAACACTGGATGTCATTTTAGTATTTCCTGGCTACTGGTGGCTCACCATGCCAGAACAGCGGGCTCTGACCCGTCACTCGGGAGCTGGAGGGGACTCGGACTTACCAGGAGGGGACTCGGACTTACCAGGAGGGGACTTGGACTTACCAGGAAGGGACTCAGACTTACCAGGAGGGGACTCGGACTTACCTGGAGGGGACTCGGACTTACCAGGAGGGGACTCGGACTTACCTGGAGGGGTCTCGGACTTACCTGGAGTGGACTCGGACTTACCTGGCTTCATTAAGACTTCCTTCGTGGCTTCCAGGACTTTGTTCTGTAGCAAAGATCTCACAGCACTGGTGACAGTTGGCTCCTTTTGGGGACTTGCCTGTGCCCTACCCTGCAGAGACAGCAACAGCACTGCACTGTAACATTAGGTGCCCTGTAGGAGATTAAGTTGTTTCCAGCCAATCAGTAGCAGATTAGAGTCCTCACAGGGAGGGGCCCCCCACCCCACCCAGCGGTAGGTGACAGACACGCACCCTGTACCTCAAGGTGGGCCCTGTCCTTCTGCTAGTGCTCAAGGCCATAGCTGGACTTTGGAGCTTTCGTTCCCTAAGCAAGCCCTTGAGGTTGTTTGTGGTGTGTTTATCCTACAAAATCAGTTGTGAGGAGACATAAGAAATCACTTGCTGTCAAGGAAGATATAGTTATAGAACACTTTATTTTTCTTTATACTTGAAGATAATTTTGTTTTCTCACAAGAACAGAGCCGGGAAACAGATTGGCAGACGGCACATATTCTACGCATGGAATTCCACCATTCCAAAGCATCCCAACCCTGTGGAACCGTTCAAGGAAGACAGAACAAGGACCAAAGCTTCCCGAGAATCACCTTTTAGCTCCAGGCCCACGGCAAATATGATATCATGAGAACCCGCTACTTGAGTGAGAATCCTCACCTGCGTGAGGATAGCTGGGAGGCTGAGGTTCTAGCAGACAGGTCACATCCTCATCCAAGCAAAAAAAAAGACGATTTTTAAAGACCTATACTGGTCTCTTTTGGTTAGGGGTCTGGTGCAGTTTTAAAGTTGATTATGTTTAACAATAGAAACTTATTTATTTAAGAGGGAGAGAGAGAGAATGGGTGTACCAGGACCTCCACCCATGGCAAACAAACTTCAGATGCACGTGCCACCTTGTGCATCTGGTTTATGTGGGTCCTGGGGAATCAAATCTGGGTCCTTAGACTTCATAGGCAGGCGCCTTAACTGCTGCTAAGCCATCTCCCCAAACCAGAAACCCATTTGAACTGTGCCATTAACAACCCTACAAGACTGAAACAAACCCCTCCCTTCTCGTTCCATTCTGAACAAACTTCGCCGTAAGACAAGGCCTCTGAATGGTGCCCCTGGCACTCAGGGGCACACACACAGCCATTCGGACAGACTCAACTGTGAGCAAGGGAATTCAGAGAGTGAGCATTTTCTCTTCCGTGACCCCAGTCACCACTTAGTTCTGGAAAACAAGGATCCGGGCCAAGTCACTGGTTACACTTAGGGCAGCCAGCCGGCCTTCTTCACAAATAAGAAACACTTCCGTCAGCTGCTGTTTCCCTGTGTCCTCTTTGGCCCTGACCAATACTGGCAAACCTCATAGTCTAGACAGACCATGTGTAGAAATGTCACTTGCCCTCTATTGCTGTGTAAGGTAGAGTTGAACTTGTGAATATTTCTAAACTTAGGTTGGATTTGAGCCCATAGCAGTCTTAGGCTTTTGGAACTGTGTTATCAGCCCTCCCAAGAGTAAAAGGCCATTGGAGGGCAGGAGGGAGGAGGGCTGGGGAATATAGAGAGAAGGGCAGAGCCTCTAGGTGTCAGGGATCTCACCACCTATATTATCTATAATACTCCAAACAGCCCAGCAAGTTACACATGATCAGTGCCACTTCCAGGTGAGCACAAGTCTCAGGGGACTTCCTACAAATAGTTACAGCATTAAAAGTCAAACCCTCATGGCTGACGGCAGAACCCTCTCTGGGCCTTTGCATTGCTTCTCCCACCAGCTCAGCTGAAAAGACTAACGCTCCAAAACTGTATTTACTGTATGCGTTATGGGGCCGATTCTCTTTCCTCCCATTCACTCATGTACCTCTTTAACTTGATTGTCCCGTGATTTTAAAATATCTTCTTTATTCTTCTTTATTTATTTGGCAGATAAAGGGAGAGAGAGAGAGAGGGAGAGAGAGAGAGAGAGAGAATGGGCACGCCAGGGCCTCCAGCCACTGCAAAGGAACTCCAGACGCGTGCACCCCCTTGTGCATCTGGCTAACGTGGGTCCTGGGGAATCGAGCCTCGGTCCTTTGCCTTTGCAGGCAAACGCCTTAACTGCTAAGCCATCCCTCCAGCTCTGTCCTGTTATTTTGAATAAAACTTGCCACATCTCTTTTCTATAAATCAGACTACAATTCCATGTGCATCTTCCTGGTGACAATTCCCCTTCCCAGAAGAGTTTCACTGAGTCACAGTTCTTTTCTGGGCGGGCTAGGCTGGCAATTGCCATTGGATAGACAGGACATTAGCAGAATGCACAGAAATACTTTTTTTTTTCTATCGAATTTCGTCCTCAAAAGCTTCAATCGCTTTCACAATATTATTTTGGAGAGATTGAGAATTGGCGGTGCCAGGGCCTCAAGCCGCTGCAGTCGAACTCGAGATGCTTGTGCCACCTAGTGGGCATGTGCGACCTTGCACTTGCCTCACCTTTGAAGTGCCTTAACCCCTAAGCCATCTCCCCAGACCCATTATATATATTTGTTTTTTCCTGCGGTATCCAGAGGCACAGAGATGAGGGATAGTTCTCACTTCTCTTGAACCTTACACTTCTTAGGATGGACAGTTGGGGTTTCCTGACAAATTCTACCTACTTTCCCTTGGCATGCAAGGACACAAAGACAGTACCTGGGTAAGAGACACTTACCTGAGCTCTGGATGCCAATCTGGCTGCTGTTTGGGCTGCATCAAAGACACGGCGAGAGGACTGATCCTTGCAGAAATTAATATGTCGGCTGGCTGCATTTTCATTAAATCTCCTCATACAATATGGGCATTGGATATAATCTGGATGTGAATACACCAACAAATGGCAGTTAACACTTCAACAGCATCTATGGAATGGAACTGTATGAAATAAGTAGAACATAAATTCTGCGTCAGCAGGAAAGAACAAGGTCTCAGACTGGTTTGAGACATCCTGTTCCGAAAGAGGAGGCATACAAAAGCTTAAGTAAAAGTTAGGGAGGGGCTGGGGAGATGGCTCAGGGGTTAAAGGTGCTTGCTTGATTGCAAAGCCTGCTGGCCTAGGTTTGACTCCCCAGCACCCACATAAAGCAAGGTGCACAAATTGACACATGCATCTGGAGTTCATTTGCAGTGGCTGGAGGCCGTGGTGCGCCCATTCTCTCTCTCTCTCTCTCTCTCTCTCTCTGCCTCTTTCCCTCTCTCACTCTCATAAATAAAAATTTAAAAAACTTAAAAAGATAGGGGAGGGAAGACTCCCTTGACATTTCAATTAAGAATAACCCCTTGAATATTTGCATGGTATCATTTTTATAAAAATAAAATAGATGAATCAAACTTAGGAACTTCTCACCTAGCCGAATTTAGTAAATCCCGGTGTCTTGGAATCACAGCTTGTTAGTATTTAGCGTCGAGAAGAGCATAGAAGCATAGAAGATACAGAAAAAGCTAAGGCTATGCTACTGGGTGAATACAGAAGCTACAGGGGTACAGAGAGAAATGATTTAGTTCAAAAGTGTGGGCTTGGGGGATGGAACTTGAGGCCAGTGTTCCCTAACAGGAAGACTGCCTTTGCAATGGCAGACAATATACTTAGGAAGTAAAAGGATAAAAGGTGGTGGGGACAGGGGTCTCAAAACTGAAGAAAGAACAAGAATTGGGGAAGGGAAAATCGCTTCAGAAAAGCTTTAGCTTCCAGTGATGCAGCCTGGTGGGGCTGGAGCCTCTGTAGCTCTATACACCTTGTCAAGTGGTCACTCTTTTTTTTTAAATTTTTATTTATTTATTTGAGAGAGAGAGAGAGAGAGGGAGAGAGAGAATGAGTGCACCAGGGCTTCCAACCACTGCAAATGAACTCCAGATGCATGCACCCTCTTGTGCATCTGGCTAACTTGGGTCCTGGGGAATCGAACCTGGGTCCTTTGGCTTTTCAGGCAAGTGGCTTAACTGCTAAGCCATCCCTCCAGCCCACGTTGTCATTCTTTAAAGTTATATAATTGGATTTTATTTTTTTAAATTGTCTTTCATTGGCAATTATCATACACATTTGTCCAGTGAAATTCATGGGAAATAAGAAGATTTGAGGTCTTTTAAGAGTGTAGAGCTAAAGCTGGGCGTGGTGGCGCACGCCTTTAATCCCAGCACTCGGGAGGCAGAGGTAGGAGGATTGTCATGAGTGCAAGGCCACCCTGAGATGACAGAGTTAATTCCAGGTCAGCCTGGACCAGAGTGAGACCCTACCTCGAAAAACCAAAAAAAAAAAAAAAAGAATGCAGAGCTTCTCGGAGCAGCTGCTCAGAGCTGGGTGGGGAGATTGTCCTGCCGTAAGAATGTGAGGGTTAGGGTGATATTTGCTCTGATTTAGGCGCCTTTGAGGGAGAACTATGTGACTATGTGTAACATCAAAGGAGGATTTTTTTTCCTGGGCTAGAGCAAGATCCTACCTTGAAAGACCAAAGGGGGAAAAAAAATAAGGATCTTTCTCCCAGAAAGGTCTGAGCTGCATCAACCTTAAACTTAGGATGGAAGTTTAGATTAGCATGCAGACAAAATCCCCAAATATACAAGTAACTAACGGATGCAGTGATATCTATGATATCTTCAAAGTGAAGAGTTTTTTTGGGTTGTTTTTTGTTTAGTTTTTTGAGGTAGGGTCTCACTCTAGTTCAGGCTGACCTGGAATTATCTCTGTAGTCTCAGGGTGGCCTCGAACTCATGGCTATCCTCCTGCCTCTGCCTCCTAAGTGCTGGGATGAAAGGCATGCGCCACTACGCCCAGCTGAGTTTTTATTTTTTTAAAGGCATCTTCTGAAACAGTTTGGGAAGTTTCTTTGTTTGAACAAGTGACAGTCAAATGAATACTTCTA
This sequence comes from Dipus sagitta, assembly GCA_036346955.1. Classification (NCBI taxonomy): domain Eukaryota; kingdom Metazoa; phylum Chordata; class Mammalia; order Rodentia; family Dipodidae; genus Dipus; species Dipus sagitta. The sequence goes on along the minus strand of CM070778.1, from coordinate 118,913,806 downwards.
AAATGTAAGCGTAGTAAGCACCTGAGCCTTAGCTTGCATTTCACATTCTGGAAGGCAGTATGAATGAATCATTAACATCTGCCATAGGCCACACACTGCTTTTTGTGTGAATATGCAGTGTCTCTACCATCAAGGAATAGGCGTTGGAATAAGAAATAAAAAACAAATTAGCCAGGCGTGGTGGCATATGCCTTTCAGCACTCGAGAGGCAGAGGTAGGAGGATCACTGTGAGTTCAAGGCCACCCTGAAACTACAGAATGAATTCCAGGTCAGCCTGGGCTAGGGTGGGACCCTACCTCGGAAAAAAAAAAAAAATTAGAATTTCACACAGTGAAACATGCCCTTAAAAGTATAATACCACTGGATGGAATTAAGAAATGATGAACAGGTTAGGTTTTGGGGCCTGGCTAACCGGTTTTGAGTCCACGTTCTTCACTTTCTAGGTGTGTGAACCTGGGCAGGTTACTCAATCTCCTTAGGCCCCCATCTCCTCAGTACATCCATATCACCCGTTTCATCAGATCACTATGAAAGGTAACTAGATAATCCACACAAGTACAAGGCGTGGGACAGACTGTGATGTGACAAATGCTACCTCTTGCTATAAGGGTACTGGTCCCACGAGGTTGTGTTTCCAACTACTGAACAGGAGTGCAGATGCTTAGAAAAAGTGAAAATAGAAAGTTCCAGAGCCGGGCGTGGTGACGCATGCCTTTAATCCCAGCACTCGGGAGGCAGAGGTAGGAGGATAGCCATGAGTTCGAGGCCACCCTGAGACTCCATAGTGAATTCCAGGTCAGCCTGGGCTGGAGTGAGACCCTACCTCGAAAAACCAAAAAAAAGAAAAGAAAGTTCCAGGGTCTTTCAGAACTCGTTTACAAGACTACTGCTAAACCATCTAGAACTTGGCATTCAGCTCGGTGCTTATTTCTTGGTTTCACCAGTGGGAAAGTCAAGTCTTAGCTTGGGTCTGGCAAAGATGACCGCGCAACCAAATGCTGAGTTGAATTCCACTTGTCCACTCACCCTCTGCCACCAGGTTTGGCACCACAGGTCATCATGGAGGCGACACGTTTGAAATACATTCCCCTGCCAACCAAAATCTCGGGCACGATGAGGCAAGCAGAGAATTTCCATGTGGTGGGATAAGCTGGGAGAGGAGGGAGCACTAGGCTCCCGAGGTTCCTCAGGAGGGCTCAAGTGCAGCCGTAAGAGAAGAGTATTGGTCGGAGAAGGTCCTGTGGCTGAGCAGTCAGGGGTGCTGGTTGCACTCGTGTTGAATTTCCAATATTCAGAGGATAGAAACTTATTTTTTCTGTAGCAATCATATCAAGATGATATGACCAAGCAACATATCCTAACCTCAAATGGAATCACCTCTTTTCCCCTACCAATAATGTTTCCATGAAAGTCACTGTGTCCTATTTATTTCAATAAATAATGACTTCAAAGGCCAGAGTGCTAACCATTAGACAGCACACAGTGATTTCAAAAGTTGGACTATGAGTGGGTTCTTGAAGAATAGGGTGGCCTGACCTCATTTAAAATTAAAGTAGGAAAACAAGAGGACAAACACTGTTGAAAAAGATAAGCATTGTATGGAGACCCTATATCGCCCTATGAAATGATTACCAAGTGCCCCACTCTTCCCTAAACAATTCCAACCATAACTACTGCTACATCACTGTCTTTATAAAGTATTACAATATCCTGGAAAATTGAATCTCTGACAGATTTGGTTCGATCAGTAAGAACTAGAATAAATATGCAGATGTTATGAAAACTGAGTCAGAAAAATATGGACTCATGCTGACAAATATAAGAAAATTACTTGCAAACTCATGCATATTAAGCCATCTTACATACATAACTCAACTTTGTTGTGTGTACATAAAAATTTTCTAGTACATATTCCGAAGAATTCAGTGCTGATATAAAATCCATGCACAAACAAAATAATCAAATTGTTATGAAAATATGCTATTGTATATCATCATTTTTCTTGTATCAAAGCATTGTTAAGGGCATAGAAAGGAATTTAATTGTAAAACTATATTTTAGCATAAAAATCTGAAATGAAGATAAATAAATGAAACATGTGGTGAGGTCCTGCAAGGGGCATCTTAAAAATAATACCCACATTTTAGATCCAACTGAGCACAGAAAGAAATACACATTGCACAACAGCTGACATGGTTTCCCTTACTTGATTAAAGGACCATAAGGCAGTTACCACCTTGTAGCTTCTGATCTTCAAATGAAGCTATTTCTTTTCTTTTGCCCAAGGCCTTAAGGTATATCATTAAGTTATTTATTTGTGACCTATCTAATTTCTTTTTTTTTACCCTTTATGTTGACAACCTCCACACGCACAATATATATACACAGACAATATACAATGATCATAATCCCTTCCCACCAACCTCCTTTGTTCTCCTTCCACTGAATCCCTTTTCAAAATGAAGCAATTCCTCATAAAAGACAGGTTTTGTTCCATGAAAGTGGTTGACAAAGTACTTGTATATGACTGAAATGGTAGACATAGATCTTTGTGCTGAAGAACTTAAGATATTACATTATTTTAAGTTACATTTTTATTAGTACCACTCAAAGTAAAGCTATTAGTAAGGTTATTTTCGGGCATAGAAGTTTAGATTATTTGATTTTTTTTCAATGCTTTTTATAGTGTGATTACACTGTGGCTTTTTGATCCATTTTATTTTTTAAAAAATTATTTTGTTTATTTGCAAGCAGAGAGAGAGAAAGGAGAGAGAGAGAGAGAGAGAGAGAATGGGCGCATTAGGGCCTGTGACCACTGCAAATGAACTCAGGATACATGCACTACTTTGCGTGTCTGGCTTTAGGTAGGTAGTGGGGAATCAAAGCCTGGTCTTTAGAGTTTGCAGGAAAATGCCTTAACTGCTGAGCCATTTCTTCAGCCCTTGTTCTGATACATTTTTGTTGTTGTTGTTTGTTTTTTGAGGTAGGGTCTCACTTTAGTCCAGGCTGACCTGGAACTCAATATGTAGTCTCAGGGTGGCCTCGAACTCACGGCTATCCACTTACCTCTGCCTCCCAAGTGCTGGGATTAAAGGCGTGCGCCACCACGCCCAGCTCTGATACTTTTTAAATGAACTTTTTGGAGGAATTTACACACAATAAGCTGCATCTATTTAAAGTGGACAGTTCAGTGAGTCTCAACAAATATATGTTATTTGTGTAACCTCCCTAATTAAAGTGTAGAAAACTTTTGTCACTTCACACACACAAAAAAAGAAAAAAAAAGAAAAAAAGAAAAAAACAACTTCTCTCAGGCCCCATTTCAGGCAGTGTTTCCCAAACTCAGCCCCTTCCAGACAATGATCTATTTTCCTGTCACAATAGATAAGTTTTACTAGCTCTATAACTCTATGCGATAGATAATGCAGCGTGCCACATGCTGAGTAGATTCCAGTTGTAAAAAATAGTCAATAATTTGCTAACCTCTTTGCTGGTTGACGGACATTTTCAGTGGTTCCCAGTTTATGCTATGTGAATGAAGGCATGCGCGTTCACGTCTTGTGGACACATTATTTATTTATTTATTCCCATAAATTCTAGCGTGGAGCTGCTATGCAGGTGAAGCATACAGGCATGCTTAAGGAAATGCCAGCGCCGTGGTTGCAGTCTAGCTTCGCAAGGACAGCAGTGCAGACCTCAGCGGCTCTGTGTCCTAGCCAACCCGTGTATTGTCAGTCTTCAATTTTAGCCATTCAGATGGACGATGTAGTGGTATTTCGTTGTGGTCTTAATTTGCATTTCCCCGATGAAAACAGTGCGCACTTTCTTTTTATGTCCTTCTCAGTTATTTGCTTGTGATGTGTCCAAGTACATTTCTTTTCCTTTTCTTAGTGAGTTGCAAGCGTTCTCTGTATGTTCTTAACAGGAGCCTATTACCAGATACATGTACTGTAAATATCAGCCCCCAGCCTGTCGCTTCCCTTTGGATTCTCTTAACAGCGTCTGTCAAAATGAATGTTTAATTTTGGTAAAGTCAGATCCTTTGCTGTGGTTGTTTTGAGATAGGTTCTTGCTATGTATCCCCAGGCTGGCTTTGAAATTGGAATTCTCTCGCCTCAGCCTCTTGAGTGCTAAGATTGCAAGCATGTGCCAGCATGTCCCTTTAAAAAAAAAAAAAACAATTGCGAGTATAGAGCATAGAAAAATCCAGCTGTATCTGAGCAGGCAGCTTCCTCCCCGCTGGCCTGTTTTCACGGTGCCAAAAGGTTTTTTATGCAGGCTGCTGGGAGAGAGAAGTTACCAGCAGTGGACATGTGCATTCCTACAACCCGTCTGCTAGGTGAGATGTGCCCACTGGTGCAACAGTGGCATGGCTGTAATGAACTTAACAACTGCTTTCTGATCGAGGTCCCCTCCACAGCAGGCAGTTCGTGTCTTGTACTGTAAACCCGGTCAAAAGGTCGTGAGTGGCAGCTGGGGAAGATGGCTTAGCAGCTGAGCAGCGAGCAGCTGCCCAAGCAGGACCTTATCAAGTTTCTGCAGGATCGCGGTGCAGCTCTGTTTCCTGCACAGCATTAAAAAATGTAGCTCAAACAGCTAATAAGGACCATTTGGTTATAGCCTATAACCATCTTTTTGAAAGTAAGGGTGCTGAAAGTGTAAGTGAAGTGTCTGAGCAAGCGAAAAATGTGAAGTTTAGTGAAGATAAACCCAAAGACATGAAGTCTCTGAGGAGACTCTGGATGAGGGTCCACCAAAATCTACAAAATCTCTTCTTAAGAAAGGAGATAAAACAAACTTTCCCCAAAAGGGAGATGTTGTTCACTGCTGGTATGCAGGAACACTGCAGGACGGAACTGGTTTTGATACCAATATTCAAACAAGCTCAAAGAAGAAGAAAAATGCCAAGCCTTTAAGTTTTAAGGTTGGAGCAGACAAGGTTTTCAGAGGCTGGGATGAAGAACTCTTGACTATGAGTAAAGAAGAAAAAGGCTCGATTAGAGATTGAACCAGAATGGGCTTATGGAAAGAAAGGACAGCCTGATGCCAAAATCCCACCAAAGGCAAAACTCATTTTTGAAGTGGAATTAGTAGATGCTGATTGAAATAGCAGCGCTTCAGAGGTCTACACACCAGCAACAATGATAAGACTTCGCATTGAAACTTAAATAACTAATTGGAGCTTATTACTATTATAAGGGAAGATTCAACTGGAAAAGTCATTGAGTTAAAACTTGTTTACTTGATCCCAATTCTTGAGAAATGTAATCCCTTATAAGTCTTATATAGTCCCAAGCATTTTACTATAGCTGTGTAAAATATTAAAGAGAACTGTTTTTCCATGTACCTCATAAAGTAAACTTAAAGGCTCAAAAAAAAAAAAAAAAAAAAAGGGGGGGTGGAGGTTGGAGGGATGGCTTAGCGGTTAAGGTGTTTGCCTGCAAAGCCAAAGGACCCAGGATTGATTCCCCAGGACCCATGTTAGCCAGATGCACAAGGGAGCGCATGTGTATGGATTTCGTCTGTAGGGGCTGGAGGCCCTGGCACGCCCATTCTCTCTCCCTCTTTCTCTGTCAAATGAATAAATAAATAAAATGTTTAAAAAAAATCATTTCTTTAAAAAAAAAAGGTCATGACTGAGGAGGTCATTAGCCTTAGGGGGAAACCCACCACTATTGTTATGCTAAATAGACAGGTAGTCAAACTGCTTTCTAATGTCTATGTTTATGCTCATAGAGTAGCTGTGCTCTCTATCTCCATCACAGCCACTTCCTTTTTATTTTTTTGCAGTGGGCAGAGGTGATGAGGAGATGCATAACTTGCCCCAGTACTGGGAATAAGTGACCACTGTACGCTCCACTGTAAAGGAGACATCTATGTCACCTCCTCTGAGGCTCAGGGAACATGGTGAAAGAGAGGGTGGAAAAAAAAACAAATGTCAGAGCCTGAGAATGCAGGGGAGTACTATGGAACACTATCTTTTGGGCCTGAGGACCATTTACAGTCATGAACTCACAGCAGCTGTGGTTTCCTGCACAAGACTGAGTCTGTCCACCGGCCATTGTGGATGGGGGAGGGGCTTATGAGAGCCCACCCTCTCAGAGAAGCAATTGGTAATTAATGTTTGTTGGGGGAGGGGAAGTCATGTTCTTTAGCGATGTAGACACGGACAAGTAGCCCATGCTCTAGTAAACAACCTTCCACGTGTGCTCATGTAGCAATTGTAATTTTTTAAAAATACATTTTATTTTTATTTATTTATTAGAGAGAGAGTTGAGAGAGAGAATGAGAATGGGCATGCCAGGGTCTCTAGTCACTGCAAAAAAAATACTCCAGATGCATGTGCCACTATGCGTATCTATACATAGTGGCACATGCATCTGTGCCTACACAGGTACTGGGGAATTGAACCTGGATCTTTAGGTTTTGCAGGCAAGCACCTTAACCGCTAAGCCATCTGTCCAGCCCAGCAATCCTAATTTAACTCAGTGGGTCACCCCAAAACAAGCAAACAAAAACACCCATGAAAGCCGGGCATGGTGGCGCACACCTTTAATCCCAGCACTTGGGAGGCAGAGGTAGGAGGATTGCCATGAGTTCGAGGCCACCCTGAGATGACATAGTGAATTCCAGGTCGGCCTGAACTAGAGTGAGACCCTACCTCGAAAAACCAAAAAAAAAAAAAAAGCTAAAAACACCCATGAAAGTAGGAAGAGGACTAGTTGGGAAGAAGGGATTTAGCAGGAGTGGAGAGGTAAGAAAAGGTGACAGGGATGAGTATTTAAATGTATGGAGTTGTGGTGCTTTGACTGTAAATGTCCCCCATAGACTCATGTGTGTGACCACTTGATCCCCAGTTGCACAGAAAGGGCGTGGAACCTTTACAAGATGGAGGCTTGCTAAAAGAAGTGTTATTGAGGGCAGGCCTTGAGGCTCTTTCTCCTGGCCCTTCATCCTGTTCTGCCTCCGCGCTTCCTGACTGGGATGCAATGTGATGCTGGCTTCCAGCTCTGTCCAGCCAGGCCTTCCTGACCATGATGGACCTTACCCTCTATAACTGCAAGCCAAACAAAACCCCCTTTTTCCCATAAGTTACTTCTGGTCAGGTATTTGTTTACAAAAATAAGAAAATAGGGCAGGGCATGGTGGGCAACGCCTTTAATCCCAGCACTCTGAAGGCAGAGGTAGGAGGATTGCCATGAGTTCGAGGCCACCCTGAGACTACATAGTGAATTCCAGGTTACCCTGAGCTAGAGTGAAACCCTACTTCACAAAAATAATAATAAGAAGAAAATAACGGATGCAAAATTATAAAATAGGGCTGGAGAGATGACTTAGTAGTTAAGGCATTTGCCTGTGAAGCTTAAAGACCCAGGTTTGATTCCCCAGTACCCACATGACCCCACACAGCACATGGTGGCACATGCTTCTGGAGTTTGTTTGCAGTGGCTAGAGGCCCTAGCGTGCCCATTTTCTCTCTCTTTCTATCTAATTAAAAAAGTGTTAAAAAATAAAGTGTTTAGAAAAAAATTATAAAATCAGTAAAATAAGACAAAAAACATTATTAGTTCATCTGTCTAAGAAGTTTTTGTTGATCTTTATTTTAAAAAAATATATTTTATTTATTTATTTGAGAGAGAGAAAGAGACTGAGAGAGAGAGAGAGAGAGAGAATGGGCACGCCAGGGCCTCCAGCCGCTGCAAACAGAACTCCCGACACATGTGCCACCTTGTGCATGTGGCTAACATGGGTCCTGGGGAATCGAACCAAGGTCCTTTGGCTTTGTAGGCAAGTGCCTTAACTGCTAAGCTATGTCTCCAGCCCATTGACCAATTGTTTTGATGAAATTTTTATAGCTGCAGGACTTAAGTCAATAACCCACCTTGAATTAATTGCTATATATAATGTACAAAGCAATGTTCACTTTCCCCATATGTATATCCAGTTGTTCCAGCATTATCTGTTGGTCAGACTATCTTTTTCCTGGGGCTGGGTATGTAGCTCAGTTAATAGAGTACTTGCTTAGCATGCACAAGGGCCTAGGTTTGATTCTCAGCACATATAAACTGAGTTTGGTGCAGTGGTACACATCTATAGTCCCAGGAAGGTGGGGACACCTGGCCTAGAGTGAGATCCTACCTCAAAAAAACAAGCAAACAAACAAACAAAAAAAGGAAATGAAAGGAAGGAAGAAAACGTAGGGAAAGAAAAGAGTGTTGAGGCCATTAAAGGAAGAAGGACGGTCATTGATTTATTTATTTTTATTGGTGTATATTTATTGTATAATGCAATGTGTTTCACAATGATGTTTTTGATAAAGTATATCAAACACTTTTACCAAATTCATTCCACACCACCCTCAAGGATGCTTTCCCCCTCCTCCAACAAATGGAGCTGAGGAAACTGACTATCTGTATACAGAGGAATAAAGGGAAAGGGGCTGAGGAGATGACTCAGTTGTGAAAAGCCTTTGCTTGTGAAGCTTGCCAGCCCAGGTTCCATTTCCCAGTACCCGTGTAAAACAAGATGCACAAAGTGGCCCATGCATCCCTCACATGCCCCCGTTTCGCTGCTCCTGTGGCAGTTTGGATAAGATGCTCCCCCATAAACTCATGTGTTTTGAATGCTGGTTCCCAGCTGATGGCAATTTGGAAGGTGGAGCCTCGCTGGGGGAGGTGTGTGGCTGGGGGAGGTGGAGCCTCGCTGGGGAGGTGCGTGGCTGGGGGAGGTGGAGCCTCGCTGGGGGAGGTGTGTGGCTGGGGGAGGTGTGTGGCTGGGGGAGGTGGAGCCTCGCTGGGGGAGGTGTGTGGCTGGGGGAGGTGCGTGGCTGGGGAGGTGCGTGGCTGGGGGAGGTGCGTGGCTGGGGAGGTGCGTGGCTGGGGGAGGTGCGTGGCTGGGGGAGGTGCGTGGCTGGGGAGGTGCGTGGCTGGGGAGGTGCGTGGCTGGGGGAGGTGCGTGGCTGGGGAGGTGTGTTGCTGGGGGAGGTGCGTGGCTGGGGGAGGTGCGTGGCTGGGGGAGGTGCGTGGCTGGGGGAGGTGCGTGGCTGGGGGAGGTGCGTGGCTGGGGGAGGTGCGTGGCTGGGGGAGGTGTGTGGCTGGGGGAGGTGTGTGGCTGGGGGAGGTGGAGCCTCGTTGGGGGAGGTGTGTGGCTGGGGAGGTGTGTGGCTGGGGGAGGTGCGTGGCTGGGGGAGGTGTGTTGCTGGGGGAGGTGGAGCCTCGCTGGGGAGGTGCGTGGCTGGGGATGGTCCTGGAGGTTCATTAGCCCCTAGCTTGCCAGTGACAGCTCAGCTCACTCTCTTGCTGCTGTTTCCACTTACTGTGGCAGAGGAGATGTCCAGCCTCTGCTCATGCCATCTTTCTCCTGTCATCATGGAGCTTCCCCTGAAGACACTAAGCCAGAATAAATCCTTCCCTCCAGTAAGTTGCTGTTGGTCAGGTGTGCCAGCAACATGAAGATAACTACAATAGCTCCCAAACAAATTAAAAAAAACATATAAAAAATAGACTAAATGAAGAATAAAGTGACACCTTCCTTTTTTTTTTTTTGGTTTTTTGAGATAGGGTCTCACTCTAGCCCAGGCTGACCTGGAATTCACTATGGAGTCTCAGGGTGGCCTTGAACCCACAGCGATCCTCCTACCTCTGCCTCCCGAGTGCTGGGATTAAAGGCGTGCTCCACCACGCCCGGCTTCCATTTGTTTTTTTAAAATAAATTTAAAATATTTATTTATTTGTGAGAGAGTGAGAAAGGGGCGGGGTGGGGTGGGTGGAGGAGAATGGGCATGCCAGGACTTCTGGCTACTGCAGACAAACTCCAGGCACATGCACCACCTTGTCTTGTGCATTTTACTTTACGTGGGTACTGGAGAATCAAATCCGGGTCATTAAAGTTTGCAGACAAGTGCCTTAACTGCTGAGCCATCTCTCCAGCTTTTTTTTTTTCTTTTTTAGAGAAAATGTCTTATTTTTCAGATAAATAATATATTTTTCATTCGTGATTGATTTCTGTAAGAATCTTATCTTTTTATTAAAACTAAATATACATATTTAATGCATTTCATCTTTTCTCAAATTAAAGCTTGGTAGCATTGTACGGATCTTTAGCAGCCAAGGTCTAGCTTCAGACATCTCCACTTGGTGTAGAGAAAAGCATGTTATCAAGTCCTTCGTACCTGTCTTGGCACCGTTGCTGGACTGCATGATCCAGGGCTGGCCACCACATGAAGCTTTAAAGAAATGAGCACCCTAAGGGCAGTCTTGCCTGCAGAACTTCTGGGTGAGGGGTGACTCCATTTACTTTCAAGAGCAGCTCTTTCTTGTGAAGTCTGGAACACAGGACTTAGGTCTGTGCTGGGTTTAGATAGTTGTTTTAAGTGGCAGGAAATCATATTTTTTTTTCACATTTCGTACATACATATTGATGTTTTGGATCCTGTCTTTAATGCCAGCTTTTCACTGGTAATCATTTCCCTGTGAGAGTAATGAGTACAAGAGCAGTCTGGGTCCTTTCTAATGCTAGCATTTTACCACAGTTACCAACTCCTCAGGGACACTACACCTGAAGAAGAGACGAGGCCTGGGCTCACCATGGACACTAGCAGAGGACGTTTACTTCCCAGCAGCCCTGTGAGGCGGAATGTGGCAGCCGCAGTAGGGCAGAAGCAGGGACTTTACTCTTGGAAGTGTCTCCCAAGACTGGTTTATCCTGGGCAGCCAGGAAAAGTGCAGACTCACCATTGTTTTGGTACTTTTCCTTTTTGCCATTGCCAGTGTCCTCACTTTTAGTTCGTATACTCACAAATAGGGCAACAAGATCTCTGTCTCCATCAGAGTGTCTCCACAAACTCTAAGGCTATACCCAAACTTCTCATTAGGTTACATGTTATGAACACAAAATGAAACAAGTGAAACTAATAATAGATAATGGAAAAAAAAAACACGTTTTAAGGTAATAAAGGACACACCCTCAAAAATTCCCTCTTAGTAGAATGCTGATCTTTCAAATGTGGGTGAATCTCACTCAGGGCGGTCATGTGAAAAATTCCTCAGTACAAACATTTCCAGGAGCTGATATTGACACATGTAGTTAGAATGAACAAGCTAGCAAAGGATGAAGTGATTTCTCGTTGACACAATAGCAACTACTATTCAAATGCAGGCTGCCACCATCTAGGCTCTGAGTAAGGTTCATCTATGGACACACCCTTCTACACAGCGAGACTTTGGCCCATAGGTTTTGCTTTAACTTAAAGTATCTGTTATTCTTAATTCCAGTTGTTTTAGTAAGAAATTAGGAGAGAAGTAAAATTTCTGACATTTGACTCAGAAAGAACTAAGCCTTATTCATCTGTACCTGGTAAGAAGTTATTCCGGAACTGCCACTCTCCAGCTCTTTTTTATATAATTTTTTAAGTGTTTTATGTGTTTACTTGAGAGAAAGAGGGAGAGAGAAAAAGTCTTACCTTTCATCACACACAAATGTGAACTCAAAATGAATCAAAAACCTAAACAGCAGAACTAAAACTATAGAAGAAGAAATTATGGGAGCCATCTCAGCCCTTGGGGAGGTAGAGAGGCAGGAGGCTCAGGTATTCAAGGCCATCCTTGGTTACAAAGAAGTTTGAGGCCGTCCCGGGGCTACATGAGAGACTCTGTTTCCACACCCTCCTCCAGAAAAGAAATCTCAAGGGGCAGCATGTGGGCATTAAACTCGGCACTGAATTTTTTTTTTTTTTTTTTTTTGGCTATGACGCCAAAAACATGAACAGCTGTAGGAATAATGAAAACTTTCTGTGCTTTAATTAAAGGCTACTATCAAGAGAGGCAAAAGATTGTGCAAAGCATGGGAAGTATTTGCAAGTCATATGTTTGATAAATGATTAAAATTAATCCAACTGAGCCACTGGCCCTACCGTCCACTTTCGAGAAAGATGGACGGAAGAAAAACACCAATATGACTAAATGAGACGATGAATATAGAAAGTGTGGCATTCTAAAAGCTGGATGGCTTGGTGAGGGTGTATCAGCAGACTGAAAATGTCTGAAAAGACTACAAAAGGCCACTTGTAAACATTGACTGGAAGGAGGTAAGGGGCAGGCTCTAAAAGACATTTTAAAGATAACTGGGGAAAAGTGAATCTGTATTTTAAGTGTGATAATAGTACTATAGTTATACAGGAAAATGTAATAATGCTTCCGAGGCAAACATTAAAATAGTTAAGAGCAAAGTGTTCATGACACTTGAAATTTACCCTTTAATAGTTCCACAGATATTGAGTGAGAAGTGGCCGGGGCAGGGGACAAGAGAGACGAGCAACAATGTCAACATCACATTGCAGCAGAATGCATGCAGAGGATCACTGAATTATTCTAATTTTTCTATAGATTTGAGACCTTTCAAAATAGAAGGCTTGGAGTAAAATAAAGCTGTGGGTCATTTAGCTTATACAACTTAAAAGGGTTAGCTTTTGTTATAAGGGTATCACCTGGAAACAAAAAAGAGCTGCAGCTACTGGACCCTGTAGAACTATTATGGACCTGCTTCATAACTTCATAAGCTCTTCATAGCTTATTTCTCAGCTATAGTGTGAATAATAGATACATCTTTCAGGTATACAGTGGCCCTCCTGGTGAGAATGCTGTCTATAGTCACGTAATGGTCCTGGGAGGACATGATGGTGTCTCATGTTGACACAGGAGGGAACACAAAAACCTTTGCTAAGTTGGAAAAACAGGGTAATACATTTCCCAATACAATTGATAAAATCACTTCTATGGGGCTGGGAAGCTTGCTCAATGGTTAAAGGTGCTTGCTTTCAAAACCTACCGGCCTTGGTTCAATTCCCCAACACCCAGATGCACAAAGTAGTGCATGCTTCTAGAGTTCATTTGCAGGAGCAAGGTATAATCATTCTTTTTTTCTCTGCCCATAAATAAATGAATGTAAATTTTTTTGAGAGAGATAGCAAGTAAGAGAGAGAGAGAGAATTGGCACTCCAGGGCCTCAGCCACTGTAATCAAACTCCAGGTGCTTGTGCCACCTAGTGGGCATGTATAACCTTGCACTTGCCTCACCTTTGTGTGTCTGACTTACATGGGATATGGAGAAGCTTTGCAGGCAAGTGCCTTAACCACTAAGCCATCCTCTCCAGCCCATGAAAATGTTTTAAAAATTACTTAAAAAATTTAAATAATGCACCACTGAGCCAAACACAGTAGTGCATGCCTTTAATCCCAGCACTCAGGAGGAAGAAGTAGGAGGATTGCTGTGAGTTCAAGGCCAGCCTGAGACTACAAAGTAAGTTCCAGGTCATCCTGGACTAAAGTGAAATCTGGCCTTGAAATATTGGTTTACTTCTATGGAATCGTAACTGTCATTTCTAGCATGAAGAAGCACAGGATTTGGCCAAAAGTCAATCCTAGCCTCAAAAGCAAGGCAAATGTGCACACACCTGGGTTGATGGTTGGAGCGGGAGGAGGTGGAAGAGGCCGGCCTTCTTTCATGGCTAGGGTACAGAGCTTTGCTGCTCGGATTGCACTAATGAACTCCTCATGCTGTTTTCTCCAGTTAGATTTCCTCACACGTTGAGACTATAGGAGATAAAACCAACATATACCACCACAGACTACATACCACTCAGCTGGCTTTTTTTTTTTTAAGTTAAAATTTGAATTTACAGAAAATGGGACTGTATGATTTGGAGAGAAAGGAGAATTTTTTTTTCTCCTGAAAGAACTATTCAAAGAAGTGTGGAAAGTAGAGCAACAAACATTTAAAGTCACAACAGTGAGAAAAAATCCAAAATAAAAATCAGAACAACAACGTACCTAGAAAACTTCATGGGAAGTCAAATATACATGATTTTAAAGTAACTTTCTCAAGCTGGGTATGTAAGTGGTTGCAGGCAATCTCAGCCTGGTAAAGCTGAGGCAGGAGGATTGTGAGTCTGTGGCTTGTTGGGCTACATAGTGAGTTCAAGGCCAGCCTTAACTGCACAGCAAAATCCTGTCCAAAAGGAAAAAAAAAAGAAAAAAAGAAAAAAGAAAAAAAAAAAAGCCTTCCTTTCCAAGTTAATTTCTAGAGTTAAAACCACCCTAATGAGAATATAAACAAGATTCTTTTGCCACATCTGGAAAGTATCTGAAATTTATTTGGAACTCTTAAGTAAAATTAGACAGAAAACAGTAAAGGTGGATTAGACTTAAGTGACATTACATTGCCTTATCAAGCAAAAATGAAGCCAGAGAGCCCAGGAGTGGGTTTCCACATACTTACCATATGAAGACAAATAAAGAAGCCCTTAATATACCTTAGCTTGAGGAGCCCTCCTCACAGCAGGAATGTCAGTGCCCTGTAATCTTTGCTTCAAAGAATTGAAAGGTTTGCGCTTTTTGTTGAAGAGTTTTCTACATATTGGTGCATGTCTTTCCTAAACAAGAAAGGCCAAGCATTGCAATTTTGAAAATACACGAAGTGTTAATGACTAGGTACTTACTTAGCACCCACAGCAGTGACTGAGTAGTTCTTTCAGAACTTAGTCCCTTCTCTACACCATAGCAGGGCAAATCCACTCTGGCTCTGCTCACCATGTTACACACTTAACTACAGACTGTATTTATGCAAAGACAGTAAAAGGCCCTTGACAGCTCCTATAGCTTTGGAAACTTTGAAAGATGAGGTCTCAGGGGCTGGAGAGATTGCTCAGTGGTTAAAGCCCTTGCCTGAAAAGCTTAACAACCTGGGTTCAATTCCCCAGTATGCATGTAAAGCCAGATGCAGAAAGTGGCACATGCATCTGGAGTTCATTTGCAGTGGATAGAGGTTGTGGTACACCCATTCTCTCTCTCTCTTTGTCTCTCTGCTTTCAAATATATAAGTAAAAATATTAAAAGGATGGAGAGGGTGCTGGTTTGGACTCACACAAAGTCCAAATATGGCCACACACATTAAAAAATTTTTTTTAAAAAAATAAGGTCTTAGTTGGGCAGGGTGTCACAGGCCTGTAACCCCAGTAATGGGAGGGCCAGGCAGGAGGATTTTGAGTGTAAGGTCAGCCTAGGCTTCATGGGCTCCTGTCTCAGACACATAAGCAGGAGATGAGTCTTTAGTGCGAGGATTTTAGGATACTGAGGGTGTGTCCTTTAAGAGAACTGTGGCACTTCTTTCCCTTCCTCATCACTTACTTTTGCTTACTGGTTCTAAGGTGAAAGTTTCTCTCCTAGACATGCTTTTACTGTCACAAGAAGCTCTTTCCCCACAGGATCAGAGCAACAGGGTCATAAACAAGTACCAAAACTGTTAGACAAAATAAGCCCTTTCTTATTATAAGGTGATTATCTCAGACATTTTGTTATAGTGTCAGAAAGCTAACATAATGGCTAGAGAGATTGACTTCAAATTTGATTTCAGATATCTGACACCAAAACTTAGGCATTGTACCTTTCACCCCATCTCACTGTCTTTCAAATACTCAACACTTAAGAAACACAGAAACTGGGGAATGCAGGGCTGGCGAGATGGCTCAGTGGCTAAGGTGCTTGCCTGCAATGCCTAGTGACCTGGATTTGACTCCTCAACACCCAGGTAAAGCCAGACGCAAAGTGGTGCATGCATCTGGAATTCATTTGCAGTGGCTGGAGACGCGGGCATACCCATTCTCTCTCTCTCTCTCTTTTTCACCTTGCAAACAAATAAATAAAATATTTAACAAAAACTGGGTAATGCAGAGCTGTGCTGTGTATCACAGTCATCAGTGCAGTGACTTTGTGGCCTTTATACAATTACATTTGCATCTTTGTCTTTTTTTGTTGGTGAATATATAACACACAGCAACTAGAAGACTACTCTGTCTAGACCTAATAAAGCAGAGGCTCTAGAAAAGCTGGTGTCCCTAAGGTCAAGCCACCCATGGTAAACTCCAGGGAAGATGTCGGGTCACTAGGACAAATGTTGCCTAGAGCACAGGGATGGGCTTAGGACGGGAAACTCTCAGTCCCCAGGACATACTTGACATTTGATGATCTCGGGCCAGATATACCTCTGCTGGGTTCACAACCTTCTCTCTGGGGTGTAGCTCTGAGCTCACAAAGGTGGTGTGCAGGTGGGTTACTGGACCACAGCCAGCCATTTGAGCCCTCCCCATGCCCCATGATTCAGGAGGCTCTAACCACAGTCAACTGAGGCAAATAACTTTATTTGTAGAACTTCCCAGGCAGGGCTGGGGAGATGGCTCACTCAGTGCTTAAAGGTATTTTCTTGCAAAGCCTGATAGCCAGGGTTTGATTCTCTAGTACCCATGTAAAGCCAGATGTACACAGTGGTGCATGCATCTGGAGTTTATTCGCAGTAGTCGGATGTACCCATTCTCCCTGTCTATTTGAAAAAAAAAAAGGGGGGGGGGCTCGAGAGATGGCTTAGAGGTTAAGGCACTTGTCTGTGAAGCCTAAGGATCCAAGTTCAATTTCTAAGTACCCTCATAGGCCAGATACACAAAGTGGCACATGCATCTGCAGTTTATTTGGAGTGGCTAGAGGTCCTGGTGTGCTGATTCTCTCTCTCTCCCCCTCTCTCTGCCTCTTCCTCTTAAGCAAATAAATAAAATATTTAAAAAAATTAAAGACAAAAAATTTCCAAAAAAATAGAATCTTTAATATCCTTTATGAGTTCCCAAATGTAGTTAGGCTTGTTGTCTAAATCTTATAAATTAAATGTTAATTTCCTTGATTTAAAGTGTCTAAATGGGGGCTGGAGTGAAGGCTCAGCAGTTAAGACATTTTCTAGTAAAGCCAAAGGATCCAGGTTTGATGCCCCAGTACCTACATAAAGCCAGATTCACAAGGTGGTACATGCGTCTGTAGCTCATTTGTAGCAGCTAGATGCCCTGGTGCACCCAGTCTGTTTGTCTATCTCTCTATCTGCCTCTCTCTCTCTCTCTCTCTCAAATAAATAAAATATTTAAAATGTCTAAATGAGTGCCTTATCACTTTAGATTTTCTTTTTAAAAAATCTTCATTCAGGGCTGGAGAGATGGCTTAATGGTTAAGGTACATGCCTGTGAAGCCTAAGGACCCAGGTTCGATTCTCCAGGTCCCATGTAAGCCAGATGTACATGGTGGCACATGCATTTGGAGTTCGTTTGCAGTGGCTAGTCTCTCTATTTCTTTCTCTCTGTCTCTAATAAATAAAAATAATAATAATAAATATCTTTTTTTCTTGGGAATCTGTTTATAGTACTGGGGTCCTACCATCTGCTTGAGAGCTTAAATTATAAATAATCCAAACTTGTATTCAACATGAAAGCCGTTGACCAAGGGACTTGACATGCAGTTTGGATCTGGACAACAATTAGATCTTGGAACGGGCCTTGCATCCGGGTATTATTTTGTTCCAATGGTACAAAAAATCCCCCTGAAATTGGAGGGTTCGTATATACGTGGCAAAGGAGAAAACAGGAAGGTTAAAGGACTTGTCAGAATTAGTGACAAATTTGGGGCTCAAAGCCAAGTTTCCAGATGCCTGAAATTCAATGCTCATTCCTCTCGACTAGCTAATTTCCCTGGTGTTTTGGCCTTGAAATTTGAATTTTTGATGCTTAAAGAAAAAGCGGAAGAGCCAGAACTTCTCAAGGGATGATTGACTGCGCCAAGACCATTCCATCTGGCATGCTTTTAGGAGGATCATGGTTAATAGGGTCACTTTCGAACGTGGCAACATCAGTCTGCCTCAGTGTCCTCCGGGCCTGGCAGCCACAGGCTATGTACTTCTCGTCTCCCCTGCACATCTGTCTTTAATCTTGGCACCACAGCCTCCTCATTGACTTGACAGTTCATTTAACTCCAATGAAACACATCTACAGAATGTCTTTATGTTTACCAGAACATCTGCTGCAAAGCGTCTTCCACAGTCTTCACAGGGAAATAACTCCTGATTGCCATCTGCGTGAGATTCAAGAGCACATTATGTGAAGTTTCACGGAATTGCCTGGCCGAAGAGAAATCACTGGCTGGAGATGACCTCAATCGCCTGATAGCCTTAGAGTTTTCCTGCCCCACCAGTGGCTTCCTCCTCTTAGGACCATCCTTTGCAAACCCACCGTCTCTCCTCCAACTCCATTTAAACTTCTCACTTCACCATACCAGTAAATTCTATAACTTTTAGGCACCCAAACTATAATTATTTGATTTAGTATGCAAATGAAGTGACCACCGAGAGCTATGCATTAAACATAAGCACAAAAGCTGGGCGTGGTGGCGCACGCCTTTAATCCCAGCACTCAGGAGGCAGAGGTAGGAGGATCGCCATGAGTTCGAGACTACAGAGTGAATTCCAGGTCTGCCTGGGCTGGAGTGAGACCCTACCTCAAAAAACCAAAAAAAAAAAAAAAAAAAAATATATATATATATATATATATATATATATATACACACACACACACACACACACACACAAAGCCTAAAGTCATAAATGATTCAGTGATTTTTGGGGGGTTCCTGCCTATGTGCCTATGATATCACTAATGCCTCAAAGTGTCTAAACCGTAGAAAAGCGCGTAATAAGTACTAGTTGAAAGTATACATTACACAGAATTGAGTTCCTATCCCAGTGCCAGGGATGGGCTACCTCGGTCCCTGAGGCTCCCCCTAAACGATGCAGGCTATTGCCACTGTTTTTGCTTGTCTGCCAGAACTGGATGGTAAGACCCTATTGCTAAAGACCCCACACGCTTGGGGCGCAGGGCACTGAGAACTGAAGGTGAAGGCGGGCCTGAGCAGGAGGCTGCTTCTTTGCTGGCTGGATTTCAGAGTACTGGACGCTGCTATTCAGGCTGCTGGGGGAGAAAAATTCTCAGCAATCTTGTCTAATTCAGCTGTAGCACATGCGTGCTATATTACTCACTGCCGGGCACGCAATGCCTAGTAGTGCAATGGTGGAATGACTGTTATGTGGATAACCAACTGGTTTGTGATTGGGTTTCATGCCCGTTCCACATGTCTGGTTTTCATGTCTGGTTCTGTAAGACCGTCGCCAGTTTGTGGCTGGGGAGGTCACAGGCCCCAGTGGGGAAGCTACTACTGTTGTTTGGCTGTATGGATATGATACGCATGTGAAATTGCCGTCTAAACGTTTATGTGTATGCCCGTAGATTATTGGTGCAGTCATCTTTGGTCCGGGAAACTTCCTTTGGCAGCTGGCAGCAGTTAAGTTAGACTCACAGCTGGTCAAAGTGCTGAGAATAAGTTGACTGTTGAATGCGCAGCTGTAATGGGACATCAATATCAGCCCTTCTAGAGCTCAAGGAACATGGAGGATGGGGGGGGGCCGGGAAGAGGGTCAGCTGGAGGAAGGTGTGCTATGGAACCTTGTCTTCTGAGAACTCTCAGCAGCCGTCATTACTGGAAGAAGGCCTGCACAGGAACGGCCCGTCTACATGCTGTCAGGAGGCCCCTACCGCTCTCTGAAGAGTTAGAGGCAGGTAAGGATTGCTGGTGGGGAGAGGCTCATGTGGGCCCACCCCTCCCTGAGCATCTGTACTCCCTTAGTGGTTGCTAGGGGAAGGGAGAGATTTTCTTCAGTGGTACAGCCATGGTAAGTCATCCACGCTCATAATTCCTCATCCATGTTCCTTTAAGCAGGCCTAACTAAACTCGAAGGGTTTACCTCTACCCCCAGAAACAAGGGGGACTGGTTGGGAAGAAGGGGAGCACTGAGAGTGGGGATAGGGGGTGAATATAATGAAAATCTATCACATGTATGAGAATCATACGAAAGCTACTATTATGAGTAATTAATATATGCTCCTAAAACCACCTTAAAAATGGAGATTATCATGCTTTCAATAAACAAATATCTTCTTATATAACTGTACTGAAAGCAACCACACATGGATCCATAGAAAAAAAGGAGAGAGGGCTGGAGGGATGGCTTAGCGTTTAAGGCATTTGCCTGAAAAGCCAAAGGACCTAGGTTCGATTCCTCAGGACCTACATTAGGCAGATGCACAAGGGGTCGCACACATCTGGAGTTCCTTTTCAGTGGCTGGAGGCCTTGGCATGCCTATTCTCTCTCTCTCTCTCTCTCTCCCTTCTTTCTCTGTCAAATAAATAAATAAATAAAATATTTAAAAAAGAAAGAAAGAAAAAAGGAGAGAAACAGGAAGATAAGTTACCATAAAAGAAGTTAGAGTAAGTCAAGAGATAACAAGAAAACATTATGGACTTCTGAGAGTCCTCATTACCTCCTTTTGGCCCATCTGGATGTGAGTTTGAAAGATGAACAGACAGGTTTCTGGTCTGAACATGGTATTTGTATTGGCGTACAGTGTAAGTTTTACTCCACAGACAAGGTCGGGGCGGGGGGGAGGTGTCAAACAGGGAACCTAAAGAGAGTCAGGGAAGACTCACATGACAACGGTGAAGATGGAGAGGACACAGATTTTTAAAAAATGGAGCAAGGCTGTAAAATGGGAAGGAAAAGGAAATGGCAGATGCTGTGTCAAAAACCAACATGCCTAGATTTTAGGGGAACTGGAGTAGGGGGTCGGGGAGAGAGACATGGTTGGGGACCATGCTAAGTTTAGAGGCAAAAAGTCCGAATAGACGGTGGGGGTTGCAGAAAGAAATAGGGAGTTTGAAAAGAAAGGCCATCTTAGGAAGAAAAATGACCTCAGCCTTGGAAATACTGAGTCGAAACAGAGCAGTCCAGCCAGCAGGATGGAAACGAGGGAGGGAGGTCAGGACAGAGACACAGATGTAGGTTTTGAGGAATGAAGTATAGCACGATAGTGCCAGGGAAGAAGTCATGGAAAGAGCAGTACAGAGAGGATCCTTAGGGAAACTTACATTCAAGGGCCAAGAAAATGATGGTGATAAGCCAGGAGAAGCAGAAGGGAACAGGGTCATGGAAAACCAGGGGAAAACAATCTGAAAAAGGAAGGTCTGCTAACAGGAAGCAGATGGTGGGCTGTACCGACGTTGTTGATTTCAACAATTTCTTCTCACGTCTGCTAATTGGTATTGTATTTTCAACACAGGTCATCCATCTCAGCCCACAGAAATACCTCTCTCTCTCTCTCTCCAGTCCTGGCTCTCACACTGTATAGCTGGGCCTTTTTTCTTTCAGCAAAGTTACCCCGACTCTCCACATTACTTGTTAAAAGACACCACTCATCTGATTAGGACTACTGCTGTTTTAGTCAAACATGGTTCTGTCCTTTTCCCCCAAACACTTGTTCTGTGTTATCTCATGGGCTCCTCACAATGCCCCCCTGAGACAGGATTGGTACAATTTCAACAGATGAGAAAAAGAATCGGGGGCTCAAAGTTAGGTGAGTTCTCTAAGGACACAGATGGCCAGTGACCCTGAGATTTAAACCCAAATCTCCACCTCTTGGAGGATTAAGACTATTTAGATCAGTGCTAATCTGCAAAGTGTCTGGAAACCCCTTGAGGATCCATGAACTTTGGTTTCAACCGGTGAGTTTTAATGAGTTCAAGGAATTTGAAACAACAGATATGATTCAATTAGGAACTTGGATATAGATGGACCACTACATTCTGAACCATATTCAATTTGGAAGCTTGTCTATAGGGAAGAAAGGGAACATCTGTTTGGCCAACTGACTCAAACATGGAGTTCAAGGTCTATAGAACTGCACAGAAATCACACGGATGTGACTGATCCAATTCTTTACAACAGCCAAATAGCCCTCCTGATAGGTGACTGGCTAAACAAAGAACAGTATATGCTCACACTTGAACTCTCCTTGGTGATAAAAATGTTATTTAAGATAGAACTTCAGGAGTAGGGGGTGAAGAGATGGCTCAGCAGTTAAGGTGCTTGACTGCAAAGCCTAACGACCCGGGTTTGATTCCCCAGAACCCAAATAAAGCCAGATGCACAGTGGCACTTGCATATGGAGTTTGTTTGCAGCAGCTGGAGGTCTTGGCACACCCATTCTGTCTGTCTTCTATTTCTCTCTGCTTGCAAATAAATAAACAAACGTATTTTTTTAAAAAAGATATAACTTGGGGGAAAACTGGGTATGCAAGGGATATCTGGTATATTGCAACTTTTTGTAAAATTATATGTACTTATGTCGAAACATTTAAAAAAGTTTCTAGGACAAAACCAAACAAAACAGAAAAAAAAAAAAAAACCCTGTCCTGTGGGCCACAGCTAGGATTGCATGTTTTTGAAAATTAAGTTTTATAGGAGCACAGCCGTGCTCATTTGCTGATATATATTGTTGCTTTCACAGTATAAGCAGAGTTGTGGTTTTGTAACAGAGAAGTTACAAGTAACTGCAGAAGCAAAATAAGCTTACTATTTGGTCCTTTATGGAAATAGTTGCCAATGATAAATGAGACTATAGCAACTAAGAACGATTTGCAGAGCCAGATGTGATGGCTCATGCATGTAATTCCAGCATTTGAGATGCAGAGGCAGGAGGACTGCGTTGAGCTTGAAGCTAGCCTGGACTGCAGTGAGACCTTGTTTCAAAAACAGAACAGAACAATACACACACACACCTAGAATTGAGTGGTAATAATAAAGGTGATTACAATTTTGAGTTTCCTACATTTTCATTTATTTCTTTAAAAGTATTTGTGAGTTATTTATTTGCAAGAGCAGAGAGAGAATGAATGGATGAATGAGACAATGAATAGGAGCACCAGGGTCTCTTGTCACTGCAAACAAACTTGATGCATGCACCACGACATGCATCTGGCCTTATGTGGGTACTGGGGAATTGAATCCCAGCTGACAAACTTTGCAAGAAGCACCTTCAGCTGCTGAGCCATCTCCTCAGCCCCTTTTCAATTTTTTAAGACATTATGCATTATTGATTTTTTTTAAACCCTTAGCCACCTGAGCTGTGGCTAAGTGGTAGAGTATTGTCCATCATGCTCAAAGTCCTGGATTCAATGTCGAGCATTTCAAAAACAAAACAAACAACAAACAACAACAACCACAACAAAAACAAGCCAGGTATGGTGGTGCACACGTTTAATTCTAACACTCAAGGGTACTGAAGTAGAGGATCACCATGAGTTCACAATCAGCCTGGGCTAGAGTTCTAGGTCTGGGCCAGAGTAGACCCTGCTTCAAACAATGAAACAACTCTTTTAATAGGAAATGTTGTACAACAATAAACATAAATAGCTACTTCTATCTTTCCCTTCTTCTTGGAATCATACTTTGTCAACTGTTATGGTGGCTACTGATCTGTAATCACTGCAATTTTTAGGAGTAAAACTGATCTCAGAGTAATAAAGATTTGCTTAGCACACCAAGAATGAAAAAGAAATATCACAAGGGTCTAAGTTCGAAAGCTTTGTAGAAAATATTGTCAGGATATGAGAGAATGAAATTGAGAAAAAGTTCTGCTTCTGACTTTTTTGTTGTTATGTGCTGGGGATCTGATCTGGGGCCTTGAACATGCTAGGCACATTTTGTGCTTCAGAACTACACTCACGGCCTTTGCTTTGCAGAAACAGATCTGGCATAACCCAGGCTGACTTTGAACTGACTATCCTGCTCAGCCTCCCAAATGCTGGGATTATGGTTGTGTACTACCACACCCAGCTTTAGACATTCTCTTTATGAGCTGGAAGTTAAGAATGCTTTTAGAGATATAGATCTATAAGGGGGGGGGGGAGAAGCTATTTTTCTCATTTACATATCAAAGAGCTGAAGAACTCTTAGGGTCTTTGTAGTCCAGAACATGCAAACAGTAACCACCTCAACATCTTCCATGGGCCTATGACAATGAGCTTCCAAAAAGGCTTTAAATTATGACTTGTTTCAGGAATATGAATATGAGTCATGAAATAAGAAGAGGAATTTAAACTGAGTTAGGAGAGCAGATGAAATATCTCATCAATAAAACTACAAAAGAGACAAAGGGGGTTGGAAATGAAGCCACAAGGACAGAGAGGGCGGCAGAAAACACACGCCCTGGAATCCGCGGAGCTGACGGGCATGGCAGCTGTGGTGGTTTGAATATAAAGTGTCTCACGTAGCTTCAAGTGTTTGTGATTAAGCCTTCTGCTAGATCCCCCGGTGGGAAGAGCCTTTTTAGGTGGACTCTTGCTGGAGCAGGTGTGTCACTGGGGTTGGACGTTGGGATTTTAAAACTCAGCCCCACTTGCCAGAGCTAGCCAGCTCACTCTTGCTGCTTCTTCCCCACGGATGTGACTAGAGGTGATGCCCTAGCTATGTGCTCTGCCACACTTTTCCCTTGAACCTGTAAGCTGAGATAAACCATAAACAACATCAGCTGCTCCCAATCGGGTGTTAGATCCTGCGCAATGAGAAGGCAAGTGCCTCAGAAACTGACTTGTGGGATATGACACCTACATCAACATCCACTTCCCAAGCTGACAGTCAGTCACAGAGGACCGAGAGCCACCCAGACTCACAGCTCAGAAACGTACGTCACAGGGATCCCCGAGACAGCATGCACTCCCATAACTGGGCTAGGGTGGATGAGAAGGAACAGTGTGAAAATACCGAGGAAAGTTATGTGAGCCCCGATGTACACACACGACCTACGCAACCTCTGCATTACTGCCCTTCCCCCTCTCCAGCAGAAGTCTACTCTCTGGAAGAAAGAGGTCTGGGTAGTGGTCCACATGAGGCATAGCACCACATGGGTACTGTAGTCCAAGCAGGTGGGTGTAGACTTCACACACGCATGTGGTGACTCTCATTATTTGTGGCAGGTGACGTTCCATGAGGTCATGATCACTGAATTAGCAAGTACTGAGTCATCTGAAACATAGGGTTCCGTTCCCTGTGCGGCTGTGGCCACGTAGCACTTTTGCCGGTGTATGCACACAAACCCTTACTTTATACAGGCTTCTCTTTAGACAGCCGTACTTCATATGTATTATCAAAACAACAGCGTTGAACTCGGGCCAACCAGAACACACGCTTGAGTGAAACTCGCCCAACACGTGTACTTTGTCCTTTAGGCGCCAGTCTCGCGCTTAGGAGTCCTAGATGCCACCTCAGCACTGTGCTTGGTGGCCATTTTAAACAATAAAGTCACCAAGAAAACACATGAAAATGCAAAAAACTTGGCACCGAATTCTTCCTGCCAAAAAAGAGACACTTGCTTACAGTATGAGCGCTAACACAACAGGGCATCGCGATGGGCAACCTCAATTGAGAACATGGTTGTCTGTTTTACAACTGCATTCATCGCCACCCCCCCCCCAAAAAAAATGAAGGTAAAGATGCCAGAGTATTAATTTGGCTGTTATAAGTGAATTTTAGCAAGCAGGTAATCTGCAGACAGGAAGTGTTTGGATGAGGAACGACTGTGCACGCATCCAGATGTATGCACGTGTGTGTCCATGCATGGAGTGTGGAAATCAAGCTCATAGAGAGTGAAACAGAAAGCCCCCCTCTGTCTGGCTTCTACTTCCAAACTCTGCCGGCAGGTCCCTTACTTTTAAGGCAGAATGAAAATGTCCCTGAAATTTAACTCTCCCACTTGGGAATCTAAAGACAGTGACATTGGGAGATTCTCATGCAGCCCACCCAGGCTGCCACCCAACAATAAAGCTGTCTATCAAATGCTCCTCATTTCTTCAAAGATTCTGTGCTTTTTCTTGTCCCCTCCCATCTTAGTCATGAGCAAACAGGAGATTTCAAAGACCTGGAGAAAGCCTCTAAGCATTTAAGTCCAAAGCAAAGCAAAAAGTAACTTAAAGGAAAATTAAAGATCTTAGGAATATATATAAAAATTTAGGTGTGGTGGTACGCACTTTTA
The DNA here is from genome assembly GCA_036346955.1 of Dipus sagitta. NCBI lineage: Eukaryota > Metazoa > Chordata > Mammalia > Rodentia > Dipodidae > Dipus > Dipus sagitta. The sequence continues at coordinate 118,888,028 of CM070778.1, read as the reverse complement.
ATCCCAGCACTCAGGAGGCAGAGGTAGGAGGATCACTTTGAGTTTGAGGCTACCCTGAGACTACATGGTGATTTCTAGGTCAACCTGGGCTAGAGAGAGACCCTACCTCGAATAAAGAAAAAAAAAAAAACTTGACCATATATATATATATATATATATTCTTGTCATAAAAATGAAAAAATAATAGCAAGTTGGAAGATAAAATTAAGGACATCACCCTAAAAGTACAAACTATAAAAATAGAATAGAAACCTCGAAAAACCAAAAAAAAAAAAAAAGAAAGAAAAGAAACCTAAGCAAATTAGACTACAAACCCAGGGGGTGTTCTGCTAGAGCTCAGGAGAGAAGAGGAAGAAAATTTAAACAAAACATATTTTCACAAGTAAAGGACATGAGGACTCTTAGTTAAAAGGCCCAAAGAGAGATCTCTGACAAAGATCATTGTGAACTTTCAGAACACCGAGGACAAAGATTCTAGACTTTCAGAGAAAAGAACCAGCTATGTATCAATTCTCAGGAATTAAATTGGCTTCCAATTCCCAGAGAGCTGATGGTTACAATAAATGGAGAAAAACCTTAAAACTTTCAAGGTAACCTACAACCTAGAACTCTATACTCAATTTAACAGAGTCAACTATGGGGTAGAATAATTTCCAAACATCCAAGTTCTCAGAAGGTTTACATCCTCTGTGCTCCACCTTGTAGAACATTTGGAGTTTGTGTCACAAAACTGTAAGCCAAGGATACAAGAAAAGGTAATTTAACTTTGGAGGTAAGGTCATTCCCAGACGGCATGTGGGTATATAAACTAGAGTAGCGGGCTAGAGAAACGGCTCAGTGGCTAAGGTACTTGTCCACAAAGCACTAATGACCCAGCCTCAATCCCCCAGTGCCTATATAAAGCCAGATGCACAGTGACACATGCATCTGGAATTCGTTTGCAGTGGTCAGAGGCCCTGGTGGGCCCATTCCTCTCATTCTGCTTGTAAGTAAATAAATAGAAATAATAAAAACAAAGGCTGGCTGGGTGTGGTGGCGCATATCTTTAATCCCAGCGCTCAGGAGGCAGAGGTAGGAGAACTGTGATGAGTTTGAGGCCACCCTGAGACTACATAGTGAATTCCAGGTCAGCCTGGGGTAGAGTGAGACCCTACCTCAAAAAAAAAAAAAAAAAAAAAAAAAAAAAAAGGGCTGGAGAGATGGCTTAGTGGCTAAGACGCCTGCCTGCAAAGACAAAGGACCCAGGTTCGATTCCCCAGGACCCATGTAAGCCAGGTGCACAAGGTGGCACATGCCTTTGAAGTTTGTTTGCACTGGCTAAAGGCCCTGGTGTAACCATTCTATCTGCCTCTATCTATCTCTTTCAAATAAAAAATAATAATAACAATAAAGAAACAGGCAGATTGGAGGTGGATTAGAGATCAAGGCCATGACCTCCCCTACATTTATCTTGGGATAATATAGTCAAGAAGATTTGGTTCTTTCTGTTCTATACTTGGCTTGTTTTGACCACATCCCAATGAAACGTCTGCTATCACTCTTACACCCTCATCTCTCTTCACTCCACAGGAAGGCTCTGCGTTGTTCCTGAGAGATGGAGCTCAAATGTGGAAAATCCAATCCAAGCGTACGACCTCTATGGATGACTCTTCAGACTCTGACTGCCCCATAGCGGGGGCGGGGGCTTCCCAACATTCTCCTGTGTAATCATTAGAATCGTGAGCCGCCCCCCCCCCCCCCCCCCCGCCAAGCTCTCGTTAGGTCAAGCAATGACAAAGCAAAGAGCCAGCAGCACTTACAAAGAACAACACAAAAGCACTGAAATTGTGAACGGGTGTTACGAGACTGGAGCTATCCCTTCACCAGAGGTGGACGTGACATCACAGTGAATGGTGCAGATACAGCCCCAAAAGCATCCCAGGTAACATTATATATGTGGTAGCAATGAAGACACCTAGGCTCATAACAGAAGTTCTACAGTATTTGGGAGAAAAATGGTTTGAAACCAATCACAAGTAATGCCCAAGCAAAACAGGTTTAAAATTCAGTAGGCGAGCTGGAGAGATGGCTCAGTGGTTAAAGGCGCTTGACTGCGAAGCCTGCCAACCTGGGTTAATGCCCCCAGTTCCCACATGAACCCAGATGCACGCCTGCAGTCTGTCTGCAAGGGCAGGAGGGCCCTGGTGTGCTCACTTTCTCAAATAGTTTAAAAAGTAAAATTCGGCAGTCAGATTTGGACGTCTTCTTTGCCTACCACATGAGATCCTTCAAGACCTTTCTCCTTGCTAACCCCAAGGAGTCATAGTAACTACTGTACTCACCACATATAGCTGTTGTTTCCCCCCCGCTAAAATGGCATACCCTCTTACGTAGACATGCATATGCTGCTTAGAGACCAAATGCTAGCTTGGATACAAGGACAAAGCAGTAAATAAAAATTTCTGCCTTTCAATTTTGCTCTCGTGAGCGGAGAGCCTGAAGAATGGTCTCATGTCAGTGTTACAGAGAACCGTAGTGGGGGAGAATGAGGAATGCTAGGGAGGTGGATACGCTATTTTTAAACTCAGACAGGGAAGGTGACAAGTGACCACCAACTTTGAGGAAGGCTTATCAGCAGTAAGAGACTTCGAGGGAATAGTGTGTACTTGGTCCTCATCACAAGTGGTACTTATCACAGCGACAGCATCACCACTTCTCTGTAATGCCTCCGACCCAGCGGTTCTTGAAGGCAAAATCCTTCTTATCTCTGAACCTCCAACATTGAGCATGGGGCTTATATGTTCAGTTCCCAACCACTGTTTACAGATGACTAGAATACTGAGTAACTGGGTGTGGGAAGGTGGCTTTAGGTCTGGTGTGTGTAGGAGGAATGAATAGAACAAAATATTAACACACTCCATCAATTTACTGTGAATTTGTTCTCTGCAATAAAATTAAAGTCTTAAAGCTTAGAGTATAATCAGCTTAAATCACAATATGCTTCAAGATTTGTGGCTTAGTCACATTCTTAATTACAAAACAGGAAACATGCTGGCTTAAAACCTAGGTAAGAGTGTGAATATGAAGATGAAAAAAAAAAAAAAAACAAAACCCACCTGATGAACCGAAGAGCACCAGGATGAAGTACTAGGCAGAGGTAAGACTCCTGCTAGCTGGTTTGAGGACACTTTGGTTGAGACTGCTACCATAACTAATGCTCTGTATTCTTATGACAACAAATCATGTTGGTTGGCATTGAAGGATAGTGTCCCTGCCTCAGCAATGGCAGGCTCTACAGACAGTTTCTGAAGGACCAATATTGAGAAAATGCTTGATGCTACTGTTTTTCACAGCTCTTCTTTAAAGATCCAGTTTAGATTTAAATTGATAAAACTTGACAGAACCAAAAAATCCCTATCAAGCTTTGGGAAAGACACAATAAACTGAGGTACAGAGGAAGACTCTGACAAATGTAGACATCGGTGTAGCTCACCTGCAGAAGTGAGTCCTGCCCCAGCCATTCTGCTCCTTACTCAGACCAACAGCGCCCAAACATTGCTAAAGTATAGTTGATACCACCACACTGGTCAGACACATGAACAAGGCCCACTGAAAAGTCACAGCTTACCAAATAATTAATAATTGTGATGGAGTCAGTGCCCAGACCTGGGAATAGTTTGTACATGTTTAAAACCACTCATTGAAAGTAGGGAAGTTTTCAATTATGTTAACAAATCCTGAATAGTTCCAAATGTTAAATGATATTAAAAAGTTTTCTAGTTTTGGAGCTGGGTGTGGGGGCACATGCCTTTAATCCCAGTACTCGGGAGGCAGAGGTAGGAGGATCGCTGTGAGTTCGAGGCCACCCTGAGAATACATACTGAATTCCAGAATTGCAGGTCAGCCTGGACTAGAGTGAAACCCCACCTTGAGAAACATAAAAAAAATAAAAATAAAAAAAGTTTTCTAGTTCAGAGCTTTTTTTTTTTTTTTTTTGAGCTAGAGATTCATAATTCCAAAGACGTCTTGATTACTTTCCTATTGTTTCTTGGCTGTGTGGTTCCTAGATCCCAAAGGGAAATCATCCAGTGAAGTAACGGGAAATCTAAATTCTAACAAGTTTAATATTCAGTATTATTGTCTTTTTGAAACGGTCCTTTTGTGTACAGTAAGGGAAAACTTAGCTTCCTACCAGTGGAATCTTCTCAGGAAAATACTCCCACTACTGAGCAGAATAAACTCAGCATTTCAAGCCTGAGTTTAACCAGACCACTTTTCTACACACGGCAAATTAAGCCATGTAATTCTTGAAAAGGCGTGGAAAGGTTTCAAAGAAATATTTGAGAACATCTGCAAAAAACAACTATGACAACCATACAAATAAATGAATACACCAATTCCATTCAAGTTATGAAGACATTTCCCTTTAACTTATCCAAACATTTGCTTTCATGAAGTCATTTATTTCAGGGCAAATATAAGCTCATAATATTAAAATTCAAAACATTACAATATTTACAAGACAGTTGACAAGAGAAACTTTCTGGTACAAAAATAATACAGACACTGTATTTTCTCTTTAGCACCTGCCTGTAGAGCTCGTTAATTAATGAACATCAGAGGACTGACCAAAAGGGAAATGACTTATTCTACAGCTTCAGACCTTCCACATTCTTCTTCAAGTTAAGCAGCTCCTTTTCCTGCCTTCGTTTCTCCAGCTTGAATACTAACTTATTAGCTTTCTTCTCAAGTCTTCGTTCCTGTGTAAGAGGATGCTCAAGTTACATCTTTAAAGTGACAGACAGACAACATTCACAAAAGAACCCTCCCGGTCAGATAGCTCTCAGCAAAGTTCCCTTTTGGAACACACTTTTACCTTGCGCTCCTCCTTTATAGCTTGCTTTCTGGCTCTTTTATCTTCCCTGCTTTCATGCTTAGAACGTGGTTGGGTTGACACCCTGGGCAGATCACTGCCATTAATCATCTGCATCCGCTCAACCTGCTTGGCAGTCAGTCCTTTCTTAGGTAAGACATTGAGAGGGATTCCCGTTTTAGAAGATAGGTAGATTTGTTTGGGCTGAAACAAAGATAAAAGAATACTTATTTTCCATTCCAATTAAAAATAGCTCCCTAATGACATACTGGGTGCTTCCCTAATAGCACTGCCTCAAAGGGGTTACTGTGAGAAAATGTGTGCACTGCATTTTCTACACTGCACTTCTCAAGACACACAGGACACGAGGACTTACCTTTGGTTCATACTTGATAAGCTGAGGATGGTTGTATAAATTTGAGTATGTACCTTAAAAAAAACATATTATCAAATAAGTTTACTTTGAGTTCAGCAAAAGTGTGACTAAGTTCCTACTATATTCCCAGCCCTAGCAGTTTCACAGTGCACAAAATGAGAGTCTCTCTCATGAATGTTTTAATATTATTTATAGCTCAGTAACAGGAACATTACTCTTTTAAATTCTTTTCACAAATTCCCTAGTAGTCTAAATTCTACTAAAATATATACACTATTTCAAAACTAATGTGTATGACTTCAAAATCACTTTCATACTCTTGGCAGTATGCTGAGCAGTAAGATACTCACTGCAGATGGACTCACAATCCCACTTCTCTTTGGCTTCCTCAAGAACTATGGTGATAACCTCCTCCTCGGACTCAGCAAGCTCATTCACTGGCGGGTCTGGATCTTCAAAGGGCTCCAGACTATCCAACTTGACACAGCTTTTCGTTCAGTGTTTAGCAATGAAAACCAAGGATTAAAAAGATACTGTTATTACATTGCCCATGTCACTAAAACAGCTGTGGAGGCAACAGCAATTTCTAAAGTCCTCATACTTCCATGCCTACTTCATGTCAAACGTTCCTACATTCAGCTTTGCTTCTCCTTCCAGTGGGTTTCGGACATCCATCTGTTAGGTAGGTCAGATCTACCTGTACCTTTAAAGGGGTACATATTATGCAAGAGAGCAGCTCTCTAGAAAGCCAGGATTATTTAAGGCCTGGAAAGGATTAGCCTATCCAGCTCTCCAGAGTATGCATATAATTTACTCAGTATGTGTAATGCCTTTCCTCCTATGACAACTGTGCATTAGAGCTGCACAGAACACATACATGCATGTAATTCACTCAGTATGTGTAATGCCTTTCCTCCTATGACAACTGTGCATTAGAGCTTCACAGAATATGACCTTCCTAGCAGAGAAGAGCCACTCGACCTAGATGCAGAATGAACAAATAGTTCAGTGGCCACTGCTGCTAATCAAGCTGGGGAAGACACTTATCTGTTAGTCCTAACTATCTGCTTTTCATAAGATCCAGCAGTTCAGAAAAATGAAGAAAATACATACTTCTAAGTTTGAGTAATTCTTTAGCCTAAGGCTGAAGCAACACTCCAACTTCAATCTTTCTTCACATTTCCTACAACAACCTCAGTTATCCTACCATGGTGGCCTTAATCAAAGCACATGAAATGCTTCTTAGTTATGTTTCTACCATACTTTATAGTCGTAGGACTCTTAAAACCAAAAGGAAGGCAAAAGAGATGAGCATTATGAGTCAACTTTTCTTGAACATGTATTGTTTACTTAATATTGATCCTCCCCCCCCCCCCCCCCCGTTTGACCTGGAACTCACTCTGAAGTCCCAGGCTGGCCTTCAACTCCTGGTGGTTCTCCTACCTCAGCCTCCAAGTGCTGGGATTAAAGGTGGGATTAAATGCCCAGCTTCCTTAATGAGTTTTTGACTATATGTATCTTTCTACACAAATCAGTTATAAAGTACAGATCTTATTTGGAGATTAAAAACAACAACAACAAAAAAAAAAAAAGAAAGAAAGAAAAGCAAGGACAAGTGACCATACTTCTCTGCCTTCTCTTTATAGTAGTCATTCAAAACTTCCTGTAAACGGTTACTGTCTACTTGAATGGAACCTTCCAACTCAGCATTATCCAGAGCTCCAATTTCGACATCATCATATTGTTCATAAAACTTGAATATAAACAGAAAATTGTATCATGAAAAACCATAAAGATAGTATTATTTTTATTCCTACATAAATGAACAATGAACATTTGATTATAAAATCACAACTACTGTTAAAAATATTATCATTAACAATGGCACAGACCATTCTTTTATTCATTTATTTGTCTGTTTTTGAGGCAGGGTCTCACTCTAGCCTAGGCTGGTCTTGAACTCATGGCTATCCTCCTACTTCAGCCCTGAGTGGAGTGACTGAAGGCAAGAGTCACCAAATATAGCTTTAGAAGACATTGTAGGGCAGTACTTTCAGATTCACATTTAGTCTGAAAACAGGCTTACATTTAACACGACTATAAAAGCAGTTATTCTTTGGAGCTTGGAGAATAAAATGCCAAACAGAGATCTTTAGTTCAGAGTATATTACGAATACTTTTGAATTTCTTGTTTATACAGAAGACTGTGTTACTGAATAAACTATGTTCTTATTTAGATGGCGTTTATTCAGATGCTGTTAACACTGTCAGGCTTTGTCAGCGTACATGGGTGAAGTATCTTCTGATGAGAGAGGGACAGTCGGCTTCTTGACAGAGAGGGAAACTGACTGTGAGAACATAGCAGCAACGTCACAACCTGTGTATTGGATTCACCTTGAAACACAAGGTTCCTTCTCACTGCTCAGTTACTGAACAGTGTCAATCAAGTACTATGATATGTCAGATACCACTTTAGGGCTCCAGTCTCTGTCCTTGGGGAGCTCACCTTCTAACCTGAGACAAACCTATGTATCACAGACACAATTACGCAGCACATGTGAGAAGTAAATGCCATACGACAAGATAGCTGGGACAGAATCGCAGCAACAGTCTGCAGGAGGCGACTGTACGGCCTGGAGCCAGTCGTCCACAGCAGGCCCCAGTCTAGTGCACTTGGGGGTTTAAAGCACATGACACTGTTGCCTTTCTGTTCAGTGTGTCAGTTATGTCTGGAAACTCCAGTTATGAGTAAGTAAGAGAAATGGAATTTTGTTTATGCTCAAGCCATGATTAGCAAAGTAGCAAAATCCTGCAGATTCTGGCTCAGGTCAAAATCAAAACTCAAACACCAAAGTCAGGATGTTTGATTAGCTAACCTCTGGGACCTAAACACATTCTTTCCAGAATACAAATTAAGGTGATATTATGTGGTTTTAATGAGACAAGCTGCTTTTAATCTTGAAAGTTTCAGATTTTGATACCAATCTTTTCTAACAATGACACTTTTGGGGACTTCACCTTCTCAAACCTCTCATCATGTAGGGTCAGCTGCTCGTTTCGCCTCATGACTGAGGACGTCAGAGAATACTCTGTGAAGCGACTTTTGGTTTCCTCTTCCCAGAACAAGTGCTTTCGGAGGGCTTGCTGAGGGGTTCCAGGGGCAGACGTGTCACCGCCATCTGACAGGGGGCCGGCTGAGTCACAGTCGCCATCGCTCCCTCCGCTCTCATCATCCACATCTTCCCACTCATTGCCGTCTTCACTCGCTGACTCCCTGCAGCCAAGTCATAAATTGCTTGTCAAAACAACTTAAAGCCAATAAAGGAAGCAACCTTACACAACACCAGAGCGCTCGTCAGGAGAGGTGTCTCGGGGAAGCAGCGACAGGGATGTTTCTTGACCGAGCTCGCAGGCAGGGTAAGCAATGGCATGGCCATCAGGATTCCTGGACATCAGCCCCACCTGCTGATAGCACATCTCACAGTTAATTACTTTCTGCTCAAAATATACAAGTCTAGGACTAACTGTTCTGAAAAGTGTCATCCTACTGAAATGTGGTTGCCCTTCTATGAAGAAGCAACACATGGGTCATCTTTGAAACAAAGCCCACATACGGAATATCCATGCCCTCTTCCCCTCCTGCTGGTTTATTGGCCTGAAGAATAAAGTCATCTTCAAGCAGATTATCTGGATCATCAAAGTCAAAATCATCATCAAGCGCTGCAACAATGTCAGGATCAAAATCCAATCGAGGTCCTAAAAAGAACAGAAATACTGAGTCAGAACCCCTCAGAACACTGGTGTGGTAGGGGCACGATTGTGACCCCAGCACTTGGGAGGTGGAGGCAGGAGTTTTAGGTCATCATTAGCTACACAGTAAGGTCACAAAATACACAAAAAAGGCTGGGTGTGGTGGCGCACACCTTTAATCCCAGCACTAGGGAGGCAGAAGTAGGATTGCTGTGAGTTCAAGGCTAGCCTGAGACCACATAGTGAATTCCAGGTCAGCCTGGGCTAGAGTGAGACACTACATTGAACCCCCCCCCAACAAAAAAAAATATTAAAAAAATACACACAAAAAAAGAATTCCCAAGCAAGCACATTCACCTCACTTTATATAATTTGATATACTAAACTCTATGTATGCACTGAGTATAAAAGAATGATAGAAAACTTTTAAGTCAGTCTTGTTAGAGACACACACATGGAAGGAAAAGCCACCCCTCCCTATTCAGTGTTCCCTGGTAGAAACATGCTTCCACTATACACATGTATGATCAATTTTGTCTTTTTAGCAAGACTCAAAGCCTTCACCTGCAGAAGAAACTGGGTTCCAAATTCATCTGTTAGAAGTAACTCTTAAGTATTTGTAGAGTGTTAAACTGTCAGCCTTTTGGAGTATAAAATTTTAATAAATCCCAACCTGTTTCTTCAGTCTATTCTTCCATGAATTAAGGGGAAAAAAAAAACAACCTTTAAGTTCAAACTTTTACCTGACTTAGCTTCTAACGCCAGCTGCTACACAGGGCCACGCTTAACTCTCCAGCTGCATTTTTGTATTAATCCATGCCCCTCTTTCTGGTATGCTAAGATGTACACAGCTCCTGATATTTACATTCTCTTGCTTCTGCCTGCAGTCTTCTGTCTGGAACATCTCCTCCCTACCCCTTCCTCCTCCTTCCACCTGCCTGTTTCAGAAGTCAACTGGGGAATGGGAGATGTTGCTCCATAGTACAGCCCTTGCATAGCATGTGTAAATTCCTTGGTTCCATGCCCAGAACCAACAAAAGGAAATGAAATGAAGGAAGGAAGGAAAGAAAGAAAGAAATCAACTTGAACCTTCTCTGGGAAGCATGTCCAGCTCCCCGAGGCTGGGTCTGGGGGCCCTGGTATTTGTTCTTCAGGGCTGCAAATGTAATTTCCCATTGATTATCTTCCCAACTGACAGAAATGCTCAGGTCAAGGATTATGCTTCATTCTGGTTTGACCCAAGACCCTGCTACACACTGGCCACTCTGTAGAATAAATTAATGAATGAATGCTTCACGGTCAAGTGCTAGTCAATAAATACCAAACACTGTTTCTGTGTACTTTTGTGTCTGTGCAGACTACAATGGTGCTATTGAAAGCTCTTTTAAAAAGCATGTTTTCAGTGTATCTTGAGTACATGATAAAATGGGCTTCTATAAAATATTTGTATGTCCATGGGAGAAATTATGAAAGACAATAGATTATTATTCAAAAATGTAACAGATGATGAACACCATTGTTATCTTTGCAAGTGCTTGCATGAATACTGAAATTCTATTAGATCCCTACACAGTTTTTCATAACCTCTCCAAACAGGATCTCTGAAAATTTAATGGTATAACATAAAAGGCTGCTGACCACACTCAACCTTTTTTCATACTCTATTATCTGAATTATAGACACAGCTCAATTGTTTCAACTCTTCATTATGGACAGGAAAATCCTCTATCACGTTTCTTCTTACCAAACACAAAATTTATCCACGTGAAAAATTAAAGAACAGAAACACACCTGAAACTGGGGCTGCTTTATTTAACAATCCAACATCTTCCTCAAATTCTGATGCAAACACTGATGAAGGCAACTTAATTCCAGTGTGCTTGAAAAAGAAATTACATACTGTTAGGATTATTTAGGAAATACTCCTCAATGACTATACTAGATTGAAAAGTATCTCCTCAAAATTACTCCAAGGAGAAAGTGGGGAGAGGGAGGGAATTACCATGGGATATTGCTTACAATTATGGAAGTTGTCAATAAAAAATTAATAAATAAATACTGGTCAACATTAAAAAGAATTACTCCCAAGGGCTGAAGAGATGGCTCAGTGTTTAAAAGCGCTTGCTGTACAAACATAAGGTCCCAAGACTGCATAAGTTCAACTCCCCAGCATGCATGTAAATAGCCAGGCACAGCCATGCTGATCCATAACCCAGTCCTTGGGGTTGAGGGTGGGGGAAAACAGAATCGTCGTGGCTTGTTGACAGAAAAATGGCAGCTCTGTCTCAAGGAAACAAGTAGATGAGCAAAGAGGAAGACGTCTGATCCACTATTCTCTGGCTTCCACACGGCTGCACACATGTGTGCACACTCCATACACATCACACAAACTGCACCAAAAACCATAAAAAAATTTCTACCTAGCCTCTCAGATTGTAATCCTATTTGAAATAATGTTTGCTATGGCTCATGCCCTCTGAAGCTCAAGTCAATTGTGTGTTACTAGATCAATAGTTGAGAGTGATCTACTAACAAGTCCTTGGCTAGGTCTCTCGTGTGCTTCCGTGACAACCTGTCCTCCTTTAGGTCTCGGCCAGGAAGGCTAACACCAGATGCAGTCCCTTGACCCTAAACATGAGCCAAATGAGGCCTCATTTCTACTCAGCGCATGTCAGATTGTGTGTTATTAGTGACAGACACTCTCTAAGTCCTGTATATAATTAGTTCACATTGATTATCCACCGCCTGGCTTGCTGTCATAAAAGGTCATAGAAGACACTGAGATGGAGGAAGACTGGAGTGATGCATCAACAAGCCAAGGAACTCTAAGGACGGATTGTTGGCAAGTTCCAGAAGCTAGGAATTAGATAAATGACAGATTCTCTCTGAGCCCACAGGAAGAAAATCACCCTTGCCAATAACTTGATCTCAGACTTCTGACTTTTAGACCCAGCAGAGAATAAACGTCTGCTATAAATCATTCTGTTTGTGGTAATTTAGGACCACTATACCAGAAAATCATTACTACCACACCGTGCAATCTCTCACCTGTGTTGGTATACATTCTAGATGTTCCACCATCACCCAATGTTGTTTCTATAGTTTGTTCAATATTTCTGATCTAGTCAGTTTTGGCAATTACAAATGGAGGATTAAAAAGTACATAAAAGGCTAGGTTAATGGCTTAAAGTCACCCTCAACACAACTGGGGTGGGGGGGACCTGCCAGCAGCACCAGGTCTGTATAAATACCTGCTCTCGTTTGTACTTTAAGTATTAAAGTGCTCTGCACTTTCACTGGGGTTAATATTAATAGGCAGTTCATTACAATCTATGCTGTTCTTTTCATGGCTGTTTACAGTGAAATATTTAAAGGTTTCACAAGTTATATTCTTTCTTAGAGAACACTTAGTGGTCCTGAAGCAGATGTTATCACACAGAATGTCACCTGTTTTTCTCTGAAAATGTGCTGCCTAACATAACCGTGACTACTAATCAAGTTCTGGGGCTGAAGGGATGGTTTAGCAGTTAAGTGCTTGCCTGTGAAGCCTAAGGATCCTGGTTCGAGGCTCAATTCCCCAGTACCCTCATAAGCCAGATGCACAAGCTGGCACGTGCATCTGGAGTTTGTTTTCAGTGGCTGGAGGCCCTGATGAACCCATTCTTTCTCTCTCTGTCACTCTCAAATAAGTAAATAAAATAAAAAAAAAATTAAAAAAAATCAAGTTCTGAACCTGGCTGGAGAAATGGCTTAGCAGTTAAGGTGTTTACCTGGGAAGCCTAGGGACCTAGGTTAAAGTCCCCAGTACCCACATAAAGCCAGATAGATGCACAAAGTGGTACATGTACCTGGAGTTCGTTTGCAGTGGCTTGAGGCCCTGGTGTGCTCATTCTCTCTGTCTGCCTCTTTCTCTCTCGAATAAATAAATACACTTTTAAAAGTTTTTTGTTTGTTTGTTTGTTTGTTTTTTGAGGCAAGGTCTTTCTAGCCCAGGGTGACCTGGAATTCACTATGTACTCTTAGGGTGGCCTCAAACTCAAGGTGATCTTCCCAACCCTGCTCCCAAGTTCTGGGATTAAAGGCATGTGTCACCACACCCGGCAAAAAAGAGTTCTGAGGGCTGGAGACATGGCTCAGTGGTTAAGGTGCTTGCCTGGGAAGACTAAGGTCCCATGTTTGACTCTCCAGGTTTCCTGTAAGCCAGACGCACAAGGTGACACAAGTGCACAAGATAGCAGACATGTCTGGAATTTGATTGAAGTGGCTGGAGGACCTGACTTGCAATACTCTCTCTCTAGAACTCACTCTCTCACACTAGGGGGAAAAAAAGGCCAGTCTATTGGGCTTACCTCAAAAAAAAAGTTTTGAATCCATCTAAAAGCTGTTAATTTTGATACCTACTACTAGTGAACTGTCTCCTAATGACGTAGATGTGAGCATACCTATCTAACTGTAGGTGGGGACATGGCATATCTTCATACTGACACTGTTTATTGCCCCAAACTGTCATTCTAATTTGAAAACAGGCAAGTGATTTCTTCATTCATTTTCATGCTCACACTTTCACACTTTAAATGCTAAGAAGGCTTACTGGAATTAAAGTCTCTTCTTTCTCATCTTCCCTGTCAAACGAGCCGATGGTACTGGCAGGGATGAGCTCCGAGGGCCCCGACGGCTCCTTCAGGTGCTGCAGGTAGTCATAGTTGTCATCGAAGAACACGCCATACTTCCTCTGCTCAGCTCGTCTTTCTTCATCACTTTGCTTGAATAAGAAACAGAATGAATTCTCATCAGCAGGAAAGAAAAACGAAATTAAGAAATTTGCAGGGAAATGGATGGATCTGGAAAGGATTATACTAAGTGAGGTAACCCAGGCCCAGAAAGCCAAATGCTGCATGTTCTGTCTCATATATGGATCCTAGCTACAAATGTTCAGACTTAAGCCAGGCATGGTGGCACACACCTTTAATCCCAGCACTCGGGGGGCAGAGGTGGGAGGATCGCTGAGAGTTTGAGGCCACCCTCAGACCACATAGTGAATTCCAGGTCAGCCTAGATGCACAAGGTGGCATGTACTTCTGGAGTTTGTTTGTAGTGGCCAAACACCCTGGTGCACCCATTCTCTCTCCCTCCCTGACTCTTTGTCTCTCTCAAATAAATAATTTTTTTTAAAAAGATCAGTCTGAAAAAAATTAGTAGTAGAGGCCAATAAGCTACAAAGTGCTATAAGTGAGGAAGGAGAGTGAATTACTGGGGGTGGAAGGGCCTAAGTGAGGTCAGTGGAAGAGACTGAGAAAGGAGGGCTAAAGGGAGGGCTAATAAAAATTCAGGAGGAGGGCTGGCGAGATGGCTTAGTGGTTAAGCGCTTGCTTGTGAAGCCTAAGGAGCCCGGTTCAAGGCTCAAATCCCCAGGACCCACGTTAACCAGTAGCACAAGGGGGCGCACACATCTGGAGTTCGTTTGCAGTGGCTGGAAGGCCTGGTGCGCCCATTCTCTCTCTATCTGCCTCTTTCTCTCTCTGTTACTCTCAAATAAATAAATGAACAAAAATAAATTTAAAAAAATTCAGGAGGATATGTGTGGTGGTTTGATTCAGGTGTCCCCCATAAACTTAGGTGTTCTGAATGCTAGGTTCCCAGCTGATGGAGATTTGGGAATTAACGCCTCCTGGAGGCAGTGTGTTGTTGGGGGCGGGCTTATGGGTGTTATAGCCACTTTCCCCATGCCAGTGTTTGGCACACTCTCCTGTTGCTACTGTCTACTTTATGTTGACCAGGGAGTGATGTCCACCCTTGGCTCATGCCATCGTTTTCCCCTGCCATCCTGGAGCCTTCCCCTCAAGGCTGTAAGCCAAAAAAAAAAAAAAAAAAAAAAAAAACCTCTTTTTCCCACAAGCTGCTCTTGGTCGGGTGATTTCTACCAGCAATGCAACCCTGATTGCAACAGCATGAATAAGCCATTTGGAAACGTACTTTTTTGAACAATGATGCACCCAGAAGCCATAGATTCTTACTAGAAAAATTTCAGTGCCAGGGATAGGATATCTTCCAGTGAGTTGTTAGCCAAGGAGGTCCCTAATTTCCCACCAGAAATAGATGGTAAGACCCTATTGCTGAAGACTCTTCATGCTTGGGCTGCAAGGTTACTGAGAAGTCAAGCTGGAAAGGAGCTGAAAACCTCCTCTCTGTAGGCCAGCTAACAGAAAGCTGGAAAAAGCTGTGCTGCACGCAACCCTATGGAGACAGAAGTTATCAGTGGAGATGAACAACTGTGGACGTGGCAAAACCTTAAGTTTGGCCAGCCAGGTCAAATGAGCCAACGGGTACAAAAGTGGCATGCCTATTATGGGGAAAACCAACCACTTATTAATTGGACTGAAGGCCTGCTGCACAGGAGAAAATACATGCCTGGTACTGAATACCTATGACGGGGGAGGTCATGAGCACTAGGGGTGTAACACCTGCTGTTGTCTGGCTAAATGCATATATTATGCTCACCAAACTGCCCGGTAAGCACTTCTCTTAATGTTTATACCCATATATTACTGCTACTCTCACTTTTGGTTAGAGAAGCTTTGCTCTTCAGATGGCAGTGACCACTGGGATGACTCAAAAGGCAACATAGTGCTGAGAAGAAGTGACAGGGTAGTGTTCTGCAGTGCGACATCTCTATCACATCGTCCAAGGCTCAGGGTCCATTGTGAAAGAGATGGTGGAAAGAATGTAAGAACCAAAGGAAGGGTAGGACTGCTTACAATTTGCTCTTCCAGACACAAAATGGCCTGGATATCCATGACCTCACAGTGCCTGATACTACCTACACGAGACCTTCATAATAGGAGGAAAAGATGATGACATCAAAATAAAAGAGAGAATAATTGAGAAGGGGAGGGGAGGTGATGGAGAGTGGATTTGTGAGGGGGGAAGACGGGGGCACTATCATGGTTTATTGTATATAATTATAGAAGTTGTCAATAAGCAATAAAATAAAAAGAAGCCAGGTGTGGTAGCACACACCTTTAATCTCAGCACACTTGGGAGGCAGAGTAGGACTGCCATGAGTTCGAGGCCACTCTGAGACTACATAGTGAATTCCAGGTCAGCCTGGATTAGAGACCCTACCTTGAAAAAGCAAAACAAACAACAAAACCCAGAATGAAATCAGCAGCCCTTCACGGATACAGGCCAGGATGGTACAATGCGCACAACTTCCAGAACAGGACGCAGGTGGCCAGGTGGCACATGAACACTGGCTGGCAGGAATTAGACAAAGAATGCCTGACAGAACTTCTTAATCAAAATGCCATAGGAGACTAAAATGGAATTAAAACCAGCTAGGTATAGTGGCATATACCTGTAATCACCCAAGAGGCTGAGACGAGCCAAGCAATGTCTGCTGCAGTCACCTTTGTGTTGCTGCACAAGGAACCTGACCAAAAACAGTTCATGGGAAAGGGTTTATTTTGGCTTACAGACGTGAGGAGAACCTCCATGATGGCAGGGGGAAATGATGTCATGAGCAGAGGGTGGACATCGCCTCCTGGCCAACATCAGACAGACAACAACAGCAGGAGAGTGTACCAAACACTGGCAAGGGGAAGCTGGCTCTAACATCCATAAATCCGCCCCCAACAATACATCACCACTAGGAGGCTCCAATTTCCAAACTGCCACCAGCTATGAACCTAGCATTCAGAACACATAAGTTTATAGGGGACACCTGAATCAAACCACCACATTCAGATCCTGACCCCCATACACTGATGATCATCCATGATGTAAAATGCAATACATTCAGTCCAACTTTCTTTTTTTTTTTAAATTTTTTTTTGTTATTTTTATTTATTTGAGAGTGAAACAGAGAGAAAGAGGCACATAGACAGAGGGAGAGAGAATGGGCGTGCCAGGGCCTCCAGCCACTGCAAATGAACTCCAGACGTGTGCGCACCCTTTTGCATCTGGCTAACATGGGTCCTGGGGAATCAAGCCTCGAACTGGGGTCCTTAGGCTTCACAAGGCAAGCGCTTAACCCCTAAGCCACCTCTCCAGCCCCAGTCCAACTTTCAAAGTCCACATAGTTTTTTTGTTTTTGTTTTGCTTTTTTGTTTTTTGAGATAAGGTCTCACTCTAGCTCAGGCTGACCTTTAATTCACCATGTAGTCTCAGGGTGGCCTTGAACTCATGGCAATCCTCCTACCTCTGCCTCCTGAGATTAAATGTGTGCGCCACCATGCCTGGCTTTGAGAACCACATAGTTCTTATCAATCCCAATGATAATGTTCAAACATCCCCAGATTCAGAGGTCTTTCAATGGAGCCAATAGCAAAAACAACAAAATCAAAACAAAACAAAAACAAACCCATAATGGCATAAAATAAACATTCACAATGCAAAAGATGGCATTGGGCATAGCAAAGAAATAATCAACCACTACAAGATTTAAGACTAACAGGGCAAACATCAAACTCTGTAGCTCCAAGACCAACAACTCCAGCTAGTGACAAGTCTTCAAGTCTGGTAATTCTAACCAGTGACGAGTCTCTGGAGTTCCAATTCCGTCCCTCCAGCTAGGCTACTCACAGTACGGGAAAACTTCACCTGGGTCAGGCAGCAATCCTTGGCAGCAATCCCATAGTACTGGTATCTCCACTGGGTCTCTTCTGCAACCCACAGTTTCATCTTCATGGCTCCACTGGGCCTCCACACAGGTATTCCAACAAACCTGCTTCACATTGCCCATGGCCATTTTTAGAAAGCAAGACTACTCTGCAAATTCAATGACCCTCTCTTTGCTGCATTTGTTATACTCCACAGTACCAGGCAGGGTACCAATCTGCTAATCTAGGGTGGAATAAAGCAGATATTAAAGAATAGGACATTCCTTTAGCATTCAGGCCCCTTCCAAAGAGTATGCATATTCCTGTTGTCCCAATGCAGATCAGCTGGTTCAATATCAATGGTTGTAATCTCTCAAACAATTGCAACTGAATGGACAGCAGTTTTGGCCCCAAAATTTCATTTTTTTTTTTTTTTTTTTTGTGCCATATCCCTCAGCTCACACCAGTCCACTTCTAGACAATGCAACCCTACACAAATTCTCAGGACATGGGCATAACAGCAAGCCTCTCACACAACTGCTTCTAGAATAGTCCAGGCAAAGCTCTTTCTCACCCTCATAAGCCAAACCTCACAGCCCATAGTTACTGCATTCAGGCCTTTCAACTCTGACCAAAACAGTCATCAAGCTGTACTTACAGGACTGCAAGGCATCTCTTGGGCAAAGGCTTCAAATCTTTCCACACTCCTCTTGAAAATCAGCTCCAAAAGGCCAAAAGCCTCATGTTTCTAGCAGTAACGACCCTACTTCTTCTTCTTTTTTTTTGGTTTGGTTTTTCTTTTTAAGCATATTTCATTTATTTACTTATTTGAGACAGAGAAAGGCAGAGAGAGAGAGAGAATGGGCACGCTAGGGCCTCCAGCCACTGCAAATGAACACCAAATGTATGTGCCCCCTTGTGTATCAGGCTTATGTGGGTCCTGGAGAATCGAACCGGGATCCTTTGGCTTTGCAGGCAAACGCCTAACCACTAAGCCATCTCTCCAGCCCAACCCTACTTCTTGATAACAATTTTACTGTTGTAGGCAGCTTTACGTTGCAGCACAAAGAACCTAACCAAAAACAATGAATGGGAGGGAAGGTTTTATTTTGGCTTACAGACTTGAGGGGAAGCTCCACAATGGCAAGGGAAAGCTCCACAATGGCAAGGGAAAATGATAGCATGAGCACTGAGGGTGGACATCACCTTCTGGCCAACATCAGCACAAGAGTGTGCCAAACACTGGCAAGGGTAAGCTGGCTATAACATGCATAAAGCCAATGTCATTTCCAGGAGGCTCCAATTCCCAAATTGCCACTAGCTGGGGACCAAATATTCAGAACATGTAAGTTTATGGGGGACATCTGAAGCAAACCACACACTGTCTCAAAGACAAAATAACCCTCCCCGCCCCCCTGCCAAGACAGCACACAAAAACAGGAATGAGAAATCCTTCAACTAGACATTTCTGTGCAACAATTCAAGTGAAGAAATATGCGCAACACATACACACAAACACAATGCCTTTGGAGAGTTAGAAGGAAAGATTTGGGGACTTTGAGAGGTAAGTGTAATTTCTTGTATTTATAAGCAAAGGAAACGTCAGTGAGCAAAGAAACCCAGGCTTTACTGAAAAGCTAATCTATGGCCAATGTCTCCCAAACCTTTTCTGTATTACCCACCCTTAGTAAGTATATGCTAACATAAGTCAAATCAATCTTTTCACAGCTCCCTAGCATGTTCAGATGGTTTACATCTCATGAGATGAGTGACCAGGAAGCACCACAAAATGGAGAAGTTCCAAAGATGACCGTGCAGTGACAGGATGCAAGGGGAAGCAGAGACTAAACATGTGGCTACACCCTAAGAACATCACAGCATTGTAGCTTGGGATTGCGGGAATAGTTTCTATTGCTCTACAAAAATTTTCACTACATATTGCTGCAGACTCCGCATACTTGGGCTGCAAGGCCACTGAAAAAATCCTGCTGAAACTGAGCTGATAACCTCCTCCATGTAGACCAGCTGACAGAAAGCTAGAAAAAAGCCATGCTGCATGCAGTTCAATGGGATAGAGAGAAATCATCAGTGAAGATACTCAACAGTGGACACTGCAAGCCTTATATTTGGCCAGCCAGGCCAAATGAGCCAACGGGTGCAATAGTGGCACATCTGTCATGGTGGAAACCAACTGCCATCTAATTGGACTGGAGGCCCACTCCATGGGAGGGAATACATCCCTGATACTGAAAACCTAAAACAGGAGTAGTCATGAGCCCTAGGGGTGTAATGTCTGCTGCTGTCTGGCTAAATGTATATACTATGCTCACCAAACTGCCCAGTAAGCACTTCTCTTAATGATCATACCCTTATATTAATGCTACTCTCACTTTTGGTAGAGAATCTTCTCTTTTCAGATGGCAGTGACCTTGGGATGACTCAGAAGGCATCATGGTTCTGGAAAGACGTGACAGGAGTGCTCAGAACTGCAATATCTCTATCACACCTTCCTTGCTCAGGGTCTATTGCGGAAGAGGTGGCAGAAAGAATGTAAGAGCCTAAGGAAGGGTAGGACTCCTTACAATGTGCTCCTCCAGACACAAAATGGCCTGGATATCCATGACCTCACAGTGCCTGATACTACCTACACAAGACCATCATAATAGGAGGAAAAGATGATGACATCAAAATAAAAGAGAGACTGATTGACAGGAGGGGATATGATGGAGAATGGAGTTTCAAAGGGGAAAGTGAGGGGAGGGAGGCATTCCCATGGGATATTGTTTATAATCATGGAAGTTGTTAATAAAAAAATAAAATAAAAAAATTTCACTTCAGTATCTCCAAGAAGCTTAATCTTCCCAATCAAAATAAACTATGCATGCAAAACATTAAAAAATCTACATATATCCTAAAAACTGAGCTCTGTATCACTTCCTAGAGGACTAGTTATCTGACAGTTAACAGGTAGCCACTAAAAACTAGTAAGATCAAAAGAGAAAAGCCGGGCATAGTGGCACACAACTTTGATCCCAGCGCTCGGGAGGCAGAGGTAGGAGCATCATTGTGAGTTCAAGGCCACCCTGAGACTACATAGTGAATTCCAGGTCAGCCTGAGCTAGAGTGAGACCCTACCTCAAAAACAAACAAACAAACAAACTTATTAGCTAAGCCAGGCACGCCTTTAATCTCAGCACCGGGATGGAAGAAGTAGGAGGGTCGCTGTAAGTTCAAGGCCACCCTAAGACTACACAGTGAATTCCAGGTCAGCCTGGGCTAGAGCAAGACACTATCTGGTAGAAAAAAAAAAAGACAGAAAAAGAGTACATGCGCGTGCACCAAAAACTTACTAAAGAGTAGGACCTACTTTCTGTGTGGGCAACAGAACCCTTTGTGGCGCAGTCTCATCCGCTGCTAAAGGATCTCGCTGGCTCCGGTGGACCAAATGAAAAGACACTGCTTTCTTCTTCTCTATGAATGGCTTTTTCTTCCTGTGAGGCTATAAAGGAAAGGAATCAGAACAAATCATTAGAACAGAAAACAAGAGCAAATAATATTACAATCTACACAGGTACTCTCTTTTAAAAATATTTTATTTATTTATGAGAGAGAGAATGGGGTGCAGGGCCTATAGCCCATGCATGTGCCACCTTGTGCACTTGGCTCACATAGGTACTGGGGGATTGAACCCAGGTCCTTAGGCTTGGCAGGCAAGTGCTTTAACTGCTAAGACATCTCTCTAGCCCCACACAGGCCCTTTCAACAAGTTATGTGAATGGTCAAACTATTGTTTTAAAATCTAACTTCTAGGGCAGTCAACAGGGGTGGCGTTCTATCCAATCCATAGTTACATTCTTGAACACACATCGGTTGGGCACCTACTATGTGCCACACCTTGATATGGGAGGTGGGTATATACCAGTAGGAAAGTCAGAGAAAGCTCCTGTTCTTAGCAAGTCAATCAGGAGATAATTTTAAGAGCCTGTTGTGGTGGCGCACAGCTTTAATCCCAGTACTAGGGGGGCAGAGGTAGGAGGATCGCCATTGAGTTTTGAGGCCAGCCTGGGATTAGAGGGAGTGAATTGTTGGTCAGCCTTGGCTAGAATGAGACTTGTACCTCGAAAAACCAAAATAATAATAATCATCTTTAAAAAATATTTCATTTATTTGAAAGAGAAAGAGGCAGAGAGAGAATGAGAATGGGCGCGTTCTCTAGCCACTGAGAACGAAGTCCAGACACATGTTTTGAGAAACATTCGCCACCTTGAGCATCTGGCTTACATGGGTCCTGGGGAATCGAACCTGGGTCCTAAGGCTTCACATGCAAGTGCCTTAACCGCCAAGGGTTAAAAAGGCGAGTCACAAGCAAGCGTGGAGTCGACAGTTCCATATTGGGTACATCACTTTACCAACTTGTAAATAAAGCCAGGACACCAACATCTAACGTTTAAATGTTTCATCACTCCTCCCTACAGCCTCACTTCAGTGTTGAACACTGATTTTCTTTTTTTCCCCCCTAAACTGAGCAGCTAAACAAGGTGGCTTTCTTTGGGCCCAACTTTCCTGTCCCTCCCCTGTCAGCACCCCAGCCTGGAAAGGAGAAACTCCAGTTCTGCCTGGACCCGGAAGCAGGGGGCGGAGCATCCGTGTAGAGTGACAGCAGGGCGAGTAGCAGGCCTCGGGGCGGGGGCGAAAGGGAGACCTGCTCCCCCCGAGGCCCGTGAAGTGTACTTGGGGTGCTGGGCGCGCTCCACTTCGGGTCACGGTGCCGCCAGCCCCAGGGACCTGGACACCCGGCTCTGAGCAGAACCAAGGCCGTCTTCGGCTGACGCCCCTCCGCCCGCCGGGACGCCCCGGGCTTGCTCACCATGCTGCGGCCGAGAGGAGCGGCGACACTAGCGCGCACGGGGGCCGGGGGAAACCGAGGCGCGGCCGGGGGCTCCCGACCCACGTGGAAACACAGCTCCCGGCGCTACGTCACGCCGTCGTGGGCCGACGGACCAATCGCAGAGCCGCCGCTGCGTCGGTGGCGGCCGGAAGTTACGCAGTGCCTCGAGCCGGCACCACGCTAGCGAGGACGCTGGGGGGCGGGGCCAGCAGTGGACTCCACCCCCTGGTGGGCGGCGCCTATCTGTGCGCGAGAATTGCTGCCACGCCTTTGAACCCAGCTCTAGGGAGGCAGAGGTAGGAGAATCACAGAGGGTTCGAGGCCAGGCTGAGACTCCATAGTGACTTCCAGGTCAGCCTGAGCTACAGCGAGACTCTACCTCGGAAAACCAAACAGTAAAATAAAAATAAATGAAATATAGCTGGACGTGTTGGCTCACACCTTTAATCCCAGCGCTCAGGAGGCAGAGGTAGGAGGATCGAAGAGGGTTCGAGACCAGTTTGACACTACTTAGTGACTTCCAGGTCAGCCTGAGCTACAGCGAGACCCTACCTCGGAAAACCAAAAAAAAAAGGGGGGGGGAGGGCTTTCTGTCTCCACATTAGAGCCTTGAATCTAGCCTCCCAATTGACTGAAATCCTCACCTATTGCGAACTGTGAAAAAACAAAAGAGCCCTGTACAGAGGCTGGGGACATGACTGAGTTTGCAGGCACTTGCTTGTAAAGCAGATCGACCCCAGGTTTGAGTCCCCAGTACCCATAGAAGTTCAAAGTGGAGCATGCATCTGGAGCTCATCTGGAAGCAGCAAGAGGCCCTGGTGTGCCCATGCTCGCCCTTCCTTCCTTCCTTCCTTCTTTTCGTTCGTTCTTTCTTTCTTTCTTTCTTTCTTTCTTTCTTTCTTTCTTTCTTTCTTTCTTTTTATTTGAGAGCAGCGTCTGGAGTTCATCTGCAAGCAGCAAGAGGCCCTGGTGTGCCCTTGCACTCTCTCTCTTTTTTTTCTTTTTTTTTATTTGAGAGCGACAGACAGAGAGACGGAGAGAGAGAGAGAGAATGGGCACGTCAAGGCCTCCAACCACTGCAAATGAACTCCAGATGTGTGCGCCCCCTCGTGCATCTGGCTAACGTAGTTCCTGGGGAATCGAGCCTTGAACCGGGGCCCTTAGGTTTCATAAGCAAGCGCTTAACTGTTAAGCCATCTCTCCAGCCCCACTGCTTCTCTTCCTCTCCTTGCAAATAGTACGATTCCCTCCCCCCGCCCCCGCAAAAAAAAAAAAAAAAAAAAAAGCCCTATACCGGTACACCCAAGGGAGATGGTTGGTCTCAGAGAGTTCAGGTTCACTTGCTTTTGGATGAAGGTAAAGTTGTTTGCCTAGCAACAGAAGACCCTGGGTTTGCTCATCTTGGAGGCTGTGCTAGACTTCCTCAGGTTAGATTTCTGCAGTTTGATGGCCTACACCCATCTCTCCCTTTAACAAAATCTCTGAAAATGTTGGTTGTAGGAGTATATGAATTAATCAAATTATATTAAAATCAAAGTAGAATAGATAAAATACTGGTCTTCCAAGTTGTTCTTTTTTTTTTTTTTTTTTTTTGAGATAGTCTGTGTAGTTCAGCTATGGACAATGATCTTGAACTTCTGATCCTCCTGCCTCCACCTCTCAAGGCGCATACCACTACACTGGGTTTATTTGGTAATGAGGACGTAACCAGTAACCCAGGTCTGGACCAAGCTAGGCAAGCACTCTACCGATTGAGCTACATAAGGCTTCCAACACATGCTGAAGAACTCATAGGTTTTCTTGGGTAAAAGTATTAGAAACCAGGCTGAAGAGATGGCTTAGCAGTTAAGGTGCTTGCCTGCAAAGCCAAAGGACCAAGGTTCTATTCCCTAGGACCATGGTAATCCAGATGCACAAGGTGGCACATGTGTCTGGAGTTTGTTTTCAGAAGCTGGAGGCTCTGGCATGACCATTTTCTCTCTGCCTCTTTCTCTCTCAAATAAATAAATAATAAAAACAAGTGATAGGCTACACGTGGTGGTATACACCTTTAATTCCAGCACTCAGGAGGCAGAGGTAAGATGATTGCCATAAATTCGAGGCCACTCTGAGACTACAGAGTGAATTCCAAGTCACCCTGGGCTAGATTGAGACCCTACCTCAACCCCCCCCCCAAAAAAGTGATAAAAAGCATTCAAATATCAGTAGACCTTTTCTCATTTTGTGTTTCCACTTCCTAATTTTTGGTGCTTTTCCCAATGTTTGCATTCTCTTGAAATGTATCTATAATTATGTCCATTGTATTACTGCTGGAAATATTTGTGAGCTATTATTCATTGTGTATAACAAAAATGAGAGAATCAATTTAAGCTAGGACCAAAACACTTGTCAGGAGAAAATGCTTTGTAACAAGTACTCTGTAGCATTTTTATATGTCCAGCCTTATTATTTCTTATATGGAAATAAGTTCCATAAGAGTTGTAATTGTTTCACTTCAGTCTGCTTTATTTACTACTATATCTAGTGGATATATACTTGACATACTCAACAAATATTTTTTTTAAGTGAATTAAGGTTTTGTCATTGTGGTGATTTGATTCAGGTGTCACCCATAAACCTAGATGTTCTGAATGGTAGGTCCCCAGCTGATGGCAATTTGGGAATTAATGCCTCCTGGAGCCAGTATGTTATTGGGGGCGGGCTTATGGGTGTTATAGCCAGCTTTCTCTTACAAGTGTTTGGCACATTCTTCTGTTGCTGTTGTCCATCCACCTTATGTTGGCCAGGGGGTGATGTCCACCCTCTGCTCATGCCGTCATTTTCCACTGCCATCATGGAGCTTCCCCTCAAGTCTATATGCCAAAATAAAACCCTTTTTCCCACAAGCTGCTCTTGGTTGGGTGTTTTCTGCCAGCAATGCGAACTTGACTGCAACAGTCCTTTTACCTGAATTATCTCATATTTCCCATACCACAACACCTTGAGAAAGTATGACAGCTTGAATAAAATGTCCCCCATAGGTTCATGTGTTTTGAGTACTTGTCCCTAGCTGGTGGTGATTTGGGAAAGTTCTGGAGCCTTAAAGGTAGTGGAGCCTTGATGGAGGAGGTGTCATTGGGATAGACCTTGTCATTTCTTAGTACAGCCTACATGGTGTTCAGTGCTAACTCACTTAGACTACTTCCCACTGATGTGGCGATATGACCCAGGCTTTCTTCACCAAGACGAGACTTCCCCTCAAGACCATAAGCTGTAATATATCCTTTCTTCCTATAAACTGCTTCTGGTAGGATGTTTTGTCCCAGCAGCAAGAAGGTAACTGCTACAGAGAGGTTCTATTAACTTTATCTTACTGTAAACTGAAGTCCACGTGGTGGGGGTGGGGCGGGGGGAGAGCCACACTTGTATTGAAGATTCTGCAAAGCTGAATGACTGACGAGAGCTTCATGACTGTGGAGTGTTGGGATGTGGCCAATCTTGTCCTATCTTTAGGGTCTTTAATAGTCCCCCATTGCCTACCCCTTTACCTGATCTAACACCCTTCTGACTATGAGGTAAAACATTCGACACAGATTCTTGCAGACCATTTGCTTCCACCAACACAAAAGCCAAGAATGTCATCAAATAGCATCTATTGCAGAGTGCTCCCCCCGACTTTGCTGTAAGCTGTGGTCCCCACCAATGTATTTGGTAAGTGCATTGATATATGCCCTTTTCTTTCTTTCATTCATTCATTCTTTTTTTGTAAACACAAGCCCAACAGACTGGCCTTTTTTTTAATGCAAGAGAGAGAGAGAGAGAGAAAGAGAGAGAATTGGCATGCCAGGACCTCCAACCACTGTAATAGAACTCCAGACGCTTGCTTGTGCCACCTTGTGCTCATGTGTGACCTTGCGTGCTTGCATCATCTTGTGCATCTGGCTTATGTGCGACCTGGAGAGTTGAACATGGGTCCTTAGGCTTTGCAGGCAAGTACCTTAGCCATTAAGCCATCTCTCTAGCCTTGACCTTTTGTTTTCTAACAATAAAAGCACCTGTAACTGCTTCCATGGGGGAATATGTTATTTAGGGCACCCTGAATCCATGTTCCTGCACCATTTGGCTCCAAAATAAATTAGTTGTCATTCACTTTTGCAACATTACAGATATTAAAAATGAGGTATCAACCATGAGTTCGGGGCCACTCTGAGACTACATAGTGAATTCTAGGTCAGCCTGAGCTAGAGTGAGACCCTACCTCAGAAAACCAGAAAAAGAAAAAAAAAAGAATAAACGGTTTGCAGAGATCACTTAGCAGTTAAGGCACTTGCCTGCAAAGCCTAAGGATCCATTTTCAATTCTTCAGATCCCATATAAACCAGATGCACAAAGGTGAGGCAAGTGCAAGGTCACACATGACTACTAGGTGGTAGAAGCATCTGGCATTCAATTTCAGTGGCTGGGGCCCTGATGTGTCAATTCTCTCTCTGTCGCTCTCTAAAAAATAAAAATATTTTTTTTAAAGAAAAAAAATGAGGTGTCAAAAAGCCGGGTGTGGTGGTGTGCATTTTTAATACTAGCATTTGAGAGGCAGAGGCAGGAGGATCACCATGAGTCCAATGCCACCCTGAGAGTACATAACATAGTGAATTCCAGGTCAGCCTGAACTAGAGTGAGACCCTACCTCAAAAAACAAAAGGAAAAAAAAATGAGGTGTCAAAAAGCTAAGTGACTTTCTTAAGTGCACATAGCTAATTGGTGGCAGGTTGGAGACTTAAAATTAAGGAATCTAGAACTTGGTCACCTAATCACACTACTTGTCTTTTAAAAATTATTAATAATATGTTTTCATCGATATTGTTGGTTTATTAAAATGTGTTCATGTGCAATGGGAGAGAGAGGGAAATAATATGCATATGGGTGTGCCAAAGCCTCTTGCCACTGCAAACTCTAGATGCATACCACTTTGTGCATCTGGCTTTATGTGGGGTATCGGGGAATTGAACTGAGGTCCTGCAGGCTTTTCAAGCAAGCATCTTGAACCAGGGAGCAATCTCCCTAGCTGTTTGTTGGTTTACTACAAACACTAAACACACGAAAGTGCTTTTGATTTCTTAGGCCACTTACTTCCTGTAACAAGCCTGTGAAATCCAATTAGATAACACTAAGTCAATCTAATCAACGTTGAGTCTGGCAGAAGTGAAATCACTTACCCAAGATCACAGAGTAAGTGGAAAACATAGAAGTGTAGACCACCAGGCTAGTTTAGGAAGGTTGTTCATACTCATATTTTATGTTGTCTCTCAGTGGTAGTGTAGCCAGCATATTTTATCGATTCTTAAGAGCAAAATGTTTCATTTCAGTATCTCTTTTATTTCTTTTTGGTTTTTCAAGGTAGGGTCTTGCTGTAGCCCAGAATGACCTGAATTTCACTATGTAGTCTCAGGGTGGCCCTGAACTCACAGTGATCCTTCCACCTCTGTCTCCCAAGTGCTGGGATTGATGGTGTGTGCCGTTATGACTGGCAGCTTGTTTCTTTTTGAGGCAGTGTTACCACTTTAGCCCAAGCTGACTTTGCTAGAACTCACGATGGTCCTCCTGATTTAGTCTCCTGAGTGCTGGGATTATAGGCATGAGCTACCATGCCTGGTTACATTGCTTGTTTTTAAAAACACTCTAATCAAGTCACTTCCCTAAATATTGTCTACCCTCTGGCCTCAGAATAAAATCAAACTCTTTCACAATGACCAAGAGTTTATATCATCCAGTTTCTACCCACTAATTTAACATCTCTTATTCTGACAACTACCAGTCATGACCATGCCCTGTCCAACTGTTTGCCGTTCCCCCACACACCTGAGAGAGGGGGACTCTTTCTTGCCCATATGAAAGACCCCCCCCCCCCCACACACACACCCACTCTTCAAGTCTTAACCATCTGAACCCTAGGCTGGAATTTCTCCAAAAGGGTGGCAAGGGAGTTCTTGAAAGGGATTTGCCCCCAAAACATGTGGAGATTAGATCCGTTGGGATTCCAGAGAAAAGACACATTAAATACCAGGGAGATCAGCTCAAAGTCCATATGAGGATTTAAGGAATTTGGCTCAGGGCCGGGGCTAGTTTCTGTGTGTTAAACAACATATTTTCTTGCTTCAGGAAGTAACCTACACAGCTTTATCAGTGCCTGGGAAAGTTCAAGGCCCCAGCTTGGGTTCAAGCCTTTAGGGGGGGAAAAAACCCCAAAAAACAATGCATCTGGTCAGGTCACTGAACGGTCAAGGTACTCTATGTTTCTGTCAGGATGTAGAAAGAAAATGGATGTAGGGGGCTCTCTGCCTCTGCCTGTGGAACACTTTTTCATGTCGTTCAAAACTAGATCCTGTCCCAAATGCTGTCATTATATCATATGGTTATGTGATTCTACTCAGTCACTCTGAATTGCAAGTTCTTGTTTTCCTGTCTCCACAAACCTGCAGTAACCTACTTGAAAGCAAGAACTCTTTTTAAAAACTAAGTGTTTATTTGCACATCTCTGTGTGTGGTGGTGGTGGGGGCACTAGGGTCTCTTGCCACTGCAAATGAATGCCAGACACATGGGCCACTTTGTGCCTCTGCTTATGTTAGGTGATGGGGAATTTGAACTCTGGTCAGCAGGCTTTGCAAGCAAACTTCTTTTTTTTTAAATTCTTTTTGTTTATTTTTATTTATTTATTTGAGAGCGACAGAAAGAGAAAAAGAGAGAGAGAGAGAGAGAGAGAGAGGCAGATAGAGAGAGAATGGGCGCGCCAGGGCCTCCAGCCACTGCCAACGAACTCCAGATGCATGTGCCCCCTTGTGCATCTGGCTTACGTGGGTCCTGGGGAATCGAACCTGAGTCCTTTGGCTTTGCAAGCAAACACCTTTAACCTCTGAGCTATCTCCTTAGCCTGCTATTGTCTTTTTTAAACAACAGATTGAGGAATGGAAAGTTGAGCGACTTGACCAGAGTGTGAGTGCAGGTCTAGCTTGTCTCGTTGATATCCTTCAGCACTTCAGTCGCCCATTTCAAAAAAACTCCCCGTTACCAAATCCCCCACACGTGAGGGCATTTCCAGTCTCAGAGATTATTGTGAATGCTCTCTTGCCACAGAAAAGGTTAACATCTTGTTAGTAACAGTGCCCATCACTGAAATATTAGTCATGATATTGAATCCAAAGCATCCCCAACCTTCTTTTGTTAGCTCTTAATTGATAGTCTCCATGCCGAAAGACAATATGCCGTGATCGCAGCCCCCTTCCATCCTCCTCCTTTTCTCCCCTCTTCTCCCCCCACCCCCACTGTCTTCTTTCCAACTAGTCTCTCTTCTGTTTTGATGTCATCATTTTTCCTTTCCTATTATGTAGGTCTTGTGCAGGGAGCATGAACCACTGTGAGGTCATGAATACCACGGCCACTTTGTGTCAGGAAGACGGTATTACAAAGCACTCCTTCCCTTCTTTTGGTTCTTACATTCTTTCCACCAGCTCTTTTGCCTTGGCTTATGTGGGTCCTGAGGAATTGAACCTGGCTTAAGTGCCAAGCCTGTCTCTCCAGCCTGAAAAGTTTTTAGTTTTTTTTTTTTTTTTTTTTTGTGGTAGGGTCTCCTTTTAGCCCAGGCTAACCTGGAGTTCACTATGTAGTCTCAGGCTGGCCTGGAACTCACAGTGATCCTCCAACGTCTGCCTACCGAGTCCTGGGATTAAAGGTGTGCGTCACCTCGCCTGGCTGATTTCTTAAAATCCCATATGAAACCAAGTCTCCGGTTGAAAATGTGTTCATATTAGCCCCATTCCTACCCCTCAGTGGTTCTTCTTCTTAGGAAACTACTTTCCATCAATGCCACTCAAGAAAGCCAGAGAAGCAGGAAACCAGTGCACACAAACGTGGAGAAAAATATCTCAGGATAGCCAACGTAAATAGAATCTGCAGCAGTAACTTTAGGAGTTATAAATTACATGCTTGACAATATTAATAGTGCTTACAATGTTAAAAAGAGAAAACGCATCCAGATGGGTGGACCAAGATGTTGTCTGTAGCACTGCTTGTGAGAGGGAAAAAAAATAAAACAACAAAAATCCATTAGTAAGGAATTAATTGGGAAAAAAAATACAAACCATTCGTACAACAGGCTATTACTGGGAAGCTGTTGAAAACACAGATCAACACGAACAGACACTTATTATGTGTAAAAAAAGAAAAAAAAAAAACAAGAAAGCGTCAGAGCACCATGGTAGATGGTATTTTTGGTTAAAACTATAAAAGAAACATTTTTACATGAAAATTTATGGTGCAAGCATCAAGAAATATTTGGGAATTTATTAAACTGCGAATAGCAGTTATTCCTGAGGAGCTGAGAGGAGATTAGACGGGACATTTCAGTGTCTACTGTAGCTCTTCCTTTGTGATGTGTGTGTCTATATGGAGGATTTGAAGTACTCTGTCTCTCTGGACTGTGGGGGCCAGGGATTGGATCGAAGAGTCCCCAAGGATGACAACGCCCCAATATAAAATGGTGGGCTATACTCTATGTACAACATCCCGCTTAAATTTTTCTTTTTCTTCTCTTATTTGTGCGCATGCGTGCCAGGATCTCTAGCCAGTGCAAACTGCATGCTCGGCTGGCTTTTTACGTGGGTGGCCAGGGAACTGAACCCAAGCTGGCGGGCTTCGCAAGCAAGTGCCATTATCTCTCCAGCTCCATTCCAGACCTTTTAAATCATCTTTAGATGACTTGCAATACCAAATACAAGGTAAATGTTATGTAAATAGTTGTTATACTGTATTTTAGGAAAAAAGTCTGAGCCGAGTGTGGTGCACTTGGGAGGTTGAGGGAGGAGGATTGCAAATTCCAGGGCAGCTTGGACTAGATGATGAGATTACGTCTCAAAAAAAAAAAAAAAAAAAACAACAACCCCCAAAACAAAAAATAACTACCATCACCACCAACAAAAAACAGCGTTCTGGGGAGATAGCTTAGTTGTTAAAGTGGTTACCTCACAAGCGTGAGGGATCCAAGTTTAATTCCCACTTAACTCCCTCCACCAAAACAGGGTAACAAGAGCCAGGAAGGATGGCACAGGCCTGTAGTCTCAGAGCTGGGGCATGGAGAAAGGAGGATTTCTGGGGCTCACTGCCCAGCCTGTCCAGACTAATTGGTGAGGTCCAGGCCAATGAGAGACTTTGTCTTAAAACAAAACAAAAAAAAAGGTGGATGATAGATGCTATCCAAAGTTGTCATCTGACCTCTACACACATGTGAACCTGCACACACATGAACATTGACACATGTATAAAAATAGGTGGCCCAGGAGTGAGGAGAGATGGCTCGAGGGCTAAGTGAACTTTCTGTGTAAGCATGAGGACCCTTGGGGGCCTGAGACTGCCCAAGTTCCAATCTCTAGAACCCATATATATGGCTGGGACACAATCCCCTCGAACCCTGGCTCCGCAGGGGAACAGAGACCCTGTAGTCACTGCAGCTTCTGGGAAGGCAGCGAGCTCCGTGATCAGTAAGAGTCCAGCTCAAAACCAGATGGGTGGAGGAGCCCCGAGGCACACTCAGTGTCCCAGTCTGGCTACAGGTGAGTTCACCTTGCCACGGGGGGGGGAGTGACCTGGGGCCCTGCAAGGGCACACCGATGTGCACACATCACACTCACGCACATACACCACACCACACACAAGAAAAAAAAAAAAACCCAAATAAAAACAAGATGGCAAAGAAAGAGACAGACAGACGGTGTATATGTTCAGTAGGTTGAATCTTCCAGTGGATGCAGAGGGCTGACTGCATTCCATGCAAAGGAAAGGAGTGGAGAAAGCAAGGCAGAGAGGGAATAGGTTAGAAACACATCATGTAGCTCATGCCTGATCATTTTACATGACAAAATTAGGACACTCCTACATATAAAGTGAGCCCACGTTAAAGATTTTATTTTATGCATGAGTGAGGTACAGGAAAGACACTACCATTAGTTCCAAGGCCAGTTCAATGAGGGGAGACATGTACAGACAGGATTACAGAGAAGAATGTGCTGATGGCCACGCAATCAGTTTCTTCCATCATGTGAATGGGAAGTTGTTTGAACTTCTGCTGGGCAGAATTTATGACTTATCTAGAGACAAGAATTGTGTTTGCATTGCTGTCAGCCTTCTGTAACTCAGGGAGCTGTAAACGAGCCCAAAGATAAGGAGAGGCACGGATCCCTCGTGAAGTCAGGATGGACACGGGCGTGTTCCATCTATCAATGGTATCTTTGTACACAAGGGCATAAATGCTTGCCTAGAATATTAAATTATAAGACTAGCATGCCTTGCCTACTAACTGAAATTGGTCTCTGGTCTTTGCTTCGTTTTTATTGTGTGTCTTCAGGTAAGCAGGTCTCAGTTTACCCACCTCAGTGTGAAATGGCAGTGGTGACATTAATATCTCCCAGAGTTGCTGCCTAAATTAAATGAGGAATTGTGTGTGAAGTGCTTCGACCTGTGCCCGGCTTCTATGATTGCTTGTTGTTTATTTACTTATTTATTTCTAGAAGACTAAAGAGAGATACAGAGAGAGGGAGAGAGAATTGGTGTGCCCAGGGCCTCAGCCACTGAAATTGAACTCCAGACACTTGTGCCAACTAGTGGGCATGTGCAACCTTATGCCTTCCTCACGTTAGTGTGTCTGGCTAATGTGGGATCTGGAGAGTCAAACATCGGTCCTTAGGCTTTGCAGGCCAGTGCCTCAACTGCTAAGCCATCTCTCCAGCCCATGCCTGGCTTCTAGTAAGTGTTTGATGAACATGAGGCGTCCTCATCACAGCTAGATATGATCACCCACCTAAGCGCACTGTACCTCAAAGTGGCCATCTCTTGAAACCAGGTCCTTCAGCATCTGGGCTATGTGAAAGGACATGAACTTTGTATCAAATCAGGGTCACATAAACTAAACATCCAGTAAAAGATTAGTAAAGGGAATTAGCTGACTTTCTTCCATTTATAGGACAAAAGAAGTGCTCAGGCTATAGTTTAAATCTGATTTCACAAAGCCAATTCTTTCTGTAGCCTATTGATTTCAAGATTCCTTAATGTTACATATATTGAAAGTTTTAAATTTTATTTTTATTTATTTATTTATTTGAGAGAGAAAGAGGGGGAGAGAGAATGAGAGAGAGAGAGAGAGAGAGAGAGTCAGACAGACAGAATGGGCTTGCCAGGGCCTCCAACCACTGCAAACAAACTCCAGATGCATGCGCCCCCCTCGTGCATCTGGCTTACGTGTGTCCTGGAGAATCAAACCAGGGACCCTTTGGCTTTGCAGGCAAATGCTTTAACCGCTAGGGCCATCTCTCCAGCCCCTGAAAATGTTTTAAGTGTGTCTGTGTGGTTCAAGTAAGTTCTTCCCATAAGCATGTAACGTTTTGTGCACGTGTGTGTGGTGCACGTGCATGTATGTGAATTTGGAGACTAGAGATCAATGCAGGGTGTCTCCCTGCATTGCTTCCATCCTATTTACTGAGACAGGGTCTCTCACAGAACCCAGAACCAACCATCAGGGTCCTTTCGCCGGCTTGCCACAGGATTCTGCTTGTTTCTGCCACTTCAGTGCTGCGAATACTGGTACATACCCACACACTTGGCATTTCCATGTGGTTCTGGGGATCTAAATTCAGGTACTCATGTTTGTGCAGCAAGCACTTTACCCACTGAGCTATCTCCCCAGCTTCAGACTTCTGTAACTATTAAGATATTTTTCTTAGCCATGGGTTTTTGACCATTAAACAAATTTTGCCCATGAAACAATCTTGTAATTTCAATTTGCCTGATTTTTTAAAATTCTGATTTTCTTAGTATCTATATGTTTGTAATTCTTTTATGTTACATTTATGTTATATAATACTGAGAAAATCTATATTGTACTTGACATGAAAAAAAACATATATGCAGTCTTTTTTTTTTTTTTTTTTTTTTTAACTTTGGCTCAGGCTGACCTGGAATTCACTATGTAATCTCAGGCTGGCTTCAAACTCACAGCAGTCCTCCTATGAGTGCTGGGACTAAAGGCATGTGGCACCACACCTGGCAAAAATTGTGTATAATTTTTCAAAAATAAAATCTACACCTAATGAAGAACCCTTTATTCTACTTCATCGGTTGAAACACATCATTCATTTATGTGACAACTTTTTATATATAACCCAGTTTTGCTTCATTCGCTTCTTCCTGGACCCATGAGCTTTGGCAACCATTTTGCTGATCCTCTAGTCTCTTCTGTATTTCTATTTGTTTACTTATTTTTTTATGGGAGAGAGAGAGAGTGCATCTGGCTTTACGTGGGTACTAGGGAATCAAACCTGGGTTGTTAGGCTTTGCAGGCAAGTGTCTTAACCACTGCACTGTCTCTCCAGCCCAATGTGTATAATTTTTAATATTGATTTGTTAGCTGTGCATTTACAATCTTAACTGTGTAATTAATTTTAGATTTACAAAGTCAAAACATATGCTTTCATATTGGTGACACCATAATGTTGAAGATGCTCAGTGACACAAGCACAGGGAGCACATGTTAAAGGGGTGCATGCATCTGGAGTTCCATTGCAGTGGCTGAGGCCCCGGCGTGACAGTTCTCTTCCTGTTTCTCTCTCCCTCTCTCTTTCTCACTCTTGTATATATATATATATATATATATATATATATATATATATATATATATATATGTGTGTGTGTGTGTGTGTGTGTGTGTGTGTGTGTGTATATATATATATATATATATATATATAGGCAGTCTGTTGGGCTTGCCTCAAAAACAAAACAAACAACAATTAAAAAAAAAAAACTAAAACTAAACTCAAAAACAAAAAAAGGAACAAACCAAAATCTTTGCAAAGTTTTAGTTTCTCAGTTTTCCTTTAGATGTATTCGATCATCATTGTGATCCCTTTACAAGATTGGGAGTTGGGGTGGAGAGATGGCTTAGCTGTTAAGGCATTTGCCTGTGAAGCCTAAGGACCCAGGTTCGATCCCACAAATCCCACATAAGCCAGATCCACATGGTGACACATGCATCTGGAGTTGGTTTGCAGTGGCTAGAGTCCCTGGCATGCCTATTCTTGCTCTCTTTCTCTCTCAAATAAATAAATGAAAAAAAAAAAAAAAAGAAAGATTGGGACTGTAAAACTCCTAAACAGAGGAAGACTTGGGATTTCTGGGTGTAGCAGGCTAGCCATTGCATCTCCATACGAGTCTCAGTTCAGCAAAGCGCTCAACCACAATAAATCAAAGGCCACTGCAGTGTGGTGTAAAATGAAAACTTCCATTCCTTACCTCCCTTGCACATTTTTTTTTTTATCATGCTTTCAAATAGGACCCACATTTGCCTTAGAAAACAATGGACAGCAATAGCTATTATAACCTGCCTTGGAGATACATGGGCCATTTTTAATCACATCCTACACTGGCTTTTTACCCCCCCCCCCTTTTTTTTCATAACCCACAACCCCATGGTGAAGGCCACTAACCCCACTGAGGACGGCCTTCAGTGGGATAAAGGTGGGGAGGAAGGGAATGGGGCCAATACGATTTGTTCATACAACATTAAAATTCAAAAAGTTCAAGGCTATATGAGACAAAAACCAAAACAATAAATAAATAAATAACAAAGATGTAAGAAATGAAAGACTGAGCACTATCTGGACATAAAACAAACTGGACAAAAACTCATACTTTTATTTTCCAATGATTTTATTGAGGTAACTTTTCCCAATCTTATACACACATATAAGCATATACATACACATAGGAAAGCTAAACAATGTTCTAAGGCACTTGGAATTGTGCACAGCAAAATATCCTATTATATTAGACCACTAGCAGAGCGTAACTGTCCTTTTTAAATAACACAAACACCAATGTGGAATAAAAGAAGGAAGAAGGATAATACATAGTCTTTCTTTCAGGTTCCAATAGTGGAGTACATATACAGAGGTGTGTATACTTGTAGATATTTATGCCCACATATTATGATACAGTACGGATTAAGAACAACAACCAAAAAGAGAAACTGTCATGGGTATCTGGGTACATTTCCAGTTATTTACACTTACAAACATTCTACCTGTGTAACGACTGTGTCACTCATTGGAAGTCAAGACTCACTCTGTTACTTTGATAATGATCACAGTTTACCGTTCTTATGACTTTAAACTGAAGCTGGAAATAACAGAAGAACTCAGTTCATTATTCAAAAATCACTGTTAAAAATGACTAGCTTGAATTTTCAGTAGGTACTTAATGAAATTTGTGCAGAATGTTTTGAACACACTGGTACATTTTTAAGCCACAAAAGAAATACTAAAAAAAAAAAAAAAAAAAAAAAAAGGAATTAGTGCCTTTATTTTAAGTGATGAAAAGTGGTTTGACCCTCAATTTACTCTGCTTCTTTCGAAATGGAGGCAAGTTCTCATGGAGAGTGCTCTCTAAGCAACATAATGATAGTCAAAATCAAAACAAAAGCATCCATTATGTGAAAATCCCCCAGTTGGCAAGTGGCACAAATATTATTGACATTTTAAGATACCATAAAATTGACCTGAGGGTAGAGTAGCATTCTGCCTCATTTATTCCTTTCCATTTCTTCTCTTAAAAAAATACTGGTATTAAAAAAGGTAAGAATTTTTAAGCACCATCTATAAATTAACAATATAACCCACCTTTACTGACTGTGAGCTACTATACCTCAAAATTTTTTTGATTTTTAATATTTAAAAAAAATACAGTGGGAGACTTAATGCCAATCTTCCAGCCACAAATCATTCAAATCATTTCAAGACATACTAACATTCAGTTTTACTGACAGAAAGGATATGAGTTTGTTCCTGTGCAGTTTAAGTCATGTTTTATCTGGGAAAATGCATCTTGTTTTTGCATATGCCCATCACTGCAGTCTGAACCAGATACATGCAATCCTATCAACCCACACTTCCATCACAAAGCAGCATTCACAGCTCTTACTGAAAAGTTGAGCCACACAGATCTTTTCATAGAGGGAAATTTAAGCATTTCTATGTGGATTAAATGCTTCCTTAATAGGATGAAAAAGAGAGACCTTAGAATGCATGGGATTGGGTGAAATCTAATGGTGGTTTCCAAAGACCATCTGTTTTGTCCAAGTGGATTGTTAAATCAACACTGTGTTTGGGTTAACTTTTGAAACAATCCTCATGACATGAACAAGGGCTACCAACAATGTAGTTCCAAAGCAAAACTGTGAAGTGGAAAATAAAATTGTTCCATGTAAAAATATCTTCTTAAAGTGCATTCAGAAACCAAGCTGAATCATGATGCCCACTGTAATGGACAAGATTTCCCAGTCATGTCCTCCCTGAAGAAGGGGCAAATTGAAGTTTCATCAAAAGAGAAAGCTTGAAGGAGGAGCATGTTGAAGAGATGCAAGGCAGTGGAGACAATGTTTTGGGATAGATGTGTCCTCATGTATCTTCAAACTACAGTGGTGCTCAGATAAGGGAGTGAGTGCCACTCTCCTATGGAGGCAATAGACACAGGGAAGGCCTTCTACTTTTGGTGTTTATTTATTTACTTATTTGCAGGGAGAGAGAAAGAGAGAGAGAGAGAGAGAGAGAGAGAGAGAGAGAGAGAGAGAGAATGAATGAGAATATATGGGCATGCCAGGGCCTCCAGCCACTGCAAAGTGTAGCTGCATATGCCACTTTGTGTACCTGGCTTTGCATGGGGGACATCGATCCTGGGTTGTTAGGCTATGCAGGTAAGTGTCTTAACCACTGAGCCAGTTCTCCAGCCCACTACTTTTGGTTTTCATACCAACTGGTAAGGAAGCTGCTGGCATTGAGTCAACAGGGACCTGGGATCTTAAACAACTTGCAACATGTAAGGTCTTTCTATATAAAAGAAATGTCCAGATCCGAATGCCAGCATTCCCCCTACTCTGAGAAATACTGATCAGCAGTGCCTTGCTCACGTGGACAGCCGTGCTGGCAAGGAGAGAAGATAAATGATGTGTGTGTGTGTGTGTGTGTGTGTGTGTGCGCGCGCGCACGCGTGTGCGTGTGTGAAGGTCTTCATGTCTAACAGTGACACTTTCCCACAGGGTTGGGTTTTGGTGGGAGCAGCTGCCACAGTATTCTCTCCACTTCTTTGCCAAGAATCTTGCAAAGTGTAGAATATGATTGCTTAAGAGCTCCTTTCTTGATATGTTAATGATAATTCACATTTCTAGACAGAACTTAATAATTAATGATCACCCAAAGAGAATAGAAAGTGAAAATAAGAACCAACTGGTGGGGGGGGAGGCGGGTTCTATATTTGTTCTCACCACCACCCTCTCGTCACTGCTTGCCTTTGTAGAAAGCCTGAAGTCCCTCTTTGGAACTTGGGTTTGAGTTACTTAAGGATGCACTTTCACTCAGGAAGCTGTTTCCATTAATTTTTTGAGAGAGAGAGAGAGAGAGAGAGAGAGAGAGAGAGAGAGAGAGGGAGGGAGAGAGACAAAGAGAGTTGGCGTACCAGGACCTCAGCCACTACAATTGAGCTCCAGACACTTGAACCACCTAGTGGGCATGTGCAACC
The DNA here is from genome assembly GCA_036346955.1 of Dipus sagitta. Lineage (NCBI taxonomy): Eukaryota > Metazoa > Chordata > Mammalia > Rodentia > Dipodidae > Dipus > Dipus sagitta. Next base: position 118,848,980 of record CM070778.1, on the reverse strand, counting down.
TTGCGCTTGCCTCACCTCTGTGCATCTGGCTTATGTGGGATCTGGAGAGTCAAACATGGGTCCTTAGGCTTCCCAGACAAGTGTCTAAACTGCTAAGCCATCTCTCCAGCCCTGTTTCTATTGATTTAATGATTACCTACGTTTGTCATTGTTTCCCTCTCTAGCACATATTTAAATTCTAAAGTTTCCTTCTTTGTCCAGTAAAAAAAAATATTGTATAACCTACCAGTAAGTAGATAGCACATACTAATGAAAGATTAACAATTCCAAGGGGTGAAGGGATATTTTATAGACTGTATTTAAGGAGTCCCTTACTGCTTATAACATACTCTTATGATGTGTGAAGAAATAATAATCCCAAAATGTAACTTATTTTACTACTATCAATAGGCTTAAACTAATTAGAATTTAGGAATGCTTAACCAGCACTGCCATACTTATGGAAATGCCACAAATCCGTATATCCTGTGTTCATGTATGTCCATTTCACCTATGCTGAGGAAAAGTTCTTTTTCTTTTTCTGTTTCTTTTTCTTTCCAAGGTAAGCCCTCACTGACCTGGAACTCATTCATGCTGGTTTCAAACTCATGGTGATTCTCCTACTTCAGCCTTGGGAGAGCTGGGACTAAAGGCACGCACCACTATATCCAGCTGCTAAGGAGTATTTCTAACAATGAATTATTTCATGCTGCCAGAACTATGAAGAGATAATATAGGATGAAACTTTTGATCAAAAGAGGAAGAAAGAAAAAAAGCTTTTGCTGGTTAAATGCAGACAGTAGATCATGTGGTAGACCTTCTTTTACATTCATTCCTACAGTGTATTTTTTGAAGATTTTGTTTGTCTGATTCTGCGAAGTGTACTAAGGTCCATTACACAACGATGTGGTATGCATTAGGATATGCAGTGTTAATGAACATTTCTCTCTCTGTCAAGTGTAAGCTACTTATTTTTAAAAAATATTTTATTTTAATTTATTTATTTGAGAGAAAGGAACAGGGTGCGGGGGGGGGGGGACGGGCACATCAGGGCCTCTGGCCATTGCAAACGAACTCTAGACACATGCACCACTTTGTGCATCTGGCTTACATGGGTTCTGAGGAATTGAACCTGGGTCTTTGATCTTTTGGCTTTGCAAGCAAGTACCTTAACCACTAAGCCATCTCTCCAACCCCTGCTTATTTTTTTTTAAGTGCCAGTGCAGCATTTACTTGAATTAATTATAGGACCCAAAAACCTGACAAGGGTTTTCAGGACTCATGACTCATGTTCAGTCGTTGGTGATTTTTGAAGGGTGTAAAGGGTGTATTCAAGTCTTCTATTTCCTCAGATATATTTCCACTTAAATGTCAGAGCTTTGTACAGACATCAGAAAAAGCAGAATGAGCACGTACATTCTGCTAATGAGGATGTGAAGATGAAACCAATTTCACAAAAGTCAGCTTTTCTGAGCAAAAGAGAGCCATAGACAGATGTGTTTTCTTTTTCCTTCAATTAAAACAGTGGCTCAAGCACCCAAGGTAATTCTTTGAATACTGTACCCTCCAGTTAAGATGATTTAAGTAATAAACACACAGGTAGATTAGGGTGAACACAAAAACGCAAGAAACGTCTACATATAGGAAATGGCCAGTCCAACAGCCTCAACTGAATTCATCAGAGACCAAGTTTCATCACAGTGAACGGCAATGACCATGAGGATGCTCATGAAACCCACTTAACATCTTCTTTCTACCTCAGGATTAATGAGTTTCCTCTTTATGAAAGGAAGGAAGGAAGGAAGGAAGGAAGGAAGGAAGGAAGGAAGGAAGGAAGGTGTGGAAACGGCCACTCTGGTCTGTTCTTTTCTTGCTTGGGATCTTCCTTGAGATAGGCCTATTTTCTTCCTTCATCTGCAATCACCAGGCCAGGAAACCCACTTTGTTGGTCTGTGGGATCCTAATGGTACGCCTTAGTACCATGCGTTATGACCACAAGAACTCCAGTTTCCACACACACTGGTTTTCTCTATCGATTACAGACTTACTGGTTGGACTGCAGAAATGCTGGTAGCAGTCACTGGCATGGCCGCAGGGAGAGTGGCCCATGCCTTGGTCTCCTCTGAGGCCACCTGGTAGGAGAGACCTGGATGGTCTGCTGGTGGGGCTCACTATGCAGTGCTTCTGTCTTTATAAATTAACCATGAAAACAGAGCCTTATTCTGAGAAATAGTTTTTTTCTCATGATCCTTTAGTTTTTTTTCCCATATTTTAAATTAATAAATCATTGTTATGAAGTGATTGGTGGTTCCAATTATCTAAATAGCAGACTGTTAGTGGTCAATTTTTTTTAGCTTTTAAACTTCTAAGTTTTGAATTTTTCTCTGAATGTGTATCAGTCAGTGTAAGGAAAAAAATTGTGTGTGTGTGGTGTATCTCATAAATCTGACTTTGTGTCAGAGAAACAATGTATCGAAAGACTGAGTTTTCATTTCTGCAGTGCTGGGATTGAGTTCTGGGCTTCAAGCGTGCTTACAAGCTTAGTACCACTGAGCTATGCCCCAGCTCCAGCCAGAAGTTTTCTTACACAGGGCAGAGAATGGAGTCCAGAGTCTTACACATGTTACATAGATTGTTCCTCCTAAATACAAGCTTTCTATGGCATGTATCTTGAGTGACAGAATGGTGCTAATGTCTTATATTTACAACATATTATATAACGTGTGAGTAGAAGTTAAAAAAATTGTTCAAGAGTTATAAGCATAGAAAAAGAAAAGAAACACATACCTTGGTATTTCCCCCAATATCCTAAAGAAAATATTATAAGGAAAAATGATTGTGAAGAAAATGAGAACAAAATGAATGTTTGTGGCTCGACTGAAACACTCGAAATCAGACACAGGCTCAGTGGTGGACAGTGTGCCTAGCATGCACAAGACCCTGAGTTCAATCCCAGCGCTACAAAACAAGACAAAACAAAATAAAGAAGACCTCAGCCAACGACGGACACTAGGACATGTACACACACCCTTTCCAAGCAAAGTACGCCTTACCCTGTTAGTGAATGACAACAGTAAGGAATACAGGCTGACTTTATTAATGCAGACAGCTGAGGGCAGCAAGAGGGACAATGTCGATGGTCATCTTCTTGTCACACAGCGGTCCTCCTGGCCTCTTATCACAGGCCAGCTCTGGCTAACAATTTTTTTACTTTTAAGCAAATCATCCGATTTCAAGTGGTTCTTCAAAATAGCAACAAAAGGCAGGGTCTACATTTACCTAATGCTTACTTTTTGGGTTGAAATAGAAAAGTACAGTGTTCAACATTCTGAACCTGAAACAATGCAGAAAATGGTCGTTCACGCTCTACGAATAATATAAACTTGACTTAGATTTTGCCTTCTTTTTTATAATTTCATGGGTTTTAAATAAAAGGGGCATAGAACAGTTGTGAAAGAACAATTAAAGGCAAGGGAGTATTTACATGTGAGCTGACGTATTGGGGATCAGGAGTCATTCTGTGCTTGGGACAGACACCACAGAGAACCCAACACCACAGTGGAGGCTTTCCTACTGTAAACAATGCTGTCAGGCTCATAAGGAAACCATGCCTGTCAGCTCACAGATTTTCTGGCATCAAAAGTAATACGGATGGGATCCACAGACTGAATATACAAGGCAAGGTTTTCCACACACACAACTTAGCAGAATTTTCTGTGTTTTTAAGCCTTAGGGTATATATATATATTTTAAATCCAAGTGCTTGATTTCTTTTAATAGCAGCAGCCTATTTTTTTAAAATGCAGCAGTGAGAAATAACCAGTCATTTTTAACCCCCCCTCCCAGAACAAACAGTGATAGCATACACTTGCAAGTCACTAAAGTTGTAAATTTGGAGTCAGGTTTGTCAAAGGGTGTCATGATCGTCAGTATGACTTTGTTGAGATCAAATATGGTTGTTGGTTCTGGGGAGCATCAAGACAGGGAGAAACCAGAAGATGTAATCTAAAACTTGCAACAATATGACAGGGACCCAAGTTATCTGACCTTATTCCCCATTCTGTTCTCTTTGTGGAGGGTTGATACGCTCAGAAAGGAACAAAAGACAACGCCAAGTGTGTCTAGCTGTGCTACGTACAGCATGCAAGAAACTCTGGGAAAGCATGCTTGGTAAGTGTTGGTCTAGAAGCTTCTTACACTTGAGAAAAAGATACATGAAAACATTCAGACTTATTTCTGGCAACTGGAGTCACTGGCACAACATGAAATAATGGTACTAAGCTGTACCAACTCAATGGCAAAACAAGAATGTTCTAGAATCAAGTTTTTAAGGAATCCACATTAAACGATTAGGTTCCCAAATCCCTTAAGTTCTCAGCTACCAAATTCCTACTTCAAAAATACCTTTATGCATCAGGATTTTTTTTTCTTTTCTTCATTAACATAACGAAATACTTCTCTTTCTGATTTTCAAATCTCACCCTGTTGCGTTGCCCAGCAATTCCGATTTCCATTTTTTTTTTTTTTTTTCGTTAACACACACATTTGGCTTTCTGGTAATCGGGAGCCGGAGATTGTCTTCTGCTTCTTTTCTTTGATTAAAATTCCTGAACCAGAGTGCCCTTTATGTGCATCAGTGCACATTCTGGGCAGCAAGGCTTGTGGCATCCTGCCCGCTACTCATTGGCCCGGTGTGGGCTGCATGTGTGAGGGGCACTCTCGAACAAAGCTGAGTCACACACCTCCCTCACCACAACAAAACGGAAACACACACATTCAAATCTCAGTGCAATATCAGGTTTTCAGGAAACAGAGCTTCTGTCAAGGATGATCAATCTGTTTTCAAGGAGCCCGTGCTTCCTTATGGACGATGAAACCTGCAGGAAGAGATAGAAACTGTAAGTCTGCGGCATAGAAGCTTTTCGATTGATGAACAGAGTACCACGTGGTGATGTTTACACTAAAAAGTAGTTCTAGCTAGCCTCAACTGAATTACACTAATATGTTTTGCAATAGAAGTGCTATGTTGGAAGCAGATACAGTCTTCACATAAGAGATGCTGGCTATGCTATTCAAGTCATGGAACAATCAAGACAAAAATGTCACCGTCTTGGAAGGTCACATGCTGGTCAACATTAAATGGAGGAGGCTGTGTCGTGAATGGGTTTGGATATACCGTGTCTATAGCTACAAATGAAAAACAACAAATCATCACCAGTTCAGTAGCTTAATGCTGGCCACATATGTTTATCCTAGCACACGGGAGGCAAGGATCAGGAGTTCAAGGTCATCTTCAGCTCCACAGGGAGTTTGAGGCTAGTATATGAGACACTGTCTGAAAGAAGAAAACACAGAACAAAACGATGCCACAACAGGGTCATTAGCTTTACCTCTCGGATGAAGCCCTGCGGTGACTTCAAGCCAACTTTTTTTTTACCTTAACATTTGAAAATTTGCTAAACATTTCCGCGAGGATGCTCCACAGGTCACACTCTAAGCATGTTTGCAACTGTACGTTTTCTTTCTTCCTTCCTTCCTTCCTTTCTTTCTTTCTTTCTTTTTTTTTTGTCAACTTGCCTTTGTGTTTTCTGTCTTGGGCTTTAAAAGATTTTTTTAGTGTTTTTTTTTTTTTTTTTTTTTTACTTTTGATAGGGAGACAGAGATAAAAACATGGAGGGAGGGAGAGAAAATGGGCATGCCAAGGTCTTCCAGCCGCTGTGAATGAACTCCAGATGCGCGTGAACTCCCTTGTGTGCATGTGCAACATTGTGCACTTGCATCACTGGGCGTCTGGCTACGTGGGACCTGGAGATTTGAACATGCATTCTTAGGCTTCGCAGGCAAGTGCCTTAACCACTAAGCCATCTCTCTAGCCCTTAAAAGATATTTTATTTATTTGCAAGCAGAGGAGAGAGAGAGAAGAGAGAGAGGAATGGGCATGGCATGGCAGGTCCTTCTGCCGCTGCAAGTGAACTCCAGATGCATGTACCACTTTGTGTATCTGGCTTTACATGGTGGGTACTAGGGAAGTGAACACAGGGCCAGCAGGCCTTGCAATCATCTTTAACCACTAAAAAATCTTCCTGGCCCACTGTCTGTCTTGTTTAATGGGATACCTTTAGAAATATTTTTAGTCTGGAAACTCCAGGTTTGCAAGAGTTTCTGGACATTATTGCATCTTTGTAGCCCATGCCTTTTTTATTTTATTTTTTAATTAGCTAGGTGTACCATATACATTTAACTGGGGTTATTACAGTAGTACGGGCAGCTATACCAGTGAAGAAAAATGTCTCTCAGCAATGGGTGTCAGTTATATATCCTCGAGAAGGGGAGAAGACTTGTGAGCCCCACCGCCTCTAAACAAACATTCATAGGCCCAGTCTTGTTCAGGTCTGGGATTGGTAGTCACGGCTGCTGAGAGTTCAGGAAGACAATGGCCACGCCGTGCTCAGAGGACAGTGTACCACAACACCGTGTTTCCCCGGAAGTGAGAAAGGCCAGGAGAAAGCCACCGACTGGCTGGCTCAGGTGGCCACGGGGCATGGATGAAAGCTACTGCCTGGAAGTTAGTTCCACTTCCTATGCTCCACATCTCAGCAGGACCTGCCAAGACCGGGCTGTGTTCCGAACTTAGCCACGCGGGACATCAGTCGCCTTGGAGACTGCATGGAGGTCCCTGGACCCAGCACACTAGTGGTGTCTAGGAGGAAAGCTCTTGACTAGTTTGTCTTGATTCTCAGAACTGTCAAGGCTGGGTTAGGACCTCAGGAGAGAGGCTGGGCTCCTGCTAGCCTGTACTCTTGAACATGTAGTCCTTAGTTACTGCAAATCCCTCCCTGCGAGTCTCATCTGTGTTTTCAGCGTCAAGATCAAGGCCAAAAGCCACTGTCTTTATGAAGCCTTACCTGAGCCAGCCTAATTCTTGAGGGTCCTTCTGTATGCAGCTCTACTTAGCAATGCCTTTTTTTTTTTTTTCTATTTGAACACTCACTCATCTACTCAGCTAGACCTGTCATCTATTGGTTTCCCTGTTCCAGGCTGTCCCCACCAAATACATGTTCCACACCCTCTCAAGCATTATCAGTGTGAAATATCAATTACCAATCCAATAATGCATTCAAAAATGTCAACTGCATTACCATATATTGGTGCATTTTCTTGTAATTAAGTTTGAGGTGTTATGATTGGACTGCTCAGTTACATAAACAAATTTATAGAAAGAGTTGTCAAGTCACCTCCTAAATGCTCCTGTGATGTGTATTCAGACATTTATGCTTTCATCCAGTATGTATTGAGCCTGGCTGTTCTGGACCCTGGGGCCTCAGAGCATGGCTGATAAGGACCTAGACCTCAGATGGTTATGTTTTAATGAAGGGGACAAATAATTAGCAAGTAATGGAATAGGAAATCATCTCAAGTACTCTGAAAAAAAAAATGTAACAGGATACTGTGTCAGGGACAAGGGAACAGAGAAATTGGACAGCCAGCTGCAAATGAACTACAGACGTGTGAGTCCCCTTGTGCATCTGGCTAACGTAGGTCCTGGGGAATGGAACCTGGGTCCTTTGGCTTTCCAGGCAAACGCCTTAACCACTAAGCTATCCCTCCAGCCCCAATTTCATTTTTTTTGAAGTTAACTTTGTTTTCTTAATTGATTACCTCTGTATATGTGTATATATCTATATCTATCTATCTATCTATCTATCTATCTATCTATCTATCTATCTATCTATGTAGATATATAACCTACCATGACCATAATCCCCTCCCACCATCTACCCTTTCCTCCTCCTGAATCCCCCTCCACTGAATCCCTTCATCTTTCCAACTAGTCTCTCTTCTATTTTGATGTCAGCATTTTAAGACTGTATTTTTAACCTACATTAAAGTTTAGATCAAAACAAGCATTCATCTGCATGTTTCTTCAAAGGAGGGCTCTGGTGCCCTCTTCAAGCCATCCTGACAGGAGACAAATGATTTTTAAATAGAAACAGTTGTGCTACCAAACTTTTGAAATGATAATCACAAATAATTAAAATTTCCCTAGGAATCTCACACTAGGGGAAGGAATAGGCTAAAACTTGGCCCCAAAGGAAGAATTTCTTGCCTGGAAGAGACTCCACACCGTTCCGCTAACTTCTCAGAGCATCTTTCAGGAGACAGAAGACAGTGGGGAGTCAGTGATGGCTGTGGGGCCACACCTTGACCAGGACTGCTTAATTATGCAACCGGCGTCCTTTAAGCCTAAACCTCGGGAGAGGATCCCAAAGATGGACTTGAGGGTCTCTGGACCCCTTTATTCGTTCCTCTTCCTCATGTGGCCACTAAGTCTCCTTCCTCTACTTTGCACTATTATTTGCCACCTTAAGTGGTGCCTTGTGGTTGAATGGCGAAGCCCATCTTTCTGGGGCTGCCAGGGCCCAGGCTTTTACACTAAAAGTGGCTTTTACACTAAATTCTATTGTAACACCCCAGGTAGAATGGAATTGAAAGGCGATTAGTTGAGTTTCTCTACAAGCCAGTTTTAATCAATTTTGACCAGAGTAAAATCCTATTTGCCCTCTCCAGGCTCCATTTTGATTGCTACAATTATGTCAAATGCATCTGCCTTTTGCCACAAAGAGCAGATGTAAATGACCCCTCCCAAGCTTTTTACAATGGCTAGAGTAGCAAATTCAGCAACCTCCATTCCCTCGGAGCCACCCGCACAGGAAGTAGGCTAGGAGTGGAGCCCCAAGATTGCTGATAGCATCAGGCAAAGTACAAGGTACCTTCAAGGTCCTCACGCCCGCCCGGAGCTAGCTGTCTCTCTTAGGTGCAGCTGCTCACTGTTAGCAACTGTTTAACCCTTCCCAGTTTGGCTAGAGTTCTGTCCCCACAGACATCCCGCCATTTCCTTATCTTCCACAGATGTTCTGCCATTGTAGATTCCAAGAACCTACGGAAAACACTACCATGACACACAAGTTTAATCTTCCCATTGGTGATGCGTGTGGGATTAAGACGGCACAGGAAAAATTGGATTAGTGGACAAAGAAAGTTATGGATGCACAGGCAGAAATAAAAGCTAGTCTTCAGGGCTGGGGAGATGGCTCAGTGGTTAACGATGCTTGCTGGCAGAATCTGATGGCCTGGGTTTGATTCCTCAGTGCCCACATAAAGCCATCTGCTTTACATGGAGTTGTCTGGAGTTCATTTGTAGCAACAAGAGGCCTGGCGTTCATGTCCCCCCTCCTCAAATAAATAAATATTGAAAAAAAAAAAACCCTCTCTCTATCTGCCTCTTTCTCTGTCTCTTTCAAATAAATAAATACAAATAAAAAAATTTTAAAAGGGCTGGAGAGATAGCTTTGCAGTTAAGGACTTGCCTGCAAAGTCAAAGGACCCAGGTTCAATTCCCCAGGATCCATGTAAGCCAGAGCATAAGGTGGTGCATGCATCTGGGGTTTGTTTGCAGTGGCTGAGGCCCTGGTGCACCCATTCTTAACTCCTTCCCTCTCTCTCTCTCTATCTCTCCCAAATAAATAACTAAAAATAAAAATAAATAAATAAAGCCAGTCTTCAGAGGCCCTGCATTTCCTGGAAAGAACACTGTTTCTTTTAGCTTCCCCACACTAGCGAGGTCATTCTAAAATGGTCTTTCCCCCTGTACACAGCATTGGCCCTGGGATCTTGGTAAAATGAGCTCTACTGGGTTACAATGGATGATGACACCAGCTCCATGGACTGGCTCAGAGAACAAGGGGACCAGCCAGCAACCCCTCATGTGCTGACAAAGCCCGGGTCAGAACTGCAGTCTTCTTTTAGAGAGACTGCCCAGATCTGACGAAACAAATGCACAACCTCCCAATTCTTCTGTTCTGTCCAATCAGACAAAAGATATCCATATGCTGTCCAATGGACAGGGTATATGCAAATTTGGCTGGAGGCACTGAAAAGGCAAATTATTTTCAAGCTTGTCCCTACTCAGAGGTTTGCATTCATTTAAAAATGTACACGCAGCTTTACCTCCTAGGACGTTCACCTGTGTGACAGGATGACAGTTTGACTTTAGGCTTCAAGTTTGTGCAGCAATAAACACATTTACTCTGCTCTAAGGATATTGAAGCTTTTCATCCACCATCTTTCTAGGACTTTCCTGAGACTCAAATTTGAAATTATATTTCCTTCTTGAAAAAAAAACTGTCTTAATACAACTCTTTAATTTTCCTACTATTGAGAGGGAGTGGGGGAGGTTTCCTTCTATTGTGGGAGAGTGGGGGAAGTTTCCTATTATTGTGGGGGGGTGGGGGAGTTTCCTACTATTGTGGGGGAGGTTGGCTAGTTTTTTTGAAGTCATAGAATGCAAAGAACGATTACCGCTTCCCAAAGAGTTCTTCTATAATTGAACTCTTAAAGCTTCATACTTCTTCCTGTAAAGTCATCACAGTATAAAAATAAAAGTTCTCACAAATGAAAACTATTATTTCTCTTTACTTCAATATTTGATATATATTGAGGTCTTGGATAATTTGTTCCCCCTTATTTTATTTACTTATGCTTTTGGTGTGCTAGGGATTAAGTCCAGGGTTAGGTGCATGAGACATAAGCACACCACCTCTGAACTACAGCCAGTTCTCACTCCTTCCTTTTCTCTCTCTTTTTTTCCTTCCTTCCTTTCCTCTTTCTTTCTTTTTTCTCTCTCCCTTTATCTCCTTCCTTCCTTTCTTTTTTTCTTTCTCCCTTCTCTCCTTCCTTCCCTCCCCCTTCTTCCTTCCTTCCTTCCTTCCTTCCTTCCTTCCTTCCTTCCTTCCTTCCTTCCTTCCTTCTTTCTGCCTTACTGTTGTGTTACACAGATTTACACTGAACAAATGAAGAGAGGATAGAATCAGAACACTTCCTGCCTGGGCTCTTCTTAGTCCAAACATTATATATATATGTATTTGCATGTGTCTGTGCACGCATGCGTGCACGTACACACCCATGTGCACCAGGGCTTCCTGCCACTGTGAACGAACGCCAGATGCTTGTACCATTTATCCGGCTTAAGACTTGAACTCTGGTCTGCAGGCTTTGTAAGCAAGAGCCTTTGACCACTGAGGAGCAATCTTTCCAGCTTTCCTTACAACTCTTAAAGTTTCTGTCCAGGTTTTTTTTAAGGATTATCCAGGAAAAATAGCACCTAACGAAAACAACCTTCTCATTTCTCTGTAGAAGATCCCTGCATGCATTTGTACCATGTGTAGTCCCTGCAATCCCGTTTTGTTAAACCATGTCACTCTAGCAGCTTAAAGCATAGTTTACTTTATCTGTAAATCCTCTTAATGTGGAATACCTCAAGAGGACATAGAATGACACCACTGTTTGAAAACATGTTTGTACATATATACACATATATGTATATATATTACATTAAAAGTATTCCAAAAGTAAGCCAGGCTTGGTGGCACATGTCTTTAATCCCAGAATTTGGGAGGCAGATGTAGGAGGATTACTGTGAGTTCAAGGCCACCCTGAGACTACATAGTGAATTCCAGGTCAGCCTTAGCTGCAGTGAAACCCTACCTTGAAAAACAAAAACAAACAAACAAAAAAAAGTATTTCAAGAGTAGAAAAAAAATACTCCATAACTCTATAAAAACATTGATAATTTCAATGCTATTTCCTGATCTTTTTTCTATGCACCTGCATTTATTTCCTAATTTCTTTTATGCACATGAATTTTAAATATTTTTATTTATTTATGAGAGAGAGAGAGAATGAAAATAGGTGCACCAGGGCTACTTGCCACTGCAATGAACTCCAGATACGTGGGTCACATTGTGCTTCTGGCTTTACGTGGGTAGTGGGGAATTGAACCTGGGCCGGCAGGCTTTGCAAGCAAGTGCCTTTATCCACTGAACCTTCTTCCTGCCCCACATCTGAACTTCAAATATATCATTGTGCCATATATATTTGGGTAATACAATATCTAGATTTTCTGTTTGCAGTGATGTGGATTGTCTCCTGAGAACCATTGTAATGCTGAAGGCTTCAATTCAATGATCTTATGAGTGTGATAACCTCCCTTAACTTAATAAGCAATAATTTATAAGCTAATAACAGTTTATACATATGAAAGTACTTTGCACACTCTAAGATGTTATTATGTGCAAAATTAAGTTCATTTTTAAAAAGCGATATTCTCTCTTGATTATCAATCTGCCATGTTGGCACAATAAAAATTGGAAAACAAAGACTGTTCAGAAGATTAAAATTATTCACAATCTTACCACTTAGCTATAATCATTTAAAAATTAATTTTTAAGAGTTTTAATATTTTCCTGCCATCATTTCTTAGCATATAAGTATCAAATTAGAATATCTTTGGATTTCATTGTGGTTGATTTTATTATTTTTAATTTTTATTCATTTGCAAATACAGAGAGGGAGAGAAGGAGGGGAGAAGGGAAGAAGAGAGAAGATGAATGGAAATACTGGGGCCTCTTGCTGCTGCAGACAATCTCCAGATGTATGCATCACCCTGTGCATCTGGCTTTACGTAGGCTCTAGAGAATTGAACCTGGGCCAACAGGCTTTGCAAGCAAGTGCCTTCAACTGCTGAGCCACTTCCCCAGCCCTAAAACATATTTTTATAGTAAATTTTGACCTTTTGGGTAACTGGTCATCATAATTAAAGAATTATTTTATAGTACAGAAATTCCATTTACTTCCGAAAGGGAAGTAGATTTTGCTTGCCATCGTGGTCTCTTCTGTGAACGTAGCGATGCCACTGTTCAAATGGACTTTTGGATTTTAAGCAGTGAGCTGAGCGGGCAGCCAGGGGCAGAAAAGCATCACATGCTGTAAGCAATGAAAGTGACAGCTTGGTACCTGTCAGGCCACAGGATAATTCTTATGGGGCACATTTGTCCCGACCCTTGTTGCAAAGTCTTATGCCAGCTCGGTGGAAAATACAAGGAGAGACCAGGGGAATTTCGTGAGTGCTTTGGCACAATTCGTCAAGACAAATCAGACGTCCACAGAATGTAGTCTGTGACGGAGGTGAGGGAGGTGTGCCAGGTGTTTATAATGCTGAAGGCAGAGCCTTCTCTGAAGCCAGAACACGGCGATGGAAGCCTCACTACAGAAACGAAGACCCAACGGGCAGATCCTTTAGCACTTCTTTTAAATATGTGAAGAAACACTCAATTTTCTCTATGTGTAGAAAAATAATGTTAGAAGGAAAAACCCTGAAAAATCAGCCATCCTTGTATATTGCTCATATTTTTCATAAGAAAAAAAATAATACAAGAAACTTAATGTTTCTGTTAACGTTGAGCACGTGGATTGTAGTTTTATTACTCTTTTTACTGTGGAAATAAATCCATACACTCATTTGCTTATAAACTATTTGGTTTCTAAAAAACATGTATTGATTGATTGATTTGAGAGATGAGAGAGAGAGAGAGAGAGAGGAGAGAGGGAAGGAGCACACTAGGACTTCTAACCACTGCAAACAAACTCCAGATGCATGTGCCACCTTGTGCATTTAGCTTATGTGGTTACTGGGGAATCAAACCTGGGTGATGGGGCTTCACAGGCAAGTGACTTAATGGCTGAGCCATCTCTCCAGCCCAAATATTTGTTTTTGATTCATTAAAACACTCTTTAGTTTCAAAAATTTGAGGTTCTAAAGGAGGAGTAATGACATTCCTCTCTCCTGACCCAGCCACCGGCTCCCCTCCCAGGGACAACCAATGTTATCAGACTTTTGGGTATTTTTGCAAGGACAAGAAAACACAGGAAACTATCTACATATGGGCATAGTCCTCCCAGTGTTCCCTCATGGGTCACTGTATGGGCTGTCTTTTGGTTAACAGGTGCCAAGGATGCAGAGCTGCCTCTGACCCATGTATTTCCACCTCCAATCCACAGGGGCCTCAAGATTTAGGATCTGAAGGGAAGGCTTCCTTGATAGAGGAGATAAAGTCTGGCACTAATTAGAAGAAAGGCTTGCTGCTATATATCTAGGTGGCATTTAAAAGACTAGGCAATAATTCAGTATGTTTATGCCCCAAAGGATGGCTGGTGCTAAAAGTACCACTGCCTTTTACATGAGCAATTTTCTAAGTATAAAACACCACCACATTTTTGTATTATTATGATTGGAAGCAGTAGTGTTTACCAAAACTTTTCCTCTTCAGAGAAATACTGACAACTTGAAAATCACAGTGTGATTTTTATATCTCCAAAGCCAAAAATACTTCCCTGTTGGAATGCGACTCTGATGATGTCATATAAATTAATGGAAAAATAGCAGCAAGTTGACATTTGTTTTACTGCCAAGTTTTGAAGACTACTTAAGCAAGACATGTTTATTTTGGTGATATGAATATTTAATTTTTCCTTATCAGGAAAGACAGTTTAAAGAGCATTAATCAATATACATATATAAATTTAAATCGGTTCGTTTATCTTTGATATCATCTGTTATCCTCCCAATGCTATCTACTTGCATCTATTGACATCTACTTAAACAGTAAAAATGTTAACAAACTATTTTATAAAACACAACAGGTGGAGTCAACATTTCTCTAGATTTCTCTAGTTTCTCTAGAGTAAACAGAGAGAAATACCCAATAGAACTTTGAAGGTTAACCTTATCAAATATAAGAACATACTCTAATTAAACCACGTGACACGAGCAAAGCTTGTCAAAATTCATTAGAACATAATAAGGAATCCAGAAATTGATCCATATATGTATGTATATATAAAATATTAAAAATGAGTTTCCATCTAGAGGGAAATAAATGACATCAAAACAATCAACTATTGATTCAGAAAGAAATAGAATCTGTACTCTCTTGAATCACACACAAATAAATTCTTTTTTTTTTTTTTTCCTGTTTTTATTCGAGGTAGGGTCTCACTCTAGCCCAGGCTGACCTAGAATTCACTATTTAGTCTCAGGGTGGCCTCGAACTCTTGGTGATCCTCCTACCTCTGCCTCCCGAGTGCTGGGATTAAAGGTGTGTGCCACCATGTCTGGCTCAAATAAATTCTTAATGGATAAAAGTTTTAGGTGTTGAGGAAGAAGATATGAAAGTTGAAAAGAACAGTTTTCTAACTTTGACCATCTTCCATAAGACAGAGACTAATAACAACACAGATTTGAATATGCAAATATTTAAACAAAAGATCACTTAAAAGTTAAGACTAACAATTGACTGGAGAAAAATACTGTGGACTAATATCTACAGAGATTTCCCTAACTCATACAAAGAAGACAATGAACCCCCCAAAATTGGTCAAAGGGTTTAAATAGGTGAATCAAACAAAAAAGAAAGAAAAACAGAAACAAAACAAACAAACAACCCAAACAAATGGGTCAGTAAAGGTAAGATGTCCAACCTCACAGAAACATGGTATTGCTATTTATTCCTTAGAATATAAGTATCTCAACCAGTCTTTCACCCCCCAGCTGCTGAGGAAGGTGACTGGGGAAGCAACATGCTCATAAACTGTGTGCCAGTAGTAAGCTAAGTGCCCTTGTTGAAAGATAACAGAATAATAATATCATTTAGAAATGCGAAACACATATATCCAGTGACCTGGGAAATCTGCTTAATGGGACCACCTCAGAAATACTGGCATATGTATACACAGAGGGAGGCATAGAGCCAAGGTTGTGGTGTTTTGGTAGTGAAAAAATACAACCCTCATAAACACTCATCAATTACTGCATTTGTTCAATAATTTATAGTATGTGATGGATGAGGTACTAAAATCATTGAAATGAATGAGATACATACTAATATGGAAGGATTTTCTAGATGCTGTGTTTGTGTGTGAGTGAGAAGGTGTGCACATTCATAATATACATTTATATATTTATTTATAAATGCATAGAAAAATGTTCAGCAGAATCTACCTCAAACTTTAAAAAATATTTTATTTTTACTTATTTGAGATGGAGAGAAATAGAGAGAAGACATTATTAATATTTATGATTAAATTAATGATACATATAGTAAATATATTTATGTATTAAATAAAATATATAATTTTGTACAAAAATACATACATAAAAAGAAATGACTGCTTTCCCCCTATAGCCTAATTTGATGTACAAAGTACAAGAGAGCACAAAAAACCTGGTTTGGTATAAGTATTTAATTTTCATAAATGAGAACTTATATAAGTATATTGTTTTTAAAAATATTTTATTTGTTTACTTGAGAGAGAAAGAAAGAGGCAGATAGAGAAAGAGAGAGAGAGAAAGACAGAGAGAGAGAGAATGAGAGAATGGGCATGCTAGGGCCTCCAGCTACTGCAAATGAACTCCACATGCATGTGCCCCCTTGTGCATCTGGCTTACATGGATACTGGGGAATCAAACCTGGGTCCTTTGGCTTCACAGGCAAGCATGTTAACCATTAAGCCATCTCACCAGCTCAGTGTATTATTTTTTATTTGATTTTTTCCTGCTGTAATTTATTCTCACCTCATGCTGTTGCAAGAAGATAAAGTTATCAAACAGTACAATTCCTAGGAAAGCTGTGCAGAAGTAAAAGCATCCTGAATGATGGTGCGGGCTGACTGCGGGCACCACACACAGCTCAGGGGTCAAGACTCAGCCACACAAACACAAGCCATTTTCCCAATTGCCTGGAGGCCCCAACTAGTTCGATGTCACCATAAATATCCGGCTTCCTTTTAATGGTCAATTTTACTGGAGAAGCACAAGTTCAGGTGTCACATGTTAGCATGAACTTTTACTGACTCTAGTAGTGCCAGTGAGCATATGAGTCCAGCTTGATAAGCAAGGTTATAGGCCCACGAGTAGATTACGATGTAAGTAGATTGTGAAGAGAGAAGAACTACACAGGCTGGTGGAAAGCCTTATTTGGGAATACAGGATATAAATGAAGAAAGAACACTGTGAGGGAAAGGAGAGTTTCTTCTATGTATCAGACTTTAGCATATAAGGAATAGCTATGGAACAAATCTGTTAACAGAGTCCCCATGCACTTGACAGAAGGCGTTTGCTATTAGTGTTACCCCGTGCTAGATTTTCTACCCCCTCTCCCCCCACGCAGGGCAGCACCATCATCACTAGTCACCCCTGCGGGGCCAGGAGAACCAGAATATCCACTGCTGTTTTTAGATGAGGGAACTGCATCAATAGCTGTTTGATGGACAGACAGACCCTGGCTTTCTTCCTCCTGCAGTCATTCGTCCTAGAATTTTTTATCAAGTCAATTGTATTTATTTATTTGTTTATTGGTTTTTCGAGGTAGGGTCTCACTCTAGTCCAGGATGACCTGAAATTCACTATGTAATTACTCAGGGTGGCCTCAAACTCTCAGCAGTACTCCTACCTCTGCCTTCTGAGTGTTGGGATTAAAGGCATGCGCCACCACACCCAGCCTCAAGTCAATTTTTAAAGATTTCATTTCTGTGCAGTTTTCTTTTAGGAACACATCTGTTACATAGAGCACATAGTCACAAGATGGAAATAAATAGAACAACTGTCACATGTGGGAATCTGACAACACGATCACTCCTGTCCCTTCAGGTTTTCACAGTTACTGGAACCACACGGTAGTGAGATTGCAGCTGCTCTAGTTTGGAGTAGTTCATGTGTCCGTGCCCCTAAGTCTTAGTTCCTAGCTTGGCCTATTGGGAAATTGTGGAAACATTAAGGTGGAGCCTAGTGGGAGATCTTCAAGTCATTCATTGTAGACATGCCTGGGAAGGGGACAGTGGGGCCCAGGTCTCTTTCTCTTTTTCATTCTCTGGCCACTTTCTTTTTCTAAGTTTGTTATCTCAGCGTTTGTTACAGTCGCATGAAGCCCGACTAACACCATGTCTTGATTCTCGTTCTAAGTTGTACCTTAGGAAAATTCAGTTTCTCTCTCAAGTCATAGCTCCTGTGAGCCCAGAGGGACACGTATGTACCCACACTGACTGTCAACTGCATCTGTTTTGGGCACAGAGCTTTGAGAGCCTGCTGAAGAGCAGGAAAATGGTGCTGACACTTGCTTTCTGGCCCAGAAAATGAGACTGAAAAGAACCACAACACAGCCCTTTCGACTCATTCAGACTTCCTTGGAAAGAAAAAATAAACAAAAATAAAAGATCTAATTTTAGAAAGTTTTATTCAGCATGATTGACCTTAGTGTTCATAAAAGAAATAGCTGAGTTTACTATGAAATCCTAGGAATTTATAATCTTATCTAGTCTTATCTTGAAACTGCCACATTGACCGTTAGGTTAGCAGAAACATTCCTTAGATTTTTTTTTTTTTTTGCTTAGATATGTTTAAAATAATTAAATTGTGATAAAATAGACATAACATAAATTTTCCATCTTAAGCATTCTCAATATGCAAAACTGGATTTTATCTACCCACCTTGTAAACTGTCGACTCTCTTCATGAACTTCCATTTCTGTGCTTTTAAATTCATTTAATTCTTTCCTTATTGCTGCCTAAATAGGAAAAAAAAAATAAAGTAGAATTGTTATTTAAGTCATTTTTCTGCCCCGCTTCAATGAAGTAGATAGTCTTTTAAGAAATATTTTGGGTAGAGAAAAGGATTACTAATTTCTCCTAGACAAAAGTACCCTAAATATGAAAATATTAAATTAGAAATACTCAAAAATCTGCAATATTTTGAATGACAACATGA
Source organism: Dipus sagitta (assembly GCA_036346955.1). NCBI lineage: Eukaryota > Metazoa > Chordata > Mammalia > Rodentia > Dipodidae > Dipus > Dipus sagitta. The sequence continues at coordinate 118,830,345 of CM070778.1, read as the reverse complement.
GACCACAGCAGAAAATACCATCCTTGATGTCATGTGACTGTTGCAAAGTGTAGGGACAGAACAAAAATGTTGTATAAAATAACCTTCAGGTGGGCTGAAGAGATGGCTTAGTGGTTAAGCACTTGCCTGTGAAGCCTAAGGACCCACGTTAGCCAGATGCACAAGGGGGTGCATGTGTCTGGAATTTGTCTGCAGTGGCTGGAGGCCCTGGCGCGCCCATTCTCTCTCTCTATCTGCTTCTTTCTCTCTGTCTGTTGCTCTCAAATAAATAAATTAAAAAACAACAACAAAAAAAAGACTTAAAAAAATAACCTTCAGGCTATGTGGGTGAGGTTTATATGAGACATAAATGGATTCTTTTCATTCATTGCTGGCGATTGAACCCAGGGTCTCCTACATGCTACACAACGGTTCTACCTCCACATGAGATGTTCAGCACCATAAATGGCTTTTGTGGGGAAACATGGTCTTCATCCCTAAGACATACAATCTGAATAAAACTACCTGAACCGGAAACACTTTAGGTGACAAACGTTTCAGAGGAGGGGTATTATCCGGGGTGAAAACCCAGTAGAAAGTAGGATAGTCTTCCGGCAAGTGTCCTTGAGCAGAAGCGCACCAGAGCTTTGGCTAGACTCATCCCCGGGCCTGGTCTGCGCGTCATGAGCTCTCTGAAGAATCAGTATGCTCCCGTGAAAGTGCCGCAACATGGCTTTGCTTAGCCATCACAGCTACCTTGACAGAAACACCAAGTACAATGCCTTGTGTACAGAACGTGGACTCCTGGCCATGTACACAGAGATGCTTATGTTGGCCTGGCTGAAAAGCTGAGCCATTCCTGCTGGTGTTTCTCTTCGTTGTCTGTTAACAGTCAGTGCAGGAGCATGCATGGTTTGGGTTTCAATATTTGGCTTATTTATTTCCTACTTTTTTTTTTTCCTGAAAATACATGAAAAGAAATCTACCAATACAACACTTTTATAATTTCTCTGTGAAATGAACTCTTTGTCCAAAACACAGAATAACAGCATATAAAAATTATTTCTGCAAAGAATGTTACACTCATATAAAAGGAAAAGGACTCAAGAAATACCCTTATGCCCTCTATGCAAAATGGACTCATCAGCCAAAACACAAATGACAACATGAACTGGAGCCAGTGACTTCCCAGAGAGATAGGAAATTTTACTTTGTGGCTGGAAACAAATGAAGTTTAGAAAAGGGAAAAGAAAACGCCCCGAGGTCTCTCTGAGGCTCTCTCCATCATTAACCATCACTTGGCAACGCACAGGCTTTCCTTCCAAGCGCCTTTCAGGGTGACATTTAAATCCTGCTGTCACAGGTGGTCTCTTCTTCCCAGATATACTCCTTGGCCCCTGGAGTTTCCACGGGAAACCTGGAACTGTGAATTACGGTCATAATTCTTACTGCTGACTTTTTGGAAGAGGTGAAGCAGGCAGAGAAATGCTTGTGGCCCCGGCCCCCTGTGACACAGCTGCACAGCTCATCTTCCACGGAGACCACCAGCGGGACCGCCTTGTTTTGCTTGCTATAAAAAACTGACACCTAGTCTGCTCAGGTGAAGGGTCTCCTGACCTGTCCTCAGAGAGTCCAAGCAACACAGCTGATCAGGTCTAATTGTGTACTGAACTGCTGTGGAAGGAGTGTGGTGTCTGGTCAGGTGAAGGGACCCCTGACCTATCCTTAGAGTTAAAGCAACACAGCAAAACCTCACCCAACAGCACCCTCTCGTTTCATGGACCTTGCATGACCTTTGATCAGAATTCCTTTAAGGCACTGGATATTCTGTAGATGAAGTGATTTGTCTCGCTAGCTGCTATCAACCTCTGATGTGTCTTTATAGTGATTATTTAAGAAGGCAGGGCAAAAAAAATGTAGCACTTCTGCCCTTAGTAATTACAGTTGAACGCTCCAGTAGTATTTAGTCCTTAAAAGAGACTTTTAAAAAGTTCCTGGGCTTACTGGTTGGTAAGTTTCTTTCTGCCTGGTGAATGGTCTGGCAATTTCCAATTTTGTATCTTTGGTTCACTAGAAATCCTCCAGAGTGGCTCATGACCATGAGAGGCAGAGTGTGGGATTCATTACAATCCCTTTTCTGAATGTGGTTCAGGTGCTTGCTACTGGCAGGGATGATGTAGATGGTGGGTGACGCTCCTAGCATGGGTGTTCAGAGCCATTTCCCACAGTCCAGAAGAGCGTGTCAGTGCAGGAAACAGGCTGCCAGGGGGCCACGGTGTCTCCTGACAGGACCTCAAGGCCCCCTCTGAGCCACAGTGGCATTATCTGAGCCAACCAAGGCGAGCCTGAGTGGTCAGAAATAAGAGAGTGTTGGCTAGTCTTGGGCACCAAAAACCTTAATAAGTTATCAGACCTTGAGCCACATACTTCTCTTAAAAAGTATGAGTGTCCACCTCCCAAACTTTGGGGTTGTTACTAGGAAGAGAACTGAGATAAACGTGAAGAGCTTTGTTTAATGGTGTGCTGTACTGGAAATCTGAAGGTGTGCAGCAGATTTAAAGTCCCAACTCATTAATTTTGATTATAATTGTGAAATTGTCAAAATGCACATGAATCAAGTTTTAGTATACTTTATGATGGGTGGATGAGGCTGTCCATTCTACCATTTTTTTGGATTTTCAGGCATAGTTTGGCAGTGTAAGAACTCTGTATTATTAACAAGTTCAATAAAGAGTAAATATATGGAAAAAAAACCTGACACCTAAAGCCGGGTGTGGTAGTGCATGCATTTAATTCCAGCAGTTGGGAGGCTGAGGCAGGAGGATCACTGTGAGTTGGAGGCCTGACCGAGACTACGTAGTGAATCCCAGGTCAGCCTGGGCTACAAAGAGACCCTTCCTTGAAAAACAAAAACAAAACAAACAAACAAAACAAAAATAAAATCTGACACCTAGAGCCACAAGGTGGAAAAGTGAGGATTGTATCCTACCATTTACCAATTGACATCGATGAAACGTTCTTCCTGGAAAGGAAGTGTTTTCATTTGAATAGTGGCAGAGTCTCTGTTCACCTGAACTTGCTTCTCTCAATGTGAGGCTTAACGCACCATCCCTTTAGTCAGAAGACAGATTCTGTCTTGGCTACTTCCTCAATAGCAATAGTATGACTCACAGTGAGTCATTTTGCTCCCAAGCTTTAGTTTTCCCCTTGCTATGGTTTGGACTCGTGTTAACTCAAAGGTCCCTGTGTTGAAAGGTTTTTCTCCAGGGTGGGTGGTATATGAGAGTTGCTATGAACCTACAAGACGTGGAGCCTTATGAGGAAGCTCTCATGTCATTGGAGGCCTGTCTTCTCTACTTTTCTGAAACATGATGCAAGCGGCTTGTTCCACCAGGCGATACCCACCAGAGCCACTTGGCATCCTCAATCAGAACTCCATAGTCCTGGACAACTTGGCCTTAGACTCAAATATACAAATCTGTGAATCAAAACAGACTGTATTTATAAGCTAATTGCTTCAGCTGTTTTGTTTCAGTGGCAGAAAGCTGACTAATACACCCTTCCTAGAAAACAGGGATGAAAACTGCTAACAATATTATGAGTATTGGCTCGAGAGATGGCTTAGTGGTTAAGGCATTATTAGTCTATGAAGCCAAAGGACCTCAGTTCAATTACCCAGGACCCACGTAAGCCAGATGCACAGGGGGCACATGCGTCTGGAGTTTGTTTGTAGTAGCTAGAGGCCTTGGCATGCCCGTTCGCTGTCTGTCTCTCTTCTCTCTCTGTTTGCAAATAAATAAATAAAATTTATAAAAAATATTATGAGTATTAACCAAAAGTATATTTGAAAGTGCTTATACTGTAAAGTTACTGATCAAATGTCATCATATCTACCTCTCTCATTCTCTCTCAAATAAATAGAATATTAAATTTTTTAACTATGACTAACAATTCTTTCATTTATTGTTATTATTTTTTATTTTATTTTATTTTTTTGAGGTAGGGTCTCACTGTAGCCCAGGCTGACCTGGAATTCACTATGTAGTCTCAGGGTGGCCTCAAACTCACGGCGATCCTCCTACCTCTGCCTCCAGAGTGCTGGAATTAAAGGCATGCACCACCACACCTGGCACATTTTTTAATTTTTGAAGCATCTACTGGAAAATAAGAAAACTTTGCTGAAATAGACTCAGCCACAAATAAGATGAATTACTTATTGGTGATAGTAGGTTGGCTACTGGTCTAAGAGTTTGGCAAAAACCAAACGATGTGTCTGAGAGAATTGATTGCGGTGTGGAATTTACAAAATCAGTATAACTGTAAGCTGTGTCTAACACAAGCTTGATAGTAACAAAATTTACAATTTTCTAGCATACACACATAGACAAAAACTTAAATTATTTCCCAGAGAGCCAGTTACACATGGATGGGTGCATTCCAGGCTCTCATCTACAATGTGGCCTTGCCATTGCTCTCATGAGAGGTGAAGTCTGTATCTCCTCACTGCTGACTCTAGGTGAACCCTGTCACTGCTCTGGACAACAAAACACCGTACAGCCGTCATTGTGCCAGTCTGCAGCGATGCCCATTCCTTGTGTGGCACAGTTTGCTTCCTGGGAGTTGTTGGATAAAACACATGTGACTACTATGGGGAACCACACTGTGGAGGCCTGGATGTAAGGAAAGACCTCGGAGGATTACCTTGGAAATGGGTTCTTCAGTCTCAGCAACTCACCTGGTGTCACCCATGTCAGAAACAAACCCGTGGGCTGGTGTGTTCACAATCTCCTACTTCACAAACTTGTGAGTGAAATGAATAGATGATTTCTTTTGAGGCAAGCCCAACAGACTGGCATTTTTTTTTTTTTTATGAGAGAGAGTGAGAGTGAGTGAGAGAGAGGGAGAGAGAATTGGCACACCAGAGCCTCCAGGCACTGTAATCAAACTCCAGATGCATGCACCACCACCTTGTGCGCATGAGTCACCTGTGGGTCTGACTTATATGGGATGTGGGGAGTCAGACATGGGTCCTTAGGCTTCACAGGCAAGTGCCTTAACTGATAAGCCATCTCTCCAGCTCCATGAGTAGATGATTTGGGATGCTTGCTGAGAAGCAGTTGATAATCTAAACACTTTTTTCAACACTTCATCCAAGACATGACAAGAAGACCTACAGAGGTTCTATGGCCTGCTAGATAGATAACGGGCACCAAGTGGCAAAGATGGGACCACACGTAAGCCTGCAAACTCTAGGTCTTCCCAACAAAGTGAGCTTCAGGTACTAAATCATCCTGATAATTACCTCAGAACTCCATGGTGGGTGAGTAGGTTTGTAACAGGAAGTTAAATGAGTTGGCTATAGAAACGATGTGGCAGTGAATATAAAGTCATGGGCACTATTTGTTTGAAAAATTAAGATGTGAATAGAGACAATTAAGAAAACACAGCTATTTCTTTTCAAAATTTACTGAACAATGAGCCTCGTTTGATTCCAAGAGTTACTGTTTCTAGGAATAAAGGGAAAGAGTTCTTAGAGGGCGTAAAGAAAAGCAAAGTAATCAAGACCTTTTATATTAAGGAAATAGCAATCATTTATTTGTTTTGTAAAAGGGACCTTCCACATAAGTGTAATTGGGGCCAGTTTTGTTGAAAGATAGAGGATCAAAAAGATGGGCTGGGGTAGTGGGAGTGGAACCCAACAGTGCTGGGTTGGACCACCTCTTGCAAACCATCGGGATGAAACCAGGTATTTCTAAGATCATAGAAACAAGCACAGTCCCCAAACCACCAAGGACAGCACTAAGAACAAATACGCATTTAGTCGTTGGTATTGGGAGAAGTAAATTAAAATTGGATGGTGGTGAGTAGCAACACAGGTATTGTGTCATTAGCCCCAGCCTGCTGTCCTGGCCAGAAGCAACAGGTAAATCATTGCAGATATGAACCTTGTGGCCTTCTCAAGTAGAATGAGTTGTGAGGGTGGAATAAACTAGAATGTCTATTTTGATATCCTTTATTTCTAGGCTAAAATGCTGATATAAAATACAGAACAGATGCCTTATCTATTCATTAAACTCAATGCCATTGGGAGTAAAGTGTATGATACACAAACTAGCCAAAGATCACTTTGTAGGGAATTAAAAATTTTAGTCTTCCCTAGGACCTGGCTAGACAGTACATTCCTCACAAGAGTGTTTTACACATCTGTCTAGTCCCTGTATCTAGGACAATACTTAATATCATAATCATTTTAATAAATTATGAGTGAGTCTGTTAGGAAAATCCATGTTATCAGTGGAAAAAGTATATTGTATTCTGTTTTACCAGAAAATTTTAGACTAGACTATAGGTTGAGGTTATAATAAATAAAGGAAAATGTCACCAATGGAAAACAAAGCATGGGTTCTCAGGCTTGGCCATGCATATAATATTGGTGAGAGGTACCACTAATTGGTGATATTCTAATTCTCAGTACAGACGTATAGTAGGTGTGGTGGTTTAATTCAAGTTTGTCTGCCATAAACTTATGTGTTCTGAATGCTAGGTCCCCAGCTGGTGGCAATTTGGGAATTGGAGCCTCCAGGAGGTGATGTGTTATTGGAGGTGGGCTTATGGGTGTTATAGCCAGCTTCCCCTTGCAAGTGTTTGGCACACTCTCCTGTTGCTATTGTCCACCTTATGTTGGCCAGGAAGTGATGTCCACCCTCTGCTCATGCCATCATTTTCCCTGCCATCATAGAGCTTCCCCTTGAGTCTGTTAGCCAAAATTAACTGTTTCCTCCCACAAGCTGCTCTTGGTTGGGCGTTTGTGTTGCACCTGGAAACTAACTGCAGCAGTTGGATATCCATAGGATAAATGACTGAGATATGGCTGGAGGATGTGTCCCTGGGGGTGGATCCTGGGGTCGAGTCCAAAGACATGTTTGGGAGTAGATCCGAATTCCAGCCCAAAGGCATGCAGAGTGGTCTGAGCTCTGGAGGTCCTGCTTGCTATAGGTTTGTGCTTACTGCTTTTTGGTGTTTTTGGCTGCTGGTGGTTTCTCTCTCTGACTTATGAATGGGAGCTAACTTCTTGAGCCATTGATAGAATTTTCCCTGGATCTGTAAACTTGAAATAAATCCCTTTCTCCCATAAAACTGTTGCAGTATAAAACTGTCCCAGCAATGCTGAAGCTATCTACTACAGCCTCACAATAATATTTTAATTTGATTTTTTTGTTGTTTTTTTAGAGGTAGAGTTTCACTCTAGTCCAAGCTGACCTGGAATTCACTATGTAGTCTCAGGGTGGCCTTGAACTCACTGTGATCCTCCTACCTCTGTCTCCCAAGTGCTGGGATTAAAGGGGTACGCCACCATGCCCAAATAATTTGATTTTTTAATTTGTTTTAATTTCAAAGAACACAAGCTTTCAATAATTTTCAGATGAGAAGTTAAAAAATAAACAACTTTAATATAATAGGTGAATTACACATTTTGTGCTAATTAACTTACGGAATGTTATTTAGATTCTGACCAATATATATTATAAAGTGTTTTACTTTAAGATTAAAAAATAATAACCCAGTTTTTTGCTATAATGACAATTAGTAAGTTGTTTTTATTCTAAAATAAGATATACATTAATTCTAATGGTTTAAGTAAGTGGGCCATATTTCTTTATACATATCCTTTAACAAGTATTGGATTTAACATTTTTTCTCACTGTTATGTAGAAATCAATACTTTTAGAGATTCTAAAAAATATCATTCATTGATGTGCATTTTTGGATATTCTGTTGTTTTCAATGAATACACATCACTTGCATATACAAAATGTACTATTCATAAACAGTATATTAAATGGTTGCATTCTTTTATTTTATACTTTTAAAAGGTATGCATGTTTTGATTTAAAAGAAATTCTTGCTTTTTGAAAATATACTTTTCTTTTGAAGAGCACATATATACATTAAAAACCAAACTTTCAAAATGTTGTCTTTTAGACTTAAATGTTTCAGGAGAAATGTGAGCTGTCAGAGGGAGAGAAAAAGCTCTGCTTATAAACAGACGGGTGACTTGGCTCCAGGGTTCAAGGTAAGATCTGCAGGGGTCTGAGATGTGAAAGTCCTGGGCCTTCAAAGTACTGGGGGACAGAACCTAAGCCTATAGGAAAAAACCTGACCAAACCCCATTTCCTGGGTTGTTTGCAAGTCCAACACAAAAGCCTATTTTTGTCTGAGTTCAAAATTGTCTTTTAAAAACTTCCTGTCTATTAGAGCTAGGGATGAATGGGCTTTGCCCCCTAGCAACAGAGCAGGAATTAGGAAGGACTACTGCAGGGGTGGGCAATGGAGCTCACACATGAAGGCTGTGACTCACTTAGGCTACTGCTTGCAATTTACCCCTGCTGTGGTTTTCACACATTCACTTGGCCCTGCTGGCTTTTCAGAAGTTTAGCACTTGAGCAATAAGACGGCAGATAATGGGTGTGACAAACTGTACTTTCCAAAGATGACCAAAATAACACCTTCAGTCCACACAATGTGGCCCAGCCCCTCTCCTGCCAAGAGGTGGAGCTAACTCCCTTCCCCTTGAGCCTAAGCTGGCCTCCTGACTTGCCAGCGCCTAACAGAGTGTGGCAGATTACAGTTGGGTAACTTCCAGCACCCGATGATAAAAGGCCAGGTAACATTTACCTAGATCTCTTGGGACATTTGCTGGGCAGGCGTGTGTGGGAAGCCAGCCACCATGTAAGGAGTCTGACGATGACCCTGGGGCCATCATGCTGAAGGGGCTGCGTATAGGACAAACAGCCCATGGAGCCCACACTCTGAGCCATCCCAACCAAGGTACCCAGAAATGTTGGTGAGGCCATCTTGGGCTTTGCCGAGTGATCTATTCATCAGCTGAGTGACACTGAATATCTCCAGTGCAACCAGAATCCCCAGGATGATCCCTGACTAGATCCCAACCTACAAAGTCCCCAGGATACAATGGAATTGTTCTCAATCACTACCTTCAGGATCATTCATTCCCAGAGACAGTGGATGCCTTGAAGTCAACTAGAATCCACTAAATGAGAGGAGAACAAGCCGAAACCTACAGCACCAAGAAGAGTAGCGTGAAAGAAAACTTACACCAAGGTATATCCTTATCAAATGGCATGCCACATGTCCCGAGCAAACCTTCCATTACAAAACAATTGAAATGATAAACAGAGCATTCGAGGTTGTCTTAATGTATTCAACAGTGGGTCAGAGAATCAAACTATTCTGACACTGAAAAAAAAAAAGAGCAAATGACAAGGAAACCCAGAAGCGTAAGGGAAGGAGATAATGAAAACACCTCTGATCTTGAGAGAAACTGTCTTAAATCTGGTAAACATGAGTGGTTATTTCAGGACCTGGTGAGATACAGAAGCTAAGAGACAAAATCTATCCAAGTCAATTACTCTTGCATCCATAAAGTGGAGACCAAATGGAATTCCCCAAGGTAAGGTTGAGCTAGATTATCTTATTCCCAGAGGATGGCAAAGAAAACTGCATGTCCACTTAGGGTGAGGTAGTGAAACCTAGAATCCATAAACCAACCACCACACAGCTATGCAGTCTGAATTTGTAGTGCTAAGGTAGCCTGGAATAACTTATTTTGATAATCCAGTTTAAAAGTAATATTAAATAAGCGAAAAGGCATTTCTCGAGACAGTTTCATAGTGAAGGTTTCATAAGAAAACGTGGTTCATTTTACACATCTAATGATCTACCAAACAGATGAGAGAAAATTGAAAGAATTCAAAGAAGGGGGAAAGTCCCCCACGTTGGGACATTTAATACCTTGTTAATCACACTGCCTTGGTAGACAGAAAATAAAGACAGAAATCAGAATGTAAGTGACAAGCTTGATCTTGCAGGTATATTTAGGACAGTGTACCCCAAAGCTGTAGAAAACATAATGCTTTCAAGGATAGTAAGACATTCGTAACTACTGACCATATACTTTACAAATCCCAACACTTAAGGCCACACCTCATACTAATCAGATCATTCTTTTAGTTGAGACTGAGGCTCTATCCAGAGCTCCCCACGTGTTGCCAAGGTGTGGTCATGTTGCCAAACACTGACACACAGGGCAATATATACAGCCTTGTGTGTACATAGTAATAATTAAAGAATGATTAAAAAAACTAGTGAAATCAGAGAGTCTACCTTAAATTAGAAGTGAGCAGCCAATTAAGGCCAGAAAAATTAGGAGGAAGAAGCAGAACAAACAAACAAACAAACAAACAAACAAACAAACAAAGCATGTTATAGTGCCACTTATTGGCAGGGGATGTGTTGCAGACTCCTGCTGGATGCCTGAAATCGCGGATTATAACAACCCAATATAGTCCACGGTTTTTCCTACACTTACATACTTGGAATAAACTTTAAGTTATGAGTCAGGCCCATTACATCAGCAATAACTCAAAAAAGTAAGTATTTAAGCTGTTAGTTAAGGGTTACTTGAATACAAATGCTAAGCCAGTCTAAGACATCAACTAAGATGGCTGCTCAGTGACTAGTGGGTAGGTAGTGCATTCAGCGTGCACCCAGGAAGAGACACTAGCAATATGCGCCAGAGGACAGTCCCCTACGTGACCCACTTCCTTCCACCAGGCCTCCTGCCCTTCACCACCTCCCAACAAAGCCATCGTATTCTGAATCCATCAAGAGGTGAATCCATGCTCTAGATCAGAGACTTCATGACTTAACTGTCCCTGGAAATGTCCAAAAAGGCACACCTAGAAGTGTGTTTTCCTATCTCTTAGGTGTTTCTTAGTTGACCATCAAGGTTAACTGTCAAAACAAGAAAAAGCCTCCTCATGTGGTTCTGAATGACGCTAGGTTACATAGTAACTCAGATCTAGTCTTCTCTGGAATTTGGTTGTGAAAGCGCTACATTGGCATTACTACATGAGCTCATGGAAAACTGCTAGGATGAGACGAAGCGGAGGATGAGCACAGAGGTAGGGTTTGGAAAAGCAACACCACCCGCCCCCAGGTCCCCGGGATTCTTGCCTTGTCTGCAGGTGTCAGCCTGGCCCAGGGCTTGTCTGCCCGGCGGTCATAGTCGGGAGAATGGGTGACTTCTACATACTCGTTAAAGCGCAGGATCCTTCGGGCTTGCAGCTCCGCCACTGTGGGTCTCAGGCTGAGCTGTACGAGGGCAGAGGCAAGCGGAGATCAGTAACCCATTTCTAGCCTTGGGCTGGCAAGTTTTCTATAGAGAACACTTCAAAGTTATACTTAAATAAGGTCACTTTCAGGTATCCAAAAAAAAAAAAAAATGAAGAAGAAGAAGCAATAGCATCTTGAGGGATTTGTAATGAGAACTAGAAAGCAGCGTGCCCTCGTTTCTGAGACTATAAAAATCATTGTTAGATAGGTCATAGCCGCTGACAGCCATCTGCATTAGGAGATTTCCCCTGACTCCCCCCGCCCCACCCCCGACACGGAGATGAAGGCTTTGCATGTGCAACACAAGAACATGACGCGACAGACTCAACACAGCCCAGCTCCGGGATGGCTGAGCATGACTGAAGACAAAAGCAGTGGCACTTCTGCAAGGGAAAATGTTCCTGCTACGTTGAACTGTTTCCACTGGCTTGCTCTATTGAGGAATACATAACGTTAACTAGGCAGCAGTACAGTGAAGAGCGCGTCTCTACCACAGCCTTCTTAGAAAGAAGGTCCCTATCCCGTGCTGGTGTTTTATCCGTGGCCGGAAAAGTTGACAGGCGGGGCGGGGGAGCAAGAACTGCGGGAGAGTGACACTGCCTGCAGCCTCTCTCCTCTGCCTGGTCTCTGGGGTTCCTCCTTGTGCCTTCTGTCTTACTCAATGACCTGCCCTGTGGGTCTCTGCTATCTTCACTTGGTCCTTTCTCCAGCCCAGCCATAAACATGAAACAGTCCCGGGGGCTCAAAGTCTGGCACCTGATTGGCAGCCGTCCCTTGCTCTCTGCTACTGAGGCACCCTCCCCTTCAGACACTTCCTTGCTTGTTTCCCGTGGTGTTTCCAGAGAGTGGACCCAGGCCTCTGTTTTATCTACAGCACCCATTCTCAGAGTCATTTATCATTTATGCGAACTTTTGGATCTAACCAGACGCTTCCCCTCTTTGGAGAGTTTCCTTATTTGCACGGGTTTAAGGACAGCACACTGGACCTGGCAGCCCTGTCCCTGGGCCTCAGTCTCCAAGTAAAACCCGAGCTGAACTAAGTCACAGCTCTAATATCCAAAGCCCCCCCGGACTCTCGGAAGGCTTGGACTCAAACCCTGAGCCCATCTGAGCCGGGATATGGAACAACAAAGATTCCCTCTACTTCCGCTGAGCCCCGGTGGTCGCTTGTCAAAGGACAGGATAATCTAGGTGGTCTGTGTTTTATTCTTAGTCTCCATGGCTGGCTCCTTAAAGTCCCTCTGGGGCAGACAGAAATAAAGATATAGAGAAACCCTTGTGCCTGAGGGCGGGCTGGAAGGCAAGCCCATTGGTCAATGGCCACACAGGTCAGACAGGCTCCACTTAGTCTTCACCTCAGGACTGGGGCTGCCAAGGGATAGCTGGGAAGGCTGGACACTGACCTGCGGCACGACAGAGAGCACTGCATCAGGGCAGAGCTAAGGGCAGTGCTCACAGAGGTGCCCAAGTGGACTGAGAAAAAGCTGTAGGTCTCCCAGGAGTAAGTCCAGGGCCATGTGGAATAGCTATTGCCTGTCTCTGGCTGGTAAGTTTAGGGCTTCTGAATGCTAGCGTCCTATCCCAGAAAGTGAGCTTATAGAGTCTTCAAGCTTGGGCACTATTTGGCATTTATAGGATCTTAGGAAAACTAAATTCAGGGTTTCATCCTCTAAAAAGAGATACAGACAGACACATACAGAGAGAGAGAGAGAGAGAGAGAGAGAAGAAAGAGAGACAGAGAGAGAGGACGGGGAGAGGGCCAGGAACAGGGAAGAAGAAGGGACCTTTACAGATCTAGTCTCTAGAACTTGTCCATGCAAAATTGAGTGCTTTCTGCACCTGCTTCAGGATTCTTTTGCTGGGAACTCACTGACTAGCGCTCAAAACTGTGGTTCAGGCCACACACTTGACTGTAGTATCATATTTTACTTACCCCAATCTTTCCCAGGTATGAAAGGCATTGTCTGAAATATCATTAGAAGGATTTATAATGAAATATAAACTGACAGTGCTTAATTTTTTCCAAAGGCTATATTTTAGCACAGAAAAGAGTCATGGTCCTGGAACCAGATTTATATTTCTTTAAATAAGTGGAAGCAATTGCCTGAGAGTTGGAGGAAAGCCATTTGTCTGCATGTGTGGCACTGTGGAGTTCACTTGACAACACATTACCTACGTCTGATATGGGACAGTGGTAGATATTCAGTAGTCACAAAATACTTATTTGCTTTTGCAAGACTAGATGGAAAGCGTAGGCATTTTACAAAGTTAATTTTAAAGAATGGAAACATATTAAAATGTTAATATTGGCTCTCTAAATGAAAGACTTTCTTGTGTTTCTGTTTTGTTCCTTTTTATGTTTAAAAAACTGTCAAACAGGACATCGGGATATATGTTTTCATGATCAGTAAATGCAACTTAAAAACCTTCAACTTAACTTTTCAAAATGAGGGCAACATGCAAGCAAGAAAATGAACAGCGTGTCCGAGAACACACATGCTCACAAACAGTGATTAACGTCATCATCACCTTTCGGCTGAGTCTCCGTTTAAGTTCCATTTTTGCTTCTTGCTCTTCTTCCTCATTCTTTTCTGTGTATTAAAAGGGGGGGAGAGACATAGCCGCCATTACTAGAGGTAATTTTATAATCAGAAAAGTCTGCAAGGTCACAATTACTTAACTTTGATACAGATCAAATATACCAGTAACATCTTTAAACATGCATCAAAATATTTTGCAGAAAGAGTGGTCATACAAGTGGTATACATATGTGCACACATGTATTCATACACATATGTATGTGTACATACAAATACGTATCTGTCTTTCTTCCTTGTAGATCTTGTTTACTCACTTCACTAATTTTAAACTTTTTTGCTTCCCGGATTCCTTGTCTATTCTGAAAAAGCCATAAGGATGCCCACAATCTGGTGAAAGCCTTTTTCTTGCTTTTATAAACACAATTTACCAGAACTCAGATAAAACTTTACTTCTGGAGCTGGCCTCCATGTGAGAAATCTGAGACACATGAAAAAGAGCAAATTAGAACCGTCCGATGCATGTCTCAGCTGCTGGTTTCCATTCAAACCCAACCAAAATATTTGATTTGTCTTCCTTCGTTTCCATAGAAGCAGAATGTAAGCATTCCTTTGCACTTGGCCTTCAAAGCAGAATGTTCTGGATGGGGTTATGGTGTACTGTGGGTGGAAATTATTTATTTTCTTGTGACTTTAACTTTCCAAACTGGTCTCTTTCTCTAGTGCTTCTCCAACTAGTGCTATTTAATGCAGTCTAACAGATGGGCTTTTAAAAAAAAGTTCAGAATTTTGAAAGAAATAAACACCCCATCAGGTGTTACTGGTTGCTTATTTGAGGGATTTCTGTCTGTTGCTTCTTGTAGCTCCTCTGTTTGTTAATGAGGTGTAGATTTTGACTTCATTGACACCAATGCTTATGAAAGATTGCTTTTTAGAAAGTGCTGTTATCACTCTACGGAGGGAAGGCCATGCTATAGAAGAGATGAAGGAAAAGGCTTCAAATAAAAAACATCTTCTATGAAAAGAAAATTACATTTATTAAAAAAATTCAAGTAGACTTCCCTTCATGACGATTATTCTTTTCATGAGTAAATGTTAGTACTGAACATTTGCAGCATATATTCTAATGTTTTCATTAAATAGGCTAAAATCTTTATACACTTTTCTGGTCAGGAGCAAGTTTCTGCATTTTTCTGAAATTCTTTAATTCATAAGGAAACTAATCCCCCTCAGAGTAAGAAACATCACATTTCTGTGTCAAACAATTGGTTGTAAACCAAATTTCTTGCAAGAGTGCGCTGTAAGTTTTCTAATCATATCACAGAATCTGTCTTTTCCATATATATATATATATATATATATATATGTAAAGATTCAATAACCTAATGTGAATTGGCTGAAGCTTGTGGTTTGTCAATTATACATAGCAGACAAATGCTCAATTTATGGCTTATATGATTAAAATCCAAGCTTTATGAGGGGAGAGCTTTGATACTATTTTTTTGCTTTTGTGTGTGCATGTGATATGTATGTGCCCTTGTGGTGCCCCATATATTTGCCTGTGGAGGGAGGCCGGTGTGGAACATTGGTGAACTGCTCCATTACTCTTCTGCCTAGTCTTGTTTTGAGCCAGAGTCTCCTTTAAAACAAACAAACAAACAAGCAAACAAAACCCCCTATTTCTGGAGCTTTCAGGCCTCTGAAGGCTCTTGGGGCTCTGCTCCCCTGCAGGGTTAGGTTAGGGTTACAGGTGTGAATACCCATACCCAGCTGTTGACATTTGATATAGAAGTTTGAAATCAGACAGCGTCAAGCTCCCTCAAGCCTTTATGCTTGCACATGAGCCAATTCTCTAGCCCTTGACCATATTATTAATCAAAAGAAAACATAATCCTCAAAACATCTTGGTCATTTCTTCCTGTATGGCCATTATGATCCATTTCTTCTTGAAAAAAATATTTTTACTTATGGGAGGAGAGAGGGAAGGAGGTGGGAGGGAGGGAGGGAGAGAGACAGAGAGAGAGAAAGAATGGGTGTGCCAGGGCCTCTTGCCACTGCAAATGAACTTCAGGTGCATATGCCACTTTGTGCATCTGGCTTTACATGGTTCCTGGGGGATCGAACCCTGGGTCAGCAGGCTTTGCAAGCAAGCGCCTTAATCCACTGAGCCATCGCCCCAGTCCAATTTCTTCAAAGACAAAAAAATTCGAAAGCTAACCCATGCTGCAATTTTCATTACCTATGTAAAAGGTAATTTCCTTGAAGGGAATATTAGCTTTGTTTTAAGCACATCGAACAAGAAGGTAACAACCACTGAAGTCACAACAGCAACAACAATGAGGTCCTGCTGCCATTAAGTAAACAGGATTTTATTTTCTGGGAATTCTTTCTTGGTTTCAGGAACTGAGTTCTTAAATTCCCCTTGTACACGGCTTAGAGGAAGAGGGTGAGCAGTGGAGCCGATCTCTGCATTTGCAGTCAGTGAACAGCCTCTTACAGAGTCAAGGTGTAACCTTGAACTTGGCATGTAAAAACATCACTGTCTCCTCATGGTCTTTTCACTTTCTGCTCTCTGGAGGGCCGAGTGCAATAGGATGTAACTCTCTCTGGGCATTTGAACAGACTGAATGGCACTCGTGGAGGAAGTGAGGGCTTGTTGATAAAGTCCTCTGTGGGTGTCTGGACTGCAGAACCGCCTCAGGAAGCCTTTCCAATAAACACACCAACAATGCATATGGCTTCGCTGCAGCGGGCACAGCAGGAAACCTGCCGTCTAGTCGGTGGTGCCGCTCGGGATGAACTAAAAGGAGGCACGAAAGAGCAATACCAGCAAGGGAAGCATTATTACATTTTTGTCACCCATTTGGATAAGGTGGGCTAAATCCCATTCCCCGTGTAATCTTTGTGGGTTGTTGTTATTATTATTACTACTATTATTTGCTGGTTTACATGTTTCTATGTGCCTGGTTTTTATTATGAGCACTAATTTTTTGGTTCATAATAAGGAATCACTAAATGTTATCTAATATGAAATACACTCCTTAATAAACTGACTATAAGTTCTTTTAAAAAATATATTTTTTCTTTCTTTCTTTCTTTCTTTTTTTTTTTTGAAGCCCAACAGACTGGTATTTCTGCATGAGAGAGACAGTGAGAGCAAAAGCGAGGGAGAGAGAGGGAGAGAGAGGGAGAGAGAGAGAGAGAGAGAGGGAGGGAATTGGCATGCCAGGGCCTCTACCCACTGTGATTGAATTCCACATATGCGTACCACCTTATGTGCATGTGTGACCTTGCGCATGAGTCATCTTGTGCGTCTGGCTTACGTGGGATCTGGGGAGTTGAACACGGGTCCTTAGGCTTTTCAGGCAAGCGCCTTAACTGCTAAGCCATCTCTAAAAATTCCAGCTCTGAAAAATATTTTTATTCATTTATTTGCGAGGAGAGAGAGAGAGGGAAAAGTTGGGTGTGGCAGGCCTTTGCTGCTGTAGACAAACTCCAGACACATGTGCAATGTTACACATCTAGCTTTACATGGGTACTGGGAAATCAAACTCTGGCTTCAGGCTTTGCAAGAAACTCTTTAACGTCTGAGCTATCTCCTCATCCCTGACCACAAGCTCTTAACATTTTAAATTTTTATTCATTTGCAAATGAATGCAACACACTTGTATCACTTTTGGTGTGTGTATCTGGCTTACATGGGTGACTTGCAAACTGAACCTGGGCTGGCAGGCTCTGCAAGCAAGTGCATTTAACTGCCGAGCCACCTCTCTAGCCAGGGTGGCTTGTTTTTTTTTTTAAATCAATGAAAATGTACTTATAAATTCTAAAATGTATATATTTGAAAACAACTGAATCAATCAAGGGGTGGATAGTATACAATAAAGCAAGATGTCAAAAGTAGTATATCTGCCTTGGAAACGATGTTCCCTGCACGTATTACTTCCCTCCATTAGTGAAAGATGCCTTCTACATTGTCAATCTTAAGGGGTGGTTCTGAAATGAATAGTTAAACGTAACTTAATGTACATGTATCTGTTCAAAATTCCACTCTCACCAAAACAGGAAAGCAATCAAGAAAGGAAGATATGGGACATGACCTGAAGAAATCAAATTTGCTTCATGGTCTCCGGTCACAGCTATCAGCATTGGTTAAAGTCACTCATGCTTACTACGGTCGTGCTAGGGGCTGTGACAAAACCGTGAGGCTGTGAATCAGTTCCCTAGTCTGTCGTGACAAGATGACCTGATTCAAATGTGTCCTTAAAAGCCACAGCTATCGTAAGATGTTTCTTCTTCTTCTTCTTCTCCTTCTCTCCTTCTTCAGACATTCACGATGCTTTAGGCGCAGGTGAAGCTTGAGAACAGACGAGAGGAGAGCATGGAAGAATGCAGAGGAAGGGGCTGAAAGAGGGGTTCGCACAGTCGGCTCCCCAGGCTGCTCAGTGGAAAGAGCCTCCCTCACTCAGCCTGCTTCTCTTGGCCCACGTCAGGAGATCACAGGCCAGTTATCGGCCTCTGCAGACTGGAAACGGGCCTCTCCTTTCCAGAATCAACATGAACTTAGAAGGAAGTAAAACAGGGCTGGAGTCAAAGCCGGAGTTGACTTTGGTGGTTCACTCTTTCCCGAACCTCCAGGAAAACAGAGGGAACAGAAGCCAACACAGCACCGAGGATCAACATGCCATCCATTTCCGGATCCACGAAACAGCTCCTCAAATAACCAAACCCCACTGTGGTTTGGCTCATTCGTCTCAGAGCAACAGGGTGGAATGGCCCAGAATTTGCTCTGCCTTCTTTTCTAGGTATTGCATCAGGTATCCAAAAAGACAGTCTCTGTGTTTCAGGAGCTCACAGTCTACAGCTGAGCTTACATTTTGATTCAACAAGAATTTCCTAAGAGCAATGACACCTCTGGGTTTTGCTCTGTTATCAACAGTGGATAATGCCTTCACCAGCCCTCAGAAAAGAAAAGAAAAAAAAATGTATTCTTCTGTAGCTGTAACTTTTTTGTCTTTCAAATGGACATTTGTTTACATTGATAGGCACTTTCTTGGAATTTCTTGGAATCTCTGCCAGTTATTCTCACAAATAGGCAAAAGCAGGGCAGGGCACAGGACCCCATGGACTAAGTGGATGGTATTCCTTGCACTGTTCAATCTTCATTTGTTGACTTGTTTTGGTTATCATAAACACACTAAAAAGATTTTCTTTTCTTTCAGAAAATTACTGGATAGAAGTTACCATCCAGTGGGTGAGCTACGTTCTGCCAGCCTTGTTGAAAAGGAGTTCCCATGCCAGCAGCTCAGTGCCATTGTAGTGCCATCCTATCTGGAGTCCTGCTCACTCCTGTTCTTGGATAGTTCATGGCATAAAAAGCTTCCATGGAGCGAGGCTAATACATTAAATCATAACGAGACTCTATGTAAGCACATCTACTTTTTAACTCACTGAAGTCAGTAACTGCATAGACCCACAATGGTATCACCAACTGTGTATCTAGTAGGCTTTCATAGACTGTCCGATCAAAAGGGCTGGAAGGGAAAATTGAATGGAAAAATCCAGTAGGAAAATGAGTGCAGAACTCTTTAAGTTCTGAGAAATTATAAATAACTCAAAAGGGAAGCCGAGTTATCACAACAAAGGAAAATGAACTGCTTTGAAAAATTCCTCTTACCATAATTTTATTTTAAATTGAGACATTTGTTAAACCTAGCAACAAACTGTATTATTAATAACAGTATAGGAATGTTTGATTTATTTCCTTGTGGACTCTTTGGCCTTTTCTTTGGCATTTATTTGCAAGTAGACTAGAGCATTTACTTTAATATTTGGGTAAAAGAATACATGGAAAATATTTCACTTTTTTTGCAAAAACAATTACTATGACCACAATTGCACTTTGGAAAAGATCAGGCTCAAACCATGAAATGAAATATAAAAAAAAAAATCAAGAAATAATTTAAAGAATATATGAGCAGCTACCTATAGAGATGACGTACGTGGGCCACTTCAGCCAGTTTTGAATAAACTGGTATCCTGTGGTTCCCTCCTGATGGACGGGTTGTCTGTGGGGCTGCACATTAAGGTCACCTAAGGAATCACCGTACAGTATCATACACTCACGTTTTAAGATATTTCTTTGCTCTAATTCTTCAGTTGTGGGCCGCTGGCTGAGTCTCCTATGATGACAAAGAATACAGCACAGGTTAGAAAACTGAATACACCACAGGTTACAAACTACAGCTAAGAGGACTTATTCATATTCCAAGACATAAACATCTACTTTTATTTTGTTTTATTTTATTTAGAGAGAGGGGGGGGGAGAAAATGGGCACACCAGGGCCTCCAACCACTGCAAATGAACTCCAGATACATGTGCCACCTTGTGCATCTAGCTTACGCAGGTTCTGGGGAATCGAACCTGGGTCCTTAGGATTTGCAACCAAGTGTCTTAACCACTAAGCCATTTCTCCAGCCTTTTTTTGTACTATTCCCATATTTTTTAATGTTTTGTGTTATTTATTGGAGAGAGAAAGAGGGTAAGAGGGATAGAGAAAGAGAGAGAGAGAGAGAGAGAGAGAGAGAGAGAGAGAGAGAGAATGGGCATGCCAGGGCCTCCTGCCACTGCAAATGAACTCCAGATGCATGCACCACCTTGTGCATCTGGCTTCCATTGGTTCTGGGGAATCGAACCTGGGTCCTTTGGCTTTGTAGACAACTGCCTGAACTGCTAAGCCATCTTTCCAGCCCCGAGCCTTTTATTTTTTTTACTTATTGAGGGGGGAGACAGAGGAGAGAAGAGAGAGCAACATTTTTTTTTTTTTTGTTTTTTGTTTTTTTTTTTTTTTTTTTGGTTTTCTGAGGTAGGGTCTCACTCTAGCTCCTACCTCTGCTTCCCGAGTGGTGGGATTAAAGGCGTGCACCATCACACCCAGTGAGAGCAACATTTTTAAGCCTACAAATTTCTCTTTTCCATCTGTTTGGAGACAGCACAGTGTGGCTTAGTCTGCTGTCTCTCTCCACTCTTCCTATTAGAGACAGTATCTGCCTTTCCACTGGGCATCTGGAGAAAGACCTTGGCCTCCCTGCAGATGGGTTTGGGATTATTGCTCAGTTCTTGCAATGGACTCTGAACACAGTAACGTTGGTTACGCTCTGATTTTTCTTCTTGAAACCGGCGAGGGTGCGACCCCTGCTTGCCCTCTCCTCCTTGCCCACGCTTGACTTGAACATGGTGCTGTGAGTCAGCTATGACCTTGCAGATGAGCCTAGACAAGGGGACAGGGACCAATGAGACAGAGGGAACATGGGTGCTACACCAGTTCAAGGAGTGACTTCCCACCAATTCTGGATGACCCAGTTTCCTGGGGCCTGTCTGGTGAGAAAGAAGAAATCAATGTGCTTGGCGTGAACCACTGTATTTCTTACACATTACAGCAGCTTAGCTGATAGCCTAATTAGTATACAGGTCATCAGAGATGACAGTCAGCTGCTTCTGGAAAGTTCATGCCAATTTGTAGACTGCTCAAGGTATGCCGCAAAGGGCTTTAAGGCGAATATTGCATCATGTGTCTTAAGTCAGTGACTATACATGTAAGGTTATCTGGAGGTCGTATTTCCTTCTCCCCTGGCAATAAGATAAACCAGGCTCATCTGGGATTAGTAGTTATCTGTTGGTTCTGAGAGTGGAATGTCCTAGTAATGCCTCCTATCTTGGTTCTTGGTCTTGTTTACATAATTACTTTGTTGTTAATCCCAGCAAAGAATTTCCTTAGGATTAAGCTGAATTTGTGTAAACCAGACTAGTATGCAGTGATAGGTGATCTTTGCATAATTCTTGAGAGACGCTACCAATTCTAAATGTTATGACTATGACAAAAAACGGTAGGAGGAATTGAAATTAGTGATACCTTTCATGCCTCCTTAAAATCTTGTTAAAGTTTCTTTCATCTTTGTCAGGGCTACCTTGAAGGTACGTTGAGTGACTAGGCCTACAAATGGCCGCAGGGAGCCCCTGTGTCTGCACAGCTGAACTCTGCCCTGGTCTCCACCCATGAGTCCCATACAGACGCTCGCCCGGCCAATATGCCCTGAACTCCATTGGCCTTCCGTGTGTCCCATTCCTCCCCGTCAGTTTTCACCCTGCTTTATCAAGTCCCGTGGATTTCACCACTGGATCTGCTTTAGTTTGTCATTGATATAAATAGTCTCGTTATATACATCATTGTAAAGTACGTGTCTTTTTAATGTAGACTTATATAGTCTCCCAAATGGAATTACTATGCAAAGAAATAGCCTACTTTATAATTATTTGATCATATTGTTAAACTTTTTCAGAAATACTAAGCAAGAGCAAGGTATCCCACTCTCCTACCAACTTACCAATAACTTGCTGCCAAGGTTTTCTCATCCTGTCATATTGGAAGAGGCTACAATTATCTGGTTTGATTTTATAGAATTAAGACATTGATTCTATAAAGCACATCTAAGATACTTCAATCTTCATGTTACCCATACATCTGATAGACCTGCCTACTGAATTTTCCTCACTGATAAAATATTTACTCTCCTCTCCTCCTTCCTTCTCTTCCTCTTACTTTTTTTTTTTTTTTTTTTTTTTTTTTTTTTTTTTTTTTAGGTAGGGTTTTGCCCTAGCTCTGGCTGACCTGCAATTTACTCTGTATTCTCAGGGTGGACTCGAACCTCCCAAGTGTGGGATTAAAGGCGTGTACCACCATGCCCGGCTCTTCATCTTTTTTTTTTTTTTTTAAAGTAGAATCTCATTCTAGCTCAGTCTGACCTGCAACTCACTATGTAGCCCAGATTAGCCTCGAACTCATGGTGATTCTCTGACCTCAGCCTCCTGAGTGCTGGGATTAATGGTGTGCACCCCTAACCTCAGCTTACTCTTCTTTTATTTATTCCTCCCACTATGTTTTTCTAAAAATGGATTTATTGGGTCTCGGGTTAAATGAACAGTTCTGGGTTGAAAGTGGTTGTTTTACACCTATGAGTGCAATATAGCTTCACTGCATTGTCTTGCTGTGTCATTGATAATGTTAACATCATGTGGATTTTTGATTAATCTCCTGTTTGGGAACCTACTACCTACTAAAGTTATTATGTAGCAATTTTAGTTTTTTCAGGGTTTTCTAGTTATGTAATTGAATATATCAATAGTATTTCTTTTTAAAAATTATTTATTGGCATATAAAGAATTTCATTATGGTGTTTTCAAACATATTTTTAATTTAATTTTTTGAGAGAGATACAGAAAGAGGCAGGTAGGTAGAGAGAGAGAGAGAGGAGAGAGGAGAGAGAGAGAGAGAGAAGAGAGAGAGAGAGAGAATGGGCACGCCAGGGCCTCCAGCCACTGCAAACGAACTCTAGATACATACGCCCCCTGTGCATCTGGCTTAAGTGGGTCCTGGGGAATTGAACCTGGGTCCTTTGGCTTTGCAGGCAAGTGCCTTAACCACGAAGCCATTTCTCCAGTCCCTCAAACATATGTTTTTTTCTATCCCCCTCCCCACAATAACAGCTTTCTTTCCTATAATTTATACCATTTTTGCTACAAGTACTTGTGATTTGACTTTTAGTAAGAAAGACTGGGGAATCTGTTCCTTTTTATTTAAAAAATGATTTTAGGCTTTCTCCATGTACTCATATATTTATCATAATTTAAAAACCCTGTACTTCTAATCAGTTAAGACTTTAGTCCTTGTTTACTGAGGTGGATATGTGATGACCCTTCACTTTCCTACTCTCTACTATGCTACACTATAATGAATGAAAGGAATATACCTTATTTTGCCACCTTTCATATATGTAAAAATTAAATAAAGGCAGTAGAACATTCAGAACATTTTAGCACATATTCTCTTACATTGTGTAAAACGTATAAAAAAGGAGATGGTAAAAAAAAAAAAAAAAAAAAAAAAGAAAGAAGATCGGATGAAGATCTCATGAACAGAAAAATCTGGCCTGGTTCTGCTACTAAGGAATTGCATGTCTTTTGGAAATTCCTTCCAACTCTTCGGGTCTCAGCAAGGATCCCGTTTTAACTGGAAAAGAGGACAAGTTTTCCACATACAAATTTCTACTTCTGCTAGCTCTCTCCTGAAGCAGGAGATGGTAAACTGTTAGGGCTGAAGAAAAACACCAATGTGAGAAGGAGGAGACCATTGGTTAACTGCTCGAGACGTCTGTCAGAGTTCCTGAGCGAGCGATGCCCAGCTCCCCAGGCCTCCTTGGGGATTCCCTAGGCGGCTGAGCCTTCCTTTCGGGTTGGAGCTGCAGCTGCTGTCCCTGAAGTCTTCCTCTGTAACCACGGGAAGGTCCTTCCCTGTGGAGAACAGCCAACGGCTTCCAGATGCCTTCCACTTCTAAGCAAGGACAGCAACTTCCTCCCACATCCAGATCCTCTCTGGTTCCCTTCTCCCAGTTACATACCCTGGTGGATATGCAGAGTGAGAGACGAAGTGACACTTGAGCGAATTTAAAGTGATCATCAAAAACAAGAGCTTTGGTGTAAAAGAATTCACTTCTGTTAAAACTGCCAGTTAAATGCACTTTTAAAGTCACATGTGGTAAAAGCAGAAGCCCTCTATAAGCGATGACACATGACCACTCATTTGAAGTTAAGTGGGGAAGTTTGAATACAAGGCTATGGCTACCTGAAGACTCCCAGGCCATCGAGGCTAACTAGTATTCCTCTAGTCTCATAGCCCACAAGGCAGAACCCCATGGTCTTCGTAAGAATTAGTCCCAGGATCCTCAGGTTGGCCGGGACAAACCACGGGCCCCTGGATAAATCCTGCACGCCACTCCCTTGGGAAAATACATTTTATTGGAGTGCTTCACTTCCACACTCATTTGTTTTTATGTTATTTATGTCTGTCTTTATACCACACCAGCACAGCTGAGTAACAGGCAAGAGTTACCATCTAGCCAGCAAAACCTAAAATACTCATAAATATTTGAAAAAGTGTCTTGACCCCTGGGCTAGGCTTTGGGGACTTCAGAGCTACTGGCTGACTGACCAAAGGCAGGGTCTTTGACTGGTTCACCATCTAAGACCAAGACTAAAAAAAACATGATGGACCAGATGTGCCTGGACCTAAGAAATTCACCATGAGCCCAGGTAGATGAGAAGCCAGGGAGGCAGACTGTCCTGGTAGGCAGACTGGTATGAATCAGCCATTGCCATCTTGTTAGCAGGTCAGTCATTACCTGACGAGCTTGGTTCCAATCTGCTGTCGGATTTCCTGCCTTTCCTCCTCAGATGTACGCTGCAAAATGTTTTTGTCCTCCAATTCTTTCTTGGAAGGTCTGTTGCCAAGTTTGATAGCAAGAGTATCCCTTCGTCGTATTTTACTTGCCAAAGCACCTGGGGGTTGAAACAGAGCGGAAACATAGATAAAGCAGCTCTTACCTAGCAGGGCTCAGGTTGCATGTGGCTGGACTTTAATACAGGGCCAGGCCAAGTTCTTTATTCATGTGCAAGAGGGCAATTTTAATTAGTCCAAGGAAAAATGATGTTAAGGTGGATATAATTCATTTCTAAGAAGACTAATAGGGCTGGAGAGATGGCTTTGCAGTTAAGGCACTTGCCGGCAAAGCCAAAGGACCCAGATTTGATTCCATAGTACCCACCTAAAGCCAGATGCACAAGGTGGCACATGGGTCTGGAGTTTGTTCTCAGTGGGCAGAGGTGCTGGTGCACCCGTTCCCTTCCCCCCTTCTCTTCCTCTATCTCTTTACCTCTCTCGCTCTCAAATAAATATTTTGCAAGGGGGCTGTTTTCCTGATGAACCGGACACCAGCACAAGGGGGAAGGAGATCAGCATAGAGAAAAATCAACTCCTACCAAATCAGAGAGCCAGAGCCTCAGAGGCCCTCAACACCTCAACACTGAAGCAGACCAAAAATGAACCCAACATGGCTCAGGGAAATTTTGCGGAAGAGGGGGCGGAAAGAATGTCAGAGTCACATGTTGGGTCATGATATGCAGAGACATTTAGCTTACCCATAACTGTGGGCTAACTCCACAATGCATGACCCGTATACCTCAACAAGGAGGGGCCAAGGGGAGGGGGTAGGTCACGGATGAGCCTAATAATGGTACCAAACTGACTGTATTTGCTGAATACGGAACTGACTAATAAAAAAATAAAATAAAATAAAATAAAAATAAAAATAAAAATAAATAAATATTTTTTTAAAAAAAGACTATAGAATTTTTTTTTTTTTTTGAGGTACGGTTTCACTCTATCCCAGGCTGACCTGGAATTCACTATGTAGTCTCAGGGTGGCCTTGAATTCATGGCAATCTTCCTACCTCTGCCTCCCGAGTGCTGGGATAAAAGGTGTGTACCACCAGGTCTGGCTACAGAATTCTTTTTAGTTATTTATTTATTTTGAGAGAGAGAGAGAGAGAGAGAGAGGGCATGCCAGGGCCTTCAGCCACTGTGAATGAACTCAGACACGTGCGCCCCTTGTGTGCACGTGCAACATTGTGGGCTTGAGTCACTGTGCGTCTGGCTTACATGGGACCTGGAGATTTGAACATATATTCTTAGGCAAGCACCTGACCTGCTAAGCAGTCTCTCCAGCCCTAGAATTCTTTTTTTTTAATTTAATTTATTTTATTTTAAATTTTATTTATTTGAGAGAATGAGAGAGGGAAAGAGGCAGAGAGGGGGAGAGAGAATGGGTGCGCCAGGGCCTCTAGCCACTGCAAACGAACTCCAGACGCGTGTATCACTTTGTACATCTGGCTTACGTGGGTCCTGGGGAATCGAACCGAGGTCCTTTGGCTTTGCAGAAAAACCCCTTAACTGCTAAGCTATCTTTCCAGTCTGATTTTTTTAATAATGTTCTGAAAAAAAATACTGGGACACCATGAAAAAACTTGGAAGTATCACCTCGTCATTTGGAAAGAGGCAGTTGAGGTTTATTTTGCTGATACGGAGGATCATGGAAATTAGTGATTGCACAATGCTTTTGTTTCAAGTTTCTAAAACTCATTCTCTTTCCTTATTTTGTACAGTTAATCCTTGTCATGGCTCCTCCATCCAGACACTACGCTGGCCGACAGCCTACCATGTATACAAACGTTTTAACCTTTAGTTACCCAGGGATCCTTACAGTCTTAGCAGATAGCGGCTCCTGGTAGGATAGATGACAGTACCGAGGAAAGACGACATATTTCTGTTAGGTCAGTAACATAGTAATAAACTTTCATAATATAAATATGCAAAACCTCAGTGAATTCTTCCCAGGTTATCCTGCTCAGAACATTAAAAACAACAACAACAACAACAACAACAACAAAGACAACCCAATACATTCTAGTTTTCCAAGTTAGATATATTCGGTTGTCCAGGCTCACTCAGCGAGCCCCTTCCTAGAGAATGGCCCATCTTTTTTTTTTTTAATTTTTTAAAGTTATATTTATTTGTTTATTTGAGAGAGAGAGAAAGAGGCAGGTAGAGAGAAAGAGAGAATGGGCACGCCAGGGCCTCCAGTCGCTGCAAATGAACTCCAGACATATGTGCCCCTTGTGCATCTGGCTTATGTGGGTCCTGGGGAATCGAACCAGGGTCCTTAGTCTTTGCAGACAAATGCCTCAACCACTAAGCCATTTTCCCAGCCCGAGGATGTCCTGTCTTAGCTGTTGTTCTGGCTCACTCAGCTTCCCCCTTCCTAGAGGACGTCCTGTCTTAGCTATTGTGGTTGCTTTTATTCAAAAGTGTCTCTGTCATTCTTGACTCATTCCTCCCTACTTTCTCTTCAAACCACAGTAATGAAGCTGAGGGAAATTTTCTAATGCTCAGTGAGTACACCACCAGTGACTGCCTGTATTAATGTGCTTTCTTTCTTCAGGAACAGTTCCAGGGTGGGAGAGCTGATTTTTTCCCAAGAAGGGCCTCTGTCCTTTGCAAGCTTTGACTGCTGTTTATAGAAATACAAATATTCACATGCACCTCACTGACAAAGGCCTGACCCACCCCACCCCCCTAGTATCAGCTTCTGGAAGGGCCAGTCACCGGAAGCTAATCTTTAGGACAGGCACATTTCTTGTCCTTTTTCTTGGGCAGCACTGGGGACTGGACTCATGGCCCTGTGCTACATCCCAGCCTTCTCTTGATGTTTCAGTTTGAGACAAGGGCTCATGAAGTTGCCCAGGTCAGCCTTAAACTGTAACCACCTGTAACCCTGGCAGGACTTGAAACAGGCTTCACTCCTGCTTCAGCTTCCAAGTAGCTTACGTTACAGGCATCCTAGCCGCCAGTCCTGTCTAGCATAGCCACGTTTCAAGTCTGAGACACGAAGGTGAGGGTAACAGAACAGTAGATGGCTTCTTGATGATGACGAGGCCTTTGCTGTGCATAGCAGGCAGCCACTTCTGTCTATCACCCACTCCCAGTACACCTTAAAAACAGTCTTACTTTCGCCACTGCCATCTTCATCTTCATCATCTTCCTCGTCATCGGTATACAAGATGGGCCCATCAGAGTCAGAGTCATTAGCCTGGTACTCCCTTGGGCCTTCGTCATCTGGGGCACTGAAGGACTCTGAAGATTCTCCAATTAGTTCAGGGCTCAGCAGCTGAGGTCCTGCCTTTCCCAACTCGTCTTTGGTTGTAAAACTGTGAAGGGCACACACACACACACACAAAAACAACACAGGGCATTGTGAAGCTCAGAGCAACCCCCAGGGACACCAATGCCATGAAGAACGCCAGTGCCATGAGCACCCACCATCATCAAAGGAAAAATGTGACGCCGATCAGCCAGGGCCATGATGCATGACTTAAAAACTGTCAAGGTTTTACATTTCTCGTTTGTAAAATGGGAAGACGCCACTCTAAGGCGGGCAGGTGGCGCACACCTTCAACTTCAGCACTCAGGAGGCAGAGGTGGGAGGATTGCTGTGAGTTTGAAGCCAGCCTGGGACTACAGAGTAAGTTCCAGGTCAAAAGGGAAGAAAAAGAAAGAAAGAAAGAAAGAAAGAAAGAAAGAAAGAAAGAAAGAAAGAAAGAAAGAACTTTAACACACTTAGTCAATTAATACAATGAAACTATATTCTACAACTGAATTTACTCATAGGCAATGGAGGGGTGGGGTGTTAGGAGAAAGGCTGGAAGTTTTGTAGTCACATCTGACCTTCATGTGTCAGCCAAAGCCTCAGCTCCTTCGCAGATCATTCTAGAGCCTTCACTTGTGTTCTAACAGACCTCTAAACACAAGCCCAGTGGAGTTCTTGGCATTGCTAACTTAACTACCTTCTTGAGCTCCGCCCCCCCCCCACTCACGAGGGTCCCCACAAATTGAACTCATACTGTTCTGCATCCCAACCCCCAGGACAGTAAAGAACATCATTTATTAAGATATAAACACATCCCATTCTCTTCCCAGCCAGGGTATCAATAGTCAAAAGTCCTTCGTCCTCTACAGAACTTTCCCTCACAGGACGAGAGTAGTAGCATGAGCTGGGAAGAGCGCAAGTCCAACGAACCCTTTAGAAGAGAGCTGGGTGTACACCAGGACGCACTCACTTTGTGTCGTTTGGCTGGGTAAGAGTCTCTATAATGCCTGTCAATTTTCAAAGCCTAGGATACAAAATATACTTGACATCAAAAATGTTTATTTTTTATTTATGTGTTTATGTTTTTTGGTTTTTCGAGGTAGGGTCTCACTCTGGCTCAGGCTAACCTGGAATTCACTATGTAGTCTCAGGGTGGCCTCGAACTCACGGTGATCCTCCTACCTCTGCCTCCCGAGTGCTGGGATTAAAGGCATATGCCACCATGCCCCAGCTCCCTTCATTTTTTAAGCCAGATGATATTCCACCATATGTATACAGCACATTTTATTTATTCATTCATCAATCAGTGGACATTTGGGTTATTTCTACCTTTGGGCTGTTGTGAATGATGCTGCTATGAACACTGTTACACAAATTCAGTTCCTTTACATATACACAGAATTCCCTGGCTGCATAGAAGGGGAAGTTCAGAACCATATGGTAATTCTACATGGAATCTTTGGAGAACACGTAGCATGAAGTCTCACTGCAAACAAGAGAAGGTTGATTTTTATGGGAAAACTGTTCCATAGTCTAGATTTTTCATGATTGCTAGTGGATGCCATTCTTCTGTGAGGAAACTGTCACTACAGCACATTTAAAAGCTATCCAGTTACTAATACCTTTTGGATATGGCAGAGCCAGACCCTTGAGGGGGAGCTCTGGCGTTTGTGCCATTCTTCACTACTTTACCACATTGATTACTATTTTAATTCCACTGTTGGTGTTTTTATAATATTTTTCAACATTTATAATAGTTCTATACTGCAAGGTAGCTAGGGGATTTCTATCTCATGAATAAGAAAGGCCATGAGCAAGTTGTCTAGCCAATCTGGCAAGTACAATCTAGAATCCAGACTGTAGGCTTTTAGGTTAGCTAATAAACACTCTATTTTATTTTATACAAGTTAAAATTCATGTAAATATTATGTTATAATTAATATTAAATATTTTGAAATCTCTATCTGTTCATTCCGGCCTTGATTCTCATTTTGTCTCTAAGGTTCCTGGGCACATTGGAAAATAATATATAGCATTAGATAAATTTTTGTGTAATGGACACCTTTAAATATAGCCTCAAAATGGGCCGATTGGTTTCTTTCACACATGATAGCAGACATATGTGTTATGGGTAAAGCTGACAATGAATAGAAACGTACCACATAGCACTCTCCAATGTGGGAAGAGAGGAAGGTATTTTTATACACAACTACTTGCCCTCTTTAAAGTTTTGATATTTGTACTCTCAACAGAAGTCTTTTCATAATATGACAGAATTTTCACACATTAGATGACTAAATATAACTCAGGGAGAGTTCTAAGTAAAGACAGTGACTAAGAGCCAAAAATTCTAATTCAAATAATTCAAATAGACACTTGAAAGGGGAAGAAAAAATTTGGAGGAAAATTTGAGCGAATACTTATGCCAGGTTCATTAATTCAAAAGCAAACAAAAGCTACCTCTGTGGAATACATTTCAATTTCGATGTTTAAATTTGAACACTAAACAAAGAAGAAAATAAAGACTTCTACCAGGACAGCAGCGCCATTCCCCCGGATG
Source organism: Dipus sagitta (assembly GCA_036346955.1). Taxonomy (NCBI): domain Eukaryota; kingdom Metazoa; phylum Chordata; class Mammalia; order Rodentia; family Dipodidae; genus Dipus; species Dipus sagitta. The sequence goes on along the minus strand of CM070778.1, from coordinate 118,799,478 downwards.
ATAGGAAAATTTACGATAAAGACCCTCAATGTCTAACGATGTCCCAGGCTTGCTCCCTCTGATTATAGCACCAGCAGAAATGGAAAAGCAACACTGGCTCCGTTGTCTAACAGTTCTTCATACACTTGGGCTGACTAAGTCCAAAACAAGCTTCCAAACTCGTTGCTTCTCCATCTGCTGCTTAAGCAGTTAAGCCCACACTGTGCAGAGCGGTACTATTTAGTAAACGCACTAAATGTTTGTGGAAATGAACTGAGCAGAGCCAGGTCATCGTCGGAGATGGACGTTCTGAACGCTGAAGGAAACATTCATATCTGAATGGAGGGTACACTTTGCTTTTTGGTAGACAGAACAATAAAACCCATCTACGTCCATTTCCCAGAATTTAGACATGGTCATAAGTACTTACTTCCTGGGCACAATGGCCTATATTTTGATAAGAAATGACTCGGAATTCTCCCTGATTCACTTTTGTGACTGTGGTGCTTATTGCACTGACCTGCCAAGCATAGGCAAAAATATAAGCTAGAAATGGTGCTGAGGAAAGAAAAAAAAAGAATATTCGATTTTAAGCTCTGGAATAATTACAAAGCTGAAAAATATAACTAAAGGGAGAATGTGCCCTATGATGGGAATGCTATAGATGTGGCCCTCAGAAATCATGTCTTGAAAACTTCATCTCCAATGCCAGAGCACTGAAAGATGAGGCGTCAAGGAAGGTGTTAAGTCATGAGGACAAAGCCACAACGAAGACATTGATGCCAATATATAAAGGGCTCATGGGAGAGTGCAACCTTCTGCCACATGATAATGCAGTAAGACCTCCCTTGCTAATTGCCAGAACCTTGATCTTGGACTTCGTGGCCTCTAGAACTGTGGGCCAATAAATTCTGCTTATTACAAGCTACCCTGCCTCAGGTACTCTGGGATAGTAGCACAAAACAGATTGATAGAGATACCATCACCATTTCTTTCAATATCTTCCATTTTCTGTAGCTTTTATTACAGTGCCAGGCAAATAATTTGGAATTTGCCATTTATTTATGCACTTGAATGATATTGCTCAAAATAATAAAAAATGAAGAATTGATAAACTATTAGAAAAAGAAATGCAATAGAAGTAGAAGCAAAAAACCTGGAAGATACGAAATTATTACAAGTCTGGGATTCCAGCATAGTACTACATTACTCGATTGCATCTGGTTTTGCCATTGTTAACTGGGTGATACTGGGAAAATCATTTTATCTCTCTCAGCATCTTTTCTTTTTCCTGTTTTTTTTTTTTTGTTTTTTTTTTTCCGAGATAGAGTCTCACTGTAACCCAGGCTGACCTGGAACTCACTCTGTAGTCTCAGGCTAGCCTTGAACTCATGGTGATCCTCCTACCTCTGCCTCCCGAGAGTTAGGATTAAAGGCGTGTGCTACCACGCCCAATATTCATTTTTTTTCATGTATATACTGAGGATATGTAAGAGAAGATTTATGTTGAATTACATGATCATGAATGTACAGTGCTTGGTGCCTGACATTAAATAAATACTCAATAACTGAAGGTTATTATCATCAGCAATTAACTAATTATAGTTGATATTTTAGAGTCTTGATCAAAACCAACCTAATTAACATACTAATCTTTGAAGTCTAATGTGACAAAGATTTTTTTTTTCTGAAAGAGAACCTATTAAATGATTTGAAGACTGAACATAGATTTTATTCTTAGAAACAGGAGAGAAGAGGTTAGATTTGAGAGTTCCAAGCCTTCCCTTGACAGCATTGATAATTGCCTCTATAACACTCTGATGGCTTGCCCTTCCTGGGCTAACCTGCCTTACTTACCTTTGAGTACAATTTGTGAGTGATAGGAGTGAGAGGGGGTAAGGACCTAACATGACACCAGGTTTCTGGACTGAGGAACTGGGCAATAGTGAACCCACAGAGGGAACCATCAAGTTCCTTGGCCCTTTTTCAACAAAACTAAGATGACTTGCCCACTAGCTGTTACCTTCTGTTCTAATCTATTTAGAAATTCTACCATCACAGACATCTCATCTTCACCTCTGCCTCAGCTGCACTGAAGTAGGCTGACCTTCCTTACAGTCACCTTAGTTCACGTTTTCACTTCGATTTCAATGATTCAGAGAGTATTCATCGAGGGCCTCCAGCATAGTAGACTCTGTGCTGGTTGGTGAAGACATGGAGATACATAAGATACGTTGGCTAGTGCTATCCTGCAAGTATGACAGAAGATATTTTCTGAGTATAGTAGATGCAATAACTAATTCTTTCTAGGAGTGTTGGAAGGCTTCAGAGAGGAGAGGAAATTTGAATTTGGTGGGACACTTAAGGAAGCAAGCAAAGGGGATATGTTCTATTATTAGAGGAGGAAGAGTTGAACTTTAAAGAGTTCCTTTCTGATCTTAATTTCTCTCTCTCTCTCTCTCTCTCTCTTTATTTTTTTATTTTTTTGAGGTAGAATCTCACTCTAGCTCAGGCTGACCTGGAATTCACTATGTATTTTCAGGGAGGCCTCAAACTCACAGCAATCCTTCTACCTGTGCCTCCCGAGTGCTGGGATTAAAGGCGTGCGCCACCACGCCTGGCCCCTGATTCTCAATTTTCTTGGAGAAGACGACCAGGCAACTTGTTGACGTGAAGGTAGGAAAGAATGAGGGCAGAAGGCAGACCCAGCTGATAGAGGTTTAAAATAAACACAGGAAGGACACTGTCTAGGTCCAAGAATAAAGATTGCTGAGCTATGCTGACCCAGGCTTAAGATTCCTTGGAAACCCCAGATTTGATGTGTAAATTTAAGCACTTTTATTGCGATTTTCTCCATAGCCCATGGCATTCCTGGGGCAGGGCTAAGAAAAGAAAAACCACTGGTGAGATTATAAGAGTGCTTGACTAACACTCAGGAGATTAACCGTACCTGAGAAAACACTAGGTTCCTTCATTCCAAGAGAACACTCTAGTGACCTCTGGTACTTACATGGAAATATGGGGTCTCTGCCCCTACTCACCATTTTGCGTTTTCTCTGCTAACGCTTAAGCCAGCGCCCGAGTGCTGAGTGGATCTGCTTGTCGGTTCTTCAGTCCCCAGGAGCTGAACTGGGTCTAAGGCAGAGACGGATTGGTCAGCTCCACTGCTGACCAGGACCTCAGCAGTGTCCGAGGCAATAACGCACTGACCCTCCAGGGGCAGGGCAGGGCCAGGCGGGGAAGGCGGTGGAGCCACAGGCGGCGGAGGGGCTGTGGCCTTGGATTTGCCTGTGGCCTCCTGCTCCACGGCCCCAGCGACTGTCTGCTCAGGTTCGAGACTTTCTGCTCCGGTCTCGGGAGGCTCTCCTTCCGGGTCGGCTGTGGCAGAAGCGGTGGCGTTTAAGGACAGCTGAGATGTGGCTGGCTGCTTGCCAATTTTTTTCTTGCCTTTTGTGGTCCCCACCGACCCTGTTTTGCCAGCAACTATCTCCTTGGAAGCTTTGGGGCGAGAGGAGGAGGAGGAAGAAGGTGGCGATGGCGATGCCGATGCCTTGGAACCGGTGGGTTTTTTTGAATGAGAAGAACCAGCTAAAATAAAGAGATTTTGCATTAGAAACCCAAGAATGAAGTGCTTCGTGAGTAAACAAGGTGCAATTATCAATGACCGTTCATTCGGACGCTCCTTTTAGAATTTGCTGGATCAACCAAAGAAGTAAAATCACAAAATAATAATGATAAGGCTCTTGCTTTTTGTCCTCCCTGCTTCTCACGTAAGAGGAAACAAGTGACAGTTATGGTAAAATAAATAAAATAAAATAAAATAAATAAAATAAAATAAAATAAAATAAAATAAAAAAGGGGTAAGAGCTCTTCTCTATCCTCTCTCCTTTAGGCTTCACCTGAAATAGCCAAAGAACTTAGTGCTCTGCTCTCTGCGTCACCTGAGAAAGCTCACGGAGACTGAAGTCTGAAGAGACATTGTGACGTGAAAGACAGCCACCAGCAGTGAGCTGGGTGCAGTCTGCAACTGGGCTCTTCCTAAGTGTCCTTCTGGCCTGTATTCCAAAGAAGCTGGGGTGTAGACTATCTGGTTCTTTCGGGGCCATAAGCAAATCCTTTTGTCTCACAGCTTTTAAAGTGGTCAACTCCAAAGCAACTGCTCAGAGGGAAGGGAGCCCGCTCTGCCAGACCTGCGATAGTGACCATGAGTGACCATGCAGCCACCGAGGAAAAACAGACACCCCCCCCCCCGCCCCGTCACTTCAAAGCTGCAAAGTGCAGGAAGAATGCGTGTTGTTTTACAAAGCATATTTATATGAGGAGCACCTGAAAGGAAAGAGTAGCAGTTCTCTTTCCTACCCGCAGACGGTCTCACTGTGTGCTGCCCAGGTCGGTGTCAAGCTCCTGGTTCAAGCGTCTCTACTCTTGAGAAACCAGTCTGGGTAGGCAGCCCTCACCCGACTCTTCCCATGACCTGACCTTTACCTAGCTAGCTATTCTTAGTGCTTACATTTCAGACAGCTCTTCGGACACTCTTCATGGGACTTTTGCCTATTTCTGGACAGCCTGACTTTAAATCACTGAGGAAAACTAAGTTAACTACTAAGTTCTTAATGTCATCCTAGGAAATACAGTTCAACTCTTATGAGAACAATCTTGTGTCGTGGCTTTTATGACCTGTAATTTCTCCTAGTTGCCTCTTCTAGCATAATGCTGCCTGTTTCTTCTTTCTCCCAAGGGGGTTAAACTGTCTTTCACAGAACTGTGAGAAAACGTCATTAGCGTTGTGGGGTCATTCCCCACAGCATAGGGATATTATTGTCACTTACCTCTGGTGTAACTTTACTGAAGTCAGTTGGGAGGGTCAAGAGATGAAAAACAATGGAATGGACAATGAGACATACGACATCATTGATTCTGAAGCCAGACTCATTTAGTGACTAGGCCCAGGTTGAAACAGAGCCTCTCTGCTTGGAGGTCTTTGTTCTTTTAGATATCCATGATAGCTAGAATTCCTGTTTGCCAAATCTGGACTTGTTACTAGTCTACAGAATTAACAAACCTGCTGACTTTGACTTGTTTAGAGGTCACATTCACTAACATGTTCTTGCAATTGAAGCCCACTCTCCATTACTTTTTAGTAATAAAGATGCTAAGGCCTTTGTGCCTAAACATGCACAATCATTATCTCAGATAATTTAAATAGGTCTTCTACATATCAATTCTAATAATTTCTTTAAAATTCTTTCCATTTATAACATAAAATTCAACTTTATACTGTCTCAAGTAAAAGGCTAATTGTTTTCAATGCTTGGAATGTAAATTCAAGCCCATATTTTATTTTTATTTAAAAGTCTTTTCACATGACAGGGTTTTGCTGAAATCAACCATGATTAAAATAAGGAGTGCCACCTCTGAGTTTTAAAAAAAAAAAGGCTTTGTTAATAGTAACAAAAAAGATGAGACTATGGGAGGACTCACCCTGACTTTCCTGCCAAAATCACTAGCAAGAAGGGGCTCTACATTCAACAACAGAGTAAGAATCCTAGGTAACAGCTGAATTCAAGACTGTAAAACATCTCATGGAAAAGCAAGTGCCACGTTTGAACTACATTTGGATAAATGAAACATTCTTCAAAGAAAAAAATTACCACTGGAGTATCATTTGGTTTTGAGATACTACTAATATTTGATAAAAAAGATCTCTGCACAGTGGTCCTGTTGGTAAGCCTCAGTGAACCCATTTCTCTGTGATAGCCCAAGGAACAGCCGCGCTTATTTCTATAAAGACCCTCTGGACATGTTATATGTAATGCAGTGGAAACATGCCAGTTCTTGAATTCACCATCTTCTTATGAACATCATGAGCCTACAAATAAATCTTCTGATAAAATATCTGGAAATAAGACATGGCATCAGAGCTTGCCCTGCCTTTGCAGGCATTATGAACTTGGTTGTTTGAATGTAAGCTCTATGGTGAACCCCAAACACCCTGGGAGTGAGGAAGTGAGCAATCAGGTGCAAGGGCAGGTCTTAATTACCAAGGGCACCGTGAGGATTTGGGGGTTTCCTTTATGAAGTAGCTCAGTACCCGCCTCTCTCCAGGCACTGTTGCTAGGTTCAATGAGAAAGGCCACTGATGTGGGAGCACAGCCAGTCCCCTCAGAAATGGCCCTTTTGGCACTGGGGGTATATCATTCCGAGACATTTCATTTTCAAGCTGATGAGAAGAGACCCAGAGGCTAAAGGTCAAAGGTGGGAAGAAAGCAAGCCAGGGAGAGAGTTCTGCTTGCACTGAGAGGGCTGTCACACTGCCGGCTCGCCCACTCTCTGACTTCGAGTGTGTGATGGGTATAAACTACCAGGGGCAAAAAGATCAACGTCCAGGCAAATCCTGTAATCAATCGCTAGAGTAGCTTCTGGTTTTAAAGAAAATAAAATTTGCTATAATACAGAAAAAAAATTATGCACATGTGAATGGGGAAAAGCCACTGAGCACGTGGACTTCAAAGTCCTTTCAAAAGTTGGGTGACATAACGGACATCTTTACTGCACTTCACTAGAAGAATGGAAGCCCCACTTTGCATGAGGCAGGTTAGGTTGAAAAGGAAAGCTGGATGTGGAACACAGGAAATTACAAAAGTCTACTCCATGATCTGTGATTCTGACTTGCAACCTTAGTGCACTAGGGCACTTACAATCAACTGAGGTCTTCTGGGGTGAGCCCCAAAGCATGTCACCTTCAACTCCACTGGAAATAGTTTTAGGTGTTGCAAATAGCAGGGGTGTCATTTCACCATATAAATGAACCCTTTGTCATCTCTCAGAAGATGGACAACAACGGCTACTGAAGATTTAACATTAAGGTCCATCAAATATGTCAGGGACAGTATGTGTTGTATTCTAACAAGTAAGCCTAAGGCATTTTAACGAACACACAGATCAACAAGCCACCTGTTAACTGTTCCAGGCAGAAGGTCAGCTGGTATCTAAATAATATTAGATCTGCGCCGTGACCGGACATGCTACAGGAATGGGCCTCATGTACTGATTGTGGATACAGAGATGACTGAGACATATTTACCGAACAAGGTACTCTAATCACCCGGCTGACTGTCCTTTGGCAGACAGCCCAGAGAATCTCCTGGGCATTCTCGTGATAAACCGTACCCACTGGTGCTACATCCTGAGACCATCATTCCTTGAAGAAGCAGCAGCCCCATCCCAGAGTCCTGCTGGGACTCCTAGACTCCACCCCACCATGCACTGGGGCACACTTACCAGACTCTCGGCTCGTATTTCGGCTTGTCGGCTTGGGTGGAGGGACGGGGGCCTGTTTACCAGGAGCCTTGGCATGTTTTTTAATGGGAGGTACTTCATTCCCTTTGTGGCTGGCTCCGGCAGTGGGCCCTTTGGGCGGCACAGGTGATTTGGGGGGTTTGGGTTTGGGTTTGGGTTTGGGTTTAGGCTTAGGAGGAGCGGAAGGAGGTAGAGCAGGTGCTGCTGGAGTCTCAGGGTGGCTTTCAGTGTTGTCTACAAATGAGAAAGTGAACAGAGCAGACCGATGCAGACACACACCATGTACAGACTAGAAGCAAGACACGGAGACAGGGACGGACACACGCACAGGCACGTGGGCCTTGGGAACCCGATGGCATTCTGCGTGAGACAGAGAGAGAAGTTTGAGGGCAAAGCAGAGGCTGAACGACCCCCCCTGGGCTGTGTTCTCTGGGTACCCCCGTCACTCTTTCGACATAAGCGTGACAGGAGTTACTGTGGTGAAGTTACAGCGTTGCTCACTGTAAATGTCCCCAATTCCCTAGCATTCACTCCAGCCTGGAATGTGTGGCTGCCGGTTGGTGACACGGGCATGAAGGGCTAAATTTTCACAAAATTACCAAATTAGCAAAACGTGAAGGTCCTCGAGAGTGATGGAAGCACGTTGTACACAGTGACCTGAGGCGAGGACTGACAGCCACAGCCTCGACTGGACTCAGTGACTCAGAGAACTCAAGCCCAGCCACCAGGAATGGGTTTGGGTTGGTTCTCGGTGTGGCCCCACATCAATGGTGTTCTCAGCTCTGGGAGACTCGATGGGGCCCTTGTCAAAAGACACAGCTCACTTAACACCGAGCCACTTTCGACTAAGAATGGGTTCAAGCTCTCCGAGCATCCCAGGATAGCTTCTACTCTATAAGAATTTCTGCCCTCTTATATTAGTGACTCAACGACAAGGTATGGAGGATGTAGAATAAAAAAAAAAAAAAAGAGCAACTTTGTTTGTTATCTAAACATAAACAATGATTTTGAGATGACAAAGATTGAAATTCACAGAAAACATTGGCACCTCAGAAAAGTCCACAGGGCTTTATATGGCTGGAGAAAAAAATAGCATTAGTGTCTCCTACTGAAAGTGGACATGTTACCAATTCTTTATATATTCACATGTATATTATTTTTTACTAATGACTGGTTGGAATTAAAATACGGCTCTGAAAAAAATATGGCTCTGGTCGAAGGATGGAAAGCAGTATTTCTTTAGAAAGGGAACCAATGGGGATGAAGAGATGGCTTAGAGGTTAGGGCACTTTCCTGAGAAGCCTGAGGATCCAGGTTCGATTGCCCAGGACCCATGTAAACCAGATGCACAAGGGGGGCGGTGTGCATGAGTCTTGAGTTTGTTTGCAATGGCTGGACACCCTGGAGTGACCAATCTCTATCTGCCTCTCCCTTTCTCTCTCTCTCAAATAAACATAAATAAATAAAAAGGGAAGTAATGAAGGCGTAAGACAGTGTGAAGACAACACAGCCTTTACTAGATATTCCTCTCCAAGAAGAGTTTTCATGATATATGCTGGCATGTATAATGTTTTGCCATCATCTCCTCTGTTTTGTTTCTTAGGCAGTGAGCGTGGATTGAAGACTTCCCTTTTATTTTCACCACATCCTCCATCAAGCCACATGCATATCTATCATGAAAATGTTTTAAGTGACAGGAGCTAATCAATAAACTCTTCCCCTTTTATCCTGTCTCAGCCATGACCCTCGCCAGTCGTCACAGCCCTAATTGGTCTTATCCAGTTCTGGGCTTATTCAGCCCTACTGCAAGAGAGCCACTTAACATTTATGAAAGACGACTTTGTAATTTTATCTTTCTGTTCATAGATAGTCTCGTTTTTACCCAGGGCCCTATCATTTGTCACACGGTAGTGGTCTGAATTAGAAGGCCAGGCAGTCACAAAAATCCATTAGGACCAAGGATGATGCAAGTTGACACACAGCTAAAACATTTAATTTTAACATAAAATATTAAACATACAGTCTTTCGACACAGGGAAGAAGTCTCTCTTCCCAGTACAACAGCTGTGCATGGAGACAAACCTTAGTACTGCTGTCCTTGGGGAGAGAAGTGACATATGACACTTGGTGTGTTCATTCTTTTTCATATTGCAAGCCCTATAGTATTCTTGTTCTTCCTGTTTAACTTTTAAATTGTAAAACTATCCCTGAAAGATGGGGCTGGGGACACAGCTCAGCTATAAAGCATGTATTTTCACACAGATGAGGCCCTGGCTTCGATCCCCATTACCACAAATAACATAATACACTAAAATTACCCCAAGGATATCTCTGGGTTTGGGAGGGAGAAGGTAAGTCCGCTCTGTGATGGTTGGGGAGGAGAATGGACACGCTGTCCCCTGTACTCTTTAGAAAGCAGGCACTCTTCTGCATTCTTCCCTCCCTATCAGCTATCTGTGAGTGCCTGCTACTATTGTGATTCCTAGGTTGTTTGTTTTTTTTGGGGGGGTAGGGTCTCACTCTAGCCCAGGCTGACCTGGAACTCACTATGTAGTCTCAGGGTGGCCTCGAACTCACAGCGAATCTCCTACCTCTGCCTCCCGAGGGCTGGGATTAAAGGCGTGCGCCACCACGCCTGGCTGTGATATGGCACAGGGGCATGTGAGTATACAAATACCATGTTTTTCTGGCTAGATTAAAGGGGCTCTGTATCCTAAAATTCACATTTTATCAAATACAATGCTCTAAAAGTCATGTCTGTTCAGTGAATGTGACCAGCAGATAGTTATGGACACAATTAATAGGACAAAGACACTTACAAATAGAAGGCAATGAATTAAGGTGTGTGTGTGTCCGTGTGTGTGTGTGTGTCCGTGTGTGTGTGTGTGTCCGTGTGTGTGTGTGTGTGTGTGTGTGTTGCATGTGTGGGTGTTCATGGAGGCCAGAGGACACTTGGCAATCTTGAGTGTCATCCACATATATGTATGCCATGAACCTCCTTTTTTTCTAATTTTATTTATTTATTTATTTCCAAGCAGAGAGAGTGAAATAGAGAGAAGAGACACAGAGAGAGAGAGAATGGGCATGCCAGGGCCTGTAGCCACTGCAAATGAACTCCAGATGTAGGTGCCCCTTGTGCCTGCAGCTTACATGGGCCCTAGGGAATCGAGTTTGGGTCCTTTGGCTTCGCAGGCAAATGCCTTAACCGCTAAGCCATCTCTCTAGCCCATGAACCTCTTTTTTATACAAGGTCTCTCACTGGCCTGTAGTTTACCAATCAGGCTAGACTGGCTGGCCAGTGAGCTCCAGGGATATCTACCTGTCTCTACCTTCCCGGAGCTGGAATTATAGGCAAGTGCCACCACACCTGGAATGTTCTATGGGTGCTGAGGATTGAACTCAGGTCCTTATGGGACAAGCACTTTAGCATCTAAGCTACCCTCCCAGCTTCAGGTTTAATATATTGTTTTAACATCAACATACAATCTGAAGACATGGTATGAACTGATGGAGTAATGGAATGTTCTTTCCTTTTTTTTTCCTTGATGTTTTTATTTTGGTTTACAGGCTTGATGGCAAGGGAAAGATGGCAGAGCAGAGGCTGGACATCCCCTCTGACACAGCAAGTGGAAAATGTCAGCAAGAGAGTGAGCCAAGCTCTGATAAGAGGGAACATCCCCAAATCCACCCCTGACAACACACATGTTCTAGCAAGGCTCCACCTCCTGAACTGCCACCAGCTGGGGACCAAACATTCAAAACACACGAGTCTATGGGGCATCAGTTCAAACCAGCACAAACCAGAAGACAGTCAGGTCTCCCCTGTCCTTCAGTAGCAAGGCTCAGTTACAGATTGCTCTGATTTTCATGAGGCAGCAAGAAACTGGCTAGAATGGGACCAGCCCTTGGTTTGGTCCTAGAGCTCATTTTCCTAATGCCTCGCTCTGAGTCCAGAGATCTCCTGGCTCTTCCAGGCTCCCAATTTGGAGTCTATAACAAACAGGAAATGGCATGGCATAGGAGGTACTGATGTGATGCCTCTGCGTCTGGACTCCTGAAATGAATTTCTACCTCAGGAAAGCTGAAGTTTACATCTTTTCCATTTTGCCTGTTTGGTGTACCTGGGCTATTCTTTCTGCCAGCTCTTCCACAGTCAGGAATTCTACCTTTTCAAGAGGAGGTTAAGAAAGAGCTGCCCAGGGCTGGACAGATGGCTTAGGTGTTAAGGCACGTGCCTGCGAAGCCTAAGGACCCATATTTGATCTCTCCCCAGATCCCACATAAGCCAGATGGACGAAGGTGGGCCAAGCTCAAGGTTGCACATGCCCACTAGGTGGGGAAAGCGTCTGGAGTTCTACTGCAGTGGCTGAGACCCTGGTGTGCCAGTTCTCTATCTCCCTCCCTCCCTCCCTCTCTCTCTCTTTCTCAAAAAAAGAGCTGCCTATTCATGTTGACTTCATACAAGCTGTCTACAGTACTTTCAGGCTTGGCTCCTTCCTTCACATAGAGGGCTGAGTTCAATGATTAGAACAAGTCAGAGTTCTACACTGGCCCAAGAGGGCATTTCTGCCTCAGTTCCTCATTCCACCTGACTAGCTCCTTGTCTTTTTCAAGCGTCAGCTATGTCCACCTTGGGAATATCATGCTCAAAGAAACAACTTCAGTTTACAGTACTCAGACTTTCCTTAGTGTTTGTCCTGTGTGCCCCTGATTTTTTTCTTAGGCTAGCATCTGGTTACAGGAAAAGGCCACTATTCATTCTCCACTCTTTTCCTGGAGTCTTATCCATGCTTGGCCTCCAGTATAATTTGTGGAACAAACAAGTGTTCACAGCTGTTAGTTCACTGAAAGCCCATTTGTAATAATACAATAGAAATAATGTCAAACATTTTTCAGATTTCTCATATTTCATACCATGCTTATCTTATATTTAACAGACTACAGATGGGTTTCTTTCCCTCAACATATCTGAAGACACTTTAGTAGTTTGAATGCAAAATGTCCTCCATAGACTCAGGTGTCTGAATATGTGATCCCCAGTTGGTGGTGCCATTTGGAAAGTTTGTGGAGCCCTTAGGAGGTGGTGCCTTGTTGAAGGAAGAGTGTTACTGAGGTGCGCTTGAGGTGTTATAGTCCAGCCTTGCTTGGTGCTGTTAATTAATTTATTTGCAAGCAGAGAGAGATAGAGAGAAGAGAGACAGATAGAAAGAGAATGGGCACGCCAGGGTCTCTAGCCACTGCAAATGAACTCCAGATGCATGTGCCCCTTGTGAAGCTGGCTTTACGTGGGACCTGGGGAATCAAACCTGGGTCCTTTGTCTTTGTAGGCAAACGCCTTAACTGCTAAGCTATCTCTCCAGCCTGTTTTCTTTTCTTTTCTTTCTTTCCTTTCCTTTCCCTTTCTTCCTTTCTTCTTTCCTCCCTTCCTTCCTTTCCTTCTTTCTTTCTTTCTCTACCTTCCCTTCCCTTCCATTTCTTCCTTCCTTCCTTTCTTTCCTTCTTTCTTTCTTGCTCTCTCTACCTTCCCAGCTGATGTGAAGCTTTGATCCTGGCTGTCTGCTCCTGCCACACTTTCCCCACTGTGAAACAACTTTCAGTTGAAACTTTAATGTGAAATAAGCCCTTTCCTCCCATGAACCGCTTATGGTCAGGCATTTTATTCCAGCAATGAGAAAGTAATTGATAAAGGCACTTACTGAGCAGGAATAATAGGAGAGTCGGAGCCTTGACTGTCTAAAGAACAAGTCTCCAGTGTTAGAAGAGGCCCAAGACCGCTAAATCAACTACAGAATCAGGTGCCTGCAGGACCCCAGAAACCTCCGCGTAGAGTGAGGGTTGTGGACAGTGTCTGCTATGTGTTTTGCTTTTTTGCCTACATTGATGTTTCAAACATTAAAGTGTTGAGGTATTTTATTATAAAGATATAGAGTAAAGGTATGTGATGTGGTTTTGTAAATATAGCCAATTAACAGAGGAAATGGTATTATGGAATGAGTTGGCATAATGCAGGGGAGGGAATGTTTCAACACCGAGGGTGAGTTAGGGTTGTAGGGTTGTAAGGGTGGGTTTGTCTGGGAGTGCGCTCACATTGGAGTGGGACCAGGAAAGGGGAGGCAAATGTAAATTGAGGTTTTTTATTTGTATTTTTTTTCGAGGTAGGGTCTCACTCTAGCCCAAGCTCACCTAGAATTCACTATGTTGTCTGAGGCTGGCCTCAAACTCACAGTGATCCTCTTACCTCAGCCTCCCAAGTGCTGGGATTAAAGGTGTGTACCACCATGCCCAGCTTCAAACTTTGTTTTTTAAGCACTAAACGGTATATTTCTAGAGAACTAAGTTGCTACTTTTGTTCACATGACAGTTTCTAGTTAACATAATTCTCTGTAACATCATGAATGACATTCTTTTTAGTCTTAGGAAATGGATTCAATACCTAACATTTCTGTTCATTGTCTGTATACATGAGGAGCTACTGTGGCCTCAATCATGGCATGCCAATATTTCTGGCCTCTCCATCTCCTTACTGGCTAAGCAAGATGCTATCCTGGACTTTACTGGACTAGGAAGAACTGAAGTGTACTGATTTGAAGTAAAGAAGAAGAAAACAAAACCTCCTTTAGCCACTCATTGACCTACAAAATCGAGGCCGACTGGTTTAACTAACATAAATCTGTCAGCAACTTTTTATTAGGTTGGTAAGGGAAGTACTTCCTTTGAAGTATGGCCAGTCACTGAGTGACAATGACACCCACATGGACTAGGGACAAACCACAGAGGGACTTGAAATTTAACAGTTTTTTTTTTTTTTTTTGAGATAGGACAGTTGGACTTAAAAAAAATAAAATAAAACAACCATCACCTCAACATCACTATGTGCAAGTGCATCCCTTTAAAATTTGTCTACTTTCTCTTTACATTCCAGAAATTGTATCATGAAAAGGCCTCGTTAGTTTCTCATCAGTGTTCATAAGTAGAGTTCATCACCGGAACACAGCTAATGAAGAAAATCTCATGGACATTGTACTTAATATTTGAGAACAGCAAAATGGTAAGTTTCAATAGATTATTGGGGTTTTTAAAGATTAATGTGCATACAACTATTTTTCAAGTGACTGCAAGATTGCTGAGATGGTTTTAAGTTGTTAGGTCTGTTTAATAAACCCCGTTTGCTCTCTTTGTCTTTGGAGGATTTGGGTTAAGAACAGAAGTTCTCTTTAACCAGTTTTTAAACATTCTCAAAATGCCTAAGGAGCTGGGCATGGTGGTGCATGCTTTTAATCCCAGCGAAGGTAGAAGGACTGCCATGAGTTCAAGGCTACCCTGAGACTACATAGGGAATTCCAGGTCAGCCTGGGCTACAGAGAAACCCTGCCTCAAAAAACCACACACACACACACACACGTCTATAGAACTCAAATAAAGGTAAAGTTTGACAAATTTTGTCATCAAGCTGAAAGGCAAACAAACCTTATGGAATAGGAAATGTCTATTTCCTACGCATTCCTCCCAATGTTGCAGGTGTCTTTTCAATCAACACCTTTCCTTGTAGGATATTGGTTCAAGGTTTTCGTAAGTATAAGTAGTTCCCCCATGTAATACGGGAGAATGGAGTTGTAATTAATCCATGCCTATAAACATTCTGGGGACCAGTGACAGACATGCATTTTGCAGTGGCCTCAAGTCCACAGCATCTTGAGAAACTGTTGCTGGGTCTTTGGAATGTGTAGAATCTACAATGCTGGGGGAGTGGATGTTACCAATGAAGTCCTGTTACCAGAGAGCCAGTGCTGGGTTGAGAGAGTCATGTAGGTTTTGATATTTTCCCTTGCTGAGTTGCTCACAGGAGCTAGCTGGAACCAACTGAGAACAATACACACACTTCTCAGGTTTTATAATTTTTTTTAAGTGTTGAGAATAAATGGTTATATAAAGGAGATCATTTCCAGATATATTCAATGTTTGAAAAGCTCACCCTTTCTGATCAATATATATATACATACATATATATATATATATATATATATATATATATATTTTTTTTTTTTTTCCCCCCTGAGGTAGAGTCTCACTCTAGCCCAGGCTATCTGGAATTCACTGTGTAGTCTCCAGCTGGCCTCGGACTCATGGCGATCATCCTACTTCCCGAGTGCTAAGATTAAAGGCCTGTGCTACCACGCCTGATTGATCGATACTTTTAAGGAACTCTCTTTAATGACATACAGCCAAATGGTGTGCTTATAAATGGATATGGGCACCCAAAGAACTCACCCTGCCTCTTCTCTAGTTATCACTTCTCTCTTTCCTTTTTAAACTTCCTCTGCAGACTCCTGGTTTAGAGCCATTGGAGCCTGAGACCTGGTTCTCAATGTTGAGCTGCACTAAAGGAAATAACGTGGGTTTCTCTTTATTTTACCTTTCTTATCTTCTGCCTTTTCCTCCCGAGGTGGTGTTTTCTCAGATACATGGTCATTACCTTCTTCAGCCTTCCCTACTTTCTCCTCTCGGGTAGATTCCTCTCCGATGGGTATCATGTGCCCGTTTGAATTTTCAAAGTTAACTGTTACATCTCCATCTAAAATGGGAAAGAAACACCTAGGTGTCTAATTTGATGGCTTTCTTAAAAAGAAATTTCCCAGTTACTAAGGATGTAGGATCTGGGTCTATGTTTCTGCCCCTGGGAATCAAATCATGTTTTTCCAAATAGTCTCTTGAAAAGGAAAGAGCCAGAACATCCTGACTCTTGAGGGAAAACAGTGTTGGAGGGAGAGCCATGTGCTGTTTCAAGATAGTAGGAATGGTCACCCTCACACATATGCCCCGGGCAGCAGACCCCTCTGTTCTCATGCTTAGGTTTTGTTGAGGTCAATACTTAGGTGTTTCTTTTTCATCCAGAAATTGAAATGGAGAAAGGAATAATCTGGAAAATGGAACAGACAATTCAATGTGTCAAAACCACAAAGTGAATGCAAACATACAAATAACATGAAATGCAGTTACATATACAAACAGTGAAAGAATGGAAAATCTCCAATGCTATCTGCTGAGTGCATGAGACACACGGTAGCCAGGCTAATTTTATTTTCATTTTCTTATTTATACCAGAAAATGTATATAATGGCTAGAAAGTAGGAAAACATACATGACTAAAACTAGCTATAAAGGAATTCACAGCCAAAAATAAAAATGTCTAATACATTATCTAAATCATAACTAATTTGAACCTCTGAACTTTCATAATTCCCGAGGGTTTCTAAAATGAGAGATTTGCAGAAACTTTTAATTCAGTGATGCCTGACAAGATGACCTACAGTAATTAGCCCCATCTATGAAATGTAAGAAGCTCTGCTATCACTGAAAAGAGATATTCATGAATTGAAATTTTGGTTTAGATAATTTGAAGGAATGTATTATTAGAGTTTGTATAAAACTGGAATCAAAAAAATTGAGACCAGTTTCCAAATTGTCATTGCTTTGGTTCAACAACAAAATTTAGTGGCCTTCTTGACAAAAAGGCATGACATTACAAAAAGTAAAAAATACCATGAAATTATGACATTTTTAAAATAAAAAGAACTGTCACTTAGTCATGAAATTCCTAAGATCATGTAATCCGATTCCTACATAGAACTAAATTAGAGCATACCTGAAAACAATGTCATTGCAAGTAAATTTTAAATATTTTAATATACATATTTAAATTTTATATAAATAAAATTTAGGTAAGAATTACTGGATCACGAGCATTCAGCTACAAAAGGAAGAAAAGGGGCCATAATATACCTTGATTAAAAAAAATGATCCAAGAATGTACAATTCCAAGCAAAATAGAAAAAAAACCCCATTTCTTTGTATACTCAGTTTTTAGGTAACTCAAATAAAGGTTATATTTGTTTTCTATGACTTATTATTACTTATTACTTATTATTATTACTCATTAATATTACTTATTATTACTCTGATAATATTTTGAAGTCATGTTAATATCAATTTAATACTATTTTAAGCAATTACATTAAATTCTTTAGCACATTAAATAGCTGAGTTTTAAAACACTAGAACAAAAAAGAACTATAGAGAAATTTAAACAGCTTCATGAGAAAACTACTATTGGCAGAAAAATAATTAGTCATGTGGAGAGATATTCAGGCATGAAATATACTAATGCACATAAAAATAATTATAGAAAGAAGACATTTGTAATAAATATGGAATAAAAAAAAGCGAAGAACCAAAGGTATACATATTAAAAGCTTTCCAAAAGTGTAGTAAGAAATTAATTCAAAACTAAAATAAGTTCAATCCCTGACATAGTAAATTATGTAAGCCAAGTATAAGTGTAGCACAAGAAGGTGTGAGAAGAGGCTGAGGCAGACCCAGCTGACAATAAAAAGGCCAGGTGACAGATATTCGAGGAGCCTTGTATGCCAGCTCAAATTAAAAGGAGAGAGCACAAACAGAAATAAGTAGCTAAAAAACAACAGAAGAGTCTGAAGAGGCTTCCTCTTATAGGTAGTAGTATACAGGATAGAGTTAAGAGATAAACAGGTATATGGAGAATTCATGCACGATCAAAAGGGAAGTTATTGGTTAGAAGGGTAAAACCACATCACTAGAGAAGAAGAAGGTGAAGAAGAAGAAGAAAAAAGAGGATGGCAGGCAGGCTAAGAGGCTAAGCTGCTTGCAAACTCTCATGTTACAGCTTCAAGAAAAGATGGAAGGAATGGACAAGACTTGGGTTAGACCATGTGAGGACTTCTCAGGAGAGGAGTTCAATTGCTGAACTTTTAGACTGAAGTTAGAAGTTGGTGGAAAAAAAGACAATCTATAAGAAATAATCATCATAGTGAGGGTATTGGATAGGTTGGGATGAGGTCAGACCCACGGCAGCTGGTAGGACTTAAAATGTCTATTGGGCCCACAGAATAAAGTCTGTAAGTGACAAGCACCATCCAGAATTAGAGCAAGGTTGGGAGGATCAAGGCCAAGAACGAATCTTCATTGACAGAGAGAGAAGTTGTCACAAGAACACAGCAGCTCCCATCCTCTGGGACTGAAATTCTCAAGATAATTGTTTTGGGGAAAATGACAACTATAATGGAAAAATAGAAAACTACTTTTATCAGCCCTGGGTTAAAATGGGGAAGGGTTGTTTGCCACAGGCTTTGCTGAGCACTCTGGTCCATTAGGTATTTTCTGTTGTTCTAGATGGGGACATGCAAAAGGTAGAAAGGTTCCCAAACATTAAGTCTATTACTCTATGTTTAGGTTAAGAGACATTTTTGTTCTTTTATGTTTTGTAGCTTCTGATGTTCAGCTGCAAAGGGTAAACAAAAAAGGTCAGAGTCAGACTTCTGGGAATTAAGTGTATGTTGGCCCTTAAAACTGTAACTCAGTATGCAAAGATTTGGTAGAATAAAAACCAAGTAATAATAACTATTTCCTTAAATTCACCAGTGCTATTTATTCCTTGAAAAGGCAAAATCTTTTTCTACCTACAATTTTTGAATTAGAAAAAAAAAAAAAGAGCCTTTAATCTTTAAACCCAGTTACAGTTTTTAATCATAAATTTCCTCCTTTTGTTTCTTTCCTTCACACATTTTCAAATGAAGGATACCAAATGACTGGCCACTTCACAAAGCTGGTGGTTCAGGGTTTGGCTAAGTGGCTCAGCAATCTCTCTCCTGCCTCCAGAGAGATCAGTGTTCATCTACACAATGTCTCCACCTGCCTCCAGAGAGACCAGAATGAGATGGCACACCTATCCTCAAAGTAGTAAGGTTAAGGAATGTGCACTTTTGAAAAGTCCCAGGTAGGAAACAAACAGATAATAACAATTTGAGAAAGACACAAATTTCATGAACAAAGTAGCATGGGAAGATTCACAAGTCGCAAATGGAAATAAAATATCTAAAACTGTATGGGCCTCATCAAAATGGTGGTAATCACTTCAGACCCTACAACCCTTGTTGTGTGGGTGTGTGTGTGCATGTGTGTGTGTGCGGTTTTTCAAGGTAGGTTCTTGCTGACCTGGAATTCACTATGTACTCTCAGGGTGGCCTTGAACTCATGGTGGTCCTTCTACCTCTGCCTCCCGAGTGCTGTTATTAAAGGCGTGCGCCACCATGCCCAGCAACTCTTGTCTTTTGAAGCAGTAAATGATTTCCCAGTCAATTGGGAATTGTTCGGCGACAATTCTGATGTTGGGATTATCTTGATGTTGGAAAATGCCTGCCCTTTCAATATGTAAGTGGTATGTGCAAAAACAAAAACAACAACAACAACAAAAAAAAACAAAAAAAAACCCCTCTATGCTTTGCAGGGATCATGAATGAGTGAAAGAGAAGAGCTACTATTTCAATTCCAAATTAGTAGCATCTGACTGAATCACATAAAGGCTTGATAATAGTATTTTACCCCAGTAAAGGGGGAGGAGTGAGAATCAATCATGTTTCAGCATAATGTCCTTTAGTTTGATTTATTTTTTTAACTTTTTAAAACAAAAAATTAAATTATTTATTTGCTAGAGAAAATTAGAGAGAGAGAGGGACAGAGAGAGAGAGAGAGAGAGAGAGAGAGAAAGAATGGGTATGCCAGGGCCTCCAGCCACTGCAAATGAACTCCAGATGCATGAACCACCATGTGCATCTGGCTTATGTAGGTTCTGGGGAACTGAACCTGGGATCTTAGGCTTCATAGGCAAGTGCCTTAACTGCTAAGCTATCTCCCCAGCCCCTGAAAATTGCTTTAATTAATTTATTTGCAAACACAAAGAAAGAGTGGGAGAGAGACAGAAAGAGTGGGTGTGCCAGTGCCTCTAGTCACTCCAAATAAACTCCAGATGTATGCGCCACTTTGTGCATCTGGCCTTACATGGGTACTGGAGAACTGAACCCTGGCTGTCAGGCTTAGCAAGCAAACACCTTGAACCACTGAGCCATCTCTCCAGCCCAGTCCTTTAGTTTTAGGAGCAAAGAAATTAATTTGGTATTATTTATTTAGAGAAATAGCCAATGTTGTTGTCTTCTTTTGAGGGTCAATCCCAATTTCTATCGAATCTCTGTCTTCTCTGAGCAAGTTTCCCCTTTGGTAGGACAGAGATAAAAGCAAGCAGATTAATGGGAAGAAAGAAAAATACTCGGAAATAATTATTAGTGACAAGGAGAGATTCAGAGAAATGAAAAAGGAATAAACCTGGGACATTGCTAGCTGTTCATTCTTCTGTGCCTCACTGACTGGGCATTTGAGCGCATTCGACTAGGATGGACAAGTGGCATGCTTGCCGTCTCTTGTATGGGAACTTTTAAGAATCCAGCAAGGTAGAAGCAAGCTGAAACTGAATTTACTCAAACAACTCGGCTTAACTTGAATAGAAAGACTAAAGCTTGAGAAGGAGAAGGAGCCGTGGTGGCACCTGCCGCTTCTTCAGTATCTCTAGCCACCGATGCACCTGCGGAGGCTTTGGGGCTTAGACTGATCTATGGTGAAGGGTTCACCGGACAAGCCATGGGGTTTCTTTCCCAGAACAAGTTGGCTTCTGGGCCACCCACACAGACATCCCAAAGCGAAGCAAGGTGCTCCCAGAGAACGCGCCCGGCTGCTTCATTTGGCAAAGGCCACGATCGCTTCAAACTTCAAAGGAAAATGAAAGATCAAAGAAAGGAGAATCAAATTATTGTAAATGCATGTTGAATTTCCTCACCTTGATCAGGCAATTCCTTAAGCACGCCCCTTCTTATCAGCTCCTCTCTACTTTGTCTGGTGGATATCTTCCTCTCTAACACTTTTGAAAAGAATAAGCATAAATAAGAGTCAAGTCATGGCTTAGGATAATGATGAACAACATTCCACGCAGAACTGAACACATTTATTCTGTTCACTTGAGGACTCAACCCCCAGCTTGTTTTGGAGCCCAGCAAAACATGTGATTAGAGTGCAAACAACATGGCTAGGACACATGAGGCCCATGATCTGAGGCCATCAAAGACTCATCTTTGACCAAGAATCCAGACATATTGTTTCATAGCAACTATAGAGTACCGAGGACACTTCTCTTTTGGAATACCCTTCTCTTTAGTAACAACGCCATCTACAACACGTGCTGACAAAAGTACACACGGTGTGACATGCATGTATGAAGCGGGCATGTGTTTGTACTCAGAAACAAAACCAGAGGGTCTGGGAAGATGGCTCCGTGGCTAAAGGTGCTTGCTTGCAAAACCTGTGGCCCAGGTTCAATTCCCAAGCAACCCATGTAAGCCAGACCCAAAAGGATTGCAAGCACCTGATGTTCGTTCATTTGCACTGGCAAGAGGCCTTGGCACATGTCTCCCCACAACGTGCAAATCAATTAATAAATAATTTTTTAAAAACACTAGAAACAACCTGCAAACTTCCAGTAAATATTTCATCTGAACCCCAATGAGAAGGGACATCATTCTAGAATTTTCTCTCTCCCACCATCAGTTTAACATATCAGATCATTTTCTCCCTTACTCAAATATTCTAGAGGGTTCTGGTATACCCCCTGACAACATCCAAGTCTTAACAGAATAAAGAACGAGGGAAGGGAGTTAAGAGTGAATAACTTTTCCAAGCATGGAAGGGACAGGAATCTCCACACTGATCCTTCTCTGGAGGAAATCTATTCCTGGTATGACTTCAGAATGGAACTTGGGAGCAGACAGCAAGTCCTCAGTGGTAGCAAGTCCGTGAACCCTGTCTATCTAGGGAGCCACTAGCTCCCTTCCTCACTGAGGGCCAAGAGCACAGGTAACCATAGTCCATGATCATACCGTCTACTAATCATGAGTCAACCGGCTGGGTTCCATAGAGCTCTAACCCCCTCCCACGCCCTGAGATGCTCTGTTCACAGAAGTCTGCTGACACAGAGGGGAAGGGCCAGGTCGGGGATCGGGGCACCATGAGGGAAAAGACAAGTACATCTGAGAAGGCTGGGCAGCCATGTCAGGACTAGATTTCCTACTCTCCCTAAGAGCCTATCCCTAGCCTCAGACTCTGCAAATCCCACAGCTACACTAAATGCTATCGTGATAACGAAACTAAGAACCAACTAAAGCTCAAAACTTCAAGCCTCATCTGGAAACATGCGGATGTGGGTGCCCCAACACTGAAAACATGTCTCCCCCTGCAACCCAGCTGGCCTGAAGCAAGGCCACAGGAGGAGAGAAAATGTGGAGCGTGGGCCTTGGGCATTGAAGTTTGGAATTAAGCACACACATCTTTCCAGTGTTTACTAAAGGCACGAGACCCACAATAGCAACACTTAGTTCCTTTTGGAGAAACTGGATTTTTCCCCCTTTCTGATAATTAAGAATTGTGTGTCTCTTGTCCTGGTTGCTAGAAAAACTGGAGCGAAACATGATATTTCACACATATCTATGAAAAAACCATATGAGATCTTGTTCTTGGCAACCTGATTTCACTTCTATATGGCATATGTGGTCTTGGTTACAACAATGTTCCATCAGTTGTTTTTTGGAATCAGTATATAAGCAAACACAAAATGAATGAATGAATGGTCCAACAAATAACAGTGAACATTTCATGAGTTGTAGTGGGGACACACCCAAAGCCTTCCTTCTCTTTTTAGGCTTTTTGTTGTTGTTGTTGTTTATTTTTATTTATTTATTTGAGAGCAACAGACAGAGAGAGAAAGAGGCAGAGAGAGAGAGAGAGAGAGAGAGAGAGAGAGAGAGAATGGGCACGCCAGGGTCTCCAGCCACTGCAAATGCGTGCGCCCCCTTGTGCATCTGGCTATCGTGGGTCCTGGGGAATCAAGCCTTGAACGGGGGTCCGCAGGCTTCACAGGCAAGTGCCTAACCGCTCAGCCATCTCTCCAGCCCGTCTTTTTGGGCTTTTCAGTTGCTCACTCAGCCCCACTCTCCACAGTCTCCTCCAGAAACCAGTACCCACAGCTCACGTAAAGGCTGGTGAATTCAATGGACACCCAGTGAATGGGGAGTGAGGGCAGTGGTCTCTCTATGGGAGTTAGTAAATGGTGGTTTGGGGGTGGGGAGTTGCGGGGCTCAGGGGATCTGAGACTGCCTGAGTTTGATTCTCTAGCACGCATGTACACAGCTGAGCATGGTCACGCATGTGTGTACCCCCGTCCCACAGACAGTGGGGGGTAGAGACTGGAGAGTCACTGGTGCTTACGGAAATGGCCAGCTCCAGAATCAGTATGAGACCCTGTCCCAAGGAAACAAGACGATGACGCAGGAAAGATGCCAACCTTCTCCTCTGGCCTTTCCATGTGTGCTCAAGGGGGACACACAACTGCACACACACATTCATACACTACATACATGTACCACACATAGTACACACACACACATGTGCAGAAAAGAAATGAAAACAATAAAAAATTTTTAAATATTGAAGCAACCAGGAAGTCAAAGAGGGCCCTCAGTGACAGATGGAATGTGGTTGAGACTTCACAAGTGTTTAAGGACTCAAGGCTCTGCTGCCTCTCAGAGATTGTAAAACATCCCTCCAAGGCTTGACTGAACTTTTTGAGGGGTGCTAGGCTCAATAGACCAGCTGCTTCCAGCTCCCATTTCTGTATGAGCCCAGAGAACATTCCTGGCTGCTCTGTCCTAAGCTCAAGATGGCAAGTGTCTGGCTGAAGGGATGGCTTAGTGATTAAGGCACTTGCCTGCAAAGCCAAAGGACCCAGGTTCGATTCCCCAGTACCCATGTAAGCCAGATGGACAAAGTGGTGCATGCATATGGAGTTTGTTGGCAGCGGCTAGATGCCCTGGCGCAACCATTTTCTCTGTCTCTCTTCTATCTCTATGCTTTCAGATAAATAAATAAATAAATAAATAGAAAATGAAAAAAGAATTAAAAAAAAAAAGATGGCAAGTGTCACAGTAGGGGCTGCTGGTCCCAGGGAGCAGTGACATCCGGCAACCCAAGCATGTTGTCAACTCAGAGTACAGTCACGTTGGCTGTCTTTCTTAGCTCTTCCACCCCTTGCTCATCTGAAACAGAACTCGCTGCTTCTGTAAAGCTGCCTAAACAACCTGCCTGTCAGGAACACTGGATGCTTCTTCTGCAAGGAGCTGGGTGACCTTTAGCAGTCATATCTAGATTCTGGGCCTTGGATCCACGACTTGCAAAATTAAGGACAAGACTCACTGTTTACTAAGGACAACCTGTCCAACTCAAATACTGTGCGATCCGTGTCATTTGTGTCACGAATGAAGGCCACTTTTGTGCGTGTATATGTGTAGTATGTGCGGTGTTATGTGCAAATAGTGCACGCATGTGATGTGTATACTGATGCATGTCCCCTTGTGTGAACACATGCAGAGGCCAGAGGACACTGGATGTGTTCTTTTTATTGCTTTCCTCCTATTTCTTTGAGATAGGGTCTCTCACTGAACCTGGAGCTGCCGCTTGGGGCTGGTGAGCCCCACTGGTTCTCCTGTCTTGGCTCCTCACAGGTCTGGGGTTACATACAGGTGTGCATAGCGATGCCCAGCTTTTGACGTGGGTTCTAGGGATTGAACTCAGGGCGAATCAGGGCCTCACATTTGTGTGGAAAGTACTCTGAACCCACTGAGCTATTTCTGCAGCCCTGAAGGCCGGTCTTTAATCTCTGCTTTGAATGCCTTTAGAAACTTCCATTCTTAGGCCAGGGGGATAGGTAACTCAGTCAAGTGCTTACCTCTTATGCATGAGGATGTGAGTGCAAGCTTTAGAACCCACATAAAATGCCAGGTGTGTGGCACACCTGTAACCCTAGTGTTGGGGAGGTGGACATTAGAAGTTTGCTGGACATGCTGGCCAGCCTGTCTAGCTTACTTGGTAAGCTCCACACTAATGAACAAACAGGTAGACAGTATTTCTTTATTTCTTTATTATTTATTTATTTGAGAGAGGGAGGGAAGGAGAGAGAGAGAGAGAGAGAGAGAGAGAGATAGGAGAAAGAAGCAGAGAGAGAGGGAGAGAGAATAGGTGTGCCAGGGCCTCTAGCCACTGCAAACAAACTCTAGACACGTGTCACCTTGTGCACCTGGCTTATGTGGGTACTGGGGAATTGAACCTGTGTCCTTAGGCTTCACAGGCAAGCTCCATAACCACTAACCCATCTCTCCAGCCCTTTATTTTCTTTTTCAAAGCACAGTCTCACTGTAGCCTGGGCTGAAGTGGAATTCACTCTATAGCCCACTCAAAATCACAGCAACCCTCGTACCGCAGCCTCCTGAATGGAGGAATTAAAGGCCTGTGCAGCCATCATGGCCAGTCTGTGGACAGTCTTTCTAAAGATGACAGCTGAGGTTGCCCTCTGGCTTCCACATGCATGTACGTACTCACGGACCCACACAAATATCAACATACATATGTATATCACATACAACACATGCACACCACACATATACATATACAAAAATAATTCTTTTTTACACAAAAACCTCATTTGAGACACTGGAACATATTCCATTCATGTTTCTGCCTTTCTACTGTGGACTCCAGAACATTCTTTAGTCTGGGTCTTGAGGACTGTGTTGGTTTAATTCTAACTTAATCTCAGCTAAAAATTCTTCCTTGTAGACTGCAGAACTTCGAAGCAGCAGTGTCCCCCTGCCAGCAACCAAAAGCAATATCTTTGTTCTCCTGTTACCACCTCATAAATGGGCCCTCGATAGGAAAATGCCATTGGCTATTTGCTTGGTCTCTGGCTGAGAGCATTTTGAACTCATAATGCAGATAACTGTGTCAGGGCCAAGCACGACAAACTGTAGGCCGCTGAGCATGGAAGGTATGTTGCTGGGCACAAAATTCCAACCCCTGCTCGCCCTGAAATACAAGTATCTCATTCTTCACCTTTTAAAATATTTGCCCCGTGTTTATACAGTGTCTGTGTGTTTGCGGAGCAAATTCACTGGACACTTCTTCACCGGCTCCGAGAGGGGTTTTGTGCTGGAACGAATTGAGAGGTCGTCTTAGTTCAACAAGACAGGAGCATCATGGGAACATTCCTGACGCCTGCTCACCTGCCCTCACACCTCTGCAGGCACGGTGCTCGCTTGCCTGCATGGCCCACCTCAGTTACCTGCCTGCCTAAGTTTTAGGAGGGCGCTCCCCACGTAAGCCTCCCAAATCTCACTTCCCATGACTTGTACGCGTGACTCAAACCCAAGCTCTCCCTGCGCCTGGGCTTCAGGAAGTTACGTGTAAGAAGCAGCTGGGGTTAGCTGATCAAGCTGGGCTACCAAAGCCGCCTAGGACCTGGTCCCAGGTGTTCTGTCAGCTGCTTTGAGACTCTGAAGCTCACAGGCTACGTCGTTAAATAATGCGGTGTGTGTGTCCCACACCCAGAGCGTGACTGCAATGCTGCCAGGAAACGTGCGTGGGGTGCAGGTTACTGATGCGGTAGCCAGGTCTGTCCATGAAAAGCATGATGGCCAGTTCAATGAACAAGCTGGCTCATGATTATTCTCTTTATCCCAACTGAAAAAGCCCAAGTGGGTCTTACACCAAGATCAAGCAAAGCCATGATCCTGCTAGCATTCTCCGCACTCTGTGAATTATTAACAACGTGACATTTCGACTCTGATCACAAGGACACAAATTCGCCTTCTCCCCAGGAAGCCAGGGAAGCACTACTTCGTGCTTACGCTCGTCACTTTGTGCTTATACTCGTGTTTCTCAGGGGCCAGTCTTTCAAAAGTTTCCACTTTGATCTTACTTGCAATAACATTTCAACTCCTCAGCATGTGCCTCTCAGGTACCCCCGGAGGGATGTCTCATCTCCCCACTGCCTTGCTCCCAACTTCTCCCTCCTTGCTCTCTCTGTTCCAGCCCTCCAGCCCCTGAAGACGGCTCTGCCTAGGACCTCTGTCTTCACCAGGACATCATTTCCCAGCATGCCCCACTCCATCACATCCTTTCTGTTATGCTCGAAGGTCATCTTATCAGAAGTCCTTTGAACGGACACCTAGCTTGCTCCTCTTCCCATCTTTACCTTTTTATCCATGGTTTCTCTGCAAAGCATCTCATGAGACTCAAGACTGCTCTGTTTACTGGTGTGTTCCCAGTGGTGACTTGCCAATTATTGGTACACACAATGCATGTGTAGTTGCTGAATGTGTGAATAAAAGGAAATTGGCTAGTCACGCTAATGGCCTTGCTTTCTGTCCCTTCTCATCCTCCAGTGTAGAAAAAGGAAAAAAGAAAACAAAAACAAAAAACCAAACAAACAAGTGAGGTTTGCAGCCCAGCCATAGGGAACAAGAACTCTCTGTATTCTACCACGTTTACTCTTTGGCTGGCCAAGTCAAAGGGAAAATTCTCCGCTTTCAGCCCTATGGATCAACTGAAAAACGCTCTGTATACACTAATGAAGGGAGCCCATAGTGTGTGGGGAGCAGATCCCAGCAGCTAGCAGGGTGTAATACAACTGGCTGGGCTCTTCATACATTATAAATGATTTATGATGTCCTTCTGGGCACACAGCGACAGCCATGGAGTCTGCCTTTAGGAGAGGCTGAGCCCTAGGCCACTAGCTCCTGGCTGTGGACGCTTGACCCAGATTCCATATTCCTCTGGAAGTATCTGTGAAAGTAAGTCTTGTAGTCAACAAGACACTTGTGTTTTCATTTGGCGAGGAGAGAGAGTCCGAATTCTCGATTCTGACACCATTTAATGACTGAACAAAATAGAAGAGCAAACAAGACTGTTGAATAAGTGCGCCTTGTTATCTCCTAGGTTCTGAGTTGTGAATGGTCTTGCTGTGAAACTGTGACAGAAACACAGACAGCCACTTGTCCTGTGTTGGAGGTGTTCTAGGAGAGCTGGCTTCGCGTTCTCCTCTTCCCCAGCAGTGGCGGAAAAGAGAATGGCAGAAACCCGTCTCCTTTCTAAGAGACCCTTCAGGAAGACACGTAACTCACTCATTTAATTAAATAAATAAGTCCCCAATGTTATCCAACAACACACTTGGAAAAGCCATTCAAAACATCTCAAGAATGTACGGCGGAGTAATAAAGCCAACGTCTCCACCTAAAAGCTCACGGGGGTCTGGCCATTTTCGTGTTTATCCATTCACGCCATTCCCCTCCTTCCAACTCCCCGGACCACAGAAGAGGCTGTGCTCTTCCCAATAACTATGCTCTACCACCGGCCTCTCTAACCATTCGCCCCCTAACTCTTCCTCCATCTCTCTCTTTTCTTCAACCCCAGTGTTAAGGTCAAGCTTTACTTCTTGTCGTTTCCTATACATCTGCTGGCCCTCTTCAGCTCCAGCCCTTCAGTTATTGTTTTTTTTTTTTTTTTTTTTCATTCCCAGAATAAGAAGGTTTTCTTATGGCTCTCTGGTGAAGTCATCCATCTCAGCATCTCAATACGTTATGGATACCTTGGCTTTTTCAACATGAAAATGGGATAATAGTGGTTAACGACAAGCTAAGTGAAGTGCATGGCTGGTACCTAGAATCTTGAAGGTTTTCAGCAAATATCAGCTACCATTATCACTGATATTCTGTCAGGGACCACACATCCATCGTTCATTGCTACCTCCATGTGTACTTCACTGCACAGTCACACAACCTAGTGCAAGTCCTAAAATATCACATTGCACAGTTTAGTGATTGAGAAGTCTAAGTATTTTTGTGGTAGAGGGACATGAGGGAGGCATGCCTAGCATTTTGTTTTCTATTGCTTTTAGGAAATACCCACCTGATTGTTTTTCCCCACAGGGAAATGACTTTTTCCCTTAGCCCCTAACATTTCTGGGCTCTAGGGCTCTCACATTTATCCAATCAGAGCCCAGTATCTTTCTGGCTTATGATTGGTTCAGAGAGAGAGAGACACAGGAGCTCATGTTGTGCCTACCAATAAGATCCAAGCTAAAGAAATTTGCGAGAACAATAGGTAAGCTAGGCTGGTGAAACTAAGCCCTCTATGATGCTAGCATTTCTAGTGACCTCTAGCCTCCAAAGGCGGTGAGCTTAAGTATACAGAGAAACACAGACTCAGAAGAGGGGAGAAAGGAATTACTAATCACAGCTTGTAAGCACCTGGATCCAATCAGGTCGGAAGGTTATACTCCCCTGGGTTTTTCAGGCATATGAACCAACGAATTCCCTGTTTGCTTAGGCCTGGTATGATTCATCAGCAGTCAAAAGCCTTGGCTAATCAAAAAAGGTGGCATCAAATAAATTTTTTAAAATTAAATTTCTTTACAGCAGCGACCCAAGAACCTCCTAGGTTACAGGGTAAAACTATGAAAGGAGAAGTATGTAGATCATCTTTTCCTGCCTTGGTTTGAAAACTTGGCTAGGACTTAAGAAATGAGGAAATTGGAGAGGTCTATGTCCCCTCCCTCTTCCTCTTGGGTGCTCAGTGTCACAACTTCCCCTGAAGAAACCTGAGAGTCATCATGTATTTATTTACTGCTTAGAGATTATTTTCATGTTCCCACAATTCCTGAAAGATAGAAATTCTTTTTTATAAAATCATTCTTCTAAAAAATATTTTTTTATTTTTATTTACTTATTTGAAAGAGGCAGATAGAGATAATGGGTGTGTCAGGACCTCCAGCTGCTGCAAACAAACTCAAGATGCATGTGCGACCTGGTGCATCTGGCTTTACATAGGTCCTGGGGAATGGAACCTGGGTCCTTTGGCTTTGCAGGCAAGTTCCTTAACCACTAAGCAATCTTTCCAGCCCAAAACATAGGGATTCTTATCATTTCCTGAATACAAACAATGATTTTGAGTCTTAGGTCACATACATTCCCCAGTCACACGGTCACACCTGAACCCAAGTCCATCTAACTAAAAGTTGATTATCTTGCATTCCAATCTGCAGTGGTAAGTACCAACTGTCACATTTCAGGTAGGATCTTCAATTCCTAAAATTTTTCAAAAATTTTCAAAGCCTGGCTATAGATCTAAGAGCCAAAGAAGAATTACTACCAATGATGCTATAAACAGAAGCTCTTACCATCCCAGGCATTAAAAGGAACATGTCATTCACAAAGCAATAGGAATTTAATTTATATGTTTACATAAAACAAATTTTAGATATGGACCAGGGATTAGAAGACTGATACACTGTTTGACTGTGTTACTTTGGTCTATTTCCCTTTCCCTTTAGTCTTGGCTATACCACTAACTAGCTTGTGATATTCACTAAGACACTTGAAATTCATGAGGCACAAGATGATGGAACAGGAAATTAATTTCATCCTTTCTTACAGCCTGATGTGCCATGCTTTCCCAATGAACCAGTATATATCATATTTGTAAAAATTTCAGGAGCTAAGGGCTTAGGGAAAATTTAAATGGGAGGAAGAGGTGATTGCAACCTCAGATGCCAAAAAAAATCACTGGAGTTTCCAGAGGAGTTAAGTTTAGGAACAGGTATGGTAGATTAACTTATGGAGACCCACAGTTTTTATTCTCCAGGGATACCAGTTCAAGACTCAAACAATGGGCCAGGAAGTTCAAGTAATCTCAGTAGGGTAATTAGAGGCTGGGACTCATGTGCTAACGTGAAACCCTCATTGCCCGTCCTTCTCCTTCTCCTCTCACTCTCTGAAGTCCATGGGAAACACAAGAACCCACAACAGGTGTTTTGAGATTCTTCTAATTCAGTGAAAAGCGTGTGCACCTGACAGCAAGAGAACAAACCCAAGGTGCTAGGTCCATGTCTGAAACAAAAATGATGATATAATCACCTCTAGAATAACTGCATTCTGATTTCAAGCCATAGAGAACAGGCTAGAAACTGACCGAAAAGTAGGTGTCAGCTTAAAATGGTGAGGAGACTTTTCAAACCGGATCATAAAAAAAAATCCATTAAAGGAGAAACTGCGGAAAGCCTGAAGTCCTGATGCCGCTCCTGTGATCTGTGCTTAGTCTCTCAGGCTTCAGAGACTTAAGAATCCTCATCCATATTGGGGATTTCGTTTCAGCCAGGGCTAGGCACTCAATGGCGAGCAAAATTAGATAGGAAAGAGCCTCTAATGACTCGATTATCCAGATCAAGACATTCTTACTTAAGTATATAATCCTACTGCCCTTGATTAAGGGCATCTGAAAACTTTCATACCTTGAGACACTTTTTACTGGGAAAGGTATGTGTAATCTTGAGTTCTTTTGATCTAGTTGACCTATGAACGATACACATTAAAACTCAACTACTACATGCAGTAATTACTCTAAATAAGAATACTCAAGACTTGAGACTCGAGAAAAGAATTCCTAAAAATCTATGTTTATTACTTTCCTCTTCACATTTGATCAGACTTAGGACTCTAGGGTGATGAAAAAGTCTGATTCCCTGAGGCTTTTACGCAGCACTCCCTACACAGCAGAACGACAGAATGTGTAGAGAATGGTATTTCTCTAGGGAAAGTAATCCAGGCATAGACTAAAGCAGGAGAAAAACTACACCGAGTCCTGTCTGACACTTCAGTGACAGGACCAAGGGTCACTCCAACTAAAGGTTTAATTTTTCAAGGGAAACACAAGAAGTTAGGTCTCACTGCAGCTGAAACTCCAGTGATTAAAGTTTGACAGCAAAGCTGTCCTTCCACTCTGACATGACCTCTTTCAATCACTTCCCTCTCCCCTGTTCCAGACTTCCTGATTATTAGAGTGATATCAGGACCTCGTCACTCATCCTGACCACTGAAAGGCTAGAAAAGAGAAAATAGATCAGAAAACATATACTCCTCCTAAATGTGAAGTATATAATGGTATATACAGTAGAATAAACCTATATAGTATGTACACATATATATTTGAGAGGACAAGAATATGTTCTATATAGTATGTACACATATATATTTGAGAGGACAAGAATATGTTCTATATAAAAGTATTCTGGGGCTGGAGAGATGGCTTAGCCATTAAGGCGCTTGCCTGCAAAGCCAAAGGACCCAGGTTTGATTCCCCAGGATCCACATAAGCCAGATGCACAAAGGTGGCGCATGCGTCTGGAGTTCATTTGCAGTGGCTAGGGGCCCCGGCATGCCCATTCTCTTCCCCCTCTCTCTAATAAATAATAATAATGAAAATCTTTAAAAACATTTAAAAGTATTCTGTATACAGAAAGTATACAATATAGTATTTCACATAATATTTACAAAAAAGCATAGAATAAGCACTGTTTCTATATATTTTCCATATGGATTATTTTATGTTCAATAGACTTCTGCATAACAAAATAGTTCTATGTGTGACACAGTACAGTTTCATAGTAACACTTTTGTGTTCAAATTCAAGAGGTCTTAAACTTTCCTTTAAAAAAATATTTATTTATTTGAGAGAGAGGAAGAGAGAAAGGAGAGAGCAAGAGAGAGAGAGAGAGACTAGGTGCACAGGCCTTGTGCTACTGAAAATGAACTCCAGATACATGAGCCACTTTATGCATCTGGCTTTACATGGATATTGAACCCAGACCATCAGGCTTTGTAAGCAAGCACTTTAACCACTGAGCCATCTCTCCAGCCTTGAGAGCTCTTCAACTTTTTTGAGTTTTTTTTCTCCCCATGTATGAAAACAAGATGTATGGGCTGGAGAGATGGCTTAGTGGTTAAGGCACATGCCTGCAAAGCCTAAGGACCCAGGTTCAATTCTCCAGGTCCCATGTAAGCCATATACACGTGGTGGCACATGCATTTGGAGTTTGTTTGCAGTGGCTAGAGGCCCTGGCACACCCGTTCTCACTTATTTTCTGTCTCTCCCTCTCTCTGTTTCTAATAAATAAATAAAAATAAATCTTCAAAAAAATTGACAAAAAAGAAAGAAAACAAGATGTTAAAAGCTAGTGTGAATAGATACTAAGGTGCTTACAACATAAAGCGACACAAAGAACAGACCACTTAAATATTAGTTTTTTTCTCACATAACTTCCACTTTCTTCTGAATACATTTGTATATCCCTTTGCTATTGCTCCACTGGTATTTCTATTTTGTTGTGAATTTCAACCTAAAGGCAGCATGGTAGAGAAATTAAGATTGAAGTCTCTTATCTTTCTATCTGCCTCTTTCTCTCAAATAAATAAATAAAAATATTTTTAAAAAAGATTGAATACTCCAGGCAGCCTGATGAGGCTCAAATGTGTATTTTACCCACAAGCACTTAAACCAAGGTCAACTTATTTAACTTTTTTGTGCCTCACTACTCATTCATTGGTAATATTAGGATTATAGGCGGCTGGAGAGATGGCTCAGTGGTTAAGGGACTTGCCTGTAAAACCTAACGAGCCAGGCTCAATTCCCAGTACCCATGTAAAGCAGATGCACAAAGTGGCGCATGCACCTGGAGTTTGTTTGCAGTGGCTAGAGTCCCTGGCGTGCCCATGTGTGTTCTCTCTCCTTCTAAATAAATAAATGAAATATTTTAAAATTGTAGGATGACCATTGTAACCCCCCTCATGGAACAATTGGTAAGATCACAGTAAAATAGTGAAAGCCTAGGATTAGTTACCATTGTTATTAATATTGACATATCTCCCACTTATGTAAAGACTGATTCTAAAGAAAACCCCAAACGAGTAGCAGAAACAATGGGCTTTACCTTAAAAATACAATGTTATACATATAGCAAATCACCCAAAGGGCACATTTTTTCAGACATCATCTACCTGAACTTTTCAGTAGTGACTTGAATCTGACAACTCAGCTAAAGAAAGCACACAATGACAGCAAGAAATCAACCTCTGACTCAAAATTGGTGATTAAACTTTAACACTCAATTCACCCAAGGTTTTCTTTCAAAGCAAATTGTAGAGGTTGAGGGAGGGGGAATGGAGAACTGTTGAATGGGGATAAAGTCTGTGTTACCTCCAGGTGAAAACACTGAACCCTACAATTCAAATTTTAATAACTTTGTGGTGCTACGGATCAAACCCAGGACCTTGCATGTGCTAGACCTGTGCTTTACCACTGAGCCCCAACCCCCCCCCCCATATTAAAATTTAAAAAATTAAATCAGGAGCTGGAGGGATGTCTTAGAAGCCTAGGGACCCAGATTCATTCACCAGGATCCACTGAAGCCAGATGCACAAGGTGGTGTATGCGTCTGGAGTTTGTTTGCAGTGGCTGGCACATCCATTCTCTCTCTCTCTTTCTCTCTTTCAAATAAATAAATAAAATGTAAAAAGATTAAAAATCACATTATACAACACTCTCGGGCTACATGAATGCTGAGATAAAAAGCAAACAAAAGGTAGTTAGGGAGACGGCTCAGAGGATAAAGTAATTATTGTATGTGTCTGGGCATCTAAGTTTTGATCCTAGCACTACATGAAAAAAGCTGGGTGCAATTTTTTTTTTAAAAAAAAGCTGGGTGCTATAATGGGCATCTCTACTCCCACAGGCTCTTACGGCAAGGTGGAAGGTGTAGACAGGAAAAATTTCCGGAATGTTGCCGATTAGCTAGCTGGTGAATACAAGGTGGACAATGAGAGACAGCGCCCTAGAGAAGGTGGAAGGTAAGGATGGACATCCCACGTTGTCCTTTGACTTTCTCACATGTATCTCCCCCCATATATGCATAAAAGAAGTAAAACTCAAGAAAAAAAACATAAGGTAAACAAAAGAGACTTTTAACCATAGTGATGCAGAGTAAGTTTTCCAATTATTTTCTTGTATCTGGGCTTCCTTCCAACCACACTTACCCCTCTTCTATTTCTTACATAGCTTTTTAATGCCTAATCTTATAATATGTACTAGGTAATAAGTAAACACTTATATTTGGGAACAAAGAAATTTCATTAATACCAGTTTCAAAATTTTGGAAACTATTGAAGAAAATTTGAGACAAAAACTGTTCTAAGCCTAGCTGTGTAAGCACCTTTCGCCCAACGCGAAAGAAAAAGAGAATTAAGATGGCAACCAATTTCAAGTGGGAAACACATCAGGAAAATATGTAAGCCAAAAACCCAGCTACTTTCCAGGACTTAGCTCTGGTGATAAGGGCCGGATTCGTATCACAGGATGAAAAAAACAAAACAAAACCACAACGGGAAATAATATGTAAAGGAAATAAAATAATGGACTTTCCTGACATGAGTCCTCCAAGCCAGGCCAGAAGGAATTCAGTAGTACGTTTAAAAGTGTTTAAAGTGGCGCCACTCCAAAGGGAAACGAAATTAGGAAATTATCCACCCAACTTAGGGATATAAACAATCAGATCCCCTCTTAAAGCAGTGCAAACTCCAATGGAAGCCCCGTTTTATTGAGATTAATGAGAACATTGTCCTCTTCCTTCATATCCCCCTTAAGAATCAGCCATGATGAAGGAAAAATGACAGCAACTTAAAAATGATATATTGCAGTCTTGCGGACATGATGGCTTAGCACATGGTTTATGATAAGAACTTAGAAAAACCACTAGCCTCCATAGCTCATTTACAGTTATTTTTCTAGAATGTCTCTTAGTTTCCCTGCTTTAGAAGAAATAACACCTCACCTGGGAAAGACTGGGTCCTTACACTACTATACTACCAGTCAGCTCTCTGCAGCTACAAATGTGAATCCAAAGCACAGCTTGGATTAAACCACACTCCACTCCCCAGAAGGTCCAGGAAGCAGGGGAGTCTCCTCCATTCTATTTAGAAACCAGAGCTTGTAGTTTATGTTAATCGGTAGGAGGTAGAAACCGATGGTTTGGCTATGCCATTGTGTAACTGGCTATTTTTAACTTGTGATGGAAGATTCCCATCTTTATGAAGCCACTAATTTCAATAATGAGAAGTACACAGAAACCTCTCTCTTATCATTACGCTTTCCCATAAGTGGGCTTCACCACTCGATCTACAATGAATAATGCATACTCCATAAATAAAAGCTAGGGCCCTAATAATTATTTCCTTCCATCCATCTATGTATAAAAAGATTGAACTAAGAGGGGGAGGAACATTTTAATCTTTTAGGAGAAAATAAAGAGGAATATTTATTCTCTTGATATATAATGCCTATTAGATATAAAAGGGAAATCTAT
Organism: Dipus sagitta; assembly: GCA_036346955.1. Lineage (NCBI taxonomy): Eukaryota > Metazoa > Chordata > Mammalia > Rodentia > Dipodidae > Dipus > Dipus sagitta. The sequence goes on along the minus strand of CM070778.1, from coordinate 118,763,213 downwards.
TTTAGCACAATCACTTATCTTTAGGGAACACAATAGAAAATTTTCCAAAAAGCATCTGTGATAAAATTATTCTATCATTTTTTTCCCACAGAAATTCTCATACTCATTTGGTCTGAATAGGTCTAGTCCTAATGTACAGGTACACAAATGGTTGATCTAAAACCCAGCCTCCACTCTATCTCCCTTTGGTCCATGATGCTCCACCATGGTCTTTCTGATGCCATACGCAGTGACATATAGGTACTTAAATTCATTATTCATTAGGGAGAGAACAGACCCCTACCCTACCCATTAGGTTGGTTAAATATTCATCTTGTCTATTATGGTCTTTCAAGGTTCCTTAAGACTCCTGTTTTTTTTTTTTTCTTTTTTTTTAAGGCACTTCTCAGTGATAGGACACAAAAGGACTAAACACTAGTATAATTCTGCTCCCAAATTCTAGCACTTTCCAAATCCCTAAGATTCATTGGCAAATTCTCCATACTCAGGGTGGAAAAAGGCCCACCAGAGCTTTTCATCAATTCATTGGTCCCACAAACATTTACTAAATGCTTAATATCAGGGAAGAACTATTCTAGTTGCCTTTGAATTTTGTCAGAGAAAGTAAAAAAAAAAAAAAGTCTCTGTTCCTAGTCAGGCATGACATGCGTGCTAGCAATCCCAACACTTAAAAGGAACTGTGTTCAAGGACAGCTTAAGCTACATAGACACTGTAGTGGGAAAAAACGCCCTATTAGAAAGTAAACTCTGCTATGAAAAAATGAAAGAGGTGAGAAAGAAAAAGAAGAATCAAAAGTGTTTTATAGCCAGCAATGATGGGTAGTAATAACAAATGTTGACCAGAGTATGAAAAACTGGAATGCCACTCCCCCACACACATGACTGATCAGGATAGAAGAATGGTACAGCCACTTTGGAAAACAGTTTAGAAATTCCTCAAAAGGTTAAACAGTGAATCACCACATGATTCAGCAATTCCATTCATAGGTATATGAGCAAGAGAAGTGAGGACTTATGTCCACAGAAAATTTACTTACAAATCTCATCAGAACAGTATTCATGATAGCTAAAAGCAGAAGCAATCCAAAATCCATCAACTAATCAATAAACCGGGTTATTCACTCATACAGCTGAATAATGTTCAACACTGGAAAGAAATAAGGTGCTGACACCTGTTACAAGGTAAAACCCTGAAAACAGCAAGCAGGTTAAGTGCGATTACAAGTCAGTTACAAGAGACCACACAGTTATTGTCTGACATTTACTCTCAAAATGTCAAGACTAGGCAAACTATACAGTGATAGAAAGTAGAGCTCGGGAGTGTGGAGGGAAGTGAGAATTGCTAGCGGGGGATTCCTTTTCAGGATAATGAAAACATCTTAAGAATGACTGTGGTGGTGATTATGCGGTTTTTGAATATTGCTAAAAAATATTGAATTAGACATGTTAAGTGGGGAACTGTATGGTATGTGAATTACCTACCAATAAGGTTGTTAAATAAGAGTGATGGGGAGAAAAAGAGATGTTTAAGGTAGCTCTCACGGAGAAGGCAGCATGGTCAACATGGGCTTCCCCGAGTGAGGTAAGCAGCTGGTTCAGCAGTGTGAGGGCCTTGCTTTGCTTTCCATGGAAAAAGCGCTAGACTGCATAGCAATACCCACACAGATAGAAGAGAACACCCAAATGGCGCTATAACTGCTTTTTAAAACATTTCATTTTTATTTATTTGAGAGAGAGAGAAAAAAAAATGGGTACACCAGGGCCTCTAGCTACTGCAAACAAACTCCAGATGCATGCGCCACCATGTGCATTTGGCTAACGTGGGTCCTGGGGAATCGAACCTGGGTCCACAGGCTTCACAGGCAAGTGCCTTAACCACTAAGCCATCTCTCCAGCCCTAGTCCTATAACTGTTCAAGAAACTGGATTTACTATCTGAAACCCTCAGGATCAGATTATCTCACTGGCAAATCTTACCAAGCACCTGAAGAAGAAAACACTAATCCTATGAGGTTGATTCCAGTAATAAACGAGGAGGGGACACTCCCAATTCGTTTCATGAGGTCACTGTCACACCACTACCCAAAACCAAACACAGTGGTATGTCCACAAAAACTACGGATTGACATCGCCAATCCTAAAAATATGCTCTTTTAAAAACAATCCAATACAAAGAATCATATACGACCCAGCAGAGTCTACTGCCGGAATGAACAAATGGTTCAATATTAAAACATGATCAAGAGAAGCAAACATAATAATATTCCGCAGAAGAAAACCCACAAAATCCTATCGGCTGAAACGCATAAGGAATGTGAGCAATTCAACATCTGTTTGTATGCAACAACTACTCTGCAAATCAAGAACAGAGAGGAATTTCCTCAACCTGATAAAGTCACTTAGAAAAAACGTTCAGCAAACAAACTCCGCGAGGGCCTTCCCCTGGGAGAGTGGGAATGAGGTGGGGGTGTCCTTTCTCACCAGCCCTATTTACAACTACAGCAGAAGTCTCAGCTAGTGAACAAAGCGAAAAACAAAACAAAACACTGAGACGAAAGACACACAGATAAGAAAGAAATATGACTGACTATTCTTATTCACCAATGACATAATTCAAGTAGAATTACCAAAACTAGTGAGTTTAGCAAGGAAGCATGATATGATCACATATCTCTCAACTAGCAATGAACAACTGGAAACTGACACTCAGAAACATTTAAAAATATTTATAACTTCCAATAGCTAAAATAAATAAATAAATAAAGGAAACACATGCTTAGCTATGAACTTAATAATGTCTTCTTAAAGCTTCCTATTGCTGATGGAAGAAATAGAAGAGTTGAGTGGAAAGGCGTACCAGTTCATAGATCGGAAGGCTCAATGTAGAAAAGATATCAACTGCATCTAAGTTGCAACATAGATTTAATGCAATTCCAATAAAAATCCCAGTGGGAACATATTGAGAATATAAATAAGCTGGTCCTAAAATTTAAATGAGGAAAGACAAAGTAGACTACTTAATTTTTTTTTTCACATAAAGAATAAAGTTGGAGAGACCACACTAATTTTCAGACTTCAGAAAGCTACAGTGATCAAGAAGGTATGGTATCTGTGAAGAAACAGACACGCAGATTAGCGAACAGAACAGTGAGTCCAGAAATAGACCACACATATGTGGCCAATTAATTTTTGACAAAGGTGCAAAAGCAATTCAATGTGGGAAAGATAGCCTTCCCAAAAAATGCTGTCGAGAGTTCTTACATGACACTAAAAAACATAATCTGAAAAGGGGAAGGGGAGATAAGTTGTGTATCTTCAAAACTAAGAACTTTTGCTCAATAGGAGACCCTGCCGCAGAACGAAAAGGCAAGCTACCATCTGGAAGGGAACGTCACGAAACAACTTCCGACAAAGGCAGTGGACCCAGAACATACAACGTACTCTTAAAACTCAGTGTTAAGAAAACAATCTATCCAATAAAAATTGGCCATAACACTTGAACTGACCTTCACAAATGAGGGAACATGGAACAAAAGTAAGGCCTGACAATTTTTAAAGTGGTACGTAGGTTATTTCATAGAAAAAAAATAGTGTTTTCAGCAAATGGCACTGAAACAACTAGAAATGCACATGCAAAGTAAGCCCTAACCTAAATCTCAATTACATTAAACATCATCCCCAAAGTAATGTCATAGATCTAAACATAAAATTTAAACTATAAAAGCTTTATAGAAGGAGGAAAAAATGTTGTGACCTGGAGTTAAGCTAAGAGCTCTGAGACATGATGCTAAAAGCATGTTTTATAAGAAAAACTGATAAATAAGACTTTATTGAAATTAAAGTTTTTCTCTGAAAAGGCATATATATTTAAAATTTTTTTATTTATGAGACAGAGAGAGAAAAGAGATAGGGAGGGACAGAGACAGATTAGGCATACCAAGGCCTCTAGCCACTGCAAAGAACTCCAGACACATGTGCCACCATGTGCATCTAGCTTACGTGGGTTCTGGGGAAATGAACCTGGGTCTTTAGGCTTCACAGGCAAGTGCCTTAACCACTAAGCAATCTCTCCAACCCAAGATATATATATATATATATATATATATACACACACACACACACACACACACATACATATATATATACACATACATACATAAATATATACACATACATATATATATATGCATATATATGTTTTGTTTTGTTTTTATGAGGTAGGGTCTTGCTCTAGCCCAGGTTGACCTGGAATTCACTATGTAGTCTCAGGGTGGCCTTGAACTCACGGAGATCCTCCTACCTCTGCCTCCTGAGTATACTGGGATTAAAGGCATGTGCCACCATGCCTGGCCCAAGGCATACATTTTTTAAGAAAATTAAAAAAAAGAAAAAGATGTTCACAGATACTTTACCAAAGATCCCATGTAGATAACAGACAAATAACTGTAAACAAGTTCAACAATATTAGCCATTAAGGTAATGTGAATTTAGACCATGACAAAATACTGCTACATACCTATTGAATGTCTGACATAAAACTAATGAAGCACATCCATATTCACAATAGGAAGAAGTGGAAGTGAACCATGTGCCACTGACAGATGCGTAAACAAAATGTACTATAGAACGTGGGCTTAAACAAGAGAGGGATTGGACTGGACAGATGGCTTAGCGGTTAAGGCGCTTGCCTGCAAAGCCTAAGGACCCAGGTTCGATTCCTCAGTACCCATGTAAGCCAGATGCACAAGGTGGCACATGTGTCTGGAGTTCCTTTGCAGTGGCTGGATTCTCATTCTCTCTCTCTGCCTCTTTCTCTGTCTCAAGAATAAATAAATAGATTAATTAATAAGGAGAAGGGCTAGAAAGAAAGATGGGTCAGTGGGGAAGATCACTTGATGTGCAAACCTGAGGACCCGAGTGCAGTTTCCAAGACCCATATAAAAAGATAGGCATATCTACACATGCCTGTAACCCCAGTGGCAGGAGGATCTCTCTGGGCTCACCGCTCAGCCAATCTAGGCACAAAACAGAGTGAGCACCAGGTTCTGTGTGAGACTCCATCACAAGGAAATAAGGTGGAGAATGATAGAGGAGGGTATCTGACATGCTCCTCTTTTCAGTAGTGACTTCAGCATGCATGCTCATGGGGCACACACATCGCAGGTGCACACACACACACACCACATACACCACATACACACACAAAAGAAAGGAAAAGAGAGGAAACCTTGTTACACGTTACCACATGGATGAACTTCAAGAACATTATGCTAAGTAAAACAAGTGAGCTGCAGCAGGACGGCTGCCTTATGAGCACGTGTATACACGGTGCTAACGTAGTCAGGTATACAGATGTGGAAAGCACAACAGCAGGGCTGGCCACGGTGGTGCCTGCCTGTAGTCCCAGCTACTGAGGCAAGAGGGTTACCTGAGCCCATGAGTTCACAGACAGCATGGGAAGCACAGTGACATTCCATTTGAAAAAGTAATAGTAAAATTTAAAAAATATATATTTTATTTTAGAGAGAGAGAGAGAGAAAGAGAGAGAGAGAGGGAGAGAGAATGGGAGTGTCAGGGCCTTTCAAACACTGTGAACAAATTCCAGGCATATGCACCCCCTTGTGAGTATGTGCAACATTTTGCATGCTTGCATCACTGTGTCTCGCTACACAGGACCTGGAGATTCGAACATGCATCCTTAGACTTTGCAGGCAAGCGCCTTAACCACTAAGCTACCTCTCCAGCCCACAATGGTGAGTAAACACGAAGGCCGCTCAGGCTAGAGACCTCCATGTAAAAAGCTGCGCGTGGCTACGCACTGTCTGTAACCCCGGTGAGGGTGAGGGTGGACAGTAGCTTTGGGTTGAGGAGAGATCACATCTTAAGGAAATATGTGGGCGAACAGTAAGCGAAGGACCCCCGATGTTCTCTTCTGGTCTCTGAACACAAGTGTATGAAGCATATGTATCTGCACACCCATGTACATACATCACACACACACACACACACACATACACACACACACACACACACACTCAAAAATAAAGAATAAAAGGGTAGTTATCAGAAGATAAAAAGAAGTTGTTGAGTAGGTATATAATTTCTGTTCTACAAAATAAAAGGGGTTTTGGAGATTTGTTTTTTAAAATAAGGTAAAAATATTTAACATTACTAAAGCTGCACATTTAATGTCTTTCATCTATTTTGAATTGATTTTTAAACAGAATGAGAGATATGGATCTAATTTCATTCTTCTACATGTGGAAAACCAAGTTTCCCATTACCATTTATTAAAAAGGCTATATTTTTGCCAGTGCATGTTTTGACAGCTTTGGCAAAAATTAAGGAACTATAACTCTGTGGGTTCATCTCTAGGCCCATTGATCTTCATGTCCGTCTCTGTGGCAATACCATGCCGTCTTTGTCGCTATGGCTCTGTAATATAATTTGAGATCCGATTGTATGACTCCTTGCATTTTTCTTTCTGCTAAGGACTACTGTCATTACTTTGGGCCTTTTCTGCTTTCATATGAATTTGGGGATTTTTTTTTTCTTGCTCTGTGAAGGATGTGTTTACGATATTTTTGAAACTATTGTCAACCATAGAGAAGAATGACGAGCTAATCAATGGTGGCCAAAGGTTAGTGGTGAGGGGGAAGGTGCTGAGTTAGACATGACTGTGAAACAATGAACAGTACCAAGCAGACCTGGGAGGTGCTGGCTCTGATGACATATCTTGACTCCAGAAGAAACTGTACAACATGATTCATTCTCAGAACTGTACACACATAAAAATTAAAACAAACAACCACCCACCCATGCGATAAACGACCAAGACCGTACTCTTTGGGACGGCCATGGCTACACATTGAGTGGCTGAAAGTGAACTCGTTCAGGTGCCTTAGTAGTTCAAACATATCACAGCACAGCAATGTCTAAGAGCTCAGTAGCGCACACTGGAGTTTTCACAGAGAACAAATACCTCTTCCTGTGGGCTCTAGGTTCATTGGTCTATGGTAGCAGCCAGAGACAGGGGAAGGAAAAAAAAAAAAGTTTTGAAAAAGTCAAAGGCTATTTACGTTTCCTGAAAGGGTAAGGCTTTGACATGGCTGGCACAAATCGGCGCTCAGGAAAAAAGCCTCATTCCTCGGGGCCTGCTTTGTTGGGGGCAATTCACTGGGAATGCTTCCAAGAGGAACTGCCAAAACCATCCAGGGATGGCTGAGAGTCCCATGGTGTAGACTGAACACAGACCATCATGGCCTTCTTTTGATTATGACCTCTACGCTTCTTCCGAGACTCAAGTCATAAATATAAATAGTTTTTTTTTCCGCTGAAAGGGAAGGTTCATGGAGTTGGGAACTGCCTCCCTTTTCTGGTCTGGAAAAGATGAAAGATGTCCAGGAGTGGAAAAGCAATGCTATTAAGGAATGACCACAAGAAATGCTCAGATGATGAAAAGAAACTCCAACAGGAGCCGTGACATTAGCAAGAGAAAAAGACCACGCAAAGAAGAGTACGTGTGCTGGGTGTCCCTGACACTGCCCAGCTGGTGACAGACACAACAGAGACAGACTGACACAATCACAAAGGGCAGGCCTGTGTCTCACCAGCCCATGGTTCCCCAACTGCTCTGATGCTTTCCCTTGTCCCCCCCCCCCAGTCCTCCTTGGGGTACCAGCTCCATGAGCCTGGGGATGTTCTCTCTCTGCTCACTATCACAGCCTTGGAGTCAAGCACAAGTGTCAGGCTCACAGCAGGAGCTCACGATCACGTGGTGCATGACTGGAGGACAAGGAGGGCTCACCAGAGCCAGCAGGAGAGCCCAAGAGTGCTCAGCCAGCAGTTTGAGCTTCCAGCCATGAAGACCTGCCAGGCACACCAGAAGCAATGAACGCTCTCTGCATGTAAAGTGCTCCTTGGGCCACGAAGCAGGGCACAACGGGACTGCTTGAAAGTGACATGTCCCCCATAGGCTCATGTGTTTGGACACTGGGTCACTAGCTGGTAGTGTTGTTGTTGGAAGGTTGTAGAACCTTCAGGAAAAAGTGGATTACCGGGTGTGTCTTGAGGCTGTACAGCTCAACCCTACTTCCTGTCCTCTCTCGACTTCCTGTCCTCTCTCGGCTTCCTGACTGAGAATGCGATGTGTGTGCTGCTGCCTCACACCGCTGCCTGCCTGCCGCCGTCTCTTCCTCTCCGTGATGGACTGTGACCCATGAAACTGGGAGCCCAGGGGCTAGAGGGAGGCTCAAGTTGTAAAATGCTTGCCGGGCAAGCATGAGGACTGAAGTTTGGGTTCTAGCGTCCACCTAAAAGCCAAATGTTAACGTATTTGTCTGTAATTCTAGTGCGGGGAAGGTCGAGGCAAGGGATCCCTAGATCTGGCTGGCTAGGTCAATTTGCTGAATCCTTGAGCTCCAGATGGACAGTGATAGAGGAAGAAAGTCAACAGTGACCTCTAGTCTTCACATGCCCACGTGCACACTGGCATAAATATATGTGCCCACACACATACAAAAATGCATACACACATGTATGCACACCATGCCACATATATGAATGCAAAAACCCCATGAGCCTTTTCCCTTAAGATGTGTCCTGTCAGGTATTTGGTCACAGCATCAAGGAAAGAAAGACTGATAACCAATTGTCACTTCCTTGGGAATTTCTAATTTCAACTGCTAAAGTCTTATTTTAGCTACTGGAAGAGTCCCTATTTTGGGCTTCATTCTAAATAGTGAAAATGTGATGTGGGAAACATAGTAGATTCTTAAGTCTGGGAGGAAGTCACATACTAGCTTAGCATGAAATAAAAGCTAAGAAAGGTCACATGAGGTATGGCTAGGCATGTGAACAAGTACGCCAAGAGCTCTGGGAAGACAGGGGACCATCAGGTTTTTATTATTTTTTTAAATCAGTGTCCCCATAGCAGCTATTGAAAATCAGCAAACACAGAAGCATCTAGACAATTCCATATGTTCCTATAATGAGAAACTCTAAGATTGAAAACCAATAAAGGAAATGAAAGAACCTTGAGGAGGAAGGATTTTCATGTAATAATTTCATGCATGCATGTATCCTAACAGTAATATGTCACTTAATGATAGGGGTAGGTTTTGAGATACCTGTTGGCCAATGGGGTCATCACAAAATCATCAAAGAGTCTACTCAAACAAACTCAGATGGCTATGACATCACTAGGTGACATCATTCAGAGACCATCCTCGTGCATGCGGTCTGTCACTTAAGTAAACATCATTACGTCTGGTGTGGTAGGTGTATGTCTGGTATGTGTACATATGGTACCAGAAGATAGTTAGAAAGACTGGAGGTCATGGTAGATCAATACAAAAGAAAATAATTAAAGCTATGAGTAAGTTCAGCAAGATGTTCAAGGCCTTGATGTTAGAGTTGCCGGGGTTGGGGAAAGATGACTCTTGCCCTAAAAATAGAATTAGATGACTGGTAAGGCCTCAACAGCCATAAAAATTTTAATTTCAAGGGAAAACTTGGAAAGTGTTTTACTATAGTAACATGAAATCGTGATAAGTATAAACAGTCTTAGGCTTCAGGAAGATTACGGGCTAAAGTAACGTTTGTGAATTCGTTTGGGAACACGCCCTCCATTTGGAGTAATGTAAATGGAGCATGGGGATCACCATCAATGTGGAAGTTGGGGGCTGTTTTCAGACAGAGGCAATGACGAGTTATGATTTCAATTTATTAGGGCACCCTACACAGGCCTGGATTTTAAAAAATGCTGATTTACGAGGGATTCTAAACTGGGACTCTGTGGCTGGCTCTCTGACGTGTCAGCATCTGGCTCTCAGATTTGATGCTAGGAGAGGAAGCCATAACCAAATGTTTTTATTACAGAGTTAAATCTCTCTCTCTCTCTTCCCTGCTCTCTCAGTGAAACTGTAGAGAATGGAATGACATGATTGGTCAGGAGCCATTGTGCTGGCAACACACACGATTGACAACCACGAGGTTCACGAGGGTCAAACACTTTACTTGTTAAGTTATTGGAGACTGTAAAGTTTTTAATGGACTAGAATCACGTTAACGCTGTTATCGATAGAAGGCAGTGCATGAGATCTCTAACCCATGTGCTTATTTAACAGGATTTCTCAGAGGGCATTTCCTTCCCATCCATGCTTAAATGCCCCCTTGCCAGTAAAGTCTCCCTGACCACTCTGTCTTAAACTATAATCCCCCTCCCATACTGCGTCTTCCAATTCCTTGCTACATTTTTTTCTTCTCACTTGGAGATACTCTTTTTTAAAAAAAAATTTCATGTTTTAAAAAACTTAAAAACATTTTATTTATTTATTTGCAATGAGATTGAGAGAAAGAGACAGAGAAAGAAACAGAATATGGGCCTGTGTGCACTTGGCTTTATGGTGGATACTGGGGATTTGAACCTGAGCTGAACCCAGGCTGGCCAGCTTTGGCAAGCAAGCACCTTTGATTGCTGAGTCATCTCCAAAGCCCCCAAATTTTATTTATTTATTTACACATGTGAGTTGGGGGGGGGAGTGCCAGGGCTTCTTTTCACTATAAATGAACATGAGACACTTGCCCACTTTTGTGTGTGTGTGTGTGGGGGGGTGTCTAGCTTACATGGGTGGCTTAGGAATTGAATTCAGGCTGCCAGGTTTTGCAAGAAAACACCTTTAACCACTGAGCCATTTTCTAAGCCCTGTAATTGCTGATATTCTACATAGCTTATCTGTGCATCTTACCCTACTAGAATGTCATCCAAGAGTCGGTGGGTGGGGCGGGGGATGAGTCTCATAGGCATGTGGCTAGTTTGTAACAGTGCCACCAGAGTTTATAACAGTCCTTGGAAGACAGTACATGAAGAAATTCAGTAAGCATTTCTTTAGACAAATGAGAGTTGTCTTAAGTCAGGAGCCCTATGTGGACCTGAAACTGCTGTGTGGCCTTTGCCTGGTCATGCATCTGGGCTTTGCTGCAGTGAGTGATAGGTGAGGCAGACCATCTCCGGGTCCTCCAATGATACACCACAGCACTTCCTCCTTCTTAGTGGAATGAGATGGGGAAAAGCCAAATGCAAAGGTTGTCATTCATTTGTGCAACCAGAGTGGGCCCTCACAAATAGCACCTCAGACAAATCCTTCCACTTCACCCTGCTTCGTAGATAGGGAACATAAACCCAGGCGGCAGTATGATGCTTCCATGGTTACAGGAAATATTATGCATTACTAGGACCAAACATTATTTTGGTCCTTGTCAACCATGTTTCTACACACGCTCTCCTGAATTCAGGCCAGTCAAGCAGAACCAAAATAAGTTACTCAGAGCAAACCCTTCTTACAGTGAGGACAGGAGCAGTCTGAAAGCACACCCCAGCACAGGAGGGGCTGTCCTCTTTCCAGGACTGATCTGAGGACGAAGTATCTTCTAGAAACACAGCGGAGTTTAACCACCAAAGGATTGACTGTATATGCCTCAGTCCTTGGGTTCAACTACTGCCTTTGCCTTCTACTCGGTGTGTTTCCTGAGCCCCAGTCTCCCCATCAGTAGAGCTGGGCCATGGTATTGCTTGAACTACCTGAGGCCGTTCTGATGATTCAGTGAGTCAACGTGAGTAAAAGTTCTTAGAGTAGAACTTGGTGCGCAATAGCATTCAATCAAGACTAGCTATTATTATTAGGGAATCACGATACTTTCAGTAAGTTCATGTTTTTTTTTTTTTTTTTTTTTTTTGTTTTGGCCAGGTGGTTCTCTACCTGTTTGATTCCTAGGATGATGAAACTTACAGCATGTTATCTAAAAATCTAGATAGGCAGGCCTTTGCCACTAGTAACCACACAAATAAAACCACAGTGTTAATAAAGATAAATCACCTTGATTTTCTTTATCTAAGAGTATAACTTGATTTTAAATAAGGGTTAAAGACTGGAAGAGAAAAGTGCCTGAATTATTTTGTGATTTTTTTTTTTTTTTGAGATAAGTGTAAGATTTGCAGCAAAAGATGATGAATGGGGCAGGTTCACACTGGGAGACATCCAGATGCCTTTCTTTTGTGAGGAAAGGTTTATTAGGAGTGGGCTTGGTGTACCATGGAAAAGCACCATGGAATTCTGAAGCCAAGGCTTCTGATCCAAAGAAGAGTCAATACCCTGTGGAAGAGCATGAGTGAGTCACTGAAGCCAGGGAGAGAGGGACTGCAGCTTTTTAAAGACAAATCTTGGTGTCCCTTTTTCTCTGAGTTTCTGGGGAAAGGGGTGTGTCTGGGCATAGATTCCTAAGAGATGCCACAGAGGCAGTGGACCAGACTGAGAGAGATAAAAGGCTTCTAGATCTTCAGTGGGGGAGCTATTGTACTCCCTGCTCCTACTCCTGGCAGGAATGGTGCTATAGGAGTCAGGAAATCACTAGATAAGAGAGGAGTTATAATTCAAGGTTGCCTTGGCCCAGGCAGCAGGGGCTCTTCAGGCAGCAGCCATCTGTGTTTGAACAGTTGAGTCTCGCTATAAAGCCCAAGCAGGCCATGAACTCACTATGTAGCCCAGGGCAACCTTGAACTCGCAGTGATTCTCTTGACTCAGCCTTGTAAGTGTGGGGATTACAGGCATGTGACACCCTGCCTGGTTTTTCCCTGTCTCTCTCTCTTTTTTAAACATCATTCTGGGGATCAAACTCATGTCCTCATGCTTTCAAGGAAAGCATTTCACTGATGAGCTGTCTTTGCAGACATTCAAATATCTTAACTCTGTGGCTGACTAAATCCATAGATGCAGAATCCAAGGGCAGAGAGGGTCACCAGCATACACGTACTAACAGGAGTATGTACAAAGGAGAGGGCAGAAGCTAGGGCAAGAAAATCAATAGGAAGGAAGGCGTGGATGACCCTTGAATGACACGCAACATTTCACCAGCTCTGGAAGGAATGGAAGGAAGGTGCTCAGAAGAAGAGAGACGGAAAGGCCGAGAAGGCAGACACTAAGGAGACGACCCCTGCAGTCAAGAGGGCTGATGCTGTAGGCAAGGCTGAAAAGGGTGACTCTGAGGTTACAAAGTCAAAGAAGGGGAGCCCCCCCCCCCCAGCAGCCGGAACCCAGTCCTTGTGGGAGGAATTGGCAGGTTCTCCTGATCAGCAGTGTATTCCAGAAAGGCTGTGTACAAGAGGAAGTACTCAACTGCCAAATCCAAGGTTGAAAAGAAAAAAAAAAAAAAAAGAGGAAAAGGTTCTTGCTACGGTCACAAAACCTGTCGGTGGTAAGAAGAATGGAGGTACTCCGGTGGTTAAGCTTTGCAAAATGCCTAGGTATCATCATACTGAAGATGTGCCACGGGAGCTGTTGAACCATGGCAAGAAACCCTTCAGTGAGCACGTGAGAAAGCTTTGTGCCGGCGTCACCCCCCGGGACCACCCTGATCATCCTCACAGGGTGCCCCAGAGGTGAGAGAGTGGTGTTCCTGCAATAGCTGGAAAGTGACTGACTGCTTGTGACGGCACCTCGTTCTCTCAATCGAGTTCCTCTGCGTAGAGCACACCAAAAGTTTGTCATGGCCACCTCCACAAAAATTGATAACAGCAAAGTCAAAATCCCTAAACACCTCACGGATGCTCACTTCCAGAGGAAGGAGTTGCTGGAAGCCCGGGCGCCAGGAAGGCGAGGGCTTTGACACACAGAAGGAGAAATATGAGGTCACAGAGCAACTCAAAGACAAAATCAAAAAGCTATGGACTCGCAAATTTTGCCAGAGATCAAAGCTGTTCCTCAGCTCCAGGGCTACCTGCGGTCGGTTTTTGCTCTAACAAATGGAGTTTATCCTCACAAATTGGTGTTCTAAATTTCTTATTAAGAACCCAATTAAACAACTGAAAAATGTGTGTCCTTTAAGAAAAAAAAAAAAGAAAGAAAGAAGAGAAAGATAGAAGGAAAAGCAAAGTCTCGTGGCAGAAAGGACAGGGACATGATCGGTTGATAACACAGCATGACAGGAGCCCAAGGTACGTGAACTATTTCGCAAAGACAAACAAGGCAGGAAAGGTTATGTTAGGTGAAATGGGGGAGAGCTGAGGAGCACTTCAGCCATGGGGTCTGAGGGCCAAGGAATCTTCTACCACAAACACATCCTCCCTTTTATACATGTTCTCCTCTGAGTCCTCTCAAAACCCCTGTCCTAGTTACCAGCAATGCTTCTGTCTTCACAACAGGATGGAAGCCTCTTTGATCCCCTACCCATCTGCAGCTACTGTTGTACTGGTCCAGGGCATGCAGGTTCCTGAGGCCTGCCTGGAATTCCCAGCATCACATAAGCAGATGCTCTGTGACTCCAGTGAACTGCTTGTCTACACACTATTGTGCTCATTTTGTTCTATTTATCTGACTTACAACTTGGAATGCTGTTACCTTACTTACTATGGGGTTGCTGGCAATGTAGGCCATCCAGGCCATCCTGAGCTTTCCTGTTCCCCTTATAGGCAGGTTTGCTGCCAGAACCTAGAGAGAGAGGTAGATAGAGAACGGGTGCGCCAGGGCCTTCAGCTGTTGCAAACAAACTCCACACTCATGCACCACCTTGTGCATCTGGCTTACATGGGTCCTGGCGAATTGAACCTGGGTCCTTTGACTTTGTAGGCAAGAACCTTAATCACTAAGCCATCTCTCCAGCCCTCATTGTCTTCTTAATGTGACAGTCCAGAGCTCTACTCCCATGTCCTACCAGTGCCACCTATACCTAAAGAACAGAGAAGGAGATGCCCAGGCACAGGCTGGAAAGACAAAAGTCCTTGTGAGTTCTAAGAACAGAAACTAGAAGTACAGCACCTAGAATTCCACTCATCCAATCCTCGAGTTCAGCAGATAAGGAAACTGAGGTCCAGAGGCTGAATAAGAGCTGATTACAGTCATCAAGTATCTTGGTGGCAAAACCTCCATCGAGTTGTTCTCACTCAGTGGAACAGTCTACACATTCCCATTGCTTCCCAGTGCAGGAAGCTACTCAGACCAACGTGGAACCCCATCAGTACCCAGACCTTCTTGAGTTTTCCCAAAGCCAGTCTCTTCTTTTTCAATTTTTTACTACGCACAGTTTCCGATATCTACAGGTAGAGAGATAATCATAATATACTCCATGAACACATTGTCAACAACTCTCAATTTCCAGTTAATTTATTGTCTTCTAAATTCTTACCTATCCCACCCTTCATCTAGCATAGCTCTGAAATAAATCTCAGTTGTCATTATTTCTCTTTGGATAGTGAATACTTGACAAAATTATGTAACTGCAATACATCAGAGATGCTTCTCTTTGGGGAGCTCTGATGTGCCTATTGCCTACCCTTGTGCTATACAGCCCTGGGATGCAAGGCCAGTTTTAGCAGAGACCAATAAGATACAGATATGCCATGTGTGTGTTTGCGTATGTATATATGCATATACATATACATATATACACACTATTAGACTACGGTACCATGAAGACTTCTTTGTGTGGTGTGTGTGTGGTGTACGCAGACGCATGTGCACGCAGACACATGTGCACGCATGAGAAGGTCAGAGAAGAACATTGTGTGTTCTCCTCTGCCGATCTTTTGCATTGTTTCCTTGAGATAGAGTCTCTCACTGAGCTGAGAGCTACTATTTTTTGTCAGATTCGCTGACCAGCGAGCCCCATCCATTCTGTCTCTGCTCCACACAGGACTCAGGTTTCAGGTATGTGGCCGTGCCCAGCTTTTCACACGGGTGCTGGGGTTGAACTCAGGCCCTGTCAGTCCCTCACTGGCCCTCGTGCATGTGCTGCAAGCACTCTTACCCCCAAAGACATTTCCCCAACCCTCAGGGAGGACTTTGGATGGTTTGTTTTGGACAGTAAGCATGAAGAAGGCTGAACCTGTACCAACAGATAAATACTTTTCATTCTTAAAATGCCATGAACACCTTGCATTTGTGTAAATTGGGATTAGTTCTAGCATGAGATTTAGCAACAGTTTTCTCTATGTGAAAGGCACTATCAAAGCAATTCTATGTATTGATTAATAAGGGTATCTTTATTCATTTATTATTTTTTCATTTATTTCAGACTTGCTATACAGCCTAGACTGGCCATAAATTCATAATCCTCCTGCCTCAAGCTCTGGAGTATTGGGGTTATACGTTTGTGTATGCCATCATGTCCACCTTAATGCAATTCTTAAAGCTTAATAAATCCACAAAATAAACAACAATAAAAATTTTCCCACCAATCAGAAGTCAATCAAATAAGAATTAATTTTCTTTCTGAAAAAAAAAAAAACCACGCAGAAAGATATACGTTTCCACCTGTTGAAAAAGTTGACAATTTATCCTGTCTTGCAACAGTTATCATACTCTTACCTGCTGACGTTTCTCTAAATTTGTCGCTCGTCTTCTTTTTCCTCCATTTCCAAGGCTTGAAGATTTTACCGATGGTGGAGAGTTTCCCCTTTCTCTTGAAGGGTGGTGTCTGGGAACCTGCTGGGGGGCCATCTGAGTTTGCGATGGAAGCTTTGTCCAGTCCATCAACTGTATAAAGAAAAACCAGGTCAGAGAAAGGCTGCAGTCAACACAAGCTGGGAGCCAACACCATCTATCTTTTCTTGGACTGTTACGCAGCAGGCTTGCCTGCTCTCATTGGAATCTCACATCAAGTTTATTTTGTCCCATTCTGCAGCTGGTAGGACTCCCCTGATATCAATCAGCAAATCAATCAATCAGAAGTTATAGCCCCCTAAGGTAATCATTTTGGGGAAATAGAAGAGAAACAAGAGACTTACATAGTATGTAGGGACAGACAAATAACCCTCTGCAGAACACAGCTGAACCCATCTGCGGCGATCACACCAGTGTCGTGTGCAGGAAGACAGTATTTTAAGTATTCCCCAAATAGGATGTTCCTCCCCAGGCTAGTTTGGCATCCTCGCTAATGAATATCACAGTTATGCTGTAGTGAAAACCATGGTTTCTCCCTCACAAAATAAAATTTGGTGCCAGGAAGCTGGATTCTATTTTCATAATGCTGAGGCTATCTTTCGCTTCTGTCACAAAAAAAAAGTTTTTCAGCTCCAAATAAACTGATAGCTTATCGCTACCAACAAGAAATATGTGGGAAATGTGGACCCTGCATGTGAGATAAAGCATATCTTTGTATAGTTTCCGCATTTTATGAACCAGAAGAAAGGCACAAGCTCTTAAGCTGTCTTATACTGACTTCTAAACAGAAAGGAAGACAGAAATGCTTTTATGCCACCCCGGCTTTCAAATTTTAGTGGTAAAGAACTAGAGGCAGCCCACGAAGACTACAGAATGAACCATCCAATAACAAAGCTCTCAGCCATTCTGTAAAGTGGGTAGGTAGATAAATATGCAATAAAGTAAAATATGGCAAAATATTAAGTGTTGAATGTAGGCTGCAGGTATATGGGCAAGGGATTCAAGGATTTCATCTTCTCTGTATTTTTGAAAATGTTCATAATGAAATAGTAAGGTGAAAACAAAACAAATGAAAACAAAAACTGAGTAGAAAGGACTTCCACTGTGAGGAAGATGGGGTAGAGTTATCCATTCCTGTTCCTCTTTCTAAAACCATGGTATAAAACCACTCATAAAAAACACATGAATGTAAACAGCATGCGGAAAAGACTATGGACTGCATGGTTTCATTTACGTAAAGCTTTAAAATAGGCAAAACGAATCCATGGCAAAAAAAAATCAGAGCAGTAGTTTCTTCTTGGAATGAGAAGACAGAAGGTGCTTGAGAGAACTTCTGGGGGTGAAAGAATTTGTTCTGATAATGGTTTATGTAAAAATGGGAGCCGGGCATGGTGACGCATGCCTTGAATCCCAGCACTGGAAAGGCAGAGGTAGGAGGATCACCATGAGTTCAAGGCCACCCTGAGACTATGTAGCGAATTCCAGGTCAGCCTGGACCACAGTGAGACCCTACCTCAAATATATATATATATATATATATATATATATATATATATACACACACACACACACACACATATATATATATATATAATAAAAATGGGCGTATGTATTCATGAGAGTGGGGTCTCACTGGCAGACACGCTGAAGTGTTTGCAGGTGAACTGTAGTACTAGCATCCATTGAAACAATGAGAGAATGGACGGATGGAACGCGCAGAGAATAGTGCATTCATTAATGGAAAATACAGCAAAACGCTAAGCTGTGGAACTAAGGTGGTAAATATGTTGGGCCCCATGTTTTCACCTTTTGTATATTTTTGACAACTTTCAGGATCAAGTATTGGGAGAAAAGCAAACAATAGCAACAATTAAATAACAAGAACTTACATTTCCGGGGAAATGGAGTACAGTTACTTCTATCTTTCTTGCTATGTTTTAAACCAAACCTGGGTATTACAGGTTTTAAAAACTCCGTGAAGCATAGAGCTAGCAGGCCAGCCTGCAGCCTCAGGACCTGAGAAACAACCCGGTATGGGAATCCCTGGCTTTTCTTTTTGCCTCACGTTCCCCACGCTTGTAGCTGAGGAACTTAAGAACACAGAAACACCAATGGGCACAGGCCAAAAAAACCTCAACGAAAGTCTGCTCATCCTAACCACAGGACACACAAAGGCAATCTAGTAAGAACCATAGCTATTCAGCTATTCTGCGCTGGCCAAACAGCCCAGAAAGGAAATCATGAACATACATGACAGTAAAAGGTGGGTACACAGGTGACATTTCCACTCTCTAGGGGCTCCAGCAAGGAGCCTCAACCCTTCTGCCACAGTAGTAGAAAGAGAAGACAAGCCAGAGAGGACCTTCCTGCCTGCTAGCTGGCAGAGACACATCCCCTACAGTGTCTGCGGAGGCCACGTGGGGAGCATGGGTCTTCAAAGCCTCCAGGAATAGCCATGTGTCACTTCCTTTCTCCAATACTGGGGTTGTGCCAAAGCCCTGTCCACGGGGAAAAGGCCACTCACCGGATGGTGACAGTGGAGATTATGTGGGGACCTGGAAATCCCATCCCTAGCTAATGGTAGTGAAGGGCCCCACATACAGTGTGTCAACAAGGACCAGCAACAAACCTGGATTTTTTTTTTTCCCCAACATATCATTATTTATTTCCAACAAGAGAGAGATAGAAGAGAGACAGAGAGATTGAGCACGCCAAGGCCTCCAGTTGCCGCAAATGAACTCCAGATGCATGTGCCACTTTGTACATATGGCTTTACATGGGTACTGGGGAATCAAACCATTGTGCAGGTCTTTCAGGCAAGTGCCTTAACTTCTGGGCCATCTTCCCGGCCCCAAACAAAGATTTTAAACGCCATGCATAGTGACTATTTAACTCCATGCAGGAGTCTCAGAGCTCTCTCCTCATTCCTCCTCTCTCTCTCTCTCTCTCTCTCTGTGTGTGTGTGTATGTGTGTGTGCGTGTGTCTATTACCACCTGGCCATGCTATCTCTGGGAGTCTGAGACTGCCTCCTGGTATAGTAATGGGCATATCTCTGGGCTAAGAGGAGGGAAGGCCACCGTCCCCTAACCCACACCTCTGCACACCAACCCTAGGTCCCTCCCTCGGCAAGCAGTTTCTCTCCTCTCCTCAAAAACCCTACTCGCAGCCCTCAAGCACTCTCTTTCCAGCTCTCCTGCTTCAGATGAGCACACTCTTCTCTTCCCGTCCCTTCTCTTCTTTATCTTCTCTCTCCCCTCCCCTCCTCTTCTTTTTATTTCACCCCCTTTTCTCTCTGTCTTCTATCTCTGTCGCATTCTCTCTACCTCTCTTCTCCTTTGCCCCATTAAAATAAGGTCTTAAATCCATTGCGAACCACAAATCCTAACAGTGACAAGGTTTCCCTTGCAGGAGCAGTGTAAGATGAAACCCATGAATACAGTTTTCATGATATAATGCAAGAAAAAAAAAAAGTTCAAGTGTCAGTGAAAAAAAAAAAATCACTCGACCTACCAAATCCCAGGAAAATCCCAAACCGGCTCTTAAATCTTTACAGGTTCTCATTCGAAATAAACATGGGCAAGTCCCATGTTCCCCCCTAGGAAGTCAGGCGCTATGTGGGCAGAGACACCAGGGCCCTATGCATCGCTTGAGTAAACTGGAGATGTCAAGTGTGGCAGTGTGGCAGTGAGTAGTTCTTCTGTCAGCGGTGCTCACCCTATTTTCAGCCATAGGGCCAGAGGCAGGCACGTTTGACCGCTAAGCCACCTCCACAGCCGTTCCGAGTACAACAGACAGCAATATGCGGTGGGAGGAGAGACACTGAGTCCAAACCTACACCACAGAAAAAAGTGAGAATTTTCGCTTCTACTTCTGTCCAGCGGCCTTCCATGAACTACGGGACAGACCCGGGGAGGAGGAGTGTGCGTGCATGCATGTGTGTGTGTGTGTGTGTGTGTGTGTGTGTGTGTGTTCTTCTTCATGACAGCTTTTGTATGGAAATCTCAGGGAAGAGCTTAATTTTGAATGCTGTAAAATATAAGAGGGCTAACTAGTAGAGGAACTAAGGTTTTCATCTCCAATCCATCTCTGTGGCCACAGATAAACATCTAGTTCTTGTTTTCTTACAGCGGACTGGGAACTTCATCTCCTGGGCCACATGTCCAGTTCTCCAACACACAAGAATTCTGCCTTCCATCAGAACCAGGGGAGCCCCGTCTATTTTTCTTCTATAAACAGCAACAACAAAACAAAAACCCAAAAATTAATTCTCTCGCTCTTTTTAAAACATTTTATTTATTTATTTATTTGAGAGAGAGAGACACACAGAAATAGGGAGAGAGATAGAGAATGGGTGCATCAGGGCCTCCAGCCACTGCAAATGAACTCCAGATGCATACACCCCTTTGGGCATTTGGCTTGTGTGGGTCCTGGAGAATTGAACCTGTGTCCTTTGGCTTTGTAGGCAAGCATCTTAACTGCTAAGCCATCTCTCCAGCTCCCAAAATTAATTTTCTTGATGACAGCTTGAGAAGACGGCAGGTGGAGAGGTAGAGTGAGAGGGTGATGAGTGAAAAATGTTAAACTCATAAGTGCATTAGAAATGAAATACCAGGGCTGGAGAGATGGCTTAGTGATTAAGCACTTGCCTGTGAAGCCTAAGAACCCCGGTTCGAGGCTCTATTCTCCAGGACCCACGTTAGCCAGATGCACAAGGGGGCGCACGCATCTGGAGTTTCTTTGCAGTGGCTGGAAGCCCTGGCGCGCCCATTCTCTCTCTCTCTCTCTCTATCTGCCTCTTCCTCTCTCTGTCACTCTCAAATAAATAAATAAAAATGAACAACAACAAAAAAATTTTAAAAATATTTAAAAAAAGAAATGAAATACCACTGTCTTTATTGTACATTCATAGTCATATCCTCATCCTGACTGTCAAAGGTCAGAGGACACGACAAACAGAATGTGCATGTACACGCACGCACACACACACACACACACACACACACACACACAAAATCCACTTGTGATTTTTCTATAATTGCTAGGCTTTGGCTGAAAACCATACTAGAAGCCATACGGTGGCCGAGGTGGCTAAAAAGCCAATGGACTACTTTTAATTCATGAGAGCAAAGAGAGCTGTTTCTGGGCTTTGGTGATGTATGAGCTCACTCTAGCAAACTTTTTTTTTTCTTCTAGATACCTGGATGTTTCTAGTGCCATAGATATTTCTATATTTTTTCTTTTGAATAAATTTGCCATTAAAATTTGCTGAGAATTTATATAAATTCTTTCACCATAAATGAAATTTTCATTTATACATCTTGAACAAATTGCTAGACAGAACTGGCTGAAAAATTTTAAAATATTTTATTCATTTTTATTTATTTATTTGAGAGCAACAGAGACAGAGAAAAAGAGAGAGAGGGAGAGAGAGAGAGAGAATGGGTGCGCCAGGGCCTCCAGCCACTGCATACAAACTCCAGATGCGTGCACCCCCTTGTGCATCTGGCTAACGTGGATCCTGGGGAATCAAGCCTCGAACCGGGGTCCTTAGGCTTCACAGGCAAGCGCTTAACTTAACTGCTTAGCCATCTCTCCAGTCCAGAACTGGCTGAAATTTGAAATTTCCTGTTTTCAATGTTAGTTTTCATCTTCTTTCATGTTACTTTTGTTGTTGTTGAGAAAGGCTTAACTATGTAGCCCAAGCTGACCACAAGCTCATTATCTTCCTGCCTCAGCCTTCCATGTGCTGGGATTACAAGAGTACATCACCGTGTCTGGCCACCATGTAAATTCATGTATGAGCATTGTTCATCAGAACATTCCTTTTCACACCAGAGATCTACATTTTTGAACACATCATATTATGAAATACAGTCATGAGCCATTTGAATATAGAAAATTTATATGACACAGCTCAATCTATTTTCCTAGTGAAATAAGCTCATGTCTACCAGGATTTCCTCACACTACCAGCTGGTAAGGATCCAAAGGACACATGCAGGTTTTATTTTTATGTAAACAAGAATTCATCAATTAGGCAGACTCATTACAAATGTGACCATATGGGCCAAAATTAAATGAAGCTAGATAATTATCAGATAAAAAAATTATAGGTTTGGCTATTCTTCCATTTGAGATCTTAGAACTCCATGATGGGGCTTTCTTAAGGAAAGTAAATCTATTTAATACGATCTTCATTTTAATGTGAGTATTTTCATAGTATTTATACTTCAGGTAGCCATTTTTCTCCACACGGAATTATTTTAGCCACCACGAAACTGAGGCATAGTAATTCCATCTCATGACTTCTGTAGTGAAAGATTCCTTAGAAAAGAACCTTCATAGAGGTCGTTCTGGTACTGATTTGGTGTAAACCTGACAGCCACCCTGTGAAAAACGTGGGAGCTAAGGCTGATCTCACCTCTCTCTATATATCTTTAAGTACCTGAAGATTAAAGTGAAACATTTCTAAAGGCCAATAATAACAAAAGAGAAACAGACAGCGTGTGTGGTAAATATGCTGAACTAAGCCTGTGCCTTAAGGAAGCTTAAAAAGAATACGCAAAACAACCTTCTTTTCTTCGTTTCTGGGATGCTTTACTTTTTTCTTTTATGTGTGTATATGTCTTTTTAATTTATTATGCTTATGTTTAAGTTATAACTTTATATTTTTATTTCAATTAAATTTAAAAAATACTTTATTTATTGGAGAGAGATAGAGAGAGGAAGAGACAGATAGAGAGAATGGGCACACCAGGGCCTCCAGTCACTGCAAACGAACTCTAGACACATGCTGCCACCTTGTGAATCAGGCTTATGTGGGTCCTGGGGAATTGAACCTGGGACCTTAGGCTTTGCAGGGCAAGCGCCTGAACAGCTAAACCATCTCTCCCAGCCTTCTACTACTTTTCCTTGTGTGTGTGTGTGTGTGTGTGTGTGCTTCTTTTGTAATTCTATCAGTAGCCATGGAAATCACAGAACAGATAGAAAAGAAGGAGCAGGGGATGGGGAGATGGCTCAGTGCAAAGCCCGCTGCCCAGGTTTGATTCCTCAACACACAGGTAAAGTCAGGTGCACAGGGTGGCACATGTGTCTCGAGCTTGGTTGCAGTGGCAAGAGGCCCTGTCATCATGCCTATACACTCCCTATCTATCACCTATCATCCATCTATCAATCTATCTATCTATCTATCTATCTATCTATCATCTGCTTGTAAATAAATAAATATAGGGAAGATTTAATTTTACTCCCTGCATTCAACGAAGTCTTTCTCTCCTCTGAAACAAAGACTTGGGATATGTGTTGTCATCTACAGGGGCAGATACAGTTTCTGACACAGAACCAAGTAGACAGGAGGGTGTGAACACAGCAGTGCTGTGAACCATCACTAGGAGGACAGGCCAAGCTTGGCTTGAGCTGTCTAAAGGAGACATCAGGTTCAGGCAAATCTCTTCCTTTTTTTTTTTAATTTTTTTATTTTTTTTGATGGAAGATGAACAGCCAGAACCAAGAACAGAAAAATCAGAATGGGTGCCATGGAGTCCAGGCTAGACATCTTGAGAGGACTAGGGATGTATCGTGGGATGCTGTACAACGAAGTAAGTAGATGGCTGATGATAGGAAGCAAGATTCTTTTGTTTGTTTTGTTTTGTTTTCGAGGTAGAGTCTCACTCTAACTCAGGCTGACCTGGAATTCACTATGTAGTCTCAGGGTGGCCTTGAACTCACTGCGATCCTCCTACCTCTGCCTCCCGAGTGCTGGGATTAAAGGTGTGTGCCACCACATCTGGCTCTGAACCAAGATTCTTCTGGGTAAAGGAAGCTACAGAAAGATAAGCAAAGGGGGAATCTAGAATAATCCACATGGCAACAAGTTCAGCTGGAGATGATGGCATGAACTCATGTTTGGCAAGATAGATGGAAAGACAGTTAGACGGGTTACAGGCATGTGTATACACATTGCTGAGGTCACCCACGTGTGAGTTCTTAGTTCTGTACTTGCACTGACAACACCTACCAGCAAAGAACACAAGCAACGTTCAGATCTTGGTTCCTAACAGCATTCTTCAATAAATGGGAAGCAAGAGCATTCCTTACAGAAATGGCTGCTTCTAGGGCTGGAGCAGGGAAAATACAAGGTGAGCCTTCTAGCATCTTAGAGTAAAAGAAAATAGAAAATAAGGAAGAACTCAAAACAAACTGATGGGAGTGTGAGGAAGGGAAACAGGAGGTCACTCCAAGAATCCTTATAGGTAAAAGATGGGATAACCTCAGCCAACAAAATAAATAATGTAGTGTCATCTTATAACTCAAGGAATAAAACAAACACCCATGAATATATATTTACATAAGTGAGTACTGAATAAAAGAGTAAGCGTGGAAGCAAGCAAATCTGTATAGAAGAGTCCCAGTAATTTAGAGATGGAGCTGTGGTTCCTACAACTTCAGTGTGGACTACGCACCGTGAATTCCTTCCCAAGACAGCAGCACCAAGGGGGGAGGGAGTGACTCACAGTACAGTACACTGGCTAGACACCGCCTCATCCAGGTGGTCAAAGCCAGCGTCTTCTGTGATCAGCTGTGTTGAGAGTGGTACAGCCTTCATGTGATGTCATGTGAGTAGTGCCTCAAAACCCACAACCCCAGTGTTATGATGAGAAAACATTACACAAAACCAAACTGAGGGACATCCCTCTCTCCCTCCCTCTCAGCCTCTCTTCCTCCCTTTGTTCTGTTCTCTCTCTCCCCTCCCTCCTTTCCTTTGTTCTTTTCGCTCTTACACACCTTCCTTGCTTCCTTCCTTTCCCTCCCTCCCTCCCTCCTTCCTTCCTTTCTTGCTTCTTTCAGTAAACAAGGCCAGATTCAAACTCACTACATAGCTTTGAACTTCAATCCTCTTGCCTCTACTATAAGAATTCTGGGATTACAAGTATGCACCGTCACACCTGTTTGAGCGACCTTTCTAAAATTCCTGATAAGTGCACCTAAAAACAATCAAGGTCATTAACAACAAATAAAGTCTGGGTAACTAAAGGAGGCAAAGGAGACATGATAACCTCAGTAATCTGGTGTCCTGAGTGGGATCCTGGAGTAAACGGAAGGGAGACCACAGGGAGAATGTGAAGGCCTAATAAACTGTGGGATACAGCTAGGAATCACGTATCAATACCTGTTCTTTGGTCATAACAAATGGATCATATATATAAAGATAATATGAATAAGGGCTGGAGAGATGGCTCAGGGGTTAAAGGCTCTTGCTTGCAGAGCCTGACAACCTGGGTTCTGCACAAAATGGTGCATGTGCCTGAGTCTGTTCTGGTGTGCCAACCTCTCCTCCTCACAAGTGAATAAATAAAAATTAAAAAAAAAAAAAGAATAGGAGGAAGTAAGATGGGTGTACTGAGAATTCTCTATACTCTCATCTCAACATTTCTGCACATTGGAAGCTACTCTGAAGACAACTTTGGCTTTAAAATGTGGCATGAATCCGCATGGAGGTAAATGAGATAAGATTTGAATGGAGGTTTATTCCTTCTCTGAGACCAGAGCTGGTATATAGAAGACTTCTACTCCAAGGAGTTTGGAGAAATGACATGCTTCAATTGTGCATCTTTCTGTCCAAAAGTTTCCCTTCATTAACATTTTGGTTCCCAATATTTCAGCATTAAAAGAATACTCACAGATCATCATATTGCTATTTCAACATAGTTCAGCATGTGACTGGCCCCAATTCTGTGCTATTCATCATTGTGTGAAATGGTGGGCAGAGTGTCCACAGAGCATCAAGAAGTATTCACCCACAGGTTTAGGGAGACCACATATAGAGAGATTTCAAGCTCAGTCTTCAACACACACACCGCAATGGATTGGTGAGTAGTATCACACACTGCTGACATAGAATGACAAATCTGGAAATTAAAAAAGGTTCTCCATCCATTTTTAAATCATTGAACTATTATTTTAATAATAACATTTTATTAGGGACTCAAGAAACCAGTTGGAAGTAGTAAATTTATTATGGGACAACTGAGTGTTCATCTTTGTTTTTGCTGTACTCAGGGGGATGGGAAGAGGTAGATGAGTTGGGATTAGAAACCTCATAGCTCATTTTTGTGTGAAAGGTCTATGGGAAGCACCCAGCAAGAATTATTCACTGAAGCACCCTGGGTTTCACGGTCTCCCAACAGCTGAAATTGTTGAGTGCTTTATAAATAGCAGAATTAACAATGGCTTGCATTTCGTGAGCATTTGCTGTGCGTCAGGCACTCAGCAAAGCACTTTGCCTGAACTAGCTCGTGCGAATTTCCCCAACAGCTCTGAGCTAGGCATCGTTAGTGCTCCAATTTCTGCAATGCAAAAACTAAAGGGCCACAGAGATTAATTAATCACCCAGTTCAGTATCAGGCACACAGCGTGAGTAGGTTTATATTCACATGGAGAGTGATTACATATTTACTAAGGATACAACAAATAGGTATCTTCCTCCAGTGACAGACTGAGTTAAGCGACAGAGCTTGCATTAGAAGTAGTATCTGCTTTAAAAGTAGCTCTCGGGGCTACAGAGATGGTTTAGTGGTTAAAGGTGCTTTCTTTTTTAAAATGTATTTTATTTATTTATTTGAGAGAGAAAGAGGTAGAGAGTGAGAGACAGAGAGAGAGAGAGAATGGGTGCGCCAGGACCTCCAGCCACTGCAAACAAACTCCAGACACCTGCGCCCCCTTGTGCATCTATCTGGCTTACATGGGCCCTGGAGAATTGAACTGGGATCCTTTGGCTTTGCAGGCAAGTACCTTAACTGCTAAGCCATCTCTCCAGCTCTAAAGGTGCTTTCTTGCAAAGCCTATAGGCCTGGGTTTGATTGACCAGTACCCAGATAAAGCCAGACGCACAAAGTAGAGCACGAGTCTGGAGTTCCACTTGTAGTGGTGAGGCGGGTGGAGGGGCTGGCATGCCCATTCATTCTCTTTCTCCCTTTCCTTGCAAATAAATAATTTTTTTTTTAAAAGAGGCTCTCTTTAGTAACTTACAAGGCTGGCTTCAACTGAGTGCTAGTTGCAAAGTCCAAGGAGATCTCACAGAGAGCAGGACATGATCCTTGAGGAGCCAAAGGGAACCCGAGCAGAAAGAGCCCGGCTAGAGTCATCGCAATCCCTGATGCAAAAACCATACTGCAGAGCCCTACTGATAAAGGCAGTATGGCATGCACCTGAAACAGACACATAGACCAGTAGAAGAGAATAGCAGACGAATAAACCCACACAGCTACAGTCTCCCAATATATATATATTTTTTGGTTCCTCTAGGTAGGGTCTCCCTCCAGCTCAGGCTGACCTGGAATTCACTATGTAGTCTCAGGGTGGCCTCGAACTCACAGCGATCCTCCTACCTCTGCCTCCCAAGTGCTGGGATTAAAGGCGTGTGCCACCACACCCTGCCAGTCTCCCGATTTTAAACAAAGGTGTCAAAAAGATATGCTGGGGCTGGAGATGCTTGCCTGCAAAGCCAAAGGATCCATGTAAGGTGGATGCACAGGTGGCGCATGCATCTGGAGTTCATTTGCAGTGGCTGAGGCCCTGGTGCACCCATGCTTTCTATATGTCCACCTCTTTCTCTTTCTCAAATAAAATAAAATAATTTTAAAAAGCATGCTGGGGGGAAAAAGACAGTCAAAGCCAGGCATGGTGGCACACGCCTTTAATCCCAGCACTTGGGAGGCAGAAGTAGGAGGATCGCCATGAGTTCAAGGTCACCCTGAGACTACAGAGTGAATTCCAGGTCAGCCTGAACTAGAGTGAAACCCTACCTCGGGGGGGGGGGGAGACAGTCAATTCAACAGATGGTATTGGCAAAACTGGGTCTCTACTTTCAGAAAAATGAAATTAGATTCACATCTCTCACCCTGCTGAAAGATCAATTCAAAATGGATCAAAAGTCCTTAACATAAAACCAACCAAAAACACTGAAAATACTAGAGGAAAACTAGAGGCAATACATTGGAAGTTGTAGGTACTGATAAGTACTTCCTGAAGATGACTTCTACAATGCAGGGAATAGTCCCAAGAACCAACAAATAGGACTACATAAAATTACAAAGTTTTGTCACAGCAAAGGAAACTACCAGGAGAGCAAACAGAAAGCCTACAGAATGGAAGAAAATCAAAATAAGAAATACAAATGGTCAACAGACATTTTAAAAGAATGTCTAACCTCCTTAGCCATAAGGGAAAGCAAATTACACCCACGCTGAGATTTCACTTCTTACCCCAGTTAGAATGGATACTGAGAGAATTAAAGACAACAAATTCTGCCCAGGTTGTGGTGAGAGGGGAACCCCTGTTCACGCTGTTGGGAGTGTAAGCTGGCGCAGCCACTATGAAAATCAGAGTGGAGGTTTCTCAAACACCCATATGAGCTAGCTATACAACTCCTGGGCATATGTCCAAAGGACTCTAAATCCATGTTCATCGCTGCTCTATTCACAATAGCTAGGAAATGAAGTCATCCTAGATGTCCACCAACTAATGACTGGATAATGAAAATGTGGTGCATATACGCAATGAATTTTATTCAGCTATAAAGAAAAATGAACTTTTGAAATTTTCAGGGAAAGTGATGGAATGAGGTTACCTTGGCTCACAAAATGAAAAACTTACATGGTCTTTCTCATGTGTGGGTCCTCTGACTTTTAATGTTTGTATATAAGTAAATAAAGGGATGTGATGGGGCTGGAGAGACGCCTCAGTGGTTAAAGACACTTGGTTGAAAAGCCTGATAGCCTGGATTCAATTCCCTAGTATCCATGGAGAGCCAGATGCACAAAGCCACATGCATCTGGAGTTTGTTTTCAGTGACAAGAAGCCCTGGCATTCCCACACTTGCTCTCTCTGTCTGCCTCTTTCTCTGTGTCTCTATAAGTACGTAAATAAAGAAATAAAATATACTAAAAAATGAAAGGATGATATGGCTTGTGTAGTTGTGGCTGAGTGGTTAAGGCGATGGACTAGAAAAATAAAGGGATGTGAGAGTGAGGGTAGACTATGAATTGAGGTAGGAGGAGACCATGAGAGAGCAACAAGAAGAGACGAGAGGGGGGAGGGGAGTAAAGGGAAACATGGAGTAGGAAGACCATGAAGGGGGCTATGAAGGAAGGAGGGAGCAAAGGGGACTGGGAGGGGAGAAGGGGAAACAAAACCCAAAATTTGTTCACAATACAGGATAATGCAACGTAATTCTTTGGATGCTAATAAGAAATTAATTAAAAAGCAAAGATGGGTAGCCTTCCAGGTGGAAATGAAGGAGGAAAATGCCCTCCTGAAGGAGAACTCAAGAAATGACTGACCTTTTAATGTAATGCAAAGGAGCATTTTCTCATCCCAGTGCTGTGTTCATAACAGGCACATGATACATATTTATGGAAAGCATACAGACCACTTATAAAGTCATGCTCTGCACCATGTGAGATGGTCAAATATGAAATGTTTAAACGGGAACAAGAGTATTTTTGAACTCTGAATATAAATGTAACCACCTAAAATACTAAGAATAACAGAATTTTAGAGTTGGACAAGATTTTAATTGGCCTAGAAAAAAAATTGCTTTTCATCGGTTAATAGCTCCTTGAAAAACTCAGCATTAAGCGATAATCATGGCTAAATAGCTTTTCAATTATTTAGCTACTGTCATTTAAAATCTCTACAAGTAAAAAGAAAAGCAGAATGTAAACAAGAAGTTCAATTAAATTTAACGAAAAACAACAGGATATGAGAGACATTATTGTACAAGAGGACAATAAAGGGATTTTTTAGTCCCTTTGGAGGAAGACTCCTCTTGGACTACTGCTATTATAACTGCCCCCCATTTTGCAATTTCATTCCACCTGAACTTGAAAGAAACGTTAAATTTATCTTTGAAAAGTTGGGATGAATCAATACATCTCACTCTTATGCCACAGGCAGTAAGTAGTACATGCCTTTAGTCCCAGCCCTGAGGAGCCTGAGGCAGGAGGATTGTGAGTTACAGCTTGGGCTCTATAGCAAGGCGCACTTGCAAAAAACAAAAGAGTCAAAAAGTTAAAATGGGGGTTGGAGAGATGGCTCAGCAGTTAAGGCACTTGCCTGCGAAGCCTAAGGGAGCAGGTTTGATTCCCCAGTACCCATGTAAGCTGGATGCACAAGGAGGCACATGTGTCTGGAGTTCATTTGCAGTGGCTGGAGGCCCTGGTGTGCCTGTTCTCTCTCTCTCTCTCTATTTCGTGTGTGTGTGTTTTTTTCAAAAAGTCAAAATGATGGAGAGTTTGCAAAAGAGAGGTACTATGTATATTTTTGTTTTGAGGCATAATGTTCACACAACATATAAGAGAGACACTGTATCATGCATACAACGACTGTACATGCAATACCCACCCAGATCAATGTATCTGGCATTGCCAGACGCCATTAAAGAAAATTGTTCTGCTTTTTCCTAATCCATAGCATCTTTTTTCCATCCCCCACCCCCCCTAAATAACTCCTGCTTTGATTTCTGTCACCACTGACTTGGTTGACCTATTCTTTAAGATAATGGAATGCACTTTGGTGTGTCCTTTCACTAATGTCTGTGAGATTTATTGATGGAGCTTAATTGTAACACATGAGCATTTCAGAGCAAAGCTACCGGGTCACAAAATCAGAATATGCCATTTGAACAAAACCTTGAAAATGACACACATCACTTCTCTTGAAGCATATGGCTACTACTTCACCTAGAAAATGTAAAAGCACCTATTTACCTTCTTAGCTAGCCTAGCTTTCTACCACCTTTTGAGATTTTTCCTGAGGCCACTGTAAATTAGAAAGTCACACAAGCAAGGTTAAAGAGGGAGAGGCAGTTTGTTTTGTGTCAATAAAGACAGCTTTATGCATATTCTTATTTTATTTAGTTACTTGAGAGAGAGAAAGAGAAAGAGGCATAGAGAGGATGAGGGAGGGAGGGAGAGAGAGAGAATGGGCGCGCCAGGGCCTCCAGCCACTGAAAACAAACTCCAGACGCATGTACCACCTTGTGCAGTTGGCTTATGTTGGGTCTTGGGGAATCGAACCTGGGTCCTTTGGCATTGCAGGCAGACACCTTAACTGCTAAGCCATCTCCCCAGCCCTGCCTGCATATTAGGGCACCCAGCAGTTCTGAGCCATGCAATGTCTAAGAGCAGTGGATTCCCTGGTTATTCATTATGAGAACAACAATAACATTTAATACATGAGTTTTATATCATCTTGCATAGAAGAAAAGTGAGATCCAAGAAAGCTATGCGGATTCCCAGCAAGTTAACTAATGGCAGACGGGAGTCTCGGTCATGAGCTCCCGAGTCACCATGATTGTCCCCCTCTGTCTTCCTTGGAATATGAAAGCTAAACTCACGGTGAACCACGAGCATCTCCTAGTAGCTCTAAAATAGTCACAAGACTGTAAAACAGAAAGCAAAGCAGACACCGTGCAACCAAGACAGGCAATCAATCTAGGTCACTGTTCTGGTTTTGACACCCAGTTGGGACGGCGAACCGTAAGCCAAGGAAAGAGTGGAATCTTAGATCCAATCACACCAGCCCTATGACCTAGCACAAGGTCCCCCAGTTCTTCAAGTCAGAACACCAGGGGGCAAGGGTCCACCGTCCCTAGGCGTTGTTCCAGTGTCAACAGTCCTCTGGAGTCTCCACGTTCGTTTGCGCTGAGTGCATCAATGTCACGGGTCACAAGGAGATCTCTTCGGAGTGCTCATGGAAACTGCCTCACTGATCAGTACGAAGCGGTGGAGTGTGTGTTGCTCATGTAGTCCCATTTTTCAACGTGAGGAACTGGATCCCACAGCAAGCAAGTGCATCCAAGTGGTTCAAACTCAGTGCTTTACCTCCAGAGCGGACTTTGTATAAAATGGGGGGCATGGGAATGGACCTCCATTTTAGCATCACCTGTAAAGCATAATCATTCTTTTCTGCCCTTAAGCACTTGCTTGGAATTTTCAAAAGAGCTGGGGCACGTACTGTTTAGCTCCCCAAACAATGCCCACTGTCACCGCAGTAAGTCTCAATGCTGGTTACAAAGTGTAGTCTTCCTACACTGACTGTAGACATTTCATTGTACAGAATCCTCACTTACCATAATATTAATTTCAGAAGCTTGATATGATCAATTTTTAGACTTGTTTTTCTAACAGGAGCAGCCATTCTTTTAAAGTCCCAGAGGGAAACGCTACTAAAGACTTCCATCTGCCCGCGAGCACTGACAGAGGGCAACAGTGTCTAAGCTTGTAGCCAAGAGGCCTGCAGAACGAGTGTGTTTGTGCAGCTGTGTGACATCCTGATTCCCTGACATGAACAACATCCCCTAGACTTGCTACAGGATATTTAACAGATTAAATAAAGTCACTTGTGTTTGCGGACTGAAGAAATTCTGATTGAATAGGGAAAGGGTCACTTTGCAAATGGAAAATCACTTAACGAAAACAAAAGCATCTGAGTCTTGAAGACCACTGCTGTCACTATAATCAAAGGTTTACTCTGCCATAGAGATGAGGGCTCTGTATAGGAATAAGACGTTTGTGAAAGACTAGCAAAACAGAGCAGAAACGATTCTAATCTCCTACCTTGATCCCCTTATATGTTAAACACTCCCTACAGCCACTGCCAGAGTTTGGGCCATTTGGAGGGCTGTGTACCTGAGTTCAGATTCCCAGGAGTTGTAAAGCTATTGTCTGTTAATTCAAGACAGCCTAGGCAGAGACAGGAGAATCCACAAATTCACCAGAAGCTCCTGGGGCTAGCTAGCCTGGAGAACGGAGCTGTGGATGAGAAAACCTGCCTCAAACCGGGTGGAAGGTGAAGACTGACACTTGAAAGTTGCCCTCTGACCTCTACGAGCACACCTGCAGTCAGTCTCCAGCCCCCCCACCCCCCAAGGCGCGCGAGTTAAAAAAAAAGAAAAATTCCATATATCCTCAGTGGGCAATCTGCCAAATAAGACTGACTTTTACCTCACTGGTGTTAGGATAATAATCACACTCTTTAGGCCAAGCATTCTTAGGTACATGAAAATTTCAAAGAGAATCCAGAAGACCTTAAAATATGTAAATTATGAAGTAAAAAGCCGAGTAAATAAACAAATTATATATATTAAAGTGGAGATTGGTGGTACAAGCCTGTAGTCCCAGCTAATTGGGAAGCTAAGGCACAAGGGTCACAAGTTCAAGGCTTGCTTTTGTTACAGAATGAGTTCAAGGCAAGTTTGGCCAACTCAGGTGAGATCCCGTGTCTAAGTAAAAAGGAAATGGAAGGCCAGGGATAAAGTTCAATGGTAGAGGACTGGCCTAGCATGCATGAGTCTCTGGGTTCAAGCCCAGCACTGCAATAAAGAATAAACAAGTAAGCCAGGCGTGGTGGCTCACACCTTTAATCCCAGCACCCGGGAGGCATAGGTAGGGGGATCGCTGTGAGTTCGAGGCCACCCTGAGACTCCATAGTGAACTCCAGGTCAGCCTGAACTAGAGTGAGAACCTACCTCGAGAAAAAAAAAAAAAAAAAAGAATAAACAAGTAAGTAAATAGATAAAAACTCCAACAAAATACCATGGTTTAAAAGAAGTGGCCAAATTTTATTTCAGTTAAACTTATGAAAAATGTCTCACAAAGAGTGAACAGAACATAAATATTATTAAAGTAACCCATGAAATCTGGACAACTATCTTCAAGTCAAAAGGCTGGTAGATAAGTTAAATCTCTAAGAATCTACATGTACTAGGGCTAACTCTGTCTATATTTATATACCCAACAGTCACCTGGCAGTCTTGCCAAGTTGTCAAAGCCAGTATCTGCCCAGAGACAGGTGGCCACATGTAGCATTCTGGATTACGCCTCCAGGTACAGGCATATAGAATAGAGAGCAGGACGCTTGGGAGAGAGATCCCACAGAAGAGAATTTATGTCAATTAGTCACACGGAGCCCCAAGGCACCAGATTTATATCCTTACAGTTCAGTGAAGAAGTGGCTGTAACAAGTCAGGCATCTGAACTTGGAAAGAAACATGGAAAAGAACTGAAGATGATGAATGGATCCGAGGGACCCTGCAGAGGAAGAAAGGGAACTGACTGCAGAATTCCACAGCCCCAGCCTCTGCAGGGAGTAGTGAGATGTCAGGAGCGGGGGGACTCAGGGGACAGACCCTCCACTTATGTTTAGACACCACAAACCTCAGGTGCTGGCAGGACATTCGGGAAAAACTGTCCAAAGACAGTCGGGACTGCATTACTGACACGCTAGCAAGAAGTTGGAGTTGAATTTGGTGGAGCGTTCCAAACAAGAGCAGCTGTGAGGGGCCTGGGGTGGGCTGGTGGGGTAATCAACTTAGAGAAACAAGTACATTAGGAGCACGCGGGCTTTGCGCAATCAGGACTGGAACTTTTTTTTTGGCGTTGAAAATGATCGTGTCCAAGAAAAGGTTGTTTTTTGCTGTTTATTTTAAATTCACCAAGTGTGAAGGACACTGAACTATGAAATATGGGCTTGAGGAGAAGGCGCCTGTGGAGAGAGTTAAAGATACTTGTCGATACCGAAGGGCTGTAGAACTGCGGACCCGTTCAGAGACTGAGGGGCAACTGACTTCCCCTGGGTTAGGGTGAAGTCGGGGGAGTCTGAACCTGATCAGGTGACCATGAGGAAGTGACCAGGAAGTCAGGAGGTGGACAACAGCATATGGAGGAACACTTAGCAGGATGGAACGTGCTTTACATGAGGATGTCAGCCATCCTGGGAAACAGCACGGCGAACTAGTGGAATGTCAGAGCCGCCCTTCCTGTAGAGAACATCGCCAGGGAAGCAGTGCTGCTAGGGGGAAGCAGGTTTCAGGCAAGTCAGAAAAGTAGGAAGAAGAAGCAGAAACCCTACAAAAAGATTAGGACGGGGCTGGAGAGATGGCTTAGTGGTTAAGGCACTTGCCTGCAAAGCCTAAGGACCCAGGTTTGATTCCTCATGAGATGCACAAGGTGGTGTATGCATCTGGAGTTCATTTGCAGTGGCTAGAGGCCCAGGCATGCCCATTCTTTCTCTCTCTCTCTCTCTCTCTCACACACACACACAAAATAAATAAACAAAATAAATAAGATAAAGACAAGGTTAGAAGCATTCATTCACAATCTATTGATGGTTCTAGAGAAGGCTGGGATGTCAGTCTTAGGGAGCTGATGGTAGCGGAGGGATGATGATAAGAGTCATGTGACCACTCACACTACACACTTACAGCATGTGACAAGGACACAGGGTGGTTGTGGGTCTCAGACGGAAACAGCCGGATGTTGGTTCCCATGAGAGCCCTGACATGAAATGATCTCCAAATAACGTGTTAAAATCTGGAGTACAATTATCCAAGGGCTTTCAGTACTTTAGCTTAATTTCACCACATGGCCTAAAAGTAGGAAGAAAAAAAAAATACCCTGTTCAAATTAAACAGGAAACCACTGAAAAGTCACCCAAAAGGATAGGATTAACATTCCTAAGTTTGTACAAGTAATTCTCTTGAGAGGCAGAAACAATCCCAATAGTTTTCTGAAAAAATAATTTTGTAATAATGATGCCTTTAGTGTTGACTTTGTATATTTTGCTTTCTAATATAATTATTAAGGATATCCCACTTGCAAGAGGCTCTATTTTGGTTTCTTTCTTTAAAAATTACGTGTGTGTTAAGCAAGCATTCCAACAAGGAAGTCATACCAGCTGGACTTAGGTATAACGCACACTCAGAGCCCCTGAATCCTATCTGGGTACCATCCAAGTAACCAGCTTATTCCCAAATTCTTTTCTCATAGCAATTTTATTAAGAATTCCAACGTTAAAGGAATGCTGGATGTATACCACAGTGCTGGGAGAGAGCCTGGAGCCGAAGCCCTCTAGCTATCTGCAATCCACTTCCTGTTTTAAAAAGCCACGGTAAAAATAACTTTAATTGTCATTGTTAATAAGTGAGTATGGGGAAGAAGACCACCTGTTTATGAAGAAAAAAATTAATCATTATGGGCTGGAGAGATGGCTTAGTGGTTCAGGTGCTTGCCTGTGAAGTAAGGACCCATGTTCAACTCTCCAGATCCCAAGATAACCAGACGTACAAAGGTGAGGCAAGTGCAAGGTCATATGTGCCCTCTAGGCAGTGCAAGTGTCTGGAGTTTGATTGCAGTGGCTGAGGCCCTGGCGCTCCAATTCTCTCTCTGTCTCTCTCGTTTACTCTCTCTGTCTTAAAAAGAAAATAAAAACAAAACTAGTCATTACCAATTAGATTAGGAGTCCCATGAGGCCAGGGACAAAAAAAAGGGGGGGCGTTTTCAGCCCCCATACTCTACTGATGCCACAGAAAGTTCTGATTATTGTTTATAAAGTGAAACCTAAATCCTGGAGAAAATGTGGCAAAGAATTCACAAGGCATGGCCTGACTAGGCTACAATTTTTTTTTTTTTCCTTTTTTCGGCAAGCCTTTGAGATTTTTCACATAGGGACCTAGTTTCCAACAGTGTCTTCTTGGAGAATTCCAAATATTTTGAAAGGTAATACAACAAACACTCCTGTCTGAAGTTGGGAAACAATCAAAGACAGCAGGAAAGATGATTAAGACTCAGAAGAATGGTACCGCCGTGGCTGACACATTTTTCTTTTCAGGTGATCGAACACTTAAGTGTTGTTTAGGATGGAATTCAAAGACGCTGCATCCCAGACAAATCACTGAAAACCAGCTGCAAGAATCTACATGATGAGAAACAGCCTCTTAAGAAACTTTGGTTTCCACGCCGCGATGAGTGGTGAACATGAACTTTTTTTCAAGAGTAATTTCACACCCACTCCATGGACAGTCCCATCTTTCTCTAATTCTCAGATTCTTCTGTCAGATTCTTTTGTACTTTGCTTTCCCCCCACCTCCCTCCCAAGGCTCCCTGAAGTCAGAAAAGCAATTTTGCTCCACAGTAAAGAAATAGGCACATTATCTAAATTAGAACTAAATATAAATTGCTCTTGTTTTCCCCATTAAAAAATATTTTTATTTATTTGCAAGCAGAGAGATAGAAAGAAGACAGACAAGCTGGGCATGGTGTCGCACGCCTTTAATCCCAGCACTTGGAAGGCAGAGGTAGGAGGGTCACTGTGAGTTCGAGGCCACCCTGAGAATACAGAGTGAATTCCAGGTCAGCCTGGGCTAGAGTGAGACCCTACCTTGAAAAACAAAAAAACAAGAAAGAAAGAAAGAAAGAAAGAAAGAAGACAGACAGACAAAAAGACAGACAAATAGACAGAGGGAATGGGCATGCCAGGGCCTCTAGCCACTGCAAAGGAAGTCCAGATGCATGCACCACTTTGTGCATCTGATTTTATGTGGGTATTGGGGAATCAAACTCGGGTTGGTAACAGCTAAGCCATCTCTCCAGTCCCCTCTGCCCATTCTTTTTCTTTAGATATCACATGTAAGAATTTGAATCCCCTGGAAATGTGTAAAATTGAATTTTTACGCTGCTTTTAAATGATTTCTCTTAACATCATCAAGACTTGGCTTCCAATTCAGCAGAATGACAGGGAGGAGCTACCTGGCCCAGAGATGTGGTGGCCAATAGTTAGAGACAAACTGTAACAAATTCAATGACCAAGCCTCATTCTCTCAGACTAGCAAAGAGCTTTTATTTAATCTCAACAGAACTCACCACACTCTCCTATCTCTCTCCTCAGTTGAGAATGAAAACCCTCCAGTTAGACCAGTCTCCTAAGGAGAACAAACAGGAAGGCAGACCCTACTGACACTTGTGTAGCTCTAACTTCAAGCTTCCAGAGAAGTCGGAGGATGGACTGTTGTGTTTAATTCCTTAGCTATCTGGCACCCCAGTATGATTCTTTGCATGCTTAAAAAACAAGAAATAGTCACTTTTAGTATAAACACAGACCTGTGAGTACCACAGAGGAAAAAAACACGGGATTTCAGGGCCAGAAAGATTTGAGTTTATAGCCTGGTCTTTCATATCCTAGTTGTTAACCGTAGATAAGTAATTCAACTTTTCAGAGACTCTTCCTCGCCCACAGAATTGGTCATGGCAAGGCTTTATACACATAATAAATGTGAGCAAGGGGAAAAGGGGCCAATAAAAGGGTTTTAGGGAATAAAAGTAGAGAGTGGATTACAATCCAAATAACTGGAGCAGCAAAATTTCTTCGAAAAATATTTGCCTGCTCTTATAGAAGTCTCTAGAAAACCAAAACAACAAAAAAGAAAAACCCACACTATTAAAAAGACTCCGGTATACACATCTAAATAGATACCATCCTTCTCCAGTGGTCTCCAAACAATTGCTGGGAACTGCTGAAACCAAGTAACATGCAACTAACAGGAAGTTACCATTACCCTGTAGCTGAAATGCCCTGGATTCCTGGATTGAAGAGAGGCATCAAAGGAGAAGGTTGACATCACCTACAGAATGAGAAAGTTGGGTCTATTTCCTACCAGCTGGGAAGTTGCTACGTTTATTTTTATGCTTATGGCTACAAAAAAAGATTAAAACAAAAATGAAAGGGCAAAACAAAAAAAAAACCCTATTTTATTCACAAGACTGGTGGCTTACTTAGTTAATACAACACTTAGTTTTGTAGAAAAATCTGAGTTGGAATTGTCTGTGTCCAGTCCCATATAAGTTGTTGTTGCTTTTGGGTTCTGAAAAGTCTGCACTTTATAAGACGTGTTGCTACAGCTGCCAAACATAGGAAGTTGTGTTTTACTCTGGTTTCCAAATATGCTTAATGTCAAAATCTAAAGAAAAAAAAGTTCCGTTTCATGATTCCATTAACTCCAGACACTTGAAGACCACCTTTAAGCTCACCATACGTGACTGAATCTGGATAGAGGCTTGATTACAAGAATCGCTGTGACCTGGACTAGTGAAGAAATAAACATCATTGTGGCCTTGGTTAATTCTGCAAAACTTCCTTTTCTAAGATCTTACAAGAACCTGGTGTTCTTTCTCTCTGTCTCTCTGTCTGAGAACTAGTGTACCCAGCACATCATAATGATGATGATGATGATGATGAATCGACCCTGCAAAACTACACGTAACCGGCAGGGCATGGTGGTGTACTTGGGAGGCAGAGGTAGGAGAATCACTGTGAGTTTGAGGCTAGTCTGAGACTATAGAGTGAGTTCCAAGTCAGCCTCAGCTAGAGTGTGACCCTACCTCAAAAAAGAAAAGAAAGAAAAGGGAAAAAATGCAATTAATTATTCATTAAATTTTTATAGTTATTTCCATTATTTATAGTAAGCTTTCATTTGTAGGACTTATGGTACTAAGTTTTGAATCTGAAACAAGGTCTTGGTGCCAAGTACAGCGTTCTCACTTGGAAGAAAACCAACGTTCTATGACTTCTAACCTTCCTCAGCTTGAGTGCTCAGCATATTCTGATTTCCAGAATGCCATAAAACGTTAAAGAGTCACAATTAACAGTATGGAGGTTCAGCTAAGAGATTCTATGCACCTTCACTCCCACACCCACCTCATTAGTGATTGAAAATCAGGGTATAAAAAGAGTTGGGTCCTGCATGCAAAACTGGAGGATTCTTTGTATCTCAGCCATCTTAAGGTCTAACTTACTTCTAGGAAACTCCTGGTCCAAGAGATGTCTATAAAGTTAAATCATTTTTGTGGTCACTGGGGAGTTTTGAATCCTCTTGCAAAAGGGATGAGGCTTGCTAGACTCTGAGGCACCCACCTCTTACTACTGGGGTCAAGTACAAGTTCTATTTAACAGGAGAAATTTGGGGCTGGAGAGATTGCTTAATGGTTAAGGCACTTGCCTGCAAAGCCAAAAGACCTAGAATCAATTCCCCAGGACCCACATAAACCAGGTGCACCAGGTAGCACATGTGTCTGGGGTTTGTTTGCAGTGACTGAAGGCCATTCTCTCTCTCTCTTTCTCTTTTTCAAATAAATAAATAGAAATTTTAAAAAATTAAAATGAGGAATTTTGAATTTAAAGAAGTTGAATGTGCTTTTGAAGCACTATCTTTATTTCTTGTGACAACATGGGCTATACACACAAACTCTGTGGCTAAGAATTCCTATGAAATTTAACAAGATATAAAAAGCCACCATGGAAAAGTATTCTACAGTGTCCATGGCCAGGGGCTGGGGATGTGGCTCTGAGGTAGAATACTTGCTTAGAAAGTACAAAGCCCTGAGGTGGATCCCCAGTACAGAAAACAAAACCAAACCACCAACAGAAACACAATCTGTATGGACACAATATAAACGCAGTGGGTCACACACAAATCATCTGAAGTACAAACCTAGCAAGAACATTCATGTTCTGCCTTTGTTGTGGCAGGTGTGTAAGCACCGTCTTTCTCTAGCTTCCCTACTCATCTTCTTATTTTAGCAGCCCTTTGTGAAGACACATGTTGGTTGCTCTGCTAGGTCTCACAAACACCTAAGACAATGAAGGAATACAAAAGAGGAAAGCCAATCACAGAAGGACACACACACACACGGTGACATAGGGGAATAAGCTTTCTCCAAACAGTGTGCTATATACACAGGGACCTCAAAGATGATGAGAAAAACAGTCAAATGGTACATACATGGTTTCTGAGCATGTTTGGATTAGAATCTTGGTACTTATTTTACGTTTTTTTTTTTTTTCTCAGCAGAGCTCAATCAATTTGATGCTTTAATCACAGGCTATGGCTAAAGCATAAAGTTCATATGCACCATTTTCTAATTTCACTTTTATGTCTTATGCTTTTTACTTCCTCATAGCACTGCATGGTAACCCTGGTTCATTTCCATTGCTGAAAATCACCTTCAGCAGATCTGCTTACTTGACTCAACGTCTGCTGAACACCTGAAATCATTGGGGATCAGTGGGCGAGAGGCTGCCGCACGTTAAGTAGTGAAGATAAGATAAACCAGGTAGAAGACAATGGACCTAACGTATGGATGGGATGCTGCTACTGGATTACGGTTTGCAAGCTGATTTTCAGGGTGCTGTCATCAGTTGACCTGTGTGCTCGCTCAACTTTATGTACTGAAGTCCTAGCTCCCAGTAGCTTCCTGTGACAAAATTTGGATACAGGAATTTCAAAAAATAAGCTGGGTGAAATGAAGACATCCAATATGACTGATAACCTTCTAGGAAGAGGAATCCTGGACCCAGATGTGAACACAGAGGGGTGATCACGTGAGGACACAGAGAAGAGGTGGGCATTTATAAGACAAGGAGAGAGACCCTAAGCAGAAACCAACCTTACCGACACCTTGATGTTTGACTTCTACAGAACGATGAAAACATTAATTCCTGTTGGTTAAGCCAACGAGGCTGTGGGATTCTGTCCCAACAATTTTACCAGAAATACAGACATGTACTGTTATCTGTAAGATTATTTATGAACATATTGATGGGAGAGTGAAAACATCACATGGCGTCCAGCCTTACCTCCACCTCAACTTACTGAAAAGAGGGGACAAGGGAAGCTCTTTGAAGGCTTCTGTGATGAACACTTTAAATGGCTTTTAAAACTAAGACATCCTTGTTTGTACAATGAGGGATACATGTGTTCTGACATTTTGTGGTTGGATGACTGAAGGGGATTCAGTTTTTAAAAAGTATACAGTTCCACCGTCTCTCTCTCTTTTTTTAAATCTCGTGTTTGATTTTACTATTTTCATGTTTGCTTTAAAAAACTGGCAGCTCAATACTTTCCAAGCAGCAGAACCCTGGCCGTGTACATATGTCTACAATCCCGCCTCAGAAGCCCTAGGAAAATGAAGCGAGGCTCCATCAGGCTGACAGGAACACACAGCCTGGGCTCAGTTAACTTGTTCTGCCTTATTCCAACTTTCCATCCTCACCCAGCTCTTCCATAAACACACTGGCAGGTCAGTACAAGTTAACTTCACAGATGTAGAAGAGAAGACATTTTGAAAGAACACAAAATCCCTGAATGGACGGAATTGGGGACAGCAATCCTGACCCCAGCCAGTGAGACCACCCTTCGGTCCTGTTAGCTACCCGGCTGCTGGTCAGAGCATCTCACACCAGATGGCTGGCCTGAGGAGGGGTTTGGAATACCATGGGCATCAGGAGCAGCCTTTCACAGGAAGACTGGAGAATTCCTTAGGAAAAGCTTTTAAAGGGCTCCCATTAAGATTGCATAGAATTGACTTCACACTGGGCACTGTACTGTAAATAAGCACAAAACTGAGGTACAGAGAGGGGTGAAAAATAAAAGGCCAAACACTGCCCCAAAAAGGAACACATGAAAAGAATTTTTAAATAAATGATTGCTTCCTCTTGTAGTTTTCAGAAAATGCTGCCCACATTTCTAAGAGGGAAAAGCGCTCAGCCTTCTTTCTAGAAACACATTTTATTAAAATCCTTCTTACAGTTCCTCCCACGTATTATTAAACAGCTGTTTTCATCTCGTGTCCTGCTCTCTGACGGATGGGGTTCCTGAGTTAAGCAGCTGGTACACACCAGCCTCACATGGAGTTCCCTGGAGTCTGATTGGATAGGGGACAAATTGAAAATGTGGCCTTTCCTTAGGGGTAGTAGCCGCTTGGCTGACAATACTTTTGCCTTT
Organism: Dipus sagitta; assembly: GCA_036346955.1. Taxonomy (NCBI): domain Eukaryota; kingdom Metazoa; phylum Chordata; class Mammalia; order Rodentia; family Dipodidae; genus Dipus; species Dipus sagitta. The sequence continues at coordinate 118,720,163 of CM070778.1, read as the reverse complement.
GGATGTAACATATTCAGCTCAATGCTATTACTGTGGGAAATGGATCATCTTGCTGCTTATATTAATAAAATATATGTAAGAGTGAACAGTTTTCTGGTAATAAGAGAATTCCAGAATCTCAAAATCGAACTTGAAAATGGGACTACCTCCTCATGGACAGTGTGAATTCATAGCTAACTTCAACAGGGTACGGGGTCAAGAACACTGGAGTCTCTCCTGACACCAACTTTCATTTCAGGTAGAAAGAAAAGACATTGTTAGTGAAGCCATCTTTCAAGTACTATATTTTCCAAAATATGTGCCTCTCCTTAAGAATCTTCTAGAAGGTTTATTAAAATCTTGAATTGAGATTCTCCCTCTACAAGATTTGGATTTTGATCTAAAATGTCAAACCAGGAAATCTTTGTTTCTGCCAAGCACCCAAGGCGATTCTCACACTTGGATGAATTTATGAAATGTTATCCCCTCAATGTGTAATACTCTAAAACTTCTCACCAAGTCTTGCACCCTGAAAAGATAATGGTACCATGAAAATAAAGAAAAAACTCCAGGAAAATTATAATAATCCTACAAAGACCTTGAATGTGAATCTTTTTTTTTAATATCAGCACATTATTATTATAGTACACATATTTTTCAAATTAGTCCACTTACCCATAAAACTTTTAAACTTTCATAAAATGTTTTTTAGGCCATTGCAATAAGCCAGGTCAAAGTTGAGAGCTCTTATGACAGTCGTCCAAGAAAGTCTTTTGAAACAAGTTAAAAAGCTATTTGCTGCAAGGGGGAAAAAAAAAGTAAGTCTTTCTACATAAGGGGAAAATGGTAATCATGATTAATTGTAAGTGATGGCGGGTGCTTGTGCTTATTACAGCAAATTTGTTTTGCTACCTTATGACCCAGCCAAGCTATCAACGGACCATGAAGCCAGAGGAAAGACACTTTCTAATTCAAGACTCAAAGACATATACGCCCCATGAGCCTTCCTCGAGATGTTGCCTGGGTGTCCTGCCAAAATAAGAAAACAGATTCAGGATGAAAAAAGGAAAAGAAAAGAAAAGAAAAGACATGAGATTCAGCAACCTGGAGAATGGGCACAAGGAGGAGGAGGGGCCCCCCTACCCTGTGTGGGGTGTGGTGCCTCAAGACCCCAATACAACCACTGCGCAGCAGGACCGCATGAAATCCAGTCCTGGTGGAAGAGGCCAAACACTGGAGATCAACCCCTTCGGATCAAACTGGAGGAAAACAGTCAAGTGTATGAAACACGGGGAAAGGTGTGGGAAGGAGAGTGCAGGACATGGAACACCGACTAAAAGGGGAACAAAGGCTGCGCAGGGAAGGGAGAGTCAGCGGGGCTCAGCTTACCATTGGCTTTTCTGCAGTTACACGGGCTCCTGAGCTCATCAAATATGCCACATAAGCGTGTTCGGAAGATGGGACTGGGGGTGATGACAGGGAGGAGGACAGCCGTGTCCTCAGTGTCCCTACTGTGAGGGCAACTGACGTGCCAAGCTGAAGCATCAGTAGGTATATAGCAAAGAACTGGTTTGAAGCACTCCACGTTTCTTGGATGCGTCGTGAGTTTCTATTCAGTCCCTACTGTCCTCTTCATATATGATTTGGCCACATGGAGCCATTTACTTACTCCTTGGAGAGTTTTTGAGTCAGGCACATGGCTAGAACAAGAAGATACGTTGCTAACCACACAGATGTTATCTGTGACTTGGTGGAGTTTATGCTCTGGTGAGTGACGTAGGGAACAAACAAACAAACAAACCCCACAAGGAAGACAACGTGGGCAATAAGTGACAGGAGAAAACCCAGAGCTAAGACCAGGGGTAAGTAGGTTAGTCTGGAGAGGAGGGCAGGTCCCTGAGGATTCTGGAATGTTGCTGCTGGACCAACAAGCCAAGAGAGTCTCCAACCAAAGCCAGGACTGGAAGGGTTCACGGGCAGGAGCGAGCCAGGCTTCGAGGACTGAACAGGGCCGAGAGAACTACAGCCGCAGACAGGGGACCTGTGGTGGGAGATGAGGTCTCACGCAGGGGGTGGCACAGGCCATGTGGGATGTCCTGTGGGGCCCTGAAGGCCAAATTATGAAATCTGGATTGTATTCTAAGCGTAATGGGAAGACAGGAAGGTGTGACGTGACTTATATTTTCAATTGTTACCTTAGGGGCTGGGGAGACGCTTTCTGCACAAGTGTGAGCGCCTCCGTTTGGATGTCCAGGACCCATGTGAAATGTGCGGTGAGGCGGGGCGTGCCCATAACCCCAGTGCTGGAGAAGCAGAGACGGGAGGATCTCATTGGCCAGCTCGTCTAGCAGAGTCAGTGACAGAGACAGACTCAAAAAGTGAGATGGGCCGGGCGTGGTGGCGCACGCCTTTAATCCCAGCACTCGGTAGGCAGAGGTAGGAGGATCACAGTGAGTTCGAGGCCACCCTGAGAACACAGTGAATTCCAGGTCAGCCTGAGCTAGAGTGAGACCCTACCTCAATAAGCCAAAAAAAAAAAAAAAGAAAAAAAAAGAAAAAAAAAAAAAAACAAAGTAAGATGGAAAGCAATTGAGGGAAACACTTGACCTGGACCTCTGGCCTCCACACACATGTGCATACACTTGCATGCACACATGCATGTACGTACACACACACACACACACACACACACGACTTTCTTTAGTTGCTATGCAGAAATGTCTCTTATGTCTACTATGTAGCAGACATGAGAAAACAGCTAGGATCTACTGCACTTGTGCAAGTGATATGTGATTAGGCCTTGGCACATGTCAGTAGAAGCAGAAAGAAGACAGAGGGCTTGGATATGTGTTTTGGAGGGGAAAAAAATGAGCAGGATATGCTGGTGGACTGATGTGGAAGGGAAAGGAAATGTAGAAGGATCATGACTCCAATGATAAAAGTCAAGGGAAGGACTTGTGTGGGTACAAAATCAAGCCTTCTGTTTTGGACGTCCTACCTCTGAGGTGCCCATGAAGTAAGTCAAGCAAACCTTTCAAGTAAGCCATACTCATTCAGACAGAAGTACAATGAGAGGTCAGACTTGTAGATGTAACCCTGTAAGCACCCTCCTCCTATCTCTCTAGCCACCCCACTGTCAGCCAGTCATCCCGTTCACCCTGCTGGACTATGGCTGCCTACTTGTGGTCATGCCCTCCACCCATTCCTGCAAAACCTAGAGTGTGGGCACATTCATCCCCTTGAAGCACAGCAAACTGTCATCGCTCCTCTGACAGGATACAAAGAGATCTTCTATGGTTCCCAAAGCGTCTGTGTTCAGTCTTGCCTCCGACCTTATCATTTCCCCACTTGGTACCTTTCCACCTTCCTCCCACCATCACCAATGTTTGTCCCCATTCCTTGTACTGTCCCTTCTCTTCCACTCTCATGTCGGCACATCTCCACCCATCATCTTCCAGACAAGAGTCTGTGTAGGATTTGGGGCCTTCCCCACAGCCCAGCATCACACCTCACAAATAGTCGGGTTTGTTTTTTGTTTTCTTAAGAGCTGCTTGCTGGATAAAGGGCCATTCTTTTCTCCCTCCTAATATCCCTTCTAAAACAAGCCAGTGTGCAGGGATCTACCACCAAGCAAATGCCAGCACGGCTTTCCAGGATATTCGTTAGCAAAACAGCACTTCAGTCCTCCCTCTGGCAACCCAGATTCTCTCAGCATTAAGGACTGCAGTGTTACACTTGCCAGAAGGTTTATAGGAGTAAAAATATCCAGCCCCTTGAAATGAAAATAAATGTAAGGGTAGTTTATAAATATAAATGATAATGGTTGGAGCAACCTTTTGGTAAGTAATATGATTTGCCCATTGCCTTCTGGGTTACTGTCGAATTTGTTTTTTGTTCCTATGCTTCAGATGGGGGGGTTGGAGGGGGAACAAGAAGTATTTATTTTCATAAGACTATTTTTACCTCAGTATCACTTTTACATCAGTTGAGTTTTCAGTAAATATTAATCTTTTCTCCTAAGAATTAAGACTAGCAGTGAGCCTGTTAACACTAACGTCCCCAGAAGAAAAGAAAACACATGGCAATTTTTTCCCTCTATTAGAATTAAAGAAGCTTAATTATGGAAGCAACAATGTAGGTTTATTTACTTTCGTGCTGCATTAAGTAGGCAGAAAGTGAACTTGGACTTCTCCAGTGGTTATTGTGGTTTCAGGCTGCTGAAGATGAAACAGATTTGAAGCTAACAATATTTGTGATGCTACTCCTGGACCAGACCTGATGAGCTACGGACCAAAGAAAAGTAGGTGATGGTCAAATTTCTGTTTGTTTTCTCTTTTTAAAGTCATTGACAAACTAAGCAGAAAATTAGCCCTTGGGGAGGATGGTTATATTAGAACCTAATATATTTTTGCTTTTATCATTAAATTTACAAGGAAAAAATATAGTAGAAAAACAGTCATGGAACTTCAAGCTCAGGGTTCATGCATCTGGAGAAAAGCTAACAGAATCTCAGGTCGGCTTATAACTTTAATTGTCATTGAGATCCAGGTGGACACTACACACTTGAGACCCTGGTTTGAGAATACCCAATCAGAAGAAGCCATAAGGATCACACTACTGCCAAGGGGAACTGCATTATTTGAAACCTGCTTTTTCATATTTTGATATTTTTTATCATGAAAAAAAAATCTTTCAAAAACTATTTTTCAGGGGCTAGAGAGATGGCTCAGTACGTAAAGTGCTTGCCTGCAAAGCCTAAGGATCCGGGTTTGATTCCCCAGTACTCATGTAAAGCCAGAAGCACAAGGTGGCACATGCACGTGGTGTTCATTTGCAGTGGCTGGAGGCCCTCGCATGCCCATGCCCAACCCTCCCTTCTCTGACTGTGTCTCTCTCCCTCTTAGATAAATAAAATAAAATAAAAATTATTTTCACACCTTCCTTAAATGGATTATTATATGATAATATATTCAATAAGCCTCTAAAATTTGACTACTTCCAAGTTTGACTTTGATAGACATTGTTCTAGTGAGCATGTACCAGCTTAAATTAACTCCCTTGGGTATTCATTTTAATCTTAGCTAAACTGATAGGTTATAAATGCATCCCTCTTTTCCATTTATTGCTTAAATTGTCATACACTGAGAGGTCTCTTCTGTGTCTTCTTGGATCAGGTATCACTGACAAGTTACTTACCTCTTGGGCTTCAGTTTGCCTCATCTACAAAATGGGATGTCATTAGTGCTTATCCTATATGGTTGCTGTGAGCTAATTCCAACCTAGTGTTGAAAAGAGTTCTTGGCTTATACAGTTAGTTTAAAATTGAAGCCATTAGGTGTTTTGAAAAAAAAATACATGTTCATGTTCTTCACTCATTTTTCTATCTGTGTGTTTATCCCCACCCTCCCTGACAGACCCCACTAACATGCTGAAGGATGCTTCACATGTAAAAGGATCCTGCCTCCTCAGATGATTACTGTAAACATGCTGGGCTTTCTGGAAGTCTTACTACATTAAGGATGTCAATCATCATTTTCCATATACGACATAAATATTTCTTTCAATTTTGACTTCCCTTTTCAATTAGCTGATGATAGGGCTGGATTGTTTTTTTGTTGTTGTTGTTATTGTTTTTTTTTTTTTTTGTCTTTTCGTCATGAGGTCTTCCATACAGATGTTTGAGATACTTTTTATTATCAAATCTTTTCATCTTAAGCCAGAATAAATTATAGAGATCAAATGTCCAAGTAAGAAAAAAATAGCAGAGGAAAGCATGCTGTTAATGACCTTAATGGATAAAAAAGAAAAGAGTCCTTTTCTTTAGTCAATCAATTTGGCTGTATAAAATTTAAAGTTGTTGTATGAGAAATACTACAAGTAAACTTACAACACAAGGAAAACATAGAATGACATTTGCAAACAAATCAAATAAGTCAATGAGGTTAATTACCTTGGTATACAAGTCTGTAAGGAAAAATAATAATAACCAAAAGCTACAAATAGCATTTCAGAAATAAAGAACTTTAAATGCCCAACTTTATGCATCATCAAAGTGAAATGCCATTTTTTTGCATAGAGATTTACAAAAACTGTAAAAAAAAATGATGTGTACACAACACTGTGGTCAAGTTCAGTTGTGTAATGTCTTCACTGCACAAAGACACCAAAGTGAAGGACTGACTGAGCAGGAACTGAATGCCTGCTAATGTTCCACTTGCTAAGCCACCTGCCTGCAGAGCGGTCTCACCCAGAGGAAGTGACTTCTGTTTCTCACTCAGCACAATATGGGCAAAAAGACACCCTGACATGCAGCCTTGTGAAATAGTAGAGAAAAATAATTATTCTCATACAGTGAGTAGCTACAGTGAAATGGCCTCAAAGGGAGTAATTTGACAAAGTCTAATCGAAATATAACACATAAATCTTTTGACCCAAAAATTCTACTGCTGGGATTTCACTGGTATGTGTAGTTCACAATGTTTAGATAAGGATGTTCATGGCTGCATTGTTCATAGTGGTACATATAAACAAAAAACTGAACCCAGAAAAGATAAACATAATGTAAAAATTATAATGCTCACTTAAGGGAAATTTTGATATGTTCACATGCAGAAATATTGTTTATAGGACTAAAGAGATTAATGTATGGGCTGGGGAGATGCTCATTTAATAAAGGGCTTGTTGCATAAGTGTGAGTACCCAAATTCAGATCTCAAACGCCCACATAAAGCCAGCCACTGTAGTGAGTGTCTGTAATACCAGCATGCTCATGGCAAGAAGGGAAGCTGGGATAGGAGAATCCACCAGAAGCTTGTAGGTCAGATGGCCTGGAGAACTGAGTGATTAACAGTGAGATACTTTGCTTCAAATGAAGTGGGAAGTGCAGACAAGTAAGCATAATACGGGTTGCTTGTGTTTTAATAAAGACACATAAGAATTAAAAATTTGTGGTATGAAAATCAATGTTCATGATGGGTTACACTTAGAAAGTGACACTTGGACTAGGGGATCGAAAAGGAACTTAACTCACTGTTCTATAGAAAATACCATGTCATGTGTGACTTTTAGCTACGCGCACATTATTTTCTTTAACAACAACAAACTGCTCTTGTGTTTGTGATTTCTTCTTACTTCCTGTTTATAAGGGATGGATAAGTGAAGTAACCTCAACGAAACGTGGAAATCTAGAAACATAAGTAGATATAGTTTCTGTTATAATCAAGCATGACCCTGCACACTTTATTCACTTGTTCCCTTGTCTCATAAAAATGAGGACAGAGGCATTGTCATCCGACTTTTTAACCTAGAGGTTGAGGCAAAGTAACCATGAACAGGTCTGTGGCACAACAAGGATGAGGTGAGGTTTTAAAGATGGGAAAAATGGTTACTAGATTAGACACCGCTCTTCACACAATGGATCCAGAGTACTATAACTCTTGAAGCTTAAAAATTAAGAGCAAAACAATGCATTCCTTTCATTCATGGAATCATTGGCTTCAAGTAGTCACAAGCGTTCATTGAGAATATTTGTTGATTCATTTACACATCCACTGAACCCTTCCTGTGTTCAGTCTACCATGCCCTGCTCTTGGCAAGGAAAATATGTGAAGTCTTACCCTTCCTTGGGCATGAGCCCAGTGGTCACTGGAGCCACCCTTTTAAAAAGCACACCTAAGCTTGTGATCAGAAATAAAGCATCCAATCACATAGAAAGCACTAGTCAACACAACCCAGCATTATATACCAGGGACTGCACACCACACCCAAGTAGAATGTATCCCAAGAATGCAAGGTTAGTTTAACATTCCTAATAGCAACTTAATGCCACATGCCATATTAACAGAACGTAACACAAAACTTGCATGCTCATCTTAATAGAGAAAGAATAAGCCTTTGACAAAATCCTATGCTTCTGTGTTAAAGACACTCATGGATGAGGAAGCACAGGGAACTATTTTGACAAAAAGCCTCTATGGAAAAATTTCAACTAACATCCCATTTACCAGAGGAAGGCTTACTATTTTGACCTTTAGGTCAGCAACAAGACAAAATGTTCACTCCTTCTACTTCTATGTAACATTGGACTGGAGGTTCTAGACATGGCTATTAGAAAAGGATATAAATAAATGTCATTCAAACTGGAAAGGAAGAAGTAAATTTTTCTGTCTTTGCATGTAACTCTGGATAAGGGTCTTTCATATAGTGTAATCTTGTACATAGAAAGTTATCATGAAACTACTGAAAAATACTACTAAGGTTGAGAAGTGAGTTCAACAAGATATAAGATCAACATATAAGGACCAATGTTTATCTAAACACTAGGAATGGAAATTCTGAAAATGAAGTAAGAATAGAATTTCATTTTAACATCAAAAACAATAAATCATGGTAGGATAAATTTAACCAGAGAAGACAAGACCTGCATACTGAAAACTACAAAACTATAGAAAAAAGTTAAATATCTAAATAAAAGATACATTTGTTTATGGATTAGATGTTTATTTATTGTTAAAATGGCAATACTACTGAACTGCAACTATAAATTCACACTATCAAAGTCCAAGTTGTCTTTGACGTAGAAAACAAAGAACTTATTGTACATATAACACAAGAGACATACAATAGACAAAAGCATCTCCAGGAATAAAATAAGAAGATTCACACTTCCCAGTTTCAAAATTTACTACAAAGCAACAATCATATAGACAATGCTTTTTTGTTTTGTTTTGTTTTGTTTTGTTTTCTGAGGTAGGGTCTCTCTCTAGACCAGGCTGACCTGGAATTCACTATGGAGTCTCAGGGTGGCCTCGAACTCTCAGTGATCCTCCTACCTCTGCCTCCCGAGTGCTGAGATTAAAGGCATGTGCCACCATGCCCGGCTTTAATATAGACAATGTGATACAGATTAAGAATAGACATCTTGGGGCTCAAGAGATAGCTGTTAGTCAAGTGCTTGCCTTACAAGCATAAATGCTGGGTTTAACCCCCAGTAACCACATAAAAATGTTAGGTATGATGACATGCACCTGGAATTCCAACCCTGGGAAGTGAGAAACAGGTGGATTCCTGGAGCTCACTGGCTAGCCTAATTGCCAAGCTCCAGGCCAATGAGAGATCCTGTCCTCAACAAAAAGGTGGACAGTGTTCCTGAGGATGACACACCCAAGGTTGTTCTCTGCCCTGGACAAACACATATGTGCACACTCACAAACATGCATGCATATATGTACATGCTTTTAAAAATGGGTGCGGGAGATTAAACATTCGGGTGAAACATACATGGCCAATTGATTTCCCACAGGATAACAAAACAGTTCAACGAGGAAAGAAATAGCCTTGCAACAAATGGTGCTGGGACAACTGGAGATCCAGATACAAAAGACTGAAGCTGAAACCCTACGTTGTACCATGCATAAAAAGTCACTCAAAATCTATCAGTGACCTAAGTGGAGGAGCTAAAACGACAGAGCTCTTAGAAGATAAACACGTGCACTTTCTTGGCTTTTACTAGGTAATAAATACTTAGTTTTATGACACCAGAAATCAAAAAGACATCATCAAAACTTTTAGATTATGGGACTAGAGGGATGGCTTAGCAGCTAAGACGCTTGCCTACAAAGCCAAAGGACCCAGGTTCGAGTCCCCAGAACCCACGTAAGCCAGATGCACAAGGTGGCACCCATGTCTGGAGTCAGTTTGCAATGGCTAGACAGCCTGTAATATTCATTCTTTCTCTCTCTCATAAATAAGTAATTAAGAAATTTAAATTTATTTTTATTTTTATTTATTTATTTGAGAGTGACAGAGAAAGGGAAAGAGGCAGATAGAGAAAGAGAGAGAGAAAATGGGTGCACCAGGGCTTCCAGCCACTGCAAACGAACTCCAGATGCATGTGCCCCCTTGTGCATCTGGCTAACATGGGTCCTGGGGAATTGAGCCTTGAACCAGGGTCCTTAGGCTTCACAGGCAAGCGCTTAACTGCTAAGCCATATCTCCAGCCCATGAAAATTTTTTTTCTTTTCTTTTCTTCTTTTTCGAGGTAGGGTCTCACTCTGGCTCAGGCTGACCTGGAATTCACTATGTATTCTAAGGATGGCCTTGAACTCACGGAGATCCTCCTACCTCTGCCTCCCGAGTGCTGGGATTAAAGGCGTGCGCCACCATGCCCGGCTAAGAATAAAATCTTTTTAAAAACACCTTTAGAGTCTGAGCTACATACCATCAGCTTGAAAGGTAGCTCAGAGAATGGTAGAGAAAACATCTGCAAGTCTTACATGTCACAAGAAACGACGGAGAAACAAATGAACATCCACAAGGCTGGCTCTTGCAACAAAGACAATAGTAACAAGTGTTAGGCAAGGATGTGAAGAAATTGGAGCCCTTGTCGACTGCTGGAGGGAAAGTAAAGTGCAAGTAGCTGCTCTGTAAACTGGTTCCACGTGACTTAACAATCCACTCCCTCTTATAACATACCCAAGAAAAATAAAGACGCATCTTCACCAGCATTTCCTTCCTAACATTCCCAGCAGCGTTATCCGTAACACCCAAGATAGCAGAAAGAACCCCGCTGAATGAATAACTACAATGTAGCCTACTCAAGTCAAAATAAATACTGATAATGGGCCTCACCAAAGATGATCCTTGAAAACATTATGCCAATGGAAAAGAGCCAATCCTAAAACCACACATTCTATCACAAAGCCATATACGTAAAATGTTCCAAACACAGCATGTGAAGTAGATTCCGGTTTAATTCTGCTTTTGTTTTGTTTTGTTTTTGTTTTCAAGGTGGGGTCTCATTCTCTAGCCCAGGGTGACCTGGAACTCACTCTGCAGTGCAGGTGGGCTTCATGGTGATCCTCCTACCTCTAGATTCATGTTTATGGGGAGGAAGAGATGAGGGAATAGAGTGAGAATAGCGATTGTCATACAACACTGTAAGTACACTACAAACAATGATTTGTACACTTTCAGTGGGAAAATTTTATGGTATGTCAATTATATGACAATAAAGTTGCTCTTTTAAAGAAGGAGTGGGGTTCTAACAGCTTATTTTCAGAAATAACTTTTAAATGTCCTCTTAGATCTCAGAGCAAGAGACATAGACGTGCAACTGGTGGTGAGTATTCACTATGGGACCTTGTGCATAATGACTTTGGTTCAAGCCGATCTTCCTCCCCTAGCTAGTTACGGTGGCTCTCCACACTTAAAACAGCTGGCAGAAATCAAAGTACACAAAAGACAGGCGTGGTGGCACACGCCTTTAATCCCAGCACTCAGGAGGCAGAGGTAGGAGGATTGCCGTGAGTTCGAGGCCACCCTGAGACTCCATAGTGAATTCCAGGTCAGCCTGGGCTAGAGTGAGACCCTACCTCGAAAAACCAAAAAAAAAAAAAAAAAAAAAAAAAAAAAAACCAAAAAAAAAAGTACGCAAAAGTCTTTACCCAACCTGTTAAACCCGAGTTCACCAGCTCAGGAGTGATCAGGACACCTAGAAAAGCACAGCTTCTGTTCTCACACTCAGAGGGTATAGTCATCAATTTAAAACTGATCAAGGGCTAGAAAGGTACAGGGCCTTGCTTGCAAAGCCTGCTGACCTGGGTTCAATTCCCTAGAACCCACACAGAGCCAGATGCCCAAAGTGGTGCATGCATCTGGAGTTCCTTTGCAGTGGCAGGAAGCCCTGGCCTGGCCATTCTCTCTCTCTCTCCCTAATGAATAATTAAAAAAAAAAACAAAAACTGACCAAATACTACTTAGTTTTTGTTTTTTGTTTTCATTTAGGATCCAGTGGTGATAGTTCTGGGAGACAGAGTAACCCCAAAAGAGATCCTATGTTGGTACTGTGAGGGGACATTGCTTCACAGTAACATACCTTAAGTCACAACCACTACCATTCCTAACTAACAAAATAAAATCAAAACTTTCCATTTGTGATATACGGGTTGTTCATTTCAATTTGCACAAACTTTCAATCCATAAAAGCCAGGACCTGAAATTTAAGTATAATACTGTTTTGCAACATGTTTTTCGTATTATCAAGCATGAATAAATCACTTTTTATTTATACATATTGCACAATCAATCTCTCCATATGATTTAGTCATTATAGAGTCCTAACACTTTGGAAACTTCGTTTTCTTTTTTTGGTACTGGGCAAAAGATAGGAGGTTACATTTTAGTATTTTACTTGAATCTTAGGTTTCATTTATATAATATTCCTTGATTGACATAAAGGTAAAAGTCACTTATCTAAGATCCACATCAGTAATATTTGGTGACAGATGAACTAAGTTCAGGACACTATTCCTTCATACCAGCTGTATTGGAGTCATGATTTAATTCTCTGTCAGCATAGGAAAGTAAAAACCATACCTCTTGCTTGAAATAAAAGCTAACACGCAGCTTTAAAATAAGACAAAAAGAAATCCAGTCTTATTTTCACTGAATAGTTTTCTAAATTTAAGACCCTAATTAACATAACCCCACCCACAAAAAATCCCTCAAAACTTGACAACAGGAAGAATTTTAGTGTCCAGGGCAAAGTGACCATGTCATTGTCAGTAAGGGAAGCTGTGAGCTTTCTTGCATTCTGTGTGTGCTCTGTGACATTAAGTTAAGCAAAGCAGATGATATTCCAGGGACTGAATCCATACCATATACCACATAAACAAACCCACGGGGAGGGGTTGCTATCTAATGAGACAGCCTGGAACAGATTCAAAACCTTCCTCTCTGCTGTCATTTCCTTCCCCTGAGATCCTGTTGATGTTTGTAGACTTTCAAGTCTATTACATATCTCAATCCACCACACTCATCTCTCGGCAAGATTATTTTGTTTTCAGAAATCGCTGATAGAACAATATCAAAATAATTCCTTGTAAGTTTATTTCATTATTCAGTCACATGGAATGTCACCAAACTGTTGTTTATCTTTTTGTAGTGCTGGGATAATGCCAAAGTACCTTCCTTCCTTTTCTTTCATTTTTTTTTTTTAAAGAAAATAAAAAACAAGAAACTTTGAAAACTCACAAAAGTTCCACACAGTTACTGCAAATGCACATCAGCCCTCATGAGCGAGATTCGGGACATACCTTTTCCTAAACTTTATAGTTTAGGTATCTAACATACACAAAACAATTCTCATGTGAAACAATTATATACACATTTTGGGGGGAGTCATTAAATAGTCAACGTCCTGGCAGACCAGGAAAAGGGAATCTACTTGTACTCCGAAAACAAACCATAAATCAGCTGACAAGTTTGAAAGAATTTCTGTTCTAGTCTGTTCAGAAGCCAACAGAGGAAGAAGAAAAAAAAAAAAAATTCCAGTGGGCATGTTTCTTTTGCTAAGTTTAAAAAACAGACTAATAGGCAAATGGCGTTTCTGGGGAACTTTTTGGCTCCCAAGTCATTTGGAGAACAGAAAATGAGGCCTGCGCCTTTAAGGTGAAGGAGGCCGGGATCCCCAAAAGGCATCCATCGCACTTCGGGCGACGACAAAGAGTTTGGCGCGGTTGCCTGGGGCTCGGGTGGGGGGGGGGGGGCGCTTGGGGCTGGGGAGGGCGCGGGTTCGAGGCCCGCCTGGCCCGGCCGGCTGCTGGGCTGCACCGCGTGGACTCACCGCTGCCGGGCTGCGGGGACAGCGTGGACACCGACGTCTGGCCCATGGCTGGCTTGGGGTCGCCGCGCCAGCAGGTCCAGCGATCACGCGGCTCCTCCGCTCCTCCGCTCCGGGCTCGGCTCCCACGCGGCCTTCCGAGCGTCCATGGCCGGCGCGGGCCCGAGACGCCCGCCGGGTCCCCTCAACCTTCTCCCCGCGCGGGTCTCCCAGCCGGGCCGGCCGCAGCCGGCGCGGAGGATCCAGCCCAGCGGATGCCTGTCATTCCTCTATGCAGATTAGCTGGGGTCAGGGGTCACGGGGAGAAAAAAGGGGGGCTGAGGGCGATAGGGAGGGAGAGTGGGAGCACGGGGATGCAGGGGGTCGGGGGAGCCCCAGCTACTCCCTGTACCCCAGGGGGTTGGGTGCCTGCACCCTTTTAGACAGTAAAAGAAACTCCAGCTACCAGATGCTCCCTTTTACTGGAAAAGGTTCAATGTCAAAGGATCCTTTAGGTGTAGAGGAAAAGGCATGAAAGTACTTGGTCATGGTACTTAAGTTTGTTTAAAGTTGGTTCCTTCCTTTGAACAGTGTACTTCGGAAGCATTGCAGCACTGTTAAATATGTGATTGTGTAGTTCTCCTCACTTAAAAAAAAAAAAAAAGATTACTTCACCGTGGAGAGATGGCTCAGTGGTTAAAAAAGGTGCTTGCTTGCAAAGTCTGCCTGCCCAGGGGTCTATGCCCCTGTACCCAAGTAAAGCCAGATGCCCAAAGTAGCATATGACTCCTTAGTTCATTTGCAGCCAGGGCACACATCTATTTCTCTCTCTCTCTCTCTCTTTCTCTCTCAAATAAATAAATATTTTGTATTTTTAAATATTATCTTCCTTTGAACAAATACAATTTTAAAATAATCAACATTGATGTCTTCAGTTTGGACAACAAATTTCACTGATGGATACATGTGTGAAGACTCCCTACCCCCTTTCATATGTTTAGTGGGATACACACTTATATATCAAAACATTCCTTGCAAAGAAAGGTGTTTAAGGACTAGAGAGATGGCTTAGCAGTTAGGGCACTTGCCTGCAAAGCCTAAGGACCCAGGTTCAATTCCCCAGGACCCAAGCAAGCCGGATGTACAAGCTGGTGCCTGTGTCTGGTGGCTGGATGCCCTGGCGAGCCCATTCTCTCTCTCTCCCTCTGTCTGCCTCTTTCTCTCTCTCTCTCACTCAAATAAATAAATAAATACAAAAACATTTTAAAGGTGTTTAAAATAGTCAAGAGACAAAAAGATGCATAAAGGCAGTAATTTATTTTACAAAACGATTACACCTTGAAAGTTTAACTGACCTCTTAGTAGCCTACTGTCTCAATTTCCTTAAAGCTACAGGTACAGATAGAAGCTTGATCTTTACAGTTGATGGTTGGCATGATGAGGGTCACTCATGTCATCTCTCAGTTTACCCCAATCAATTCTGAACAATAGAAAATACTGTTTAGTAGATGCATTATAAGGTAATGTCAGATTTAATACATTAAATCTAGAGTATTGTCCCTAATGTTTATGTTACCAAGATCATTAAGAGCCTTGTCTTTTTATTCTCATGCGTGCGTGCGTGTGTGTGTTGTGTGTAGTACTGTGGTGTGGTGTGTATGGGGGTGTGAAGTGGTGTGTGTGAGATATGCACACTTCCCATGGGTATGGATGCAGAGAGCAGAGGAGAACACTGGATGTTCTCTTTTCTTTCATTCATCTGTGTTTCCTTGAGACACAGTCTCCCATTGAACCCAAAGCTGCCACTTCTTTAGGTCAGACTAGCTGACCAGAGAGTCCCAGACCTTCTCGGGTCTCTGCTCCCCACAGGACTGGGGTTTCTGGCGTATGTGGCCACGCCCAGGTGCCGGGTAGAGAGCTGGAAGTGAAGCAGAGGCCGCTCATCTGGCCCTGAAATAATCTCCGGCACTCTAGCCATCTTCTGCCAGCCCCTTGTCTTGGTAACTGTTTAGAAAGACACCTTGCTTGATTTTAACCAGCAGGTTCATCATTACCCCACTTTTTCAGACCTGACCTCAACCTTTTTTTTTTTTTTTTTTTTTTTTTTTTTTTTTTAGGGCCCGGGTTTTCCCGTGGTGTGTGTTGGTTGTGTGGAAAAGCCCCTTTGGCCCGGAGCCCTTTTCCCCCCTCCGCCTCTGGGGGTTTTTTTTTTTTTACTTCCAAAAAAAAATAAAAAAAAAAAAAGGGAAAAAAAAAAAGGGTCCGGAAACTTTTTTTAAAGGGATTTATTTTAAAAAATTAACCCTTGGAAAATTTCTACCTTTCTTAGACTAACTGTCTAATTTTTTTAAAGGTTAAAGGGGCCCAAATTTAAAAATTGTATTTTACAGTTGAATCGGGGTTGGGAGGGCATCTTGGGGTTCCCTTTTAGAAAACCCCAATCCTTTGAACAATGGTAAAAAGTGAGTAAGGGTGCTTATTTTGTTAAAGTCGGGGGAAAATACATAAATTTGGTTTTTTGGGGCATTAATTGGGTTTTTTTTTAAGAAATTTTAGGGGCCCTTTGTTTTTTTTTTCTTGGGGGGGTAGAGAGCTGGAAGTGAGGCAGGCCCTCATGCTGGCCCGGAAATAACTCCTGCCCTCTGAGCCATCTCTCCAGCCCCTTGTCTTGGTACTGTTTGAAAGACACTTGCTTGAGTGTTTAACCAGGCAGGTTCATCATTACCCCACTTTTTCAGACCTGAGCCTCAACCTCTGTTGTTGGGAAATGCTTTTGCTTAAAAAAATGTGATCAATTATCTACTTTCTTTTGCTTCATTCATTGTTAAGAAACCATGATTTATTTTTAAGGTGTAGAAATGGGGGAATTTTCCACAGGAAAAGTACATAATCTTTTTTTAAATGATAAAAGTTAAATTTGGGGCAAAGGCTTTTTTTTTTTTTTTTTTTTTTTTTTGCTATCATGACTTCTTTTCCTTGAAAAACCAACTGTGTGTTTTTATTCTTCTACAGATTTTTATTTCAAATATCTTAGAGTGTGGTTCTATGGCCACAGTATGTTCAGGATTTTTTTTTTATATTCATATTTACCTTACTCAAGACCTTTCATGACTTGTTAGTGAAAACTGTTAGCCTCATTTGGGATTCTAACAATCCATGATCAGGTTACACAATTTTCTCTGAACTTCTTCCAGGTCCATTACAGTATCCTTGAAGTTTGTCAGCCCAACTGCAGGATCTGTGCAATAAGGCTTCTGTTCTAGGGTGGGACAGTTCTTCTTCCAGAAAAAAATTTAAATTTATTTATTTATTTGCAGGGAGAGAGAGAGAATAGGTGCACCAGGCAGGGCATCTAGCCACTGCAAATGAACTCCAGATACATGTGCCACCCTGTGCATCTGGCTTTACGTAGGTACCAGGGAAGAGAACCTGGGTCATTAGGCTTTGCAGGCAAGCACCTTAACCACTGCTGAGCCATTTATCAAGCCCCTTCTTCCAGAATTTCTGAAGGGATTGGTGTTTAAGTGACCTTTGGTTATAGTTAAGAAGCTATGCTAATGAATGTGGAAAAGGTCTACAGTAACTCCTAAGCCTCATTTTGAGGACAGACAGAAAGGTTAGGAGTTATCATAGAATATGAGTATAATGGATTCAAGCATTGTGGCTCATACTTGTAATCCCAGCACTTGGGAGGCTGAAGCAAGAGGAACTGTGAGTTCAAGGCCAGCTTAGGCTTCATAGTGAGCACCAGGCCAGCCTGGGCTACAGTCTCAAAAACAAAACAAAAAAGTATTCTAATATAATGTCCTTCAAAATTATCTTACTCTTGCCTTATTAGAGCTCCCCCAGCTTTACAAAGAGTTGTGGATGTTACTCTCAGGAGTTTACTGAATACTAGAAACGTTTAGTGTCACCTGAAATGCATGGCTACTTCTTTGCAAACTTTTCATTCCAGGGATTCATTAAAATGCTAAGGAAAATAAGGGCCCATCTAAGGAAGTTATCTACCTTTAACTCCGCAGCATCTATCCACTAGCTCTAGTCTTTGTTTTGGAATTTGTTGTTGGAGTTGTGCATACATACATGCTCGTATTGTGTGGGTGGGCACGTGTGCAGGTACAGGCACACAGGTTAGGGCCAGAGGACAGTCTTGGTGTCCTTCTAGAACACTCTCTACCTCCTTTGAGACAGTCCCTCACTGGCCTGAAGCTCACCAAGTGAGCTCCAAGGATGCTCCCATCTCTGCTCCATCGTGCTGGGGTTACAAACGCTCCACATCACACCCTCCAGGTTTATGTGGGTTCTGGGGATTGAACTCTGGTCCTGATGCTTGCACAGCAAGCACTTTACCTACGGAGCCATCTTCCCAGCCCCTGTTCTAGACTCTCGCTTCTCTCTTCGTGTGTGTGTGTGTGTATGTGTGTGTGTGTATGTGTGTGTGTGTGTGGTGTGTAAGTGAAAGTGCCCCTGTGGTACCCCATGTACTTGCCTACGATGATGTGCCCTCACCTGCAGCTGCCTGAGGGGAACACTGGGTGTTCTTTTTTGTTTACTTGAGAGCGACAAAGAGAGAAAGAGTGAGAGAGATAGAGAGAGAGAGAGAGAAAATGGGCGCGCCAGGGCTTCCAGCCACTGCACATGAACTCCAGACGCCTGCGCCCCCTTCTACATCTGGCTAACGTGGGTCCAGGGGAATCGAGCCTCGAACTGGGGTCCTTAGGCTTCACAGGCGAGCGCTTAACCGCTAAGCCATCTCTCCAGCTCCTACCTGTTCTTATTTGAGCCAAAGTCTCTTTACTGATCTTGGAACTTTGCCAGCTTCCCCCGCCCCACCCCCAAGCTCCAGTGATACTTGGGACCGGGATTACAGAAACACAAGGCCACATCCAGCTGTTCATTTGGATCTTAGGGATAAAACTCCACTGGTCTCCCAGGCTGCCTCAGGCTCTCCTGCCAGCATAGTGCTCTTAATCGCTGAGCCATCTCTCCAGCCCCCTGTTCCACATTTATAAACCCATCTTTTTTCCAGTGATATTCTAATAAATGCTTAAACTGGTTAGAGATAAGGGGGGAGGGGAGAATGGGGTGCAAGATCCATTACTGACATTTACTGTTTGCTAACTTCCATGATGTAAACACTACTACAATGGCTGATCCAACAAACTACCAAATAGTTGGGAAAAACTGATGTCAACTGGCTCGCAAAATTCTTTGAAATGAGATAAGTCGGCCCCTGAGCCTAAATGAGCTGCCTGCTTCCGGCACACCACCACTTCTGTCTGGTTCCACAAACTGTCATTAAATCATATTATGACTGGATTTGAGAAGTTGTTTGGATTAAACATCCTAAAACATAGAAGAAGAGCATTGACTGATTCCCGCCCCCCCCCCACAACTGAACAGTCAAAATAGTTTTCAACCCTTGAAAGAACTCTGATTTATTCATTTACTTCCAGGAAGAAATGGAGTTGACATGATTACTTGGAATTTCCTTTAGGAGCCAGTGTGTTTTTGAACAAGAGGCTGTACTTGGGAGGTTTTCAGGCATTTTACTGCATCCCACTGATTTCACTGGCTTGCCCGATGTGAGAGTTAGTAAGCTCATGGGTCTGGGGTGCCCAAGGTGACAACAGCATTTGCCAGGGATGGAAGCAACTGTGTTTGTTAGGTAAAGGTCAAAGCAGACATGAAACTAAAGTTTAATAGACTATTTGTGAAAAAGTCCTTTTCTACTATGTCAAGGTCCAAAGTGCAGACATAGCACTTAGTGGGAGACAGTTTTGAACTTGGAGAGGGACGGACACAGACACCAACCCTGGTCTCGAAGGTATATAGATCTTCTCACTGACACTCCAACTGCTGGGTGGGGCTTCGTGGTGGGAGAGCAGAGCTAGGCAGAGCCCCAGAAAATGAGATGGGTAACTGGAACCACAGTAGCCTTAGGTAACACTGTGGGGGAAAGGAAACATGTGCAAATTCATGAAGACTGTGCTAACAGACATCCTGCTTTTTGGACTTGGCTATGAATATCTAAATTAGTGACATTTCTTTGAGTGATGGAAACTGTAGCCAAAGTGATATGAAAGGAGAGGGTGGAATACTGAGGTGGAGGGGGTCTAACAGGGGCGGGAGGTGGGGGGGGGTTGAGAGGGAAGAGGGGAGAATTAATCAAAACTAAGTTTGTATGAAAATGTCATGAGAAATCCGTTACTTTGAATGCTAATAAGAAGGAAAGAAGAAAGGAAGGAAGGAAGGAAGGAGGGAAGGGAGGGAGGAAGAGAAGAAGAGAGGGAGGGACAGAGGGAGAGAGGAAGGGGGGAAGAAGGAAGATATTTTCCTAGTGGGAACAGAAAGAATTTAAATATGGTAATCTTTCAAATAAAACATTTAAAATTTTATGTTTTTTTCCAAGTAATAATATTTCAAACAAACAAGGAACTCACAGATTACCTAAAGGTACCATTTAGCCCATTGTTTATTTCTGTCCAAGTACCATGATCAGATTTACTAAAAAGCAAAATATTGGCTCGTGTCCCTTTCATTAAAAGAATTATTAGAGCATAATTTTTAAGTCCATAAGAATGCTTTAACACAAGATGTTCTAATAGTCTGATAAAAGACCACACACACACACACACACACACACACACACACACAATCTCAGAAACCAAAAAGGGTCATACAAACATTTTTAAGTTCTCAAGTAGTTTTTTATTTTAAACCAGAATATATTCAAGCTTTCACAACCTTCTATTTCTTCAAAACTTGGCTACTTTTTGCAAGAGGAAGCCTACTTAGGAAACTATGACCACTAAATGGCAAATAGAAGGTTTGTGGATTTTTATACTTTTAGCTGAAATTTTAGAAATGTAACTAGTTCTTACATTTTGAAAAGTTACTCTACACAAGTTACAAATGACTTACTATACTATTTTTAATATTTTACGACTGTGAGACAACAGATACTAGTTTTGCACGTTATGAGCAACAGATAAAAAGAGAATCTTAATTGTTAACACTTAAAGACTCAAAACTCTACATAGACTTTCTAGTTATACTAAGCACCAGGAGACGCGAGGGCCACATTCCATATGTATTAGGCAGAACAGGAAATGAACCTGCAGGACAAGTTTTTCTTTCCTATTGTTCTCATAGTTTTATATGATTTATTTCCCGAGTTTCCCTCCTCCTGCTCTCTCAAGCTAACAGGATTAACTAAATACACTGCCTCTGCCCCTCCCTGAGCCTGGCTCAGCAGAGGGCGTGGGGAGCCTGCTTTGTGCTTACTTAGGGACTGAGCTGACAATTGGAAGATTTACCCTGGAAAATACAGAGCTCCATGGGCGGTGCTGGAATTTCCTTTGCCAAAAACTTTTTCTCCACCCTAGGAGAAAAGGCATCTGCAAGTTGCCGTACATCATGTCATATGACCTACTCATGGGAGCTGAAACTCTGATGACTGGCTATAAAACTTACAATCTTAAACTCACTAGCCCACATCTACATAGAACAGTCCTCAAGACATTCTTAATAATCACTGCCTGGTATACAGAAAATAATTGCTTAAAGTCAAGTCCCAATCACTGTTTTAGTCATCATCACATTCATTCCCGCACCCAAGATAGGTGTTTGGTGCCATGTGCTCATCACATGTTGGGTAAATAAAGGAAAAAGCATTTAAGTAGTGACCGAAAAAACTCGCAAAAAACAAAGTTTACCTGTCTAAGAATGTATGCGTGATTTTGGTGATACGATACTGGTTCTATAGCACAAAGATAACAAGTCAAGCACTGCTAAGCCAGTCTCAGTTCTGCATGCTAGACTGCTCTCCGGGCATCGTCATACAGTTATTCAACCAGCATTGGCCAAGCACTTCCCACGAGCAGGGGACTTCTATTCACAGGGACCCTCTTCTGGTGGCAGTCTCAATATGAATGCTGTATGGGGGAAAGGTGGGTGTGACCGCTTACTCGTGAGTGATTATAACAGTGACTACCATGGTAGAAGTCTGTTTGTCCAGGTGTTAAGGGCACACAATGGGCCTGGCCCAGGGAAGGCACTGAGCCTCACTAATTACTCAATCTACACCTTTACCGCAAAGATGTGGTGGTTCATTCAGAAAATACTGTGAGATTGTGGAATGCTTCCGCAACAAAGAAAAATTAAATTTCTGATCGTCTGTGATGAGTATTAACTATATTTTTGATTGCTGTAGCTTTTTGGGGAATAAGTGACAAATGCTTTAAAAAGTGCTCATTTCAAGTAAGCCGTCGTGTGAGTTCTGGTACGTGTATAGTGCAACACAAGCAAGTGTCAGAAAACCGAGAGAATCCCAAAGCATCCCAGCATATCTTCTTCCAGGAGCCTCTATCCTGAATCACTCTTGTCCCATCCCTGGCATTCAGCACCTACTGACATACTTTCCATGGGTGGTGATTAATCTTCATTATCAAATTGTTTGGATTGAGGAGCACCTAGGAGATTATAGAGCACATTTTTGTGTTTCTGTGATGTCATTTCTTAGAGAAGATTAATGGAGAGGAGAAGACCAAGCCTGAATGTGAACAATACCTTCCCATAGGCTGCGGCCTGGGTGGGATAAGGAAGAAGGAAAGACAGCCAGCAAAGGCACTGTGTCCATCTGTCTGTCTTTCTGTCTCTAATTCTCTCTCCTTTTCTGCTTCCTGGTTGCCATGATGTGAGCTGCTCTGAGTCACCTCACTCTCCCTACCACAATAGACTGAAATCCCTAAAACCAGGAAGAAAATAAATTCTTCCCTTACATTACTTTTGTCACAGTGACCAGAAAGCTAACATACCCTCCTTATAATTTTGACTTTTTGAAGTTTTATGTACATGGGGAAACACCATAGTCAGTTTTTTTTTTTAAGAGACAGAGAGACACAGAGAGAATTGGTGCACCAGGGCCTCATCCACTGAAATCGAACTCCAGATGCTTGTGCCACCTAGTGGGCATGTGCAACCTTGCGCTTGCCTCACCTTTGTGCATCTGTCTTCCTGGAGAGTTGAACAAGGGTCGGTAGGCTTCACAGGCAAAAGCCTTAACCACTAAGCTATTTCTCCAGCCTTGCGGTTTCTTTTTTATAACTGATTCTCTTAACTTTTTGTGTATGTGTGTGTGTTGTGTGCACGCCTGAGTGTGTGGATGTTCATGTGTATGTGGTTGTGTGTGTGTATGTGTGTATGTGTGTGTGCAAGTAGTGTGCATGTGTGAGTATGTATGTGAAGGCCAGACGCAGATGTTGGGTGTCTTCCTCAATCATTGTCTATCTTATTCTTTGAGACAGGGCCTCTCTGTAAACCAGAGCTCACCAATTCAGTCAGACTTGCTAGCCAGTAAACTGACCCCTGTCTCTACATCCCAGCACAGGGATTATTGGTATTCCCACCATGCCCTGCATTTTGGGTTCTGGAGATCCAAACTGAGGTCCTCATGCTTGCCTCATTTTTTTTTATTCATACATGTTGTCCCATGTAACTGTATTTTGCTCCCTTTTTGTCCTGAGTAGTCTCCCATTATATAGCTGCACCAAAGTTTGTTTACCTAGTTTCCAGTTACTCCTTTCACCTAAGAAATTTTATGAAACCCTGAGTATATACGTATATAAAACAGACACGCTTATATAAAACATGTACCAATAATTAATCATAAAAAATTTATGGCAGCCATGCATAGTGGTGCACATCTTTAAACCCAGCACTCAGGAGGCAGAGGTAAGAGGATTGTCATGAGTTTGAGGCCACCCTGAGATTACATAACAAATTCCGGGTCAGCCTGTACTAGAGTAAGATCCTACCTCAAAAAAACCAAGAAAAAAAATTATTTCAGAGGCTGGGGAGATAGCTCAGTGGGTAAGAAAGAAAGAGTGCTTGCTGCATAAGCACCACACACTATATATACTACACTCACATCAAGAAGGTAATTTATGTACTTAGTAAAGGCAAAAGAAAATTAGCATACTAATGAGATAAAGGTACCTACTTTTACATAAGTAATCGAATGTCATTTTATATCCATACACAGTAAAAAATGGTAGAATTACGTTTAGAGCCATTTGAACAATTGTGGGAAATTCTGTCCCAAATCCAAAGCCAAAATTCATGGAATGTTTTTTTTTTGTGTGTGAAATCCCAGTCAGTAATAATTCAAACAGTGCTTTCTAAAATCAAACATTTTAACACAAAGCAATACGAAGATATACTAATTTGATACTTCCATGCCAAAGAATGATGATAGAAAATATTTTTTAAAGTATTTTATTTTTACTTATTTATTTGAGAGAGAGATAGAGGAAGAAGGGGGGAGAGAGAGGGAGCGCACCAGGGCTTCTAGCCACTGCAAATGAACTCCAGATGCATATGCCACGTTGTGCATCTGGCTTACGTGGGTACTGGGGAATTGAACTTGGGTCCTTAGGTTTCACAGGCAAGTGTCTTAACTGCTAAGCCATCCCTCCATCCCTAGAAAAATATTAAAAGCCATTGTTTTCTGTAACTAAACTATTAAATTCCCATAGGAGCAGAACACCTTGTATGTAAAATGCAATTCATAGCCGGCAGTCATATGGAACCTGAAGTGAGGCGCTCCAGGCAGGGCTTGTTGGCCACTCCATGCACAAAGCATCCAGCCTCTGCCATAAACACCCTGGATTCATTACGTGTTTGATTTTGAATTAATTTGCGGTGGTTATGCACCGCAGTATTTTACAGCGGCCAGAGTTTTCATGGCCTGCACACTCACTCACGTGAACCCGTATGTAACCCCGGCGCTGGACAGGCAGGTACAGGTGAAGCTCGCTGGCCAACCAATCAGAGACTGCATGGAAAAGAAAGTGGGTGGCACCTGAAGAGCAACACTAGACGTTGTCTCCTGGCCAACATTCATACGTGCAACTGCACTCACATGTGCACCCACACGGAAAGTGTGTGCTAAGTCAACTTCTCACACACACACACAAAATGAACCCCGAGGTAAAGGTGACATGCAAGAAATAACAGTAGGAACAGAAAGTAGTAAAATGATGGCGAATTTACAGTTCTCTTCTATACCAACTAAACTATCAAACACTTAGCCTGATAAATTTAATAAATCACTGGCTGTACAAAATGGAGAAGCAGTTACATTTTTAACAGATGGTCAAATCTTGATTTTGATCAGGAGGAAGAAAGATGCACTAAATGATATTAGACTTAACCAGAAAAAAATAAAACTAACAGTGAACTTTCAAATCCATAAGTAACAGAAAGGGAATTAGGCAAAACTTCACTAATCCAAGTACTAGGGAAATATAATGACAGAGAAAAGTATTGAAGAGGACCATGCTAAAAAAAGATGACAAGGGCTGGAGAGATGGCTTAGCGGTTAAGGTGTTTGCCTGCAAAGCCAAAGAACCCAGGTTCAATTCTCCAGTACCCACGTAAACCAGATGCACAAGGTGGCATATGCGTCTGGAGTTTGTTTACAGCGGCTGAAGACCCTGGCGTGGCCATTCCAAATAAATAGATAAAATTAAAAAAATTAAAGGCAGAGGCCTACTATACAATAATGACAGACTAATTAACAAAATACACCATTTATCAAGAAGTGTGCCTCTGACATCAAAGCCTTGAAACATATAAACAAAAAGAAATGGGTTACAAAGATAAATGGACAAATATACACTAATATGGACAGATATATAATAATATGAAGAGATTTGAATATTGAACAAAACGTAATATGAGTAAAAACATTTTTAAGCTTACTGATGTGAACAGCCCAACAGTTCAAACTTGGTATAATAGACAGAAATAGAGACTAGAACTCAAGAAGAAACAGCAAACATAGAGCCTGAGAGTGCAAGTCAGTGGTAGAGTGCTTGACAAGCAGGTATAAGGCCCTAAGGTAGAAAGAAAAGAAAGAAAGAAAGAAAGAAAGAAAGAAAGAAAGAAAGAAAGAAAGAAAGAAAGAAAGAGAAAAATGACATATACAAATTAAGTAAATACTGAATCATAGGAAATATCTTAATAAATGTTAGAAAAAATTCATATTAAATACCTCCCAATCTCTGACTATCATCTAAGTTATCTAATTAAAGTAGAAATCAACAAGAGAAACTTAAGTGAAAATTCTCTCATACATTGTTGGGAATTAAAAAAAATACACTAGGAAACATCAGAAATCAAATTAAAATTTCCAAATTGTTTAAGAATAAACAACTGTAAAAACAGAACACATGGGAATGAAGCTCATTTGAGAAAGATTTATTCATGGAGAGAAGATACGATCATGCCCATGAATGAAGTATAGTTAAACCTTTGAATCTACAAGGGAAGGGAAAGAGGACAAACAAAACATGGTAAGAAAGGAAATCATAAAAATAAAGGCATCGATAAGACGAGTTTCAAATCACGAGAAGTGATTCACTGCTTTGGTGGGATTCAGTATTTTCTTTGGCTTTTTGGAAAGCAAGGCTGACCAAATATAGTAGGAGAATTTTACCTGTATGTGTGAGCGGAGAAAGTCACTGGAATGTAGGTGAAAATAATTTAAGATGAAAGAATTACATGGCAGTTATAAGAACTGAAACATCACTAGTAGGGAAGTCACTTAAAAGTTATTCTTAGGGGGCTGGAGAGATAGCTTAGTGGTTAAGCGCTTGCCTGTGAAGCCTAAGGACCCCAGTTAGAGGTTTGATTCCCCAGGACCCACATAAGCCAGATGCACAAGGTGGCGCATGCATCTGGAGTTCGTTTGCAGTGGCTGGAGGCCCTGGCGCGCCCATTTTCTCTCTCTCTCTCTGCCTCTTTCTCTCTCTGTCTGTTGGTCACTGTCAAATAAATAAATAAAAATAAACATATTTTTAAAATAAAGTTATTCTTGGGCCTGGAGAGATGGCTTAGCCATTAAGACATTTGCCTGCTAAGCCTAAGAACTCATGTTCAAATCTCCAGGTACCATGTAGCCAGACACAGTGATGCAAGCACACAATGTTGCCCATGCACACAAGGGGGCACATACGTCTGGAGTTCGTTCACAAAGGCTGAAGGCCCTGGCATGCCCATTCTCTCTATTTCTCTCTCTCTCTCTCTTTCTCTCTGTGTCTCTTTCTCTCTCAAAAAAAAAAAAAAAAAGTTGGAGAGATGGCTTAGCATTGCAGGCTTAGAGATACCTGCAAAACCAAAGAACCTAGGTTTGATTACCCCAGATCCCACATAAACCAGATGTATGTGCATGCATCTTGGACTTCATTTATAGTGGCTGGAGGCCCCTGGCAAGCCCACATTCTCTCCCTCTCTTTCTCCTTGTCACTCAAATAAATAAATGAAAATAAAATGTTAAAAAATTATTCTTATGCATGTAGGGAAGATACACGATATTTTAGTGTTATTTAACCAATTTATTAAATAGCAAGCATTCAATAATGAAAAACAGATGAAATTCTTACTGTTTATTTTTTAGAGTAAATATCTCATTGATTTTAGTTGTAGTACTCTTGTATCTTTAAAACTCCAATGGTTGTCTGAAACAAAAATAAGTAATTTCTTATGTTCAGCAGGCTTAATTTCAACTTGTCTTAACTTTTATGTTTCTGGTATTTTAAAACCAGGTGGGGGAAAGGTATCAGGTTAATTCCTAAAGAATGTGAATCTATACCTAAGAAATTCCTCCAAGTTAAACCAACCTCTGAGGAAAAGGCACATATTGAGGAGGTGTTTTAATATAAAGTGGATTTCAGTTAACTGCAAATTACTTCTCAATTAGGGAAGGCTGACACATTCTCCAAACAGAAGACGAATATGGTGGCTGAGAAAGTGGTGGCAGCCAGGCCACTTGCAGGTGTTCTGACTTCATCTTTCATCAGAACAAGATTTATTCAGGGAGAAATCATATAATTACACAATGAAGGAGTAGACGCACCAATGCTCTGAGAATATTGCCATTTTAAATGTAGCTTTCATTCCCTCAATTCTCCAAGTAGAGGTGCTCCAATTTTGAGACTTCACAGGGAAGCTTTTGTTTTCCTTTCTTTTCTTTTTTTCCTTCCTTCCTCCTTCCTTCCTTCCTTCCTTCTTCTTTTTTGAGACATGGCCTTATGTAGCCCAGGCTGGCCTTGAACTTGCTGTAGATCCCTTGAATTCCTGGTCCTCCTGCTCCAACTCGCCCAAGAGCTAGGATTATGGATGAGTCCCCATCCCTGGTCTATGCAGAGCCAAGGATTAAACCCAAGGCTTCTAGAATGTTAAGCAGGCACTCTACCAACTGAGCTCCATCCCCAGCTCCACAAGGAAATTCTTTTTATAAGCTAGAAAAGGGAGTAGGCAGTGCAAAAAAAAAAAAAAAAAAAAAAAAAAAAAAAAAAAAATCTTCACCCGAAAGGTTGGTTTTCTGGAGTTTTGTTTTTTTTGCAAAAATATCACTATACTTTAAAACTGCTTACCAATTTAGTAGAAAATGGTATACAGAGTTTGCTTTGCTATAAATATTTTAACCCCCACGTAAAGCCTCACAGATTCTACTATTTCTTCTGATTTCTTCTCTACAGGCATGTGCAGAGTGTTTTAAAACAACAACATATCCAGTGATTTGTTTCTATGAACCAATGGCAAACGTAATATTTAATTACATTTAATGATAGCATAGTTATCATTAACATGGGTTTCTAAGTTGGGCCTGTGTCCATAGGGTGATTATTTTTACCTTGTTCCTATGCTAAATAATATCTTACTTCATCTAGAGTGTCTCATGCTATGCAAAAACACTATGAATATTTTAGTCGTATTCTATTATTTATGTCCATATAGGAATATGTGGTGCCCAGAACTGATACTCTTACTGTAGTGTTTACAGTTCATGGCTCATTTTCTTCCTATCTTTTGTTGGGGCTAACCTAAAACCTTCGCTCTTAAGCCTCTGCCCATCTCTCCCTTCAGTTACTATCTAAAGGACTCCTCCTCCTTCAGGCTTTTATTTCCTATGTGTACTTAAATCGATTGTCAATGTCTTCTTTGTACTACTTTGATGTTTTGTTTTCTAGGAGGCATGCCACTTGGAAGCAAGATCATCCCGACCCTTAACCTATGTATCTCCATAGTAACATCCCCTGAGGTGTTTATCTCATGACTATTCATCTGTCACCTCCCTGGATTTAGTATCAGTTGGAGTGACATTATAATGCTAAGCAAAGCATTTGCCATTGTTACACTAGCAAAATCAGCACATGGTTGAGTGTCCAACATTCCGTACGGGAAGGAATGGTCTCTTTGACTCTGATTTGTGTCAGTACACTGCATAAACCCTTACAGATTCAACTTCAGAATCTCCTGAGCTTCAAAAATTTAAAGTCACTTTAAAATATATTCAGATCTGGGCATGGTGGCACACGCCTTTAATCCCAGCACATGGGAGGCACAGCATGGAGGATCGCCGTGAGTTTGAGGCCAGCCTGAGATTACCTAGTGAATTCTAGGTCAGCCTGGGCTAGAGTGAGACCCTACCTCGAAAAACAAAAATAAATAATAAATAAATAAATAAAAATATATTCAGAAGTATA
Source organism: Dipus sagitta (assembly GCA_036346955.1). Lineage (NCBI taxonomy): Eukaryota > Metazoa > Chordata > Mammalia > Rodentia > Dipodidae > Dipus > Dipus sagitta. The sequence goes on along the minus strand of CM070778.1, from coordinate 118,691,030 downwards.
AGCACACCTCCAAAATCACAGAGAAAGCAACAGGTTAGATATATTTTGCTATACAAATGTATGTTAAAATGTGCTTTTCATAGATCACAGATTCAAAAAATTTATGCAATGTAAACTGCAGCCCTGGCTAACATCCCTGCTGGTGTACCTCATCCAACTGGTCGGGAAACATTTTCAAGCCCTTCCTAAAATCAAGAAGACCTGCCATCGCAGTACCCATCGGCGAGGCTTTGTTAGTAGAAGTATAAGGTAACAACGTGGAATTTGTAAATTTACCTGACAGTTTCTATAAACATACACCTATACTATGACTCAGAAATTCTACTTGTCATTGGTCCAAAGTGAAAGAAAACATGTATCTATGAAAAGGCCTGTTCAGGAATGTTCATCACTGCTTGATTTAGTTTTGAGTTATGATTTTGCTGTATTGCCCAGGCTGGTCTCGAGCCCTCGGTTCAGTCCTTGGAGTAGCTGGGACTGCAGGCATGCCACCATGCTTACACAGCTCTATTCTTTAGTTTTCAGTGCTGAGGAGGACTCCGGCCTGATCTGCTACACAAGCATTCTACCACTGAGCTACAGTTATGAATTTCAGCTTTCTTTCTAACTGCCCAAACCTGGAACAGGTCAAATGTCTGTCACCTATGGGGACAGCCAAGACTCATCAATAGTGAGAAGAGAAAGCTCGGTGCTCAGCACCAGATAAGCCATCTCCATCACACTTTCCAGAGCTCCAGAAACATTGCCGAGGGTGGGAAGGTCATAAATGCTGATCTCACTGTTAGCCTGAGAAGTTTCTCCATAGATATGGTGGTAGACCCTGAAGAGACTCACAACTCATCAAAGCTGGAAATAAGAGGCTTTGGAGAGCTCAACACTAATCAAGACATCTCTATCAAGCCCTCCAAGACTCAGGGGGCATTGCAGAAGAGGGGGCAGAGAGACTGTAAGAGCCACACAGTGAGAAGGAATACTTTGGGACACTGACCTTCAACAAAATGACCCGTACACTCATGACCTAACAGTGGTTGTCATCACCCCCACTAAGCCTTCACAGTTCTGAGCCCATCAACACTCTGACAAGGAAGATGGAGGAGGAAAAAAGGATTCAGACATCACCAGAAGAGAGAAAGGACTATTTGCAAAGAGGAGGGTGCTCGATGGAAGTGAAATGGGGCTTGGGAACACAAAAGAGGGGACTGGGATGGGAATATAATCAAATTATAGTATGCTCATATATTAAAGTTCTCAATAAAAATATTTTTTAAAGAATTGAAATAAATGAATTCATTCATAGCAAAAAAAAAATGTCTATCATATAAAAAAATGTCGGGCTGGAGAGATGGCTCAGCAGTTAAAGGCCCTTGCCTGCTAAGCCTAAGGACCCAGGTTTGATTACCCAGGACCCACGTAAGCCAGATGTGCAAAATGGTGCATGAGTCTGGAGTTCATTTGTAGTGGCTGGAGGCCCTGGTGCATCCATTTTCTCTCTGCCTCTCTCTCTCTCTTAAATAAATAAACAAAAGTCTTTTTTTTTTTTAAGTCTATCGCCAGAATGGATAAACTATGGTTTATCCATTAATGAAGTATAACTTGACAATGAAACTGTGATGTGCTGCCTAGGCCCTCCCTCACAAGTAAAAGGTTTATTTATTTCTCCCAGCTGCCAGGGGAATTGCTGCAGACATCCCTCAGATGTCACCCGCTCTTAGGAGGGTTCCTCTGGCTGTCACAACAGTCTTTCTCAAAGTATCACTTTCTTTCTGGGACAGCAGCCCACATCCAAGTGCCCAATCAACATGAGGTGGTCACAATGGCCTTCAGGCCACAACTTGAGTCAACTCTAGGAGGCCACTCACCATTAAAGCTGACAATGGAGCCAGCCTGGGTAGCTGGTTATTTCTTCCACAGCTGAATCCTACTCCTTCCCCATCCATCTTTTGTTTTCAAGGGTACTCCTTAGCAAATACCCAGCATGCCAAGCTTCTTCTTTTTCCTGAGGACCAAGGCTGTGGGCACCAGAGACAAATCCTACCAACGAAAGGCCTTCAAAACAATTTCACCCATTTGAAAATCACCAAAGTGATTCCATGTCTAGAACCCTAGGACTGGAAAATTAATGTCTGGAGAGAGAGCTCAGTGTTTACCTCTGAACGGGGATTGACTAGAATGGACCTGAAGGATCTTTCAGGAGATGGAAATCTTACTGTATTTTGAGATGTAGACTACAGGGATGTATGCAACTGTCGGAACTCAATGACCCTTTTGTCTTAAAATATGGGCTTTTATTTCATTATAGTGAATTATATATATATATGTATATATTTTTTTAAGTTAAAAAAAGAAAGACTGCTGGGCATGGTGGCGCACACCTTTAATCCCAGTACTTGCAAGGCTGAGGTAGGAGGATCATCATGAGTTTGATGGCAGCCTGAGACAACATAGTGAATTCCAAGTTAGCCTGGGCTAGGGTAAGACACTACCTGAAAAAATAAAAATAAAATAAAGAAAAGCAACTGCAAGCTTGATTTAAACTTCTGTCCATGCAACTGACAAAATACTTAGATTTTCACTGGGGCCAATCAAGCCCTTGTTCCCTAGAATCCAGTTTTCTGAGCCTAAGTTTGGAAATTAGCATGTCTACTGTGCTCATCTTTCTGTGGTAACACAATTTAATAGATGTGCCCTTTTGGTTTGTCATTAATTAAAAATGTTATGCTAGTCAGTTATAGCTCCAAAGGCCTGTGGAAAGTCATGAAATTGAACTTTGTATGATGAATCTATTTATCAGTGATGCTTATCCAACTACAAATTCATCACCCTGCATCCTCATTTGGCACTGATGTCCCAGAACATTCTTGATCAGATTACAACACCATCCAATCACAAGCTCTTATAGCCAGAAGGACTTGAGAGATGTCTCCGTGTGGGGACCAGGAAGATTAACCTCACAGGTAACTTGAGTGGCCAATGTAAGGTCAAAGTAAGTCCCCAGTCTAGACAGGAGAAGACTTGACCGGAGGTCCCGGGGCACATCCAGCCAAGGCAACTCTGCCACAGTGTCTGTGTCTGTTGTTTTCTCTGAAGGTTAGCTGGAAAAGAAAGCTATGGGATGTATTTTAACCTAGAACTTCCCTTTACCACCCCTGCTAGTTCTCATTTTAAAGAAGTTTCCCACGTTCCTTTTTAGGATTTAAAGTTCAATTAGTGTGGGATGTGACGGTATACACTGGCAATCCCAGCACTTAGAAGGTGGAGGCCGGAGGAACAAGAGGGCAAAGCTAGTCTCAGCTACAGAGTGAAAGTGAGGCCAGCCCGAGCTACGTAAGATTCTGTCTTTAAAAAAAAAGAAGAAAGAAAGAAGAGGAAATTTTCAGTTAGTAGCTGTGGTGGTTTGATTCAGGTGTCCCCCATAAACTTAGGTATTCTGAATGCTAGTCTCCCCTGCTGATGGAGGTTTGGGAATTAACACCTCCAGGAGGCAGTATGTTGTTGGAGGCAGGCTTATGGGTATTAGAGCCAGTGTCTCCTTGCCATTGTTTGGCACACTCTCCTGTTGCTTTTGCCCACCTGATGTTGGCCAGGGGGTGATGCCCACCCTCTGCTCATGCCATCATTTTCCCTGCCATTGTGGAGCTTCCCCTCGATCCTGTAAGCCAAAATAAACCTCTTTTTTTCCCCCACAAGCTGCTCTTGGTTAGGTGATTTTTACCAGCAATGTGAACCTGACTGCAACAGTAAAGTGGTACCAAGAGTGGGGTTGCTGCTAGACACCTGACTGTGTGGCTTTGGCCTTTTGGAGCTGATTTTCAAGAGGAATCTGGAAGGATTTTAAACCTAAGAGATGGCTTGCAGTGCTATATGTACAGCTGATGAACTGTTCTGGTCAAAGTCAGACCTGAATGCAGTAAGAACTATGGACTGTGAGGTTTCACTTGTGAGGGTGAGGAAGAGCTTTGCCTGGACTGGGCTAGAAGCAGTTTGTGTGAGAGGCTTGCTGTGATGCCTGTGTCCTGAGAACTTGTGCAGGGTTGCAGTGCATAGAAATGGACTGGTGTGTGCAGAGGGGTATGGCACAGAAATGAAATCTTTGGGTCCAAACTGCTGCCCATTCAGCTGCAATTGAGAGATTACAACATTTGAGATTGGGCCAGCTGACCTGCACTGGGGCAACAGGAAGAATGTAGACTCTTTTGAAGGGGCCTGAGTGCTCAAGGAGTGTACTATTCTTTAAAGTCTGCTTTATTCCCCCCTTGGATTAACAAATTGGCACCCTACCTGGTATTATGGAGTGTAAGAAATGCAGGAAAGAGAGGGTCATTGAGTTTACAATACAGTCTTGTGTTTTGGAAATGGCCATGGGCAGTGTGAAGCAGGTTTGCTGGAGGCCTGCATGGAGACCCAGTGGAGCTATGAGGATGAACTATGGATTGCAGTGGAGACCCAGTGGAGATGTCCAGACAATGAGATGGCTGCTAAGGAAAGCTGCAGGCCCTAATGAAGTTTTCTAGGACTGTGAGTAGCCTAGCTGGAGGGGCAGAATTGGAACACTAGAGACTTGTTGCTGGCTAGAATTACCAGACTTGGATATTTGTCACTGCCTAGAGTTGTTGGACTTGAAGCTACAGAGTTTGATGTTTGCCCTGGTTGTTTTAAATCTTGTATTGGCTGAATATTTCTTTGCTATGTCCAATCCATCTTTTGCAGTGTGAATGTTTATTCTGTGCCATTATGGGTTTGGGGGAAATCTTTTTGGTATTATGGCTCAGTTAAAAGATCTTGGACTATGGGGATGTATGAACATCATTGGAATTGATAAAAAAAAATAAAACTATAGGGATTTTTAAAGTTGGATGAGTGCATTGCATTTTATATCATGTATGGTTATCAGTTTATGGGGCCAGGGGCAGAATATGATAGTTTGATTCAGGTGTCCCCTATAAACTTAGGTATCCTGAATGCTACTCTCCCCAGCTGATAGCAATTGGAAATTAACACCTTGTGGAGGCAGTGTATTGCTGGGGGCAGGCTTATGGGTGTTATAGCTATTGTCCCCTTGCCAGTGTTTGGCACACTCTCCTGTTGCTATTGTCCACCTGATGTTGGCCAGGGGGTGATGTCCACCCTCTGCTTATGCCATCATTTTCCCTGCCATTGTGGAGCTTCCCCTCTATCCTGTAAGCCAAACTAAACCTCTTCTCCGCCCCCCCCCCCAAAGGCTACTCTTGGTTGAGCGATTTCTACCAGCAATGCAAACCTGACTGCAACTGAGGCATTAAGGACTCTTCTTTGATATTAGCAGGGATTGAATTTTTGGCACAAAGGATAACAAATTAGCCCACCTGGGCCCCTCTGCTCTCTTCTCCCTGTCAAATGGCAATCTACAGAAGCAATTCTGGGGGAAATTATGTTTGTCAGCAGATAGATTTGATGAAGAAACTGAGGATATTTTTCTTAAAACATCCAAAGTTTTATTGAGATACAATTTACAAGGCATATAATTCACCTATTATGGCATACAACTGAATACTTTTAAGTATATTAATACAGTTCTGTAATCACCACTACAGTCAATTTCACGCTGTCACTACCACAACTAGAAATCCTGTGCCCACCAGCATCCCGCTCCATTTCTCCACAGTCCTCTCAGCCACAGGCAACCACTACTGCGCTGTCTGTCTTTAGAAATTCTGGATAATTTCACTCAGCAGAATGTTCTCAGGAGCCATTCCTGCTGTATGCATGTATCAGTACTTGTTTTTGTTTGCCAAACACATTCCTTGTAGGGTTACACTTCATTCTTCCACTCATCAGTGTGATGGACACTTGTGTTGTTTCTACTTTTCGGTACCGTGAGTAATGCTACTGTGAATTTCGTGGGCTGGTTTTTGGTGAATCTGTGTTTCATTGCTTGTGGGTATGGACTAGGATGTAATGAGTAAGATTGTCTGTCATATGGTGACTCTGATTCATTGTCTGAGAAACTGAAAAGCTGTTTTCCAAAGAGCCTGCACCATCTGACAGTCTTACCAGTGGCTGATGAGGGGTTTAATTTCTCCACATCCTTGCCAACACTTGTTTATCTACCTTTTTGAAGATGGCCTTCCTTTCTAGACATTAGGCAGTGGTATCTTATTAGGGTCTTGATTTGCCTTTCCATAAATCTAATGTTGACAACTTTTCATATGTTTATTAATAATTTGCATATCTTCGTTTAGAGAAGTACATATGCAAATAATTGGACTGCTTAAACTCATGTTATCTTTTTATTATTGCATTATAATTGTTCTTTACACATTCTAGATACAAGTTCTTTGTTAAATGTATGAATTATCAGTCCTGGGCTAGAGAGATGGCTTAATCATTAAGGTGCTTGCCTGCAAAGCCTAAGGACCCATGTTCAACTCTCCAGATCCCATGTAAGCCATACACACAAAGGTGAGGCAAGCACAAGGTCACACATGCCCACTAGGTGGTGCAACTGTCTGGAATTCGATTGCAGCAACTGAGGCCCTGGCATACCAAATCTCTCTCTTGCTCTATCTAAAATAAATGACAAGTTTTTCAATTATGAAAGCCTTCCATTATCTGTTTTTTACCACTTTTTCTTTTTTGCATGTATGCGTGTGTTATGTGTGTGCATACGTGGGCACATGTGTGTACGTGCATTTAGAGGCCAGACACTGGCATTGGGTGTCTTCCTCAATTTCTCCCTCTTTTTTTAGGACTGAAGCAGGGTCTCTCACTGGATACCAGTGCTTGCCAATTTGACTAGTAACGCCGGTCAGCTTGCCATGGTGACTCCTGTTTCCACCTCTTAAGTGCTGGGATGACAGGTAATGACCATGCTCACTCCACAGTTTTGTAGGTGCTGGTCGTCTAAGTTCAGTCCTCATGCCGGCACAGCCAGCGCTATCCACTAAGTCATCTTCCCAGCTCCTAGCAACGTCCTTTGAAATACAAAGATCTTAATCTGATGATGTTCAAATTATTCCTTATTTGTTTCTTACGCTTATGTTATGTTAATAAAACTGTTGCTTAATCAAAGCTCATCCAGGTTTATTCCTATGTTTTCTTCTAAGTGTTCTATACTTAGCAGATACATTTAGGTTTCTCATCAATTTTGAGTTAATTTTTAAAATATTTTACTTATTTATTTGTGAGGGAGAGAGAGAGAGAGAGAGGCAGATGAGAAAGTGAGAGAGAGAGAGAGAATAGGTGAGCCAGGGCCTCTAGCCACTGTAAATGAACTCCAGATGGTGTGCCACCAGTTGACATGGATACTGGGGAATCAAACCTGGGTCCTTAGGCTTCTCAGGCAAACACCTTAACCACTAAGCTATCTCTCCAGCCCAAGTTATTATTTCATATGGAAAAAGGTAGGGTTTCCACAGCATTTAAAAATAATTTTGGGCTGGACAGATGGCTTAGTGATTAAGGTGCTTGCTTGTGAAGCCTAAGGACCCCAGTTCAATTCCCCAGGACCCACGTTATCCAGATGCACAAGGGGGTGCATGCATCTCAAGTGTGTTTACAGTGGCTGGAGGCCATGGCGCACCTATTCTCTCTATCTGCCTCTTTATCTCTCTCTGTCAAATAAATAAATAAATAAATAAATAAATAAATAAAGTAAGTGTTTAAAAATAAATAAATACAAGCTAGGCGTGGTGGCGCATGCCTTTAATCCCAGCACTGGGGAGGCAGACGTAGGAGGATTGCCATGAGTTCGAGGCCACCCTGAGACTACATAGTGAGTTCCAGGTCAGCCTCGGCCGAGTGAGACCCTACCTCGAAAATAAATAAATAAATAAATAAATGCATAAAAATATTTTTCTTTCTTAATTTACTTAGTTATTTACTTATTTATTTTGAAGTGCTGGGAATCAAAGCCCAGGGCTGTGCTCCTGTTAGGCAAGGGCTCTACCACTATGTTCCGCCTTCACCTTATTCTGACAGCATGTGAATGTCTATTTGCCCTGTTACTGTCAGCTGATGAGGTGGTTTTGTTTCCATTGAACTTCCTTGACGTCCTCATTAAAAGTCAGTGTTTCAGGGCTGGGGAGATGGCTCAGCAATTAATAATTCTTTCCATGCTCTGTGTCTAGCATGCACACAGTGTACACATATACTACATCACACACAGCACACTCGTGTGCAGCAAAAATGTCAATATTCCGCGGGCTGGGGAGGTGGCACAGTGGTTACAGGTGCTTGCTTGCAAAGCCTACAGAACTGGGTTTGAATTTCCCAGTCCCCACATAAAGCCAGAAGTACAAAGCGGTGTATGCGTCTGGATTTTGTTCTCAGTGACAAGAAGCCTTGGTGTGCCCATACACACACTAACTCGCTCTCTCTCTCTGTCTTACAAATAAATAAATAAAAACATCTTTTCAAAAGTCAATATTCTATACATGTGAGGGGTTATTTCTAGAGGCTCAGTTTATTCCATTTACTCCACATAAAAATGACTCCCAGTTGGGAAGCTACATGAACTCAAATCAGACCATTAGTAAACTATATCTTCAAAGCCCTAAAACAAACTGCCTTCTTTTCTTACCCTTCTCCCTCTTCTCCACAGTGAATTAAGGTAAAGAATATGGCAATAACAGTGGAGAAAGGATCCAAGGCAAAGAAACGGAGTTCCAAGGCAGAGGGAAGCAGAACTGCTTCATCAGGTAAGAGTGGAAGGACCAAGTCACTGGCTTCGCAGCAGTTTTACCCAAATGCAGAGGCTAACCTCACAGCAAGAGCAAGCAGGAGTCAGCTTCCTGACGCGTGCTGTGACGGGCCTTGCTGTCAAAGGACCAAAGTTCATTTGCCCTCTGGGAGCCCTGGATCCAGGAGCATGCGGAGAAGGTGCTGTGTCAGGAAGGTGTTACCGTGTGCAGTGGGGTGCAGCGTCCTGCTTGGGAAGCTTGACCATCACTTATAGAGGGAGGGCCGTGGCTGCTGGAAGCATCTGGTGCTTTCCAATGGTCTGCTGTGGAACTTCAGGCCTATTTGGCCTGAATACCACAGATGAGTGGGTCCTGCTCATGAGCTATGCATTATGTACTAGAATGGCTGCTTTACACACACACACACACACACACACACACACACACACAGCTTCATTAGAGGTGTGGCAGCCAAAGGTTTGTCTGCAGGTGGGCGTACAGCTTATGTGAGGATCAATGACATGTTGTTTGTGGCAAAACCACCTCAGCTTTTATTACCTCACAGGTAATTCAGGAAGTGTGAGGCCAGCTCACCAGCATCACAGGGGCAGGTGGCACACTTGGGTTCCTAGAACCCCAAGCTTGGCAACAAAAACTGAAAACTGACTCAGCTTGGAGGGAATCTATCTGCTGAAGAAATAACAACATGTAATCCATACATCTCATGAGGAGAAACCCAGCCAGCCTGGCTCCCATGAGAGAAGGATTTTCACTGGAGAAGCACTGGCTCCAATTCCCTTCGGCTGAAACCATCCAGCACACAGCACAAGAAGCAGAGATCAAGTGCCCTTGTCTGGTGCAGTTGGAAGGACTTCTTTGGCTTAGAATTTTTTTTTTTTTAAATTTATTGCGAGTCAGGTGTGGTGGCGCACACCTTTAATCCCAGCACTCGGGAGGCAGAGGTAGGAGGATCGCCATGAGCTCGAGGCCACCCTGAGACTACATAGTGAATTCCAGGTCAGCCTGGCCTAGAGTGAGACCCTACCTCAAAAAACCGAAAAACAAAACAAAACAACAACAAAAAAAGTTTATTGCGGATTTTTACACTGACTCACAAAACAAAAACCAGACCAAACATAGTTCATTTTCTTGACAAAAACATGGTAGGAAATGCAGCACATTACCAAGTAGTACCTTCAACCTCCTTTGGTCAAATATCCTGAAGTTCTTTCACAAAGTTCCGCCCTGCTCCGAACAGATCCCACTTCAATTTGTACATGAACAAGAATTGAAAAAGTCTATCGATATTTTATTTTATTTTTTAAATTAAAGTTTAAAACTTCATTAACATTTTACATAATCCTGTCACACCACCCTGTTTATAAACCCTCTCCCCTCCTTGCCATTGAACCCCTTCTTCTTTCCTACTGTTCCCTCTTCTATCTAAACGTCTTTTTTTCTTTACCTTCTTCCATCATACACGATAACCCGTTGATGAGCCCAACATTATGCAGCTCTTGTGTAGTTAACGACAGCCTCCATGAGGTCATGAGTTCAATGACCACTTTGTGTCTGGAAGACCGTGTTCCAAAGCCCTCCTCCTCATCCTCTGGCACTTACATTCTTGTTTTAGAAAAATATATATTTTATTTATGTATTTGAAAGAGAGAGGGAGAGAGGAAGAGGCAGATAGAGAGAGAAAATGGGCACAACCAGGCCCTCCAGACACATGTACCACCTTGTATATCTGGGGTACGTAGGTATCGGGGAATCAAACCTGGATCCTTAGACTTCACAGGCAAGTGCCTTAACTGCTAAGCCATCTCTCCAGCCCAGCTTACCTTTTTTTTTTAAAAAAAAAAACCTAACATTTTAAAAGCAGAAGCAAAAAGCCTAATTATTGCGTCTATTAAAATTTTCCCTGATTTGAGAGTATCACATACGCGTGGAGGTCTTATCGCTCCACCGTTGGGAGTGAATGTCAACAGTCACATGAAGACACTCCTAAAGAAGGGCGTGCTGTCCCCTCGGGAGAAGGGCCATCATGGACTTGTGCTGGTACTTCACCACACAGAGACCCTTGGAGACTCAAGCGGGGACGAGGGGAAACACACACATTCCAGAGACATGCAGCATAGAAAGAAAGAAAGCGGGGATCGATCGCCCGCCTGTCTGAAGGGCCCCTTTCACGACTCTGCTTCAGCGTCAGGTCTGTAGGGGGCCTTCCTGTCAGATCGCAGTCCTGCAAGAAGCTGTGAGGTTCTTCCCATTCCGCCTCAGTCAGCTTCTCTGGTCATTCCTCCCTCAGCTCCCCATCACAGCCTTCTCTCCCTCCACTCAGGCCCCTTGCTGTTTCCCTTCCCACCTTCCTCCTGTTCTTCTCCCTCCCATGACTCCCAATTTGGAGACAACTTGGTCCCTGCACCATGGCCTTTCATCATTTTCGTTGAATTCTCCTGATAATCTACCTAGAATTGTGATGTGCTCTTATTAATTAATAAGACAAGGTAACTAGGGCTGGAGAGATGGCTTAGCGGTTAAGATGCTTGCCTATAAAGCCAAAGGACCCAGGTTCGAGTCCCCAGGACCCATGTAAGCCAGATGCACAAGGGGGAGCACACATCTGGCGTTCGTTTGCAGTGGCTAGAGGCCCTGGTGCACCCATTCTCTCTCTCTCTCTCTCTCTCTCTCTCTCTACCTATTTCTGTATCTCTCTCTCACTCAAATAAATAAATATAAATATTAAAAAAAGATAAGGTGACTAAATAAGTCCCCCTCCATTCCTAACACCCTTTCCCATGTCTCAATACCCATCATTGATTCTGCCCAGGCTCTGCCTTTCCTTGGCAATAAGAAGGAGACACAGGGAAGAATTTTCGGCAAGCATGGCAGTTCATTTTAACACTCCTATTAGGAGTTTTGTGCCAATCACCAATCAGATAGTAAATCCTCTGAATGAGCTAAGTGGACACCGAGTGCTATTACTCGTCCAGCCCACACACAGCTCTCAGGCTCCACATCTGTCTCTAGGGCACAGCAGGAGCCCCTCACCCACTTCCCTAGTTCCACAGGGGTCAGTCCACAGCCTGTGCTCCCGTGAGATCCTCTCTCTCTCTCATCAACTCAATCCTCTGCCGGTTTGCTATCACGTACGTAAGTCACAGAAGAGGGTTTTAAGACTGTGCAGTGGGCTATAGGGCCTCCCGAGTGGGTCCTGGCTGGCATTTCTTCTCATTTTCTCTCCATGTGCACTGTCACCCACCCTTGCTGTCTACACTTGTCTTATTAGTGTTCCCGAAACAGACGCTCGCTCTGGGGACTTGACACTGGCTGTTCCTTCTACCCGGGCACCTGCATGGCTTTCTCCTCCTTCGTCGCCTTCAGTCAAGCTTTCTTTTCAGCTAAGAAATTTTTTGGCGAGATCTTGCCTGGCCTTTTACATCAAGGTGAAATTCCCGTGACTATTGCTGCTTTCTGTAAAACAGTTTCCTCTTCTTGGATCGCTTTCTTTGACACAGGTCTCCTGCCGAACCTAGAGCTCATCGACTCAATGGGTGTAAGTAACTAGCTAGGGCGCCCCTGGGAGTCCCCGTGTCTGTCTCTCCAGCACTGGGATTACAGATGCTCACCATAGTATCGGGCATTTTATGTGAGCTCTAGGGATCTAAACACAGGTCCTCATACTTATCAGCCACACTTTTACCCATTGGGCCGTCTCCGCCAGCCCTCGTTGTTACTTTAAGACAGGGCCTTATGCATCCAGACTAGCCTCAAATTCCCCATGCAGCCCAGGGTGACCTTTAAACTTCTGATCCTCCTGCTTCAGCCTTCTAGGTGCGGGGACTTCAGGTGTGCAATGCCATGCCCAGTTTTATTAAGGGAATTTTGAGAGGGCCAAATGTTATTGGTTAACAGGAGTCAGGTTACCCTGAGGTCATAGAAGTTTTCTTATCTGCAAGATAGAGCTATTACCCACATCACAGAAAGGAACACACACTACGATGACAGACGATCCTTAGAGCATGTGCAATCATTTAAATATTCTCAATTGTCCCCTTAGGTTACCAGCAGCTAGTCACTGTGAGATGCTTGATGGCATAATAGGGACCTCAAGTAATTCTGTGTTTTTAATCCCTTAGGGGAAAAAAATGGAGAACCTTCTTAAAAACACATCCAAGGTTGGAGAGATGACACAGCAATTTAGATCCTTGTTTGCAAATCCTGATGGCCCCAGTTCAGTTCTCCAGTACACATGTAAGCCCAGATATACAAGGTGGCGCATGTGTCTGGAGTTCATCTGCAGTGGCAGTGAGCCCTGGTGCACCCATACTCACTCTCTGTCTGTCTCTCTTAAACAAACAAACAAAATAAATAAATAGATCTATCTAAACATTCTTTACAAGCAGAGCTTACCCCACTGTGACCACTTATGATGTGCTGATTGTGGAGAATGATTACAAGACTATTATTTTGGCACAAACAACAACAACAAAAAAATGGAAATAGTTACTTCTTTTTATTCAAAAGGTAAGTTCTAGCTTTGCAGTTAGCATGCTGGACATAACTTCATGTCAAGAGAGACAAACGGCTTTCTGCGTATTTTTTTTTTCCCCTGCTGTTCAGATGTTAGTGCTTGAGGGAAATTCCTTGAGATACACAATGAGCAGCCTCAAATTCTCCCCTCTCTTTGGTCAAATTTAAAGCTGAAGTCAGAGTGCACCTACCTTCTCGCCATCTCAAGAAAAGTGAACTTTGAACTCTCCTGTGTCCTACTCCATAAATTCAGGCTGGGGACCATCGTTCCTGTGCACCGAGAAATCGTGCAAAACAGAAAGCCCCTTCTCCCCTTCGATTTGAAGGGTGAGGTGATGGCCCAGGAGCCATGCACAGTGTGGTATGGAAATACATGGACGGGGCTGGGGAGCGGCTCTGTGGAGAAAGTACTCACTGCACAGGCACGAATCCCGGGGTTCACATGCCCAGGACCGTCATGAAGCTGGATGTAGTGGGGAACATCTGTAATCTCGGTGCTTCAGTAGTAAGATGGGAGGCAGAGACAGGAAAATCTCTATAAGCTCGTGGGCCAGCTAGCCTGACATATTCAGCAGAAAATCACAAAGAGATCCTGCCTCCAATACAGATCTGCAGCCATGCACCGGGGCGTGGCGGGCAGGCGTCCCTCCACACACACATAAATAGATTTTTTTTTAAATTAAAGAATTAAAAAAAATTAGATACATGGCTATGTATCTCCCTGGATTTGTCAAATAAAGTCAGGCATATCTCATAGGTCTATCACACATTAGCTACGATAGGTATTTGGCAGCCACTAAATCCATGTATTTATTATTTCATATTGAATCTTGGTTTTGACATAGGGTTTCACTATGCAGCCCAGACTGGCCTCAAATTTACTATGGAGCCCAGGCTGCCCTTGAACTTACACAGCAACACAGCCTCGGGACTGCAAGTGCTATGGTTACAGGTGGGCGCCACTACACCTAGCTTAAATTCAGTTATTTTAAAGTCAATAAGCTTTAAATGGTTTTGATATTACCATTAGGTAATATCTATTCTATTTAGGGTTTTTTTTTTTGCATGTGAGTATATAGTAGGTAGGGTGGTAGTGTGTGTGTGTGGGTGTGTGTGTGAGAGAGAGATGTGTGGTGTATGCATGTGTACGGGTAGATGTGGTGCCACATGTATACGGGGGTCAGAGGTGTTCCCCTCCAGCGCTCATCCCCATGTTCCCTTGAGTCACAGTCTCTCATTGAGTCATCTTCGTGAGCACCAGCCCATTACCTGGTCCCTGCTCCCCACAGGACTAGGGTTACAGATGGGTGTGGCCACATCCAGCTGTTGACATGGGGGCTGCGAATCAAACTCAGGCAGTCTCAGTCCGCCCCACCCCCAGGCCTCCAAGCTTTCTACAGGAAGTACTCAGCCAATGAGCCTGTTTGTAGAGGTTTGCAAGCAGGACATGGCTTGTAATGTTGAACAGTGACTGACAAAATGGAAATGAACTCTGCACTTGGGGACCCCATTTGAGCCTGGTCCGTGTCTCTGTGCCTCTTCTGTGACCTCAGACATGTCAGATACTCAATGGACACCTGAAGGATTTTTTTTGGGGGGGATACATCTGATAATTTAGAAAAAGTGTGTTTGCCTTTGTTTCTGCAAAGGTATTTAATACTCTGCAGCTTCAAAAAAAAATCTTCTTTTCATCATATTTGTGTGTGAAAGAGAAAGAGACAGAAAGAGAGAAACAGAAAGAAAGAAAGAGAGAGAGAGAGAGGTGTACCTGTTCATGTGTAGGTGGGTGCATGCCATGGTGCTTGTGTGGACTGCCTGCGTCAGGATAGCTAGCCTGATAGCTTCTTGGGGATTCGCATGTCCCTGCCTCCTATCCCACGAAAGGCATGCTGGGATTGCACACATTTGTGCTACAGCATCCAGGTTTATGAATGGGGTTCCAAATACAGACACTCATGCTTAACCAACGAGTGCTTTATGCTCCGAGCCATCTCCGCAGCCTCTCCCTTTTACCTTTTATAATGGAATGCTATAATGCAAGTTTAGGTAGTCAAGTCTTTCAACTATTTCTTTGAATGTCTTTTAAGGTTAGTGTCTCATTAAGGAATGTCATTCATACACTAATGGTCTGAAAATACACTTTAAACTATTTTCACTTTTGATTTTTTTTTAAGCTGTGTATCCTTAATTCATCTGTGATTTCGCTTTGTGCATGTGGTAAGCAGGGATACAGTTTCCTCCAAATTGTTAAGTAGCAAGACCAAAACTTCCTATTAATAATTTATTCTCTATGGATTTAAAGGACATTATTATAAATCTTTTCAGGTATCTACAGTCTCAAAAATGGGAAAGATAGAATTCTACACATTAGCATAATCATTATTAATATACAGCACCAGAGAATTTTCCCTATGAGGTTTCTCTATGAGAAGCCTACCTATTAGTAATGCAACCATGACAGGTACTTTTACTGTTTTATTTAAAAAAATACTGACTTGAGTGCATATATAGGTATGCCAGAATCTTTTGCTTTGCAAATGAATGCCTTCCAGCTTTAGGTGGGTGACTGGGGAATTGAACCCAAGCTGACAGGTTTTGCAAACAAGTGCCTTTAACCACTGAGCAATCTCCCCAGCCCTTGCTTTTACAGTTTTCTAATCATGCTTTTTATCTTGGGAATAACATGAATTGAGAAATAGCCCTTTCCAACAGCGAGTTTAACTTTAAGTAAACAACCTATGCCTTCCTTTATGTTAGGAAAACAAAATAAGCCTGAAATGCTTATGAGCCTCAGTAAATGTCATGAAAGCTCATTTGTGGCTAAATGGCATAATTAAATAGACTTTAAGCCATAGAATTGTGCAAAATTTCAGTGTATTTAAACATTCCTCAACAAATAAGTTGACTTTTCCTACCAATAGAAGAGGAAAAGTGTGAGTGCATAATCGCTTAAAATATTAGCCATTCTACATGAATTCCTGAAATTGGACTTTATTTAAAATCCAGTAATTTATCTTTAATGAGAAAGACTTCGAGATGCTTATTCTTCGATTAGAAATCATGCTGCCTCTAATCTCTTTTGATATCCAGCAAGCAACGTGGCGTGAGGCGCACAGAGGAGCCTGTACAAAGGCGCAATGCATTGTGATGGATTACCCTCCTGGTGCCCGACTTAATATCAATGCATCTTGGAAACAGAGCACGAAATTGCTGCGTGGAAGTTCAATGTGCATCTCAGGTTAAGCATTCAACATCCTAAAGAGCTGGCTTGAACATACCCAGCGGTTTGATATTACATGGCAAGCAAAAGCGGGACTTAAATGTTAAATGTTGTCTGGAGCTGAATATTCATGAGCTCTGCACGTGATCACTGTGAGGTTTCACTCCGTCCACCTTTCTTCACATCGGGACTGTACAGATCTAACAACAGCCAGGTGACAGAACGCTGCTATCATTAATGACTTCTATCCAAAGGAATGTGACTAAAGGTTACTGAATTCAAAACTTAGCTAAGCCCACATGCCAATTATGTTTAGACCATAGACAATTGTTATGCATAACTTGTTCACAATGTGACCCCATTCACTGATTTTTTTAAAAAATAATTTTTAAAATTGACACACTAATTTTTTTTTTTCAAATAGAGGTTACACAGAATTTAGCCATGAGGGGCTAGAGAGATGGTTCAGCAGTTAAAGGCACTCGCTTTCAATGACTGGCAGCTCAAGTTTGATTCCCCAGTACCTATGTAAAACCAGACACGCAAAATGATGCATGTGTCTGAGGTTTGTTCTGGTCTTTATCTTTTTCCTTCTTCCTCTTTCTCCCTCTCTCTCCTTTCTCTCTCTGCTTGAAAAGATGTAAAAATTAAAGCAAAAACAAAAATAAAAATTAGCTTGAGGGGGCTGCTGAAAAGACAGCTCAGTGCACAAGAGTGCCCGAAGGCGAGGGGCAGAGACAGGAAGATCTTAGGGTTCTCTGGTCAACTAGTCCAACTGCAAAACAAGGAGCTCCAGGCTCAGTGAGAGACTCTGTCTTGGGGGGATAAGACAGAAGAGTGACAGGGAGAACACCCAACATCCTGTGTCCTCTGCACACACGTGCATAGGCATGCATATCTGCGCACGCGCATGCGGGCACACACACACACACACACATACACATGCAAGCACACTAAAATAATAAAATCTGGCTTGAAATGATGTCTATTACAATACACTTCTGAAGCCAATCAAGGAGTCAGGGAGTGTTTTATTTATGAAATATTTTCCCCTGAGTATCTGTGTAAGCAAGATGTGCCCAGTAGTGCAATCATGGTATGTCTGTTATGGGGGTGACCAACTGCTCTCTGATTGGATTTGAGGCCCACTCCATGGAGGGAATTCATGCCTAATACTGAAAACTTAGTCCAAAACCTATGGTGGGGGGCTGGAGGGATGGCTTAGCGGTTAAGGTGTTTGCCTGCAAAGCCGAAGGAACCAGGTTTGATTCCCCAGGACCCACATTAGCCAGATGCACAAGGGGGCACATGCATCTGGAGTTTGTTTGCAGTGGTTGGAGGCCCTGGCACACCCATTCTCTCTCTCTCCCTCTTTCTCTGTCAAATAAATAAATAAATAAAATTGAGAAAAAAAGTCTTTTTTTAAAAAAAAAAAGAGCAAAAGGGATCTATTATGCCAACTAAATTGTCCTTTAAACGTTCATGTTTACAGCTATATATTAATGCTGCTCTCACATTTAGTTACAGAAACTTCTCTTTTCACATGGCAGTCACTACCAGGGTGCCTCAAAATTTCACTGAAGTGAGGGTTGGAGAGATGGCTTAGTGGTTAAGGCACTTAACTGTAAAGCCAAAAGACCCAGGTTTGATTCCCCAGCACCCATGTAAAGCCAGATGCACAAGGTGATACAGGCTTCTGGAGTTCATCTGCATTGGCTGGAGGCCCTGGTGTGCCCATTCTCTCTCTCTTTCTCTCAAAAATAAATAAGATATTTTTTTAAAAATTCACTAAAGTGCTGAGAAGAATGGGGGTGGAGTGAGTGAGACATCTCTATCACACCCTCCAAGGTTCAGGGCCCATTAGGGAAGAGGTAGCAGAAAGAATCTAAGAGCAAAAGGATGGGGTTGAGGGCTTGGGAAAGCTGTCTTCTAAACACGATATGGCGGTTGCACTTATGACCGTCACTACCTGCACAAGACCTATATAATATGAGGAATATGAGCAGCCCCCCAGAAGAAATCAAACTAAATGAGGGGCTAGTTGGAACGAAGAAGAGGTTCAGGGTTGGAGAGATAGCTTAGCGGTTAAGGCATTTGCCTGTGAAGCCTAAGGACCCAGCTTCAATTCTCCAGTACCCACATAAGCCAGATGCACAAGGTGGTGAATGCATCTGGAGCTCGTTTGGTGTGGCAGGAGGCCCTGACATGCTCGCTCTCTCTCTCTCTCTCTCTCTCTCTCTCTACCTGCCTCTCTCTCAAATAAATAAAATATTTTTTAAAAAATAAAATAAGGACGGCAATCATGGTGATTACGACTTATGCTATTGACCACAACTTAAGTAATTTTCTTCTACAGTAACCGTGTGTCAAATAAGGTCACGTTCCGGCTTGAAATTATATCTCGCAAATACTTCTATAGCCAATCAGAGAGTCAGTAAGTATACTGTTTGTGAAATATTTTGCCCTAAAATCTGAGTAAGCAGATATCTATATTAATTTCTCCACAAATGGTATTTCTATATATTAATGGTATAATTCATAATTATACATTTATATAATTATACATTTATACATAATTATAATTATACAATTATACATTATACATTTATATTTATGGATTCTGGAAGGACACAACTCATAAGTCAACCCTGAGCACAAGCAATGAAACAAGCTGTGTCTAAAACAGAACCTCGGAGTGTTACACTGCTCATGACAATTCTGAAGAGAGGAAGTTGAGGTTCAAGTCAGTTTTCTTTGTGAAGCTGGCTCACTTCTCTTCACATAGTTCCTCACTGCTCTGACCCACCAATCACCTCTTTCAGGCTTTCAACATACTTCTAAAGTCATGTTTAGATGCTCTTGCAGACAATAAAGAACATTATTATCCAGTAACAATGCAGTACAGAAGCTGGGTTCTCAAACTGAACAGGGCATGGACTGAAACACTTCTTATTGTGACACAGAATTGATATAAATTCAGTGAACCTTGACTTTACCTGTGATCTGGGAATAGAGTATGTGAAACAGAGAAGGTATTTGATTCTAAAAGGTCAAGGGGTAATTAGAGTGCACTTGACCCCAGGGCAGCTATACATACCTGCCCTTTATGTACCTCTCGGCCATGTGTGGGTGACCAGTGCACAAATAACTAGGTATTCTTCAGAAGAAAGCTGAAAATGCAGAACTGAATTCCACCTAAGCTGTGTGCGTCAGTTTCCTGTGGCTATTACAACGACTGATCACAGACTTGGTAATATAAGAACAATTCCCTTCTTCCCAGTTGTTAGGGGGTCATAGGTCTGGAGCGGGGCTCCTTCAGAAGAACCTAGGGGTGGACCCTTCCCTGCCTCCTCAACCTCTGGGGGCTCCTGGCGGTATTCCTTAACTTGTGGCAGCAGCATTCCCAGTCTTCACTTCCATCTTCACATGATGCCATGGTTTGAACGTGTGTCCCTTCCAAAACCCATGCTGATATTTAATTACATCGTAATAGTATGAAGAGGAAGGACCACCTGTGGTTTGAACGTGTGTCCCTTCCAAAACCCATGCTGATATTTAATTACATCGTAACAGTTTAAGAGGAGGGACCGCTAAAGGTGATTAGGCCTTGGAAGTTCTCTGTGCATGGATGGAACTGGTGATATGATCAAAGGGCAAGTTAGTCCCCTCTCATTCTCTCTGTGCCCTCCTGCTATGTTATGATGCAGGAAGAAGTCTTTCATCACATTCCAGAGCCTTGATCTTGGGCTTTCCAGATTCCAGAACTATGAGAATACATTTCTAGTCATTACACACCATCCAGTGTTAAGTATTCTTTCATATCATCACAAAACAAACCATAGCATTGCCTTCTCTCTCTCTCTCTCTCTGTGTGTGTATCTCACCCACTCTTCTGTCTCTCATAAGAACATTTATCACTGGATATGACATAAAGGCCACCCCAAAGAAGAATCTCTTTTCAAAATCCTCAAGTTGATTACATCTGCAAAGACTGATTTTTTTTTTTCTTTTTCTGAACGCAGTCACATTGACAAGTCCTAGGGGTTAGGATGCAAGGATGTCTTTTGGGGATACTACTATTCAACCCAGTCCACAGCTGCCTAAGAATGTGTCTTGTATTTTAACACACCTTAAATGTTTTTCAAACTAAGTAGTGATATACTCGTGTCTGACATTAATCGAGAGAAAATAGAAACAGGAAGTATTTACTTCAAGGCTCAGTCAAGAGAAACACAAATCCACGCATGTTCTCGAGGATTTGGCCTGTTCCATTGGATCTGCTCGACCTCCCGGCTGTGTTCCCTCGGCTCTCTTCCATCTCCGCTCTGCTCTGTTGGGCTCTGGTGGCCCTGGTTTACTTTACTCACCACACTTTGGGTTTCAGCTTGAGTCACTCACTTTTCTAGGGAGTATTTCTGACCCAGAAAATCTGGGTCAACGTCTTTCCAATGGAACTTCATAGCGCTATGTACTAATCTATCCAGACAGACAAATACAGCATGAGAATCAATAGAGTCAAATGAAAATATTCCTAACGGTAAGTTATCATTAAATCTAAGAACTGTAAGTGCTATCTTAGGGTAGCTATGTTGATTTTTAACTTAAGTGCACTATGGTCAGAAATTGATTTCCATATCAAACCAATCTTTAAAGGTTCTTAAAACTCTGCTGGGTGAGGTGGTACACGCCTTTAATCCCAGCACTTGGGAGGCAGAGGCAGAGGCAGAAGGATCTCTGTGAGTTCAAGGCCAGGCTGAGACTACGTAGTGAGTTCCAGGTCAGCCAGGGCTACAGTGAGACCCTACCTCAAAAAAAAAAATTATAATAAAAAATATTTTAAAAACTTGTTAAATCTCCTTTTGTGACTGTAAATAGTCATTAATTGAATGTGTTCTCTGTTAGTTTAAAAGAAAGAACGTGTGTCTACTTTGTAAGAACCGAGTTCTTGATTAAGCAGCTCAAGCTTCCCTGTAGTACTTGAATATCCTTATTAATGCTGGGTTACATTGAACTCATCACCCGATGGGCAGATTTTCCTCCCAATGATTTCTGCTTTACTACTCAGACTGGTGAAATTTTCTTCCCTCCCTTCCTCCTTCCCTCCTTCCCTCCTTCCTTCCTTCCTTCCTTCCTTCCTCCTCCCTCCCTTCCT
Source organism: Dipus sagitta (assembly GCA_036346955.1). NCBI lineage: Eukaryota > Metazoa > Chordata > Mammalia > Rodentia > Dipodidae > Dipus > Dipus sagitta. Next base: position 118,669,468 of record CM070778.1, on the reverse strand, counting down.
TCCTTCCTTCCTTTCCTTCTTCTTCCTTTCCCTCTCTTGTTTGACAGAGGGAGAGATTAAAAAGAGAAAGAGCATATGGGCATGCCAGGGCCTCTTGCCACTGCAAACAAACCCCAGACATGTGCCATTTGGTGTGTTTGGCTTTACATGGATACTGCGGAATTGAACCCAGACTGGGGAGCTTTGTAAGCAGCAAGTGCCTTTAACTGCTGAACCATCTCTCTAACCCTCATGCAAATTATTCTTTCTGAAAGAGCCAAATATCATCTGGGTATCAAAAGTTAAAAACACAAGGTATGGGGCTGGAGAGATGGCTTAGCAGTTAAGGCACTTGCCTGCAAAGCCAAAGGACTCACGTTTGATTCCCCAGTATCCATGTAAAGCCAGATGCACAAGGCGACACATGCATCTGCAGTTTATAGTGGCTGGAGGTCCTGGTGCGCCCATTCTCTCCCTCCCCTCTGTCACTCTCTCTCTCTCTCTCAAATAAATAAATTAAATATTAAAAAACACAAGGTATGCATGAACATAAAAAATAAAAAATGTGAGTTCACGATAGAATTCTCTTTTGCTTCTGTCATTTATAAAGCTTTTAATGCATTTTGAGATACTTTGAGCTACGGTAACTGTACTGACTTAAATCAAAACTCCCCGTGAGATAAAAACTGTACAGTGTTTGGTTGTCTGTTTGACAATATTACACTACTACATGTATACCTCAATCCACGAACTGGAAACACCTCACAGCATTTTCAGCATTTCACAAGGCATATCACAGTTTTTGGCTTATAAACGCAGAAGGATATAATGATTCAAAAATTATTCAGGGGAAGGAGTGGACACTGTTTCAAAAGCCGGGCAGAATTATGTAGATTTAACTGACTTTATCAGCCCTTGGTGGAGGCTTTTAATGTTACTCTGACTCATTCCCTTTCTTGACAAGTGGGCGAGGAGAAAATTGTAATTAAAGAGGGAGTGTCATTCATTGTTATTGGAGGAGCTACAATCTAACAATTTTGGAGCGGAATAAATTATGTAAACTACTCATTGCTGTGGACAAATATGCAAATGAACGGGAAAGTGCGCAGTAGAGAACAAAGGGGCTTATCTCAACCTACAGAAGGAGCCGCACGACGGGGCACGTGTAGTCCTCTGCGTGTGAGCAATGCTGTCTGTGGAAAATGCGTTTGAAGGAAAAGTAAAATAAATCTGCCTGCTAGGCCAACATTCATCTTCTAAATTATCTGCTCCTTCCTTAAAGTATATATTTTATGTTTTTTCGCTTGTGCAAATATACATTTTAAGCTAGTATATATCTTTCCTAAAGTAAGTATATATAGTACTTGATATAAATGAAAAAAAAATAACTCAAAATTGGTATAGTAGTCTTCATCGTAGCTCTGTTTCTAATATTTGAATTAGTCTCCCATTCCTTGGGGACATATTCTATTAATATTTTATGAGAATCTATTATAATTTCCATTGTAGTCTGGGAGTCTTTTTTTTTTTTTCCTTCCCTGTCACAGAGCCCTTAGGGAAATACATTAACCAAACATTGCAGTGACTTCCCCTTTTACTCAAAGTAACAGCCAAAATTTTGCGGTGACTTTAAAGCTTTATATGAGCCCCGACCATCCAGCCTAACCATTCAGCTTTAATTCTCTCCGTGTCTCTGGCCCAGCCTCCAAGCTCAGAAACTTTCCCTTGCCAGTTCCTCTATTTGGATGTTCATATATTACATATAAATATGTTAGACTCACCAATCAAGTCTCATATTCAGTAGTTTCCTTCCTTCTTTCTTTTTTTTAAAGGAATTTTTTAATTAATTAATTAATTTGCAAGCACAAAGAGAGAGAGAGAGAGAGAGAGAGAGAGAGAGAGAAACAGAGATGGGCACAGCAGGGCCTCCAGCTGCTGCAAACGAACTCCAGATGCATGTGCCACTTTATGCATCTGGCTTCACGTGGGTAATGGGGAATCGAACCCAAGTCATTAGGCTTTGCAGGCAAGTGCCTTAACTACTGAGCCACCTCGCCAGCCTTGGTTTCCTTTGTACTTGTTTGTAAATCCTAGGTCAAAACAATAGGACAGTGGGAATGGTGTCAAGTCTTTTGTGGCTGTGACAAGGTACCAGACATTCAAAAACCACTCCCAGGGAACCTAAGAATTTAACCTTCTCCGCCAAATGCTGTCATTTGAGAATTTGACAAAGACAGTTTAGGCTTTGCAGGCAAGTGGCTTAAGAGCTGAGCCATCTCTCCAGTACCCAAAAGACATCTTTCAAGGAGCTAATCCTGCTTCCCTTGTTTATACCATTATCAGAAATTCATTACTTAACAACCCCTTCCATATTTGCGAACACTTATTCCTGTCCTGTTTTGTGTGTGTTTCTGGTTTGTCTCCTTTTACTACAAGTGAAGCCGCCGTGTTTGTGGTTTCCTCTCCACGTTGGCTGAAATAACTCATCAACTATGTACCAGAAACACGACTCTAACTCTCTTCTGGCGTCCTTTGATTGGTTTGCCAGAAAACATCATTGCTTGAAATTGCCATGGTATTTCCAGGGTCACCATCGTAAAGATGGCCCTCATGATTACCTGCTGGCCTTCAGTCTTCTTGCATATGAGTGGGACCCGTGATTTATCCATGTTGTCCATGACTGTCTGCCTTTATTTGCCTCAGGTGACTGGATGCTACTCGTACCGTGTAATGTTACATGATGGCATCTAAGTGGGTTTGTAGAAGTCTTGCTGGAGAGATGGCTCAGCAGTTAAGGCGTTTGCCTACAAAGCTTGATGACCCAGGTTCTATTCTCCAGTCCCCACATAAGCCAGATACACAAAGTGGCAAATGCATCTGGAATTCGTTTGTAGAATGGCCAGAGGCCATTGGCACACCTATCTCTCCCTCTCTCTCTCTCTCTATGTATCTCTCTGCTTGCAAATAAATAAAAAAATTATTATTATTATTTAATTATTTATTTGGAGAGAGAGAAAGAGGCAGAGAAAGTGAGAGACAGAGAGAGAGAGAGAGAGAATGGGTGTGCCAGGGCCTTCAATCGCTATGAACAAACTCCAGATGTGTGTGCCCCCTTGTGGCACATGTGTGACATTGTCTGCTTGCATCACTGTGCGTCTGGCTATGTGGGACCTGGAGATTTGAACATGAATTCTTAGGCCTTGCAGGCAAGCATCTTAACCACTGAGCCATCTTTCCAGCCCAATAAAATTTTTTGTTATTTTTTTAAAAAAGAAAACCTAGCCAGGCGTGGTGGCACATGCCTTTAATCCCAGCACTTGGGAGGCAGAGGTAGGAGGATCGCTGTGAGTTCAAGGTCAGCGTGGGCTAAAGTGAGACCCTACCTCGAAAAAAAAAAAAAAAAAACTTTCAAAGGCCGGAGAGATGGCTCAGCATTTAAGGCACTTGTCTGAAAAGCCTAACGAACTGGATTCAATTCTCCCGTCCCCACATAAGCACAAGGTGGCACATGTGTCTGGAGTTCATTTGCAGTTGGTAGGGGTCCTGGTGTGCCCAATCTATCTGCATCTCTCTCTCTCTCTCTTAAATAAATAAATAATATTAGAAAAAATGAAAAAAATATATAGAAGTCTCTTTTCATATAGCAGACTTGTTTTATAGCTTTGCTGGCTTTGAAGAGGCAAGCAGCCAATGAATGCAACAGTTGAAAAGAACAATTTCAGTGGGTTTAGGAAGAGTTCCTCCCGCCAGTCAAGCCTTCACCTGTGAACTCTGCTCCGGCTAACTCCTAGATTTCAGCCTTAGAGGGGACCCTGAGAGCTGGGCTTAGACCATTGGCTCCTGAAAACTATGAAATAATTAATGCCCTCCTAAGCTGCCAAGTTTGTGATGATTTTCTATGCAGCATAGAAAATGAAGATATTTCTCTTTGGCAAAGTTTCATTACTGGAAACATTGAGACTAAGGAGTTGATGGGCCACGAGTCCAAGAAAATTTCAATATCATCGTTATGTTTCTTACATTCTTTTCTCCTTTATCTTTATTTTTCTTTTTTGGCTGCAAACCACAAAGGATGGTTAATTTAGACAAAAATAGAATTAATTTGAAGGCTGCTGAGAGGCATGTGGAATAGATGTTAGGGCAAAGATACTGGAACAAGGCAAAGCAAGGATCCACGAGAAGGACCCCCCGCTGAGGGCACCCCCCTTTGCATCTCCTTTCGGTGCCATTTTGCTCAGCCTGCTGTTGACCTCTGTGCCCCATGGACCTTCCCTACTGGCCACTGAATGCTCAAGTCTGTCTGAGCCGCCTCTCAAACCTGTAGAAAAGAGCCACAGGGTTGACAACCTGGACTGAGAGCATCCGAGGGTGACGCAAGGGCTGTGTAAACTAAGCGCTGTCAGAGACGTCAGGGGGCGGATCCACTCTACTTTCAGCTAGAATATTCCTACAAGCAAGAAAAGACTCTCAGAGTCGGGCGTGGTGGCGCACGCCTTTAATCCCAGCACTTGGGAGGCAGAGGTAGGAGGATCGCTGTGAGTTTGAGGCCACCCTCAGACTACATAGTGAATTCCAGGTCAGCCTGGGCTAGAGTGAGACCCTACCTCGAAAAACCAAAAAAAAAAAAAAAAAAAAAAAAAAAGACTCTCAGAGGGGCTGGAGAGATGGCTTAGCGGTTAAGCTCTTGCCTGTGAAGCCTAAGGACCCCGGTTTGAGGCTCGACTCCCCAGGACCCACGTTAGCCAGATGCACAAGGGGGCGCACGCGTCTGGAGTTCGTTTGCAGTGGCTGGAGGCCCTGGTGCGCCCATTCTCTCTCTCTCTCTCTCTCTCTCTATCTGACTCTTTCTCTCTGTGTCACTCTCAAATAAATAAATAAAAATGAACAAAAAATTTTTTTAAAAAAATTTTAAAAAAAGACTCTCAGATATGAGACAGCTAGAATTATTTATTTATTTATTTAGAGGTGGTTTCTCATTCTAGCTTAGGCTGAACTGGAACTCACTCTGAAGCCCCCAGCCCGGCCTCAAACTCAGAGCAATCCTTCTACTTCAGCCTCCTGAGTGCTGCGATTAAAGGCGTGCAATTTATTTATTTATTTATTTCTGAGAAGAAATAGGAATTTACTGTTGAGATTGTGTTACTGACTTCACACTGCTGTGGCAAAATACTTGGTGAAAACAACTTAAGAAAGGAACAGATTATTTTGGCTTACAGTTTGACATTACAGTCCATCATGGCACAAACGGTATGGTGGCTGGAACATGATGCAGAACTGAGCACACTGCACTTAAGAGTCAGGAAGCAGAGAGAAATCAATGTTTAACATTTGTATTTTAATGACTGTGAAGTTGTGATGGTTAACCTCTGGTTGTTAACTTGACAGGCTTTAGAATCACCATGGAAATAAGTCTCTGGTCATGTCTGTGAAGGGTTTTTTTTTTTTTTTAAGATTAGCTGAGGTGGGAGGACTCACACTAACTGTGGCATGACCATTCCACGAGCAGGGTCCCGGGATTGCATACAAGGAAGAAAGCTAGCTGAGTATTCATGCTTCTCTCTACGTCCCCCAGGCGGATGTGACTCTGCCTCCCTGCTCCTGCCATGCTTTCTCCACCACGGTAAAACTCCCCTTGAAACTGTAAGCTAAGGGCTAGAGAGATGGCTCAAGAGTTAAAGGGGATCAAGCTTGAAAGCCTGATGGGCCAGGTTCAATTCCCCAGTTCCCACGTGTAAAGCCACATGCACAAAAACGGTGCATGTACCTGGACTTTGTTTTGTAGTAGTAGTAAACACACAAGGGACTAGTTAAATACATTTGGTAAGTATAAATAATGAAATAAAATTTAAAATACCCACACATATTACTATGAATAGATGTCCATTGGATATTGTTAAGCAAAATAATTGTTACGTAATATGTATAGTCAACTGGACTAAGAAAAGATACTGTGTTAATTACTTGTCTCAGTGCTGTGATAACATGCCTGAAAGAAGCAACTTAAAGGAAGGAAGAGGCATTCTAGCTCACAGTTTAACAGGTTACAGTCCATCAGAGCGGGGGATATAGTGGCAGGTCAGTTTGTCTGTGGCAGCAAGAACATGAGACTACTTCTCGTCACTCAGAGGACCAAGAAGCATAATTGGGACTGAAAACGAGGCTGCGTTATAAACCTGAAGGTACATTCCCCTAGGGACCTACTTCATCCAGCTAGTTCTTGTCCCCCTAAAGGTTCCACAGTGTCCCCAAACAGCACCACCAATTGGGGTTCAGTACTCAAACCCATGTGCCAGCTGGGGACATTTTTACATTTAAACTGTAACAGACAATGGGCATGGTGCCATGCACCTTTAATCCCCAGAGGTAGGAGGACTGCAGTGAGTTCAAGGCCAACCTGGGCTACAGAGTGCGTTCTAAGTCACCCTGGTCTAGACCCCATCTCAAAAAAAAAAAAATAGATATACCATATGGAAATGAGATAATATTTTCTATCTGTAAATAAAAGTAGAGAGGATGAAGTCATAATTTTCTATATATTTGTCCATCATGGAAATGACATTTTTCCCCTAGTGAAAGCTAGAAATCACCAAAAATTCCCCCCGCCCCCAGTGGGAATTGGACCTAGGGCCTTGATCACGGTAGGCCAGTGCTCTATCACTGATCTGTATATCTCCAACCATCATTTCAATGACCATAGAGAACTCAAGAAAAGTCAAGTCCCTTAGAGTAGATACATGTCTCTACACAGCAATTTCTTCAATTTCTCAGACTACCTAAATTAGTCCTTCCTTGCTAAATAAGTGCAGAAAGAATCTAAGGTATTGGTACTTATCTTTAAGTTCAAAGTGACCAATTAATTTGTGGCTCTGATGTCCCATAAGGAAAAGGGCAGTTTTTAATATTCGATGCCCGTACCTGTTTCCTTTGCCAGTTATATCCAAAGAGCAAATATTTGCGGCATGTAAATTATCTAGGATTTGCCTGTAGCAACCTGCGCACGCCCAGCTGCTCAGTCATCAACCTGACACCTTAGATGCAGATGCTGTCGTCCTTTATCTTCTCTGGCATAAAGCCAATGCCCCAAGGGAATAGACAAGAGATCAATCATCTAGCTGGTCTGGCCCCACTATCATCAGGCTCCCTTGTTATGAGCACTTACCACACCACAAATGCAGACTGACTAGGAGCACAAGTCCCAGCTGGCATCCAGGCTTCCATTGAAAAAATTGGACCAGCTCTTTTTTAAGTACGTAAGTACCATATTCAAATATATACCGTACCATATATCAAAATCTGGAAACGTAAGTTTCATTTTCAGCAAAACTGTTCTGTCACTGAATTTTATTGAATGAACAGAACTAAGTGTTCCTAGGCTGGCGAGACAAGACAGCAGGAAAAATACATTTGTTTAATTATAGCCTTTCGAGAGAACAGTACACTCTTAGGTTGCAACTTTCTAGAGAAGAACTCAGAGCATATAGGAGGACCTTTCCTAAAAGAGGCTACCATTTGGCGGTCATGTTGCTATTGTTGGATTGTCTATAAAGAAAACAAGAAATTTTGTTTCTACAGTGATCACAAAGAAAAGGGCTATACGACACTACTCAAAGCATCACAATTACTAGACCAATTATTTCACTTCGCTATCAAAGACCTATTGGAGGGGCTTGGGAGATGGCTTGGTGATTAAAGGTAATTGTTTGAAAAGTCTCCAGGTCTGAGTTTGATCCCACAGCATCCACAAAACACTGGACCCAAAGTGGCACATGTGTCTGTCATCCCAATATGCCTGTAACAATGGGAGACAGAGCCAAGAGAATCCTGAGCCGGCTAGCCTGGTATTCATATGCAGTCAAAAGAGACCCCATCTCAAAAGAAGGGGGAAGAAGAGTATAGACACCTTAAGGTTATCCTCTGCTTTCCACAGACAGGCATGCCATGTGCATGTCTCTACCCACCTCCTGGCAAATAAATACAAGACCTGTTGAAACACACACAGAACCAAGCTAATACACACATTTTCACAGACTAGTATTTCCTAGAAGTAGGATGAAATAGAATTATCATAGTCTTTTCATGCTAGTGTTTTGGTGGGTAACATATGTACTTCTAAATCAGGATGGTTTCTTTAAAACTATGTATTTTTTTAAAAAAAATGGCACACAGTAATTGTATATAGTTATGGGTTAGAGTGTGGTTATGTGGCGAGGGACAGCAGCCTGGTTCAAGACAGAGAGGAGCTGAGACAAAATGCCCTGTTAGAATTGAAGCTTTACTGGGACAGTTGGAAACACTATGTCAAGGTTGCACAGTGGGGTCTGGAAACAGAGAGAGAGAGAGAGAGAGAGAGAGAGAGAGAGGGAGGGAGATAGGGGAAGTGCAGAGGATGGCAGGGAAAAGGAGAGGATAAGAGAAAACTGGAGAGGAGAGGGAAGAAGATGAACGGCCTTTGGAAGTTGGAAAAACCAAGTGAGGTGGTCTGCTTTCATATGCTTTTGGGAGAGGGACAGAGTTCCATGGAACATGGGGCGGCCTCCATACTAGCAGCCACAGAGGTACAACATAGGACCCAAGGCTGTAACGTTTCCCTGGCAATAAGGATTCGTTCTGTTGCCACTCAAGGCAGGGGTGAGGAGTTAAGGTGAGTCAGGAAGACACTTGGATAAGACAGTAAAACTATAATTGCCTCATCTCTGGCATCAGGGAGGCTGGGTTTGCCCTCCTAACCTTGGCAGCAGGGGAGCTCTCAAAGTGACTACATGTGTTCTAACAGCGAATACACTGTGTAATGATCAAATTAGAATAATTGGCATATCCATCACCTCAGGCATTTATCATCTCTGTCTGTTGGTAACCTTCAAAATCCTCTCTACTGTTTTAAAATACACAATTATTATTCAATCATAGTTTCCCTACTATGCTACATAATATTAGAAGTTATTCCCCACTATCTATCTTCTCTCCATCCCTTCTTCACCCAAATCTCACAATGGGTCATAGACCTAAATCGAAAATACAAAACCACACAGCTTCTAAAAGATAGACCTTCTGTGTGGCGATGGCTTTTCAGATACAATGTCAACAATTTGGTCCATGAAAGAAATAACTGTTATGCTTGACTTCATTATAATCTAAAACTTCCACTCCATGAAAAAAAATCAAAAGAATCAGAAAACCCCAGAAGACACATCTAATAAGTGCTGACTATCCAAACTATACAAAGAGCTCACAAAGAAAATGAACAAGTTGAAGCTAAAAGGGGGGGGGGGGAACCCTGAACAGACATCTCACAAAAGAACCTATGTAGGTGTCACAAGTGTTCACCCTCTGCACAGGTCACTTGGCGATTACAAGTTAAAATAGTGAGTGGGCTGGAGAAATGGCTTAGTGGTTAAGTGCTTGCCTGTGAAGCCTAAGGACCTCGGTTCAAGGCTCGATTCCCCAGGACCCACGTTAGCCAGACGCACAAGGGGGCGCACGTGTCTTGAGTTCGTTTGCAGTGGCTGGAGGCCCTGGCGCGCCCATTCTCTCTCTCTCTCCCTTTCTCTCTCTGTTTGTAACTCTCAAATAATGAACAAAAAATATTAAAAAAAAAAAAGAACAGTGTCTCCTACACCTATGAGAATGGCTAAAATTCTACCACGTGGACTCCACCAAATGCTGGCGAGGATGAGAAGCAGCAGGACCTCTCCTGTTCCTTGCTGCTGGGAATACAAAATGTATAACCACTGGGACACTGTTCGGTAGTTCACAATGCAAATGAGCACACTCTTAGCCACAGGACCCAGCAGTCATGTACCTTGGTAATTATTTAAGCGAAGTGAAAATTATAGCCACCAAAACATCTGCATGTAGCTGATTCTAAGAGCTTTATTCATAACTGCCAAAACACGGGATGAAACAAGATCCTTCAGTAGACGGATGGATGAACTGTGGTCCATTGACACAATGGAGCGCTATTGCACATTAAGAATAGTTCAGGGCATGGGAGATAGCTTAGTGGTTATGGCACTTGCCTATAAAGCCAAAGGACCTAGGTTCAATTCCCCAGGACCCACATAAGCCAGATGCACAAGGTGGCACATGAGTCTGGAGTTCGTTTGCAGTGCCTAGAGCCCTGATGAGTCCCTTCTCTGTCCCTCTCTCTCTCTCCCTCTCCCTCTCTCAAATAAATAAATAAAAATAAAAATGCTAAAAAAAAAAGAATAGTTAAGCTATAGAGTCATGAGAAGACACGGAGGAAAGCTGAGTGCATTTGGCTAAGTGAAAGAACTCAATCTGACAGGACAACATGTTGTATGACTCCACTGGTATGGAATTCTAGAGAAGGCAGAAGTGTGGAGACAATAAAAAGGTTAGGGGTTAGGGGAGAGTGAGGACTGAATAGCAAGGAAACAGAGGACTTTCAGATCAGTCTACGACATGTAGGATCCATGTCATTATTTGCTTGCCCAAACTTCAGGATGTACAAACCAAGAGCGTACTTCAAGTGACCATGGACTTTGTGTGGTCAGCAAGAGTCAATGTAAGGTCATCAGTTGTACCAAATATACCATGCCAGTGGAGGATGTCTATAGTGAGTGGAGTTGGAAATGTGGGAGAAGAGAGATTGTATGGGAATATGGGAACTGACTGTACTTTCAGCTTAACTTGCCTATAAAACTAAAAACTACTTGTCCACCCTAAGACTACATAGTGACTTCCAGGTCAGCCTGGACTAGACTGAAACCTTACCTTGAAAAACTAAAGGAAAAAAAAAAAACTAAAAACTACTTGAAAAATTAAACTTGATTAATTTCCTTATCATCTCCAAAAATCATTTGTCCATATTTATAATTGCTAACCCAATTAATCTTTAAGTTATTCCAGAAATATTTAAGTAAAATACAAATATTCTGCATAAGGCATAAAAACACTTATTCTTCACCAAACAGAATCAGTCTATTCTGTCAGCCTCAAGGAAGCAGTCTTCTCCAGACAGGATGCTTGAGATGGGGAAGGGAGAGAATTCGAGGTTCTCCTTCCAGGGTGAGGGTATCTCTGTTTCTCCCCTCCTGGCTGAATGCAGATGAGGGTCAGCTGAGAATCAGGACTTGGGAGGTCGGACTGAGGTGGGCTTAGGGGACGGGGTAAGACTGGGAGGTGAGCTACCTCTGCTCCATTCTCTGCCCCAAGGGTTGATACATACCAGGGTGGCTCTGGCTTAGCTCCTTCGGTACTTATTTTTATCTGTTACATCCAACCTTTCAGTATAAATGGCATTATTCAGAGGTAGAGTTTTAGCCAGGGGAACGGGAACAGCTATGACGGGAAAAGGACTAAAGGATAAACACAGAGTCGCAGTGCTTTCCCTCACTTTACCCACGCCTCCTCATTCGGTCTCTTAGCGGTGCCTTTGAGAGTGTGCGTGCTTGCCGAGAAGACCACCATTCCTAAGACACCCTCACTTTCAGAACGCCGTCCACCGAGTTCCAAGCACCAGGCTGCAAACTTGCTTTTGAGGACATCTACTTGGAGGGGCTTGGAAATGGGTGTCATCAGTCAGGGAAAGAGCTGGAATCATGGCCTTGTCTTTTTTCCTGTTAGTGTGAGAAAATCTTCCATTCAGTTCAGTAGCCATTAAAAGGGTGGGCCACAGGGCAATCTTGCTCTGTGGATAGAGCCAGGAAGGAAGCTAAACATACTTCCTTTAAAGAAGCTGAAATCTCCTCGAAATGAGGCAGCCCGTGGAGAGTTAGGTATGATATTAAATCCTCTCTTATACAGGGTTATCATGGTGCCTAGGGATGTAGCTCAGTGGTAGAATATTTGCCTAGTAGGCATGAAGCCCTGGGTTCAATTCCTAGCACCGGGCACACTTTATTACGTTCCCAGCTGGGTGGTTATTACGGGAGAGAAGAAAGGGTTTGGGGTCCAGCAATGCTACAGTTTATGTAGCTTCAAGCTGAAGACATGGCTAGCAGGAAGCACTGGTTGTTAAGTGGACTTACCAGGGGCCTTTTATGAGGAAGCCCTTGGGCTTCACAAGTCTCTCTATCACCCTAAGGGGATCAAGTATGATTTAGACCTGCCCTGGTCCGTTTCAATTAATCAAAGAAATTTGCCTTGCCTTACTAAAAGTGCTGCATAAGTGAAATCAATTCTCTCTCTCTCTTTTTTAAGACAAGCCCAACAGACTGGCCTTCTTTTTATGAGAGAGAGAGAGAGAGGGAGAGAGAGAATTGGTGTGCAGGGCCTCCCATTGTAATCAAACTCCAGATGCATGCGCCACCTTGTGGACATGTGTGACCTTGAGCATGTGTCACCTTGTGCATCTGGCTTATGTGGAATCTGGGGAGTCAAACATGGGTCCTTAGGCTTCACAGGCAAGCACCTTAACCGCTAAGCCATCTCTCCAGCCCCATTCTCATATTTTTTTTTAAAAGTTAAATAACATATCCTGAATTGGTTTTGCAAATGTTAACTCATTAAACTCTTACCAACAGTCCCATGAAACACCATGATAGTTGTTCACTGAGTGCAATCATAATTTAGTTATTATGTTTTTTACTGTCTGTGGTGGACACACACACATACATGTATTTGCAGTTTTGGGGGTACATTGTATGGGTGTATGTGCACAAGTGCAAATGCATGTGGAGGTTAGAGGTGGAATTTGGGAGTCTTGATCACTTTCCACCTTATTTGCTGAGGCAGGGTCTCTCACGTGCACCTAGAGCTTACCAATGCAGCTAGGCCCTGCCTCGATCTCCCAAGTCCTAACACTGCTGGTGGGCTGCCATGTCCACCCAGCATATACTAAGGTGTGGGACATCCACATTCTCATCCTCATGCTTGCACAGTAAGTGTTTTACCCACTAGGCCACCGCCTTAGCCCTTACTGTTTAAGCCATAATTAGAAGACAGAAGTTTCTAGTCAGTAATAACATTTAGATAAATTTAATTGGGACTGGGCATACACCACTTCTAAGAATCCTACCATTGCATTTTATTTAAACATGACATGCACTGATGTGTCATTAATATCTACATTGTAGCTTTCCTCTAAAAGTAGACAAAAATAATATGCTTGGCTGTAGCTTAGTAGGCACATGTGCTTTCCTGAATATTTGCATTAATTCAAAGTAAGAAGAATTTTAAAATGGTAATAAAAAGCTGGGCGTGATGGTGCAGGCCTTTAATCCCAGCACTTGGGAGGCAGAGGTAGGAGGATCGCTGTAAGTTCGAGGCCACCCTGAGAATACACAGTGAATTCCAGGTCAGCCTGGGCTAGAGTGAGACCCTACCTCGAAAAAACAAAAAAAAATGGTAATAAAGGACCTTTATTAATTTTTTTAAACAAAGTCTATTTGTAAACACTTATCCTAATATTATAGGAAAACAAGACTCAAATCTTACTGAAGTTATTCTGGTACCATAGCGAAGATTTTTCTTTTTCCTCTTGTCACAGAATGGAACAGAAAACTTGTACTACAAGAAGATGAAATGACATAAAAGCTGTAATCACGTCGATTGCCTCTCAGAGGTCAGCTGGAAGTCCCGCAAGAAGTGTACGATGCCACATGTTGCAAATGACACATTTTACAGGTTGTTCCTGGCGATGAATAACACATTGCAGAGAACACTCCAGATGAATGGGGACAGCAGCCCACATGCTCCTTTCATCTAAATTTCATTATCTCGGGGCTTTGCGTTCTTGCTGTGGACGAGCACGGGGCTGCTTGGGGCTCCTGCACAATGCGCTGCTCTTTGGAATATTTTCTTTCCCTTGGCGGCATCCGCCACAAGGAAACAACATCACAGCGCACATGTGCAGTGACACAACACGGCAAGCAGAAGGCCACCTACACAGTGGAACGCAGTCGTGCCTCGTGAAGTGCAGAGAGGTCTCCGGGTCACATCCCACACTTGTCAGGAACTGACATCAGTGCCCAGCCCAACAATCGCCGGCACTTTCTGGGGGCAAAACCGTATTGCTCTCACACAGATAGGTACAAGTTAGCTTGCAATGAAGCTCAAATCGCCCAATTTAATTATTTGAAGGGTTCCTTGCCAACTGTGGGCCTGATAATAAATTCAAATGTTGAAACTTAATTTGATTTAAAAAAATACCACTAAAAGGAACATGTAGACTGGGGACTAGAAATATGGCCCGGTCTTGTGTCGGGTAGGAAAATTCCTTCCCTCTCATCAGACTGACCTGTGGGGACAGGAATACAAATGGTATGGTCTTCAGGTAACAAGTCTGACTACCTAGCGCTAGAGAAGCTTCCTGCTTTTAACAGATATCTTTAGGAAAACCGTAAGAATCATACCTTCCCCCATTTTCACAACATAACCAACCACTTCCACCATCTCCGTTTACTGAGCACTACCTTAAACTCAGAAATCACACTTTTTTCAAACAAGAAAGGCTACGGCGGTGAGCTTAATAATTCTCTTCTTCCTCCCCCATTGTCACCCATCCATGCTTGGGAAGATCCTTGTTCTAACCGCTAGAACCTGTGAGCATTGCCTCAGACGGCAACAGAGACATTGAAGGCTTGATTGATTACATCAAGAATTCTGACATGAGACTTTCATGAATTATTTCTGGGGTCCCAATGTGATCACAAAGGATTTTTATAAGGAGACGGAGGGAAGGGGAGCTACAGGGGTTAGGAGTAGAGGTCTCGTCTGAGCAGATATCACACGGCTGGCCTTGAACATGGAGAAAAGGACCGCACTCAGGGGCTGTGTGACCCCCTAACAAATCGGTAAGGAAAAGTACGCAGTCTCCTCTTGAGCCTGTAGAGTGTGTCCCTCCTGACTCACTTTGAACTCCTTTCTTTAAAAAAAAAAATTATTTATTTATTTGAGAGGCAGACAGAAAGAGAGTGAGTATGGGTGCACCTGGGACCTTCTGTAACTGCAAATGAACTCCAGATGCATGCAGCCCTTTGTGCATCTGGCTTTATGTGGGTACTAGGGAATCGAACCCAGGTCATTAGGCTTTGCAGACAAGTGCCTTAACTGCTCATCCATCTCTCCAGCCCTCAAGGCAACATTTTAAAACACAGTTTGAAGGACTAGGGGTCCCAGCTTCTCTTCACCATGGGTTATGACTCCATGGGGTCATGTAACTGAATGTGGAGATCACAAAATCTGAGAAGAGGTAAAAAAAAAAAAAAAAAAAAAGATTTCTGAATGGACAGTCAAGTATTCATTCACTATCAAACGCATGGCAAATCTGAGGTTTTCTGGCATCAGTCACCCATATCCCATTGTGTGGCTTCACTGAGCCTTGGTTCAGAACATACACCATGCACACCTGGACTGCCCATGGATGGCATCATGCCCTATGACACCAATGAACACTGCCCAAAATACCTTGGTCAGATTTGGGACTACTGTATGTTTTGAATGGCAGAATTCTTACTGTTCATTCAAAGTTTTCTGCTGTTATGGAAACATTAGCATTTAATTATGGGAAGTAAAGGCTTCTAATATTTTCCTGCCATCACTCCTCAGCATGTAAATATCAAATTAGTATGCTTTTGGATCATACTGTGTGGCTGTTTGGTTTTAAGAATTGCTATTTGAGTTGCAGACTCGAGTTTCATAAAAAAAGTCATTCAGTGCATTTTGGCTTGGGATCAGGAAAGAATTTCCAACAATTTCTGAAATAGTCTTAAATATACTTTTGCCATTTCATACTATGTATTTATGTGAAATGGCATTCTCTATATTGGCAGATACAGAGTCAAAATATCAATTTTAAAAAAGTATTGAAGACTCTCTACTTCCTGCTGTAGCAAGCCTTTAGCCAATATTTGATTATTTATATAAAATAAGTACATTTATCTAATTAGCATGCAAGTTTGCTTTTTAATATTTTTTAATTTATTTATTAGATACAGAGGGACAGAGGGAGAGAGAGAATGGGTGCACCAGGGTCTCTAGCCACTTCAAACAAACTCCAGATGCATGTCCTATGATGTGTATCTGACTAATGTGGGACCTGGAGACTTGAACCCTGGTCCTTAGGCTTTGCAGGCAAGCACTTGAACTGCTAAGCCATCTCTCCAGCCCTTGCTTTTGTCTTGACTAAATGGTATAAAGATATATGTTTACCAAAGAACTCTTTTAAAATAAAGTTTTATTTAAGATTTACTATCAGGTGGGCATGGTGGCTCATGCCTTTATAATCCCAGTACTCAAGCAGCTGAGGTAAACTGATCACTATCGCTATGAGTTTAAGACCAGCTTGGACTACAGAGTGAGTTCCAGATCAGCTTGGGCTAGAGTGGGACTCTGGCAAAAAAAAAAAAAAAAAAAAAAGATTTTCTATCAGCAAATGTTTGATTTGTACAACTATATTAATGCCTATATGCCTGGAGTCATGTGAAAATTTCTCAGACAAACGGAGGTTGCAAATGGAAAAAGTTTAAGCAGCTGTAGCAGGGGATTTACTGCTATAGACAATAGTCTTGGGGCCATTTTTCTTCCTCTGGCCAAAGATAACCTAGACTTTAGACTGTTTCTGCCTTTTAATGTCTAATCTTTGTAGTCCTGTAGAGTTTGGAGCAAAAATGAGTAGCAAGTTCCAGTGGAAATTAAGAAGGATATTTTCACATCTTAGAGTCTTTACTTATGGTGAGGAGACAGGATAAATATGTTTTATTGACCTAGTTGTTCAGTTCAGTGGTTGAAATCTAAGTTTAATATCACTCTTAGTCCTAGAAAACACATTTTTTTTCTTTTGGCCACTCTGTAGACATTGGTAAGTACAGCATCTTGCTATGTATGTATACAGAGAGAAATCTGGCTAGTATAGAATTTATGAAACCCTCTTTTTGGCAAAATCTATAATATCTCTGAACTAGGGGAAATGGGTCAGCAGCTAAAAGCTGTTTGCTGGCTTGCAAGGCCTGCTGCCCTGGGTTAAATTCCTCAGCACCCACGTAAACCAGACTCAAAGAGTGGTACATATATCTAGGATTCACTTACAGTAGCAAGAGGTCCTGGTGCCCCTTGACACGTGTGCAAATAAATCAATTTTTTAAGATTCCTCCATACCATCTCAAAATGCTATGAAGAAATGGATAGATTCTATATCTGGCTCAAACAGATTGATTTCCTTTAAGACTCAAGTCACTGGGAGGATAAACTGATGGAGAGAATCGACAAGACACCTGTGAGTTTCTATTTCCACCAAGGTTAGAACGGTGTCGTGATCGACAAAGCCAATGGAACATCACCGAAAACCAGTCCTCTCATAGTCACATATTCTAGGAAAGTTCCCATGGTTCAGAGCAGTCATAAAACTTGCTTTGTTTGAAACAGCCATCACAGATGGGGGAGAGAAGATATAAAGATGGCTAAAAACACATGAAAAGAATCCCCACAAAATTAATCAGTAGGGAAATGTAAGTCAAAACCATAACAAGACACTGTATCACTAAGATGACTATTATGAAAAAAAAAAGTTAAAAAGTATTCTGATGAGGATGCGGGTAAGCTACAATCCCCATACCTTGCTGGCTGAAATATAAAATGCTATAGTTTGTGTGGAAAAGTTTAGAAGTTCCTTAAAATAGTTTTCACATAGTTATATCATGGCCCAGCCATTCTACTCCTACACATACACCCCAAAGAAGTAAAAACAGGTGTTCAAACACATGCACAAAAATGTTCTCAGTAGTACTTACAGACAATAGCTTAGTGCTAAAAACAACACAAACGTCCATGCATAGATGAATGGAGAAACAGAATGTGGAATATTCTGACAATAGACTGTTGTTGAGCTATGAAAAGAAGTAAAGGTCTCCTGAAAAGGATGAATATAGAGTTACCAACAGACCCTGTTATTCCCTTACTGGGAATTTATCCTAAAAGCTCCACATCTGAATTCAGAGATATTTGCTCAACTATGTTTATACACTGTTCAATTCATAATAGCTAAAAACTGGAATCAATCCAGGTGCCCATCATTGGATGAATGGATAGCCAAGATGCAGTATATCTACACAATGGAATTCTACTCATCAATAAGAAAAAAAATGGCACAATGAAATTTGAAGAAAAATGGTTGAACTTGTAACAGCTCATTCTAGATGAACTCACACAATCACAGAAAGACAACCGTCGCATGGTCTCACTCATCTGCGGTTCCTAACCTGGATCAGCCCGAGTGGCTCACATACCTGAATAGCATCTTGAGGCTTGGACAATAAAGAGGGCAGGGCTTGGGGGAAAGGGATGGGTGGGGGGCAGGCACAAAACTGGATCCAAATTGAACTGATACCAAAGGAACCTATATCCTGGAAGTTAGACTAAAAGGTGGAACCCTCAAGAGGACCTTAGGGGGAGCACCTGAATTGAAGAGCCCTGGAGTAGGTAAAAAGAAACCTAACCTTAAATTTCTCCTGTTTCTCTTTCTTCTCCTTTTCTTTTCTCTTTTCCCCTGGTGCTGGCCTGTAATTCCCTGTACCAGGATGTGATCTATACCCACAATGAGCTGTTGATCAGAGAGACCTACTAGATCTCCCAAAACAAACAAGACAGACTTCTGTCAGAGCACCTGATTATCCACCAGAGGTTAAGACCCTACTGCTAAAGACACCATACGATGTCAGCACGGACCATGGAGAGACCTGGTTGGAATCCAGAAGAGAGCCAGTCCTCAGACAATTAGCCTATCTAGTGCTGGAAGGTGCTATATGAGCTACTGGGGGAAAGTGGCCAATATCTGTACAAGCAACTCAAAATCAAAAAACCTGACGTGATGCTCACACAAGTGCAATAGTGGCACATAGCCATGGTGGGTAACCAACTGCTCTTGGATTGGCTAACAGATGTACTCAGCAGAAAGGAAACCATATCTGGAACTGGGAAACAAGTCAGAATCATAATGATTCTGCTTTCCATTGTCAAGCTCCCACTAACCTTGGGCTATAAAAGGGTCTATGCTCTTTAAGTTCTCTCTAAATTAATAATGATTATCCCATTTAACTGGTGCTGACTTCATTCTCTGATGGAGAATCTGCTTCTCTTTTTCAGATGGGAGCTGGTCCTGAGGAAATAAATGACCCAGCGTACTCCACCACGGCCCCAGCTAAAACCACAGAGGAATTGGGGAAATGAACAAGAGTGCTGCTTTCTTGGTGAACCTGGTACCAGCTCAAGGGTGAAGGAGATAGACACTGAGGACACTCAACAACTACCAAAGCAGAGATCCAGAGGCTCCTAAGTGCCCATCACTGAAGTAGACTTAAAATGCTCCCAGCATGGCTCAGGAAATTTTGCAGAGGAGGGGGAGAAAGATTGTTAGAGCCACAAGTTGGGACATTTTGCACAGAGACATTGCCTCCCCCCACAATAATGCATGAACCACAATCCCCATGGGGTTGACCTGCATCCCCAACAAGGAAGGCCTCTTCAGAAAAGGGGCAGGGAGGAGGGAAAGTATGGTAGCAGCATGTGTTGTTTACATACTAAATATGTCCATATCTAATAAATTTTTAAAAAGAAAAGAAGTAAAGGTACTGTCACCTGCCACAATACGGCACAAAATGTCACATATTCTATCATTTCATTTCCCTGAAATATCCAGAATAGGTAGATCCAGAGAGACAGAGAGCCCAGTGGGGTTTGCAAGGGTCTGGAGGGAGAAGGGAGGAGGGAATAGGGAAAGTGACCACATGACATGTAGAATTTTCTTTCTTTGAGGGGATGAAAATGTTTTGAAACCGTATAGAGGTGGTGGTCATACAATGCTGTCAAACAGTGCATACCACTGAATTACATACTTCAACATGGTCAATTTTATGTTATCCAAATTTTGCCTCAACTTTTCAACATGAAAAAAAAAAAAAAAAGAAACGGGACAGGACACTGGAATTCTCCAAAGTAGTGGCACAGGATGTTACCCATAGTTAGGTACTCAACATATTTATGAAGTTGAATTGTGGAAAATATTTGTATCCTGTAAGTTATATTTATTTTCTGGAGTGAGTCATAATTATTCTAGGCCAAGTCAGTCAAATAAAGTAGGTTATCAAGTTGAATAATGTCCTCTTAGTTTTGAAAATAATATGTAGAGCTGCAAGTTAAGAGACAGGAGCCAGACTCCTCTAGAAACTTGAACGTGCTCTTAAAATACTCCAGCCTTGGCTGGGGAGGTGGCTCAGTAGATAAAGCACTTGCTGGGTAAGGGTGAGCGTCTGTGTAAGAACCGCTAACACCAGTGTGCCTATATAAGACAGGAGACTGTGTCAGATTTTCTCTGTGGCTTCATCTGGTGGAGCCTTTGGAAGGTGGAGCCTTGCTGGAGGAGGTGTGTCACTAGAAGTGGGTCTTGGGATTGCAAAGTCCAGTCCTGTTTGCCAAGCTGATGTGATACCCAGCTGGCTGTTCTTGCCATGTTTCTCCTTCCCCTCCCCGCCGTGATGAGACCTCCCCTTGAAACTGTGAGCTGAAACAAACCCTTTCCTCCCACAAGCTGCTTCTGGTCAGGTGTCTTGTCCCAGCTGTAAGAAGGTCACTGCGGCAGTAGTGGAGACAGAAACGTGTGGGCTAGCTAGCCTGGTGCATGCAGCTGTGAATATCAAGACACCCTGCCTCAAACAAACTAAGGGCCAACCTGAAGTTGTCCTTCAACACACATGCACCTTGTGGCACATGCGTGCCTATACTCACACACAAATACATGTGTGCATGTGTGCGCACACACACACACCCATCACAGACACACAAATAGATAAGTAAATAAATCAGTAAACACTCCAGCCTGACGTCATGTCCCTTGCATCTGACTAAGCCACACTTCCCTCCTCGGATGACCACCTTGTTTTGTTCCTAGTCATCCAAGCACTTCCATTTTTGTACCCTAACGACCCGCCCCCAACAGCTCTGTTTTCTCCCTAAAAGCAAGAAATGGCTCAAATTTACTGACATTTACATTTAACAAGAAGCTCTACTGGTAAACAGAAGGCATTAACAAACATCCACTAAGTGAATGAATAAATGAACTGATGAACTAAATGAGAATGTTTCTGATCTGCCTTGGAAAGCAGTTCTAAAGACAATTCTAATAGTTGGAGTGGGAGAGATAGATAGCTGAGTCGTTAAGGTGCTTGCCTACAAAACTTAAGGACCCAGGTTCAATTCCCCAGTACCCACATAAGCCAGATGGACGAGGTAGTACATGCATCTGGAGTTTGTTTGCAGTGGCTAGAGATCCTGGCATGCTCATTCTGTCTCTCTTTCTCTGTTTCTCTTTTTCTCTCTCTCTCTCTCAAGTGAATAAATCAAAATAAAGTATTTAAAAGTAGAATTCCAAAGCCGGGCGTGGTGACGCACGCCTTTAATCCCAGCACTCGGGAAGCAGAGGTAGGAGGATCACCATAAGTTCAAGGCCACCCTGAGACTACATAGTGAATTCCAGGTCATCCTGAGCTAGAGTGAGACCCTACCTTGAAAAACCAAAAAAAAAAAAAAAAAAGTAGAGTTCCAGACATGTTTTGGGAAGGTAGTGCCAACATCCTGAAATTAATGTGTATCTGCTCAACATGATCTCTGAAAGGAAAACTCTTTGGGCATTTAAATTCTTCTGTACCCCTCATTAATTGACACACCACATAGAATCTCCCACCGGTAACTGGTGTGCATGGCTCAGCCAAGGAGCCAGTGCTTTTAGGGCCAGAGATTTCCAGAAATAAGCACGTGTCAACTTGCTCACCATCCCAGTAAACAATGGGTCTTTGTCATTAGGGACAAGAGGCGGCAATATTTGTAGAATCAAGCTACCACCTCACAGGGCTTCCAGGCCTCTCTTAATCGCATGGGAACATCCTCTGGTAACAATGAAGTTTTGTGCTGCGTTTCCAACCAATCTGGGCCACTGCAGGTTTGGCACTGGTGGAGATGGTATGTAATTATGCGCCTTCATTTGTTGTCACACAAAACAAGGTGAAATTCTTGGCATTTTTCTTTGACCTTTGGCCATGTCTTGAAATTTGAAACAAGCCTGAAACTGAAAGGGTTCCAACAAATTGAAATAACAGTGTTCACCTGAAACCACATCTAACTGATAAAAGAAGATTCCACAATGCTGTGCCTACAAATTTCTAGGGTTTATAACCCAGCCCCATTAAGGGACTAAATCACTGGAGGGGAACCCAAATGAGTGTAGCACCCACTTCTCCGCAGAGGACACACTCCAAGACCCGCACTGGATGCCTGAAGCGTCCCATAGAACACACCTCTGTGCATACTCTGATTTGTCCTTTCTATATTGTGATAATGTTTATCACATAAATTTGGCACAATAGAGATAAACAATAATAAAACTGAGCAATTACAGTCTGGAGAGATGGCTTAGCAGTTAAGCGCTCGCCTGTGAAGCCTAAGGACCCCCGGTTCAAGGCTCAATTCCCCAGTACCCACGTTAGCCAGATGCACAAGGGGGCGCACGTGTCTGGAGTTCCTTTGCAGTGGCTGGAGGCCCTGGCGCACCCATTCTCTCTCTCTCTCTCTATCTGCCTCTTTCTCTTGCTCTGTCGCTCTCAAATAAATAAATAAAAATAAAATATTTTTTAAAAACTGAGCAATTACAATACTATAATAAAAGTTTGAATTTTGGACCTTATTAAGTTAAAATTAGTTGAATTAAAAATATGGTAATGACACATTTTGTCTGACAACTAAGACAGCTAAGTGGCTAATGGGAGGGTAGCATATACCGCATGGATACATAGGACAGAGGATGAATTTTGTCCTGGACTAGATAGCACATAGCAATTTGAGACCTCATCACAGTCCTCAAAATAATATGCAATTTATTTACAAAATAATAAAAATAATATGCATAATACTTAAACCTAAAATACTTTTATTTCTGAAATTTTCCGCTTAATATCTTCAGGCTACATCTGATCATTTACAGCTAAAATTCACAGAAGGCAAGACTACCTAAAATGGCCTCTCCATTTGACATCCTTGCCTGACTGCATGCTTTGTTTTTATTACAGGGATCTATCACTTCCTGTCATTTAATCACATATGTATTTACATGTTTACTTTAAAAAATATTTTATTTATTTACTAGAGAGAAAAAGAGAAAGTATGGGTACCAGGACCTCCTGCTTCTGCAAACGAACTTCAGATGCATGTGGCACTTTGTGCATCTAACTTTACATGGGTAATGGGAAGTCAAACCCAGGTCACCAGGCTTTACAAACAAGCTCCTTTAACCACTGAGCAATACATATTTATTGTCTGTCTGTCCCGACAGAACATAAACTATGGAAGTGGGGACTTAATGTGGTTTATCACTGCTGTATTCTCTGCACATCGTAGGTGCCCAGTTCATAATTGCAGAATGTGTCTCTCATTTGAATCATATTCTAAAATTATGATATGTAAGGGAAATAAGCAAGAGATATTTGGAAGCAATTGAAGTCAGTATGCTGCATATAGTCATTTTTTATATTTTTGTTTTATTTATTTGAGAGAGAGAAAGAAAGGGTGCATCAGGGCCTCTAGCCATTGCAAATGAACTCCAGATGCATATGCCACCATGTGCATTTGGCTTACATGGGCCCTGGGGAATAGAACCTGGGTCCTTTGGCTTTGAAGGCAAGCAACTTAACTGCTAAGCCATCAGTCATTTTTTTTTTTTTCGAGTTAGGGTCTCACTCTAGCTCAGGCTGACCTGGAATTCACTATGTAGTCTCAGGGTGGCCTTGAACTCATGGCGATCCTCCTACCTCTGCCTCCCAAGTGCTGGGATTAAAGGCGTGCACCACCATGCCCAGCCTCCATCAGTTGTTTCTAACAGCTATAAAATTCATACTCACTCGTGGAGTGAAATGTACTGGAGACCCGCTACTGAAGATGGAACTGAAGCCATCACGTGCTGGCTTACTTGACGGGTTACTGCGCATCAGCATGAACTTTCCAGGTGGGGAACTAGGTTAGATTCTGAGTCATCAAATGAAACAGATATGTATTACTCAATAAGCAACACTCTCGGTACATACAGAAATTTTCTAATGCGACTGTGCGTGACCATATGCTGTGTGTATACAGGGTGTATGGACATGTGTGCAATGCACATGCCCCATGCATGCATGTGTGGATGCCCAGGAGAACATCACGTGTCCTCCTCTACTATTCTTCTCCATTATTTCCTTGGGAGTCTCTCACTAAATCTGTAGCTGCTCGTTTTGGTCAGGATGATTACCATTGAGTCTCAGAAATTCTCCTGTCTCTGCCCCACTTGACGCTGGGATTACAAGCCTCCGTGCCCTTGCTTGCCTTTTCATGTGGTTGTGGGGTCCTCATGCTTGCCCAGCAAGTGTTCTTACCTGCTGGGCATCTCCCCAGCCCCCTGGGGCCTCCTTCAACACATCTCCTTCGCTATGATCAAAGCCCTCTTTAGAACATTTTTATTTATTTATTTATTATTTATTTATTTATTGGTTTTGCAAGGTAGGTCTCAATCTGACCCAGGCTGACCTGGAATTCACTATGTAGTCTCAGGGTGGCCTTGAACCTACCGCAATCCCCCTACCTCTGCCTCCCAGGTGCTGGGATTAAAGGCGTGCACCACCACACTAGGCTCTTTAGAACATTTTTGAAGCTGCACATTACTTCCTTCTTCATGAGAGACCAAATTCAATATACATGCTACTATAATTATTACATATGAGATCTTCCCCTGCAAGGAATCTCTACAAAGGTATATATTTGAAAATTCTATATTTGGTTTCACATCAGTCAAACAGAAAAGGGAAAAAAATCAAGATTCAAAAGAACTATTTCTGGATCAGTAAAGATTTCGTCAATATCATGAAGCTGTCTTTTTCATCTCTGCTTTCAAGTGCATTTCCCCCAACTATCCTTTCCCCTTTAAATGCTTTTTTAAAATCTGGGTAATGAGGTGGTATAAATACACCATTGTGCTCCAAAGAACATTCTGCAGCTTGGTAACAATGGTGACACGAGCGAATCAGCCCATGTGTCTTAAGTACTTACTGTGTTCGCCTAAGAAAACCCAGGGGAGACCTCTTTGCCCCTCAGCACTTCCTGCTTGTGAGGAGACTAGATGTAGTAGGCAAGGAGCAAAACAAAGCAGGAAGAATGCATAGTGTTCGGGATGAGGTAAAGGGCCTGAGATAGAAGGGTCTGGAACTATATAACCAATGGAGGTGGTGATAATGTTAGGGTCACAGAGGAAGCAAACATAAAAATCCTGTATGAGACTCTAAGATTGAGTTTGATCTTGGGGGGGTATGGAAAAAATTCTTTCAGATTTCCTTTTTTTAAAAAAATATTTTTTATTTAGTTGTAAGCACAGAGAGATAGAGAGACAGAGAGAAACAAATTCCAGGTACATGTGCCACTTTGTGCATCTGGCTATACATGGGCGCTGGGTAATTGAACCAGGGCCATTAATTAGGCTTTGCAAGCCTTCACCTCTAAGCCACTCTCCAGCCCCCTTTCAGATTTCTTTCTTTCTTTTTTTGGTTTTTCAAGGCAAGGTCTCACTCTAGCCTAGGCTGACCTGGAATTCAGTATGTAGTCTCAAGGTGGCCTCAAACTCTTGGCGACCCTCTGCCTCCCAAGTGCTGGGATTAAAGGCATGCACCACCACGCCTGGCTCCTTTCAGATTTCTAACTAAGATCAGAGGCTCACTTGTAGACTGGCCTTGCTGCTCACCATAGTTACGTCAAGATTTATGAGCCGAACCAAACTGTGTCACAACTTCCAGCCCATGTGTGTGACTCAAAGGGAAACCACTCGGGCCCTCATTGGAGTCTGGGTGCCGTTAACTTGGACAGAAGGACAACAGTGTATTGGTTTTCCTGAGCAGAAGCAAAAGGGGAAAAGGTGGAGCTACCGGAAGAGATCTGGGCTGTGGCCAGAGGACCTGAGCAGGTCATCCTCAGTTGATACTGATAATGACTTCAAAATTCACATAGCTACAGGGCAGGAGGGGATATCCAGAGACATCTACCCCCTCCCACAGTGACTGACTGCTGCTTTCACAGCTTAAAACCCCCAACTCCATGGTGAACACCAGCTACCCCCCTAAGGAGGACCCTCAGAGGAGTGGGGGCAGGGAGGAGGGAAATGGTGGTACCAACACATGACGTGTCCATACAAAGTTTCCACTTAATAATAAAAAAAATTCATGTAGGTGTGTTGGAGGAATGGCTCAGCGGTTAAAGCATTTGCCTACAAAGCCTAGCGACTTGGGTTCAATTCCCCAGGACCCACATAAAGCCAGATACACAAAGTGGCACATGCATCTGGAGTTTATTTGTAGTGGCTAGAGGCCCTCGTGTGCTAATTCTGTCTATGTGTCTCTTCTCTCTCTGCTTGCAAATAAATAAATAAATAAAAGTAAAATGTTAAAACTCATGTAGGTGTTAAACAAATCCACTGTCATTTTATGTCATTACAAGAGCTAAGTACAATCACCCCACACTGCAGATGAGGAAAGGGAGGTACAAGGGCAAGCCCAGGGCCCCCAGACAGCAAGCAGAAGAGGTTCGACCAAGAATCGCATCCTTTGC
Source organism: Dipus sagitta (assembly GCA_036346955.1). Lineage (NCBI taxonomy): Eukaryota > Metazoa > Chordata > Mammalia > Rodentia > Dipodidae > Dipus > Dipus sagitta. The sequence goes on along the minus strand of CM070778.1, from coordinate 118,642,924 downwards.
TGACTACAAGTCTGGAGTCTTTGAATTACTCCACATTTCAAATGTTTTCATGCTTATCCACTGAAGGCAAGTAAATGTGATCAAATATAAAGAAGCAAAATAGAATGTGTTATAGGCTTTTTCATCATGTCTAGCTTCCCAAGTCCTATGCTGCTCCAGAAAAAGTGGGAGGGGAGGGAAGGGGAGGGGAGGGGAAGGAAGGAGAGGGGAGGGGAGGAGAAGAGAGGAGAGGTGAGGGAAGGGGAGAGAAGAGGAGAGGTGAAGGGAGGAGAGGAGAGGAGAGGAGAGGAGAGGAGAGGAGAGGAGAGGAGAGGAGAGGAGAGGAGAGGGCTGTATACTAAGAAACTTATCTTCTGCACTCAGAGGGCTGGAGGGGGTCAGGGGTCCACAGGGATCTGGCTTTCCCCTCCTGAGTTTTCCTCATTGCCAACTCATACCTAACTGAATTGGCCAAAATAAAACCTGTGGGATTGTCCTGAGGTCTTAAGAAACTTGGTGCCAACTTTGACCACCACCTGTAATTGTCCAAATCTCTATCCAATTCTCCCATCCTACTCTAGAACTCAATCTCTACCCATTTCCCAGGTGCAAATGCAAGAATTACCCTGATTTTCCAACCCTTGTCCTTTCTATGGACACCTCCACCATTTCTCATCAGCTGGTTGCCCACTGACTATATGAGCAGACACATGACGTTCATATGCGTGGTCCCCTGAGAACTGAGGTTTCCAGCCCGGGCTGCCTGGTTGAACATCACACTTCAGACAACTTCAAGATCCTGGATGGAGACAGCTGCGTTTTGTGGACACTATTACCAAAGTCATACACCTGTCCTGAGATAGCTCTTAGGACCCTGATAAATACAAGGATGTTTCCCTAGGAATAAATTAAATAAATAAATAAACAAACAACGATACTTCCTGCAACCCAAGGGGTAAACTGTTCTGTTTCTCTTTCTGACTGAAAGTCCATGGGCAACTGACTTGGCAAGGGCATGCTTTGCTGGTTGGCAAATAGCCAAGCATATAGTCAACTGGACATGCATCTTGTATGTCACTGCGATGGTTTCCATGTGCAGTTAGACTGTGCATGAGACTGATCTCTGAGAAAAAAAAAAAAACAGGAAGAAAGAAAACCGTCTTTGCCTTAATTTCATATCTGTACAAGCTTTGAAGTGTTTACATAATTTACTGTAGAACTGTGAGAAATGAGCTATATTTGTAAGCATTTCTAAAGATGAAAGGGATATTTGTTAAAGCATGCACAGCATTTAAGAAAAAAAAATCTTCATTTATTTCTAGTTCTCCATTTAAAACGTAAGATTTTTTTTTTCAGGCTTTGTTTTGTTTTAAAATAACACAGGCACAAAAGTACATTAGGAACTTTTAGAGCTTTGATGTCCCATGAAAACCTTCTCTGAGATTGGGAACGACAAAGACTTCATCTGTTAGTAGAAGGGACCCTTTTGTTTACAGAGCTTCAAGGCTATGGCAAATAAACAAAAAACAAACGAAAACCTGGCATACATAAGCCAGGAAATTTAGAAGCCAGAGTTGGTACTTCATGCCAAATGTATGTGACAGAGCTCCTGGTTTTCCACAAAGTCTGGGTTTTTAAGGACAAAGTTGGCTTGTATTTTCTACTATCTGGCTTCTTTCAAGTATCATCACAGTCACGAAGCCATTTAAGCAGGTATCTTTGAACTTCCTTAATTTAGCAATGTGACCCTTAGGTTAATGACTGATGTGAAATGCTTAGTATTGTAGCAAAGAGGTCAGCTCTCCCACTTCTTGGTGTCTGTCTGGATGACCACGGGCATGAAGACAGGGCTGTGCAGGTTGAAGCCTCAAAAAGGAAACCCAAGGTACTTCCCTCTTCAAGAGGGCTGGAGAGATGGCTCAGCAGTTAAGGTGCTGGCCTGTGAAGCCTAAGGACCCAGGTTTGATTCCCCAGGACCCATGTAAGCCAGATGCACAACGTGGCACATGCATCTGGAGTTCATTTGCAGTGGCCAGAGGCCCTGGCATGCCCATTCTCTATCTGTGCCTCTCTCTTTCTCTCTCTCTCTCTCCTTGAAAATAAATGAATAAAAATATTTCAAAATTTGCTGCACGTTACGCTGGTTTTAAAAATAGATGTTTGCCATATTTCCATTACTAAGAAAATAACCCTCAAGTCTATGAAATGTGACTAGGCTTGCAGTGGGTGATAAATTAAAGGCAAGTTGGGTGGATAAAGTTTCACACAGCCTCACCGAAGGATACGGAACCTAGCAAGTGTTTTTCCATAGGAAGTGGAACAATTGGATGCAAAATTCTTGTGGTGAATTCTTGTTCCGCTCCAGTGCAGCGGTTTCAAGGAGAGACGCTTCTTGTTCGCAGGTTGGTGAGGACCCTCCACTGGGACGTATTTGGAGCACTGCTGTACATGGAACAAGATCTTCACGACTGTCACAGTAGAGGCTTTCACATCGCTAACAGCCAAGTATCAGTGCACAAAGTGGAGGAAGCCCAGCTTGTCAGAGGACTTCATTTTCTGTCCCTAAGGTGGACAACCGTTCTCTCCGGGGCTGTGCAGTGAACTCATCCACGAAATACTTCCCTTGTTTGTTCTGAGACAGGGCCTCACTGTTTAGAAAAGGCTGGCATCAAACTCGCAACCCTCCTGCCTCAGCCTCACCAGTTGTGCCTCGCCTCTGTGAAACACTGAAAAAAGAAAATACAGCCAGGACCCAGAGAAATGGCTCAATGTATTACCTGCCTGCTGTGCAATCCTGAGGACCCGAGTTTGGTTCCCCAGCACCCACATAAAATCCTGGACGTAATACGTGTACCTGCAATTCCAGTGCTGCAGAGGCAGAGATAGGAGCTCACTGGCTAGCTAGTCTAGCTGCATTGGTGAGCTCTAGCTTCAGGGAGAGATCCTGTCTCTCCACCTCTGGCTTACACACATGCACGCACGCACTAAAAACAATGCAGTAGGCAAGGTCATTCTGAGTTGCATAGAAAGATCCTGCCTCAAAAGGACTGGTGTGAGTTTGGATGGCTGAATGGCTGAATCTCAACAGGTGGATGGATGCGTACATAGATGATAGGTTACTAAGAAGGTAGGCCTGTATAGATAGATATGCAGGTAGACAGATTTTAACTTCACAAGTGATTCTGATGGCTTAAGAATCACTGTTTGAAGTCGGGCATGGTGGCGCAGGCCTTTAATCCCAGCACTTGGAAGACAGAGGTAGGAGGACTGCTGTGAGTTCAAGGTCACCCTAAGACTACAGAATGGATTCCAGGTCAGCTTGAGAGACCCTACTTCAAAAAACCAGTAATTAAAAAAAAAGAATCACTGTTTGTATAAGAGGCACATGGGCACATTTTCAATTGCCAATAAAAATGTAATAGCCACATGAAATTAACCAGCCAGAAAAGATGTATACCCCTGTGCAATTGTGGCACACAGCCAATGTGGGTAATCAACATCTCTCTGATTGAATATGAGGCCTATTCATTGGGAGAGAACCCATTACTGGTACTAAGAATAAAGTCAAAAATCCTACAGACAGGAAGGTCATAGACTCCAGAAAGAAGACCCCTCTGGACTCTGACTAAGAAGAGTGGCTAGAGCTGGAGAGATTGCCTAGTGGTTAAGGTTCTTACCTGCGAAGCCCAAGGACGCAGGTTCGAATCCCCAGAACACACGTAAGCCAGATTCACAAGGTGGCACATGCATCTGGAGTTCATTTGCAGTGGATAAGGCCCTGGCACGTCAATTCTCTCTGTATGTCTCTGTCTCTCTCTCTCTCTCTCTCATAAAAAAAAAACAGAAGAAGAGTGGATATACCAATCAAAAAGTCTCTTAGATAACTATGCTTATGCCTTTTAATCCATACTGTTGTCACTCTTGATTGAAGAATCTGTCCTTTTTTTTTTTTTTATAGATGGCAGCAAAAACTGGAGAGAACCAAGATCCATCAATACCAGAAAAATTTGCCAACTATCTCGCAGGAGATGAATCACGTCTATGATATCTGCCAGGGCCCAGGAGACATGATAGGGTCCCAGAGACATGACTGTCTAAATATGAGTGCTGCTCTCACAGCTAGCCTGACAACCAGCTTCAGGGATATGGCAATAGACACTGAGGACATTTAAAACTCATCAAAGCAGAAATCCAGAGGCTGTAGGGAGCTCAACAGTAAAGTAGACTTATAGTACCCCCATCATGGCTCAGGGAGCACTGTGGATGAGGGGACAGAAAGACTGTAAGAGCCACAGAATGGAAAGGAGTATCCTGAGTCATTGCCCCCCCCCCCACACACAAAAATGACTGGTGCATTCTTGATTTCACGGTAAATACCAATAACACCACTGAGAAGGACCCTCAGTAGAATGGGGCAGGGGAGAAGGGATATAAGAGTATAACCCAATGAGAACATGATGGACATGCAACTGGTTCATATAGTAAAATTCATAATACAATAAAAATAAATTTAATTTTTAAAGCAATAGCCACAATAAAAGCCACTCCCCAAGCGTGTGTGTGTGTGTGTGTGTGTGTGTGTGTGTGTGTGTGTTTTCAGCTAAGGTCTTCACCTGCTTTCATACTCATTCTTCTCTGTCAAGGGCTTAGGAAGAGATGGCTTTGAGAAGCACATGGCCAGGACTGTGAATGAGCCTTCAGTACACCTGACCCATGTTCCAGGGGGGTGGCAAGAGGAAAGAGACACTACCTCATCCTGTCCAGAAGAGGGAGAGAGAGAGAGCATCCCACATTTTGATACTGTTGCAGAGAACCTGTCTACATTTGTCCAGGGTGTAGCTCAGAGACTGGGACTTCCAAACACATTTCACAACGGACACAGGTTGCTGGAGTTGAGAACCATCACCGAAGGGTAGCGTCTACCCTGAAGACGTTTCAGTGTGGTTGGGAAGATGACTCCAACAGAATGTCAGCTCAGACAGGTGATCAGTGCATGTAGAATGTGCAGGTGAATTCCACCTGTGCCCTGAGAAGAGGCAAGGCTCAGGGGTTACCTGGGAAGATGTAAGCAGGAATACATGATCATAGGAAATTTCTCTCTTCTTTTCCTCTCCCTCTCCTTTTCCTCTTCGAAGGCAGCCATCTCCCTCCAGAGCCAGTGACATGGATTACCCTCTCAAAACCTTCGGTCCTGGTCTCTCTCTGGTCCACTCTTTCCAGTCTTGTCATTCCTTCAACTCCTCAGTCACAATCACTCACTTCCTAAAACCCTGCAAAGGCTTCTAAGAGTTGGCATAATAGAGGTCAAACCTCAGGACTCTTCGTGATTGGCTTGAGACCCCTCACTCTCCGCTGGTTCCCTCTCTCATGGTCGTTATCGGTCCCCAGCTGCAATGCATGGTCTTGACTTTTGTTGACCTGATATGCTAATAAGTTTCCTCCTTGGGAAGTGAGTTTTAGAGGGGAGACAAGTGCTTGAGATGTTCTGGTACTTTCTTATTCTTCAGGTCCCAGCCTGCATGCCAAATTCCCAGGGGCATGTCCTCACACAGAATAATCTTCAATGGAATCTCATCCTCTATCCCGATACAGGCAGAGTATTTCTAACTAGGAAATCTGAAATTTGAAATGATTTATAATTTAAAGCTCTTTGGTTGTTAACATGATGCTATATGTGGAAAATTCTACACCTGACCCCATGTGATGTCCAAACACAGGCTCCATAAAAAATACTTTATAAAATTATCTTCAAACTATATCAGCAACTTATAACGAGAAAAGGTTGTTTGGGGCCCACAGCTTTGGAAGTTTCAGTTTGTGACCAGTTGGCCTTGTCACAGTATATCCTGGTGGGGCCATGGGGATGAGCAATTCTCACTTTGTGGCCAGGAACAAAAGGGAGGAAGAAGAAACCAGTGTCCTATACCCTTCTTCAAAAGCATACAACAACCTCCACTGGGCCCCATCTTTTATTAAAGTTTCCACATTCTCCCAATTGTGCCTAAGGACCACGCTTCCAAAACACAGTCCTGTAGAGGGAATTCAAACCATTGCAGTGCGTAAAACGTATACGACATATGAATTAATGTTATGTTTAGAAAGAACCTTCCCCAGGATATTTCATTTTATATAGATGCAAAGATTTCCAAATCAGGGGAAAACATCCGAAGCTGTAAACACTTCTAACTCCAAATAGTTCAGATAAAGGACACTTAAGCTGTATCCATCTATGAATGTCACAACATAACCGTTCTCCAAATATCCTATCTATTATTACCTTTTGCTTTCTCTGATAGAAAGTTCATGAAGAAAGAGGCTCCACCTCATTTTCTCGTATCCATACTGACCACCACATTGTCTGACCCAAAGTGGGTTGCCACATAGTACTTCCTGGATGTGTGGATGCAGGGATCATAGCGTAGAAGGAAGAAAAGGCCCTCAAAGTGGAACAGCGGCAATGACGAAGGCGTGGGGCATGCAGGGGAGAAACGCACAGATGAGGAACATACAGGTGAGGTTTTACATGCATAGGCCAGAACAAGAGACTCTGACAGTGGAGGAAATGGGAGCTAATAGAAGACGAGTGTGCAAGTCAAGCACCGTCAGTTACTCACAGCAACAAATGTCTGGATGTAAGCTTCACACCTATTGAGGTGTAAAAACTGCTGGGAGTGAATGGTTCCAGTCTAAGAATGGAAATCATGAATCTAAAGTCCGATCATGAGACATCATTTTAATCACTATCTCTAGAGGATTCAGTGTTTTTTTTTTTTTTAACAAGCTGGTCTATGTGAGGAAATTAAAATGTGACTTGGGAGTGATAGCTAGTTTGATATTGTGAAATTGTCTTTTTTCTTTTTTTTCTTTCTTCTTTTGGTTTTTTGAGGTAGGGTCTCACTCTAGCCCAAGCTAACCTGGATGAAATTGTCTTTTCTTAAAATGGTGAAAGGGTCGGGCACGGTGGCATATACCTTTAATCCCAGCACTCAGGTGGCTGAGGCAGGAGGACTGCTGTAAGTTTGAGGCCAACCTGAGAGTACATAGTGAATTCCAGGTCAGCCTAGGCTACAGCGAGACCCTACCTCAAAAAAAAAAAAAAAAAAAAAGATGGTAAAAGCTTTGTCTTTAAAAACAATTGTGTAGATAACTTACATGAAACAGTAGAAAAACCTTCCCAGGCATGGTCCAATGTGACAAAGATACTGTTACCCTATAATCTCACCTCTAAGTATGATGCCTCTGGAAGATAAGTATCTTCTACATTCCAAAAAGGTATGTCTATGTTTAAATTAAATATCATTGCCAGGCGTGGTTGTGCATGCCTTTAATCACAGCACTCAGTAGGCAGAGATAGGAGGATCGCCATGAGTTCAAGAGCATCCAGAGACTACATAGTGAATTTAAGGTCAGCCTGAGCTAGAATGAGATACTACCTCGGAAAACCAAAACACACACACACACATATACAATTAAAAAGTTTATTAATGATCTTAATACTGTCACATCCCATGATGAAAACTCTGAATAACTTTTTGTAACAGTATTAGATTTCAGAGGTGAGCTCTACCAAAATGAGTTCTTTTTCACAAATTATAAAAATATAATGGAAGAAACATGTTACAACTACCCTTTCTATGGAGACATCATTCATTATATCACCCAGGTGGCCTCAAACTCATAACGCTCCTACCTCAGCATCCTGAGCGGCATTATAGACACGAACCACCATACCCAAGATGAATTTTTGTTATTACCCACATACTGATTTCTATTCAACACAGTACTCAAATATGTGATTATTTTGGTGATGATATTGCATAATTAATTATATCTTAAAAATTACTCCAAATTAAATGGCATATTTGGTTGAACTTAAAATAGCCCTTATTATATATATCATATTGCATTTACCATAGTTCAGGCACTGTACTCAATGCAATGGAAGATATAAGGACCCAGAATACCCCTTTTCAAAGCTATTCGACCACATGAGAAGTCTGTATGAGTTTTATTATGTTGAAAAGAGTTGGATTTGCTTAAAAATTATCCACTTACTTAGTAGGTGACCTCATAGACAGGGTTCCACATTTGTAACTTGGGGGTAAATTATATTTATTTAGAGACTGATTACCAGTATTAATGATGAGACGTGTGTAAAGTATTTAACTGGATAAGAAAAACATAAAAGATATTCACAGAAAATAAGCTTTATTCCTTTTAAGACATTTTTACATTTAGTTGAATATAATTTCCCTTTGTTTTTGCTATGCGTTTAGTGCCTGAGGTACAAAAATAGAACTCTGAAATTTCCTTTTGACATACAAAATCTCCTATCATCAATTTTTAATAATTCACTTGAAATGTTAAGTTTGGATAAATAAAAGATGTGCATTACGCTCAATTTCATGTTTGTAATTGAATTCCACTCCCATCCAAAGCAGGTTGAAGACCTGGCTCCCTTTCCCTCTTTTCTGAGTCAGATGGTGAGACTAACGAGCAATAACTTGCCCCAAAGGCTAGCCATAAGGAAGAAGGAGAAAAACCCTGGACAACCCTAACGCAAACATTTCAATTCTAAATAGCCAATCATTGGCATTTACAGAGTGAATAGTTTGTTAGTAACCAAAAACAGCATCCTGTTTTAGGAAACAGAGTTGAGGAGAATTTAGGAGAGGCAGCATTAATTGAAAAGGGAAAGCAAAAAGGAGGATGAAGTGAAGTTAACATACTGCCCACTCTACATATCTATCTGGTAATGAGGCACGCTATGGGATACGTGTGGCTGGGAAATGCTGCCCTGGATATCGCATCTTAGACATTCATAGAAAATATTAATTAATGTAGACAATGAAGTTATATGCTAATTCTATACGCATGTGTTACTTAGCATGCTAACAACACTATTTACTACTGTTAATCTCAACAGTTCCCCAAAGTCCCTGAACACTAACTTCTTAGTATAGGTGGAGAGGTAATTAATATCCCATGGAATTAATATGAAATGGTATATCACTTGTAAAATGTTAGGTTATTTATTTCCCTGCTTTGAAACCAACATGCACTCTGGTTGGCTTTACATATCTTTTTTCAATAGTTCCCCTTGACAAAAGCCATTACCCGAGTCTTCCTATTTTCTCATGTGGATATAGAAAACTCAGGATCCATTTTGCTGTTGGAAAGATGAGAGGATGATTTGAAAGATTCAAAGAAAATGGCAATGATCTGAAAATGAAAACTCTGTTTTGAAAACAGATTTACTTCTGGTATACCACTGCACCAGTGACGCAGGTCCTACATATTCCCACAATGATACTATACCAGTGGCACTTACCTTCTTGTGTGACACTGCTACTCCAGCAAGGCCGTCCTGCTACATGTGCTGGTGTGATCCACCACACCAGTGATGCCGTCCTTCTACACGTTCTCGTGTGACACCATTACACCAGTGACGACGTTCACCACTACACCAGTGACGCCGTCCTCCTACACGTTCTCATGTGACACCACTACACCAGTGATGTCGTCCTTCTACACGTTCTCGTGTGACACCACCACACCAGTGATGTCGTCCTTCTACACGTTCTTGTGTGACACCACCACACCAGTGATGCCGTCCTTCTACACGTTCTCGTGTGACACCACCACACCAGTGATGTCGTCCTTCTACATGTTCTCGTGTGACACCACTACACCAGTGATGTCGTCCTTCTACACGTTCTCGTGTGACACCACCACACCAGTGATGCCGTCCTTCTACACGTTCTCATGTGACACCACTACACCAGTGATGTCGTCCTTCTACACGTTCTCGTGTGACACCACCACACTAGTGACGCCATCATTCTACACGTTCTCGTGTGACACCACCACACCAGTGACGACGTCCTTCTACACGTTCTCGTGTGACACCACCACACCAGTGATGCCGTCCTTCTACACGTTCTCGTGTGACACCACTACACCAGTGACGACGTCCTTCTACACGTTCTCGTGTGACACCACTACACCAGTGACGCCGTCCTTCTACACGTTCTCGTGTGACACCACCACAGAAGTGACGGCGTCCTTCTACATGTTCTCGTGTGACACCACTACACCAGTGATGCCGTCCTTCCACACGTTCTTGTGTGACACCACTACACCAGTGACGACGTCCTTCTACACGTTCTCGTGTGACACCACCACAGAAGTGACGGCGTCCTTCTACATGTTCTCGTGTGACACCACTACACCAGTGATGCCGTCCTTCCACACGTTCTTGTGTGACACCACTACACCAGTGACGACGTCCTTCTACACGTTCTCGTGTGACACCACCACAGAAGTGACGGCGTCCTTCTACATGTTCTCGTGTGACACCACTACACCAGTGATGCCGTCCTTCCACACGTTCTTGTGTGACACCACTACACCAGTGACGACGTCCTCCTACACGTTCTCGTGTGACACCACTACACCAGTGACGACGTGCTTTTACACGTGCTCGTGTGACACCACTACACCAGTGACGACGTGCTTCTACACGTGCTCGTGTGACACCACTACACCAGTGACGACGTGCTTCTACACGTTCTCGTGTGACACCACTACACCAGTGACGACTTCCTCCTACACGTTCTCGTGTGACGCCACCATACCAGTGACGCCGTCCTCCTACACGTTCTCATGTGACGCCACTACACCAGTGAAGCTGTCCTTCTATACATTCTCGTGTGACACCACTACACCAGTGATGCCGTCCTCCTACACGTTCTCGTGTGACACGACTATACCAGTGACACCGTCCTTCTACACGTTCTCGTGTGTCACGTCCACACCAGTGACGACGTCCTTCTACAAGTTCTCGTGTGTACGCACCATACCAGTGACGACCGTCCTTCTACACGTTCTCGTGTGACCCACCACACCAGTGACGCGTCCTTCACACGTTCTCGTGTGACACCACCACACCAGTGACGACGTCCTTCTACACGTTCTCGTGTGACACCACTACACCAGTGATGCGTCCTTCCTACACGTTCTCGTGTGACACCACACACCAGTGAGCCGTCCTTCTACACGTTCTCGTGTGACACCACCACACCAGTGACGACGTCCTTCTACACGTTCTCGTGTGACACCACCACACCAGTGATGCCGTCCTTCTACACGTTCTCGTGTGACACCACCACACCAGTGACGACGTCCTTCTACACGTTCTCGTGTGACACCACCACACCAGTGACGCCGTCCTTCTACACGTTCTCGTGTGACACCACTACACCAGTGACGACGTCCTCCTACACGTTCTCGTGTGACGCCACCACACCAGTGAGCCGTCCTTCTACACGTTCTCGTGTGACACCACTACACCAGTGCCGACTGTCTTCTACACGTGCTCGTGTGACACCACTACACCAGTGACGACGTCCTACTACACGTTCTCATGTGACGCCACCACACCAGTGACGCCGTCCTCCTACACGTTCTCATGTGACGCCACTACACCAGTGAAGCTGTCCTCTATACATTCTCGTGTGACCCCACTACACCAGTGACGCCCGTCCTTCACACGTTCTCGTGTGACAACACCAAACCAGTGATGCCGTCCTCCTACACGTTCTCGTGTGACACGACTATACCAGTGACACCGTCCTTCTACACGTTCTCGTGTGTCACGTCCACACCAGTGACGACGTCCTTCTACAAGTTCTCGTGTGACACCACCACACCAGTGACGACGTCCTTCTACACGTTCTCGTGTGACACCACCACACCAGTGACGACATCCTTCTACACGTGCTCGTGTGACACCACCACACCAGTGACGACGTCCTTCTACACGTTCTCGTGTGACACCACTACACCAGTGATGCCGTCCTTCTACACGTTCTCGTGTGACACCACTACACCAGTGATGCCGTCCTTTTACACGTTCTCGTGTGACACCACTACACCAGTGACGCCGTCCTCCTACACGTTCTCATGTGACGCCACCACACCAGTGACGCCGTCCTCCAACACGTTCTCCTGTGACGCCACTACACCAGTGAAGCTGTCCTTCTATACATTCTCGTGTGACACCACTACACCAGTGACGCCGTCCTTCCACACGTTCTCGTGTGACACCACCAAACCAGTGATGCCGTCCTCCTACATGTTCTCGTGTGACACGACTATACCAGTGACACCGTCCTTCTACACGTTCTCGTGTGTCACGTCCACACCAGTGACGACGTCCTTCTACAAGTTCTCGTGTGACACCACCACACCAGTGACGCCGTCCTTCTACACGTTCTCGTGTGACACCACCACACCAGTGACGACATCCTTCTACACGTGCTCGTGTGACACCACCACACCAGTGACGACGTCCTTCTACACGTTCTCGTGTGACACCACTACACCAGTGATGCCGTCCTTCTACACATTCTCGTGTGACACCACTACACCAGTGATGTCGTCCTTCCACACGTTCTCGTGTGACACCACCACACCAGTGATGCCGTCCTTCTACACGTTCTCGTGTGACACCACTACACCAGTGATGCCGTCCTTCTACACGTTCTTGTGTGACACCACACACCAGTGACGCCGTCCTTCTACACGTTCTCGTGTGACACCACACACCAGTGGCCGTCCTTCTACAGGTTCTGTGTGACACCACTACATCAGTGATTCCGTCCTCCTACACGTTCTCGTGTGACACCACCACACCAGTGACGCGTCCTCTCTACACGTTCTCGTGTGACACCACCACACCAGTGACGCCGTCCTTCTACACGTTCTCGTGTGACACCACCACACCAGTGATGCCGTCCTTCTACACGTTCTCGTGTGACACCACTACACCAGTGATGCCTTTTTCCACACGTTCTCGTGCAACACCAGTACACCAGTGACGCCGTCATTCTACACATTCTTGTGCCACCACACCAGGCGTCCTTCTACGTGTTCCAGTTGACACCATTACAACATATGCGACTTACTACCTTCTCGTGTGACACCACTATCACCATAACCTGTCTTTCTTTCGGTTGAACAATGTGCTCTACTAATACATTACACCCCAGCTATTCTCAGTGTTTCCAAGGCACACTACAATTACATTAAAATCTAGGAAAGAAACTTACTCCTACTTTTATAGCACTTTAACATTTTAACATAACCTATCTTTCTTTCTGGTATTTTTTAATGAACAATCATGTCTATAATAAATATTAGCACTTTAAAAGTAAATATCCCAAACATAGATTTATCAAGTGTAAATCTTTTGCTCAGAAAAATATCTGTTCACCTATCATAGGTGCCCTTTAAAATATTGATTTAAGGCCAGGTGTGGTGGCACGTGCCTTCAATCCCCACATTCAGGAGGCAGAGGTAGGAGGATCGTGTGAATTTGAGGCCATCCTGAGACTACATATTGAATTCCAGGTCAGGCTGAGCTATTGTGAGACCCTACCTTAAAAAAAAAAAGAAAAAAAAATATTCATTTAATGAATAATAAAATGCTATAATAGAACAATGTTCTTTACAATAAATTCAAAATATAGTCTGGTAACTGTTTGTCATAGTTAATAAGATATAGTTAGCAAAATACTGAGGATTTATTCTGTAATTCCTGCCTGGTAAGCTCAAGGCTCTGGGTTTGGTCCCTACCATTGAGAAAAAAAAAAAACCAAAGTACCAAGAAAAGGGAAATATTAAATAATAAACGTAAGGAGTGTTAAAGGCAATAAGAATGCCTTTTCTTTTTGTTTTGTTTTGTTTTGTTTTCTTTCTTTTTTTTTTTTTTTTTTTTGGTTTTTCAAGTTAGTCCCTCACTCTAGTCCAGGCTGACCTGGAATTCACTATGTAGTCTCAGGGTGGCCTTGAAGTCATGGTGATCTTCTTACCTCTGCCTCCCAAGTGCTGGAATTAAGGGCATGTACTATCATGCCCAGCTTATTTTTACATTACAAGGAAATTCTGTTCTCCATTTTTATTTTTTGTTAGAACTAGCAAAATTTCATTAAAACTGATAACCTCCCAACTAAATATACACACAGGAACATATGGAAACTATTCCATGTAAATGTTAGTGTGTATGTTATATACATATGTTGAATGTGTTTATAACATGCTGTTTCTCTACAAAAATACCATGGTTAGCAACACTGTAGATAAATAAAATGAGGTATTACCAAACTAAGGGAATAAAAGATTAAAATTATACCAAATATAGCTTGCAAACAAAGTCAACTGTTTTGGAAGCACCCTCTTTGAAAATCCTTGAATTCTCATGAGAAGTCTGCTCCATTGGGTCACCCTTCTGAAATTGAGTCTGGAATTAATCAGGCAGCCTGGAATTCAGGGTAGATTCTCTTATTTAAGGTTTCGAACCTGCTTGAAATGGAATGTCTTTGAGCTTACATTTTCCTATTGAACAGCCAGCGCTTTATCCGAATTATTTTACTGCTTAGGCCATTTTCACTAGGCCTGGTCTCATTCTTATCTGTGTTGACAAGATGAAGCGTTTGGAGGTCTCCTCTCCACCCCGCCCTGTGGGATCTGCTACTGGCTGGGGAAAGCACCAGCTGTCTTTAGGGTCACTGAGCTAAAATAAGCAAAACACATATAAGATAGATAAGATTTTAAAGTGTGGGCGTGGGTGGGTAAAAACCCAAATAAACTAACCATTCTTTATCTCAAATCCATGGTCAGTGAGGAATGCCATGCATATACACCTTGCAATGACTGTACACCTTTCAGTGAGTTAAGAAGTCATAAGTGGCCAGGTGTGGTGGCACACGCCTTTAATCCCAGCACTCAGGAGGCAGAGGTAGGAGGATTGCCATGAGTTAAGACCCCCTTAGACTGACTACACAGTGAATTCCAGGACAGCCTGAGCTAGAGTAAGAAGCTATCTCAAACAAAAAAAAGTCATAAGTGAGTAGGTGGCTCAGAAACGCCTGCCGTGCAAGCATGACCATCTGAGTTGGGGTCCCCATCACCCCACATAACTAAGTGCATCAATGCATGCTTGCAATATCAATGCAAGAGTGGTGGGGTCAGGAGGCTCCTTATGACTCACTGGCTAGCTAGTCCGGCATAATCAGTGGACACTGGATTTAGTGAGAGGCCCTGTCTCCAAAACTAAGGTGGAGAGCCATTGAGGAAGACACCTGCTGCTGACTTCTGGCCTCCACACACAGGTCCTCTCACACACATGAACACATATGCACACATGCATGCATACCACACACACAAAAGAAAGTTATCAGTGAATAGCTACTAAGGCTAGTGGGTAGTAACACAAAGCATTGCAAGGCCAGTAATTACAAAAATGAGACTTGCCTTCTTTCAGGACAATTGTCTTAGATTCTCAAACTAGGAACCTCAAAGGCCTCCTTTGACTGGGCTAGTTCTTGCCACCTACGTAAGCACTCACCATGCTCTATGATGCATATCCACTGTAACACTCAATCCCACCCCCACTGAGCCACCCACGCACATTGCCAATTATACTCTCAGGACAACTACCTGACTGCTCTCTTTGCTTGTTACTACTCACTTTCCGACAGTTATCTGCCCTGCTTCCAGAGTCATCCTGCTCGAGGATATATCTGTACATAAAACAACCGGCTCCAATGTTTTGATGGTCTCTAAGCAGCCAACATGCAAGGAGTAATACCAGCCATTGTCATGAAAGCTTTTCAGGCGTGATCTTCTTTTCTCTTTATAACAATCTTATGAGACGGGTACAATCATTGTCACCACTTAAGAGATGAGAAATGAAGGTACACGAAGCTTATACTGCTTGTTCATGGTCACTGGGATGACAGGTGGCAGATTTAACATTCACCAAAAAATGATCAGGTGCTCCTGATGGCTCCGTTGTAAACCTGTCCTCCAGCCTACCTCGTATCAACCCTCCAGGCTCTCTGCCAGGTAGCTAGTAGACTATGGAAATCTCAGATCCGGTGATTGTGCATTAAGGGTCAAAAGACTTTGTACCACTGGATCAGAATTGTAGGGGCAAAGGGACAGTGGCTCTTGGCAGCTACCGCCTTCTCTCCAGATGACCAGCACCTCTTACAACCCACACAAGATAATGAAACATCCTGACTCCAAGCAAGGAAAAATGGGACAGATAACCGCTGCAGAGCTTTTTACAATATTCTGCCCTGTAGAACACGGGATGACATTCCCAAATGTTTCAGATAACCATCACACACTATTAACCAACACTGCTTCTCTTCACAGTGCGTTCAAGGGAATCACTTGAGGGCCCTGAGGTAAGAAGTGGCAGAGGGACTTGCACTGTAGCTGTGGTCACAGGTTAGTAATTATCCAGGTGTGACATGACTTCTAAGAAGAATCAGTCATAAGAAAAAGTTTTAAAAGTTAGGGATTGCTACAATTGGCCTGACATATTACACACACACACATACACACACACACACACACACACAATTTGATAAATATTTCATTGTTATTCCAGGAAAAGCTTTTAAATGAAGACCTAAGCCAGCAATTATGGGGAAGGGATGTCTCCTTCTCTGAGGGAGTGGGAATGTCAGCTCTTTGCTGCTAAGACATCCCACTGAAAGGGCCAGAGTCCCCGGTGGCGACTCCTTCCTTATTTAACAACAGAGACCACATTAAAAATATCTCCACTGCAATGTTCCCACTTGAATCAATCGAAGACCTCTGAGTGTAGCTCCACTGTGATGCTCCTGCCTCAGAACTATGCAGAGCCCCGTGTAGAAAGGGGGGCTTTCTGGTAGACAGCTGATGGTCCAATTGCTATGACGGCACTCGGCTTTAAGCTCTAGGCTTACACGGCTGCCACCTACGTCCAATTCTGATCAGAAAAAAAAAAATGTCAGCAAATATTCAACACAATTATCTTATTTAAATGAAATTGGAGAAATGGCACTGCTCCAAGTAAACTGGGCCACTTGGCACAAAGTTAAGGACAGTTTGGCGTTTTGTTGTTTCCGTTGTTGTTCGTTGTGTTGTATTGGCTCACTCACCAGCACATCTTACATGCCCTCCTTATAGTAAATACTATTTATTGGCATATATGTGTGCAATGGGGATTTACTGACTCCTCCTGGGTGACTGGTGTTTCCATCATCAAACATAATGACTGTGCAAAGTGATCATTGATGGCCAGTTATAAGGAAACTATTATTTCTGAGCTATTCAAATGATATCATTTTAAAACCTGCCATTCTGCTGAAGGGCATACATGTTCATATGTGGGATTGCACCTAATACTAGAAACGATATAGAAATCTCTGCTCTAAAAGCCACTCTATGTAAGTATTCTTAAAACTTGTCAGGACCAGAGGTATTTTGTTAATGGCATTTAGTAGCAAAAACAAATACAGCTACAAATTGTGAAAACACTTAGCCCCCAAAGCTATAGTTAGCTAAAAAATAAATAATCACCCTTCACATTTTGAAGCCTACAAAAAAGGCTGCTACAGTATGCTGTTTCTTGCCTTTTCTTAAATGGCCTTTAAATAAATATATGAGTCAGTAAAAGAAGGCATTTACTTGAATTAAAGTGATAATTCTGCCAGGATGTCAGTATAATTAATTGTGGGTGGCAGAAGTTTTAAGTGAGGGCTAAATTAAGGATGCTAGTTTATTTATTTATTTATTTATTTTTCACTCTACTGCTGTAATTAGACAAGCTTTTGGTTGATCTCGTCTCTTATCTTAGAAAAGCATACCTGCATTATTTCATACTAAGCCTTTCAGCATAGTTTGATGACCAAGACAGGGTGTAATACATATGCATGAATCCAGCCTTCCTCCTCCTACTATTAGAATAAACACACACTCACACACACGCACACACACACACACTCTCTCTCTCTCTCTGTGTCTTTCAAACACACTTTTCACTTGTTTTATTTCTTCCACCACTTTAGAGTTTTCATCCCTAAAATTATACTGTTCTGATTTCTTTAAGCACATTCCATGTCAAAGACAAAATGATCTTTGTCACAATTTTGTTCCCGGCAAGCTATTCCGTCAAACAGCACAAAACGTGCCACCTTCAATCTCTACCTGCTGAAGCTACCTGCACAGATATGGCTAAATCACCTACCAACTACGCCCTGTCACCAAGGGGTGGTCATGGGGGGGGGGGTTAGTGTGTGGTGTCTAAGCATCCTCTCAGGACAGCTGCCAGGGTTCCAGGTACCACAGGCGTCCCTGTATAGCCAAGACCCGCCGAGTGACTGAGCTAATGAGTCTGGGGAGACAGGGGATCCAGAGCATCACTGGGGGTATTCTGAAAATGGGGAGCGAGCCCACAGAGCATAGCCGCTCAAAGTTCACTACAGCAAAGTCAAAATGAACAAGAAGTTCCACCTGAGAAGTAATTATATGCAAATCGCTTACACCCATTAAAATTAATTAATTTAAATCCTTCCCCAGTCAAGTTTGTCTAACTGTAGAGACACTACAAACAAACATTTTCAAAAAGATACATGATGTGTGACGACGGACTACTGTCTGTACTCTGAAATTAAAACATCAGAGGCTATAGAAACAGTTTTGACACTGCATCCCAAGAGGAGGGTAAAAGCATCAGACCAAATAGTTCTCATGCCACTATAACGTGCATGTCATAATATTTTTAAAATAGTTTTGTATAGCTCATTAATATTAGCTCCATCTACCTTTTGCCATCCCTTAGTACTAGTTTGGTCATTAACTATATACATTTTTCACCCACTGTGTTTAGCACAAAAGGATCAAACACCACACTTCTTCTGCCTCAATAAAATAGCGGTGCAGACTTCCAAAAGGTGACCATGGCATGTTAATCTGCAGTCCCAAATCCTAAACTTCAAAGCAAACACTAATTGCCTTGTGGACAATGCATGGGGGTTAACACACCGCATGCCTCCCAGTCTGCAACAGGGAAGTGCAGAAGGAGAGTAAGAAACAGGGGAAGGACGCAAGCTGCAGAGAAAGCCAGCAGCTAGCAAGAATTCAGGCTTGTTTCACCTACCGGCGTTGTCCATGTCTCAGGCTCAGGAGTGGCGAGGCGAGCTGTGTAGCTGGCAGCCGGGAAGCCCTGGCTCTGGTGGCTTGCGGAGTACCCTGCCCCTCTGCTGATTATCAGCCCTTGCTGGCACACGGAGCACACTTCACGCACTGTCTGCAGGAGCCACCGCCAGGAAATTTATATCTCCAAGGATGACAAACAGCCATTAGCTCCATTACAGGCTGATTAAGAGAGACCGAACCTATCAAGTGGGCACTTGAGTCCCTGGGGTTTCTACCTCTGTTCTAAGCAAAGGAGTCGGGGGGGGGGGGGGATAAAAAAGAATGAAAGAAAGAAAGAAAATCACTGCAATGTGGAATGTGCTGCACATTTTAGGGGAAAAAAAGTGCACATGCTATGCAAAACAGCACATTGCTTTCCAAAAGATGCCAGAGCCAACAGGAGAAGAAGAAGGCACGGGGAATTAAAAGGTAAAAGGGAATCTTTAAAGGGATTTTTCTTTGGGGTTAATCTAAATAGGGTTCAACCTTTACCAACGACAACACTGAATGACTGGACAACTTTTCAGTTTAAAAATTTAAAGTGTTTTAGTTGTTGGGGGGGGGGCAGGGAAAAGCAGATAAAAACACTGGACACAGTTTTATCACCGCTTTCTCTCAATACATTGCCGTTCCAATTCTGGTGATGTTTCCATTGTGAGAAGTTTCCCCATTTCTGCTCAGAATTTCTGTGCACCTGTCCTAAGAGCAAAACTCAAAGGCATTTCACTACATGTTACTAATACATGAGGCAACTGGCCACAGAGGTCAGGGCACTCGACTGGATGTTATAATCTGCAGTCATCTCTCTAAGCAGCGGCAATCACAGAGCAAAGATAGCGGCATCAGAGAACACAAGAAAAGCCATTTCACTGAGTCCCTTTAATTTGGCTCTGTAAGCATGACTCCCCAAGACACCCCAAAGTGCTCAGGGTTTCAAAGCATGAGCATAAGCAGCGGGCTGAAGAAATCACATGCCAGGTCTTGTGGCTGTAGTCATATTCAATTCTGGGGACAGCACCACCCTATTTTCTGCATTTTGTCAGATACAGAAGAAAGATTTGCGATAGCCTTGTTTGACCTATAGCGTAGTGAACCCACACTACAATGAGGCTCTATAGGATTTTTATTTTGACAGGTTCAAAAAACAAAACAAAAACAGTCCATGGTGTTAGTGTACCCTACAGTTGCTAAATTCAAGTGCCAAGTTGTTTATTTAGCATTTCTTTTTTTAAAAAAAAATATTTTATTGCCGGGTGAGGTGGCGCACACCTTTAATCCCAACACTCAGGAGGCAGAGGTAGGAGGACTGCCATGAGTTCGAGGCCACCCTGAGACTACAGAGTGATTTCCAGGTCAGCCTGAGCTAGAGTGAGACCCTACCTCGAAAAACCACACACACACACACACAATTATTGCTGGGCGTGGTGGTGTACACCTTTAATCCCAGAAGTTAGGAGGCAGAGGTAGAAGGATAGCTGTGGGTTCAAGGCCACCCTGAGACTACAGAGTGAATTCCAGGTTAGCCTGGGCTAGAGCGAGACACTACCTCAAAAAAACAAGGAAAAGTATTTTATTTATTTGTTTGCAGAGAAAGAGAGAGAGAGAGAAAGAAAGAGAATGGGTGCATCAGGGCCTCTTGCCACTGTAAACAAACTCTAGACTCATGTGCCACTTTGTGCATCCAGCTTTATGTGGGTACTAGGGAATGGAACCCAGACTATGAGGCTTTGCAAGCAAGCACCTTTAACTGCTGAGCCATCTCTCCAGCCCCCATTAAGCATTTCTTAATGCTACAGGAATACCTACTGACAGGCCATTTATAAATCATTTAGTCTTCTATTGTGATTGGTTTAAGTATTTTTGTTTTTAATGTAACTTTAGACTTTTCTATAGATTTGAGGTTCTTACATGACTTAAACAAATCACTTCATTTATGAGTACCAGTGATTGCTCAGAAATATTTCCCTTGGCCTAGAGAGATGGTTTAGTGGTTAAGGCACTTGTCTGCAAAGCCAAAAGACCTAGGTTTGATTCCCCAGGACCTATGTAAGCCAGATGCAGAAGGTGGTGCATATGTTTGGAGTTCATTTCCAGTGGGTGGAGGCCCTGGCACACCCATTCTCTATATCTGCCTGTCTCTCTCCCTCTCCCTCTTTCAAATAAATAAATAAAAATAAAATATTTTTTAAAAAGAAAAGAAATATTTCCCTCAATGAAAAGCTGTATTGCTCAGTGATTCTGCCCTGAGACTTTTATCCCCATTATTTTAATTGTCAAATAATTTTAAGAATACATCCTCCATGAATTAAAAAAAAATAAAACTTCATTATAAAAAACTCACTTGGATCCCAAAAGACTGAAATTACGGTGGCTTCCACATCTCATCCACTTGTCCTGATTAAGACCTGCCAACTACCCAGACTGAGTGTCATCAGCACAAAATCTAGGGCAAACTAACTATTTTTAAGAGGAAAAAAAGAGGAATTAGCAGAGAAATAAGAAAGGGAGAAGATATAGCCTCAGGTCTAAGGTCTTAGTAAGGAGCAGCTAGAAACATCACCTATGAGAAATACATATTGCCTAGAACAAATATTTCTTTTTTTTCTTTGTATGTGTGAAGTGCACGTGTGTTCATGTGGGGGGAGTGTATGTGTATGTGGAGCTGGAAGACACCCTCAGATGCTTTCCTCAAGAACATCGTCTGCCTCTTTCTTGAGACAAGGTCTCTCGCTGGCCTGGACCTCACCAGTTTGGTTACACTGGCTGGCCAGCAACATCCAGGGATCTGCCTGCTTCCACCTCCCCGGTGCTGGGATAATACTTGTGCACCCCATACCTGGCATTTTCCATGAGTACTGGAAAGCACTTTACCCACTGAGCTATTTCTCTAGCCCCTAAAGCAAGTATCTTTATATTACCTTTGCCCACAGTTCAGGATTTGAGTCCTAGTTAATTTTTATTGACAGATAGTCCTCAAATGACAAATAGATTGTGTTCTAGATGTTCATTCTGTTGGTTATTTGAAGGATACTTTCCCCATTAATATTGAGCAGATTCCTTGGACAGCCCAATAAAATGCTCCTTGATGTGGTTTATCTAAGACCTCTAAGCCTGTGTCCACAACTTTAAAATCCAGAAGTTATGAAAATCTTGTTGTCTTAAGTTAGGCTCCAAAATGTATTTTATGCCCCAACCTGAATCAAATGCTATTTGAAATCTTTATCCCCTTTAGGGTGAACAAATTTGATTTGCTATAGATATTTCAGTGTTATAGATTATAAGAATCTGTTCAGACAATACTGAGGATGATATATAACATGTAATATAGGCTTCAATATTTTCGTCCTAAAATGAACTCTGAGACATGACTGATACCAAGAGTTTCAGATGAGGGGCTAAAGATCTTTCTGTACCTCTTTTCAATGGTTATAGATAGGTTAATTAGCTTGCTTTAATCATCCTACAGTATATACTTATGTTGTAGTATCACATCGTATTATACAAATGTATATGGTTTAATATATTTAATCATTTTAAGATAACATAATGACCTTAAAAATTAAAACAAAATGAAAGAAAATAATACTTTCTGCCAGGGGTGGTAGCATCCACCTTTAGTCCTAGCATGCGGGAGGCAGAGGTAGGAGGCTCACTGTGAGTTCGAGGCTACCCTCAGGTTAGCCTGAGCTAGAGTGAAACCCTACCTTGAAGAACCAAAAAAGGTGGGGGGAGAAATAAAAGAAAAGAAAGAAAGATAGATAGATAGAAAGAAAGGTAGGTAGGTAGGTAGGTAGATAGATAGATAGATAGATAGATAGATAGATAGATAGATAGATTAGATAGATAGATTAGATAGATAGATAGATAGACAGACAGACAGACAGATAGATAGATAGATAGATAGATAGATAGATAGATAGATAGATAGATGAATACTATTTGCTGGTTTGCTACAGGAACTTGCCCTTTCCCGCCCTCACCTGTGAATTTTCCAAAGCACTGCAGATGATGCAACACATAAAATATGGGCAACACAGGTTGTGTGCCCAGTATGAATCTGGCTCTGCTTACAAGCTGCATAGACAACCTATGGCCCCATCTTCCTGAACTAGCTGCTGGCACTCCAATGCCCACTCCTTTGGCCCTGTCCGAAACCAGGAAGACCATGTAACAGGGGGAAAGTACAATGAGTAGACAACTGTCCGCAAACCGTAGGGAAAATCCCTACTTTCCCTTGATTTTATTCTGAGGAATAATTAATGTGCTCCAACTGGGGAACGCCTGAATATAAAATGCTCACGGGGTCCTTTCTATTTGTCCCAGAGATGCTGTGTGGCATAGAGGCAGCACTGATCTACCTAAACATTCTGTTATGTTTCTAAATATGAGTTGAGCTCCTGTGTCTAAGAACCATCGCATATGCACACTACTCAGTTTCCTTAGAATTAAAGTACCTTGTTTGAGGCCAGAGCTAATTTGGAACATCTATAAGGACTTTCCATGTTATCTCACCTTCAGAAAGAAAAAAAGAAGGTTATAGTCCCTCACCACCTGTTTTTTGTTTTTTTTTTTCTTTTGGATAAGGTTGGTTGTAAGAAACATACAAAATGGGAGAAAACAGTGGCAAGCCTTAGGTCTGACAACAGAGTTAACATCCAAAGCACATAAGGAACTCAAAAGCTTCAATGATAAAACATTCCGGAACAATTTGATTTAAAAATGGGCCAAAGACCTCAAAAGACATTTCTGAAAGAAGATATAAAAACAGCTAAGAGATATGTGAACAAAATGATTGTCACTAATCCTCAGAGAAATGCTTGTCAGAATTACACAAGATATCACCTCACTACAGTTTGAATTTCTATTGCCAAAAGAATTGGCAAGGTTGTGGGGTTAAAAAATATTTTTTTAAACCCTCTTATACACTATTGGTAGGAATGCAACAACACAGCTATTATGAAAACAGTATAGTTTCCTTAAAAATAGGGTTTGAAGATAGCTCAGTGGGTAAATTGCTTGCCCATAAGCATGAGGACCTGAGTTTGAATCCCCAGAACCTATGTCAAACACCAGGCATGGTATGTACCTTTAATCCCAATGCTGGCAAGGCAGATAACTGAGTCCCTGGTGCTCACTGGCTAGCTAGTCTGGCTGAATCAGTGAGTGCTAGACTCAGTAATGGACCCTGCCTCAAAGAATAACGTAAAATCTCTCTGTCTCCTCTCTATCTCTCTCTGCTTGCAAATAAATAAATAATTTTTAAAAGGCTGGAGAGACTGCTTAGGGTTAAGGCACTTGCCTGCAAAGCATAACGACTCGAATTCGAGTGCCCAGCGCCCACATAAAGCCAGATGCACAGGGCAGTGCATATGTCTGGAGCTTGTTTGTAGTGGCTGGAGGCCCTGGCACACCCACCCTATCTCTGTGACTGTCTCTCTTCTCTCTGCTTACAAATAAATAAATAAATGTTGTTTAAAAACAGTACAAAATAATAAGGTACAGAGTGATTGAGGAAGATATCTAATGCCCACCTCTAGCCTGGGCATGCACATACACACATACACGTGCACCCTCACACACATGTGCCTACACACAAAAGCGTTTGTACCACATGTGCAAATAAGAAACCTAAAACTAGAGCTACCATATGACCCAGCAACACGCCTCCTGCTAATATGTCCAAAGGAAATGAACTCAATATATTGAACAGGCAGTTGCTCTCCCATCTTTACAGTACTTACAATGTGTCAATTATGTTTAAATTTCATTCAAATAAATATTTTAAAACAATGTTTTTATTTATTTACTTATTTATAATCAGCTAGAGACAGAATGGGCACACCAGGGCCTCTTGCCACTGCAAACATACTCCAAACACATGTGTCACTTTGTATATTTGGTTTTTATGTGGGTACTGGGGAAGCAAACTCAGGCCAGTGGGCTTTGCAAGCAAGTACTTCTAACACCTGAGCCATCTCTCCATCCCCAAATAAACATTTTATAACAACAAACATTGTGACCTCAGGCCTGTCTGGTTAAGATAAACGACAAACCTCATGGTGTCCTGTACACCTTCAAATGTATCAGTGTACACATCTTTACTGCAGTTTCCTTCAAAAAGTCCTGTGAGCAACTGTATCTCTTCATTTTTTTTTCCTTTCCCTTCTTTCTCCTCTTTTGTTCTTTTCACTTCTTTTTTTTTTTTTTTTTTTTTTTTTTTTTTTTTTTTTTTTTTCCTGAGGAAGGGTTTTACTCTAGTCAAGGCTGACCTGGATTCACTATGTAGTCTCAGGGTGGCCTCGAACTCACAGTGATCCTCCTACCTCTGCCTCCTGAGTGCTGGGATTACAGGCATGCGACACCATGCCCAGCTTCACTTCTTTTTCTCCTGTTACTGGAAACGGAGTCTCAAGTAGTACAGATTGGCTTCAAACTCTGCTGTGCAGCTGAAGCTGGCCTTGAACTCTTGATCCTCCCTACCTCCACCTCCTGTGCCCTGGGGTTATAAGTATGTACCACCATGGCCAGTTTGATTTGCTTAATTTCAAAAAGAAGAATGTCTTTGTTTCCTGCAAAACATCTACAGAATTTATGTCATTCGTGTGTGTGTGTGTGTGTGTGTGTGCGTGTGCGTGTGTGTGTTTCTAGGGATTGAACCCAAGTGCTCTCACATGCTAGGCAAATGCTTGGTCCCTGAGCCACATCTCAGCCCTTTTTAGTGCTTCTTACAACTCCGGGTGGATGATCAGGTTGCTAGGGACACAGGGAAGAGCTGAGGTCAATCACTCTCCGTCTCTTGGAGTGAAAACAGGCAGTTCAAATGGATACCATAGGCAGCAAAACCCAGAAACACTTTTCCAAGGAGCAAAGCAACGCCAGAATCTCAGGCTGAAAATGCCAAGCTCTGACTTTCAGTGGGCCGATGGGACTCCTTCTCCACTAAATCAGACTCTCCCTTACCATGGAAAAATCAAGAGAATGAATTGCTCAAAGAATTCTATTGCTTGGCCCCGCAGAGCTCTTGGACACGCAGATCAGCCCATCTGGCCTTCCTGACCTTTTCACTCTCTGATTCTTCCAAAGACATTATTTAAAAAGTGCTGGAATATTAAACTTCCCACGAGAAAGCTCGCTCCGGATTCCTTTAGGAAAGATTCTACAGGAAATCTGTTCAGAAGGTATTTTGGCCACTGCTTTTACAAAAACAGCTATCAGATATAGGTTTGATGAGAGAGAGTGCTTGGATTTATAACTCTCCTAAGAGCTGAACCAAATCCCTGAACGATTAACAAACAAACAAAATTACACACAAGCAAGTTTCACCACAGACAGTCTTTCCAGGAAGATCTGGGCAAATGAACTTGAGACATTTAGCTAAGGCGCTAGTATCTGGATTGTAGGACAACGTGGATTTGGCATGTCTCTGGGTTTTTTTTCTTTTTTTCTTTTTTTTAATTTTCCCCATGCATTCTCCTTTTGAGATTTCCCTACTGTTGTGGAGTGTTCAGAAGGGTCTCCTGGATCATATGTTAGTTAACATTTGTCTCTCTTCCCTTACTGATTGCTCTTTCACTGTGTCTTTTACCCTTGCAAACACCATGTCTTTGACATCTTAATATCTTTGTTTAGAGACAGGGTCTCATGTAGTCCAGGCTGGTCTCGAACTCCGATGACCTTGAACTTTTGGTCCTCTTGCCTCCACCTCTTGGGTGCTGAAAGCACAGCTGTGTACACTGCAGCCAGTGTCCGCAGTGCTGGGCATCAAACCCGGGGCCTGCTGCATGCTAAGCAAGCCCTCTTCCAAGTGAGCTAGATCCCAGCCTTAAACAACATCTTAACTCAGGCTTTGAGTCTGCATTCGTCTCAGATTGCCTAGCAGCAAGGCCTCTGCGAAGTTCTACCTGCCAGACAGTCTTTTGGTGAAGGGGATTTGGTAAGTCTGTGATAGAAGCCCTCCCACTTCTCCAGACACAAGCAATCTTAGGAAAGTATTACACAGGCAATCCACCGCTGGGCTCACAAGCTGGCCGGCCATGTCCCTGGGTTAGAAAGGAGACCAGGGCTCCAAGCAATGAGTGAAGTGCTTCCATGGACGTAAGTGCTTGGGGCGCAAAGGCAGACAGAAGCAGGAGAGGGAGGGTTACAGGTTTAAAATGGAGCCATGCAAGAAACGGGGAGCCAGGTCTGCTTGGGCACGGCTGCTTGAATGACTGGAGAAATGAATTTGAAAAAAGAATGGCTATTGTCTGTTTCCAGGAGCCACGGCTATACAAAACCAAGACAGAGGGATAATACATCCCCATATCAAGGCTTAATAAGTTTCACACCAGCTCTGAAATGCTGGATGCACAATACCCCTCAAAATAGAGCGAGTGTCCCCAAATGCCATTAGAAAGCCTGACTAAGGAGAGAAGAGTTGGCAAGTGGTTAAGACTATTCCCTAAACCAGGCGTGGTGGCACACACCTTTAATCTCAGCACTTGGGAGGCAGAGGTAGGAGATTGCTGTGAGTTCAAGGGCAGCCTAGACCCTACCTAAAAAAAAAAAAAAAAGAGTATTCCCTGTGTAAGCATGAAGACTTGAGGAGGGAAGTCTGAGAGACTGCTCCAGTTCGATCTCCAGGACCCACATAAAAAGGTGGGCATGACCACATGCATCTGTAACCACAGTGTATAACCCCTGAGAATTGCCAGAGCTTGCAGGGGTAGGGGGGAGGCAAACTCTGGGAGATATATATATATATATAGATATATATATATATATATATATATATATATATTTGCTTTTCTCTCTTTTTGAGTTTTGAGTGTGCACATGCATGCGCAGGCACGCACGTGTATGCGCGTGTGCCACAGTCCATGTACGTGGAGGTTAGAGGACAACCTTAGGATGTCTGTCCTCTCCTTCCACCTCTTACTTTGTTGCTGAGTGCCCACCAGACTAGCTGGCCCTTGAGCTTGCAAGCGGTCTTGGCTCTGCTCCCCCTGGACGCAGAGATCAGCGCCGTGTGCAGCCTCTGCATCTGGTGTCACGTGGATGCTGGGGGATCAAATTTGGACAAGCAGGCCTGTAAGCAAGCATCTTAAGTGCTGAGCCATCTCCCCAGCCTGATTCTTTTTAGTAGAGCGAAGATAAATGTACAAAAATCGTAACAGTTTGGTAGATGAATCAACCAGTAAGATCACTGTTTATTACTATCTAGTATTATATATACTGGGTGCAATTGTGATAATGGTAAATGACGGGCTGCACAGTAGGTTCACTGATGTCAGTATCACCACAGGCACGAGGAGTACACTGGCCTATGGCATCCCAAAGGCTACAGTGTCACGAGATGTTAGCAACTGTTCAGTTCCATTACAACCTCGGGGTACCACTGCTCTGCGAATTGTTCATCACTGACTGATACAGCGTCACTGGGTAGCATATGGCTATATCTTAAGAGTGCTAACACCACAGAAGCAAGCGAAATCAGCAATGTGATGTGATTTCATGCTCTACAATGATATTCATGTTACAAAAGAAACTAATAAAGATGTCTTCCCAAGAGATAAATTACCTACCAACATAGCCAAATATTACAAAAATATATATATTACTAGGTAGATAGGAAACAAGGACGAGACATAAAGTTGAGGCCAACATAGACTTGTTAAGAGGCAGCATAGACACCAGAGGACAGGCGTCTACTGAACCGCACCATGACCCTCCATCAGAGCACTGCAAAGCATGGCTATGGATACAGAGGCTAGAAGATGCCCAGGACTTCGATAAACTGAAACCCAGAGACAAAGGGGTGGGTTTGGAAAGGTCAGATACTAATAAAATGCATTCATATAGGTTGATTATGGGAACAATTTTGTAACTTTCCAAAACTAAAAGTGTATAAGTAGAACAAAATAGAGGTGTTTCAAGCCTCAAATGCAAATAAAACTCAAATGATCTAGATTCAGATATGATGAACAGCCTTAGATTTTAAGTTAGATAAACGTGTAGTTTATATCTTTCTAAAAAAAAATCAAAGAAATTTTTAGATATGTCTGTCTGTCTGTCTGCCTGTATGTATGTATGTGTGTTTGTGCGCACTAATGAGGGTCTCTTGCTGCTGTAAAGGAGCACCAGATGCTTGTGCCACATTTTTCATCTGGCTTACATGGATGGCTTGGGAATTGGTCTCAGGGCTGGCAGGTTTTGCAAGCACGTGCCTTCAGCTGCTGAGTTCTCTTCCCAGCCCCTCATAATAAAAGAATAGATTTAAAAAAAAAACCTGGTGATGGAAACCAATTGTCTCCAACATGGATGGAGCATACATCAAGGGGTTGCCAAGTGACTCACTGTAAGGAGGAAAGAAAATTTTAGAACATCTGGTAACATTTATTTTTATATAAGATAAGAAACTGGGCTGGGTGTGTAGCTCAGTCATAGAGCACTTGCCTCACATATATGAGCCATAGGTTTAATCCCTACCCCAAAAGATAAATAAACAAAATGTAATAAACTGCTAAGCTATAGTAATGCTTTAGATAGATAGATAGATAGATAGATAGATAGATAGATAGATAGATAGATTGATTGATTGATTTCCTTGGTAACTCTACCCTTACATAGACATAGAACATGCTGAAAGTACTTCCATAGTGGGGTTCTGTCATGAGAAACTGAATTTGTAATCTGGTTGTAGACGTTTAAAATTTTGTTTTAAAATATTTTATTTTTATTTAGTAGGAGACAGAGAGAGAGAGAGAAACATGAAAGGAGAGAGAGAGAAGAAGAAGAATGAGAATGAATGGGCACTCCAGGGCCTCCAGCAAGTGCAAACGAACTCCAAGCAAATGTGCCACCATGTACATCTGGCTTATGTGGGTTCTGGGGAATAGAACCTGGGTCCTTAGGCTTTACAGGCAAATGCTTTAACTGCTAAGCCATCTCTCCAGCCTTGTAGAAGTTTCAAAATAAAGAATTTTGAGGCATTTTCAACTCAGTTGCTAAAATGTCCAAAGATAAAATGCAGACTGATTAGTTCTCAAGAACACTCAAGGACACCAGAGGAGAAAGCCATTCGCTTGCTCTCTTTCAACCACACAACACACACAGGTTGTGGGGACTCAGCCAGGGATGCACTTCTTCACTGAGGGATCTTTTTCAGCTCTGATTGTCATTAAAAAAGAAAACAGCAAGCCAGCAAGCAGGAACAAATAAGTTCATTAAGAATCAACTCAAGAACTTGCTATTTTTAATGAATCATTAAGTCAAGATTTTACAAAATTATGCTTTTACCATCATTAAAAATTAATGATTTTACCAACAAGAATTATGTTTTATTAATACAATAAACTCTCACTTTTGAAATGCTATTTCATCTTGATTTTTTTTTTTTTTTTCGAGGTTGGGTCTCACTCGAGCTCAGGTTGACCTGGAATTCACTCTGTAGTCTCAGGGTGGCCTTGAACTCACAGCAATCCTCCTACTTCTGCCTCCCGAGTACTGGGATTAAAGGCATGTGCCACCACGCCTGGCCTGGATTCAAACTCAGACCTTTAAAGACTAAACACATAGGCCCAACTTGTTCTTATAAAACCTAATCTTATTGTATTACTGATTTTATGGTGAAAGAATAATTTATTTTAAAGGAAGTCAAACTCAATCTGATGAAAGTTTAAAGCTAATCTTTCATGCCTTCACAAAAGAAGAACTTTGGTCTTCATAGCATTCAACTGTTGAGTACACAAATAAACATGGAGAAATTTCTTCCCCAGTGCATTGAGATACAAGCTTCCTTCTAAATTCCAGGAGACAGCTCCATTTAAAACTTATTTCTGAAGGAAAGCTGAAGTTAGAAATCTATATACCCAAGCAGAATGATATATGCTTACCGGTATCGAGATCAATGTACTTCTCACTTCAAGGATTTTTTTTTTTTATTTGGCAGAGAAAGAGGGAGAGAGAGAGAAAGAGAGAGAGTGTGTGAGAGCACCAGGACCTCCAGCCACTGCAAACGAGCTCCAGATGCATGTGTCCCCTTGTGCATCTGGCTAACGTGGGTCCTGGGGAATTGAACCTGGGTCCTTTGGCTTTGCAGGCAAACGCCTTAACTGCTAAGCCATCTCTCCAGCCCACTTCAAGGATTTTTAAAAATAGTTTTTTAGGAACTTTACATACACTTTATTATGGCCAATGCTCAAAGAAAAATTATTGAGTCAGCAGCAACACAACCAGGTCATAGGAATGTGGAGGGAGGCAGCTCTCTGATGAAGACTGGATAACTGGCCGAAAAAGGTGCTTTTAGCCTTTTAGACCAGCCAAAGGTGTGGCTCTCTGCCTACATGTCAAGGAAAGCTGCATGTGGATGAGTCCACTGTTATAAGACCAGCAGACCAGGGGAGAACGCTGGTCCTGAGAATCTACTCCAGGGATACAAAGCTTAAGCAAGTTCTCGCCACAAGCTCTCAGTGAATGTGTGGTGGGCATCCCCTCCAGCTCTACTGGTTATTTTTCTTATGGCTGTGACCAAATACCTGAGAGAAAAAGCAATTTAAAGGAGGAAGGGTTCATTTGGGGGCACAGTTCAGAGGAATGCAGTCGCTCGTGGTGGGAAGACATGGTGGCGGGGTCACGAGGCGGCTGGTCACATCACATCCTCCATCAGGAAGCAGAAAGCGATGAATGTTGGTGCTCGGCTCATCTCCATCCTTTTCTACTTTGCATGCATTGCGGGACCTCATCCCATGGTATGGTGCCACCCCACATTCAGGGACAGTCTACCCTCCTCTGGAAGCATCGCCACTGGCATGCCCACCATTGTGCCTCATGAATACCCTAGATGCTTATCAATCCAATCAACTTCACAAGATGAGCTCCTGTCTGAACTCCTGTGCACTCTTCTTGCTACTCACACCGCTAAATAATTCTCAAATACTTGCTTATTCTTTTTGTTTGTTTGTAGTAGGGTTTCACTTTAGCCCAGAGTGACTTGGAATTCACTACGAAGTCTCAGGGTGACCTTGAACTCATGACAATCCACCTACCTCTGCCTCCAGAGTGCTGGGATTAAAGGCGTACACCACCACGCCCGGCCCTACTTGCCTATTCTTGAAAGAACTATTTTAAGGGCCTGCCAATAGATATTGCTTAGGAAGTCCAAGGAGTTGACAGGATCAAACTCTTTCTCCTAAGTGAATCTACCTATAAACCACCCACTCCGTGGACCAAAAGAGTAAGAAAAGGTTACAGAAGAAGTGTTAAAATAAGTACCATCAGCATGTAATGATTCACCAGTATGTTTATCTTTGGATGGCTAAATTAAGTAGAACATTCTGGTAGCATTCTTTTTCTTTAGTCTAACAGCATTCTCTCTCTCCTTGCAGTCATCAACAACAAAACACCTCTAGACTTTTTCATGAAAGCCATCACTGAGGGCTCCAGTTCCTAGCAAGCTCTGCCACCTTGAAATTGGGGTTAAAAAAAAAAACAAAACTTTAATGTAAAATGTGGGAATGAAAACAAAAGGCAGAGCCTGGAACTTTAAGTTAATATCAGTTTATCAAGGCCATTCTTTTAGCTTGTGCTGCGAAAGTCCAAATTAAAAATACGTTGGCTCATCAGTCATTCGAGTCTGGAAACATTTAAATAATTAAGATGCGATGCCAGGCAGCTACCCAGAGAGCTCAGGACCCTGGAGATGCCCCAGGCCCTCTCGGCTCTGCTTCTTCAGTGAAAAGACTGCCTCAGAGCCAAGTAAATGTAGTCCAAAGCCTTGAATTTTAGTTTTGTGCCCAGCATAAAAGTTATCTTACTGTCACAGTTAGATCACTGGATGCTGCTTACCACATTCCTCCTTCTACCTAATTGGTGTGTCATTTGACATACTTACCTTGTTCATATATATTTCAGTGATCATCACCTGATTGGACTTCTTAATAAGAACTATCGTTCCCGTCCATCTATATTTTGCATCAAATGCGTCACACCTTATAAGAGTTTCTAAATTTGCTCTTACTATATGAATCTAAAAATGCTCTTGCTTCTGAAACCTGATTGGAAAATGTCACAGAAAATAAAGGCTGACTCTACGAAGCCGAATGTTATTCATAAAATCATTATGTAACAGTCTTCATTTCAGGACTTCTCCCCTCAACCGATGTGTTTGTACAAAGAAGCTCTGCTAAAACAAGCTGATTAGAATAAGAGGGACCCTGTGATGTCAAGCATCCCCACAGGCCTGATTCGCCCCACCTGACTGCAACAGCAGCCAAGAATTCTGACCTGGTTAATGAGAGTAAAATGGGGCCAAATGTTTTGTAGCAGCTCCAGCCCAGACTCCGTACCTGAGCACAGCGCAGGCTGCTGGCTCCAGACCAGTGGGTGGCAAGCTCCGGAGGATGCCCATGTGCCAGCCTGAGGAGTCTAGGCGAGGCCAGCACTGAGGCGGAAGCCCGGGTTTGTTCTTTGAAGAATAACCAAATTTAGGGCTTTCCTACTTTAACTGTCAGTGATCGGAGAGGGCACTAGTTTTCATTTGGTAGGGAATGAGGGGTGTTCGGTGTCCACCAGCCCCTCTCTGTTGTTCCGTTTTCACTAGCATGATTTCTTGGGTTCTATATTTAAGTATATAACATATGATGTGTTTCACGTGGGAAGCTATCAGAAACACAGCCTTGTTTATACAAATTCATTCCATCAACACTGACTGAGTGCCAACCTAGGCTGGGGCTGGCACAGAGTGTGGGGCACACAGCAGTGGGCAAGATACGGCCCTGAGATGTCATCCTGGGGCCAGAAGGACAGCACGGATGTTATGCCAATGGTTCTGGCTGGTAGGAACATGGGTAAACAGACAAGTGCAATGTTCTCTGGTGAAGCTGAAGTTGCATTAGACGCTATGATAACATTAAAGAGATCAGTGAAGAGGCCTGTACCAGAAATAAAAGAGCACGGATATTGCTATAATAAACCTTGTACATCACTTTGGCTTTTTTATAAATGTTGTTGGTGTTGGGAATTGAACCCATGGCCCTGCCCATGTTACGCAAGTGCTTCACCACTGAGCTGCACCCGCAGCCCACTTCACCTTCTGAAATGAGTTAACATGAAGGGAAATGTCTACCCATTCAAGGTTAATGGAAACAGCATAAACTGATCAGAAGGGGAGGGAGTGCCCAAGCCAGGGAGTACTCTGTCAAGGATTTATTGGTCTGTATGAGTTCTGTCCCTTGGAGCACTCTCCATGGTGAACGGTACATCCCAGAGTTGGGATTTTATGAAGACTCTGGATGGAGTTAATATGCAGTTCCTGTTCAACCCATGCTACTCTCTCCCTGGAGTAGGTCAAGTTCTATAGGCTTGCTGAGTAGTAGGACCCGGATGTGGGAGACGGTTCGCCTCATCGTACCACGGGTGTCATCCCAGTCTTCCCACGGTACTTACGAGTTAGTGACCAGTGGAAGTGCACAACATGTAAACTTAAAATTTTTCAGGGCTGGATTGCCTGTGAAGCCTAAGGACCCCGGTTCGAGGCTCGATTCCCCAGGACCCACATTAGCCAGATGCACAAAGGGGCGCACGCGTCTGGAGTTCGTTTGTAGTGGCTAGAGGTCCTAGAGTGCCCATTCTCTCCCTCTCTCTCTCTCTCTCTCTCTGCCTCTTTCTCTCTCTGTTGCTCCTAAATAAATAAATAAAAATAAAAAACAAAAAAAATTAACAATTTTTTCAAAGTTATAAACCATATGGGCACACTGCTCATCTTAAGACGCTCTGTCCTCCTACCTGATCCATAGGGCTCCCGTGACAGCCTGGTACCTGGTGGCATCTGCACAGTTAGTGCCTGCCGTGCTCATTCCTAACGGAGTGAAAGTGGAAGTCCGGGATGACTGAGCTAATGGAAGTGTTTTGAAGCACAGAAAGAAAAACAAGGGGGGGGGGGGCTGGAGAGATTGCTCAGTGGTTAAGGGTACTTTCCTGCAAAGCCTAGCAACCCAGGTTCAATTCCCGAGTACCCACATAAAGTCAGATATCCAAACTGGTACATGCACCTGGAGTTCATTTGCAGTGGCTGGAGGCCGTGGCACACCTATTCTTTCTGGCTGTTTCTCTTCTCTCTGTCTCTCTCTGCTTGCAAATAATAAATAAATAAAATAATAAAAGAAAGAAAGAAAAGCAAGAATAACGTCTGCTAATATTTCAAAGTATTGTCTCAGGCCCTTAGATAAGATTTTCTACAAGAACAGCATCCTCCATAGACAATATAATTGCCCATAGTTCACTGTCAGCAGGTTATAAATGCTGGGTTTTTTCTAATCATGAGTGTGCACGTGCTCTTCATTTACGGTCTCAGCTGGGTCACCTGGAGACAAATAGCGAACGTTGGAAAGATGGCCATGGGGGTTAGGGACAGACTGGGGGAAACTAATCTAGCCACAGTAAACCATTATAGAAACCCTGCTATATGATCTGATTATTATTATTTTTTTTTTTAGTCACAGTGACCTCAGTTTATATGACAAGACTTTTTCTTTCTTAGGTGTTCCTGTATTCAAGATGGGTTGTTAAAATAGATGATGGATGGATGGACAGATGACAAATAGACTGATTTATAGATGATAGATTACATTAGATGATAGATAAGTGGATGATAGTTACTGAACTACTGGAGTGATATTTAAGCCTTAAAAACTCACTGAATGGTGTTTGGCTACTGTGTTTTCTTCCTTCCTCTTTCTCAGTAATAGCACCCACTCGTGTTCGCAAACACCTAGGTACCACACAATCCAGGCTGCTGCAATGAGCCTTCTAACACTGATTTTAATTTTTGTTTATTTACTTGAGAGCGACAGACAGCGGGAGAAAGAAGCAGAGACAGAATGGGTGCGCCAGGGCCTCCAGCCACTGCAAACGAACTCCAGACGTGTGCGCCCCCTCGTGCATCTGGCTAACGTGGGTCCTGGGGAATCCATCCTTGAACTGGGGTCCTTAAGTTTCACAGGCAAGCGCTTAACCGCTAAACCATCTCTCCAGCCCCTAACACTGATTTCATATTAAGGCATGTAAATAAAGTGGGGGAGGTGAAATACTAAGCTCCTCTTGATTTGTGTCTTAAAATAACAGCCTTAAGCAGCCACAGGCTGACAGACATTTGCTTCAAAAGCACATTGAAAGTCACAGACTGGCATTCTCCGGCCGGGAGCTCATTAGGGCTCGCAGGAAACACGAGGATGTTTTTATGAGTGAGGATTCTTCGGCTTCATGGTGGTGAGGTCCACAAAGGGATCTGCAGCATGTGAAAGTTTTAATGAGCGCAAGACCAATACAGGGACAATAGCAGAGTAAAACCCAGTCTTATGAAAAGACCCGCAAGTTTTAATGAATGTAAGGCCACTTAGACTTTGAATTCTTAACTGAATCAAATTTACTTTTTTTTTTTTTTTAACAAATTTGCCTTTTGCTTGCTCACTATGTTCTGGAAAAAAAAATTTTTTTAATGCAACTACCAAGAATTTCAATTGCTGAATGTAGAAGTTTAGTGACAGGAAAATTCTGTAATGAGCTCAATCTCAATGTGATCATTACATTTTTAAATAGATTATATATTGATTAGGAATTTTCCATCTCTGTTTATCATTAATATTGGTTTGCCATATGCCCTTCACACACTATCATTGCCCAGTTTTAGAATGAGTTGAAATGTGTATCGTCATCCCTAATATGATAAAACAGTTTGTGTGAGATTGGTCTATGGGTCGGACCATGTCTCCCTACAACCAATTCTTGTGTGAAGCCCTAACCTCTACTTGTTTGGATGTGACTATTTGAAGATAGGGCCCTCACAAAGATGATCAAATTAAATGATGCTAATAGGCTGGGCTCTAACGTAATCTGACTGGTGTTATTATAAAAAGAGAAGATTTGAGCCAGGCGTGGTGGTGCACGCCTTTAATCCCAGCACTCGGGAGGCAGAGGTAGGAGGACTGCAGTGAGTTTGAGGCCACCCAGAGTCTACATAGTGAATTCCAGGTCAGCCTGAGCTTGAGTGAGACCCTACCTTGGAAAACCAGAAAGAAAAGAAAAAGAAGAAGAAGAGAAGATTTGTATCCTGTGAGAGACACTAGGGTAAAAACTCAGAGGAAAAGCCCACAGCCAAACACAGCAAGAAGACAGCCATCTGCAAACCAGGGAGAGAAACTTGGGAGAAAATGCTCCTGCCAATATCTTGGTCTTTAACTTCAAGACTATGAGAAAATAAGCCTCTCTTATTTAAGCCACTGTGTCTATAGTATTTTGTTTTGGCAGTCCCAGAAAATTAATGTAATTAAAGTGAGGTGCTCTTTGAATGCTGAGTTAAACTCAATAGCAAAAATTTCTAAATCTGGTGAGACAGTCTGATCCTGGATTCAAATTAATAAATAATTAAGACTTCTCGTTGGTTTTTTTTTTTAATTCTTCTTACACTAGATTAAGTCAGGCTTTTTATGAACACGTACATGTCTATTTTGAGGGTCTAGTTGTTGATGTGTTTATAATACCCTCTTTTGGTCTCTGTAACATCTCTGGGAGTGCCCCTTTTTCACTTCTCATATTATATATTTCTTTTGCTTTTATTTGCTTCCTCACACACAGTTATCTCTAGGTGTATCATTTCCCTTAGAGAGTTTTTCTCAAAAAAAAATCATTTTTTTTGTCTCGGAGTATTGCTTGTTTTATAGATTCCACCTTTGATCCCTCCTTGTACTCACTGGGTGGATTCTGGAAGGGTGACATTTTGGACATGTAGTGTAGCCTAGTGGTTTTCAAATTCACTCGGCAAGACCCTTGTAATGTTCTGCCAGTGTCTGCCAAGGTGGTCATGGAGGGTCACTCATGCCTTTGTGAAGGCTCAGCTGGTTCTACCATAGGCACTCTACTTTGATCAGTTTTATCTACAGAAATCCCACATGACTTGGGAAAAAGTTCCATTTTCTCTCTTTTTTTGAAAAAAAAATTATCTATTTATTTATTTGCAAGCAGAGAATGGGAGAGATTGAGAGAGAATGGCACACTAGGGCCTCTAGCCTCTGAACATGAACTCCAGATGCATGTGGCACTGTGCATCTGGCTTTACGTGGGTACCTGGGAATTGAACCCAGATCATTAGGCTTTGAAGGCAAGTGCCTTAACCACTGAGCCATCTCTCCAGCCCAAAAGTTCCATTTTGTAAACAGGAAATATTAAGATTTTGAAGGGATGCACCACACTGGGCCAAAGAGGTCTATTGCTCCCAGATCATGACTTCTAGTACTCTAGACATACATAGTCCTACTGGCAATGTGACCAAGTACCAATTTGTAGATGGGGCTATCTTTCCATATTCATCAATGCCAGAAACCTTCTAAATTGGGATTGTGTAATTCTATCCACTTACACAGGATCAATTATCTTAAGAACAACAACAACAAAAAGCTTTAGAAGATCTTTCACTGCCAGTAGCATTCAGAATTTGTGCTGAGTATTAGATTAAATTTTTTTCTTAATAACCCTTCAGGTAGAGTTCTTTGGGGATCGATGAAAGAATAGTGTTTCTCAATTGCAAAACATGCTTCGCAAGGTGGAGTTACAGCATAGCACTAGGGTGTTGTCTAGCATGCGTCGGGTCCTGGGCACCGGAAACAAGCAAAAGACCATCAACACAATCTCTTGTTTTTAAGGACCTTGTTAGTTTGTTGAATAGGTCAGTGGAACTCTCAGCTGACTCCAGATTTAATTTTTTAATCTAGTTTTACATGAGGTACAGTTATTGCATTATAGATTAGTGCTATAAACACTTTCATGCTGCTGAGAGATTAGTTACAAGTAACATCAAATTGTGTTTGCTAATATAAACTTTAAACAACATTGTCTAATATTAGCCTTTGATTCCATGAACAAAACTAATTTGTGGGCTGATCTATATGACTTGACATACTCTATAAATGCTTTTAAGATGTTGCTACTGTAGTTCACCGCCAAAAAATTAAAGTGTGATGGTTTCTTAGGAAGACAAAATGAGAACTCAAATGCTACAAAACAGGATTGAGTTTTAGGTAATGGTCTGTCCCCCCCCTCCATACACACACATCTCTCTTTGCCAAGTAATTTGATTTAAACTTTAGAATAATTATCATGTCTTTCCACCGTGGCAAATAGATGATTTTCTGTCTCCAAGCAGATGATGTGGACCAGGAGCAGTAATTAGCTGAACTTGCTAGCTAATTACCATCAGAAAAAAAGTGAGTCAACAATAACGGAAATCTCAATTTCTAAGATAAAAATGTCTCTTCCATTTAATATGATGCAGAAGGTCGGGGTCTCATCCAAGCACAGGATCATATGTTTCCAAGGTTTATGTTTTGTTTGAAAGAAGAAACAAAATGTATCCTTGCCATGAAGAGCAAACAGCCCCAGCCCAAAATTCCCTGCTGCTGGACCCATCCACTTCCGGTTTCCACAGTCCGAGCCACATGAATTCCCTGGATGAATTTAATCTGAAACAGAAGTTACCTAAGAGTCTCCTTTTTCCTCATCTTTTTTTTTTTTTTTTGAGTGGGGAGAGGCATAGGAGGACAAAATTACCCGTGGGGTTTGTTCACTCACAAATGTTCTGTGAACATCTATCAGATGTCTCCAGTGGTGTCT
Source organism: Dipus sagitta (assembly GCA_036346955.1). Classification (NCBI taxonomy): domain Eukaryota; kingdom Metazoa; phylum Chordata; class Mammalia; order Rodentia; family Dipodidae; genus Dipus; species Dipus sagitta. The sequence continues at coordinate 118,603,270 of CM070778.1, read as the reverse complement.
TCCTGGAGCTTGTCTGAGGGTCCTGGTTAGTCTTCATCAGGTTACTGCCTTTGCAAACTGACACCCTTGGGATCAAGCTTGCTCCTTGAACTGCACAGCCCCGATGTCCGCCTTGCTTCCTCCGAGACACTGGCCACTGTTTCTGAATCTATGTCCACACTCCGTCACCTCCAGGTTAACAGGGACCCTTACTCCCTATGTCTGATGCGTGGCCCTTGCCTTCCTGGGATCTCAGTTTCTACTTTGAGATTTAGACTTGGCCAAGATGACCCTTCTCAAGTAAGGAAGGCTAGCTTCCAGCCCTGCTCTAGGAGCTGCGATCCTGGCCCCAGAACCACACCAGCTCCCCCATAGCAATTTCTGCCAATGCCTTCCCTTTCCCATGGAGCAGATGTGGACCCCACTCTTAGAGCCCCCACACTTAGTCTCTGTAGTCCACTAGACTGGTCCACGTGGGTGCGCAGTTCAAATGCCAGGCCTTGGCACTGCCCATGGAAGGCTCTATGATTACTAATTAAATACTTAGGTGTTTCCCCCACTGGAGTTATGATGGGAAAGCCCATAGAGGTGGGGCTCCTTTACCTAGGGGTGACAAATCAGGCTTTGGATGTTTCTCCAAGGCCAGCATCTGGCTTCTAGCCCTATCTTCTTCTCTTTGCTAGTGCCAGAATCTGATACCGCTCGGGTTCCCTTTATGACATGACTGTGGTCCCAAAGAAATAGCTTCTGACTTCAGTTCAGCAACTCCTGCTGACCTTATATCCACACTGTGACGGCAGTGTGCAAATGGACCATCTTAAACATGACAGTTACTGAGGCAACGTTGTCAGTGAACAGGTCACACATTTTTTTCATCTCTTACACAAGTGTGACTTAAAAAAAAATAGACGAATGTTTGTTGAATCACTGTGTCAAGTCCCACTCATCATCACAACCTCCTGGGGTTTTTGAGGCTGGACAAACACTGCTTTGGATCGTCTGGGGGATGCCTTCCACTAACGACCACCTCTTCTGGTGACAATGAGACAGGAGGTGAAGTGATGCTTCGTTTAAATCAGACACTATTTGCTGCAATCTTTATCCCCTTTTTCTATGGAACTGCGGGTGCTTGGTCTCCCTTGAAAGTTTAGTCGTCTGAGCAGCTAGAACTGGCTCTTTCTACATAGTACTTGGGCCCAGGATATCTTTTCCAACACTATGAGATATAATATGGTCTCTCTTTTCTATTGACCTGCGCTGATACCTGACACTCCGATTTTATAGTCCCTGCCCCTGTAGCCTCCAAAAGCATGACCACAACTTCATGAACTGGCTATGAATAACAGCCGGTATTTAGAGCAGAAAGACAGCGAGGCGCTTCTCGTGGAAGGTGGGAAAGGGCCAGGGTTGCTCAGCGCAGGTGCATAGCAGGAGCTCCAGGGCCAGAAGCACTCAGAGACGACAAGCGGCCAGAAAATAGGCATCTTTGCAACAATAGTCAGGCAGTGGGTAAAAGAGTCTCGGCCACCATTTAAAAAGCCCTTCCTTTATCAAGTTTATATTAAGACTCTCCAGACAGGAAGACAGCTCAGCATTTAAAGGCACTTGCTTGAAAATCCTGCCCCCCCCCCCGGGTTCAGTTCCCTGGTACCCACATAAAGCCAGATGTACGAAGTGGTACATGTAGCTGGCATTTGTTTGTAATGGCAAGAGGTCCTGGTGTACCCATACTTTTATCCTAATGCCCCCCTCTTCTCACAAATACATAAATAAAATATTTTTTTAATGAAAATAAAAACCACTTCAGGTAATATTAAACTTTCTGCTTGATCCATCAAACATAACTAAACAACAACAACAAAAAAAGAGAAAATCCTGTATGTTAGACATAATGCTAGGAAGATACATTGCCTACTCTTTGACCCCTCAGAAACCCAGAAGTTCTTTCAATAAACTGCTTACTTACTCGAAGTCCCTGTCTGGGTACGATGCCTGCCACCTACTGTAGTTTTCTAACTATTTTCTGAGCCATAAATCAATCAATAAGTGATGGCTTGTGCCCAACACATAGTAAGCTAATATACTTCCAGACAAATGTTCAAAGTCATTGTGTGGTGAACTGACCAAATGGAGCTGATAATATTAAGCTGGTAACATTTACAATATTGACCTTATCCTTCTTGTCATCGAGGATAATCTGCCTTTCGATCCAGACAGGTGTTTACAATTCTGTTGCTATGTAGTTCCGTGGTGGCTGTCCTCCACCGGTCTTTTTTTTTTTTTTTTTTTTTCATAAGTTCTTGTCATGGTCCTTGATTTTGTGATTAAACAAAATACAAAGAGGTCATTGTGTCACTCGGCAATGCCAGCATCCATCTAGCGAGTGTAAACCAATTTCCCACCAACCACAAATGTGATCCGGGGGTTGGGTTTTTGCTGGAGACGGTACAGACGACGATGTGAGGGCGGCTGGAAGCAGACAGCCCTGCGCGGTGTGACAGGCGCTTTCATTAGCTACGGCACAACTTCGTGACAACAATTCTGCCGTCTCCGCTCCCAGCGTTGGAGGGACGGTGGCGGGCTGCGCTTTACCTGCCGTGCACCCATGGCAGCGAAGTCATGGGTACCTAAGTGGCCCATTTCCTGCTATTACAGCAAGCAGAGTCGCCACAGAATTGCATTCAAGGACAGGAACAGAAACCTAATTCACTTCTAAATTCTCTGTGAAGTCTTCGTATCCAAAATAGAAAGCCTCAGTATGGTGCTTTTTTTTTTTTTTTTTTCCTAATTAAAGGATGTGAACAGTGTCTGCATGTCTTAAATGCATTAGAGTTTGAAACTAAATTTTATTTGTGAATGCAATTACTTACATAGCTTTATATTTAAATTCTCTGTGGCATCTTCTCTTTGAATACAACAGAATCCTTCAGGGAAACCACGGCAAGATCATCAAATTCCCCATTGCCTTTTCTGCCAGTGTCAAGTATTTCAAATGCCTACTGCGGTGGTTAATCTTGTCAACATCATAGGACTTGTAACAGACCTCTGGGCTCCTCTGAGGGGGATTTCTACATCAGGTTCACTGAGATGAAAAGACCTACATTAACTATGGGTGGCACCATTCCATGGATTGGAGATCCTGGTGTAAATAAAAAGGAGAAAGCAAGCTGTGCTCAGCGCCTGTCTCTGTCTCTCTGTTGTTTCTGGACAGTGGGTACAATGTGACCAGCTGCTTCAGGCTCCTGTTGTCATGCCTTGCACTTCGTCATGACAGCCCTCCCCTCCAAAACTGTGAGCCAACATAAACCCTTTCTTCCTTAAGTTGGTTTCACCAGGCATGTTGTCAAAGCAGTGAGAAAAGCAACGACTATACCTACACTTAGGCAGAATTCTAAAAAAAAAAAATGAATAAATATAATATTTTAAGTTTTCTAAATAATGTGGAGAGGTAAACACTGACATACTTAACAAGAAGTTTCTTACCTGGCTCTTATCTTTTAATGTTACATTGAGAACACACTCTCCTGGCAGTAACAGTGCTCATAAATGTGACTAATTCTGTAGAGTTTGGGTCATTTACTCACCCTTTGCTCTCCTCTTGGATGTGGAAGCTGTTTCCATTGTTTTTATTTATTTATTTTTACTATTATAGATAACACTATTATGGATATCATGATATCTCCATATCTGATCATTCTCAGGAATAAGCCACAAAAACAAAATTGATAAGCACATGAAAATGCAAGTTTTTTTTAATTTTAGAGAACAAGAGAAAGACAGAGAGAGAGAGAGAGAGAGAGAGAGAGAGAGAGAGAGAGAGAAAGGTGCACCAGGGCCTCAGCCACTGCAATCAAACTCCAGATGATTGAGTCACCTAGTGGGCATGTGCGACCTTGTGCTTGCCTCACCTTTATGTGTCTGACTTATGTGGGATCTGGAGAGTCGAACATGGATCGTTAGGCTTTGTGGGCAAGCACCTTAACCGCTAAGCCATCTCCCCAGCCTGAGATTGCAAGTTTTAAAGGTTGCTTTTACTAAATAGCTTTCTAGGTACCTGCTACTGAGTCAAATTACCCACCTCCTGATATTCATTATCTGAACCTGACAATTTGTCATTTCCATTTTTGTTATCTTATTTTCTTGCCCCCTTCTGGCTTGTAAATTTGATTTCCGAGCTCAGACTTAGTGGAACATTGTGTGGAAGTGGTGTGAAACCTAAGCTGAGATTTTTACTTCTGGAAAAGATTATTTCTAAAGTCTAAGTTGTTCTATGTACCCTATGGTGCTCTAACCTAAACCCCTTTAATTGGATGTGGCATTTACAGATGTAAACAGGAAGTAGAGATTCTAACCTCACACCGGCCTGAGAGTGAGCGTAGGATTAAAAATTTTTTTTTCATGGGTGTGTGTATGTGTACAGTGTTCATGCATGATCCTATGTGTATGCAGCACATGTATACGCATGGGTATGCATGTGTGGGAGGCCACCTGGACATTTTTAGTTCCATCACGTCACCCTTGCACACAATGTTTTCTCTGTCCAGCTTTCTCATAAAATCGCCGTTGACATTTCCAGCTAACCAATTCTCCATTCCACTTCACTGTGGCCTCTGCCTTCCCTTCTCCCTACAGAGTCTCCATCCATAGCCCTGGCCTCACTCCCAGCTGTCACCTGTCTGTCCCTCAGTGACAGCTGTAAAAGCAAACCCTCAAGATTCTGTGGACCCAGCAGGCTGCCATTTCACACCTTTGCTGGGCTGCTAGGAAAATGCACACCACCACGGCGACTGTGTCCCTTGTGTTCAAGTTCCATAGCTGGTGGCTATGACGTGCTCTCACTGTTTGTTTTCCTTTTTGCACATTTAAGTGTGTGTGAATGTGCGCACGTGTGCAAGTGTGCAAGCACGTGTGTACGTGTGCAGTGCAAGAGGTCAGCATCAAGTGTCTCCCCAGTGAAATGGGGACTTTCACTGAACCTGGTGCTCACCGATTCAGCTAGACTAGCTAGCCAGCAAACCCCAGGGTTCTTCTGTCTCCGCCCCAATGCTGGGATTCAGGCACCTGGGTCGACCAGCTTTCACACAGGTGCTGGGGGCCCAACATGAGATCCGCAAGGTTGCATGACTAGCAGTTAGCCCACAGAGCCATCTCAGCAGCCATTATAAACTGCTTTCGAACATCTCCTTTCCATGACGTGCAACACCCGGACCTCTGTCCACAGTCATGCACCAAGGAACGAACACACACACACACACACACACACACACCCTCATCGAAGAGACATCAGCATCAGAGAACTTCCTTCAACCTTCAGTTACCATGTTTCAACCCAGCCATCACAGCCTTTCAAAGTGGCCTTTCAAGATGTTCCTTAATAATCCCCATTGCTTTGACTATGGCTTGGACAGAGCCTTCCCGGTAATGAACAGAATACAGCAAAAGTGAGTGCGTACCACCTTGGAGGTCGGGTTACCAGCAGACTGTGATTTCCATCTTGTCTGCCCTCGCTGGCCTTTCTTTCTGGACCAGAGAAAAGGCGCCTGCCATGCTGTGAGCTGCACCCCGGAGAGGCCCACGAGGCCAGAAACGGGGTGGCCTGCCGCACAGCTGCCGGAGAGGAGTGGGGGGGTTCTCGGGCCAACAGCTCACAGAGGACAGAAGCTGGCCAACAACTACGTGAGCGAGCTTGGAAGCAGACCCTCCCTCTCCAGCCAGACGATGACTGAGGTCCTGGCAGAAAGCTTGATTGCAATCTGGGAACAAGGCTGAGCCCAAGGACCCACCTAGGATGTGCCTGGATTCTTGACCCACAGACATCATAACTGGAGATTTAGGCAGCTATCTCGGAGGGTCATTTGTCACGCAGCAACAGATAACTAACAGACATACCCACTCCCTCCAGACCATTCCTCTGGCTTTATGAGAAAATGCTCCCTCCTGTCCCCAGACTACCTTTCTTTTCTTTCTTTCTTTTTTTTGGTTTTTTTTTTTTGTTGTTGTTGTTGTTTTGTTTTTTTGGTTTTTCGAGGTAGGGTCTCACTCTAGCCCAGCCTGACCTGGAATTCACTATGTAGTCTCAGGGTGGCCTCGAACTCACGGAGATCCTTAGTGCTGGGATTAAAGGTATGCGCCACCATGACCGGCCCCGAACCTACCTTTCATCTTCCCAGGACTCCCTTTTTCCCCCAAACTCCTCCTTGGAGATCTTCCCTGAGTTCTGGACTACCATCAACCTTTGAACAAAGAAGGCTATGGATAACTGTGGGAAGTGCATGGATATTAGCATTCTTTCTGACATAATCCACTGCAATTTCTTTGGTGGTGTTTAGCATTACTATATTAACCTATTTTGAACATACTGTAGGTATATATGAAAATATGGCTATAGTAGAAGTTAGTGTTTCTCCTAGATTTTTGTTTTTTTTTCAAATTTATTTATTTACTTATTTATTTGAGAGAGGGAGAGAGGAAGAGAGGAAGGTAGAGAGAGAGAATGAGCACGCCAAGACCTCCAGCACTGCAAACAAACTCCAGAAGCATGCGCCCCCCCTTGTGCATCTGGCTTACGAGGGTCCTGGGGAATTCAACCTGGGTCCTTAGGCTTCACAGGCAAGCACCTTAACTGCTTAGCCATCACTCCAGCCCTTGATTTTGTTCTTGTTTTTTTTTTTTTTTTTTCCAATTGTTTCTGTTTTCTACTAAAGACACATCCTCAGCTGAAAGTCATGGTACAGCCAGGTAACCCTAGCACTTGGGAGGCTGAGGCATGAGAAGCTCTCTACTCGCCTCTAATGCATGCTCATCAGATGACTGCCTCGCAAACACAGCTCTCCGGATGTCACCCTGATACTGGAGCTTTTTCAGCTGCTTTGCGCTGATTAGCGACTGTTCAAGGCACAGTCTGTGTTCAAGGCACTGCACAGCAGGGACCCACTGTACCCAATGTACCATTTAGCAGCTTTCATCCCCCTCCCCTGTGACTCTGGCCAAACTGAAAATTCATCCTGGCTTTGTTATCTCAATGTCCAAGGCTCAATGTCATCTCTGCTCCCCGTTGAGTTGTCTCCACGCTGTTTATTTTTATTTTGAGGCAAGCCCAACAAACTGCCCTTTTTATGTGAGAGAGAAAGAGAGAGAGAGGGAGTATAGGCATGCCAGGGCCTCCAGCCACTGCAATTGAACTGCAGACACATACGCCCCCTTGTGACCTTGCACTCTTCCATCACTGCGTCTGGCTTACGTGGGACCTGGAGAGTCGAAATTGAGTCTTTAGGCTTCACAGACAAGCACCTTAACCACTAAGCCACCTCTCCAGCCCATAGTTTTTAAAATATAAGTTAAAAATCTCACCCAATCTTGGATATCCATTGTATTTTTCCCTTCCCACAAAGCTTCTCCTGATGCCTTTAACTCTTAGAGTTCTTCTCTCCGTCTCCCATCTTAGGAGGTCAGCATCATTCTTGCATTTCCCCGTGGGGAGGGTACTTCATGTAAAGATGCTGTCACTGGGGCTGGGACGATGATTCAGTGGATAACACGCCTACTGTGCACGCGTAAGGACCTGAGTGTGGATCCCCAGCAGACACAGAAAAGCTTTGAAGAATTATAGGCATGCACCTGAAGTTCCAGTGCTGGGGAGACAGAGACAGGAGGATCCCCGGCAGCTGCTGGCTAGCTTGTCTGGATGAATGGTTGCAGACAGGAACCCTCAGTGAGAAACTGGCACCAGTGAGAGACTCTGTCTTGAAAATAAGGGGGAGAATAATACACATGTGTGGGCGCACAAAAATACAAATGTGCGCGCCCACACACACACACACACACACAGACACTGATGTCTGACTGAGCTCTCCGGACAGTGGCCATATTGCCATCTTTTTGCACCTTCCACTTTGCCTAGTGCAGGGCCCCCCACGCAGAAGATGACCAGGGGGATCTGCCTGTCACCAGAAGAGTCACCATAACACAATTCCCAGACTCCTTAAAAATATGAATTCCAATGTCAAAGCTTATTTCCATATTCCATCCAACGTCTCGAAAAAACTTCACTAATTGCACAGAGGTAAATTCTGAACTAAGTGCTGGTCTATACACATGAAAGGACACAGCGTATAAACTGATAACCAGGCTTTTGCTTGTCGAGTGCACGGCCTGGACTCTTGAGTATACCAGTGATATAAAGCTGTGTTAGAGAGCTGTGTGTAGATTTTTTCCTCCCACAAAGAATTTTTAGGTTAACTAAAAACCAAACAGTAACTAATACTCATTCCATGCATGCTTTAGAATAGAAAAGCCGAGAATAAGCTTTTCACTAGTAGCCCGTTAGGGTGGTCATAAATGTGCACTAAAGGTTAATCAATATAAAACCTGCTAGTCTTTTGTTTTTTAAAAAAATATGTTTAAGTTCCTCTTTGGATGACTACAATTCAGCAAATTCGCTTTTTCAGCAAGAGAAAACCTTGTGGTTTGCAAAACACGTAATGGAGAGAAAGCGTGAGAAGAAAGTCCTTCCAAGGCAAAGTCCCGAGAGCAGTGCTACCCAAAAGCACCCCATTCCCATGGTCCCCTGGGCGTTATGTAACTTGAAGGTAATTAAGAAACTCGGCCTTGGCCTGCAAAATCCCACCCCACAGAGAACAATCCAACGGGAAGACATCAAGAACACAGATGCTCTGTGCTTCCCGCCAAGATCAAGACAGAGCCTTGGGATGTATACATCTGCGTTAATCCTGCCGGACATCAATTTAGAGAGATTCGGTTTAGCCAAGGCCATTGGCTTCCTCTGACATATCTCATTCCAGAAATGTGATTGTGCTTTGCTGGCTGAAAACAGCAGCTCTAAGTTTCTAAAAACTTTTTCAACATTTGTTCATAGACTAGAACACAGACTTTTTTTTTTCTAAATTGAAAACAAATGTTCACTTAGGAAGACTTAATGCACTTAAGACTCAATTGTATTCTGAAAAGTTTACCCCAAGAAGGACCGGATTTTTATTTAACAACAATGGTTTTTAATAGATTGGAAGGCAAATATTAAGTAATTAAAAACAAAAATAATTAATATACTTTACAAGAGAGAAATGTTCAAACAATACATTTATGGGTTCGGTACATCTATCTTCAATAGACTCTATTTAAGCCCAAACATCAAATTTCCTGAGTCTGGCCGACTTTGCATTCGATCAGCGTGACCACTGCGCCATCTGTTGTCTGTATTCAAAATAGCAGCTTTAAGACTTCTCCCAACTTCACAGAATTTTTGTAAGCTGTTTTTAAAAACATTTATCAACAAGAACATAAAGGATAGATCGTGTGTGTATAAATATCCAGAAGTGTAACATTGCCAAGTTCCATAAAGTTAAAATCTGGTATCTAAGGAAAGTCATACATAATAAACTATTTGAAAAGCACAGGCAAAGAAAGGACTACGTTAGCCATGTTATTATTTTTTTAAAAAGAAATTTTGTAAAAGAGAAATCTAAGACATCCTGTTGAGCCACCAGTCATGGCTAGGAATCACAATATTCACGGAATACACAAATAAGATAGGGAAACTAGTTAGCAGATACAAAGTCAAACTATGAGAACATATGTAAAGACAGAATGTATTGACTGAAAACGTTCTGAGTTGTCCACTTACACCTCCTAATAATGTTGTCACTGTGTGCTCTGTCATAATTGTTAGTCCAATAAATATTAAGCCTCATCTAGCAGTCACATCTAACCATTCTGCATAGATAAAAATACAACCAAATACCAGGTGTGGTGGCGCACGCCTTTAATCCCAGCACTTGGGAGGCAGAGGTAGGAGGATCGCCATGAGTTCGAGGCCACCCTGAGACTCCATAGTGAATTCCAGGTCAGCCTGGGCTAGAATGAGACCCTCCCTTGAAAAACCAAAAAAAAAAAAAAAAAAAAAAAAACACACACACACACACACACAAATATCACAGGTCTCTATTAGAACCATTCATGTGTGTTTTTGTTTTGAAAAGGTGGTTTTGGCTTATGTTTTGTTTTGTACTGTTTTTTTTTTTTTTTTTTTTTTTTTTTTTTTTTAGTCAAACAAATGATATTGGGCTTGAGTGATGGCTTAGCAGTTAAGGCACTTGCCTGCAAAACCTAATGGCCTGAGTTTGATTTCTTAGTAACTACATAAAGCCAGATGCACAAAGGGGCACATGCACCTGGAGTTTGTTTGCAGCAGCTAGAGGCCCTGGTGTGCCCATTCTCTGTCTCTCTGTATCTACCCATCTCTGTTTGCAAATAAAGAAATAAAGACACTTTTTAAAAATCGGTATCAAGTGGGCTGGAGAGATGGCTCAGCAGTTAAGACGTTTGCCTGCAAAGCCAAACAACCTGGGTTCAATTTCCCAGTACCCACATAAAGCCAGATGCACAAAGGGGTGCATGCATCTGGAGTTTGTTTGCAGTGCCTGGACGCCCTCATATACCCATTCTCTCTCTTTCTGTCTCTCTTTTCTCTCTCTCGCTCTCCTTGCAAATAAATAAATAAACTTTAAAAAAATGATATCAAGTCAGGTGGTAGGACAGAAATGCAAGAGCTTTTGCGCGGTCCCTTTTCAAGCATTGCTGTTGAGGAGGTCCTACATCGTTTGGAAAATATCCACATCAGTCCCCGAACAATCATCTCAGAATCACAAGCTTTTTACACTTTTGAAAATTTAAAGATGTGAGCTTGGGAATGCAGCTCAGTTGGTAGAGTGCTTGTGTAGCACGCACGAAACCCTAGGTTCCATTCTCAGCAGCACCGAAGTGGGCATAGTGACCCAGGCCTGTAATCCTAGGACTTGGGAAGTAGAGGCAGGAGGATCAAAAGTTCAAGGTTACCCTTGGCTTGTTTTAACCAATAGAATGTGGCAAAAGGGAATGGGCTACCACTTTATGACCACTGTCACATTGTGTCTTAGCAGGTTCTCCTTCTTGTCTTGAGGAAGGGAAACTGAAGAAAAACATGAATAAATTCTCAGTTTTCACTTGCTTCAGTTACTCGTGTATAGCTGACTTTTCAAACCACTAATTCTGGAGAGGGTCACGGCTGAGCAATACGTCAGTCTTCATCAGCAATGCTGTAGAGAGCGTCCCTGACGTGGGGGGTCAGGATTCCCGTTGTCTGGGTTATTTTTCAAGGATTTACAGGCTATCTGGGTTGAAACCATTGACTTTTCCTTTGGACAGACTCAGACGTCCCATGGGTGCCCTTTTGCCCTCAGCTGCTGGAGGCCAATCTTTGAGCATGTGTCCCCCAAAGAGCTGTGGGGACTGTTTATACACGGCATGTTCCAACTCCAGATCATATCACCTCAGACCACTTCTTCATTCCTCACATCACCCCAACTTCTCTTTAGCACACAAGTATCCCTACTGTGCTCCTCTATGTGTCTTATGAATAAATTTTCTTGGGCTGGAGAGATGGCTTAACGGTTAAGCGCTTGCCTATGAAGCCTAAGGACCCCGGTTCAAGGCTCGATTCCCCAGGACCCACGTTAGCCAGATGCACAAGGGGGCGCATGCATCTGGAGTTCATTTGCAGTAGCTGGAAGCCCTGGCGCGCCCCTTCTCTCTCTCTTCCTCTCTCTTTCTCTTGCTCTCACTCTCAAATAAATAAATAAAGATAAAACAAAAAAAATTAAATAAATAAATAAATTTTCTTAAGCCAAATCCATCACTGCGGTGATCTGTGTTCTGCGCTGCAGGCAGAGCACACCCGATTGGCTAACAGAAGCCAGCAGTAACTCAGGAAGCTATGAGAATCTCAGGTAGCGGCACGTGGCAGCCAAGGCGACGCAGGGCGTTGCATCCCCCCCAGCCTTCACCCACCTACAACGTCTTCCACGCAAGGCCTCTGCCTCTCAAAGCCAAGGAGCTTTTCAAAGCAGTTTCCTTCCTGGGTGGACCTCCAGGTGAGAGAGCACAGCCCACTGCTAGGCAGGCTGTGACCCGGCTCTTGACCCAGAAAGTGTGACTTGAGTTAACCGCTACGTGGGTGGAAATTTGTTCTGCAATAAGTGAAAACAAATCCACTTGTCTATTAGATAAAATGCACAGTCCGGCCCCAGCTCAGGACCTGGCAGGAAGTGGAGCCTCAGAGCTCAGCTGCAGGGATGTGCTGGGCCCCACACAAAGATCAGAAAGGCTGGGAGAGTTCAGCACGGCCTCAAGGACATAGCGACCCGGCAGAGGAAAAACAGACATGCAATTAACTATGAAAAACAACTAAAATAAACGTGAGTGCGGGCAAAAACAACACGATGGGAATCACTGGGGAGGATTTGTTTCGGCACAAATATTTGCAAGCTACGGAAAACCTAAAGCTTGCTTCATAACAGGGTGTGTTGAAAGGAGGTGGGCTTACGTGTTCACAAAACTAAAGTGGAGGTAGGTAGGGGTGTCCATGGGCTGAGCTTTATCCAAACTCAAGGCTAATGATACGGATTTGAAGCAAAGTAGCTTTTTTTTTTTTTTTTTTTTTTTGGTTTTTCAAGGTAGGGTCTCACTCTAGCCCAGGCTGACCTGGAATTCACTATGGAGTCTCAGGGTGGCCTCGAACTCACGGCGATCCTCCTACCTCTGCCTCCCAAGTGCTGGGATTAAAGGCGTGCGCCACCACGCCCGGCTACAAAGTAGCTTTTTTCTGGTAGGTAGTTAGCCAGGGACGGGCCCAAAGAATCATGAAATGTCCCTTTGCCTGCCTTGGCAGAACTAAAACTTACATCTGACCCAGTCTCATCCAAGATGGCTGAAAACAACCACCTCCTAATCCCTCTTCAGCAACAGCAATAGCTTCCTATTTCTTCCTTCGGTTCGAAGACTTCACCCCCATGGGTGGGTTTATCCTGAGTCGGTGTTCCTCTTGGGCCCACCAACCCAATCATATGTCTTCTTTTTTAAAAAAGAATATTTTATATTTATTTATTTGAGAGAGAGAGAGAGGCAGAGAGACAGAGAAGAGAGAATGGGCACACCAGGGCTTCAAGCCACTGCAAACAACCTCCAGATGCATGCACCACCTTGTGCATCTGGCTTACGTGGGTCCTGGGGAATCGAATCGAAGTCCTTTGGCTTTGTAGGCAAGCGCCTTAACCTCTAAGCCATCTCCCCAGCCCAGATGTATTCTTCTAAACAAATCTCACAATTTACCCTTCTCCAAATCCACATTTTCAATTCGGTGATAACTTGGACAAGGACCCGCAGTTGGGGGTTCATGGACCTGAGGGTCTCCTGCATCTTAATGGAGATCAAATCCCTCCCGAAACGCCTATGCAGCATCTTTAGAAATTTTAGATCTTTTTTTTTCCCTCCATTTCCTTTTCCTTTTATCTGGCTCCACCTTGTGGTAGCTTGAATCAGGTGTTCCCATGAACTCATGTATTTGAAGGCGTGGTCCCCAGCTGGTGACAATTTGGGAGGCGTAGTCTTGTTGGGGGAGGTGGGTTGGTGAGTGGGGGTGTTTTGGGGTGTCAGAGCTCTCTTGTTGCTGTTGTCCACCTGCTGTGGCAGAGGTGATGTCCAGCCTCTGCTCATGCCATGCTTTCCCCTGCATCAGGAAGCTTCCTCTCAAGACTGTAAGCCAGCATAGCACCTTTCACCCAGCACCTGCTTTGGGTTTAGTGTTTTGTCCCAGCAACAAGAAATTAACTACAATGCACCTCAACTCATGACAAAGATGGCTGTAACTGTCTACCATCACTGACTTCCACGGAATAAAGAAAAAACCTTCTCTTCCATAAACTTATGTGTCTCATTGGTCTAAACTGGAACACACACACACTTCACTCAAGCATATAACTCAACCACATGGATGACTGGCCACAGCCAATTAGAGCCAAGCTCTGAACAAAAAAAAAAAAAATAGGTCGTTCCCTTCAAACCACATGACTTATAATGTGCGTGGTGATGGTTTCTCCACAGGAAATGCTATCAATGGTGGGGGTCAAGGGAAATTCATGCTAAGGCAGTTTCAACAAATGTCTATCCAAGCACTGCTCCTGATTCTGAGGGAAAAGGTCTTGCATGTGACATACAATGAAATACTGTGTAAAGAAATTACACATGCCAGTGCAAGGTTTAGGAGAACACTGTGTGCTGGTTTCACAACAGTTTCATGAAGATAATGAAAAGTGAAAACAATCGTTTTTTACTTCTAGATTAAATTACATATGGTGAAGATGGAATTCCCATGGATGAAAGAAAATATGCTTTTAGAATGCAATGATCAAAACTAGATTTGTTGGGGCTGGGGAGATGGCTTAGCAGTTAAGGCACTTGCCTACAAAACCTAAGAAGGCTTGTTCAAATCTCCAGGTCCCACATAGCCAGAAGCAACAGGGACTAAAGTGTGCAATGTCACACATGTGCACAAGGCAGCTCATGCATCTGGAGTTCATTCACAGAGGCTGAAAGGCCCTCCCAGGGCGTGCCCATCCTCCCTCCCTCCCTCTCTCTCTCTCTCTCTCCCTCCCTCCCTTTTTTGCTCTCTCTCTGTCTCTCTCTCTTTCTCGCTCTCAAAAATAAAATTAAAAAAAAAAAAAACAGATTTGTTAGCTGGGCCTGGTAATGTACAACTGTAATCCTAGCTCCTGAGAAGTCAGGACTGGAAGTTCAAGACCTGGGTTAGAGAGTAAGTTCAAGACCAGCCTGGTCAACTTAGTGAGACCATATCTCAACCTCCCCTTCTCCACAATAGGAGTAGAGCACTTGCCTGGCTTGTGGGAAGCTCTAAGGTACAATTTCCAGTGCCATAAATAAATAAATAATTAATTAAATAAAATAAAATAAAAATTAAATAGATTTGTTTGTAGTAAGATTTGGATTTCAAAAGACAGTAAACCACCATTTGGGTCTGAAATCAGTCTCTGTTACAAACACACACACGTGCACATGCTTTATTTAGAAAAAATATAAATGACTAGGGTGTCTAGTGGAGGCATATAGATTTGCCCCAGAAACTGGCAGGCTACCTCCATGTTGAGGCTATAAGTGGCGATCAAACTGCCTGGAAAATGGACAGAGAGGCCAGAGCACCAGAGGTGCCACACCGAGAAGTCAGCAAAGCACAAACAGTTTTATGTTTTTAGAAACAAAAACCCCTTGGGCTGGAGAGATGGCTTAGTGGTTAAGGTGCTTGCCTGTGAAGTCTGTGGACCCAGGTTTGATTCCCTAGTACCCACGTAAGCAAGATGCACAGTGGCATATGCACCTGGCGTTCGTTTGCAGTGGCTAGAGCATTCTTTCTCTCTCAAATAAATAAATAGATAAATAAATAAAATATTGTTTTAAGAACACCCTAGCAGCACCAAAAAGTCTAAAAGATACTGTAATTTTTGGTTAGGCACTAAAAGGAAGTATGGAACCAAGAAAGAGTAGTGGATCCTTTAGGGAAAAAAAAAACAAACACTATTTTAATGGTTTCCCTTTTTTTACCCTACGTAATAAAATAGAATAAGCCCTGGGTAATTTTATATGTTAATGAACCAATGTTTTACAATTAATCACTACTGTAGGCGGCAGAAATATATCTAATATTCCCTACATAGAGATCTTCCATATTACAAATATTAATTTCCTAAGAATATGGATAGTGTTATAAGCCTACCATCAAAATAATATGGAAATCAGGACTCATAGGAGAAATGGCTGATTCAGAGGTGGGGGACAGGGAAAGCACAAATAACTCCGGAACACCTTGTGATCCAAGAATTAGGGAAATGCTGTTTTATTATGATTGTGTGGGGCTGAGGCGATGGCTCAGTGGGTACCACACAAGTGCTCACCGCACAAGCATGAGGACCTGAACCTTAATCCTCAGCATCCACATTTGCGCTCGGGCACAGTGGTACGCACATCACCTCAGTGTTGGGGATGTGGACACAGGAGAATCCCTGGGCTCGCTAGCTGGCTAATCTATCAGCATCGGTGAGCTTTAGGTTGGATCCTGTCTAAAAGAATAAGATGGAGAGTGACTGAGGAAGACCTCTGACAGCTACCTCTGGCTTTCACATGAACATGCACATACATGTGCCCACATTCATACAAACATGCACACACATGTATGCATGCCCCCCCCACATACCCATACATGGAAAAAAAAAATCACAGGTCATAGCAAAATGTCCCAAGAGCTAACTTACACAGAAATCTCAATAGCCAAGTATGCACCAAGTTGGGTAGAAAAATAAATCTGTCAAAATAATTATAATCAATGGGTTACAACGCATAGAATAGGGTAAACATCCATGAGCTCACAGTGCCACAAACAAACACCCAGAAGAGGCAGTTCCTCGTTACAATAGATTTCCAATGGTTGAATGCAAAGGAATGACGGAAATAGAAAGTCACCCTTTAGCAAACACCAGAGATCGTAGCAGGAAAGAATCAGTGAAAGCTATTAGGGAGATAATTGGCTGCATTTGCATTAGGCCTGCGAATCTGTTGGCAGTATCTTATCTTCCTCGTTTCAATACATGTTACCATGTGTCAAAGCCAGGTAAGGGGACATGGGAACTCCGTAAGCTCATTGCCAAGCAGTTAAACTAACTTCTTGTAAATGTGAAAGTTTCACATTTTTCATTACCAAAGAGAAATGAACCAAATCTTCCTCTGCAGGCCTCAGAGTCATTCTAGAAGCATGAAGCAAAAATTCTGTAGTCACCCCCTCCACTAGGAAATTGGACCTCCACCGGAACGTTAGAGGAAGGGAAGGGGAGAGGAGGACTTTGGCAGTGGAGGAGGGCCTCTGCTGCTAAAAGTACTTAAAATGATAATGAGTGCAGAGGCCCTCTCAGAACGAGGGAAGATCTGCTGCTGCTCCACTTGGAGAGGGCCCAGGCCCATTGTGTGCATGTCTTTCTGTTAAGGAGGTTGCTAAGACTGATAGGGAAAGATGTGTCATCACAAAAGTGTGAGGGGGAGGGGGAGGGGTAGCGGAAGGACAAGTGGGGGAGGGGCGGCTGGGGAGGGGCACTCACTCACTCAGGGTGAGATGCCCAACACCTCTTCTGGGGCTATGCTGGGAAAGTGTCAGGATGCCCATCAAGACAGGCATTCAAGGGATGGTAGCACAGGCCTGTGATCCCAGCACTCAGGAGCCTAAGGATTGTGAGTTCAAGACTAGTGTGGACTATATAGTAAGACTGTCTCAAAGAATTAAAACAAAAAAAAAAAAACAATGACCATCATTATGAAGCCCTGGTTGGGATGTTTTCTCGGCTGTGGTTGGCAGACAACATATGATGTTACTGCATATGAGCACAGCTCATGATCCAACACTCACACATGTGGCTCCGCGTGCTGGCGGGAAAAATCAGAAGCCAAAGTACAACAGTGCACAGAATGACCATGACCTTGGTTTCCATCAGGAACAGATGGTCAGACCCTGTTGCTGAACACTCCACATACTTGGGCTACAAGGTCACTGAGGAATCTTGTTGGAGCTGAGCTGAAAACCTCCTCTGTGTAGACCAGCTGACAGAAAGCTGGAAAAAGCCATGCTGCATGCAGTTCAATGGGAGAGAGAGAGAAGTCATCAGTGGAGATAAACAACAGTGGACACTGCAAGCCTGAAGTTTGGCCAGCCAGGTCAGATGAATAAATGGGTACAATAGTGACATGTCTGTTATGGGGGAAACCAACTGCTCTCCAATTGGACTAATTCCACGGGAGGGAATGCATGCCTGATACTGAACACCTATGACAGAGGAAGTCATGAGCCCTAGGGGTGTAATGCCTGCTGGTGTCTGGCTAACTGCATACATTATGCTCACCAAACTGCCCAATAACATCTCTCTTAATGTTCATATCCATATATTAATGCTACTCTCACTTTTGGTTAGAGAAGCTTCTCTTTTCAGATGGGTGATGACCTCTAAGATGACTCAGAAGGCACCATGGTGCTGAGAAGTGACAGAGGAGAGTGCTCAGTACTGAAACATCTCTATCACACCTTCCAAGGCTCAGGGTCCATTGTGGAAAAGGTGGTGGGAAGAATGTAAGAGCCAAAGGAAGACTAGGACCCCTTTACAATGCACTCTTCCAGACACAAAATGGCCTGGATATCCATCAGCTCACAGTGCCTTGCACTATCTACACAAGACCAGTATAATGGGAGGAAAAGATAATGACATCAAAATAAAAGACAGTCTAATTGAGAGGAGGAGGGGTTATGGTGGAGAGTGGAGTTTCAAAGGGGAAACTGGGGGGAGGGGGAATTATCACGGTTTGTTGTCTATAATTATGGAAGTTGTCAATAATAAAATAAATAAAGGGCTGGAGGGATGGCTTAGCAGTTAAGGGCACTTGCCTACAAAGCCAAAGGACCCAGGTTCGATTCCCCAGTACCCACGTAAGCCAGATGCACAAGGTGGGGTATGCTTCTAGAGTTCATTTGCAGTGGCTAAGGGCCCTGGCATGCCCATTCTCTCTCTCTTTCTCTCCTTCTCTCTTTCTCTCTCTCTCAAATAGATAAAATAAATTAAAAAATAAAATAAATAAAATGTGCCTCATAGAAATAAAAAGAATGACCATGATCCAGAGACACTGTAACTAGAAGCTCCATTTAGTCACACTATCACTTTGATCAGACAAACAGCCACATCTCTTTTGAACACAACGACAAACCATCACCTATAAAACATCATCTATTTGGAGAATGGAGTTTCAAAGGGGAAAGTGGAGGGAGGGAATTATCATGAGATATTGTTTACAATTATGGAAGTTGTCAAGAAATTTAAAAATTAAAAAAATTTAAATTACAAAAAAATGAAATTAAAATATCATCCACAGGGTCTGGAGAGATGGCCCAGTAGGTAAAAAGTGTGCTGCACCAGCATGAGGACCTGAGTTTGGACCCCCAGCTTCTCCCTAAAAGCTGGACACAGAAGCACATGCCTTTAATCCAGTGCTGGGAAGCAGAGACGGGAGGATCCCTACAGCCTGCTCGTCTAGATGAATCAGTGAGAGACCCTCTCAAAAACATAAGGGATAGGGGGCCGGAGAGATGGCTTAGCGGTTAAGCGCTTGCCTGTGAGGTCTAAGGACCCTGGTTTGAAGCTCGATTCCCCAGGACCCACGTTAGCCAGATGCACAAGGGGGCGCACACATCTGGAGTTCGTTTGCAGTGGCTGGAGGCCCTGGCATGCCCATTCTCTCCCTCTCTCTCTCTCTCTCTCTATCTATCTATCTGCCTCTTTCTCTGTCTATCACTTTCAAATAAATAAATAAAAATAAACAAAAAATTTAAAAACATAAGGGGTTGCTTACTGGTTAAAGCACTTGCATGTGAAGCCCACTGACCCCAGGTTTGATTCTCCAGTATCCATGTAAGGCCAGATGCACAAGGGGGCATATGAGTCTGGAGTTCATTTGCAGTAGCTAGAGGCCCTGACATACCCATTCTCTCTACATATATGTCATAAATAAATAAATATATTATAGGAAAATACTCAATGTCAACTTCTGGCCTCTATACACACACCTGTGAACACACATACATATACACACACACATACACATGTACATACACATCACACATACATACAAACAAAAAATGTCAGCTATGCACACAGCATTTTACATTCCTAAGAGTCATGATGTTATGAATCAATCTTCAGTTTAATCTGATTTTTAGATGAATTAAAAGAAACCTTATTCTACTTTTCCTTAGAAAGTTTTTAAAATAGAAACTATTATCTTATAAAAAATCCTTATACTTTTGAACAACTGATTTTTTTCTATATGATGGTGCACATATGTCATGTTTGCATATGAACACAATGCTTATGGTCCTAAATACTCCCCAGTAAGGAATAAAGAGAGCTGGGAAGATAGCTCAGTCAAGTGCTTGCCTTGTAAGAATGAGGACTTGAATGAATTCAGTCTCTAGGACCTGTCCATAAAGCCATGCATGGTGGCATGCACTTGAAATCTCAGCAGATGAGTTATGCAGATCTCTGCGGCTCACTGGCTAGTTAGTGAGTTCCAGCCAGCGTGAGAGAGCCTGTCTCAAGAAAGGTGGACAGTGCCCAAGGAACACTACCAGAGGTTATCCTGGCTTCCATACACACACACACACACACACACACACACACACACACAGAATAAAGAGAGGACATTGAGGACAGATTAGGTGAAGAGGTTGGACAGAAGAAAACCAGAAGCATGCCCAAACCCTGTACTTGGATCTCAGAAGAGGCAACCCAACAAAAACTACATGATATGGAAAATTTAATGTTACCACCCCAGGCGAGGGTGGGGTGACCTCATGACCAACTGTATTCTGCTGCCATACAGGCACCACATCACCTGTACATCTCGTCCTTCAGACGCAGGGACTGCCTTCCTGTTTACCGTCATTGAGTAGCTGAAAGTCAAGGTGGAGCAGAATGAGATAAAAGCTTCAGAGCCAACAGACATAAAACTTACAGTGCTGTGTGAGTCTGGGAAAGTGGTTACATCTGATTTGAGCAGAACACACCTACCGGTAACAGAACTTAAGAGCAGGGAAGAATGAGAAAAATAAGAAAACTAAACTTAAAAGATTTAAATTCCTGTATTTTTTAAAAAATGGTATAATACCATTCACTCATTCGACAGTATCCAACAAACCTAACACTAAGCTCTGGTGTCAAAAAAAAAAAAAAAAAAAAAAGAAAAGAAAAGAAAAAGAAAAAGATGTCTCTGCCTCATGGTAATCTTTAATAGGTATTCTATCAAATAACTTATCGAACATAATGTTCCCTAAACATTTACCCATTTGGATCCCACCTCTTCAAATTTTGAACCTAATTATACTTTTATCTACTCTCGATTCGTCATTAAATTATTTCAAGTTGTGCAGTTGTAGTTTAAATGTAAAATGCCCTCATAGGCTCACGTATCTAAACACTTAGTCCCCAGCTGGTGGCGCCTTGTGGAAGGTTATGGGATTTTTCAGGAGCCATGCCGGAGGAAGACGTAGGTCACTGGGGGTGGGCCCTGAGGTTTCATAGTCCAGCCTTACTGTGTGTTTCCCTCTCTGCGTCCTGACTGCAGAAACAATGTGCCCAGCTGGCCTCTGGCTCCAGCTTCCACACCTTTGCCACCATGATGAAAAGTGTCCTCTTGACCTCTTAAGCCAAAATAAACATCTCATCTCAGACCAGTGACAGAACACTTCACACAGCCTCTCCAAGCCGCGAGGGAGGTGGGAAAATGCAATCCTTTCTCATGGACATGAATGATGGATGAACACTGAAAGTCTGTACCAGATATGGATTGGGAATATTTGGACAGTAACCCAGAAGAAAATAGGGAGACATGTTCCTGAGGATGGGAACAGATAAAGCAGTCACGGCAATGGGACGGAGTGGATCAGAGGGATTGCCAGACCACCTCTGCATCTCTGATTACTAAAATGCAAAATGTGAACACTGCTGAAATTCTATAGTGACCTGTTCAAGGATGAGATAAACGTAGATACTTGGCATGCATGCGGTCCCAGTTCTTGTCCGTCTGGGCAACTGAGAATTCTTACAGTATACCAGAGATGCTGGTGAGGCTGTGTGGTATGGGGCACTAAAGCCTCTTTGGTGCTTAGAGGCAGAGAATTAAAGAATCAGGAGTGCTTGTGTGACAAGAGCAAATCGATTGTAAGAAAATAAAATTACGAAGGCATATGAATATTTCATGAAAATATCCGAAACACCTGAGACACCAGAGGTATAATTCTGCCAGTATTTACAGCACTCTGGGCTGAACACATCAACTGCGCTCTAGTCGTTCCCAATGGCTTACACCCAGGAACACAGCCCTGAGAAGCACAGCCCCACAGCTCTGTGCCAGCGGCCTGAGCACGCAGGTTCTCCCTCCTTCACTGCCAGGCTCTGGGCCACGACTGCTGTGAGTTTCATCAACCAGAGAATGAACTAACTGCGTGGCTCCTACAGCCTCTGGGCATAGATGCTGACATCCTCCTTACGAATATTCATTTGGACTCACCAGGGCTCTACAGACTCATTAACTCATTTCATCTTAGTCACAATCCTATGGTGTAAAGTGTGTCAGACCCATTGACGGGAGGAGAAGACATGAGCCATCCTTCTGGTTGTCGGCACAGCCCAGCCTAAGTTAGTGCGCTCTGAACTCAAAGTACCCTTTTACTGCCTCAGAGACTGACTTTTCTACCAAGGAAGAAGTCCTTAGATAGCCTAGATCTTTAAAAGCAAAATTAAAGGGAAGGATGAAGTGACAGGGGAAAAGTTGCATCAATGTATGCTTACGTAAAGAGATGCATTGTGCTGATTTCAAAATTCTCTAAGAAACACTGAGAGCATCAAGGAGACTGTTAGGACGTGTGTGTGTGTGTGTGTGTGTGTGTGTGTGTTCATATTTGTGTGGGTACATTTGGGTGAGCAGGTATGCATGGAGGGCAGAGGTCAACGTTAGGTATCTTCCTCAATTCCTTTTCTAGTTTATTTATTTATTTATTTGAGATGGTTTCTCACTGAGCCCAGGACTTATCAATTCAGTTAAACCAGCTAGCCAGTAAGTTCCAGGGATACTCCTGTCTCTATCTTTCCAGGCTGGGATTCCATGTCCATGCCACCAAGCCTACCACTCTTTTTGTTTGGTTGGTTGGCTGGTTGGTTTTTCAATGGCTGGTCTCACTGTAGCCCAAGCTGACCTGGAATTCACTATGGAGTCTCAGGGTGGTCTCGAACTCACAACGATCCTCCTACCTCTGCCTCCCCAGTGCTGGGACTAAAGGTGTGCGCCACCATGCCCGCTCAAGCTACCACTTTTTAAATGTTTTATTATTTTATTTGAGAGAGGCAGTGAGAGAGAGAAGAGAGAGAAAATGAGCATGCCAGGGCTTTCGGCCACTGCAAACGAACTCCAGACGCATGCACCACTTTGTGCATCTGGCTTAACATGGGTACTAGAGAATTGAACGTGGGTCCTTTGGCTTTGTAGGCAAATGCCTTAACTGCTAAGACATCTCTATAGTCTCATGCCTCCCATTTGTCATGAGTGCTGGAGATCCAAAGTCAGGTCCTCTTGCTGGCTTGGCAACCACTTTGCCAACTGAAACATCTCCTTAGCCCCTCCTGGGACCCTTTTTTTCCCCCCAGAGGTAGAGTCTCACTCTAGCCCAGGCTGACCTGGAATTCACTATGTAGCCTCAGGGGTGGCCTTGAACTCATGGCAATCTTCCTACCTCTGCCTTCCTAGTGCTGGAGTTAGAGGTGTATGCCACCATGCCCAGCCTCGTGGAACCTTTCTGAAGCTCAGTGTTAATGCTCAGTGCCTCCTTGACCGTATTTTTAAGGCCCCTTGCTCTAGAACATTCCTCAGACTTCAGCATATCTGAGCTATCCAATGACTGGTCAAAAGTTTAACACAGCAAACCATAAAGAGGGACGTTGATTCCTCAACACAGCATCCTGTGTGTCAGGGCAAGGCCTGATGAGGAGAGGCCCTCACCCGAGCAAATTGCCTTGAAAATCCAAGACGGCAGCCAACGTGGGGAGGACCATGAGGACAGATGTGTGTTTTCCTCTCCAAATGGGGGTGGGGGGAGGCGCCTGTCTCCTGCTATTTACGTGATCTTTGGAGATGTCTAAAAGCCAAGCACACCGAAACCATGGCTGCTACTTTCAAAATGACTCCAGTGACTTGGGACACTAAAGAATCAAAAGTGCTTGTGTGACAAGTGCAAAGACCACGATCAGATGAGAAGAACCACAGAAGCATGTGACAAGGTTCCATGGGTACATTTCACAAGGAAACCTGGGGCCAAATCAAAATGATCGACTTTATTTGCATCCTGACCCACACAATCGTTTAAGGAGACAATGAAGGAAATCTGAATATTGACTGGCTAATGGTCTTGTCACTTCTTTTGTGCTATAATGATATTATGGTTTTGCTTTTTCTTTATTTTATTTATTTATTTGAGAGAGAGAGAGGGGGGGGGGGGGAAATGGGCACGTCAGGGCCTCTAACCACAACAAACGAACTCAGGTACATGTGCCACCTTGTACATCTGGCTTATGTGGGTCCTAGGGGGAGGGTCAAACCTGGATCCTGAGGCTTCACAGGCAAGTGCCTTAACCACTAAGCCATCTCTCCAGCCCTGATTTCGCTTTTTAAAGAGTCCTTATTGGGTAGCATCATGTTTTAAAATATTTACAGGAAAACTGGTATTATATCTAGAATTTACTTTTTGAGTTGGGGAGGGGAGCAGATGGGCACAGAGAGGAAGTCAGTTTGACAATGAGGCAGGGATGATTGAAATGCGGTGGGTGCCTGAAGGATCATTATAGAGTTCTAGCTACTTTGGGTTATGTAAGTTTCAATAGTTAAAAAAATAATAATAACAATCTTAGAAAATAAAAGTCTGAGGGGCTAGGGAGGTGACTCACTGGGTGAAATACCTGTTGTGCAAGCATGAAGAAATGAGTCCAAAGTCCCAGCACCCACACGAAAACACCAGATATGGTGGCACCCTCCTGTTATGCCAGCATTTAGGAGTGAAGTCAAGCGTCCCCCAAGGCTGGCTGGCCGGCCTGTCAAACTGAACGGGTGATGTCTGAGTTCAGTGAGTCTGGATTCCGATCCTCATGGTCACATAGCAAACACTTCACTGTGGCCATCACACAGGCCTTTAGTTTTGGCTTTCAAGGACAGAGACAGAGCCTCGTGCAGCCTAGGCTGGCCCTGAATTCCTGAGCCTCCTGCCTCCACCACCCAAGTTCTGGGATTGTGGGTATGTGCAACCACTCACTCCCAGGCTCCCTTGTTAGCAACTCAAATGGCAGTGATCAGCTCCAGCCTGGGTCTCTCAACAGTCCAGTGACTTGAACAGATGTGACTGTGGGACCTCAAGCTGGGCGGGGCATCCTGAGCGGCCCAGGGTGGGACCCAAGTCATCACAAGAAGAAATGTCCTCATGAGTGGACAGTGAGACGATCAGAGTCAGCGAAGCAGACGTTGGGGATGAAGGACGGGCTGCAGCTGAGGAATGTAATGACCCCCCCCCCAAAGGTAAAACAGGCAAGGAGAAGCTTCTTGGAGCTTCTGAAAGGAACGCAGCCCTGCCAACATCTTGAGTTTAGAATGTTGGACCTCAAAATCTGTAAGACAATGAATGTCCATTAGTGTAGCCTACCAAATATCTGGAATGTTTACAGCCACCATAGGGAACACACACTCCAGGTGTGTCTACTGAACATCTCCCATCTAGACAACTTGTAGGCATCTCACACCAGACATGCCCAACACGAACTGCCACACCAAGCCTGCTGTCCCACAGTCTTCATCTTCTGACAGCAGGACATTGCCTTGGACCTTCTGTTGCTTTAGAACAACTCCTCAGAGGCAGCCTGGGCTCTTCTTTTAAGAGCTATCAGCACCATGGGAGGGATGGCTTAGCGGTTAAGGCGTTTGCCTGCAAAGCCAAAGGACCCAGGTTCAGCTCCCCAGGACCCACGTTAGCCAGATGCACAAGGGGACGCACATGTCTGGGGTTTGTTTGCAGTGGCTAGAGGCCCTGGTATGCGCTCTCTCTCTCTCTCTCTCTCTCTCTCTCTCTCTCTCTGAAATAAATAAATAAATTAAAAAAATGAAAATAAAGTATACTTTATGAGTTATCAGCTCCATTGGAAATCGTGCCAGTCCCACCTTCAAACCCACAGGGTTCTGGCCCTTTCCTCAGTGCAGACGTCACCACCTATCCTGATCCCGCCCCCCCCCCCCCCCCCCGCCGCCCTCATTGTGCCTTGCCTGGAGTGTCAGAATGGACTCCTCACAAACCCTTACTTCCACCCCACCCCTCACCAACTGTCTATTCCCAGCACAGCAAATCTTCTCGCAATCTGGGCAGGGCCACCCAGCTCCTCAGAACCCTGTGTGAGCTGAAGGGACAGGCCGTGGGCCCCACTCTCCCATTCCTCCCCCAGCTCACCCTGCAGCCGCCACACTGGCCGGGTCAAGCAGGCATCCCTTCTGGGCCCTTCATGCCTGCTTTCCCTGGAATGTTCTTCTCCATTCCCTCCTGGCTCACTCTTCTCAGGCTTTGTTCCCTCTCATCATCTCAACTCTGAACCCCCCCGCCCCCACCCATGGCCCTTATCCCACACTTGCTTCTGCCTGACACTTTGTGTGTGTGCACATGTGTGTGGAGGCCAGAAGGCAACTTTATAGATGTTGTTCCTCACATGCCACCAACCTCTTTTGAAACAGGATCTCTTACTGTAACTTCCCAAGTAGGTTAGTCTAGTCTGGGTGGCCAGTGAATCCCA
Organism: Dipus sagitta; assembly: GCA_036346955.1. Taxonomy (NCBI): domain Eukaryota; kingdom Metazoa; phylum Chordata; class Mammalia; order Rodentia; family Dipodidae; genus Dipus; species Dipus sagitta. Next base: position 118,576,994 of record CM070778.1, on the reverse strand, counting down.
GGGATCTACCAGTCTCTGCCTCCCCATTGTTGGGATCACAAGCATGCACATCCCCCCACCTGGCTTTTTCTGTGGGTTCTGGGGATGGAACTCGGGTCTTCATGCTTGCAAGGTGTGGTGGTTTGATTCAGGTGTCCCCCATAACTGTAGCTGTTCCCCAGCTGATGGCAATTGGAAATTAAAGCCTCCTGGAGGCAGTGTATTGTTGGGGGTGGGCTTATGGGTGTTACAGCCAGTTTCTCCATGCTAGTGTTTGGCACACTCTCCTGTTCCTGTTGTCCACCCGATGTTGGCCAGGGGATAATGTCCACATTCTGCTCATGCCATCATTTTCCCTGCCATCATGGAGCTCCCCCCCCCCTCAAGCTTGTAAGCCAAAATAAACCTTTTGTCCCCACAAGCTTCTCTTGGTTGGGTGATTTCTACCAGCAATGTGAACCTGACTGCAACAGTAATGGTGTCGTTTGTTGCTAGACACCTGTTTGTATGGCTTTGGTCTTTTGGCACTGATTTTTCAAGAGGAATGTGGAAGGATTTGAAATCTTGGCCTAAGAGATGCCTTGCAATGCTGTAAGTACAGCTTGATGGACTATTTTGGTCAGAGTTGCAAGACCTGAATGCAGTAAGAACTATGGACTATGAGGTTTGGCTTATGAGGGCAAAAAGGAGCTTTGTCTGGACTGGGCTAGAAGTAGTTTGTGTGAGAGGCTTGCTGTTATGCCTGTGTCTTGAGAAGTTGTGCAGGGTTGCATTGTGTAGAAACAGACTGGTATGAGCAGAGGGATATGGCACAGAAAAAAATAAAATCTTTGGGTTAACTGCTGCCCATTCAGCTGCAATTGAGGGATTACAATCATTGAGATTGGGCCAGCTGACCTGCACTGGTGCAACAGGAAGAATGTAGACTCTTTTGAAGGGGCCTGAGTGCTCAAGGAAGATCCTGTTCTTCAGAGTCTGCTTTATTCCCCTCTCACCCACCCCCAGGTTAACAAATTGGCACCCCACCTGGTATTATGGTGTATAGGAAATGCAGAAAAGAGAGGGTCATTGAGTTTGCAATGCAGTCTTGTGTTTTGGAAACGGCCATAGGCAGTGTGGAGCAGGTTTGCCGGAGGCCTGAATGGAGGCCCAATGGAGCCATGAGGATGAACTGTGGATTGCAGTGGAGACCCAGTGGAGATGCGGGACCACGAGATGGCTGCTTGGAGAGCTGCTGCCCCCAGATGAAGTTTTCCAGGACTGTGAGTAGCCTAGCTGGAGGGGCAGAATTGGAACTCCAGAGGCTTATTGCTGGTTAGAATCATTGGACTTGGAGATTTGTCACTGACTAGAGTTGCAAGACTTGAAGCTATAGAGTTTGATGTTTTCCATGGTTGTTTTAAACCTTGTATTGTCTGAATATTTATTTTTTGCTATGCCCAATGCCATCTTTTGCACTGTGAATGTTTATTCTGTACCATTATGGGTTTGGGGGGAATTTTTTGATATTATGGCTCAGTTAAAAGATCTTGGACTATGAGGATGTATGAATATTATTGGAATTGATAAAAACTATGGGGACTTTTAAAGTTGGATGAATGCGTTGCATTTTACATCATGTATGGTTATCAGTTTATGGGGGCCAGGGGCAGAATGTGGTTATTTGATTCAGGTGTCCCCCATAAACTTAGATGTTATGGATGCTAGGTTCCCCAGCTTATAGCAATTGGAAGTTAAAACCTCCTGGAGGCAGTGTATTGTTGGGGGTTGGGCTTATGGGTATTATAGCCAGTTTCTCCATGCCAGTGTTTGGCACACTCTCCTCTTGCTATTGTCCACCTGATGTTGGCCAGGGGGTGATGTCCACCTTCTGCCCATGCCATCATTTTCCCTGCCATCATGGAGCTTCCCCATGAGCCTGTAAGCCAAAATAGTCCTCTTTTTTTTTTTTTTTCTCCCACAAGCTGCTCTTGGTTGGGTGATTTCTACCAGCAATGCGAACCTGACTGCAACACAAGGTAAGCACATTACTGATTCGATTGTTTCCTCAGCCCCTCTTTGGCAATCCAGAGCTGCTTTCTACTGTTCCACTCTTGGCTCTTTCTGGAACACTCACCTCTTCCTAACACATTACATCATTCACTTAGTTATGGTGCTTGGTCTGTATTTGCCGTGTTCCTACCATAACCTTCAGGAGGGCGGGGAGCTTGATCTTGATTTAGGTGATTGCTATCTTCAGAGAACCCAGAACAATGTCTGGCGTGTTGTATGAACTCATGAAACGTGAGCAGAGGGAGAGAATAAGGGCATGGAGGCTGAATTTCTTTTCTTTTCTTTTTTCTGATTTTCATTTCATGTCAGCCACTTGCCACCAGAAAAATGCCTCACCTCCATCTGCTGACTTGAGCTGTCTTTTTTGTTTGTTTGTTTGTTTGTTTTGCTGGAAGCCCCTGCCAACAGGGATCAATGCTTTTATTTTGTGGTCCTTTGTGGAAAGGGGAAGAACTCTACTTGTGATCACTGTTCATGTATCTGGATGAAAATGCCAATCAATGCTTTTCCCATTACACCTCCCCACACAGAAGGGCTTTCAGGTTGCTGGGCTTTGCAGTTGTTATTTTTAGGGCCTGTTACTGTTTGTGACTTTGCCACTGAGATCCTGCCAACGGCCCCTGCTTCTGATCAGCGTCCCTTCCCAGAACCCCGTCTAACCAGACACTTGCCTGGAGCCTCAGCACCGAAGCACAGCAACTGGCCGTGTTGGCAGCTCAGCCCTGACTACTGTTCTGTGCCCACTGCCACCACCTCTTGCTCTCTACCTGTGTCATGTAGGAAAACCTTAAATATAGACTTCTGAGACTTGTGCCCATAATTCCAACATATGCGAGGCTAAGGCAGCAGGATTCCTGTGAGTTTGAAGCCAGCCTGAGCTTGGCATGTCAGACTTGACGAGTCTGTGAAGGAATTTTCGGGAGAGACTTTAAGTGAAAAGATTCGCCCTGAATGTGGGCGGTATCATCCCATGAGCCGGGGCCCTGGGCTAAATGAAAAGGAAGAAAAAGGAGCCAGCAGGGCCCTGGATTTCTCCTCGTTCTGCCTCCTGACTCCACTCGGAAATGAAGAAGCAGCGTCAAGCTCCTGCTGCCAGAGTCAAGAGCCGCTCCCACGGCCACCACGCCTTGGCACCACGATGGACTGCACACCCAAAGTGTGAGCCCACACAAACCCTCCTTCTGTAAGCTGCTTCTTGCCAACCACTTGCTCATGACAAGGAGAAAGGTAAGCAATATAAAGTGGAAAGAGAGGGATGCTTGAAAGACAGAGTAACTAAGAAATTAGAGGACAGAAAACATGCTTATGGGGTGGAGAGATGGCTTAACGGTTAGGGCGCTTGCCTGTGAAGCCGAAGGACCCATGTTTGACTCCCTGGAACCCACATAAGCCAAGGCCATGCATGCTCACAAGGTGGCGCATGAGTCTGGAGTTCAATTGCAGTGGCTAGAGGCCCTGGCATGCCAATTCTCTTTCTCTCTCTCTCTCTCTCTCTCTGTCTCACATAAAAAAATATGAAAAGCAACAAAATATGTTCTGAGCCATGGTCAGTTACAGTCCTTGGAGGGCAATACTAAAAGCAAACTATTATTTCCTAAGAGTATTGTTTTTTATTCTTTTTAATATATTTGATTTATTTGAGAGAAAGAAAGAGAGACAGAGATAGAGAGAATGGGTGTGCCAGAGCCTCCAGCCACTGCAAACGAACTCCAGATGCATGTGCCCCCTTGTGCATCTGGCTTACATGGGTCCTGGACAATCGAACCGGGATCCTTTGGCTTTGTAGGCAAGTGCCTTAACCCCTAAGCCATCTCTCCAGCTGGAGTGTTGTCTTTTAAATCGCGTGTGTGTGCGCATGTGTATGCATGCACACATGCGCTCATGAGTCCAGGAATGTTTGTTGTGGCCTGTATGCGGAAGTCCAAGGAAAACCTTGGTCAGCGTTCACCTTCCTCCTTGCTTGAGGCAAGGTCTATTGTCCCCGTCTGCACGCCTGAGGCGAGCTGGCCTGAGAGCTCCCAAGGACTCTCCTACCTCCCTCTCCCATCGCACCGCAGGAATGCTGAGATGACAGACATCCACTACTGTGTCTGGTGCTATATGGGTCTGGGGATGTGAGCTCAGTTTCTCCTGCTTACCCAGCAAGTGCTTTGCCTACTGAGCCATCTGCCCTAGCCCTTCTCTGATCTCTGAGTCTTCGGTTAAGGGTGCAATCACCCCAGCCGTGATCATATGGGCTCTCCCTGGATGGCTGCTCCATTTAATGCTGCAAACCTCCCAGGCCCTCACAAGCCCAAGGGTCTTGTTCCTTCTTATTCTGTCCCTCAGGGGGTCTTGCCTTCAAGGCTACATAATGTCCTCCATGTCTCACCGTCACTGCGATGGGAGTCTGAAGACCTGTGACCAGTGCCTCCTAAGTGCTGTGCAAGGGAGCGGATCAGGCAGCCCCATAGCAGGGACATTCATTTATTCATTCAACAGATTCTTAATGAACAACTACCTGGTATTTCAGGCACTTTACAAATATTTTATTTATTTATTTACTTATGACAGAGAGAGAGAGAGAGAATGGGCGTGCCAGGGCCTCTAGCCACTGCAAACAGACTCCAGACACTTGCACCACCTTATGCATCTGGCTTTACATGAGTGCTAGGGAATCAAACCTGGGTCCTTTGGCTTTGCCAGCAAGTGCCTTAACCCACAAGCCATCTCTCTAGCCACTCAGGCACTTTTTAACTGAAGTTAAAAAGAAGACAGAAAATCCCTGTCATTGTGCAAATTATTTTCTAGTGGTGTGTGTGCTTGTGTGTGTATGCACACATAGAAAGATGCAAACAGTGAACAGGTCTAACATTCAGGGTAACACAGTAATTTTAGTAACTTTTATGTTTAATAACAAAGTGGGGAAACATGACCCACTGCTATGGGAGATCATGACTGCTGGGCTGTGTTAAACGGCCAGCCAGTGAGGGAGGCGGCTGGGTGGCCTTGGGTGTTCCGGGAGGTATAGCCAGGCCCCTTTTGGAAGAGCACTCACAGGACAGAAACCCCAGCTTCCTCCCACATGCCCCACGACACATTGCCTCGTTCCCTGCATATCATTTTATCTTCTGGCCATCCCAAAACCCACAAATGGACTGAGGGCAACCTGACATAGGTGTGAATGCCGGAGCAAGTGCGGCTCCCTCAGAATTAAAGAAATGACCTCCGAAGAGAAGAATTACCCTTTAAAAAGCAAGCAGGGCTGCAACAGGAAGACACGCTACGCACTAACACTCCATGTTCAAATCAAGTGACAATTTTTTTTCCACATTCAATTTTCGTCCCTAAGTAAAACAGAGTCCCTAGCAAAGAAAAGCTTTCCATTAGTCATTCTCTTCATCCCCCTGTCTGGCCTGTGTTGGGGTGAGGTCACCCAGTCTTTAAAACGAGGTCCAACTGTGAAGTATAGACATGAAGAAGTGGGGACTGTAGCCTTCATCACAACCAAAATCCCTCTGCTGATATCTGATGGACCGAGGGCCTTCACACCCCCCATGCTCAGAGTTAGTAATCACCATACGGATGCCCTTGGTTAAACAGCACTGTGTGGAAAAGGCGCCCATTCACGGCAGACTTCAGCCTAAGAGTGTGCTCCTTTAGGTGGGGAACCATACTCAGAGAGTAGAGATTCTTCTGGAAAAAAAAAAAAAAGTAAGATGGATCAGCAGCATGTGTATGTGATTCCCCCCTCTCTACTATGTCAAGGTCAGGGGTGGTCGCGACCTGCTTTGCCCTTGCCTGTGTTTGAAGTGGGCTGGATCTGGCCCAGGCTGGCAGCCAGCTAAACCTTACTGGGCCTGGGCCTGATGAACTGGGATGGCAGCCAAGTATGGAAGTCTAGCCAGTTCACCACTTAGATCTCCCCAGAGTCCTTCCTGGTTCTGAATTTGGAATTCCTTCAGCTCTTGACATCACTCACTCCCTTTCCTCACACCTGATAGCAAGCACACACACACACACACACACACACACACACACACACACACACTTACCCTGCATTTTGTATTCCAAGGACCCAGAGTTTTCCCTGTCCCTCGAGTCCCCATCTGCCCTCTCACCGGTATGGTCACGCTGCTCCCCTTGCTAGAACAAGCTCTCTTCCTTCCCTGTCCATCACCCACTTCATTCCGACTCAGCTCACATATCCACCAAGTCCTCGGGGTGATTCTTCTTGCCAACTGTAGTTTAGCCCAAGTCTCCCTCCCGTCACTGCCCACACTGCACCAGGCTTCAAGGTAATGAGCTAATCGGAGGTCTTTTCATGTTAGAGAAATAAACTCCTAGACTCAGGAAGCAAAGGTATGTTTCTTGTGTTTGTGCTTCTCGCCTCTTTTGTACAGAAGTCTTAGTCAGAGTTGATTGAAGTAAATAGGTAGATGGTGGAACTAAAATAAAGGGGTTTGAGACAGGTGCCACAAGCTTGCATTGACTTCTTTTCATTTTTAATTGGCTGCTGGTCATGTGGTTTGTAGATAAATTAGCCTAATTTAAAGATTAAAAACTTTAAGCCTGTAGTGTTTGCACATGCCTATAATCTTAGCACCTAGCAGGCTGAGGTAGGAGGATAAGCAACTTCAAGGTTGGGCTATGTAGTAAATTCTCAAACATAAAATATACGTAATTGAATATTTCTTTTTCCATTTCTAGTATTAACCAACTGATTAAGTCAACTTATTGGAACTCTGGGGCTCTTTTTGTAAAAGTAGAAGTTTTGCAACACGCTTTTCCGCAGTTTCTCCATGAATACTGATCAGATGGTAGGGCGCTTGCCTAGTATGCTCCATCCTCTGCTCTGGGGTTTGGGGAGCAACCTAGAGAGTTTGCTGATTACCTACATGGACCACAAACCTGATGGAAGTCCTAACAGTATGCTCCTCTATGCAGTGATTTTAAAATATATATATTTATTTATTTATTTGAGAGAGAGAGAGACAAGTATACATAAAGAGAGAATGGGCATGCCAGGGCCTCTAGCCACTGCAAACGAACTCCAGACACATGTACCAGCTTGTGCATCTGGCTTACGTGGGTCCTGGGAAATTGAACCGAGGTCATTTGGCTTTGCAGGCAAACACCTTAACCTCTAAGCCATCTCTCTAGCCTGGCTTCTTTCTCTTTTTTTTATTTTTTAATTTTTCTTCTTTTCTTTTAAATTAATTGTGAAATGGCAACTTGAGAAAACATTGAAACATTGGTTTAAATAACAACAGGGTGTTTTGGTTTTTTTTCAAAGTTAAATGTCAAAGTGTCCTAAATTCTTTTGTGTCTGTGATGAGATGATGTGGTGGGGAAACCATCCTGAGGTGACAATTAGATTTTATCTGTGTGGAGGATGGAGGATGGGAGTGGGTGGTAGTGTCAACATCTCATCAGAACAAGACAATTCACAAGACGGGGTAGGAAAAAAAAAAATTCCTCAAACCACTGAAGTTATTTACTTCCTGATCAAGTAAATTTTGGTATTACAGTGATAAAATAGGGTGGTTCATCATATTTTCCTATGGCCAGAAAGTTAAGAATGCAAACTGACATCAGAAAAGTGTGAGAAATAGACTGATACTTAAAATGTAAAAAACAAAAAAAAAATCTCTGTGGGGTCATGCAAGAAAAAAAAAAAAAGATGAGAAAAACCTTGATTTTTTTTTTCCCCTCTACAAGTTTTCAACAGACAAATTAGCTGTTTCAGAACAAATACACAAGACTGAGGGTTGGAGGCAATGAAACTTAGAAGCAGCTGGCATTGAAATGATGAGGTTTGGGGCTTCGAGTAACACAGCAGCCAGGATTCCAAGATGAATGGGCTTCAGGCAAGGTGACGGCCCACATTCTCCCTCGTCCCCAGGAATGCGGCCTGGGCCTCGCAGGTGTTCCCAGTAATGCGGCCTGACTGCGAAGCGCTTGTTGTCTCCACGTTAAAACTAAGCTCTGCAGGCTCCACTGCACCCAGCAGACAAGCAAGGCAGGAAGCCTCCCACACTGGAAAGGCAAGATAAGCTTTATTGAAGCCAGAAGGGTTTTTTGTTTTTTTTTATTGAAGGGCATTTCAAAGCAAATATTGACATATATGGCGTGTTTGTATGTGTATAAACACGCACATTCACACGTATCAAAACTGGGTTCTTTCCTGAGCCACAAAAGGCACAACAAAGAACAAAGCGAAAGCGACCGAAGTAGAAAACACTTCCTACGTACGCAGCAACGACGGGGTTATTCAGCACCCTCTGGAGCCAAGAAATACATAAAAACGGAAAGAGGGTCTGTGTTGAAGGACCTCCGAGAAAGACAGTACAAACGGCTAATCATGAAACACTTCCCAACTTCAGTAGTGGTGAGAAGACTGTAAACTCAGAAGCAGCACTTTTGTACTGATTGCTGGCAATGACAAAGACTTCTGTTCACTTTTTGCATATGTGTGTCCGTGGAGGGTGTGTGTATGCACATGTGTGTGCACATGCACAGGCCTCACGCGCATGCATAGGAAAGCCAGAGGACAAGGTCAAGCATCTTGATTATATATATAAAATCCAATATATATATATACATATATGTGTGTATATATATACATATACATATACATATAATCTAATAACTGGGTTATTTCCTTGACACGAAGTCTCTCATTGAGCCTGGAACTGCTGTTTTCCAGTCATACTGGCTAACCAGCAAGCTCCAGTGATTCTCCCGCCTCCGGTCCACTCAGGACTGGGGCTATGGACAGACATGGGCATGTCTGGGTTTTTCTGTGGATGCTGGGGATAAACTCAGGTCCTCATGCTTGTCCATCAAGTGCTCTTACCCATTACCTCAGTCTCCATCAAACATTTTTCTCAGGCTGGTGAGATGGGTTAGTGGTTAACGTGCTTGCCTTTGAAGCCTAAGGACCCAGGTTCGACTCTCCAGGTCCCATGTCAGCCTGATGAACATGGCAGTACATGTGTCTGGAGTTCATTTGCGGTGGCTAGAGGCCCTGGTGCACCCATTCTCACTTTCCCCCTCGCTTTATCTCTGTGTCTCTAATAAATAACTTAGAAAAAAAAAGACTTTTCTCATGGCGAAACTCCAGTTAAGACTTCTCTTGGTCCATCTATTGTCAATACATTCAAATACAGAAACTGCAGGCCTGAGAATTAGTTACAGACAGGTTCTGAAATACAGGCCTGAGAATTAGTTACAGACAGGTTCTGAAAGTTCAGAATGAGCACCATGAGGCACTGTCTTCCTACCTACTCAAGCTTCTCTGAACATTGCTGTTACAATGGTTAATCTTGATTGACACCTTATTGGGCAGAGATATCCTAGATTAATAAATCACACTTGTAGGTGTGTATGTGAGGATGTTTCCAGAGCCTCTTGGTATGTGGAGCAGTAACTTCTGGGAAAAGACCACCCTTAATGCAGAAGACACTATCCAATATGCTGGGGGCCTGGGGAAAGTAAAAGAGGAGAAAAGATGAGGCCACACAGCACAGGTATGCTCTGTCCTCTCCGATGCCACGAGGGAAGCGACTTTTCTCTGCCACACCCCTTACCGTGATGTTACAGCCTCAGCATGGCCCAGAAGCAATGCAGCCAGCCAGCCACGGACAGAACCTCTGAAACCCTCACCTTAACTTTCTCACGTAGTAGTCACAAGCAGGAAAAATCTGTGAAACAGTTGTACCATTAAAAATTTAGTAATATATTGAATGTTTATTAGCAGGAAAGTACTTACATAAAATATGCATTTAGACCCTAAGATTCCTGAAACCTTTAAAAATGAATGAGGTTTCTAGAATCCTGTATGTTGACATAAAGGAAGAGTCTAGAAATTTTTGAATAAAGAAATGCACTTTGAAAGGAGTATGCATAGCATATATTTCCAAATTTGTGAAGAAGGGAGTATTTCTACATATACTATACTCATATAACATATACTAAAATTATATGAATATTGTTAACATTAATACTTATTTACATTTATGTGTCTTCTTATAGGATACATCACAGCTTGAGTAGGGCCTTCTCGAAGGAGTGAGGATGGTGAATGTGAAAGCAATTGTACTTTTCATTTTATTCGTATCTTCATGGGCTGGACTTCTTACTTTAAGAATGAATATAATAATGGACAAATGTAAAGTGAGCTGGCTGAGTCTGGACAAGTAGAAAAGTGTTGTTCCCAGTTCTTCCTCAGTTACAAGATGAATGCTGGGAGGTTCGATAAGGCCACTGCGGAGCATCTCCAATTAGCGTAGCTACTTTGACATAATGTTAACATGAGTATCCGCAATTAGTTTGCTAATTACTGCCCATTAGCAGTAAGGAGGGAAGTCTTACAGGCGTATTCGCCCTCATGCTTGATACTGGTGCGAGTCAACTTGTTATCTCCCAAACTTCCCTTTTCACATTAGCTTCATCAAAGAGCAGCGCGCTCACTCCTCTGCCCCACACCACTGCCTTCTGTTTCACTTCAAGATAAGCCCAAGTCATGCGATGGCCTCTTGGACATCACTCCCATGAGGCTTATCACTCTCTACCTCATTTCAGGCTCATTCCAACCCTCAGAACTTTTCTCCTTAGGCTCAGGAAACACGGGCCTGCATCTTGGCCCTGTCCTTTCTCTGCAGGGAAGGTCTCCCATCAACTGTGCCCAAGGTTCTCCTCCTAACTTCTCTCCAGACTTCACTGGACTATGTGGCTTTCTCTCCGGTCTTAATGATCTGTCATGTTGCAGTCTCTGTGTCTTCCTCCACTGTTCCATCCCCTCCCCTACTCTGCGTTATCACCACGTCATGTTCTTTGTTTATTGTGTCTCTTCCCTGCCAAAGATCCCCTGACCAAACTGTAGCCAAGCTTCTCTGAGCCTCTTCTGATTTTTTGGTTTTTTTTAATTTTCAAGACAGGTCCTCACTATATAACCAATGCTGAGTTGAATTTGCCATGTAGCCCAGGCTGGCTTTGAACTCATAATCCTCCTGCCTCAGTCTGTCAAGTACTAGGATTACAGTTGTACACGATCATGGCCACCTTTGAGCCCTCAGCATGGGCTGATATGACTTGAACAAAACACTAAGTTCAGGGATAAGGAGATTGCTCAGAGGTCAAAGATGCTTGTCTATAAAGCCTGGCAAACTGGGTTCAAGTCCCCTGTATTCATGTAAAGCCAGACACAAACGGTGGTGCATGGTCTGGAGTTTGTTTGCAGTGACAAGAGGCCCTGGCTCACCCATACTTACTATCTCTTTCTCATAAATAAATTATATATATATATATTTAAACACCACTAAGCTCAAGACTATATTCCCAGCATGACATTTTAAAAAGGCTATCTGGGCTGTAGGGATGTCTTAGTGGTTAAGGCGTTTGCCTGCAAAGCCAAAGGACCCAGGTTCGATTCCCCAGGACCCACATTAGCTAGATGCACAAGGGGACACATGCATCTAGAGTTCATTTGCAGTGGCTGGAGGCCCTGGTGTGCCCATTCTCTCTCTCTCTTCCTCCCTCCCTCTTTCAAATAAATAAATAATATTTTTAAAAGGCTGTCTGGGAAAACTCAGGGTTTTAAAGAATGTAGTTTGTATATCCAACACCTGAAGATTCTCAACCTTCAGATGGGGCTCCTGTCTTCCTGGCTCTGTGGAAAGGGAGTTACCTGACTTCGATAAGTCATGGGACGGGAGCTAGGTGCAGCGGCTCACTCCTGTCGTTCCAGAATTTGGGAGGCTGAGACAGACCAGCCCCCCTTTTGGGTCAGTTTTTATTTCTTCGGCTCTCCTCAGCTCCTGCCCACCCTGCTCTCTGCCCCTGCATTCTCTCTTCCAATACTAGTCACCTCTACAGCCTGGATTTGATATGGCAATAGTGTAGCTAATGGCAATCTGTCCTCACCCCTGTCCGTCCGTCCAGCTTTAGTCATCACTGCCGTCCCACTATTCAAGCAGGCCGCGTGAGCTTTGTCTCGTTTTCCCACAGGCACGTTATGGAGACTCTGTGAGGATGAAGGGAATTACCGATGGCTCAGCCGTTGTCCATGTGTTTGTTTCTTGGTTGGTTTTGTCCCTCAGCCACCCTTCCAGGCTGGGGTAAGCAGGTTGAAGCTAATGGATGAGATATGTGAGCATCAATCCTTAAGTGACGGGTGGCTGAATATCTCAGACCATGCCTGATGTCCATCTTCCACCTGCTTAATGCCCCCCCCAACCACCCAGGATCAAACACACAACACCATGTTACTGCACGGTAGTGCTTGAATATGAAATGACTCCCACAGGCTCACGTGTTAGGGGCTTGGACCCCAGCTGCTGGTGTTGCTTCCGAATGCTCTGGATACTTTGCCAGCTGGAGGAGGTAGGTCGCTGGCGGAAGTTCTTCGGCGGGGGAGGGTGTATCTCATTCCTGGCCTCTTTCTCTGTTTCTTCTCCCTCTATTCGCGGCTACTGCCATGAGGTTCCACCCAAGCACACGGAGCCAAGCCACCAGGGACAGAGACGGCTGGAACAGTGACCCCCAATAATTCCTCCCTTCAAGCTATTCTCTCAAGTATTTTGGTCACGGCGACACAAACAACTAATTCTCTGAAAAACGGTTGGAAGGCACAGTGTGGCAGGTGCCAGATTCACGGAGTCCTTGTCGATGGCTGTTCTGCTCCCGCTGGTCTTCCTAGCCTTTATCTCCATCCTCAGTTCAGACTTTCCTTCAACTCCAACTCCCCCAGACTCGCTGAGTTTCCATTACGAGGGCTTCCCTGCAGATATTCTGAGAAGATACAGCTCGGGGCGTTAGCGCATGGGTTTAGCATGCTCAAGGCCTAGGGTTCAATGAACAAAAAACAAAAAAACAACAGCAACAACAACACCATGGGAGGAAGGCTTTAGCTGTGAATTCTAGTGACTTCACTCAGATGCAACCTGAAGATGTCTTTTTATCATTTGTTCTCTAGGTTGGCTTAGACAGTCTAGGTGCTGCTAACTCATCTTATCATGCTCTTCTTCCCCTATTCTCGTTCTTTTTTCTTTCCCTTTGTAGCTATTCTTAGCTGACTGTAAATAACCGCAAATATTATCAGCCACTTCTAACAGGTGCTTTATGAGGACCTGCTGTGGAGGAGGCACGGTGAAGCCCCTAAAAGTGTAGTGTTCCTCAGAGGGCACCACGGTGCTGGGAAGAAGTGACAGGAGTGCTCAGCGCTGAGACATCTCTATCACACCTGTCCAAGGCTCAGGGTCCAGTGCAGAAGAGGTGGCCGAAAGAACGTAAGAGCCAAAGGAAGGGTAGGACTCCTTAGAACGTGCTCCTCCAGACACAAAATGGCCTGGATATCCATGACCTCACAGTGCCTGACACTAGCTACACAAGACCACCATAATAGGAGAAAAGATCATGACATCAAAATAAAAGAGAGATTGATTGAGAGGGGGAGGGGATATGATGGAGAGTGGAGTTTCAAAGAGGAAGGTGGGGGGAGGGGAGGGAATTACCATGGGATATTGTTTACAATCATAGAAGTTGTTAATTATAAAAAATTAAAAATTAAAAAAGGTGTAGTGTTCAAATGATGCACTGGAAGGAAGGGGGGAGAGGCTGTGCTCACATGAAAGCAATGCTCAAGATCACCGTACGGTAGCTGTGTAATAATTTCTGGGTGAAGTGGCTATGTAGGAAAATGCTGGTGATGTCCAAGACGATAAGAAATCGCCACATGACTGATACAATCAGTGAGTCAAAGCTCTCCATTTGAGGCTGCCAGCTTCTTCTCATTTGTGGTAGTTTGAGGTTATGTCCCCATAGGCTCAGATGTTTTTATTAAAATTGAGTTTGTAGCCAGGCATAGTGGTGCACGCCTTTACAATCCCAGCACTCGGGAGGCAGAGGTAGGAAGATTACTGCGAGTTCAAGGGCACCCTGAGATTCCAGGTCAGCTACAGTGAGACCCTACCTCCAACAAACAAACAAAAAGTTGAGTTTGGAGCTTCAGCCCCTAGCAGGCCAGACTCCCACTGTGTGGGGAAGGGGTGAGTCACTGGGGGTGGATCTGAATTCCAGCCCAAAGGTATGAAGTGAGGTTGGAGCACTGGCAGGTGCCTGCTTGCTGCTCTTTGGTGTTTGCTAGTTTGTGGCGCTTTCTCTCTCTCTGGTTGGATTTATGAATGGGAGCCAGCTTCCTCCACCATTGCTGGAACTTCCCCTGGCTCTGTAAGCTTGAAATAAATCCCTTCCTCCGATAAAACTGTGTTCTGTTGGATATTTATCCAAGCATCGTGGAACTGTCTACAACACCATTATTCCATGTCTCCCTTCTACAGCACATGGAACTTCCTCTGGCTCTGTAAACTTGAAATACATCCCTTCCTCCGATAAAACTGTGTTCTGTTGGATATTCATCCCAGCATCGTGGAGCTGTCCACAACACCATTACCCCCTTGTATAACACATTTCCCAGTTTTGTAACAACGTCAACCACAGTCAACGTAACGAACATATCTTCGTATTTCAGCCTCAAACCATGCTATGAATCAAGATCATCGTGATTATCTTTGGCTGTACAACCACCATTTTGATGCTAAGGTACATCTCAGCATCTTGGTCTGCTGGGAAGCCGATCTCCATGCCCAGTGCATCCAGGCAATAATTCTGAAGCTCTCCCTTTACTCCCATTTTTTAAACTATATTTTATTTATTTATTTGGGAGAAAAAGTGAGAGAGAGAAAGAGAGAGAATGAGCATGCCAGGGCCTTCAGCCACTACAAATGAACTGCAGGTGCATATGCCCCCTTGTGCATCTGGCTTACGTCGGTCCTAGAGAGTCGAACCAGGATCCTTTGGTTTTGCAGGCAAGTGCCTTAACCACTAAGCCATCTCTCCAGCCCTTTATTCACTCTTTTATGATCACAGCCCCACTGTGCACATCAGCCTCCCTCGGCCTTAGTTAACTCTAGTGTACAAAAGCATTACAGAAATAGAAGATGTCTCCTGGCAGCAAACTTTGGCAAGTGCTAATTCGTCTTCCACCCTCGCAATTTCATGTTTGGGGTCATCATCTTAAAGAAAGGATCTGTGTTTTGAGTACCCAGGGAATAAGATGTCTTAATTTTCTTTAAAAAAAAATTGTTTGAGACAGTGTCTCACTATATGGCTAAGGCTGACCTTGAAATCAATGTAGCCCAGACTGGCCTTGAACCTGTGGCAATCCTCTTTCCTCGGCCACCTGGAGTGCTAGTATGAGTCACCATGTGTGGCTTAACCTTTTATTTTTCAATCCTGCAAATTAAAATCCTTCTAGTTCCTAGAGAAGTTTTATTATTGTTTATTTATTTATTTGATAGAGAAAGATGGATTGAGAAAGAGAAAGAGAGAGAGAGAGAGAGAATGAGCATACCAGGGCCTCCAGCCACTGCAAACGAACTCTAGATGCGTGCGCCCCCTTGTGTATCTGGCTAACGTGGGTCCTGGGGAATCGAACCTGGGTCCTCTGGCTTTGCAGGCAAACGCCTTAACTGCTAAGCCATCCCTCCAGCCCATTCCTAGAGAGTTTTTATAGAAAGTTCCTACAAGGATCCAATTCATAAGGCACTTTTAAGGCAAAAGATTCTTCCCAAATCCTCAGGGCTTCCAGCTACTACACAGTACTAGACAGTAAGACTTGCTGCAGCAGGCAGCTTCCAGATCGCTGAGATGAACTTCCAGACCAGGCACAGTTATGGAGGAAGGGATTTATTGAAGCTTACCGATCTGGTGGGGAAGTACAATTGCAGAAGAAGCTGGTCTGCTTTCACAGGCCCAAGCAGAGAGAAAAGGCACAAGCCAAAAACCCCAAAGCCACACCAACAACCAAACAAACGTCAGGAGCTCCAGGCACTTTATTTATCTTTAGACTGGAATCGCAAACTCACCACCACATTTTAGGACTGGACCCTAAGATCCACCCAGTGACACCTCCTCCGGCCAGGTGGCTGCAGATCCAAACTACAAACTAATACAACACTGAATATACTGGGACCATACCTGCCAAGTGGGAAAGCAATGTAGACTTTGAAGCAGCATGGGCGTTTCCACGGATGGAATTTGCAGGCACATTAGTGCGATTTTACCACGTTATGGCTTTTGTCTGTGGTCCCCGGGTTATGCCTCTCTCCCCAAGGCAAGCCATAGAAACTGTAATTTCCCCCCAGCTCTCTGTCTTGGAGCTAGCCATAAAGAAATTCTCCAGCCTGCCCTTGTCTGGTGGTTGGTTGTAAGACCTTCATTGATTCAGTGGGGCAGGGCCCTGCTCCATACCTTGGAGGGACGGGTGCTGTGAGGGTAATCCCAACTCCACAGAGATAGGAAGTCTGCACTCAGGGCTCGTCCAGACCTCTTTTACATGTCTCTAGAGTCTATATCCTTTAAAACGTCCTTTATAATAAACAGGTAAATATACGCACAATATTTTCCCAAGCTCTGTGAGCCACTCTAGCAAGTTAACTGAACCCCTACTTCTTAAGTAATCAGAAGTTCTAGAGGCCCAGACTCGTAACCAGGTCTGAATGGGGGCAGCCTTGAGATGCGTCCTCAACTAGTGGGATGTGTGTGATACGATACTATTTCCAGGGTAGGCAGGGTCAGAACTGAATTGAACCAGAAGACGCCCAACTGGTGTATGCTATAAATAGATTGCTTCTTCATGGGGATACACCGTTGTCCCACACCTTTTGGAGGCCACAGAAGTCTACTGTGTTGGCTGTCATGTGAGGACAAAGGGGGAAAAAACACAGGGCATTTTTTTTTGCTAATACAGTTAGTGCCAAAAAGATTCTCTTTAAAATAGTTGGCAAGCCTGTTGAAAGTTTTCTGTAGTCTTGATGTGTTCAAAGTATTTTCCATGCATCAGCAGCATGAGACAACTTAGAACCCTGTTAGAAATTGCACAAGGTGGCCCAGAGAGATGGCTTAGTGGTTAAGGTGCTTGCCCACAAAGCGAAAGGACCCAGGTTCAATTCCCCAGTACCCATGTAAAGTCAGAGGCACAAGGTGGTTCGTGCATCTGGAGTTTGTTCGCTGGTGGCTAGAAGCACGGGCGCGTCCATTCTCTCTCTCTCTGTCTCTATCTGCTTCTCTCTCTCTTAAATAAAAAAAAAAAAAATTACTTAAAAAAAAAAGAAACTAGCCAAGTTCAATTCCCACCCCAAACCTGTTACATTTCAATATCCTAGATGTCTCACAAGCACAGTCATGTGAGAAAAGGAGGCCAATGCAGTTGCTTGCAGGAGCCCGCTGACACAATGAAACATTTCCCCAGTGCCCACCTAGCAGAAGAAGGTAGTCAAGCCTTTTCTCATGTAGCTAGCTAGTGTGGAAGCTCATTTCCCCTTCTGTGAAGTATGTCTTTACTGTCTATTTGCCTACAGGGGGAGAAGAGTACATGTCTATGATCCCAGCACTCAGGCTGAAGCAGGAAGATCACCAGCTTTAGTTCAGCTAGGGTTACATCCGAGAGGTTAAGACGCTTGCCTGCAAAGGAATGACCCAAGCTCGATTCTCCAGTACCCACGTAAAACCCACATAAGACCAGGTGTACAAAGTGGTGTATGCATCTGGAGTTTATTTGCAGAGGCTGGAGGCCCTGCCATGCCTATTCTCATTTCTCTCTCTCTCCTATCTCTCTCAGCTTGCAAATACAGAAAATATCTAAAAAGAAAAAAAGTACTCAGGAGGTAGAGATAGAAGGATCATCATGAGTTCAAGGCCAGCCTGAGACTATCCATAGTGAATTCCAGGTCAGCCTGGGCTAGAATGAGATCCTACTTCCTCGAAAAACCAAAGGGGAAAAAAAAAAAAGTCTGGAAAGATGATTAAAGAAAGGTGCTTGCATGCAAAACTTGACAGCCTGGGTTTGATTCCCCAGCCCAGATGCAGTGGCAGGAGGCCCTAGTGTGCCCATTCATATTCTCTCTCACATAAATAAATAAAATATTAAAAACAAAACCCAAGGGCTGGAGAAATGGCTCAGCAGCTAAAAACACTTGCTGGCAAAGCCTGATGGTCCAAGTCCAATTCCCCAGCACCTATGTAAAGCCATGTGCACAAAGTGGCACATGCTTCTGGAGTTTGTTTGCAGTGGTAAGAGGCCCTGGCACACCCATTTCTCTCTCTCTCCCTGTGGTGGTTTGGTTCCGGTGTCCCTCATAAACTTAGGTGCTCTGAATGCTAGGTTCCGAGCTGATGGAGATTTGGGAATTAATTAATGCCTGCTGAAGGGAGTGTATTGTTGGGGGCGGGCTTATGGGTGTTATAGGCAGTTTCCCCTTGCCAGTGTTTGGCACACTCTCCTGTTGCTATTGTCCACCTTATGTTGGCCAGGGGGTGATGTCCACCCTCTGCTCATGCCATCGTTTTCCCCTGCCATCGTGGAGCTTCCCCTCAAGCCTGAAAGCCAAACTAAATCTCTTTTTCCCAGAAGCTGCTCTTGGTTGGGTGATTTCTACCAGCAATGCGAACCTGACTGCAACAGTCCCTCTCTCTCATTACAAATAAATAATAAATAAATATTCCAAAAAGAACAAAGGGTGGGTGTGGTGGCATGTGCCTGTAATCCCAGCACCTAGGAGGTGAAGGCAGGAATTACCAGGTCATCCTTGGCTACACAGTAAGTTTGACACCGACCTTAGCTACATGAGACCCTGTCTCAAAAAACCAAAGCCAACTAACCAAACAAGCCAAAAATAGCATCAAACTCTCAGAGGAGCTAAGTCCTAATGGCCGAAGCGCACAGTTCAGACTGAGTGCTTCCTTGGTGAGGCCCAGGGTAGCTGGATCCTACCAAGACGGCACACCCTCTTTCCCTATCACTACACGCCAGAAATTATGGCCTTGAGGGAGAACTTGGAGAAAAGAGAAACTGTCCGAGCAGGCATGTGTAGCAGGGGAAGGGAGGCCCAGAGCCAGGGAGGCCAACAGAGAGTGGCAGGGCGGGGACATTTGCATGCACAGCTTGATGTTCCGGGCAGACTTTCCAGCATCAGAAGGTTCAGGACATCTGAAGTTTCCTGGTAGCCACATGTTCCCTTTGGAATGTTCCAGTGCTTGAGCAAACCTTCCTGGTCGCCTGAGGCCACAGAGGGCTCTCAGATGCCAGCCCTCTGGACATTTTCCATCTGCAGTGATCCTTGTGAATGCCCACAAACCCTGATGCGAGGCATCGCAGGTGACCATGTGCCAACTCCAAACCTTCGCTGAGAAGCGTCTGAGGCCAGGGGACTGCCACCTCACTGCCTCTACAGGACTCTGAAGTCAAGGTATCACCCAGGGGGGGATGTGTCCCCAGCAAGCAAGGACTCGGATGAGCTTCGCCACCATATTGCCCTACCTGGAGAAAGACACAGCCTTGATCTGCTGTCATGAGCTTCTGAAAGGGATGGGGAGGCCTGGTAAGAAAGCCATACTGAATGGAGGTTGGGCTCAGATATCACCATGACAACAGGTACCATGTAGGCTAAGGTGGACACTTGGGAAGGGCATCAGCCATCTTGTCAGTCACGGACAAAGAATGCTAGCCTTCATACCAGCCTTCCTTCTGGAGGATTCCTGATCCTTAAATTATATAATTTATCCCCCGTGACCCACATTCTGATGCACACTCCCAACCTGCATCCCAGCCAATGACATCTACCTTTGCTGTCCTTAACCTCACCATTTCCTGGGATACCCCACATCCTTGCTTACTTCTCCAAACCTCAAACATACCTCACTGTGCTATGGAATACCCCTTTTTTGTACAATTTTGTTGTACGTGGTTTCATTCCACTCTTCCCCTTCTTTCTTACTTTAACAGGCGTTTGTCTTTTGTCAGTGACACAAGTTTTCCTAAGACCTGGGAACTGTTCACTTCTCCAGGCCGGGAGACAATGAGGTAATGCAGGCTTTGGATGTGTTTTCTGTCTCTCTACCTCTTCCCCTTAAGAAGTGTCACTTTCAGGCTGGAAAGATGGCTCAGCTGTTAAGGCACTTGCCTGTAAAGCCTAATGACCTAGGTTCAGTTCCCCAGTGTCCACGTAAAGCCAGATGCACAGAGTGGCACATGCAACTGGAGTTCCCTTGTGCCATCTGGAGGCCTTAGATGCCCATTTACTCCCTCACACTTTTTCTTTCTCTCTCTCCTTGCAAATAACTCAATAGAAATTTGTAGAAAGAGCTGTCATTTTTCCATCCACATGAATATGTCCCCTCACTTGTCCCACATCTTGATGTAGTTAGTCACGGGACAACGGAGTTGTTGGCACTGGCTGTGTTTGGAACTGGGATCCAAGATCTCTCGTGAGTTTTGTATGTTAGTTTGAGGTGAAGATTGGTCTGATGCAATGTTCTCATGCTTTTGGTGGGATGCCTGCGAGGGGGCTATGGATACGCACTACGGTCACTGGGAGTCATAGACATGGTTCCACTTCTTCCTTGTCACCTGTGCAACTTGGGGCCGTGCTCCATCCATTTTTATTTTCCCTCTCTCTCTCTCTCTCTTTCTGTGTGTGTGTGTGTGTGTGTCTATATGTGTGTTAATGCCACGGTGGTTGTGTAGAGATCAGAAGACCACCTTGAGATGTCAGGCTTTTCCTTTTTTTTTCTTTGTTTTCTTCGAGGTAGGGTTTCACTCTAGCCCAGGCTGACCTGGAATTCACTATGGAGTCTCAGGGTGGCCTTGAACTCACGGCGATCCTCCTACCTCTGCCTCCCGAGTGCTGGGATTAAAGGCGTGAGCCACCACACCCTGCTAGTCTTTTCCTTTTTTAAGACTAGGTTGTTTTATTGCTATACAGGCCAGTCTAGCTGGCCCACGACCTTCCAGATTCTCCTGACTCTACCTCCCGCTGCTACAGGCGCATAGGGATTACAGACACATGCACCGCTGTGCATCTGGGTTTACATGTGTCCTGGGGAATCGATCTTGGGTCAGCCGGCTTGGAAACAAGAACTTTTAATTGCAACACAATCTCCCCAGCTCTCATTTTAGCCTACGGAAACCAGCCCCCTTATCTCTACTCTACAGTGGACCTGCCATGTCACATCACATCACATCCCATCCCATCACATCACATCACAGGGTTGCTATGACGATGAGTCATGATGATGATGAAGGCCTGGATCAGCAACAGCTCACTGTCTTTTGACCTTCCTTGCTCACACTCTCACATCTGGTACCTGCACAGGAGACTACAGAGTCCCTGTCACTGGGATTACATTGCCACTAGCCTTAGGCAGGACCACAGTCACTGCCTGTTTTCCATACACTTTCTCCTGGGGCTGGGGCCCGTGAGGCCTGTGCCATATGCCTCTCCCCCGGGAAGCTCTATGGAGCCCATGGGTGGCTCTGCAAGCAGCCAACCCCACAACATAGTGCTTAGTTACCTTTTAGTCTTAGAACATTTGTAGATCACGTTTTGACCTGTTCATATATACACATAAAAAGCACTTTGGGCCATTTTTTTTTTTTTTTGACAGATCTTCAGTATCAAAAGAACTGGTTTTCAGGTCATACCCAATCTGCTAGCATATTGATCTTGGGACCTCTCAGCCCCCAAAACTGTGAGAAGTAAATTTCTGCTGTCTACAGTAGTCTAGGACAGTTTATTATAGCAATTCAAGTGCATGGAAATAACTGGGTATATGGATGGTTGGACAGATAGGGAGACAAGGAAAGAATACAAAGTGATGAACAGAGAGAGGGGGACATCCTTCTCAGTTCCTGGTTCTAGGCCTGTGTGCTGCTCAATTCTCTTCCCTGACTTTAGGCACTCTTACATCTTCATTATTAACAAAAAAACATTTCAGTCAAACAAGGGAGTCTCTATTACTGGCTATGGTCATTTGATCGTCTTGATCAACTTTTCTAGTCACATAGCGATCCTCTCATTCTTGTTATTGGGTTCCCTCCCACAAATGTCACAGTGGTGACTGCAAAACCACATTACTTCCTTAATCTCGCAGTCACTGTGCTAGTCGTCCAAACCAACCTGCTTGGTTAGCATATACTATCTTGCATAGTTAGATACTCTGGGGGTTCTGACTGATGACCTAGAAGTTCAATGGATTCTTCTCACAAAACAGTTATGCTGGGTCACAGCATGTATATTCCCGCCACGTGGCCTCAGCTCCTGCCCTTTCTGGAATGCACCCTCAACTCTTCCTCGGTGGCAATAATCTATGACGCTTAAAACTAGATGAGATTTAGCCGAGGGTGGTGACGCATGCCTTCTCTCTCTCTCTCTCTCTCTCTCTCTCTCTCTCCCTCTGCCTCTTTCTCTCTATCTGTGGCTCTCAAATAAATAAAAATAAACAACAATAAAAATAGCAATTTTAACCCAGGCATGATGGCGCACGCCTTTAATCTCAGTACTCAGGAGGCGGAGGTAGAGGACTGCCGTGTGTTCGAGACCACCCTGAGACTACAGAGTGAATTCCGGGTCAGCCTGGGCTAGGGTAAGACCCTACCTCGAAACCCCCCCCCCCAAAAAAAAAGTAGATGAGACTTTTCAGAAAGTACATGGAATTGTAGCCAGTGTAAGTAGATGAAAAGACATCATACATTTTAGCTACGAGCTTAATTAGAACGATCTGCTGAATAGCATTGGATATCCAACATGGTTTTTCCCAGTAATGTCATCATTGGAATAAGCATACACTCCTCCAAAACACCAAGTCTGAAAGACGACATTCACTTGATAACACAAGTTCTATTACATTTTACTAAATAAAGTTGCATTCATCGCCATCATCATCATCCCGCAATTCTTTCTTTTTAATTTTGTTTTTGTTCATTTTTATTTATTTATTTGAGAGTGACAGACAGAGAGAGAGAAAGAGGCAGATAGATAAGAGAATGGGCGTGCAAGGGCCTCCAGCCACTGCAAACGAACTCCAGACGCGTGCGCCCCCTTGTGCATCTGGCTAACGTGGGTTCTGGGGACTCAAGCCTCGAACTGGCGTCCTTAGGCTTCACAGGCAAGCGCCTAACCACTAAGCCATCCCTCCAGCCCTCATCATGCATTTCTGTCACTGTCATCCAAGATCTCTCAAGAAGAAATCAAGGATTCATGATGTCCAGTAGGTTGGGGAAGAGGAGTTCTCTATTGATGCCAAGGGCACTTAAGTGATCATTCAATAGAAGTTACACCCCTAAAGAAGGCAAGCCAAACATTCAAGTGGGTAAAAATACGCATGGACACGAACAGAGATTATAGACAACACTGACCTAATTCCTAGCCATAAATTATACATCACACACCTAAAGTATGGGAGCTGTTGATCCAAACTCGAAGCACTGCGCCTGTGACACTTTTACACCATGCTCCAGGTCTAGAGAGGGTCAATGCACTTTCTAAAGTACCCGAGGTTTCTTCCTGTTATGCAGGACGAGCAATAGGTACTTTTTTTACTTTTCAAGACTTCACAGGGCCATCAAGGAACTGCAAGGTGAGGTATAGAAATGTCACCTTGTAGCCAACTGGTCACAAGGTGAGTTAGAGCTCAGAACCTTTTCTAAGGTAAAGCCAGTGCAGCCCACTTCTTTGTGCCAATTTCAGTTAGTGTGATCAAAGATAAGAGTCATCCAGAAGGCATTTTAAAAACACTGAAACAGCTTCAGTGTTTTTTGCTTTTTTTTTTTTTTTTTTCCCTGAGCCTCACTGGAAGTGGAACTGAAACTGCACTTGAACTTTGAGACACGCTATCGTTCTTGGGTGTGAAATACAGGCACAACTCTGAGACTGAGTAGGTGGAAAGAATGCATATGAATAGTGATGATCATTCAAAGTGAGAACTTTAAAGCGGGGCGTGGTGGCACACATGCCTTTAATCCCAGCGCTCGGAGGCAGAGGTAGGAGGATCCTGTTGAGTTTGAGGCCACCCTGAGACTACGAAACTACATATTTAATTCCAGGCCAGCCTGGGCCAGAGTGAGATCCTACCTCAAAAAAAAAAAAAAAAGAAAGAAAATGAGAACTTTAGCACAAATGCGTTGAACTCACTATTTACAGTAGGATTTGGAAGTGTTTGGATGCTCCTTAAAGTGGAGAGTCAAGGTCTTGCTGACTGAATGGTCCCAGGGTCCCCAACTCCCTGATCCCCTGCTCTGGAGGATGCGTGCACAGTAAGGAAGCTAGACAGGAGGAGATAAACCACCCCTCACATCTCAGTCAAGACTCAGGTGAAACCACAGAAGATTTGGGGAGACAAGCAGGAGTGCTGCTTCCATGGTGACCTGACAATCAGTGCCAGGGTGAAGGAGACAGACGCTGAGGACACTCAACACCTACCAAAGCAGAGATCCAGGGGCTCCGAAGAGCTCATCACTGAAGTAGACTTAAAACGCATTTACCATGGCTCCGAGAATTCAGCAGAAGAGGGGGTGGAAAGACTGTAAGAGCCACAGGGTGGAATGTCATGCCCAGAGGCATTGCATCCCCCCCACCCCAATAACTGACTGCTGCTCCCACAACACATATCTCACAACCCCATGGGAATACCAGCAACCTCACTGAGGAGGGTCCCCGAAGAAATGGGAGCAGAGAAGAGGGAAAAGATGGTACCAACACATGATGTATCCATACAAAGTATGTTGTTAATAAAATAAATAGAAAAAAAAGAAAAGTGGTGAGTCAATAAATCTTTTTAAACATATTTTAATATTTTTATGTATTTGAGAGAGAGAAAGAGAAAGAGGAACAGCGAGAAAGAGAGAGAGAGAGAGATCATTAGACACTGCAAACGAACTCCGGACGCATGTGCCACCTTGTGCATCTGGTCCTGGGGAATTGAACCTGGGTCCTTTGGTCTTGTGGGTAAGCGTCTTAACCACTAAGCCACCTCTCCAGCCCAATATGCCTTCTTGTGATATAAAGAATAGTTCATCTGATGAAATCTCTCACAGTAGCATTTGCAGAGTTTTAAAGTAGGATATAATTTTCTTCCTTTTGGTGGTCTATCTGCAAGGAGTGATGGATATGCACTAAGGTAAAGGCGGGTGAGCTCTGACATCATGAGGACGTGAGTCTTGGTTCCAGTACTTCCCTGCCCTCTGGGACTTGGGTGCGTTACCTTACCTTTTCAAAACCATGCTTAAGACCCTATTGCTGAAGAGTCCACATACTTGGGCTGCAAGACCACTGAGAAATTCTTCTGGAACTGAGCTGATAACCTCCTCCATGTAGACCAGCTGACAGAAAGCTGGAAGAAGCCATTCTACATGTAGTTCAATGGGAGAAAGAGATACCACCAGTGAAGATACTCAACAGTGGACACTACAAGCCTTATAATTGGCCAGCCAGGCCAAATGAGCCAACAGGTGCAATAGTAGCACGTCTGTCATGGTGGAAACCAACTGCCCTCCAATTGGACTGGAAGCCCGCTCCATGGGAGGGAATACATCCCTGATACTGAAAACTTAAAACCGGGGTAGTCATGAGCCCTAGGGGTGTAACGTCTGCTGATGTCTGGAAAAATGTATATACTATGCTTATCAAACTGCCCAGTAAGCACTTTTCTTAATATTCATACCCTTATATTAATGCTACTCTCACTTTGGGTAGAGAATCTTCTCTTTTCAGATGGAAGTGACCTTGGGATGATTCAGAAGGTATCATTGTGATGGAAAGAAGTGACTGGAGTACTGAGTAACATCTCAATCACACCTTCCAAGGCTCAGGGTCTAATGCGGAAGAGGTGGCGGAAAGAATGTAAGAGCCAAAGGAAGGGTAGGACTCCTTACAACGTGCTCCCTACAGACACAAAATGGCCTGGATTTCCTTGACCTCACAGTGCCTGACACTACCTACACAAGACCATCCTAAGAGGAGGAAAAGATCATGACATCAAAATAAAAGAGAGACTGATTGAGATGGGGAGGGGATATGATGGAGAATGGAATTTCAAAGGGGAAAGTGTGGGGAGGGAGGGTAGTACCATGGGGTATTTTTTATAATCATGGAAAATGTTAATAAAAACTGAGAAAAGAAAAAAAAAAACATGCTTACGTCTACAAGGGAGCTGCTACATTGTATGTCAGCATTACTGTGAGACGAATCGTGGCGGCACGTGCACATGATGCAGGCTTGGGTTAGGCACAGTTCACTGCTTCTCGACCCTCTCTGCCCACACTGCCGCATCTGGTACCTGCTCAGCATTCTCAGGAGACTACAGAGCCCCTGTCACTGGGATTCCATCACCCCTAGCCTCGGGCGGGACCACAGTCACTGACTGTTTTCCATACGCTTTCTCCTGGGGCTGCTGCCCGGGAGCCTTTTGTCTTAGGCAAAAGACAAACCCCAGCCGGTATGGTGGCTCATGCCTATACTCCTAGCGCTTGGGAGGCTGAGGTTGGAGGACTGCCATGAGTTTGAGACCAGCCTAGACAACATAGTGAGTTCCGGCTCAGCCTGGCCTAGAGTGACACCCTGCATTCCAAGGCTAGATTTTGACAAATGCCTGCTGTCAAAGGAACTACTTAGTGAATTCATGCAGTAATTCTATAACTGCCTAGTGAGCACCTTGTATGTGTCGTATGTATTGAACCCTATGGTAGTATCTAAGAATACAGAAGTAGCAGGGTGTGATGGCGCACGCCTTTAATACCAGCATTTGGGAGGCAGAGGTAAGAAGACCGCTGTGAGTTTGAGGCCACCCTGAAGCTAAGTACTGAATTCCAGGTCAGCCTGGGCTAGAGTGAGACCCTATCTCAAAAAAAAAACAAAAATAAAAAAGCAGAAGTAAAGAAAGCACACAAATACATACATAAGGATTTTCATTTTCATTTTTATTTTTATTTAAGAGAGAGTGAGAAAGAGAGAAGGAGAGAGAGAGAGAAATTGGTGTGTCAGGACCTCAGCCCCTGCAATTGAACTCCAGACACCTGCGCCACCTAGTGGGCATGTGAGATCTTGTGCTTACCTCACCTTTGTGAGTCTGGCTTACATGGGATCTGGAGAGTAGAACATGAGTCCTTAGGCTTCACAGGCAAGCGCCTTAACCACTAAGCTATCTCTCTAGCCCATGTGCATAAATTTTGTTTTTAAAATATTTTATTATTTATTTATTTGAGAAAGAGAGAGACAGATACAGAAATAGTCAGGTAGAGAGAGAGAGAGAGAGAATGGGCATGCTAGGGCCTCCAGCCACTGCAAATCAACTCCAGGTGCATGCACCCCCTTGTGCATCTGGCTTATGTGGGTCCTAGGTAGTTGAACCTGGGTCCTTTGGCTTTGCAGGCAAGTGCCTTAACCGCTAAGCCATCACTCCAGCCCCCATGTGCATAATTTTAATGCACCATAGTCAGTCCTTTAACAGAAATATGCCAAAGTGGATCCTTTATGCATCACTTGAAAGTTCAAGAACACTTTTCTCACCTTTCATCCTCACTGACATCGGCTGGGCTGTTACTGTTACTAATCATTGCCAGGTCAGCAGTGAAGAAGCCAAGCTCGAGGAGAGGAAGCAACCTGCCCAAGATGACAGCGAAAACCTCCACAGTGCCATGTCTCAGTTGCCAGTGTTCCTCCACTCTTGTCACTGCCTCCTGCTGAACAAGTCAAAATGCATGCACAAACCTGGGCATGGTGGCACACGCCTTTAATCCCAGCACTCCGGAGGCAGAGGTAAGAGGATCGCTGTGAGTTCGAGGCCACCCTGAGACTACATAGTGAATTCCAGGTCAGAGTGAGACTCTACCTCAAAAAACCAAAAAACAAAAACAAAAAAAAAAATGCATGCACAATCTATGCCCATCCTATTCACAGATACCTGAGACCTGTCACCTGCGGTGCGTTCTCAGCAAACAGACACAGCCACTTCTGTGACCCTGACCTTGGCCTCCCCTCCATGGCCTCTCCCCAAGACTCTGTTCATGCTGGTTCTTTCAGGGTTTGGCACTCCTTTTCATTATTATTATTTTATATTTTTATTTTAGAGAAAGCCAGACACATACACAGAGAGAGAGAGAGAGAATTGGTGTACCAGGGCCTCAGCCACTGCAGTAGAACGCCAGAAACTTGCGCCACCTAGTGGGCATGTGTGACCTTGCGCTTGCCTCACCTTTGTGCATCTGGCTTAGGTGGCATCTGGAGAGTCGAATATGGGTCCTCAGGCTTCTCAAGTAAGTGCCTGAACCGCTAAGCCATCTCTCCAGCCCAGAGCTTGGCACTTTTACATGCCCTATTTCCTTCTTCCCATATACTCTTCCTTGATGCCCCCAACTCCATCTTTGGGTTTCTTTTTATTATTATTTTGCTTAATTTATTTATTTATTTGAGAGAGAGAGAGAGAGAGAGAAGACGCATCAGGGCCTCCAGCCACTGCAAATGAACTCCAGACGCTTACACCCCTTGTGCATCTGGTTTACGTGGGTCCTGGAGAATTGAACCGGGATCCTTTGGCTTTGCAGGCAAAGGCCTTAACCGCTAAGCCATCCCTCCAGCCCTTGGGTTCCTTTTTATGCAGGGAGAGATCACAAGTATTGTGACCTCCAGGAGGTCCTTCCGAACCTCGCTCCTTAAGCCACGTGTACAGCTGGCCCTCAGGGCTCTCTTCCTGCCCAGGGCAGGGAAGGGATCACAGTTCGTACCACACTGCTGTGTGACTGGCTCCCCGGTTTCCCTACTAGACCATGAGTTCCTAAGGGATGGCTGTGCCTCCTGTATTTAGCTGTTAGCTGGTGGCCTAGTGGACGAGTAAGTGACACCATGCAGTGTGCTCCTGTGTCTGCAACAGCCGGGGCCCAGAACAAATCCTCAGCTTCACATCAGTCCCCAAGCTACCCTGGAGCACCGAGCAAATAGAATTTACCTAGTTCAGAGCTGGAGAGATGGCTTAGCAGTTAGGGTGCTTGCCTGTGAGGCCTAAGGACCCAGGTTAGACTCCCCGGAGCCCACTTAAGCCAGGACCACAAGGTGACACATGTACACAAGGCCACACATGCACACACATCTGGAGTTCGATTACAATGGCTGGAGACCCTGGCACACCCATGCTCTCTCTCTCTCATAAAATAAATAATAATAATAATAAAGAATTTACCTAGCTGGGCGTGGTGGCGCACGCCTTTAACCCCAGCACTTGGGAGGCAGAGGTAGGAGGATCGCCATGAGTTCAAGGCCATTCTGAGACTCCATAGTGAATTCCAGGTCAGCCTGGGTTAGAGTAAGACCTTACCTCAAAAAACCAAAAAATAATAATAATAATAATTTACCTACTTGAAGTCCATTAGCTGTCCATGGCACCTCTGAATACGAGAGCAGCAGTGACCACCAGTCTCAGGTCATTTATTGCCCGTAGTACACAGCGAATGTGGTGTATTCCTAGAGACAGTGCTGTACCTGGCTGCTACATCCTTTGTGAATAGGTTCTGTGCTGTTCAGCTTATCCCCAAGACTGCAGAACCATATCCACTCGTCCCCATATGCCCAGTGCCCAGAACAAAAACTGACAGAGCAGCCTCAACATGAACTGGGATGGATGAATGAATGAATAAGTGAACGAGTAAATGGATAGAAGGCCCAGGCTCAGTCCCTGCTGAATGGGCACACTGCCACTATGGGACCTGGCACTCCAAAACCAGCTTGGGCTTGGCCAGGTATCTGAGGAAAGCAGCCGCGGTCCACGGTCTGCTTTGCAAAGGTGACTTTGCACCCTTTGCTCGAGGATTTGAGATAAAGCAAGGCCACGTGCAAGAGCTCACGGATGCGGAGGTGAGGGTACTCCTGGGGCAGCAGAACACACGTGTGTGTGACAGTCAAGTGAGGAAGTCCTTGAAAAGGAGAGATTGAGGGTTCAGAGAAGAGGAAGAAAACTTCATCAATTGAGCAGCACACGGAAGTGCTGGGCCACACAAGAAGGCGCTTGCCTTAAGAAAGTGCCAGAGAAAGAGGAACCAGTTGCCTCCGTTCCTGACAAGCCTCTCATTTCTGTGTGAGGTCAGGTGCAGGCTGACTTAGGGGGGACACAGTTATTCACAGATGAAACTGACTTTCAAACATGCCAACGTATGGCCCAGGAGCACCCTCTGCTCACGTGATGCCTCTGTGAGAAGTAGGTGGAAGGTGACCCTTCTCACCAGACAAGACGCTCCTGGCCTCTCTGCAAAGACAGAGGCAGCCTCTTGTCCTCCTGTCCTCCTGTGGAGGAGAGATGGACACACATACCCACACCAGGCGCCCAGCTTGACTAGAACACAAACCAGGCAGTACCCAAGCCCTCCAGCACCGGATGCACCCGGCCTCTTTTGTACTGTCCAAGCTGGCCTGCTTTTCCCAACTGGGTGGCCTTGCTATTCCATGACCAAACAGAGACAGTAAGGAAAAAACAAACAACAACAACAAAAAACATCAAAGCCAGATGCCCTCCATTCATAAAAAAAAAAAAAAAGTCTAAGGAGTTACACAAATGTAAAACAAACAGGTTCCCACTGTTGCTATCCTAGGGCACCTCCAACCCAGCTTGTGGCTGGTACCCAGAGACATGTAAGGTCACAAAGCATCAACTCAAATACTTACAAATGTCAAAGTCAGTGAAAGGCACTCTGGCAGTGTTCATAAGGTATGGCCAAGCAAGGACTCTCTCAACGACCCTCCCTCCCCTGTGTGTGAACCAGCTTTTGATAGAAGGGTCTTGGGATGTTTTGCCTGTCTAAAAGTGCACGGTATGGACAGCAACTGAACACATCAAGAATTAAAGAGCCAGCCGGGCGTGATGGCGCGTGCCTTCAATCCCAGCACTCGGGAGGCAGAGGCAGGAGGATCACCATGAGTTCAAGGCCACCCTGAGACTACAGAGTGAATTCCAAGTCAGCCTGGACCAGAGTGAGAACCTACCTCGAAAAACCAAAAAAAAAAAAAAAAAAAGAATTAAAGATCCAAGAAAAACAGATGTGCCGCTATCGGGCTACCTAGATATACCTGGGCATAGTTATGCTATAGAGTATCACAGCAGTGATAAAAAATATTTTTTTTTTAACTTGAGACTGTGCTGGGGAAATTTCTTAGTGGTTAAAGGCACTTGTTTGCAAAGACTGATGGTCCTGGTTTGATTCCCTAGTACATATGTAAAGCCAGACACAAAAAGTGGTGCATGTCTCCGCAGTTTGGTTTCAGGGACAGGGCCCCGGGTATGCCCCTGTTTTCTTTCTTTCTTTCCTCCTTTCTTTCTTTCTTCCTTTCTTTCTTTCTTTCTTTCTTTCTTTCTTTCTTCTTCCTTCTTCTTCCTTCCTTCCTTCCATCCTTTATCTATCTATCTACCTACCTACCTACCTATCCTATCATCTACCTATCTATCATCCACCCATCCATCTACCTATCTTTCTTCTCCCCCTCCTCTTTAAAATAAAAAACAATACTTCATATATTTTCTTAAAGCTGAGACTATTCTTATACACCCACGACCACACGGTCCAGCTCCCTTATTGACGGTGGCTCATATGGTTCTCTGTTCTGAGCATCATGCAAGACTGAGTGATCACTTACAGACAGAAATCACCCTGTGGTTTTTCCTTTGGCCCCTATGGGTCCAGAACAGTACCACGGACACAGCAGCAGGCCCGCTGTCAGGACTTTCCTTAACGCCAGCTGTAGGAATATAGCCTGGGAGGCCTCCTAGGATTCTCTGCTTACTGAACGTCAAGCTGGTCAGAAGAGCCCATCTGAAGCATCTACGACAACAAAGCTCTGAAAACAGAGCAAAACAGGTGTGACAATTAAGAGACGCTCTGGTCATAGGTGTATCAGGTACTGCTATGGAAGGAAAGAGCTTATTTGTGCTTACAGTTTCGGGGGGCCGTTTCATGATGGTGAGAAAAGCGTGGGGGGCAGACAGCCACTGTCACGTCATCCCATAGGTAGAAAGGAAGTAGACTGGGGTGACAATGCTGAGGCTCAGCTAGATTTCTCCTTTTCAAAAAAATTAATTTTAGCCAGGCGTGGTGGCGCATGTCTTTAATCCCAGCACTCGGGAGGTAAAGGTAGGAGGATCACCGTGAGTTCAAGGCCACCCTGAGAGGACATAGAGAATTCCAGGTCATCCTTAACTAGAGTGAAACCCTACCTCGAAAAAAAAATTAATTTTATTTTATATTCATTTATTGGGGGGGGGGGAGAATGGGTACTCCAGGGCCTCTCACCACTGCAAACGAACTCCAGATGCATGTGCAACCATGTGCATCTGGCTTATATGGGTCCTGGGTCCTTAGGTTTCACTGTCAAGCGCTTTACCACTAAGACATCTCTCCAACCAGCTTTCTCCTTTTGATACAGTTCAGGAACCCTGCCCATGGGATAGTGCACCCACAGTTAGGGTAAGTCCTCCCATCTCAAATATTCGAATCTAGAAAATTCCTTACAAACATAACCAGAGATTTGAATCCTGTCAAGTCAGCAGCTACAGATCCAACATCACAATATGCTATAAAAACACTGTTTCAAGATTTTACTTTTTAGGGGCTGGAGAGATGGCTTAGCAGTTAAAGCACTTACCTGCAAAGCCTAAGGACCCAGGTTCAATTCCCCAGGACCCACATAAAATCAGATGCAATGTTGCACAGGCATCTGGAGTTCATTCTCAGTGGCTAAGGCCCTGGTACACCTATTCTCTGTCTCTCTCCTTTTGCCTCTTTCTCTCTCTCTCAAATAAATAATTTTTTTAAAGATTTTATTTTTTAAAATGCAGCAGCCGTCATTACTAAAATTACTAGATTTTAGAAATCCAGATCTTTTTCGTTGAATTTCAGAACAAAACCCACATGGCAAAACCAATCTGAGCTTCTAATAATGCAAAAATAGCCCATTTTATGAATTCAACAAAAGGGTTCACTCATTAATTTCATTGTCATTTCCATTTTATTTTTAAAGTGTTGATTTTAAATCATGAAGCTATATTTTTTTCTGGAAAAAAAAACACGTATTTTTATGTCAAAAAAATAACTCCAGAAACCACAAGTCAAATAAGAGCCCCTGAGGTCTGTCATGAATTTCTTTAGAAAAATCAGGTGATCACTCAGGGAAGTGGGCGCTCTCGGGATGTGTCCACACAATGCCAACCCTGAACAGGTCTTCAAAAATGTTTGGCTTTGGCTAGATGTTGTCACTCACACCTTCAATCCCCACACTTAGGAAGCTGAGGCATGAGGATCTCTATGAGTTTGAGGCCAGCCTAGTGCTACGGAGTGAGTTCCAGGTCAGCCTGGGTTAGAGAGAGATCCTACCTAAAAAAAAAAAAAAAAAAAAAAAAAAAAAAAAACCTAAATAAAAATAGCCGGGCATGGTGGCGCACGCCTTTAATCCCAGCACTCGGGAGGCAGAGGTAGGAGGTTCACCGTGAGTTCGAGGCCACCCTGAGAAGACATAGAGAATTCCAGGTCAGCCTGAGCTAAAGTGAGACCCTACCTCGAAAAACCAAAATAAATAAATAAATGAAAATAATGTTTGCTTGCTTTGGACTGACGTGAATTGTAACAGCCGGCAGAATTTTAGAGGTGGAGGGAGTCTCAAGTATGTATCATCCTTCACTGGACAGGAAGCAAGGGTGAGAGGGAGTGACAGAAGGAGACAGGAGTAGACAGCCCTTTGTCTTCAAGCGAGGTATTCTCTGACAACCCACGAAGAAAAGCCCTCCCTTCCCCTTCCTCTCCTCCCTCCCACACTATGTAAAAAGCAGCTTCCCTTCTCCCTCCTGGTTCTCCCAACCCCAAGGACTATCGCCAGGGGGTTCACTTGTTACTAGAAATGATGATCCCGTGGGAAGGTCTCTGACAACAACCTGAACCAAGAATGGGAGGGAGGGAGGGAGGGAGGGAGGGAGGGAGAAAAGCAGCTTGGGAGGATGCAGTAGTGGAGAGAGGACCAACAGGGATAGGGAAGGGCATTAAAACAAGTGCTTCAAGCTTCCCCATGCCCAGGGCAACCCTGGTCACGGTGCTAAAATACATATGGTCTACAGATGGTGGTTCCTGGGCTCACCCGAAGCCCAGGCTGCACCTGATGAAGCCAATGATGTTCGAATTCCTGGGGAGGGGGTGAACCAAGCCAAAAACTGTTTTACATAAGCTCTTTTCTGGGAAGAAGTTGACCAATGCCTGCTCCCCCAGGCAAGGCACCTCCAGATAAAGGACAACTCCAGCAAAAGTTACATTGGTGAATCAGTGAGTTCACTGGGCTTATCGAGCATGGGAGAAGGGTTATCACAGGAACATTGAGACCCCCACTCCCCAGTGCAGCGACAGCAGAAAGTCTCATCTCAGAATGGACAACAACTTCCCCGTAGCTGCACCTGCCCAAGTGATTCCTATATTCCTAAGTGTAGCTAAGTTTGAAACACAGTGTGTGTGTGTGTGTGTGTGTGTGTGTGTGTGTGTGTGTGTGGAGGGGGGAGATGTCTCAGGTTTTAAAGTGCCTGGGCAATCTTATCAACATACAGACTCAGATTAACTAGGTCTAGGTGGGGCTGAGATTCAGAGATGAGGCTCGTCTGGCTGGTCCAGCGGCGAGTTCTGGCAAAGCCACATACTGCCTAATTCCAGATACTAACTCTAAGCATGCTCAGAACTTCTGGGAAGGGTCTGGAAATTGGGCTACTCCAACATCAAGGCCAGGAATGCTCTCCTCACAAGACAGTGACTTCCTTTTGGTGCCTCTAAGCTAATTCAGATACCCACGCCTGGTCACCTTGCTGGTCTAAGATCCATCAGAGACTGTGGCCATCACGGGAATTACTCCGTGTGTCCTGAGGGACTGGTGCATGAGGGACTGGGTTCCTATAATTCTAAGAGGGGGAGCCCTGGCTATAGGTGGCCTGCTCTTAGAGGCTAAAGGCTCAGTGCTGAAAATGGAATCAAGTCTTGTGGAGGTTCACTTCTACCAGCGTGAGAACATCCAGTGATCCAGGGAACAAACGAGCAGAGAGTTGTCGCCGCTTCCAAACATTTTTGATTCTGGGGTTTTTCTTGAGGTAGGGTCTCGCTCTAGCCCAGGCTGACCTGGAACTAGACTCACACTGGCTTCCAACTCACAGCGTTCCTCCTACCTTGACCTCCCGAGTGCTGGGGTTAAAGTCATGTGCCACCACACCTGGCGCAAACATTTTTTTTTTAAAAAGGTGTAAAAGAGGCTGGGGAGTGGCTCAGTGACTTAAATGGCTGCTTTACAAGCATGAGGCACAAAAGCCACACATGGCGATGTACATCTGGACTTCCTATGCTCCAGAGGAGGCTCCCCGACACTCACTGGCTAGCTAATCTAGCTGAGTTGGTGAGCTCCAGATTCAGTGAAAGACACTGTCTGCAAAACCTAACGACCTGAGTTCAATTCTCTAGTACCCACGTAAAGCCAGATGCACAAGGTGGCACATGTGTCTGGAGTTTACGGTGGCCAGAGACCCTGGCATGCCCCTCCCTTCTCTCTCTCTCTCTCTCTCTCCTTGCAAGTAAATAAATAAAAAATTTTAGAAGAAATAAGATGGAAGAGCAATTGAGGGAAAACTGATATTCATCACCGGCCTGTGCTCACACCTGCACGCGCACACACACACACACACACACACACAGAAAGCACTGAGAAGACATAATTCTTGGAAATAAAAGCCAATGCTTCACATGGAATACTTTGCAATTCACATTTAAAAGTTTTGGGTTTTTTTGTTTTGTTTTTTTTTTGCTTTTGTTTTATGTTTCTGCATACAGGCTTAATTTCTGTCCTTAAAAATGGGAATACAGGGCTGGAGAGATGGCTTAGCGGTTAAGCGCTTGCCTGTGAAGCCTAAGGACCCCGGTTCGAGGCTCAATTCCCCAGGACCCACGTTAGCCAGATGCACAAGGGGGCGCACATGTCTGGAGTTCGTTTGCAGAGGCTGGAAGCTCTGGTGCGCCCATTCTCTCTCTCTCTCTCTCTCTCTCTCTCTCTCTCTCTGCCTCCTTCTCTCTGTCGCTCTCAAATAAATAAATAAACAAAAAAAATTTTTTTAAAATGGGAATACAGGGCTGAAGAGATGGCTTAGTGGCTAAGGCACTTGCTTTCAAAGCCAAAGGACCTAGGTTCAAGGACCCACTTAAGCCAGATGCACAAGGTGGCACCTGCGTCTGGAGTTCGCCTGCAGTGACTGGAGGCCCTGGCATGCCCATTTTCTATCTGCCTCTCTCTCCCCCCCTCCCCTTCTCTCTGTGTCTCTCAAATAAATAAAATATATTTAAAAATGGGAATACAGTGGGCTGCAGAGACAGCTTAGCAGTTAAGGCGCTTGACTGCAATGTCTAAGGACCCAGGTTCCATTCTCCAGTTCCCATAGAAGCAAGATACACACAAGGTGGCTCATGTGTCTGGAGTTCGTTTGCAGTGGCAAGAGGTCCTGGCGCGCCCATTCTCTGCCCCCTTTGTCTCAAATAAATAAAAAATCTTTTTTTTTTTTTTAAGGGAACATAACCGGGCTTAGTGGCACACGCCTTTAATCCCAGCACTTGGGAGGCAGAGGTAAGAGGATCACCATGAGTTCCAGGCCAGCCAGAGACTACATAATGAATTTCAGGTTAGCCTGTACTAGAGTGAAACCTTACCTCTAAAAACCAAAGGGGGGGGGGATATAAGCTATATTCATTTATCTAAAGTCACCACCTGAACTAATATTCAATTGTCTCATGGGGTCATCAGCATATTATATCTTGGTAGAAGTCAATCAAGGTTATCCATGGCTTGAGGTCTGTTCAGCCAAAACACCGAAAGCAGAAGGGGGAAAAAATGCCTTTCTACTCAGTGCTTTTCACAGGTAAATTCAGAGGAGGAATCTTGACCTGAAGGCTTCATGACGGGCACCTCTGTAAGAGAAAGTCCCAGCGTTGACTGCCTTTGTCCAAAGTGATCCCCACCATCACATCAATGACACCTTTGATGTTTTTCTCCGGCACACAAGTTGGGTGGCAAAGACAATAGTCCCAAGGAAAGAAACCAGAACACTTCGATGAAGAACACAGCTAGCTAAAACGCAGACGGAGGCATGAAAATGTGCTCCCTTTGAACCAGAACTTGGCTTTTTGGTGAGAGATGAGGTGGAATTCAAGAAAGGCTGACCGGGGAACACAGGCCCAAGGGCCCAGGGCTCCAGAAGTACGCACACCACAGCAAGGGCCTTTGCTGACCACCGCTAGTTCTGATGTCCCAGCTCACACACATCTCCATGGGGTTGCAAAGATGAAACAATCCTGGAAACTTACACACCTGGTGCACTAAAATCTTTTTAAGTTTTCCAGTTTTGGTGGGGGGATCATGCATTGTTTGAACGTATTTAAAATAATTTAGCTCACCTAATCTCTCCATGTGCTAGTTCTATACTATCATTCCCGATTTAATTACTGAGCTAGGAGAGAGAACGTTAAATGATTCGCCCGTCACTTCGCCCACCACCGCTCAGCACAGCCTGGGTAGCGGAGTTCCTGTGCGCCGCCTGGGCAGGGCTCTCTAGGTAGCAGCAAAGGATAAGATGCACCAGCAGCCGGCCCAAGGCATCACCACCAAGGCATCGATTTTTTTTTTTAATAAGCAAGGAAACTCACATCCTGGATCCTCTTCCCCGCCCCCGGCCCCCACCCCATAAGTCAGTATTTCAAAAAAAAAAAAAAAAAAAAGAACACGAGCTCCAAAGCAATGCTCTAGCCCCAGCCCCTGAAGTGAGGGGGGAACCACACCCTTCCGAGGTACCACAGTCGCGCCGAAGACCCAGAAGGTTCCTCTTTCTGACCGACAAACCCCGAGAAGCGCAGCCGCCGCCGGCGCTGTCTGGCACCGCACCACCGAGACGGCGCGCCCGCAAAGCCGCCGAGACCCGCGCGCCGCACTCCAGCGGGCGCAGCGCGCGTCCGCCCGGGGCGCACCTCCGGGGCGCCGGCCGCTGCGCCCGGGGACACCGCGAGCCCGCGCGGCCGAGCAGAGGAGGAGACGGCGCCGGGGCGGGGGGGGGGGCCGGGGGGGAACCTCAGCCTTCGCTCTGGCTCCCCCTGCTCCCAGCCAGCCCCTCTCGGGGTCACCGCCCCACCCTGCCCGCGACCGGTCCATCCCCACCCCACCCCCGCGCGCCACCCCCAAACGCCACGGCGACCTTACCTGAGCCGGAGATGTGGACGCGGAGCGGGCGGCCCCGGCTCGAAGCCGACGACAGGTCGCTCTGGGAGCGGCCTCGGGGACTCGGGTCCCCCGGTAACCAACGCAGGGCAGGCGCGGGCGGCGGCCCGGGAGCCTCGGGCTCTGAGAGCGGAGCTGCCTCCGCCTGGCCGGTCGGTTCCTCCTCCGGGGACGCTTCGGCCATCGGCTGGCTCTGGGCTCCGGGCCCCGGGAGCGAGCGCAGGGTGGGGCCGGCGCCGGAGGGCTGCGCGGCGACCCCGAGGCGGCGGAGGGGAGGGCGGGTCGCCGCGCAGCCGGGGCGCAGGGCGGGAGCAGGAGGAGGAGGACGAGGAGGAAGGAGGAGGAGGACAGAAAGTTTGCACAGGAAGGAGCCGCCTACAGCCGCCTCTCGCTCCCCTCCGGGGAAAGCCGCAGGGCTCCGGTGCCCGGCCACCCGCGAACCTGCCGGACAGCTCCTCCCCACCGCACCCCAGCCGCGCCACCCCGGGGCGCTGTCCCTTCGCCGGGGACGCCGGGGTCCCCTCGGGCGGCGCGCGGCTCACCCCGCGGACCTCACCCTAGTGGACTTCGGGCTCTGGGAGCCGCGACGCAAGGTCAGGGTTAACAGTGCCACCTCGGCCGGGGCGGGGCGGGCGCAGGCACACACCTGACGGCTTTGCACGGGACCGGCGCCACCCGTGCGCGGCCGGCAGGTACGAAACTGGCGCCAAAGGGCTCTTTGCACTTGCAGGAGCATTTGGGGCAGATCTGGAGTCGCTTGCAAAATCAAGTCCTGTGGCCCAACCCTCCCTCCTATTCCCCCTCCCCCCAGCCTCCTACCCTTTGTTGGCAAGCTCTCTGTCTGGCACCACAGCCCACCTTCCTGGGTTTCTGTCTGTCTGCTGGGTCAAACTCAAAGGTCATTAAAAAAAAAAAAAGGCCAGTTTTCAAGAACCGCATCAGTATCCCGAAGATGATGTCTGAGTCAGTGCTTTCTAACGGAAAGACTGCTGAGTTCATTAGAGGTATTAACCCCACACCTTGAGGGATTTTTTTTTTTTTTTTTTTTTTTTTTTTTTTTGCTAATTCGGTTGATGGGTGTCACAACCTCATTCAGCTTTGCCAGATACACAATTAGGTCGTTCCCCCACCCCCACCCCAAGTTGTGACTGGCCTAGAATTGAAAAGCTGCAAAATCAAAGCTCTGAAGTTCCTGACGATGGAGGAATGTCTCTGGGCTCCTCTGCAGTGTCCACATAGACAGGAAAAGAAGGAGCAAGACTGAGAGGGCAACAGAGGACAGGGCTAGCTTTGCCACTGAACACACACACAATCACACACACACACACACACACACACACACACACCACACGGTCCAAGTGTGCCACTCCGCACGTAATATTTCACCTAACAAGAGAAGAAGCCCCAAAACAGAAGGAAAAAGAGAAACCAAAGCCCCGAGAGCGCAAGCTGGGGACAGGTCCGGCAGCAACTGGGTCATAGTGTTCACAGCTCGCCTTTGACAGCTGAAAAGGTCTCTTTCTCCCAGCAGCGCTGTGGGGGAAGAGCTGATTGTCCTGCCTCTGCTGGGAGAACTTGTCTAAGTGCAGGTCCCTTTCCACAGAGTCAGCCAGAGTTGTCTGGGCCTACTTTAAAGATTGCCTGCTGGGCTGGAGAGATGGCTCAGCGGTGAAGGCTCTTGCCTGCAAGGTCGACTCCCCAGGACCCACGTACGCCAGATGCACAAGGTGGTGCATGTGTCTGCAGTTCATTTGCAGTGGCTGGAGACCCTGGCATACCCATTCTCTCTCCCCCCGCCATCTCTCTCTCACCTTGCAAATAAATAAATAAATAAATAAATAAATAAATAAATAAAATTGTTAAAAGAAATGGTTTTAATGGTATTGTCCTGCTAACAAAGTCTTGAAATCTATACAACTCCAAGTGTTACTGGGCTTTCTTGATACCTTGAGTGGCTTACGATAGGGCTCCACCCTCAGAGAGGGAACTATGTGCTGTTCAGTCAATGATAAGGTTCAAAGGACACTTTAGGTGGATTTACACTTGCCCCAAAGAATCACCCTTAGATTGCATTAAAAAAAATTAGATTAGAGCAGATAGTGTAACCCTATGACACTTCGACCATGTTGCTATCCAGTGGGTTCTATCATCTGCTCCTGGGGCTGTTGATAGTCCCATGGCCACTTCAGTAGTGCCTGTCCACTTCCTGTGGAGAGCACACCTCCCAGCTTCTCTCTGTGGCTCTCAGCCCATCCGCTAACTGCGTGAGAGGGTGCACGCATCCTTCACACTAACTGCCTGTCGCTTTCTCCGTGTCATCTCTTGTGAAAATAAATGGGTAATTAAATGCCTAAAAACCCAGGATGTCTTCTCTGATTCATTATTCAGCTAGTTAGCAAATTCACCACGTCAACTTTGGTTTGAGGAATATGTCTCCGAGTGCCTTTTGTAGGACAGGCACTGTGCTAGGCACACCTACTGTGACGGAATCTCTCCACCCTATGTACCTCCATTAATGTCCTACCACTTCCAAGCCTTGAGACAGGGAGAGAGAGAGAGAGGGAAATACACACTTGCTAGTCCCGTGGTCTCCTTTACCATGCATTCCTTTGCTAGCTGCAGTATGACTTCTGCCACCACTGCCACTTGGTGTGGCTTTGGCACTCACCGCTCAGAGGACCTCCCAGCCGTGTAGGAAACCTCCGGTTGTTACTTGATCTGCAGTCTTTAACACTCCCACGCACTGGCTTCTTTCTGGACTCTGCTCCCCTGGTATCTAGGACACGTACACTTCTCCCCTGGTGTAATTCCACACTCGGCTTCCCTCTGGTCCTCTTCCCTGCATCACCGCTGTCCGCCTGCCCAGAGCTCCAGCATCAGCCCTTTTCTCTGCCTTCG
This sequence comes from Dipus sagitta, assembly GCA_036346955.1. Lineage (NCBI taxonomy): Eukaryota > Metazoa > Chordata > Mammalia > Rodentia > Dipodidae > Dipus > Dipus sagitta. Next base: position 118,535,946 of record CM070778.1, on the reverse strand, counting down.
AGAGATTGTGTCTGGGGAAAGCTCACTTTTGGTTTTGAGCTATGCACAGAGGATTCACAAATCTCCACCTCCATCCCCAACTTCCCTGGGTGCCAGATTTCAAAGTCTGGCTGTTAGGTCCCTGCCTTGCCTTCCTTTCCCTTCCTCCCTTCCCTTCTTGTCCCCTGTTCCTTACATTTCCTTTTTTTTTCCTTTCCTTTGCTCCTTCCTTCCTTCCTTTCTTCCTTCTTTCTTCAAGTTCTCATGTGGTTCAGGCTATCCTCAAACTCACTATGTATCTGAGGATGGTCTTGAACCCCAGATCTGCCTGCTGCCACCTCCCAAATGCCAGTGTTACAGATACGTGCCACCACACTTGGTGTATGCCATGTTGAGGGTCAAACCCAGGGCTTTGTAAATGCGAGGCAAGCGCTGTACCAACTGAGCTGCTTCTCCAGGCCCAGACCTCCCTTCTTGATGTTTCTTTGACACCTGGCAGTAAATGTTCCTCTTTCCTCCTCTGTGAACTAGTTTGCCTGGTCATCTTAGGTGTTTTCAGAACTGCTCTCCGCTGGCTAGTCCATGGATTCATCTTCTGTTTTCTCTTCTCTGCCTTTACTATATTCACAGAATGAGCTGCTCAAAGTGCTCACAAGACTTTACTGAGCCTCCATGTAAATTCCTTCATGATGAGGGGTTGGAGAGATGGCTCCGCCATTAAAGGCCCTTGCCTGACAGCCTGGGTTCGAGTCCCCAGTCCCCACATAAAGCCAGATACACTAAGTTCTTTGCAGTGACAAAAGGCTCTGACACACCATTCTCTCTTGCTCTCTCATTCTCCCTGTCTCTCCACTTGCAAATAAATCAAAAATAATTTTAAAAAATGAAATAAATACCTTCGTGAAAGCCGAGAGAGTGTGTGCTCAGCATGCATGAGGTTCATAATGTAGCACGAAGTAAATTTTCCTTGAAGCAATTGTGCATACTTTGCTCTGTAGCCACGCACACCCATCTGTTCTCTGAATGTGGCTTGTTTTCTGTGCATGATACCTTTGTACCCCTATTTCCTTGATCTTTTGTGACATTTTCCCATCTGCTCTAACTTTGCCTAACTGGCCATCATGTATCCTCAAACTTTTAGGTCAAGTGTCTCCCCATGCATGAAGCTTTCTGACTCTCCCCCACTTCCGTGTCATGCTAAGACCTCCCTCCTGAACAGTTCTACCGGTGCATGTGTGTATGTCTCTGTAATATCACTTCTCACACTATAACAAAGACAGTTATCTAAGTCAGTTCCCGCTTCTGCCTGAGAGCTGCCTCGACGCAGAAAGTACTGATTCTTGCCTTTGTTTTGCCAGCTGGAGAGGATGCCCTGTATTCAAAGAATCGGTCTACTTGGGGAAATAAACATTAATCAATAATTATTTGGACTGTCATGACAATTGACGACACTGGACTGGATATCTGAAGGCATAGTGGACACCAAGCATTCCTAGACTACCTGGAGTTAAGAACCAGTGGAGGGCTGGAGAGGTGGCTTAGGAATAAAGACACTTAACTGTGAAGCCTAAGGACCCAGGTTTGATTCTCCAGGACCCTCATAAGCCAGATGCACAAGGTGGTGCATGCATCTGGAGTGTGTTTGCAGTGGATAGAGGCCCAGGCATACCCATTCTCTTTCTTAAATAAATAAATAAGTGATTAAAAAAAAAAAAAAGAAAAGTAAAAGAACCCGGGGAACCTCCTAGAGGAAGTGACATCTGAGATGCAAAGATGCCCCAAGAGAATGGAAGGGCTCCACAGTGACACTGATACTTGAGGGACTGGGACTCTTCAGACTACTGTAATACAACAGAAGAAACGACCAAACAGCATCGTACACTTAAAGCTGACCTTTGAGGTCTCTTCAGGCCTGGGACTTGATGGCTCTATGACAATTTTTTTGTATTCATTTTAAAATTGAAAATGAGATGCCACTGTGGGTGAGTGACAGCATTTACTGCTCAATCTGCTTGGCCCTGAGTTCAATCCTCAGCACTTTCATAAACAGCTGGGCAGAGCCATGCATACCCGTAACCCCAATCCTTTGAGGAGCCAAGCCAGTAGAATCACTGAGGCTTGACCACCAGTCTGACCAAAAATACACCCCGGGAGTTCTAGGTTCAGTGAGAGACTCCGTTTTAAGTAACATAGATGGGTGATAGAGGATATTAGATGTTCTCCTCTGGTCTCTGCATGTGTGCATGTGGGGTGTGCACACATGCACACATGTGCATATGCTATACCCCCAACACACATGCTACACATGCAAAAATACAATGAAGATGAACCTAGCATTTTCCCTTAGATAGTAGCCTGCAAAAGTAAATTGCTTTCGGCCTGCCCTTCCTTTTCCCCACTTTCCGCTCTTGTTCTCACTATAAATACAGATTCCTGGGCTGGAGAGGTGGCTTAGTGGTTAAGCACTTGCCTGTGAAGCCTAAGGACCCCGGTTTGAGGCTCGATTCCCCAGGACCCACATTAGCCAGATGCTCAAGGTGGCACATGCATCTGGAGTTCATTTGCAGTGGCTGGAGGTCCTGGCACATCCATTCTCTATCTATCTGCCTCTTTCTCTCTCTGTCTGTCTGTTGATCTCAAATAAATAAATATAAATAAACAAAAAAATTAAAAAATAAACAGATTCCTGGGGCTAGGGAGATAGTTCAGTGGGTGAAGCGCTTGCCGCTCAGGCATTAGGACCTGACTTGGGATCCCCTCACCCTCACAAAAGCCAAGTGTGGTGGCACTTGCTCATAATCCAGACACTAGTGAAGGAGAGACAGAAAGGTCCCTGGGGCTTACTGCCCTGCAATCTAGTCTAGCCAAATCAATGAGCTCCAGGCTTAATGAGTGACTCTGATGTCAACCTTTCATCTCTACACACATGCTCACGCACGTGCACATGCACTCTTGCATGCACACACACAGACATGTAGACATGTACACACACACACACACACACAAATTCTAAACATATGAACTCAGACAACCAGGTGTAGTAGTACATAACTGTAATCCTAGTACTCAAGGAGGATTTTGAGTTCCAGTCCAGCCAAGAAAACTCTGTCTTAGAAAGCAACCAAGCAGTGCTGGAGAGACGTTTTAGCAGTTAAGGCGCTTACCAGCGAAGCCTGAGGACCCACGTTCTACTCTCCAGATCCCACCTTAGCCAGATGCACAAAGGTGAGGCAAGCGCAAGGTCACACATGACCTGACCACTAGGTGGCACAAGTGACTGGAGTTATATTGCAGTGGCTGAGGCCCTGGCGCTCCAATTCTCTCTCTCTCTGCTTGTGTGTGTGTGTGTGTGTGTGTGTGTGTGTTTAAGGTAAAAAAAAAAAAAAGCAAGCAAATAAACCCACAAAAATAAAGAATAAATTTATAGAAGCAGAGTAGAATTCTAGTCACCATAGGTTGGGATGTGGGGGTGGGATGGATAGGGAAAGGGATCCAAGGGAGTTAGCAGCTGAGGGGAGGAGGCTGTGAGTGTGCCTGGAAATTACAGGGTTGAGAGGAAGGGGTGAGATATGCAAAGAGAAGCTGTAAAGAAAGAGTTCTGACCTGGCGCATCAGTATCTTGCTTTAATGGTGACATCTAAGTGACTCAATTATTTAGCTGATTCATTTTTTATAAAGATTGAAAATAATGGGACTAGAGGGATGGGTCGGCAGTTAAGGTGCTTGCCTGCAAAGCCTAATGACCCAAGCTTGTTTCCCAAGTACCCACATAAAGCCTGATGCACAAAGTAACATGGTCTAGAGTTTGTATGCAGTGGCTAGAGGCCCTGGCACACCCAATCTCTCTCTCTGCTGGGCATGGTGGTGCACGTCTTTAATCCCCTCTCTCTCTGCTGGGCATGATGGCGCACATCTTTAATCCCAGCACTCAGTAGGCAAAGGTGGGAGGATCACTATGAGTTTGAGGCCAGCCTAAGACTACATGGTGAATTCCAGGTCAGCCTGGGCTAGAGTGAGACCTTCCCTCAAAAAAAGGCAGGGGCAGGGGACTGGAGAGATTGCTCAGTGGTTAAGACACTTGTCTGCAAGGCTTAATGATCCTGATTTGATTCCCTAGTACCTACTAAAGCCAGATGCACAATGGAGCACATGTGTCTGGAATTTAATTGCAGTGGCTGGAAGCCCAGGAAAACCCATTCTTTCTGTCTCTCTCCTCTCTCTCAGCTTGCAGATAAATAAATAAAATTTGAAAATATTTAATACAAAAAAAAAACAAAACAAAAAGATTGAAAACAATGTATATAAGGTGCCAAGAATAAAGATTGGCATATGGTAGGAGCTCAGTAGACTGCTCCAAGACGTTTTGGATGCATGTTGCATTTCTGAACTTGTAAAAATTTCTGGGGAAATGGCTGAGCAGTTAAAAAGGCACTTGCCTGAAAAGCCTGCTGACCTGAATTGACCCAGGTTCGAGTCCCCAGTACCCGTGTAAAAGCCGTATGTACAAAGTGTCTGGAGTTCATCTGCAGTCTGCAGCAGCAAGAAGCCCTGGTGTTCTCTCTCTCTCTCTCTCTCTCTCTCTCTCTCTCTCTCTTCCCCCCTCTCTCTCTTTCTCTTTGCAAATAAATAAATATGAATTCATGTAAACTTCTATAATCAACAATCTGCAGAGGCTGCTCCAAGGACATTTTCCACAATTCCATCCTTCTCTTGGGTCAAACAAGGACTTCCAGGCTCCCAGTTCTGGGAAGGCAGGCGGGTTGGCATGACCGCTAGTCCACCACACATGGAGCTCCCGCCTGCCTTTCTCACTGCCCCACACTGGCTCTGTAGTGGCTTCTAACACCCATGCCAAGCTCAGCCCCTGGGTGCTCTGATTAGATTTCCCAGGCATCACACAAAGTGCCCCTGCCCCCATGCCCTGACTCTGCCTGTTGGAGGGAAAGCTGGGCTGCCCATCACTCAGACACCAAGGGTCCCTCAGTCTTCGCCCCTCCAGTGTCTAACACAACTGGTGAGTGCTTCTCTTCAGTTAAACTCTCAAACACTAAAATCAGTTGCTGTTGGGGATGCAAAATGGCATTACTAAAAATAAAAAAAATTTAAAAATGGCATTGCTGCTTTGACAAGTACTGTGGCAGATTCTTAGAGAGGGACATGTCCACTCACCATGTGACCCAGTAACCCCACTCATAGCAACTTGCCCAGAGGAAATTCAAATTCAAGCCAAACTGAAAACAGGTGTTTCTGGAAGCTTTCTTTTAATGCCCTCAACAGAAAACAACCTGGTCCTAATATGCACATGCATACAGCAGAAACTTACTCAGCAGCACAAAGATAGGAAGTCCTGGCACAGACAAGCTGGAAGGATCTCACCATATTGTGTATGTTGTACCGTTAGAATGACATTCTAGAAACGGGACTCTAAGGGACTGAAGAATAGATGAGTAGTTGCTGGTTTCTCATGAGTAGAGGAAGAAAATGACCTTTTGAGACGGCAGGTCTGTTGTGAGTTGTAATTGTAGTGGTGACTGCACAACTGCATTTGTCTACAATCGTACTGTGCTTGATGACATAAACATACTGTGTGTAAATTGTGCATATAAAGCAAAAAATAAACAAATAAATTAAAATGGGGACATGGAGGGAAGTGCTGTTAAGTTGGCCTCTCTTCCTCCCTTTAGGGGTTGTCCAACCTACTTCCCTGAGTGGTGAAGATTTTGGACAAATCGTTGTTCTGTGCTTTAAACCATCTCATGGCTTGAGAATTTGAGCTCATAGGTTAAAAAAAGTTTTTAATGGAAAAATGATTTTCTATGGTTACCAAAAGCAAAAGTCTGGCTCTCCTTCTAGAAGAGAGGAAGAACTATCTTTTGCCTCTCTTACACCTCCAGCTGCGTGAGAAGCACACATACACATGGAAAAGAAATAAAGGAAAAATGAAGAAAAAAGACAAAGCGGGCCAGTTTATCACCAGGTGTTTATAATTTCCAGTATGTTTACTTTTAAACATTTGTTCCTCTGAGAGGGCGCTTTAAATGAAAGTGACCTTGAGCTCCTGTGGAGACTGCCCCTGCAGAGAAAGCAACTTGGGGTTAGCTTTCTGCTACTTTGTATCTCACAGTAGCATCCCAACACAGGCCTTGACATCCAGGCTGAGGCCTGGGTCTGGAATTGAGAGGGAAAGAGGCCAACTTCGGGGAACTGCCAGTGAAACAGGGAGTGAGACAGACAGGTTGAAGAAAGTAAATCTAGATATAGTTTAGGTATTAATCTGTTTTCTATTGCTAATAACATGATACCATAGACCAGGTGAGTTTTAAGGAAAAAATTTATTTGGCTTGGAAGGTTGTTCAGTGGTTAAAACACTTGCCATGCAAGCATAAGTACCTGAATTTGGGGCTGGAGGGATGGCTTAGCGGTTAAGGAATTTGCCTGCAAAGCCAAAGGACCCAGGTTCGATTCCCCAGGACCCACATTAGCCAGATGCACAAGGGGGTGCATGCGTCTGGAGTTTGTTTGCAATGGCTGGAGGCCCTGGTGCACCCATTCTCTCTCTCTCCCTCTTTCTCTGTCAAATAAATAAATAAATATAAATTTTTTTAAAGTTTTTTAAAAGATATCTGAATTTGGATTCCCAGCACCCATATAAAATCTTAGATGTGGGGCTGGAGAGGTAGTTTAGCAGTTAAGCGCTTTCCTGTGAAGCATAAAGACCCAGGTTCAATTCTCTAGTACCACCCATATAAGCCAGATGCACATGGTGGTACATATGTCTGGTGTTCATTTGCAGTGGCTAGAGGCCCTGATGTGCCCATCCTTTCTCTCTCTCCCTCTCTCTCTCTCTCTGTGTGTCTTCTGTCTCTCATTTCTCTCTACTTGCAAATAAAAAAAAAGAAAAATCAGATCTGGTAAATTATGTATGTAATTTCAGCACGCCTACAGTGAGAAGGGAAGCTGAGACAGGAGAACCCACTGGAGCTCATGGGGCAGCAGTGAACAACAAGAGAACCATGAGCTAAAAGGCTTGCCAATACCCTAAGTGGTTCTCTGACCTCCACACACATGCACTGTGGCACACACAACTATCTTCACACATATGCATATATACAGCACACACCAAGAAGTTCTGGAAGACCAAAGGCAAGGGCCCCGAGGTGGCCTTGAGGGTTTGGTCCTGAAGTGATATAGGCCATCAGATGGCAAGAGACAGGTCTGTTCATGCTGGTCTTTTCTGGTCTCTCTTCCTCTTCTTATGAAATAGCCAAAGTTCACTCATAAGAGCTCCACATAGACACTTTATCGGAGCGTAACAACTTTCCAATGGCCACATGTCTGAATACCATAGCGAGATGCGATTTCCACCCTCTCCATTCCTAACATTAGGGATTAAATTGAACACATGACGCCCCAGGGGACAACATCCAAGCCATAGCAACAGACAAACAAGATAACCTTCCCATGGGCATAACCACTTTGAAGGAAATCAACAGGATGGTTCTATAGGAAATACCTGGAAGTGGGGCACTTTGCTAGACGAGTCAGAGAAGGTCTTTTTCCCATCCAAGAACTAGCCAGACCCAATCCTGCTTAGTTTCCATTAGCTTCTGAGATCTGAGGAGGTCGGGCACATTCAGGGTCATAGGCTCAGAGACAGGCAAGGTCGCTCTGAGAATGTGAGCCTTGGAAAGATGTAAACCATGAGGCCTCTTGCATATCAAGAACACAGAGGAACCCCTAATAGCCCGAGGGACCAGCAGATGCAAAAGCTCCACTGTGAGGAGACACAGAGGGGAGCCAGCGAGGCTGAGGTTGAATGTTCTGAATAAGGGCTGGGAGCACAGGTGACACAGAGATGTCAGCTGAGGCCACACGCTCCGTGAAGAAGAGGTTGATGGAGGACTTTAAATGAGAGAGTGACATGATCCAAATGACATTTTAACAATTACTCTGGATGTCTAAGAATACAAATTCTGGGGCTGGAGAGATGGCTTAGCAGTTAAGGTGTTTTCCTGCAAAGCCAAAGGACCTCTGTTTGATTCCCCAGGACCCACATAAGCCAGATGCACGAGGTGACACGTGTCTGGAGTTCGTTTGCAGTGGCTGGAGGCCTTGGTGAGCCCATTCTCCCTCTCTCTCTCTTTCTCTCTCTCTCTCTCTCTGTGTGTGTGTGTGTGTGAGTGAGTGAGTGAGTGTGTGTGTGCCTCTTTCCCTTTCTCGCTCTCTCAAATAAATAAATAAAATTTTTAAAAATATGTGCATTTTAAAAAACTGTGCATTTGGGGCAGCCTGAGACTACATAGTGAATTCCAGGTCAGCCTGGGCTAGAATAAGACCCTAGCTCAAAAAAAAAAAAAAAAAAAAAGAATACAAATTCTGGGCTGGAGAGATGGCTTAGTGGTTGGTGGTTAAGGCTCATGCCTGTGAAGCTTAAGGACCCCGGTTCAATTCTCCAGGTCCCACGTAAGCCAGATGCACATGGTGGCACATGCGTCTGGTGGATTGCAGATAGTGAGGGAAGCAGGGATCATTTCAAGATTTTTTGGCTGGAAAATTAATTTGATTTTAAGGGAACTGAAATGATAAAGACTTGTTTTATTCAATGTTTTGTGAATGAGAGAGTAATCATAGTGAAAGCAATGTGGTATTGACGTGTGAATAGCTGTTAACACATATATAATATGTTCAGTGTACTGGACACCAATCAAGGGGCTTTGCATGTATGACTTATGTAATCCTTTCCAAAACTATGTAAGACAGGGGGCTGCAGAGATGGCTTAGTGGATAAACTGTTTCCCACACAAGCATGAGGACTGCAGTTCAGATGCCAGCACCCAGGTCATTGCCAGTAGTGCTTGGTGGCTGCCTGTCATCCCGGTTTGAGAGGCAGAGACAGGGAATGCCGGGGACAGGCTGCATGGGTGAGCTGTGGGCTTCAGTGAGATTCTGGCTCTGTAAAGAGGAGAATGATGGAGGAAGACATCCAAAACCAACTTCTGGCCTCCACTTGCATATATAGGTCCATGCACAGACACACACACCTACATGTGCCTACACGCAAAAAATACACATCCCCACAGGCACACACAACACACACACATAAAAAGTTGTACAAGAAGCCCGGCGTGGTGGCACATGCCTTTAATCCCAGCACTCAGGGGGCAGAGGTAGGAGGATCGCCATGAGTTCGAGGCCACCCTGAGACTCCATGGTGAATTCCAGGTCAGCCTGGGCTAGAGTGAGATCCTACCTCAAAAAAACAAAAAACAAAACAAAACAAAAAGTTGTATAAGAGCGGTACTTGTAGTTTACCATTGAGAAGAAAAGTAGAAGGAAGTAAAAGATGTCTCAAGACATAAAGGTCATAGGCGGCTGCCCCAGGTAGACTGACTCCAGAGCTGGGAATGTTATACAATATCATGTTCTTTCTCATTCAGCTGCTATGGATCACATAGTGAGGTCCACAGGCAGCATGTAGACTCCTCAAAACCCCAAAGATATCTAAATCTTACTCCATCGTAAGGACACCATCAAAAATTCATATGGGGCTGGAGAGATGGCTCAGTGGTAAATGCATTTGCTTGCAAACCCTGATTGCTCAGACTTGATTCCCCAGTGTCCAAGTAAAGCCAGATGGATGCATCTGGAGTCTGTTTACAGTGGCAGGAGGCCCTGGCATGCCCATACTCACTCTCTTTCTACCTGCCTTTTTCTCTCTGTCCCTCTCTCTCTCTGTGCCTCAAATAGATAAATAAAAACATATTTTTTAAAAAAAAATCAATGGGCTGGAGGGATGGCTTAGCGGTTAAGCGCTTGCCTGTGAAGCCTAAGGACCCCGGTTCGAGGCTTGATTCCCCAGGACCCATGTTAGCCAGTTGCACAAGGGGGCACACGCGTCTGGAGTTCATTTGCAGTGGCTTGAAGCCCTGACGCTCCCATTCTCTCTCTCTCTTTCTCTCTCCCTCCCTCTCTCTCTCTCTCTGCCTCCTTCTCTCTGTCTGTTGCTCTCAAATAAATAAATAAAGATAAAAAATTTTAAAAAATCAATGTGAATTAATCAATAGTGTCTACAAAGTATTGGGAAATTGTGTGTTGAGTGTGTGTGTGTGTATGTTGTATGTGTGTGTAGGTTCATGTGTGTGCACAGGTATGGAGGCCAGAGGGCAATGCCAGGTGGCTTTCTAAGTTGCTGTCCACCTGGGGCTCAGTGAATCATTTAGACTATCCGGCCACCGAGTCCCAGGTCCTCCATCTCTGCTTCCCCTGCCTCACTGAGATTAAAGGTCTGTGCTGCTACCACACACAGCTGCTTACCTGGGTGCCAAGGATCCAAACTCGAGCCCCGTGCTTGCTCTCGGCAAGCTGACCTATTCCCCCTAGCCCCAGGATAGTATTTTGTAAATATTCCTTTGACACATTCACCCACAAAGACACTCTAAAAATAAAGATAATTGTAGAGCTAAATATACAGAGAACACAGGCCAGAAAACAGTGAGAAGCAAATGTGAATAGAAAAGCACTTCCTAGAACATGGGGGGTACTCACACAAAGAAGAAATAAATAGGTTGAACTTCATAGATGTTAATGGTTATAAACTAAAACAATTCAGAGACAGCACAAAAAGTAAATTTTATCCCCAAAGATTGTATTTAGGGAGCTGGAGAGATAGCTTAGCAGTTATGCTTGCCTGTGAAGCCTACGGACCCCGGTTCGAGGCTCAATTCTCCAGGACCCACATTAGCCAGATGCACAAGGGGGCGCATGCGTCTGGAGTTCGTTTGCAGTGGCTGGAGCCCTGGTGCACCCATTCTCTCTCTCTCTTTCTGTGTGTCTGTGGCTCTCAAATAAATAAATAAAAATAAACCCAAATAAATAAATAAATAAATAAAAGACTGTATTTAGTTTACATTATGCTTCACAAAATTGTATCAATTTTTACCCTGGCTTGCTCTGATAATGTGCCTTAAATTTTTTAAAAATTAAGTTGATGGAAAAAAAATGGTACGTTTTTACCATTGAATTAGCATTTTAAAGTATCTGGTGACTTCAAACATGTGTTTATGTTTCTCCCAGCTATTGGGACTCCAGCTGGTGAACCAGCTCTTCTCGCTGCTTGTCTGCTGAGATCTCACCCTTATTGATTTGAACAAGCAACTTTATTGATCACAAAGAGCATAATTTTTTCCTATTTGTAGAAAATGTATCTTGCCACTTTGCTGCGTGTCTCTTAGCTTCCATTTTATGTTTTATTACCGTTGTTAATGGATCCCTTTTTCTTCTTCAAGCCAGCTGCAATGCACAAGAAAGCTAGGTTTCTGTATCGCTGTTACTTAGGACCTTGTTGAACTCTTTTTAGCTTTCAGAATTTTTTGTTCTTTCTTGGATTTATGGCACACAAAGGAGGGAGGAAGAGAGCAAAAAAAAAAAACAAAAACAAAAAAAGGATAAAAGGCTGGGGAGGTGCCTCGGTGGTTAAAGGCCCTTGCTTGCTTCCGCAGTCCTCTTGCAGGTTGCTGGGACGGACATCTAAACCAGACATGGTTTACGGGAGAAACGGGTTTAATTCCAGGCTTACAGATCCAGGGGAAGTTCCACAACGGAACACAGGAAAACAACGGCAGCAAGCAAACACCAGCGTCAGTGAACACAAACTCTCTCTCCCCACACCTCTGGGCTGGAAGCAGATCCGCCCCCAAACACACTTTAGGTCTGGGCCCCAGGATCTGCCCTAGGGACGTCTCCAGTCCGAGGGCTGGAGACCCAAGTTACAAGCTTGATAAAACCCCTGAATCTACGGAGGAACGACATTACCACTACATGAGCACACTTGCAAAGCCTGCTGGCTGGGGTTCAATTCCCCAGTACCCATGTAAAGCCAGACGCACAGAGTGGCATGTGCAACTGGAGATAACCCACAAGCCCATGGTGAATGCCACTGATCCCAGTGAGGAGGGTCCTCAGTGGAACAGGGGAAGAGAGGAGGGAAATGGTGGTCCCAACTCATGATGTGTCCACACCAAGCTTCTACTTAAAAAAAAAAAAGAAGAAGAAGAAGCCATGGTGTACCCATTCTCATTCTCTCTCTCTCTCTTTCTGCCTCCCTCTTCCTCCAAAATAAATAAATTATAAAAATTAGACAGTAAAGAATAAAAGAAAAATAACATTTTTCTCTCCATCCTCCTCCCGAGCTGGCCTTGAACTCTTGCTTATCCTCCCCCCACCTCCCACTGCTGAGATTACAGGCACGCACCTACCACCTCCACACCTGGCTTTTCTACTCCATCTAATAATAAAACTTTTACTTTTTATTTGTATATAATTTTTTGAAAGAGAGAGAAAGAGACAGAAAGAAAACGAGTATGGGCATGCCAGGGCCTCCTGCCACTGCAAATGAACTCCAGGCACATGCACCATTTTGCGTATCTGGCTTTATGTGGGTACTGGGGGATCAAACCTGGGTCCCCGGGTTTTGCAAGCAAGCACCTTTCGCCACTCAGGCCATTTGTCTAGCCCAACTCTTATTTTTGTAGCAGTATTATCAGAAAATTGTTAATGGTAAAGACCACAACATTTCCCTTATTCTAATATAAATCTCTCTCTAGAACTTCACTAGGAAGTATGAGGCGGCTTTCTTTTGGACTGGAGAGCTCGCTCAGTGTGTAAGATGCATGCTGTCAGGATAAGGACCTGAGGGAACCTGAGTCCACCTGAGTCCATTTCCCAGGACCCACATGAACAGCTGGGCATGGCCACCCATGTGTGTCTATAACCTTGGTCCTGTGGGGAGTGCCTGCTGGGGCATGGCTTGAGCTTGGGAAAAGTCATAGATTTGCATTCGAAGGAGGCTTCATCTCAAGGACAGAGGCAGCTGAGAGACAGGGGAGGGCCCCTGATGTTCTCCTCTGGTCTCTGCCCGCCTGCCAGAGCATCTGTGCATACCATGCACATAACACACACATACACCATGCCACACCACACGTGCCCACCACCACCACACATACTACGCATGCAAAGAAGTGAAGTTGGCTTTTGATTTGATGTAAATGTTAATGATCACCTCAGAAATTAGCCTGTTATAAGGTATTTTCTATAAAAAAAAAAAAAAACAGCATTGGGCAGGATATTTTTATCTATCCAGGATGGTAACGAGGGGGCGGGGGAAGGACAACCACTGATAACTTTTTTTAAAAGATGGCAATGAAATAATAGCCAAAGTTCCTCCTTCATACAGAAGGCACACTGGCGTTACTACACATTCAGTCTGAGGGCAATATCCACCCCCACACATAAACGTAAATAGTTTTCTCTGTGCTGAGGGCAACTTAAAACACCTTTTAACCTTTTTAAATTTTTTATTTATTTATTTGAGAGTGACAGACAGAGAGAGAAAGAGGCAGAGAGAGAAAGAGAGAGAGAGAATGGGGGCGCCAGGGCCTCCAGCCACTGCAAATGAACTCCAGACGTGTGCGCCCCCTTGTGCATCTGGCTAACGTGGGCCTGGGGAATCAAGCCTCGAACTGGGGTCCTTAGGCTTCACAGGCAAGCGCTTAACTGCTAAGCCATCTCTCCAGCCCCCTTTTAACATTTTATTTTTATTTATTTATGAGAGAACAAGCGAGCGAGAGAAATAGAGAGAATTGGTGCACCGGGGCCTCTAGCCACTGCAAATGAACTTCAGACACACGTGCCACCATGTACATCTGGCTTATGTGGGTTCTGGGGAAATTAAACCTGGGTCCTTTAGGCTTTCCAGGCAAGTGCCTTAACCAGTAAGCCATTTCTCCAGCCCCCTAAAAGCTTTTTATTCTCTCTCTGCCTCTTTTTTTTTCTCTCTCAAATTAATAAAAAATTTAAAACAATAAAATAAAAAAAGGACTGGAGAGATGGATCAGTGGTTAAGCACTTGCCTACAAAGCCAAAGGACCCAAGTTCAATTCCCCAGGACCCATGTAAGCCATATGTACAAGGTGGCACATGTGTCTCTAGTTCATTTGCAGTGGCTAGAGGTCCTAGTGTGCCCATATTTTCTCTCTCTCTCTCTCTCTCTTTTTCTCTCTATGCCTGTTTCTCAAATAAATAAACTAAAATAAAAACTTATTGACACCTTCCATATATATATAGACTCTATACCATGTTCATAATTTCCTCCCACAACCTTGCCTTTCTCCCTTCCCAAATCCTTTTTTAAATGATCCTTTGATTTTTATTTGGTTAATAACATCTCTCATTTCAAAAATCAACTTCACTCAGTTTGATTTAAACAGAATACATTGTATTTATTTAAAAATACAGCATATTAATAGATTTTGGTGATGGACACAGACACTAAACTATCACAGTCAAGACAATGACAATATTCATCGCCCCTGAGATACTCTTCCTGTGCCTTACAGTGGTTCCCTCCCTTTGCCCTTGGCCCACAGCTCCAGGCCTGGGCGGATCTGCTTTCGGTCATTATAGCTTACATTGTCTAGATTGCTACACAACAGAATCCCGCTCCGTGGCCTCTGTGTTTGGCTGCTTTTACTAACTCTACCCACCTCCTGAAAGGCAGTTCTGGCACCTTGAGGGGTCATGAAACTTCAAGCTTCTGAAGGAAATTGGATCAGAAGGAGCCATAAGGTCTCACGGAAGCACCTCCAGAGCCACCACGTCCTCTGGGGAAGTCGGTGAGTAGCTACAGGTCAGCGCTCACGGCCATCTGCATCCAGAGGCATTGTAAGGCAAGACTTCCTTCTCTTGGCATTCAGTTCTCACTCCTGGCGAAGGACAGAACAGACGCTCTGACTTCACGAGGGACTCTAGACCCAGCCAGGACTCTGGTGCCCTGGATTCTGGAACATGGCTGTGTGTGGGAAGCAGAAAGAGCTGATTTCAGGAGCAGCGGCACCTGGGCCTTCAGAAACATGATCACGCATGTGACGAACGCTGCTGGTCATGGAGACCAATCCGTTAGAAACCCATTGTCGCTCAGAGGTGGGACTGCTACAGGACACTTACAGGAAACAGCATTTAACCGTCCCTTCCTGCACAGTCCCGGAGGACTCAAATTCATAAGCCGAGTCCCCGGCACAGCAGAACACTGCCTTATATACACCTCAGTTTCTCTGTCTCCCATTCCTGGTGTTGCTTATATTCGGGTTGGTTGTCCTACACTACTGGGTTGCTATGTGCACATTCCACACTCAAGGTTACTACCTACAGGAAAGCACGTAGTTGTGTTCCCTTTGTTGTGGGAGAGCCCCTTACCCCAGTGCCCACTTTGATGCTTGATACTCCCTCCCTCCCAGCTAGGGTCTAAGAGAACATCTTGCCTTAAAAGTTTATTTATGTATTTATTTATTTTCTTTTTGTTTTTTTGAGGTGGGGTCTCACTCTAGTCCAGGCTGACCTGGAACTCACTATGTAGTCTCAGGGTGGCCTTGAACTCACGGTGATCCACCTACCTCTGCCTCCCAAGTGCTGGGATTAAAGGCGTGAGCCACCACACCCCATGAGTATATGCTTTTAAAACATCATTATATGTTTAATCATCTTTCTTTTGAGCATAGCTTCAATGATATGGGAGACTGACCTTATAACCAAGGGAACCAGGCAGAGTAAGATCAGGCGAGCCCTCAGAATCAGCAGTACAGTACTTATGAGGGTCTAGAATCCTCTGAAAGTTGAAAACCATCCTATTAAATCACTCTCTGGGGTTCTAAGTTTTGCAGGTCTGGAATGGGACATAAGCGACCTTTTTTATTTAGTCTGTAATTTTTCATGACTTTTTTCTATACATTTTCCCCTCATAAGTAACTAAGTGGTCTGAAGCTAAATGGTTTTGGTATGTAGCATTGTGTATTTGAATTTGCTGTTTGAGTAATAGGCTAAGAGCCCTTGTAGTCTTATTGGTTATAATTTCAACAACAGACTGTAGCTTGAGGATATTATTTAACTTATAGATGGAAGTATGGTGACCCTAAGCCCCATCTTTTGCTCAGGTGGTTTGACCAGAATTATGAATTATACCCTCAATGGGTCATTTATCATCTTTCTAACCACCATTTGGTAACGCCCATCGCATCTTCTGGGTCTTTCCGATTTTATACACCAGTATTCCTACATGCTTTCTATTGGTGAGGTGGAGCAAGAAGTTGTCACTGGAGTTGATGCTTGCAGATATCTTGGATGAGACTGAGTCAGATGAGGGTTCTAGTCCTGCCAAGGCAGGTAAGGTGGCACCTATGTTCCCCATGGGCCTCTGTCCCTGGCTGACTACCTATAGAAAGGATGTCTTGGGAGGTAGAGAGATGGTTCGATGGTTAAAGGCACCTGCTTGCAAAGCTGGATGGCCTGGGCTAGATTCCCCAGTGCTCATATAAAAGCTGGATGCAGAAGTACAGGGCGGCACTTGTGTCTGGAGTTCGTTTGCAGAGGCAGAAGGCCCTGGCCCACCCATTCTCTCTCTCTCTCTCTCTCTCTCTCTCCTTTCTCTGATTGCAAGTAAATCATAAAAAGATATTTTTTTAAGCTGTCTTGCCCTTGTTTTTCTTTCGTTTCCCCCTACCGAGAAGAAACTCTAGCTGCTATTGGGGAAGTGGGATGATGCCGGCTCTTAACTTCCTCAAGCTGACCAGGGTTAGCAAAGCACGGCGCTTGGAGCTCCTCAGGAGGGACTTTATCTTGAGGCCCAAGGTCGAGGCCGTAGCTTGTTAACTGGTCTGATGTTTCATCGCCATCTGTGTGTATGTTGTCTCAGGGTGGCCTTGAATTCATAGTAATCCTCCCTACCTCTGCCTCCTGAGTGTTGGGTTTAAAGGCGTGTGCCACTGTGCCTGGCTGGTCTGTTCCTTTGAAACTGGGCTAACATTTTCAAAAGATAAACAATTTTTTTTAAATAATTAAGATTATCACCAAGGCAGCAGAAGAGAATCTTGTCCTATTGGAAGGAGGCATAAGCTAACACAAAAGTTTAGTATTGTAAGCTTCAGGCATATGACTAACAGAGGTAGATATCTATATTTAGCATTAAACAGGGCAGCCTATAAGTCTGAGTCTTTGATTATAATGTTCTTTGGATATACATTCTTGCTGGGTGTTTATGACCACGTAGGCAGGCAAAAATTGACTATATATTATATTTTTTAAGATTTACTTTTATTTATTTATTTATTAGGGACAGAGACAGGGGGACATCAGAGAGAGAGAGAGAGAGAGAGAGAGAGAGAGAGAGAGAGAGAGAGCACACCAGGGCCTCTAGCCACTGCAAACAAACTCCAGACACATACGCCACCATGTGCATCTGGTTTACGTGGGACCTGGAGAACTGAACCCAGGTCCTTAGACTTTGCAGGCATGTGCCTTAACCACTAAGCCATCTCTCCAGCCCCAAAATTGACTATATATTGTATTTTTGAAGGTCAGTAGTGGCTCTGTAGGAGAGACTCTTAGAGGCCTGTGAAGAGCTCTGTGACTCCCAGCATGGTGTCATCTGCTAGGACAGGTCAGGGCCATGCTGACCATGTGGCTTCCTCTGGAAGCATTCCCTTGCTGTGACTCTGCTCTCGCAGATTGCACACTGACTTGGAGTCCAGTTGCAGGGTCTCTGTGTCCTTCTTGATCGAGAACACAGGTGGCTTACCAGAGTTGTAGGACACTCTAGAAGGTCATGTCCTGTGACCTTTGGGGCCTGGGAGCAGGAATGAAAATATTGGTTGTCCCTTTTAACTCCAGCATTTCCAATTGGCTTGGCTTTCTCCACATGGTGACTACACACTCAGAAGGCCACTTCAGTCTGGAAGAAGAGTGTGGCTGGAGAGCGGATCTGGTTGGCATAGCAGATCTGGTCAAGGAATGACATAGAAGCTCAAACGTCATTCTGCCCCGCATTCCGACGTAGCTGCCCTGTGACAGTGTCAGTCGTATCTGGAACATAGAAAGCGTGCACATATTATCTTTGCAAATATCTAACACTGTGACTACAGGCAGCACTTGTTAGTAGCTCTGGAAACAAAGTTTTTACTAATAAATTTAAATCAATTGATTTTACCCAGAAATTTTCAGGAAAGGGCAACTAAGGTAGCATAAAGTCTTAGCATCTGTGTTTGAAGACATCTTCGGTTAGTCTGCATACCTGTGTGGGTACCAGTTTCCCAGGGAAGCTGGAAGCAGAACACTGGAGCTCAAGATCACTTCGCAGGTGAAGATTATTTGAGCTTATATGCTTTTTTTAAAAAAAAAATATTTCATTTTTATTTATTTATTTGATAGAGAAGAAGGGAGGGAGGGGGAGAGAGAGAGAGAGAATGGGCACGCCAGGGCTTCCAGCCACTGCAAATGAACTCCAGACGCGTGTGCCCCTTGTACATCTGGCTAACGTGGGTCCTGGGGAATCGAACCTGGGTTCTTTGGCTTTGCAGGCAAATGCCTTATATTCTTTTTAAATAATTTTAAAACTTTTATTCATTTATTAGAGAGAGACAGAGAGTATGCCAGGGCCTCTAGCCACTACAAATAAACTCTGGATGCATGTACCATCTTGTGCTTCTGACTTACATGGGTACTGGGGAATAGAACCTGGTTCCTTAGGCTTCACAGGCAAGCACCTTAAGGGCCAAGCCATCTTTCCAGCCCTGAGTTATATTCTTATATTGCTTATATTCTGATTGGTTGTCTTACACTACTGGGTTGCTATGTGCACATTCCAAGTGACAGGGCGCATTCCAGGCCCAAGGTTACTATGTAAGCACAGGCATGTGTGCTTTTTTTTTTTTTTTAACCACACCAGCATGGGGTCTGGGAAATGGCTCACCAGCATTCACCACTCAAGCCTGAGATCCACGATTTGTATCCAGACTGTGTAAAAAGTCTGATGCTGTGGCTGGTTTCTGTAAACACAGCATGCTAATGAGAGCTGGGAGGCCAAGCCAGGAGGACTCCCTGGAAGCTCGGGGTGGGTGCGGCCAAGAACGGCAGAGTGAGACTCAGAGAAACCCTGCCTCAGATGAGGCGGGAAGGTGCGGACGGACCTGAAAGTTGTCTCCTTATCCGCACGTTTGTTGTGGCATGTGCATGACCTCCCCCTTCTCTCTCTCTCTCTCTCTCTCTCTCTCTCTCTCTCTCTCTCTCACACACACACACACACACACACACACACACCCAGTACGGGCATTCTTAGGGCAGGCTACCCAAACACGACATCTCAGACTATCCTCTGTTCGGTTGAAGTGACAATAGCACAGGCTGATACAAGCAAAGCAAGAAAAGACAGAATGCCTTGCATCACAGCAGTAAGGAGTGTTTGTTTTCTCTGAACCACACCTAGGCTCAGTGTCTCAAGGTCCAGAATGAATGCATTTCATGTCCGCTCATCTCTCCTAGGTCACCACCTCTTTAAGTCAAGAACATTGGCTGACTCAGCCTTAAGTCTCCTAGATTTAGTTCCGTTCTATATTCAGGTGTTTGCATGTTTCATGTTCATATTTCCCACCTGAGCGTAGTCACATCAGGGGTAGAGTCAGGTCGGCTTTGTTCTTGTTGCCTAGCACAGTGGCCTGTGTAAAGTAGAGGAAGAGGGCTTAGCAGTTAAGGCGCTTGCCTATGAAGCCTAAGGACCCAGGTTCGATTCTCCAGTACCCACGTAAGCCAGATGCACAAGGTAGCACATGCGTCTGAAGTTCGTATGCAGTGGCTGGAGGCCCTGATGCGTCCATTCTCTCTTTCTTTTTTCTCTCTCTCTCTCTGGCTGACTCTTTCTGTTTCTCTCTCTAATAAATAAATGAAATAAAACATTAAAAAAGCCAAAATAGAGGAAGATAGTGATCTGGCTCCTACGGAAACAAAAAAAGCAATGAGCAAACGAATGAGGGAATACAGTACTTCTTCCACGTAAAGCAGGAGCTCACACGGCTTTCCTCAGCTGCCCAGGCTACGTAGGCAAGTTACTCATCTCGTACCCTCATGTGTAGAATGGGGTTAATGGAAGTACATTTTTGAGGTGCATTTTTATATACCGGAAGGTATCTTAAAGGTATTATGTTTTTAAGGTAAGGTCTCGCTCTAGCCGAGGTTGACCTGGAATTCACTCTGTAGTCCCAGGCTGACCCTGAACTCACGTGGGTCCTCTTACCTCTGGCCCCTGAGCATTGAGATTAAAGGAGTGCACCAGTGCATCTTGGCCGCGTGTAGGGGTTTAGTATAAAACAACACATGGAACACTCCCTACTGCATTGGGAGCCCTGAACAGTACACACCGGCCCCCTAAAGCCCTCCTCTCAGTGGAGTTAGAAAGTCTTATGATCATTGCATCCAGATGTTGACATGTGAATGCACTTAACCTGCCTCACGTTCATGTAACTATTTATTTTGATCCCTGTGTGCTTTCAGAGTTTTCTATTCTGTGTCTCTGAGTTGTCTAGTGCTGCCATATTGGTCAGGCGCAGTAGGCCCAGTGTCTACACCACTGGCAGAGACCCACAAAAATGATTTAATTTCTTCTAAGTTAGAAATGGGGAAATAAAGAACATTTAGGTCCAAGAGGACATCTCAACACATAGTTTAAAACCAAGGTAGACATAAAAAATATCTCTTTTTATTTGTTCTTGTGGACAAGAAAGAGGCCTGTTGTGATGGCAAAGATACCAGGGGCCTACTCAAGTCATGGCATAGCCCAACCAGACCCTTCTCTCCTTAAGTCAGAAGAAAGACAGGGTGGGCTGCAGAGATGGCTTAGTGGTTAAGGCACTTGCCTGCAAAGCCTAAGGACCCATGTTGACTCTCCAGATCCCATGTTAGCCAGATGAACAAAGGTGAGGCAAACGCAAGGTTGCACATGCCCACTAGGTGGCACAAGATGAGACCTTGGTGGGCTGGAGAGATGGCTTAGCGGTTAAGCGCTTGCCTGTAAAGCCTAAGGACCCCGGTTCGAGGCTGGATTCCCCAGGACCCACGTTAGCCAGATGCACAAGGTGGTGCACACCTCTGGAGTTCATTTGCAGTGGCTGGAGGCCCTGGTACGCCCATTCTCTCTCTCTCTCTCTCTCTCTCTCTCTCTGTCTCTCTGTCTCTCTGTCTCTCTCTCTCTCTCTCTCTCTCTCTTTATGTTGCTCTCAAATAAATAAATAAAAATAAACAAAATGTTTTTTTAAAAAAAACACTGGTACCTTAGGAATGGCCAGGGTGGACTGCCCGCTGAGAAGGATATGCACTGGAGAATCTACTTGGAACCTGTCCTCCCAAGTGTATGCACTTGACTGTCACTGGATCTGAGGAGGACCCTCCTCCTCCCCATCCTTCTCGTCTCCCCCTCATGCCCTGTCCTGCCCGTTCTCCTTGAACAGTCACCACGGAACACCAAATCCAAGTCTGGAGCTGCGGGTGGGGATCCGGTTCGTTCCACATGCTGTCTGCACAAGGCTCCCAGGCCGTGCTTAACAGCCAGCCAGCCTCGTCTCAGGCTTCAGCCTGCTTCCTCTGTCCTACCACTCCTTGAGTTTCTCATGTCTTCCTTTTATCTCATCATCACTCCTACGTTCATGGTTTACTTCTTTCTTTCTTTCTTTCTTTCTTTTTGTTTTTTTGATGTAGGCTCTCACTCTAGCTCAGGCTGACTTAGAATTCATTATGTAGTCTCAGGGTGGCCTCGAACTCACCGTGATCCTCCTACCTCTGCCTCCCAAGTGCTGGAATTAAAGGTGTGTGCCACCACGCCTGGCTTTCAGTTTTTTTTTTTTGTTTGTTTTGTTTTTTTTATTCCAGTTCTGGGCACTTTGTTTCTCTTGCTATCACTTTATGTTTTGTTGTTTCTGGTTCCAGTCTCTTGTGTTAAGTACTTTCTCTCTTTAAAAAACCAAAAACAAACAAACAAACAAAAAAAAAACACTCTTATCCAGCCCTCCCTCAATTGTCTTCTAGTTCCTTGTTTTGGTTTCCTCTTTCTTTCAAGACCTGGACTCTTTCTTCTCTCCCACCCCTAACCAGTGCTGTGGAAACTCCTCTAACCGCTCTGACCACTACAGAACACGGGGCCTTGTCTCTCTCAATCACAATGGCCACTGGGAAAGAGACTTGATGGGTGACTGGGAGTGTCCCTCGCTGCATGGACTCTCTGTATGCAAGCACTCAGCCTTAGACCATTCACTTTGGAATAGGGACGCTGGGAAGGAGAACAGTAGGAAGTGCAGGTGATGCGTATTCTGATGTTTAGCTTTCTTCCGGGTCATAAAATTATGTATAGCTGAGGGCTCCTGGCTGCCCACCCAAACTAGATAGGAAGACCCCACTGCTGAAAGGCTCTACATGCTTCAACTGCAGGATGTGGAGAAATCAAGTGAGATCTGAGCCGGATGCTCTCTCCCTGTTGACTAGCTGTCTTATTGCTGGAAAGTGCTTTGCAGCCTGCTGAGGGAGAAATCATCAATGGTCATAACCAGTATTAGACTCTGCAAAACTATGCTGCTGGCCAGTCAGCCAAAATGTGACAACTGGTGCAATGGTGGTATGTCTACTATGGGAGAAACCAACTGCTCTCTGATTGGATTTGAGACCTGCTCCATGGGAGGAAATTCACGTCTAGTACTGAAAATCAAATTAAAAGTCTATGGCTAGTGGGGAAACTACTACTGCTGTTTGGCTAAACGGACATATTATACTCACCAAACTACCCTCTAAATATTTGCATTTATGTCCATATACTAATGCTATTTTTGTTTATTTATTTATTATTTATTTGAGAGCGAAAGACAGAGAGAGAAAGAGGCAGAGGGAGAGAGACAGAAAGACAGAATGGACACGCCAGGGCCTCTAGCCACTGAAAACAAACCCCAGATGCATGTGCTACCTTGTGCATCTGGTTTACATGAGTCCTGGGGTATTGAGCTTAACCGGCCTTCTTAGGCTTCACAGGCAACTGTTTAACTGCTAGGCAATCTCTCCAGCCCCTATTCTTGTTTTTTTTTTGTGGGGGGGGTTTCAAGGTAGGGTTTCACTCTAGCTCAGGCTGACCTGGAATTCACTATATAGTCTCAGGGTGGCCTTGAACTCATGGTGATCCTGCTACCTCTGCCTCCCAAGTGCTGGGATTAAAGGCATGTGCCACCACGCCCGGCTCTTATTCTTGTTTTTGATTAGAGAAGTTTCTCTTTTCAGATGGCAGTGACTATTGGGAGGGGGGTCAAAACACATCAAAGTGCTGAGAAAAAGTGACAGGGGAGTGTTCAGCACTAAATGAGATATCTCTATCACACCCTCCAATACTCAGGGACCACTGCAGAAGAGAGGGTGGCAAGAATGTAAGAGCCAAAAGGCGGAGAGGAGTGATTTGGAATACTGTCTTCCAGACACAAAGTGGCCACTGCATTCATGACCTCTCAGTGGCTGGTGCTCCCTGCACATAACCTGCATATTATGAGCGCATAAAAAATGGTGACATCAAAATAAAAGAGAGATTAGTTAGAAATAAGGGACTCAGTGGGTGGGGGTGGGGGGATAAATGAGGGTGTTTGGAGGGGATTGTGATCAGGGTATATTGTGTATATGTATGGAGGTTGTCAATAACAGGTTTTAAAAGTAAATCATTCAAGGTTCCTATTTAAAAAAAATACCTGTGGCTGCCCGCTATAGTGCACAGAGAACAGGACTCATATTTTGGTGATAGTTAACCTGCTTGCTTAGCAGACCACCATACTCCTGTCTCTACCCTATATACATGCCACTTGATTGGTGGACAAATTTCATTATTCCATTTGGATCAAATGTAGACAACGCCTTCAGATTTAACAACCCTATTAGCAAATATTTAGTCTATCCTCTGGGCAAAAAATGTTCAGTACTGAAGATGTCTCCCTATACACCATGTCTCTCTAAGCCAGCTTTGGACTGGGGACAAAGAGCCTTGGTGGGGGTTGGATGGCTCATCAGTTAAGGTGCTTGCCTGCAAAGTCAAAGGACCCAGGTTCAGTTTCCCAGTACCCACGTAAAGCCATATATATGCACATGGTGGTGAATGCATCTGGAGTTCGTTTGCAGTGGCTAGGGGCCCTGATGCATCCATTCTCTCTCTCTCTCTCTTTCTCTCTGCCTCTCTCAAATAAATAGATAAATAAATAAAATATTAAAAAATAAAAAGAGCATTGGTGTTTTCTAGGTACTGGCATGGTGCCTCCCACGTCCTCTGATCCCGGGTGCTCACACTTTCCCTCTTGGCATTCCCACATGGATAACCTATCATGCATGATCAGATCTGGGTAGGGACAGGCAGGTGTGCTTGGGTCCTCTGCAGCATACTGTGAACCCCAATCCTTGGCAAAAATGGCCTGGCCGACAGAAATCATTCAGGGCTGGGTTTCCTGTTACAGTTCTCAGTTACTGCTGGGATCCTGAACTCCCTCAAGTGTTTGAGTTTGTCTAGGAAAGCTCACAAAGCAGCCCTAACCATTCTCCAACCTTGCCCACCCGCCTAAAGGCTGTCTTCCTTTTATCTCATCATCACTCCTACGTTCATGGTTTACTTCTCTCTTTCTTTCTCTCTTTCTTTCTTTCTTTCTTTCTTTCTTTCTTTTTGTTTTTTTGATGTAGGCTCTCACTCTAGCTCAGGCTGACTTAGAATTAACTATGTAGTCTCAGGGTGGCCTCGAACTCACCGTGATCCTCCTACCTCTGCCTCCCAAGTGCTGGGATTAAAGGTGTGTGCCACCACGCCTGGCTTTCAGTTTTTTTTTTTTTTTTTTTAATTCCAGTTCTGGGCACTTTGTTTCTCTCGTTATCACTTTATGTTTTGTTGTTTCTGGTTCCAGTCTCTTGTGTTAAGTACTTTCTCTCTTTAAAACAAAACAAAACAAAACAAAAAAAAAACACTCTTATCCAGCCCTCCCTCAATTGTCTTCTAGTTCCTTGTTTTGGTTTCCTCTTTCTTTCAAGACCTGGACTCTTTCTTCTCTCCCACCCCTAACCAGTGCTGTGGAAACTCCTCTAACCGCTCTGACCACTACAGAACACGGGGCCTTGTCTCTCTCAATCACATGGCCACTGGGAAAGAGACTTGATGGGTGACCGGAAGTGTCCCTCGCTACATGGACTCTCTGTATGCAAGCACTCAGCCTTAGACCATTCACTTTGGAATAGGGACGCTGGGAAGGAGAACAGTAGGAAGTGAAGGTGATGTGTATTCTGATGTTTAGCTTTCTTCTGGGTCATAAAATTACGTATAGCTGAGGGCTCCTGGCTGCCCACCCAAACTAGATAGGAAGACCCCACTGCTGAAAGGCTCTACATGGTTCAACTGCAGGATGCGGAGAAATCAAGTGAGATCTGAGCCGGATGCTCTCTCCCTGTTGACTAGCTGTCTTATTGCTGGAAAGTGCTTTGCAGCCTGCTGAGGGAGAAATCATCAATGGTCATAACCAGTATTAGACTCTGCAAAGCTATGCTGCTGGCCAGTCAGCCAAAATGTGATAACTGGTGCAATGGTGGTATGTCTACTATGGGAGAAACCAACTGCTCTCTGATTGGATTTGAGACCTGCTCCATGGGAGGAAATTCACGTCTAGTACTGAAAATCAAATTAAAAGTCTATGGCTAGTGGGGAAACTACTACTGCTGTTTGGCTAAACAGACATATTATACTCACCAAACTACCCTCTAAATATTTGCATTTATGTCCATATACTAATGCTATTTTTGTTTATTTATTTATTATTTATTTGAGAGCGAAAGACAGAGAGAGAAAGAGGCAGAGGGAGAGAGACAGAAAGACAGAATGGACACGCCAGGGCCTCTAGCCACTGAAAACAAACCCCAGATGCATGTGCTACCTTGTGCATCTGGTTTACATCAGTCCTGGGGTATTGAGCTTAACCGGCCTTCTTAGGTTTCACAGGCAACTGTTTAACTGCTAGGCAATCTCTCCAGCCCCTATTCTTGTTTTTTTTTGGGGGGGGGGTGTTTCAAGGCAGGGTTTCACTCTAGCTCAGGCTGACCTGGAATTCACTATGTAGTCTCAGGGTGGCCTTGAACTCATGGTGATCCTGCTACCTCTGCCTCCCAAGTGCTGGGATTAAAGGCATGCGCCACCACGCCCGGCTCTTATTCTTGTTTTTGATTAGAGAAGTTTCTCTTTTCAGATGGCAGTGACTATTGGGAGGGGGGTCAAAACACATCAAAGTGCTGAGAAAAAGTGACAGGGGAGTGTTCAGCACTAAATGAGATATCTCTATCACACCCTCCAATACTCAGGGACCACTGCAGAAGAGAGGGTGGCAAGAATGTAAGAGCCAAAAGGTGTAGAGGAGTGATTTGGAATACTGTCTTCCAGACGCAAAGTGGCCACTGCATTCATGACCTCTCAGTGGCTGGTGCTCCCTGCACATAACCTTCATATTATGAGTGCATAAAAAATGGTGACATCAAAATAAAAGAGAGATTAGTTAGAAGTAAGGGACTCAGTGGGTGGGGGTGGGGGGATAAATGAGGGTGTTTGGAGGGGATTGTGATCAGGGTATGTTGTGTATATGTATGGAGGTTGTCAATAACAGGTTTTAAAAGTAAATTATTCAAGGTTCCTATTTAAAAAAAAAAACCAAAACAACCTGTGGCTGCCCACTATAGTGCACAGAGAACAGGACTCATATTTTGGTGATAGTTAACCTGCTTGCTTAGCAGGCCAGCATACTCCTGTCTCTACCCTATATACATGCCACTTGATTGGTGCACAAATTTCATTATTCCATTTGGATCAAATGTAGACAACTCCTTCAGATTTAACAACCCTATTAGCAAATATTTAGTCTATCCTCTGGGCAAAAATGTTCAGTACTGAAGATGCCTCCCTATACACCATGTCTCTCTAAGCCAGCTTTGGAATGGGGACAAAGAGCCTTGGTGGGGGTTGGAGAGATGGCTCAGCAGTTAAGGTGCTTGCCTGCAAAGTCAAAGGACCCAGGTTCAGTTTCCCAGTACCCACGTAAAGCCATATATACGCACATGGTGGTGAATGCATCTGGAGTTCGTTTGCAGTGGCTAGGGGCCCTGATGCATCCATTCTCTCTCCCTCTCTTTGTTTCTTTCTGCCTCTCTCAAATAAATAGATAAATAAATAAAATATTAAAAATAAAAAGAGCATTGGTGTTTTCTAGGCACTGACATGGTGCCTCCCACGTCCTCTGATCCCGGGGTGCTCACACTTTCCCTCTTGTCATTCCCACATGGATAACCTATCCTGCATGATCAGATCTGGGTAGGGACAGGGATGTGCTGGGGTCCTCTGCAGCATACTGTGAACCCCAATCCTTGGCAAAAATGGCCTGCCACAGAGAATCATTCGGGCTGGGTTTCCCGTTACAGTTCTCAGTTACTGCTGGATCCTGAACTCCCTCAAGTGTTTGAGTTCGTCTAGGAAAGCTCACAAAGCAGCCCTAACCATTCTCCAACCTTGCCCACCCGCCTAAAGGCTGCTTCAGAGTCCCAAATGCAAACTGTGGTGGAAACGCCCTTCTCTCAGGCTCGCCTTATTTCTTTTCTTTCTTTCTTTTTTTTTCTTTTTTGGTTTTTCAAGGTAGGGTTTCATTCTAGCCCAGGCTGACCTGGAATTAGTCTCAGGGTGGCCTTGAACTCACGGCAATCCTCCTACCTCTGCCTCCCAAGTGCTGGGATTAAAGGCGTGCGCCACCACGCCCGGCTCATCGCCTTATTTCTTTAACACCTATCACGATGATACTAGTTCACGCTTCCAGGAGACTCATTAAGTACCTTGCATAATTGGATCCTTACCCTACCCCTAAAGGAAAGATGTCCTGGTATCCCTCACGTTTGTTTAATAGGCGAGGAGCCCAAGGCACAGCCTCGCCCAGGGTTCTGCAGCCCTCTGTGGAGGGTGGAGCGGATCTGGAAACTCCAGTAGTCCTGGCTGCTCTCCACTCTGCGTTCCTGGGTGCCTCTCCATCTTGGAAACCCATTGGTCTCCTCCTTTGATCCTTTCTTTTTCTGTTCCTGCCTTCTTTCCTCTTGTCTCTGCCACGCCATCCGCTTTGTTACACGAAGCCTGGTTATTCGCCTTCCGAAGGTTGCGCCAGGTTTAGTTGCGTCTGCCAGTCTCTCTTCTGCATTTCCAGAGAGAGGCTGTGTGCTGACGTGAGGCGACCGTCTCACTTCTTCCACCATCCACTCCAGATCAGTTCTGGGAAGCACTGATACTGGTTGGTGGCCATCTTCCAACTCCCACTTGCAGATCCAGAACACGTCCTCCAGGCCTCGCTCAGTTATCAGCTCCACCCTTGGAAGCTGGTGACATCTCCAAGGACGGCAATGGCCAGACTGTTTCCTCTGGCAGCTGCAAACATTTGGCAAGGGGACACCCCACTCCCCCTTCCAGCTCCCAGCCTCTCTTGCCCAGGAGCCCTGTCTACCACCAGTTGCCAACACGTGGCTGTAGGCCATCTGTTGCTATAGGGACAAAGACATTATCTTTCTTTCATCAGGCACCTCAAGGTGACCTCAGTTAAGCAGAGTCATACCAGGGCTCCTTCATAGTGCTCCTCACCAATACCAACGTTCTCCAAATGTTTTATGAATGAGTCATATGTACCTGGACAATCTAGTATTTCTCTCGGGTTTCTGGATCCTCTTTAAAATCTTTTGTAATTAAAAAAAATTACTTATTTGTGCATGTGTGTATGTGTGTGTGTCTACAGTGTGCATGTGTATGCATGTTTACGAGTGGGGATGCATATGTGGAGGTCACATAATTCTTTAGTGGATCTCTACATTTTTATTATTGAGAACTTTATTACATAAGCATTTTACATATTGGTGATATTCCCACCTGGTTATACTCTTAGGTTCCCACTCCCCCACCTCCATCCCACCGAGGGTCCTCCTCAGTGGGGATGTCGGTATTCACTGTGGGGTCATGAGTCAGTTTCTGTTGTGGAGGCAATGTCTCAGAGCACACCGTCCCACGCTGTGACTCTTACATTCTTTCTTCCCCCTCTCCCGTAATAATGGAGGATGGGTTCCAAGTGGCTTTAGCATGGAACTCTCAGCAGCCTCTGGTTTCGACTTTGATGAGTTCGGAGTCTTCGCGGAGGAGATTCTCAGGCTAGCAGTGAGGGTAGCGTTGGTAATTACCTTGCCATGACCCCTGTAATGTCTCCTGGGCCCCGCACGTGTGACAGAGATGACTCAGCTCTGGCTAGGCAGTCAGCTTTCTTTTCTTGTCATGCTGATGGGTCTTGGGTCTCCTGGTACTTGCTGACATATGTAAAAAGTAGATTCTCTAGCCAAGAGTGAGAGCAACATTGATCAAAGGGCATACGCACAGACATTTAGAAGACTTTCTGATGGGCAGAAGCTCTTCCCCCCCCCCCCTCAAATAACAGTGGAAGCTTTCCTTTAAGGGTCTATGACCTTCCAAACCATAGGCTTCTGACTTGGTACAAATTCCCCTTCTGCTGAGCGGGTCCCATCTCCACAGAGCAGTGGGTTTACCCCCCAAATCCTGTATGAAACTATTGCACTGGTGTGTACATCTTGCCTGGCTGATTGATTTTGTAGTTTGCAGGATCCACTGCTTAGTCACACTGTTGGTGACTATTAGCCCCCTGGCAGCTTGCATGGCACTTTCTAGCATCTAGCCAGCAGGGAGCCGGCTTCCTTCTCAGTTCCATCACGATCTCCATCCCGCAACAGCTGCCAGTCTCTCCACTTTTTTTTGTTGTTTATTTGTTAATTGATTAATTAATTAATTTGAAAACAGAGAGAGATAGAGAGAAGAGAGACAGACACAGAGAGAACGGGTGCGCCAGGGCCTGTAGCCACTGCAAACGAACTCCAGACGCATGTGCCCCTTGTGCATCTGGCTTACGTGGGTCCTGAGGAATCGAACCTCGGTCCTTTGGCTTCTCCGGCAAATGCTTTAACCACTAAGCCATCTCTCCAGCCCCCTCTCCACCTTTTTGAGACAGGCTCTTTCATTGGATCCAGAGCTCACTGATTTGACTAGGCTAGCTAGCCAGTAAGCCACAGGGCTTCCCTATCTCTGCTTCCCCAGAGATAGACTGGAGAAGTACACCACCCCTGGCCTTCTATATGGCATGGCAGGCACATGACCCACTGAGCCATCCCCCAAGACCCCCTCTTTGAAACCTTTGGATGCTGAGTTTGGTGTACTGTGGCCCTAGTGTTCAGTTAGCAGTAGCTTTAAGCACAAAGCTTGAAGTGGAATCTGTAGGTGAGTCTCTCTGCCAGTGATCCTGTTCTAAGAATATCTCATAGATTTCTTTTACTTTTCTTTCTTTCCTTCCCTCTTTCTTTCTTTCTTTCTTTCTTTCTTTCTTTTTTTCTTTCTTTTTTTTGAGATAGGGCCTCACCCTCACCCAGGCTGACTTGGAACTCACTTTAGTTCCAGGCTGGCCTTGAACTCACAGCAATCCTACTTCTGTCTCCCAAGTTCTGGGATTAAAAGTGGTGTACCACCACACCTGACTTCATGATTCCCTTCTTCTCATGACACTTTTTTTCACCTAATAGAACCTTCTTTCTCTTCATTTCCAACTAGCACCAGTTGATTCTTTCTAAACCTTAAGTCACTGTTTCCCACCTGCCATCCTAGGTTTCCTATGCATCCTCCTGGGCACTAGGGGAGCTCTATCATGTATCTTCAGTATTTCCTGCAGACTGTGCTCATAGGATAAGGTTGTATTGACTAACTAAAAAATTTCCTTGCCTTCACATGAAATGATAAATGACCCAAGTAGCATCTGGGCTCATTCACAATCTTTTTTAAAAAATGTTTTAAGGCTGAAGGGATGGCTTAGCAGTTAAGGCATTTTCCTGCAAAGCCAAAGGACCCAGGTTCGATTCCCCAGGGCCCATGTTAGCCAGATGCACAAGGAAGTACACGCATCAGGAGTTTGTTTGTTTCAGTGGCTGGCTGAGGAAACGAACCTCGGTCCTTTGGCTTCTCCGGCAAATGCTTTAACCGCTAAGCCATCTCTCCAGCCCCCTCTCCACCTTTTTGAGACAGGCTCTTTCATTGGATCCAGAGCTCACTGATTTGACTAGGCTAGCTAGCCAGTAAGCCACAGGGCTTCCCTATCTCTGCTTCCCCAGAGATAGACTGGAGAAGTACACCACCCCTGGCCTTCTATATGGCATGGCAGGCACATGACCCACTGAGCCATCCCCCAAGACCCCCTCTTTGAAACCTTTGGATGCTGAGTTTGGTGTACTGTGGCCCTAGTGTTCAGTTAGCAGTAGCTTTAAGCACAAAGCTTGAAGTGGAATCTGTAGGTGAGTCTCTCTGCCAGTGATCCTGTTCTAAGAATATCTCATAGATTTCTTTTACTTTTCTTTCTTTCCTTCCCTCTTTCTTTCTTTCTTTCTTTCTTTCTTTCTTTTTTTCTTTCTTTTTTTTGAGATAGGGCCTCACCCTCACCCAGGCTGACTTGGAACTCACTTTAGTTCCAGGCTGGCCTTGAACTCACAGCAATCCTACTTCTGTCTCCCAAGTTCTGGGATTAAAAGTGTGTACCACCACACCTGACTTCATGATTCCCTTCTTCTCATGACACTTTTTTTCACCTAATAGAACCTTCTTTCTCTTCATTTCCAACTAGCACCAGTTGATTCTTTCTAAACCTTAAGTCACTGTTTCCCAACCTGCCATCCTAGGTTTCCTATGCATCCTCCTGGGCACTAGGGGAGCTCTATCATGTATCTTCAGTATTTCCTGCAGACTGTGCTCATAGGATAAGGTTGTATTGACTAACTAAAAAATTTCCTTGCCTTCACATGAAATGATAAATGACCCAAGTAGCATCTGGGCTCATTCACAATCTTTTTTAAAAAATGTTTTAAGGCTGAAGGGATGGCTTAGCAGTTAAGGCATTTTCCTGCAAAGCCAAAGGACCCAGGTTCGATTCCCCAGGGCCCATGTTAGCCAGATGCACAAGGAAGTACACGCATCAGGAGTTTGTTTGTTTCAGTGGCTGGAGGCCCTAGTGTGCCCATTTTTTTTTCTCTCTCTCTCCTTCTTTTTCTGTCAAATAAATAAATATAAAATATTTAAAAAATAAAAAATATTTTATTTGTTTATTTGAGAGAAACAGGGAGAGAGAGAGAGAGAGAGAGAGAATGAATATGGGTATACCAGGGTCTCTAGCCACTGCAAACAAATTTCATGTGCCACATTGTGCATCTGGCTTTTGTGGGTGCTGGGGAGTTGATCCTGTGTCGTTAGGCTTTACAGGCAAGCACCTTAATTCTTAAGCCCTCATTCACATTCTTAAGGTAAAACATATGGCAATATAAGTATTTAATACATGCTAGCAGCTAGAAGAATTAGTTTGAAAGATGAAATTCACATGGTGACCCACTGTTGGACTGTCACCATGACCATGTTTTGAGCCCTTTGACTGTTCACAATATCACTGTCACTGTAGAAGCGGGGCTGGGTAGATAGCTAAGTGAGCAAAGCACTTGCCTGGCAAGCATGATGGACCTAAATTTGGACCCCCAGTACCCGTGTAAGTGCTGGGTGGGCGTAGGTTCCGCTGGTAACCCCAATGCTGAGGAAGCAGAGACAGGGAATCCTTAGGGCAAGCTGGGTAGCTAGACCAGCAGAATCCGCAAGCTCTGGGTCAAGTGAGAGACCCCGTCTTAACCAATAAGGTGGAGTGATTGAGGAAGACACCTGATGTTGACCTCTGGCCTCCATATACACCTGCAAGTACACATCCCAGACACACACACACACACACACACACACACAGAGAGAGAGAGAGAGAGAGAGAGAGAGAGAGAGAGAGAGAGAAAGTGTCCTCAAGGGGGATGCAGGGCAGTAGAGGAGAAAAAAAAATCCTGTCTTTTGTTTAAGTGTGTCCCAGGGGTAAGAAGTGACCAGTGAGGGTTTAGGTCCTCTTGGGATTCCAAGACTGGCTTAGAACCGTGGTCATTTTGCTTTGTCTCAAACTGGGGCTATTATAGTTGGTACTAGAGGTAGAACGACTTCCCCGAGCTCCCCCCTGCACCTCGCCTCCAGGAGACCCTCCCTGTGAGAAAACAGCGCACCTTATAGTGGGGCTGAGGTCCTGGGGAGCAGCACTAAGCACTTCAAGAAGAATGCCTCCACACACGCAGTGACAGTGGCCACTGCTCATCCCAATTTTTTTTGTTGTTGTTGTTTTTGTTTTTTGGTTTTTCGAGGTAGGGTCTCACTCTGGCTGAGGCTGACCTGGAATTCACTATGTAATCTCAGGGTGGCCTTGAACTCAGGGCGATCCTCCTACCTCTGCCTCCCAAGTGCTGGGATCAAAGGCATGTGTCACCACACCTGCTTTGCTGGTCCCAATTCTGCAGAGCCGGGAGAAGCGCAGGTAGCAGCCACTTAGTATCGCATTCGCCAGTGTCCATTCACTCATTAGAACCCCAGTTCACTGGAACTTCAGCAAATACGTTTTGTGTGTACTTGTGCGTGGAGTGTGGTGTATGCACATGTGTGTGCAGATGCACATCCTATGCATGTGTGTGTGTGGTATAAGCTGGAGAACATTGGGTATTTTATTATCACTCATCTGTGTATTTCTTTGAGACTTGGTCTCTCCCTCCACCCAAGGAATCATGTATCAGTGAGCCCCAATGCTTTTCTGGTCTCTGCCTCCTGCACACTGGGGTTTCAGAGCTGCCTGGAAATGCCCAACTTTTTTTTTTTTTTCTGAGGTAGCGTCTTAACTCTAGCTCAGGCTGCCCTGGACTTCACTATGGAGTCTCAGGCTGGCCTTGAACTCTTGGCAATCCTCCTACCTCTGCCTCCCGGGTGCTGGGATTAAAGGTGTGTGCCACCATGCCCTGCCAATGCCCAACTTTTAATGGCCAGTCTCCTGCTGAGAGGCCCTCATGCTTGAGTGGCAAGCTCATTTAACGGCGGCTGAGGCATCTCAAATACATGCTGAGTGCTGCTTGGTGCCTGGCTCTACTGCTCAAGCAGGGACTCCACAAATGAAGTCACTGGGGATCTACTCGCATGGTTGACAGCCCTCAGGGAAGTCACATCTCTCTTCTCCCAACTCCAAGTTCATGCATGGGCTCCTGTGTTAGTGCTTCAAATAAGGTATTGTGGGACACGCACTTGGGAGCAGTATGTTCACGGTGAGAAAGGGTGGCAGAAAGCAGCATCACACAAGAGGTAACATTTGAACTGGCCCACTGACTGCTAGAGATTTGGGAGGGGTGGGCTGGAGAGATGGCTTAGTGGTTAAGGCACATGCCTACGAAACCTAAGGACCCAGGTTCGAATCTCCATGTCCCATGTAAGCCAGATGCACAGGGTGGCACATGTGTCTGGAGTTTGTTTGCAGTGGCTAGAGGCCTTGGTGTGCCCATTCTCACTCACTCTCTCTCCCTTTCTCTCTGTCTCTAATAAAAAAATAAACATAAATTAAAAAAATTATGGCTGAGAGATGGCTTAGCGGTTAAAGTGTTTGCCTGAAAAGCCGAAGGACCCAGTTTGATTCTCCAGGACCCAAGTAAGCCAGATGCGCAAAGGGGCGCATACATCTGGAGTTTGTTTGTAGTGGCTGGAGGCCCTGGCGTGCCCATTCTCTCTCTCTCTCTCTCTCTCTCTCTCTCAAATAAATAAATAAAGTGAAAAAGATTTTTTTTAAGATTTGAGGGGGCCCAGAACTGGTGCATATTCAGGCTTTACCCTGACAGCATTTAAGAGGCAGAAGAGGTGAGGTCCTGGAGACGTACCTTCTTTTGGTCTTTCTAAGTTTGTGGCTCCCTTCTCCCAGTCTACATGCAAATTCACCTCTCCCTCCACTCTCTCAACCTCCCTCCCTCCTTCCCCCTCTCTCTGGGTCTCATGTAGAACAGTCAAGCTGCCCTTGAACTCACTGTGCAATCAAAGACACTTTCGACCTTCTGGTTCTCTGGCCATCACCTCTCAAGTGCTGGGATGACAGTTGTGCATTCTGCTAGCCAGATTTATGAGGTTCTAGGAATTGAACTCAGGGCTTTTTAAGCCCTTTTAAAAATATTTTATATTTTATTTATTTATGAGAGAGAGAGAAAGAGAGAAGAAGGGAGATAGAATGGGTGTGCCAGGGTCTGTAGCCACTGCAAATGAACTCCAGACATATGTGCCATCATGTGCATCTGGCTTTACATGGGTACTGGGGAATCCAACCTGGGTCCTTAAGCTTTGAAGGCAAGTGCCTTAACAGCTAAGCCATCTCTTCACCTGCCCAGGGCTTTAAAAAACAAACAAAAAAAGAACTCTTTTATTGACAACTTCCGCTAATATAAACAATGTGCCATGATCATAATCCCCTCCCCCACCCTTCCTTTTCCCCCCTCCCAAATCCCTTTGTCTTTCCAACTAGTCTCTCTTCTGTTTTGATGTCATCATTTCCTCCCTCCTATTATGCAGATCTTGCGTAGGTAGCCACAGCCTCTGTGAGGTCATAAATGAGAAGAACAGGGCTGGAGAAATGGCTTAGCGGTTAAGGCACTTGCCTGTGAAACCTAAGGACCCAAGTTCGATTCTCCAGGTCCCACTGGAATTCATTTGCAGTGGCTAGAGGCCCTGGCACACCCATTCTCAGTCTCTCTGTCTCCCTCCCACCCCTCTCTCTGTCTTTAATAAATAAATAAATAAATAAAAATAAATGAGAAGAACACTTTGTGTCTGGAAGACAGTATTGCATTCTACTTCTCCCCTTCTTTGGCTCTTAGAATCTTTCTTCCACCTCTTCCACAAGGCTCCCTGAACCTTGGGAAGTGTGATAGAAACGTGTCATTTAGTACTGAACTGTCACTTCTCAGCACTTTGGTGAGTTTTGAGTCACCCCAGTGGTCACCACCATCTGAAAAGAGAAACTTCTCTAACCAAAAGTGAGAGTAATGTTAATATGTAGGTAATATGTAAGTTATATATAGGTATAAATCAAGAGCCATAAGCTCTTGATTAGGGTTTAAGTACTAGGCAGGAACTTCCGCTCATGAAGAAGGCCTCAAGGAACCCAGGGCTTTTGTGAGAGCTAGGCAAGCACTCTGCCAACTGAGCCACATTCACATGTCTCTTTTAAAATATTTTATTTATTTATTTGAGAGAGAGAGAGAAAGAGAGAGAATGAGTGCGCCAGGACTAGTCACTGCAAACAAACTTCAGACACGTGTGCCACCTTGAGCATCTGGCTTACATGGATACTGGAGAATTGAACCTGGGTCTTTAGGCTTCACAGGCAAGCGACTTAACCGCCAAGTCATCTCTCCAACCCCACAGCTCTTTTTTAATATGTCCTTTTTATTTGTTCTTCCCATTTTCATATGAACATATTCTATTTTGATCATATGTGGCCCATATTACTCTTCCTTATTCCCCAATCCTTCTTCTCACTTCCCAGGGGCTATGCCAAGGAAGAGAATGGCCCTTCCCCTCCTTGGCAACCTTTAGCTGTCATTAGCTCATGAGAGAGGGGGTGGCTCCCCTCCCTATCTGTAGCATAATGTTGATTGACCCCATCGTGTGCAGGTCTGGGCAAGTAATCACACCTGGTACGAGTTCATGAGTGACGGTTCATGGCCCTGTCTGGATGTCATTCTTCCTGTCCCGTCTTCTGTGATGTTCTTCAAGCCCTGGAGGGGATGATGTATAGGTCTCCTTTAGGGCCAAGCACTCATCAGTCACATATTTTTAGCACTTGACCAGTTATGATTCCTTGAAATGACCACATGTCACTGCCAAATTAAAATGGAAGGATGTAGATGATACATAGATGATTGATCGATGATAAATAGATAGATAGATAGATGATAAATACAGATGATAAATAGATGGATTTTCTGACTAGGTCCAAGAGCAGATCTGATCTGTGGATGTAAATATAAATATTTAAGAGGCGGTTTGGCAACATAGCAACAACAGGATCTTCCCTGGGGCCTGTGTTCCCCCAGCCATGGGTTTTTGACCCGGTTTTCAGTATCAGGCACGTATTCCCTTCTGTGGAGTGGGCCTCCAATGCAATCACAGAGCTGTTGGTGATTCCCCCTGCTACCTTCATGCCACTATTGCCCCAGAGGGCACATCTTGCCTGGTGGGGCAGTATGGCAGAATGCAGGTTCACCTCTGGGTACTGCTGTTGATGACTTTTCTGTAGCTGCGCCCTGCCTGATACCTGGTGGAGCTATGGAGACAAGGCAGCCGGAAGCAAGCCTGAGCCTCATCACCAACCGGATTTCTCTGTGTCCGGCACCCAACGGGTACCATACGTAGATTATTTACAACTTCCTTTCCACTGGTGTCCCCTCTCAGATCACCTTGTTTCCTCACTCCGTGGTTCTCAGAAAACAAGCAACACTAGAATTACCAAGGGGAGAGACGCAAATTCTTGGGCCCAGATCTACTGAAACTTGCAATTTTCGTCTGCTATAAATTTGAGGTTGGCATCACGGCTCAGACAGACGCAGAAACTCTGGGTCAACCGCCAAGAAGGAGAATCACTCCGGTTGCTTTCCAGCTCTGGTCTGGAAGGGATGTGTCTCCTGAGAAGGTTCCTGTCCCTGCATCCAGGCTCACCGTTCAGTTCTCAGCGCTAACAGACACTACAGCCAACTAGAAGTTTCTCTAAGAGTCCTGCAGGATGCACCGCAGAGGCGCTGCTCACAAGTCACTGGTCCACTCTGAGGTTTTGGCCTCAAATCTGGGCTAAGTGACTCAGGGTAGGGCTGAGCGAATAGAGCCAGGGCTGGTAATTGTCTTGGCTGAGTACTAACTGGCTTTTATTTATTTATTTATTTATTTTGGTTTTTCGAGGTAGGGTCTCACTGTAGCCCCGGGCTGACCTGGAATTCACGATGTAGTCTGAGTGGCCTTGAATTTATTGCAATCCTCCTACCTCTGCCTCCTGAGTGCTGGGATTAAAGGCATGCACCATCACATCCTTATTTTTATTAAACTTTTTTATTAAACTTTTTATTAAAAACTTCCATAAATGCACACAATATACCTCCCATAATCCCCTCCGACGACCCCTATTTCCCTTCCCAAATCCCCCTCCACGGAACCCCTTCTTCTTTCCAATTAGACTCTTCTATTTTGATGTTACAAGGTTTTTTTTTTTTTTTTTCTTATTATTCAGATCTTGCATAAGGTAGACTGTAAGAACCAAGGAAGGGGACGACTGCTTATCATGCCGTCCTGCAGGACAAAGTGGCCTTGATATTCGTGACCTAACTGGCCTTCTTCATTATGCAAGTGAGTTATACAGGCCTGGGGTGGGGGGGTCATTCAGTCTTAGACGTGGCCACTCCCAGCTCGTAGGAAGAGGGTGGTCTGTCACCTGACCAAGCTGCTCTTAGTCAGGTGACAGTGGCTGACCATATTTAAGCAGAAGATACGGAAGGCCGGCGCTGGGGCAGCCGCCGCGGGGGTGAGCCGCAGGTGGTGGCCATGCGGGGCCTGGCGCTCCCGCCGCTGCTGCTGCTGCTGCTGATGGCGCTGCTGCCCGCCGCGCCGCCCTGCGCTGCCCGCCGCCCCGCGCGCTACGACCCCACCTGGGACTCCCTGGACGCCCGCCCGCTGCCCGCCTGGTTCCACCGGGCCAAGTTCGGCGTCTTTATCCACTGGGGCGTGTTCTCCGTGCCCAGCTTCGGGAGCGAATGGTTCTGGTGAGTAAATTCCCCGCCCGGGGGCTGGGTGTCTCGCACCCACTACTACCCCGCCCACCCGGCGTGACCCCTCCCTCTCCCCAGTGCTGCCCCCCCCCCCTTTGGTCAGTGTCACCTGTCACTGCTTTCCTGGGGAGGGGCGTTCGCACTTCCGGATGTTGCATGTGTCCTTTCTTGACTCGGGGCTCTGCGCTGGGTAAACACTGAACTTTTTCCTCGCTCAGTTCCCAGACGCTTGGCTGGCTTTTCAGCTTGAGAGCTGCCAGTGTTAAAGTGGGGGTAATCACGGTATGTGTACCCTTGAACGACCAGAGGTATTAATCAGTTGGCGAGGGGGGTCATATCGCGACCCCAATGTCGGACTAAATGCCCCATGGTTCCGCTCCTGCCTGCCCATTCCACCGGCTGCCTTGAAGTGTGCTCAGAACACGCCCGTGGGTTTGCGAGAGTCTCCTCGGTGGGACGGACCTGCCTCTTGCTTTTGGCATGTTTTGTAAAGGAGTCTCACCATGCTGCCTAAGTTGGTCTAGAACTCCTGGGCTCATGTGATCCTTCCTAAATACTGTATTTATTTGCAAAGAGAGAGAAAGAAGCCGGGCGTGGTGGCGCATGCCTTTAATCCCAGCACTCGAGAGGCAGAGGTAGGAGGATCGCTGTGAGCTCAAAGCCACCCTGAGACTCCATAGTGAATTCCAGGTCAGCCTGGGCTAGAGTGAGATGCTACCTCGAAAAAAACAAAAAAGAGAGGGGGGGGAGGGGATAAATGGGTGACCCAGGGCCTCTTGCCCCTGCAAATGAACTCCAGATGCAGGTGCCACTTTGTGCATCTGGCTTTACGTGGGCACGGGGAAATCGAACCCTGACCCTTAGACTTTGCAAGAAAGCGCCTTTAACTGCTGAGCCATTCTCTCCAGCCCTCATGTGATCCTTGTCAACGGCAGGTATTATAGACCTGGGCCGCCTCTCCTTTATTGGTTCCTGTTAAAATGTTACCACTGTGGCTCTAGAACTTTTACACTACTATATTGAAGACAAAACACACACACAAAAAAATTGTATTCTAGATTTTATTTTTGAGGTCAATGTAAAAATGGGCGTGTTATACCTTGAAATGTATCACAAAGTTCTCCTGAGTGCTTCAAGATAGAAATGTTGGGCTCTCCCGGGGAGATGACTCAGAGAAGGAAGTGCTTGACATAGACGTGTGAGTACCTGAGTTTGGATCCCCAGAAGCCATCTAAAACTCCGGATGGGGACACCTGTAATCACAGGTAAGGTGACAGGAGAGGCAGAGGCACGACAATTATCCGGAAGCTTGTGGGCCAACCAGCAGACTAGCTAACAAGACGTGGGAGGTAAGGATTGGCACCTTAACTGACACACATATGCCTTCACGCACATACATGAACACACCCATATCACATACACACACATCACACACACACACACCCAAAAGATGGACTTTTTATCGTGTAAAGCTGCATGTATGTGTATGTGTGTGCTGCGCGTTCTGATTGTCACAGCCTCTCACTGCAGCTCAGTTGGAAACAGTAGCGGGCATGGAGGAATTCCCATTCCCAGCACTTTGAAGGGGGCAGGGGGTAAGAATGGCTCATGCATCAGTTATGAAACTTGTACTTTAAGGCAGCCAACGCCCAAGTCAATAGAGGTGCTAATAACGGAGTCACATCGCCTCACCTAGAAAGAAGTTTAGAAGTTGTCGGCGCATTGATGGAATCGAAGTTTTCTGCGGGCTTGGCTCTCTGTAGTCACATGATGGTAGCCAGGCTTCGTAAACTTGCACAAACTTCATTCAACCTCATCGGAACTGGAAGGGCCAGGTTCTCTCTTGATTATACAGGAGACCATCCCCAGTATCTCTCAGGTCACCTTCCCCTCAAGGTCCACTGACCAGCCGGGGTCTCATATCTATGCTGTAGCCATGATGGAAGTGGAAAAAGGATGTGTGTGGCTCTGGGTCAGGCACATGACATGCTTGGGGCATGTGACGTCTTTTTTTTTTTTTTTTTCGAGGTAGGGTCTCACTCTAGCCCAGGCTGACCTGGAACTCACTATGTAGTCTCAGGGTGGCCTCGAACTCATGACGATGCTCCTACCTCTAGCTCCCGAGTGCTGGGATTAAAGGCGTGTGCCACCACACCCAGCTATGTGACATCTTTTTGTGAAGTCTTCCTGACCAGGAAAGTCTTCTGTCCATCTTTGAGGATTCTGGCTATAGAAATAATCCTGCAGGGCTGGGGAGATGGCTCAGTAGTTACAGGCCATTTGCCAGCCTGTGTTCAATTCCCCAGTAACCATACAAAGCCAGATGCACAAGGTGGCACAAGTGTCTGGAGTTTGTTTGCAGTGGCAAGAGGCCCTAGCATACTTGCGCTCTTGCTCTCTCTGTAAATAAATAAAAATATTTTTAAAAAGAAATACTAGGGCTGGAGAAATGGCTTAGCGGTTAAGGTGTTTGCCTGCAAAGCCAAAGGACCTAAGTTCGATTCCCCAGGACCTCCGTTAGCCAGATGCACAAGGGGGCGCACGCATCTGGAGTTCATTTACAGTGGTTGGAGGCCGTGGTGTGCCCATTCATTCCCTCTCTCTCTCTCTCAATCCTTCCCTCTTTCTCTGTTAAATGAATAAATAAATAAAAATTTTAAAAATTCAAAAAAGAAATACTACAAAATGCTAGACACAATAGAGTTTAAGACTGCTGGGTGGAATGTAGGGTCTTAGATGTATGCAGCTTTGCTGAAGCAGTTTAGGCTTCACATGCTAATGCGTAGAATGAATGATATCTCAAGTCATGAAAGTTGGGTCATTTCATTACAATGACAGCATCTTCATTTCACTGCCACTTCCCTTTCTGAAACAGTTAGTTACCTTCTGGTCACTGAGACCAAATACCTGACCAGAAGTAGCTTATGGAAGAAAAATGT
Organism: Dipus sagitta; assembly: GCA_036346955.1. Lineage (NCBI taxonomy): Eukaryota > Metazoa > Chordata > Mammalia > Rodentia > Dipodidae > Dipus > Dipus sagitta. Next base: position 118,494,382 of record CM070778.1, on the reverse strand, counting down.
TTATCTTGGCTTACAGTGTCCAGGGAAAATATCACCATGGTGAGAAAGCATCACAGGCCTGAACAGGAAGTCTGGGTCACATCTTCACATCTAGAGAGGAAGTAGTCTATATACTGGGCTATATCACCCCAGAGCCCACCCCTAGCAAGCCTCTGCCTCCTAGAGGCCTCCCCAAATTTGCAAAGCTGGGGACAAAGTGTTCAAAACTTGGGGGACATTTCAGTCAAACCATCATGCATCCCGGTGTGTTTTCTCTTAATGAATATAATAAATGTATGTTATGTTTTAGGCATGTTGTCTTCTACCTTGAAACCATATTTATTTATGCTACAAAATGACTTGGTATGCAAAAGCACATACTGTGTGTTGTGATTTAAAGTAAAGCATTGGGTTGGAGATATGGCTTAGCAGTTAAGGCACTTACCTGTAAAGTCCAAGGATCAAGGTTTGATTCCCCAGTACCCATGTAAGTCAGATGCACAAAGTAGCTCATGTGTCTGGGATTTGTTTGCGGTGGCTGGAGGCCCTGGCTTCCCATTCTCTCTCTAATAAATAAAGAAATGAAAATAAAATATTTTAAAAATAAGGTGAAGCTGGGCATGGTGGCACATACCTTTAATCCCAGCACTCAGGAGGCAGAGATAGGAGGATCGCCGTGAGTTCAAGGCCACCCTGAGACTACGTAGTGAATTCCAGGTCAGCCTGAGCTACAGTGAGACCCTGCCTTGAAAAACCAAAATAATAATAATAAATAGTAGTAGTAGTAGTAGTAGTAATGTGAAGAATTAAGAGAAGGAGAGTCTGGGTTGTCAGTAATGCTTTACTTCCTGAGGGGAGAGGTTTCCACAAGGGCACAGATGAAAATGAGAGAGGAATTTTGGGTTACACAAGCTTGCCTTAAGGTATAGTCACACTGATGCACATGTGAAAGAGAATCCAGAAATAATGAGTAAAAGGGAGATATTCGAGGAAGGGGAGATATTTGAGGCAAGTGTTGCAATTACCTTCTCATTGCTGGGCAAACACCAACCAGAAGAAGCTTATAGGAGGAAAGGGTTTATTTCAGGCTTATAGATTCCAGGGGAAGCTTCATCATGGCAGAGAAGGCAGCTCACTTCATCATACATCCACGGCACAGAGAGAACAAACACTAAGAGCTCAAGATTGCTCTCTACACACCTTAGGATTAGATTCAAGATCTGTGCCCAGCAATACCTCCTCCAGCAGGTCTCTGTCTTCCAGAGACTTAAGTAGGAAGCTTAAGATTAATCAAAAATACCCAAGGCTGGGCTGGAGAGATGGCTTAGTGGTTAAGGCGCTTGCCTGCGAAGCCTAAGGTCACATGTTCTACTCTCCAGGTTCCACATTAGCCAGATGCAGTGGCGGGGCAAGTGCAAGGTCAACATGTCCACTAGGTGGCGCAAGCGTCTGGAGTTCAATTGCAGTGGCTGAGGCCCTGGCTGCCAATTCTTTCTCTCTTGCTGTCTCTAAAATAAAAAATACCCGAGGCTTATGGAGTTGTTTGTGTTGAAAACCACCACAGGGGGCTGGAGATATGGGTTAGTGGTTAAGCGCTTGCCTGTGGAGACTAAGGACCCCTGTTCGAGGCTCGGTTCCCCAGGACCCACGTTAGCCAGATGCACAAGGGGGCACACGTGTCTGGAGTTCGTTTGCAGTGGCTGGAGGCCCTAGCGTGCCCATTCTCTCTCTCTCTCTCTCTCTCTCTCTCTCTGCCTCTTTCTGTCTGTCGCTCTCAAATAAATAAATAAAAATGAGCAATAAATAAATAAATAAATAAAACCACCACAGGGAGGCAGGACAATTATTTCAAGTACCAATGTTTGGATTGTTCATATGCTATTTTCTCTCCTCCCATAGGTGGTATTGGCAAAAGGAACAGAGACCAAAGTTTGTGGAATTTATGAAGAATAATTATCCCCCTGGCTTTAAATATGAAGATTTTGGACCACTATTTACAGCAAAATTTTTTAATGCCAAGCAGTGGGCAAGTATTCTTCAGGCCTCTGGTGCCAAATATGTTGTCTTAACTTCCAAACATCACGAAGGTGAGTGCAGCACACGCAGTCAAATGATGACAATGGAAAGAAATTGTAAAGCCACAAGAAACTAAAGCAATGTCATTGCTATGAAATCAGATTTTTCTTAGGAGTGGCTATAACGGGATTGACAGTTGCTTAAGGATTAAGGACCACATGGTGTACCTCAATAGTGAAACCTTACGAATACCGAGAGACTGTACTCTCCAAAAGAACACAAGGAAAATATGGTCACAATTCTTACATGCACATTTAGTAATATTTTCAAGGGTTACTTAAAGCTACCTGAAGTGATATGAATATTGCAGGTCAAAGTGTACGTTGGGGCTGGAGAGCTGGCTCACTAGTTAAGGCACTTGCCTGAAAAGCCTAAAGACTAGAGTTCAGTATCCCAGCCAGATGCACAAGGTGGCACATGAGTCTGGAGTTCATTTGCATCAGCTGGGAGCCCTGGCACACCTATTCTTTCTGCTGGGCCTACTTGGCTTATGCCTTTAATCTCAGCACTTGGGAGGCAGAGGTAGGAGGATTTCTGTGAGTTCAAGGCCAGCCTGAGACTACATAGTGAATTCCAGGTCAGCCTGGGCTAGAGTGAGACCTTGACTTGAAAAGAAAAAGTATACATTGGCATTACACCCTTCCCTTTCCTTTCTGTTATGCACTGGGTAAAAACATCATGGAGATTAAGCTTCTGTCTTCTTGTCATTCCATACATGGCATTCCAAACTGGGTGCATTTTTGACCAGGTTTTGAATGGCCAAATAGTAGAAATGGTGGGTGCACCCCTGGTGATGAAAGCAAGATTGATTGCCTAAAGGGGGAACAGTTTTGGAATCGTAATGGTGCCCCTAGATATCAGAGTGATAGAAGAATATCTATGTCTAAGGCAGCATACGAGTCTTACCAGAATAGGAAAAATTCTGCCATCACCAGCTCTGGATCTATAAGTCCAGAGAAGCATTGAAAAGTTTATTTCCTCCAATGCATGTTAGATGCCAAATCATTATCTAGTTTCCTATGCATGATTTTTACATTGACTTTTTGCATTATTGTTTGTCCCAGGGATGAGAAAGAAGTAGGAGAGAAGTACTGACACCCAGACATCTGGAATGATCTTAAATAATTTTCCCTTTGGCCACAGCATGGTGACACCACAGCTTTCGCCTCTTCTTTTTTTTTTTCTGATGAGATGGATATTTATAAAGAGTATTTGCTTATGAACATTTGGCTTCCAGATGTCTTTCCTAAATTCTCAAATTTTAGGACACAAACTCAGGGTTATTAAAAAAACAAAACCACCACCACCACAACAAAAAAACAAAAACAGGACTGGAGAGATGGCTTAGCAGTTAAGGCACTTGCCTGCAAAGCCAAAGAATCCAGGTTCAATTCCCCAGGATCCACATAAGCCAGATGCACAAGGTGGTTCATGCGTCTGGGGTTCATTTGCAGTCGCTAGAGGTCCTGGGGTACCCATTCTGTCTCTTTCTCCCAAATAAATAAATAAAAATTAAAAACTTAACAACAACAACAAAATACTCTAGGTCACACTATGAAGACAGATAAGATAGGTCACATGTGTACATTCTTAAGGACCCCTGTGTCATGTTCTCACTGCTTATGGAAGATGTACTATTAGCCTTGGCCCGGAGGAGACTCACTACGTGAGATCACAGCGATGGTAGTAAGCTGACAAGCCATGCGGTTACAGAACTACCTGACTGTCGAGTTGAAAACATTTGACTCAGACCTTGAATATTGACATTGCTTTGATACTTACCAAGAGCATCTTTGGAATAAATGCCAACACCTAAAGAACTTCTTACAGTGAACTTACAGAGTCAATTCTTAGACTAGTCCTAAGTTGTAAAAGTAAAGAGATTCAGCAAGGATATCTTATTTTCAAAGATTCCTTAAGAGTTTAGTGGAACAAGAGTGGAGAGATGGCTCAGTATACATGCCTATAACCGGATTCCCTGGAACCAACAGAAAAGCTGGACCAATATATACATATTCGAAAATAGTATCTCCTCTCTGCCATCAGTTAAAGGAATTACAAGGCCAGGGAAGATTCACCACCCATGGATCACTGGGGCTCTGAGCATCATATGCTAATTAAACCTAAAGCAAGCAGAAGACAGTAGTCCTTGGGTGAGGAGATGGTGAGCACCCTGCAGGATGCGTCTTCAGGTCTTCAATACAGACGGCGGAGACGACTGCTTAACGTGGAAGATGGGGGAGGTGTCTCGACATGCTGTTATTCCTAAGGACCTCAGTCAGATTTCACAAGGAAAAATACTAGAGCTAGGTCAGGCTATATACATCATATAAATTGCTTAAACAAAAACAAACAAACAAACAAAAAAAACCCACCTCAGCCCTTGGGGCTGGAGAGATAGCTCAGAAGTTAAGGTGTTAGCCTGCAAAGCCTAGTAACCTGAGTTTGATTCCCTGACTCCCACATAAGGCCAGATGCACAAAGTGACAGATGCATCTAGAGTCCGTTTGTGGTGACTAGAGGCCCTGGCATGCCCATTCTCTCTGTCTCTCTTCTAGCTCTCTCTGCTTGCAAATATATAAATAATATACATATACATATTGGTTTTACGAGGTAGGGTCTCACTCTAGCTCAGGCTGACCTGGAATTCACTGTGTAGTCTCAGGGTGGCCTCGAACTCTCGGAGATCCTCCTACCTCTGCCTCCCCAGTGCTGGGATTAAAGGCGTGCACCACCACACCCGGCCTAAAATATATTTTTTAAAACCACCTTAGCCCCGCCTTGTTTTGTGTTCTCCTTTGTTTATCCTAGAAGAAGAGAAAGGAAACAGACTATGGAAATACTGCTGTGATGCCGTTACTCATAGAAGCATCTGACTTTTTTTAAAAAACTTTTTAAATATTTATTTATCAGAGAAAGAGAGAGAGAGAGATTGGGTGCGCCAGGGCTTCCAGCCACTGTAAATGAACTCCAGATGCTTGCACCCCCTTGTGCATCTGGCTAACATGGGTCCTGGGGAATCGAACCTGGATCCTTTGGCTTTACAGGAAAATGCCTTAACCGCTAAGCCATCCCTCCAGCCCCCTTTTTTTTTTTTTTTTTTTTTTTTTTTGGCATTTAACAGGAATGCAGTGAAGTAAAGGTGACGATGTTAACAAGGGCTTTCTCTGCTGTTCCTTTTCCAGGCTTTCCTTTGTGGGGCTCAAAGTACTCCTGGAACTGGAATGCCGTAGATGAGGGGCCAAAGAGGGACATTGTGAAAGAACTTGAGGTGGCTGTCAGGGAAGGAACTGACTTGCGTTTTGGACTGTACTATTCCCTCTTCGAATGGTTCCACCCGCTCTTCCTGGAGGATGCGGGCAGCTCATTCCATGAGCAGCGATTTCCAGCATCTAAGACGTGGCCCGAGCTCCGCGAGTTGGTGAACACGTACAAGCCTGAGGTTCTGTGGTCCGATGGAGACGGAGGGGCGCCTGATCGCTACTGGAACAGCACGGGCTTTCTAGCCTGGCTGTACAATGACAGGTCTGTGTGCTGCTGTCAGGTGCTGGGCTGGCCTCGAGCGCTCCTATCACGTGGGTGGCGCTTCAGTTCCCATGCTTCTTGGAGTATTTCCTTCTAGGTTCCTTCATGGCATGGGGGCGGGGAAACATCAGAAACAAGGCTCATTAGCTCTGTCAGTATTTACTCACAATAATCAAAAGCAAACAAATCTAGAGGCAAGTATAATTGAACGGTCTGATTTTGAAATGGACGAAATATCTCAGGATCAGGGATATTAAATTGATTTGTAGCTCCTTCTTTTCGTCTCTTACTCTGGTCTTCTGTAACGCCCACGCCATTGCCTTGATGGTGTCCTCCTGCTGCCGCTGGGTCCTTCTTTTTATTCCTTCACCTTCAAGTAGTCTTTGGCACTCTGTGAGTTTCACCCCTGTCTGTCTCTTCTCTTCCTTCATCATCACCATCATTGCATCCTCTTCCTCATCTTTCCTACTTTCCTATTGCTTCCTGGCATGGTGCAGGCCCTGGTGGAACACCCCCACTAGGTTTGAGCTGTATGGGCTTCATTTACATTTGCAGAGAGGAAACACTCGGGACTGTGCTATAAAGTCAGGCTGCCTTCTATCTGTGAACACACACACACACACACACACACACACACAGACACATTGCTCTGAGATACGAAAACATCTGTTTCTCCAGGAGCTCCTTCCAAAGGAAATGACTGGGAACCACCTACTTCTCCTTGTGAAACTAAACTGTCCCCTGCATGGGGAGTGTACCTAAACTGCCAGTCACGATAAGAAATGTTGGAGGTATAGGGCTGGAGAGATGGCTTAGCGATTAGGTGCTTGCCTGTGAAGCCTAAGGACTCCGGTTCGAGGCTTGATTCCCCAGGACCCACGTTAGCCAGATGCACAAGGTGGCACATGCATCTGGAGTTTGTTTGCAGTGGCTGGAGGCCCTGGCGCGCCCATTCTATCTCTCTCTCCATCTGTCGCTCTCACATAAATAAATAAAAATAAACAAAAAAAATTTTAAAAGAAATGTTCGAGGTATATTTCACATGTCAGCAGTTGAATTTTTGGAGCATTTTCAGTGTTAAGTGCAATTGTAAGAGAAAGGTTTGGAGGTAAATCTATAAGGCTGTTTAGTCCTTGGAAGGCAAAATGTCTTGAATACTGAAACAGTGACCTTCCATGGCTGGGACGAAAGCAGCCCACGGCAGGAAAGGGCTTCTTTCTGCTTCCTGTCTCGAGGGTAAGTTTCTTCCTGGTCAGGAAAGCATGGCGGACCTCACAGCTTGTCACATCAGCTATGAGGCGGCAGCCTGAGTGAGCTAGCTCAGAAACCTGAAGGTCCACCTCCAGTTACGCTCCCTCCAGTAAGGCTGCACCTCCAAAATTGCCACCATATGGGTACCAAGTATTCCAAACCCATGAGCCTGTGGGGAACATTTCATTTAAAGTACAAAAGTATAAACTCGGGTTTGGCTTCCATTCACAAAGCAGGAAGAGAAACTTCAAATGAAACATTATTATTAACAGTTTCATGGCAATTATTTTTTGTTGTAATAATAGCAAGGAGGGCTGGATAGATGGCTTAGCAGTTAAGGCGCTTGCCTGCGAAGCCTACGGACTCAGGTTCGATTCTCCAGATCCCGCATAAGCCAGATGCACAAGGTGGAGCATGCTTCTGGAGTTCGTTTGCAGTGGCTAGAGGCTCTGGCGCACCCATTCTCTCTCTCTGTCTCTCTCCTTCTCTCTGTCTTTAATAAATAAATAAAAATAAATCAGAAAGTTAAAAAAATAATAGTAAGGAAATTCATTCTTGAGAGGAGTTGGGTAATGTAGGTCTGGGAACTAGAAAGTCAGAGCCAGGTCTTCAGTCACCACCAGTCTGTTTGGGTTCATACTGTATCATGTATGGTTATTTTTCAGGAATAGAATTTAGGCAGATCTGTTTCCGGTAACATTTCCTTCTGTCTTAAAATTCCATTGTTAAAAGATTTTTTAATTTCAGCCCAGTTCGAGACACGGTAGTCACCAATGATCGTTGGGGAGCCGGCTCTATCTGCAAGCATGGTGGCTACTATACCTGCAGTGACCGTTATAATCCAGGACATCTTCTGCCACATAAATGGGAAAACTGCATGACAATAGACAAGTCTTCCTGGGGCTACAGGCGGGATGCTAACGTCTGTGACTATCTTACCATAGAAGAATTGGTGAAGGTACATTCAAATGTCTGGTGACTATTGTCATATTTGCTTTGTTTTTTTTTTTTTTTTTTTGAGGTAGGGTCTCACCCTAACCTAGGCTGACCTGGAACTCACTCTGTAGTCCTATGCTGGTCTCAAACTCACAGCTATCCTCTTCCCTCTGCCTCCTGAGTGCTGGGATTAAAGGTGTGCACCACCATGCCTGGCTATTGTAATATTCTCTTTTTTTTGGGGGGGGTAATATTCTTAATAGTGAGATGGTATGGGAATTATTTGTTATAACTGGGATAGCTCAATGGCTAGAAACCCAGGCCATTATGTATAGTCTATGGTTTTTTTCTTCTGTATAGTGAAAATATATGTATACACACACACACACATACACACACGCACACACACACACAATGTATGAGCACATGAGAGATGGAATTGTTTTTTTTTTTTTTTTAAGAACTGTATTTATTCTTAATTTTTTAGCAACTTGTGCAAACAGTTGCATGTGGAGGAAACCTTTTGATGAATATTGGCCCCACACTAGATGGCATCATTTCTCCAATTTTTGAAGAGCGATTAAGGCAAATGGGTGCCTGGCTAAAAGTCAACGGGGAAGCCATTTATGAAAGTGACGCTTGGCGATCTCAGAATGACACTGTCACCCCAGATGTATGGTAAGTCTTTTCTGGTTACCGTGTGTTGTTTGAAAGAGGAAGGCATTTAAGATTTCTCAAAGCTCTAAAGAGAAGCCTGGGATAAAGAGAGAAATCAGATGAATGCTGCCAATACGAGGGAATCTGATGAACGCTGCGTGTATGAAGCATTCTCCAACCTGACTCAAACACACCGAGGAGGAATGAGGAGAATTAGCTTGTATTGTGAACATGGTTATCAAATTCTGCTTTAATTGTTTCTAGATACCTCTTAGTGGTGGACAAATTTTAACTATGTTAGTCAATTCATTATATTTTGTCAGCTACTTAGCATCCATGAGCATGCTGAGTGGTTAATCTAAAACAGATTACTGCTCATCATTTGAGTAAATGCTGACTTGGCAGATACTGTATTTTATCAGATTAGAAATAACCATGGGAGGGGAAGAGAGGATACTAAAACTAGCAGACTGAGGATTCTGGGTAGAGTAGGAAGGACCAGGCAGTAGCAGGATTTATCTGATGGCCAGAAGAGATACCGAACACCACAGTAAGGAAATGCAAACAAAATACAAATAGAAACTACAATGAAGCCAGGCATTGTAGCGCATGCCTTTAATCCCTGCACTCAGGAGGCAGAGGTGAGAGAATCACCATGAGTTTGAGGCCACCCTGAGAATACAGAGTGAATTCCAGGTCAGCCTGGGCTAGAGTGAGACTCTACCTTGAAAAACAAACAAACAAACAAACAAAAACAGAAAACAACAACAACAACAACAGAAACTACAATGAAGCAGTGGGAAACAGAAGTAGGAGGATAGCTGTTGTTGTTTCAAGGCCAGCTTGAGACTACATAGTGAATTCCAGGTCAGCCTGGGCTAGAGCGAGACCCTTGAGAAACCCAATAAAGAAAAAATTAAAAAAAAATCAACTAACCAACCAAATAAACTAAAAGCACAATAAGATACCACCTCACACACATTAGATGGCTACTATTTTTTTTTTTAAAGAATAGGGGCTAGAGAGATGGATCAACAGTTTAGGCATTTGCTTGCAAAGCCTGAAGGCCCGGGTTCAATTCCCCATACCCACATAAAGCCAGATGCACAGTGGCACATGTGTCTGGAGTTGGCTTGCAGTGGCAGGAAGCCATGGTATGCCTCTTTTCTCTCTCTCCTTGCAAATAAACAAATAAAAATATTTTTGATAATGTTGAAGAAATTGGAACCTTTGTTTAGTTAGTATAGAATTATATAGTGGTACCGTTGCTGTGACAAACCTTGTGGCAGCTACTCAGAACATTAAACATAGTAGAGATGGCTTAGCATTTAAGGTACTTGCCTGCAAAGCCAAAGGACCCATGCTCTACTCCCCAGGGCCCATGTAAGCCAGATGCACAGGGTGGAGCGCCTAGGGTTCATTTTTAGCTGCTGGAGGACCTGGTACACCCATTCTCTCTCTTTCTCTCTCTCTCTCTCTCTCTCTCTCTCTCTCTGCCTGTTTCTCTCTAATAAGTAGATAAAAATAAAATTTTTAAAAATAGAATTACTCTACCACCCAGTAATTCTACTTCTGGGTATATTCTCAAAATGATAAAATTAGGGGCCTCCAAAAGGTATTTATATACCCATGGGAAAATTATATTCACAACAGCTAACATGTGAAAGCAACTCAAGTCTTTTTTAAAATTTTTATTTTTTTAGAGAGAGGGAGAGAGACACAGAGGTAGAGAGAGACGGAGAGAGCATTGGTACGCCAGGGCCTCAGCCACTGCAATCGAACTCCAGATGCTTGTGCCACCTAGTGGGCATGTGCAACCTTGTGCTTGCCTCACCTTTGTGCATCTGGCTAACTTGGGATCTGAAGAGTCAAACATGGGTCCTTTGTCTTCACAGGCAAGCATCTTAACTGCTAAGTCATCTGTCCAGACCACAGCCCAAGTCTTGATGGATGGATAAATGAAAGGTCATATGTGTACATGTTGTGGCATGTGCATATGATTCAGCTTTGAAAAGGAAGGAAACTCGTGCTTCAACACAGACAAACTTTCAGGAAATTACGTGAAGTGAAATGATCTATTCACACACACACACACACACACACACACACACACACAACAAAAACCAGATACTGCATTCACTTATATGAAGTACCTAGAGTGGTCAAACTCATAGAGACAGAAATTAGGATGGTGGTTGCCAGGAGCTAAGGAGAGTAGGAAACAAGGAATTGCTTCTTTTTGTTTGCTTATTTTTAAATAAATATTTTATCTCTTTATTTGAGAGAAAGAGAGAATGAGGTTGACGAGAGAGAGAAGAGAGAGACAGAGTATGGGTGCACCATGGCTTCTTGCCGCTGCTAACAGACTCCAGACACGCGTCATTTTGTGCATCTGGCTTTATGTAGGTACTGGGAATGGAAGCTGGGCCTTCAGGCTTTGCAGGCTAGTGCCTTCAACTGATTAATGGGTCCATTACTGTAATTAATCCATAGTACATACCCTTGTTCTTAAATCATTCTTCCCTCTGTTTTATTCACTGGATAGAAAACTAAGTTTGGTTAAATCAGGCTACTCTTATTCCATGACTGCCTCCGGACAGATGGACTAGAAGTACAAACACAATGTTGAGTTAGCTTACTATGGCCTGAAAGCCAATCCTTGTTTTCTGGATGACATCCCACTTCCTCCACATGAGCGCTGGCTGTTTCCGCGATTCTCCTTCTCCACTCCTCGCCTTCATTCCTCCCTCTCTGTTCATTCCTTGCCCGCCCACATACAGACATGCTATTTCTTTCTCCTTACAAAAGCACGTTGGTTTCCAGCACCTTCCAAGAAGTTATTGCTTTTCTAGTTACCCACCTTGAAAAAACATTTTTTTTACATGGATGTTTTGGTGGTTGTTGTTTATTGCGGTAGGGTCTCAGTCTAGCCCACACTGACCTGGAATTCACTATGTAGTCTCAGGGTGGCCTTGAAGTCCTGGCGATCCTCCTACCTCTGCCTCCCGAGTGTTGGGATTAAAGGTGTGTGCCACCACTGGCTTTACTTGGTATTTCCAACTTCTTGCCCCAGTTTTTTATCTTTTGGTTTTCTGAGGTAGGGTCTCATGCTAGCTCAGGCTGACCTGGAATTCACTATGTAGTCTCAGGGTGGCCTCGAAGTCTCAGTGATCCTCCTACCTCTGCCTCCCAAGTGCAAATTTTTTTAAAAAAAATTTTGTTCATTTATTTATTTATTTGAGAGCAACAGACACAGAGAGAAAGAGGCAGATAGAGAGAGAGAGACAGAGAGAGAATGGGCACGCCAGGGCCTCCAGGCACTCACTGCAAACAAACTCCAGACGCATGCGCCCCCTTGTGCATCTGGCTAACGTGGGTCCTGGGGAATTGAGCCCAGAACAGGGGTCCATAGGCTTTACAGGCAAGCCCTTAACTGCTAAACCATCTCTCCAGCCCTCTATTTCTTTATTATTTGAGAGAGAGAGAGAAAGAGGCAGACAGAAAGAGAGAGAATGGGTGCACCAGTGCCTCCAATTGCTGCAAACAAACTCCAGACACATGTACCACCTTGTGCATCTGGTTTACGTGGGTCTTGGGGAATTGAACCTGCGTCTTTTGGCTTTGCAGGCAAACACATTAACTGCTAAGTCATCTCTCCAGCCCTACCCTTGCCTTTTTTTTTTTTTTTTTTTTTGGTTTTTCAAGGCAGGGTCTCACTCTAGCCCAGGCTGACCTGGAATTCACTATGGAGTCTCAGGGTGGCCTTGAACTCATGGAGATCCTCCTACCTCTGCCTCCCAAGTGCTGGGATTAAAGGCGTGCGCCACCACGCCCGGCTTTACCCTTGCCCTTTAAATGCTTGATCCAGGGCTGGAGACATGACTTAGTGGTTAAGTGCTTGCCTGTGAAGCCTAAGGACCCCGGTTCAAGGCTCGCTCCCCCAGGACCCACGTTAGCCAGAGGCACAAGGGGGCGCATGCATCTGGAGTTCGTTTTCAGTGGCTAGAGGCCCTGGTGCACCCATTTGCTCTCTCTCTCTGTCTCTCTCTCTCTCTGTGTCTCTCTCAAATAAATAACAATAAACAAAAAAAAAATAAAAATAAATGCTTGCTCCAGAATAACCAGGGAAAACTATCTATGTATCTATCATCTATCAATCAATCATCTATCTATCTATCTATCTATCTATCTATCTATCTATCTATCTATCTATCTATCTATCTATCTGTCATGGTTTTGATATATAGCCCAGGCTGGCCTCAAACCTTCAATTCTCCTGCCTTGGCTTCTCAAGTACAGAGAAGATAGACATGTGGTATCATGGACAGCTCAGAGAAATGTTTTAAATAATGCTACCCCCATGCTCAAATTCTCCCAAAGCTTCCACTTGCAAGAGAGAAGCAAGCTTCACAGAGCTTTCTGTGGCTGCACGAGACACGCTCTTGGCCGCCTGTGATCTTGCCAGCTCTTCCCCTGGCTCCCTCTCCCCCAGCCGCCATCCCCCCTGGCTTTTGCAGGCAGGGCCCACTCTTGCTCCGCGGCCTCTGTATTTGATCTTCCTGTCCGGGGAGGCCTTCTGCACATGCTCACATGCACTCCCTGTTCCTCAGGTCCCGGGGCTGTCTTCTCAGAGGTCTTCCCTGGTGAATCAACTTAGCATCGTGCCCATGCCTCTTCCTGCCGAGCAACCTTTGTCCTTCTTCGATGGCTTCAGTTTTCTCCATGGAGTTTAATTGTGACTCGATACATAGTTATTTGCTCATTCTAATTCTCCACCAGTATGCGCAGTGTATGAGGATGGCGGCTTATTCTGTGCCATATCTCTAGTCCTAAAACGATGAGGACTTTAAAAAGATCTTCTTGAATTTTGTCGACAATCTGGTGGACCAGATGACTGGTTGTCATTGTCTAGGGTGTATTCCCTTTGTTCTCATTCTTCTGTGAGTCTCAGATTAAATGCGGTTTCTTGGTGAGGAATCCTCTATGGTCCATTGTAAAATGACCCCTTTATTACATTTTGTCAGTCTTCTTCTCCTTCCTGTATGATTCAGACCTCGAGCTTTTACAGTATTTGTGTGTTTGTGTGTCTTTTCCATTACATCCTGAGTGCCACGAGAACAAGAACTGTGTTTTGTTTTCTGTTGAGCTCCTAATACCAAGCACAGAATCAGATCCGAATTGGTAGATAGAAAGCCAAGTCACCCTGGAGGTCTTTCCGCTTCCTTGACTCCCGCAGGCTGTTTCTAATTCTACCACAGTGGTCAGAATAGGAATTCTAGCTTGAGAAAATCCTTTTCTCTCAAGAAACTTTTCTTGGCTGGGGTGATGGCTCACACATGTAACGCCAACACTTGGGAGGCTGAGGCAAGGGGACTGCCATAGGTTCAAGGCCAGCTTGAGGTACAGGGCAAGAGTTTATCTCAAAAAGCCAGTTCCTTTGAATAGTGGAGGGGTGGGAAAGGGAGGTACTTTGTATATACCACCGGTGGAGGTGAGATTTCCTTTCATTTTTATCACTAAGGAGGCTGGTGAACATTTACATCATGAAAGTATCTCCGTAAAATAATTCCAGGCCTGATCTGTAATTAAGGAAAAATGTGGGATTTAACTTATCACTGTGCTATTTTTTTTTTTTTTCTAACCAGGTACACATCTAAACCTAAGGAGAAATTAGTCTATGCCACTTTTCTTAAGTGGCCCATGTCTGGAAAGCTGCTTCTTGGAGAACCAAAAGCTACCCTGGGGGCAACAGAGGTAAGGTGGAAATTTTATGGCTGGTTTAATGGTTAAGGTGCTTGCCTGCAATGTTTAAGGATCCAGGTTTGACTCCCCAGAACCTAGACACATGCTTTTAAGGTGACACATGCTCACAAGTGACTCATGTATACAAGATGGCGCATGTGTCTGGAGTTTGATTGCAGTGGCTAGAGGTCCTGGTGTTCCAATTATCTCTCTCTCATTAAAAACAAAGAAGATGGGGGTTGGAGAGATGGCTTAGTGGTTAAGTGCTTGCCTGTGAAGCCTAAGGACCCTGGTTCGGGCTTGATTCCCCAGGACCCACGTTAGCCACACGCACAAGGGGGCGCACGCGTCTGGAGTTCATATGCAGTGGCTGGAGGTCCTGGTGCTCCCATTCTCTCCCTCTCTCTCTCTCTGTCTGCCTCTCTCTCTCTCTCTGTCTGTTGCTCTCAAAAAATAAATAAAAAATGAACAAAAAAATTAAAAAATATATTAAAAAAAGAAGATGGGATTTTATCTCTATTGTTCCATTACATTGCTTGTTCCCAAAGAGAACATAACATGTTTTAACTTCAAGGAGAAACTTCCACGTGATCCTCCAATACGTAATAGGAGTAATGTTAACATGACCTTCAGCAGTGCAACAATAGCAACTGTTTAGCCAAAACTTTAAAAAAATTTTCTTAAGAAAACCGGGCTGGAGAGATGGCTTAGCAGTTAAGTGCTTGCCTGTGAAGCCTAAGAACCCTAGTTCGAGGCTCGATTCCCCAGAACCCACGGTAGCCAGATGCACAAGGGGGCGCACACGTCTGTCGTTTGCAGTGGCTGGAGGCCCTGGTGCGCACGTTCTCTCTCTCTGCCTCTTTTTCTGTCTGTCACTCTCAAATAAATAAATAACAATAAACAAAAAAAATTTTTTTAAAAGAAAGAAAACCGAACTGTAACATAAAGTAACTTCATGCATCTCAGGGTTGGACCAATTCTGGGTTTCATAGTTTTCTAAGCTGTTCCAGCTCTCTGCATGCACCAAAAGGGAGTCTTTTCATAAAACTGCATGTACTTCACTGATACCCTAAACCTAGAACACATCTCAATGAAAGTGAGATGTCATTACCCTACTGTGACAACCACTGTGACCATCTGGTCTGGTATTGGTTTGTCTGGTAGATCTTATGGCTTTTTCTTTGAGAAGTTAATGATCCCTTTGGACATGATTTCCGCATGATTTTCTACTGTTTGTTTATTATTTATACATTTATTTAAGAGAAGGGGGGAGAGAGAGAGAGAGAGAGAGAGAGAGAGAAGACAAGACAAGACAGTAAATGGATGTTCCAGGATCTCTTGTCTCTGCAAACAAACTGCAGACGCATGTACCACTGTATGCATCTGGCTTTACATGGTTATGGGGGGATTGAACTTGGGCTATCAGGCTCTGCAAGCAAGCGTCTGTAACAGTTAAGACCTCCACTGTTTATTTCTTTCTTTCTTTTTTTTTTTTTTTTTGGTTTTTTGAGGTAGGGTCTCACTCTAGTCCAGGCTGACCTGGAATTCACTATGGAGTCTCAGGGTGGCCTCGAACTCACGGCGATCCTCCTACCTCTGCCTCCCGAGTGCTGGGATTAAAGGCGTGCGCCACCACGCCCGGCTTCCCACTGTTTATTTCTAATGCTTGTGCTTGACCAGGCAGAAAGAAGATTATGTTCAAACCTAATGTTAGAGTAAGCTTCCAAGGTGGACATGACATTGACTCTCTTTTTAATCTACGATCTCTTTGGCACCAATGCAATCATTCAGGGGCATGGATTTTATTTTCATATGGATCTGCCTGATAAAGTTTTATGGTTCAAATAACCCCAGCTGATGTCCAGAACTGCTTATTTAAACTCAGTTTAGTATGATCAAGACTGAGGCTACAGAACAGTTACGGCAATCGCTGGTTGAGTCTGTTACGGTCAGCGGAGGCTACCGGCAAAGCTGATGGTAGCGACTGTGAGAAGGGATCCTTTCTCCAAATATTGTGTGAGAACTGGGCAGGCCTTAGTTGAGAACTCCAAGTCATTTTCTAGCCCTCATGCTGTCATCATTTTCCCCACTCCAGCGCTCCGTGCAGCCTTTATGGTTCTCCTATTTCACTTTTCTTTCCCTCTTGAGAGTAACACAAGAGAAATTAAATTGAACAGAAACAGTGTGAATTGCTAAAGGTAAAAAATGAATCCCTGTCTACAGCACTATTTCAGAAACACCCATAGCTTCTTCCCTTGAGAAAGTGGGTGCGTCGAAGTGACACGCATGGAGAATTTGTATGCTTGTTTGTGATTTCAGGTAAAACTACTGGGCCATGGACAGCCACTGACCTGGGCACTTTCAAAGCCAACTGGCATTATGGTACAGCTGCCGCCGCTGACGCCCCATCAGCTGCCCTGTGAATGGGGCTGGAGTCTTGTGCTCACTCGTGTGACATAACGTGCAGCCAAGAGGCCCACGCTGCAGCTTAACACTAGGAAGTGCCAGGTTTCTGTAATTGTTGCGCAGGGAAAAAAAACAATGTAAATTGATCAATACAAATAATGAGGCAATGTAGCCTTCTTTCCATTTCTCCCTAAATTCTTTCCTAAAGTACTTCTAAAGTGTTACCATTTGAGCTTTGCAGTGCAGGCCTCTGTAAAGTCTCTTCCCATTGAGCTCCTTTCCAGCTGGGAACCACAGGTGGAAATTTACTTCAGAGCAGTTAGCAACTGGTGGTGCTATGAACTGAATTCTCCCCACACCCCATGTGCCTGTATTTGGAAACAGAAGTAATTAAGGTTAAACCAAGTCCTAAGTGCAGGGCCCTCATCAAAGAGGATTGGTGTCCCTGGAAGGGACAGATACTCCAACGACGTGAGCACACTGAGGAGAGCCCTGGAAAAGACAGCAAGAAGGTGGCCCTCAGCCAGCCAAAGGCAGAGGTGCCGAAGAAACCAAATCTCTCAACATTTTGATCTTGGACTTTGTGGTTGCAGATGTGTGAGAAAAATATTTTCCCCTTGTTGAATCTACCATGGTGTGCAAGGTTTCTTCTTCCTTTCTTTCTCCCTCCTTTCTCTCTCTCTCTCTCTCTCTCTCTTTCTCATATACAATACAGATATTATCTAATAAATTTGGCTTGGTATATATTTCCAATGCGTCCAGTAACTGTCTTTGTTTTTCCTCTTCTTTCTAAAATGGATCATCTGACTTTTGTTGTTATATTGTTTGGGTTTTTGTTGTGACAAAGTCAGAGCTGTGACAGAGGCAAATTCAAGTCCTGTCAACTGCTTTGATGTAAACACCAGCAGTCAAGATGTTGGCCACATGGCGTCTGAGCTATTGACCGAGAAGGTTAAGCACTTCTGCACTGGAGAGCTCAGAAAAGATGGCGTTTCAGTAGGGCACAGAGGGAGCGCCTTCCACAGGGACATAAAAGAGTTCTTGATTCAGAGTGGAGAATCTGTTAACAGAGATGGTACTGGAGTCACCAATATTCTACGAGGGATCATTTACAGATGAAAATTTTAAACTTACTCAGTCCCCAGCCTGGTTTTCACGGAGAACAGTGGTACAGTCCAGATGTCTATCCATCCTTTCTCACCTGTAAACACTGATTTCGATGTCTAGTGACAAGAACGATTGAGAGAATGTTCCCATGGGCCCCAACAATAAGCCCACCTGCCAGTGGTGGTCTCACAGCGTGGGGAGATGTGATTCAGACCAAGACAGACTCAGGTCCCCCCTTGCTGTGGGTGACTTCTTCAGTTAGATAAGCTGCACTGGCCCTGTGTTTGCTTCCGTGCCTGCCGCAGCCTCATCTGGTCAAGCGACCCTGGGAGGACTGCAGATTCACACTGAAGATCATGTTGAAATGTTCAGTTGTAAATAAAGTTTCTTGGTGGCGGACAGGGAGAAAGAAAAACACTGACAAAAGCTCATGGGTCAAGGATATAGCGTGGTGGGGAAGGTGTGGTGGCAGAAAATATAGTAAAGATAGTTAAAAGCCAGACCTTCCCTTCCAACCAATCACTCCTTTCCCAGAGTTACTAAGAGGCACAACATTGTGCGGCTTCAGTTTCAGTAGCTTTAAAAAAAAATTCATTTATGTGTGTTTGGTGCACCTGGGCCTCTTGCCACTGCAAACAAATGCTAGATACATGTATGACTTTTGTGTCTGGCTTTACACAGGTACTAGGGAATCAAACCCAGGCCAACAGGCTTTGCAAGAAAGCACCTTTAGCCACTGAGCCATCTCTCCAACCTTTGGTTTACTCCTTACACTTAAATATCGAAGGCACACCAAACTAGATTATTGGATTGGACGATCTAGAGGCAGATATTGATCTTTAAATATGACTATCACTAATCAGATTTTTACCTCATTTTGATGAGTGTCATAGGGAAGCAATCCAACTAAATGGTCAGTCTATTCAAATAAATATGAGGAGATGGCTCAGCAGCTGAAGGTGCTTACTTGCAAATAAATATGAATTAGACAAAATTTCACTTTATTTCATATTTTAAAAAAATCCTGGGCTGGAGAGATGGCTTAGCTGGTTAAGCGCTTGTCTGTGAAGCCTAAGAACCCTGGTTCGAGGCTCGATTCCCCAGGACCCACGTTAGCAAGATGCACAAGGGGGCACACATGTCTGGAGTTCCTTTGCAGTAGCTGAAGGCCCTGGCACGCCTATTCTCTCTCTCTATCTGCCTCTTTCTCTCTCTGTTTGTCACTCTTAAATAAATAAATAAAAATAAAAACAACAACAACAGAAGATCATTAAAAAAAATCATGGCTAGATAATCTTCTTGCCTAATATCCAAACAAGAAAAAAATAAATGCTGATACCAGCTTTAGACACATTAATAAAAAATATATTATGTGGCCTGGAGAGATGGCTTAGCCATTAAGGCATTTGCCTGCAAAGCCAGAGGATCCTGGTTCAACTCCCCAGGACCCACGTAAGCCAGATGCACAAGGGGGCACATGTATCTGGTGCTGGTTTGCAATGGTTGGAGGCCCTGAGTGCCCGTTCTCTCTCTGTCTCTTTCTCCTTCTCTCTCTCTCTTAAATAAATAAAAAATACTAATATAGGGCTGGAGAGATGGCTTAGCAGTTAAGCACTTGCCTGTGAAGCCTAAGGACCCCGGTTCAAGGCTTGATTCCCCAGGACCCACGTTAGCCAGATGCACAAGGGGGCGCACGCGTCTGGAGTTCGTGTACAGTGGCTGGAGGCCCTGGTGCGCTCATTCTCTCTCTCTATCTATCTGCCTCTTTTCTCTCTGTCTGTCTCTCTCAAATAAGTAAATAAAAGTAAACAAAAAATATTAAAATACAACACACACACACACACGTGTGTGTGTAAGTTTGCAAAAGAAAAACATTGATCTCCACTTAGGGCCAGGGAGATCGATGGCTCAGCCAGTGAGGTGCTTGCTGTGAAAGGGCCTGAGCTCAGATCCTCAACTCCCATGTAAAAGCTGCTCACAGCAGTGCGCACCGCAATCCCAACAAGGTGGAGGCAGACACAGGACTGGCCAGCACAGCTGAATGGGTGAGCTCTGGGCTCATTGTGAAGCTGCCTTGAAAAAAAAATGACAGGAGCTGGAGAGATGGCTTAGTGGTTAAGGCATTTGCTTATGAGGCCTAAGGACCCAGGTTTGATTCCCCAGTACCCGTGTAAGCCAGATGCAGAAGGTGGCACATGCACCTGGAATTTGTTTGCAGTGGCTGGAAGCCCTGGCGTACCCATTCTAATAAATAAATAAAAAAATTAAAAACATTAAAAAATATGATGGAGAGCAATTGAGGACACCTGAAACTAACTTCTGGCCTCTACGCACATACACATGTGCACACACAACCTCACACACACACATACTTATGAAAAGAAAATCTCTGCTTAGCCACCTCACTAATTAGCTACTGTGTCCTTGCTACAGTACTGACATGCACCCTGCACATCGTTCCCACTATATGTCCCGAAGCTTAGCTGAGGCCTGTGACTGCAGCAGGTGAAATGGTGTTCCTTCACAAGTTAGGTCCACATGGAGCCTCTGGAATGGGATCTCAGAGTCTGTCATTACTGATGTAGCTAAGTACTGAGACAAGCTCATATTGGATAGCGATGGACCCTGAACTCAACTGAGAGCATCCTCCGAGAACAGACCCACACACAATCAGTTATGTTGCTACAAGCCAGGAATGCCTGGTGGCACCAGAATCTGGAAGGGGCAAGGGGCGGGGAGGCATAAGGATCTTCTCCAGAGCTGCCGAGGGAGTAAGGTCCTGCTGCCAATTTGAGTTTTGGATTTCTAGCCACTTTGTTATTAATTAATTTTTGGTTTTTTCGAGGTGGGGTTTCACTCTGGCCCAGGCTGACCTGGAATTCACTAGGTAGTCTCAGGGTGGCCTTGAACTCATGGTGATCCTCCTACCTCTGCCTCCCGAGTGCTGGGATTAAAGGTGTGTGCCACCATGCCTGGCAGTTTCCAATGTTTTAAGCCATGCGGTTAATAATTATTTATTACAACAGGAGATAGGAATTACCAGACTGATGATGTCAACTGAACATGAGTCTCATGATATATAAGCTGATGCTTGAGTGCGAAGAGCTGAAATCTCCAGGATGGGTAAATTGAACGCTGTGGAAACACTAGATAAAAGTGGGGTGTTAAGCCAGGTATGGTGGTGCACGCCTTTAATCCCAGCACTTGGGAGGCAGAGGTAGGAGGACTGCCGTGAGTTCAAGGCCAGCATGAGACTACATACTGAATTCCAGGTCGGCCTGAGCTACATTGAAATCCTACCTTGAAAAACCAAAAAAAGTTTTGTTTTGTTTTTTAATATACCTGCCCCCCCCCCCCATATTGGTTAAGTGTGGTCAAAAAAGCACTAATAGACTGGGGACTTATAATGAAAATCTAAATGAATTCTGTGCCTCTGATTCATACCACCCATGTAATGAAATACACGTTATCCATACAAGAAACACAACTAGAGCACATGTTAGAGTCACAATGTTAGAACCTACGTGACCCCTCTACCAGCCACATTCAGCTCAGTAGAATCACACTGGCAAGTGAGAAAAGGTCTGTCTATGGGAAATCACTGGCAAATAATATAAGTTAAAATGTCCAATTGAGTAGGGGGTAGAGTTAGGGTGACTGGACCCCTGAAGGTGAAAAGAGCAGGAAAATTGTCACTTGCTAAAAATCACAGATGATCTGACTTATCTCTTGCCTACTTCCCCAGACCTGTTTTTCCACAAACAGCCAGGGCCCCTCCTGGGAGGGAGGTCTTTCATGGGATTTAAATATTGTGGTTGGTCAAGTTCAGCCCCTGGGAACTTGGTGCCAGAGCTAACCTCTTTCTGAGACAGTCCCTAGTCCTAACCAACCAGCTGGCCCTCTGGTTCACCTGATCTGGAAGGCAGCCCACCACCCTAAGGTCATAAATACCATTGCAAGGGAGGGCAGGCTCTCTGACCACTTGGGAACTTCAGCTGTGGGTAAGTTTTTCCCTTGGCTGGGCCTGGGCTGGCTTGACCCAGGTCCAGGCTGCAGGGATCCCCTCACCCTTACTCTCCACATGGGCTCCTTTATCCCCTCCAGCTCCCCACATGGCAGGAGCTCCCTGAATTTCCTTTTCTCTTTCTTTCCATGCTTTTTTCCAGGCTCTCCATGTAAGATCTCTAGCCACGTGGGTGCCTTTCTTTGGCTCTGTACTTCCCTCAATAAATATAATAATTTAATAATTATCCTCACTCTTTTTTTTTTGGGGGGGGGTTCAAGGTAGGGTCTCACTCCAGCCAAGGCTGTCCTGGAATTTACTATGTAGTTTCAGGCTGGCCTCAAACTCACAGTGATCCTTTTACCTCTGCCTCTCGAGTGCTGGGATTAAAGGTGTGCAACACCACGCCCCACTCAGCCTTCTTTTTCTTATTCAATTATTCGATTAAAAATTAGAAGTGAGCAGGGAGGCAGAGGTAGGAGGATCGCCATGAGTTCGAGGCCACCCTGAGACTACAGAGTGTGTTCCAGGTACTCTGGGCTAGAGTGAGACCCTACATCCAAAATAAAAGTTAAAAAATTAGAAGTGAACTTAGGGTATGGGGTACAAGGGCTTTCCTGGACCCTTGGCACCCTGTTACATAAGGACATGTATGTATTTATAACCTGTTTTAAATCCCCCTTGAAGTTGATCAAACTAAGCTTCTCAGTCAAGAGAACTCTAATAGTACTAGAGGCAAATTAGTAGCATTGATGCCAACCAGTCAAACCAGTGGCTGCAGCTCTACAGATGCTGGCGATTCCAGGGCCTCACTTTCAGCTGATCACATTTTCTCCTGACAAGGCCAGTCCTGTTCAGTCTCAGAATGTCCATGGGTGAACTGGGTAGACACCACATGCCCTGTCACACACGCATATGCCCGAATTTCCCAAAACCCGATTTGTTCCTTCATTCGATTAGAAAGGATGAGATCACTGTATTCTGTCAAATCTTGAAAAGAAGAACGTGCCCTTGTCACCCTTGTACCTCAGCATGGTTGGCACTGAGCACAGCCAAACTTTAAAGCCCTTCAGTTCCTTTCTGCCTTCTCCTATTTAGTGATATGTCAAGTTGGGCGGGGGGGGGGGACATAAAATGATATTACTGAAAATATATCTAATGCATTGTTGATTCATGACTTATTATTTCTGCCCTTTGAAATACAGATCTATAGACAGATCTGCTCAAGAACGATGAATTATTTACTTTTGCCCTAAAACCAAGTTACAGCACTGGCCTAGGGACTGGCATGCCCTCTCTTCTCCAAAACAGAAGCGCTCAGGGACAAACAGTGAACACTGAAAAGTATCAACTCCACCGAACTGCATTGTATTAAAATAGTTTATTGCAACAAGATATTTACTGTTCTCAAAATCAATACAAAGTAAGTTATTAAAATTATTTACATACAAATGAATAAAGTGGGTAAACAGCATCAAACTTGACTTCAGCCTGCAAATCAATTTGCAACTTTCTCAGGCTTGTTAACAAAGCTCTAGGAAAATTTGCAAAAAAACAGGGAAGAGAAAAATAGCAAAGGGTAGTAAAAATCACTGATTTCTAGAAGAAAAGTCCTCCAGCGAGGTGTATTTGAGACAAATAATTTATTCCTCCAAATGGCAACCTGAGAAAAGTTACCAGAGGCCAGGAAACTTCATGATTAGTTAATAGCATATTTTTCAAAGTTCATGTATAACAGACCTATTTCTCAAACAGATTTCCCTCATTATTAACATCCAAGTATACTGCATTTCATATACGTATAAAAGTATCTACATCAGTTTTAGTCATTTTTGTTCAAATGTCCATGGTGTAACAAACTACAAACAGCTCTGAGATCTGGGCTGCATGTACTACGGTTTAGATGGGCCTGAAACACTGGTCTATTGATGAGATAAAAACATGTATGGAGATGCCAAATAAATCTACTTCATCCTGACATGAAGACTTTGATTAAGAATGAATTTTATTAGGCATTTCACTCTGGGTGCAGATAGCCATCAGTGCTCTGAATGCCAGTGAGTCCCACTGCAGGTTCTCCCAAGGAAAAGTCATTTCTCCAGTTGCTGAGGGGTGCTGAAAGCCTCGTACACATTAGCAGCAAAGTCCTTCACCTGCTCCATCATCAGCAGATCCTAGCAGAGATGACAACGTGACATTACAGTTTGGAAAAATATAGGTAGTCAGAATTCATCTCTATAATCAAACAGTGAGTTTGCCTCTCAGTTTTGTTGTAGATAAGAACAAGAAAAGACCATGTAAGGAAAGAAATGAAAATGTTTACTGATTAGTTTCTTCTGACTTTCTAGAAGCTTTTTTACATGACTTCTGTGGTTGTAGTATGCACATATTTTGCATGTACACATACACAAGCCACACATAAACAAACTTTACAGCAAAGGTTCTTAACCTCCCTTAAGGTATTGTAAATGTCTTCATTAACTTCTAACTGAAATCTAGCATTTCTCTAAATATGAACACAGTATTAAATAGGATGGGTGACTGTGTCTTTGACATTTCTTTTTTTAAATATTTCATTTTTATTTATTTATTTATTTGACAGAGAAAAAGGGGGGGGGAGAGAGAATGGGCACATCAGGGCCTCCAGCTACTGCAAACGAACTCCAGACACGTGCTCTCCCTTGTGCATGGGGCTAACGTGGGTCCTGGGGAATTGAACCTGGGTCCTTTGGCCTTGCAGGCAAATGCCTTAACTGCTAAGCCATCCCTCCAGCCCTTCTTCGACATTTCTATATCATGTGACAGCTCTGGGCATTATCAGAACTCCCATCCCATCTTGTAATTTAATACACCAAGAAGCAATGCTCTACATCATAAATGTGATTGTAAATGTATTTTAAAAACTGTAACTTGTATTTCTTTAAAGATTATATGCAGTGAACTTGAGAAAGGATAGTTCTTCTATCTACACTTGTTGGAGCTGCTTCTGCACTACTGGAAATGTCTCTCAAACAGCCATATGTATATGCTTCTTGTAAGTACCAAAATCATAGTCCTCAAATATTTCAAGGTTTTTTTTTTGTTTGTTTGTTTTCCCCTGAGGTACAGTCTTGCTGTAGCCCAGGCTGACCTGGAATTCACTCTGTAGTCTCAGGCTGGCCTTGAACTCCTGGCAATCATCCTAGCTCTGCCTCTCAAGTGCTGGGATTAAAGGGCGTGTGCCACCATGCCCAGCTGTTTCAGTTTTCTGTTTGTTTTGTGAGACAAGGTCTTTCCAGACTGGCCTCGAACTGCAAATTCTCCTGTTTCAGCCCAAAGTATTGGGATTATATGTGTGTGCCACCATATCTGGCCAATGTTTGAAATTATTCTGAAGTATAAATGAAAACATATAAACTGAAAAACATTTGCATAACTAAAACCAAAAATAATAAATCTGCTGAACAAGGATTGTAAGTCTGAGGTCAGCCGGTTACGTGGGACCTAAACTAGAAAACACAAACACACCTTACTAAACACAGCTGATGGCTACTGAGTCACTGTCCTAAAGTGAACGTGGAACTGTTACCAATCACGCTTCTAGACATTCACCCTGCTTCTATACCTGACTTGCCAGACACGAGGGCTGCCTGCAGAAGTGGAGGAACATACAACACTGACACCTAGGGGAAGCTCAAAGCTCAAGGACAGAAGCCACTGGCCTCACTGACCGTCTCTTCCTCAGTGTAAATGGTCGGTCAGCTCTTCTGCGGGGAAGAAGGATGGCAATGAGGATGAAGAGGGCAGTGAAGGAAACAGAAATATAAGGGACGGAAAAGGAAGAGGCACAATTCCCCTACACCCTTCATCTTCCCAAGGGCACAGCATCTACAGTGGATGCTACACTCCACTGTCGCAGGCACAAGACCGTAAGAAGGTGCCATCTCTACTTTTAGGCCCTAAAGTCTCTTCTTACTGTTATCACAGCAGTTTGTTACTAAGGAATGCTGCAAACAACATAAAAAAAAAAAACAACTTAAAAGTTCCTATGTCAGGAAATAACTGAAAAAATTCAGATTCAAAGTTAACCTTTTAATCAAATTAGTTTTCCTTAATGCATTCCAAAGGAAAAAATAAAAAGATGTAGTTGTGAGTAGGCTAGTGAAAAGCTTAAATAACTCATTGTTCATGTAGCTTTTAGTGAACAGATTATTGATGTCCTGTTAATAGCTATATTTGATCAACTACTAAAATGCTTTACTTTCCACAAAAGTTTCCAGCTTCCCTCAAATTGAGAAACTGGATCATTAATACAAAACATAATGTTACATAAATTCATTGGACTCTAGGATATATCTGAGCTTAACGTATGAACCACAGGTGTTGGACTGCAACATGGGAGATTCTTAACCCTACAAATTTACCCTTAAGCATCTACCACACTCTAAATGTGGTTCCAAGTTTAAAAAAAAAATGTTTAGAGAGACTTTATTATGAAGGGAAGTAAAGAGAGGGCAGTACAGAGAGCTCTTGTCATGAGGAAGGGAAGAGAGGGTAGAGCCCTCCCAAGTCTGTTTTTATTACCTAGCAGAGAATATAATTTTATGTTGGCAAACATGAACACCATTGTTTTCAGTGATTCTTCCAGGCTCCTTACCTGAACGAAATGACTGGGTGTTTCACTGCAAACTGAGTGGATCTGTCCATTTACTATTGGAATTATCTTTGCTAATGGCAAGCTGACACTGGAAAGACTGAAAGAAAAAAAAAAGCATCATATTTCATTATTTTCAGAAATTAGCTCATGGATTAACATTAACATAAAATTAACATTTTAATTACAAAATGATACACAATCATTATTAATACAGCAAGATTTAATAGAAAATCCAATCATAATTTTACCATCTAGAGATAACAACTGTAATTGACTTCATGGAGAATTACTTTTGGTAATTTTATACGTACTTATGTCTTTTTTTTTTTCTTTTGGTTTTCTGAGGTATGCTCGCTCTAGCCCAGGCTGACCTAGAATCAACTCTGTCATCTCAGGCTGGCCTCAAACTCAGGGCAATCCTGCTACCTCTGCCACCCAAGTGCTGGGATTAAAGGTGTGCATCACCATATGGGCCTACTTTTTTTTTTTTAGCACAAAAAATCTAGCTCCCTAAGCATATTCCTTTTGTATTTTTATTATGAACCCTTTTCCATATTTAAAAAAAGTTCTGATTGTTTTGTTTTAATGATTATATGGCAATCCATCCTTTAGCAACCACAAATTTTGTCAGTAGCTCCCTCGAGTGGCCATTTAAGTCCCTGCCTCTGTTTTCTTCATAGAAGTCATTCTGTGGAGGCAGAGAATGACCGGATGAAGGGGATGAATACTGTGAAGGTCGGTAATGCACACGGTCTTCTGACCCCCCTCAGCGTGTGAAGTCGCGCTCCACCTTGCCGTCTTTGCCCACAGAACATTGTCTTTTTCTTTACTTCCTTGTCGGCCTGACAGATGAAAATGATCTTGTGTGTATTTCTGTTAATTCTCAGTACGTTATTTGCCCAGATCACCTTTATTATCATTTGTCAGGTTGAATATCAAAGCAATTATTCTCCATCCCTCAATGGGTTTTGATAGTCCATTGATTATAGTTACAGAACTATTTTAGGATACTTTAAATTTTAATTATCTTAGATATCTAAGTAAAAAATCATCTCACTAGCATATGCTATTTTTCTCTCCCTTTCTAAAACTCATCTCATTTTAAAAAAATAGCATGTGGGCTGGAGAGATGGCTTAGCAGTTAAGGCGCTTGCCTGCAAAGCCTAAGGACCCAGGTTCGATTCCCCAGTACCCATATAAAAGAGAGTAACAAGGTGGCACATGCGTCAAGTTTGTTTGCAGTGGCTAGAGGCCCTGGCACATCCATTCTCTCTATCTGTGTTTCTGTCAAATAAATAAATAAAATAGCATGCATCTTAACTTGGAAAATCAAGTCAGTTCAATTTGTTAATTGTTTGTAAGATAGAAAAATCAAATGGATTTCTGAAGTTTAGTTTCCAAAATTGATCCTTTCTTTGCTTTACTACATTAATAAGACTAAATAAAAGAACAATGCTGAACAAATAAACCAATGTTGACCATCTTTATGTTTCTGAATTTTTTTTTTTTCCTCGAGGTAGGGTTTTGTGCTAGCCCAGGCTGACCTGAAATTCACTATGTAGTCACAGGCTGGCCTCAAACTCATAGCAATCCTCTTATTTGTGCTTCCCAAGTGCTGGGATTAAAGGCATGCATCCTATTCATTTAACTTTAATACACATAACAATGTTTTGTATCTTTGCCAATAGTTGAAAAGCTTAATTCTTTTCTCTTCACATACTATGATGACTAGAACTTCCACAGCACGTTGAGTTACAGGGATGACAGAAGCATGATGCACGTGTTCCTAAGTGTTCAGTATGAAGCTTAAGGCTGCTTGTGAGATAAACATCTAAGATGGGAAATAGCTGGCTGTATACAGAGATGTGAAAGACCTAACGTGTCTGAGAAAAGGCTCAACATGTGACTGAGGAATAAAACTCCAATTCCAAGTAGCAAGTGTAGGTTGTACAGGAAAGGGAAGACAGGACTCCAGGGGCTCAGAAAAGGCAGACTACCAAGGTCTGATGTGGTTGTAGTGTAATTTTTATAATTCTTCAGTATGCAAGATCAAATAATTGTCATTCTTTATTATTACTTAACCATTATCATTCTTTATTATTACTTAACAAATAACTAATGCTTTGCCAGGTGCAGATCATAGTGGAATAATGGAGTCTCTTCAGTTTAGACAGAATATAGGATTGGTCTTCAGCATTTTAGGGTCATATTTAAATTGCTTCAAAAATAAATGCAAAGCGCTGAGAAGATGTCTCAGTGGGTAAGAGCACTTGCTACCCAAACATGAGGGACTACTAGGACCTTAGTCTGACCCCCAGCACCTACATAAGGAGCTGGGCATGGCCACACATGCTTGCAACCCCAGTTTTATGGAGACGAGAGACCAGGGAATTGTGGGGCTGAGTCACCAGCCAGTGTGACTGAAAATGGCAGCTCCAGGTTCATTAAAGACTCCACCTCAAGGAAACAAAGGGGAACAGTGACAGAGGACACCCAGCCTCCCCCACACATGTGCATGGGGTGTCACACACACATATTCATATGCTATTCATACATATACAACACATGCTACATTCAAAAAAATAAACCATTATTTTATGCATCCTATATGCTCATTGTTAATGGCAAATTATTCCTTCCTGAACAGTAGTAAGGGTCTCCCAATATTGGGCACATGCCTTGATATCCAAATTTAAGAATTTTATTAGACACTGCAAATGCACATTACATGTAATTTACTATATCCTCAAATTTAACAGATGAGTTTATAGTCAGTCATCATTGATTTACTATCTATTATTTTCTGGGTGTGATATAAAAAGCTGCAAAACTGATCTCTTGAAAGAAAAGGTCCTAATATGGGACCAAAGGCATTCATGCCATGGTGACAAAGGTGTAAAAAGGTCCTGAGATAACTTCTGGCTATATTAGTCTGCTACGTAGTAGTAGTTGTAATTAACAATTATTAGCAACTGAGCCAAATAAATATTTCCAATCCTATAATATGTACTGAAACTATGTTTAGAGATAATTAAGACAAGATGGTTGAAATATAGCTACAAGAAAATAATTTATTAGATAAGAATCTACAACAAGAATGTTTGGTTATTATGATCACCAAAGTATTGAATTATGTAAGCCAAAAATGGCTAATTATCAGTTTTATATTCTAAAGAAATTATTAAAAAACAATAATTGGCTGGGTATGCCTTTAATCCCAGCACTCGAGAGGCAGAGGTACAAGGATCACTGTGAGTTCAAGGCCAGTCTGGGTCTACAGAGTGAGTTCCAGGTCAGCCTGGATTACAGAGTGAGACCTTACCTCCAAAAAAGCAAAAAAGCAAAGCTGGGCCTGATGGCGCACACCTTTAGTCCCAGCACTTGGGAGGCAGAGGTGGCAGGATCACCGTGAGGTTGAGACCACCCTGAGATTACAGAGTGAATTCCAGGTTAGCCTGAGCTAGAGTGAGACTCTACCTTGAAAATCTATTAAAAAAAAAAAAACAAACAATAATTGGAATTTAGCCTCACGGAAGGGTTTCCACAACTTCAAGATAGTAGCAATGAGGTGCTAAAATTGATTATCTAAATTTCTTTTCATCTGGAACTAAAAAAAAAAAAAAAAAACACATTGAAAGCATCACTTCTTAAGAGCATATATTAGTATTATGCCATATTTACCTGTCATCTTACCTATTTATAGAGTTTCCCTGTTGCAGGTCCTGTTCAGTAGGTCGAAAGAATTCAGCCATGTTGTCTAGAAGTCTACTGAAACCTCTGTTTAAACAGGTATTCAAAACCGTACTGAAGTCTGGACTAGATAAAATAGAAGTATATTATATTTTAGATTCCCAATGGAAAAGGAAATAAATCCAGTAATTATGGATTTACCTATGAGAATCAATAAGTTTTTATAGTCTGAAACACTGTACATATTTATCATGGAGCCAATTTTTCAAATTGAAAAATAAAAATGAGCTTACTGTTTAAGAAAACACAAAGAGAGTCATCAATTTTTGGCAAGCTCAAATCTGAACCATTTTGATATTAAGATTTTCAGGCTCCTTCCTTACACTCCATTAGTGCCATGGAGACACTGACAACGAGTACACTCAAGAATGCCATCGCAGTTAGAAAATGCTCAGTGAAGTTCAGCTTTCCTCATCCGAGTGGCCACTTCCTACTTACCTGGGGCTTTCTCTAAGGGTTCGAGCAGTGTTGAGTTAGAAGCCAGGTGCCACGACTGTGCTTGTTTTAGTGCACAAGGCACAGCCATGAAGTATCACCACAGTACAGTTTGAGAACATTCCTCTCCTTTTATGCCCCAATGCAGACAGCTCCTACCCGATCCCTGACCCCAGCTGACACTAACTCTTCTATACGTTCCTGGACATCCTATAGGAATAGTCATACAATATGTGCTCTTTGGGTCGGCTTGTTTCTCATAGCATGCTTTTAAGGTTAATCTATGCTGTAGCATATATCAATAGTCTGCTCCTTTTAAAAATATTTTATTTATTTCCAAGGAGAGAGAGAGAGAAGAGAGAGAGAGAGAGAGAAAGAATGAACAAACCAACCTTAGCACATCTTGCTACTTGCAAATGAACTCCAGATGCATACACCTCTCTGTGCATCTGGCTTTACATGGGTACTAGGGAATTGAACATGGGCTGTTCGGCCTTGCAAGCAAGTACCTTTACCCACTGAACCACCTCTCCAGCCCTGAGTTTGCTCCTTTATATTGCTAACTATGATCATATATAAGACTATATGTACTTAACTTCCTCCCTTCTTCCCTATCATTGTCAACATCATTTAACATCACTTCCTTGTCCTCATCTCACTTGACCTTTTAGGAATATTTGACCCAACTAACCATCCTCCCAGAAACTTTTCCAGTTGTATTCCAAAACCAACCAGCCTCCCTCTCTACCTCCCATCCATCCATCCATCATCTGTCTGTCTGTCTGTCTATCTATCTATTTATCTATCTATCTGTCCATCATCTTCCCCCCTTCATTCTTTTGTTTTTTCTTCTATTTCAGTCTTCCCTGCTGGCTCTTTTTTCCTTTCCAAAACTAAATGTTTTATCAACTAGCCCTCTTTTAGTCTCTACCTACTCCTATGATGTGGCTTTAAATAGCACATATAATAAATAGATATATAAATATCCTATCTGTGAACTCATCTTGAGCTCCATATTTATATATTTCACTGTTGGATATCGTGTAAACTTCTCAAAAATGGTCAAAATATAAATGCAATTCTTACTTCCCCTGGAAAATGCTGTTTAAAGGAAAGATAGAAGAATGAAATTGAGCTGGGCATTGGTGGTGCACACCTTTAATCCCAGCATTTGAGAGGCAGAAGAGGTAGGAGGATTACCATTAGTTCAAGGCCACCCTGAATTTACATAGTGAATTCCAGGTCAGCCTGAGCTAGAGTGAGACCCTACCTTGAAAAACCAAAAAAAGAAAAAAAAAAAAAGATTTTAAGAGGAAATGATCTGACATGAAAGAAAGTAGAATTATTACACCGCAAGAGAAGCAATGAAGCTGAAGGATTTCAAAGAAGTCTTGATCAACAGCGTCAAATTAGAGAAAGGACAAATGAGATGGGTGTTACATATTTCCTGGATTTGGCAAAAGATGACTGATAATCTTTCTTAGAACTTAATGGGGTGGTGTGGTGAAGATCTAAATAGAGAAAGTAGAGACGGCTCCTGTAGAAAGACAAAGACCTTGAATTTCATGAAGTCAGGCACCAAAGTCAGAGCTTGGTCAGCCTTATTTTATTTAAATTATAAAAAGTTATTATAAGAGGACAGCATTTTTTCAGAAAATGAAACTAGTGAAGATGGGCTTAAATGATCCCAGGAGGCTCCCACGATTTCTAATTTAAAAGGGGCTTTGATATCTCTATCACTGTAAGTGGGTAGGACAGGTGCTACTACCATGTTTCAATGATACAATTACTTCAGGCAAGGTAGGAGGATCGCCGTGAGTTCGAAGCCACCCTGAGAATACATAGTCAATTTCAGGTCAGCCTGGGTTAGAGTGAAACCCTACCTCAAAACAAAACAAAACAAAACAAAACAAAACAAAACAAAACCTCAAAGAATTTTGGTAGTTTGGCCACAGTTACATAGCATTAAATAAAACAGGAAACTTTGAATCTAGGTCATGTGGTCTTCAAATGCATAGTCTGGTACTTTTTCCACTTTTTACCTTCTGGTTCTCTTTCGGATCATTCAAAATAGTAATTCCAAATTTAGGGAAGTAGTGGAATTTTTATCAGTCAAAGATTTTGGGAGCATTAATTACTGTTTAGCAGGTTAAGGGTATGTGATGTAATACGTGTGAGTGTGTCACAGGCAAGCACAGGCTTGCGTACCGTTGAGGCCCACCAGCTCTTCCTGTCTCTCAATTTGGCATTTGGTGACCTTAAGTTGGTAGCCCAAGTGCTACAATGGCTAAACTTTCAGCTTCTGCACTTTTCCTTTTATTTGTTTTGCTTCAATGTTGTTTGGAAGCCATTTACTAGTACACACTGGGTACAAGAGAACTGCCATAGAAAGCTTCTTTCAAAATGTACACACCCGCCATTCCTCAGCCAGCGTGTCAGGACTCAGGAAAGTGAATGTGCACCATGCTTTCCTTAAGCCTCTGACTCCTTCCACCTTAGAGAAGCAAGAAATAGATTCAATGTTCACACCATATTATGTTGAATATATTGTTCGAAAAACATTTGAAAATGCTCTTAAAGTGCAGACAAAACACAAGCACATTTACATGTGGTCTACATACCTTTCCAACATGTCTCTGGTCTCATTGAGGAGTTTAATAGTGGTAATATCCCTGGGAGAAAGCCCACAAGCCTATAAAATTAAAATTCCATACTTCAGATCTTCAGATAGCATCACAAAGTCATGAATAAACCAATCACATTCAGAAATTCAAGAGCCTGGGAAATGTGAAAGTTCATGTTCTATCAATAATCAAAATAGGTATAAAGGTTTGCACAAGTAAACAGTACTAAAACATGAATCAAAAGCATGCTTTGGGGCTGGAGAGACTGCTTAGTAGTTAGGGCGCTTCCCTGCAAAGCTAAGGGACCCAGGTTTGATTCCCAGGACCCACATAAGCCAGATGCACAAGGTGGTGCATGTGTCTGGAGTTCGTTTGCAGTGGCTGGATGCCCTGGTACACCCATTCTCTTTCTCCCTCTTTCTCTCAAATAAAGTAAAACACTTATATATATAAGTATGCTTTGTAAGGTCTTTGTGTATTTGGTCCTTCCTGAATAAGTTTTTAGCATCTCTAGACAAAGAAAAAAATAGGTATTAAGAGTGCAAAGGTCTGTTTTTTATTTCATCTTTGAGAAATTTTATCAGGATATGTTTGTTTGTTTGTTTGTTTGTTTGTTTTTCATAAACCTGATCTGAGCACTGGGTGTCCTTTTAGTCTAAAGTCTTGGGTTTTCATTCATCTGAGCAGGACTTGGGCTCCCACTGCTTTCCTCACACATTCCCGTGGATCATTTCTTGTGTGCACCACTGCAGAACAGGCGCCAAAAGCTTTGTAAAATTCTCCTTCTTCGTTTCCTTGAGATTCTACTTTGAAGGACATTTGCTCTGGTTTCGTTTAGTGACATATTCACTGCCCTCTCCCTCCTTCCTGTAGTATGTACTCCCTGTGTACAAGCTGGCCTCGCAGCGCTGACCCTTTTGCCTCAGCCTGCCGAGTGGGCCACTAGGCCTGGCTCCTTCATAATTCTGTCCCACGTGTACTACACAGGTTCCTTTCCACTCTTTGAGTCACAGGCTGCCTTTCATGGTTTATAACTTCTAATCGTGTCTACTCATAAATGCCTCTCAGCATGGAGTCTGTAGGCAGGGAAAAGAAGGTGTTCTAGTCTACAGGGCACAGAGGCTTCTGTATTCTAAGGCTTTCCCAGTTGATAAGTGAGAGCAATTCTTCTTCCAAGGACAGAATGGGTTGAATCCAGCTAATAAATAAATAAAAAATAAAATAAAATACATTTATTTAAAAATGAGCCACGTAACTTGCAATTTGGCAGTCTTATTTTTCTTTTTCCTTCTGCATGCGCATGTGGTGTGTCTGTGTGGAGGTCAGAGGTTGGCATGGAGTGTCTTCCTCAATTGTTTGCCACTTTACTTTTTTTTAAGTTTATTTTTATTTTTCTAAACTTTATTTTATTTATATGAGAGATGGAGAGAGAGGATGGGCACGCCAGGGCCTCCAGCCACTGCAAACAAACTCCAGACACGTGTGCCCCCTTGTGCATCTGGCTAACGTGGGTCCTGGGGAATCGAGCCTTGAACCAGGGTCCTTAGGCTTCACAGGCAAGTGCTTAACCGCTAAGCCATCTCTCCAGCCCCTTGCCACTTTACTTTTGAGGAAGGGTCTTTTGCTTAACCTTTGCTCACTGATTCAGCTAGACTATTTGGTCAGCGAGCTCCAGGGCACCCTCTGCCTCTGCCTCTGCCTGCCCAGCACCGGGGTTACAGGTGTGAGCCAGGCGCCGCAGATCTGAACTCTGGGCCTCATACCTGCTTGGTGAGCACCTTATCACTTGAGCCATCTTCCCGGGAGCATTTTTAAAATCTTGATCAACAAATAACTTATATAACAATTGTTCAGGACAGGCCAGGGTTGACAACAAACTTAGATGATAGTATCTTTGTTTCTCAACTGGATGGCTGTAACTTCCTTCAGGCCATTCTCCTATCACCATTTATTGGTAAACATAGATTTGGGGCGAAGAGATGGCTCAGCAGTTAAAAGTGCTTGCTAGCAAAGATGCGTGCCCAGGTTCGATTCCCAGCACTCATGTAAAGCCAGACACAAAAAGTGGTGCAAACATCTGGGGTTCATTTGCAGTGGCAGGGGAACCTTGTGCGCCTCCCCACAAATGTGCAAATCAATAAATAAAAAATAGATGAATAAATGAATAAAACATCCTCTATCTCTCTGTTCTCCCATTCTCCCCTTAACAAACATAAAATAAAAGCAGATTTGAATGTAGACTGTAGCACTGGTCTCATTAGAAGTTCAGGCTTCTTATGCAGCAGGCGTACACAGCTTTTCAGGATCTGGTCCCTGTGCGATCTTCCTCTAGGTCCTGCTACGTACGCTATGTATATATAATTTAAATAGCTCCAGCCACACGAACTGAATTTGTCTTCTAAGTTCCCCAA
Source organism: Dipus sagitta (assembly GCA_036346955.1). Classification (NCBI taxonomy): domain Eukaryota; kingdom Metazoa; phylum Chordata; class Mammalia; order Rodentia; family Dipodidae; genus Dipus; species Dipus sagitta. The sequence goes on along the minus strand of CM070778.1, from coordinate 118,458,844 downwards.
GCATAATGAACATGTCTGCCTCATGTTACTGCTGTAGCAGTGTATGTCACAGAGCCTGTCATTTAAGTGTGACTCAAGAAAAGCTTGCTAAGCACCCAAAATTTATAGCGATTCTAACTAGAAATCAGCTCTAAAATTAACAAGGTATTATGTAAGTTACTGAAGTGTAAGTCTTTCCATCACTTACTTTTCAAGAGACCAGGTGCCACATTTAGAAAAAAATGAAGAAGGGCCGGGCATGGTAGCACACTCCTTTAATTACAGCACTGGGGAGGCAGAGGTAGGAGGATCACTGTGAGTTCAAGGCCACCCTAAGACTACATAGTGAATTCCAGGTCAGCCTGGGCTAGAGTGAGACCCTACCTCGAAAAAACCCATCAAGTAAATAAAAGAAAACACAGGATGACTGCTTTGGTTAAATGGTCATGAATTGCGCACCTGAGCTGCTAATGGCGTTTCTTCATCTGGCATCATGTAGTGACATAATAAGGACTTGGATCCATCTCTACTAATCCAAGAAGAATTATGCTGCTCAACTACACTTCTGATCTCTTTTAGTTTTTGCTCCAAGTCCAGAAGAGACAAAGAATGTTTAAGAGAAACACTAGAAATAGAGAAAAGAGAATCAGATAAGCACCCTACGAAACACCACCCTCCTTTCTTAACAGGTTACCATGTGAAATCCTGAAGCAGCTGGACTAGAATGGATTGAGAAACCAACCACTAATCAAGCCAAGAAACACCTTGATATAGATTTCATAAGAAAATTCCCACTATAATTATACACACTCTTGCCATAAAGAGATAAAACCTTCAAAGGCAGATCTTTAAAGGAGATTTTTGTGTTTTAATTTCATGATTCAAATACTTCTAATTTGTTTGGAAACCAACCAATAAACAGTAAAATATAAAAGTTCCCTCCAGTAAGGTGGATACTGACAAGGCAGGAAGTCTATAGCACAATACCCAGGGTTGGTGTCTGTGTAGATTACAAAGAGTTTCACAAACTACCATTGTCTAGTCACTGGCTTCTGCCTACTCTTTGCTATACTGGGGACTGAAGCCAGGGTCTCATGCATGCTAGGCAAATGTTCTATCACTGAATATATCCCTAACATTTTCTTACTTTTGAAAATTTTTTAGAGACAGGATCTCATTAAGTTGTCTAGACTGGCCTTGATATGATTTACAGCCCAAGCAAACCTTGAACTTGTAATCCTCTTGCCTCAGACTCCTGAGTAGCTAAGATGACACCTGTGCTACCATGTCCTGCTCTAATTTTATAAATACATATATTTACCAGAATCAGGAGATCAAAAAAGTCAAAGGAAAATGGCTTACCCTCCTAAAATCTTTTGTACAGCATGCTTAATCACAGTGACCAATTCTGTGAGACCTGTTATTAAGGGGAAAACAAAATTAATGAGGCCTTAAAAACACACTCCTCAATAATGCAAATCAGTGCTAAGTATACAGGCCACCAATGAGCATCTCACCATCTCCAAGGAGGTGCTGGATACTTGATAAATACTGCTGCTGGACATCAGGGGGAGCAAGAACGGTCTGCACACAATATGGACAAGGGCAAATTAGCTCGGCGTCTACTAGTAAATAAGTAGTATCAGGAGTATAGCTAAGGCTGGGAGCTTACAGGATCTAGAATGATAAGAACATTCTCTTTTTTGTGTGTGTCTTTTCGAGGTAGGGTCTCGCTCTAGCGCAGGCTGACCTGGAATTTACTATGTAGTCTCAGGGTAGCCTTGAACTCAAAGCAATCCTCCTACCTCTGCCTCCCAAGTGCTGGGATTAAAGGCGTGCACCACCACTCCTGGCTAAGAACATTCTTTACTACACCAAGAAGTCTACTTTTCAAAGATAAGAATAATCACAATGCTCTAAGTCCATAAATCAACAGTAAAGTACAATTTCATAGAAACTCACCAGAATTTATACTATTTACTTAAACTTTGAACCTATTAAGAGAGCAATATATTTTTAAGACTTTTAATCTTACCGTGCCATTTTTGCCAACTGCTGCATTATCCAGATAAATATATCCACCGATTATGTTTAACTGGACCCGCAAGAGAACAACCAGCATACAAGTGCTGTACACAGCCACGATGCTTCTCGTGAAACCTTCCGAGAGAAAGAATCCCTTTGGCAATGTTACCGAAACACTGAGACATGTGTAAAATCATGAGTCATCCCTATGACTACTTAAAAAAAAATTTGTTCATTATTTATTTATTTATTTGAGAGCAACAGACACAGAGAGAAATGCAGATAAAGAGAGAGAGAGAGAGAATGGGTGCGCCAGGGCTTCCAGCCACTGCAAACAAACACTAGACGCGTGCGCCCCCTTGTGCATCTGGCTAACGTGGGTCCTGGGGAATTGAGCCTTGAACCGGGGTCCTTAGGCTTCACAGACAAGCGCTTAACCACTAAGCCATCTCTCCAGCCCCCTATGACTACTTTTTATAAGGTGACTTAAAATATATTTATAACTGAACCAAATACAAAATCATATCAATTCAAAATACTCTGTACTTAACAGATCTTATAATTTGTTAAGTGATCGAGGTATGATATTCCTTCTTTTTTTTTTTTTTTTCTCCCTCTCTTCTTTCTTTCTCTTTGCTTTGAAATAGGGTCACAAAATGTAACTCAAGGCTGGCTTTGACTCATGATTCTCCTGCCTCAGCCTCCTGAATGCTGGGGTTATAGGTTTGTATCATGAGACTCAGCTAGGTATGATTTCTTTTTTCAATTTCATTTTTTTTTTTTTTTTTTTGGCTTTTTGAGGTAGGGTCTCACTCTAGCCCAGGCTGATTTGGAATTCAATATGGAGTCTCAGGGTGGCCTTGAACTCACGGCAATCCTCCTACCTCTGCCTCCTGAGTGCTGGGATTAAAGGCATGTGCCATCATGCCCGGCTTTTCTCAATTTCATTAAAAAAAATATTTTTATTTATTTGTAAGCAGAGAGAAGTAGAGAGAAAGAGATAGAGAGAATGGGCACGCCAGGGTCTCCAGCTACTGCAAACGAACTCCAGATGCATGCGCCCCCTTGTGCATCTGGCTTTACATAGGTACTGGGGAATTGAACCTGGGTCATTAGGCTTTATAGGCAAGTGTCTTACCTGCTGAGCTCTCTCTCCAGCCTCTAATTTTCATGACCATAAAAAAGTCAAGTTTGGGGTTGGGGAGATGGCTTAGTGGTTAAAGGCACTTGTTTATAAAGCCTGATGGCTATGGCCTAATTCTCCAGTACCCATGTAAAGCCAGACGCACAAAATGGGACATGTATCTGGAGTGTGTTTGCAGTGGCAGGAGGCTTTGGCATGAGCGCTCTCTCTCTCTCTCTCAAATAAATAACATATAAAATATTATTAAAAAGTTAAAAATTAGGTTTCATTTTAGTTTTTTCAAACAGATTTTTTTTTGTTTCCCTCACTCCTTTCCTCCTTTTCCCTTGTGCCCGTCCCCACCACAGCCTCCTTTCTGCTTTCATAGTGCATGCCACTGCCACTTTTTGTCCTTTCCTGTCTTTCTCATCTCCAGTTTCTTAAAATAATAACCAATAAATCCTACTGAATGAAGGAGTTGCATGTTGTAAGCTGAGAAAAGCAAGCAAGGAGCCTGTGGATGTGCCCTGGTAGGATGTGCTCGTCTAGCACGCACGAGGCCCCGGATTCCGAGCCCAAGGGTGGCGTGGGGTAGAGAAACGTGACCTAAGAAAGGATGGACGGCAGTCTTAGAGCGCAGGCAGCCAGAACAGAGCGAAGAGAAAAGGACTGAGCTTGAAGGAGCTGCAGCCTCCAAACAGCACGCAGGGGAGGAAAAGCCCAGTAAAGGACTAGAAGAAGATCAGAAAGACAGGGAAAACTCTGGAACTAGGTTTTCTAGCAGCAAAATATTGTGTTCAAGACAGAAGAAAGCAGAGGTGTTGACTGATGCCAAGCGGGGTAGCAGGAGGGTGATGTCTCAATGGACTTGGAAACACAGAAGTCACTCCTGAGGTCTGTTTGGGTGGAGACAGGAGCAGAACCCAGGTTGTGGTTCCAATGAGTGATGGTGAAGAAGTGAAGTGAATGTAGAAATCGCCAGTCATAGAGAATGTGAGAACAGGCAGCAGCTGAAAGAAAATCCAGGACACCAGAGAGGTTTAACTTGTTTTCAAACAGACAAGACCAAGCATTCTTCAGGTGATAAGAACTAGATGAATAAGCCAGGCATGGTTTAATCCTGGCACTCATGGGAGGCAGAGGTAGGAGAATCACCATGAATTAGAGGCCACCCCGAGACTACATAGTGAATTCCAGGTCAGCCAGGACCAGAGTGAGACCCTATCTCAAAAAACCAAAAAACAAACAAACAAACAAAAAAAGGAATTAGATGAATGGACGGGGCAACACAGGAAGGATTGCTAGCAGGAAATGTTGAGACAGGTAAAGCTACACAGGGAGCACGGAAGCTCTTTGGCTCAAATATAATGTTAAAGGTATCGGGGTGGGGTGATTACTCAGTGGTTAAGGAGACTGTCTGCAAAGGCTACTGGCTTGGTTTCGATTCCCTAGTGCCCCCGGAAAGCCAGATGCACAATAGTGGTACGTGTGTATAAGGTTTGTGGTGGCCAAGAGGCCCTCGCACGCCCACATGCATGCTTTCTCTCTCTCTCCCTCCCTCTCTTTCATATGCATGCACACATAAGTAAATAAAAACTTCTTAGAAAAGATACCAGTACCTAACAGGTATATGGAATCTAAGACTTTTTTTTTCTTTTTTCTTTTGGTTTTTCGAGGTAGAGTTTCACTGTAGTCCAGGCTGACCTGGAATTCACTATATAGTCTCAGGGTGGCCTCGAACTCATGGTGATCCTCCTTCCTCTGCTTCCCAAGTGCTGGGATTAAAGGCATGAGCCACTGTGGTGGTTTGAATAAAATAGATGGACCCCAATATATTCAGTTGTTTATTTGTTTGTAGTTTGCATCTGCAGCCACCTGGCTGGAGGCAATGTCACTGGGTGGATTTTAAGGTGTGGTGGTGGGTTTCAGATTTCAACCTCAAGATGCACAAAGTGTGCCTAACAGGAGTTCCTAAAGTGTGCTGTGGATTTTGGCTTTTAGGCTTGTGCTTCTCTCTCTCTGCTTGGACCTGTGAAGACAGGCCAGCTTCTTCTGCCATTATGGAACTTCCCCTGGATCTGTAAGCTTCAATAAATATCCCTTCCTCCATAACTGTGCCTGGTCTGGAAGTTCATCTCAGTGAACCTGAAGCTGTCTGCTATAGAACTTGGTACCAGGAGTGGGGTGAGATGAACCTGACCATGTGGATGTTGATCTTCTGGAACCTTTGTTTTGGAGGAATAGGCATGGATTTGGTGCTTGCAACTGAAGATGCCTTCTGGAGTGGTAAGCCAAGTTTTATGGACTATTCTGATGAGAGTCTGAGAATGCTAAGTGCAGACAGCACTGAAGTTCAAGGCTTGGCTTATGAACTTTCTAAGGGGAAGGAAAGACTGCAGAGGACTTTGTTGGAACTGGGCCACTGGCATAAGGGCTGGCTGCGTCCTGCTGCCCAGGCCCAGAGAATTTGATCAAGGTTAATTTTGTAATGGACTGATGTGCTTGGCTAAAGATATTGGACTGAGAGATTTAAGATTTTAAGCTGTAAAACCTCAAACAAGTTAAAATTTATTGGCACAGAGATTGGTTTTAGGTTACTGAATCTGCTATTGTCAAACACATTAGCAATCTTAAAGGAAGATGGTCCAATTGCTTTACCATGGAAAAGATGCCTGAGGAAAGACTATCATAGAAATGCAAACACTTTTGGAAAGAGTTGACTGGAGAAGGAACCTGCTCTTCAAGGCTATGATTTGTTTCGTCCCTGAATTAAGAATATGGCTGTGTCCTGAACAACTGGTATTGGTTTCAGAAGCATGAAAAATGCATGGAGTGGCTGTGAATTGCACATGCTTCCAGGAGCTGCTGCTAAGATGTGGCATGAGGTAGGGCCTGATGCCCTGATAGGCTGAAAGAGCCTTTGGAAAATGTGAGGAGTGGTCACGAATTGCACATGGTTCCAGGAGCTGCTGCTGAGATGTGACATGAGGCAGGGCATGATGCCCTGATAGGCTGAAAGAGCCTTTGGAGATGGACCGTGGTTTGCATGAAGACCTCAAGATGTTATGGATATACCAGGACTATGCAAGTGCTACCATAGAGCACACTGTTGGCCTGAAATGGAAGTGTTGCCTGCTAGTCTGCCCAGCTGGAGGGGCGGAACTGGAAAATCTGGAGACTGTCAGTCTTTGGTTGTATTGGACTTGAACTGCAAAAGTTTGATGTTTGTTTGATGGTGGTTGAGTTTGCATTGTTTTAGTCTCTCCTTGCTATGCCTTATACCAGTTGAAAATATTTACTCTGTGCCTTTATATGTTAGAAGTGTTTAACTTGTTTGATTTTACAGGTCTTAATATCTTAAATTGGTTGAGACTGTGGGGACCTTTGAAATTAAACTGAGTACAATTTACAATGTGTGATGGTTATAAATCTATTGGGGGCCAGGGGCAGAATGTGGTGGTTTGAATAGAATAGATGGCCCCCAATATATTCAGTTGTTTATTTGTTTGTAGTTTGCATCTCTAGCTACCTGGCTGGAGGCAATGTCACTGGGTGGATCTTAAGGTGTGGTGGTGGGTTTCAGATTTCAATCTAAAGATATGCAAAGCGTGCCTAACAGGAGTTCCTGAAGTGTGCTGTGGATTTTGGCTTTTAGGCTTGTGCTTCTCTCTCTCTGCTTGGTCCTGTGAAGGCAGGCCAGCTTCTTCTGCCATTATGGAACTTCCCCTGGATCTGTAAGCTTCAATAAATATCCCTTCCTCCATAACTGTGCCTGGTCTGGAAGTTCATCTCAGTGAACCTGAAGCTGTCTGCTACAGCCACCATGCCCGGCTTAAGACAATTTTTATAGTAATATCTTATAAACAACAAAAACATCGTCACCACCACCACCATTCACTGAGTACCATCTATGAGCTGATGTTATGCCTGCAACCTAGGAACTCTATGAGGCAGATAAAGAAGAAGCATTCACATATTACAGTATAAAAATTTCCCTTTAAAAGTAAGTAGCTCATAGGTGGACTACAGAATGTGTAGACTTACTTATTATCTTTAGGTCTTCCCATATTTCTAGCTTGTTTGACGGCCTAAAAGAAAAAAAATAGACAATATGAAAATACCAATCTATATAAATTAAACCATAGAGACTGTATTTCATTGAATTTGCAGCATGGTTTTATGTTTTGGAAATGGCCACATGCAGTGTGAAGCAGATTTGGAGACCCCATAGAGCAGTGAGGATGAACTGTGCGTTGCAGTGGAGACCCAGTGGAGATGCTGGGACCATGAGATGGTTGCTAAGGACAGCTGCTGGCCCCGATGAAGTTTTCCAGGACTGTGAGTAACCTAGCTGGAGGGGCACAATTGGAATGCCAGAGACTTGTTGGTTACAATTATCGGACTTGGAGACTTGTCACTGACTAGAATTGCTGAACTTGGAGCTACAGAGTTTGATGTTTGCCCTGTTTAAATCTTGTATTAGTTGAATATTTCTTTGCTATGCCCAATGCCATCTTTTGCAGTGTGTGAATGTTTATTCTGTGCCATTATGGTTTTTTGAGGGGAGTTTTTGGTATTATGGCTCAGTTAAAAGACCTTGGATTATGGGGATGTGTGAACATGCGTTTAGGTTATTTTGCTATCAATATGTAGAAGTCACTTAAACATTAAATGTACCTTTATAAGTATGTAAGATAGTTCTGTGGTTATAAAGTCAAACTGATATAACCTAGTACATTAAGAAAGCATGTTTCCATCCCCCTTTATTCTTTCCCTTAGTCATATGTGATTATTAAAATGTGCTTTCACTTTCTACTGCCTTTCTTTATATAAGAAAATATGTATTATTCAATATATTAATTTTGGCCCCTTAAATAAATATAAATGTACCATATAATTTTATTTCTTAAAAATAATAAGGCAATATGCTCTGGAAATTAGTCAGCAGCAGTATATGGGCATTGCTCATCTTTTAAAACATATTTGAACTGTAATATAGTACTTGGGTGTATGGATGTATTATGTGATACAAACCAGGGCTTCTCAGAGAACCTATGTGAAGGAAGGACGAGTTTTTCCCCTTCTTTTCTAACTTGTCACAAATATTTCTGTCACTGGTATTATATTTTAATCAGCTTAAACAACTCCAGCATATAAATCCAGTGTTATTTTGTAAAGTAGTCTCTGAATACAGAAGATATTTCAGGCTGGAGAGATGGTTTAGCAGTTACGGTGCTTGCTGGCAAAGCCAAAGTAGCCAGGTTCAGTTCCCCAGTACCCACATAAAGTCAGATGCAAAAGGTGGCAAACATGTCTGGAGTTCATTTGAAGTGGCTAGAAGCCTTGGTGCACCCATTCTCTCTATATATACATGTATCTGCCTCTTTCTTTCTCTCTTAAGTAAATAAATAAAAAAAATGTTTAAAAAAAATTTCAAGGAGGACTGCTTGTCTAGCACATGGAAGACCCTGGGCCCAACCCCCAGTACTACAAAAGAAACAAAAAGAAAGTATTTCAAAACAGGGAAAAAATGATAGTAATAAGAAAACCCCTTCAGAAAAATGATAAGATGCTTAATATATTCTGAAGGTAGAATCACTATCATTTGTTGCTGATGAATTAAATGTAGAAGGTGAAAGAACAAAAAAAAATTCAAAGAAAATATCAAGATTATTAGTTTATTAGTTTACTTGTCTAAGCATTGAATTTCTGTTCACAAAATGGTGATAATATTCCCCCCTCCAAAAAAAAGTACTGTAAAAATGACACGGGAGCATTTACTTATGGGAGGTACAAGCGTCAGGCCTGGAAGACTCTGGAAACAGTACTTCCTTCACCCTTGCTATTGGGACGCTGCTAACAGGCAAGCAAATACTTCAGTAAGGTCTCACGATAGATGTACTTAGTTTTGGGTATAGAGCTGAGTAGTAAAGTCAGTACCTAGCAAATATTAAGGCTCTGGGAGTCAATCCCAGTACACACATACGCTCTCCTGTTCATCAGAAGCCATTTGTTTCTGAAGTCTTCTCAAACAAGCACAGAATCCTACTATAGTACCTTGGTGCATACTGCTTGCCATACATGAAGTTATTTATGTGAACTGTCATGATAATATATATTAGTAGGAGGATATGCTCATGTTACATTTGTATCTCATTTTCTTTGTGATTTATCATGTAAATTTATGTGCCTAATCCATTTTAAAATATAATAAAATGCTGTTGCACTGCAGACAGTATAAGAAAAACAATACTGAACATCAATTTTGTTAGCTTCATAGCTCTGATTCTGTAATAATTCCATAAGCACACAATAATTACACTTCTGGAAAGCGTCACAATGATATATTTACATGAAAAACAATGTACGCACACCTTGCTCTGAATGATGTGTAATGATGTAAAGCTTAAGTAAACAACAAAGCACAGACCCTGTGAAACGATTCTGTTACGTCTATGCATCATAAGCTTTAATTATAAAGAAAAATAAAGACACAAGGACTTTTGAAAAATATTTTAGTTCATTCTAGAAACTTTATGTACATCCCATGAATAAAAAAAGTGTTATAACTTGAACTTACCTGTTTTTCAGCAAAGCTGTGAGGCTCTCGGAATTGAGCTGCTGCATCAAGGCCTCTCTCAGAGTGGGAAGCATGGACAGCACTGCAACAAGACACACTGTTAAAAACTATTTTTATTTCACACACACACACACGGTGCACCAGGGCTTCCTGCCTCTGCAAACAAACTCCAGAGGCATGTGCCACTTTGTGCATTTGGCTTTGTTTGGATACTGGGGTATCAAACCCAGGTCTGCATGCTTTGCAAGCAAGTACCTTTAACTACTGAAAAATCTCTCCAGCCCCATAAAACGGAAGTTTTTAAAGCTCAAATGTGGCTGGGGAGATCGCCCAGTGGGTACCAATGCTTGCGCACGTGTGACTACCTGGGTTCAGACCCCAGATCGCACGCGAAGCTGGATGCAGTAGTGTTCATGTAATCCCAGGGGCACTTCCAGTGAGACGGGAGGTGCAGACACAGGAGAATCCCTGGAAGTTCAGGGAGCAAACAACAGGAGTCTCTGCTTCCAATAGGGTGGAAGGCAAGGACTAACAGTTCAGGCTGTCCTCTGATTTCCGCACACATACTGCAGTGTGCATGCACACTCACACATACAAACACACAAATAAAGCTGAAAAAAGAAGAGGACTGGTTGGCAATAAAAATGGCTTCTGAAAGAGAAGAATGATAAGGGAGAGTAGTGAGGTAAATGTGATCAAAATGTTTATGTAATAAATAAATCAAGAAAAATAAATTGAAAGAGATCACAAGGTCACAAGTGAAATGATCACCTTCAATGAGTTATGCACGTCATTTTAGGCTATATTTCCTTCCAGCAGGAAATGTCAAGGCTAGAAAATTCCAACCATTATTATTAATAAAAAAATCATTACATACTAATAAATTATTGCTTGCTTATGTTAACAGAACAAAATGCTATCCACACTATGACCACAGCAATGTAAACAAGTGCACGTAGATGTAAGAACTGAAAGAATCGTTCCAGGTATTAACAGTGTGGGCTTTGGGCTACAGAGGGATTATGGACATTGTTTTTCATTATTTCTGCTATAATAAAAAATCATCAAGAGATCACTGATAACACATTCTAAAAGGTAAAATGTTAGCATGATTTTTATTTTATTTTATTTTACTTTTTTATTTTAGAAAAAGTATGTGTACATGTGAGAGAGACAGAATTGGTATGCCAGAGCCTCAGCCACTGATATTGAACTCCAGACACTTGTGCCACCTAGTGGGCATGTGTGACTATGCACTTGCTTCACCTGTGTGTGTCTGGCTTATATAGGATCTGGAGAGTCAAACATGGGTCCTTAGGCTTCTCCAGCAAGTGCCTTAACCGCTAAGCCATCTCTCTAGCCCTGACCTTTTGTTTTTTGATTAGGAATACATTTAGTTGTAAAACCTGTTATATAAAAATTTCAGGTTTATTTTCATCCTGAACACTCTACAGCCCCAGCAAATTCCTCAGGCTGTGCTTTTCAACCTCCTCTTACTTAGACCATCATCTCAAGCAGCAGCTCAGGACCAGAGTCACATGTGTTTAGTGGCAGACTTCTCTAGATTCAACTGACTGCAGATCAAAAATACTCTTTACTGAACATGGTCAAACCTTTTCTTGTCCTTACTCTCTAACACTACAATAGCAACTATTGACAGCGTGTTACATATGTAAGATGATTTAGTGCATAGGGAAGAATGTTTATAAATTATGTCATTTAATATAAAACTTGAAAAAAAAGTGAAAAACTTGAAAAAAAGTGGCACACACCTTTCATCCCAGCACTTGGGAGGCAGAGGCAGGAAGACTGCCATGAGTTCGAGGCTACCCTGAGACTACATTGTGAGTTCTAGGTCAGCCTGGGCTAGAGTGAGACCCTACTTTGAAAAACAAGCAAACAAACAAACAAAAAAGCTTAACCATCCTCAGATTCTGGAACCATTCTCCACAAATACAGGGAAAATAATAAGGTATCAGATAAAGAAAAAGCAAGGCCAGACAGAGTCCTGCAATCAGAAAATGGAGTTACTAAGGAATTAGTTTAAAGAGTACACAATATAATAATGACCTAATTTGAGAGGTGTCTCCAGGCTAATTCTTTTGAGAGATAAGAGAATAGTACTTTTTACTTCAGGCTATTTAATCAAAGATAATTCTCTTCTCTTCTGGCCATCTGCATTAACATGTTTTGGCGTCTAGTCGAATGTGGCACTCCTATTAGTCATCTATTCTCCACGTGAAGCATTTCTAAAAAAAAAAAAATCCTCACCAGCCTTGAATCTGTGAAATTGAGCAGGGATTTAACCTCTGTGTGCCTCAGTTTCCTTATCTGTAGCCTGAATGTAATAGGATCTACCTTATAGGATTGTGGTAAGGACTGAGATGAGTAAGACACTTGTTACAGTGCCTGCTGGCTCAAGGAAGCGTAGAGGGCCAGCTATTGCTATTATCTTTATTTGGCTCCTTGTGACACAAGTTAATTTTTCAGCATCTTCCTCCACGTGAGAGGCACAGATGGACATGTAGTCTCACTACTGGCCAGTGGCCTGTGATCCTCTGGCCTGACCCTTACAAGAGTAAGTTAGTATTTCTAGAGGTCATATCATACCATTTGTTGCTAACAAATGTATGCCATACAAGCATCCTGTCATGTGTAAATTGAATGAATGTCTCTCCTCGACCTTCAGTCCACTGAATACCATCCAAGGCAGGGAAGAAAACTAGTGATATTTACCTAAATGTACCAGGCTCCTCTATTAGTCCACTTTACAGATTTCTATCTAAAATGAGAGGTATTTACTCTTATTATCTGTAACCCTATTATAAATGAATACCAGGTAATTTATAAACCAAGCTTTTCAGTGAACCTACACTTTCCCTCCTACTGATCACCGTGTATTATTTTCATTGCTTATAGGTTAGTTCACTGCTCTTTCCTTGAGGGCTGCAATGGTCATGGCAGTGTGCTAGCTCCATCCTCTGCAGAGAACAGAACGGACTGACAGACCCACCACTGTGTCTGTGGCCAGAGAGTGCTCAGCTGGGGCGCTGGGGCGCTGGGGAACTCAGGCTGGCCTCACTGGCCTGCCACACTTTACTGCTCTTTTTCCCTCACTGCCTCCTTTCCCAAGAGTCAGGCCAGCCTTGTGGTCTAAAGGCTTTCCTTAGCTACCCCTGCTCTCTTACTGTCCTTCACAAGCACTTCCTCCAAAAAAATCTCCTACACATCTAATTCTGTTCCACCACATGCTTCTCTCGGGACCCCATGTGATGTAATGATGCGTGTCAGGCTGAAATATAATCTGAGACTCCGCAAGTTACCTTTACCTGAAATGGTCCACTCCTATTCTCTAAAAGCTTATCAAAGTGTTCTGAAGCAGCACCACTATGTTGAGTGCTGAGTGCTCACTTAAAGCAACAGGTAAATGGTAAGGTTACCGGCTACCGAGCATGTACATGCCAAGCACTTTGCACGCACTGGCTCACCAGACTCTCACAAACCGTTTGTGAAGTTGGGTTCCTGACGTTCATTTTGAAAGAGCTGAGGTTAAGGATGGCCCAAGAAGAGATGGCAGAAATCAAAGCAGACTGGGAGCCGGGCCAGGTCTGCCTCTCCCTGGAGCCTGGGCTCCTCCTCGCTGAGCTGTCAGTGTTGGGGCGCACGGGATTTCTCCTTGCTCTCAGCTTTATGGAGGGAGGCGTTTGGCTAGGTACGACCGCCTCAAATATGAAAACCCATACTTGAGCTGTGGACTTATCGCCTCTAGTTTTGGATCAGAGCTTTTTGTTCTGTAAAATGAGGTAAGCAAGCTAACAACAAAAGAAATGTTAGGGAAGGTTTTACTTTAAACAGTGGAAAGAAAACAGGCTTGACACAGATCTGAGAAGTAATTTTTGAAGGTGCTATGCCACTCAGAACACAGCACCTGGTTCTCTTCAAATATGGGCAGGTTGATTTTGTTGTGGCACTCTCCCAGGAGCTTCCAGCTCTGGAGATGACATTATTGCCACTAATTAACAGTGACTGAGTGTAGCCTGCTGTAAATTTAACAAACTTAGGACTCTTTACTGTGACCTACAAGCCTTGATGGACCAGGCCTCACTCGGCAGCGATGTTTCCTGCCACTCTCCCACTGTTCATTCCCCTCGCGCTGCAGGTCTATTTTGCTGTTCCTCAAATGGCCCAAGCTGGTTCTTACTCTCGGCATTTGGCTTGACTCCTTCCAATGTATCGTTAGGCTTCCCCTGTCCTCTGGCTGAGAACAAAACTCCCCTGACCCCATGTCTGGAGGAGCACCTGCCCTCCTCACACAGTGTTGCTCTCCTTGTGGCTCTATCCCTACCTAGCTGTTGACATGCTCCCCGCTTCTTCCCACTAGAATGTAAGCCCCAAACATGAGGGACCTGTGCTTTGATTGTTCACTGCCTGCTTCCCAGTGCCCAGTACTTCAAGTCCTTCCTGAAGAAATAAAATGAATAAATATACTAATCTTAAAAATTCATACTGAGGGCTGGAGAGATGGCTGAGCAGTTAAGAACTTGCCTGTGAAGCCTAAGGACCCCAGTTCGAGGCTCGATTCCCCAGGACCCACGTTAGCCAGATGCACAAGGGGGCGCACGCGTCTGGAGTTCGTTTGCAGTGGCTGGAGGCCCTGGTGCACCCATTCATTCGCTCTCTCTCTCTCTCTCTCTCTCTGTTGCTCTCAAATAAATAAATAAAATAAAATAAACAAAAAACTTTTAAAAAAAATTTCATACTGAGTGGCTGGAGAGATGGCACAGGGGTTAAAGGTACTTGCTTGCAAAGCATGATGGCCAGGGTTTGATTCCCTAGTATGCACGTAAAGCCAGATGCACAAAGGGGTGCAAGCATCTGGAGTTCATTTGCAGAGGCAGGAGACTCTGGCACGCCCATTCTCTCTCTCGCACTTAAATAAATAAAACATATTTAAAAATTCATATTGAAATAATGTATTTCAAATGATACACATATATACTAGATCTATCATTTTTTCTTTGTATTTTTCTATAAATTGGGTCTTGAAAATATGTGAATTAATACAAACGTACAAGCAAGTTTATACATGAATAAATATTTCTTGTTGCCTTACCTGTCATGTTGCAAGTCCTCTGATTGCTTTCAAAATGATATTGTCGTCGAGCCTGAGCAATATACTCTGCTGCCTCCCTTTCTTGTATTTCTCTGATTTTCCTCTGTCCATACTTCCCCAGGATATATACCCCTAAAGTCATTTAAAAATAAAGAAGCATATTAATCAGCACACTAAAAGTCCCAAACACCATTTTAACCTGTTTTATCTGTTTATGTTGGGGGAAGGATAAACTTTCTAACTTTCTACATTTATAGCTTTATAAACCTGTGTTAAAGAACTATATAAAACTAAAGTAAATAATAGGAGGAGATCAGATCAGCATTTTATTCCTGGCAGGCAAGAAGCAGAGAGAGATCAAAGCTAGGAAATCTGGAAGCACCTTTACAAGTTACTTGAAGATATGCTAAGTGTCTAACAATAGTGAATTTATTTAAATAAATTATGATGTCTTAACATAATGGAATCTTATGTGGCTATTAAAAACCACATTGATAAATAGTTAATGACGCAAGGACATATCCACATTACATTGTTAGATGATAAAATGAGATCCACAGAGTCTTTATTTTAGTGGAACAGACATACAGAAACTATAATAGCTGGGTTTTAACTTATAAAATATATGGAATTAATAATGATAATTGCTGAATGGTAGAGATGCAGTTTCCTTCATGTTGCTCGGACAAAGCATCAAACCAAAAGCAGTTGGTGGGAGGAATGTTTTTCATTCTAGCTTACAGTCTCAAGGGGAAGCCCCAGGCTGGCAGGGAAGACATCGTAGAGCAGAGGCTGGACATCACCTCCTTGCCACAGTAGGTGGCACACAGCAGCAGGACAGCAAGCTGCACTCTAGAAAACGGGAAGTGGCTATAACACCCCTAAGCCTGCCCTCAACAATACACCTCCTCTGGCATGCTCCATCTCCCAAACTGCCATCAGCTAGGAACCAAGCATTCAAAACACTTAAGTTTATGGGGAACCCTTAATTCAAACCAGCACAGGTTTAGCCACAGGTGATTTTTCCTTTCAGCTTACTTCTATATATTTTCCATGTTTTCCTCAATGAATACACACTTTTAAAAGGTGTCAGATAAAAGTTTTAAAAGAAAAAAAAACGAGAGAAAGGTAGGTAGTCCTGGAAATGTGTATCCGTCCACATATTAGAAAACAAATCTCTGCACAAGGAGAATGAAGTTTACAACATTAAAAAGGAGTAATTTAACAAGGGTGGAAAAAGAGTATACCCCCACAGCGTGCAAACAAGCAGTATCATGCGGTCTTTACCAGAGACAGTACAGCATAAAGGTGGACAGCTCTGTCTATACCCAGGGTGGGGCTGTCAGCTTTCTGAACACAACACTGTTAGCATTTCATTAACAGACACCTCAAGGCTAAAGTGCTTCAAGTAACATTTACCTCTCATCAGAACCAAAGATTCTGTAATCAGTACAATGAATAATACTAGACTTTTCCAGAATAAATTAGTGGTGTTCAAGATACTGGATTAGTGGAAAGATTTCAGCAATATTCCTATGAACTTGAATATGAGGATCTGGCGAGTTCTTCTCCTTAGGTAACTCCAAGGACCTGGAGGATTCCTCTCAAACTATCTACAGCTATACCACCCTTTGTTTCAGGCAAATCTTTTTTTTTTTTTTTTTTTTTTAGGTAGGGTCTCCCTCTGGCCCAGGCTGACCTAGAACTCATGGTGATCCTCCTACCTCTGCCTCCCGAGTGCTGACCATGCCCGGCTTAGGTAAATCTTTTGTAACATGATTTTGTCACAACGCCAAGGGATGGCAGGACTCAATGAACTTCAAAAACAGGTTGTGTTACTGTTTCAGTTTTGCTTGCTAACAGATGCTGGTGTGTGTCAAAACTTGATTTCATCATAAGTGGGCAGCAAGGCTAAATGGAGTAACCATTCTTCACCTACTTCCAAATGCCCGTGGCTCACAGTATCTACCAAAAAGGTCTCAAGCATGTCTGACCTAATACTAGATTTGGACTTTTTTGTCACAGTGAGGAGAAATGGCCCTTTAGAAAGTGCAAATCAAATGCATCTTAAATTATTTTCGCCAATACAGATGTGGTTGATGAACTGCTAGGATGTCATATGCACTTAAAAATCATGTGCTTCTATGCTTGTACATAAGCACAGACATTGTAATTACATTTAAAGAGCACGTATGAGTTTATACAAGCTGCTGCATGGCTGCCTTTCCCATAATCCATCCTGCTGTGGCCCTAGTGCCACAGCACTACGAGAGTGGACTGGGCATGGTGGCTCATGCCTGCAATGTCAGCACTCGGGAGTCTAGGCAGGAGGATGACGACTTTGAGGGCAACTTGGAATACACAGTGAGAACCTAGTTCTCCCTCCCTTTGATAAACTAACAAAATGAAAACTGACTTATTTCACAAAGTAACCTCTGGCAGCAATTCTGACATAACTAGTTCTGAATAAACTGGGTGTACCCTATTCCCATGCACACTAATGAATGGTGTATACCAAATGATTATCATCTCTCGAATTCTACTCTAAAATGAAACATTGAAGAACGACCTTTGTGCAGATCAGACCTTCTCTGGAGTAACAGCACACCGGACTGCTCTGTGTACTTGCCTAGGGAATGGTTACTTCTTTCATCAGACTCTTGACAACTCCAATTAAAAAAGAAATTAAGAAGTTACTACATTTACACTCGGTAAGAGTAGCATATTTTAGCTAAAGCTAAAAAAGATAGAATATTTTTTCTTTTTCGTGTATGGTGTGCATGCATGTTCATTTGTATATGGGCATACATGCCTATGTGAGGATAGTGGGCATCTTCCTAAATCACATTCCTCCTTATCACAATTTTTTTTTTTTTTTTTTTTTTTTAGAGAGAGTTTAAGAGTGAGAGCGCAAACAGAATTGGCGCACCAGGGCCTCAGCCACTGCAATCGAACTCCTGAAGCTTGTGCCACCTAGTGCACATGTGCTAACGTCACCCTCATGCATCTTGCTTACGTAGGCAGGATCTGGAGAGAGATGGAACATGGGTCCTTAGGCTTGCAGGCAAGTGCCTTAACCACAAAGCCATTTCTCCAGCCCTTTCCTCAGTTTTGAGAGAGCCTCTTACTGAACCAGAAGCTCACTGATCCTGCTAGCCCAGCTGGCCAGTAACCCTCAGAGATGCTCCTGTGGCCTAAAACTTTGACTTAGTCAGATTTGTTTCTTTTGGTAACTATTCATGAGGGCAAACAATTCATCAGATAAAATACAACACTCAAGACTGTATACACTACACTAGAAGCCTGATCCCTGGCCTGGAAGACAGGGCATATTGAAGGCTCTAATGTCAGTAGTCAGGTGACTTCGGGCACATTCCTTACTTGCCATTTTCTCATGCATAAAAGAAAAAACTGGATTGTATGAATTTTAAAATTTCTTCTATAGATATAACCTTATGAGCAGTGAAACATTTATTAAGAATTCAAAAATACACACAAAATGTTTTGAGGTCTTGTTTCAGCACATTGCTGGTAAAGCAAAAGATTGTCTAGTCTTCTAATAAATTGATTTGTTTGAAAACCACCTCATAGCTCCCACCAAAAAAGAGAGGTTACACCCATCAAAAATCTCTCTTAATTAACTATGTTTATCCTCTTTAACCCATGCTTTTCTCACTCTCTGTTGGAGAATCTGTTTTCTTTTTTACAGAAGGCAGTGAAAACTGGGGGGCGGGGGCAAAAATCCATCAAGAGGACAAGGTAGCTGACTCCCTATCATGAGCCACCCTGTGCACATCAGCCAGGTGACACCACAGAGAAAATGGCAAGTCAAGCATGAGAGCTGCTCTCATGGTGAGCCTGACAACCTGCACCAGGAGGATGGTGACAGACACTGATGACACTCAAAATGCATCAAAGCAGACATCTAGAAGTTGCTGAGAGCTCAACAATAAGGTAAATTTGTAACACATTCTCCAAGGCTCAGAAAAACATCTTGGAAGAGGGGAAGGAAAGATTTTTAAGAGCTGAGACACTGGCCCTTCACAGTGACTGACTGCTACCCTCATAACCCATAACCCCACAGTGAACACCAGCAACCCCAGAGGAGAGCACTTAGTGGAATGGGGGTGGGGGAGAGGGGAATGGGACAAACACATCATTTGTCCATACAACAAATTAATATAATATAATAGAGCCATCTTTTAGTTATCTCTCTGAAGACAAAAAAATTCTACAGTATAACTGTTTTCACTTACACTTTGTAAATAATCAATGAGCATTTCTTCCAATCTAACATATCCCCAAATCCTGTTATTCTGACTCTACTTCAGAAAGAAATATATATATATTTTTGCAGTGTTGTTGAATTCAGTGCCATGAACATGCTAGGCCAGTGCTCTGCCACTATGTTATATCCCAAGTCCAGTAGGAAGACATTCTTAACTATTCTCTGGATCAAAAAAATCAGAATCTGATTTCTTTCTTTCTTTTTCTTTTTCTTTTTCTTTTTTTTCTTTGAGGTAGAGTCTTGCTCTAGCCCAGGCTGACCTGCAAGTCACTATGTAGTCTCAGGGTGGCCTCCAACTCACAGCGATCCTCCTTCCTCTGCCTACCAAGTGCTGGGATTAAAGACATGAGCCACCATGCCTAGCTAGACTCGGATTTTGTTTTTACTTTGTTTTTCTTTTTCTCTCTCTCTCTCCCTCTCTCTTTCTCTCGAAAGAACTGGTGTTGCCAGGGCCTCTAGCCACTGGAATTGAACTCCAGACACATGTACCAGTCACCTTGTGCATCTGGCTTACATAAGACCTGGAGAGTTGAACGTGGGTCTTTGGTTTTCCAGCAAAGCACCTTAACTGCTATGCCACCTCTCCAGTCTGAATCTGATTACTTTTATTAATCACCTTATTTTTTTTATCTACAGTAATTTGAGGAGCATTGGCACCGAGGCCAATGCCCATATTGTATAGAATGGCATAAGTGAGGTTCTTTACATTTTGTACTTTATTTCCATTTCTGCAGTCCAGGCTCTATCACAAGTTCCTCACAGTCAAGAATGGTATCTTATTCCTTTCTATTTTCAGAGCCCTATAGAGTGAGAGTTGGCCCCCTATCAAGTATTTGTGGAATGAATAAAAAAAAAATCTAAAGAGGCTAAAATGACAGGTTTAAGATATAATACATAATTCACTGCCCTGTGCTTGAGAAATCAACATAACAATAAATATGGAACGGGCTGCTCTCTGTCCTGCAACGCTTTCTCTTGTGCAACAGTTCTCAAAGCACGGCCTGGGCACTCCTGGAGACTTCTCGGGGATCTATAAGGCCCACGCTAGTTTGTAATCCTGAGATGTTATGTTTGTCATTCTCATGAGTGTGTATAGTATAGTCTACATGGTGTGTGGCAGCATAACTGACTGTATGCAGAAAAATGTAAGAAAAAATATTTTTACTTTAGCTAAGCCAAACTAAAGAGATTTACAAAATGGAAAGCAATGCCGCTCTTATTATTAATTTTAAATACTTTATGTTAATAATCAATAGATTTATTACTTCTATTTTAAATATTTTTGTAA
Organism: Dipus sagitta; assembly: GCA_036346955.1. Taxonomy (NCBI): domain Eukaryota; kingdom Metazoa; phylum Chordata; class Mammalia; order Rodentia; family Dipodidae; genus Dipus; species Dipus sagitta. The sequence continues at coordinate 118,438,448 of CM070778.1, read as the reverse complement.
TTTCTTGGTTTTAATATCAAATATGGTAATTATTAATAAATACAGGTTTAGGAAACTCTTTGGAGTCATAAATTTCGAAGAGTACAAATGAGACTTCAGATCAAAAAGTCTGAGAACCACTATTCACCATTTCCCAAACTTATTATATTATAAAAATTAGTATAAAGCAATTACTCATCAAAATATGGGATAGAAGTTCCTACTTTAGAAACCCTGCAACTCAAAGTTCTACTTAGCTATCTTTTTTCACACCACTGAACATACTCATTAAATACTTTATCCAGCTCTTGAGTCTGTGAAAAGGTGCCACTTCCTCTCTGAAATTGTTTTGACAACTCTACATACTATCTTTCAATTTGCTCTGTATCCACCTCTAGGTTATGGTCTTTTTTAAATTAGTTTTTCCATTTGCTTTTTTCTTCCTATCACACCACGCAATCAATGAATGAAGGCAGAGGTAGAGCAGTATGAAATGGAAAGACAAGGGCCATTATGGTCGAACAGGCCTGGCCTTGAATGAGTAGCTCAAGGCCTAGGCAAGTTTCTTAAAGTCCTTGTTCTCACATTTTTGAATAGGGTAACAATGACTACCCTGTTGTTATCCCATTGAATAGAAGGAGCTTAGCACAGTACTCAGCATACATATAGTAGGTGCCCAATAAATGGTAGGTATTAAAAATCTCTAAATCTTCAGCAGTATAGAGACTCGTTAAATACTTCTTAAATTAACTGAAATCTAACATGTTATAGGAATTTTCTCATTAAGCAGAAATAATATGAGGCTTACATAAATGCTAGATATTGTCATTTTTTTCAGGCTTTTTTCTTCCAGAAAACAGGGTTTCCATTCCTCTGAATCTTTGCTCCCTTCCTCTTAATCTGTAATTATAAGGCTCTTTCTTTTTTTTTAAGATTTTATTTTTATTTATTGGAGAGAGAGAGAGAGAGAGAGAGTGAGAATGGGCGCGCCAGGGCCTCTAGCCACTGCAAACGAACTCCAGACCCGTGTGCCCCCTTGTGCATCTGGCTAACGTGGGGTCTGGAGAATCGAACTCAGGGTCCTTAAGACTTTGCAGGCATGCTCCTTAATCGCTAAGCCATCTCTCCAGCCCTTAAGGCTCTTTAATAGAGTTTTTTAAAACCCACAACTATTTTAAGTACACTCTTAGTTCCCCTGTCATTATTTTTCACCTGCCTGTCATTATTTCTCACCTGCCATTAGGTTATTCAATAAACCTGAAGGGGTATGCTATTTCTTCTGAAACTGCTAAAGAGACAATTTTACATCCTTCAGTGGGGCAAAAATATTTTCTGTCTTTCATAACACATGTCTTTATCTTTCACAAAGTATGTTGTAATCTTAGTTGGTTTCAGTAGCCCTGATATAACAGAGGCAGAAGTTAGAAAGTATATATGTATATTTTTTTACAAAGGATTTCTCAAAGGTGATCAGATTTACAATTTGTGCTCGACCTCAGAAGTATGCACAGCCTTATCAAGTAATTGTTGTTAACAGGATAGTGATAAGAATATTTCTTAAAAGGTCAAGTTTAAAAAGTTATCTTATGGTTCCTAGCTTTCCTTTTTGTATAATTCAAAAGGTGTTTTACTCCTTCCTTAAATGATTTGAGTGTCATATGAGGAAAAACGTTTTCAAGATTGGGTGGGTGGGTGGGTGGGTGGGTGTGTGTGTGTGTGTTTTCTGGGTATCAAGACCACAGCAGGCTTAGTCCAGCAGTAAAAAATGAAGCTACACTCTCAACATCAACATTTTAATCTTACCTGTTTCAAAATCTCTCAGCCACTGAACTCCTAGATGGGCAACAACCACAACTTTGACCATCTTGATGGGACTGAATAAAATCCCAATCTTAAGCATTTTGTTGCTGTATAACGGGTATTTTCAAATGGCAGAACCAGAGCTAAAACACTGATTTTTTTTTAAAAGAAAAACAAAAAATCTAGTGTGTTATCTTCCAGCCCTTCAGTGCAATGTGCTGTTTTCAGACATTCAAATCAACTTTAAACACCGCCCAATGTGCAAAGTGTTAGCTTATTCTCCAGCATATTATGAAACTCCTGCGAAAGCCGAACAAAATCCTGGCAGTTCCAAAGAGAAATGAAGCACCTCGCGGGAAAGCAACAGCAGGGGATCGGGAGGCGCGCGTGTGTGAAAGAAAGGGGTCCTAAAGCACGGAGCTGGCCGGGGCAGGCTTCTCAAGGCCAGCGAGGGGGACGGGCAGAGGGCACAGACACTGAAGAGATGGACAGGACCTCAGAGGCAGGCCACACCGTTCCTCATCTACCGGCTGGACGACTGGACCAGGACCAACTGACCTCTCGTTTTGTACAACACACTCACCCCTGTCCCGGCCCTTTCTCCCCAGTGTCCCCTTGCAAAGCACGCTGTCACTCACCTCCAAGGACTGTGCCCAGGAAGATGCATTTCTTTTTGTGACGTTTCAAAAAATTCCACGTTGATCTGAACATCTTCAGGTTCGCTGGTGCTCAGGGGCGAGGGGGCTGCTTCCCAAGGCGGGATCCTCTCGCTCGGTGCTCTCCAGAAACCACAAACACGACTTCCCGCAGAGGCTGTGCCCGAGCGGAGCGCAGCGGGAAGGGGGCGTGGACTAGAGCCGGGCAGCTGCGCTTTCTGCGCCCGGGTCCGTCCGCAAAGAGCTCCCGGGTGCCCCTCGCTATTTGGGTTCCCCCCGCCCCTAGCGGAAACCCTTGCCCGCGCGCGTCGCGTTCCGCTGCCTTCCCTGCCCTGGCGAGTCGCCGCCGCTGTGTGAGACACGGAGCGGCGGGCATGGAGGCCCCCGAGCCTTCCTCGCCGTCTTCCGGAGGCTCGCGCGTGGTGTCGGAGCAGGAGACCGAAAAGTGGATGGAGGAGGCGATGCGCATGGTGAGGAGGCGGAACCCGGGAGGCTGATTGATGGGTGTAGAAACTTTCTCCAACACGTCCCTGGCGCCCTTTCTCTTCACCGTGGCCTCTCGGAATTTCTGGGGCAGGAATTTTGGCTTTACTACCATGAAATTTTCTTTAGCTCAGTCTCGCAGTGGTTGCGGGCGGTCAGGGGAACAGATACAGGTATTATTTGTTTCATTGGTCTGGAGCATGCACCAAAATATATGTTCCTTCAAAAGCTGGCACGTGCTTCCTTCTCTTTCTTCTCGTGGATACACTATCAAATCATTATTTTGTGGTTCCCCCTCCCTCCTTGAACATACCTAAAAGAGGAAGGAAGCTGAAATGTTTCTAGTAGAGAGCAGTATGAAAATAGGTCTCTATATGTACAATCCCTTCATTCATTTATTTTACACTTCCTTCCCTCACTGCCTTTAAGACTGCTCGTTAAAGAGGGCTCTAATCATATTTATATATTTATCTAGATTTACCCATATTGATGTGTGGGTGCAAAACACACAGCTCTCGCCTCAAAGGGAACAAGAGAGCTTATTCTGGAGCCTATGAGTAATCATGGCTCAGCATCACAGATTCACATAACCTCACATTCCATGCTCCAAAGTGTTAAGAATTTAATGATTGGATTATTGATGTTTTTTTTCTTCCTGTTTGTTTCTGGTGAAACTGTCTCACTTTAGTCCAGGTTGATCTGGAACTCACTCTGTAGCTCAGGCTGACCTTGAACTCAGAGCAGACCCTCCTACCTCAACTTCCCTAGCGCTGGGATTAAAGGTGTGCATCACCATGCCTTGCTAGACATGGTATTTTTATAGTTACCTAACAAAAGAAGGTCATAAACCAAGGCACTTTTCAATTACTTTGGTGGAAATATCTGGTAGGCTGGCTACAGCAAAGCAAGGAAATCTGTGCTGTTATTCTCTGCTGGTATCTGATAACATTGTTATCTTTTGAGTCGATGGGGATCCTTTTCTTGATTTTTCTTTTTCTTTATTTCTTTATTTATTTCCAAAGGGGGAGAGAGAGAGGGAGAGAGGATAGAATGGGCACACCATGGTCTCCAGCCTCTGGGAACAAATTCCAGTTGCATGTGCCCCTTTATGCAGTTGGCTTTACACGGGTGCTGGGGAATCGAACCCTGGTCGTTAGGTTTTGCAGGCAAGTGTCTTAACCACTGAGCCATCTCTCCAGTCCTGGGGTATGCTTTTATACATTTCAAAGGGATTCATTTGGTCACCAGATGTTTGTTAAGTCAGACACAGAGATAGATGCTAACTGGCCATCAAATAATCCAAGATAATTTGGGTTCAGCCTTGCAACATTCCAATTCTAATCAGTTAATAAGTTAATAAGTCTTGCTGTTTTCTGGGAACTTTAGTTTACAGATGTGTGTTAGTGAGATGCTCAGTGGGGATAAAACTTTGTATGGCATATATATGCACAGTCCGCTGGATGAGTTCAAAGAAAGGCCTCCTGAGGCTAGATCATCATTGTGTGAATATCAAGGAGTGTACTTACGCAGGTTTAGATGGTATGGCTCTCTACAGACACTGCTACTTGATATAGCCTATTGCTCATAGGCTGCAAACCTGTACAGCTTGTTACTGCATTGGTAAACTGCTATTGAGAACAATGGAAATATTTGTGTCTAAACATAGAAAAGGGGGTTAGAGAGATCGCTCAGCAGTTAAATGTGCTTGCTTACAAAGCCTGCTGGCCTACGTTTGATTGGAGATCGCTCAGCAGTTAAATGTGCTTGCTTACAAAGCCTGCTGGCCTACGTTTGATTCCATAGTAGTCACATAAAGCCAGATACATAAAGTGGCACATGTGTCTGGAGTTTGTTTGCAGTGGCAAGAGGCATGCCTATTCTCTCTCTGTCTCTCCCCCAACAAATAAATAAAAATATTTAAGTCACCAGTAAACATAGAAAAGGCGAAGATGCAGTATAAAACACACACAGTACCTATATAGGGTACTTGCCATGATGGAGAATGTGAGCTTGGAAGTTGTGCTAGGTGAATGAGTGATGAATGAATACAAAGGTCCAGTGATGCTGGATTTTGGGTCAAGGAAGGGATTAACTCTCATAAAGGTGCAGGAGCTCCCAGGGCTGTGGATGCCAACTTTTGGACATTTATCTGAATTAACAAAGAATTGGAAACACAGACTTTGAGAAGGGTCAATTATGAATTGTGAAGTTTATGTTAGGGAGAATTAGGATCTAGGAGGGAGGCTAGGTGCATGACTCAATCCAGAAGGGAATTCTCCCCCCATTGCCTAGCTAGAAAAGGGGAGGGGAGATGGAGAGAATTTCCTTCTCAGAAAAATCTCTGGGAAAAGAAAAGCCTCTCTGGAAGACACACACACACACACACACACACACACACACACACACACACACAAAACGTGACAGACCAGGTCAAAAGATCCCTCTCACCTGAGAGATCAGACAGAGAACTCACACGTGTAACCAAGAAGAAAATATCTAAGAATAAGATACATGTACAAAGCAACTAGGAAAAGGTCTAAATCAGAAATCCTGGCCAGGCATGGTGGTGCACATGTTTAATCCCAGCACTCTGGAGGCAGAGGTAGGAGGATCACAGTGAGTTCGAGGCCACCTTGTGGCTACGTGGTGAATTCCAGGTAACCCTACCTAGAAAAATCAAAATGACAACAACAAAAATCCTCCCTGTTCCCAGCCAGGCTAGAAATGGAGGAGAGAGACTCACACACTTGTGTTCAGAGAGAACCAGAGGGTGGAACTAACAAGAAGAGAAGGTATACACACATGGTTAGGCAAGAAAGCATCCAGATCAATGCATGCATGTGGAAAGCAAACATCAAGACACTCCAGCACAAAAGAAGTTGTCCCCCTTTGTAGCTGGCAATGTGTGGGGCCAGAGAACCATGCCTATTTATCGATTAAACATCCAATTAGGATGAGCCTTGTCATCAGACTGTAGTGTATGAGGGAGAGACCTGATTGGTTGTTGTATGTAGGAGGCTGACTTGGGGGGCAGCACCAGGTGTGCCCAGCTGGGGAAGAAGCAGGAAGTTGCTGCAGGGAGTGTTGCTGGCAGCCATCTTGGATGACACTGGATCAGACTCAAGTTCTGGTCCTGCCAGGACAGGCGAGGTGGCGTCTCCTTGAGCCTCATTCCCTTCGCTAGGGTACTGCTGTACCTGTTATAGACTTTATAACACTTTATAAACACTGTACATTTTTCTCTTACGCATCTTTTTCTACTGCTATCTTCATCTATCCACCACCTCTACACTATTTTCTGTCTAGACACTAAACATGATTTTAAAAAAATGTTTTTTGTTTATTTTTATTTATTTATTTGAGAGAGACAGACAGAGAGAGAAAGAGGCAGATAGAGAGAGAGAGTGGGCACGCCAGGGCCTCCAGCCTCTGCAAAGCGAACTCCAGATGTATGTGCCCCCTTGTTCATCTGGCTAACATGGGTCCTGGGGAATTGAGCTTTGAACCGGGGTCTTTGGGCTTCACATGTAAGCGCTTAACCACTAAGCCATCTCTCCAGCCCATGATTTTTTTTTAACTACTTTTGGTGTGCTGTTAGGCAAGTTACTTCATTCTAGTAGCTTCACCTTCTACTCTGACATGAGGTGGTTGGACTCCAAAGAACTCCTGTTATCCCCTGTGGCCTTTACCACTTTTGTCTCTTAATTGGAGCATAAGCACCTATGATTACGTAGTTTACCTCCTACGTAGGGTTAAGGAGATTAGCAGCTACTTTTTGGGTTTGAGCCAATGCATCTATCTTCTAGGCCTTCAACAAAGGAAAATGTTGCTTGTCATAATCTTGTACTTTGTTCCTCAAAGAAACTGAGGCAGTATTGGGTAACATTTCCCTCTCCCCACCCAAATAAAGGCAGAGGATGCCCTTGAGGCTGCCCTTGCCGTCTCCACTTTGCTAGAGATCATAGAAGGATATAGCTTCTCCTTACCTCTTGCTGCCTAAAGGAATTCCCTGGATTTGTTTTTTCACAAACAGCCTGAGTCCCTCCCTGGGAAGGAGTTCCCCTTTCCTAGAATTAAGATTCCTGGAAGGATTAAAGCCAACCTGGCACTGTGGTTGGTTACCTCAGCCCCCAAAACTTGGCATAAGAGTTGCTTAGCTCAGCCCTCATTCAGAACCTATAAACCACCCGATTTGGGTTTCTGCGTGGGCTTTTCCCTTCTTATGGGAAGGAGCTCTCTGTCCTCTGGGATTTACTCAGCTCTTGCCTTCCCATGGGCAAGAACTGGACTGTCTCCTCTTTCCTTCTCTTAATCTAATGAAGTTTCTGAAAACTTTACCCTCTGGTCTGTGGACTTCAGTTCTTTTAACTCATAAGACAGGAATCCAGGTGATGCAGGAGTTGGGGGTCTCCTGAACTTATGAACCCCAATTTGGGGTCCTCATCCTATTTCATTTTGGGGAGGGAGGTTCAAGGTAGGATCTTGCTCTAGCACAGGCTAACCTGTGTTCACTATGTAGTCTTAGAGTGGCATCAAGCTTACAGATCCTCCTACCTCTGCCTCCCATGTGCTGGGATTAAAGGTGTGGGCCACTATGCCTGAGTCCTTATCCTATTGTTAACAAAGAATTGATGGTAGACTCAAGGCTAAGTTATGAATTATTGAGTCATAGCATTTCTGTTTTTAAAATTTTTTTGTTGTTTATTTTTATTTATTTATTTGAGAGCAACAGACAGAGAGAGAAAGAGGCAGATAGAGACAGAGAATAGGCATACCAGGGCCTCTAGCCACTAACTCCAGATGCATGCATCACCTTGTGCATCTGGCTCACGTGGGTCCTGGGGAATAGAGCCTCGAACTGGGGTCCTTAGGCTTCATAGGCAAGCGCTTAACCACTAAGCCTATCTCTCCAGCCTGCATTTCTTGCTCTTGCTTTGATCATGTCTAAACGGGTATACTAGACAATTTTGGCCACTTTTAAACTACTTTTTAAATGATTTTTTAAATTTATTTTGAGAGAGAGAGATACAGAAATAGGCAGGTAGAGAGAGAGGGAGAAAATGGGGGCGTCAGGGTCTCCAGCCACTGCAGATGAACTCCAGATGCATGCGCCCTTTGTGCATCTGGCTTACATGGGTCCTGAGGAATCGAACCTTGGTCCTTTGGCTTTACAGGCCAGTACCTTAACTGCTAAGCCATCTCTCCAGCCCTCCATTTTTAATAATAACCTCCACAAGCATGCACACATGTGCACATGTATCACGCAACAATAAACCCTGTAGATATTTCTGTATTGTCTTGTAATCTGTTGCTTAGTATTTTGTAACTAGTTGCTTGGTGGATAGATATAAAATAATTAAGTAAAATAAAATAAAATTCATCTCCCTACTCATAATAACCACATTTTAGGTTCTCAGTACATGCATGTAGCAATTGGCTACTGTGTTAGCGTAGTGCTGCAGTCAGTTTTGTGTTGCTAGCATAAAACACCTGGCCAATGGCAGCTTGTGGGAAGAAAGGGTTTATTTTGGTTTACAGACTTGAGGGGAAGCTTCATGATGGCAGGGGAAAATGATGACATGAGCAGACTGGACATCACCTCCTGGCCAACATCAGGTAGACAACAGCAGCAGGAGAGCGTGCCAAACACTGGCAAGGGAGAGTTGGCTATGACATCCATAAGGCCACCCCCAATAATACACTGCCTCCAGGAGGTTCCAGTTATCAAATTGCCACCAACTGGGGACCTAGCATTCAGAACACATAAGTTTATGGGAGACACCTGAATCAAATCACCGTATGTACATAATAATTATTTCCATTGCTATGAAAGGTTTTGCTGGCTACCTTGTTTAGCAGTGGTCCCAGTGCCTTTACCAGTATGTGAAAGCAGTGTTCCTTTCCTTCCCCACTAGTCTTGTAACTGTCACTTTTTTCTTGAGAGAGAGAGAGAGAGAGAGAGAGAGAGAATGAATTGGCACACCAGGGCCTTAGCCACTGTAATCAAACTCCAGATGCTTGTACCACTTAGTGGGCATGTGTGATCTTGAGCTTGCCTCACCTTTGTGCATCTGGCTAATGTGGGATCTGAAGAGTAGAATATGGGTCCTTAGGCTTCACAGGCAAGTTCCTTAACCACTAAGCTATCTCTCCAGCCTGTAACTCTCACTTTTTAGAATTTTTTAATGTATTTATTTGAGAGAGAAAGTGAGAGAGAAAGAGAATGAGCATACCAGGGCATTCAGCTGCTGCAAACGAACTCTAGATGCATGTGCCACCTTGTGCATCTGGCTTATGTGGATCCTGGGGAATCGAACCTGGGTCCTTGGCTTTACAGGCAAATGCCTTAACTGCTAAGCCATCTCTCTAGCCTGAAACTATTACTTTTTAATATTTGTCATTGTGATAGGTGAGAAGTAACATCCCTATTTATTTTGTTGTTCTTTTAGAAAGTCACAACTGTATTTTTTTCTCAATTTTTATTAACATTTTTCGTGATTATAAAAAATATCCCATGGTAATACCCTCCCTCCCCCCACTTTCCCCTTTGAAATTCCATTCTCCATCATATCCCCTCCCCATTTCAATCAGTCTCTCTTTTATTTTGATGTCATGATCTTTTCCTCCCCTTATGATGGTCTTGTGTAGGTAGTGTCAGGTACTATGAGGTCATGGATATGCAGGCCATTTTATGTCTGGAGGGAGCACGTTGTAATTTTTAATATAATCATTTTTTTTCTTACAAGTTTATTTTGGAGAGTTGAGCATGTCAGAATGGTTACTATTTTTAACCATCATAGTGTGCTTTGCACAGCATTCTAAAGGTATAGACTTGGAAAAATGTATATAAGACTAAGGAATTGGATGGCTCCTTGCTAAGCTACAGATACAGTACTATGTACAGTGATGCCATTTAAGCCCCACCACAGTGTGTGGGATAGGTTTTGTTACTGCCTTAGTCTTCCAATGAGGACACTGAGGTTGAGAAAGTTGACAGTCTGGTTAGGCAAAAACTGTGATGGCTGTCTCTGCTCTGTACTATGGACTGCTTGTGGGTATCCTCACACTCCAGCTCTGTGTGTCAAGCATCCTAATTGGATACTTAGGGTTTTCTTTTCTGTGAATTGCTTAGGCATAGTCTCCACTGAATTTTATTATTAGTTTTATTTTTTTAAATGATACCATAGAAGCTCTTTGTCTTAAATAGCTACCCAGTGATAATTCACAAGGAACAGATGATAGACATGCTATAAAGTGAAGTTCTTTTTGAGAATAAGTGAAGAATTTGAGTCAATATAAATACCAAGCAATTGGGGATTAGTTACATGAATCTCACATATTCATATAGAGGAATATTCTGTTAAAAGTATTAAAAGACCATTTCATGAGAATCATTACTCAATGAAGAAAATGTTTACAATACATTTCTAAATGAAAAAGCAGGCTATTGTGCCATATAGATAGCATAAATCTATTTAACTTGAGAAAAAAAAATACTATGAATAGGAGGATCATTAGTTCAAGACCAGCCTCAGCTATGTAGTGAGACTGTGGCTAAGTAGTCTCAAAAAAAAGAAACAACCACCACAAACAAACATAAAATTCCTGTGGTACATATATGCAGTTATAGGGAAAAAAAAAGTGGAACCACTTCTGTTTCCTAAAAAATATATATATATTATTTGGGAGTTTGGAGATATGAGGTCCCTTCCCTCCCCATGTTGAACAGAGGCAGTCAAGAGAACACGCCATCCCAAAAGGCAGACTTTACTTGTATAGAAGGGTCCCCAGGACCTCCCTAAAGTGAGTTAGCAAGCACATTGGCCAAGCAGTCCGTCCAGTGTTTTATCCCTAACGCACAAAGAACAGGGAGGGAAGCTGACCCTTGCCTCATTGGCTAAGGGGAAAAATGGCACAAAGAACAAAGGCAGGCAGACACAGAGGACAGGAATGCGGTAGTTCTTTCTGTTGACCTAGACTTATGTTACTGCTTTCTTATCGTGGGAGGAGGAGGTGTTGTGACCTAAAATGGAGTCATTCAAGGTTGATAAAGACTACTTTTTTTTTTCCTTAGGAGTTTTGACATTATGGATGGTTTTTATTTTTGATGTGTGGGGTTTTTCACTTCCAAGTTATTTCCTATCTTATTGCTAGGAAAAAAAAAAAGAGAGAGAGATAAGCCATATATACAGATAGAGGAATAACAGTTACAGTGTTCAAGGATACATTGTTTTACTGTATTGAGTGTTTTCTGGGCACTTAGTGGAACATTGCTGTAGACCTTGAGGGAAATTCAAAGAGAAGGCAAGCAGACGCTCAACCATTTCCACAGCTGTGGTGCGATGAAGAGCTCCCTGTGTATTACTAGATTGTAGTTTATAATAGCTACATCTTCAGAGAAAATAGTCAAAAATTACAATGACTATTCCATGTAGGATCTTTCTTTATCTGTAACTGGGCAGACCCCAACTGAGGAAAAAGCACATTATAGTTATGGAGAAAGAAGACAGCTATCATTCTTCAGTTTTGGAACTTGATAGTTTATTAAATTATGTGACACGAAGTTGCTGTCATAGTGTCTGTGGTAGTTTGAGTGGCTGTTCTCCATCCATTCAGGAGTTAATTAAAGCTTGTAACGTAGGTCTCCAGACACCTGGCTTGAGGAGGTGTCACTATGGGTGCATCTTGGGGCCCAGTCATAAGATGTTACTGGGGGAGGGTCTGAGTTCCAGTCTAAAGCTATGCAGAGCCCTTGAGCTCTACCTCGGCCCCCTGCTGCTTGGCTGCTGGTGTATGCTCTTGCTTTTCGTGGTGGGTTTTCTTTTCTCACCATTATGGAAAGTCCCCTGGATCTGTGAGGCTGAAATAAATTTCGCTCCTCCTATAAACTGTGTCTGGTTTGGAAGTTCATCCCAGCAGCGTGGAGTTGTCTACAATACTACCCAAGCTTTTTGTCTTCCCAAAAAAGTGGGTGGGGGGGGGCTCTTTTTCTTTTGGTTTTGAGGTAGGGTTTTTTTCCTAACCTAGGCTGTCCTGGAATTCACTATGTAGCCTCAGGGTGGCCTCGAACTCATGAGGATCCTACTACCTCAGCCCCCAGGGTGCTAAGAGTAAAGGCGTGTGCCACCTGAGCTCCTGGCTCACATTAGATCTATTTTGCTTGAACTCTGTCATTTGTGAAGAAAGGGTCAGACTTAATGGGATTGGATGGCATCATACTGGAGATATGAGGCAGGATACAGTGAAATGGATATTCAGCATAAGTACAAGTTTTGAACTAGTCAGCAAAAGAAATGTGTATGTGCATATGCATGTGTTATTGGAAAACTGGTCCCCTAAATTCACTTCCCTGGAGTTTATGCTGTTTTTACCACCCCTTTTTTGGACTGCCATAACAGTTGTTCCCCACTCACCCCACTCAGAATGGCTAGCTAGGCCATTGCTTTATCAGTGTTGTTATTTGTCTTTAAAATATTCCCATCATTCACATTTTATAATGCTATAAATTTTGCTAGAAGGGAAAAGAGAAAATCCAGAGGAAGGTCCCAGAGAAAGGCTCCCAGGCCGTCAGTGCCTCTGCAACATGGCCTCTGCTGTCGGGAGAACAGTCAGCAGGGAGCTTAGGCAATACGGGACTCCCTGTCTCTGTCCCCTTCCACCTAAGCATTTCCTTTCCTCCCGGTCTCAGGCTCTGTTCGGTGTGTCTGAAGCGGCTCACTTCATCAAAGCTCAAGTTCTTTTCAGGAGCTATGCTTACAGAAAGGCTTTTTCACGGTGGCCTCCATTTGTTCACTCTTGTGTCAATTCTTCCCTCTCCTTTTGTCACCTGACCCACTCTAAACCCAAACCCTGATAGGTCGCTCATCCGGGCAGTGACTGGTTACTGGAGAGAAATTATAGGTAGAACAGTGCAGTGAGTCCTGGAACCTGACATCTAGTAGGTGCCCCACTGATTTTTGTTAAGTAGTGAGTGAGTAGAGTCAAACTGAGCTCTCTTCCCGGATTTCTCATGTGGACATGTTATATTACCTCCTCACACTCCATCTCCTCATCTGCAAAATGCCATCGCACCACCTCGGGCGCAAGTTGTTGCACGTAACTTTCTCCTTGAGGTCATGCAAGCACACATCTCTTCACCTCAGAGAGGGCACAGACGACAGACCAAAGCACAATTGCACCACGATCAGTTTTCGCAAACCAATGAGTTAATTGGGACTACCTACAGAGTAGAGTGAGGGGTTGTTTGTCCTAGGAGCCTTGGGGGACTCAAAGGCAGCTGTGCCGCTGAAAAGCCCACACAGCATAGGTGACGACTCTTAAGGCACTGCATCTCTGCACAGCTTGCTGGCAACTCAGCTGGTTGGAGAATCTCTCCCAGGCAGTTTATCCCTTCATGTAACCTTGGGGTGGGGGTCTTCTTGCCAGCTCTTTTCCCAAGACTTGTTGACCTCCTGAGTCTCCTGAGCCTCCTTCCTCCTCAAAGGAGAGAATGTATCAATTCAGAGAAAATTACTGTACAGCGCTGCTCAGAGTCTACTGTCACTGTCGCTGCTGTGACCCTGGGGAGTGGTCCTGTGAATTTTAAACTTCAACTCGTACAGACTTGATCTCCTGAGTGTTCATTGGCTTTCCAAAGGTGTGGGTGTGGCCCTGTGCAACTCTAAGTATGTTTACTTTTTAAAGAAACTTCAAAATAATTTCTGAGTGGTTGTACCGTTTTTTTTTTTTTTTTTTTTTTTTTTTACATAGGGTGCCTCTGAGCTTTTATTGTCTCAAGAATTTTAACAAAACTATATTCCAATGAACTATTTACAGGTGTCATTCATTCTCTGACATCTTTGTAAATGATGTATGTTGTCTCTGAAAGGGGGTGACCTACGCACTGAAATAACAAAGACAGTCCTTCGTTCACATGTGCTGAGGACGCTCAGATTCCATGAAGGGGTGTATTCATGACTCTCCTTGATGTGGGCGCTGAGCAGAGAACATCTACACTAAATGAGGAAAGGGAACTGGGTTTGCAGAGAGCTCAGCTCAGCTCAGGTGTGCTTATTTGTTCCAGGGATGCACACACACCTCCTGTTCTTTGTTCTGGGGTTTTATACACACCTCCTGTTCTTTGTTCTAGGGTTCTGCACACACCTCCTGTTCTTTGTTCTGGGGTTGCCCACACCTCCTGTTTTTTGCTCTAGGGCAGCACACACACCTCATGTTCTTTGTTCTAGGATAGCAAACACCTGTTCTTTGTTCTAGGATTGCACACACACCTCTTGTTCTTTGTTCTAGGGTTGTGTATACACCTCCTGTTCTTTGTTCTGGGGTTGCACACACACACCCCTGTTCTTTGTTCTAGGGTTGCACAGACACCTCCTGTTCTTTGTTCTGGGGTTGCACACACACCTCTTCTTTGTTCCGGGGTTGAACACACACCTCCTGTTCTTTGTTCTGGGGTTGTGCACACACCTCCTGTTCTTTGTTCTAGGGTTGTACACACACACCTCCTGTTCTTTGTTCTAGGGTTGTGCACACACACCTCCTGTTCTTTGTTCTAGGGTTGTGCACATACCTCCTGTTCTTTGTTCTAGGGTTGTTCACACACACCTCCTCTTCTTTATTCTAGGGTTGTGCGCACACACCTCCTGTTCTTTGTTCCTGGGTTGCACACACACCTCCTGTTCTTTGTTCCAGGGTTGCACACACACCTCCTGTTCTTTGTTCCAGGGTTGCACACACACCTCCTGTTCTTTGTTCCAGGGTTGCACACACACCTCCTGTTCTTTGTTCCAGGGTTGCACACACACCTCCTGTTCTTTGTTCCAGGGTTGCATACACACCTCCTGTTCTTTGTTCTGGGGTTGCACACACACCTCCTGTTCTTTGTTCTGGGGTTGCACACATACCTCCTGTTCTTTGTTGTAGGGTTGCACACACACCTCCTGTTCTTTGTTCCAGGGTTGCACACACTTCTCCTGTTCTTTGTTCTGGGGTTGCACACACACCTCCTGTTCTTTGTTCTAGGATTGTGCAAACACCTCCTGTTCTTTGTTCTAGGGTTGCGCACACACCTCCTGTTCTTTGTTCTGGGGTTTTACACACACACCTCCTGTTCTTTGTTCTAGGATTGTGCAAACACCTCCTGTTCTTTGTTCTAGGGTTGCGCACACACCTCCTGTTCTTTGTCCTGGGGTTGTGCACACACACCTCCTGTTCTTTGTTCTGGGGTTTTACACACACACCTCCTGTTCTTTGTTCTAGGATTGTGCAAACACCTCCTGTTCTTTGTTCTAGGGTTGTTCACACACACCTCCTGTTCTTTGTTCCAGGGTTGCACACACCTCCTGTTCTTTGTTCTAGGGTTGTGCACACACCTCCTGTTCTTTGTTCTACGGTTGCACACACCTCCTGTTCTTTGTTCTGGGGTTGCGCACACACCTCCTGTTCTTTATTCTAGGGTTGTGCGCACACACCTCCTGTTCTTTATTCTAGGGTTGTGCGCACACACCTCCTGTTCTTTGTTCCTGGGTTGCACACACACCTCCTGTTCTTTGTTCCAGGGTTGCACACACACCTCCTGTTCTTTGTTCTAGGGTTGTGCTCACACCTCCTGTTCTTTATTCTAGGGTTGTGCACACACACCTCCTGTTCTTTATTCTAGGGTTGTGCACACACACCTCCTGTTCTTTGTTCTGGGGTTGTGCTCACACCTCCTGTTCTTTGTTCTGGGGTTGTGCACACACACCTCCTGTTCTTTGTTCTGGGGTTGCACACACACCTCCTGTTCTTTGTTCTGGGGTTGTGCACATACCTCCTGTTCCTTGTTCCAGGGTTGCACACACACCTCCTGTCTCTTTGTTCTGGGGTTGGCACACTACCTCCTGTTCCTTTGTTCCAGGGTTGCACACACACCTTCCTGTTCTTTGTCTGGGTTTGCACACACCTCCTGTTCTTTGTTCCGGGGTTGCACACACACTTCCTGTTCTTTGTTCTGGGGTTGCACACACACCTCCTGTTCTTTGTTCTGGGTTTGCACACACCTCCTGTTCTTTGTTCTAGGGTTGCGCACACACCTCCTGTTCTTTGTTCCGTAGGGTGTGCACACACACTTCCTGTTCTTTGTCTGGGGTTGCACTCACACCTCCTGTTCTTTGTTCCTGGGGTTGCACCAACCTCCTGTTCTTTAGTTCTGGGGTTGCACACACCTCCTGTTCTTTGTTCTGGTTTCCCCCTCCTGTTCTTTGTTCTGGGGTTGCACACACACCTCCTGTTCTTTGTTCCAGGGTTGCACACACACCTCCTGTTCTTTGTTCTGGGGTTGCACACACATCTCCTGTTCATGTGGCATCTGTTCTTTGCATTGCATCACCTTTCAGATTTTCCACTTTGTGTTTCAGGCCAAAGAAGCACTCGAAAATATTGAAGTTCCTGTTGGCTGCCTTATGGTCTACAACAATGAAGTTGTAGGGAAAGGAAGAAATGAAGTTAATCAAACCAAAAATGTATGTGAAGGTAAATGCAGCCATACAGCAATGATGGTGGGAGCCCAGAAGATGAGAGAGAATGTGGTCGTGTTTGCTAACATCTGCTTTTTTGGAAATGCTAAATGTTGTTGTTGTTATTATTATTAAATAGTAACACAATAGTATTTGTTTTAGATGTGAAAAATTCAGATAAATTTAATGAAACTATAAAATAGCAGTGAATAATTTTCTACACTTACTCTTAACCAAAGAGCCAACAATTTTTTGTTTCATGGTATTCCACTGTATCAGCTGAGTGAAACCCGAGGGAATATTATAATGGTAGAGTGTGTCGGTCTAGTAGGAAAAAGTCAATCTCCATTTTTATTGAATCTAATACATGAAAATTCAGCTGTTGCTAAGCAGTGTAATGCATTCTTTAGTTACTTTAAAGAAAAGCCATCCTCAGTTTGTAAATTTTGAGATGAATAAAAATTGTATTACAAAAACCCTATTTCTAGATTAAATTGATAGAATGAGGTATCCAGACCTAGCTGGCTTTAGCTACATAGTAAGTGCTAAGGTGCTAAATTTTACAATTATAGAATCAGATGGGGCTGGAGAGATGGCTTAGCAGGTAAGGCACTTGCCTACAAAGCTGAAGAACCCAGGTTCGATTCCCCATGACCCACAAAAGTCAGATGCACAAGGTGGTGCATGTGTCTGGAGGTTATTTGTAGCCACTGGAGGCCCTGGCATGTTCTCTCTCTCTCTCTCTCTCTCTCTCTCTCAAGTAAATAAATAAAAATACAACATTGGGGGGGGGGGGGGGAAAGCCAGGCTAGTAGCACATGTTTTTAATCCCAGAACTTGGGAGGCAGAAGTATGAGGATCACTGTGAGTTCGAGGCCACCCTGAGACCATATAATGAATTCCAGGTCAGATTGGGCTAGAGTGAGACCTTACCTCAACAGAAAAAAAAAAAAAAAAAGAATCGATGACCTCAGGATAACAAGACTAATGCCATTCACAAGCAGTTTGAATATCATGTGCTTTTGAGAGCAAAGAACAGGTTGGTCTTGGTACTAGATCTTTTTTTTAAAAAAAAATTTTTATTTATTTAAGAAAGAGAGAGAGAGTATGGGTGTGCTAGGGCCTCCTGCCACCACAGACAAACTCCAGACACATGCACCATTTTGTGCATCTGGCTTTACATGGGTACTGGGGAATCAAACCCAGGCCATCAGGCTTTGCAAGCAAGAGCCTTTCACCCCTGAGCCACCACTCCAGTCCTCTTGGTACTAGTTCTTTGACATTTAAAAATTCAAGCAGGGCGTGGTGGTGCACACCTTTAATCCCAGCACTCAGGAGGCAGAGGTAGGAGGATAACCATGAGTTCAAGGCCACCCTGAGACTACATAGTGAATTCCAGGTCAGCCTGGGCTAGAGTGAGACCCTACCTTGAAACCCCTATCCTCCCCCCCCAAAAAGTCATCTGTCACATCCACCAGAAATAAAAAAAAAAAAAACACTGAGCTGGAGAGATGGCTTAGCAGTTAGAGACACTTGCTTGCAAAGCCTGGTGGTTTGATTTCACAGTACTCAAGTAAAGTCAGAAGCACAGAGTGGTGGGTGCATGCGTCTGGAATCCATTTACAGTGGCAGGAGGCCATCATGTCCCCATATGCTCTGTCTGCCTCTTTCTGTCTGTCTCTCTCTGTCTCAAACAAATAAATGAATAAATTTTTTTTTAAGAAAAAAAGCCCTGAGATTTAGCAAAACACATGTAAAGTGGGAACCCAGATTCACAAAGCAATTGTGAGGATATTAAAATACCCGAGAGACAAATAATAAACATGATGCCATGATCAGTGACTAGATTGGCACAAACCTAGCAGTTCTGGGTTTTCCGTAATTGTCATATCTCTTAATTTGTATTTTGTAGTTTTGTTTAACATGTTTCACATGAGAATTTTTTAAAAAATTATTTATTTATTTATTTATTTGAGAGCACCAGACAGAGAGAGAAAGAGGCAGAGAAAGAGACACAGAGAGAATGGGCACGCCAGGGCCTCCAGCCACTGCAAACAAACTCCAGACGCATGCGCCCCCTTGTGCATCTGGCTAACGTGGGTCCTGGGGAATTGAGCCTCGAACCGGGGTCCTTAGGCTTCACAGGCAAGCGCTTGACCCCTAAGCCATCTCTCCAGCCCTCGCACTAGAATTTTGAATATTCTAATCTACCAATAACCTCAGTTTCTTATATACTTAGAATTAACTAGGGTTATTTCACTATAGCATGTGTCATATAAATTTACCATTGATGTACAGAATTGAAAGGTTCTGCTCCCCAAGTGAGGAGTTCTGAGCTCTGCTTTGGGCTCTGACTCTTACCACCACCTTTCCTCACTGCCACCCTTTCCTCTTTAGCATGTCCCCAGCCCCCTCTCCACACACTTTGTTTCTGTGTTCCTTCTCTCCCACCTCCCTCCTCTAACTCCCTGGAGTTCCCATCATTCTGGTCCATTCCTCCCTCCCTAAAACCCCCTTTACTTTCATATCACATGTATTCTCTTACCCCTTTAAAATTTTTTTTTTATTTATTTGCAAGCAGAGAAAAAGATAGAGAGAATAAATGGGTATGCCAAGGCCTCTAGCCACTGCAAATGAATTACAGATGCATGCGCCACTTTGTGCATCTGGCTTTACATGAGTACTGAGGAATCAAACCTGGGTACTTAGGCATTAGCAGGAAGTGCCTTAACTGGTAAGCCACCTCTCCAACCCACCCTGTTTTTTTTCTCCCTTCCAAACCTTTCTTTACGACCTCTTTTGCCATGACCCATCACGAATCCTTTCCTAGTTTCATGGCCTACATCCATGCCACTCTTGCACACGTATATACATATATAAAAATTAAAATCTTGGATCCATCATGAAAGAATGGGCATGCCAGGGCTTCCAGCCACTGCAGACGAACTCCAGACGTGTGTGCTACCTTGTGCATCTGGCTTACATGGGTCCTGGGGAATTGAACCTGGGTCCTTTGGCCTTGCAGGCAAACGTTAACCACTAAGCCATCCCTCCAGCTTTTTTTTTTTTTTTTTTTGAGGTAGGATCTCACTCTAGCCCAGGCTGACCTGGAATTCACTATGGAGTCTCAGGGTGGCCTCGAACTCACAGCGATCCTCCTACCTCTGCCTCCCGAGTGCTAGGATTAAAGGTGTGCGCCACCACGCCCGGCTAGCCTTTTTTTTTTTTTTTTTTTTTTAATTTTCTAAGGTAGGGTCTCGCTCTAGCCCCTGGCTAATCTGGAATTCCCTATGCAGTCCTCAGGGTGGCTTTTAACTTGTGGGGATCCTCCTACCTCTGCGTTCCAAGTAAGTGCTGGGATTAAAGGTATGCGCCACCACGCCTGGCAGTATACATTGTCTTTTTCTGGTCCTCTATTGATGGACATGCAAGTTGGTTCCATTTCCTAGCTATCGTGAATAGTACGGCAATAAACATGGCTGTGTATTTCTGTGGTAGACTTAGGAGTTCGTTGGGTGGATACCCAGGTGTGTTATGCCTGGATAATATTGAAGTTCTAGTTTTAGTTTTTTGTGAAATCTCCACACTGATTTTCATAGCGGCTACCTAAGTTGGCATTTCTACCAGCAATAAGTAGGTCTCCTCTTCCCACATGTCCTCCCCAGCCCTTGTTGTGATTTGTCTTCTTGATGACAGCCATTCTGACCTGGGTCAGATGGAGTCGCAAAGCAGTTTTAATTTGCGTTTCCCTGATGGCTAAGGGTGTAGAACACTTTCATGTATTTATTGGCAATTTGTATTTCTTTTGAGAACTGTCAGTTTAGTTAATTGGCCGATAAATTATCAGAAATTTTTTTGTTTTATTTTGTTTTTTCAAGGTAGGGTTTCCCTCTGGTCCAGGCGATCCTCCTACCTCTGCCTCCCGAGTGCTGGGATTAAAGGCGTGCACCACCATGCCTGGCCAGAGATTTTTGTTTTTTTGGTGTGTGTGTGTGTGTGTTTTTTTCTCATTTTTGCCTATGCCTATATTTTGAAGTGTTTTTCTTATGTTTTTTTCTCTAGAACTTTTAGGTTTTATATTAAGTTCTTTGATCCATTTTGAATCTTATTTTTTTCTTTATTAGTCAGTTCTGTATTTAGCAAATACAGTCAGTTTGGTACCATTATTAGGCTCATCCGTGACCTACCCCCTCCCCTTGGCCCCTCCTTGTTGAGGTATACGGGTCATGCATTGTGGAGTTAGCCCACATTTTGAATCTTTTTGTGCAGGATCAAAGGTATGCATCTAATTTCATTCTTAGGCATATGGATATCCAGACTGTCTTTTTTTTTTTCTTATATAGGTTTTTGACACCAACATAGGTGTCCAGATATTAGCTGGCAGTATCTATGTGGTTTATTTCTGGGTCCTGCATTCTATTCTATTGGTCTACGTGTCTGTGTTTGTGTCAATGCAGTGCAATACTATGGTAGACTTGAGGTTAGGTATTGTGATACTGCGAGCATTGTATTTTCTGCTTAGGATTTCTTCAGCTGTTTAGGATCGTTTGTGTTTCCATGTAAATTTTGGATTATTTTTTCTAGTTCTGCAATGAATGTTATTTGAATTTTGGTGGGGGTTCCATTGGGTCTCTAGACAGCTTTCAGTAATGTAGCCCTATATACAATGTTAATTCTGCCAATTCGTGAGCATAGAAGGTCTTTCTACTCTCTAATATCTTCTTGAATTTTTTCTTGAATGTCTTCATGTTTTCTTTGTAACAGTCTCTCACTTCTAAATGAGGCTTATTTCTGTTGTTTTGAAGCTGTTGTGAATGAGTTGTTTTTTTATTGGGTTATAGAAAAGCTACTGATTTTTATATGCTGATTTTGTACCCTCCTGCTTTAATAAAAGTATTTGTCATGGGCTGGAGAGATAGCTTAGCAGTTAAGATGCTTGGCTGCAAAGCTGAAGGACCCAGGTTAGATTCCCTAGTACCCATGTAAGCCAGATACACAAGGTGGCACATGCATCTGGAGTTCATTTGCAATGGCTAGAGGCCCTGTCATGCCCATTCTCTCTCTCTCTCTCTCTCTCTCTCTCTCTCTCTCTCTCTGCCTCTTTCTCCCTCCCCTTCTCTGTCTCTCAAGTAAATAAATAAATAAATGTATGTAACAGATCTAAGAGTTTTCTTGTGGTGTTTACAGGGTCTTTTAAGTACATGATCATGTCATCTGTAAATAGGAGAACTTGACTTCTTCCTTTCTGATTTGTATCACGTTTGCTTCTCTTTGTTACTGCTTCAGCTAAGACTTGGAGCATTATATTGAATAAGAGTGGAGAGAGTGGGCATGATTGTCTTGTTCTGGATTTTAGAAGAAATGTTCTCAGTTTTTCCTCAGCATGTTAGCTACAGGTTTGTCATATACAGTCACTATTATGTTGAGAAATGTTTCTCTGTCCCTAGATTCTTTTTTTAAATGCTTTCTTTCTTTCTTTGTTCCTCTCTCTCTTTCTTTCTTTCTTTCTTTCTTTCTTTCTTTCTTTCTTTCTTTCTTTCTTTCTTTCTTTCTTTCTTTCTTTCTGTATTTGAGAGAGAGAGACAGATAGAGAATGGGCACACCAGGGTCTCTAGCCACTGCGAATGAGCTCCAGACACGTGCACCACCTTGTGCATTTGGCTTACATGGGTACTGGGGAATTGAACTTGGGTCCTTAGACTTCACAGGCAAGTGCCTTAACTGCTAAGACATCTCTCCAGCCCTGTTCCTAGCTTCTTAGATTCTTTTTTTTTTTTTTTTTTTTTTTTTTTTGAGGTAGGGTCTTGTTCTAGCTCAGGCTGACCTGGAATTCATTATGCAGTCTCAAGGTGGCCTCGAACTCAAGGCGATCCTCCTATCTCTGTCTCCCAAATGCTAGGATTAAAGGCCTACACTATCATGTCTGTCTCTTTAGAGCTTTTAAATATTTATTTATTTTTGAGAGAGAGAAGAGACAGAGAGAGAGAGAGAGAGAGAGAGAGAGAGAGAATGGGCGCACCCGGGCCTCTAGCCACTGCAAATGAATTCCAGATGCATGCACAACCTTGTGCATCTGGCTTACATGAGTACTGGGGAATCAAGCCTAGAACCAGGGTCCTTAGGCTTCATGGGCAAGTGCTTAACTGCTAAGCCATCTCTCCAGCCCTCTTTAGAACTTTTATCATGAAGGCATACCAAATTCTGCCAAATGCCTTTTCTGCATCTATTGAGATGAGCATGTGATTTCTGTCCTTAAGTCTGTTTACATGATGTGTTACATATATTGATTTGCATATGTTGAACAAATCTTGCCTCTGTGGAATGGAACCATTGGTTGTGATATACTTCTTATATTTGGTTCGTGACTATTTTGTTGAGAATTTTTGTATTTATGTTCATCATGGAAAATGGCCCATAGTTTTATTTCTTTGCTATGTCCTTAATCTGGTTTTGATAGCAGGGTAGTTCTGGCTTCTAGAAGGAGTTTTATAGTATTCCTTCCCTTTCTGTTTTGTGGAACAATTTGAGGAATATTAGTGTTAGCTCTTCCCTAAAGTTTGGTAGAATTTGGCAGTGAATTTTTCTGGTCTAGGGCTTTTCTTTGTAGGGAGACTTTTAATTACTGCTTCGATTGCATTGCTTGTTATGGGTCTGTTTAATTTGTTTATGTCTTCTAGATTGAATTTTGTTGGATCCCATGTGTTTAGGGATTTGTGCATTAGGCTATTTTAATGAGAGGAAGGGAGAGGGGCGGAGAGCTGGCTGAGTTCATAAGAAGCATTCTGCAGCACTCTGCTTCATGTGGCGCATGCTACTGAGGCCTACAGTGACAGTGCAGTGTGCCCAGAACAATCACCTTGGCTTGATGAAATCAGGTGACTTTCCCAGGACCATATACTTAGGATCGTCACTGTCAGCATCACAGATGCTAGGTGATTTCTCCTATGGAATACTGTCTCCAATGAGGTATATGAGACTCATCCCAAAACTCTGCTTCTCTAGGCTTCCATTATATAAAATCTCATCCCCAAAAATGTACATGATGGCATTCCAGTAAACTATATATAGACTTGCTTTTGAGTGAGGTCAGTGACAGCCTTGAGAACATATCTGAAAGTAGAGCACAAGCTTATGAAATTTCAAGCTTCCCCCAAAATATTAAGAATCCATGGGCATCTTTTTCCTTTCCCTTTCTTCTCTCCCTTCCTTCCTTCCTCCCTCCCTCCCTCCTTTATTTCTTCTTTCCCTTTCTTCCTCCTTCCCTCTTTTCCTTTTCTTTCTATCTCTTTCTTCCTCCTTCCCTCCCTTGTCTCTTCCTTCCTTCTTTTCTTCTTCCCTCTCTCCCTCCTTCCCTTCCTTCCTTCTTTCCTTTTTTTCTTTATTTCTGTATCTATATATGCCATCTTTATGTCATTCTAATGGAAAGTTTCCCATAAGGTACCTAAGAACTTCATTAAATACACAGCAAAATCCATCAGTGCTTGTGAGTTTATCGTACTTGAACTGGGGAGTTGATAGTCAAGGTTGACTGCTAAGAGTATTCTGAAAACTAATTCAAATGAGGAGTGATCCTAGCACTTCCTCTTTGCATTATATTTTGCATATTTGTAAAAAGTGTCAGCTGTATGAAACAAACAATATCAACATAAGCATCTCTCTTTTTTAAGGCTACCCGACATGCAGAGATGGTGGCCATTGACCAGGTTTTAGATTGGTGTCGTCAAAGTGGCCAGAATCCTTCTGCAGTATTTGAGCACACTGTGCTCTATGTCACCGTGGAGCCATGCATTATGTGTGCAGCTGCTCTCCGCCTCATGAGTATCCTTTGACATCTTGGGTTCCTGTCCTGTGTTTGCCTGTGAACAAGAAAATGGTCAGATGCACAACCCATTTTCTCTCTTTATTATTATTTTCTTTTTGGTCCGAAGATTAAGTTCAGCATCTTGTACATGCTAAGTACATTCTCTACCATTTAGCTACACCCTTGGCCCTCTGTTTCTTGATATATATAAACACAGACTTAGGAAACACATTATAAGGTATATTATATCTTGGCCAAAAACAGGAAAGATTTTTCACATAGTAAAATTACCTATATTTTTCTGTATTAATAAACACTGAACTATGAAAAAGTAAGCAGAGAAAGGAAGGCTTGGAACTAACTTAAACTCTGTGTAAAGATGAACTTCCCAAAAATTAAGAGTATAGATTTCCCTATCTATGTTCTGCCTTTGGATAATACACTATGGATCATTGAAAAAAAAAAATATGTGTCTATGTGTATTTAGTTTTGCCTTGAATACTATCAGAAACTATAAAAGATTAAGTACAAAAAGATTAAGTCAGGGGCAAATAAGTAAAAAAAATCATTTATGATGTTATATTGTGCATACATGGAAAGTAATAAAATTATAGCTCTTTAAATTGTGTCTTATCCAGAGTAAGCAACATAAACGCTGAGTATAGTCAGCTCCTCAGGTTTATTTATTTATTTAACAATGCTGGGGCCCCTCATGCTAGGCAGGCACCCCTTCATAGTTGCATTTTAAAACTATATGCAGGTGTTGGAGAGATGGCACAGCAGTTAAGGTGCTTGCCTGCAAAGCAAAAGGACCCAGGTTCAATTCTCCAGGACTCACATAAGCCAGATACACAATGTGGCACGTGCATATGTAGTTCATTTGCAGCTGCTGATGACCCTGGCATGTCCATTCTCTCTCTCTCTCTCTCTCTCTCTTCCTCTTTCTCTTTCAAATAAATAAATTTTTTAAAAAAAATATGTAAATAGTTTTATCACTACAAATAATTTGAACGCACTGTGTTATACTTCACTGTGGAGGGTTTGAGTACAATAAGATGTGCAGTCCCTATACAAGAGAAGTTACTGGCAGCTTAGAGTTTCTTTGGCATCCTGTCCTACAGCATAGCTTTGCTTCAGTCCCTTACATTGTTATACTTACTCAGGGAAAGGACAGGAGACAATCTTTTTTTGTTGTTGTTGTCTCGTTTTTTGAGACGGTCTCATGTAGCCCAGGCCAGTCTGGAACACTTGACTGCCCAGCTTTCACCTCCAAGTGCTGGAATGCCAGGCTACAATTGGCTTTTAGAAGGTTGAAATTCCTGAATTAAATTTCTACCTCTTGTCTGGCTCCAATTCTGTAATGATTCTTAAAAAGTGAGCTAAGGAATAGCAGAAAACACATTAACTATGAACCTTAAGCAACCGCTCAGTTTCCGTTCAGTTTACAATTGTGAGGTGTCAGCTACTGAACGCTTTAAACCTCTTCTTTTCTGTGTACCTGGACTGTGTGAAGTTTTTAAAGGATAACCACAAGTTGTCGCTGTTTCGAAGACTAGTCTGAGCTTTCCTCGAGGATGACGAGTGTCGTCAGCCTGTCCTAGTCTTGCCATGATTCTGTTCATCCCGGTCAGGACCTTGATTCTGCATCATAAATCCCGCTGGTTGTCTACGGCTGTCAGAATGAGCGGTTTGGTGGCTGCGGCTCTGTTCTGAACGTCGCCTCTGCGGACTTACAGAATACCGGGAGACCGTTTCAGGTAATGGAATCTGCCTCTGCTTTTCTCTAGCGTAACTCCTGTCTTGATGGGCCTGCCACTTCTGCATGGTCAGTGTTCTAAGAAGCTGTGACAGACCATGGTCTCTTGGGCCCCTGGGCTGAGTTGAGTCTTTTTATGCCTCAGAAAAGGGTGACAAGTAAGAGTCTATAGAGGAGTATCTCCTCTATTCACTTGTGGAATCTCTCTGGAAGGAGGGTCTTCAAGCTCCCATTTACCTCCCAGTGATCTTCACCAGCTCTCAGGTTTAAAGACGTTTTCACTGTTGAAACTTTCAGTCAGAGCTCCTAGCTCTGGTGTACTGAGTTTGGTGAGTCCTGGCCTGTACGAGTTACAGGAAATTTCACATACAATAGTCAGCATTTTTTTTTTTTTGCACAAACTGTCATTTTACTTGACCACACACTGCTGTGACTATTCAGTAGTCACTGTCATTTCATTTTTTAAAAAGATTTATTTTATTTATTAGAGGCAGAGTGAGAGAGAGTAAGAATGGGTGCGCCAGGGTTAGCCATTGCAGATGAACTCCAGACTCAGACACCACCATGTGCATCTGGTTTACATGGGACTTGGAGAATCAAACCTGGGTCCTTAGGCTTTGCAGCAAGCGCCTTAACTGCTAAGCCATCTCTCCAGCCCTTTATCTG
Source organism: Dipus sagitta (assembly GCA_036346955.1). Taxonomy (NCBI): domain Eukaryota; kingdom Metazoa; phylum Chordata; class Mammalia; order Rodentia; family Dipodidae; genus Dipus; species Dipus sagitta. The sequence continues at coordinate 118,411,817 of CM070778.1, read as the reverse complement.
CCTTTTTAATGTTCAGATTTCCTCAAGACCAGAGAGTCTAAATGTCTTTCACCTCTTAAAAATTCTACTTTCGGGGCTAGATGGCTCAGCAGGGTAAGATCTCTTGCTGTGCAATGATAACCTGTGTTTGCTCTCTAGCACCCACATAAAAAGTTGGGTGTGGTCACAATGCTTGTACCCCATTGCTGAAAGGCCAGAGATCAGGTTGTCAGTGGGGCTCTCTGGTCAGCCAGTCTATCAAAAAAACTGCTCCAGGTTCAAGAAGAGACTCTCTCTCAAGGAAATATGGTGGAGGAATGATAGCGGAGGACATGTGACATCCTACTCTGGCTATTGCACACATGTGCACAGGGAGCATGCATCTGCACACACATGTGTATATGTAGATAGCACATACACACACTACACACGCACACCAAAAGAGAAAGTAATTTACTTTCTTTTTAAAAAAGCTATTTATTACTTATTCATTTATTTGTAAGGAGGAGAGAGAGAGTAAGAACGGGTGCACCAGGGCCTCCTGCTGCTGCAAACAAATATCAGATTCATGTGCCACTTTGGCTTTACATGGGCACGGGGGAATTGAACCCGGACCATCAGGCTTTGCAAGCAAGCACCCAACCACTGAACCATCTCTCTGCCCCAGCTTTCCTTTTAATTCTTACCACATTGCCCAAGTTTTCATGGTTGAAAGTGTAAGCATTGGGAATCTGTGATGTCAGAGTTTGGCCTGGGTTCTCTCCAAGGTGGAAGGTTAGGACAAACGGGTTAGACTCTAGCAGAAGGGGGTGTGTGGCTGGGGACGTGGTGCAATGGATAAAGCACTCGCTGTGCAAGTGTGAGCAGCAGAGTTTTGAACGGAAGCCCCCGCGTGAATGCTGCGTGGGAGTGGTGGCCCACCCGAGACCCCAGAGACGACTGCAGGGCCAGGCTCGTTAGCTAGGCTATCCAGATCGTTGTGCTGTGGTTCAAGTGAGAGATCAGGTAAGTTGGAGAGTTATCAGGAAGACATTCCACATCTGCTTCTGGCCTCCACATACAGCTGCATGTGTGTACTCATGTATGAACACACCTACGCTTGCAAAACAAAAAAGGAAAAGATTTAATAAATGATGACATTCCTGGGTGGTTATTTTCAAAGACTTCTCTTGTTCAGTTAATGTGTTTTCCTCACAACCTGTTCCTTCAAGAATAGATGCCTGTGCCGGGCATGGTGACGCACACCTTTAATCCCAGCACTTGGGAGGCAGGGTAGGAGGATCACCATGAGTTCAGAGGCCAGCCTGAGACTACATAGTAAATTCCAGGTCAGCCTGGGCTAGAGTGAGACCCTACCTCGAAAAACCAAAGTAAATAAATAAGTAAAAGAATAGATGCGTTACCATCATCATGTCAGAAAGAAGCTGCAATGGAGTGATCGGAAGCAAATGGGTAGCCCAGACCCTGCTTATATAACTCTTTGCAAGTGAATTGCTGACTGTCGGGTACTTCTTTTATGAGAACAATTGCTCCCGAGTGTCTGGGGAGAATAGAGGTGAGCCCCAAGTGTCAGACATGGGTGGAACGTTTCTCTGTGAAGTGTCAGTGACAGGCAGGCACAAACACATCCCCTCTCTGGGTGTCTGTGCAGTCAGTGTGGCTGAGTGAGGAAAAGTTCACTTACAGTTCACCTGGCTACATTGCTTCAATTGAAACTGAACGCCAGAGCTGAGGAGACGACTTAGCAGGTAGTGCTGACCGATGTAAACATGAGTGCCTGAGCAGGTCTGTGCTCAGTCTCCAGCTCCCATGTACAAGCTGGCATGGGCACACACGTCTGTAATTCCCGTTCTGTTGGGGGGTGGGGTTCGGAGACAAGAGAATTTCTGGAGCTTGTTGATCAGCCAGTGTGACCTATAAAAGGCAAGGCAGCTCCAGTTTCAGGAAGACTCCGTCTTTAGGAATGAACACAGGCGCAGAATAAGGAAGACAGCCAGCACTCTCCTCTGGCCTGCACGTGCGTGTGCATGGGGCACACACGTCTCCCCACGTGCGCATACAGCACTACACGCATGCACGTGCACATGCACACACGCAGAAGGAAAATGAATGTTCATGGTTTATGGCTATGGCTATAGATTTAGTATGATTAATTATAACTTGTAAAGGTCTTTTGCGGTTCTAAAGAAACAGGCTTCTGGATGCCGTGTTTTCTTCCTTTCTTTGGCTGGGCTCAGGGGATGTGGGATGCAGAATTAGAGATGTTTTCCGCCTTGGAAGCAGCATGTAAGTTCATGCGGGACACCTGCAAGGCTGTTGTTTTCAGAGAAGATGGCCATTCCTGTATCAGGAATCATGTGTCCTTCTAATGCTTAGGTTTTTGTTATTTTTTTTAATCATATGAAGACTGTGTGCTTTTTATTAAAGCCACAGATTTTTAGCTGTAGTGGGTACTTGAGAACACTCTCTTGATATTAGAGCAGTCGTGTCTTCACACGGGACTGGGCGGCTCTCCGCCTGCGGGCGCGTGTCAGTCACCCGGAGAGCTTCCGTGCTCTGCGTTCAGCCCTGGACCAGGTGAACGAGGAGACCGAGACAGCATCCATCGTTGTCGAGGGCCCCCACGTGATGGTACCGAGCAGCTGAGGGTGGAAGCACCACGTTAACACCCTCTGTGTGCAAGAAGAGGCCTGGTGGGCACCGGTCCTTCCACACAGAAAGCCCAGGGCTGCTGTGAGGGGACTGGCCTGAGAAGCGCGGACGAGAGCGGGTGTCCAGTCACCTGCTGGGCGGAACCGAGCGGGAAAGGGGAGCGCGTTGCCGTCTGCAGGGCTTCCTGAGCCCGGAGAGGAGAGGCAGCTTCCTGCGGAGTCGGCGCGCAAGGCGGTGAGGATGGAGGAAGGAGAGACGTTTGCAGTGTTCCGAGGCAGGAGCAGGGTGGCACCTTGTGAGAGGGTGGGGTGGAAACGAGGCTGTAGTCACCATGGGGAGAATTATGCACAGGGCCCAGGAAGGAGCCAGGCTGAGGCTCCAGAAAGGGACTTCTTCCCGAACCTGCTGGAGAGGCCATGTTCCCAGCTCTGTGCAGGTGGTGGCCAGCCAGTCCTTCCCAGGCTCTGGTTAGAGCATTTTATGAGGGTTGGAAGGCTGTGCTGAGTCCATCCCACATTCTCCTGACAAGGAGCCCCTGAGTACTTGGCCCCATCTTGCCTCTGTAGCTTTTTTCCTTGTGCTGCCTTCATAGTCATCTCCCAACCCCACCAAGCCCATCAGCTGGGTTCCCCACACACAACCCACATCTTTTCCTGACATGGACTCCGCTGCTTCTTAAATGCTGAGTTTAACTTCCATCTTCCACATGTAGTATTTTGTGTTCTGTATCATTCCTTACTTTCCGCACTTTATTATTTCTTTTTTACAAAAAATATTTTAAACATTTTATTTATTTTTTGAGAAAGAGGAGAGAGAAAGGGCATGCCAGGACCTGTACCCACTGCAAAAGAGCTCCGGAAGTATGTTCCACCTTGTGCATCTGGCTTTATGTGGGTAGTAGGGAATTGAACCTGGATCCTTTGGCTTTGCCAGCAAGTGCCTTAAACACTAAGCCATCTCTCCAGTTCTATTATTTCTTCATATTTTGATCTCTTCTGCCCACTTTGAATCCTAAGACAAAACAAGCTAAACATATTTTTTTAAAAAAATGTTCTATAGTAAAAAATTGACAAACTTCCTGTAAAAGATTGAGCAGTAAATATTTTCACCTTTGCGAGACACTAGTGTCTACTCTCTCTCATTTTTGAAATAGCCCATACAAGCGTAAAAACCGTTCTTAGCTCATCACCGTTAGTACTTGTGGACTGGGTTTGGTCCACAAATCCACACAGCTCACCTACCCTCGCTGTCAGTATCAAACACTTAATCGAGCACCAGTGAATGATAGCAGGTGGACATAGCTAATGCTTCACGAGCACCGGCCCAGCGGGTGGCACCTCAGTTAGTCCTCATCATACCCTCTGAAGTAAGTCCTGTGCCCACCCACGTTGTACATGCCAGGCGTGGAAAGATAAAGCACTAACCCAAGATTACAAAGCTGGTCACCAATGGTAGCTGCTTGAGGGTAACGTCCTTTTTCTTTTATTGGAAATATTTTTTTACCCATACTAATTTACCCGAGGAAACGAATGATTGAAATCAGTTGATGTAATTATGCATAAATTACTATTGGGATATACATCTCATTTTTATGGCTTATGGTCATTCTATTTTTCCTCACTTCATCAGTGCATTCCGGGATATCGGGCTGAGGAGGCAGTGGAGCTGTTGAAGACCTTCTACAAGCAAGAGAATCCGCATGGTCAGTGAGCTCTGCTGCACATGACGAAGTTCGCTCCCCGAGTAGGAGGAGTCGGATATGAGCCTATTCCTCATTTTCTCCTTTGTTCTTTTCTTTCTTTTCCCCCTTCCTTCCTTCCTTCCTTCCTTCCTTCCTTCCTTCCTTCCTTCCTCCCTCCCTCCCTCCCTCCCTCCCTTCCTTCCTTCTTTCTGTTTTTCTTTCTTTCTTTTATTCTGTCTGTCTTTCTGTTATTATTATTATTGTTTCTTCTTTTTCTTTTGTAGCTCCAAAGTCAAAAGTTCGGAAAAAGGAATGCCAGAAATCCTGAACTTGTTCTGCTGATAGACCGGCGCTCCGCAGTGGCAGTGACCTTCTGGCTGAAAGCTGTTGACATCGATGAATCATATGTTTATGCGTTGTCGTTACTGTGTGGGAAAATGGTGTCTTTCATCATTTGCTCCATTAAGGGAACAAATTAGCACTTTTAAAAAGTCTGACAATTGTAAACAGCTATTAGCTTTTCCACAAGCTGAGAGAATGTTTTAGGAAGGGGAAAGATTAAGGTTTTGAGGTTTTAGAAATTAGCTAGCAGTGCATGCCCTTAGCCACAGCCGTAGCCCCGTCCAGGAAAAGCACTGGCTTTCCAGGGAATGCACGCCCAGCCCCAGCCCAGCCCTGCGCGTGTCTGTAGGAAGATGTGCCACACTGTGGGACTGGCTTTTCAGAGTTGGGGTCCTCGGTGTACAGATCCTTTGTTCTCCCAGGGCACTTGGGGCCTGGCTGCTCTGTAAATTACATGTGTGTTGTGTACATATGACCATGCTCATGGTTTTTTCAAACAAATTTTTAAAAGTTTTAAGGGCATTTACAGGAAATGCCTACTTTTACAGTAAGTGCTCTAAGGTCACTTTATAATTATAGCATATTGCTACAATGAAGGCTTATTGAGGCCTTCTTTGAAGAGGACTGGTTCCTTGGAACCAAGCAACTGTCCTATGTCAGGCTCCGTCTCTTCCTGCAACAAAACAGAATTCTACGCTTGTGGAGCGTGTATACCTCATAGTGGGAGGCTGATGAAAACTAGACTTGAGGGTGTAGTTTGCTGGAGGATGGATGAGGCTGGCCCTCGTTCAAGGCAAGCTTGGGCTACATAGCAAAACCATGTCTAAAACAACACAGTAACAGCCAGGTGATGACAGGAATGCTGACTTCACAATTAAATAAAGTAATCCACTTAATCTGAAATCAAGTAGTTGTTTCTCTTTAAAATACAGACAATGGGCTTTAAATTTAATATCTAAAGTTTGAGGCGACACAACAGCAGGAGTCCCAGACGGTTACCTGTCTGACTGCAGTTAAGGGTCACTGTCAAGGGCTGCTTTGCAGAGCCGCCCGGTGCAGTGTGCCACTGAGCCCAGAAGGGGGCCTCGCCGTTCCACCCGAAGGCCTGTGCCCATGCTGGCCCCGGAGACAGCCTGCCGTGGATTCGTGTCCCTGATGCGAAGCATCTGTATTTGTTGATTCTGCCATTTGAGCGATGTCTCTGACGTGTTTGTTTTGAATTACATCGCAGGCCGGAATGTAATTGTGGTGGTAGTATTTTTATGTTGCCGAGAGTAGCAGCTAATCACAGTTACATGCTTGAGAGGGCTCATAACTGCCTGGTTTTGTGCATGTGTGTCTTTGAGCGGCATTTGAGAAGTTTTATGGGGAAGAATATGCACGATTTAAAATTCTCAGTAATGGTCCATGCACCTTCTCTTCAGTTTTATCTCCTCCTTCTCATTAAATTTTAGTGCCCCGACTTGGTGTGTTGCTTTCGGCAGTCGGTCGTAACTCACTTCTGGCTCCTCTGCAAGCAGACATCATTACATTTGTTTTCTTCCTATCATCTTCTTGGGAATGATTTGTAGAAAGAGCAACCTGAGGTCTTTTCTCTGTACAAAACCACCCACCAATTCTGGCTGAGTGTCCTGCTATGGGAGGGGACATGGTGAACACTTGGCAAATAAAATTATTGCTTGGAATCTGGGGTAAAATGAGTGAGGGGACCATTTAAAATAAAACAAAGTGTAAAGCCCAAGCACAGTATGTGGGTATTTTATTCCGGAGCCAATCCCCTCTTAAGGAAATAAGTAACACGAGGCAACGTAGCAATGCCCCCGAGTTCTGCCCTGTCTGTGATTCAGAGGATGGGGTAAAGCAGTGTCTCCTGATTCCCACGCGTGGCTGAACCATTTCACTTCCGGTTACTACTTTTGTAATTCTCTGCAGGGACCGACAGACTTTCTGGACTCAGGCACAGTTGCTCTTGCCACTTTAGGGGAAATCAGTGTGGGTGGCTTCCTGCAGAGTGGGGGGTCGGCATCTGCAGGGCCCGTGCAGGATCACTGCGGTGGCATCGGGTCTGCAGAATTTAGATGCATTTGCCCGTGTGGTGAGGAATCAGGGATAGATGATGAAATGACGTAGCTTTCTGAGAACCACGATCTCCCACAACTTCGGTCATGGCTTCAAACGTTTGCATTCAGTTGATTGAGACTGGCAGTGCCTGTCTAACAGACCAGCTAAGAGCCTTACTTTGTATCTGAGGTAAGTTCTGAAGTTGTGAGATACAAACAGGTTGTAGAGTCACTGAGCTGTATAGAGAAATGGGGAGAAATGATTGCATCTAAGCTGTTAAGGTGTCCAGCGTTGGCTGTTTTTTGCAATAAACTCTACTGAGAGTGGGTGATAACATCGTGCTTTGGCAGGCTTCAGTCACTGATGAAAGATCCTATTAAAATGCTTTTGCATTTTCTTATTGCTTGGCACAAGTATTTCTTCCTGTGTTATATCATGGAGATAACTCCAAATACATCATAACCCCCAAATATAAGCAGCAACTGTTTATTTTTCCTCAAACTTTATTTTTTGTTTATTTAGGTGTTTCCCTCTTTTTTTTTCCTAAAGAGGATTCTTTTTTATCATAATTTTTATTTGAGAGAGAGGGGGAGAGAGAAAAAGAAAGAAAATGGGCACCCTGGGCCTCTAGCCACTGCAAAAATCTCCAGACGGATGTGCCACTTTGTGCATCTGGCTTATGTGGGTGGTGGGGAATTGAACCTGGTTCCTTAGGCTTCACAGGCAAGTGCCTGAACTACTAAGCCATCTCTCTAGCCCTATTTATTTAGTTTTGTTTGTTTGTTTTGTTTTGTTTTTCGAGGTAGGGTCCCACTCTAGCTCAGGCTGACCTAGAAATCACTTTGTAGTCTCAGGCTGGCCTTGAACTCACAGCGATCCTCCTACCTCTGCCTCCCAAGTACTAGGATTAAAGGCGTATGCCACCACGCCCAGCTGTATTTATTTAGTTTTTAAGATAGGGTTTCATAAAGCCCAGGCTGACCTTAAACTCACTGGGTACCTGAGAATGACTTTGAACTTCTCATCTTTGTGTCTCTACCAGTATTACAGGTTTGTACCACCAGGTTTATGTGGCACTAGGGATCACGGGCTTTGTGCATGCTGGGCAAGCTCTCTACCCACTGAGCTACATTCCCCAGCCATTTCTTCAAGCTTTCTATTTGGCGAGTTATGTGTATCATACACCATGGCCCTCACATACTTCCGTTTTTGAACACTGCCATGCCAACACCATATGGTTAACAATTTCAGTGTATTTAACCTTGATATACTCGAATCTAGCATGGGTAGACCAGCTCGACCTGTTGGCTCACTTCCGCTCTTTACAGAGACTTTCCTCCACCTCCCCTAATAATACCAGATCGAGTCAGGTGTTGTGTTTAGCTCCCCTTTGTCTTGATGTACTTTCCACCTAGAAAACTCGTGCAGCCTCCTTTGGCCTTTTCAGTCTTGCCTGTTTTCTTTTGGGGCTGGAACCCAGGCGGGGCCCGTGCTAAGCATGCGCTCTGCCTTTGAGCCATAGCTCGCTCCGCCGACAGTCTACCATTGCCATTCTGACCCTGCCACCACCATAGCTTCCTCTGCTGCTGCTTCTTGGTCCTCATCACCCTCTTCTGAATGGTAGGGCACTCCTTTAACTCGGTGTTTTCTCGTGATGAATTAGTTTCAGGTTGGGCATTGCTGATGACTGTCATATTCCTTTCTGAGCATCACATCTGGGCACACAGGCCATTTGACTCCACAGGTGGTGTTAATTTTGGTCACTCAGTGAAGACATCTGATTTAGTCACTGTATAACTGGCTCCCCCCCACCTCCCATGGCAATGAATAAGCAGTCTGTGGGGAGAGAAATTACATTTTTTGAAAGAAAGTATATTTGACGCTGATGGGAAAGAGGGAAGAAAATTAATGATATAGACTTAAAAAGCAGCTGTTAAACTATTTTATTTTTCCCCCTTTATTATTTCTGCCAGAATTCACAAAATTCTTTTTCTAGTAGGGATATTTTAAACAGCACATGGTCCTGAAAAATGAGCAGGAAGCTTCAGGACTAAGTGCTTCACTGTTAACTTCATTCTCAGTGACAAATAATTATGTACATTTCATTAGAGCTGATAAGGTTTTTGGAAAAAGAGATGAGATATTTTTGACATCACAGATGGCCTACAGTGATCCAATAGGACATAGCACGCTAGGTAGGTAATCATTTGGCTGTAAAATGTGAGTTTTCTTGGGTTTCCATAGAGACATCTAGACTTAGAATGTTTTAAGCACTTCTATTCGAGAGTTAGTAAAACAGCAAAAGCCAAGACTTTTTTTTTTCCATTTCATTTCATTTTTTTTTAAGTAGTATAGATTCCCTGTTAACATCTCTGGTGAAGCCAAAGCTTGTCCTGTCCACTGGTCCTTCATCCACTGACCTCGAGTAGCCCAGAGAAAATCAGCACTTGGTTTCCCTGCCTCTTGGCAAAGGAACGAGACAGCACTGACTTCATCGGTGAAGACATCCGCCAGCCCCTTCCTTACTTCATAAGTTGCTAATTGTGTGTGGTGAGGAAAGGACCTATGGTGATGTGATTTTTATGGGTCAGACCAGCATACATGGTGGTGAAAGTTTGACATCTTTAGGATTCCCACATTTTTGCATGTTGTGCTAATAAAAACAAGCCCATGTCATTGTTTCTCACCTGATACCTGAGTGGGCATGTACATGACTAACCACCATGTATCCATGACTGGCAAGGAACCTTTGTGGTTGCCATTTGACAAAGGCCGTAGGTCAGGCTTCAAGCCCTCGTAACTAGGCTTCATTTTTGGCTCTGCTGCCTACTGGGCCTGGCCTTTTACAAGAATCCTCCTATTCCATGTAGAGAGAACCCTCTACCTTCAGTAACATCAGGCCAAGCTTGTTATCCCCACATTTCATGTAGATGACCTTGCCTTGTCTTCAGGAAGAATCCAGATTGGTTTAGGAAGAACATACAGGCTGGAGAAGTGTCTTAGCGGTTAAGGTGCTTGCCTGCAAAATCTAAGGACCTGGGTTCGTTTCTGCATTACCCATGTGAAGCCAGGTGAAGCATGGGGTGATATATGCATCTGGAGTTCATTTGCAGTGGCTGGAGGTCCTGGTGAACTCATTTTATCTGCCCCTCTCTCTCAAATATAATAACTAAGCCAGGCATAGTGGCATACACCTTTAATCCCAGCACTCTGAAGACAGAGGTAGGAGGATCACCATGAGTTCGAGGCCACCCTGAGAATACATAGTGAATTCTAGGTCAGCCTGGGCTGGAGTGAGATCCTACCTTGAAAAACCAAAACCAAAAGGTCAAGTATAATGAATTAAAAAAAAAAAAAAACTTACATTGATGTCTCTTTCCATCCACTGGTCCCCTTAGGCTCCGTGTCTATTACTAGTATCCAAAATAAAGTTTTCCTTGCCATTTTCACAAGTGTTGGGATAATTTTTTTCTCCACACATGTTGAAAGAATGAACTTGAGAATCCAAAGAAAGGATCTGCCAACTATGGCCCATGGACCCAATCCTTTCTGATGCATGTCTTCATGCACTCATGGTTCTAACATGATTTTACATTGCTACATGTTTGGAAACTTACAGGCAATAATAATTATGAGCCCATGAACCTAATAGGAAAATAAAATTTGTGTCCACATGTCTTATTAGCAGGCAGCCATCCCGCTTGTCACTGTTGTCCAGCTGCCTATTTATTTTATGTTTACTTTCCTAGCACTTGGGAGGCTGAGACAGGAGGATCACGATGAGTTTCAGGCCAGCCAGGGTTACATAGTAAGTTCCAGGCCAGCCTGGCTAAAGTGAGATCCTATCTAAAAGAGAAAAAAAAATCCTACAATAAATGAAATAGGCAGTGAAGGTATTTTTGCTGATAAGCCTGTTGTGAGGATTAGTGAGGTGCCTGTGGGTAAGGTCTGGCACATCTGGAACTCACTCTGTAACCCTGGCTGGCCTCAAACTCATGGTGATCCTCTTGGCTCAGCCTCCCAAGTGCAAGGAATACAGGTGGCTTATTGTCGCCTTAGCTCCAGGAAATGGACGTTAAGTAACTTGCGCAGGGTCACAGGGTACTGTGACGACATCAGTCAGAATGGATAAGGGAAGTCTGTGGAACAAGTCTTAGTGGCTTCGAACAAAAGGTTTCCTTCCCTCATGTTAAATTTCTTGTTCATCTCCGGTGAGGCGGGGCCTAGACTTGAAGGGAACTACCTGGGATGCTAGTGACTGGCCAGAGAAGAGAAGTGTGAGAGAGCTGCTCTGGGTCTCAGGGCAGGGCTTGAAGGACCCGGATGTGCTCATGGGCCTCCTGGGAGTTTCTCAGAATGCACCGTGATTCGTCTGGGCTCTGTGGTTCACATTCCTGGGTGACGTCTATCCTGCTGACTCACGATCCATCCACACTTGAGAGGGTCTGACTGGCTTCTGCTGAGGTAATGCTTCATGCAATGACCTTTGCTCATGTAATCAAAGCAAGTCACGTGGCCTGTCCAACCTCCAGGTGGCAGGTCATCTGCCACCTCTGTCGGGTGAAGCAGAATACTTGTGAACATACTCAGTGGAGAGCGAAAAATCAAAGCGGGGATTAGGACCCCCATGAGCTGGCCCCTGAGTTTGTGCTCCCCTACTGGGGTCTGTCCTTTCTCTATCAGGAAAGCAGTACTGTGGCACCTGTCCCTAGGCAGGCAGCTAGTGGCGACACAGTTGACTTGTGCAACCTTGACACCAGGTGGCTTGCTGTCCAAGACAACCATTCTCAGCAAGGAGTGACAACACTGAAATGCTTTAGTTCATTATTTTAATAAAATGACACTACGGGTGGCTTTAAAATCAAAAGCATACGTTGGAGTCAATTCAGACCTTCCTCTGTGGTATTTCTCCTCTAAGCTTGTGCCATGCTCTCTCTCATGTTTGGGAGAAGGTCTGGGTCTAAAACCAGCTTTCAGGGAAGCTTGCATGGTCCTGGGCATGATCAGAGGTGTATATCCACACATGCACATGGTCTTCATGAACGTTTGCTGCCAACTGCAAGTCTGTGAGAGTCCTAGACTTGCAGTCAACACAAAACTCATTTCCCACAGGGTGGTGGCTGAGAAGTATGTAGGTACAAGCCTGCAGCATATATGTGTGACTGGGAACTTTGAATGTGGTCATTAGTGGCTAATTATCATGGATGTGGTAGGTCCCGGCCCATGATTGAGACTTAAGTGGAATGGGTTACTTTCAGCAGGGAACCCTATGAAAATCATATCACGGAAGCCCTCCAATGCCCACAGAAAACCCTGCTCCAGGGCCAGTATAGACCATTTTGTTTAGAGGAAATTATCAAAAATGTTATCTAAAACAAGGTCTTGTTACCATGTGGAAAATTTGATCTGAAGTGATGCTGAAAGAAAAGAAATTGTTCTTCATTAAAAAAAAAAAAAAAGGTCTTCCCTTAGGCTGGAGAGATGGCTTAGTGGTTAAGGCATTTGCCTGCAAAGCCACAGGACCAAGGTTCAATTCCCCAGGACCTACGTAAACCAGATGCAAAGGCACATATATCTGTAGCTCGTTTGCAGTGGCTAAAGGCCTTGGCATGCCCATCCTCTCCTTCTGTCTCTCATACACACACATACAATCTGCCTTTCTCTCAAATAAATAAAAAAAAATTTAAAAAGGTCTTCCCACTCAGAACTCATAAAGTGCTAAGAAGAAGTGCACTGTTAGCATTGAATGAGACATCTCTATCACACACTCCATTGGCTCGGAGTCTATTGCAAAGGAGGTGATGGAAAGAATATAAGAGCCAAGAGTTAGGGCCGAGTGCTTTGATATGCTGTCTTCCAGACATGAAATGGTGGTTGCATTCATGACCTCAGAGCAGCTGTTGCTACCTCCTTAAGACCTGCATAAAATGAAGGCCAGAAAATAATATCAAAATAAAAGAGGGACTAGTTGGAAGGAAGAAGGGATTCAGTGAAGGAGGGATAGGAGAGAGAAGATGAAAATGGTGGGAGGGTATTATGGTGAGGGTTCATTGTGTATATGTATAGAAGTTGTCAATAAAAATGTTTTTTAAGGGGCTGGAGAGATGGCTTAGCGGTTAAGCGCTTGCCTGTGAAGCCTAAGGACCCCAGTTCAAGGCTTGATTCCCCAGGACCCATGTTAGCCAGATGCACAAAGGGGTGCATGAGTCTGGAGTTTGTTTGCAATGGCTGGAGGCCCTGGCATGCCCAATCTCTGTCTCTCTCTATCTTCCTCTTTCTCTCTCTCTCTCTGTCGCTCTCAAATAAAAAAAAATAAAAAAATAATAAAAATGTTTTTTAAAGTCTTTCCCCAAAGAAAGAAATAGTGGTATATTCCAGTTTTACAGCATAATTAGTTTCAAATATGATTTTAATGTTCTTATTTATTTGCTAGGAGAGAGAGAAAGGGATGAGAGAAAGAGGCAATGGGTATGCAAGGGCCTCTGCCCACTGCTAATGAACTATAGATGCATGAGCCACTTTGTGCACCTGCTTTTACGTGGGCACTGGGGAATTGAGCTCAGGCCATGAAGCTTTGCAAGCAAACACCTTTAACCGCTGAGCCATCTCTCTAGTCCTGAGATCTGATTTTAGAACTGACTCTCTGTGCTAGTGGAATTGGTCCACAGTGTGCCTCAATATGAAGGAGCAAAACCTAGCAAAGTGTGAGGGTTGAGACTGCGTTTCCTCTGGAAAATCTAGTTTGGCTCTTGAAAAATGTTTCTCTCTTGGCCCGCCTGTTCCGTCATCATGGGAAGAGTGGGTCAGGTTTCGTTTCCGTAGGGATGCTTTTGTCACACAATGCTCATAGTTTATTTGAAATATGAAGAAGAATGCATAATTAAGGGAAAACAATGAAACCAACGATTACTGTTTCCATTAACAGCTAGAAACCTACAAGGTGACTTGGTCAGTTCATGGAGCAGGTAGAGTATTGCCACGCAGTTGTTGCTAAAGCTAGAACATGTCACCAGTCAGCTCTCTTTGCTGTGACACCCTTCGGAGGAAGACCTGTTGCTCAGCAGTTCTCCCCACCTGACAACTGTCAGCTCTGGATTTAGCCTGTACTGGCCTGAGTAGAAAGTCACTTCCATCCACGCTATTTCTCTGGTTGGGGCCAAAATCAATTAAGAATGTCTGATTTGGGCTGGAGAGATGGCTTAGCAGTTAAGGCATTTGCCTGCAAAGCCAAAGGACCTTGGTTCGATTCCCCAGGACCCACGTAAGCCAGATGCACAAGGTGTCGCATGCATCTGGAGTTTGCTGGCAGTGGCTGGAGGCCCTGGTGTGCCCATTCTCATTCTCTCTCTCTCTCTGCTTCTTTCTCACAAATAAATAAATATTTTTAAAAATTACCAAAAACTAAAAAAAGAAAGAAAGAAAGAAAGAAAGAAAGAAAGAAAGAAAGAAAGGAAGAAAGAAAGGAAGGAAGAAAGAAAGGAAGAATTTTTGGTTTGGGGGCTGGAGACGTGGTTTAGCGGTTAAGGCATTTGCTGGAAAAGCCAAGGGACCCAAGTTCCACTCCCCAGTGCCCACGTAAAGCCAGATGCACAAGGTGGTGCATGCGTCTGGAATTTGTTTGCAGTGGCAAGAGGCCCTGTGTGCCCATTTTTTTCTCTCTCTCAAATAAATAAATAAATTTTAAAAATGTCTGATTGTTACGTTAGCAATGCCACCATTATGATTCAAATGCTAAATAATTCCAGGAGAGTTTATTTTCTCTTGATCTCTTGACCTAAGAGGAATCCCTGTTCTTAGTGATGAGAGGCTCTGATGGGATGCCAGGGGAGCCACAGCTGCCTCCCCTGGTGTGTGTCCTCCACAGGTCAACCCAAATCACCCCAGGTGTTCTTTTATTCGAACACATTTATCAACAGTGTAAACCTCAGTGTTATTTTGTTCTTCCTCTCAAAGAGCTCTGTGAGATCTTTCCCAACTACGTTAGCCCACCGTGATCATTTTCTTCACACTCCTACTTAGTGTCACACAGCTTAATACTCAATTGGTCTCTAATTACAGTAATTAGATTGTAAGCGCCTCAAAAGCGAAGACTTAGCCCAGTGCTAGGCCCCGAGGCGGTTTCAGTAAGTGTTTGCTGAGTGATGGATTCGCAGTTCTGGATGGTTTCCAGACAGCAGGACAAATGGGTGAATTAGCTCCACCCCGGGGATGACCGGGGGGATGGATTACTGAGCAGGCTCTCTGTCTAATGGCCCATTTGCAAAGGTCACAGCTGCCAGAATGCTGGGCAGCTGAGGTAGCATGACCTAGTCTAGATGCTAGAGGTTCTCCTCCAACTCATCCCTGCTCCCTGGAAACTACCACTGGACAAGAGCCCACAAGCTCCCTGTTTCATGTTTGAAAAGTGGGGGATAACAAGTGGGATGGGGGGCCGTGAGGCACAATGTTTACTAAACCTGCTTTTCCGCGTGCGGGCTTCCTATGGAGGCAGGAAAACAGAAGAGAAGACAGGGTGAATTTAACAGTGAGACCCTATGTTGGAAATTTATCTAAGTCTTTTGCTAGATTAGGCCAGAACTCGATTAATGTTTTAGTTATATTCTCAAGAGGGAAAGGCAGCTGGTGAAATTGTCAAAGGTGACATGCCACTCTGTACATAAACCAAGTGTGATTTTGGGGACCACACCATGGAAATAATAACCAGTCATTAGTGGAGGATGAAAGGAAGAAAGAAACCAGATAAGTTCTCCAGGATCAAGAAGTTAGTTTTATTACAAACTAACCTTAGGGAGAGTGCAGACTTTATTATTATTATAACATTTAAATACAAATACCAACGTCATTATCTCTTTATGAGAATTGCTCTTGGCAACAGCACAGCTAGCGATGAATATGATAGAATATCTCTCATCTGCTTTTAAGTTGCCATTTTAATTGTATATTGTAACAGTTATCTTCTCGTTGCTCAGACAAAATACCTGACCAGAAGGAGCAAATGGGAGGAAAGGGTTTATTACAGGCTACGGTTTCAAGGGGGCAGTTTCATCATGGTGGAAAATTATGGCCGAGCTGGCAGTTGGCTCACATCTTCATATACCAACAGGATGGGCACAGCAAGAACGAGCTAGCTCTGAACAGCCAAGGGGCTGGATTAATAAAACCCAAGGTCTTCCCTCAACAATATACCTCCTTAAGCAAGGCTGTACCTCTGAGAGGCTCCACCAGCTGGGGATTGAGTATGAGGCTTAGTCAGAAACACATGAGACTATGGGGGGCATTTCACATTCAAATCACCCATAAATACGTGCCCTGTTGTGTAGGCAAGCAACACATGTTATAATTCATGTCTTGGTGAGGGTTCTTTCTCTCCTGTGAACTTGACTCCCTAGGTCCTGAATTCTAATAGCTGACACAAATTCACTGGTGCCATCCACTGAAAGGAAAAGGACTTTCTCTTATTTGTTTCCTTGCAGACCTAGATAACCCCCAAGTATTTACAATGGGCTGTTACTGGCGCTAAAAATGAAGATCTGGAGTATACTTTGTGTTGGGCTCCGGGAAACCCTATCTTTTGCTTGGCAACTGGAAATCAAATGGAAATCAGTGTTTATATTATGAACTGGGAATTTGCTTATGCTTTTGAATTTTGTGAGATGAAGGTTGGTGTTGTGATAATCTCATGTGTACAGTTGACCCTTAGGTACTTTTAAGGAAATGAGCCTTAAAGTTGACGTGATCAGTGGCTGGAAGTGCTAACCGTATTCTAGTTATATTGCCAGGCAACTTGGGACAGTTGCCAACGGGCACCAGATTCCATCAGATGCCCAGATGCCGTGCCCTCTGCTTGTTACGGAGCCAGCAGGAGGAAATGGAGTAGGGATGAACTCTGGACTGAGGTTTGTCTGTGGGAGCAACAGACTGAATTGGTAATGGGAGAAAGTTTGTGTTGTTAACTTTTATAAGGTGGCGGTAATTTGAGGAATTTTACAGTGCTGGCGTGCGAGTTGGGGTTGTTTTCATCTGGTGTTCATTGTCCACCCTGCTTGGATGTAGAGCATCAGCTGAGCAGAATTCAAGACGAGAAAGGGAAGGGGGACTCACTGTGGCATTGGCATCGGTGCCCTGACTTGTTTCCACCTCCGGGCCTCGCGAAGCCCCTGAGAGACGAGTTAAGCATCTTTGTCATCAGGTGAAGTGGGAGAGAGAGGGAGAAGGACCAGGGTCTGGCGCCATGAAGGATGCGGTATGATTTTAGGCTTTCTGTGGACTCCTCAGTTAAGGAGGACAGGGACATTAAGGGCGGACTGTGGTTCCAATGATCGCCTTCACTAAATTAAGAAGAGAAATAGAAATAACCAAGGAAAGGACCTTAGTGTGTAAGGGAGGAAGAGTCTGTCCATGGTCACGGCAGGTTAGGTGGTCTTTGTGCTAATGGGCAGAGCTGTGGTGTAAAGTTGGAACTCCCTTTGCTTGTAAGAGGCTCAGTGATAGTAAGGTCAACATCACTCTTGGCATTGATTCAAACTCCTTGGTTTCTTCCTCTTCCTCTTGGAAGTGGCTCTTTTTTCATTTGTGCACTGTGCCATGGCATGTGTGTGGCAGTCAAAGGACAACTTCGAGGTAGCTATGGTCTTCTCCCACCTTTTTTGAGACAGACACTCATGAATGAACAATAGCTTAGCTGTCTTCCAGCTCCCTGCTCCACCTCTTCATGTCGTAGGTGTTTTGGGATTACTTATGCACACACTACTCTGCATCTGGCTTTATGTGGATGCTTTGCAAGCAAGTACCTTTAATGACTGAACCCTCTCCATGGTCCCCTGATATTCAACTTTTGGTCAGTACCTGGGATAGCTACAGGTAGCTCCCCCCCACTAACTAGTGCCTATTTTTTTTTAATTTTTGATTATTTTATTTATTTGAGAGCGACAGACAGAGAGAGAAAGAGGCAGATAGACAGAGAGAGGGAGAATGGGCGCGCCAGGGCCTCCAGCCTCTGCAAACGAACTCCAGACATGTGCGCCCCCCTATGCATCTGGCTAACGTGGGTCCTGGGGAATCAAGCCTTGAACGGGGGTCCTTAGGCTTCACAGGCAAGCGCTTAACCGCTAAGCCATCTCTCCAGCCCACTAGTGCCTATTTTGAATCAAGCCATCTTCAGCTCGTCTGCCATAGACAGCAGTGTTGGCCACAGAACTGAGCCTGGCTAGAAATGGAGTGAATTCAGACTCAGGAGGAGCTAGTGATTGCCAACGTTTACTGGCTCCTGACTGTGTGCCAGGCTCAGCTCTAAGGGCTTCACAGCTGTAACTTTATATGATCCTTGTAGCAACCTAGGTGGTAACTGTTCGGGTCTCACTCAAAGAACAAGGTAATAAAGTTTTACAAAGTTTAACCTGCTCAAGATCATATGGGGTGGGGCAGTGCCAGAATTTAAACTCAAGAGCTCCTATTTCTTAACCATTATGTTATTCCACTTTAAGAAGATTACCCAAGTAGAAGAGCAAAGAGGATAGCAATAAACATTGTCCCCTGCCCATCCCTTTGCTGGAATAAAACCCAGTAACTCAGATTTATTCATAAAATGGGTTTTTGACTTTTCTCAATAGACTGGGTAATTGAATGCCTTTACTGTGTATATGTGTGTGATTTGTTTTTATTTTTTTTTAGTATAGATCTTCTAGAAGGAATTAAACTTTTAAAGAATTTATTTATTTGAGGGAGAGAGAGAGAGAATGGGCACACCAGGGCCTCCAGCCACTGCAAACGAACTTCAGACCCATGTTCCACCTTGTGCATCTGGCTTACGTGGGTACAGGGGAATGAAACCTGGGTCCTTAGGCTTCACAGGAAAGCATCTTAACCACTAAGCCATCTCTCCAGCTGAAGGAATTGAACTTTTTAACTTATAAGAACAGATCTCGGGCTATTTATATAAGCTTGAAAAATACAGTTGAATTAACTGGACGATGACTGGAATTTGTAAAACTTGTTAACGAAAAGTACAAGATCCGCAGATGACTTTCTCACGCTTTCGCACCATCTGTAATTGTTTATCCAACGTCAGCATTGTGGTTGCCTTCAGGTCCCGTGCTAACTTGCTTGCATGTGTTTTGATAGGAACTGTATTAAGTGTCAATCATTTATTGCAGCAGCGATGCTGCATAGCAAAACAAGGCTGTGCAAAATACAAAAATGACTGTTATCTGGCATAATGGGCTAAAGAGATCTGCTGATCTTGGTTGGGCTGCCTTGTGATATATAGAGTTCAGCTCACTGAAGACTGACCTAGCCTGGCCTTGAGGGGGAGGTACATGGAATACATTAGCTTGTCTGTGTTTCTTATCCTCCAATATGCTTCAATGGTTATGGTCTATAGATGACTGCAGAGCTGCGAGCTCTGATCTCAAAACTCTGAGTAAGCCTGCTGGGTCTACTTCAACCTTCTGTTTGTAATGTGTCTATTAGATATCTCATTGGCCAAAGCAAGCCACATGGCTAAGCCTTAGCATGCATGTGGCTTTGGTCATTAATAAACTCTACTCCTTAAGAATATACTGGAGGAGCCGGGCGTGGTGGCGCACACCTTTAATCCCAGCACTCAGGAGGCAGAGGTAGAAGGATCACCGTGAGTTCGAGGCCACCCTGAGACTACAGAGTGAATTCTAGGTCAGCCTGGGTTAAAGTGAGACCCTACCTCGAAACCCCCCCCCCAAAAAAAAAAGAATATACTGGAGAATAGCATGGCAAAAAGAATGGATAGTTCTCGGGCCATTTTTATGCTTTGCAATCTCCAACAAGGAGACTAAGATCTTCACAGTTAAGGAACCGCAGTGTTTTGTATGTAAAATGCTCTCGCCACAGCCTCATGTGTTTGAATACTTGATCCCACCAAGCAGACAGCCCTGTTTGGGAAGGTGATGGAACTGTAGAAGGAGGAACCTTGCCGGGGCAGTGTGTCACTGGGGCAGGGGGCGGAGGGGGCATCTGAGGTGTTACGGCCAGGCACTGCTTCGCTTGTTTTTCTTTTTTCTCTGGTTCCTGTGATGCAGGGTGTCGCAGGCTCCCTGTTGTAGCCTGCCATGCCTTTCCCACCTTGACGAAACTTCTCCTCAAAACTTTACACCCCATTAAAGCTCTTTCCTTCTGTAAGCTGCTTCTGGTTGCGTATTTTTGTACCAGCAGCAAGAAAGTAACTGATTTGGTAGGCTACCTTGGGTTGGTCTTCCCTTTCAACTGAGCCTCTTTTTGTAAGCTTTTATTTATTTATTAGAGAGAGAGGGAGAGAGAGAATAGGTGCGCCAGAGCCTCTAGCCAGTGCAAATGAACTGCAGCCACATGCGCCACCTTGTGCATCTGGCTTATGTGGGTTACTGGGGAATTGAACCTGGGCCCGTAGGCTTCTCAGGCAAGCGCCTTAAGTGCTAAGCCATCTTCCCAGCCCTCAACTGAGCCTCTTAATGCTGTGCAGTAGGTAAAGGATTCAGAAAGTAGCTTTGCTTCCCAGATATAGACAATCTTAGTTCCTTTCTTGTGTGTTTTCACCAATGAAGACAGAACCCTGCTGTTGATATGAGGCAATATAAATGTGGTGAGGAGTAGTTAATACTAGCGAGGTCTCTGAAAAAGAGCTGGGTATCATGATCAAAGAAATGTAGACTTTTCATCACTGACTTCATTTTACAGTCTCTCTTCTTCCAGCTCTCTTCACAAGCTGTAGCTCAGAAATGGGCTTTTCAACCCCCTCGCCCTCCAGTCCTCCCAACAATGCCCTTATCTGCTTATGTAGCAGGAGCAATAAATGGGAATTATACTCTGTACCAAGGGCTGGGGGATTGCAGAGAAGGGTGTGTGGTTAAGAGCAGTTACTGCAGGAGCACAAGGGCCTGAGAAGCCACTCCTGTTTGACCCTCAGAACCCTCATAAGTAGCTGCGCATGGCCACATGCGTCTGCAATCCCAGTCTTGTAGAGACTCAAGAATTACCAGGGCTTGTGGTAAAACAGCAAGCTCTGCCATCAGTAAGACTCAGGTTCCAATAAGAATGTAAGAGCCAACTTATGACGTGCTCCCCCAGACACAAAATGGCCTGGATATCCATGACCTCACAGTGCCTGACACTACCTACACAAGACCATCATAACAGGAGGAAAAGATGATGACATCAAAATACAAGAGAGACTGATTGAGAGGGGGCGGGGATATGATGGAGAGTGGAGTTTCAAAGGGGAAGGTGTGGGGGGGAATTACCATGGGATATTGCTTACAATCATGGAAGTTGTCAAAAAAAATAATAATGTGCAGAACACAAGGGGGCACATGTGTCTGGAGTTCTTTTTCAGTGACTGGAGGCCCTGGCATGCCCATTCTGTATCTCCCTCTCTTTCTCTCTCTCAAACAAATAAATGAAGAAAATAAAATATTTTTTCAAAATGAATGCACAGAATAGCAGTGGACACTCACGTTGTGCCCTGGCCACCACGGGCAAGCACATGGGGTACTGCATGGGCACATACATGTGCATGCATCACACCTGACCCCCACCACCACATTACACACATAAGCAAAAGTATGTTCCTGACTAAAAAGATCTCAGCAACAATTAGGAACCACTGCCTTTACGGTGGCCATGTTGGGTGAGGACTCCAACTTGAAAGTCCTTTGAGATTTATTTCAGAGCATAGAAAGACTGACAAGGAGGCGGAGAAGGATTACAACACATCTCTAGGTTAAAATTAGCATGAATTTGACATGCTTTTCCAAGTGACTAGATGGAAACTCTTCTTGGTTACTCTCCAAAAGTGAGGGTTTCCAAACTGTTGGAGCAGATTTTGTCGATAAGAGGATTTATTCAGGAATCTAGCCTTTGTTCCTAGACTTAAATATTATTGGAAATAACAGAGTGGCAAATTTCGTTTGTGAGGGGTTGCACCCCAGATTTATAAATGGAATAGTTGTCATAGACGTCTCTTGATCTTATATCCTTTGATAAATGTATTACTAGAAACTCCAGACATTTCAATGTTTGACAGGAGCGTTGAAACAGGATCCCCTTTAGCCACACTCACCCTTCTGTGTTTGCTTGGTATTTATCCTGGACTTATCTCAAAAAACTGGATTAAAGGAGAAGGCGTGAACCTACAAGCCATCTTTAACCTCAAATATTTGATCTATGTCATCACATTCAAGTAGTTCAGAGTCTACTTAGAAAGGACAAACCAGAAAGCTTGACTTCCCTTTGCCCCTTTGAAAGCGTCAGTGTTGTTAAGACTTATTAAGCCAGAATTTCCAATGCTGAAGTCACCCAGTGGTGGCCTTTTCTTGGTCTGCTTAAGGCACTCTACAAACCAGTGACAAACTTGTGACAGAGATCTGTCACTGCAAAAATTAAAAGTAAAAGCAGATGCTACTTGCTTCAACAGAGGCCCATGAATCAGGTTTTAGTAAAAATAATCCTCCAGTATTTATTCATTTGGTAAGTTTAAATTTTGATGTATTGGATTTAATTACAATGAGGTCTCTTGAAACCTTAGGAACATATTTTATGGAGTATCTCCCTGGCCTTAAGAGGCCCACACATGTGCAGTGAGTAATTTGTTCACAAGGAGTAAACTAGACATTAATGTGGTTTATCATAATAACTATAGTAATCACTACTAAGAATTCTGTTGGCTGAGCTCATAGTAAGTTCTTTACAAGCATTATCTAATCTGTTGACTATAAGTGATATAATATACATATTACTATTATTGCTATATAATTTAATATAGGCAATTATAATAAATTATAGCAAGTAGGTACTATTACAATGACCCATTGCCCAGGCATGGAAACAGAGGCTTAAGGAGATAGGGTAACTAGCCTAGAGTCACACAATAAGTACGGAGGTCAGAATTTGGTCCATATGCAGATAGTTCCAAAACACTTTTGTTCACTGTGATTTATTGTTCCCTGATGTTATGCTTCATATTTGATTATGCACTTGATAGGATCTAGAATTACCTAGGAGACAAATCTCTGGGCATGTCTGTGAGAGAGTTTCTACATTAGGTTACTTGAGGTGGGTAGACCCATTGTGGATGGCATCATAGTGTCTTAGATTGAATAAAATACTTGAAAGAAAGAAAGAAAGAAAGAAAGAAAGAAAGAAAGAAAGAAAGAAAGAAAAAAAGAAAGAAAGAAAAAAGTTGAATATCAGTGTTTGTTTGCTGTCAGCTTTTCTGACTTCATGGTGAATGTGATCAGCAACTCTGCATTCCTGCCCCCAGGACTTCCCTCCAACTGTAAGTTAAATAAGCCAGCCCTCCTTTGTCAGGTATTTTGTCAGCCACAAAGAATGTAAATGATACATTGGCTTAACAGATGGTCCCATATTTGACCTTATTTTCTGTTTGTCTAAATATTTTAAAACCAACTTTACATTTTAAATGAGTTTTTTTTTTTTTTTTTTTTTTTTCCCCTCTAGGTAAGGAGGTCTCACTCCAGCCCAGGCTGACCTGGACTCATTTTGTAGCTCCAGGCTGGTCTTGAACTCACAGTGATCCTCCTATCATAGCGTCCCCGAGTGCTGGGATTAAAGGTGTACACCACCATGCCAGATGATTAAATGAGTTTATTATTATTTATTTATTTGAGAGAAAGAGGGAGGGAGAGAAAATGGGTGCAGCAGGGCCTCCAGCCTCTGCAAACAAACTCCAGACGCATGTGCCACCATGCCACCTTGTGCATCTGGCTTACAGGGGTACTAGGGAATCAAACTTGGGTCCTTAGGCTTCATGGGCAAGCGCCTTAACCACTAAGCCATCGCTCCAGCCCCTAAATGAATTTTAGGCTTACCAGAAGTTGCACAAACAGTACATAAACTTCCTGCCTATCCCTATTCCCCAAATATAAATATCTTATACAAAGGCAGAATAAATGTCAGAATCAGAAACTTAACATTGATATGAATCTATTGCGTACGTCAACAAACCTCATTCAGATTTCTCCAGTTCTCCCCACTACTGTCCAGGACCTAAGGCAGGATGATAAATTGCATTAAGTAGTTTCACCTCCTTGTTCTCTTTTCAAGGTCAACCCTGCATGACCTTCCAAGTAAAGGCTTCTTTCTATCTTCACCCTGCTTTCTTTGCTCTGTCCCAGGATCTTGGGTTGGGTTTCTTTGTCTCTTCTACTGCTTTACAAGGACAGCAGTGGAATTTTCTCAACTTGGGCTCATCTAAGCTCTTCATGAACGCACATGCTATCAGCGTGATGGGGGGTTCTCCTCGGTGCATGGCACCAAGAGACCCAACTGGGTTCCAGTGGTGATCTGTCCCATTGCTACTGACGTTACCTTTGATCCTTTGGTTAAGGAGACTTCTGCCAAATTTCTCCAGTGTAAAATATTTTCCCTTTGTAATTAGCCAGTTTTTATATGGAAACTATGCGACTATCATGTCTTTTCTAATACTTTGCCCAACAGCTTTAGGTTCATTGGCAGTTCTTTCTTGAAATAATTAGCACTATTGTGTTGAAAATGGTGTCTTCCCCCCTCATTATTACCCATAAACATATTAGTTGGGATTGTATTGCAAGGAAAAACTTTCTCTTCTCTATTCTTTTTCAGTTATTTATGTTAATATGAAATCATGGTTTTTTATATTCTCTAGGTTACAGCCTATTCCTAATATCATTAGTTTCATCTCCCCCACCACTCCCCCCCAGCCCCACCGTAAGGCAGGGTCTCACTGTAGCCCAGGCTGACATGGAATTCACTCTGTAGTTCCAGACTGGCCTGCAACTCACAGTGATCCTCCAGACTGTTGGGATTGCTATATTTTGGGGCATCAGAGTATGATCCAAGTTCCAAGAGTATGTTCCCTGCCTATCTCTGGGATCAACCATTTCAAGGAGCTACTGCCCTTGCCCGTGTCTTGTGTTGAGGATGGGAACGGTATTTAGTAGTTAAGATATGGGTATTGGAGCCAGGCATGGTAGTGCACACCTTTAATCTCAGCACTCTGGAAGCAGAGGTAGGAGGATTGTCAAGAGGTCAAGGACACCCTGAGACTTCCAGGTCAGCCTGGGCTAGAGTGAGACCCTACCTTGAAACCCTTCCCCCCCAAAAACAGGATATGGGTATTGGGTGTGTTTGTTACTATTAGAGTATCATGGCTTCTAGCCTTCAGTGGACAGAGCAAATACATCTGTGAATATTCATACATAGTTCCCTACCAACTTGTATAGTCATCTTTCTGAATATATATTCTATATATGAATATCACTTCAGGCTAATGCATGCAATTCCAATTCAACACCACAACGTTTATTCTGTTTATAATTCTTTTTTAATTAGTTATGTACACAGTGTATATACAACCACTGTTTATAATTCTTTTCTGTGCTAGTGAGAAAGCTGAAACACACGTGTGTGTGTGTGTGTGTGTATTCAATATTAGAAGTCACATAAAGTAATTTTCCAAACCCCTGTAAGTACGCTTGTTCAAGGAACACTTTATTTATTTATTTATTTTTATTTTTTGGTTTTCCAACGTAGGGTCTCACTCTAGCTCAGACTGACCTGGAACTCGCTATGGAGTCTCAGGGTGGCCTCAAACGCACGGTGATCCTACTACCTCTGCCTCCCAAGTGCTGGTTATAGTCGCAATATTCTTTGTCAAGGTGGTTTAGATCAATTCCTTTTCCTCTTCTTTATGTGTGCCTCTGCTATTGGTTTGCTATTATATAGTTACGTTTTGTTGCTTGTCTGTATCTAACAGCTACTCGTTCATTATCCCTCATCTCAAATGAGGTCTGAGTGTAATTTTGGGGGAGAAGATGTAAGCCTGTGCATGCCATGGGTATTGTCTTAGCACTCGTGGTTTCCGTAGAGTTCTCATTATGCCCTCACAGTTATTCCTCTGCTGAAATTTATATTGAACATCCCTCTTCAAACCATTATATGATATTTGCTTCCTTGTTAAACCCTGACTTGGACATATTCTGTTTTAATTTTTTTCTCATTCTTGACAATTTATCTATCCATCTGTCTATCATCTATCTTCAGTCATTACTACAGTTGCTGTGTTCATTTAGATTTTTTTTTTCTTGTTACTGTGACAAAAACAAATTAAATTAAACTTGGGTTTATTTTGGCTCATGATATGAGCATATAGTGAGTCCATGGTGGCAGGGAAGTTATGACAGTGAGACCTCGAGGCAGCTAGTAACCGTGCATCTGCATTCAGGAAGGACAGCGAGGAGAAAGGAGAGAGGGAGGGAGGGGGAGCGAAAGAGACACACACACACACACACAGAGAGAGAGAGAGAGAGAGAGAGAGAGAGAGAGAGAGGCTGGTGCTCAGCTCACTTTTACCTTTCTTCCCTTTTTATTTAGCTGGGACCCCAGTTCATGGAATGGTCTGCTTATGTTCAGGGTGGGTCTTCCCTTCTCAGTTAAACATCTATGAAAACACCGTATGGACATGCCAGATCTCCCCTAGCTACTCCAAATCCAGTCAAGTTGACAACAAAAAATAACATCACAGCTGCCAAAAAAAAAAAAAAAAAAAAAAGGAAGAAAGAAAAAGAAAAAGAAAGAAATCAGAACCATATCAGAAAGCTTAATCAGAAATGATTCATCATTCTGCCTCCCCACCCCCACCATATCTATTCTGAGCTGTTCTCTTTTCCCCACCCCCCACCAACCTAGCCCTACATATTTCTGGGTACTTAAACTATCTCCTTAGATATTAGGTGATCCTGTTTCTGTTGATTTCTGCACTACCAAACAGATATGTACATCATTTCTTATCTTCTTTTCTCTTAGTCAGAAGGCCTCATGCCGCTGATTCAGTCAGCATTTCATGTCTTTTCACTTAGCAGTATATCCTGGCAAGCGCACCATGGGCTCATGGAAATCCTTATCATTGTTTTCGCAGCTACCTAGCAACCAGGTGACGGTGTGGAGTGGAGTCACTTCTCTGCCTACTCATGAATATTTGAGGTGTTTCCAACTAATACTGCCATGAATAAACTGCCTATTTATTTTCTTGAGGCTGTATGTTCCAAGTGGATTCCTAAAAGTGGAACTGCCCCCTGGAAAGGTTAGCTCATGCACTGTTAGTCACTCTCAAATTCCCCTCTAAGAGGGTTGGGCCAACCTCCATTCATATCAGCAATGCATGAAAGTACCTGCCTTTGCCAGTGAGATATATTATCATCCTTATCATTGTTTATCAGATATGCAAGATATTATCATTATCAGATATGCAAGAACGCTGCAGCTTTGGCTTGTATTTCCTTAGTTATGGGCTATTTGAATATATTTTCATATGTTTAAATGAGACTTCTTTCACGTTATAAATTCTTTTTTAAAATTTTATTTATTTATTTGAGAGGGAGAGAGGGAGAGAGAGAGAGAGAGAGAGAAAGAGAGAGAGAATAGATGTATCAGGGCCTCCATCCACTGCAAACAAACTCCAGACGCGTGTGCCACCTTGTGCATTTGGCTTATGTGGGTCCTGGGGAATCAAACTGAGGCCCTTTGGCTTTGCGGGCAAGTGCCTTAACCACTAAATCATCTCTCCAGCCCACTTTATAAATTCTTTAAGTACTGAAGATTAATATATATAATTTATTTGCAAGCAGACAGAGATAGAGAGAAGAGAGACAGGCAGAATGGATGCGCCAGAGCCTCCAGCCACTGCAAATGAACTCCAGATGCATGTACCAATTTGTGCATCTGGCTTTATGTGGGCACTGGGGAATCGAACCCTGGTGGTTAGGTTTTGCAGGCAAATACCTTAACCACTGAACCTTCTCTCAGCCCAAGTATTGAAGATATTTGCCCCTTGTCTGTCATAGAAGTTATAAGTATTTTCCTCAGTGTGTAAATTGTCTTTTGATGTTTTGTACATGATGCTTCTATCATGAAAAAGATTTTATAATTTCAAGGAGCCACATTTATCAATCTTTAAATTTTTCTAGACGTTTGAGTCCTTATACCAAGGTTAAAGGGGACTTCACCCTTGTTTTCTTCTGGTATCTGTGTGAGTTAAATGGTTATGTTCAGATTCCTTGCCCATTTGGAGCCTATTCTCATATGTGGTGTGAGAGGTAGATTCCATCTCTTTTCGGCTGTTACTCGGGTTTTCGCAGTTTGTGCTCTGCCAGCCATTGCTAAATGCTAAACTTCCCTATGCACTTGAATCATGTTGGGGAAATTTTATTCTACCCCAATATTCTCATCTCACCCTGTGGCTGATACCAACGGTTTCAAACAGAGAAGCCCGACAGCACGTTAGCCAGGTGAATGTCTCCTCTTGGTTTTCCTTTAAACTGAGTTATTGGCTATTCTTTCCTACTTTCTTCTGTCTATTAATGTCAATAACAACCTGTCCTTGATAGTTTGTGTGATTCTATTATGTGACGTTACATTTAGAAGTAGTACTTCGGGGTCTCAGAGGTGGTGGGTATTAACAGTAACTAGGACAACTAGAGTCCATGACAGAGATGTGAAAGACTGAGAACCAAGCATCAAGTTGCCTCAATGGAGAAGGAAACTCCCAGAGGCCGGAGGCAATCTTCCAGTAAGTTCCATGTCCTGTAGTCACAGTTGGTTGGAGCATCCAGATTCGATGGACAGAAGCAGTAGCCAGGCCCAGGATGGATGGGAGAGGAGGGGGAGGGAGCATGGCCAGATAGGATGGTGCTCAGTGTGGGACCTTCACGTCCTGAGCCTTCAGGTAAAGTGAGTTCATCTCCTGCATTTGGAAGAAAAAGTTGTTCGAACTGCCAGCAGCACGGCTTTAAAGACTCTGAGCGTATTAGTGCCTTCTGCATTTCCTAAGTAAGGTTCACTTAATTTTATTCCTGGAAACTCTAAATTCCTTCTTGGAGACTTCATAGCAATTTGAAACTAAAAGTTTCAGATGCATTTTAAACAGTCCCTTTCCCTCCTCTACCCACACATCTACCAAAATAAACAACTCTGCCCAGCCAGCCTTGCTGATTTGCACAGCAGTGACAGCTACGCAAATCTTCACATTTGGGCCTGTTGGGAGATGGCAGGGGGTTCCGTTCCTAAATAGTCTTGAGTATGGTAACCCTTCTTTGATCTTTCTAAAGCTCTGTGGCTGCACTGTGAAAATACTGGAGGAAACAAAACGATTTAAAAAAATGGGTTTGATTTTTTTTTTTTTTTGTGATAAGAGCCCATCCCAGAGGCTGGGGAGATGGCTTAGCTTGATGGATGAAGTTCTCGCCCACACAACCATGAAGACCTGAGTTCGCTCCCAGCTGTGTGCTCCTCGTCCCAGTGCTGGGGCGACAAAGACAGAAGTGCAGCTGGATGACCCTGATGAATCCTTTCAGCAGGAGACCCTGTATCAGAGCTGGAGAGATGGCTTCATGGTTAAGGCACTTGCCTGCAAAGCCAAGGACCTAGAGGTTTGATGCCCCAGTACCCACAAAAAGCTAGATGCACAAGGTGGCACACACACACCTGGAGTTTGTTTGCAGCAGCTGGAGGCCCTGGTGCACCTATTCTCTCTCTTTCCACATCTTCCCCTCTCTCTCTCTCTCAAATAAATAAATAAAATATTTTTTAAAAGACCCTATATCAAATAAATAAAATAAAATAAAACTATAATGTGGTTCCAAGCCTCTTTCCCCAACTCAGTTAGCACTTTAGATTTTTTGGCAAATATGCTCAATGGTCCCCCCACCCCCCCCGGGTGTGGACATTTCTTCGCTTCACTGAAGAGGTATTTCTTCCACAAGTCTTAAGAGAGGGCTGTGAAAACACCCTGTTTGTTTTACCATGTTTAACTGGAAGTATAATTTGAAAAACATGACACTGTAACTTATTTGAAAGTATCTTGTGCTTACACTTGTTTCTTCAATGCTTGCTTGGTCATAACTGGCTTGTGTTAATCACTTACACTTACCTTAGAGCTAATATGTTCTTCTTCTTCTTTTTTTTTTTTTTGTTTTTGGTTTTGTTTTTGTTTCTTGAGGTAGGGTCTCACTCTAGCTCAGGCTGACCTGGAATTCACTATGTAGTCTCAGGGTGGCCTTGAGCACACGGTGATACTCCTACCTCTGTCCTCTGAGTGCTGGGATTAAAGGCATGTGCCACCATGCCCTGGCCTTAGAGCTAATATGTTCTTAGGTTGCTAAATGTTGTTCAAACCCACTTTTATCCTTTCTTTTTATTTTTGAGCCAGCAGGATGTTCCTAGCCATTTTGGGTTCTTACACACTATGCAATGGCCTTTTTAAAATTTTTATTTATCTATTTGAAAGAGGCAGAAAGAAAGGCAGATAGAGAGAAAGAGAGAATGGGTGCACCAGGGCCTCCAGTCACTACAGACGAACTCCAGACGCATGCAGCATCTTGGGCATCTGGCTTACATGGGTCCTGGGGAATCGAACCTAGGTCCTTTGGCTTTGCAGGCAAGTGCCTTACCTGCTAAGCCATCTCTCCAGCCCTGCAATGGCCTTTTGTAGTTTTCACAGAAGCACAACTAACTGGGAAGATGAAGACAAGGTGTGGTAGTTTGAATAGATGTCCCCCAATATATTTTAGTTGTTTATTTGTTTGTAGTTTGCATCTGCAGACACCTGGCTGGAGGCAGTGTCACTAGGTGGATCTTAAAGTGTGGTGGTGTGTTTCAGATTTCAATCTAAAGATATGCAAAGTGTGCCTAGCAGGAGTTCCTGAAGTGTGCTGTGCTGTGTGGCTTTTGGCTTGTGCTTCTCTCTCTCTGCTTGGTCCTGTGAAGGCAGGCCAGCTTCTTCTGCTATTATGGAACTTCCCCTGGATCTGTAAGCTTCAATAAATATCCCTTCCTCCATAACTGTGCTTGGTCTGGAAGTTCATCTCAGCGAACCTGAAGCTGTCTGATACACAAGGGTTCAATGTTCAGATCAGAGAGAAATTCATCTAAACACAAACACTATCTAAGGTAGTTCATGATTATCCAGCCAACAGTGCAGAAGATACTTAAAGGAATACTATACACAGAGGGGGAATGGCCACAGGCTGTACAAGCCACTGTTCTTGGGGTCGGCGGAAGAGTTGGGTCACTGCAGGCATGTTCTCCTCATCCCTGGCCAGCTTGGTGCCCGGACAGCCTGCCTAGCATCTTCCAGCACTATGACAGCTGACCAATAAGGAGGGTGTTTCTAGCTCATTTCCAGCTTGATTTCTCAATATTCTGCAAACAAAGCCTGTGATGTCTTCAGCAATATGGTCTTACCGTTTAGTTCTGGAGGGAAATGAAGAGACTTGGAGCTGCAGCTCAAAGGTTCTGATAAATTCTGCTTTCATTTTCATTTGAGTTAGGAACCTTTGAAATCCCCTTGTGACTTCTTCAGTGGCTCCTTGGCCATTCAACAATACATATTTCAAGCCAGGCATGAGGGCATATGCCTGTAATGTCAGCATTTGGGAGGTAGAGGCAGGAGGATCCGTTGAAAGCCAGTGTTAGCTACATAGTAAGTTCAAGGACAGCCCGGGCTACCTGAGATCCTGTTTCCTATCATTTTGCTGGTCACTGGTCTGGTTGGCTGGACTGTTGCTGGTTTGCTGGTTGACTGTGCCGCACTTCGTGGATCCTTCACTAGCTCTCCGTTGTTCATCCACGACTTTTATGAAATTTAATTTTTCCCGTGTTCTCATGATAAAGAATGTCTTTCTCCCCCTTCTGTGTATAATATTCCTTTAAGTATTTTCTGCACTGCTGGCTTGATAATCATAAACTACCTTGGTTTGTGTTTGTCTTGAAATGTTTTTATTTCATCATAAGTTTTAAAAGACAGCTTTGCTGCATACACCAATCTTGGTGGGCAGTTACTTATTTTCAGGGCTTTAAGATTTATCATTACATACATTCTTCTTCTTCTTTTTTTTTTTTTACATGAATTCTTGAACATTAGGCTTACCAATAAGAGAGCTGATGTCCTCCTGAAGTGCTTACTTTTGTGGATGAATCAATGTTTTTCACATTCACCATTTTTTTTAACTTAAAGGAGAAGGTTTATTTTGGCTCAAATGTTCAGAGAACATAGTCTGTCATGGCAGGGAAGACATCGCAGAGCTGTGCAGTCTGTGGTGGGAGGAGTTCGTGGCTGCTGTCTCTACTCACATCTTGGCAGATGAGGAAGTTGAAATGGAACCAGAAACAGGACCAGCCATAACCCTCAAGGCCTGTACCTAGTGGCCTGTGTCCACCACTAGTCCCTGTGTCACAAGAATTCCACAACCTCCACAAAACACCACTAGCTGGGGACCAACTATTCAAACAAATGAGCCTATAGGGGATATTTCAGGTTCTAACCATAACAACCCATAAATTTGTATGATTACTATAAGTTAATCAAAATTTTAAATATTTATTGACTTGGAAATGTGTAGTGCTCTGATTTAATTATTACATTGTACACATGACATTCACAATTTTTTCACATTATTTCTTTGCTTTGTTTTTTTTTTTTTGACATCTTGACTAATATGTAAATAAGAGGTTCTTCTCTGGTCATATCTATTTGTGGTTCTAAAGACTTCTTGTGTGTATGTGCTCACTTCTCTGTCTTATTTTAGGAAAATTTCTACTCTAATTTTGTTGAATAAATTTTCTATGCCTTTTGTTTTTTATCTAATCTGCTTCTATCACATGAATTCTTAGGTTTGGTCTTTTTATTGTATTCCAGAGTTCTTGTATATTTGGCAATGCTCATTTTTTTTCTTTATTGACATTTGAATGTAATATTTCTTCAACCTGTTCTTCATCCTGATATTTTTTCTTCTGCTTGACCAAGCATATTGGAGATGCTTTCCACTATATATATATATATATTTATTTATATATATTTATATATTTCAAGGTAGGGTCTCACTCTAGCCCAGGCTGACCTGGAATTCACTATGGAGTCCTCAGGGTGGCCTCAAACTCATGGCAATCCTCCTACCTCTGCCTCCCAAGTGCTGGGATTAAAGGTGTGCGCCACCACACCCGGCAGCCACTATATATTTTTTTGTTTAACTCATTTCCATTCATTCCATAGTTTTTTCAAAATCTCAATTTTCTTGATGAATTTTTCTTCCATGTTGCTGGCTTTTACGTCTATATTACCATTTTCTCACCCATGTTGCTGATCCTTTCCTTTACTTTGCTAACTTTCCTCTTCACATTCCACCTTGATTTTACCTGCTTGTTCGTTTTCTCCTTGAGATCATTGATTCAAACCCCAAACAGAAGGCAGCAAATAATAATAAAGATTGCTGGGCATGGTGGAACATGGCTTTAATCCCAGCACGTGAGAGGCAGACACAGGAGGATCATTGTGAGTTCAATGCCAGTCTGAACACACATAGTGAATCCAGGTCAGCCTGGGCTAGACTTAGATCCTATCTTAAAAAACAACAAGAAGAGGGCTGGAGAGATGGCTTAGCGGTTAAGGCATTTGCCTTCAAAGCCAAAGGACCTCGGTTCGATTCCCCAGGACTCATGCAAACTAGATGCACAAGGTGGTGCATGCATCTGGAGTTCGTTTTCAGTGGTTGGAGGCCCTGGCATGCCCATTCTCTCTCTTGCTCTCTCTCTGTCTGCCTCTTTCTCAGTCTCTCAAATAAATAAATTAAATTAAAAAAAAAACAAGAACAAAAGAAATAATGAAGATCAGGGCAGAAGTTAATGAAATGGAGGCTAAAAGAATGATATGTAGAACCAATAAATAAAAAGATCTTTGAAAAGATAAATATTGACAAACTTTAAATCAAACTGGCTAGAAAAAAAAAAAAGAAAGAGAAGTTCCAAATTAATAAAATTAGAGACAAAAAAGGGAGATAAGGATATGACAGATTCCTATGAAAGCCAGAGGGTCCTAGGGAACTGTTTGAAAGTTATATTCCAAATAAACCTGGAGAATCTAAAAGACATGACTAAATTCCTAGACACAACCTACCAAAACCAAGTCAAGAAAACATAAACTACTAGAGCCAGGGCGTGGTGGCGCACGCCTTTAATCCCAGCACTAGGGAGGCAGAGGTAGGAGGATCACTGAGAGTTCGAGGCCACCCTGAGACTACATAGTTAACATAGTTAATTCCAGGTCAGCCTGGACCAGAGTGAGACCCTACCCCGAAGAAACCAAAATAAAAAAAAAAAAAAGAAAACATAAACTATGTAAACAGATCTTTAATAAGCAATGAGACTGAAGTGACAATGAAGTCTCCCTGCAAAGAACATCTGAGTTCAGTACAGAGGCACTGCTGAATTCTACAAAAGATTTAAGGGGCTGGAAAGATGGCTTAGTGGTTAAGGCATGTGCCTGCAAATCAAAAGGACCCAGGTTCAATTCCCCAGGACCCACATAAGCCAGATGCACAGGTGGCACATGCACCTGGAGTTTGTTTGCAGTGGCTGGAGACCCTGTCATGCCCATTCTCTCTCTCTCTCTTTCTGCCCCATTCTCTCTTTCTTTCACTCTCTCAAATAAATAGAAGAAAAAGAAGTTAAATTAAGGAAAACAATAATGGCCTTCAAACTATTCCACAAAAGTGAAAGAGAGGGTGTGTACCATTCTACAACACCAGTATTACCCTGATACCAGAATGGATGAGTACACAGCAACAAAAAATATAACTGGAGATCAATTCCCTAGTGAATGCAGACACAAAAATTCTCAAAAAATTGCAAATTGAATTCAAAGACATATTAAGAAAATCATACATCATAACCAAGTTGGTTTACCTCAGGTATTCAAAGTTGGTTCAGCATATGGAAAGCACTAAGTTTAATAAAACACATAAATATAAGGACAGAAATCTCATGAGTATCTCAATAAGAATACCGAAGGCCTTTGACAACGTGCAACATCTCTTCATGATAAATGCCTTGGAGACACTAGAAATATAAGGAACATATCTCAACATAATAATGGCAACATATGACAAACCTATAATCAATATTATACTAAACAGGGGAAAGCAAACCAATCTTCCAAAGTCAAGAATTTCTTCACTTTGGTGTCTAATCTCTTTGCCTCTAATCAATATAGTGTTTGAAGTCTTAGCTAGAGCAATAACACAGGAGAAAGAAATAAAAGGATACAAACAGGAAAAGAAGAAATAAAAGTATTTCTATTTGTAAATGACATGATCCTATACTTAAAACACCCTAAAAACACCATCAGAAAGCTCTTAGGTTTGATAAACATTGTCAGCATAGTAGCAGGATGTTTAATCAGCATAGGAAAACCAACAGCCTTTTTTTTTTTTTTTTTTTTTTTTCCTCCCGGAGGTAGGGTCTCATTGTAGCTCAGGCTGACCTGGAATTCACTTTGTAGTCTCAGGGTGGCCTTGAACTCATGGTGATCCTCCTACCTCTGCCTCCCAAGTGCTGGGATTAAAGGCATGTGCCACCATGCCTGGCAAAAACCAACAGCATTTTAGTAGACCAATAATGAACTTGTCAAGAAAGGAACAAGGTTAAAAAAAAGCCTATTCAGAATACATAGGAATAAATCTAACTGAAGAAGTGAAAGATCTCTACTTACTGTAGAGGTCTTTAAGACACTGAACACTAAACTTGAAGCTACTGAGGAAAGATAATGAAGGCTGCAATAGAAGGTGGAAAGAACTCCCAGAAGAGTTGGAAGAGTTAATATTATATAAATGATTATATTCCTGAAAGTGATCTATAGATTCAATGTAACCTCTATCAAAATTCCACATGGAAAAATTCATATGAAGCCACAAAAGATTTTGAATAACCGGAGCAATCCTATGCAAAAAGAACAGTGTGGGCACTATCATTTTACCTGATCAGAAATTATAGTCCAGAGCCATTTTAGTGGCAAAATCGGCATCCTTGTATAAGAACATACGTGTAGAACAATAGAATAGCATCCTTGTACAAGAACATACGTGTAGAGCAATAAAACAGAAGATGGGATCCAGAAATAAATCCTAGCTACGGCAACAAAGGTATCAAACACTTTTTTTTTTGAAAAAAATGTTTCTTCCACAAATGCAAAACTGGATAGCCACATGTAAAAGAATGAAATCAGATCAAAATATCTCATCCTACACAAAAAAATCAGTTCAAAATGGACCCGAGACCTTAATGTAAGACCTGAAACTTTGTGAAAGTACAAACAAAATACTTTAAGATATAGGTATAGTCAAGGATTTTCTGAAAAGGACTCAGTAGTACAAGAAATAACCCCAGGAATTGACAAATGGGATTAATTGAAATCAAAAAGCTTTTTGCTCAACCAAGACACCCATCATCATATGAAATGAAAGCTTGCAGGGCTGGGAAGATGGCTCAGCAGTTAAAGACACTTGCTTACAAAGCCTGTTGGCATGGGTTTAATTCCCTAGTACCCATGTAAAGCCAGATGCACAAAGTGGCACATGCATCTGGAGTTGGTTTACAGTGGCTAGAGGCCCTGGTGCACCCAACACACACTCCCTCTCTCCTCCAAATAAATAATATATATATATATATATATATATATATATTTAAAAAAAAACAGACAGCTTGTTAGCCAGC
Source organism: Dipus sagitta (assembly GCA_036346955.1). NCBI lineage: Eukaryota > Metazoa > Chordata > Mammalia > Rodentia > Dipodidae > Dipus > Dipus sagitta. Next base: position 118,375,558 of record CM070778.1, on the reverse strand, counting down.
CATACACCATACAGTGACTCTAAAGAATTGCACTACACTAAACTAGAAAGAATTCAAAAAAAATTAGACATTAGAAAACAAATAATGCAATCAATAATAGGCTAATGAACTGAATTGCCAGTTTTCAAAAGAAGAGATCCAAGCATGCCAAAAAATATTTTTCAAAGCTGTGCCTTGCCTCCTGTCCTCTCCCCTCTCCTCCCCTTTTCTTTTCCTTGTTTTGAAGTTCAGAAAGATTTTATTATAGGGATTACGGAGCTCATAGCACGGAAGGAAAGAGAACAGCATACAGAGCTCCTACTCACTGGGAGAAGGAGGAACTGGAAACCTGTGTTTTCTCTTGCTGGGTTTGTTACTTCTGGCGGGTCTGCAGGGGTTGGTGAGCGCTCTGCACCTCTCTGGCTGGGAGCTCCTATGAAATGACCATATCTTTATTTCCCTGCAATGCGCAGTCCTCTGGGAGCTTGAAAAGCCGTCAAAGGAGCTAGCGAAGGTTATTAAACAGGCATCCACGACAGTGAGCACCCGAGGGGGTTGGCGGTGATCTTTAGTGTGGAGCACATAGAACTGTTTCAATCCTGGTTCTGTCTGTGACGTACGTACTTCCGTAGAGGACTTTTATTTTTATTTATTTATTTATTTTTGTTTTGTTTTGTTTTTTCCAAGGTAGGGTCTCACTCTAGCCCAGGCTAATCTGGAATTCACTCTGTATTCTCAGGGTGGCCTTGAACTCACAGCAGTCCTCCTACCTCTGCTTCCCGAGTGCTGGGATTAAAGGCGTGCGCCACCACGCCCGGCTCTGTAGAGGACTTTTAGACACTGTCAATATTAGTTACTTTTTTCATTACTATGACAAAGAAGCAACTTAAAGAAAGAAGGGTTTATTTTGATTTACAGTTCCATGATATCCTGTCCCTCAAGGCCGGCAGGCATAGCCACGGGAACATGAAGCATCAGCAGGCCACACCGTGTCCACAGTCAGGAAGCAAGAGTGAAGGAGCGGGGTGTGGTGGCGCACGCCTTTAATCCCAGCACTCGGGAGGCAGAGGTAGGAGGATCACCGTGAGTTCGAGGCCACTCTGAGACTCCATAGTAAATTCCAGGTCAGCCTGGGCTAGAGTGAGGCTATGGAATTGTACCACCCACCCGCAATGAAGGTGGGCCTTCCCATCTCAACAAACTAATCTCAAAAATCTGCCATAGACATGCTCAGAGATCTATCTCCTAGATAGATCCCATCAATTTGACAATATTACCCAACCACGCTATAATATAGAGGATGAATAAAAATAGGGTGGCATTCAATAATGCCATTTTTTTTTTTGCATTTGGAGCTCATGTTATGGTATGATTACAATAATGGAAAATCTCCTATGCTTCTTTAATGCAAAGCAGTTAAGTAAACTGTGGTTGTGTTGGAGTTTGGAAGAAGTGGGGCTGTGTAAGTGATTCATCTGGGTGAGCTTTCGTTGGGTGGACTTAGTAGAAGGAAATATATTCCTATCCTGGTTCCATTGTGACCTCAGAAACATCCATTTACTCCAGAAATTTTTACTTTTAAATTTAAATTCAAATTTTTATTTTTAAATTACAAGCTGAAAAACTTAGAACAGAACATAAGATTCTTCTATTTAAAACCGCTTAAAGCACAGGACCTGTGGCAGATGGCTAATTAGTAGACACCGGCTCTAATGCCATCCCAAGATCAGATAGCGGGACACGAGCTGCAGGACAGATTGCCCGGGCTTCTCCCATCAGCTCCGGCTTGACAGAACAAGACAGACCACATTAGAGATCAGCACCACCTTCTTGCCTCCAGGACCCTTCTACCTGCGTCCATGAGACCACAGAAGATGGGGCGATCTCTCTTCTGGGTCCCAGAATCTATCCAAACTGTTGAATCATTATGATACACTCCTGGCCTCTTGGGCCCTCGTCAGTCTTTCTGGTGTTGCCTGAGTTCCGTAGTGCGCATGCTGTGAGCACCGAGATGTATCTTTAATGGTTCTCTGCCCCTTCGGACCTCGCCATCTGCATACTGGTGTGTGAAGAGCTGGATAATCCTGAGACTCTCGAGCAGACTTTGTTGTTACCAAAGCTGCAAACTTCACACATTTTAAAGGGAAGGAGGGTGGAATGTGGGAGGCATATTTCGCTTTCAACATATTGTCAGAAGTGAGTGACATATAGTCTGGAGATAAAATCTTGGCCATGAAATGATGACTTGATACCTACAATTCTGATCTGTCATAGGCGCGAGAAAAGACAAATTATTCTTCCCAAAGAACCAGGGGCCCCTGGGTACTGCTGGATTGGAATAAAGGTTGCTTCTCTTGACACCAGATATGGCATCACAGGAGAACCAGTGAGAGTCCCGTATGCCATCTGTTGGATGCATTACATTTTAATCTTAGGTATCATTCATGACCACACACGTGCTTAGGAAAATAGATAAATACACGTGATTTGAGTACTCCCTATACAGCATGAATTCTTGGGAAAATATATGTGGGAGAGGCAGTAAAATATCTCAGAAGGTCTCTGAGTTCCTGCACGGGTGGGTCTGCTTGACAGATAGCAGCTGTGTGCCTGATTTTAGTCAGTTGACGTTCATTGATTAATATCACAGGCATTCTGGGATTACTCACTAGAATCGAAAGTATACCCTGTGTTTACAAGTTCAGTGATAAGCCTACTCTGTCTAAGTTCCTGACTCACTTTCCTATTACATATGACAATGAAGTCCAATACCTGAGTGTGAATTACAAGATGCCCTATTACCTGGCTGCTCTACACCTACAGCTTGCTCTCCTTTCCTAACCACTCAGGCCTTATTTCGGTTCCTCAAATGTGCCAATCTCAGTTCTTCTAGGCCTTTGCCCTTTCTGTTTCTTCTACCTGGAATGCATACAGGCATCTCATTTTGCAAGGTGGGCTCCTTCTTGTCATTTAAGTCTCTGCTCACATGTCACACCTCAGAGATTTTTCCTGACACCTTGTTGCGTCACTTCATCACATAATGTTGAAAAGTTTCTTCCCCAAACATGTATCCATTTTAGAATGGATGTTTATTAGTTGACTTGCTGTTTGTACACCTTCCAGGCAAGCACACAGCCCCATGACTGTAGGGACATGGCTAGTGCTATTCAAGATCTCATACTAGATGGGAATATATTTGTAGACCTAGGTAGACACACATGCTTTCTATAAAATCAAGTATATGTCCTGAGAGTCAGAAAAATGACAAGAAGTGGGCTGGAGAGATGGCTTAGCAGCTAAATTGCTTGCCTGTAAAGTCAGAGGACCCAGGTTCGATTCCCCAGGACCCATGTGAAGTCAGATGAACAAGGTGGCACATGTGTCTCCGTTCGTTTGCAGCTGCTGGAGGCCGTGGTTCTCGCTTTCTCTTTCTCTCTGCCTCTTTCTCTCTCTCAAATGGATAAGTAAAAATTCAAAAAGTCATTGAAAAAAGAAAAATGACAAGAAGAAACTAAACTATAAAGTTCTACTGAACAATTGGCCCTAGTAAGTTGTAAGTCAGTGCTTCCTGGAAGAGTCAGAGCATTTGCTTTTGGAGAAGATGAAAAGGAAAATTATTTTGTCCCATGGAATTTTCCACTTGTTGGCTTCCATCCTGATCCTCTTGTGACCTGCTCCATCCATCCCTGTGCCCCTCCTGGTCCCTCCTGCCACCTGATTCAGAGCACACACCCCTGAGGAAACCCCACGAAGTCTGCTCCTCTCCAGCCCCTCCCACTCTTCCCTTCCCGCCGTCTACGTCCACTCTGGCTCAGATTTATCTCGATTTATGAACTTGCATCTGCAATGTCCTTTCCTGGAAAAGCTGCTTCTTCCTCTGATGTGTTGACAGGAAGGAAGGGGACAGGAAAAGTGTCCTTCCTAATCACACTTCCAGGTATTTGAGAAAGAAAATTCATGTATTTTTCCCCTTTAGTTTGTTTTCTTTGTATTTTATTAACTGATATAAAAAACCACCCAAGTCTTTTGTGAAGTAGGCTGGCAATATATCATCTTCAGAAAGGTAATTTCTTCTCCAAGAGAAGCAACCAAACCATATTTGTCTGTTGCCTAAAGTTGAAAATACCCAACAAGTGTGTCCATTCCGAATGACCTTGACCAGTCCTGTAAGAGCCTACAGCACCCTGACCCTGTGTGGCCTTATTTTTAATTTTTTTTGTTTATTTATTTATTTTATTTATTTGAGAGAGACAGACAGAGAGAGAAAGAGGTAGATAGGTAGAGAGAGAAGGGCCTGCCAGGGTCTCCAGCCACTGCAAATGAACTCCAGATGCATGTGCCACCTCGTGCATCTGGCTTACATGAGTACCGGGGAATCAAGCCTTCGAACGGGAGTCCTTAGGCTTCACAGGCAAGCACTTAACCACTAAGCCATCTGTCCATCCCCCCTGCTTTGGAAGGACTTCCTGGTCCTCTCTGCCAGCCTCCTGCCCACGAACAAGCCTGTCGGAACCTTTCAGCACAGGAGCAGACTCATGAACTGTGAACATTCGTCATGTCGCGCTTCCTCCAGCCTTGGCGGGCAGAGCTAAACCGCCTTAAGCAAGCGGAGAGCTTCAACAAGATGCCCACAGACTCTCTTTGGCCTTTACCCATGGTGTTGAGCTGTCGACTGACAACACACGATGTCAGCGGTGGGGTCAGGCCAGCCAGGATAGGATGCTCACTTTCCAGTCTCAGCAAGGCCAGCCTGCATTTCCTGCTGTTTCTGTGGAAACCAAACATTTGTGTGGATCCAGTTAACTCCCAACAGAAGCTCCACATGAGGCATAGTCTGACCTTGCTGGTGCCCGGAGAGTGTACTGAGTGACCTCCGAGGGGAGGCTGCTCCTACCGCCTGGTGTTCTGAAGTTTCACAATCAACCTGACTCACGTTATTTAATCCATGATTAAACAGGGATACCTAGTTTGCCGTGGTCACACCTGTGGGATGGGGAGCTACACAAAGCAGGAGAAAGAGTAGAGGCCGGCGAAACCTGTGTGCTATTTCTCACCATCTCCTTGTCTGAGACTCAGGAGTTTCTCCTGCCTTCTTCTTTTTCTTGCTGAATTTTTTTTTTTTTTTTAATTCAAGGGGAAAATATGGAGGAAAGATACCCAAAGGAGAGATCAAGGGAAATGTCTGGGAAGTGGGAAGCTACACAGGCCAGCTCTCTGGCACATGGCCCCAAGCCTTTCTGTCCCCCAGTGGGCATCACTGTGTGCCGGCCAGAAACTCATGTCTGGGCAGAGCAAGCCTGTGCTTGGGGTTGGTGTCTTTATTCATGCAGGTTTTAGCGTGTGGGTGTATGCAGCAAGGGGAGTGTAAAAAGGCTCACAATTCAAGCTCCAAAGCGGATGTTTTAATTCAAGAGACTTCCCACTAAAGAATCCCAGTGCAAAACTACAGACAAACACGTCACTTGGATCAAAAGCTGTTGCCAAGAAACATGTCAAATACTTGTGCTCTTCATTCAAACTTAGAGTTAAATCAAAGTAAATGTGCTCACTAAGACTTTTAAATAAAGATTCCAGGCAGCAAATCTATCTGGAAACTTCAGTCTGCCTCTGGCTCTGTGATACTTCATCCGGCTGAGATCACCCTTGTTATGGCCCATGTTGCACTGCCTCTTCACCCCAACTCTGAAGCATTTGATTTGAATGATCTCTCATGTATCTTTCTTTGAAACAAACCAAAACAGGGGTGTGTGTGGGGGGGGTGGAGAGATGGCTTAGTAGTTAAGGCACTTGCCTATGAAGTATAAGAACCCATGTTCAACTCTCAGGTCCCATGTAAGCCAGACACACAAAGGTGAGGCAAGTGCAAGGTGGCACATGCCCACTAGGTGGTGCAATCATCTGGAATTAGATTTCAGTGGCTGAGGCCCTGGTGTACCAATTCTCACTCTCTCTCTCTCTCACTCTGTGTGTCTCTGTCTCTCTTTCTTGCTATCTCTAAGAAAAATTTTTTTAAAAAAATCTTTAAAAAAGGGGTGGGGCAAAGGTGTTACCATGGCTTCTGGTGGGATGTCACAAATTTATGCCTGTGACAATTAAATGGCAGCATGAAAGAGCCAAGATTGTCTCTGCTTTGCTAAGTGACAGGCCAAGGGATTTGCGTGGTACTTTCTCTCAACTTCTAGCCATCTTTCCTTCAATGCATTTCCAGGCAGACTTCTCAAAATTATTAACATTTTGCAGAACGTTGGGAAGGTGGTTTCCAGAGCCCGAGTCTGTGTGCATGCTGTCATCGGTTCAGCTGTTGGTCTGGGGCACAGAGTCCTCTTCAGCTTTCCATGTAAGGAGAGGGGCAAATGAAATGGATCTTCAATGTACTTTCAAGAAGAGCTGGTCTGTCGAGTCACTTGGAACAATTAGAAATGAGCCCAGTTGCTTTTCCTTGTTGCTTGCCTGGCTCAAAGAGAGTGGAATTTCTCAAACCAAGATGGCCTTGGGTTAAGGGGTTGGCCTCTGGGTCAATGAATCAGGACTATGTCACCATACCTGCTGCAGGAAAGGGGGGCTGTCTATGATTGCTCTTCCTTAAATTTGGCTCTTTCTACACGGTGAGTCCCTTTCTGTCTTGCAGGAGGAGCAGCACCAAGCCCTCATGTTGGGGGTGAACTCAGGACAGACTTTTCCCCATTATTCTGGATTTCCTAGGTCTTGTCACTCTAAGCCAGATGCTTAATGCTATTTTAATGCAGTTGTTTTGTGTGTGTGAATAATATGTTCTTCTTGCCAAAACCTCAAAGTCTTGGAACTAGGATCTCATAAAAATGCCTAGAGTCCAAAGCTAATCTAAGATCTCATAAAAATGCCTAGCTTCTAAAGCTAATAGCTGCTGTTCATGTGTCATGGGATAAAGCCCAGAAACTTTTGTGATGTTCTACTCCTCATGGCACTGGGTGACAGGAACCTGGTGAGGGGTGGCTGAGGTGCTAGATGCCCACATGCCTGGTTGTTGCCCACCAGGTTGTTGCAGTTCTTAGGTTCACCTCCAAATTCCTGGTATAGATTTTAAACTCCATTCTGCCCTTCGTCTCTAGGAACAGCTTCCCCTCTCATGGTTTCTGACTCAAGAATAACCTCACTTCTCACCTAAAGTGAAAGTTCCTGAAGTCCTCTTTGACACACTCCCCCCCAAAGCCCATCTTCCCACCACACATATCCAGTCATCTCCGACATTCATCCAACAAGTGCTGTATTGGGTGTGATGATAAAATAACAGCTTGCCCATCCATAAGGGGCAGTGTGTTGGCCGTGGTTGAAGATTTTAACTCGGGGCCCTGGGAATATGGTTCAGTGGTGGAATGTGTGCCTAGGATGTGTGGAGTCCTGGGTTCAATCTCTAGCACTGAAAACTGAAACAACAAAAAAGAATGTGATCTCCAAAGTCAGGTGTCCAGTGTCACGTCTTGTTACTGCCACCCATGGGCTTTGTGACCTTGGACAAGTTCTTTTTGTCAGTGAGTTAATGGCAATGTCTACCTCACAGTTACTTTTTTGATACATACATGAATAATTCTTGTAATGCACTAGAGCCTGGCACATGGTAAAGACTCTGTAACACACAAAAATAAATACCATGGCTGGAGAGATGGTTTAGCAGTAAAGGTGCTTACCTGTGAAGCCCAAGGACCCATGTTCGATTCTCCAGATCCCACGTAAGCCAGATGCACAAAAAGTGAGGCAAAAGCAAGGTTGCACATGCCCACTATGTGGTGCAAGCATCATAGTTCAATTGTACTAGCTGAGGTCCTGACACACCAATTCTCTCTCTGTCTCTAAAAAAATAAAAAATAAAAATAAAATAAAATACTACAGGAGATCTACACACATAGGTGACCTGGCTGCCAAGAGAGGCTGTCCTGTGAGCTCTGAAGGGTGACAGTGTATTATGGGTTTCATATGCTACTACTCACCTTGCTAAGGCCACGATTATCTTTCACCAGGACCACAGAAACATCTCTGTAAGTGGTTTTCCTTCCTGGTTCTCTCTCTAGACTCTACACAGGGGTGGGGGTAAGGGTTCCAAAATTATAAATCTAATTGTAGCATTTCCTAAGTGTCACTCTTCAGTGCCTTATGAGTACCTTGAGGTTTCTTTTTTTTTAAATATGTTTTTATATTTGTTTATTTATTTATTTGAGAGAGAGAAAAAGAGGGAATGGGCAAGGTAGGGACTCCAGCAGCTGCAAACGAACTCCAGACACTTGCGCCACCTTGTGCACCTGGCTTACGTGGGTCCTGGGGAATTGAACCTGAGTCCTTTGGCTTTGCAGGCAAGCGCCTTAATCACTAAACTATCTTTCCAGCCCTACCCTGAGGTTTCTATCCGAACTCTTCCATGAATTTAAAGGCCTACATCATTTTCCTTTCAACACCACCTCTTTCCTTCTTTCCCTCGCCTTTGCCCTCAGGACATGATGGCACACACTGTACTCCAATTCAAGAAATCTCTCTGTGTGTGAAGAGGTGTGGTGTACGTGCATGTGCATGCATGTGGGCACACGTGTGTAGGTATACTTGTGTTTGCACGCAGGGGCCAAAATTTGACATCAGGTATTTTCCTTGATGGCTCTCTTTATTTTACTGAGAGAGGGTCTCTCATTTGAGCCAAGAGCTTGCCAATTCAGCTAGTCTAGCTAGCCAGCATACCCTGTTTCTGCTTCTGGCTCACTAGCTGGCATTAGGTGGCCACCATGCCCACCCAGTATTTAAGGGAATGTTGGGGTTCCAAGCTTCAGTCTTCATACATGAGAATTCCCAGTCCAAGAAATTCCTTCTACTTCTCTCCACCTGCCACAGAATCTCACCTCTCTGCCCTTTGTACTTTTTGTCATCTCTACCTGGAATACATATACCTGTTCTACCTAGCTTTTCCCTTGTGAATGCTAATCACTCTCTACACCTTGTTTCTTCAGGGCAGCCTCCCCTCTGTATACAGGGAGGCTATTTCCTCTTCTTATGTTCTCTCAATATCTCTCTTAGAGACAGGCACCCATTGATCACCTTATTGATGTTGTAACTCTTCCTTGTATTTTTTTTTGTACTCCCCAGTAGGCTGCTGGGAGAGGAGAAACCTCCTTGGTCAAGAGTGTATCTTCAAGCTGGGGAGTGGTGGCTATCTCTTTAGTCCCCAGCACTTGGAAGGGTGAGGTAGAAGGATCACCATGAGTTTGGGGCTAACCTGGGGCTACAAAGTGAGTTCCAGGTCATCTTGTATTACAACGAGACCCTACCCTGTAAAAGCCAAATAAAATAAAATAGAGTATCTTCAGAATCCAAACAGTACATGACCCATGGAAGGCTGATATGGATATATATTATAGATTGAAATGCATTTCCATTCTCTTACTCTCTTGCATTAACATATCCCTGGCATCTCAGAATATGACCTTATTTAGACATAGATTAAAATATACAACAGTGCAGCAGATACAATTAGCTAAGATGAGCTTATGCTGGAATAGAAAGGGATGCTAATGCAGTATGATTGGGGTCCTTATATAAAGAACACCATATGAAGAGAAAGTTACACATGGAGGTTTGAAAACACACCCGGTGAAGAGCACCGCCAAGGTGACCTGGAACAAAACCTCCCCTCACACCTCAAAGAAGAAACTAACCCCACTGACATCTCCACCCAGAACTGGAAAATAGTAAATTTCGACTGTAAGGTCATCCGATGTGAGGAATTTCATAATGGTGGGCCAAGTAAAGTAGCATAACACTTCTTGCACCCCTGGCTTGCCAACTCTCTTCAATGTGCTCCTTTGTAAGCACTTGAAGTACTTGACTTCCACGTAAAGAATTTAGCATGTGCACAAATATACCCCAAGCAACTCCATATCCCACAAATAGTTGAAGGCACGAGAATGGCAGGCCCAGGTGGCTCTTAGTCATCCCAGCAGGCAGCCAGTTTTAGCTTCCTAAAACCCCCTTCTCCATGGGTATTCCAAGAACTTCACCCAAGTGGGCAGGGGAGGCAGCCCTCTTGGCAAGCTCCCACAGCAGGGAGGCCTGAGAGCTGGTGGGCGAGCAGGTGTTTGTTTTCTCTCCAAGCTGGAGGGAGCTGGAAGGGGTGGAGGTGGGGTCCAACAAAGAGCAGAGAGGTAGAGAACGTTGGGCTCATTCCAGACTCCAGAACCGCGCCACGGGAGGTCAGTGCAGGCTGTATTGAAGCCAAGATGTCAGGCAGGAATTTTTTTCCCCCTTCTTCCAAAAGTTCGCCTCCTCCATTTCATTGCAGCCTGTAATAAGCAATTCTTCCAAATTTCTTCTGACTTCAGAAGTTTCTGAGCTTGTTGAGCTGAAGAGAAACCAGGCTCATAATTACGGTTATTATAGGGAGTTGTATGCCCATCACCACAGCATCTGGCTGTAATCACATACTTAATGGAAGGCAAGACGATCCGCTGCTCATAATGGACACTTTCTGAGCCAGGCAGCCACCAAGTGCCCACCCTCTCACTCGGAGGCCCAACAGAACAGATGTTTGTGGGAAAAGGAGATGCTTGTGTCTGTCTGGAGGGCGGCTATCTTAGGAAGTGCCAAAGGCATCACGTTCCATTACCAGGTCACCAGTAAAGTGGACGTTCCCTCCATACTGGGTGCCTGGAATGGAGTAAAGCCAGTGAGCGCCATGGCTTGTCTCAGATGCTGAAATGAAGGGATGCGTCTGCGGCATGAGGACCATCGTTCACTCGTCGTATACACCAAGCACTCGGCTGTGCTTTCTAGCCCTTGAGGTGCCCGACACACTGACAGGACAGAATGGAAACCCCTCTGGCCACACGATTTCTCTGAGATGTAATTTCCCCTGGCTGCCATAGCAAAATACCAATGGCCTTAAGGCTTGCGTAACCAGTAGAAATCTATTTTGCATAGTTCTGGAGGCTTGGGTCTCCAAGATCAAGTTGCTGGTGTTTCGGTTTCATGGTCAGGGCCCACTTCCTGGTTTGCAGATGGCCACCTTTGACTTCACTCTGGCTCTTCATGGTATGGAGGTTTTACCATCATCACTTTGTCTAAACCTAAAGACTTCCCAAAGGCCCACTTCTTAATTCATTATATTAAGGGAGAGTAGGGCTTCCAGATATGAATTTATATGGGAATGTTTGGTTGGTATCAGTAACTAGACTTGCTCTATAAACTTGTGTGTATATGTGTAAGTATGTGTGTTTATGCTAACCATTTTTTAGTTCAGACCTCAGGTTTTGACAGCCAAGAAATCTAGCAGTTGAGCAAGTTTCATCTCCTATAGATAGGGCCTCTGACCCATTTGGGCCTCATTTGAGGCAGCCAACAGACCATTATGTTTCCCTGGTAACTTGTGCTGGCTGTACCAGGTTTTGACTATGCTGGAGTCTCAGAAGATGCCTCTAGTGAGTCTTGTGTACTGTTAAGATCCCCAGGGACAGTTGATACCTCTGTGCCACACACTTGGATACCATATGTAGCATCTCCAATGTAAATCCCTGCGGTCAGCTAAAGTCCTGTATTATCAGATGCCAGTCTCCATGCTCCTATTCCATCTACCACTGCTGCCCTTCTATGGCTCCAGTGGAAAGAACTTCCCTTTATTTTTCAAAGATTTATTTTTATTTATTTATTAGAGATAGACAAAGGGAGAGAGAGAGATAGAGAGTGAGAATGGACACGCCAGGGCATCTAGCCACTGCAAACAAACTCCAGATACATGTGCCGCCCTGTGCATCTGGCTTATGTGGGACCTGGAGAATCAAACCTGGGTCCTTAGGTGTCACAGGCATGTGCCTTAACCACTAAGCCATCTCTTCAGTCCCCCCTCTTTTTTTTTTTAAATTCTTTCTTTTTTTTGCTTACTTGTTTTGAGTCAGGGCTCATGGAGCCCAGGCTGGCCTTAAACTCCTTATGTATTCCTTCACTAATTCTATATCCAAAGTTATTCTGTGTTGGCTCATAGACATCTCAAAATTGATATGGACAACAATGCATTTTAAATGTCCCTTGGCATTTCCCACCCCCTGTAAAAACCCATATATTTGCCATTGACTAATTCAGTTAGTAATGTCGCACTACCTGCCTGACTCATACTCCATCCAGTATCCCGCCTGCCCATCACACCCTGCTGTGTTCACTCTCAATACACTGCATATGCAGAATGGAAGGGAACCCAGCATTAAAAGTAGAACCCTCATAGGTTTCTCCAATCAACAGCTCAACACGGATTGTAACCAATATCTATTATTAGGAGTTGCAAGCCAGAGCCAAATGTCATAGGGTTAGGCTTCATCTCACCCTCTCCAGGACCCATCTTACCAGAATATTTCTCCATACCCCTATTGAGGATTGTATCTTTTAGTCTGCTATGTTAGGAAGAAGGTTTCTATACCACCAATTCATTTTGGATTTGGTTTTGTGTATATATCCCTCCCACTGTCCCATTCCTGACCCCTCCAGATCCTCCCATCCCTCTTGTCTGTCCCCCAAGTTGTCTGTCAGGTAGGCCTACACCTCAAGCTCCTCCAGTTTAGGGACCACCTATGAAGGAGCACATATGGCACCTGTCTTTCTGTGCTTGTGTGAGTTCACTTAGTACAGTCTGTTCTAAGTCCATCCATTGCATTACAAGTTTCATTGTATCATTTTTCCTTACTGCTGAGTAAAATTCCATGGTGTGTATGTACCACATCTTCACTGTCCAGTCATCAAATGATGGGCATCTGGGTTGATTCTAGTTGTCAGCTATTGTGAACTGAACAGCTGTAAACATGGTTAGGCAAATATCTCTGCAGTGAAGAGTGGAACCTGTAGGGCAGATGCCCAGTAGAGGAATGGCTGCGTCAGTTGGTAGCTCAATTTTCATCTTTTTCAGGAGCCTCCATATTGCTTTCCACAGTGGTTGTTCAATTTTGCACTCCCAGGTTCCCCAAAATAAGACAGGTTTCTGTCAAAGCAAACTTGATTGCCCATCTGAGGTAAAAGGTAAGACTCTATTGCTGAAGACACCATAGGCTGCCTTTGCTGAATCTGTAAGGAAGCCGGTTCCCAGATGGTTAGCCTGTATAGTGCCCATATAATGCTGAAAAGTGCTACATAAACTGCTGGGGCAAATGGTCAGCAATGTCGTGAGCAAGCAGGAGACACTGCTGTATGAAAACCACCAACCTGACAAGGCGTGCACACCTGCGCAATAGTGACACACAGCCTAGGTGGGTAACCAATGGCTCTTTGATTGGCTATGAGATCCGCTCAGTGGAAAGGAACCCATAACTGGAACTAGGAACCAAGTCAGAACCCTATGGAGAACAAGATAATGGACTCCAGTGAGAAGCCACCACTAGTGTTCATCCAAAACTGTGGCTACACTCATCAAGATCTCGCACAATTACAATGCTTATCCCCTTTAACCTATCCTGATCTCACTCTCCATTGGAGAACCTGTTTTTGTTTTCCAGAAAGCAGCAAGAACTGAGGACAACCATAATCTTCCAATGAGACAAGAAGAGATAGCTGACTCCCTTTCAGGAGATGAGCCACCCCCCGCACAGCAGCCAGGGCCCAGGTGAAACCACAGAGGAATTGGTGAGATGAGCAAGAGAGGCTTTCACAGTGAGCCTGACAACCTGGGCCAGGGTGATGCGGACAGACGCTGAGCGTACTCAGAATGCACCAGATCAGAAATCCAGAAGCTGCCGAGAGCTCAGCTCTAAAGTAGGATTAAAACACACCCATCAAGACTCAGGGAAGTGTGTGGATGAAGGGACAGAAAGACTGTAAGAGCCACAGAGTGGGAAGGAATCACCAGAGACAGCCCTCCCCACAAGGACAGCCTGCTGCTCTCACAACTCATAACCTACAACTACATGGTGAACACCAGCAATCCCACTAAGGACGGGCCTGAGGGGAGTGGGGGGAAGGGAGGAGGGAAATGATGGTACCAACATATGATGTGTCCATATGAAGTTTCTACTTAATAAGAAAAGTGAAAATATTTTTTAAAATGCTATGCTAAACATTCTTAACATACTAATTATGTATGTGATGTACTTTCATAAATGTCCAAAGCATGTTCCCTCATGTTACTGGTATCACAATCACATACTACATGTCTACTAATCGTATGTTATAGAACAAATTACTTAATGTATATTGAAATGTCATGTTTTACTGCTACAAGTATCCAGTCCTAAAAGTGAAGCTTCTAGATTAAAACGATGTGTTTACAACTCTGCTACACGTTACTGAAGCACCTGGCAAATGTACTTGCAGATTTCATTCAACAACAATAACCCTGCTTCTTTTGTTTAAAAAAAAAATTATTAGAAACATAGAGAGGGAGAGAAAGAGGGAGACAGAATGAGTGAGCCAGAGCCTCTAGTCACTGGAAAGAAACTCCAGACTCATGTGCCACCTTGTGCACTTGGCTTACATAGGACCTGGAGAATTAAATCTGGGTCCTTAGGCTTCACAGGCAAGTGCCTTAACCACTGAGATATTTCTCTAGCTCCCACTTATTTTCTTAAATAAAACATTTATCAATATATTTGGGAAAAAAGTAGAGCCCTTCTTTTTTTCTTTTCAATTGAAATTTCCTCCTCCCAGAACTTAACTCCTGGGAGAGGGCTCATTAAATCAATATTCAGATATCTATCAATATTTAAATTATTAATTTATCTGCAAATGCATTTTAAGATCTGTATGATATAAATTAAGAGATTAACATTTTGACTTATACTTCATGAGACAGTGTATTCAAATTCCATACTTACGTGGTATTTCCTTTTTAAGAGCATCTTAGGAAGTCCAGGATGGCCTTGAACTATGCTTTTAGCTGAGGATGACCTTGAACTTTTGGTCCTCCTGCTTCTAACTTCTGAGTTCTGGGTTATGGGTATGACACCATACCTGGTTTTAGGTGATGCTAGGGATTGAACCAAGGGCCTTACGGATGCTAGGTCAGCACTCTAGCAACTGATCTACCTCCCCAGCCCCTGACGTCCACCTACTGACATTAGGAACTTTGTCAGGCCTGGATCCTCCTGTAGTATTAACAGTTTTCTACATGAAACCATGGGTAGAGCTGTGGTGTTTAGGACCCAGCAGCTTTAAAGCCCAGATGTGATTCTGCCCCTAGAAATACTCCTCAGAGTCTTGAGAAGCCACAGAACAGCTGGGTTTTCTCAACCGTAAATTACAACCTTCCCTATGTAATCACTTAAGAGCTTCATCTTAATGGAGACTTCCAAATGCTTGCTTACAACACCATCCGACACCTGGAAAGATGTCATCTCAGAAAACATGAGGAAAGTTGTACCGGGTTTCGCCTGCCTCCCTCCTTTCCCCATTCCCTCCTTTCCCTCTATCCCTCCTCTATGATCAGACCAGAGACCTTTATTTTTATTTCCCTTATTTAATTTAATTTCTAAAGCAGGGTTTTGTTATACATCCTAGGCAAACCTAGGACTCACAGTCTTCCTCAGGGAGATTTCAGTTTTCCCGAATTCTGGGATTTATAGGTTTGGGCCTCCTTGTTCATCTTTCCTCTTACCTTTATAACACCAAGATAGCATTGATTCTAGTTATTTCAGGCAAATGTGTTTTTTTTTTTCCAAGCACAGGATGACCATGTGTCTGGTTGTCCAGAGATGGTCCCGGTGTAACATGTTGAGCCTGAGTAATTATAAATAGGACCATCTTAAAAAAAATGTTCCAATTTAGATGGATAGTCATACTATCGAATAACAGTTTGTTGCTTACTTAAGAGAACTAGCCTAAAAGGAATCTGTAAGAATTCAAACACAAGGCGAGGGATTGGCGGAGCATGGGAGAGTGCCTTGTCTTCCATGGGAACATAACAGTACTTTCCATCAAGCTTCACAGTGGCCTCCTAAGTGTTTCCTCTGCTTCTAGCAGGTACCACTCAACATCACCTCTACTCTGCTGTTGGTTCTTCCAGTTCACGATTCTGCAGTGGCCACCGCAGGGTTACGGTGAACTCCTCTCTGTGGCTTAGAGAGCCCTCTTTTTCTTCTATCCTTTTGCACTTCATGAAATTCACTTTCTGCCATTCCTTATGTGATAGCCTTTTAAATTCTTCCGTGCCTTAATCCTTGGAGCCCATCAGTATTACTTTACTAAAACATGATCTGGCCGGCATGGCGGTACACACCTTTAATGCCAGCTGCTCAGGAGTTAGATCACTGCGAGTTCAAGGCCAGTCTGGGACTACAGAGTGAGTTCCAGGTTAGCCTGGGCTAGCGTGAGACCCTACCTCAAAAAAATAGAAAAGAAAAGAAAAGAAAAGAAAAGAAAAAAGGGGCTGGAGAGATGGCTTAGCAGTTAAGGCACGTGCTGTGAAGCCTAAAGACCCTGGTTCGCTTCTTCAGGTCCCACGTAAACCAGATGCACATAGTGGCACTGTGGGTCTGGAGTTCATTTGCAGTCACTAGAGGCCCTGGCATACCCTCTCTCTCTCTCTCCCCCTCTCTCTGTCTCTAATAAATAATAATAATAATAATAATAATAATAATAAAACCTCATTGAAGGTGTGATTAAGGATCTTGAGATGTGAGATTATCCTAAGATGTTATGGGTGGGGCCTGATGTCATCAGAATGGTCTTTCCAGTGGAGGGTGCGCAGGGCGAAGGATGCCTAGGAGATGGGGTGGGGGGGGGGTCGTCAGTCATGGGGAAGGCTGTGTGCAGATAGGCGAGAAGGAATTGTGCCCTCTCAGGTGAAGGAAGAAGCTGTGAGCCGAGCAATGGAGGCTCACACCAGAGGCTGAAAACGCCAAGGAGTCCAGCCATCCCTCGGGACATCTTCAAGGAACCGGCCCCGCTGACCCGTTGACTTGGGTGCAGCAAAACTGAGCTGGACTTCAGACTCCAGAGTGGTAAGTGGAATGGGTTTCTGTCATTGCCAAGCCATTGCCCTTGT
Source organism: Dipus sagitta (assembly GCA_036346955.1). Lineage (NCBI taxonomy): Eukaryota > Metazoa > Chordata > Mammalia > Rodentia > Dipodidae > Dipus > Dipus sagitta. Next base: position 118,358,613 of record CM070778.1, on the reverse strand, counting down.
GATAATGTGTCACGGCAATGTAGTCAACAAAGATCTCCTCCCCATGCTTCGTGCTCCGCAAACAGCAACCCAGTCCCTCTCAGGGTCCTGGCCGACACCCTCTGCTCATTTACAATATCTACCCGCTCCTTCCCTTTCTGCCAGCATCTGCATTTGCTCAGCGTGGCTGTCGCCTTCAGAAGGTGTCTGAGCCCCACAGCTGCCTTCGTGGGAACAGGGTCAGTGTCGTTCTCTGGATCCTGTGATGTCACTCATCTTTCCCCATCCTTTTGCATTTGATGAATGTGTCTGTATATGGTTGCCATCTCTACTCGGCCAAGAGCATATTAGTGAAGGACCGCGTGCTGCCCGTTTTTCTCATTCCATGCTCAGTCGTTGCCAGACAGTTGCTTGTTGAATGATTCTAAAAAGTGAACTTAAAGAATTTAACTCAACAAAACTTCTTGGAGTACTACTACCTATTTCTTGGCTACTTTCAAATGATTTGGGGGATGGACCTCCAAGGTTCAATATTCTGTTTTTATGTGATTTTTGTCAGTCATAGAAATCTTAAGAATCAAATTGAAGAGTTCTAGGTCTAGCCTCCATTCCCACAGACTGGTTTGTCAGTAGCCCTGCTCAGTGTGTCTGAGAAAGCCACCCCACCCCCAGGAGAACTGATGTACTGGTGTGTGGGGATTCAAATGTGAGTCTAGCCCCAGTGGATCTCTAGTCTCAGTGGGTTTCCCAGTGCGGCACAGGTAGAAATGAGCCAGAAATGTCTTTGTAAAATTTTTTTAAAAAAATATTTTAGTTTTATTTATTTGAGAGGGACGGAGGGAGGGAGGGAGAGAGAGAGAGAGCATGCCAGGGCCTCTAGCGGATGCAAAAGAACTCCAGATGCATGTGCCACCTTGTGCATCTCCCTTATGTGGGTCCTGGGGAATCAAACCTGGGTCCTTTAGCTTTGCAGGCAAGTGCCTTAACCTTTAAGCCATCTTTCCAGCCCCAGAAATGTCTTATCCAGACTGTAGCTCTGCTGGACTCTGCTTCTCTTCGATAGGCCTTCCTGCCTTTATAGCTTAACTTTCTCCCTTTCCTTGCCCTGGGACGCTGTCCCAAATCCTGGTTGGGTAGTTCATAGTTTGGACGAGATGCTACGAATAACAGGAGGTGCCTATGAAGTTCCTGTAAGATGGAGTCAGTTAATCACATCCGCCAGCCATCTTTAGAATGGTGGTATAAACTGCTGGAGGGACTGGGGACATCCTCTCATGTATCTTCTGTGGCCTTTTCTTTAAGTTTCTTCTCCTCTTTACCTTTTTTTTTTTTTTATGATGGGGCAATTATGCTGCTGGTCCCTGGGTACTATAATTAACATTGCAGTATGAGTCTCGCAAATTATGGGCCCAGGGCTGAAGCTGTGATATGTGAGCTGCTTCCACATTAAGTCAGAAGTTATACACACGCGAGTGTAACTCTGGGGAGAAACAGCATCTTTTCGTAATCACAGTTTGCTATTAAAAAAAAAAAAAAAAAAAAAAAAAAAAAAAAACCAGAAAAATAGTTGGAGCAGGCCCGCCATAAAAGACGGAGGAGAGTTGAAACGGAGTCTGTCATAAAGGTTTTGTAAGATACAACAAACACACACAGATCGCACACGTGGGAGAATGCCATAAAAGTTCTTCACAGGAAGGGACTATGTTCCCGCCATCTCCCTTCCCAGCCAGGAAGGATTTATTCAGAGTTCTGAAGTCCCTACAGGTAAGCATTCACAGGCATTGAGGCATTTCAGGGAAAAGAAGTTAGAATCACTGGACTGGGAAGACGAGGAAGAAGAAATTAGTTCTATCAAGGGAAATTATCGACACTACTGTAAGGATAGGATTTTCAAATAGACGTGTTTATCTCACTCTGGTTTTATCAGGAGACAGAGATTTTCGTGGCACGGTGCATTATCTTCTGTCCCCAAACCCCACATTTTTCCTTACAATTTCTCTGAAATTGTGTGTATGAAGGGGGAAGGGAGAAATGAGAGAGGGACTAAGGGGAAGATGGAGAGAGAAAGAGAGAGAGAGAGAGAGAGAGAGAGAGAGGGAATGTGAATCTGAGAAGGGAAATATTAGAGCACATGGATCTGAAGACAAAGTCAAGGGCAGAGAGGTGAAAATGTAGCCCTGAGCCAAAGTCTTTAGGAAAAAAAAAGGCATCATTCTGTTGAAAATAACTCTCAAAAAACAAAACAAAACAAAAACCACACTCTATTCTCTAAATATAATTATATAATATAAATATATTAATATAATTAATTAGTATAAATATATATAAATAATATATATAATATAAATAAAATATAATTATAAGTTTGTGTTTAAAATGTTTTATATTGGGCTGGAGAGATGTCTTAGTGATTAGGTACTTGCCTATGAAGCCTAAGGACCTGGGTTTGGTTCCCCAGTACCCATGTAAGGCTGTTGCACAAGGGAGCACACAAGTCTGGACTTCATTTGCAGTGGCTGGAGGCCCTGACGTGCCCATTCTCTTTCTCTCTATCTGCCTTTCTCTCAAATAAATAAATAAATAGAATATTTTTAAAAAGTCACTATCAACATATTTTATGTATAGTTAAGAACTGTCAGGTCCTAGGAATTTCATTAAAATGAGATTGTTTATTGAAATGTCAGAAACGGGGCTGGGGATATGACTCAGCAGTTAAGGGCACACGCTTGCAAAGCCTAATTTGCAGCACTCTCGTAAGGCCAACTGCAAAGCAGTGCAGGCGTCTGTGATTCCAGTGTGCCTGCTACCATGAGAGGCAGTGCCAGGGCATTCTGGTCTGACAGACATTTGCAGTCTTACAGTTCCTTTGCAGTGCCAAGAGACCCTGTCTCATAGAAGGTGGCACAGGGCCACTTCGGAGTTGTCCTCTGACCTCCACATGTATGCCATGACACATGCACCTGTACACACACACAAATAAAAAAAAGTTAGAAACGAGTGAAAGTGATGATGAAATCCATTACCTTGAAGGCTAACCTAAAAAAAAATTAAAATTTGCGCATTAGAAGTAATAGCTTTATTTTGCAATTTCCAATATGGGGTTTACTTATTTCAAAAAATATGCATATAATAAAATAATAAATATTTATAATAATGATATATACTTATAATAAAATAAATTCTAAGCCTCTTGCCCTAAAGCAAAGTGTCACAGGTGTTTACTCAAACTTTGTTATTGTGAGGTTTGACCTACATGAAGTTTTGTATAAAATAGACCAGTCAGATCAGCCTGTAATGACAGTCAAGGACCCGTGTCTCTTCGGAGTCAGTTGGCATTTCTGAAGTTAGCCAGCATGCAGAGTAAGAGCTTCAGAGGCAGGCGACCCTGGCTTCAACTCTTGGCACTGCACCTCTTGTTTGACCTTGGTAAATTCCAAAATCAATCTAAACTTCTGTTCCCTCTCCTATCAAAAAGAGATTGCATTTTAGGAGCTGTTGTGAGCATTGAAGGCGATGACTTACGTGCACTCGAGTTCTCACTCTGCTGTTCCCACTGCGCACTTCCAAGCTTCCAGGTGAGTTTAAATCCACCTCCCGTCTCACTGTCAGTGTACTGGGATTACGGAAGCCTTCCATGGCTTCCGTCTTTCCAAATGGGTGTCAAACTCAGCTACTCCAGCTTGAGAGGCAAGCACTTTCTTCCCTGAGACATCTTCCCTTGCCCCCTGTTTTCTTTTTGAGAAAGCATCTCTCATTGGTCTGAAACTTTCCAAGTAGGCTACACTGTCTGGCTGCCATGTCTCATGGATCCACCTATGCCTGTCTCCCTAGCACTGGAATTACTAGCATATGCCACCACACCTGGCTTCTTTTCTTTTTTAATTTTATTTTAGAGAGAGTTAGAGATAGATAGATAGATAGATAGATAGATAGATAGATACAGAGAATTAGCACGCCAGGGCCTCAGCCACTGCAATCGAACTCCAGATGCTTGTGCCCCCTAGTGGGCATGTGTGACCTTGCACTTGCCTCACTTTTGTGCATCTGGCTTACCTGGGATCTGGAGAGTTGAACATGGGCCCTTAGGCTTCACAGGCAAGCACCTTAACTGATAAGCCATCTCTCCAGCCCACACCTGGCTTCTTTACATGGGTGCTGAGGGTAAACTCAGGTCCTCATGCTTGTGAGGAAAGCACTTTACCAACAGAGTCAGCTCCCTAGTATCTGTCTCCTTCTCTTTCTTTGGAATTTCATAGTCATGCAAATGACAAGGGATTTGTATGTTTCATTCATCGCTGTATTCCCAGGGCTTGTGGCAGGCATGTAGTAGGCACTTGACCAACATTTGCTGCTGCTGCATGACTGAACAAGAAGAGAAGCAAGAGACCAGGTTTTCTCTTAGACTAGGTCATGACTACCAACTCTGGGATGTTTCAAGTATTTTCCAAAAGTAATTACAGTTGGAGTTGTAATGAACTTCTGTTTTCAATTTACACAAGAACATGCCTATTTAAATCAGTTCCTTTTTAGTGGTCATTATCTTTTCTTCTAATTTAAGTTAGTTCTTCAGGCTCGTGATGAGATCTAGTACATAAGCTCTGAGGGTTTGGGTAGCAATCTGTGACTTGTGATGATTGTTTCTTCTCTTCCCCTTCTTTGCAGCCTGGTGAACCTTCATGCTCGCAGTATGTACTGGAAGAAAACCAGCAGTGCCCTTTGTACAGGAGGTTTATACCCAGGCTGTAAGCCTAAGGAGGGAAGGGACTGTTTTTCTCCAAGCTTTGTATTGACTGACTAGGACAGTGCTTCACATGTTGAGAAGCTTAACACATGTTGAACAAACATTTAACTCATTTCTCTTGGCTGCTTTAGCCCCCAGCTAATGTGGCCATTGGCTATACAGCCCTGGCCTTCACAGCTAATTCACACTATGTACCTAGCAAAAATATGGGAAAGCCAAACCTGTATTCTCTCTTTTCCCCATTGATAGAACGACTCCCCCCCGATTCTCCTCAGGAGTAATTATAATTTTTGTTGTCTGGCTGAATCCCACAGTAGATGCTGCTGTAGCCTCATGTGGTTGTGCCCAGTTGCTTCCTTGGGCTGCTGTTTGGCTCCAGCCACCATAAGGGCCTCAGAAGATTGATCATAATGATGTCTCAGCCCATGGGCATGGCTTTCTCAGCCCAACTGTAGATTAGATCACAGTGCCTCCCCATAACCAGAGAGCTTATCCATTGTGACTGCATTTCCTTGAAGACCTCAGAGTAATTTAGTAGGATCACAGAAGAGGAAGAGGCACCATGTAACTCATCCTGACCCACTAGAGTACCCATGGTAGCTCACATCTTTTGGTTGTCTTATATATCTTGGGTGATTTCATTATCTGCCTCATCTAGTACATACTTGAGATGCTGGGGAGCTCTTACCTCTTCTCTGGGTCCTTCTGCATCATTTCCTAATGCCCTAGAAGTCCTCCTGGAAACAAGACCACTGGAGACCTGGAGTTCCCAGCAGCCTAATTTCCTACTTGGAAGTTCTTACTACCATTCACTAGTCAATATATATAATACAAATATATATGCATATATATTTATATATATACACTAGAAAGCTTTATTATAATTCTAAGAATTCTTTTCCAGATCTTTCTAATCTGACATTGACTTAAGAAAAACTTTCAAGTTCTCATTTCCTTAAGGGAAAAACATGTCAGAACACACTGACATTGTCCTTATATTTCACTAAAACTCTGAAATGCAGTGAGGTAATCCTTAATTTTTATGTTATCGCATGATTTTGTTTTTTAAAACAAAGGTTTATTGAGGGACCTCAACAATTTCTCTGAGGTAGGAATTTCCATTCCCACTTAACATCCAAGTCAGTTAAACAAATTGCTGTCCATTAGTAGATACTTTTCCATCAGGTGATGGCCAAAATTATTTAGGGAATATGGACTCTTAACTTTCTATTAAAAAAAAAAAAACAAATACAGGGTTTCATTATCATGTTCTCTATTTTTTTTTTCAGCTTTGGATACATAATCAATCTCAGAAGAGAAAAATTGAGCACATAAATATTAACATATTTTAGTGGTAAAATCTTTTTTTTTAAATTTGCACACTCAGCATGGACCATAGTATGTGTTAGATCAGTGTTAATGTGCAGAGGTATCCATGTTCTATGTCCTAAAGTGCACAGACTCCAGGGGAACTGATGGGCTTTATTATATTGTGATGTTAGGAGTATTTACCTACCCTGCTGGACATGCCTGATGAATCTCAGGAAAACTCATGGATCTGAGAGAATGGAGCCATTTCCTTGCCTGGCCTGGGTTGAGGTTTAGCTGTGGGAAGTCAATCAGACATTGAAAACCAAGAGAGGGTAAGTCCCTCTCTGCTTCCCTTCCTTTTCCCCTCCCTCTCTCCTGTCATCTCTCTATCACTTCTTTTCTTTCCTTCCTCTCTTCTTCCATTCTTCTCTCATTTTCTTCCTTTCTCCCTCCCATCTTTCTTTCTTTTCTTACTTCCTTCATTCCTTTCTCTTTCCCTTTCTCAGGCACACTATCTACCTTTGTCTGAAACTGGATCTCTTCATGGCCTGGAGCTCATCAGTTAGTCTAGATTGGATGGCCAGTGAGCTCCAGGGATCCTCTTGTCTCTGCTTCCACAGAGCTGGAATTACAAGCATGTGTGATCATGATCACACGGGTACTGGGTATTGCATTCAAGTCCTCCTGCTTGGAAGCAAGCACTTTAGCAACTGAGCTATTTCCCCAGCTCCCAATTATAAAAAAAGAAAAATTCTTACAAAGCTAATATACTCTGGCTTGTAGGAGAGGAGATAATTGTTGATGGATGTTTGCAAATGTTTATAACTGAGAAAGGAGATTAAGCAAAAGAAAATTTATTTAGTAGAATATTAACATGTCATTTGAATGAGTGATAACCCAATAGGACTGATGTCCATAAAGAAGAGGTGAGAACACAGGCAGCTATAGAGGGAAAGCTGCATGAAGGCGTAAGGCGGCTGCCTACAAGGCAAGGAGAGGCCTCCTAAGAAGCCAACTCCAGAGATAGCTTACACGCTTAGTCTCTAGAATTGTGAGGACATAACTTCTACTATTAAGGCCCCAAGTTTGGGAACTTTGTTATGGCAGTCCCCCAAACCAATACATGCACATACTGTTATATTGACGTTGAAAGTTACATCTGAATCAGAATGCAGATAGTTTGCACATGTATTCCAGATCCTCCACTCTTTCTTGGATACTATGCTGCACACACACATTCAGCTTTCCTGAAAATCCACCTGTCCTATAGACAAGAGTATTGCACTGATGCACTTCTCACCCTCCTTGGCTTTTACCTCTCCCTACAGCAGTACCCAATCCTTCATCTATTTCTTTCCTTTCCTCTCGTCTTTTGTGCTCAGGCAGTTTTTCTTATGATAAGTATCTTGTAGCAGACAGCCTCATATCACTGAGATGAACCTCCAGACCAGACACAGTTTATGGAAGGAAGAAGGGATTTATTTGAAGCTTACAGATCCAGGGGAAGTTCCATAATGGCAGAAGAAGCTGGTCTGCCTTCACAGATCCAAGAGAGAGAAAAACCACCACTAAAAGCAAGTGCAAAAAAAAACCCAACACCATGAGCATGCACACTTAGGAACTTCAAGCAAAGCTTAGGCACTTTGCATGTCTTTAGACTGGAATTCCAATTTCACCCCCACACCTTAGGGCTGGACCCTAGGATCCACCCACAGTGACACTTTTTCTAGCCAAGTGGCTGCAGATCTAAGTTACAAACTTTACTAAAGTCCTGATTATATTGGGGGCCACTCACATATATGTTTGGGGGATTCTTATAAAATAAAAGTATCTTATAGAGATACTTTTAAAAATACTGACTTGTAGGACAATAACCATCTTCCCTGCTGTTCCCTCGATTTGTTCTTCAAGATGCCTCTTAAGGACATGTTGTCCCCTGTGGGGGGCTCTCTCATGTAACTGACTGGGAACACAACAATAAATTCTACAGCATGAAGTGATTTGTAATACACATCCACATAGAATGTGATCAGAGGAAAACAAGGAATACAATCATTGGCCTAAGACATTCTTGATTTATAACTATCACAGTTTTTAACCATTTTTCATACTCTTGGGGCATTATTTTTTTTCCCATAAGAAAATTATTACTTCTTCTCCAGGGTCTAAGATTATTGAAAGTATGTATCACTCTCTGCTTGGAGCAATCCTTGCCTTTCTTTAAGCAGATGCAAAAATAATTATAGGCATACTTAGCATTTAAAGAGCATGTTTCCTTTTAAGTCTTTAAAGCACATACTCACATTCATATTTCCTATGACAAGTGAATTTCAATGAAGAGAAGAAATAAAATAACCAAAATCCCAAATCTTAAAAAATAATTTTTATTTATTATTTTTTTTTAGAGAGAGCATGTGTGAGAGAGACAAAGAGAGAGAGAGAGAGAGAGAGAGAGAGAGAGAGAGAGAGAAAGGGAGAGGGAATTGGTGTTCCAGGGTCTCAGCCACTGCAGTCGAACTCCAGACACTTGTACCACTTAGTGGGCATGTGTGACTTTGTGCCTGCCTCACCTTTTGTGTATCTGGCTAAAGTAGGATCTGGAGAGTAGAACATGGGTCCTTAAGTTTCACAGGCAAGTGCCTTTAACCACTAAGCCATTCTCCAGCCCTTAAAATATATAAATATAAATAGAAATGGGACAGGTAGAGTCACCCTGCAGAGGTAACTATTCTAAAGAAAGTGAACATTTCTTGAGGGCTTAGACCACTGCAAGTAGTGGTGAAAACAGAACTTCCTATGTAATTTGTATACAGTTGGCAGATGAGTTCATACCTGGAGATTGATTATGTCATCCACCTATTTTCAAGGCTCACAAATTTAAATTATCTTGACAATGATAATGAGACTTACTAGATATTGATTTTTCTTTCAAGGTCATGTTCCGTTGTGTCCTAGAATCTACTTCTTTTGAAAGTCTTCAAAAAACATGATAGTGGCTCATATTTCCCAGTGGTTCTGCTTGAAGACAGACTTAAGTCCCCCCCCCCCCCCGCCCCCCGCCACCGCACTCCAGGTCTCACTTTAAATTCTAATGTGCCTGCATTTGCGACCTGTCCTATAGGGCATGGGTGGGTGTCAACCATTGATTTCCTTCTCAGATGCCTTAAATGCATTTGAATTAAGGTGAAGGATATTTTAGCATTCAAAGAATGGATACGCAAAAGGATTTGCTACGGATGTCGTTTTCTTTCAACCTCTTAGTCACACGATGTCTAACGAAGGTAAATCTGTGAAGATTCATTGCTCTGTTTTCCTGAGCTGTAATCACAAAACTTTCAAGCCTTTAATCTGGAATTTGGGTGAAAAAAAGCACCACAAATTTGGAGAGTGACAGTATTCCTTCTTTTAGCCAGCAGACAAAATGTAATCCTGGTGGGGCTTTTCTTAGCACCCATCTGGATGGCCGAGAAAAGTCACATGAAAAATCTGAATTGTGCATATAAAATAATGAGCATGTTTCCATGTGTCTCAACTCAGTGGAAACTTTTTACTCCATGGGTGTAAAAGTAAGTTTTGACCTAAAAAAGATTTTGTTTTATTTTTCAGAGAAAGCTAGGTATTTCTTTAAAAATTACAACTGTGTAAAGATGTAGAGAATTGAAACTTGCTGTACACTCAAATCTGGACACCTATGTAATTAAACAAGTTTCTTCTTCCCTGGAGACGTATATAAATAATAAAAATAGCCCTCAAGTGATTTGATTTAACCTTTCCTCACTTAGCTATTCACCCAACATTTTTGTCTCCTGGTTGGGGGTTTTCTTTATTGGTGTTGATTATATTATCCCAACTTTACTTCATTTTCCTACCTTTCCTTTTCACTTATGAAATCCTGTCTGGTTATATTGATACCATGAAGATAATCTTGAATAACCATCCTATCTCAACACAGCTGATTAGTGACTTTAATCCCATCTATTATCTTCTGCCAACAAGTTCGGAAGTCCCAGGGATGCGTGGTCTGAGGTGTCTGCAGTGGGCTCCTGTGGGAGTGACTATTCCTCAGTTGATGGCACTATTTAGGGAGGTTTTGTGGAAAGTGGGGTCAGGTTGGGAGAAGTAGGTGACAAAGGGTGTGTCTCTGAAGGGGCTATCTTGCCCTGGCCTTCCTCATTGCCTTCACTGTGTCTATCCTCTTTGAAGAAGCTCTACCAAGCTACATACTCCTGCCCCTTGGCATTCTGTCTCAGCACACCCCCAGAAACCATGGAGCCAGCCAGGATGAACTGAGTGCTGTGATCGAGTAAGCCAAAATAAATCATTCCTCCCTTAAGCCGTTTCTGTCTGGTATTTGGTCACAGAGACGAGAAAGTTAAGCAACACAAAGGGTCAGGACCAGAACATGATTCTAGCGTACATGGCGAGTCTATTCTTATCAGAGTAACTTCAGAATAATCCATGCAAAACATGTGTCAGCTCACATTACAACTATGCTCAAAACCTCTCGGTAACATCTCATCTTTCTGAAGGTAAAAGCCTTGTAACAATCCTTGCAATGCTTCCCGTGCCAGAAAGGTCTGACCAACCTACTTCTCTCCCTGACCTCTGGGTCGATCTCTCTCGGCCAGTCCTAACCTATCACCGCCTTTACTTCAGACGTACACAGGACTAACCACTCTCTTTGCTGCAGAAATTTGATCAAATACCACTCATCAGCTATTCAGACAAAATTGTATAAAGTAGCAGCTCACATTCCTCTGACAAGTTTTATCACCTGTATTCTATATAAGCACATATAACATATTTATTTTATATGTTATTTTATTTTCTCTTTTTAATATCTTATCTTGCGTTAAGATACAAGAGTGGGACTTCTCTGCTGATTATTTCTGTAGAAATACTCTAGAAAAGTACTTGCTATATAGAATACTTTAGTGAATTAGATGGATGGATTCATGGCTGAATGGATAGAGGAATGACTGCATAGGTGAATGGATGGAATGCTATTCAAGGCAGTGGAAAGCCACTGTTAAGTAGAGTATAAGTACATTTACTTATTTGTTTTTATTGGAAAAATCCCTGAACACATTTTTTATGAATTTTTATTTTGATGTATTTATTTTAGAGAGAGAGAGAGAGGGAATGGGTGTGCCAGGGCCTCTAACCGCTGTAAATGAACTCCATATGCATGCCCCACTTTGTGCATCTGGCTGACGTGGGTACTGGGGAATTGAACCTGGGTCTTTAGGCTTCACAGGCAAGCACTTTACTGTCATCTCTCCAGCCCCCTAAGTACATTTTGAATGAGAAGAATTTATCATCTTTCTTGTATAGTGAAGTCATCAGCCAGCATGAAGAGTTCCAAAGACAAACATGACTAGTTTTTCATAGAGCTACAAGGATTTCCTTTAAATTCCTTCAGGAGCGCTGGAGAGATGGCTTAGTGGCTAAGGTGCTTGCCTGTGAGCCTAAGGACCCAGGTTTGATTCCCCAGTAACCCACATAAGCCAGATGCTCAAGGTAGTGTATGCATCTGGAGTTCATTTGTAGTGACTAGAGGCCCTGGCATGTCCATTCTCTCTCTCTCTCTCTGCCTCTTTCCCCCCATCTGTAAATAAGCTATTAAAAAAGAAGTTAAAATTCCTTCAAGAGAGGGCTAGCTGCCCAGCAGCACACGCATTGTCTTCTATATCTCCTCACAGGGTGCTCCAGAGCAGCCTGCCCACATACCCGGTGTGGGTCCAAGTTCCAGGAGCAAGGAATCATCTTATGATCAACATACTTCAAAATTCCCCATGTAAAAAGATGAAAATGCTCCACACTCCCATTAACCTGTTTTCAAATTGTTTCCTATTTTCCAGGGCTACTGAGAACAACTAATTCCTAATATTGACATATACACGTTTCCAACAGAAATTCTGTATTATATAAAAATTTACGTGTTTAAATCTATCGAATGAAACAAAACTCAGCACACTTGGGCCATCCCAGAGTGTAAATCCAAGTGTTAGCCTAATAGTAACTTATTTAAAATAGCCTAAATAAGGAGCTGGAGAGGTGGCTCAATAGAAAGAGAGAGCTCTTCCTGTGCACACACAAGGTCCTAAAGGGGCTGGAGGGGGCCTGAGACTGCTTGGGTTCCATTCCCCAGCACCCACTTAAAAAGCTGGGTATGGCCACACACATTGTTAATCCCAGTTCTGTGGAACAGAAACTGCAGAATTGCTGGGCCTCGTGAAAACAGCAGGGAAACACACAGGTAATGGAGGGCCAGACCAGACATCCTGCTGTGGACTCCACATGCGCAGGATGTACATGCATCTTCACACACACGTATACACTAACATTTCATATACACCCTACCACACATACACACACACACACACACACACACAAAGCCAAAGTTTCATGAAAACAAAATGAAACAAATAATGCTTAAGAGGGCTGGAGAAATGGCTTAGCAGTTAAGGCACTTGCGTGCAAAGCCAGAAGACCCAGGTTCGATTCCCCAGAACCCATGTAAGCCAGATGGACAAGGTGGTAACTGTGTCTGGAGTTCGTTTGCAGTGGCTGAAGATCCTAGTGTGCCCATTCTCTCTCTCTTACGTAAATTAATTAATTAATAATGAATAAAACACTCGAGAAATGGTTGACTACACCTTGCTGAGGTGTCAGTAAAAACTGTCATATATGGAAATAGCCTTAAGCTTTCCTGGGCTCAAAATTGCTCCCTGTGACTCTTTCTTACTTATATCCCATTCCAAAATATTTAAATTTTAAATATTTAAATAAGTAAATTTTATTTACTTATTTGAGAGAGAGAGAAGGAGAGAGGCAGAAAGAGAGAGAGAGAGAGAGAGAGAGAGAGAGAGAGAGAGAGAAAGAGGAAGAGACAGAGAGGCAATGAGAAGGCATGACAGGACCTCTAGTCACTGCAAATGAACTCCAGATGCATGTTCCAGCATGTGCATGTGGCTTTGCATGGGTATTGGGGAAGCGAACCTGGGTCCTTTGGCTTTGCCAGCAAGCGTCTTAACTTCTAAGTCATCTCTCTAGCACCAGTTCCAGAACTTTTCGATAAACAGTTATAGGTGTGGTATGCATGTATGCACATGTGTGTATGTGTTTAATTCTTTATAATATAAACATGGAAATTATAATAAGTAATAATGTAAAGTTTTGTTTCCTCTACATTTTTATCATTGAAGCAGGTCAGGAAACTTCTGATAAAATTTAGACTTCTTCGTTGTTTATCCAGCATCTATTTTTCCAGCATGTCAATTTCATAATTAATTTTTGTTTTGTATTTTTTAATGAGGAAGAGAGAGAGAATTGGTGTGCCAGGGTCTCTAGCCAGTGCAATTGAACTCCAGATGCATGTGCCATCTTGTACACATGTGTGACCTTGTGTCACCTTGTGTCTCTGGCTTATGTGGGATCTGGAGAGTCAAACATGGGTCCTTAGGCTTCGCAGGCAAGTGCCTTAACCACTAAGCAATCTCTCCAGCCCTCATAATTAATTTTTGGCTTGGTGAATATACTACCTAGATTGTGATCATGGTTTCATGATATATACATGTCAAAACATCAAAGTGTGCACTATAAACAGGTGCAATTAATTTTATGCCAATTATATTCCAATAAAAGTATTTTGATACTTTAAAAATTCCCCCCCACACACCATCTAAATCTACACTGTGCAATAACCCCCTGTGGCTATTTCAAGTGAAATAAAATTTGATGCGCTTTTTAAAAAAAATTATTCATTTGTGAGGAGAGAGAGGGAGAACAAGAGAGAGAATGGGAGCACTAAGACCTTCTGCCATTGCAAACAAACTCCAGATACATGTGCTACCTCATGCGTCTGGCTTTAAGTGGGCCCTTAGGAATTGAACCTGGGCCTTTGGTTTTGTAAGCAAGCACCTCCAACTGCTAATCCATCCCCCCAGCTGGACACGCTATTCTTTAGTTGCAGTAGACACTCCAAATGCTAGTAGCTTTATAGGGCTAGGTCTACCATGTTCTTGTAGCCATGGAACATTCCCATCATTGCATGCCAGGTTCATGGCGAGTACTGTGTTTACTTTTCCCACTTACCCTTCATTTCTATGCCTTACCTAACTCATGCCCTTGTTGAAGAAGGAATTTTCTGCTTTCAGTCTCCACACTGAAACCTGGAGTTTTTCTTAAAATGCAAATTTGCCCATCCTACCCAACAAAAAGTCAAGGCATATGATTGATGTATTCTGCACATTTGTGGCATGCTCAAAGCTTATAGTCACATAAAGTTAAGAGGATACTTCATGAATAGTACATTTCAATGCAGATAAACAGATGGTTTATTTCTAGCTATGAGCCTGTTTCTGTAACACTGAGCTAATCAGGTCCCGGCGGTGGTCTAGAATCTGGTCTTTCCCTTTTGTGCAGCCTTGGGCCTCTGGACCTTTGTAGGTCCCTATTTCTTGGAGGATCAGCCTGTTGAACACCAGTTCATTGTGTTTCTGGCCATTTGATTCTACTTGTAACATAATCATATTTATACTAGCTGTCAGGATGTTCCAAAGCCTACCTAAATTTGTGTAAGTGACATAAATGAGCAATATACCGTTCATCTACAAGTAGTAGCACACAGCCATATGCAGGATCTCATTTTCTAAGGACTGTTTCTTCACAATGAGCAGAGCAGGCATAGTGGTGGTTATTAGTCTGAGTATTTGATTTTCTGTACCTAATTTCCAATGTAACATGCAGTGTGGACATTGAGTAGTGTAAGAACGGTGCTGCTCCTGACAACTGTGTGTCAACAGTTTACATTTTATATCTGCAGCATTATGTCTCTGTAACTGAATTTTTCCTAAGTAAAATGTCATTGAGGTCTCATTTAAAAAATGCAAATTTGCCTTCAAAGCCTAAGGACTCAGGTTCTACTACCCAGGACCCACCTAAGCCAGATGCACATGGTGGCACATGCGTGTGGAGTTTGTTTGCAGTGGCTGGAGGCCCTGGTATACCCATTCTCTCCTTTCTTTCTTTATCTATCTCTCTCATAAGCAAATAAATAAAATGTTCAAAAAGAAAACATTTATTGAACATTTTTTTAAAACAAATCTTCCATCTTTATTGCCAGTAACATGTTTTGTTGTGAAGTTTCTGTTGTCTGGTATAGCTATTTCAACTTTCTTATGAGTGGTAATGTATCATTTTAAAAAATTAGTTTTTTTTTTTTTTTTCTGAAACAGAGTCTGAATATGGAACTGAAACTGGCCCTGAATTTGAGAACGTCCTGCTTCATACTCCTGAGGGTTGGGATTACAGAGGTGCACCACCACACCTGCTGGCCAATCCATTCACTCTTATCTCCTGTGCTGATTTCTAAGATGCATTTCTTGTAGGTAAAATATGGCTTGGTCTTACCTTTTTACTAAATATTTCTGCTTTTTATTCAATACTTTAGACCATATGAGTCACAATTTATATATCAATCATTTATATAAATAAATCACAAATTGTATCTTAAAATTATAATCATTTCCCTTCAAACAATATAATAAGAATTATGAAGCAAAGAAGAACCTTATAGCTGTGCACTTTCCTGACCTCTCTCCTCTTCCCCATGCTATCCATGTATTTTACTCCTACATGTAGTTTAAACACCACAATATATTATTTATTTATTTAGAGAGGGAGAGAGGCGAGTAGAGAGGGAATGGGAATACCAGGGCCTCTAGCCACTGCAAACGAATGCCAGACACATACGCCACCTTGTGCATCTGGCTTATGTGGGCACTGGGGAATCAAACCTGGATCCTTATGCTTTGGAGGCAAGCACCTTAGCCACTAAGCCATCTCTCCAGCCCCTATTATTTTATTTTTGTCCTAGAAAATTATTATCTCTGAAAGAGACTATGGCATGAGAACAAATGGCTTCCATAACCCCCAAATCTGCTATCATTAATGTTCTCCATTCTACGTGAGATCCAAGTTTACATTTGCTATCATTTAACTATGTTTATAACGCAGGATTCATCACTACGCTGTCTCCCAATTTTTGTTTCCTTCAAAAAAAACACCTCTCTTCTTTTGCTTTAATTGTTGGAGTGTTTTTCCCAGGATATGTAACACAAAATATCTATAATTTTTATCTTTGATCTTCTCTATTTTGTGTACCTTTTTTCCTATGGATTTTTTTTTAATTTTTTAATTGTTTTGTTTTTTTTTCCTATGGATTTTTTAAAAAATATTTTTCCTTTATAACTCATTCTCTATAATCTGAATATTGAATCTCATGATGTGATTTTTCTTTCAATTCCACACAGGGTTTGTTGTGCTTCTTAGATTTGCGCATTTAGAGTTTTCAACCAGTTAGGATACTTTTCTGCTACTGCTCCTTCAATTTTGTTTTGATTTTCCCCTCCATCTCCTCATGTTATGGGTCTCCTATTACAAATATTTTGTACCACAGATCACTAAGTCTGTATTCATTTTTTCTCATTGTCTTTATTTCCTGTACTTCAGCTTGGATAACTCCTATGACAGTGTCTTCATATTGGCTGAGCTCGTTCCCCTTGTAGCTTCCAGTAATCTGTTTATCCAACCCAGCGTAGTTTTCATATATAAAGACTCTGTTTGCATTTTGCAAAACTTCCTCTGTATCGTGCTAACTTTTCTCATTGCCTTCTTGACTGGGAGAGTATATTTATCATAGTTGTGTTGATGCCCTTGTCTGCAAATTCCATCTCTTTGTCAGTTCTGGTTCTGTTTCTACTGCTTGATTTCTTTCCTTCTTTTGGGTCTAGTTTCTCGGTATCTTGGCATGTCCGAATTTTTTTTTTTTTTTGATTGGATGTCAGGCATAGTCAATTTTATGTTTTGAGAATGCGATTTTTATTTCTGGAGGGTTTTTTTTTTTTTTTTTTTTTTGGTTTTTCGAGGTAGGGTCTCACTCTAGCCCAGGCTGACCTGGAATTCACTATGTCGTCTCAGGGTGGCCTCGAACTCATGGTAATCCTCCTACCTCTGCCTCCCAAGTGCTGGGATTAAAGGCGTGCGCCACCACGCCTGGCCTCTGGAGGGGTTTTCCTTCAAAAGTATTGTGATTTATTCTGGAAGGCAGTTAGGATAAGAAACAGTTTCATGATTTTGACTTTCTTTGAAAGCTTTTAAGGAGTGGACCTAGTGTGATATGTACTCAAGGACTCAAGAATCACTACTAACATGTGACCTCTCTAGGCATTCTACTGAATGCCCTGTGTGTTCAACGAGTCCTTGTTGCTCTGGCTAGTGGCAGTGCGAAGGTTCTGGTCAGATAGGTGCTTTTGGATTTCTTCAGTTTGTAGTGCCTAAGGAAGAGTGCCACCAGTCAGCCTGGGCTTCTTTCGCTCTAGTCACAAGGAAATTATGAATAACTGCAGTGCAATTCCCTCACTCATTAGAAACTCTGACCCTAGGGCGTCAGGATCTTTTGCTTTCTTAGGCTTTTAAGTGCCAATGGCTCAGCCTCCAACGACGAATGTTCTGTCTCTGAGCTTAGGGTGTTGGGACCCTCGGCTCTTAGTGTTACAGCTCTCCAGCTGTAATGCTTGCGGGTTTTCTGGGTGTCTTCCCGAGGCTGGGGCTTGGAACTGTTCTCTGGTCCTCACAGTTCCTGTTCCCAGCTGCTCTTTTCAGCCACCCGCCTTCCAGCTGGGCCTGGAGTGGCATAGCTCCCACTGGGGGTGTCAGCTCTTTGCGTCACCAGCCCGGCCTGCTCCACTCATGATACAGACCACAGATAAATACGCAGGCTTTATTAGGTCTAGACTACAGCATCGGGGTGGCCATGGCCACGAGGGCGCTGCCCCCTATGGCTCAGAGGAGAGTAGAGCAGATGTTGCCTGTATAGGTAAAGGATACAGCGGCCGTCATCCGCGGAGGTGGAGGTTTTCCCTAATCGTGCTGACATGTACGTGGTGGTTTTGGAAAATTCCAGGCTAGCTACAGACAAGGTCATTTGAAGATGTCATGACCAAGTGAAGTCTCCCATAGCAATGCCAGGAATGGAAAGAAAACTACCATAGCTGTGGTGGTTTCGGGAACACAGCCTCTTCCCGGGCATTTGCAGCTGGCTCCAAGTCTCCTCTGGGCTGTATCGATGGCTCAGAGTCTCCAAATTCGTCTTGAGACGGTTAAAACATCCATGGCTGGGCCGGGCGTGGTGGCACACATCTTTAATCCCAGCACTCGGGAGGCAGAGGTAGGAGGATCGCCGTGAGTTCGAGGCCACCCTGAGACTACATAGTAAATTCCAGGTCAGCCTGGACCAGAATGAGACTCTACCTTAAAAAAAAGAAAAGAAAAGAAAAGAAGAGAAAACATCCAGGGCTTCCATGATGGCAGCTCAAGGAAGAAACGGAGAGGTGGCAACTTCCATAAAGACAGCAGGAGCCGAGCATGTGACCCGGCTGCCATCCCTGGGGACTTCCCGAGACACGAAGATTTTGTCCCCCGTGCTTGGGGCCACAGAGAAAGCAGTGGTGGCTCCCAAACTGGCTTTTGTCCCTGCCAGCCTTCAGGCATTCAGTAGGTTCTGCCCTGGGATTAGCTTCTTCTCAGAGTCAGGTGTAGAGGAAGGGTTTGTGACAGCTGTCAGCCGAGCACCCTAAGCACTCACCCGGCTCCTGCCAGCTTCATTCACTTAAAGAAAAAAAAAAATTAGCGTAATGACAACCACAATATACCACGAAGCTGGTGTTCTTAATAGTGTTTGACTCCTAACCAAATACCCTTGGGCAGGGTTGGGTCTTTCTGGTCTGTTTCAATTATTCTTTCCCCCAAATTGTAGAGTTTCTCCCTGCTCCTGTGCGGTAGGGGACCGATGTGGACTGATGGAGCTCTTTCTCCTACTAGAGCTGCACTCCACAAATTCTAGTCACGCTGTCTCCCTGAACTCTGGTATCCTTAACTCGGAGAGACCACCAGGCTCCACCAGGAATCTGATCTGACAATTTCCTCCACATGGAAATCCAGGCCTTTCACAAGTAGTTCTTTATATTCCCCCCAGGGATATTAGTCTTAAGCAGCTCTGTTGACCAGGGTCTGAAAATTATTGTCTTTATTATTTTAAACCAATTTTTCTACTTGTTTATAATGCTTGGTGTGATTCCAGATCCTATTATTTCTTTACAGAAATAAGCAGAAATTCCCAGACAAAATAGATTTTGAACTTTGTCTCAATATTCCTTTCTCACAAATGGTAATGTCTATTTATTCTTAGACTTCCTCCCCTTATTTCCACTACCTCTAGTACTCAGAAAACTTTTCAGGCCAGAGTTTAATTTTTAATAGAGTGGCTTCCAAAATTATAATTTAATTAATGCCAAGATTATATTCTCAACTTGAGTTGGCTTCATTGGGAAACTTAATTCTGGGAGGAGCATTGTTATAAACTGTGGAAGCTGTCTTTGGAAAAACCATTTTGTAATATAAATATTGTATAATTAATGATGACCATAAAATGAAGTTTATATAAGGAAATGGTAAAGAGGTGATGAGGGATTCCCTGTGGTTGACAATGGAAATTCATAGCTCAGGATAAAACTCAAATAACTCATTTTTTATTTTTCTTTTTTGTTGTTGTTTTCTGAGGTAGGGTTTCACTGTAGCTCAGGCTGACCTGGAATTCACTATGTAGTCTCAGGGTGTCCTCGAACTCACAGAGATCCTCCTACCTCTGCCTCCTGAATGCTGGGATTAAAGGCGTGCACCACCAAGCCCGGCTTCAAGTAACTCACCTTTTAAGTTTAGAGAAACACTTTTAAAAAATTTATTTTTGTTTATTTTTATTTATTTATTTGAGAGCAACACAGAGAGAGAGAGAGAGAGAGAGAATGGGCGTGCCTGGGCTTCCAGCCACTGCGAACGAACTCCAGACGCGTGCGCCCCTTGTGCATCTGGCTAACGTGGGTCCTGGGGAATCGAGTCTCTAACTGGGGTCCTTAGGCTTCACAGGCAAGCGCTTAACCGCTAAGCCATCTCTCCAGCCCTAGAGAAACACTTCTTAAAAAATTTTTTTAAATTTTAATTTATTAACCTGAGAGAGAGAGAGAGAGAGAGAGATAAAGAGGCAGAGAGAGAGAGAGTGAGAGAGAGAGAGGGAGAGAGAGGGAATGAGAATGGATGTGCCAGGGCCTCCAGCCACTGCAAATGAACTCCAGATGAACGGGCCACCTTGTGCATTTGGTTTATGCAGGGAATCAAACCTGAGTCCTTAGGCTTCACCGGCAAGTGCTAAGCCATCTCTCTAGCCTGAGAAACCTCATCTTGATGCTGGTCGTGCACTATGGAGTTAAGAATAGGATGCATCTAGCACAGATGGTTTCTCACACCCTAGAACTTTGGTCTTTGTGGAATAAAGCACACAGAAGGGACTAAGATATGAGGCCTTTGAAGAAGGAATTCATGAACCACTAACAATGCTTTTTGCCTTCCTTTCCCTTCAATTCCCTTGGTAGAGTGCCTGGGAGTCAGGAAGTAAGGAAATTTCAATTTGTTCCACTCTTTTCTCTTGGAATCTGTATTTCCCAAGTGCCCTTCTCTCCCAGGAAAAGCTGTGTGGGGGGCGTGGGGAGGGGGTGAATATAGTTACGTGACACTGAGCTCACAGGGTATATTCAGTGCTGCTGCCGAGGGAGAGAGAGGGCCCTGGGGCAGCCTTTATTCCCATCCTTGGCTTGGCAATGTGATGTGTGCGTGTCATGGAAGGTAGCTGGGGTTTGCCTGAAGTAGAGACTTCTGGGAGGATTGCTTGTTGCCTTGGTAACAGGGAGGGGGAGAGGAGGACTGCATATGGATTCATCTCTTCTTAAACACCATCACCAATCCAGTCCCTCTGATGTCATTTTCTACACAAGACTATAGATTGCTCCCCTTCTCTGAGGCATAAGGAAAAGGGAGAGGAGGGGCAGGAAGTTTTGACAGGCTGAATTTTTAAAATGTACGGTATTTTACATATTAAGCCTGGCCTGGTCAAAATGCAGAGTTGAGGACCCTAAATTTTTGAAATGTTTGAAAATGGTCCGGTTTCGTTCTTGCACCTATATTGAGACTACTCAAAAAATAAGCTGGTATAGCATGCAAAACCGAACAGCACTAAAAATCTTTTATACTGTGGTTCCTTTACATATTCACAAAACTCCCGGGAGGGGAGATGTTGCAGTCAGGTTCGCATTGCTGGCAGAAAGCTCCCGACCAAGAGCAGCTTGTGGGGGAAAAAAGCTTTATTTTGGCCTACAGACTGGAGGGGTGGGGGGAAAGTGGACAAAAAAAAAAAAAAAAAAAGGATAACCTCTAACCAATTTACAGTATGTTTATAGATTAAAATCCCCAGTAAAAATTATTTTTAAAAATTACCACCAACTGATGACTGGGAGAGAGCTTAGTGAATAAAATGCTTGCCGTGTGAGCACAAGGGTAGGTGTTCTGAGTTCCAGTGCCAACGTAAAATGTCACAACTCACGCAGGAAACGCAGAGAATCCCTCCCGGTCCATCTCTGACCTCAACATGCGTGCACACACACGTGCACCTGCACACGTAGGAACATGGCAAAACTGCCACAAACTAAATTACTTCAAATAAGATTTCTGAATGAACATGTCTGGAGGCCAGAAGTCCTCAAATCATGGTGTCACGAAGATCATATTCCTCTGGAGGCTGTGAGGGGAGAGCTCAGTTCCCTGCCTTTGCATGCTCTTAGAGGATGCCTGTAGTCTATCTATCGCCCATGGTCCCTTCCTCCCATCTCTCTGGCCTCTGCTACCATCCTCACACTTATTCCTCTCATTATTTCTTTCTTTCCCTAAGGACCTTTGCAATGAACCTCACTGTGCCCGTGGCAAATGCAGGGTCATCTTTCTAGCTTAAGATCCTTGACTGAATCACACCGAAAAGTCCCTTTCGGCTACGCCCAAGCATCAGGATGGGAACATCTTGGGGAGACAGAGGGTATCACTACTGTACCTTGTTTACTAAACCAGCAAGAAACAGTTTGATTTCATACATCTTTAAAATGTCCATCTCCAACAATTTCTGATAATCACTTCCTATCTGTCGAATATTCTCTTTTTTCCTAGTGTATCTGTTTCCCAACTTTTTTTTTTTTTTTTTGGTTTTTCGAGGTAGGGTCTTACTCTGGCCCAGGCTGACCTGGAATTCACTATGTAGTCTCAGGGCGGCCTTGAACTCACGGCGATCCTCATGCTTAAACAGCAAGTGTTGTTACCCACTGAGCTGTCTCTCCAGCCCTGTGTGTTCCTACTTTATTGAGACTCCCAAACTTTGGGCTATTTTATTGTGTCCCAGTATTTATTTTTGCTCTTCTTCTTTTTTTTTTCTTTTTTTGGGAGGGATGGCTTTCAAGGCAGAGTCTCACTCTAGCCTAGGGTGACCTGGAATTCACCATGAAGTCTCAGGGTAGCTTCGAACTCACAGTGATCCTCCTGTCTCTGCCTCTGGAATGCTGGGATTAAAGGCATGTGCCACCACGCCCAGTTTCCATTATTTATTTTTGCTTAGTTCTGTCTGGATTTCAAGATTTATTCTTCCAGAGCCCTTGATTCACTTTCTTGTGTTCTTGTATCTACATTTCTAAGGCAAACTTTAAATTTCTTTTTTTTTAAATATTTTATTTTTATTTATTTATTTGATAGAGAGAGAGAATGGGTACTCCAATGCCTTTAGCCATTGCAAACGAACTCCAGATGCATGCACCACCTTGTGCATCTGGCATATGTGGGTCCTGGGGAATCGAGCCTGAGTCCTTTGGTTTTGTGGGCAAGTGCCTTAACTGCTAAGCCATCCCTCCAGCCCTTAAATTTCTTTACCATGACTGGCCTGCCTGTTGAGGTCTCTTGGAGGGAACCCAAAATGGTCTTGCTCTGGATCCTGAATGTAGTTCAGGAAGCCTTCCGTTTCCATAGTTAATGCCACTGTCTGAAAGGTATGTGACAAACTCACATTTCATCATCTGTTCCCTCATTTTCTTTTCTTTTTTTAAAGATATTCTATTTATTTATTAGAGAGAGAGAGAGAAGGAAGGAGAGAGAGAGAGACAGAGAGAGAAGGATAGAGAGAGAGAGAATAGGTGTGCCAAGGCCTCTAGCCACTGCAAACGAACTCCAGACGCATGTGCCACCCTGTGCATCTGGCACTGGAGAATCTAACCTTAACCTTAATGGCTAAGTCATCTCTCCATCCAATTACTTTCTTTTTGTTAAATAATATTTATTTATTTATTTATGAGAGAGAGAGAGAGAGAGAGAGAGAGAGAGAAAGAGACAGAAACAGAGAACGAGAGAGGGAGGGAGGGAGGGAGAGAATGGGCACACCAGGGACTCTTGCCGCTGCAAATGAACTCCAGACACAGGCACCACTGTGAGCATCTGACTTTACATGGGTGCTAGGGAATCGAACCAAGGTCATCAGGCTCTGCAAGCAACCACCTTTCACAGCTGAGTGATCTTTGCAGCCCTATTTTCTCTTAATTTGGACAATTCACTGAGGAGAAAATTACTGCCACCCAAATGAACTTTGGCCTGTAAGTTCACTTCCACATTCTTGCCATTCTTCCCCCTGAAGGCGGGCGAGGCGAGGCGTTCTCCCCTAAAGCTAGCCCCGGGTAGTCACCAAGTCATCCCGGAATCACATGCGCCTCTCAGCTTCTGCTGTGTATGTGTAAGTTCTGCTCCTGAAATAGCCATCTGTAATAGTTACCTCCACGTCTTCGCTGTCCTCCCAAGCCACCAGCTCCTTAGCCCTCTGCAATCTATCATCCTGCCCCTATAATTTCATGGACAGAGCCCTTGACCCCACTCAGAAAGACCCAGAGCTGACTTTACTGGTAAACTCCACCCAGCCCTCTCCTCCTCCAGGTTTCCTATGGAAGGAAATGGCGACCTCAGCGGCTTGAAGACACCCCGGATCATTTTCTCACAATGACCCCACAATGTGTCATTTACCAGACCTCCACGCTCAACTTCCCAGTATAGAGATGAGAATATAACAGAGCCAAACCTTCTCCGTGTGCAGCACAGCAGCAGTCTTTCCTAGGGCTTCTCTTATTTGTATTTTGGTCTCTCCTTTTTACACTCAATCATTTCTTGAAGTTTAAGGGAGAAGTCATTTTTTCATCAAGTAGGTTTTCATTTGTTACAGTACGGCTTATTCAATGCATTTTTAACTGTACTGTTCAAAATGCTATCCTTATAATTCACTATATTTCTATATAAATGGAGACCTGTTTCCAGGTATGCTCCCCCCCCATATATAATATTATTTACTTGTAAGCAGAGAGAAATAGAGACAGACAGAGGGAATGGGTGCACCAGGCCCTCCAGCTTCTGCAAAATGAGTTCTAGAATGTGCCACTTTGAGCATCTGATTTACCTGGGTACTGGGAATGGAACCCAGGTTGTTAGGCTTTTCAGGTAAACACCTTAACTGCTGAGCCATATAGGCTTTTCAGGTAAACACTTTAGCTGCTGAGCCATATCTCCCTCCCAGCAATGTATGTATATATATTGATTTTTCCCTATTTTTGAGCCATATCATGCTATTTAAATTATTGCATAATTTTACATTGTGTTTGTGGTGATTTGATTCAGGTGTCCCCCATAAACTTGGGTGTTCTGAATGCTAGGTTACCAGCTGATGGGGATTTGGGAATTGATGCCTCTTGGGGGGAGTATATTGTTGGGAGTGGGCTTATGAGTATCATAGTCAGTTTTCCCATGACACACTCTCCTGTTGCTATTGTCCACCTGATGTTGGCCAGGGGGTGATGTCCACCCTCTGCTCATGCCGTCATTTTCCCTGCCATCATGGAGCTTCCCCCTTGAGCCTGTAAGCCAAAATAAACCTCTTGTTTGCCCGCAAGTTGCTCTTGGTCAGGTGATTACTGCCAGCAATGAGAATCTGACTGCAACAGTGTCTTAATAGCAAAGAATGCTATAAATATTTGCTATAAGTATTTAAAGATTTTTTCCCAATTGTTGCCTGTTTATTCTTCTGTTGAGCTAAAAAAGTTACTACTTTTCATTTATATTCATATGCTACATGGTTTGTTTTTTGTCTATTAGTAGCAGATCACATAGATAAAATTATAAGAGAGGCAAAGTCCTATTGCCTAGTGATATCATAACCACTATAGTGTCATAGCACATTCCTCATGTCTGTGGAGATGCTGGTGTATACAAACATACCTGCCACTCACATAAAAGTACACCACATACAATTATGTACAGTACATAATGTCTGATTTTGGTAATACATAACCACTAGTTTGTGTATTTAGAGCATAATACTATATTTTATTTCTTGAGGCAGGGTCTTGCTCTAGCCCAGGCTGACCTGGAATGCACTCTGTAATCTCAGACTGACCTTGAACTCACAGTGATCCTCCTACCTCTACCTCCCGAGTGCTGGGATTAAAGGCGTGCACCACCACACCCGGCTTACTATTATATTTTTAATTATTATGTTAGAGTGTATGTTTTCTAATTAGAAATAAATCTTTCTGCAAAAGTCTGCCATATATGCCTTCAGTGGCCTCAGGCATCTCATGTTTACTCCCTCCCTGGATTACATTTGAAGGCCATCTAGTGACTCATCTACATCATGGGGCTCTGTCAACTCCGTGATATTTGTGCAGTGATGAAATTGCTGAAGGAAGCATTTCTCAGAGCCTATTTCCTTCATTAAGCAACACATGGCTATACTGGGAGGAAGAAATGATATCTTTGAGACATGAAGTCTTTTGTTCTACACTTTTCATTTTATCCAAGTGTTTTAAAGTGTCTCAAGAAAAAATACTTCGTGAAAAGTTCATTTTATTGCAGTATTATGTCATTGGTATCCTATTTTTATAAGTGAAATGTTGTGGCTTTTGAGGGGCATGTTAAGTATAAAGACTAACTTAAGAAGCTTTTCATTGCTGTGTCTTTGGCACAATTCCTTCTAAAAAGTCCTCTTATTAATTCTCATTAATCAATTACTAATTTTCGTTCTCCAGGAGATGGGTTAGTAGCACATTCTCCCTTGGGAGATCAGCTTATTGGCTGACCTGCACACACAGGCAAGAGCAAACTTCAGAATGAGTCCCGAGCAAGAGGTTCCAAACCAAAGGGAGCCGTCTTTAGCTATCCTTTCTCACTGTACGCCAAAACAAGCCCTTCCCTTCCATCAGCTGCCTCTGGTTGGATATTTTGTCCCAGCAACAAGACACTGCCACATCCAAAGACTGGCTAAAAATATTCTACTTCCAGGGTTTATGGCTCTATAGTTTTATGAAACTTTTTCTGAAATGTAGAGGTTTCCCATTGATGGCCAATGTTTAACTAACTTGAAGCTAGATCTGGCATATTCAAGCACCTCTGAAAAATATGAGCAACAGTGTGATAGATTGCTTTATCTTATTTCTGTCTGTAAATAGGAATGCTTTTGGTATTTGGTGTAATGAAAGAGGATATTTTTATTTTAGTAATAATTTTGAGAAGAGCAAATGTTAAGTTTTCTCAAATTCCTAGACCAACCATGTAGAGAATTATGTGAAAATTTTATTTTGTGCATTACTGAGATAATGTTTCTAATGAAAAATCCTAGTATTAAGCCGTTATTGAATTTTTACTTACTTAATTTATTATGAGAGAGAGAGAGAGAGAGAGAGAGAGAGAGAGAGAATGGGCATGCTAGGGCCTCCAGTCATTGCAAACAAACTCCAGATGTATGTGCCATCTTATGCATCTGGCTTACGTGGGTCCTGGGGAATTGAAACGAGGTCCTTTGGCTTTGCAGGCAAATGTCTTAACTGCTAGGCCATCTCTCCAGTCCACATTTTAAAATCTTATTAATTAATTATTACTATTGTTTTGATGTTTTGAGGCATGTTCTCACTGCAGCCCAGAATGACCTGGAATTTACTCTGTAGCAAGGTTGGCTTTGAATTCACAACAACAAGCCTCTTACCTCCGTCCTGCGTGCTGGGATTACAGGTGTTTGCCACCATGTGTGATTTTCTGTGGTCTTGGGCTTCTTACAAGCTAGGCAAGCTCTCTACCCACTGAGCTATGTTCCCAGCTCACCCTTGTATTTTTTTTTTTTGAGAACAGATGGTATTTACTCATGATAAAAGACAGTTTCAACAGAACTTGTGCCAGGGGTGGGCTGTGGGGTTTTAGTTCTGTTGCTCATAGTTCAGTTAATGCATGTGAATTTTTTTTTAAATTTTTTGTTTATTTTTATTTATTTATTTGAGAGCAACAGACAGAGAGAGAAAGAGAGAGAGAGAGCGTGCATGCATCAGGGCCGCCAGCCATTGCAAACGAACTCTAGATGCGTGTGCCCCCTTGTGCATCTGGCTAATGTGGATTCTGGGGAATTGAGCTTCGAAACGGGGTCCTTAGGCTTCACAGGCAAGCGCTTAACCACTAAGCCATCTCTCTTGTTTTTAAGGGTCATATTTACTTTGAAAAATAGCTTAGAAAGTGTGTGATCATCCTGTAATGTTGTAACAATTTAAACAGCATAACAATTATTGCCTGAAAGTTAAAGAGCTTACTCAAATAGCTCTGGAGGTAGGGAGAGGAGGGACGCTCGGAGGGGCACGGGAATCACAGGATAGCAGACTCACATGCAGGGCGATAACGAGGCTGCGAGCATGCCTAGGTACTTAATTTCTAAGATGGTATGTTTCTATCTGTTAAAACCATATTTTGTACCATCTGTTTCAAATTTTCTTTGGAAAGTCATTGCTGTTACAAATGGGGCCCATTGTTCCACTATTTTCCTTTATATCTCGTGTAGATGAAAAATGTTAATATCTACGTATTAATTTTATTTTCTAATACATTTAAAATTATCTTAATACAGCCGGGTGTGGTGGCACACGCCTTTAATCCCAGCACTCGGGAGGCAGAGGTAGAAGGATTGCCTTGATTTGAGGCCACCCTGAGACTCCATAGTGAATTCCAGGTCAGCCTGGGCTAGAGTGAGACCCTACCTCGAAAAACCAAAAAAAAAAAAAAAAAAATTATCTTAATGCTTAAGTCGTTTTGTGGGTTTACTGTTTTAGGTGCGTGTGGCAGATTCTCATATCCAAATCTCACCGCCACTATCTCCTGAGCCCTTATGAACTTTCTCCAGTGTAACGCTGACAGTCCTCCACTGCGATGGGCCTCTGTTCCCTCTCCTTGCGTCTAGGCAGGACTGTCATATCGCAGAAATGATGCTTTTTATTAGTGATGCTAAGTTATATTAAGAAACACATTTTTTTAGGGCTAGAGAGATGGCTCAGTGGTTAAGGCACTTGCCTGTGAAGTCTAAGGATCCAGGTTCGATTCCCCAGTACCCACGTAAGCCAGATGCACAAGGTGGCACAAGCTTCTGAAGTTCATTTGCAGTGGCTGTAGGCCCTGTTTGTGCCCATTCTCTCTCTCCTCTTTCTCCCTTTCTGTTTACAAATCAATCAATAAATATAAAAAAATCTTTAAAAATATATTTTTCACTTTGGCCTGCAGGATGCAGCCACCCTGTTGTGACAAAGCTAACATAAAAATGATGGGCATGGGGGGGGGTGGACAGGAGGCAATGGGTGTGGGCAGATATGAGTAAGGTACAATGACACATATGTTTGACAATGTCATTATTTTCTATGCTGACTAAAAATTTAATATAAAGTAAAATTAAAGAAACACTAAAAATTCCAATTTTATCATCTGAGTAAGAAGTAAAAAGAAACCCTCTGATTAAAAAGCAACAACAACAACAACAAAAACAGGGTGGCTGGAGAGATGACACAGAAGTTAAGGTGCTCGCCTGCAAAGCCTAACAAGCCAAGTTCAATTCCCCAGAGCCCATGTAAAGCCAGATGTACAATGTGGCGCATGCATCTGGAGTTAGTTTGCAGCGGCTGGAGGCCTGGTGTGCCCATTCTCTCTGTTTCTCTTCTATCTCTCTCTGCTTGCAAATAAATATTTTGAAAATACATATGACAATCTACCAATTGAGATGCAGCGGAACAGTCATGTGGAAAATCATCGCTGAACCAAAGTCACCATTAAGGGATGGCAGCAGTCGTTTGAAACACGAGGGAGACTCCAGGTGACTCTTGTCACCAGCCTTCAAGTCACGCCAGCAGGAACTTCCGGCTCACAGACAACTTCATTCTACTAAATCCTGTCCAAGTTTCAGATTTGCTGGCTGAGTCAATTTTATTTTAACAAAGTTTTGGGATGGTTTGTTAACAGTAAGATATAACTGGAATGGGCTTTGTGTATGTGTGCATTTAAAATCTTATCATCAGAAAAATCATGACCATTTAGCTGTTTTCATTTCAATTTGTGAGCTCTAATTGTGGTCAAAGGATAAGAACCACTCACTCAGTGATGTTTCTGCCAAAATCCAGCAGGCACTACAATCAATATGTCTCTTTCTTAATGGTGACAGGTGCACAATGAAGCCATTCGACTTTCCTTCAGAGAGCACATACTGACACATCAATGGAGGCCTAGAAGCTTCACAAACATAGATGGTCTCTGAGGTTTTGTTTTTGAAGAGGCCATTTATCTATTATCCATTGGTATTCATGGGCTTTTCTAAGGTATCTAGGGCACTTGCTGCATCCTCCAAGGAGTATGACATCATTACCATCATCGTGCGATGGAAGCTAGGCGTCTGAAAGAAGGACTGATACAGAGACAGAATTGAAATAGCCCTGAAAAAAATAAACAAGGTGGCGAAGGCATGCTGAGGTTCTTGCAAGGCGACAGCTTCATGCCACATGCCGGGACACTAGCAGAGAGGGACCCGTCTTCTGGAACAAGTTCTATAGAATGGAGCCATCATGTGAGTAACTTTGTAATAATAGCTCATTATTCTCTGAAATCCATCATTCTAACCACTATATTGTATGTAGGCAGTGGTAATTTACCAGGACTTCCATAACAAAATGTCATGGCATGATGGCTGAGACCAGAGGGATTTATTTTCTCACAGTTCTGGAAGCTAGTACAAGAGCCAAGGTTCAGCAGAGTTGGGTTTTCTTTTTAATTAAAAGTAATAACTTGTGTGGTTGTATGTATGCACGTGTGTGTCTGTGTGTGTGTGGGGGGGGGGGTATACCTGTGCCACAGCATGCATGTGGAAATGAGAGGATGCTTTTCAGGTTCTCCCTCACTGTTCCCCCTCCTTTACGGAGGGATTTCTTTCTGGATCTCACTCAACCATCGTTCTCTTTGGAATTTCTCCTGCCTCTACCTCCCATCTCGCTGCCACAGTACAGGGATTACAGAAGCCTGATATGGCTTCTCGGCCTCATTTTAACTGAACCACCTCTCTCCAAATACAGTCACATTCTGAGGCACTAGGGGTTAAAGGCTTCAGCATATGAATCGTCCGAAATGCAACTCAAACTGTAATATGGGATCGAGAGATGCGCCACACAACCATCAGGCTAGGGAGTGCTTGTTCTTTATTAAAGTGAGAGTTTAATGTAGGAAGAATTTCACAGGATTAATCTGGAGACGCAAGTACATTCACGGAACAGATTAAATTGAAGTCATCACCACTACTCTTGCTCATCTGAGGCAGCCGTGACTGTGTTGCCATTGGAATCACCTAGCCTGCTTCCAACTGGGTCCACACCCGTGGCCTCTGGCTGCTATTCCAGCCACTTTTAGGACCACATACCTGAATGCCTCCAATCACATCTGCCCTTTAACTTTATCATATTGCTCAGCAAGAAGTATAATGCTTATTTTTCATCAATTGCATGGAATTATTATGGCAGAAATGAAAATCCAATGGCCCATTTCAGTTTTAAAACTAGAAAAGAGGAAGGGAGATGTCATCAGTACTGAACTTGGAAAGAAAACTGTAAATACAATGAGGTGAATTAGCTTAGAAAACAATGCTTCCTATTGTGAATATTTATATATATATAAGGTGTCCTCTTTGGGATCAGGGAGATGGAGGGCTTCCTTTGAAGTTTTCTCTCCTTGCCACCAGTGGTTGAGGCTATGAGAATTCAATACCAGCTCAGGCCTGCTCTTCCCTTTACTCTTGGGTCTCACTCCAACTTAGGCTTCTCTTTCTCTTCTTCCATACCTAGAAACACAAGCAAAGTGCTTTATTTGAGCATAAGATTAAAGCATGAGAAGATATGCCCAAACTACTGGCCCAAACTCCCTCACCTCCCCACACTTTTCCCCTCCGCCCTCTTGCCCCCTACTTACTTGCCCAGCTAAGTGGAAAACTCTTGTACATTTTCAGAACCCCCCTCAGGGACCGCTGTCCACATCCTTTTCTTGAATCAAGACCCAATGCCTCAGAGACACAGCAGCGTCTCTGGCTTCTGGGAATTGAGGACCCTGAGGCATGTTGATTCTTGCCTCACTGGTTTGCATGGGAACTCCAGCCAGACGGCTCCTGTAAGCAACTTCTAGCAACAGGAGCCATGCAGCCAATGCATTTAAACAGCTTCATTTATTTTTTACTTTAGTCTGGTCCATTCTGAAGGCCAGGGTTCTAGATTTCAAAATGCCAAGGGGCCATTTTTGCTTAAAAATTACTTTTAATTTTTAAAAGCTCATAGGGGGGCCTTGTTACCCATACAAACTATTTATTTATATGCATACAATTACTTGTTTTTCATGCTGGAAATTCAGCCCATTGGTTCTTTATTAAAGTGAGAGTTTAATGTAGGAAGAATTTCACAGGATTAAATCTGGAGACGCAAGTACATTCAGGGAACGGATTAAATTGAAGTCATCATCACGACTCTTGCTCATTTGAGGCGGCCGTGACTGTATTGCCATTGGAATCACCTAGCCTGCAAGCACTTAATCACTGAATTAAACTCCATGAGTTCCATACTCATATCACTGAGTGAAACCCCATGAGTTTTCCACACCCATTCATATTCAAACCTAAATTCTTGAAGTAGTCAATCAACCCAGATAGACCTGCTTTTCTTCCTTCAGGACTTGTATGTACTGAACCAATAAAACCTTTGTAAATACTATACTTTGGTAAATACCAGTGATGTTTGTTCTCTTGGATATGAAAAATTTCAAGCCATTCCCATGAATTTTAGGTGAATCTGACAATGTAATCTGCCTCTTTTTTTTCCCTCTTACTTCTACCTAAATATTCTTATAATCTTGCTAAATTCACAAAGACCTTTTCCATTTTTGTTCTATAACAATAATGGAATCAAAGATTTCCAAATACTTCATTGTAGGGCTTGTTAGCATTCTTTTATAAACTTCTTGCTTTCTGAGGGTAAAGCCTTGAACTACGTTGTTTTGGATCATAGGCCTAGAATCTCACAGTGTCTGTTTCTTAGTAGAAGTTCAATTAATCTCTGCTGAATAGTTAACAGTATATACAGTGAAAGCGAGGCCAGGGGAAGAACAGTGAAACAAGACACAGGACACAACATAGCAGATCATGTCCTACCTCAGAGGGTCACAATCACAGAACTTACTTTAGGAAGCCCTTTCACTCGTTAGCTCGCACTCCCATGCTTAATAGGCATTTCATGGGTTCAGAAGGAGGTAGTATGTTTGATATGGATTAAGAGCAGGGTAGCTTTGTTTTCTGGTAGGTAGTTCTATAGAGACTGGCCCACATAAACATGGACACCACCTTGCCTGCCCTGGCAAGGCTGCGTCTGATCCATTCTCCTCTAAGATGGCTGTAGGCACCAACTCTAGTGTCTGTTTCCCACTTCCTGCTCCACTTTCCTGGCTTAACACCTGTGGGCTGGGGCTTCCCAAGTCAGCCTCTTGAGCCCACCTCCAATCCAAGACTTGTAAGGTCCCTCCCTTACACACCTGAACCTGATGATGAGGCTTATGCTAATTAGATGTCTTGTTCATATAAATGGTAAGCCCCTTACCATTTTTTTTGCCCCTTCTTCCTTATGTGAGATTTTCAATGTCTACCTGCCCCTTCCCAGCCAGGGTAGGAAGGGGAAGGATTTATTTATTTATTTATTTATTTATTTTAGAGAGAGTGTGTACTCATGCATGAGAGAGAGAGAGAAAGACAGAGAATTGGTGGTCTAGGGCCTCAGCCACTGTAATCAAACATCAGATGCTTTTGCCACCTAGTGGGCATGTGTGACCTTGTGCTTGCCTCACCTTTGTGTGTATGCCTTATGTGGGATCTGGAGAGTTAATATGGGTCGTCAGGCTTTGCAGGCAAGGGCCTTAACCGCTAAACCATCTCCCCAGCCCAGGATTTCCTTTTGCTTGGGC
Organism: Dipus sagitta; assembly: GCA_036346955.1. Lineage (NCBI taxonomy): Eukaryota > Metazoa > Chordata > Mammalia > Rodentia > Dipodidae > Dipus > Dipus sagitta. The sequence goes on along the minus strand of CM070778.1, from coordinate 118,325,294 downwards.
ATTATCCTGCCTTGACTACCATATGTGTGAGCCCCTCTCCAAGAGGCTTCTTTCCTGGAGAGATACCTGTCCCTATGTGAGGTCTTCTCTCCTCTGTCCGAGCCTGGACCGGAAGAGAGGAATTTACTTTGGCTTGGGCTTTCTTGCTTTACTTTCTCTCTTAATCCACACTCTCCCTAAAAGAAATCTCATCATTCATAATTTACCCTTTTCTTAGTCCACATTTTCAATTCTTTGATAACTTGAACAAGGACCTGAAGTTAGAGTTCACAGGCCCTCATGGGGGTCTCTTGCACCTTTATAGAGAATTAATTCCTCCCAGGACTCCAGCCCTGTATCATGTGGGCCAACGCTCTGACTACGGATCTTTGGTATTTGGTTTCCACTGTGAAGGAACTGTTTCCAAAGTACTTCTCACAAATCACAAGAAGGAAAACATCACTCTGAGAAACAAGGATGTCGGAAGGGAAGCAGCACAGGGTGGAATCTGCGAGGTGCCTTCATTGTCGGGTACGTAACGAAAGCAAAGGCGGGAATCCAAGTTTCCTTCACTCAGCACACTTGACTCGAGTTCCCACTCCATGGCGTTTCTCCTGTGGAGAAGGCTGAGGAGTGTCTTTCCTCCCAATAGTCTGTCTCCTCCAGAGCATTCTGCTGACAGGGTGACCTGGTGGCAATGGTGGCATCCTCAGAAGCAGGAAGACTGGGATGAGCCATCTCTCCAGCCAGGTATTTATTTTATTTTTTTTACTTTAAAAAAAATTTTTTTTAGAGAGAGAGAGAGACAGAAAGAGAACTGGGACACCAGGGCCTCAGTCACTGAAATCCAACTTCAGACACCTATGCGACCTTGTGCTTGCCTCACCTTTGTGTGTCTGTCTTACGTGGAATCTCGAGAGTTGAACATGGGTCCTTAGGCTTCACAGGCAGGCGCCTTAACTGCTAAGTCATCTCTCCAGCCCAGTGTTTTAAAGTTTGTATTTACTAACAGGTGGGCCTGCTTTGTTGTTCCGTGGACTCGGTCTGTGGTTCGGAGGGAAGTCCCTGAACTCCCCACATGGAGACATTCTGATAGTGTGCTAGAAGTAAGAGTGGACAGACCTTGCTGCAGCGCTGCTCTACCATGAACCACCTCAGAGGGCCACTTAATATGAGCGGGTCTCCGTTTCTTTAGATGATTCCCAACCTCTCTTTCAGCTGCAAAATTCTGCAATAATGTGATTTTTATCTTCAAGCCCTAGCATAACCCAGTCAAGGAAGTTCAGCCATTACAGACCATTATGAAGTAAATGAAAGAGGCTTGAAAATAGAACTCCTCCTTCCTATGGGATATTGTAGTAATTGGTGCATGGCAATGAATATCGATGCTATATTCCACTGCTTTCAATACAACCATGGATGCCTGCACACATACAAACATGTGTCCACACACACATGGCTTTTAGCCAGTAGCTTCAAACTCAACTAATTACGGTAGTTTGAAAGTTAAATGTAGGTTGGAGAGATGACTCAATGGTTAAGGCACTTACCTGCAAAGCCCAATGACCTGAGTTTGATATCCACGCTGGGAATGAGTTGCAAAATCATGGCTGACTTTCATGTGTGCTACTTAAGAGAGATTGGTACAGACCAAAGTTGAATAGACCACTCACTCACCCCTCTTTAAAAAATTATTTGTGAGAAAAGAGAGAAAGAGAGAGAGAGAGAGAGAGAGAGAGAGAGAGAGCGAGTGCAGATCAGGGCCTCTTGCCCCTGCAAATAAACTCCAGATGAATGTGTCATGTTGTGCATCTGGTTTTATGTGGATACTGGGGAATCTAACCCAGCCACAGGTTTTGCAAGACGCCTTTAACCGCTGAATCATCTCCCCAGTCTCCCCCGCCCTGCAACTTCTTAGTATCACTACTCATTTTAACATCCAAAGTTGGTAAAGAAGCAAATTCTTTTTGTCTAGACTAGATAACTTATCTCCCTTGGGTTTTAGGCCATCTTTTCACAGAAACAGTAGAATTATGGCCAAATTACATCAAGGGACACAGGCTGCTATTAACTTCCTGTGTTGCACATACTACCTTCGATCTAGATACAGCCTTTCTCTGAACCCCCCCTCCCCCAAAAAAAGAATGCACTCTAACTTAAAAACATTTTCTTTTGTGGGCTGGAGAGATGGCTTAGCTGTTAAGACACTTTTCTATAAAGCCAAAGCATGCAGGTTTGATACCCCAGTACCCATGTAAAGCCAGATGCCCAAAGTGGCACATGTGCCCAGAGTTTGTTTGCAGTGGCTAGAAGCCCTGTCGTGCCCATTCTATCTATCTGTCTCTTTCTTTCTCACTCTCTCTTAAATAAATAAATAAAAATTAAAAAACACTATGACTTGTTTAAAAAGCATTTTTGCAAATTAACCAAGTAATTCTGTAATTTAAAAGAGAAGATTACTAATTCCACTGAACAGAGGGAACATTATTAAAATATTAACTTCTGGTTCTCCAAGTTGTGATCTGAAGTAAATGAAACATTCTGACACACTTTTTCTGATCAGCTGATTATCAAAACCACAAGCTGCTGAGGAGATGAAACCTTCAAGTACTTGGAGTCAGTTAACACTGGCTAACGCCTCACTCATACAATCTTTGAAGAGCCAGGCACAAAAGTAGTCTGATTCTGGGCTGGAGAGATGGCTTAGCAGTTAAGACACTTGCCTGTGAAGCCTAAGGATTCAGGTTCGATTCCCCAGTACCCACGCAGAGCCAGATGCACAAGGTGACACACGCATCTGGAGTTCGTTTATAGTGGCTGGAGGCCCTGGTGCACCCATTCTTTCTCTCTATCTGTCTTTTTTATCTCTCTCTCTCTCTCAAATAAATAAATAAAACAATCTGATTCGATGAGCATACAATCATTGTTTTATTCATCTAGTAGACTGTGTTTCCACATGGTGCTTGGCATAGTCAGGCCCTCCACGTTTGTGGGTTACAGTCCATTTACAGGGGTGTCCAGATGGAAGACTGTGTAGGAGATGTCCAGAGCTCTTTAAACCCTGCTCCGCACCATCCTCTGGACATATCTTCGTTCCGCATTCAGAACATTATAGTATATCCTCACTTGTGCCTTTCTACCTTGCAAGCTTTCGGTTCTTTTACACACAGTTTGGACAGGTTTCACACAGCCTGGACAAGATTATGTGCCTTGCCAAGATAGATGCTCTGCTGTCACTAGAAACCAAAGAGAAATCAAGTCACAGGATAAAAGAGCTTCCATGGTAAAGCAACACATCCTTTACTGCTTGTGTTATTTGGCGACTTTCAACCCTTACTAAGGACAACTGCTGGGCTGTTTCAAGTTCTGGTGGCTTGGTCACGAGACCCCTTTGAGTCTACTGCGCCCCCTCAAAAGATGACATGAAAAGTAGAGAGCCCATGGCTTCTAATGAGATTGGCTGCATTTAATAATGTACTACTTAATTTGATGTCTTCTCTCTAAGACAGCATTTTGTTAATTAGAGCAGACCTTGCTAGGGTTTTTTGTTTTAGTCTGTTGACATTTCATTTTTCCCTATAAAGTTTTATAGTCATGCTTCTTTTCTCCTTAGGTTTAGATATTACCTAATACAATGGAGGAGTGAGCAGTAAACCTTTCAGGTAAAACTGCCAGCAGTTTCTAAATTAATATCATTATAAAACAAAACGAAACAAAACTTGGTGTGAAGGACCAGTGACGAGGCTGTTGTGGAACTTTCCCTCCGCTTCCACACCAGCGCTTGTGGGTGGCACTTCTCTCATTTCATGTTCCCCTGAAGGACACTTACTTCTCTGTGTATCCCAGATATAGCTGTTCAGAACTTCGCCCAGCAGGTACAGGAAGTTCATTAGGATAGTTGTTGACCCAAAGAAGATGATCCTGCCTCCAGAGCCGATGTGTTCCAGGAAAGGGTACACCCACATGCCGGTAACATGATGAATCCAGCACACCCTGCCAGAGAATGAGACGAGAGATACAGATGGACTCAGGGTCACGACGTATGTCAAAACTACAGTGTTCAATGTGTGCTCCACCACGCTACCAGAGAGGCCCTGCCTGTCCCCCACACAGCCTGTAACCTCTTGTTAACACCTTGTGTAATCCTGGAACAAATGACAACTAAGGACTTGACACTGGTATACTGGTACTAACCAAACTATCGCCTTTCTTCAGATTTCCCAGGTGTTTCTGCTAATGTCTTTTTTTTTTTTTTTTTTTGTCTACTTCAGGACCTCACATTGCATTTAGTCACACACTGTATCCTCAGTCCCCTGCAGACTGGCACTTGCTCAAGGTCTACTTGTGGTTGACACTTGGAAGGTTTTGGTCAGGCAATTGAAACTGCTGGGTGATTTAATACTGTCATACAACCTGCTTAATCTCCTCTTTACACAGTGAAACAATGCGGCATGGGGCAATCAGAACTGCCATGAAGCCTAGGGGAGCATGTGTCAGGTATTTTGCCACAGTGCCCGTGAACTGCGTGTGCGGACAGCACCGCCCCACAGCCCGGCACAGCCCGGGCTTTGCGCTTTTTCATTGGCTGAGCCTACATTTCTTTCCTCTCTTTTTCTATTTTATGTACTTGCTCGTAATCACTCTATGTTTTGGCGATATTTTTGGCTCAGTAGGAATAGCAATAACCTCAACTGACAGTGGTTTCAAAAGTTTAGTTAAGCCGGGCGTGGTGGCGCACGCCTTTAATCCCAGCACTCGGGAGGCAGAGGTAGGAGGATTGCCGTGAGTTCGAGGCCACCCTGAGACTCCATAGTGAATTCCAGGTCAGCCTGGGCTAGAGTGAGACCCTACCTCGAAAAACCAAAAAAAAAAAAAAAAAAAAAAAAAGTTTAGTTAGGGGATGGAGAGATAGCTCAGTGGTTAAAGATGCTTGCTTGTAAAGCCTATTGGGCTAGGTTTGCTTCCCCTGAAACTACATAAAGCCAGATGCATAAAGTGGTGCATGTGTCTGGAGTTTGTATGCAGCAGCAACAGACCCTGGTGTGTCCATTCGCTCTCCCCTCTCAAATAAATAATTTCTTTCTTTTTCTTTTCTTTCTTTCTTTCATTTTTTTTAACATTTGTTCAAGGTAGAGTCTCACCCTAGCTCAGGCTGCACTGGATTTCACTCTGGAGTCACAGGCTGGCCTTGAACTCACAGCGATCCTCCTACTTCTGTCTCCCAAGCGCTGCAATTAAAGGCATACACCACCACACCCAGTTCAAATAAATAAATGTTTTAAAGTTACAGCACTTGCTTCCTTTTCTTGTTCCTAGCAGGATTGTTAGTGATTGTTTCTGTATTATTCCAGGTTTACTCCTTTATCAAAGATTGTCAATTTGGGGGGCTGGAGGGATGGTCCAGTGGTGTAAGGCATTTGCTTGCAAAATCTGACAGCCTGGGTTCAATTCCCCAGTACCCAAGTAAAGCTAGAAGCACAAAGTGACACATGTGTCTGGAACTTGCTTGCAGTGGCAGAAGACCCTGGCATGACTCTGTCAGCCTCTTTCCCTCTCTCAAATAAATTTAAAAAATACTTTTTAAAAAAGAGATTGCCAATTTTGGAGAGTAATTAAAATACAAATCGTCTTATTGTAATGAGAAGAAAGCTTATCTTATTAGCATATGTTATGTGTGCCTGAATGTGTGGGGGTGCATGTGTACAGGCATGCATGTATGTTCATGTGCATGTGGAGGCCTGAGGTCAAAGTCAGGTGTGTTCCCCAACTGCTCTCCACCTTATTTTGGGGACAGGATCTCTCACTGAACTTAGAGCTTACCATTGCGTCTAGACAAGCCAGCCAGCAAGCCCAGGGTATACCTGTCCCTGCCTTCCCAATGCTGGGATTATAGGCACACACCTCCACACTCAGCCTGTGTGCTGGGGATCCAAACTCAGGTATGTCCTCAAGCTTGCGTGGCAAGCACTTTATCAACTGAGCCGTCTCCTAGCTCCAAGGTTACTTGTTACACTCACAAGTTTTCTGACTTGACTGTTCTTAAATATATTTTATTTTTATTTATTTATTTGAGAGAGTGGAGTCAGACAGAGGGAGAGAAATGGAGAGAAAGAGAGAGAGAGAAAATGGGTGCACCAGGGCATCCAGCCACTGCAGAAGAACTCCAGATGCATGTGCCATCTTGTGCATCTGGCTTATGTGGGTCCTGGGGAATCGAACCTGGGTCCTTTGGCTTTGCAGGAAAATGCCTTAACCGCTAAACCACCTCACCAGCCCCTGACTTCTCTCTTTAAGCAGTGTAGCCATTCCTACACATAGCCTTTGTTGGAGGCAAGAAACGTGGCGATCTTTTACTATTGAGCTTGCATTATCAATATGGGCTAAATCTCCTCCCTCACAGAGGTGCATGTTCATTCTGGGGGTAACCGTGCAACCATTTCACCTTTTAATGCACAGAGCACATACACACAGTGCTAAAACCATGCACACATGTATGTGTACTTACATGAAACACATCTGTGGTGTTAGAATTTTGTGGCCCAGCAATTCCACTCAGGTATATACCCAGAATAATTGAGGGCAAGGACTGCAATAGATATCTATATACCAACACTCATAGCAAGTGAGGGCAAAACAACCACCGTGTCCATTAACAGACGGTTGAATAAACAAAGTGTGGTGTATGATATCCAACCAAACATGATTCAGTCAAAAAGAGGAATGAAATTCTGATACATACTACATTATGAAACTTGAAAACGTGATGCTAAATGAAAAGAAAAAAAGCTAGGCACAGGGCATATAGTGTGTGATTTCACCTACATGAAACACCTAAAACAGGCAAATTGAAAGTTGGGAATGACTACAGAGATCACTAGGTATTACAGTTTGGACCTGAACTGTCCTGCAGAAGTTCATGTATTGAAGTCTCGGTAGTATTTATTGACTGGTTCTCTGGGAGGTGACTGGATCATGAACACTCTGTCCTCATCAACAGATTAGCCTATTGGTGCATTTATAACTTAGTGGCCTACTGGGATGGTGTAGAAGCTAGATGGAGAGGCCTAGCATGAAGTGGGCTATTGGGGGATTCCCCAAAGGGTATATTTTATCCCTGGTCCCTTCTCCCTTCTCCCTTCCCGACCACAACCAGGTGAGAAGAGTTCATACTGTCTCTGCTTGTGCCCTGGTAGACCCAAAAGCCACCAGGTCCATAGAAAGCAGACTGAAACCTATAAAACTGTGAGCCACAATAGGCCAATCACATTTGAGGTTGGTTCTCTCAGATAGTCAGTCTTGGCAACAGAAAGCTGACTAACAAACCAAGCTCTAAGTGCAGTGGAGAATAGGCAGTTCATGCTGGAGATGATAAAAAAGTTTGGGGTACAGACATCAAAACTATACTTACTAACACTTAGATACACATTTCCAATGGTTAATTGATAAGTGTTATATGAATTTTATCCCAACAAAAATTTTATGGAGTGGAGATCAGGGAAAAAGTGTCTAGAAAGGTTTCTGGATTGGGAGTGAAGAGACATACACTGGGCTTGAATAACTGCCCATGCTAAAAGACTCATCAAGAAAGGAGGCCATGCTAATAAAATAAATAACATGTTTATTTATTTATTTATTTGAGAGAGAAGAAAGAGAAAAAATATGGGCATGCCAGGGCCTCCAGCCACTGCAAATGAACTCCAGAAACATGAACCACCACATGTATCTGGTTTACATGGGTGCTGGGAAATCAAACCTGGGTCCTTAGGATTTGCAGTTGAGCACCTTAACTGCTAAGCCATCTCTCCAGCACCCAAAATAATATTTTTAAAGCTGAAGCACTTACGGGCTGGAGAGATGGCTTAGTGGTTAAGCACTTGCCTGTGAAGCCTAAGGACCCTGGTTTGAGGCTCTATTCCCCAGGACCCACGTTAGCCAGATGCACAAGGGGGTGCACGTGTCTGGAGTTCGTTTGCAGTGGCTGGAAGCCCTGGCATGCCCATTCTCCCTCTATCTGCCCCTCTCTCTCTCTGTCACTCTCAAATAAGTAAATAAATAAATGAACAAAAAAAAATTAAAAAGCTGAAGCACTTATAAAAATCAGTAAAAATTAAGTTAGGACTATACTATGTGTTTTGATAAAGACTATAGTTTGCTCAAAAACCATCACCAGTTTGATCGTACTTAATTAAGGTAAGGTGGTGTTATGTACCCATCAAGTGACTTATAATTTTCCATGGAGATAACTTGCATTATCCCTGCAATTTAATACCATGAAGTTGTAAATGACTTTCTGCAAATCAATTTATGAAATTATGTTCTTACTCACTGTAGAACTATTTCCTCAGTTAGGCAAACTGAGGGTAATTCAAATTATAAATGCCAATTATACATTTTATACATATTCCTGGATTCTATTTGCCTGTGTTGGAATGCACCTTTCATTTTCAGCTGTTGAGATTATTGCTGATGCTTGGCCGCTAGTCTACTCCTTGCAATGTACATTTAAAAAATTATTTACTTATTTGAGAGAGGGAGGAAGAGAGAGAGAGAGAGAGAGAGAACTGGCATGCTAGGGCCTCTAGCCATTGCAAACAAACTCTAGATGCATGTGCCACCGGCTTTACGTGGGTACTGGGGAATTGAGCCTGGATCTTTTGGCTTTGCAGACAAGCACCTTAACCACTAAGCAATCTTTCCAGCCCTGCAGTGTACTTTTGATCTCTATGGAATCACCCTATCATGTCAAATAGGCCTAACTATAACAATAACCCCATCCTACGCATCTTAGATGACATTTAATTTCCATGTCTGGCCTGAACCACACCCCATGCTTTAGAATTCCAGGACCAGTTTAGTTAGCCAAAACATACTTTATCCCCTTGTATGTTTAATGGCATTTACTATGGTTTTCATGCCATCATTGTCCCTGTACTCTTATTCCTGAGCAGCTCTTCTGAATTGATTGCTCCTATATGATATGTAATCTCTTTCACCTTATATATCATTTCCAGTAAGTTATAATTATATTCACTTGACAGATAAAGAGATTGAGGCCAGGCTTAAGAACTTATCAAAAAAAAAAAATTGGAAAGGCCAGGAAAGAAATACACAATTTCTTTCTTTCTTTCTTTCTTTCTTTCTTTCTTTCTTTCTTTCTTTCTTTCTTTCTTTTTTTTTTTGGTGTGGACTAGTTTCCCTTAATGAGGCTCCCAATATAATCCCCCAAATGGAAGTAAGGCTCTCTCTCTCTTTATCTATCCCTTCTTTCCTCCCTCCCTCTCTCCTCTCTTCTTCTCTCCTCTTCTATCTTTATCTCTCTCTGGTTTATTTTGACTTAGTAGGTCATTAAACCATCCCTGACCTAGATACAGAAATATTGTTACTGTTACTTGGGGTTTCATTAGCTTAGTGTGAACAATGCATCCACTTGTCCTGACAGGTTATAATTTCATCATCTGTTTCCCTGATATCATCAAAGCTCAGTTCTCTGCACAAAGATGACTCACGGCCTGCTCATCGATTAATGGAGAGTTCTAGTTCTTGGTTAGCTTTCAGTTTTGGTCTCCTTTTATGCTTTGTCATCTTAGCGCCCAAACAGCTTTGTTTAAGGCAAGTGGTACTTAGCAACTTTATGCTCAGAAATCAGTAATGATGGCGTGTTCATGCATGTGTGAATATGATCATATTAGTTGGCACTGTAAGAACTCTGAATTATCAGTTTTATTAAATATGCCTCTGTTTCATTTACTTTAAATGTATGATTTAAAAATGGGCCCCAAGTGGTCTAATGGATAAGGCACTGGTCTCCTAGAAATGAGAGGTACTCATGCCTCCCATCTGTGCACTTTGTAAAGAGAGATCCAGAAGTGAATGAGGCAGAGGTAATCCTCGTCCTCCCTGAAGTACAGTCGGATGAGGGACTCAGCTATTACAGACACACTTAAAATACAATTGCAATGACAAAGGTTGGTGCAGAGGTAACACATAAGCACCCCCACTTGATTTTTTTAAAATACTCTTAAAAACATTGTTTACTTGTTGGTCTTCCTTTCTCTTCTATATTCAACTTTTTCAAAATAGTATTTTTCCCCACAGATGCTACATATAGTCAAATGCCTTTCATTAAGTACAATCCAAAAGTGTTCAACAGTGTTACAAAAATTATTCCACATCTCTCTGTCTGTCCCAAGCAACTTCCCCACTCACCAATTCCTGCTCCTTGCTTTAAAAAGTATTTATTTGAGAGAGAGGGAGAGAGAGAGAGAAAATAGAGGAGAGAGAAAATAGAGGAGAGAGAAAAGAGAGAGAGAATGACACTCCAGGGCCTCCAGCCACTGCAAACAAACTCCAGACACATGCGCCACCTTCTGCATCTGGTTTATGTGGGTCTTGGGGAACCGAACCTAGGTCCTTTGGCTTTGCAGGCAAGTGCCTTACCTGCTAAGACATCTCCCCAGCCCCCTGCTCCTTGCTTTATTCTCGCTGGTTCACCCACAAGCTAAGTTTCTTCACTTTACATCCAAGTGCAGCATAGTGGCTTCTGTGACCCCAGTTTCTCTTTGTTTCTTCATACCACTATGACTGCTTTTTTGACTCCTTATTTATTTTCTTGTTTTGGTTTTTCAAGGTAGGGTCTCACTCTAGGTCAGCCTGACCTGGAACTCACTATGTAGTCTCAGGGTGGCCTCGAACTCTCAGCGATCCTCCTACCGCTGCCTCCCGAGTGCTGGGATTGTTGCCTCCTTTTTTTAAAATTCAGTCTTCACTAGCCTACATTAAATGTGGCCTTTCCCCGTGGCTTGATTTCTAATATTTCTCCTATTACGCATTCCCAGTTGAGAGGTTCATTCATGTCCATGGCTCCGTTACCACTACATGGACGATGTAGCAGCTGCCTTTTCATGCGTGGGTCAGAACACTCAACCGGAAGCAGCCTATGGGAGGCAAGGATTTATTTTGGCTACAAGTTTCAAGGGGGAGTTTCATCATGGTGGGAAAGGCATGGCAGCCCAGAGGGCCGTGGTGTCACATGTCGTCACAGCAGAAGGAAGGACATTGTCTCAAAACCCAGTAAGTCTGGACTGCTACACCTCAAGGCCTCTCCCCAGTGACACACCTCCACCAGCAAGGCTCCCCCACCTGGGGACTGAATAGGAGGCTTAATCACAAACACTTGAGGCTATGGGGGACATTTTATACTCAAGCCAACCCCACATGGGTATTTCAAGAATAGACATCCTGAGTCACATTTCTTCCCCATTCTAGAAAATATTGTCAGTGTTCAAAGTATCTCATTTTGCATATCATAAATATGTTGCAAGCTCATCACCTCTATAGCCAAAATCATGCACTTTCTCTCCAGAGTTTTGATGTTCCTTATTTTTTTTTCTCTTTTTTTCTTTACAAGGTAGGGTCTTGCTCTAGCCCAGGCTGACCTGGAATTCACTATGTAGTCTCAGGCTGGCCTTGAACTCACAGTGATCCTCCTACCTCTGCCTCTCAAGTGCTGGGATTAAAGGTGTGCGCTCACCGTGCCCAGCCATATTCCCTATTTCTGATAATGGTATACTATGCATTAAGCTTTCAACTCAAGCACCTTTTGACAGTCCTCTCTTTCATCACATACTGCCAGTGCTTTCCCCTGTCTCATCAAGTCTAGTTACCTCATGCATCTCTCTAATATACTGATTTTTTTCCATTTCCATCACCAGCATATTAATTTGCATTAATTATTTCTGTCTAGAATACTCTAATAATTTCTCATTTGTGTCTTCATCTATTCCTTCCCTTTTCCAACTCATTCTCTTAGCTGGCATAGTAAGTGATCTAAATCAGACAAATGAACATGTGACCTTATATCCATGCTTTTCATAAGTCAGTGGCTTCCCATAACTTTTTGGTTACAATGGCCTTTACCTGTCTACTTGACCCCATCTCATACCTCGTTCCTGTTCCTCTTGATATTCCTGGTCCACTACTGTTCAATGGGTCCTTGGTTTTGCCATGTTCCTTCGTGCCACAGGGATTCTTATATGTCCCTCTTTCTGGTGTGCTGGTATTTACACACCCATAGACGGGTGCAGCTGTATCTACTGCCATGGACCCCAGCTCTACTCGTAATTTACCTGATGCCGTCCATCAGTACTTAAGTTTGAATGCGATCTTTTTTACATGTGTTCGTGTATGTGTGCATGTGTATATGTATGTGTGTTCACATGTGCATGGCCACATGCATGTGTGTGCTGGGGGGGTTATGTGTGGAGACAGAAGTTGATGTCAATGTCTTCTTTGATTGTGCCCCATTTTATTTACTGAGGCAGAGTCTTTCACTTAAACTCAGAGATTTTTAGCTGGTTTATTAAGGCACCTTGCCCAGGGATCCCTTATTTCAGCTTCCTAGGGCCTCCTAAGTGCTGGGACTGTACATATTTCTGTGAGTGCTATGGGTTGAACTCCAGTCCTTACGCTTAGACAGCAAGCACGTGATCCGCTGATCCATTTCTCTCGCCCCAGGTGCTATCTTTACTAGAACACATTCTATGACGTGAGGGACTATGTCTATTTTTACTCTTCTTGTCTTCTTAGCACTTACCACTAGTCCTGTCATATGACAGGAAAACAAATGAGAAGGAATTAGTTGAGTAACGATTGGAGGAAAGAACTTCTTAGCCAAAAGAAAGCGTGGCCAAAGACCTGAGATGAAGGGGATATTGAAGGAGAAAACATTTTTTTGTTGTGATCTGGGGAAAAACACAGGACAGGCAAGTGCAAAACCCTGGATGGTCGTTGTAGCCATGATAAGAATGCAGACTCTCTTAGTGTGGATGACAGGAACTCTATGAAGCATAGTAAATAAGTGTGAAATCGATCAGATCACCTGAAAACCAGCTTCTCAGCAGTGGTGGTGGCCTGAACAGGAATGGCAGCACTGGGAATGACCATGAATACGTGGATTCATAAGACGTGCAGGCAGGGCCTGTCACACCACGTGGGTTAGCTGGAGATGGCTGTGGGGTCTCACTGTAAAGTTGGTAGGAGATTTTTGACCTGGATGGTTGGTAGCATGGATTCAACTATGGTGAGAGTACACCAGTGACGACAGCTATTACACATGAGGTTCTCCTCCCTCTGCTCCCCAAAGCATGGGGTGTTAAGTACTGCCAGTAACCACTAGTTACTAACGTTTAAAAAACAGCAAAAAGAGAACAGAAAACATCAATGGCCTTGCATATAATGATGATCAAAACTGTTTAAAAAAATCTTCTATTTTAGTCGTGTGTGTGTGTACCTTCTGGTCAGGACACAACGCAAAAGGTGTTTCTTTAATTCGTAGTAAGAATTTTTTTTTAAACAAGTACTGATTTAGGAAAGGGCTTGGTGATTGATGGGGCTTGTGCCGCGAGGCTGAGATGAGTGAGGGATTAATCATCGATCCCTAGCTTGATGAGCTGGGTGCAGAGGGCTACCATCTCCTGAGACAGGGAACAGTGCTGTTGAGGCATTGGCTCCAGCGGACGAGGAGTCCCGTTTAGACGTGTTCAATTTAAAGTGCCTGTGTGATAATCAGGGAGTTCCATGGATCTGGGCTTAGGGAAAGGCCTGAAGCAACAATATAGATATCAGGTTCATTGGCAAAAAGAAAATCACTGGAGCTATAGAACAGGCTGAGATCATCCAGGTAAGAGTATAAGGCATGAAGAAAGTGAGCCCATGAAAGAGCTCTGAGAAGGTCAAGGTGCAAGGCTGGGACAAGGAACACGAGGCTAAGTAAGAACGCTAGGGAATGTGGGTTAACAGCAAAGAAGCAAGACAGAAAAGCATGGTTTCCTGAAGCCAGGGAGGCTTCAAAGATAGTTGGCAATCTCTATTAGCATGCAAACTGAGAATTAAGTCATTAGAAAGCACATAAATAAAGAATATTAGGAAATGGGGTCAGAGAAGGGGGAGGGAAGAGAGAAGGGGTGAGGGGGGAAGGTTAAGTAGAATTAAAACTAAAAACATCATGAAAAAGCCAAATGGAAACCTTCCTTGTTATCTAATTTCAAAATTTAAAAAAGCAGGGCTGGAGAGATGCCTTAGCAGCTAAGGCGCTTGCCTGCAAAGCCTAAGGACCCAGGTTCCATTCCCCAGGTCCCATGTAAGCCAGATGCACAAGGTAGTGCATGCATCTGGAGTTCCGTTTGTTTGTAGTAGCTACAGGCCCTGGAATACCCATTTTCTCTCTCTCTTTCTGTCAAGTAAATAAATAAATAAAATATTTAAAAAGGAGGAGTGTGAGCAGAAGTACCCTGAGGGAGTGGATAATGCTGTGCCTAGAATCTAAATGTTGTTACATAAGAATCCCAGTACCAGGGGTGGGATTCCTCCTAATGAGTGATTGGTAAGGGAGGTCACTGTGATCACTAAAACAATGTAGGCTAATGCTTTCAATTGAAAACCAGGAGTATATGATAAGATTCTATTTCTGAAGACACCACCAGGTTTGGTTTCAGGACACTGAGAAATCAAGCTGGAACTGATCTGGAAGCCTCCTCCCTATTGGTTAGCTGTCAGTGCTGAAAGGTGCTGTGTAGGTTGTTGGTGGGGAAAAGTCATCAACGGTCTTACCAAGCAGTGGACCCTGTGAGTTATATAACTGACCAGGTAGGCAACAAGTACCCACTGGTACAATAATGGCACGGCTGTTATGGAGGTAACCACGTGCTCTCTGATCAGATCGGAGGCCTGCTCCACAGAAGATAATTCATGCCTGTTACTGAAATCCTAGTCAAAATCCTGTGGCTGGGAAGGTCATAGGTCCTAAGGCAGAAGCTACTGTTGTCTGGCTAGATGGTTATATTGTGCCCATCAAATTGTTCATAGATTAGTGCTACTCTCACCTTTGGTCAGAGAGACTTCTTTTTGCACATGGCAGTGACTACTAGGGAGACTCAAAGACTTGTCAAAATGCTGAGAATGAGTGATTGAGTGCACTGTGCTAGATGAGGCATCTGTTTCATTCTTTCCAAAGCACAGAGACTACTGCATACAAGGAAGCAGAGAGAGTAAATGAGCCAGGGGATGGGGAAGAGTGCTTTGTAACACTGTCTTCCAGACATGAAGTAGCCTTGCATTCGTGACTTCACAGTGACTGTCCTTACTTGAACAAACCCTGTACAACAGTGGGCCCATCAACCTTTCATCATAGATGATGGAAGAGGGCAAACAAAAAAAAAAAAAAAAGGCATCAACATAGTAGAGGGACATAGAAGTTGGAAAGCAGGACTTTAATGGAAGGGTCATGGGGGCAAAAGAGGTTCCTGGAAGCTGGGTGTGGTGGCGCACACCTTTAATCCCACCACTCGGGAGGCAGGGATAGGAGGATTGCTATGAGTTAGAGGCCAGCCTGAGACTCCATAGTAAATTCCAGGTCTGCCTGGGCTAGAGCTGGACCCTATCTCGAAAACCAACCAACCAAACAAAAAAACCAGGAAGTTAGTGGCAGGTAATGATAAAAATACACTGTGTACCTATATGAGAAGTTTAAAAAAACTTATTAGGAAATTCACTTTCCATTGTAGAGTCGAAGAAAAGACATTTTCAGACACACATATATACATGTATATCAACCAGATCTCCTTTGGATATCCACAATGTGACAATGATAGATATCAAGTAAACAAAATGGCCTCATCACATTCAGCGGCTCATTTGTCCACATGGGACAAGTTTCAGACCATCACAGAAATCATGAGTTGTAGTCATCACAGGAGTCTTTGAGGAGCAGTTTAGATACCAGTCTTCCTTTTCTGGCTGTTAACTTTATTTGTTGTGGATATAAACAGGTAAGTACAGTACCACAGAGAACATTTCTGGGGTGTGTGTGTGTGCACTATGTATGTGGCATGATATGTGTGGTGTATGCCCATGTGTGTGCAGATGCATTTGGAGGCCACGGGACAATGTCCACAAATTTCCTTGAGACCAAATCTCTCCCTTAACCCCAAGCTGCTGTTGGCCAGTGAACCCTAGTGATTCTCCAGTCTCCAGCTCTTGTGGAGTTGGGTTATGGATGTGTGTGTCCATACTCAGCTTTTTAGGTGGGTTGTGGGGAAGCAAGCTTGGAGGTCTCCAGCCTGAGGGGCGCCCATGCTTAAGGGGCAAGCGTTCTTCACCGCTGAGCCATTTACTCAGCCTCATGATTGTTTCTGAAGAGGATTTCAAGTTTCTTTATCATTATACATGTAGATAAGGGACTAGGTTGTTTGAGAGCTAGGCGATCAGCTTAAGATAGAGTTAGAACATAGATGTGGCTCAAGGAACATTGCAGAAGAGCGAGTGGAAAGACTGTAAGAGCCGCAGGTGGCAAGGAGTATCTGAGTCGTTGTCACCCTCACAGAGACTGACTGATGCACTCATGACCTCACAGTGAACACCAACAACCACATGGAAGATGAGAGAGAGTGAAGACATAAGAGTATAACCCGTGGGAAATATGACCAAGCCCTGATAGATTCATACAATTAAACTCATAACAAATAAAAAAAAAAACAGTAAAGGGATTAGTGGAGGGAGGAAGGGAGCAGTAGAAGGAATATGGGGGTGAGTGAAAGACTGAGGGAGTCAAGTGGACTATGATCAAAATACATTTTGTACATACATAAAATTGTCAATAAAAAGTTTAAAAAATTAACTGAAGAATAAAATAATAATAAGGAAGGGCTCCCTTGCTGTCTGAAATCAAGGCCAGGTGGACAAGCCCGGTGTGTGTGCTATGGAAGCTGAGGCAAAATTGAGTCATACTCTAGTATTTATATGCCTCTCTGCCTCCCTTCAACTTCCACCAGTCCCCACCCATGCCATGAGCAGGGAGCACAACAGCCCCTGTGGTGGTTTGAATTAGGTGTCCCCCAGAAACTCATGTGTTCTGAAGGCTGGGTCCCCAGTTGGTGACAATTTGGGAACTGGAGCCTCTTGGAGATGTGTGGTTGGGAGCCAGCTTCCCCTTGCCAGTGTTTGGCACACTCCTGTTGCTGATGTCTGCCTGATGTTGGCCAGGAGGTGATGCCATCCTGGAGCTTCCCCTCAAGTCTGTAAGCCAAAACAAGCCCTTTTCTCCCACGAGCTGCTTGGCTGGGTGCTTTGTGCCAGCAACATGATAGCAACTAGAGACTTTAAAGGACCAGAGGGGGCTGGAGGGATGGCTTAGTGGTTAAGGCACTTGCTTGCAAAGCCAAAGGGCCCAGGTTCAATTCCCCAGGACCCATGTAAGCCTGATGCACAAGATGGTGCACACACCTGGAGTCTGTTTGCAGTGGCTGGAGGCCCTGGTGCACGCATTCTCATTCTCTCTTCTGTCTCTCTCTCAAATAAATAAATAAATAAATAAAACAATAAAGGACCAGAGGCCTTCTTTATTTACCATTCCCTCTTCCACAGCTTCTGTGATTTATCTCATGTAGTTTGTGACGAGGCACAATCCTTTCCCCTAGGAACTCTTAAATCTGACCACTTTGTTCTTCAGACTTGTGGAGCCCTCCTGCCCTGGGGCTTCAGACCCCACCATGCCCAGTTTGTGGCTCGAGGCTAGAACTCTTCCAACACAGCTCCCAGTTCATGAAGGCATTCATCTCAGCTCCTCGTTCCTGGACCAAGGGGCCCTCCCTCACAGCATTATCAGACACAGGCTGCCATTCAACAGCGGCTCATAGATGTGCTGGATGCCTGGTGACAGGCTCGCGCTTAGAGGAGTGCTTCCTTTGGGGAAGGCCACAGTCATCAGGACACTGAGGACCAGAGAGGGTGAATATAATGACAGAGGGGGCTACACACCTCAGCACTTTAGTTCTCAGCTGGTACAGTGGGCTCCATGACTACTCCAGAGGCTAAGCTGTGATGGATGGGAATAAGGCCCTAGAAGGCCTTTAATGTTCTCAAAAAGAAAAAAAAAAAAAAAAGATCTAAGCACGAAATCTCCATAAAAATTTTTCCCCCTCACTGGCTATAAAAGCAGTTCATACTCATTATAGAAAATGTGTGAGATGCAGAAATATTGTAAGATGCAAGATAAATCACTTTTGGTGAAGTTTTAACACAAGATTGAATGTCTTATAAAACTCGGGAATCAGATTTTATAATTTCCTTTGAGGAGAGAGGAAACCACTTCAGGGGTAAAGTCATAAACACTCTCTTCAGAAGAGGCAATGACCTACCTCTTAAGAAACAGTCCCTCATGCGTGCATCGAGCTTAGGGATGTACTCTCCTTGCAGGCACTGAGCATGCGCCCTGAGGAGGGATGAAGGATGCGCAGCAGCCCCTGTTCCGGTGGGTCTGCCGGGAGCTCTCGCGGGACCTTCAACCTGAGGTTTCTGAAGGACCTTTCAAGGGCAGGTTTGACTTTCAGCCCATGTGCTTAGGCCTGGAACTCTCTAAATGGTTCCAACTTGAGGGCCATTTTGAATGATCCCGGGACTTCCCCTGAGTATTAACTGCTAGGAGACTTTTTTCTTTTCTAAAAATATTTTATTTAATTTTTTATTTGAGAGAGAGAGAGAGAGAGAGAGAGAGAGAGAGAGAGAGAGAAAGAAAGAAAGAAAAAAAAAAGAAAGAAAGAAGGAAGGAATGTGTGTGCCAGGGCCTCTAGCCACTACAAACAAACTCCAGACACATGTGTAACCTTGTGCCTCTGGCTGGCATGGGTCCTGGGGACTCAAACCCGGGTCCTTAGGCTTCACAGGCAAGGGTCTTAAGCACTAAGCCACCTAGCCAGCCTGGAGACTTTTTCTTGCTGCAGGTTTTGGAATATGGAAGTTTCCTGGATTTTTCTGGAGTTTATGAACTCATTCT
This sequence comes from Dipus sagitta, assembly GCA_036346955.1. Taxonomy (NCBI): domain Eukaryota; kingdom Metazoa; phylum Chordata; class Mammalia; order Rodentia; family Dipodidae; genus Dipus; species Dipus sagitta. Next base: position 118,306,489 of record CM070778.1, on the reverse strand, counting down.
GTTATTCATCATTGGCGTCTCTTCTTGGGGGGTGGTGAGCAGCAGTAGAGATGCAAATGATACTGTGGTGTGGTGGGTTTGCCAAGACTACTAATGAAGAGAACGCAGGGGTACCACAAGGGATGCTCGCTGGGACGGAAGAAGGACTCAGAATGTTCTCTTGGGGCCTTGGCAGATGAGTAGGTGGGTAAGGTGCTCATCATGCAAGTAGGAGGATCTGTTTGGATCTCCAGCACCTACATTAAAGACAGGCATGGTGGCATGTCCTGAGGAGTAGAAAGGAGAGGACCCTGACTGACTAGCTAGTCTAGCTGAATCGGTGAGCTCTAAACTCAGTGAAAAATCCTGTATCAAAAATGAAAGTGGAAACAGTATTAGCTGAAATTTACCCTCGTTTTATTCCACTCCCATTAAAATTTTTTTTTGACAAATAAATGTTTCTAATACTTAAAAAATGACAGTGAAGGGCAAAGGAGGAAGACACTCAGAGTTGGCCTGCAGCCTCCACATGCATGTGCACACACAATGTGCCCATAAACACAGGAACATGCATACACCCACAGACATGCAAAAAAATGTCATCTTGGGTGAGGAATCCAGCAGTGCTAAAAAGTGACTGCATCAATTAATAAGCAAGTACCGAGCACAGGGACCCACTCTCAGGAGCGTTCAAACACTCCTTTAGCTCAATGATGGATAGAGTTGCAGAGTCTTGAGAGAATGGTTTTTCACTTTGATATTTCGAGGTATAATCATAACTTAATAGTCACTGCTGTTGCTAGTGCCATAGGCCCTGGGGAAGCACTCCACGTGTGTGCTGTGCCACATTCAGAAGGGGCCCTGAAGGGATTAAAGATCCACTGTCACCATCATTAATATTTTAAACATTTTATTTATTTATTTGAGTGAGAAAAAGAGGCAGATACACACACACAGTAAGAGAGAGAGAGAGAGAGGGAAAGAGAGAAAGAGACAGAGACAGAGAGACAGACACAGAGAGAAAGAGAGAGAGAGAGAGAGACAGAGAGAGAGAGAATGGGTGCACCGGGGCCTCTAGCCAGCACAAATGAACTCAGATGCATGCACCACCTTGTACATCTAGCTTACATGGATCCTGGGGAATAGAACCCAGGTCCTTAGGCTTTGCAGAAAAGGACCTTAACTGCTAAGCCACCTCTCCAGACCCATTATTAATATGTTAAACAAAGAGCCTCACATATTTATTTTGCACTAGGTATATTATACAGTCAGCTGGGTATGGTGGTGCAAGCCTTTAATCCCAGCTCTGAGGAGGCAGAGGTAGGATTGCTATAAGTTTGAGGCCAGCCTGGAACTACAGAGTGAGTCCCAAGTCAACACGGGCTAAAGTGAAACCCCACTCCCCAAATAAAAACAAAAACAAGTTATGTAGTTAGTCCTAACTATGTAATTTCTCTATCCTCTATTTCTCATCAATATAGTTTTAGGTCATCTTGAATATATAGTATCTTTGGGCCTCAGTTTTCAGTTTAGTAGAGTGGTATAAACAATACTGTCTAAAAATATGGCCAGAAGTATGTGAACGAGGTAGAAGTGTATCCAAAGTGTACAGTACATCTACAAATGCAGGACTAACTGCATAATCAGAAATGTAATCATCAGATAATATAATATTGGCATATGTTGGGCTTTGTAATGTGTGTACATGCATATATGCGTGTATGCATTTTGTGTGCACATGCATATATGAGGGTATTTTGTGTGCACATGCGTATATGTGCACGTGTATTTTGTGTGCACATGTGTGTGTATGTGTGTGTGCAGTAGACGCCAGAGGGCAACCTTAGATGTTGCCCCTCAGGAACATTGTTCAATGATTTTTTCATATTTTTTTACTTATTTATTTTGAAAATATTTTATTGATTTTCAAGAAGAGAGAGAGAGAGAATAGATACACCAGGGCCTCTAGCCACTGCAAACTCCAGATGTATGTGCCACTTTGTGCATCTGATTTTATGTGGGTACTGGGGAATTGAACCTAGGTCATCAGTCTTTGTAGACAAGCACCTCAACTGCTGAGCCATCTCTCCAGTGCCCCCTTTTTTGTTTTTAGACAAGGTCTCTCATAGGCCTGTAGTTTGCCAATTAGGCTTGACTGATGGCCAGTGAGCCCTAGGGATCTGCCTGTCTTGCCTCCCCTGCCCTGAGATTATAAACACTTGCTATATAAAATTCCTGGTATTTTCATGTGGGTTCTGGGAATAGAACTCAGATCCTCACACTTGGGAAGCAAGCATTTTAATCACTGAGCTATCCCTCCAGCCTGATTCTCATTAGATTAAAAAAAAAAAAAAAAACACCCAAGCAAACAAAACACACAAAGAACCTTTCTGTTTCTCTTTATGCAGAAGAGTATAATATCTTTCTGCATGTCTCACATGGGAGAATATTTTCAATGTTCTAAGTCCCTCCACCCACCCCCAGGGAAAGAGGAAAATCATGTGTGCCTCCCAGAATGGATTCTTACGCTGAGGTAATGAGGGAATGTGTTTTTCTCCTGATTCTAAATCACAAATTTCAGAGTGATTTATCCATAAAGGCAAGCCAATAATCGACTTCGGAATATTTTCCTCTAACAACTTCTCCTGGCACATGCCTGAACTGGTCACAAATGACTTGTTTCCACTGAGCCTCTGTCTTCAGTCTACCTGGGTTTATGGTGATGTTTTCCTGGAGAGAATTCAATCTGAGCTTCCTTCAATAAAATTCACCCCTGGCTTTTCTTAATTTTAATCATTTGGAAGTTCTCAAAGCATTCAGGTGCCAAGCATCAAGTTGACACCCTAAACACCACAGGGAACATGTTCTTTCAGAAGGGAGGTGGGGACTCGGCAAGGAATCTTAACGACCTGTGTGATCATGAGTTGGCTGCAGGGAGAGGCCACTCATGTCATTAGAAGTCAAAGAAGAAGAATGTCCTAAATTCCACAGCAGAGACAATTTTCTGTGTTTTGCAGAAAGTAACTTCAGTTAGTTTTCTGAGTTTCGAGTCTATTAGATGCTTATCTCCAGGACTATAAACAATGTTCCTGCCATTACTATATCTTCCTTGATCTTGCCTCTTTGAGCTACCAATCACTGTCTCACTGCCAACCTTTCTGATTTCATGCATTTGTTTTTGTAAAATATTATTTAGTTATTATTTGAGAGTGGGAGATAGAGAGAGAGAGAGGAGAGAGGAGAGAGGGCCTCTAGACACTGCAAACGAACTCCACACTCATTTGCCCACGTGTGCATCTGGCTTATGTGGGTCCTGGAGAATCAAACATGGGTCCTTTGGCTTCTCAGGAAGTGCCTTAACCACTAAGCCATCTCTCCAGCCCCCACAGACATTTCCTGAGTGCCTGCTCTGTGTCAGTGCCCAACATCACCCTGCAGTATGGCCATCCTTGGGTGCTATCCGTCACATCCTGTTCTGAATGATGCTTCTACCGTTGCTAGTTATTTTTTTATTATTATCATTTTCACTCAGTAGATATATATCAGGCCTAAATGGTGTCGGAGATGTGAACATCACAATCTGTAAAGTAGACGTGGTCCAGTCTCACAGCCACACAGCGGGGACACGATGTCCTCGCTAGCGCACAGGCGGGGTGGGAGACGGACGAACTGTTCCTTCTTAAAGTTCATTTTAAGTCTTTCTTTGGAGGACATCTTTGGGTGCTACCCTCAGGCATGCCAGCTATCTCTTACTGAGGAAGGGTCTCTCATTGGCTATCCTTGTCTCCCTTTAAGTCATGCAGTGTTTTATATATTTAGGGACTTTGCTGTTAAGCATACAATGTTCCTAATTACTGTCTTCTTTTGGCCCTCTTATGATAATAATATAATGAATGGCCTTTGACTCTTATAAGCAGATTTTGACTTGAAGTCCATTTTGTGTGATAACATCAGCCTGTCTCTTTACCCATCCATCCCCTCCTCTCTCCATGCCCCTTCCCCTTCTGTTTTGGTTTTGCTCCTCTCTCCTTTTCTTTCTGCATTTCTTTCTTTTCTTCTTCTGAACTCACTAGGTAGCTCAGGCTGGCCTCAAATTCATAGTTGTCTTGCCTTAGTCTCTCTAGTGCTGGCATTACAACACAGATCACATACCCAACTACCTTTAATCTTTTTTTTATAACAATTTGCATGAAATAACTATTACTATCCCTTCACTCTTAGCCTATATGTGTCCTTAAGTCTAAGGCAAGTTTCCTATAGACAACATATAGTTGGATTAAAAAAAATCTATTTACCACTCTATGTGTTCTGATTGAGTTTAATCCATTTGCATTTGAAGTAATTGCTGATATGTAAGGACTTGCTGATGGTATTTTGTTGGTTTTTGTTACTTTATAATTTTAGTTTTTCATCTCTTCTCTTCTTTAGATGTCTCTATAAATGGTTTGAGGATTTTTTTTTAAATAATAGTATACTTTCAGGGATGGAGAGATGGCTTAGTGGTTAAGGCACTTCCCTGTGAAGCCTGAGAACACAGGTTTGATTCCCTGGTACCCAGGTAAGCCAGATGCACAAGGTGGTGCATGTATCTGGAGTTTGTTTGCAGTGGCCAGAGGCCCTGGTGCATCCATTCTCTCTCTCTCTCAAATAAATAAATAACATATTTTTTAAAATAGTACACTTTCATTCTTGTCATTTTGTTTCTGTTTCAGGTCTTTTTCTTTTGGAGTTCCCATGAAGCTTGTTTCAAACCTTTTTTAGTTCTAGCAGTCTATTTTAAGATAATAAAAACCTCAACTTCAATCATATATGAAAATTATACCCTTTTACTATCCTTTTTTTCAAATCCTTGGTATCACTTTTCTCTTTTTATATACGTATCCAATAATAGATTTTTGTGGTTATAGTTGTTCTTAAATACATTTCATTTTTAACTACTTTAGGTTTTCTTATACTAGTGAGATCTGCATGCTCCTGTTACTGTTGATTGCTTGTTTTAATTGGAATAGGTACCTTTCCTGCTCTTGGTAAAGCGTGTCTTTACAAGATAGTGATGAACTCCTCAGTTTTGATCTAGGTTTTCTTCACGGGGGAAACTTTTATCACTTCATTTGTGAATGACAATTGTTCCAGTAATCCCCACCCCCAACGCTTCATTGTCAGGGTTACTTTCTTTTGGTTTTGTTTTTGGTATTTTGAACTTTTCACGTCTTTCTCTCATGGCCTGTGGGGTTTCTGTAAATAAGTCCATTGATGGCGTCTGGAGAAATTACTTATATGGCAAAGATTTGATTCTCTTGTTGCTTGCAAAATTTTCTCTTTGACTTTGAATTTTTGTAATTTACTTCTGAGTCTTGATGCAATTTTCTTGGAGTTGACTCTAATATGAAGCTTTTTGAGGTTCTTGAATCTGGATATCAATCTATTTTTCTCCCCCGATTTGGGGACTTTTTAGCCATTATTTCTTTAAATCATCTGTCTGCCATTTGTCTCCCCCACCCCCACCACAAAAACTCTCATAATTCTCATATTGATTGACTTCATGGTATTTCTTACCTCCTAAATGAAGCTTCACTCTTTTCAGACATCTTTTGTTTTTAAAAATTTGAGTTTGTGAATTTTGCTACATTAACTTCTGCTTTTGAAGCTCTATTGATTTTATACTTCAGTCATTATTTTCTTTAGCTCTAGGATTCAAAAACTGGATTTTCTTCTTTGTTGAATTTTTAATATTATTTATGTTTTATTTTCTTGTTATCATTTTTTTTTTCTTGAACTTCACTTGGCTTCTTTCAACTTGTTCTTTTTTGGAAGGCAGTTTGTAGATCTGTATTTCTTCAGACTTGTACACATGGTTTTTATTAGTTGCTTTGGGTAGTCTTGTGTTTCCCATATTCTTCCTGATCCTTACAGCCTCATCTTGGTGACTTCATATTTGAAGATGAAGTAGTTTTTTTCCCCTCATCTTTACTAGTTAGCTGCAGTAGGTAAAAAATTTTTACCTATCAGTTCAGCTGGGTATTCTAGTTAGCTCAGTTGATGCTCTACGGTTGATTAAGCCAGCTAGCAAGGACCTGTCTTTCAGTGGTTCCATGGAGGACCTGTGGCTGGAGTCTGCAGCTGGATAGGGACTCACGTTTGAGTCGTCAGGGTCTGTGGTCAGGTGGAATCAGTAGGTCAAGGTATATATACAAAGAGGAGGGCTCAGAATCAAGAACAGAGAGAACTAACATCTTAACACTGGTGACAACATTCCAAGCACAGGAAATCTGAATTTTCTATTCACTAAACAGAGAAATAAAAATAAAAATAAAAATAAAGATTTTCAATAATTCACTTCACGGGAAAACAAGCCTTCTTCCTCTCATGTGCAGAGAGGGTCTGATTCTATTCCTAACCACTTCATGCTTTTCTCCTGGATGGATGGATGGATGAGTATCTGCCAGATTACAAGTCTCCCCAGTTTCTAGTTCTGTTGAACTTAAAACTCTTTTGTCAGGCTGGAGAGATGGCTTAGTGGTTAAGGTGTTTGCCTGCAAAGCCAAAGGACCCAGGTTCGATTCCCCAGGTCCCATGTAAGCCAGATACAGAAGGGGGAGTACGCATCTGGAGTTTGTTTGCAGTGGCTGGAAGCACTGGAGCACCCATTCTCTCTCTCTCTCTCTCTCTCTCTCTCTTAAATAAATAAATAAAATACTTAAAAAAAACCCCCTTTTGTCCTGTTCACAATCTTGTCCCTGCACTGGGAAAGTCTGCATTCTCCCTCCCACCATCCACTAAAAAGGAGAATGGAAACTTCCCAACCCCTTCAAGCTAAAATCTTCAAGTCTTTATTTAGTTTAAGTTTCTTCTACCTCAATTCTGGTTCTTCACTATCCATATCCATTCCTAAATCCTATTAAATTCTACACTTCATTCCAATTAAAAATTTTCAAATTCAAATTAAAATTTAGATTAAGTGTCCTTTTAAAATACTTAAGAGTTTTTACTATGTGACAGAAATTTTTACAACTCCAGGAATGGCCACTTAGCCCATTTATATTGAAGGCTAAAAGGGTAAGGTAATGTCATCAATGAATGAATAGTTCTCATACATTCAAGCAGCAAAACAGAAGCACTAAGGACATACTGGGTCATACATGTTCCATGACCTCCCAGGCTATGTGGATGAGAATGGTCAATTACATTACATTAGATCAAGAGTTACAAAGCTTCACTATCTTCTCAATAAGTGGCTGGAGTGATGTTTTGTAGGACCTGATAGCAGAAGGATGCTAAGTCTCAGGAAATCTTCAGTTACATAACTGAGCATTATCAGTTCACTTTGCTGTTAGAATAAGAAGGCTTACGAATAAGGGCTGCGTGTACTACTATGGGTTCATGTCACCAATTCACAGTCACAGGCAGGTGACACACACGTGTTTATTTTACACAACAAGGGCAATGGGCAAATTCAGGTGTTGAATCCCAGGAGGAAACAAACACATAATGAACTCAACAGAGGTCTATTTTCATTCTTCAGTGTTATCTTCTTTTCCATGGCATTGCATTCTCTTTATTATTAATTTATTGGTGTGCGTGTGTGTGAGGAGGTGGGTGGATAATCATGTGCACATCTGTATGTGAAGGCAGGCTCATGTGTGATGCATGTGTGTGGAGGTCAGAGGACAACGTCTGAGCATGGCCTTGCTGGTCCACCTCATGTGAGGCAGGGCTTCTCTCAGGCTCACTCTTCTATTGTTCTTCTGTGCTGTGCTCCCTGAGAGCTTCCGGAAAATTCTCCTGTCTCTGCCTTCCATCTTGCCATCAGAGTGCCAAGATTACAGAAGACTGTCATGGCTTCTGGCTTTTTTTTTTTCTTAAATTTATTTGGTTTGTTTGAGAGCGACAGACAGAGAAAGAAAGAGGCAGAGAGAGAGAGAGAGAGAGAGAGAGAGAGAGAGAGAGAGAGAGAATGGGCATGCCAGGGCCTCCAGCCACTGCAAACGAACTTCAGACATGTGCGTCCCCTTGTGCATCTGGCTAACGTGGGTCCTGGGGAATTGAGCCTCAAACGGGGGTCCTTAGGCTTCACAGGCAAACACTTAACTGCTAAGCCATCTCTCCAGTCCGTTTCTGGCTTTTTTTTATGTGGACTCTTAAGGCTGAACTCTAATACTCAGACTTTAGAGGCAAGTGCCTTATCCACCAAGCCATCTCTCCAGTGCCTGTGTAGCATTTGTATTAGTGGCCAATAAAAAACTTGTCTTCTGTACAATTGATTAAAAATTAATTGTTTTTTTTGAGAGAGAGAGAGAGAGAGAGAGAGAGCATACCACGACTTCTAACTACTGCAAACGAACTCCAGACACATGCACCACGTTGTGCATAGGGCTTATGTGTGTCCTGGGGAATTGAACCTGGGTCCTTTGGATTTGCAGGCAAGTGCCTTAACCACTGAGCAATCTCTCCTGCTCAAGATTGATGTTTTTGATGGAATGATTCTACTCATGATTAAGATCTATCTACCCCTAGAGCAATAATACGAGATGATGGTGGTTATTACTATGTAATAAGATCAAAGAGACACCAGCCCTTCTTAGTGGATAGCTGCTTAGAAAGAAAACCCAATAAGACATCATGCTTTTCTTTCGTGCCACAGCACCTGGAGACCAGTCCCAACTACTGGTCTTACCCATCTTCTATCTTCTTTTCATCAAGCAGGGACACAGTAAGTGTTCAGGTCTATGGTACAAATGTGATAACAAAAGGAGGACTGCTACTATGGAAACCTACCTGATGGCCTTTATCGTAAGCTCCTTGTTACTTGAATGCTAGTGAACTGCATGTAATAAAAGGCTGATCGATGTTAGGCATAAGGCTTCTGTGCAAAAGCACTGATTATTACCTTTAATGAGTGCCTCGAACATTGCAATCTGAGGCAGCATTAGTTTTGTTCAACCTCATTATTAGGTAAGCACAGGGAATAGTTAAGATATACTTTGGATTACAAAAGCAGGAGTCAATTCAAGGCCGACTCCCACCATTTATCTCAAACAGATAGACTGCATAGTTGGTTTAAAGATGCATATATTCATAAATAAATTATTAAAATCAAACTAAGGATGATGACCACTGACAGGTGCATTTCAGTTTAAATGTCTATTTTTTCTTCTATTAGGTGCCTTCCTCAAAGAAAAACACATTCAGAAAATTAGTGTACAGTGTTTTAAATGTAACTTTAGTTTTTTGTGTGTGGCTATTTCAAAGAAAGATTCATTTGGTCAAAGCTAGGCAAAATCCCTACTAACTCTATGTGTGATTAAAAACTTTGATTTTCCATAGTTTAGTAATTTTCAGAAATGTGAATAATCAAAATATTAACTAAGTCATCAAAGAAAAGCCTTTGAAGGTAATAGGGAGGCATATTGCTAGCAAGAAAGCATTTTCATCTTCTCTGTGTGGCCATTTCCAAGGCTAGGTTATATTTAAAATCCTTGCTAGCGTCATGGTCCCCTTTCCTCTACCTGTGGATAGTTAAGTAAGCAGCCTCTTGCTTCTACACAGTTTTATTTAAAAGTGATCACTTGAGGGGCTGGGGAGATGGCTTAGTCAGTCAAGTGCTTGCCTTGCAAGCATAAAGACTGAGGCAGATCTCCAGAAATTATATAAAATTGCTGGCTGTGGCAGGGCTTGAAATCCCAACACTGGGGAGGCAGAAATACGAGGATCCCTGGGGATTAGTCACCAGCTCTTCAGCTGACTTAATGAGTTCTAGATCAATGAGAGACCCTGTTTCAAAAAAAAAGTGGGGGATGGAGAGGTCGCTCAGTGGTTAAGGTGCTTGCCTACAAAGCCTAATGACCCAGATTCAATTCCCCAGCACCCACGTAAAACCAGATGCACAAAGTGGTACATGCATCTGGAGTTCATTAGCAATGGCTAGGGGTCCTGGTGCCCCATTCTCTCTCCCTCCCTCTCTCTCTCTGCTTGCAAATAAATAAATAAAATATTTTTTAAAAGGCGGACTTCATTTTGAGGCATAACACCCAAGGCTGTCCTCTGGCCTCCAAACACAGGTGCACACACATGTCATAATACACACACACTAAACTATCATTTGATAGTAGAATACCCAATGTGGACAAAGGAAGAAAATGAGACTTACTAACTGATAACTATTTCTTTTTGTTTTTAAATATTTTATTGATTCATTTATGTGACAGAAAAAGAGGGAGAGAGAGAGAGAGGGAATGGGTGCGCCAGGGCCTTCACCCACTGCAAATGAACTTTAGACACATGTGCTCTCTTGTGCATCTGGAGGATGAATCTAGAGCTTTTAGTGCCAAGAGGCATGCCCTTTGTTTCTCCCACTGATAAATAAATAAATAATACATAAAGCAGTAGTAAAAAGGAGGGATTAAAGAATTTTGCCTAGAGCATGTATGGTGGTGTACACCTTTAATCCCATGGTTGGAAGGCAGAAGTAGGAGGACAACTGTGATTTCAAGACCAGTTCAGGAATACATGGTGAATTTCTGGTCAGCCTGGGCTAGAGTGAGACTCCATCTCAAAAACAAACAAACAAACAAAAAGCAAAAATAAAGAAAAATGTCCCAATGGAGGCTTACGCCTCATGTAAGATTCATCTACCTGGCACGTGGCTTTTTAAAAACCACTTGTCTTTTTCAGATAGTCAAAAGAAGTATTTCACATTGTACTCAAGTTAACTATTTCTTTATTATGGATTTTCTTCAGTTTTTTATGGAACTTTGGTTAAGGTTCAGTACACATGGTTGGGTACTTCGGGCAGCAGAGCGAGCTTGAGGGTGATTTGCTTCTGGAAGGAGTGGGCATGGAATGCAGCCTCTTTGGTGCAGTGACAGCTTCTTTGAGCTAGTCGTTCCTCCAGGGAATGAACAGATCGAAACAGAGTCCTTATGACAACTCTTGGGTTTCTCTAGGGAGGCTGGCAAGAATTTATGAATGAATTGCCACTTCTTTCCCTGCACTTTTCTTTTTTTTTTATCTAAAAAAAATTTATTCATCTTTTTTACATAGTAGGATCTGTGTTTCAGAACATTTAGAACTCAACTTCTACTTAGTATTACATCATTATTAAAATTATACTCCCAAATCTGTATTTTGCCTTCAATGTTATCTGTTGCATAGGTCAGTTATTTCTTTAATATTTATTTTTAAGGAATCGTCACATTTAGTTACTTAAACCCTCAGGACAGTAATTTCTTTAGAAAGTAGACACACAGGCTTTTAAGGTAGTTCATTCTTGGTCTGGAGGGACTAAAGGTTCTGGTGCTACTGAATAGAGATGAAGTTTAGGTTTTCCTGCACTTTTCAAGCTGAGCGAGAAAATAGCTAGGCTATGCCATGGGACTCTGCTCTTCTTTATCCATCATTGTTCCAGGCGAGCCTCATAGGGCCAAATTAGTCACCATTCTTGCAAAATACTCTGTATTTGTACCTGTATTTATGCATCATTTAAATTTATGTAAGATTTTAGATGTGACTTATACATTTAGTTTTTCTACTGTCATGAGAATTTCAACTCAAGGAAAAATAAATCAGAAAACAGAACAAAAAAGCAGACAAAAACCCCAGAAACTTCAAACTAGAAAATACAAATTATTACAGAGTTTTAAGCAGAAGGATTGGCGTGATAAAATTTGCATTAAAAATAATATCTCTGCCACTGGCGAGAAATGGCTTAGTGGTTAAAGGTGCTTGTTTGCCAAGCTTGACAGCTTTTAGGTTTGATTCCCCAGTACCCATTTTAAGCCAGCTGCATCTGAAGTTCATTTGCAGTGGTGGGAGGCCCTGGCATGCCTCTGTCTCTCTCTCTTTCTCTGTCTGTCTATCTCCTTCACTCTCTCTGCTTGCAAATAAAAAAAAATACAAAAAAAAAATCTCTGGCCCAGAAATATGAAAAGAATGGAGGCTGTGCCATTAAGGTTGGTGAGAGGGTTGGCATTGCAGGGAGGGTGTGGGAGAATGGCGCCTATTGAGCAAGGCACAAAGGAGCGGACATAGAAGAGCAACGTGGTGGCATACAGCGAGGGCAAAGCATCCCATCCATTCACCTAGTCCCCAACACTAAAGAACCCGTTCAAGGAAAGACATGACAAGGTAAAATCAAAAGGGTTGATGGGGAGAGTAGAGGCGGAATTCACATCGCAGTGCTGGGAGGGCTGTTTCCTCCTTCCTGTCTCTGTGACACACTTAACTTGGACCTTCAGGGGCTAATTCCTAATCATCTGCAAGGAGACACTTTATATAATCACTCCCATTATATAATCACTCCCATGGGGCAGCTTTTCATGACCCTGTAGGTCTCGGGTAGGAAAACTTCTGGGCTATCTGAATTTTACTTCTCCATTTAGAAGTAGCCCCTGTCAACTGTGTGGTTACTGCTTTTTAGTTCCTTGCGTCCTTCAATAGACTGACAGCTCCTGGAGACCAGAGTCCAAGCTTCTTCTTTTTTTTCATTTTCAGTTTTAGAGAGAGAGAATTGATGTGCCAGAGCCTCAGCCACTGTAGTCTTACTCCAGATGCTTGCGCCACCTAGTGGGCATGTGTAACCTTGTGCTCGCCTCACCTTTGTGCATCTGGCTAACATGGGATCTGGAGAGTCAAACATGGGTCCTTAGGCTTTGTAGGCAAGCACCTTAACCACTAAGCCATCTCTCCAGCCCCTAAGCTCCTTTATACTGCTTACCTAGCACAATGTCCGACATATTTCAGAAGAGCCCTGTTTGAGAACTCTGGCCTCCATCTACATGTGGGAGAACAAAAATATTACAATGATATAATGATAAAGAAGCACAAGGTAGACGCTTCTCTTCCTCTGAAAAGCACTAGGGAAGCGAGTCTATTTACATGTATGGTGATATGACACTAAGTTTCCCTTAACATTTCCAGTCATCTCAAACAGTCCTTTGACTTTAGGTTCCCTTGACCATTGACTATGGAGCTCAGCTCTCGTGCAGATGATCTCTTCACTGAATTGCTTAGTATAGTGGTCATCAGTTTTCATTTTGCGTCTTCCAGGAGCCCAACACTGCTAGATGTTCTGAGAAAGACAATTTGCTGGGAACTAACTCCTGGTTATTGCCCTCTGTGGAAACAACACGGTGACAGTGAGCCCGGGCTGGACCACAAAGATGCCCCTGGAAGCCCTTCCACGCAGCCTGACACGGTGCACACTCTTAGCCTTCACAGTGCTCTCGTGCTCTTAGGAGCCCAAGAAGGCCCACAGCAGGAAAATGCAGAGGCTGTTAGCAAGTGAGATCATCCTCTCCTTGAAATGTTTTCATTGTCTGAACGGAATCAGTTCCCACACAGATGCTACCCCACCATGGAGGGTGGCAGGTGAGGTTTCTTCTTCAAGTAATCAGTTGGCAACTGAAGTAAATGAGGTAGGTGTGTGCAGTATATGACATATATATGTATGTATACATATTATATGTTATATGTAAGTGCCTGTGTATAGTGCGCATATGCATATATCCTTTTCCTATACTTTGCTTTCATTAATTTTTTAAAAATATTTTATTTATTTGCAAGAAGAGATAAAGAGAGAGCAAGAGAGAAATTAGAGGCACTCCAGGGCCTCTTGCCACTGCAAACAAACTCCAGATGTGTGTGCCACTCTGTGCATATGGCTTTATGTGGGTACTGAGGAATTGAACCCAGGTAGGTTGTATTTCTTTTTTTCTCCTTACTCCATCTCCCATTGGTTTAGACATGTTATGATTACAGACAAGTACCACCACATGCCTGGCCTTACATGGATTCTGGACACCTAAACTCTTGTTGGTAGGCTTTGCAAGAAAGTGCCTTTAGTTATTTACTGACGAGAGAGAGAGAGAGAGAGAGAGAGAGAGAGCGAGCAGAGAATATGGGCACACCAGGGCCTCTTGCTGCTGCTATTGAACTCCAGATACATGTTCCACTTTGTCATTTGGCTTTATGTGGATACTGGAAAACTGAACCTGGGCCATCAGGTTTTGCAACCAAAGGTTTTTAGCCACTAAGCCATCTCCCCAGTCCCTCTGCTTTTATTTAAAACTCATATGCAGGGTTGGGGAGATGGCTCTGTGGTTAAAAGTGCTTGCTCTGCAAGGCTGCCAACAAGTTAGGATCCCCAGAATCCATGCAAGGCCAGATATGTGCTGGTGCATGTCTGTAGCCCCAACAATGAGAGATAGAGTCAGGAGAATCCTGAAGCTCACAGGCCAGCTACTCTGGCCTTCTTAGCAGCAGACAGCAAGAGACCTTGTCTCAAATGAGGCAGAAGGAGAAGATCAATATTCTGAGGCTGTCCTCTGCTCGGCACATATGCACGATGGCACACACATACACACACACACACACACACACACACACGGCTGGGGCCTGGGACCTGAATAAGACTGGGAGTCAACAGTGGCAAGAACCACAGTGGGAGAGGAGAGGGCTGGAAAGCAGCAGGGAGGTGACAGCTCCTCAGCTGGGAGGAACTGATGGTGCTTGTCAATCAGAGAGGCCACTATGGCTGGACTAGAAGCAAAAGGGAACAAAGGGGGAGGTGTAGGCCAGAGAGTCAGTGAGGGCCAGTTAACGCAGGACCACTTTAGCCAAGAAAAGGAACTGTGGACTTAATCCTTAGAACCAATGAAGAATCATCTGCATACTGGGAGCAAAGAAGTGGCATGTTTACATGTGCTTTTAAAAAACTACTCAATGGTGGCTGGGAAGACGGCTCAGCGGGTAAAGTGCTTGCCATGCAAACATGAGACCTGAGTTCGGATCCCCAGGCTCCATGTAAAATGCCAGGTGTAGTGATGTGTTCCTGTAATCCCAGTGCTGGGGAGATGGTAACAGAATTCATGGGGCTCATTGGCTACTTAGTCTGGCCCAAGAGATGAGCTCTAGGGTGGTCAAGCTACCCTGTCTCAAAGAGAAAGGTGGAGAGTGACTGAGGAAGACTCCTGATGTCAGCCTTGGCCATGACATGACATGCACAGCGCACCCTACGCACCCCACACACGAGAACACTAATACACATGCGTGTGCACCACACACGCAATTGCTCAGTGACCTGTGGATCAGGGGCTTATGGAGGAATGTTAGTTTTATGCTATGGTTTAGCGGGAGGCTGCTGTGAGCTGGGCCCATGGTGTTGCCCATGGAGACAGAGCAAAGTGTGCAGCTTCTAAAAATACCTTGGAAGTACAGAAGTCAGAGATTGTTGAGCTACTGGCTG
Organism: Dipus sagitta; assembly: GCA_036346955.1. Lineage (NCBI taxonomy): Eukaryota > Metazoa > Chordata > Mammalia > Rodentia > Dipodidae > Dipus > Dipus sagitta. The sequence goes on along the minus strand of CM070778.1, from coordinate 118,291,269 downwards.
CCAGTTGTAAACACAGAAGAGATGACTTGAGGCTGTTTTGTGGGTTGCTGGCATGAATAACGGGGTGTGTGTGTGGGGGGGTTGATGCTAGGGAGATGCAGGTTTGAGGGTGAATTGGGAAAATCAAGTACAGCCTGAGGTTATTTTGAGTTGATGAAGGAGTAGACATGGTGTAGGCTCAGGACAGCCCATGAGCTGATAATCTGAGAGGGTGGTTTTGTGCTTACAGAGGGAGCAGGCTGACTGAGGGGTAACGGGTGCCAGCAGAAGGTGACCTGGCATTAGGATCTGCAGAACTCCAACCTGGTGTCATGGACAGTGGGACAAGCCAGGAAAGGAAGCTGAAAAGGATCACCATATGGACCAGGGCTGGGAGGTCTGCTGGTGGGTAATAGGGAGATAGTTGTATTTCAAAAGTTAAGGGAAGATAGTGTTTTGGGAAGGAAGGATTATATACCAACTGAAGGGTTAGGAAGATGGTTAAAGGTGATTGCGTTGGTATATGTACACAATGGAATTCTATACAGCAGTAAGAAAAAATGACACAATGAAATTTGAGGAAAAATGGTTGAACCTGGAACAGATCATTCTCAGTGAACTTACCCAATCACAGAAAAAAAAATCGCCACATAGTCTCACTCATCTACAGCACCTAACCTGAATCTGCCGAAGATACCTTACATACCCAGCAAGCATCTCCTAGATTAGACACTAGGATGGAAGGGGAGGAAGGGGAGGGCATCAAAGGGGTGGGAAACACAAATCTAGACCCAAACGGCAATGGTACCATAATCTTCTACTTACTAAAAGACAGACCAAATGGCTGATCCTTCACCAGGCCCTTACAGGGAACACCTGAACCACAAGACACTGGAGAGGGTAAGATTAAGACTAACCTTAATCTCCTACATCTTCCCTCCCTCACTTCCCCTCTCCCTGTCTCTCTCTCTCTTATCTCTAACTCTTGTATATTAGTTATCTTTTTCCTCATTTTCTTAGTGGGCACTGACCTGTAACTCCAAGATCCAGCATGGGGCTATCATCCACAATGAGCTTTTGATCAGAGAGACCTACAAGGTTTCCTAAAAGACAGACAGATTTCTGTCAGAGTACTTGATGACCCACCAAAGGTTAGTGGTAAGACCCTACTGCTGAAGATACCTTATGTGATTGACATGCAAATTAGAATGGCATGGCTGGAAGCTGGATGAGAGTCAGTCCCCAGACAGTCAGCGCGTCTAGTGCCAGAAGGTGCTACATGGGCGACTGGGGGAAATTGACCAATATCTATCGAAGCAACGCATGGTCTAACCTACTTAGCAGCAAATAACTTGTTGTGATGCCCACACAAGTGCAGTGGTGGCACACAGCCATGGTGGGGAACCAACTGCTCTCAATTTGGCTAACTGATCCCCTCACTGGTATGGGACCCATAGCTGGAGCTGGGAAACAAGTCAGAACCATATCCAAACATAAGCCCACTCTCCAATATCAAGCTACCATCAATTGTGGGCTACAAGAGGGCCTACACCTATTAAATTCTCTATAAAAAAAAAAAGTAAGGGTTATCTCATTTGTCCTGGTGCTAACTTACTCTCCGTTGGAGAATCTGCTTCTCTTTTTCAGATAGATGTAGATCCTAAGGAGAGAGCCACCCCATCATACCTCAAAAGGGCCCCGGCTGAAACTAAGAAAAATTGGAGAAACAAGCAAGGGGGCTGTTTTCCTGATGAACCGGACACCAGCACAAGGGGGAAGGAGATCAGCACAGAGAAAAATCAACTCCCACTAAATCAGAGAGCCAGAGCCTCAGAGGCCCCCAACACCTCATCACTGAAGCAGACCAAAAATGAACCCAACATGGCTCAGGGAAATTTTGCAGAAGAGGGGGCGGAAAGAATGTCAGAGTCACATGTTGGGTCATGATATGCAGAGACATTTAGCTTACCCATAACTGTGGGCTAACTCCACAATGCAAGACCCGTATACCTCAACAAGGAGGGGCCAAGGGGAGGGGAGTAGGTCACGGATGAGCCTAATAATGGTACCAAACTGACTGTATTTGCTGAATACAGAACTGACTAATAAAAAAATAAAAAAATTAAAAAAAAAAGGTGATTGCGTGCAATGCTTGCTGGCCTGGGTTCAATTCCCTGATACCCATGTAATGTTAGAGGCATGGTGGCACATGCATCTGGAGTTCATTTGCAGTGGGAAAAGGCCCTGGGTGCCCCCATACTCTCTCTCTCTCTCTCTCTCTCTCTCTCTCCTTGCAAATAAATACATAAAAGTATTAAAAAAAAAGAGCTAGGTGTGGTGGCACATGCCTTTAATCCCAGCACTTGGGAAGCAGAGGTAGGAGGATCACTGTGAGTTCAAAGGCACCCTGAGAATATAGAGTGAATTCCAGATCAGCCTAGGCTAGAGTGAGACCCTACCTCAAACAACAACAATAAATAAATAAATAAATAAATATAAAGAGTAAACTAAATTTAAAAAATACCCATTGAGATATGGATTTCAAAACCAAAAAGTCACATGGTCCTTGGTAAAGGTTTTACTAATGAAAGCTTAAGCCACACTGAAGTGGGTTAATAAAAATATTAACAATACAAACTCTGGGTGAAGCATTGTGTCATGTTTCGCATGCGATTAATACTATTCCAGTGAGGTAGGCACTATCACCTGACCGTAGATGAGGAAACTGAGGCAGAGAGAGGTCAAGTAACTTGCCTGAGTCGTATGGCAAGAACAGCACTTGGGCAGAGGCAGTCAAGCCATGAATTCCGGCTCTCAAGCAGTACATGACCCTGTCTCTTACACGTGTAGGGCAGTGCAGTGATAATGTAGAAAACTCTTTGGAGCAGCTGGATGTGAGGGACTAGGTGGAGCAGTAGTTGGATGTCCATGGGACTGATTCTGGAAGAGCAATTTTTGTAAGGTGGAAGTAGTTTCCAGGACTGAGGCTGAAGTTAACGAGAAATGAGGCATGGTCAACAGTGAGGTTCCAGGCGAGGTGGGGTGGAGTGGAGGCCGCCATGGGGTTGAGGAGCTGCCTGAAAGTTGTAGAACCTTGGAGAAAATGGGTTCAGAAAGGAAGCATGCAGAAGGCATTCAAAGGAGTTCCTGGTTGAAGTCCTTCATGTGCTCTGTGAAATAAAAGGCCGGGGGTGCCTGCCTTGAGGACTGGGGTGAGTGAGGTGGAGGTGGAAGGGTGGACAGAGATGTCTACATGCTAAAACTTCTGGGCATCAAGACAGTCTGTAATTCTTGAAGACCAAAGGGAGAGGCTGAAATGGCATGGTAGAGGGAAGAGGAGGGGAGGGAGAGGATCTCAACCTGGTAGGAAGTGGCCTTAGGGGAGCAAGTCTAACAGTACCTGTGAGTTCTCCAAGAACTCCGGAGTGACTTAAAACCAGGTTTGGGGGCAGGAGAGGAAGAAACTCCAGAGACTGGGAATTGAGGTGGATTTTATATACCCAGGCCTTTTCTGTCCAAATGTTGATCTAAGAAACTGATGTGACCTATGCCCCAGTGAACACTGGCCCTTAATTGTCTAGATAGACTATTTTATTTTATGTTTATTTATTTGAGGGAGAGAGAAAGAGGAAGATGAGAGAGAGAGAGAGAGAGAGAGAGAGAGAGAGAGAGAGAGGGAGAGAATGTGTACACTAGGGCCTCTAGCCACTGGAAATGAACTCCAGATGCATGTACCACCCATGTGCATCTGTCTTATGTGGGTACTGGGAAATCGAACCTGGGTCCTTAGGCTTTGAAGGCAAGTGCCTTAGCGGTTAGCTAAGCCATCTCTCCAGCCCCAGATAGACTTCTTGTTAGAAGATGAGATGACAACTCACAGCCAACAAAGGGCTTGTGAAAAATAAGTGTTTAGAATAATGGGAAAGCACTGATATTCTCAATGCTCAGGGGGAAAGCTGAGTTCTGGAAATAACTTAATACATGGGCCACAGCATTATTTAAAAAAAATTCTTTCATTATTCCTAATAGCCTTCAAAAAGCCACAGTCCCCATGAAGAACGACAAAACCACTAAGAAGAGCAGAGGATAAAATGAAAATAAGATGAGATTGGCGGGAAAGTGAGAAAGATAAAAAGAACTGGAGCTTTACTCATTGTCTTGGTAGGCATTCAGCATGTCTTTCATTCTCTCCAGAGAGAATGAAAAGCATATTCATTTTCTAAGCATCCCTATGTTAATGCTGGTAAGTCAGACAGGCGGGCGTTCATTCTCATTTTGTGGGAGGTAAAAATGAAGGCAAGAGAGGCTGAGGAATTTGATCAAGGAGTTTCGGAAGAAGGGAACTGAACAGGAACACCTGAATTCAAAGACTTGCACATCCTCTCCCAGAATAAGCCTAGCGGGCTACGAGATGAAGTGTTTTCAGATGGGTGCTGAGCTCTGGCCCACGTGACTCATTCTCAGAGTGTGATAAGAACAGCAATGGCTCCCCCATCAAGTGCCCAGGTAGTGGCGGCCACCACACACCACCCTTCCTCTGATTCATTCAGCAATCCTGCCTGACGAGTTTCTTCATTCTCTTTTTTATTCCAGATGGGGCAACTGAGGCCCACCGACACTGATTCACTTACCGTGTTAGTTTTCTGTCAGGGTTAGAGCCCATTACCGCACACTCCGTGATGTGGAACGACACAGGTTTATCTTACAATTCTGTCAGCTACAAGTCTCACATACATTGAGGCACTAAAATCAAAGCACTAGCAGGGGTCTTTCTTCTGGAAGCTCTAAGAGAACAATTCATTTCCTAGTTTTTTCCACTTTCCAGAGGCAGGCCATGTTCATCCCATATGGTCCCCTTCTTCTATCACCCAAGCTACTCATGAGGCCTGTTCAGGCTACATCTCTCCCTGACCACGGCTGGGAAAGGCTCTCCACTTCTAAGTACTCGTGTGGTTGGACTGGATCTTCCTGTATCAAACAGGCTAATCTCCCCAGACCAGCATCCTTAACTTCATCACACCTACAAGGGTTCTTTTGCTATATACCATGTGAGGTAATATCCTCACAGGTTCTGGGGATCAGACATAGTTATCTTTGATGATAGGGCAGCCAGTATTTTGCTTTCCACACCAAAGTTAAAATTTATTAAAGGGGCCAAGTTGATGTATTTGGCTAGGAAATTCTGTTGACTATACCTTCAAAATATATGGAGAATCCTCCCACCACCTTTTTTTTTTTTTTTGGTTTTTCGAGGTAGGGTCTCACTCTAGCCCAGGCTGACCTGGAATTCACTATGGAGTCTCAGGGTGGCCTTGAACTCAAGGCGATCCTCCTACCTCTGCCTCCCGAGTGCTGGGATTAAAGGCGTGTGCTACCATGTCCAGCTACCACAACCATTTTTAATTTAATTTTTTAAATTTTAATTTATTTTTTGGTTTTTTGTTTATTTTTATTTATTCATTTGAGAGCGAAAGACAGACAAAGAGAGAAACAGGCAGAGAGAGAGAGAGAGAGAGAGAGAGAGAAAGAAAGAAAGAGGCAGATAGAGAGAGAATAGGCACGGCAGGGCCTCCAGCCACTGCAAACGAACTCCAGACACGTGCGCCCTCTTGTGCACCTGGCTAACGTGGGCCCTGGGGAATCGAGCCTCGAACTAAGGTCCTTAGGCTTTATAGGCAAGCACTTAGCCGCTAAGCCATCTCTCCAGCCCTACCACCACCATATTTATATGGGGTCCAAACTGCTTCATCTCATCTCTCATTGGGATTAACCCTATCTCCTTCATCTCCTCTCTCTATTCTACACTGCTCCCAAGTCTAAGTGCTAAAGACTTAACCAGGGCCTCCTTCATGCTAGGCAAAAGTTCTACCCCTGAGCCACACCCTAATTCCCCCAATCCATTATAAACACAGTAGTCATAACAGTCCTTTAAAAACATCTCAGGTGCTGAAGAGATTGCTCAGTGGTTAAAGGCGTTTGCTTGCAAAGCCGGCCAGTGTGTGTTTGATTCCCCAGCACCCATGTAAAGCCCATGCACAAACTGGTGCATGCATCTGGAGTCCAGCTGCAATGGCAAGAAGTCCTGGATGGCCTGTGCTGTGTGCGTGTGTGTGTGTGTGTGTCAAATATGTATGAAAGTAAAATAAATAGAATAAATAAATAACATAACATAACATAAATAATTGAAATCCTTGCAGTGACTCCTCCTAATTCCTAATTGTATACATACATATATATATATTAGAGAAAGTGAAAGAGGCAGATGGAGATAGAATAAGTGTGCGAGGTCCTCTGGCCACTGCAAACGAACTACAGATGCATGCGTCACCATGTGCATCTGGCTTACGTGGGTACTGGAGAATCTAACTTGGGTTCCTTTGGCTTTGCAGGCATGTGCCTTACCCACTAAGCCATCTCTCCAGCCCAGGATAGCTGTGTTTTAAGTGGCTGTCTGCACTTTTCTGGCTGGTCCCACTTCTCATGACCAGGGCTGTAAGGCAGAAGTCCAGGTGTTCACTGGTGTGTGGGGCACCAACATGCGAGGGCTGCACAGGCCTCAGTAGGACTTCTGAATTGCAGTTTCCTGAACTGGGAGATAGGGGAGCGTCTCTTCACTTCCCCCTCCCCTTGGCCCTTGATCATGGAAGCACACCTTCAGTTGCTTGCTGCTTGGAAATCCTTGCGTAGAGGCTGGACTTTGTGGGCCATCAAGCCAGCCTAATGCTAAATTGGTGTCGAACAGGATCCACACATCATTCATTCATCTTTAAAACATGAAATGTTGGAACCACAGGGTGCCATGAGGAAGGTTAACAAGACTGCTTCCTAAGTCTGATTCCTTCTTCACGCCAAGATTTACCAGGGATTCTGTCCTGATTTCTCATACTTTTTCCTCAAAGTCTTCACAGAACCCACAATCCTCAAAGACCCCTCTCCCCTTCCCCAGCTAGTCTGGGGACACAGGTTAGAGGAAGAAGGGTGGCTTTGGTGATAGGTGATATTTGGCGATATTACATATGTTTTCAGTAAAACCTTGAAAAAATGCAGAAAAATTTCAGCAAGAAAACAAAACAAAACCCCCCACAATTATATGGCTGAGAGATGTCTGATGGGAGAATGAATTCAGTTATAGAACAATTTAGAATTGCACCATGGCATTCAAGCCATTCTGCATGCAGTTCAATGGGAGAAAGAGAAAACACCAGTGAAGATACTCAACAGTCCTGCAAGCCTTATATGTGGCCAGCCAGGCCAAATGAGCCAATGGGTGCAATAGTGGCATATCTGTCATGGTGGAAACCAACTGCCCTCTAATTGGATTGGAGGCCTGCTCCATGGGAGGGAATACATCCCTGATACTGAAAACTTAAAACAGGGGTAGTCATGAGTCCTGGGGGTGTAATGTCTTCTGCTATCTGGCTAAATGTATATACTATGCATATCAAACTGCCCAGTAAGCACTTCTCTTAATGTTCATACCCTTATATTAATGCTACTCTCACTTTTGGTAGAGAATCTTCTCTTTTCAGATGGCAGTGACTTTGGGATGACTCAGAAGGCGTCATGGTTCTGGAAAGATGTGACAGGAGTGCTCAGTACTGCAATATCTCTATCACACCTTCCATGGCTCAGGGTCTATTGCAGAAGAGGTGGCATAAAGAATGTAAGAGCCAAAAGAAGGGTAGGACTCCTTACAACGTGCTCCCCCCAGACACAAAATGGCCTGGATATCCATGGCCTCACAGTGCCTGACACCACCTGCATAAGACCATCATAAGAGGAGGAAAAGATCATGACGTCAAAAGTGAAAGAGAGACTGATTGAGATGGGGAGGGGGGAAGATGGAGAACGGAGTTTCAAAGGGGAAAGTGGGGGGGGAGGGAGCGTATTACCATGGGATATTTTTTATAATCATGGAAGTTGTTAATAAAAAAAAAAAGAATTGCATCATGGAAGATAAACCACACTTCATTCTGGTATCATCTTATTTTTGATGTTGGAAAGTTGTTTAATCAAGACATTTGGGAGAATGAGATTTGCAATATGGAATCTATGTAAAAATCAATGGAGCCATGAGACAATGGAAATAATACTTTCCTATCCCTTAGAATTGTTTATTTGCATGTGTGTGTGTGTGTGTGTGTGTGTGTGTGATGTGTGAGATGTGGTGCATGCACATGGATTGCAAAAGTGTATGCTCTATGTGTGTGCATTCAGAGGTCGGAGGAGAGTGTTGGGTGTCCTCTCATTCCTCACCTTTGAGACAGGGTCTGTTCCTCAATCCAGAGCTGCTGTCAGTCCATGAGTCCTGGCCAGTGTTCGTGCCCCCACAGACTGGGGCTCCAGATGCGAGTGGCCATACCTGGCTTTTACCATGGGTTATGGGGAGTCACACTTGGTGGTCCTTGGCCAAAGAGACCTTCATGTTTAAGTGGCAAGTGCCCTTAATGGTGAAGACTTCTCCCCAGCCTGTTATTTGTTATCTTTTAAGTGAACACTGAGCATGAGAGTAAAAAATGAGTCAATGAGGTTCAAAGGACTTAGCATCATAATGAAAGTTCTCAATGCTTGAAGAGAAAACGTTAGGTGCTTTTTGTTGAAGAGTTTCTCGGAGCAAGAGAAAACAGAACATTTATTTCTTCTGAGAGGTTGGCATTGTTCTCTGGGCTCTGCATAAAGTGACTGAGTCCTTACAACCCCTGTGGGGTACGTCTTATCCTCTTCCCTAGCTCACGTCTGAGTAAGTTGGAGTCCAGAAAGATGAAGCAAAGGCGTGGAGGTCCAACCCGGGAAATAGGCTTAATTCCTACACTTGGCTATGTTTCTTTAAGACACACAAACCCTCAAACTCCTGTAATAGGTTCACCCACAGAATTACTCTTCACACAGGAGGATGTAGCGGGGAGGAGGGGAAGGGGTGACAGTAGTTAATAGAGGAGTCTCCGAGTCACATATCTGGGTTTGCACTATAGTTTTGGCAACTGTCCAGTGGCTTGTCCTGGACAAGTCCCATAATACTCTGAATGTTAACTTCCCCTTGGTTTTGTTGTTTATTTTTATTTATTTATTTGACAGGGATAGACAGAGAGAAAGAGGGGAGAGACAGAGAGAGAGAGGGAGGAAGGGAGAGAGAGAATGGGCATGCCAGGACCTCTAGCCACTGCAAATGAATTCCAGATGCATGCATCACCTGGGGAATTGAGCTTTGAACCAGGGTCCTTAGGCTTCACAGGCAAGTGCTTAACAGCTAAGCCATCTCTCCAGCCCTTCCCCTCTGTTTGTAAAATGGAAGGGAAATGCCAATCTGACAGAGCTATTCCATGATCTCGGAAAAGTGCTTAACATGGCAACTGTCTCTAAGGAATTCTGATCCCTGACCACCGGTGCTCCACTAGAGACCAAAGGGACTCCTGTGTTGTACCCAGCATGAGACAATGTGGATCTTCTCACTTATTAGGGACAATCCTGCAAATAAGGTACAGAGAAATGTCTAGAGCATGATGAGAGATGTACAGGAAAGGCATTAAAATCTGCCCATAAGTGGGCAGGAACATGTTGCTTTTCCAAACATCCAGGCAGGTGGAGAGAGAAGCATGGTGGGCAGGCAGAAATAGTCACAAGAGGAAGTCTGGGTGACCTTTGGAATCTAAGCTGGAACAGGACTTGGATGAAGTTGAGCCTGCAGGCTCAGTAGGTGCCAGGGAATGAGGCAAGGGGAAGGTATAACTTCCTTGCTTTCTCAATAACCATTACTCCAACCTGGGAAGAGGAGAGGCCCAGACAGGGGAGACTATGACACTGGAGAGCAAGTTAAGAGTCCAAGTGGAGCAGCAGACAGACAGCCTGGCCAGCGGCCCCGAGGTACAGTCAGCTCACCACGCTCAGTGTTATAAAGGAGACCCATTTACTTTATAATTACCACATGATAAGAAGAATGCTTTCTTCCACCTTGGCATGAGGTCGTGGAATGTGCAGTTACAACACTGGTATGCTATCAAAAGATTTCATTTCCTGAACCTTTCACTCTTGTGTCACTGATACGTTGGCCCCAACACAGCCTGGAAGGGAGCAAAAGCCAATACCTTTTTGATAACAATTAAATCCTTGGATGTATATAATGTGATGTGACGCGAGGGGCATTGTTTAGTTCTTGGCAGAGCCATGAATGCCTAGGGCAGAACACCAAAGGAAAAAGTCTACTTTGAAAGCTTTCTCAGAACAAATCTGAGGGAATTCGCCAGTGAAGTGAATACATGTCCAAACAAGTCCTGGTTTGCCTAGGGAGTGCACGGGGCTGGCAAGCCTCACTTGGCATGAAGAGCGCGAGTAATGCTTCATTTTAATGCAGGGTCTTGGGGGTCTATAATGAGGACTATGTGGTATGTCCCATGTGTCTCTTCGGAATGTGGGCTGATTGTATACACAGTGGAAGACAGGTCATCAGAAAACCATGGTTCCTGAAATCTCTGTGGCTCTATAAGATAATTTAATAGCATTTAAATGAATCCTCAAAAATTCACCACAGTTCCAAGAGAAAACTTCCCTGTCCCTCAGGTAATAAAACAGTACAGAGAAATGAGCCTGTATTTAGGGTAGGGATGGAATATGAAAGGTGAATTTTTTTTGTGGAGGAGAATTTTTTGAGGCAGAGTTTCACTCTAGCCCTGGCTAATCTAAAACTTACTTTGTAGACAAGGCTGGCTTGAACTCATACTGATTCTTCTACCTCAGCCTCCTGAGTGTTGGTATTGAAGATGTATGCCATCACACTTGGCTTATAAAAGATTTGTTTAAAAATGCATTTATTGGGCTGGAGAGATTGCCTAGTGGTTAAGGTGCTTGCCTGCGAAGCCTAAGAGCTCATGTTTCAATCTCCAGGTCCCAAGTAAGCCAGACGCACAGTGATGCAAGCACACAATGTTACACATGTGCAGCAGGGGGCACACGTGTGTGGAGTTCATTTGCAGCGGCTGAAGGTCCTGGTATGCCCATTTTCTCTGCCTCTCTCTTTCTCAAATAAAAAAATGTATTTGTTTGTAGGGAGAGAGACAGAGAGAGTGAGTATGGGTGTACTAGGGCCTCTTGCCACTGCAAACAAACTCCAGATGCATGTGCCACTTTGTGTGGCTTGATGCGGGTACTGGAGAATTGAGCCTGGGTCAACAGCCCTGATTTTTAAGGCAAAGCTTAAGGCAATTCCAGACAGCATCCCTGGAATGAATGTGTCCGTTCTCTACTTGATTCTTCTGAAAGCCAACAGCCATTCATTCTGAAGTTCACATGTATAAAACACATAAATTCATCTTGAAGACGTGATGTTATCCACATTTTCACTAGTCAGCCTAATCATCTGGACCTTTTCTATCAGAGAAAGTCAACATTTAAGATCTTGGGTGCGGGGTGAGGGGGGGGGATGTTGAAAGTGATTAGGTAAACAAATTTTTCCCCAGTCCTTGTGAACGGTCTTTTGCTAGTAGATGGAGTGGCAGATTAGGTGAATGTCATTGTCGGCTTATTCCAGGGCCCATCTCTTGATACCCCTTAATCTTAGCTATATGTTGTGACTTCCTGTCAGCAGCTATTCTGTCTTCTCAGGTTAGGCTTTACGTGATTATCTATGCAAAGTGTGTGAAGACCTGCATGGACTGGGACTTTATTATCCACGTTATTTTCTTTTAAAAATATTTTATTTATGTATGTATTAGAGAGAGACACAGATAGAGAGAAAGACAGAGAGAGAGAGAGAGAGAGAGAGAGAGAGAGAGAGAGAATAGGCATGCCAGGGCCTCTAGCCACTGGTTCGTGGGTTTTGGGGAATTGAACCTGTGTCCTTAGGCTTTGTAGGCAAGTGCCTTAACCTCTAAGCCATCTGTCTGGTCTGGGGCTTTATTTCTATCTCCAGGCTGGTTAGAGCAAATGTTCCATGAAGACTGGGCCTCCCATAGAGCTCCAGGATTTGAGCAGGATTTAGAATAGTTGGACAGCCAGGCGTGGTGGCACATGCCTTTAAATCCCAGCACTCAGGAGGCAGAGGTAGGAGGATCTTTGTGAGTTCAAGGCCAAGCTGAGACTACATAGTGAATTCCAGGTAGGCCTGGGCTAGACTGAGACCATACAATGAAAAAAAAAAAGTTGGGCAGTGCTTGAAAGAATGCTACCCAGTATGCCAGGCTAAAAGGAAGGGATGGTGACCCAGAAGTCTGGACAAGAGAGTCACACGAGGTAGACATGCTGCAGGGAGGGACCTGCTCTGTGTGAGATGACACTTCAAAGAGGACTTGGAATTACAAAGAGAAACAGAACAAAATCCTCTATATTAAGATAAATAGCTTTTGCCTGGTGTGGTGGTGCACGCCTTTAATCCCAGCACTTGAGACACAGGGGTAAGAGGTTTGCTGTGAATTCAAGGCCAAACTGAGATCGCATAGTGAATTCCAGGTCAGCCTGAGCTGGAGCGAGATCCCACCTCAAAAACAACAGCAGCAGCAGCAACAACAACAACAACAAAGAGATAAATACCTTTTGATGTATTAAAGCATGAGAAAAACTAACATTAATGTGAAATAAACTCACCAGGTGAAATCTCTTATTAGATAATGTCACCTCACTCTTGGAACTTCACTGTGCCCAATACAACACATGGAGATTTCTTGTGTGTGTGTGTGTTACATAGTCATATATATATATATATATATATATATATATATATATATATACACATACATATGTGTGCTTGATTGTGCATGCATATGTGCTTACATATTTTGGACACCAGAGGACAACCTAGAGTGGAATCCTCAGGAATGCCACCCATCTTGTTTGTTTAAATTAATTTATTTTTTATTAACAACTTCCATGATTGTAAACAATATTCCATGGTAATGCCCACCCTCCCCCCACTTTCCCCTTTGAAACACCACTCTCCATCATATCCCCTTCCCCTCTCAATCAGTCTCTCTTTTATTTTCCATATATATATTTTTTGAGTTAGGGTCTCTCTCTAGCTCAGGCTGACTTGGAAATTCACTATGTAGACTCAGGCTGGCCTCGAACTCACGACGATCTTCCAACCTCTGCTTCCTGAATGCTGGCTTGTTTTGAGACGGTCTGTTATTGGCCTGGAGCTCATCAGTTAGGCTAGAGTGTCTGGCCAGCAAGCTCTGGGAATCTCCCACCTCCACCTCCCAGTGTTAGGATTACAGGCACACACTACCATAGCTGGCATTTTGACCTGGGTGCTGGCGGTCAAAGTCAGGTCCTCACGCTTGCCAGGCACGCACTTTACCCATTGAGCTAGCTCCCCAGCCCCTATTGTGTTTTACTTACCCCAATATTAAAAACAAAACAGTTAAATACATTCTCTATGTGATAGGCTATTCTGCAATACAGTTTAAAAATTCATACAAATCTATATTTTCACTTGCTTCCTGTTAAGTTTAAAGCTATTGCTCTAAGATCATGTCTTTTGTTTTCATTTATGTTTGATGCAGGCCACCCTCAGCAACAACAAACAACAAACAACAACAACAACAACAACAACAATCCCAAGCAGGAGAAAAAGAAACACCAAGCCCTTAAGCTATAAAACTAGAGTCCAAGAAAAACATTTAGTTTGAAAAAAGAGTTGAAAAATGCAGTCTTGGAAGAACCACTGCTTACATGGGATTGTTCAACAAATTCCTGCTGTGTGAGGTTTGGCAAATATTTCTAAAAATATAAGCATCTGGGGAAACGAGACAAAGCCCAGGTCTTGGACCAAATGAGGCACACAGTGTGAATCTGTTAGTGATTATAACCGTAATGCAGTATGGGCCCAAATTTAGCATTGTGGAATCAACTACAATACAAAAGCTTCCCGCGGTCCTTACCATAATAAATAGCCCACAGAGAAGGTGCATATGGCGGCGAGTCCACTGCTCCTGCTAGGGTACTGGTGGTGTGATGTCCTCATCTCAATTAATATAAAGGGCAAAACCGTTGTGTGCTGAAAAAGAACAGAGAACACAGGTTCTTAACATGGCTGTTTTATAATCACTGTCTCTCCAGAACAAGAACAAATAGACTGACCGTAGACACCAAGCCGTCTATGGCTCAAAGAAGGAGAATGGATGTGAAAAGACATGTTGCAGCTGCTCTCCACTGGTATTTGCACCTTAACTTTAGAAAGATTATTTTACTCACTATTCATGATGGGAAATTTTGATAACATAAAAAGATGTTTAGCAGGCTGGGGAAATGGCTCAGTGGGTAAGGGCATTTGTCTCACAAGCATGGGGGTCTGAGAGGGCCTGATAGCTCCTGAGTTCAATTCCCCAGCCCCCATCGAAAAAGTTGGGTGAGGTCATGCACATCTACAGCCCTTGTCTTTCTGGGAAGGGGACCCAAAACACTATGGCTCACTGAACTGAAGTGGCAGCTCTGGGTTGAATGGGAAACTCCATCTTAAATAAACATGTAGATTAGCAACAGGCACTTGATGCTTTCCTTTGACCTATGCATATGTGCACATGGGTCATGTATCTACACACACACACACATGCATATGACACACACACTACATCACACACCACACTATACACACCCTTACACACACACACACACACACACACACACACACACACACACGTACACCAAAAACATTTGTAGCAAAAAGTTTGGGACAAAAGAAAAGAATAAAAATAACCATGGTTTCAATCTGTTGTATGTGCTATATTTTTCCTTTCTGTTCACACTTTTTATACACAGTTAAGATCAAACCATGTATGCAATTTTGTTTTAGATTTTTATCGCAATAGAAATGTTGATAGGCCATTTTAGAAATTCTTTTAGAGATTAGTGCTGACCATAGCTGCCTAAAATTCCACTATGTGGATGTTCTGTTTTATTTAACAAATTTCTGTTCTTGGGCATTTAAAAGTAAAAGATTTTCAATCTTTCATTTATTAAAAATGTCAAGAAGGTCATGATAACCATCTTTCATTGAATTCTTTGAAGGTAAAATTATTTCCTTTAAATCAAGGTTATGATGATCTCAAGACTATTGATTCATCCTGCAAAGTTATGCACGGACCAGCACAAGGTAAGAAAACATTATTAAATTTGTTTCCAGGAAGGTGCCAGTTTGTAGCTGCAGTGCATAAATTCTGAGGTGGTGTCTGAAAAGAGAATCCCAAGAAGTTAAATGGAGTATTTCCCCCCTTTTTTTTTTTTTTTGACCTTCTGGCTATTTTACATACCAAACACAGTGGACCAGGACAGAAGGGAATTGGACCTCATCCAAAAGTCAAGAAGGGAGGTAGCAAATTCTTAAATTCCTCAAAGAATAAATACTCTTGTTATTGAAATCTAGTGGATAGACACAGGAGCCTGAGATCTTAGATAAAACTGGGTCAGGATACACACACACACACACACACACACAACCCTCTTCCAACTCTAGAGACTTCAAGAGTTCAAAGACAGCAAAACTGAAAATGGACTCACACCAGGTGTAAATTCTATTTATTCCCTCCTGAAAAGCCATGAAAGAATCTTTGTCCTGCTCTGGCTGGATTCTTTGTACATTCAGGAAATTGAACATTATGATTCTCAAACTCTAATATATGTTTTAGTAAAATGGAATTGGGTGGTGGGTAGGCATTGGCAGGTAAAAAGCCTGCTGAGGATATCAAGGTAATTATCTTTGGGGCAACTTATGGTTTGTAGTCATAGAGGAAATAGACATGGTCGTGCAATGAGTATTAAAATGCTGGACATTCTTTGCTTCAATGTTATCCTCCAGGTAACTTCTGTGAGCTGCAACTCATTAGTAATTAGCATGACACTCCAAGGATGTCAGGTGAGAGATTCCAAGTTCTATATTTCATCTTTTATCTTTTCACTACTGTCACTGTTGTTTTAAAACAGTATAATTAGCTCTGCAGGGAACCATGTAAAATGCACCATGTGCTAATACAAAGACAGAACACATTTTTAAAGATTAAAGAACTTATAATCCAGTTACCTCAGATGACATTGGCTGGGAATTTCTCCAACGTTTTAAGATGGTAACAATTGTTTTACAATATAAAATCGAAATGCATAGTGTGGTAGTTTGAATGTATGTCCACCCCCCTCCCGCCAATAGATTCAAATGTTTTATTCGAGCTTATAACTTGGATTTCCAGCTGCCTGGCTGGAGGAGGTGTCACTGGGAGTGGGTCTGATTTCCAGCTTCAGGTATGCACAGTGCTTGAGCTCTGTTGGGAGTTCCCAGCATATGCTTGCTCGTGGTGCTGGTGCTGACGTTGGCGGTGGTGTTTCTCTCTGCATGGACTTGGTCAAGGGGGTCAGCCTCTTCTTCCATTATGGAACTTCCCCTGGACCTGTAAGCTTCAAATAAATCCCTTCTTCCTCCTATAAACTGTGTCTGGTTTGGAGGTCCATCCCAGCGATGTAGAGCTAACTACAATACGTAGCTAGGGTCTGGGGAGATGGTGCAGTGGATAAGTACGCTTGCTATGAAACCATGGGGATCTGAGTGCAATCCCCAACACTCACATAAAAAGCTGGGCATGGCCTTGCATCCCTGTAGCCTTAGTGCTTGGGGTGTGTATGGGGGGGAGTGGAGACAGGAGAGTCGCTGGGGCTGTCTGGTCAGCCAGTCTGAAAACTGGCAACTCCACAATCAATGAGAGCCATTGCTCTGTCTAAAGGAAATAAGGTGGAAAAGTGACTGAGGAAGACATCCAATGTTCTGCAGGGTGTGCACATGTGTACACACCATGTCCACATGTAGAACACACATACTACACACATACACACCAAAAATCCATAGCTAACAATAAGACTATTGTTGGAACAGGAAGAAAACACAAATCACACCTTTACACCAAAGACCATGATGTCTCTAATGGTGTATGTGGTTTACAAATGACAGTGATATTTTTGGTTCATTACTATGGAGAAATTTCTAAACTCTAACTCTTCATTCGTTAGTCCATAGTAAGAAGAAAATAAGTCATTTCCTATAAGTATATATTAATATAAATAACCAACTTGAGTATACTTGGTTGCCCAGTACATTATTATTTTTCCTAGCTTACTGATTATCACATATTATACTTGGCAAGGGTAGGATGTACTGGGCTGATGCCAGGCAAGAAATATATTTGAAAAGAAGGGAAGATCTTATCAAATCATTCCAGCATGGGCATCTGTTAAGTGAAAGAGGAGCAACTTGTTATGCCTCCATGGCATGACCCCTGGTGAGAGGTCTTGGTGTGGCTCACTGCACATGGGTAAATCTGGCCAGTGGAGAATACCAGGGCAAACATTTTCTTGTATCAAGGCAACAGGTTATCATTCAGAATTCTCATGGACAAAGGATGGTGGAGCTCGCCTTCTAAACATCATACAAATTATGTTTACTTATAAATCGTAGATATTGACAAAAGTAAACACACTGCCAAATATTTATCCCAAATACAAATGTTGCCCCATATTTATATTTTAGTTTTATTTATTTGACAGAGAAAAAGAGGGAAATGGAGAGAGAGAGAGAATGGGTGCGTCAGGGCCTGCAGCTGTTGCAAACAAACTCCAGATGCATGTGCCACCTTGTGGATCTGGCTTACCTGGGTCCTGGGGAATCGAACCTGGGTCCTTTGGCTTTTCAGGCAAGAGCCTTAACTACTAAGCAATCCCTTTAGCCCACCCCCTGTTTATAACTAAAGCATTGGAAAGGAAAAACTGGTAAAACTTATGCACAGTCATTCTGACTTCTAAGTAGCTTCCAGAAGCTTTGCTAGAACTTCAAAGCTACAGCCGCAAGGAGGACACTTACGTTAGAACTGCCCGTTTGGGAAATCACGTTCCCATCTGCTCCTGTCATTACACTACTCCAATGACTCAAGAGGACTAGTCATTTCCAGTTGGGATCACTGGCTGCGTACAGTCGTCAATCTTAGACTTTTCTCACTGTGGTCTCTACAGCACTTAGGGAAGACCAGGGCACAGAGGAACACTCCAGGAATGGGCCACATTTTAAGAGGATGAGACCAAAAAGGCTCAAGAAGTTTAATTATTTTGTATAAGATAAAATAGCTCCTAAGTCTAGAGGGAAGACTCAAAATCAAGTGTGTTTGGAGCCTGTTACAAATCCCACGCTCTTTTTTCTATTTAAATCACTTATACATACATGTGTATGTGCACATGCGTGTATGCGTGTGTGTTTTCCTGAGTATTGAAAATAGGGCCTCACATAAGCCAGATAAGCACTCTATCACTGAACTTTAACTATACCTTTATTTTTTTCCTGTTTTGATTTTGAGACAGGTTCTCACTAAGTTGCGTCAGTTGGCCATGAACTCTCACTGTAGTCCATACAGGTCTTGAACTTGTGATCTTCATGTCTCAGCTCTGCAGAGTTAGGATTACAAGCCTGTGCCACCAGGTCCAGACTAGAACTGTGTTTTAAAAAATCTATCATAGCTGAATGATCTTTGACCTAATAAACCTATGATAGCCTATGATGGGAGATCATGTCTAATGTCTCTCAACAGACCACAACTATTTCTTTTTTTGGTCAGGACTCAAAAGAAAAAAAATAGTCTTCATTATAAAAACCAAACAAGCAAGCTGCTGTGTTATTTCTGCTGGTACGTGATCATGCCAGTGCTACCGACAATCAGCTAACCTGGTGGTGTGACGCCAGGTACAAGTGGCTGGAAGCAGACTCCAAAATGATTATTGCCTGAAGTATGCATAACGTGGAGTTCATTTGCAGTGGCCCTGGCGTGCTCACTCTCTCCCCTTGCAAATGAACTTAAAAAAAAAACATTAAAAAAACCCACCGTGGGGTGGGAGAGATGGCTTATTGGTTAAGGTGCTTGCCTGTGATGGCTAAAAACCCAGGTTTGATTCCCCAGTACCCACGTAAACCAGATGCACAAGGTGATGCATGCCTGGAGTTCACTGGCAGTGGCTGGAGGCCTTGGTGCACCCATTCTCTCTATCTGCCTCTTTCTTTCTCTCTCTTTCTCACATAAGTAAGTAACAAATAAAATATTTTTTAAAACCACAGTGTTCTTAGGTAGGGTAAGATCCACTCTGGACAAAGATGGAGCTAGAATTTGCTCACCAGCAGGGTTTCCTGAAAATTGCATTGGGTTGTTCGCTATATCAATTCTTATTCAAGACAGGGTCTTACATATTTTTGAGCCTTAAAATCATTATTTACATGAAAAGCTGGGTTAAATGAGGGCTTTTTGAAATTCTTTCATAAAAACTAATGTTATGAGTTTCACTTGAAGACATATCAGAGCTGGCTGACATTAGGTAGAGAAGAAACAGGACCCATGATACTTTTAGGGGCTGCAAAAATAATTAATCCTTTTTTAAAGTCAGAAAGAAGACATAGAGCTTCAGAGCTGAAGATTATATTCATCACCTTCTACCAAACAGTTATAGAACACTACCCACTGATGAAGAAAGGGATCCATGAATGTAAAATGTCCAAGGTCTACAAAACTCAAAACATGGCCTTATACTAACTACCTGACTAAAAACCAAGACAAAAAGCACTTTTTTCATTCAACTCATATTTTCCTTAAATAAATATAAAGGGAAACTATATAAACTATTATTGGGATATAAAGATAAGGTAATCACAAAAATACAATAAAAAACAAGTTAATCTTAAATGTTTGCTAGACCTGATTATGAAGCCTCTGATATGTTAAATAGCCATGTTAGTAAGTGTGAGAGACGTGTCAAAAACACACTAGGATGAAACAGAGACTTTCCTCAGTGGACTCAGGGCGAAGGTAATTGAGAGAGATTTACCTTTTTTACTAGGTGACTCAATGTTATTTAATGCCAAGTCTATATGTCCATAAATTATCTTGTATACCACCAAGGTTACTGCTCTAATTTGGATTTGGAATATCTCCCAAATAGCAACGTTAAAGTCTTTGTTCCCAGCTTGGGGGCTGTAGGAAAGTAATGGGGATTTGAAGAGGTGGGGCCTTGCGGGGAGTCTGTCAGTCATTGAGAATGTACCCTAGAAGCAGATTCTGGGAGCCAGGTCTCTTACTTTCTCTCCTGTTTCACTCACATTGGGATCCACTGGAATAGACTGTTAATAATTTAAAGTTAGACTTTCTAACTGGTGTATTATTTGTGAAGAGATTTTTGTTTGTTTGTTTTTCATGGTAGGGTCGCTCTCTAGCCCAGGCCGACCTAAAATTCACTGCATAGTGTCAGACTGGCCTCAAACTCACAGTATGACCCTCTTACATCTACATCCTGACTGCTGGGGTTAAAGACATCTGTATTTTTATTTATTTATATGTTTGGTTTTTCGAGGTAGGGTCTCACTCTAGCCCAGGGCTGACCTGGAATTCCCAGGGTGGCCTCGAACTCATGGCGATCCATCTACCTCTGCCTCCCAAGTGCTGGGATTAAAGGTGTGAGCCACCACGCCCTGCTGTATTTTTATTTTTTAACCAGAAAAATGGACTGGTAGATGAGTTGGAAGTCTAGGTGCTGATGGGGGTGTACTGGTACTTGACAGTACTACAGGAGAAGCTTTACACTACACAGGACATGGATTTGCTATCTGAAAATCCTTTGGGTTGTGTGGGAGGGGGATGTGTGTGGACACACACGTGTGTGGGTGCATGTGCACATGTGTAAGCAAAGGTCAACATAGGGTGTCTTCCTCAGTCACTCTCCACCTTATTCTTTTTTGAAGAATTGTTTATTTTTAACATATTGCATATTGGTCATGTTCCCACTGGGTCTTATATTTCTATTCCCCTACCCCATTCCACGGAGGGCCCATGGAGCAGTTAGTTTCGGTGTGTGGTCAGGGTAATGCCTCAGGATACTCCTTCCCACCCTGTGGCTAGTACAGTTTTTCTGCTCACCTCTTCTGCAATGTGCCCTGAATCTAGGCAGGCATGTTGCCAGCCCCTATTTAAGGGCTGGAGAGATGATTGAGTGGTTAAGGGAGCTAGCTTCCACCTTACTCTTTGAGACGGGGTCTCCTGTTGAACCTAGATATTGCCAATTCAGCTAGACTAGCTGGCCAGTGAGCCCCAGAGATCCTACGGTCTCCACCTTCCCACGCTGGGATTATACGTACACACTGCCATGCCTGAAACTTTACATGGATACTGATGGTCCAAACCCAGGGCCTTGTGTCTGTGTGGCACACACTTTACTCAAGAACCATCTCCAAGCTCTGGAAGACCTTTTTGCCTATCTGTGATGGCAGTTGGTGACCCATAAACCTAAGTGTTAGAATAACCTTTACTATAGACTCATAAAACTTATGCTGGGTAATTGTATTTATTCAGGCAAAAGAGAATTACCTAAGAATGAACCTGGGCACTTCTCAAGATTGCTTTAGGTCTCTTACATCAAAAAAAAAAAAAAAAAAAAAAAACATTTCTTCCTTGGAAGGAAATGTGTTTAAATGGGAGGTGTAAGCAGTCTAGTTGAGTGATAGGCTATTAGTCACCACTGTGTCCACCTGTAGGATATGGGCAGGCTCTAGTGGTTCCCACAGCCATGGGCCCATCAGATCACAAGGTGAACTTATTCTTACCCTCATATTTGTTGGAACATCTAGGTTTTTACATCCCCATGACAACAGATGCTTGAGTCAAAGGAGGGCTGGGCCCACACATCAGTGTACACCTATAGTCTTCTGTGTACTAAGGCTAAGCACGGGGCCAGAGATGCGACCAGATTTGTCTGGGATAATGAGATGAGGACGTCCCTATGGAGCTAACAGGCTTACATTCTACCACAAATGAAAGTAATGTGAAGGTCTGCCCTAGTGTTCAAGGGCCCATTCACTCCAGACTGCATCTTCACCAGTCATGCACAGGATAAACAGGGATTCAAAATGAGAAACTTTTATTTGGAAATAAAGCAAGAAGGAATTTCCAGATTTGAACCAGCTACGTGTGATTTAAACTGACAGAAAGGGTAACACAATGAAAATGGGAAAAGTCACAGGACACCAGCTCATCCAGTATCCAGCAGACTTCCGGGCTCTGTACACAAGTCTACTATCAGGTAAATAAAGGAAAAAGACTTGGGGTCACTACGAATTAAGAATCCGTGAGAAAAAAAAGAACCCGTGAGACACATCTCTTCTCCCAGGGAGACAGAAACGACACCCCAGGCAGCTTGGAAACAAGCTGACACCGGCTTGGTTACAAAGCTGCAGTTTTACCTTTAAAAATCTGACCAACAGTTTTATCCTGAAATTGTTACTAATTCTAGTAAGTGGTCCGTTCAGGATGTACCTCTCCTGCAGGAGACGTATTTTAATGTCCTCGATGAAAAGGAACTTCCAGTTGCAACTATTACTGTCTCTGTTTCTGTTTTATTTTCTGTAAGATGTTGAATGGTTCATCCTTGTCATGGGCTGTCTTTGGTAAGGGAACTGGTATATTCACATGGGTATCCAAGGAACAGGTATGCTCATATGGGCACTAAAGAATAGGTATACTCACATGCACATTCACCACACACACATCCACATGCAAAAATTAAAACAAATATTTTAACCTGATTTGAGGACAGTAAATATGTCTGGCAGTATCTTTCTAGCAAGAGCACCCACAAGATGCCAAGGCTCTATGGCATGATACTCAGAGGCTGTACGGTGATGCGGATTTTCTCCTTATTTGTAGCCCACCCCGCGAGCCACCAATTAAGAAATTCCTTTGGCGAACAAATGCCAAAGATGACCCATGCCGTACCAATGGTAACAGCGATTTTCACGTGACCTAATGTTCCCTTCCTCCAGGAATGCTGCCCAAGTAGCACCGGCAGTTCTTACAGGCCAGCACCTCAATTTGCTGTCCTCAGACAAGCAAGCGATGGGAGCAGCGGGCTGCAGGCAGACGTCTGGGGGTGCAGGGGCCCTGGGGCTCTCCTCTGCCTGGGTGGTCAAGGGGAGGTTTCGGCAGGAGATCCCTGAGCTGGGTTTTAACAAGTGACTAGAAATGGTAAAGGAAGGGGGCTGAGAAAGGACAAGAAGTAAGCTGTAAAGGCGCGGCATGGCCCACTGGGGGACCTCCCCGTTCCCGGGCCAGGCCCCGCATGAGGAGTGAAGCGGGGATGAGTGAGGCCGCTGTGAGGAGGGCTTACATCTCCTGCGATGAG
Source organism: Dipus sagitta (assembly GCA_036346955.1). Classification (NCBI taxonomy): domain Eukaryota; kingdom Metazoa; phylum Chordata; class Mammalia; order Rodentia; family Dipodidae; genus Dipus; species Dipus sagitta. Next base: position 118,268,124 of record CM070778.1, on the reverse strand, counting down.
CTTGTTTCCCCCACGGGCTTAGGTTTCTGCAGCGGGGTTTAAGGAATGTGCAGGTAAGAGAAGCAGATTGGATATTAATAGTGATGCTAGAGGCAGGGGGAGGACAGAACAAGGACAGGTGACATTTACCTGCCATGGACCCCTCCTTCTCTTGCTTCTGTCCTATTGGTCTTTCATCAAGAAAGGGACTCCATTCTCCCCATGGCTTTCTTCAAGGTCTTTCTCACCTTCTAGTCTCACTCCACTCACTGTCTCCTTACCCAACATTCCTGCTGTCTGCTGTTTTCTCTCCCCTTGAACAAGCACCACGATCCAGAAAACCACACGAGAAGAGGAACGACAGGGAAGCTGCTTTGTCCCTTTGGTAAATATCTCCTGACAGGCACCCGTGGAGAAGAGACTGCTTTCACCCCCAAACCCATTAGGTTCACCTTCATGTTACCCATGAGGAAGTGGAGGGCCCAGGGATGAACTTTTCAAAGGGAGTGTAAGTTCGTGAATAGTGCAGCCAGCATTTATTTAATTTCACGTCCACGTGACTCCGAACCCATGATTTCAGAGAGACACACGGCTTCCCGTGCTCACCGGTCCATTCACTCACTCACTTCCCGCTGTACTTAGGGAACGGATATGGCATCGGTCCTCATTCCAGGTACTAAAAGCCCAGGGACTAGGGAGCCGGCGCAGTGGCCAGCAGCCCTTGCCGCGTAAGCACGGGGACCTAAGTTTGAGCCTCAGCACCCACGTAAAAAGCTGAGCGTGTCCGAGCACACCTGGAACCCTGGTGCTGAGGTGGGTGCAGGAAGCAAATCACTAAAGCTTGCTAGTCAGCCAGTCTGACTGAAAAAAAAGTCAGTTTCAGGTTCAGTGAAAGACAATAAAACAGAAGAGTAGTAAAGGGCACCGGATATCCTCCGCCTTCCCTCCACACATGGGTCATGCATATCTGTGCACACACACACATGTGAATATACCATACACTTGTGTGTGTGTGTGTATATATATATATATATATATATATATATATATATATATATATATATATATAATTTCCAAGGACAGAACAGATGAAGATCCTTGTCCCTAGTGGATTGCTGTCACTCACTGGGCATGCGTTTTAATTAGCCTAATACAAGTTTGAAGTCTGTCATGTTTGAAAAGACATAACTCATTAAGGTTGTATGTATAAGACCCTATAATAAAAGTAGTTCACATAGTGCATAGAACTGATGGAAGTCATTGGTGATTTTTTTTTTACTGTATGCCTGAAACTCTACATGAATTAAAACTCACTTAGTTCTCTCAATAATGCCCTAAGCTATACTCATGATTATCATCATCATCATAATCAATTCCGTTTTATAGAAAACAGAGAAGGTAAGAAATTTTCTCAGGTATATCCACTTGGAAGGTGCTAGATAAAAGCTCAGATGTGGGCAGCTTGAGTTCTGACCTCCCTTTAACCTCAATGCTCTATTGTTTATGGGACATCAGGAAACCTGATGGGGGAAGAGTGGGTGGGAAATTCTGTGTTAAGGAAGCACCACTGTTTGATGACTGTGCCCCAGGAAAGAAACCCAGAGCCTTCTCTCATCTCCCCCCACCATTAAGGTTGGTAAGATGGGAAGGAGCTAAGTGGCCTCTGCCTTTGAACCTCAGAACAACTCTGATGCTTCTGTTTGAAAGCAAATCTCAGCCAGGCGAGGTGGCATGCACCTTTAATACCAGCACTCAGGAGGCTGAGAGTTTGAGCCAGCCTGGGCTACAGAGTGAGTTCCAGGTCAGCTTAGGCTAGAGTGAGATCCTACCTCAAACAAACAAACAACAACAGAAAAAAGAGCAAATCTTGTGATGCTAAGGGCCCCGCATAAATAGGGGAAAGGTAGGAGTAATCCAGGTCACCGTTACAGAAAGCCTCCGAGATTTTTTTTTTTTTTTTTTGAGCAACCCTTGTTATTTTCAGTGACTTTCCTCCTCCTCAAAAAAAAAAAAAAAAAAAAAAAAAAAAAAAAAAAAAAAAAAAAAAGTTTTGAAGCCGGGCATGGTGACGCACGCCTTTAATCCCAGCCCTTGGGAGGCAGAGATAGGAGGATCACTGAGTTTGAGGCCACTATGAGAGACCAAATATAACCATTTTAAGTAAAAAGGCCCAGGCCTGACTTAGAGAACTAGCCGGCTAATGTGCTGACCTTTGCTTCTGTAAACTTTGCTGGCTTGCTTAATTGCTGCCTTTCCCCCTAAAGTTTCTGAGGAATCTCTACTTCAAGGACATTGCAGAAACATTCCACTGCGGGGGGTCTCAGGCCTCCGACCACCTGCTTAGATAAGAAACTGAGGAATCTCCACTTCAAGGACAATGGAAATTACTTCATCTGCCTGGAGTGCCCCTAGCTCCTGCCCCCAACTTTGCCCGCTGAAACCCCAAGCCAATCAGAACTGTTTAAATCAACCAGTCATGTATCTATCCCCTACTTCTTTGTTCGAATTCCTATATGAACCCCTTCCCCCAAAAGAAAGGGGCTCTCTCCCTCACTACTGCTGTAGGGATGGAGCCCAGGCCTAGGCTTGCAATAAAGAAACCTGTTGCTTTTACATTGAGTGTCTCGGCTTCTGTGGCGGTTCTCTGGGTGACTCCTGGGTGACCGGGGGTCTTGACTCCTGGTCAGGGGTCTTGGCACAACAACTATGTAGTGAATTTTAGGTCAGCCTGAGCTAGAGTGAGAGACCCTACCTTGACAAACAAAACAAAATGACAACAACAACAACAACAACAACAACAACAAAAGAGTGAGGAGAAGAGGGAAGGAAGGAACAGAACCATGAGATAGCTGAGATAGAAGGCAAGAGAAATAGTGTTCAGGGAGTCAGTAGAATTACAATATTTCCTCAGAGATCATGAAGAAATCGCAGGTTTAGGTAACAACTACAGAAAACACTGAAAAGCATTATTGTTAAAAGAACTCTGAAGTTGACAGAATAGTTAACACGCAGAAAGTAGGAATTTTTAGTCTATTCATCTGCTTCTCAGAAATCATTTTCTCAGCAAAATCTACGCAGGGGGGTATATGAGCCCCCTGCCAATGTCAGCGAACAGCTCAACAAACAAATTTCATCCCCTTCTCTGAGTTCTTCCTACCTCTGAAGGAAGCCTGTTTCTTAGCACTGCTTCCAAAGGCCCTTACCATGGGTGGGGATCTACCTTTTCAGAGTGATCTTGTGTCATTCTGGACTAATAGCTGATACTGTGTCTCTTTTAGAGTCGAGTTTTCATGCCTCTGCCCGTGATCTGCTCTGTCTGGGATCCCATGATAGTTTTTCTCTGTGCTCTGTTCGGAGAACAGTCATCAAGTAAGGGAAGCTCCCATCCCTCTGTATCCTCACTGTTCAGCTAAGCCGCAGTGGGATCCAGTTCTGACCACTGGGCCTCCTCTAAACAGACCACCAAGGACTCAGGGTGGGTGCGTTAAGCTCCCGGGAGTGTGCGTTCCCTTCTCTGCCACGGTGTCCTGGGAGCCATGAGTTGAGATGCTGGAGCCACAAGACGGAAGTAGTCTGAATCCTCGAGTGACAATCGGGAAGAAAGCTGTCCTGACAGTCGACTGATGGCCACAGACTGTGAGAATGAGGAATTAAGCTAGCCTACCCTGACTAATGCTGTTACAATTATCAGCCCTGTTCCAGAAAAATTAGTCCCTCTTTTTATTTGTGCTGTCACTACATGCCTACGTGATTATACTGAATCATTTTATATCAGTTTTATAGCTATTTTATATAAATGCTATAGTAACATGCCTCATAGTGCTATAGTTAGCCAGAGAGATGGTGGCTGTGATGAAGGGGGAATACTTTAGGGAGAGGGGGAAAAAAAAAACAGATTGACTATGACAAGCTCATCTTTTGTTGCAGGGATATATTAGTCTAATTTCCCTAAGCAAATCTGATTTTCCATTAGCTTTTATTAGAAATAAAGCACCCTTGCAATTTATGAGAAATAAGAAAGTTCCTGTCTGCAACATATAAGTAAATTGAAAAATGCATTCAGTTTTAAGGGATAAACTTATAACTGTCTTTTATAGAAAGGAAAGGAGATATTTTACCCACTGCCACCAGTCCTATGCCCATGGGAATAAGTCACCAAATTAAAGCTGCGCTCTTCCAGCGCTGCGGAGAGGCATTAACCTCTGAAGTGAAAACAGGAGCACATTTCCATCACCTTTTATAATGTCACCACAGTTCTCCAGCACAGTGTTGAAGTGAATTTTGCTGATTCTAAAGATGCCTTCCCCGAGTCTTCAAACACAATGATTTCAAATGGTTTTAATTTAGCCTTGCTTATGATAAAATAAATGTTATTTTGATTGATTGGCGAATGTCTACGAGCAGCAATAAGAGCAATTATGTTTGACATGGAGACATTATAAAATCTATAACCCAAACCTTTAAAGCCTGATTGGAAATGTCAAATTTGACTTATGAGAACCAGTTATGATCCTGCCTCGTGCAAAAAGCATTAGGTTAAGCTGGAGCAAAGTGCTGTTGCCAGGCAAGCACTGGCATAATTAATCAAGGGTATTTCAGAAAGGAACCATCGCCAAGAGATTATTGATCGGCTGTCATGACAAGTTTTCCTTGTGGGCTGCGATGGTACCGAGCTGGGCGGCACCGGCACGGACTTTTCAGTCACTAAGCCTTGATCTGTCCTCCTGGACTCCTGCCTGCCTGTGCTGACATCTGCAAACACTCACACTTGACGGCCTCATGCCTGAGTGTGGCGGCTTCCAAGCTGATTGGGATTAGTTCAGAGGGGGTTTGGACTAGCCCAAATATAACCGAAAACAGAGAGCCCTGGGTCTCACGCGTGACAAGCACGCTGCAATTGGCATTGTCTGTCCACGTGCCCGATCGTATAACCCCTCCCCATGCAAACACATGCGGACACGTGTGCACACACACACCCGTATACACATGCCCGATCGTATAACCCCTCCCCATGCAAACACATGCGGACACGTGTGCACACATACCCCGTATACACATATGTGGAAGCACTACCCATGCAAACATACACACAAGCACACATCCATGCATACATATGCCCATGCATATGTATGCAAATATCCAATCAGACTCATCCACGCCTACACAAGCAAGCACAAAGTCACATGCACACACCCGTATGCACACTCACGGAAATAGGTGCAAACACATACTCATACACGTGCACCACAAGCACACATCTGAGTACACACACTCGGCAGACATATGCCTATGCACACCCAGGCACCTTGTGCACCCATGCGCCAAGAGCACACGTACACAAATATAAGTGTGCGCCCATGCATGTACATGTAGGTACACATCCATGCGTACTCATGCAAGCATACACATAGGCGATAGCCACATATGTGCACATACGTGCAAGCACATATGCACGCACACACAAATACCCATGCACATACCTAAGTGCACACAAATATGCTAACATACTTAAGAAATGGAGAAGATTTCACTTTTAATCTTCAAGGTATTCTCTATCACCTATTAAACAAAATTAAAACTCTTAGAGTAGCACTATTGTAAGTACACACTGAAGCTACAACTTAGCTCTTCATTACAACAGTTCTCTGATACAATGCTGGTAGAAGGACTTCTTTTTGAAATATTTTTATTTATTCATTGGAGAGAGAGAGAGTATGTGTGAGAGTGAGAACAAGAGCGAGAGTGAGAGCGAGAGAGAGAGAGACAGAGGGAGAGGAGAGAGAGAGAGAGACAGAGAGAGAGAATGGTCATGCCAGGGCCACTTGCTACTGCAAATGAACTTCAAATGCATGTGACACTTTGTGTGTCTGGCGTTACATGGGTACTGGGGACCCAAACTTGAACCAGAAGGCTTCATAAGCGTGCATCTTCAACCACTGGGCCTTCTCTCCAGCCCCAGAAGGACTTCTTAAAGCACAAACTAGAACCTTCTCCACAGATCACAGAAGACAAATTAAGGGAGAAAGACAATGTAGCTCATAATGCTTGCTTCCTAGTCTAGTTTTACTAACAGAAAAGGATTGCAACATAAAGCAGTGTTAATGATTATAGAAGTGTGGATGGATACGTAGTAGTATAAAGACCTCTGTGGGTGGGGACGGATCACATCTCCATTACCCTGGGCATCTCACATGAAATTTCTACACTATTTCTTACTCTCTGTCCAACCTGCATTTCTTCGCAGTTTTCATGCTTTTCTTAGGCAACTCTGATGCTTGTGGAGTCAATACTGAGCCAGCAAATGGATCAAAAAACCCGAAAAACTAACCTCTTCAGGCCTTTTCATGTCACATCATATCTGCACTCCTCTGCCGCCCAAGTAAACCACTATTCTGACTTCCTACATAGGCTATCAGTCTTGGCTGGTCGTAGCCGTTACAAACACAGACTCATTCTTGTGCATTTTGCTTATTTCGTTTGTGAGACACAACCACATTGGAGTGGGGAGTTGCAGGGGTTTTGTTCTCATTGCTATGAACTGAGTTCCCAACAAGTCACACCGATGCCAACGACTTTTCAAGGCTGATTGGCTGATCAGAATATCCTGACTGTGGAAAGTCGGACTGCTGCAGACCCAGAGCCAGAGGGCTATCTTCCCTCCCCTCCACTGCCATTCATTACCCACCACGGTATCTGTAATAACATCATTGTAACTAGCAGGTAAAACTTGTTGCATGTATTAACAGATCGGTATTCCACCAACCCAAAAGCTAAGGATAACATCACATAGCATCAGAAACCTGTAGCAAAGCTTTCCATGTTTTTTTTTTTTTGTTGTTGTTGTTTTTTATTGTTGTTGTTTTTGCTTTTCAAGTAGGGTCTCACTCTAGCCCAGGATGACCTGGAATTCACTATGTAGTCTCAGGGTGGCCTTGAACTCACAGCGATCCTCCTATCTCTGCCTCCGTAGTGCTGGGATTAAAGGTGTGCACCACCATGCCCGGCAGGTTCTATGTCTTGCTGTGAGCCACCCACCTGATGTCCCTCCTCCCACTGCATTTGAAGAGTGCCTTGATGCATGACTTTCCTTTGCTCTGTGACTATAAAACCTTCAAGATGGGCTGGAGAGGGGGCTTAGTAGTTAAGCACTTGTCTGTGAAGCCTAAGGACCTCATTCGAGGCTTGATTCCCCAGGACCCACGTTAGCCAGATGCACAAGGGGGCGCACGTGTCTGGAGTTCGTTTGCAGTGGCTGGAGGCCCTGGCGTGCCCATTCTCTCTCTATCTGCCTTTCTCTATCTGTCGTTCTCAAATAAACAACAACAAAAATTCAAAAACAATTAAAAAAAAACCTTCACGAAAACATTTCCTGATTGGAACATGTTATTTGGGATAAAGTGACTCCGTGTTCCTGGGTCATGTTCACTGGTACTGGGCTCCAGGACAAGTTATCTCTTGTTCTTTTGCAGGGAGAAGTATGCTTTGCACTGACAATAGCACTGTTTTGTGTGACTACAACACAATGTGTGCATTGACTCTAATGCTAATGACATTCAAGTCCTGTCCACTTAGGAAGCCTGCCGGTGCATCCATTTTTTGTGTGCATTCTTCTTTTAGTGAATATTGGGGATTTCCTCTGGGCCTGACATGACCATCACCACTACAGAGCACAAGCTGCTATGGTGACTTGCAGGATGCTTGACCCTCTAGTCACAGGCATGAAATAAATGGAACAGCACAGTAATAGCTAGACCTATGACAATGGCAATGATTTTTTTAAAAAAATATTTTATTTATTTATTCAACAGAGTGAGTGGGAGAAGCAGATAGAGAAAGAATGGGTGCGCCAGGGCCTCCAGCCACTGCAAACAAACTCCAGACGCGTGCACCACCTTGTGCATCTGGCTTACGTGGGTCCTGGAGAATCGAACCTAGGTCCTTAGGCTTCACAGGAAAGCACCTTAACTGCTAAGCCATCTTTCTGGTCCATTTTTTTTAAACACACCCTTTTAGGAAGGTGGGGGGAGTAGGATGCACATGATCTTGGTGGATGTCAGAGAAAGGGTCATCAGATAGAAAGTTAACCAAAGGCAGGACTCCAGTCATGTAGCTTCTGTGACACCATCACCCATACTGGGTTAGGATGTTTTGCTTTTGAGTCATCCATATTCTTTTTCAAAAATTCATTTTGAGAGAGAGAGAGAGAGAGAGAGAGAGAGGGAGAGGGGGAGAGAATGGGCATACCAAGTCCTTTGGCCTGCTGTGAAGGAACTCCAAATGCATGCGCCCCCTTGTGTGCATGTGTGATATTGCATGCTTGCATCACCGTGTGTCTGGCTACGTGGGACCTAGAGATTGGAACATGAGTTCTTAGGCTTTGCAGGCACACGCCTTAGCTGCTAAGCCATCTCTCCAGCCCCATTCATATGCTTCTAAGTAACTCCTCACTCATGCTCTTGTAAAAGTAAGCCCTCACCCACACTCTTATAAGTAAACCGTCACCCATGTTCTTCTAAATAAACGCTCACGCTCCTGTAAGTAACCCTCCACTCATGTTCCTCTAAATATACCCTTACCCATGCTCTATAAGTAACCCCTCCCTCACTCTCCTATAAATTAGTCCTCACCATGCTCTGTAAGTAAAGCCCAAATACACTCTTTGGACCTATCAAGTTGGACTTGGGTTGAATCATTTCTTTGACATTGTCTGAGGTGATTAGATATTTGTTATGTCTACCTGGTAAAAATAAGGTAACAGTAACATCTTTTTTTATTGGGCATATGCTGGGGAAAGGAATTTCTGGGTCATAGGACATGATCCAATATACTAAGATTAAGTAAATAAAGTCAAGGCTTTTGTCACAGTCACTGGGCCAGTGCTCCTCCCATTCAGCAGAGGTTCACTTGTTCATGCCTTTGCCAACATTGAAATTTCCTTTTTCATTTCAGTGGTTCTCATATTTGCCTTTTAAATTACAATGTTATGCCTCAACCTTACATCACCTTTTGGGTCAAGTTTCCATAGTACTGTAGGTCAGATTCCTTGGGACACAGACTCTGAGACTGAAAGTGGGGCACAGAAGTTTCTTAGGCAGTGTTCTAAGGATCATTACCTTTCATGGGGAAAGGAAGGAAGTGTGGTCATCCCAGAAAGAAGTGGGTCTGTAATGCTGAAGAAAGACCTGACTTGACCACATCAGGGCCTGTGAGGTGAGGATGGCTCTTCAGTTTTCCCAAATTGAGATAAATGGGAAAGGTCTTTCTGCCCTGGCAGGGACCAGCTATGGAAGGTGGGCTGTAAGAGGAAAGGGTGATCTGACCTTTAGCCAGCACCTTTTCCTCCCATCCAGGTACTAGCCAGGCTTGACCCTGCTTTGCTTCCAAGATCAGATGCGCCTGTGCGCATTCAGGGTGGGGTGGCCGTAGACATGAACCACTTTTATTTTATTTTTGTATTTTTTTTTTATGAAAGTGAGATAGAGATAGAGAGAGAGAGAGAGAGAGAGAGAGAGAGAGAGAGAGAGAGAATTGGCATGCTAGGGTCTCCAGCCACTGAACTTGAACTCCAGACATGTGTGTCATCTTGTAAGCATGTGTGACCTTATGCGCTTGCATCACCTTGTGCGTCTGACTTACGTGGAATCTGGTGAGCCAAACATGGGTTCTTAGGATTCGCAGGAGGTGCCTTAACCACTAAGCCATCTCCCCATCCCAGAAACCTATTTTCTGATGGCCTCTATTCCTGGATGGCATGAAGAGCACAGTGTGGAGACTGGTAGCACTCCCAGGTGCTGAGGAGTCCTTTGTCTCTAAAAAGGAACCTATGTAACACATCACAGCATCCTCCACCAAATGTGGCTAGTGCCACCCCAAGTGACACAGTTGTTTTGAACCTCTGCTTGTAAAATCCATGCATAGAATGTCTATGATAAATAGAGTCAACAGTTCCCAATTGCACTGTAGAGCTAGGAGTTGACTAATAATGACTTGATGAAGATGCTGTGCCTTTAGGAGATGAAGAGCTGGTTAGTACATGGTAAAATTCCTTACTTTCACCTGACTTGGATGCTGCAAAGTCAGCTAGTGTCATTTCATATATGGTTCTACGTCACAGGCCCTTGGGGATGTAACGTGGTTGCCTATTAGCCAGGCCCTCGCTGACACTTTGATGCTCTTTAAAACTATTAGCAGCCGGGCGTGGTGGCGCACGCCTTTTATCTCAGCACTTGGGAGGCAGAGGTAGGAGGATTGCTGTAAATTCGAGGCCACCCTGAGACTACATAGTGAATTCCGGTCAGCCTGAGCTAGAGTGAGACCCTACCTTGAAAAACCAAAATAAATAAATAAAAATAAAAATAAGTAGCCAGGCATGGTGGTGCATGCCTTTAATCCCAGCACTCGGGAGGCAGAGGTAGGAGGATCGTCGTGAGTTCAAGCCTACCCTGACACTACGAAGTGAGTTCCAGGTCAGCCTGGGCTAGAGTGAGACCCTACCTTGAAAAACAAAAACAAACAAACAAACATAAATAAATAAAAATAAACAAGTAAATAAAAATTAAAAAAAAAAAAACTCATTAGCTTTTTTTTCCCCTGAGGAAGTGAAAACAGGTGAGTCCCTGTAGCTCACTGGCCAGCCAGTTGGCCTAAGTGATAAGGTCCAGGTGATTGAGTGATCCTGTCTCAAAGGAGATGGTTGGCATTCCTGACAATGGTATCCCAAGTTGTCATCTGTCCTCTACATATATGCACACCCTCCCCAAAACACACCTGCACACACGGAGGTGCACACAAGAATAATAATGTTTAAAAATGCATTCACTTTGTATTTATTTGTTTTTAAGATTTATTTATGGCTATTTATCAGAGACAGAGAGAGGGAGAGAGAGAGACAGAGAAAGAGAGGGAGAGGGAGAATGGGTATGCCAGGGCCTCTAGCCACTGCCAACGAACTCCAGATGCATGCGCCCCCATGTGCATCTGGCTTATGTGGGACCTGGAGAATTGAACCTGGGTCCTTAGGCTTCACAAGCAAACACCTTAACTGCCCCAGCCCTCTTTGTTTTTATTCTTAAAAAATAGTTTATTGATTTATTTGCAAGCAGAGAGATACCGAGGAGAGAGCATGGGTGTACCAGGGCCCCTAAGCCACTGCAAAAAAACTCCAGATGCATGCGCCACTTTGTGCATCTTGGATTCACATGGGTACTGGGGAACCAAACCCAGGTTGTTAGGCTTTGCAGGCAAGCACCTTAACCGCTGAGCCATCTCTCCAGCTTGCATTCACGTTTTGTAGTTCATGCACCATATGGCACGTGCTCAACCACCACCTAGTGGTGAGCGCTGTAGCTCTGAGGCGCAATAGACAATACCAGTCAGTCACACAACCTCAGATGGCTATGGCTCCACGAGATGGGGCACATAGGAGGGAGGCTTATAGAGAAATAAGCTTCTGTTGTAACAACAGCTTTACAAGCAGCCTCAGTTCTAGTTCTCCTTATGCCCTCAGGTTTCCGCATTTTCATCCACAATCCAATATTTCCAATAACTTTATTTTCTAACGTGCATATATCAAGTCCTAATCCTCTCTGGTTTATCATAATTAATCAGCTATCTATTTTGGCCACCTTCAGATACAGCATTCCGACACAGAGCTCGCAGGGCTCAGGTAAATGAAAGAGACCTGACATTTTCATTAGCCTCAGCACCTGGATCAGGGCAGAGAGATAATTTTTAAGTTATACGTTGAGCAATTATAGTTTCACATGTTCTTTTTTTAAAAGTTTAAACACAGCTATAGACCTGTCTCTCCACCTACTTTTATTCGTTTTCTAGAAGTCAGGATCCCATTTGTGAGGATTTAGGTAAGCAGACGTGTCCCCGCGGTTTGTACTGGTGAGTGGAAAGCATCAGCCACCACCATTCCCATTCAAAGAGACCTTTGGGTGAGGCAGGATAGAAAGACAGGAGAACCAAGGGGACACAGGACGGGAAAGGGAGACCCCACCACAGAGTCTGGGAGTCGAAGTCCCTTGTCAGCTGAGAGAGGAGAATGTTGACAAAAATCAGTGCAATCCGCCATGATGACAACCTACGTAGAGGTAATATTGTCCGTTTTGCATTTATATGTGTAGTGTGTAGTATGCATGTTTGTATGTGTGTGGGGATATATGTACATGTGGAGACCAGAGATTGATGGCAGGTGTCTTACACCTTACTTTTTTTTTTTTTTAAGGTAGGGTCTCACTCCAGCCCAGGCTGACCTGGAACTTACTCTGTAGGCTCAGGCTGGGCTCAAATTCACAGCGATCCTCCTACCTCTGCTTTCCCAGTGCTGGAATTAAAGGTGAGTGCCACTATACCTGGAACACCTTGCTTTTTGAGACAGGGTCTTGTAGTGAAGCTAGAGCTAGCCAGCAGTCCCCAGGGACCCTTCTGCTTCCACCGCCCCTGCACGGAGGTTAAAGGGGCGTGCTCTGCTTTTACAAGGAGACTGGACTCAGGTCTGCAGGCTTGTGCAGCAAGCACTTTCTCCAGTGAGCCATCTTCCCAGCCCAGTATTCTTTTTTTTTTTTTTTTTTAGAGAGACACTGCAAATAAAAATGTTAAAATAGCAATGAAGTCAGGCGTGGTGGTGCATGCCTTTAATCCCATTACTTGGGAGGGTGAGGTAGGAGGACCAATGTTGAGTTTGAGGCCAGCCTGGAGGTCCAAAGTGAATTTCAGGTCAGCTTGGGTTAGAATGAGACCCTACCTCAGAAAAAAAGAGTCAGGATGAAAGGGGAGAGGGGCCATGAGATGGGGCTGGGGAGATGGCTCAGTGTTAAAGACACTTGCTTACAAACAATTCCCTAGCCACCTAAGTAGGGGCAGATTCAAAAAGTGGAACATGCATCTGGCATTTGTTTGCAGGGGCAAGAGGCCCTGGCGAGTCTATACACATATGCGAGTGAATTAAAAAAGAAAAAATTAAAAAAATGGGAGAGATATTACTTAGAATGTATACAATGAGGAACATTATGGGTTGGATGAACTAGGCATCACAGTCAGTTTCTGGAACATGGGGCTACAAAATAAGGATTGTTACAAAGGTGGGTCTTGGTTATATGAAGACAGGCAGTTTAGGTATTAAAAATTTATGACTAAAAGTCATATACACAGATTCAATAGATATTATTATAAACATGTAAATATGATCACAGAATAATGAATAATTAGGAAAAATGAGTATGCATCAAATGTCCTTATCCATAAGGGACAACAAAGTTGGCCTTGGCTGGGTCTTTGCAACATGGTCCTGGAGGACCTTTCACTTAATTGGGATGTCCCCCCCAGTGACCCTTGTTTCAGTCCAATGGAAGCAACAGGGTTTCCAGAATTTGAACAAATATATTGGAATCTTTTGACATCCTCATCCAGGTATAATTTTAAAACAGGTGAGGCCAGGAAAGGAACAGAAAGAGAGTAAGACAGGCAAGACATTTGTGAAGCTAATCTCTTTCCTGATTCATATGCATAGGCCTTGAGGTTGTTTTCTCTCCGTTCTGCTTCAATTGCTTCTTGATCATATTATTGTCCTTGATCAATAGATTGTTTTTCATCTTTACTGAAGCGTAATTGAAAAACAGAAATCGAATACAACTTGATGTTTGATGTTTGTATACACTGCAAAATGATCACCCAACTCAAGCTAATTAACATATCCATCACTATACACAGTATTGGGTTTTATGTGTGTGTGCATGTGTGTGACCACTCAAGGTGTATGTTTTAAGCAAATTTCAAGTACACAATTCAGTATCCTTTAGTAATTCTTTATTATTGTTGTTGTTGTTTTGTTTGCAAGGAGAGAGAGAGAGAGAGAGAAATAGGGTCCCCACGGCCTCTTGCCACTGAAAATGAACTCTAGATGCATGTGCCACTTTGTGCATCTGGATTCACATGGGTATTAGAGAATTGACCCAGGTTATCAGGTTTCTCAAGCAAGCTCTTTTAGCCACTGAGCCATCTCTCCAGCCTCTTAACTCTTCTGAGATCAGAAGAGATTGGGTGGGTTCTGGGTGGTATGGCTGTAGACTCCTTAAGTAATTCTTAACAGGTCATCCTGAGGGATTTCTGGACCCCATGCGGTGAATGAGCCATAGTGTTGTTCATACGTCTTTTTTTTTTTTTTTTTTTTGAGGTAGGGTCTCACTCTAGCTGAGGCTGACCTGGAATTCACTGCGTATTCTCAGGATGGCCCTGAACTCATGGTAATCCTCCTACCTCTGCCTCCTGAGTGCTGGGTTTAAACACGTGCGCCACCACGCCCGGCTTTGTTCATACGTCTTTTGAATGTGTCATCTATGGAACATGACAGGTAAGCAGGATTCCAAATCCAAGGAAGGAAAAGAGATGCCACTGGATGACATGTAGATGCCCTTGGCATGGTGAGCGTGAACGATGAACACAGCCAAGGCGATGCCCATTTTAAGGGCAGACTGCCCAGCTCTCAGGGGACAGCCGGGGAGGAACACACACTCAGCATCTCCGGAAGACAGTGGGTGCTTGGTGCATTTCTGTGGAGTGAGGGCATGGATAAGGATTCTCCAGAAACACCAGGATGCTGGAGGCTTGGCTGGATGACTTCCGGTCAAGTTCACCAGGAGGGTGAGGGGACGGCTGGCTCTTTCTGAGGAAATCTCTCCCCTTCCAGTGAGGTGTATTGTACTGAGCAGTTTGCCAAACTTAAACTGTGTCCATGTTAAAGAGGAAAGAGGCCTGTAGCACATTCCTTTGGGGAATGGAAACTATTTATTTTGTTTGTTTCTAATGGAGAGGGTTTGCTCTAAAATCTCACTGTGAGGTCTGAGAATCTGGGTTGAGGACTCCAGGCAGCCAGGGGGAGAGAAGAGACAGGGAGAGGAGAGACTTCCAGACCTTACACGATGACGGACACAGCAGGTGGGGCATAAATAAACTGTAGTTCCTAAAGTCACACCAAGAATGCACAGTTAACCCAATACTCTATGAATAAGTGTTTTTGTTAACTCTTTTTATTATTATTGTTTTTGAGGCAAGTGAAACAGACTGACCTTTCTTTCTTTGTTTGTTTTTCAATTAGGGTCTCACTCTAGCCCAGGCTGACCTGGAATTCACTATATAGTCTCAGGATGGCCTTGAACTCACAGAGGTACTCCTACCTCTGCCTCCTGAATGCTGGGATTAAAGGCGTGCGCCACCATGCCCAGCCAAGAATGACCTTTTGTTATGAGAGAGAACTAGAGAGAGAGAGAGAGAGAGAGAGAGAGATAGGGACAGAATTAGCATGCCAGGTCTCCAGCGTGTGCCACCTTATGTGCAAGTGTGACCTTGCATATGCGTCACCTTGTGTGTCTGGCTTACGTGAGGAGGTGAACATGGGTCCTTGGGTGTCACAGGCAAGCACCTTAACCACTAAGCCATCTCTCCAGCTCATAACTCTTTATTATTTACAAAAACAAATGATTGCTTTTCATTTTCAAATTAACCCCCACACTAACAGCCCAGCACACCAACCGCAACATCATTGGGTGGTATGAGGATAGCTGTTTGTTTGTTTATTATTTCTCTCCCTGCTACTCAGAAAACAAAACAAAACTGCCAGGCTGGTGGCAGGCCTTCCTTCTAGGAGGACTGGGGAAGGGCAAAAATGCAAATGACCCAGAGATAACAAGTGATGAGATTTGGGGAATGGCTCGGATTTCCCAACATGAAAAACATCAGTTCTACTTCTCTGCTGGTCTCCCTCGAAGGCTTATTTTATAATAGAATTTATTTCGGAAGGGTGGGCCTGGTCTCCTAACGAGATGAGTGCACAGCCTCAAGGTTAGCACGGGTGGCGTAAATAAGAAGGAGAACGCATCCATCTCCAAGCTCCCAAGCCTGTAATAAGACACCGGTGCATTCTGTAATATATGGCCTCTTTTTATTTTCAGCAGAGAGCAGTGTGTTCAGGGTCTTCGAAATATTGTTTGATTGCTTCGCAGAAACTAATCAATAACACACAGGTAAAGTTTTCTGCAAGCACATAAATCCTAGCCTGGGGAGACCAGCTGTTGTAAGAGCCTTGGAATGGTTCCAGTTTCCAGCTAGGGAGTCTTGAGGAAATGATTCTGAATGTGAGGCTTTGTTTGGATTTCAATGGAACATAATCGGGTGACATCTGGTCCCCCACCTTGTGCTGGCTTGGCCACACTTCATCCACCATGGCTCTGGGCACCTCCTGCAGAGCTTCCTGTGAGTGCCAAGCACCAGCGCCCTGCCCGTCACCAGCTGCCAGTCAGTTTTTCACAGTGGGGGACAAAAAGAGAACTTGGGCCTTGATGATGCCTGCTGAGAATTACTCATAAAAATGATCTTAAAATGCAATTTGGGTCCCAGTGCCTCACACGTTACTGGGCAGCAGACAAAAGGGAATGACAAAAATAACGCTGAGGGGAGGAAGACTGGTCAGAAGAGAATAAGGACAAGCATTAGAAATCACCCGTGCGGTGCACAAGGAGACGGAGGGCGGCAGAAGGGGCGAAGGAAGGAATGAATAAAGGGTGATAATAAACGCACACACAGACAGACGTGTTCCCATGCTCATGCCAGCAAGTGCTTGGCATTTTACTACGTGACGTTCGTAGGTCCGTCTTCTAACCTAGGAACAGTGGATGGTGTAAGAACGGTGTGAAAGGCATGCATTTCTCCGAGCAACGTTTTGAAGTAATTTGACCTCATTATCAAGGGCCCCAAATCCTTTTCCAAGATCTGTAATTCAATTTCTGGGAATCTATGCTAAAGAAATAATCATCACATCTTCCCTCAGCTGAGAAAGTAAAGACATTTGCCCCAAGCTATTTATAGTGGCACAATTATTAAAAACAAGCTTAATGACATATAATCAGGGAATGGTTTGAAATTATGCTATATCTACTTATTGGAATATTACACAGCCACTAAGAAATATTAAGGAAGTACTTATATTTTGACATTAAAGGATATTTACATGGACATGGTGAGTTTTCTCAATCATGCTTGTAAAACAGTTTGAAATGAATACATTACAGCGTGAATAACAACCCTCTTTGTCTAATGGCCATGAGCCATTCTTCTTGTTTCCATATTTTTAAAGACATTTTTATTTGCTAGGAGAGAGAAAGCATGAGAATTGGTGTACCAGAGATTCTTGCTGCTGCAAACAAACTCCAGACATTTGAGCCACTTGAGCATCTGACTTTACATGGGTCTGGGGAACCAAACCTGAGCAGGCAGGCTTTGCAAGCAAGTGCCTTGACTGCTGAGCCATCACCCCAGGCCCACTTTTCTATTTTTTGAGCTATTCTTCACTAAGCATGTATTGCATCATTATCATCATCATCATCATTGATAAATTTAAAAACTCAAAGAACACATTAAAAGAAATGCAGCTTGTGCATAGTGGCATCTAGAACAGAGCATTTTTTTTTATTTTTTTTATTTTTTTTATTTTTTATTTTATTTGTTTTTATTTTATTTTTTTCTCCATTTTTATTAATATTTTCCATGATAACAAAAAAAAAATCCCATGGTATTACCCTCCCCCCTTTCCCCTTTGAAATTCCATTTTTAAGGAAACAAATGTGAGGAAGCAGAGAAGGGCTTATAATGTTCATTGAGGAAATGTAAGAGAAAGGTTCTAGAATTGGAAATAAGGGTGAGGAGAGGGGAGTTGTTTAAACAGAAGAAGGAAAAGGAACAGGAGGAGGACGACGACGAAGAAGAGGAGGACAGGAGGCCAAGGGGAGGAGGAGGAGGACAACGTACTCGGATAGAGAAACAAAAAGGAAAACTATCGAGTAAAAGCGGTGGGACTGAGTATCAGATCTCTTTTGCTTTACTGAGGGCTCATTTAAAAACAGTTGGTCACCATACTAATACTAAGATAAGGTAAGATGAGTTACAACACGGAAAAGCCCAAGACGGCATGGCAGAGGGAAACTGACGCACTCATGATTTACATACAGTCACGGCTCTCAGAGTGGTTCAGAGTTTTCAGTGGGTCTGCTGGGACAGAAGGCCCCAATACATAGTCCTGTGGCTTTTTTCTGCCAAACCAATGATTAGCCTTTTGCTTACTTCTGATGTCACCTTTGTGAGCAATATTTCAGGCAAGCCATGCAGATTTGTTCGAGAAGGAAAGTCGGCCACATGTTTGGGCAGAAAAGTGTAAACTGTTTGACTCTCATCTGTGGTCCTCTTGCAATGTTTTCTTATTCCTGGATTCCCACTCCCCCAACCCCCTGGGGTATTTTAGTGGTGACTTTATTTATTTATTATATGCCTTTCTAACAGCATCCATTTGCTAGATCATAACCTTAAGAAAAAATGCTCATTTTTTCCCCCAGTTTGCTCGTGATATATTTTGACTCCCTCTACCTTTCCCTAACCCTGTGTAAGATCCCTTCAACCTTTCTAGAAATTTGGAGGCATCTCTGCTTCTTAAAACCCAAGCATTTTCCCGTAGTGAGTTAGCAGGCTTCTTGGCAACAGTTTCCTTCATTTTAAGGTAATGGCTTCTCAGAAGTTCTTTCTTTTTTTTTTTTTTCCTCTTTGTTCTCCATTTTCTATGCCGCTTTAAAACATGATGAGATCAAATTGGGTAGCTCCTGCCTTCCAGCTGCACCGCACACACAAGGGCAGGGGGCTGTGGGTACTTTAGAATTTCTCCCACAGCAAAACATTCTTGTTACCTCTTATTTGCAGATGGAGACTTCAATTTTCCAAGAGGAAAAAGAAAGTACCTTGACGATGACGTCACCCTCCTGAAGAAGCATGGGCTATTTGATATTTCTTATGCTTGTTTGGAATGTGTAAGCCATTTTCCCTTTCCCTGTACAGTTTAAATTTGAAAGTGGATTTCTTCTAGAGATGCTTTTGCTCTAAGCGAATCAGGAAGACCCTTCCTCTTGCAAATTCTTGGGCTGCCTTCTTGTACCTATGTGACCCAGCATCCAGTCCCCTGCAGGGACTGCGGGACAGCTTCTTTGCATCAGGACCGGGAATGCATCATCCCATTCCATTTTTCCACAGAGAGATGAGTTGGAGGCTCTCTCTCATAACTCAACCATTTTCTGAAAGATTGCCATCAAAAGAAACCAAACCCCAGAGTCTAGTGGTTATAAACTAACTTGAATTGAAGGCCCCAAAAGCAAGAAGGGAAGTTTACCTCACTGCAATGTCAGAGTGGGTGGTGTCCAGGTGTCCTTAGCTAGATTGCTTTTCTTCCTATAAGCAGCTGGGTGTAGCTTGGGAGTGATTTCCTTCCTTTGATCCCAGGGCCTTGTGCATGCTGGGCAAGTGCTCTACCACTGAGTGACATGCTCATCGCTAGACTCAAGAACATTTTTGTTTATTTTTATTTATTTATTTGAGAGTGACAGACAGAGAGAGAGAGAAAGAGGCAGAGAGAGGAGAGAGAGAATGGGCACGCCAGGGCCTCCAGCCACTGCAAACGAACTCCAGATGTATGCATCCCCTTGTGCATCTGGCTAACGTGGGTCCTGGGGAATCGTGCCTTGAATCAGGGTCCTTAGGCTTCACAGGGAAGTGCTTAACCGCTAAGCCATCTCTCCAGCCCTCAAGAACACTTTTTAAAAGGTAAGGATTTTGGGGCTGGAGAGATGACTCAGTGGTTAAAGGCACTTGTTTGCAAAGCCTGGTGACCCAGATTTGATTCTCCAGTATCCATGCAAAGCCAGTTGCACAGAGTGGCACATGCCTCATTTGTAGCAACAGGAGGTTCTTGAGAAGAGAAATGTTTAAACAAAGGTCCTGCAGAAGGGTATGGTTGAAAATGGAAGATAATTTAATGCTAATAATGGCTAAGAAGGAATCTCTATGGCGCGATCATGTGAATTCAGCTACACTGAGTGAGTACAGAGATTAATCCACCCCATGATTGGAGCCATAATGTGCTCATAGTTGTTCACAATTCCCAGAGGCTGAGTGAACAGGCTCATATGCATCTGTTCAGCCTCACTTCTTCCTCTCCCAAATGAAAGTCCAAACAAGGTGGGAGACTTGTCTTTATGTTATTGAAGAGAAAACTTGGGAGCACCTTCTCTAGCACTTACGTAGAAATGCTTCCTTCTAGTGGGAACGGCCTGGCTCTTGTCTTCAGAAGAACTTCAACACGAATACTATTGATAGTCCAGGTCGAGTTAGCTGGCACTAAGCATCAACATAGTTTTTCTCATTCATTCTTGGTTTCTTTATCGGTTAAATGGGGATAATAATATTGTCCTTACAGGATTGTCATGAAGATTAACTTACATAAACCCAACTGTAACAGACATTCAATGATTATTAATTTCCTTTCTCCCTTTTCTTTGTTCTTTTAAAATTCCAATTAGAAAAAGCAAAACTATTGCACATTCATATAGGTGGGCTGGTTGGGAGAGATGAAGACAGGGGTGATAGCCTCTCTTTAAAGTACCTTCTTTGAGCTAGGGAGATTGCTCAGTGGGCAAAATTCCTTTCATGTAATTATGAGGACCTGAGTTCAGATCCTCAGCACTTACAGAAAATGGCCTGGTGTTAGGGTTTGAACCTGTAACAACAGAACTGAGGAAGTATGGATAAAGAATCCGAGAGGCTCACTGGCTAGTTATTCTACCCAAGATCACTGAGTTGTGGGATCAGCAAGAGCTCCTGTCTCAAAGAATAAGATGCAGAGTGATAGAGAAAAACCTCCAATGTAGACCTCGGGCTTCCACACACAGAACGCACGCCTGCACCCACATACATGTGTCCCCATGCACATAAAATCATGTATGCCGCACCCACACATATACATGCAAAAATTGATGAATAAGGTAAATGCTTTCAGAATCAACACCATCTTTCATGGACATTCCTAGGCTCAAGAAAAAGCTAGAGTGCATGAAGACTTTGTCTTGGTCTAATGACTGGGGTTGCATGTCCAAGTGTGGGAAGAGGAGCCTGGCTTATAGCTCCATGTGTCCACAACACTTGGAATAGTATCCAGAACATTAAAGACAACCCAAAATGCAAAAAGCCACTATGTTAGCAAGTTAAAGCATCTGGCTGAGACCTCAGTTTCAGAAGCTCTTCAAGGTGTTGGGGAGATGGCTCAGCAGTTCAGGGTGCTTGCTTGCAAAGCCTGCTGGCTGGGGTTCAATTCCCTAGTTACCCATGAAAGCCAAATGCCTAAAGTGGCACAAGCATCTGGCATACACACACACACACACACACACACACACACACACACACACATCACATGCAAATAAACAGTTTTCTAAAAAATAAAAAGCTCTTCAAGACCTGGACCAAATAACATTACACATGGCCATTTTATTGCTTTGCTGAGCTATATGGAGCTGGAAATATTGTGAGAAACAAAAAAACCAAAACCCCAACCCCACCCAAAGTCAATAAAAATAGTTAAAGTTTAAGAAAACAGGAATGACTTCTGAAAAATGTAAATCCTAAACTATCATAAATAGTTCAAGCCTATAGACACACAGAGAGACTCGTGTTTCCGTGGAAAACATCAGATTTACAAGATTTTGAGTTGGATGATTTTGAGCACTCAGGAGGTCGAGGTAGGAGGTTTGCTCTGAGTTTGGGACCAGCCTGGAATGACAGAGTGAGTTGCAGGTTGACCTGGGCTCTATCGAGTGAGACCCTACCTTGAAAAAAAAGAAACAAATAAACAAAAAAAGAATTTGTAAGTGAAGTTATACTCAATGGAAATATCTGAAATCATCCTGAGTAGAAAACAATGCCTTCCAAGCATCATTTAATTTTAGCAATTTTTGTGTCACTGATTCCATAACGAATGAGACCCCTGGCTTGGGGAGTGCTCTCTGAAAGCCAGGAGGCGTGGACCAAGGCAGGGGGTGGCTGTCTGGATAGCTTTGCAATTGAGGTTGTGACTTCAGCAGAACTGACACAGAGGCTTTGACACAAGTTTTTTCAGAAAGAGCTTTTCCTGAGCAAGCCACGGGATGTCTCAGATACGTAGGTTCTATTTGCCTAGCTGGATGCTTTTAGTGCAGATGAGACCACAGGCTGAAATGTTTCCAAAGCCAATTATAAGATTTAAGATTTCCAGCCCACTTCTTCTTCTCACTGTCCTAAGGTCAGAAAAGGGAAATGAGAAATATCTTAATTTTCCATTCTACCTCTGACATTTTTACAAGAGTTTATAGTCAGAGAAAATAAATAGTTCCCAGATAATTTTGTTCTTTTCTTTTAAAAATGACATAAAATTCCCCCCACCCTTTTTTTTTTGGATATTGCAATATACACAGAGCACTGAACAAACAAGAGAAGAATCTGGCAACCCTGCCAGTGAAATGAGGGGTTTTGTAGTAGTGGATTATCTTAGCAGGATTCCTTTCCTATTGTTTTCTGCTATAACTCTTCCATTTTTCCTATTGTATTTTCGCTATAACTCTTCCATTTTGATCTGCTTGGTATGCATGGAAGGTTTTGTTTTGATGCAGAGTTTGATAATGGGAAAAATGAGAAAATAACTGTGTAAGGAAAATGTCTGGATATATCAAAGTGAAATTTGTTGATAGCAAATGAAAATACACTGTGTGAAGAGTGCTTATCATTGAAACATCTCTATCACACCTTCTAAGGCTCAGGGTCCATTGTGGGACAGGTGGGGGAAAGAATGTAAGAGCCAAAGGAGGGGTAAGACTCTTTACAATGCACTCTTCTAGACAAAAAATGGCCTGGATATCCATAACTTTGCTGTTCCTGGCACTAGCCACACAATACCATCATAATAGTAGGAAAAGATGATGACATCAAAATAAAAGAGAGACTGAAAAGAAAAAAAAAGAGAGACTGATTGAGAGGGGGAGGGGATATTGTGGTTTATTGTCTATAATTATGGAAGTTGTCAATTAAAAAAAGTTAAAAAAGAAAAAGAAAAGAAGCCAGGCATGGTGGCACATGCCTTTAACCCCAGCACTCGGGAGACAGAGGTAGGAAGATCACCATGAATTCGAGGACACCTTGAGACTACATAGTGAATCCATGTCAGCCTGGGCTAGAGTTGAGACCCTACCTGGAAAAATCAAAAGAAAAGAAAAAAACAGAAAATACACTGTGTGTGTTTAAGGTGTCAGTAGATCAAGTATGTAATAAAATAGTATCCTCAGAGATAAGCATATGAGAAGAACCAAATAAAGCTGTAGGAATAAAAAAATGGGGTGATTTAAAAGGTATTGTCCACACTGTCTATCTTCTATTAAAATATCTTAGCTTCCTTAGGTTTTTCATAGCCTCTACTTCCTAGTTACTCATTTTCATCTGTATACTAAATGGACATAAAACTGCCTATAGTGGAAAGCTTATTTCTTTTTACTTACTTTATTTGTAACACTTTATTATGTCCAAATTTTATTTAAATCAAGTTTTAAATATTTTATTTTGAGAGAGAGAGAGAGGAGGAGAAGAGAGAATGGATGCACCAGAGCCTCTAACCACTGCAAATGAACTCCAGATGCATGTGCCACCTTGTGCACCAAGCTTACGTGGGTACTAGGGAATTGAACCCAGGTCCTTAGGCTTTGCAGGCAAGTGCCTTAACTACTAAGCCATATCTCTAGCCCAGTATTTTGTTTTTGAGATAGGACCTTACTTTAGCCCAGGCTGGCCTCAAACTCATGGAGATATCTCAGTCACCAAACTGCTGAGATTACAGATGTGAACCACCACATCTGGCTTCATGTCCTAAATTCTTTTTTAAAATTATGATTAAAGACTTTATTGTGTCAACATCTTGCATATTGGTCTTATTACCATCGGGTTATACTCTTATGTTTCCTCTCCTCCACTTGCATTCCACTGAGGGCCCTCCTCAGCGGGGTTATTGGTATTCACTGTGGGGTCATGTCCTAAATAAATTCTTAATTGTTTTATAATTGGTGTTCCCTATACCAAGCTTGGATATTTGCTTCATAAAACATTATTATAAATTTGTTCAAAAGTCTAAGCCACCACAAATAAAAGATGATTCTAAAACTACAATAATGAGAAATGCCAAATAGCATGTTAGCTATCTCAGCAGGGCAAAAGACAGCACATTCTCCAACTATTTTTTAATGTTTTTAAAGATTAATGACTTGTATCAAAGCAGACTATCTCAGAAATAAGATACAGCAACTGGGTTTAAAGAATCATAAAATCTTTGGGAAAGGATTAGAATTTAGTATCACACCCACAAAAGTAAATACAGAAATTTCTATAAGCCAGGTGGTCCTATTTATTAAAATTTTTTGAAATTTCACAAAGGGCATAAACTTTCCAGAAAAATCTACCTAGGCACACACTCAC
Source organism: Dipus sagitta (assembly GCA_036346955.1). Lineage (NCBI taxonomy): Eukaryota > Metazoa > Chordata > Mammalia > Rodentia > Dipodidae > Dipus > Dipus sagitta. Next base: position 118,243,788 of record CM070778.1, on the reverse strand, counting down.
ATACATACCTTCATTCATCATTTATGTGCCCATGGACACTGTGGGTGACCTTGTATTACAGACTGAATTGTGTTTCCCAAAACTCATAGGTTGAAATCCTAAGCCCCACTACGGATGCATTTAGAAATAAACCCTTTAAATAGTTAATTAAGATTAAATGAGGTCATAGGGTGGTAACTAACCTTCTGAAAAGAGATTACCAGAGATACGTTGTTCACAAAGCTGTACGAAGGCACAGTAAGTCCTAGACATTTTAAAGCTGAGTAGAGAGTCCTCAGGAGGAAGGAGACCTGCCGAGGATTTGTGTGCTCGTCAGCTTTACGTTACTGTGAGCAATGCCTAAGAGAAATCACCTTAAGGAGAAAAAAGGTTTATCTTGGCTCCTTGTTGCAGGAGTGTCAGTCTACGGTTGGTGCTTCTGCTGCATTGGGGCCTTTGTGGTGGAAGTGGAACATGATGGTGGAAAATATGTGGTAGGAAAAATGCTTCTTGCAAGACAGCTGAGAAGTTCGGAAAGAGAAAGAAGGGGCCTGGGAACCCCTTTCCTCTTAAAGGGCACACTCCCAATGACCTAACTTCCCTCCACGAACACTCCCCAACTGTTCTGCCACTTCTCACTGGTATTACAGGCTAGCAACCAAGCCTACATGAGCTTTTGAGGAACACTTCAAATCCAAACCATATCAATTTAATCTTGACTACTGGCCTCCACAGCTATGAGAAAAAAATGTCAGTTGATAGCATCCTATTTGTGATATTTTGTTAGGGTGGCATTGATGGAATAATATACCCAAGACTGAAAGAGCCATTTTCATACACAGAATGAAGTGTGATTAGATTTGCTATTGCTCACAGAAAACTACTGCGTATCCATGTGTGAGCTATTCTGGGTCATAAAGCAATTGAAGGGCTATTTTGTGCAGTCACATGAGCCAATCATGAAATCGGAGATGGCGAGAGTAGGAAATGACTACCTTTCAGTACCTCACAAGGCATCATAAACCCAGCACTATCTTCCCTTAGAAAGCAAAGTAAACAAACAAAAATAAAAATTCTTCACTACAGCTAAAATTGTATATATAGAAGTAAACAGCTTAAACTGAAAAACTAAGTCAAGTAAGAATTAGCCATTGCTCAAAATGGGCCCAAGACTCAAAAAGAATAGGGAAAAGTGGAGAAATGCTCCCAAGAGCTTCTGCTTCAGTCTGCATTTAGAATTCAAGCCTGACAGACTCATCGCCAGGATGGACAGGACTTGGTCTCATGACAGGTCTAACTGCTGATGTGCCTACAGGAAGGTTGCTATCAAATAACTTAAGTTGTTTCAAATTTCCCATCATCCCTCTGGAAATCCCACTTAGGTTGAAATTCTCACCTGCACATGGATCACCTTAGATGTCACTCCCTGTGCCACTGCAGACTACAGAAAGCTTTAGTCCAAGTCTGGACCTGTGTGCGTGCAAGCATCTTTGATGTTATGTCACATGGTAAGGTGGCTTCCTTTCCTTCCACATTTCCCTGGCTTTTCAGTAATGACTAGGCCTTTTATTATTATCCTTGCTTACTGCCTCCTATCCCAGTAGACCCAGGCGAGGCCAGAGCCCATTGCTTCCACATAACATTTTCTCCCTGTGCAAGTCTTTGAAGAGGAGCAAGGTCAGTGGGAATGGAGTTCAAAGCACTCCCTGATGGTTAGGAAGTAAACGAAGACTACAAAAAGGGAAAGGGTCAGTCTTTGATGAGTGGAAAAATTCAAGAGTTTCTGCTGCCAGCACAGTCTTCCATACTGAGCAGCAGGGAGGAGAGTTGCTAGGTACCCTTAGCAACCCATGAGATTTCATGGCAACAAGGGACCAAGAAATTCAGGAGAAGGGACTTAACCTTGTTGGAGAAATTCGTGTTGTGTTTTAAGAATCTGAAAATAGTTTGAAATGGTTCCTTGAATTATGCACCCTGAAAGAGTTTGATAATGATTTTCCTCCCTCTGCTGAAACATTTAGGTTTTTTAGTTTATTTTATTTTTACTTGAGACAAAGACAGAGAGGGAGAGGGAAAGAGAGACAGAATGGGTGCACCAGGGCCTCTAGGCACTGCAAATGAACTCCAGATGCATGCACCAGCTTGTGCATCTGGTTCACGTGGGACCTGGAGAATTGAACCTGGGTCCTCAGGCTCTGCAGGCAAGCACTTTCACTGCTAAGCCATCTCTCCAGCCCACACTTAGGTTTTTACTGCAAATATTAAGGACTTCATGGAATAACTACACATTGTTGATCGACATCAGTTCACATCTACATGAGCTGGCAGCAATCTGTTCACATGCATTAGTGAAGTAGTAATGAGTTAATGGTGGCAGAAATATGGAATTAACTTCCCTATGTGACTATGTTGAAGGTCCATTAACCAGAGGATGTATCCCATGATCCTGACTTAAAATCTGGAAAGCAGTCTCACAGAATAATGCTGAGGTAAATAAATGTTGGTGAATGTAGTTTTCTTAGAATGATATTGAGTGTATTTTGGGTAAAATGGGCCTTGCAGGGGGAAGACCAGAACCCAATGCCACTATTTCTGTAAGAAAATTGTGCTGAGTTCTTAGTTTTCACTGACCCCAAAAAATTAAGGCTGTGGAATATGGTCCTATTCAATACTTGGAGAATGCCTATGTGTGACAGACAAATACTAAGATTTTTTTTAATGGATCCTATGGTTTTCGTATTCATACCCTTGAGAATGAGCTGCCTGCTCACATAGTGCTAACCTACAGTAATCACTGATAGATTGATGGGATGTTCCTTCTACAACTGAAACAGATAAGATTATGAGCTCTGTTTTGTTCTGCTGGCTTCGATAAAGCAAGATGCCCTGTTGGGGAGGACCACACAGATAAGAACCAAGACCAACAGACCATGGAGGAATGAATCTGTCAACACCCAGGTACCTGAGAAGCGGATCTTCCCCAGTCTTTCAGATGAGATCACTAGAGCTACCACTGTGTTTATACCTTGAGAGGCCCTATGGCATAGGATCTAGTTCAACTAAGGCATCTTAAACTTTTTCTACCTTTTAAAAAACTTTATTTACTTACTTGACAGAGAGAGAGAGAGAGAGATAGGTAGATAGAAAGAATGGGTACACCAAAGCCTCTATCCACTACAAACAAGCTCCAGATGCACATGCCACTTTGTGCATCTGTCTGTATGTGGGTCCTGGGAATTAAACCTGGGTCCTTTGGCTTTGATGGCAAGTGCCTTAACTGCTAAGTCATCTCTCCAGACCCTTCTCTACCTTCCTACCTAGAAAATTTTACATGATCCAAGGTATGTAGTATGGAAAATAGGTATATGTTTCCTGAAAATAAATCATAAAGTTTATTTTAAAACATTCTTTGTTATACATATATTTTGACCACTTATTAAAGGTAAAAGCAATTTGCATACCAATGAAGTGAATGTATTTAATTTTACATAAAAAAATTAAATCATGGCTAAATCATTAATACAGTAGGGCATAGAATATCATCAACACTTTACAGAGTTGAACAATGTTTTGAATTGTTAACTATTTTGAGGCACAATCTTACTAAGGCTATTTAAGAAAAGGAAGGAGACTATGGGGAGGAGAAACAGGAGAGGGAAATGGGGGGTATGATCACCTTCTTCACGATATACTTGACAAAAAAGATTATAAAATCCACTGCTTTGTACAATCAATATGCACTATTAAATATTTTCATAAAGAAAACATATATGGGGCTGGAGATATGGCTTAGCAGCTAAGGTTCTTACCTACAAAGCCTAAGGACCCAGGTTCAATTCCCCCTGGACCCACGTAAGCCAGATGCACAAGGTGGCCCATGCGTCTGGTGTTCATTTGCAGAGGCTGAAGGCCCTGGTGTGCCCATTCTCTCTCTCTCGTGTGCTATCTATCTACCTATCTATTATCTATCTATCTACCCGCTTCTTTCTCTCAAAAAAATAAAAATAAAAACAAAATTGCAAAAAAGAAAACATATATGTCAGTTTCTTAGGGCTGTGTATGGTTTAAACATATCCTCCAAAATACATCCTAAAATTTAATTACTATTTTAACAACTTTAATAGCTGGGGCTTTTCGGAAGAAATCAGATTCTGGGGATTTTGCCTGCCCTCAAAATTGGATTACTTGCTAATTTGTTATGTCCAGGGTGTGGGGCTTTTCTCTGGAGTGTTCAGATAAAAGGAAGAACTCAGGCAAGTTCTCCTCTGGCCTGGGGCATGCTTTCTTGCCTCTTCCTCCAGGCCAGGATGCAGAACCCAGGCCTCCTGGAGGGTGCTGGCAGACTTGCCGTGTAGCAGCCTCTCTCCAGCTCCAGCTCCTCTGGGCGTGTCTTATTTCACCACACCCTTTGCATAGAGAGATGACATTTGTCCCCACCTAGGTTATCCAAGCACCCCTAAAACCTTTAATGTAACACTATGTTTTTGCCATATAAGTTAATACACCTTCTTTTGCCATAATAGGTTACATTCATAGGTTCTGGAGATTAACATGTGGATACATTTTTTAAATAAATGTTTACATTTCAATATAAACCACTCATAGGAAGTCTTTTAAGATTAAAATACCCTGTTTGGTATTTTGAGTCCATGTTCAAACCAGAGTACTTAGCATTACAATATTTAAACCAGAAAAAATCATGCAATTCTTTGACAGATAGAAGACAGAAGATAGGAGTAGAAGGACAGAAAGACAACCTTACTCCACAGCCAACTGCGGTAGGGGAAGAAGACACAGGCAGGTAACGGTTATTGGTCTGTGAGTACGGAGCTCTCAGAGTGCCGGGCGGGGCAGGGGACTGCTGGATTTCAGCTAGCTGGGCTGCTGATGGGATGTGCTTTGTCCTGGACAGCCACAGTGCTGCTCTCTCCTTTTTCTTTTTTTCCCCTCCCCTCTTTTCTTTTTCCTCTGCACATGACAGAGCACGTGCGAGAGAGAAGCAGAGGGAGAGAGAGAGAGAGAGAGAATTGGCACAACAGGGCCTCAGCAACTGCACTCGAACTCAAGATACTTACGCCACCTAGTGGGCATGTGTGACCTTGCACTTGCCTCACGTTGTGCATCTGGCTAATGTGGGATCTGGAGAGTAGAACATGGGTCCTTAGGCTTTGCAGGCAAGTGCCTTAACCACTAAGCCATCTCTCCGGCCTCTTTTTCTTCTTTTTTTTCTTTTCTTTCTTCAACTTGGAAGAACTTCAAATCCAGCCTTGTACCCACATCAGTGTCAATAAACAACTGGTTTTTCCATCAGTATGATACACACAGCATACTGAGAAAACAGCTTCATGCCACTCTTTTGTCCTCTGAGAAGGTGAAATGCACTAAGCAAAACTCAACTTCAGGACTAGAGAGACAGTTCAGCAGTTAAAGGTGTTTGCTTACAAAAGTTGACAGCCCAGGGTTCAATTCCCCAGTGCCCACATAAAGCCAGATATACAAAGTGATGCATACATCTGGAGTTCATTTGCAGTAGCAAGAGACCCTGGAATGCTCATTGTCTGTCACTCTTTCTCCTCACAAATAAATAAAAAAAATATTTTTTAAATTGATTTCATTCCTGGAAGGGTTTCTTGGATGTCCTAGAGCTATGGTCATTAATACCTAGTGTGGAAACACTGTAAAAATGGCAATGTGGTGATAAATAATCAAATTACTTTGTGGTAAAGCTTACTTTAATTTTTAACATGCTCACTCCATATAATTACATATTTTCTATTTTTAAGTAACACTAAAAGCCCCTCTTACAGACCCAAATTAAACATAAGTGGGGGTTGGCTATTCCATTTTCCCTTAAAGGAGGAATCTGCCCCACATGCTGTCCGTATTAAACGATAGGTTATTCTATTTCACATTTGTTTTGGCAAGCTTAAATTTGTATACAGTGGCACAGTTTCAGATCTACTATGTTCTTGACATTCACTCTGCCTCTGAATCTCCTGAGTAACTTAAAAAAAAAAGAACTAGTTGCTTATAGCTGACATTGAGTAGGAAGGGAAGGAGGAAGTATATCTATTTTTTGCCTTATTCAACTCACATGGCTTGACTGCTACCTCAGGGATGAGCTGGCCCTGCACAAGACAAGGCTGCTCGGTGGGTGGGAGGTGCCCGCCCTTTTGATTTTCATCAATGATCTGCCCTCTTCAGCAGTTACCCAGAAAAGCTATCCTCTGAGGGTGGTGGGAGGTGTGGATCTCCTCCCATCTCACTCCACAAAACCAGCCAGGCCTGACAAGTAACTGAGCGATGGTCTTTAAAGAAACAAGCTGTAGCTGGTATCTATAATTACAGCCTAAATTTCAGGGTATTGGAGACAGCCTCCAAGACATAACTGCATTCAGAACTTTGTGAGGAAATACGGTCTCTATATGCCAATGGGATGTGCTCTCTGCAGAGACGCCAACCCCGACTCTCTTTCCATAAAGCCACATAAGAAATATGAACATTATGAATATTGATATATGCTATGCTGGCTTTGAATTTTCCTGCCTGTGCTGGTGTATGCCGGCAGCACATTTATCCCCTTCTGGAACAGTATTAGGTCCATAGATATTGTTTTCAAGGTTCATACAAACTCCATTGACTGTCACTAGCTGAAGGTACTCCCAGGAGACTATTAAAGGATACTTCTGAGACAGATGTTGGTGCTCAGTGCACTAGTGGTGGGACCCAGTGGGCATTACTAGCAACTTTATTTGGGAGGAAGAAAGAATCTGTGGTCAATGTTCAGAGACGCTCTTTCATTTTTTGTAAGAAAGGGAAAATGGATCACAGAAAGATCCAGAACTCTTGAATCAGATCCACCTAGGCTCAAATCTGGGACCTACCATTTCTTGGCAGTTTTGCAAGAGCGAGTGATGTTTGCATGTGCCAGAGAAACTGCCTGCATTTCGATCCTCGTGCTCATTCACCAGCAAGGAGTTCTTAGGTAAGTTTCTCAAGTCCTGAATGTTTCAATTTCTTCACCTATCAAATGAGAATTGCTAGTGAAAAGTTAACTTTACTCAGAGAGAGAGGTAGGCCACTGCCTTATGGGGAGGTACTCTCTAGGCTCTTGGATGGTCTTATTAAATAGGACTAGGCTGGAGAGATGGATTAATGGTTAAAACACTTGCTTGCAAAGCCAAAAGAACCAGGTTCAATTCCCCAGGACTCACGTAAGCCATATGCACAAGGTGACGTACATATCTGGAGTTTGTTTGCAGTGGCTGGAGACCCTGGCACAATTTCTCTCATTCTATCTCTCTATCTGCTTCTTCCTTTCTCTCTCTCTCTCTCTCTCTCTCAAATAAATAAATAAAAATAGAATAGTTTAAAAAATTCATAGGGCTGTTTTTGCCTGTGGATTTTGGCTACCAGATAGACTCATGACATGGCATATGATGGGGCCCTTGGGATGCTGCTACAGCCTGGATCTTCAATGGCCCTCAAAGGTCCATATGTTAAGAGACTGGCATTATTGGAATGTGGTGGAAACCTTGGGAGATGGAGTCTGCATAGAGGAGGCTAGGTCACTGGGGACATGTGCTTGAAGTGGCTATGGAGACTCTGGCCCTTTCGAGGGTGTGTAGGGGGCATAACTGTGTGTGTGCTTGCTTTGGGGGTGGGGGGTCATGGGCAAGCTCCTGCATGGGTAGGCATTAGGACAACTTCAGCTGCCTCTTTAAAAAATCCCATCTACCTCTTTTAAAAAAATTACTGATATTTTTACAAAAAGGTTGCACATATAGACCCCCACCCCAGTGCTCCTGAGGGACTTGCGTGTGTTGTTGGTATTCACTGTGGGGACCAAGAGGCCTCAGTCACTCTCTGCAGGGATGCAGAAAACATGGTTTGTCAGGCTGGTCCCACCCACCCCGAGGCTCTTACAATCTTTCTGGCCCCCTCTTCTGGTGCTCCCTGAGCCGTGGTGGGCAAGATAGAGATCTGTTTTAGTGGTGCTTTCTCTGCAAACTCTGGATCTCTGTTTCTATGACGCCTGAGTGACCACAGTGACTGTTGCCACTTCCCTGGAACTGGTTTTTGGGCTAGCTGTGAGAGCAGTATTTGTGGAAGCACTACCCCTGTAGTGACTTCTCGGCCCTGGCAGATGAGATAGACAGTAGGCTCTCCTCCCTCCTCCAAAAGAATTTTCTTAATATTATTTATTTATTTGAGAGAGAGAGACAGAGAGGGGCATAGAGAGAGATAATGGACACACCAGGGTCTTTAGCCACTGCAAACGAATTCCCGACACATGTGCCACCTTGTGCATCTGGCTTAGGTGGGTACTGGGGAATCAAACTTGAGCCCTTAGGCTTAGCAGGCAAGAGTCCTAACTGCTAAGCCATCTCTCCAGCGTGGCTCTCTCTTCTTGCTGTATCCTTATTCTCGTCTGTGCCACATGTGCCCAGGGTCCCAGCTGCCCCACACCAGCCACAGGGGAACCAGCTCCACCTCTCTTGGAAACAGGCCTGGAGCTTGTCAAGTGGGCTAGACTGGCTGGCCAGAAAACCCCAGGGCATCTACCCGTGTCTGCCTCTTTGGCACTGGAATTATAGACATGTACCACCACGGCTGGCGTTTTTCTCTGGGTTCTGGGCATCAAACTCAGGTCCTCACGTTTGCACAGCAAGGACTTTTTCTGACTGAGCTGCCGCCCTAGCTCCACCTGGCCCTTCCCCTTCTCTTTTGGCTTCCCAGACACCGTAAGGTGAGCATCTTGCCCCACCGTGTTCTTTCTGCCACGACACTCAGCCTGCCTGAAGGCTCAGAAGCAACAGAGCCAACAGACCATGGACTGAGGCCTCTGAATCTGCGGGCCAAAGTAAATGCTCCAGCCTTTGAAGTCCATCATCTCAGGTATTTTGTCAAAGTGACAGAAAGCGGACTAACACAGCCCACCTGTTATCAGTTCTGCCTCTAGAAAACTGGAGACCAACTGTCAGCCCCATGCCAGTGAGTGACTGAGCTGCTCCAACCCCCCGGGGCACCAACGATCAGGTGAGCTCTGCGGCTGGCAACACTCCATGGAGCAAAGACGAGGGTACGCTCACGTGTAGGCCCTGCTGGACTCGGCTCATGTTCCTCACCCACTGGCTGAGGACAGCAGTTTCTCTTCCTTCATGACTGCAACCACGCACACGGCAGCTTTCCGTAAGCCCTTCTAGCCGGTCTTAGAAACTCTGACTGGTGTGCAATTCTGAACTAAGGACTGGTGTCAGAAGTGAAAATGGCCTTTTGTGAACACTGCTCCCTCTGATTTCATAGCTGGCAAGCTGCTGAAGTTCACTGAGAACCTTTGCCCTCCCCTCATATGGTTATCGAGAGGACTATATGCATTTCAAATGGAAGACATACAGAGGAATCCATATACAAATATACATATAATTCCTAAGAACACGTTAGCTATCAATTCACGTACTTCATACACTAACATTTACTAAGCGTCTTTGCATCACTTACAGCGCCAATTTCTATGTGTAATGATTCAAACCATTACATTTAATTCCTAACTAACTCCAGAGAGAAAACAGAAGAAATTTCAGAGGGTTTCAATAATTTCCCTATGGTGAGAATCAACTAATGAGTAGAAGGCAGGACTTGAACCCTCATCTTTGTGAACTGAACACAGGCCCTATATGTCAAAATCCTAGGTTTCTAGCTGTGGTGGTTTGATTCAAGTATCCTCCATAAACTTAGGTGTTCTGGATGCTATGTCTCCAGCTGACGACAATTGGAAATTAAAACCTCCTGGAGGCAGTGTATTTTTGGGGGTGGGCTTATGGATGTTACAGCCAGTTTCCCCTTGCCAGTGTTTGTCACTCTCCCCTGTTGCTATTGTCCACCTTACATTGGCCAGGGGGTGATGTCCACTCTCTGCTCATGCTATCGTTGTACCTACCATCATGGAGCTTCCCCCTCAAGCCTATAAACCAAAATAAACCTACTTTTTTCCTACAAGCTGCTCTTGGTTGGGTGATTTCTACCAGCAATGCGGACCTGACTGCAACAGTAAAGTGGTACCGAGGAGTGGTGTCATTTGCTGCTAGACACCTGACTGTGTGGCTTTGGCCTGTTTGGAGCTGATTTTTTAAAACCTTGGCCTAAGAGACACCTTTCAGTGCTGTAAGTACAGCTTGATGGACTATTCTCGTCAGAGTTGAAAGACCTGAATGCAGTAAGAACTATGGACTGTGAGGTTTGGCTTATGAGGGTGAGAAAGAGCCTTTGCTTGGACTGGGCTGGCCGTTTGTGTGAAAAGCTTGCTGTTATGGCTATGTCTTGAAAAGTTGTGTACGGTTGCATTGTGTAGAAATGGATTGGCGTGAGCAGAGGGATATGGCACAGAAAAAAATCTTTGGGTGAACGGCTGCCCGTTCAGCTGCAATTGAGAGATTACAACCTTTGAGATTGGGCCAGCTGACCTGCACTGGGCCAACAGGAAGAATGGAGACTCTTTTGAAGGGGTCTGAGTGCTCAAGGAGTGTCCTGTTCTTCGAAGTCTGCTTTATTCCCCTTGGATTAACAAATTGGTACCCTACCTGGTATTATGGAGTATAAGAAATGCAAGAAAGAGAGGGTCATTGAGTTTGCAACACAGTCTTGTGTTTTGGAAATGGCCATGGGCAGTGTGAAGCAGGTTTGCTGGATGCCTGCATGGAGATCCCATGGGGCCATGAGGATGAACTGTGGGTTGCAGAGGAGACCCAGTGGGGATACAGGACCATGAGATGTCTGCTAAAGAATGCTGCTGGCCCCAGATAAAGTTTTCCAGGACTGTGAGTAGTCTAGCTGGAGGGGCGGAATTGGAACTCCAGAGGCTTGTTGCTGGTTAGAATTATTGGACTTGGAGATTTGTCACTGACTGGAGTTGTTGGACTTGGAGCTACAGAGTTTGATGTTTTCCCTGGTTGTTTTAAATCTTATATTGGCTGAATATTTCTTTGCTATGCCCAATGCCATCTTTTGCAGTGGGACTGTTTAGTCTGTGCCATTATGGGTTTTGGGGGGATATACTGGTATATATGGCTCAGTTAAAAGATGTTGGACTATGGGGATGTATGAACATCATTGGAATTGATAAAAACTATGGGGACTTTTAAAGTTGGATGAACGCATGGTATTTTACATCATGTATGGTTATCAGTTTATGGGGGACCAGAGGTGGAATGTAGTGGTTTGATTCAGGTGTCCCCCATATGCTTAGGTGTTCTGGATGCTACAGGGCCGCAGCTGATAGCAATTGGAAATTAAAGCCTCCTGGAGGTGGTGGATTGTTGGGGGCGGGCTTATGGGTGTTATAGCCAGTTTCCCCTTGCCAGTGTTTGGCACACTCCCCTGTTGCTATTGTCCACCTTACATTGGCCAGGGGGTGATGTCCACTCTCTGCTCACGCCATTGTTTACCCTGCCATCATGGAGCTTCCCCCTCAAGCCTGTAAACCAAAACAAACCTCTTTTTTCCCCACAAGCTGCTCTTGGTCGGGTGTCCTCTGCCAGCAATGCGAACCTGATTGCCGCACTGGCTGATGGGCTACACTTCCTCACACGATATCCTCTCGAAGGGCTGCACAGACCATATTGCTGTTAGGCATGCAGATTACCTTCGGAACCTCACAACTCAATGAAGGAGAGGAACAGCTCTCAGATTTCCAGGGTTTTTCCTTGCATGATAGAAACCCTCAAATGTTACTAGGGAAGAACCCAGATGAAGAGCCTGACTGGGATGGCTTCACTGGCTGGCAGCAAAGTTGAACACCCTCATCCCAAACTTGTTCATTTCTTTGCAAAGCAATTATCACTGTACAAATGGAGCTTCAAGAGGGGCTGTAAGTTTTCTTGATTGGATTTTATACTGACACATGAAATGAATAAACCTGTTAGCTTCAGAATTAAAGTGTATCAAATTCCATTATGGTATCAATAAAATGAAAGAAGTAATAAATTCAGTGCATGGCCCCTGGGGGGAAAGATTCTAATCACCAGGAAATTCTACACACTCAAAATGCCTGGGTATTGGGAATTCTCTCTCCCCCCACCTCTCTCCTTCCTTCCCATCTCTTATGTATCTCTCTCTCCTCCCTTTTAGCTTCCCCACCTCTTTACCCTTTCTTATTAATACATGCCATTTCAGTACATTTTGCTGCTGTATATAGCAAAATGTGGTATAGACAAAAGGCTGGGCTGACAATGAACCCTTTGGCTCCTCTCCTTGGGTGAATTGTGTCACTTACACATCTTCCCAAGGGCCTGCCTCCTCCGTCAACCCCACAGCTAGCACCTCTTTCCTTCTGCCTTCCTCATGCTATTCATTTCAACCACCTTCCCCTCCCTTCAGTTGCTTAAAAAGTCGGGCTATCTTTTTATTCTTTCACGACACATTTTATACTTAAGAAAATGTGATGCATTCATAGAAATCCTTCAACACTGGACAGTTCTTCAAGTTTCATGCCCCTTGGTTGTGGTGGGAAACTTGTTGCTAGGTTCATCTTTGAGGTGCGTGCTTACCTTGAAAGGAATTAAAGTGGCATCTTGGAAACCCAGTGTGGTCCTTCTCTAGCTTACGTGGATGGGATGGAAAAGGGTTGGTGTACTTCACAATGTTCAAATTCTTAATACTTAGTCAATTCTTCCTCTCATATAAATAATTTTTTTTCTTTTTAAATTCCAGGCTGTGGAAAATGTTCAACATTTTGGTGACTAGCCCACAAAGTCTAAAAGGCTTTGGGAGGTGCACTCCCCTCATGTGCCGTCTAATAGGGGCAATGGTCAGGGGTCTTGAAAGATGCTTATTTAGTGACAGCAAATTTACAGATTTGTTTCTTCTCTCAAGTTTGTTTTATTAGATTAATGGCTGAACATATTTGCTTGATAGTGTGTTTATTCAAATATAACAGCTTCTCCTCAGAGACTGAATATAAGTTTAACTGCCTGGGTAATGCAAAAGACTCTAGTGGGAACAAAAATTATGAGTCTCTGAATCTTAAGTTGTATTTCTGTATGTGTCAAAAACCTTGATTATGTAATGGGTCAAACAACACCCAAAGTCCAGATCCTAGGATTCTTCTGAGGTCCCAACATTTGCCCAGACCACACAGGAATCTCATAGTTATATTAGCTTTCTAGCTTGCTCTTCCATACCTATAGCATCTTGTTTGTGGTGTGTCAAATTAAGGCGCTGGGGAGAAAAGCCTTCTTTTCTTAGCATTATTTTCTGCTAGATTCTTAGCAATAAAATATGTATATTCTTAGCAATGACATTATTAGAGCACACATCCATATAATGCATTTCCCTGTTATGAGAGGCCACTCACTCAATGTGCTATTAATATAGAGAGCCCTTGGGAATATTTCTTGGCCCACAAGGGATCTACATCCTAGACTTAGAAGCTCTTTTTCTTTTAAAATATTTTATATATTTATTTGAGAGAAAGACACACACACACACACACACACACACAGAGAGAGAGAGAGAGAGAGAGAGAGAGAGAGAGAGAATGGGCCCACTAGGGCCTCTAGCCAGCAAATGAACTCCAGAGGTATGCTCCACCTTGTGCATCTGCCTTACTTGGATGCTGTGGAATCGAACCTGGGTCCTTAGGCTTTAAAGGCAAGTGTCTTAACTGCTAAGCCATCTCTCCAGCCCATAGACTTGGAATTTTTCTACAAAGAAAAAAAACTTCACCGCCTTGCTTGGCAATCGAGGAGTTCATGCACTTAACCTTGAGTCAATCCCCCATTTCCAACCACTGCCCTAATGTGAGTTGAATGTAAAATGTCCCCAGTAGTTCATGTGTTTGAATACTTGTTCCCTAAGCTGGTGGTGCTGTTTAGAAAGGTCTGGAGCCCTTAGGGACTGAAGGAAGTGGTTCACTAGAGGCGGGCATTGAGATTTTACAACATAGCTCTACTTCCTACTTGTTCTCTGCTTCCTGCCAGCCACTGTGACCAGCACTGTGACAGAGCGTTCTCACCATGACGGACTCTACCCTCCGGAACTGCAAGCCAAAATAAACTTTTTTTTTCATTTCCGGTCAGGTACTTGTTCACTATAGCAAGAAAGTTACTGATATCCCTGTTAAAAAAACCAGGCTGAGAAAGCCCTTCTGCAGGCCATGTAACTTCGAAACCCCATGCCTTGCCCACCGTGACGACAAAGGAAACTTCCTTGTCTTTTCAATCCTCTTCATGTTGATTTCATCCTTGAATTACTTTCCTCTTCTTTCAGAAATAGACAGTGATTTCCATGTGCGTGCCAGTCTAGTATAATACTGTAACACTTGTTGCTCAGTCCATTTCAGGTATTGTGTATGGTGCAGTCAGGTTCTCATTGCTGGCAGAAATCACCCGACCAAGAGCAGCTTTTGAGAAAAAAGGGTTTATTTTGGCCTACTCGAGGGGAAGCTCCATGATGGCAGGGGAAAATGATGGCATGAGCAGAGGGTGGACAACAACAACAGGAGAGTATGCCAGACACTGGCATGGGGAAACTGGCTATAACATCCACAAGCCCGCCCCCAACAATACACCACCTCCAGGAGGCTTTTAATTTTCAATTGCCATCAGCTGGGGAGACTAGCATTCAGAACACCTAAGTTTATGGGGGACACCTGAATCAAACCTCCACAGTATGTTATCTATTTTTGTATTCTCTTTGCAGAACAGAGAAAACAAACTGATTTCAATTTATAGGCCACATGTTGTGGTTTGAGAGGACCTTTCTGGAGCACTGACTTGAAAGGATTTGTTATTTATTTATTTATTGGAGAGAGAGAGAGAGAGAAAGAGAAAGGGGCAGATAAAGAGAATGGGTACACCAGGACCTTCAGCCACTACAAACAAACTCCAGAAGCATGCGCTACACTGTGCATCTGGCTTAGGTGGGTCCAGGGGAGTCAAGCCTGGGCCCTTACACTTCGTAGACAAGTGCCTTAACTACTAAGAGATCGCCCCAGCCCATGAAAGGATTCTGATATCAAAACCAGACTTGGCAGGGAAGAGTGGAGTGTTGGTTAGTTATGGCTGTGTTGGGAAGAGGAGGAGAGACTTGAGGTATGAATACCAAATATTTTTCCTTCCTGTAGAGGCATGTGCTTGATAATACTTAGTTCAAATTAAGTGAGTATCTGATGGTCACAGCTTCAGAGACTGGCAAGCAGATCACGTATGTTTTTGGCTGGTTCTCCTCCAACTCTGTCCAGAAAATCTTCATCCATTACCTCTTCCTCTTCTCCCATGTGAAAAGCGATTCTTTTTCTTATCGAACTCTCAGTGGTAGTGAGGCAATAGTACAGTACTTCTGAACTGTAGCCAGGCTGACAATAAGAATTCTTTTTCTTCTTAAGTAAGTCACAGTCTCTTTCTTCTACTGTCTTATAGCAAAACCTTGGCAATACCTATGGTAGCATTTGTCCCTAAATAAAATGGACATATTAACTTGGGATAATTTAAAATTGGGTATCTTGAAAGAAGACACATTATTTGGTCAAAGGATTCCTGACATTTTGTAAAAAAGTATCTGGGACACTTCATCTGGCTGTATTTAACTGGCAGAGAAAGATAAGGTTAGAGTTTCAAGCAACAGTATAATTATGGGGAAGTACTTGCCAATTCCAAGACTGCGAAGCCTTTATTTTTTGGGGGCAACTCCTTCTAGTGTTATTTTCACCATTCATTTAGTTTTGCAGATAAATCACTCCAGATGACCCATTCTAAAATTACTTTTATTATCATCGTTTTAAATCATGTTAGATAAACTGAGTATCCTAGATGTAATTCCAATTCTGTTCTCAGTGAGGCATTCCGCATCTGTACGTGTGACTGCAAATGGTCCCACATTATCGATTTCTTGTTTATCAAAGGACTGAAAAGAAGCTGGAGTGAAGATGATTCTAAGAAGAAGGTAATTAATCCACACAAGCTCTGTGGAGTAGTGAAAACACTCTCTTAGCCTTGTTCACAGACCAGCTCAATCTGCCCACAAACTTTATGTAGATCTAGGATGGAAATACTGCTGACAACACCCAATAACTGTAGTGGGCCATCCACCCAGGACATCAGATTGTCACTAGGCTCCGATAGCAGCATCTCACCTCCCTGGGACCACATGTGACCTGCTATAAGAGTAAGGTTCCACAGGGTAAGCACCAGGCTCTCATCAGGGGACACACACTGAGCTATTATGTCCCATAGACCCAATACAAAGGTACATAAGACACTACCACTTGTATGAAAGTGTCTTGTAGCTAGTTAATAGGTGCTAAGTTTTTCTATTTTGTATTATTGCAACTGAAAAAAGTGGTTCATTTTGTATATAGCTGCCACACAGTGACTTAGTACGTGGACTTAGGTTTCTTCCGAGACACTGTAGTAGCTAGGTCATTAATTCTAACAGCACGCCTTTGTGAAAATGACCCGTGACTTGAAGTTTGGTAGAACTGGATGACAACATTGTTGAGCAACTGAAATAAAACTGAAAAACCATCATTTGATTTCTCTTTGAGAAAATAAGTTTTCATATCATTTGCCATCATGCTTTCTGCTACCTGCAGACAAGATTTTTTTTTTTTTTTGCTGAATACACTTCTTAGAGTTCATTGTCTTGATTCTTCTGAACCTAGCTTTGTCTCTTTTCTCTTTCTCCACGTTCTTAAATCCTAGCCTTCCTTTAGAGCTAAATGCAGTTAGAGTATAAAAAAATTTTTTTTTTCTGTGTTGGAGGTAATTTACAGGTTCTCTGTTCAATAACTGATATAAGCAATGGGAAGAAGGGAAGGGCTGTGAGTTCACCTGCATATCCAGGCCACACACTGTGGGTATTATGCAGCTCTTTAGCCTCCAGAGAAGCCATGAACACTGGGAAGCAGAATCATCCTAAGCTTCATGCTGGAGCAGTTCCGGGCTGTAGATCATGCGTCCTGGGAAATGTTAACTCAATGAATGAACGTAGCCCAATGCAGTGTAAGGGTCATGAGATGAGACGTCTTCATCATGCTATCTGTCCTCAGAGCCCAGGACACTGTATGGCACAGAGCAGATGATCCACAATATTGGCCGAGTAGATGGGAGGTGCTATATTTATAGCCAGAGGGATGAATTAAAGACAATAAACAATGTGTGGGATTATCCATTTCACATAATATACCAAAAAATGAAACTCTTGCTTTCTGAAATCAGGCAGATTTAACTTTACGACCATCAGAGTCATGACTTTACCTGTCTGAGCCCTAATTTCCTCAGACATGAAAGCAAAGATGGTACCTGTTCAACCTTCCCCAAGGATATTATGATTGCCTATGTTCCTGCTGAAAATAACATTTCTTCAGAAGGCATAAAAAGAGAATATGGTTCAGAACAGACAAAGCAGTCTTTCAGGAGCGTCCAACCTTTTAATATTGAGACATGACAATGTCATCTACAAGTAGGCTGGGCCACGCCACATTCAAAGCCATCCTGCCTGGGACAGATGCCTACTGCATGCTCCGAGATGGCATGCCGGCTTAGGCTGAGCTGATGCAGACATGTGCTCATTGAGGAGGGTTTTGGTTTAGGTGGTTCCCGTCACTGTTTGAAGAGAGAAAACTTAGGCAGATGGCCGGATGACACATGACTGTAGCCTACCGTTGCTAGAGGTTGTGTAAACGGAGTCCCATGGCTGCCAGCTTGGCTGCACTGCACACAAGTCGCACTAAGCGTGTAACTGGCTGCAGAGGGGGCAGACACCCGAGAGCACCAAGGACAACACTGTCGCAGTCATAGCAGCCAGCCCGATTCAGCGCTGGGCTCTGGCCACTGGGAGGAGGAGTCAGAGGCTTGCCATCAGGGCACCTCACCTAGGGGTGCCGGAGAATGGATGCTTTGAAAACCCTGACTCCAGAAAGACGACAAATTACCAACAGATGGCGTGAGTCACAGACGTGGAGTCCGAGTGAGGCATCCGCACACGCAGGCAGAGGCCCTGCCCTGCTGGGCTGAACTGGACAGACGTAACTGCAGGCACAGATGGCTCCGAAGGTCACCAGGAGGGACACCAGCCGTACGCACTCCACTGGAAGTGGATCAGCCTGCAAGCCCGCAAAGGCTCCCAGGATCAAACAACCAAAATGTCCTGGCCAGGTAAACCTCACATTTCTTTGGGCTAATTGCTTACAAGGAATACAGGAATGCAGCCTCCAAATACTCGATGCTGAGGGTATGCAAGAAAGTAAAAGAAATGCCAATTTTAATTTTTCCTTTCTATTTATTTATTTGAGAGAGAAAGAGAAGCGGGGTGGGGAGAGAATGGGCATGCCAGGGTCTTCAGCCACTGAATAAAAACTCCAGACGCATGTGCCACCATGTGCATCTGGCTCATGTGAGTCCAGGAGAATAGAACCTGGGTCCTTTGCCTCTGCAGGTAAGTGCCTTAACTGCTAAGCCATCTCTCCAGCCCTTTGATTTTTTTCTTTTTATTTATTTAGGAAATGTCATTTTTACCTCGTTCCCAGCCCCTTCTCCTTGGAAGCGGGTCATAAGCCTAGAAAGAATTATTTCTTTCTTCTTTCTTTCTTTCTTTCTTTCTTTCTTTCCTTCTTTCTTTTTTTTTTTTTTTTGAGGTAGGGTCTCACTCTAGTCCAGGCTGACCTACCATTCACTATGTAGTCTCAGGTTGGCCTCAACCTCATGGTGATCCTCCTACCTTGGCTTCCGAGTGCTGGGATTAAAGGCGTGTGGCACCACGCCCAGCTATAAACCTGAAAAGAATTTTCTGACCCTCCCTTGAAGCAGGTAAGAAAACCCCTCTGTGGTGAATGGCCCTTCCCTCTTCGCAGAGGAAGAAAGCACCCTTATATCTGAAGGTGGATAGAAGATTCTGAAGGAGCGCGTTTTGTGCTTCTTGTAGCTGATTACCACCATAATGCACTATCATGCAGTCCTGTTCCAAAATTTTCCAACTTTCATCTACTCTAGTTAAAATATACACAGCTTTATCTGTTACTTTGTATGTCATTTTGTTTATGAAGAACTCATGTTATAGGGGCTTCAGTCATGAATCTGAATTTTTCTTTTACTACAAATGTACCCAAGGAGAAGGTAGTGAGATGGGTAGTTTGTGGACACAGTATGCCAAGAGGGCATTTAGCAGTGTAAGACTATCATTTTCCATTCTAGGTTATATGATACACTTCCTTTCTCAAGCATAAGATTGGTTTCATATTAGAAAAACTCTCAGATATGCACATTTCTCACCTATTTTTCCTGCCATGGCCACATGCAAAACAAAGTGAACATCTATCAGTACAAATTTCACATTTTTCTTCTTCCATTTCTTTGTAAAATATTTTATTTATTTATTTCAGATAGAGAGAGCAAGAGGCAGATAAAGAGAGAATGGGCATGCCAGGGCCTCTTGCCACTTCAAACACAAGTCCAGGCGCAAGCGCCACCTTGTGCACGTGGCTTATGTGGATACTGGGGAATCAAACCTGCGTCCTTAGGCTTCACAGGCAATCGCCTTAACCACTAGCCATCTTTCCAGCCCCAGAAATACATTTCTAACACATAACCTTACAAGAGACTTGTAGTGGTGAAAAGAAGTACTAAATTCTTTTCAGGAAAAATGACTGCTGGAACGAAGGTCTCACAGCATCCCACTTAAAGAAAAGGCCTGACTTCTGTACTCTAGCATCCCCACTTGGCTACACTTGGCCACTTGTTCCCATATGCTGATTACAGAGGTAAGTAATGGTGAAAAGCAGAGCAAGAAGATTTATTTGTTGCAGCTATACTGGGAAGAGGAATGGATAAGGGGGTCCAGGACTGCCCAAGTCTGTCATGCAGGTGCTGACACGGGAGCCTCAGGTTTCAGCAGAGTGAGAACTGAGGCAGGGGTGCGAGAGGGGATGCATGATTAAGGAGTCCCTGGTGTGCTCTCCTTGACCACTGTCTCAGTTCTGGCTGAGTAAGATGGTCTGAAGAAGTCCTTATAGCTTGATGGGACAAAGCAGTCCTAGGAGATGATCACTCCCCCCCCCCAAAACCCCGTGACCTTCATGCCCTTGGATAACTTCCCTCACCCAAAGGCTAAGGGTGCTCTGCAGGAGGTTTCACCCTTCCTGGAATCCAAGGTGACAATGACTTATCTTCGTGCCTTCCACACTTTAAGAGGAGGGGGCTGTGGGGATGAGACAGGTACTCCTTGAGGAAGCAGAGGTAGCAGGTGACCCAAAGCACAGGAGATAAAGGAGGAGAGGTCAGACTTCTAGCATGTGTCTAGTTACCGTGGGGACTTAGGGAAGGAGTTGATGCTTTTAGCAAAAGTAGCTTCTGACTGCTTCAACCTCCTACTTGGATTTTACTCCTTTCACGTGTTATGGTAGGTTGACCATCGGCCAAGAAAGGTTACTCTACAGTAACTCTTCAAGCACTTCCCTTACACTTCGTTGTCAAGGGTATTGGTTTAAGTTCTGGAGTTTACTTCTATCCATTCTTTGCTGATGAACATATCGTGGTCAAAGTCTGTCTGATGAATCCTCATTCTCCCTGTCTCACAAAGAGAACACACGCATGCATGCATGAGCGCGCACGCAAGCGCGCGCACACACACACACGGAGGGAGAGAGACAGCGTGAGAGAGAATATGAATATGAAAACACTTTTTTCTTACATTCATTTCCTTAGTCGTTAAATTTCTTTTTCCATCTCAAGACAATAGTTCCTGATCAGAGCCCAATCACTATTCTCTTTTGAAACTCTTGAAAGGTCTTTAAAAAAAATTGAGGTAGTCGGGCGTGGTGGCGCACACCTTTAATTCCAGCACTGTGGAGGCAGAGGTAGGAGGATCACTGTGAGTTCGAGGCTACCCTGAGAGTACATAGTGAATTCAAGGTCAGCCTGGAGTAGAGTGAGATCCTGCCTTGAAAAAACAAATAATGATTGAGAACTTTACTGCAAGAACATATTGGTCCATCCAGTCACACAACAGTCTTATGTTTCCTCTCCCCACTGCCCGCCCACCATTCCACTGAGGGCCCTCCTCAGTGGGGCTGTCAGGATTCACCTTGGGGTCAAGAATGCTCCAGTCAGTCTCTGCGGGGAGAAACAATGCCTCAGGATGCTCCTTCCCACTCAGTTGCTCTTACTATCCTTACAAGGCCTTGCATATACCTACCCAGGCTGGGAAATCTGAAAGGTTTTCTCTTTTCTTTGGGAAACTCCACCATAGGGGATACTCAGGGCCTCATCACTAATCCCCCTAATCTACCTGTGAAAGGAGACAACTGACAAAGCAACAGGAGTCAACCTCACTCTTAAAGTTTTCCAGAGCAAATTCACTTTTTCTTTGATGAGTGACAATGACAGAGAGAGATCATAAAAGCAAATCTATACCTTGGGAAAAGCTCATTGGCCAGTGTTTGATTTAACTATGGAGAGACAGTCAAAGTCTACCCCTCCCCACAGGGACACTGTCCCCATGCCCCTCCACTAGGACAGGTAGACTTGTGTTTTCAGGGGTCTTTGGACTTTTGTTCACATCATGACCTATCCTTCAAGCACCATAGGGCAGAAGCCACATAACTGGGAGCTGGCTTCCTAGCAGGAACTAACTCAAAATATAGATTCTTTCTTTTCTTTTTTTTTTTTTTTAAGAAAAACACATTGTCTAATAAGGGACTCACTGAGTTGCCTATTGACATGATAGAGTAAGAATAGCAGTTGTCCACATGTGACATGAAGGAAGGAAGCTGACTCCTCAGTGACAGATAAATAGAGCCACCTTTACTACCCCATCAAACCATCAGCCATCCTGGAGTTTCCAGAGTTATAACTTGAGCAAAATAAAAGACAATCATCCAGGGCTGGAGGGATGGCTTAGCGGTTAAGGTGTTTGCCTGCAAAGCCAAAGGACCCAGGTTCAATTCCCCAGGACCCACATTAGCCAGATGCACAAGGGGGCGCATACATCTGGAGTTCATTTGCAGTGGCTGGAGGCTCTGGCGTGCCCATTCTCTCTCTGTCTCTCTGGCTCTTTCTCTGTCAAAAAATAAATAAGTAAAAATAATATATTAAAATAATCTTCCAACATCTCCCATCTCAGACCTTGGCTTCGAAATTTAAGAAGTGGCTGCTGGGACAGATGAACAAGAGCCATCGCTATGGTTCAGGCCCGTGGTGAAGGCCGTCATAGTCACCCCATGCTTCAACCCCTTCCTGAGACCTGGGGACAAGGAGGTTGGGAAAAAGCCCCGAGTGGGACAGTCCCCAGGTGTCTAGACATGGAACTCAGAGCATCTCCTCATCAAGGAGGTGACACCTAACTCTGCTCCTGGGCTCCAAGCTTGAAGGCACTGCTGTGTCTCTTGTCAGACACCAGCAGGCTTCAAGGTCACTCAAGATGAACCTCTCCCTCATAATTATGAGCTTGAAAAAGCAGGAATTGAAACCACAGGACTTTGTTTTCTGGTCAAAAGAATGGAATCTGGGCTGGAAATATGACTCAGCAGTTAAGGCACTTGCCTGTAAAGCCTAAGTACTGGGGTTCAATTCCCCAGTACCCATGTAAAGTCAGATGTACAAGGTGGTGCAAGTATCTGGACTTTGCAATGGCCTGAGGCCCTGGCACGCTCATTCTCATTCTCTCTCTCCATCTCTCTCATAAATAAATATATAAAATATATTTTTTAAAAAGTCTAGAATCTGAGTCTATCTCTGGTCCTGACTAGAGACATGACATTCTCAACTGCCCAAAAGATCTTAAGATGACTATCAAGCTGGAAGCTCTTTGGTAAAGAACCCAGCATCCCATTGTCTTCTCTCTTAAGAGTTAATCCAAATGGGCCTGTCAATCTCCTGGATGAGAAAATGTCCGTTTGGAAGCTGTCTGTCCCAGAATCCTTAAGAAATAGTATAAAGTCTCTAGCAAAGTGTGGAGTGACACAGTGGTCTCTATGGCCACCGCCCACTCTCATTTTGGAGAGTGCTTCAGATAAGGTCTGCTGTGTTCTGTTTGTCTTGTCTGAACAGAGACTGTCTGGACTAGGGAACCAAGGGGAGATCGCAGCAAGTGGCAGTTACTGACACTCAGGCCTGGGAGAATCGTGGAGCCCTGGGCGTTCCACAGCAGGAGGAAGAGGAGGCATGACTAGATACCATCATGGGGGAACATCCCTTGTAGCCTCGGTTCATTTGTTCTACTTCTGCACAGAAATATTATTGATATGTGGTATTTAGAAATATTTGTTTATTTGAGAAAGAGAGAGAGAGAGAGAGAGAGAGAATGGGTGCACCAGGGCCTCTAACTGCTGCAAACGAACTCCAGATGCATGTTCCACTTTGTGCATCTGGCTTTACATGGATACTAGGGAATCTAACCTGGATTGTAAGGCTTTGCAGGCAAATGCCTTAACCATTGAGAAATTTCTCCAGCCCTGATATGTGGTATTTTGAAGCTCAAAGCGTGCCATGAAGCAAGCAACAGAAAAGCAGACTGGAAAGCCAGAGAAAGGACCCTGCCAAATAGATAATATTGAGAATGAAATGAATTCAGGACACTTGTCTTTTCCTATAAAGAGAAGAGGAACAGAGAACTGAGTTTTTAGCAGGTTGTGGTGATAAAAACATGTGGTCTATTTAAGATGCTTACCCCTTTAGAAAAGTTAACAAGAAAAGTCAATTTTCATCTGAAAGACATTACTTTCTAACATATTGTCAAAGGAATTATTTGGGAGATGATGGGATATTTGCTGTCGGTACAGTACATAGGACAGCTAGGCTGACATATGAACTTGGTGACGGAATACTGCCTGTGCAGTTCTGGTGGAGGACTGGGTCTGTCTGATGAGGAAATGTGTGCCATGCACTCTTGGATTATGCCTAATGGTTTCCACACGCTAACCTTTTTATTTCTACCAATGACATTCTTAGCTCCTCTGCTGCCAAACCTTTAGTTATCAAACAGGCTTAAAATGATTAGAACTCATAAAATAGGGCTGGAAAGATGGCTCAGTGGTTAAGATGCTTGCCTGTGAAGCCTAAGAACTCATGTTCAAATCTCCAGGTCCCACGTAGCCAGACACACAGTGATGCAAGCTCACAACATCGTACATGTGCCACAAGGGGGCACACATGTCTGGAATTTGTTCACAGCAGCTGAAGGTCTTGGCGCCCATTCTCTCTCTCTTTCTCTCTGCCTCTTTTTTTCCATCTCTCTCAAAATAAAAAAATCATAAAATATTGAAAATTGAGGCAATGTCTGCTTGCTATAAAAATTCCATTAATCCTAGACAAACAGATTAAGTAGCTCTGCATTGCACTGTGCTGTCCCAATAAATTCTTTACATAGTTGCCAGAATAATCTTTCAAACCCTCAAATTATCCCAGTATAAATATTTCAAAGCATCAAAGGCTCCTGGATGTTCTTCGTGATTAGATTGAGATCGCAGTCTCTGGCACATGAGGCCTCACAGACTGGTGTCTGACAACTCTCCCTTGGATCCTCCACCAGTAGCTACACACACCTGTGCTACAGATGTACCCACTGTGTGTTCAGTATTCCATGCTTTTCTTCCCCCGTCTTTACTATTACCAGTGCTGTCAAATCCAGCAGCTATTGAACACACGTGTGCCACCAAGCTCTTGGAATATGGCTAAGCCAACATGACAAGACCATCAGTGTAAAACATATACAAGGTTTTAAAGATAAAGAATGTGAAATGACTTATTATAATTAAAAAATACTTGTTACCTATAAAATGATGAGATTATTTATTTATTTATTTATTTATAAAGAAAGAAAGAAAGAAAGAAAGGAAGGAAGAAAGAAAGACGCAGAGAGAGAGAGAGAGAGAGAGAGAGTGAATGGGTGCGCCAGGGCCTTCAGCCACTGCAAACGAACTCCAGATGTGTGTGCCCCCTTGCACGTGTGTGCAATATTCTGCACTTACATCACTGTGCGACTGGCTATGTGGGACCCGGAGATTCAAACATGAGTTCTTAGGCTTCACAGGCAAGCACCTTAACCATTAAGCCATCTCTTGAGCCCAAGATTTAGGATTTTTTGATAACAATATAATACATTAATTTCACCCATCTCTTTGGAATTTTTTTAGAATTAATTTTTATTTATTTGAGAGAAAAACAGAAATGGGCACACCAAGGTCTCCTGCCACTGCAAATGAATTCCAGACACATGTGCCACTTTATCTATCTGGTTTTATGTGGGTGCTGGTGAACTGAACCCAGGTCCTTAGGCTTTTCAGGCAAGCACCATAACCACTGAGCAATCTCTCCAGCCCTCTTTATCCTTTTTATTAGTGACTTGTACTATGTTTCTGTTAGACAGTGCTGGTCTACAGTTATGCCCATGCTCTCAGCTTACAGACACCTTTTTCTCTGTGTCTGTCTACATCCTGTAAGGCATAAACACATCTGGAGAGCTTTCCTAGTTGTGTAAGTGTTCCTAATTCTTAACTGTATTAATTAAAAAAATAAGAATTATATTTTATCTCCTCCTTAGATATTAGTTTCCTTTACCACATTGCACTGTTTGGAGAAAAAGATACTTTCTCCACTATTTCTGTCTTCCACAGTGTCATTAAATGAATGTTCCCTTGATTAAATAAATGCCATTTCAAGCTTAAATTTGAACACCAGTGGCATTCATACATTTGTCCCCTAACACATATTTAATGAGCACTTGTTATGCTCTCTGAGAGATGTAAAGATGAAATGCTACAATCTCCTATGTTTGTGCACTTTATTATAGTTGACAGAACTATTATATCCAGCAAATTTCAATAACCTTCTGCTGGGTGGCAGTTCATGTATATATTACGTGAGCCCAATAGGTTTAAGTGACTTTCTGAAGGCTATGCACATGTGATTATAATAAAACCAATACTTTAATTCAAGAATGGGAGGAATGAAAATTGATTGCATATTTGATGGAGAACAAATACTTCTGAGTGGTTGAAGTGAAAGGTGGCAAGACACAAAGCTAGAGACAACATCCTCCCCTGGTTTACATTTCTCACTTTCATTATTCTTTTACCATCTTCATGAGCTTTTCCCATATCTAATAGCCACTTGTACCATTACTGCTTAAAATACCTAGTATTTTAAAAATAAATTCTATGTTCATTCCATTAAATACCTTTTTCAAAAAAATTTTGATTTATTTGCAAGCAGAAAGATATAGTCAGAGAGAGACAGAAAAAGAGTATGGGCACACCAGGAACTTCTAGCCACTGCAAACGAACTTCAGATGTATGCACCAGTTTGTGCATCTGGCTTATATGGGTACTGGGGAATTGAACCCAGGTCGTGAGGCTTTGCAGGCAAGTGTCTTAACTGCTGGACTGTCTTTCCAGCCACTTCCTTAAGTATCTTATCATTCTAACCAATAAGAAGGTTGATACATATATAGTAACAGAATGGAAAAATAGTCTTATTAATTAATTTTTAATATATTCTTAATTTATAATGTAACATCTTATCTATTATAGTTGCTATTGTTTTTCCATAATGTATTTATATTTTTCCTAATATATATTAAAGAGATATACAGTCAAAATATTTTCCGTTATGCTCCTGAAATCATTTTCTGTATGATTAGAACTAGACATACCAGGGCTGGAGGGTTTTCTCAGTAGTTAGGGTACTTGCCTACAAAGCCCAACAACCCAGGATAAATTCCCCCAGTACCCACATAAAGCCAGATGCAAAAAGTGGTGCATGTATCTGGAGTTAGTTTGCAGTGGTTGGAGGCCCTGGTATGTCCATATCTTCTCTCTCTCTCCTTGCAAATAAATAATTTTTTTAAAAAAGAAATAGATATACCAACAACTAGGCAAAAGCTCCATACCCTAGAGATCCATTAAAGATTTTAAACATGGATGTGACATTATCAGGTTGAGATTTTAGGTGTTTAGTACTGGATTCCTTATCTTCCCGTGAAATGAAAGCAATGGGATAGAGAAGCTCTACTTATTACCAAGTTAAGGAAAGTCAGTGAACTTGGAGGAATGTTCTCACTAAGTTCAGTAAAAAGAGTCTGATGTAATGCCTTGTGCTACCTGTGAATCATGAAGCCTCTGACCTTTACAGGCTGCACATGAGATGCTGTTGCATTATGAAAGCCAGCAAAATTCTTCCTCATGACAGCTGAAGATCACTTTGTTTTTAAAGTTCCAACACTGGAATCATGCAAGCAATAATATGACTATAAAAATGGTTAAGGGGCTGGAGAGCTGGCTTAGCAGTTAAGGCACTTGCCTGTGAGGCCTAAGGAGCCATGTTTGACTCTCCAGATCCCATGAAAGCCAGACGCACAAAGGTGAGGCAAGTGCAAGGTTGCACATGCCCACTAGTTGGCGCAAGCATCTGGTGTTCGATTGCAGTGTCTGAGGCCCTGGTGTGCCAATTCTCTGTCTCTCTAAAAAAAATTAAAAAATAGAAACAAAGAAAACAATTAAATGGCATTGTCTGTATCATTGTCTGTGGAGGAGGGACTATCTGTTAAAAGAGTAATACTGAGTCTATGGCCATACCGCGCTGAGCACACCTGCTCTCATCTGATAGTAACGCTGCACGCACAGCAGTGGCACATCCCACTGGAGACACACAGTCAGGGATATCAGGGCAGTGCCCCTGCGCATGAGGATGCTGTGGCATCAGTAATCCTTTCTATGGTCTGGCACGCTTGTAAACTTTAATTTACAATTTAATTGTAAAATTCAATTCAAAATACGAAATATGAAAATGTACATTATATAATAAAGTTTCTCCTCCCGTCCCCACATTCCAACAACTTGTCCCTGTGTATGTGTGGTTAAAAGCCCCACAGAAGGTAGGAGAGAGCTGATAAGAAGGTGTTAGGAAGGCTGTGGAATCCCCAACCTGTGACTTAATGGTTGCGGAATGTTTCCTCCCCAAAAGAGAATCGAAAATACTGCACAACTGGAACACAATTACCCCAGACACTAGTGACACAGCCAGATTCATAGCTCAAATCAGATTAATTCCCTCCCCCCCCCTTTGTTTTTGGAGGCAAACACTTCAAATGGGAGTGGCAAGGACAAATCATTTTAAATCCTTTGTTCTACTTGTGGGGATCACTACTGCTGTCCCCCCCCCATCCCACACAGGACCTAAGGCCGTGCTCTGGTATCAGGCCTTGCCCCTACTGGAGGTGGGGATTGCACTTTGAGCCACATTCTGCCCCCTGGGGCTGGAGGCATCGCAGCTCCACCCACTGTTCCCAAATCTGGGTTTTGATCATGGCACTGGTGTGATCCAACATTACTCAAAAGATCTTTGCCAGACATCCAAGCAATGTTCCATGTGGCCACAAAAGCAATTTTTTTTTTCCCTTTCATAGGAACTACAAATTGAACTCTCAAGTGGAGAGTGAGTTGGCGTTTTGTACTTGACATCTTGAAAAGAGAAAAACACAGCTGTTAAAAAGCTAGCTCCATACCTACATAGGGAGGTGGATGAAGGCTACACTTATTTGCCTGGTTCCCAGGATCACACCCACCTTGGGGCCCATTAATCACATTGGTGACAAATGTTTCTTTATTTGGGGTGGTGCTTACAACAAGTCCCAGGTCAGCCCCTGAACTCCTCTTATTTATGCAAGTAAAGCCAGTTCAAATTCCCCAACAGCTGCTCACATTCTCCTTTCTGACCCTCAGCTGTTCTGTCATTCATTGAGACTTATTTTTATTTATTTATTTTTTAAATTTTGGTTTTTCAAGGTAGGGTCTCACTCTAGCCTAGCTGTCCTGGAATTCACTATGTAGTTTCAGGCCGGCCTTGAACTCATAGTGATCCTCCTATCTCTGTCTCGTAAGTGCTGAGATTAAAGGCATGCGCCACCACCCCCGGCCTCATTGAGACTTATCATGACTGACTGATGCTCCTACCTGCCCAGACTTTCCTGGTTTGGGGTGGGGGCCAAGACACTGGCTCAACTTACATGCTAAGACCTGTGGTAGTCTGGAACCTACCGATAGCCATCACTTTAATCAGCCCCTTCTGAAGAGACAACCTTACCTTGTGTGCTGGTTTGATTCAGGTGTCCCCCCTAAACATAGGTGTTGTGAATGCTAGGTTCCCAGCTGATGGAGATTTGGGAATTAATGCCTCCTGGAGGGAGTGTATTGTTGGGGGCGGGCTTATGGGTATTATAGCCAATTTCCCCTTGCCAGTGTTTGGCATACTCCCCTGTTGCTATTGTCCACCTTATGTTGGTCAGGGGTGATGTCCACCCTCTGCTCATGCCATCGTTTTCCCCTGCCATTGTGGAGCTTCCCCTCGAGCCTGTAAGCCAAAATAAATCTCTTTTTCCCAGAAGCTGTTCTTGGTTGGGTGATTTCTACCAGCAATGTGAACCTGATTGCAATACCTTGCCATGTTTTCTCTACTTAATATGATCAGAGGTGAATGCCTCACTTGAGAATAGTCCACTGTATATGTGTGTGTGTGGTGTGTGTATATATATATATATATATATTATTTAGGCCTGGTGCAAAAACAAACAATAACCACCAACAAAACACCCCCAGAATCCATTAGTCTCTTTTGGCTTTAAGTGATCATAGTAGGTCACAAGAAAACCAAGAAGCCAATGTTAAGGGCAGAGAAGAAGGTCTGAATCATATTCTAAGGGTCTTCGGGCCTCTGTGGAAATACCAGTGTCTGATGGGGGCAAATGGTGGCCTGAGAGGGAGGACCAAGCATTGACCCTTTATCATCAGCCTAGCTCCCACCAGCTTCACATGTGAGGTGCTGCTTCAGGAAAAAGTTTCACTGCTTAAAAGTACCTCAAGTCAGACGTGGTGGTGCATGTTGGGCACTAGAAGGCTGAGGCAGGAGGATCATCATGAGTTCAAGGACAGCCTGAGCTACATAGTGAAAGCCTGCTTCAAACACAAACACACAAACACACAATAACAACCAATCCTAAAACTGAACAAACCACCATATCAAGAAGTATTTGCACTCATGAAAGAAGAAGAAAAGACAGGCAGAGGGGTGAAAGTCGAAAAATTAACAGCAGCCTGAGCAGTTTATCTGCTTGTCTGGATACTTTAGGCCTGGGAGAACTGAAGACTCACACACTAAGGCAAAATGCTGCGAGGAGGCACCTGCAGCTTGACTCCTCTGTGGCTCCAAAGCCTCGTGACCAGTCCTGGGCCTCTGCTGCTACTCGCCCTGACAGAATGATGCCAGCCATCCTCACACCCCCATGTCCACTCCCTCAGGGAGGCTGAAGAAGTCCAGGCATTCTGTTGAAAGAATCCTGTAATACCCGTGACACTTCTCGGTATGGAAACGTTTCAGCCCAGCGACATCACTAACTCTTCAGGATAACAGGAGCCCACGACCCCTACCTGCTTACTAAGATATTTTAGGTTCTAAAAGTGATCCGGTCTTGGTTTTCCCTTGTTCACATTTGCTTTGGGTTCTTTCAGTTTTATAATCTCTTAGATCAACAGGGTTTAGAATCTTCCAGGTGCCAGAGTGGATAAAAGATAACACATGGATGCTTTCTTTCTTTCGTGTGTGAGGGGTGGGTGTGAAGGCCCGAGGATAACTTCAGATGTCGGTCCTCGCCTTCACCCTTGTTTGAAGCAGGGTCTCTCCTTGTTCACCTGTGCATTCTCCAGGCAAGCTGGCCCTCAAGCTTCCAGGAAATTCTTCCGCATACTCCTCCATCCTTGCCATGGGTGGGCTGGGATTATCAACGGCTGACACGGCATCTGGCTTTTACATGGGTGCCGGGGATAAGAAATCAGATACTCATGCCTGCATCGTGACTGCTGTGTCCCCTAAGCCAGCACCCCAGCTCCATGCTCAGGCTTTCTAATTCCTTCTTCCTGGTGCCAGTTGAATAAGACAGGGTTGAAGGAGCATGGGCAAAAGACATTGCTCAGCCATGGTGGCTCCTTTCCTTCGAGTGGCATGGGGTGGGGCCTACCCCCAACTGGAAGCTTCCAGATGTATCTACAACATTTCACGTGGTTCCTCATGTGTGACAGGCACACTAGATAAGGATGTGTTAACAGGCTAACTGCCTGGATACAGGTAAAATCCTTGCCTTTTGAGACAGATTTCCTACCTGTGAGAAGTCTGTTATCTTTACCAAGAGTATCAGATCAATGATGGAAGTTTATAAAGTGAATTATCTTTCCCCAGCTCATGAGGTTAACTATGGAAAATAAGTCTGCTTTGACGTGCTATGATTCCCTCAGTGAGAATGTGAATGAGCTACCTCTCAGTAACTGTAATATTTTAGTGGCCACCTGAGTTAAGCAGTTTCTGTATAATTTTTATAAAGTTATGCTAATCCTGAGGCCTGAGCATTTAAAATATAATAAAAGTTAACTGCCTACATTTTTCACTTCCAGAAATTCTTGCTGAGGTAAAAGTAGGTTAAAAATATTCACAGAGGCGAAAAGAATTATTTGAGCAATTATCTAATGCAAAGAAAATGATCCCTTGAATTAAAAAGTTGAAAAAGGGATCTAGAACCATCATTAAAAGGCAAGACCAAACGGGTGTGACTCTCTTCACTACTCCAGAGCATGTTTTAAGTCAATCAAGTGGATAAATGTTGAAAGAGAAGTCAGAAAATAATCACTAGATTCCTCTGCAGCACTAGTACGTGGGCATTTACCAGTAATTCTAAATGGTCTCTTCCCAAACAGAAAGGCTTTGTTAAAAGGTATTGAAGCATAAGTGTATTTTTTCAATAGACAAAAATATATTTACTTAACCACAGATATTCTCTTCAAAAACAAAACTTTATGTCATACTGACTATAATACAGTTTCAAAATTGGATATGCCAAGAGTCAATAAAGCTACATTACTGTAAAATAAATTCTACTCATATCTCACTTTGGGACAGAAGCAAGGAATAAGCACGATAAAGTTGCACCACACATCTCGGAGTTTGGGGATGGGCAGTCAACAAGACCCTTTTAAGTATATTCAGATACCTGAGTTGTACACACTATTTGCATATATATATATATCTTACCTCTTTCACCAATGTTTCCCCCTTAAATTATCAAATAATTTTCCCCTTTAGGCAATATTAGGCTAATATCAATGTGAAAATTCAACACATCTTGTATAATTTTTGAATATTTACTTTCATTGACTTAATAGTTTTAATGTAAATGGTTTTAAATATTGACCAATAGTTTTTAATGTTTGAATTGAAAGAGGCAAAATAAATGAACATTCTTGTCATATTCTTTGGGTTACTCAGGGACGCAAGGTTAGCATTTAATTACTGGCTGAATAAAAGTGACTTTCATTTAGTTATCTCTTCATTCCACAAGCAGGGCTGAGTTCTTCAACTCGAATTATCTGAGGTAAGAGGCTCCTGCCAGGAAAAACTAGGGGTACAGTAGGCTGGGGATGGCCACACTCCAGCATGAAAAGTCAACAGTTGAAGACAGAAGACGTGGAAGACAGATCCGTATGTCGGGGAAGACAAAGCAGGTGAGAAATGGTTAGTTTTTACCAAGAACAGTCCTTGGAATCGAGTATGAATAAATCTGTTCACCATCCACTAGGAAGACATCTGAATGCCACTTTGGGAGTTTTAGCTATACCCAGTGGGCATTGGGCAACTGTTAAAGGGTCTTGGGGCACAGTGTGGGCTAAAAGATGTGGTTTTAGAAGAATTATCTGGCAAGAGTACATAGAATGTATTAAAGGGGAAAATGGAAGGCAAGGAGCCCAGGGAGGAAACATTACTATGATCTAAGCAGCAGGGATGAGGGAATTATGGGGGCAAGAGAAATGACACAGAAGGACACTCAAAATCCCTGATGACCAGGATGGAGAGATGGTTTAGTGGTTAAGGTGCTTGTCTACGAAACCTAAGGACCCATGTTCCTCTCTCCAGGTCCCACTTAAGCCAGGCGCACAAAGGTGAGGCAAGCACAAGTTCACACGTGCCCACTAGGTGGCGCAATCGTCTGGAGTTCGATTTCAGTAGCTGAGGCTCTGGCACCCCGATTCTCTCTCCCTGTCTCTCTCTCTCTCTCTCTCTCTCTGTCTTTCTCTAAAATAAAAATAAAACCCTGATGACAAACACCACTATGGCAGGGAGGGAAAAGGAACAAGTACTTGTGGAAAGCTGCCACACATAACTTCCAGCACTACATATACAGGGTGAACTCACAGTCTTCTTGGTTTGGCACAGTTTGAATTTATGTTGTGGTGTTTTTTTTTTTTGTCATAGAATAATTGCTAACAATGACAATTTTCACCCTCAATGTGTTCTGGTTTGGGTAATGTATTACACTATCATGATTTTAATCATTTAATTTTCACAGTGCTGGGGATCAAATCCAGGGCCTTGTGCATGTTAGGCAAGGGCTCTGCTGCTCAGCTATGCCTTCAACCTCACATAATCATTTCTTTCTTTTTTGTTTTTATGTTTTTCAAGGTAAGATCTCACTCTAGCCCAGGCTGACAGGTTGACCTGGAACTCACTCTGTAGTCCCAGGTTGGCCTCAAACTCACAGTGATCCTCTTTCCTCTGCCTCCCCAGGGCTGGACTTAAAGGTGTGCCCCAGCTGCAATCACTTCTTATTTACTTTTCTTCTTCAAAACAATCCTCCAATTTATACATTAAGAAGATGAAGATTTGACAGGGAGCTGGTAGGTAGAGCCTGGATTTGAATCTAGATCTATTCAGTTCTCAAACCCATGGACTTTTTTTTTTTTTTTTTTTTTTTTTTTTTTACCAGCTTCTATTTAATGGTTGGCTGTGACTGGCATTGAGTAGTTCGTTATAAGTGGAATGTCAGGAAAAGCAAAGGTTGGTAAAAGATGGTACATTCTGGATGGGTATGTGATCTATGAGGCTGGAAGGACACTGGAGCAGTTGGAGAGATTGGCTAGAGCTCAGGAGGAGCAAAGGCACACTGTTACAGACTTGTGAGCCTTCCAAATCAACAGATGCAAGAGTCGAAACCCTGGGACTGAGTGACAGCGCCAAGCGTGAGCCACAGGACAAAGGTCATGGCTCTGATGCCAAGAGCAACCAGGCAAGTGACACAGTGAGTGAGGACCAGGCAGAAACCAGCAGAGATGGGCAGGAGGAGGTGTTGGTGAGGATGAGCTTCAGTTTCATCTGTGCATGACTTACAGTTCTAGATAGCAAAGAGCAGCTAAAAAATGATAGACTATTTCTCTTGCTTTTTTTTAATGCAATAGAGAGTGTGTGTATGTGTGTGGTGTGTGTGTGTGTATGAGAGAGGGAGAGAGAGAGAGAGAGAGAATTGGTCCCAGGGCCTCCAGCCACTGCAACTGAACTCCAGACATGTGCATCCTCTTGTGCAAATGTGTGACCTTGTGCGCTTGCGTCACTGTGCGTCTGGCTTATGTGGGACTTGGAGAGTCAAACATGAGTCCTTAGGCTCCGCAGGCAAGCGCCTTAACTGCTAAGCCTTCTCCCCAGCCCTTGGTTTTGTTTTTGAGATAGGCTCTCGTTCTTGCCATGGAGCCACCTGGCCTCTAACTCCCCATGATTCCCCTGCTTGAGCCTCTCACATGCTGGAATTACAAGTGTACATCACCATGCCCAGCAGTAATTTACTTTTTTAAAAATTGTCTATTGCATGGGTGTGTGCAGCGCACGTGTGCTGTTGTGTGTTATGGACGGTATATGCATGTATGTGTCCAGATGCATGTGCCATGCGTGTGGCGGCCATAGGAAAATTTTCATTTTCTCTTTATCCCGCAGTTGTGTACTTCCTTGAAGTGGGTTTCACTCTCAGCCTGCAGCTGCTATTTTCAGTCAGTGAGCCCCAGTGATTCTCAAGTCTCTGCCTCCTTAGACTGGGGATACAGACATGCATAACCATGCTTAGCTTTCTGTGCGGCTTCTGGGGAATCAAACTTGAGAGCACTCAGGCCCTCCCAGGCTCTCATGTTTAGTACCGAACCCTCTTAACCACCGAGCCATCTCCTGAGTCCAGGAGCTTACTTCTTAATGAGAACTTGGCAACTGGAATAATTTCAGGTCATTTAATTTAAAAAAATCACCATTTATTTACTAAAAATAGTTATTTTGTTAGAAAGAAAGCTCATGAACAGGATAGAAAAATAAAAATCATGCTCAATTTTTAGTCTTTTTATCCTTGGAGGAGCATTAAATCAAAACATTTTAAAAATGCAATTACTTTTTATCAACATCATTACCATCATAGACGTAAAATAATCCAATTTGCAGCGCATTTTAATTTTCCTCAGTGTAGGCAAATAGAATTCAGACGCTATGGTCATGAGCATACAGTGGGGGCGAAGAGAGAAAGAAGATGGGGAGGATGGACAGCATTCAGAAACACCCAGGGGTTGGAGAAGTGACTCAGTTGGTAAAGTGCTAACCTCACTGAGCATAAGGACCCAGGATCTAGATAAATATATCCAACATGGTGCTGTTCACTGGTGATGCCAGCACTAGGGAGGTGGACAGGAAGGTCACTAAGGCTTGCTAGCCACATAGGCTAGCCTAATTGGTCAACTTCAGGCCAATGAAGGATCCTAAAGGCCTGGGTTCAATTCCCCAGTACCCATGTAAAGCCAGATGCACAAAGTGACACATGCCTCAGGAGTTCACTTACAGTGGTAGGAGAGCCTGGCATGCCAATCCCACCACTTCTCTCCTCTCTCACATAAATAAGAAATAAATATAAAAACTATAATTTTAGCTGGGTGTGGGGGCACACATCTTTAATCCCAGCACAGGGGATGCAGATGTAGGAGGATCACCATGAGTTTGAGGCCACCCTGAAAGTACATAGTGAATACCAGGTCAGCTTGGGCTAGAGTGAGACCCTACCTCAAAAATCCCCCTAAAAAGATACCCCCAAACCAACATAATTTTAAAAAATACTCAGGCCAGATATGTCAAGTATTGCGGTGGTTCACTCTTGAAATCTTAGCATTCACCATGCTGAGGCAGGAGGATTACTTCAAATTCAAGGCCACCCTGAGCTACATAATGAGACTGTATTTCAGAAAACAGAATTAACAGGAAAAGGCAATACCCTCAAATTTGGAATTCATTTATGTTAGAAAAAATACAATTTATTAATGAGAACTTTCAGCAGAAGCTCATAAGCAAATGTGAAATAGTGGTTATCAAACTTGGACTTTGTTACCTGGATGACTCCTGACTGCACAGATTGAAGGATCACACCCTGGAACATTCTATTTATTTATTTGTTTGTTTTTCAAGGTAGGGTCTCACTATAGCTTAGGCTGACCTGGAATTCACTCTGTAGTTTCAGGGTGGTCTTGAACTCTGAGTGATCCTCCTACCTCTGCCTGGAGGGCTGGGATTAAAGGCATGTGCCACCACATCCGGCTTTGGAACTTTCTAATTTAGTAGGTCCAGGATAGACTGTGAGAATTTCTCTTTCTAACTGAAACAGGGATTTGGGAGTTCCTTGCCAATGCACCAATATATGCTGACACAATGATAATTTTGGGGCATCCTGGATTCTTGTCTTATGAATTCGAAGAATTGAAGTACACAGACCAAGGAGTAAAGTTTACAGGCTCTATTAGATTATAGATAGAATTTAAGAGAAGGAAAGAAAACCGGGCTTATGCCCAAGAGGCATAAGTAGGGCTGTCAGAACTGGGGGAATTCAGAGCTTAGGAGAAGGAAGAGAGAATACAGAGTCTCTTGCTCTGAGAAGGCAAGAGTGGAACTTAAGAAAGGAGCAGAGGAGAGAAAGCCCCGCCCACGAGAAGCCAGAAGCAGGTAAAACCCACCTAGAGACTTACACTGGGGTCATTGATGGGTTCTGAATGGAGGCTGAGCTCACCAGCTACACTGCCAGGTTCAGTTTTAATCCATCCAGGAATCTTAATTCTAGGAAAGGGGAACTCCTTCCTAGGGAGGGACTCAGGTTGTTTATGGAAAAACAAATCCAGGGAACCCCTTTAGGAAGTAAGAGACTGGAGGAGCTGTATCCTTCTCTGACCTCTAGCAAAGTGGAGACTGCAAGGGCAGGCTCAAGGACATTCCTCTCTTCAACCTTTGAGGGCCCTATTACCCTACACTGCTTCATAACCAGGGGCCAGGAAGTGCGGGAGCTCCTGGGCCGCGGAACATGCTTTTGAGAAGCAGCGATGTACAAGGCAGTTGTCTGTCGGGCAGGGTCTGGCTCACTTCCCTGCCTTCTGCAGAATTCCAGTGGCTCACACACGTCCACCCAGGCTGGGTTTCTCATGGCACTCTGGAAAATGATTCAACAGCATGGCTTCAAACAGGGGTCCAACTTTTTGCCTCATTGTCTGTGTTCTGAATCCAACCTAGTTTAATATTTTGGAAAATGTTACCCTTTTCTGTCCCGAGCAAAGTAAATATTTTGTCAGTTGTTAAGGAGCCACAGACTAAGACCTAAGGACGTATCCAAATTAGCAGGAAGGCTTGGAGCTGCTCCGGAGCTCTTTCCAGATTCTGATTCGTAATGCATTTCAGGAGCCAGCAGAAATACCAAGTCCTGGATCTATTAAGAAAAGGCTGAATGAACCTTTTCACAGCACAATATGTTTTTCCACACCAACCCTCAATACACTTGGCAATGAAAGGAGAGACCAAATGCTTTTCTGTCAGTAGGATTTCATATGGGCATTGTTCTCATATGAAGAACTTGGTAGCAAATTGGAGGAAACTTTTAGCAATCCCTGTGGTTTGACAATTCACAAGACTACGACTTGGGGACGGTCAGTGGCATTTGCCAGAGAACCAGTCAGTGGCAGAACTGGAGCCTCCGTGAAACTCAGAGACTTTTGACCCTAGACCGACACTTTCCTTTCCACACACACCACTTAACCACGGTAAGAATAACAATGGGTTGGTTTAAAACACAAACACAAGAACCCCCAATAGGACCAATGATGTATTTGAAGCAGTAGTCTTTCTGAAAGTCCCTAAACCAATTAGTCAGGACAGCAGGGGAAGAATTGCCTGAGGTACCTTCTACTCTGCCAACTTGGGTCTCTTTCCTGTATGATGTGGGCTGAGAAATATAAAAACAGAACCTGACTATGATGTAATTCACTTTTTCTCAAAGGAACAGTCTGAGGAAACAATATGGGTGGAGTGTTTCCCTGAACAATTCATGTGATAACAATGAAATTCTCAAAGTTCTATGTTGGTGGTATTTGGAAATGGGGTGATTGGATGGTAACTGGGACTGGATAAGGTCATTGGGTTGGTGATCTAGGATGGTACTGCTGACCAGATGAGAGACCAAAGCTAGTATTCTTGCTCTCTCAGACCATGTGAGCCCCTCTGCCATGCTATGATGCAGCAAGAAACCCCTCACCAGATACTAGTACCTGCTGTGGGACTTGCCAGTCTCCATAGCCATGAGCATAAAGAACTTATTTCTTATAAATTACTCAGCATATGCTATTCTGTTATACCAACAAAAATAGACATATATATATAGGAGATAAGTGAAATCAGTGATCATAAGTTCACACATCTCATGCATAAATGAGAAATCAAAGATCTCGGTAGTTGAAGGGTGTGGTGGTTTGATTCAGGTGTCCCCCATAAACTTAGGTTTTCTGAATGCTAGGTCCCTAGTTGATGTCAGTTTGGGAACTGGATATCCTGGAGGTGATGTATTGTTGGGGGCGGTCTTACGGGTGTCATATCCACCTTCTCCCTGCCAGTGTTTGGCACATTCTCCTGTGGCTGTTGTCCGTCTGATGTTGACCATGAGTCGATGTCCACTCTGGGCCCACGCCATCATTTCTCCTGCCATCATGGAGCTTTCCCTTGAGTCTGTCACCCCAAATAAACCTTTTTTTTTGCCATAAGCATCAGGTGTTTTCTGCCAGCAATGTGAACCTGAGTGCAACAAGGGGTTTCCCACAGTGCTTACAATCTACTGAGTGCCAGAGCTCAAGCCGGACCCCAAATCTCTTGAGCCATCCTGTGCTGCTATTTCTACCTTACCAATATTTTTTAGTCATATAGTGTCAGAAAATTATATTCTCCACTGTGAGTCTAGATACAAAATTTCTGTATCTGTTCAGCATCAAAAAATAAATATGATAACCACAGTAGGTAATATTTCTTGAGTACTAATTATGCCAGGCAGTTGTTCTAAGCACTTTATGTGGGTTACTCCATCTAGTCATATGCTTTTCTTAAATTTTATTTATTTATTTATGAGAGAGAAAGAGAGAGAGAGAGAGAGAGAGAGAGAGAGAGAGAGAGAGAATGGGTGTGCCAAGACCTCTAGCCACTGAAAACTTCAGATGCATGCACCACCTTGTGCATCTGGCTTATGCGGGTACTAGGGAATTGAACCTGGGTCCTTCAGCTTCAAAGACAAGCACCTTAACTGCTAAACCATCTCTCCAGCCACATCTATCTAGTTATATTCTTGAGGAAGGCAGAATACTACAAAGTAGGAAATGGAAACTATGGATGAAATGAAAAAATGCACAAATAAAAAAAGAGCTTACTTTCAGAAGACATACTATTGTCTGTTAAATGTGATCGTCCAAATGACGGATTTAGAACAGCTATGGGCTCATACAGCCTACTAAATGTTAGCAGCTATCGTCACATTTTTCAACATTGATTTACATGGAACAGAATAGAATCTTCGTATCTAGATCAAATTTATGAGCCATGTGGGGTTCAGCTATGGGTAATCTTTTTGAGAACCAGTTTTCTTCAGTGAAACTATAGGAACTGCAGTGTAGTTTGAACCAAAATATTCTTGAAGGTCCAAACATAAAGCCAGACACCACAAACAAATCGAAATGAACACATTTGCATGGGGCCTGTGTTTTAAGACTCTCAGAGGCTTTACTCAACAACCTGTCATTTAAAAAATATTTTTTTATTTATCTATTTATTTATTTATTGGAGAAAGAGAGAGAGAAAGAGGTAGCTAGACAGAATGGACATGCCAGGGCCTCCAGCCACTGCAAATGAACTCCAGATGCATGTGCCACCTTGTGCATCTGGCTTACATGGGTCCTGGGGAATCAAACCTGGGTCCTTAGGCTTCACAGGCAAGTGACTTAAATGCTAAGCCATCTCTCCAGCCCCAACACTTTGTCATTTTTAAAAATTAATTATTTGCATGTGTATGTATGTGTATGGGCATGCCAGGCCCTCTCGCTGCTTCAAACAAACACCAGATGCTTGCACCACTTTTGCATCTAGCTTACATGGGCTGGCGGGTCTTATATGCAAGTGCCTTTAACCCTTGAGCCATCTTCCCAGCCCCCAAAACTTGTCACTGTTTTCAATCAGATCCATAGTGGAGAAGTGGATATTGGTCTCAAGATCGTTTGCAAAGGCAAAAGCAATTACTCAAAGTGGTAAAGTCACAGTTTCTTTAACAAATATCTTATCCCATTAGCTAAGAGAGAGGCTATCATTAGTACTTACGATGAAACAACAACAGGAATACTCATTATACATTACCCAGCAGTCCTTGACACTGACCCACTAGTGTTTGCACATACATTAGTAAGAAACAAAGGATATGCAGGCCAAGTCAGCCCTGCCACCATGCGCTTCCTGTCTAATCTAGCAGCTAGAAAGAATTCACTCTGTTACATACAGGAAGGATAAACGGGGCTCAGCGAGGGAAAGATGCATGGAGGTAGGTTTTTGCTTCATGAGGTAAAGAAGAAACCAGGAAAAAGGAGAAGCTTCCAGCAGTAAATGAGTGGCTGGCCACGAGGCTGTGCATTTGAAGCAGATCAAGGAGAGGCCCAGTACATGCTCCGAGGGTGGACAGTGAACGGCATGAAGATTTTCGTTGTCA
The DNA here is from genome assembly GCA_036346955.1 of Dipus sagitta. NCBI lineage: Eukaryota > Metazoa > Chordata > Mammalia > Rodentia > Dipodidae > Dipus > Dipus sagitta. Next base: position 118,202,943 of record CM070778.1, on the reverse strand, counting down.
TTGTTATCTTACTGGCATTGTGCCAGAGAGATACGGGCATGATGGGAGATGAAAATGGTTCTAGCAAGGGAGGCGGAATGGCATTCAGGAGATTCTCTTGGGTCAGACTTGAGTTTGAATCCAGATTCTGCTATTTACTGGTGATGCGACAGAGTTGCCAGTGAAACTTCTCTGCACCTCCCTTTCTCCACCACAGATATGACAGCTGTCCCTCCAGTTCATTGACTCATTCTCCACTGTGAGCTATGCACTTTTTGGGGTGCTGAGTGGCGGACAGGACAGCCATGATCTTTGTTCTGCATAGATTCACAATTCAGTGTGTGGAGTTTAGTGTGTGCAGAAGGATTCAGAAAATATGCAGGTCAGGGCTGCAGAGATGGCTTACTGGCTAAATGCTTGCCTGTGAAACCTAAGGACCCCGGTTCGAGGCTTGATTCCATGTAAGCCAGATGCACAAGGGGGCGCACGCATCTGGAGTTCGTTTGCAGTGGCTGGAGACCCTGGCACACCCATTCTCTCTCTCTCTCTCTCTCTCCCTCCCTATTTCTCTCTCTGTCTATTGCTCTCAAATAAATAAATAAAAAATAAACAAAATAAATTTAAAAAAAGAAAATATGCAGGTCAACATGGACATGATGAGTGCGCTAGATGTAGACAGCAATTAATGCTATGGATAAGACAATTTCTCTCAGGAGGTGACACATAAATGATAAGCTAAAATAAGAGGCAGCCCTGGCAGAGGGAACAACAAAGGTCTGGTGACCAACTCTGTGTGATCGCTGCACTGGCGTGTTCTGAGTGGGATGGGGTGAGTATTTTGGGGTGCACTAGGTGGTAGGGATAGACGGAAGTATGGTAGGATGGCCTATAGCATGGTTCATGGCGGAAAGGAAGCACTCCATAAAAGGTACTACTGAGTCATAATTTAAAAAATAAAATTAAAAGCTTCCATGACATGTCAATGTCCCTGTACAGTAGGGCCAGCAGGAGCCATTGTTTTCCTATCCTCTGAGCCCATGTGCCCAGGCTGTAAGGAAATGTTTGTATGTCACGTTGCTTTCTAACTTATTTAACTCAACCCCAGCATAAATGTTTCTTTTCATAACTGTGGAATGCAGAATTTTAGACATGGAAATGAACTTGGACTATCTAAATATCAATTTTCATATCATGATGAGTAGTCAGAAGGTTCCTTGGAGCAGTCTTAGATGTCCTGAGGAATGGGACGTCAGAGGAGGTTAAGAGGGCAGGACTCCAGAGCTCTGGCCCATACTATAATGAGTGGAGTTCTATAGGTGTCTAGTTAAATTTTATGTTTCACTGGCATACTGAGCTATGACTAAAATCACTCTCAACATTTGAGCATCACCAGCTGATCCTCAAAATCTACTCAAAGTCTTTAGCTAATTCGTGACACCCCTGGACTCACATCATCTCCTGAGTTCCTAATAATCTTCCCATGTACTTTGTATGTATGCGTAACTATTCCAAGCTTAATAGATGTGGAATTTGTCTCTGTGCAGCTCTATGTCAGTCAGCCTCTACTGCCTTTCCTAGAAGTGGATGTCTGAGTCCCAGAGCATCATTTTAAACAATAAACACAAGACTTGTTTCCAGTGTCCGGCAGTTCCCTGGGGTTTCCTCAGAACCGGAAGCTTCAATGAGGGTGTAGCAGTGAGGTCTGGGGGAGTCGGGTCATTGCAGCTCTTTCTGAAGGGACAATAAAATGCTGAATTGCCCTTTCCTATTTGAAGAGAAAGGAAAGCTGAAAATTGCTGAAAGAGAATTACTGAATGAAAGATAGAAAAGCAATGGAGGTTTAGGAAGACCGAAGAAGACGGGAGTTTCAAAATGTTAAGAATGAATAAGGGAGCCGGGCGTGGTGGCGCACGCCTTTAATCCCAGCACTCGGGAGGCAGAGGTAGGAGGATCGCTGTGAGTTCAAGGCCACCCTGAGACTCCATAGTGAATTCCAGGTCAGCCTGGGCTAGAGTGAGACCCTACCTCGAAAAACCAAAAAAAAAAAAAAAAAAAAAAAAAGAATGAATAAGGGTCCATTAAATCATTTACTTTCAGATTACATTCTATCTGAAATCAAGTTTTTTTTTTTTTTTGCAGGGGGGAGTTCCTTATGACTACTTTAAAAGATTAGAAACAGGTTTTGTAAGAGAAAAAAATCTGCAAAGATTTGTAAAGACATGGTAAATATTTGCTTCAGGGACAAGAAAGTTGGACAGAAGGTTTGGGTCATGTGACAGCAAATTTCCCATTTGTAAAGAACAGTAACAATGAGAAAATACAGTTCATTCTACCTCTGACACATGAGCAATACTGGCACATTAGAAAAGGCAATTAAGCTACCTCCCAGATTAGCTGGCAGTGGCTGGGCATGAGTGACCCTCCTTTTGTCACTTGCTGCTGGCAGCAAAAACAGATGGCAGAAGTATTTTCACAAGGTCATATATTTGCAAGTTCAAGGTTCTCTATGGCCTTGTGCTAGGGCCTCAAGTCATTGTGAACGAACTCCAGATGTTATGTGCCACATTGTGCATCTGGCTTTACACGGGCACTGAGGCCTTGAGCCTGGGCTGGTAGGCTTTGCAAGCAAGTGCCTTTAACCACTGAGCAATTATCCTGAGCCCTCTATTACCTTTTAAATAACAACAATCAAAATGAGAAAAGAAGCAGGGAAAATAGCACAGCAATTAAAGAAGATCAAGAGACTAAAGATATGTAAATTTCCAAATATACTCGAGAAACAATTCAGTTACAAATTGCTTTTGTTGTATAACTTTAGCAACTGGTTGATACTAATGACTTGTTAATTCAATAAACTAGTTTATTTTAGACAACAAATGATGAGAGCTCTAAACCAGAGATTTGTTGAATTGCACTCATGGAGGTCTTCTGAATCTCATATAAATAAGATAAATAAGAGTTCGCCTGAAAGATGAGCTTAAGAAATCATGCTGCCTAAAAATGATTTACACCAAGAAACAAAGACTAAAACAGGCTCACAAATAGTCTGATCTACTGGCTTGAAAGGGCTCAAACATGTACTAATACAGCGAAAATTCCTTGAAACAGGCTAAAACCAACTCCAAACGTTTGAGACTGAAGAAAAGTAAGGTCGAGACATGCCCACCACCATGGAGAAACTGCCTTCCTTTCCAAGTGGTAAGACTGGGGGGGCGGGGGTGGGTGAGCCTGAGGAGGAGTTCCCAAGTGCAAGAGCAAGAAAGATGCAGTATGAGAGATTTTAAGGTACCCTGGGGCTCCCCAGTTACCTGTGTCATCTAACTTGATCTGAGTTCAACTGAGACTATGGCTCAGATAGTTACATGACCAAGCACTGCCGCTCTTTTGGTTTTGTTTCTGTTGCACCTGGTTCGAAGCCATATAAAAATCTTTCTGCATGGCCGCTGAAAGTTCCTGGGTGTTTCTTTTGCCTTGAACCTAGTACATGTGGCGGGAATTTACCTTACTACTCTTTAGTCTCTCCAATACACCAGTCCACCTCGTGTCCCTGAATCCTGTATAACCCCTCTGTCTTCTGTGGTAGTTCTCACCTAGACCCCTGCATTGGATGAGTAGTTGACACCAGGTGAGCCGAGATGTCTTTAGTTAGGCGATTCACCTAATTATGCTACGAGCTGTTGGAATCACAATCCAGCCATTAAATAGGACTTCTCTGCATTCATCTTAATCTACATTACATAATTAATTTCCCATAAGTTTATTCCCTCCCCCACCCTGGAAACATTTCCCTATCAAGCATTGATTGAAGGCAATAGAAACTGACTCTGCAGTCCAATGCTTTGCCCCTGAACTCTGCCCCTGTGACTCTGAACACCATTCAAGCAACAATAAACAAACAACTGGGGCTGGCTGAGGCTTACAGAAATTAATGAAATCTGAAGGGTCAGGCCCTCAAAGGGTTGGCGAAAAGAGCTCTGGAAGTTTGGTGATGGGAATCAAAGAAAGACACCAGTAACAAGCTGGTTTCTCTGGGTTAGAAATTGTGCAACTTAATAAAAACTTATCAAAATCATTTCCATTACGTTTGTGTAGTACTGAATAAACAGGAAAGCCACCGCTGACTTCTATAAGGTTTTGGTACTAACTATTCAACTACCCTTGCGATGAGCAGCTTTTCATCGCTGCTAAAAAGCCATCTCTGGAAGGAAGGACTAGACTAGAAGTGATTTCAACTATGACTTTGTCCTGGCTTGAGTTCATGCCACCTGTTTGCGCCTTCTTCTCACCCATCCGCAGGCATCTGCAGGGGATGACGCAGGAAGGAAAGAGCCGGCCACTGCTGGCAAAGCTCAGATGCATCCCCAAAGTCCTCCACACAAGGGGTCCAGCTATCTCTACCCAGCAGCATGTAAAGGGAACCAATCCGGCTTGTTCTACACTGTTCTGCTTTCATGGATGAGCCAAACCAGCAAAGGCAAGAAGGCATGTTAACAGCCTCACACAAAGTCTTTGCTGTAAAGAATCTCCAAGTAATGCTCTGGCCTGCTGCTAAGCATCAGTTCCACTGAACCGTCTCCCTGGTAACCGCATATCCCGTCGGCCTGAAAGTTTTGTCATATAATTCAAAGTCGTGTTAGGAGGTCTCTGCATGACTTTCTTCGCTCAGTTGTTATAGGCCTTGTCTTTTGTCCTCCATTCTCTCTGTGCCTACACCTGCCACCAGCCCCGTTTATATTCTGCTGGAATTCTCCAAAGAGAACACAACAGAGCTGAGAGAAACCTGGAAAAATCCTGGGCATGGTTCAGCTGATCTTCACAGTTAAAGAGTTTGGAAGCAGATATGTCAGAACTTTGTGTAATCCAGATCAGATTAAGCCAAGGGAGGAGTCTACTGAAACAAAGATGTGAAAGAAAGTCAAATAGTAGCCCGACAGCTTTCCCTTCCAATTCAAGTCGCATCTCAATAGATAAAAAGTGTTAGTTCAAACTGTATATGGCTATCAGAAATCACAGTGCCTTCGAGTAGGGATCAAGAAATGATAGCTTGTGGTGCCACCTGCCTTTATAGATTTTTGTTGTTTGAGATAGGGTCTTGTTTTAACCCAGGTTGATCTGGAATTCACTATGTCGTCTCAGGGTGGCCATGAACTCATGACAGTCCTTCTACCTCTGCCTGGGATTAAAGGCATACCTGGCTGCCACCTGCCTTTTTTTTTTTTTTTTTTTTTTTTTGGTTTTTCAAGGTAGGGTTTGGCTCTGGCTCAGGCTGACCTGGAATTAACTATGTAGTCTCAGGGTGGCCTCGAACTCACAGCGATCCTCCTACCTCTGACTCCCGAGTGCTGGGATTAAAGGCGTGCGGCACCACGCCCAGCTTCTACCTGCTTTTTAATTAAAATTTTATTTCAGTACTCTTTTGGTTCTGTATTGTCTATGGTTACTAATTTTACACTATAAGAAGAATTGGGAAGTTGTGACAGAGACTACGTGGCCTTCACAGCCTGAAATGTTTGGTATCTGGCCTTTTACAGAAAACAAAACAAAACAAAACAAAACATTGCTAGCCACTGTCTGCAGGTGTTATTTGTGTCTCATTTGAAGAAGTCCAGAGGCCAGAAATGTAACAAAAATACAACCGCCAAAGAACAGATTCGTATTATCTTTCTGCTTTGATTCCTCCCACATGGATCTCAGCTCTATGGCATCTTATGGTCCCCAAATGCTACATGGACTCCTATCATCAGACCTAAAAGTCAGCTCAGAGTCAAGAAGAAAAGAAGATGCTGGTGGTGGTGGTGGGGGGGGGGGATGGGGGGCTTCCATTTTCCGGAGAGTCAGCTCTCATTCACCAGTCTTCCTAGGGATGCCACAAAGCCCTTTCAATCTTGTTTGCCAGAACTCAGTCATTTGCTGTTGCTAGCTGTAAAAGGAACAGAGATCTAAAGTGTTTAATGTTTTAGTCCCAGTGACCACATACCCAGCCTAAACAAGAAGAATTTATTATTCTGGAGAAAAGAGAGACAGAATGCTCACTTATGCCTAAAGCAGACTTTGCTACAAAATGCTATTTAGTGATGTCATGAGGATTTGTAGGTAATTCATACCTTTTTCTATTTGGAAGTGGGAGTTTTTAATAAAAAAGAATTTGCAGCCTGGCATTATCTCTCTCAGTTTCATGGTTTGTTGTACAAATCAGTCAATAAGGTATCAGTGACGGGTCAATTTATTCTTTCAAGAGGACATAAGGAGTCCCCACCATGATCCAGGCATAGAATGAGATCAAGAGTGTAAAGTGTGGTGACCCCTCATCTCTGCTCTCCAGGAGTCACAAGCCAATGTAGGAGCCAGAAAAGGGAATGGGCAATGGATGTGCAGGGTGACATGTTCCCTGGGGAGGTGTACACTGGTCCACCATGGGAAGTACCCGGGAAAGGCTTTAGAAGTCTTGAGCTGGATGCTGAGGAAGCAGGCTGGGAGGAGGCTGGGTGGTAAGGAAGGGTATGCGTATATTCTGATAGGAAGGAACAGCATGCAAAGAGGCCTGGAGGAGAGCGACGGAGCATAAACACAGGAAGCTCACAGTACACGTGTGCAGGGAAAGGGCAGAATTCAGCCCGGGACCGGCAAGTACCACTCGCAGGACAGAAGGAACCTTAGCATCACGACCCTGGGTTAGCCCTGGCTGTCGATGAGGAGCTACCTCAGGGTATCATGTGCTAGAACAGCATGACCAGCCTGTGTTCCATAAAGATCATTCTGGTCAGTGGGGAGGGCTGAGGTGGAATAGACAGGCAGGAAGGCAGGGGAGAAGGTTTCTATTTACCCCCATCAGCCGGGCGTGGTGGCGCATGCCTTTAATCCCAGCACTCGGGAGGCAGAAGTAGGAGGACTGCTATGAGTTCGAGGCCGCCCTGAAACTACATAGTGAATTACTGATCAGCCTGGGCTAGAGTGAGACCCTATCTCAAAAAAGAGGCAATTTACACTTATAATCAAGTTGAACTCGAATCTTGCCTTTCTTCACGAGGAGACCTGATCATCTATTACTGAAGTCATAAAAACACGTAAGTAATAATAAACCCTTGTAGTTCATCTAACCCTCTCAGCCACCTGGTACAGCCCCACCCTACAAGCACAGTAAAGCAAGGTCCATAAAGCTGAAATGGATTGCCTCAATTCCCGTAGGCAGTGGGTGGGGGAGGGAAACTTGCTTTGGGATATTCTGGGTTGAAGTCCAGGGCTCTCTCTGAGGCATATCAAGTGCAACATACATTCCAGACTCAACCTGTCACTCATAAATCCAAACAAGGCAATCCTATTTGCATGTTTTGGCAGTCACGTATCCTAATGGCATTAAATATAGGAAACACTGAAGCATTTCCCTTCCGTTGTTTTCTGAGGCAAGCTATCAAGAGCATTTTATTAGGCTCTGGCAAAGTCTCTTCATAGGAAAAATCAAGTATACATTTTATCATTCTTTTGTTTAGTGCTGTGGCTGTTACTCAAATGCCCATAAAAGATACTCTATGATTCCAACATTTTATGTGTTATAGCCTATCTTCCAACATTTAAATGGGGAACCATATGAATTCTCAAGGTGTCCTTGGTTCAAATCTTGACTAAGTTTGATAATAATTGGTTATATTTGGTTGTTCTCACAATACTATTTTCAGAAAGAACTTTCTGGACCACCTCTTCTCCCTCAAAATTTTCAAGTTGGAAGTAGCCCCTTGTTTACTGCATTGCACACCACCGAGTCTAAACACTCAAAGTCCTGCCTTTACTGTTGTTACTTTCCTGACTAGGTGGTTAGATCCTTTTAATAAGAAACAGAGAGCAGCTATCCTTCCATAGCCTCGGGTTCTGTATCTGTAGATTCAAAAAAACCTAGGATCAGGGGCTGGAGAGATGGTTTAGCAGTTAAAGCACTTGCCTGCAAACTCTAAGGACCTATGTGTGACTCTCTAGGTCCCACATCAGCCAGATGCATGAGATAATACAAGTGCACAAGGTCGTACATGTGCACAAGGTGGCACACGTGTCTGCAGTTCGGTTGCAGTGGTTGAAGGCTATGGTACTCCAATCCTCTCTCTCTCTCTTTCTCTCTTAAACTTATAAAAACAAACAAACAAAAAAACACAACCCCCCCCCCAAAAAAAAACCTAGGATCAGAATGACTGGGGATACAGCTCAGTGGTAGAGAACATGGTTAGCATACATACGATCTTGATTCTAATTTTAGTACCAACATTATCTATTTTTTTTTCAGGAAAATGTGTTAATTTTGCATACATACAAATTTTTCTTGTCCTTATTTACAAAACAACAGAGTAGAACAACCACTTACATAGAATTTATATTGTATTGGGTACTGTAAGAAATGTAGAGAAGCTAAGTATATATTAGGATGGGGATAGATTATTTGCAAATTCTATTCCATTTTCATAAAGGATGTGAGCTTCCATGGACTTTGACATCTTCAGGGGTTCAGGAAAAAATACCCCCACGAAGGGACAACTGTGTTTATCTTTAGTTCTCCAGAGTCCAGCATAGCAATTGGCATTTAATAACCTGTCATGTAGCAAGAGTGCAACTGGCGCATGTAATTAACTTAAGATGGTGTGGTGTCAGAATTCTTAGCATATGAACTTTTAAAAACTTTTCTATAATTTTCCTGCAAGATAACTCAAAAGCTCTGGGAATAAGCTCTGGGATGTGGTATTACATAGAGCCCATTTTGATAGCTGTTAAGACAGGATCACTATGTGTTGTAAGGAACTGATCCAAAGATGCTTGCCTTGCCTTTCCACTTTGCCCTTTCTTTCATGCCTCCCATGAGAAGATTAAATCTGCTTCTTTTCTTTTTCTTTTTCTGCATGTGTCTCTGTTGCACGTGTGTGCATATTTGAATACATATGAATACATATGTGTGTGGGTGGTGTGCATGAGGAAAGCCGAAAGTCTTTCTCAACTTGTTTTTTTTTATATTTTACTTATTTGAGGGTGAGTGTGTGTGTGTGAAAGAGAGAGAGAGAGAGAGAGAGAGAGAGAGAGAATGGAGAATGGGTGTGCCCGGGTCTCTAGTCACTGTAGCTATGTATTTCTGAGAACGTGGAGAAGAAAACAGGCTGGAAGTGTTGGGCAAAATAATGAAGTAGTCTTTAAGAATCGGTAAGATTTGTGTGGCCAGAGTGTTACCAGTGCTTCTTAGACCAGGACACTCAGAAATGAGTAGAGATATTTGTGGTTGCCATGTGTTTGGGGATTGAAGGGTGTCTTCTAGAAGGATGAGGTCAGGGATGATGGTGAACCTCCCATGATGCACAGGATGAGTCCTCCAACCCCCCCCCACCCCATACCAAGAGTCATCTTTCTTCACATAGATTCAGTATTGCTAAGGCTGAGCTACCCTGGGTTAGACAAAGGACATTCGAGCAAGTGAAATACTGCAAGGAAGGAAAACAAAAATGTGAAACTTACCTTGTTGGATCTTTTTAAACCAACCATTCAAATCACATCTCATCAATTTCTACTTTACCCAATGTTCACACGCAAAGCACACAGGAAGATATGCTCATGTGGAAATATTAATTTGATCTTGCTTGGTATAAACTAGGAGAGATGGGGTGAGGCCACAGGCCACACTGGAATTTACTGTCTCACCATCTGGTGTTTCAGGTCTCCTCAGCATTGCTCACAATAAACAGGTGTGTGATTTTGAGATATCATATGAGTCTCTTTCAAGAGTGTGAGTTTCCCAAGGCCACAGGCTGGGTCTAATGTACTTCCTGCATACTGTAGCACCCAACACCAAGTTCTGGGGTGGGGGACATGGGTAGGGGCTAGACAGCCATTTCTAAAGTCAAAACTCCTGGATTAAGACTGGATTATACTACTCACACATTGTGACCTTAAGTCACTCAAGTCACTTACTTCTAACAAAACTCCATTTCTCCATCTGTATGTGTGGGTTTACGAAGTGTATGTTACAGGCAGAATTTAAATAGTTAATACACTTAACACTATTACACAGTACTTAGTGACAGGGATACTCATTGTTTCAAAACAGCATAGAATACACAAACACAAACCTGTATGAAGTAGCGTACTACATACTCAGACTATATGGTATATAAGCATAAATCAATGGCATGGCCTCTATGCTGAGCTACAAAACCTGTATATCATTTTACCATACTGAATAATACAGGCAATTATAATTTCACTTATAATTTCTTAAGTATTTATATATCTAAACATACAAAAGTTGTAGTAAAGATACTAGGGGACAGGAATCTTTCAGCTATGTTGTAACTACTGGGACTGTAATCTCATTGATTGTCCATCACTGACATGCTATGGAGCATGGGGTTGTATATATTTGTATATTTGTATAGGGTAAAAATCTGTTTGAACCGGGCGTGGTGGCGCATGCCTTTAATCCCAGCACTTGGGAGGGAGGCAGAGGTAGGAGGATCACCGTGAGTTCGAGGCCACCCTGAGACTACATAGTTAATTCCAGGTCAGCCGGAGCGAGAGTGAGACCCTACCTCAAAAAAAAAAAAAAAAAAATCTGTTTGCAAGTCAGCCTTAGGGGTGCAAACCTGGAATCCCCATATTCAGGAGGCTAAGGCAAGAGGATCTGAATTTGTGGCTAGTCTAAGCTATATAGAGAGACTTTGCCTTAAAAACAAAAACCAAACAAAAAAACAAAAATAAGGGGAGAGGGCTCGGAAGTTGAAAGTGCTTGCTGTGCGAAACTGACGACCAGAGTTCAGATTCCCAGAACCCACGTTAAGCTGGATGCGCAGTGGCTCATATGTCTATAATCCCAACTCATCTACAGCAACGGGAGGCAGAGTCAGGAGAACCTCTAAGCTCTTGGGCCAGCAGGTCTGCGGTTGCAGCAGCAAACGAGAAAAAAGACCCTGTCCTAAACAAGATGGGAAGTGAGGACGGATACTCAGGTTATCCTCTGACTTCCATGTGTCATGTGTGCATGTGCCTACACATACACACAACATACATAAACACAAACACACATCAGTTTGCACATTATCAAATTAGGCAGGAAAAAAAAACATTCACACCATGGCTTTTTAATATACCAGCTGAGAAATTTATTTTTTCTTCTTTGTGCAAATAGGTTAATATTTATAGGCAAAAGCACAACAGATACACATTTGCCATATTGACTTTACTTCACAACAAATGTTCTACCAACTTTCTTTGTTATGTTTAGTTGTCTTAGTACATTTATTGTTGTGGGCCAATTTCATTGTTATTGTCTCCAGATACAAATTGATTTATGGCACTACGGGAAGTTAACCGAAAAAGGAATTGAACAGTTTTCTGTGGTTGAGTACCACTAACCTTCTTCCTGCATAAAAGCTTCCGCCTTCCACAATTCTACATTCTCCTCCGTCACAAGGCTCTCTTAAGCACTCAGGAAGTTTGTCTTTTAATTGTTTTGTAATTGATAGTTTCTGAAGCTTTCATCTCCTATACCTTCCAATTCCTGGCCCCTCCCTGCTTTTCATTCTTTCTTTATGTCCTATGTGTGCAACTGTGGAAGCCCCAGGGAGGAAAGTGGGATAGCTAATTATCCATTCATGTGTACAGTTACTCACGTGACATGCAAGAAGCACGTGGGGAACCCCAGTGAATGCTAAGCTATGTTCTGGGATACAGCGGTGAACCCGCCCAGCAAGGCCCCTGTGTGAAGGACGAGAGGAAGAATGCCAGAGGCGGATGAATGAAGGAATTTCTTACACGGTTGGGAAAGAAATCCACAGCAGAGCTGCGTTCATTCTCTATGGCTGCGAGAACAAATTAGGACACAGACAAAGGGCTAAGCAACACCAATCTATCATCTTAAAGTGCAGAGGTCGAAGCCCAACATAGGTCCCACTAGACTACATTTGCTGTGTTTCCTCTGGAAGCTTTTTAGGAGAGTCTGTTTACTTGCTGCTTCCAGGATCTACCGAGGACCATATCCCTTCACCCTCCAACTTCAGAGATATCGCTGACCAAGTGCTTAGTCTTCTCACTCTCCCAGCGACTCTTTGGTCTCCCGTCTACACAGAGGAACTTGCAATTACACTGAGCCCACTGGATAACCCAGAGCATCTTCTTTACTTTATAGTCAGCTGACTAGAAATCTAGATTTCACTCACAATTGACTTTTTTAAAATATATTTATTTATTTATTTATTTGAGAGAGAGAGAATGAGAGTGCCAGGGCCTCCAGTCACTGCAAGTGAACTCCAGACACGTGCACCATCTTGTACATCTGGCTTATGTGGGTACTGGGGAATTGAACCTGGGTCCTTAGGCTTTGCACGCAAGCACCTTAATGGCTAAGCCATCTCTCCAGCCCCCATAATTGATTCTTTTGTGCCAGAGTCTGGCTATGTAGCCAAAGATGGACTCAAACTCATGATCCATCTCCCAGGTGCTGGAATCATAGGCATGTGCCACCATGTCCAGCCTCACCTACAATTTTAATTCCATCTTTGCATGTAATATAATATAGCCAAGGGTCTGTGGGGTCAGGGCCTTTGGGGGACCTTTCATCTGCCTCCTACAGTGTAATAATGGAATCCTATAACTTCAGTATCTTGCTCAATACATATTATATAGAATTAATGTTTCATAAAATCAGTTCTTGGTAAGTGGATCAGTACACACCTGGGCTTCTTGTTGATGAGAGCAAGAACTGCTTCTCTCCTGTGGGAGTGGCAGGGGTGGGGCAGTTTCCATCCTTCTTCCATATTAACCTACATCTTCCCAAAGCAGAGGGATGGTACACTCTAGAGGGAGCACTGCTCCTCGCCCTTTGCACTGCTTCTTCCTTCGAGGCCCCGTGGCACGATGGCCAATGCAGCACAGTGGTCGCCATCTTCCCCACCTCTCAACAGCTGCCTCTAACTGCTGCTGCTTCCCCGCAAGCTTTCCCACCTTGATTTCTGTTGGCCATAGCGCTGTGCTTGAATTATAAATGGAGATGAATTTTTAAGGAATGAGGAGATCATTTTCCAGAAAAGAACACTGCATTTGAAAATAGCTGCCAGAAGTATTTAAAATAGCTCACAAAGGCTTCTGGGGAAGGGGGCAGAAGGAGGCTGAGACCGAAGAGGTTTTATGAGGGAGGGAGGTTGTTTTGATGCACCATGAAGGTGGGGGGGTGTAATTTTTAATTTCTGCAGTAGCTGCTTGATTTTATGATGCCATGATTTTGCTAGATATATCTGAAGCATGTTAATCCTCTCACTAAATTACAACCTTCTGTTCCTGAAAAGGTCTCATAGGGATTAAACCCTGACAGTCTAACAAAACCTGGCATCACTGACCCTTCCTGCCCCTGGTTATGTAACACAATTGGCTGCATATGTGTCCCTTTGCCTCATTTGTTTGCAGCCATCTATTTCACTCCGGATTCTTGGCTCTGTTCTCCGTGCAACTATAAGCTCTCAGCAGGAAGGGGAAGTGGTCCATCGCTCTTACGTAGCTGGTGCTTCTGTACAAGGGATTCAAAGTTCTGTGGCCAAAGCTTGCTGAGTTAGATGATTTTGTAACAAGTAATGTTTGTAGACTCTGTAGAAAAATAATTTTCATCCCGAGTTATCTTTTGCTTGTATAACAGAACACAGGAAGCATTCATCAGAAAGATATGTTCGTTCATTTCTCAAAGAATATCAGTAATTTCATAAGGAATGCTCAGCTTTAGTCCTCTGAAGACAAAGGCTTGCAACGCATATGTTCACAGACTTTCCCAAGATGTCATTCTCCTCTCATTTTATATTGTCTTAAGTCTGACTAGAAATTACCTTTCAAATGGACATTTTCATTTTGCCATAGAATAAAAAAAATTGAATATCTTAAAGCAATGACTCCACTAACTCAAATTTTGAAGGAATAAACCATCCAAGCAAAATGAGTATGTACATCAGTGTTAGGTTTATGCTCAGCCAAATGAGCTATAAAAATTGATCATTTATTTCCTTCAGTACCTCTCTATCTTGTCCTTAAGTCCATCTTCAGGATTAAATAGCAGTAAAAACTTATTTTGTATCTTATAGCCATGAGTGTGAGTAGTTTGAGTTTTCATTCTGTTATGAGAGCCCAATGAACTGGCATGAAGACCAATGGGCTTTTTGACAGGAAGAGTCTAGCTGATTACAGAGTATTTGAAACCAAAAATTGATAGTGTAGCCGGGCATGGTGGCCCACACCTTTAATCCCAGCACATGGGAGGCAGAGGTAGGAGGATCACCGTGAGTTCGAGGACACCCTGAGACTCCATAGTGAATTCCAGGTCAGCCTGGGCTAGAGTGAGACCCTGCCTCAAAAAAACAAAACAAAACCAAAAAAACAGAAAAAGAAATTGATAGCGTGTGTGTGTGTGTGTGCCTGCGTGCGTACACGCATGCACACGTGCCCATGCATATATGTGCACATACATGTGGTGTAATGGTTAGAAGAAATCTAAACTGAAGCCTTGTTCACTTGGATAATTGCTTTTTGTAAACATACTTTCTTGCAAAGTTGTAACTTGCTGCTATGGAAGCAATGACATTAACAGAAATAACAGTGGTGCCACAAATCTTCAGGGATTTTTTTTAATGGAAAGGAAAATTCTAAAACTAAAAATATACTTTTTATTTGCAACTATGGGAATACAAGCACCAGAAAAACACAAGAGGACTGTATAATTAGGATGTGGAAGGTATTCTATCTGGTGGTTTTAAAGCAAGGACAGTCTCAGGATGGAATCTAAGTCTTAGATCATTACAGCTGGGGCAAAAGAGGAAAGAAAATACATTCACCCCCCTGGGACTGAGTGACAACTTCCCATACTTATGCCCAAACATAATGTATGCACCACTTTCATGGAGCTAGAGTAGGGATGCTCACTGTAATATCTCCCAATTTTATATTACTTATGACATCATAAATCCCATCCCCACAGGAAGAAACAACCACCACCTCAGACACACAGCCACAATCTCCTACCTTCATTGTTAACCATCAATCTTGACATTTATTTTACAGGTTCCATTAAAATTTGTCCAGGCATAAAAGTGCTGAAATATGACATAAATACCCTTTTCTTTATCTCTAAACATAAACCTCACTTGGATTCCGAGGGCGGACAATCAAGATCGTTGGCCTAGCACATTTCAATTGGCCTCTATTAGCACCATTAGCAAAACCCATGAAATGATGTTCTGCATGCTTGAACTTAGTGATTTTATTATGCTGGCTGTAAATTATTTAACCAAAGCTGAGTCATAAAGCTTGTTTACAAATATGCTTTTCAATTAACGCACTAACTTTTTTTTAAATCTTTTTTTGGTGGTCTTTATTTTTATTTATTTATCTGAGAGCGACAGAGAGAGAAAGAGGCAGATAGAGAGAAAGAATGGGCATGCCAGGGCCTCCAGCCACTGCAAACGAACTCCAGACACATGTGCCTCCTTGTGCATCTGACTAACATGGGTCCTGGGGAATCGAGCCTCGAACTGGGGTCCTTAGGCTTCACAGGCAAGCGCTTAACTGCTAAGCCATCTCTCCAGCCCCAGCTCTAACTTTTCTAAAAAAATAATTTTATTTCTTTGCAATCAGAGAGAGATAGAGAGAAGAGAGGTAGAGAGAATGGACACTCCAGGGCCTCCAGCCACTGCAAACAATCTCCAGATGCATGTGCCTCTTTGTGTATCTGGCTTCACATGGGTACTGGGGAACTGAACCCAGGTCGTCAAGCTTTGCAGGCAAGTGCCTTTAGCCACTGGCCCATCTCTCCAGCCCCAGCTCTAACATTTTTGTTTATTTCTAAATCTTTTGCCTTTAAAAAAAGTTTCAGAAGATTTAAATTACAAAGGCTGTTTCCTACATATAAGCCCACTATGAAGCTATGGTATATTTTTACTAGAAAAGCAAACCCTTACTTGCATTTTTCTTCTCAGACAGACATTTGAAAATGACATCCCTAGAACCTGAAGGGGCGGAGATGGCTTTCTGCTTCTTTGTTCTCAGACTGGCAGTAACTTCTTCATTTGCAAAGGAGAGTACATATAGTAAGGGTGTCTTATAAAAGTTAAGTTTTCAACAGTTAATTTATTTAGAAGAAACATTTTTTTTCCAGATTTTTTTATAAGAGTGAAAATATGGCTAATGATTAAAAAGTACCTTGAGGAAAAAAAAATGTAGTCGAGCCTTAAAATAGATCCAGAAAGAGTCCATGCCAGCATTACATAAGCACCGCATGGTAGAAGGTTCCTTGCCAGCCATGT
Source organism: Dipus sagitta (assembly GCA_036346955.1). Taxonomy (NCBI): domain Eukaryota; kingdom Metazoa; phylum Chordata; class Mammalia; order Rodentia; family Dipodidae; genus Dipus; species Dipus sagitta. The sequence goes on along the minus strand of CM070778.1, from coordinate 118,186,669 downwards.
ACCATGGACAGTGAAGAACTCAATTTGAATTTTCACAGTTAGAGTCATGGCACACCGTGTGGCCATTCCCGCCCTGCCGCCGTCACTGACCTCTAGCCTTGACAACCCCACCAGACAGACAAGGAAGCAGGTGGACACTTCAAAAGAAAAGGCACGTGACACTGTCATGGTAGCTTGCTCTCCTAACAACCGAGTGAAGAAACAATAGATATGGTTGATGTCGAATGATTTGCGAAAATGAAATTACATGATAATGACACTACATTTCCACTGGCAAGCCTATCCAGTTTGATTCCTCGAGTGCTTTCGGTCTCCATAAATTTGCTTGGTTGATTTTTTTTTCTTTGTCCTGCAATCTGTATTTTATTAAAAACTTTTAGTGTGGGGAATTCTTTGCTGCTGGCTGAAAGACCTCATGCATGCCCTGCGGTGTTGTAACAGCACATTAATACAATATTACATTAATCAATGGCCACATATACATGTTCTTTTCAAAGAAAACAATGACAAAATCCACATCTGTGTTGTACGGGCAAGTGTGATTCTGACTTGGCAAAATGTCACATTCCAAATTCAGCTATCTTGAAACAGATCCAATTTGTTCACTTTATATCAACAATAGAAAACACTGATTGAGCGAAGGTAATGTGTTTATGCATCCATCTTTTATCACCGGAATGTATAATGGGGAAAGAATTAGACGCAGAGCCAGAGAGACAGCCTTTTCAAATTAATTAGCGAGCTCCTCAAGATCCTTATCAAAAGGATGCAAACAGACTAAAGTGCATAAATCACCCCCAAATGAAGAGCAGTGTGGGTGCGGCAGGAGCCAAGCCACGGTCACCGCAGCCGTGACACCCAGGCTGTCACCCTCATGCGGCTCTGGTAAAAATCCAGGAGAGGATTGGGAGAGGTTATCTGGATGAATTGTAGAAAGCGGATTTTATGTTTTACTACTCGAGCCTCAGCTTGTGGCTGGTCGGCTCTGGGAAGGAGGGCACGGGTTGGTTTATTTTCCAGAGAGGTGAATTTACCTGTCCCACCGTGCTGGACAACATAAGAATTTGGTATACGACATGAGGTACTCAGAAAACACTGAAAATCTAATAAGCCCTGACGTGTAGCCAACTGTGCCTTCAGATAGAAGTCTGCAAGACTTGCCTGAAGAAACAGTGACACTATACGGTGTGAATGAGAAGACAGCAAACAGGTAAACTCTACAGAGAGTGGATAAGCAGCAGTCATTGTCATGGGAAACGCTCCATGACTAGACAGCGTTGGATGATGTGAACACTCTGGAAGTATCTTCTTACTTTTGTCGCATGTACACAAGTACGCGCATGTGACAGAGGGTAAGCTCAGGGTGTAGGCCCTTTCCTTCTATCGTTTTCTTTTTTAAGATTTTTTTTTTTTATTAGAGACAGAGAGAGAAGAGCAAGAGTGAGAGTGGGTATGTCAGGGCCTCTAGCCACTGCAAACAAACTCCAAACACAAGCGCCACCATGTGCATCTGGCTTACATGGGACCTGGAGAATTGAACCTGGGTCCTTAGGCTTCACAGGCATGCGCCCTAACTGCTAAGCTATCTCTCCAGCTATCTTCCATCTTATTTGAGAAGGAGCTGTCTTGTTTGTCAGTGTGACTGCCAGACGAGCTGACCAGCAGGCTTCACGATTCTTCTGACTGCCTCCGATTGCAGTAGGTGTGTTGGGATTACAGACACAAGTACCACTGCGGATCTGCCTAAGGTGGGTTCTGGGGATCTGAACGCTGGCCATCAGTCTTGTGCAGCAAGTGCTATTAACCACGAGCCATCTCCCAGCCCTCACTTGTCTTTATCTCAAAATTCCCAGCTCTACCTCCTGGAACCCTAAATTCATTCCATTCATCATCCTAAGGGAAAATCCTGTGCCTTGTTCCGAGTTACAATTGACCCACCACACTGTTCCGGATCTTCTACTGTCTCTATGGGAGGTTGAAAATGGCTACACAGAACTTGCTAGAAGGGCCACTGTAGTGTGTTATATAACAATGACGCTGGTACAGGATGCTCTCTAACTTTCTAGCTTTTATTTCTTTGGTAGTTCCCCTTACATTTACAAATCTGTTCCATCCTTCTCAGTGTTAAAGTCTTCCTTCCAGCCTACCAGAGCATGTAGTAAGACTCTGCTTCTCTCACTGGTAACCATCTTCAGAAACTAGCCTATACCTGCTGCTCCCATTTTCCCACTTCCCACTCTTTAAACACATAGCAATCTGGCTTTCACAGCCTCCATTCTAAAATGGTAGAATTTCAAAGTTGGGAGGAACCATAAAGACCATGTCATCCACCCATATGTCCTCTACTGAACTTCTCTCCATAAGGTCCTTCCTCAGTAGTAGGTTCTCAAAAGTGCTACAACATCTCGAGGGACATGGTACTTGGGGTCACCTAAGGATTCTCATTCTATCTTTGGGTAAAACCGAGATGGTAAGTCACAGAATTCTGTCTCTCTAAAGATTTATTCTTTGGTTCAAGTATTCTTGCTTCAAATTCCACAGGAAAAACCTAACGTATCCAACTTGGAAGCAGTTGTTTTAGTCCAGGGAAGACACATGTTAGGTGGTGGTAGGACAGATGTAGAGAAGAGTATAAAATGTTTTCATGTTACTGCACCTTAAAATCAATGTATGAAGTCACAGTCACATTATTTTCTATGCTGTAATTTAACTTTGGTCGTAAGCCATTCCATTTAGTTGTGGAGTCAACCGCCTGTGCCAAATGCTTGCTGTATCACTGCTGTGTGACCTTGAGTCCCTCGGCTACTGGAACAACAGCCAGGAAAGGAAACTTCGTCGTACTCACTCATTTCTCAGCCAGATTCCCAGTTAAACACAATCAACCTGGGGTTCAACTCTATCTTCATAATTGGGGTTTGACTATATCTTTTTTTTTTTATTTTTCTCCTGGAATAAGAGCTAGGTTCTAAGAGGGACCACATGTATCAGGGGAGCAACAGTAGTTTCTCGTGCCTGCTCATCATTGTGAGAACACCCACACATTGCTTTCGCTGCTGACACTGCTTTTGTTTCCACAGCCTTTGGAACAGAGAGTCTACATTGAATGTGTTGACGGTTTTCCTCATCAGGACACCCAGGGGCATGGACCCCTTCTCTGAGGACACAGGGCAACAAGACGCTTCTATGCCACCTGGGATCCTTCACCAGACATCACTACTTTCCCCCTCCCTGTCATGTGGTTTGTCCCTCTCCGGGGAAGAATGCTCTGGAACATAAAATCTAGGTTTTTTGTCCTATAGCATGGGATTTCCCAAATACTCCTGAGGTTGCCACCAAGTGGGCTGTGGATAGCACTAGAGTGCCAGTGAGGCTCTGTAAAGGTTGCCAAGTCAGCCACATCCCGGGTCGTCTTCTATGATGGAACTTAGGTTGCCTAAAGTCACCTTCTTAGGTTCGGGAGCTACGGCAGAAGGTCACTTCTTGGCTATCCACACAGGCACCTCTGTAATATCCCAGAGTCCTGGGAGCGGGAACAGCCTACACAGGGCTCTGGCACAGTTAAACTCCAGACTCTTCTGTCACAGCTATTTATTTATTTACTTATTGGGATGGAAAACAGGCTTGGGAAGGAGACAAGGTCCATATTTCAGCTCTGGATATTACATATGAAATATCCATGAGAAATCCAAATTATCCAAGCAGGATGGCTTCTACCTATAATCTTGGCACTGGGAAGAATGAAGCAGGAAGATTATTTGAGTGTGAGGCCAGCCTGGGCTACAGAGTGAGGCCTTGTCTCAGGAAACAGAGGAGAGAGGGGGCGAGGAAAGGAGAAAGAAGGAGAGAGACTAAGACAGAGAGTACAGGATAGAACAAAAGCTTAAAGGAGACAAACATGGGAACTACCCTGACTTAGGTGAAACCCAAAATAGGAAGAAACTCTCCAAGAGACACTGTAAGAAGAGAAGAGAAGAGAGTTTAGCCTTGGCAGCTCACCCTGTGAACATTCAGTCGAGGAGGGGCCTACAAGGAAATTAGAGAAGCAGCCTCCAGAAGAAACCCAGAACTCAGGACGAACGACTTGCAAGGAACAGTCACCAAGCAGGTCAAAAAGCCAAGTCTCATGAAGAAGGAACAAGTGTCCGTGACACTGCTCGCCCCGGCAGTCACCGTAAACCTCCACAGTGCCAGTGAGGCAGTGATCCAGTTCTGATGCGGGGTGGGCTGAAGTGTGAAAGGAAGTCAGACAGTGGAGGCATTTGTGGGTCACCAGCTCCTGGGAGGAGGTGAGGCTAGAGGGGAAAGGACGTAAGTAGAAATTAGGGTGGGGGGCTCTTGTGGGCAAGAAGTGCTGAGAATGTCAGGCTGTGTGGGGAAGAATACAAGTCTTGTCACACGGATGACTTATACCATCCTTAATGTCAACTAAAATCATCATGTCACTTCCATCGTTCCTAACCACCCACAAAACAGGCAATGGAAACAGCCCTGTCCCTATCCTCTATCACCTCCAGTAAGAAACTCATCATTGACCTCCACCCTTGGCCATTAATGACAACAGCCAGCCACCACATGAACCTCTCAGTGTTCCAACATCATGGCTGAAATCGACATTTCATCTTGAGTCTCACCAGAATCTCAAAGCTACATGTCCTTATAAAAAGCACCCATCTTCTCTAGCCTCCTTTTTATTTACTCTCTGACTTTTTTTCTAGGCAGGGTCTCATCCAGCCTAGGCTGACCTGGAATTCACTGTGTAGTGTCAGGCTGGCCTCAAACTCAGAGTGATCCTTCTACCTCTGCCTCCCCAGTGCTGAGATTAAAGGTGTGGGAGAGAGGAAAGAAATAAGAAAGAGAGAGAGAGAGAGAGAGAGACAGAGAAAATAGACTGGTCCAGGCTTCTAGCTACTGCAAAGGAACTCCAGACACATATGCCATTTTGTGCATCTGGCTTTATGTGGGTACTGAGGAATCTAACCCAGGTCCTTAGGCTTTGCAGGCAAACACCTTAGCCACTGAGCCATAGCTCCAGCCTACTCCCTGATTTTTATAAAGGGATAGTCATATACTCATGCCCAAGAACACATTCTCCGCCCTGCTGTCGGCAGGCCTCACGTATGCATGCCTGGAGCCCCTCTCTCAGCGGTCCTCTACCCAAGCCTCTTTCCATACCTCCTCCATCTGTCAAAAGCCTACACTGTCTTTATAACCTGCAATATTTGATCCAAGAAACTACTACTCATAATCTTTCCAGTTTGATGTGATGTCCTAACAATAAGCCTTCTTGTACACTACTCCTCAGTGAGATTGATTTGCGAGACTGTCTTCTTTGCCTGGTTAGATGTCACATTTGCTGAAAGGTGCCTCATCCTATTCTTTCTCTTAAACTCTTTATTGACAACGTTCATACATGTATTTAGTGTATTTTGATCACAGTCTCCTCCCATTATCTTCTCTTGCCCCCTTCCCCATCCTTCCTCTGTTGAACCCCTTCTTTCCATCTAGTCCCTTTACTACTTTGGTCTCTCTCTTTTTGTCCTTCTACAGCATCCATGATAGTATGTCAAAGTTAATGAAATTAATTCTATTTAGTCCTATTAATCAAGTCTATTTAGTCCTAATGTTACCCACTTGTTGGCAATCATTTTACCTGGAGAATATTGAGTTAATAGCTATAACTAGTTTTAAAGTAACTGGTTGCAAGGTATTAACCCTTAATTCTCTTAGCACATGCACTACAAAAGCTTAAGTAGGAAGGAGAGCTTTAATTAATTAATCATATTTTTTGTACGGTACGTGGCTCAAATCTAGGGTTCCATGCATTCTAGGCAAGAACTTTACCACTGAGCTATCCCCTGTCTTTTCAAAAATATCTTTTTATGTACAATCAGAGAACAAAAGAGGCAGAGAATGGATGGGCATGCCAGTGCCACTTGCCACTGTAAATGAACTGAAGATTCATGTGCCACTTTGTATATCCAAATTTACATGGGTACTGGGGAATCAAAGCTAGGTCATTAGGGTTTACAAGCAACTGTTTTTAGTCACTGAGCCATCCCTCCAGACCTGAGAGAGAGAGAGAAAATCTTGCTAGGTTGACCAGGCTGCCCTTGAACTCGCTTTGAAGCCCAGCCTGGCCTTGGAATTTCAATCCTCTGGCCTCAGCCTCCTGAGTAGCTGGGATTACAGGACTGAACCACTAGGCCTGGTAGCATCTTCAAGTTTCCTTTTTAAATTAATTAATTAGTTTTGGTTTTCTGAGGCAGGGTCTCACTGTAGTTCAGGCTGACCTGGAATTCACTATGTAGTCTCAGGTTGGCCTCGATCTCACGTCAATCCTCTACCTCTGCTTCCTGAGTGCTGGGATTAAAGGTGTGTGCTACCTCACTCGGCTTTTATAGTTTATTTTTATTTATTTTTTACAGAGAGAGAATGAAAGAAAGAGAGGGGGCGCACACTAGGACCTCTAGCTACTGCAAACAAACTCCAGAATCATGTGCCACCATGCGCACCTGGCTTATGTGAGTTCTGGGGAGTTGAACCTGGGTCCTCAGGCTTTGTAGGAAAGCGCCTTAAGTGCTAAGCCATCTCTCCAGGCTAGCATCTTCAAGTTTTGATTGATTTTATTTCCCAGATTAATTTCCTTCTTTTCATTCATTCACTTTTTTTCTAGATGTGTTCTAAATCTTTCCTATTAGCATCTTCATCAAGGAAAGAAAACTGAGTTTTATTTGTCCCACAATCCCACTTGCCTCCTTCCATAGGAACAAAAGCACCAACACCTAAAAATGATCTTTCCACGGGCTGCAGAGATGGCTTAGCGGTTATGTTGTTGGCCTGCAAAGACAAAGGATCCCGGTTTGATTCTCCAGATCCCACGTAAGCCAGATGCACATTTTGGCGCATGCACCTGGAGTTCATTTGCAGTGGCTGGAGGCCCTGCTGTGCCTGTCCTCTCTCTCTCTCTCTCTCTCTCAACCTCTCTGTCTCTAATAAATAAATAAAAATAAAATCTTAAAAAAATAAAGACGGAGAAATGGCTTAGCTGTTAAGCGCTTGCCCGTGAAGCCTAAGGACCCTGGTTCGAGGCTCGATTCCCCAGGACCCACGTTAACCAGATACATAAGGGGGCGCACACGTCTGGAGTTCCTTTGCAGTAGCTGGAGGCCCTGGCCTGCCCATTCTCTCTCTCTTTCTATGACTCTTTCTCTCTGTGTCTGTCGCTCTCAAATAAATAAATAAATAAAAACAAAAAAATTTTTAAAATAAATAAAAATAAAAACGATCTTTCCTGAACACTCAGTCAGATGTCTGTGAAAACAGGTGACGTTTGTAAGCATGAGGTGTCATGCTTTCACTGGACAGTAGCCTGTTCTCTCCTTTCTTGTAGCCATTAAATGCAGACGTGGTGTAGTGAGCTTTCTCCCACTGTGCAGATGAGGGGCAACCACATGCGGTCCAGCAGCAAACCGATGAAGCGCCTGGGCCCTAGATTACATCAGGAGGAAACACTGGCTACTAGCTTCCAGACCATCTGTTTTAAACTGCAGTTAGTTTCAATCTGCTGCAACTGCTATTTGAGAGAAATAAACACTAGACAATGTTGGAATTATAGGTATTTCTTTTTCTTCTAACAATTGAGAGTTTCTGTTCCAGCTATCACAGATATTTAATACTGTTCTCTTATGTTTCCAGTCTCTACGAGCTGTCATTCTTTCTCGAAGAAAAGTAGTCAGCTGATGTTAACTGAGTATATACCATAAAGAGCAGTGAAGTAAAAGGGTTGTCTGGGTTTGATTCCCGGCAAACTTTTGTTTGAATCCTCTTGTAGCTTTCTAGATGTAACGATGTTCATTCATCTATAGCACATTTCAAAAGTTGAGAAGATAGAAATGGTAGAGCTCCCTAATAGACTCATTGTTACACATAAGCAATGCTGTGTTTATTCGGAAAGTGAACACAATACTTGGTAGTGTTCATAGAAGTATCTAGAAAAGGTAAATTTCACTGTTTTGTTATAGGAGTAGATCAGAGACCCGGCAGCACCCACCGAGATTTTCAGATTCTCTTGTATTCCAGAACAACGAATTGGATCGAGGACACACCAGTGTGATAGAAACAGAGACAATTTATAGAGAAAGTGAAAGACACGCTCAAGATCAGAAGTGGGCCAGGGAGAGCATCTGCCTTCTCCCATGTTGGACTTTTCTCGCACATGCTCTGCCCTTTACATGTAGTCCGAGTAGGGAAGGGTTTCCAATCCTTGTGCCAACAGGAGTTCTGTGTATCTGAATGTCAATGGCCCTTTCTCCATGCTCTACTGCCCTCGCCACACTGCCTCCCAGGGCACATCAGGTAGAGGGTCTGACATTTTCCAGATATTTGTCTTAGGGGGCGGAGATTTTCCAAAACAACAAATTTATCACTGGACATTGAATTAAGGTGCCCTGGAATTCATAGTGCTATTTTCTTTCTAAAGACACTATGGGAGATTCCATAGGTGAAAATCTTGGGCCTTCTCCTATGGATAATATGATCCATTTAGAAGAAATGTTGATCAATAGTATATTAGTTGGAGCAATGGCAGCTGATATAAATGTGCAACTCTCACATCTCCGAAGCCCTTTCTCCTTTCCACTGCAGTATGTTCCTGACCTAGAGTGAGGCTCTGTTCCTCCCAGCTATTCACAGATCCCAGCTGGCAGACTTACTAACCAGCCTGCAATCTGAGGGAAGGGGGGACTAAATGAGAAGCATTGATGGATTAGACCTGAAAGTGATTACATAATCATCCCTTAGGATTGGTTTCTGGATCTTATAAGGATGCTCAAGCCCATTACGTAAGGTGGCACAGTATTTCCACAGAACCTACACATGTCCTCTTGTATACTTCAAATCACCTCTGGATTACTTGCATATAGTACAATGAAAATGCTATGTAGGTCATTGTCCTATTGTATTTGCTTAGGGACTAACAAGCCTGCACAGGGTCAGTATGTATGCAATATTTTCCCAATCAATCAGCAGTTTGTTAAATCTGAGCTATAGAAGCCATGGATACAGAGCACTGGGAGTAATACCCAATCACATTCACTATCCCATGATTCTCATGGCTAGACTGAATAGCAAGAGATGCTGGGAAATGTAGTCAGCCTGCAATGAAGTGAGTATGGAGATCACATAGAAACCATGGCCATACACAGTTAGCTTAAGAAAAATAATTTAATGACCTATTTTCTTATGTAGCTTCAATTGGAATAGCAGGAAAATGTATTTAGAAAAAAAAAATTGACAAAAACCTCTACTAATAGTGTCTCACAAAAACATTCCCATAACACAAGAAATAAATTTAGTAAAGAGATTTAAAAAAAAAACTGATGAGGGAAAAATTTCCTAAACACCTCAAAGTAACTTCTGCAAATAATAAATTATTAATTTAAGAAAGTCATGTTATTAAAAACCCCAATTATGGGCTGGAGAGATGGCTTAGTGGTTAAGCACTTGCCTGTGAAGCCTAAGGGCGCCAGTTCGAGGCTCGAGTCCCCAGGACCCACGTTAGCCAGATGCACAAGGGGGCGCATGCGTCTGGAGTTCATTTGCAGTGGCTGGAGGCCCTGGGGCGCCCATTCTCTCTCTCTCTCTGTCACTCTCAAATAAATTTTTAAAAAGCTTAAAAAAAAACAATTATTTTAGTTACAAAAAGACTCAAGCTATGGATTATTATTTTCCTATAGGGAAAAAAAGTAAGCACTTTGTTTGGGAAAATAGTTGAACTTTTAATAATGAAAGAGTCGTTAACTTCAAGCTGTCTTTTCCCTAAACAATGATGTCTTAGTTACTGAATCCATAGCACACAGGTGGCCCAGAAACCACACACATTCCCCACAGCAATGTCAGAGACTCTGACATACATGGAGAAACTTGCTAAGACGCTGTGGACTATTATGTTTCACTGTGATGGTATTTCCAGAAATAAAGAGAATTACACATTAATAAAGCAATGAAACTATGCAGGTAACCATGACAACTGCTACAAATTCAATAATATTTTATGTTCTTGAAATTTTCTCCTTTTTTATTGCCAGTAGGATCAGAGAAGTTAAGAGAAAGATCCAAACGGAATTGCTCTCTGTCTCATCTGTATGTTCATAGCTTGAAAGATATCACTGGCATGCTTAGCACATTGTAATACCCACCTCCCAGGGACCCCCGAAGTGCCCCATCTTGGTTCTTACATGCATACGGGCCTTGAATAGTCAAGGCTTGGGCTCTCTGTCGAATGACTTTATATGACATCTTGTCAGTAAACTATTTCTCCAAGTTGGATCCAATTTCATTCATCTTCTAAACTGTTTTCCTTGTTTTGAATCTTCATCAAAACAAAAGGCTTGGACTGGAGAGATGGTTTAGTGGTTAAAGCACTTGCATGCGAAGCCTAAGGACCCAGGTTTGATTTCCCAGTACCCACATAAGCTAGATGAACAAGGTGACACATATGTCTGGAATTCCTATGCAGAGGCTAGAGGCCCCAGCATGCCTATTCTCTCTACCTCTATCTGCCCTCCCCACATAAATTAAATAAATAAAATTCATTTTTAAGAAGGCTTATCTCTAGTAGAAAATAATGAGAAACTTCTGAGGGCTCTTAAATGTTTTTATTGGATACTGGAAAATTTCCAAGACAGGCATATGATGTACCTCATACAGACAGCTTTCCACTTTATCAAATCATGGATGTGTCTTGTGTTTGTTTTGCATTTGCTGCTTCTGATATGTTGAACACAAGAAGGCACAAATGGGTAGGTTGATTTTAAAGTTCCTATTCACACCCCACCCACAAAGCACTTTATGTATTTTCTTTTTTCTGTTATTGTTATTCAGATTTTTTTGAAACAGAGTCATGGTACAGTTTAGGCAGGCCTTGAACTTTTTTTTTTTTTTTGAGGGGGGGAGGGGGGTTTGAGGTAGGGTCTCACTCTAGCCCAGGCTGACCTGGAATTCACTATGGAGTCTCAGGGTGGCCTGGAACTCACGGCAATCCTCCTACCTCTGCCTCCCGAGTGCTGGGATTAAAGGCGTGCGCCACCATGCCCGGCTTGAACTTCTTACCTCCCAGTTTCAACTTCCAGAGTGGTGGGTTTATATATGTGTACCACCACACCCAGCTTAAGTAATTGTTTGGTGTAATTGTTTTCTGATAATTATGATCTATTATTTATTTATTTTTGATTTTTTAAGGGTCTCACTCTAGCCCAGGCTGACCTGGAACTCACTACATAGTTTTAGGCTGGCCTCGAACTCACAGTGATTTTCCTACCCCAGCCTCTCGAGTGCTGGGATTAAAAAGGAGTGTGCCACCATTTCTGGCTGATCTCTCCTCTTTATTTATAGCTTAGTATTCAGATCAATGTAGGCAAAAATCACATAGGATGACAGCACATTAAGAAGTAGAAAGAGGGCTGGAGAGATGAGTCAGCAGCTAAGGAGCTCGCCTGAAAAGCCTAACGACCCGGGTTCAACCCACAAGCCGTGTGCACAAAGCAGTAATGTACTTGCAGTTCATTTGCAGTGGCTGAAGGCTCTGGCATGCCCATTTCTCTCTCTCTCTCTCTCTCTCTCTCTCTGTGTGTGTGTGTGTGTGTCTCTCGTAAATAAATAAATAAATTTATAAATTCTTTTAAAAAAGAAGTAGCAAGAGCATCAAAGACTTTTTATCAGATATTTGGGAGAAGTTCTAACCCTACTGAATAAGGGAACAGGCAAGAAATATCACCTCTCTTCACTGGGAGAAAAGTGGAAAGTCACCAGAGGGTTGTAAGAAAAAATTATCTACCCCTCAAATACTTTATTCACTGTAACCTTGTTTTTAGCTTAAGTGAATGATTAATTGACCTATCTTACTTAGTACACACACACACACACACACACACACACACACACACACACACTCTTCTGGGGCAGGCTCTGTTATTCTGTTTTTATTCTTTCCTTATAGTCCCTTGGACTCCTCAGCAGCTATACAAGCTGTGGTCTATGTAGCCCAGGAATGCTTGAGCCTGCCTTCTTCTAAAAGTGCTCCCTTACCTGGTTTACCAGGTGCCTTCTCCCTGAGATACTCCCCTGTCCATGTAAGGAACACCTCCCTGCTTCCCTCCACCAGGCCCGCCTCCACCTACCTCCAGTGTGGGCATCTGCCAAGGTTTTCTTCTTAGCTTCCTTTTCTCCCTTCCCAAATCCAGGCTGCCTTCATCAATGGCCCCCCTCACCCTTGGAAGAGGAAGCCTTGTAAAACACTCATCTGACCCATTTCCCATCTCCTCGAAACCCTTCACCAACTCGCTAAGCTGGTCATCTGAAGCTGGCCCCCTGGCCAGGACACAGGGCATTCTTGGCTAGCCTGGTGATCCCCAGTGCAGTCAGTAAGTCAGCTGCGGGAAGATCCCACTTCATGCACTTTGAGCACTGCATACATAGGCCATCAGCTGTGGTCACCTTCCATTTCCTTTCCTATCTCTCTACGTCCAATTGGGAAAGATGTCTCTTGTCTCTTGTTTACTGAAAGATAAAACCTAAACAATTTTTTGGTGTGCACAGATTTCCCCTGACAGATCCTCTGCTAATTTCTCCAACCATACCTCCGGGCTGTGCCCTTCATCTTTGTCCCTACCTCTGGCTAAATGTGCTTCGTTTGCATTTTCTAGTCTCAACATGAATGGAAGCTGCTCAGATCATCCTGTCCACTCAACACTTCCAGTTTTAGCCTGTTGGCATCTGGCATGTGCTTTGTCAAGATTTGCAGCAGGGGGCTGAAGAGATGGCTCAGTCGCTAAGGCACTTTGAGCAGTCTAACAACCAGGGTTTGATTACCCATTACCCATGTAAAGCATGCACAAGTGGCACTTGTATCTGGAGTTCATTTGCAGTGACTAGATGCCCTGGCATGCCCATTCTCTCTCTCTCTCTCGGCTTTCAAATAAATAAATAAACAGTTTTTTAAAAAATCTGCAGTAGGAAGAAATGAAACATGGTTTGGAGGAGTCACTGCTGTGGTCTACAGGTATTTCTTTTAGTGGTCATATGCAGTTGCTCTCTTGACTGACACTCTCAAAAACCCACATGAGGGCTGCAGAGATAGCTTAGTGGTTAAGGCACTCGCCTGTGAAGCCCAAGAACTCATGTTCGAATCTCCAGGTCCCACAGATCCAGAAGCACAGTGACTCAAGTACACAATGTCACACATGCTCACAAGGGGGCACATGTGTCTGGAGTTTGTTTGCGGCAGCCCGTTTTCTCTCTCTCTCTCAAAAATGATAATGATGATGATTAAAAGAAAATGAGGCATTTGAACGGCCTGCTCAAATCAAATGTGCTTTTCTCCCAGGACTGGTGTTCAAGTTGAAGGGTTTTAGCAATTCAGCACTGGTTTTATTGTTTTTGTGTTCTTTATATCTACTGGTTTTCAAACATACAGTCTACTGTTTAGGTTCGTCAATAAAGACAGAATAGGGAGAATGTCTATAAGCCACCCTCAAATATTAATCACCACATCCATAACAATTTTTATGAGAAAACACACTTCAAGTTCTAAGTAACTGGCTCATAAAAAATTTCTGAAACTCAACTCATTTGCACTTCAGGGTGGTTTGAAATACACCAGTGAGAGACATGAGACCTACCTTCACATGACATTGGGTCTGAAAGCAAGGGCAACCTCGAGTAAAATGTTCCCTCCTTTGCTGTCTGTTCTTCCCTCTCTCCCTCCCTTATCTTTCCCTCTCTCCCTGCTTTCTTTCCTTTCTTCCCTCCCTCCCTCCTTCCTTCCTTTCTTCCACTTCTTATCCATTTTTTCTCAAATGCCATTTGTGAAAATCTCCTATATTCTAAGCTGCATTGGCAGAAAAATTTCCAAAAGTGTTGCAATGTTAAGACTCTGACTCACTTCATTGTAACACTACTTATAGGATTTATGGAAAAGTAGTGAGACCCAAGAAAATAAAATAAAACTTTAAAAATCCCACTGACAAGTAAAAATCCTTTCTGAAGGAAACAGAGTTATATAAAAGATTTATGTTTTGCTTCATATAACTCAGAGGACACCCATATTCCCTGTTAACTGCAGTTTCTAATTAGTTACAGACCACTGAAGTCTATAAATATTTGCAAGGACTGATGACAATTGACACATACATTATACTTTTAATCTTTAATAAGTGGTAATATTAATTTATTTTTCCTAGAATCTAGGGATGGTGCCAGTATTTTAATCACATAGAAACCAAGGCAAGGGCTGGAGGGGTGGCTTAGTGGTTAAGGCGTTTGCCTGAAAAGCCAAAGGACACAGGTTCAATTCCCCAGGACCCACGTTAGCCAGATGCACAAGGGGCCCACACGCGTCTGGAGTGCGTTTGCAGTGGCTGGAGGCCTTGGTGTGCCCATTCTCTCTCTTTCTCTCTCTGTGAAGTAAATAAATAATTAAAACTAAAAATATTAAAAAAGAAAGAAACTAAGGCAAAGACACCGCCTCATAACCAACCCAAAAGAGTTAAGTGTGGCTGTGTTCCTATTAACCAAGGTTTTTCTCTTTGTTCTCACCCTCATTTGGGTCAGCTATTGATATCCCCAAGATGACTTACTTCTTGTTTGCTTCTATTAGCCTCTCTCTCTCTCTGAATTTCAAGGATGCTACAGAGACCAGTAAATTCAAAGGTCCTCAAACCTGCCTCAAAAATCATGTAAGGAAGGGAGCATTTAAAAAATGCAGATGGTGTGTGAGTCCCATCCCAGTCTGAATCCATCTGATCCTCTGAGGACGACTCCTGGGCCAGCCAGGGCTGACCACCAGTAATGCAATCCTAAAGACATGGATAAAGTAAACAACATTGTTCAGACCTCTACAGATGGATTTGTCTTTGAAAGGAAAGCAGATTTCAATGGGGGCCATATTTCTTTTAACCGTTATGCTAACAGAAATATAAATGAAGGTAGCAGAAAACGTTTGAGACACAGGCGCCTCCCACCAGCAAGGTTATGTTCTGCCTCCCCGCATAAACCTCAGATAGTTTGCAATGATAAAACATGATAGCCAAGAGAACAAAGTGCCACGGAGTTAGAACAGGGACGAGACAATCTGTAGGCCGGGCTGTGGGAAGAAGGGCCCTCCCTGTCCAGTGGGGTGACCTGGGCAAAGATGCAGAAAATGCTTTGGAGTTTACTGTAGGCATACATTTCGTGAGATTCTAAGAAAATAGGATGGTGAGTTTCTGAATATAGCTTAAAGGTAAAGAGAACGTCAGGTAACTGTCTCCTTCCTTCATTTCTGAAATACTTACTGAAGAGATAAGTGAATCTTATCACCAGGGTAAGAAAGGCAGTGGGATTGTTGCAGTCAGCAGACAGCAGGGCACAAACAGCTTAGCAACAGGGAGCCTGCCTCGACCTTCTTGTCTCATTCTGTCTTTTGGCTCCTTTGATCTGTGATCTATGGGAGCAGATACAGGAAGTCATGGTGCTCGCTGCCTCACTTTCTTTTCGTCATACTGCTTTGGTCTGAATGTTTGTGTTCACTGAAAATTTGTAAGTTGAAATCCAAGCCCACAGGGCGTTACTAAGGAGGTGAAACCTTCAGAAGTGATTAGGTCATGAAGGTGGTCCACTCATGTATGACATCAGAGCCCTTATAAAAGAAGCCACAGAGGCCGCCTACCCCTTTAGCAGTTTGAGGACATAGTGAGAAGAAGTCAGCAGTCTGCCTGTCTGTCACTCAGAAGGTTGACCTCCATGGACTTGGGCATGATAGCACCTTGAACTTCCAGCCTCTAAACTGTGAGAAATAAATGTATATATTAAGTTATTTATAGGCCAGTTTATGAAATTTTTTTTCTAGCAGGCTGAGTGGAATGGGACACTTTCCTTCTTTATTTAAACGATAAATACTTTAGAAAACACATTCAAAAGAAATCATATTAATATAAGAGAATTCTAAATAAAGAATGAGTAGTACTATAGAAATAACATTCATTAACTTAAATGATTTAAAAGTGCAAAACAAAAGTGGCCAGGCATGGTAGCACATGCCTTTAATCCCCAGCACTGGGGAGGCAGAGGTAGGAGAATCACCGTGAGTTCAAGGCCAGCTTGAGACTACATGAATTCCAGGTCAACCTGGGGTAGAGAGAGACCCAGCCTCAAAAAAAGTGTAGGATCAGGACTGGAAAGATGGCTTATTGGTTAAGGCACTTGCCTGGGAAACCTATGGACCCATGTTTGACTCTTCAGATCCCATATAAGCCAGACACACAAGGTAACACAAGCATACCAGGTCACATATGCGTACAAGATGGTGCACATGTCTGGAGTTCAACTGCAGTGACTGAAGGCCCTGGTACACCAATTCTCTCCCCTCTCCCTCTCACTAACTCTCCCTCCCTCTGTCCTTCTCTCTCTGTCACACAAAATAAAGGCCAGTTGTTTGGTTTGACTAAAACAAAAAAAAAAAAAGTGTAGGACCACAATTTAAAGCAGACCACGTTTAAAAGAGATCAATAAAATCAAGGCAGACTAAGAGAATCCTTTTATATTTCTTATGCCAAAATGTTCAAAGCAAAGGATATTAAGGAGGTATTTCACAAGTAAATAGTCTAGTATAACAGCCTTATCAAAACCTAATGAAAAAAATCACCACGCTTGATTTCACTGTGATTACCTTGTTTTTGTCTCCTATTCCAAATACATTACTTCTTTTGTATGTCTGTCTGCTTGTTTTGTTTTTTTTTTGACGTAGCCTAGGCTGGCTTTGAACTGGCTATGTGTCTTGAATTTCTTATCTTCCTGCCTCCACTTCCCATCATAGGGACCATAGACCTACATCACCACGCCCAGCAGCATTATGGGTTAGCGTGTGAGTACACATAAGGAGAACAGTTGCACACACGGTTTGATTTTTGGCTTAGCTGCATGACTTACTTACATAACTTGACACTGTGATGAGTCTAGAAGGCTTGAACATATAAGGAAAAAAGTTTTCACGTTAGTGATTCCAGTTTAAACCTACACAAATATCAAATTACTTTTGAAAAAGTCCCAGATGAAGTAAAAAAAAAAAAATGTTCTGAAAAGTTGCTGTTGCTGTTAGTAGTATGTCTGACGGATTCTATGGGAATATTTTCCCCAGGTCCCTCTTAGGAAAGATAATCACAGTTGTGAAAGTAGGGGTGGCCATCACTTACAGTCTTCTCAGAGAGTTTTAGAGGTGCCAAATGGCAGTTCATTACTTTTTACAAAAATCGGATTTTGTATAAAAGTGAGAGTTAGCTTAAAAGAATATACAACCCTCCCCAGTGCTATTCTGCTGTTTCCCCTTGACTGACCCGACCTCAGACTGTCATGGCCAGGGAGGGACAGAGGAGGCGGGAGGGGACTTCCAGACTTCTATCAGCCATGACTTCTGAACAAAGTTGTGACAGGGTTCATGGGGTTCAGAATGTGTTCTTAAACTCCAAACCCTGAGTTTGTGTCTGTTTTACTAAAGAATTGAAACAAAATAAGACCGAGAAAGACACTTATTAAATTATTACATTTATTCAGGGAAGGATGGAACCAAGGGAAGGGAAAATGGACACACCCACTTGGTCTGAGAGCCTTGGGCGAAGTGAGCTGGGCCTGAAACATGAAAAGGGATTTAGAGATGAAAGGGAAGAGAGCGCCCAGAGCTCCTGCCACGTGGAGGGCAGGAGGGGTGGAGAGCCCAGCGGGGAGTAGGGAGGCTTACCAGGACACCCCTGGAAGTTCAGGAGAGATGAACGGCCAGCAAAGAGCATCTGTGCATACTCTTATTGCGGCGGGCTTCACCCTCAGGTGCCAGAAGGTCTCAGGGGGCTGGATCTGGAAGAGACCAGCACCCCTGCGTGGACAGTGAGAGAGCTGATGGGATGAGCCTGGATCCGCTGGGCTGCGTGACGTAAGCAGCCGCTTGTGTTGCAGATGGCAGATGGAAATGACTTTAAGATTTCTCTATGAGCCCTTTTCTAACTGTTTACCTAATCATGATCTAAGTACGTCCCTCTCATTGCTACCACACAGCTTCATTTTATTCAGGTCCTCAGAGTCAACTAACTTCACCAGCATGAGAAATGTAATCAGACAATATGTACCAACATACATATATACATACATATATATGTATGTATGTGTATATATATGTATATACATATATATGTATAAATGTGCATATATATATATATATCACTCAGTAAGGTAAAAAGTAATGGAACAATAACCAGCATATTTCAATTTATTTTGGGAGCGATATGGCATGTTCTCTTCCTAAAGCCTAAACCTAGTGGGTGAGAATCCTCTCTCCATGGATGGCTTACGAGTAAAAAGAGAGACTCCTTTTCCCATCGCCTTTTCCTTAGCCACGAACTGACCACATCTCCATCTCCCTTTTCAGCACACCTTTCATTTTAAAGCCATGTATTCCCATTTGAAATGTATCCATTAAGCACGTTTTCCTCAGGAAATATTGGAAAAAATTTACCTAAGCTGTCAATTTTATTACCTGATTTCTCTAACCCATTACAAAGTATATCTAAAAAAGCCAAGAGCGAGCCTACTGCTACATGGATGTTAAAAACTTCTGGTAATCCCTTAGCAAATTCAGGGGATGAGTTTTGCCCATGCTGCAAATACTCTTCTGTAAATCACTTGAGAAATGGCACTTCTTGAAGGCCCATAATTCATTAACTTGGCCAAACTCTGGTTCAAGGTCATTTCCACCCGCTCTCCTTGGGCAGAGCAGCATGCGTGGAACAGAGCAGCATGGCACAGGGACAATCTTAGTCACTGCAGGAATAAACTTTCTGCGAACAGGCAGCCTGCTTTAAAGTCAGATGAGCGTTTGAGAAGCATGCCAAGAAAAGTTTCAAATTTGCAGAGTTACAGCAAAGAAGGTCGTAACATCTTTTAATTACCTCCTCCCCTTGCAGAAAGTTATTTTTTGTATTTTAGGCAAATATTTCAGATCTACACAGGGTGTAAAAACAGTTTTAAGAATGTGGTGAGTGGATGGATGCATGCATATGTCTTCAATTGAATATATTGCTGAGTGCCAAACGTCAACTAAGCTGATCACACTGTAGGTCCGCGTAGAAGCCTAACGTGGAGGAATCTAGTTGCTATAACTGCAAATCAAACAAATAAATGAGGCACCATGGAATGCAGCAAGGAAGCTGTGGTCTGATTAGCTCACATTTGCCATATGTGTGAAGATTAGCAATCAACTCTGAGGTCAAGCAATGCTCTTTCCAATAGGTGCCGCTGAGGGGAAACGCTGAAAATGCCTAACAAGACTTAAATTCTTTGTCCACGGAAAACAGCCTATATTTTATATACTCTCTTAAGGAATTCTATTAACTTTTCATGTAGAACTATCTACAAATCCAGTGTGGCTAAGAGCATGAGATTTCTATTTTTTTCCTGGAAGCTTTTAGAACTTGACATTAACTTGCTATTGATTATGTGAAAAGTAAAAACCATTAGCTATGGGGAGATGTATATTTTAGTTTATGTTATTATTTTACTTTATAGGACTACATTTATTGGGTCCACTTCATATGACAGGCACTGTGCTTTGCACGCGCATGGTAACCTCATGAATCCCGGCAAGAAGCTGTAAATTTCCCACTCGTGGAATTCAGTAGAGAAACTTAAGATGACTTTCGTCAGAAAATTCTATTCTGACTAGCCTCTTAAGTCATTTACATTGAACTATTTTCAAAGACTATTAAAGAGGGGAGACTCCACAGGTCCTTTGGGTCAGTCAGCCTTTCCAGGTGGCTCAAATGTGTGTAGCTATTAGAAGTGAGGTTTCTAGAAGTGGGGTGGGTCCTTGTAGGTTCATATGTTCATATGGAGTGAGGAAAAGAGCAGAGAAAAAAATTCCTACTACTGGATATATAGCAACAAACAGCAGGGAGGCATTCAGCAAAATGTTTATTCGCACCAGTCCTTTAATCCTAACAAATAGAGAGTGACCTTTGAGAAGCACCGCTAGGACATATAAGATAATTAGATATATTATCAGGTCAAATAGATTAATGTGTTTGATTAATGTGTTGCATTATGGGGAAACCAAATCAGCCAGGACTAATTCTTGCACTGATGTTAAAACATATCTTAATTGATTCATTCTGTGTGAGCGCATTCCTCGCTGTGAATCCAGGGATGGTAAGAACAATAGGGAATTAATATTCTCGCTTAGGTGAAAAAATAAACTATTTTCTTTTTGTTTATCAAAAGGATAAGAAGTGTTTATCAGTGTCCTAATGTGGGACACTAAGTGTTTATCAGTGTTCGAGTGAAAGATGTTTGATGAAATACGGTGACAATTTATGCTGAGAGGTATCTCCTTAAGTAAATGGTACAATGCTCATGCGGAGAGGCCCCAAGGAAAGACATACAAGGCAGCTGGGCTGCTTGAGAGCTGGATGAGCTCAGACAAGTTGTCATACCGGATACGTGGCCGCTGCCATTCATTGTTTTACTATCTGAAAGGAGAAAACGGATCCTGGAGATTGTAAACCAAATGAACTTGATAAGGATGCCAAACAACAACAACAACAACAAACAAACTTCAGAATGAATTACTGAGAGGCTAGTGTACAAAACATGAAAATAAAATGGCAATCTAACGTGCCAGCTTAGGCTCACATAGCAACAATCATCTTGGTTCCTTTGCATGAAGTATTACAAGAATGAGAGAGTGAGGATATGTGATGAAAACACACCCATTCACTCAGAGAACATTTCCTGAGGTGTGCTGTGTGTCGTGGACTGAGGCAAGTGATGGCAGAGGAAGAGGGGCTCCATGCACCTTCCCTTGAAGAACATCCCATTCCAGAGAAATGTACAGCAGCCCACAGACCCATTCAGCAAGGAGGTGCTGGAGAAGAGGTGAAAATCACCTCAAGTGAGGAAGAGTCAGGGGAGAGCTGATGCATGCACGAGCAGCTCGGGGTCCAGAGTTTGACAAGGAGCTAGGAACCCATAAAGAACCAGTTCTAGAGGCAATCTGGAGCAGCCTTGTCAGGGTGGCTGGAGTTCTGTTCACCACAGCTTTGGGTGGGGGGACTCCCGAAGGCTTCCTAGCCAAGCCTTCCCTGGTACAGACACATAAATGAGCTCAGGGACATTAGCCAGCATCTCACTTGCCCCAAAGGACCAGGTGGTTAGGGAACAAATGAAGTAGCTTGGATTCAAATTCAAACAGTCATGGGAAAAGGAAGGTAATGTTGAACATTTGCAAATGGGTTGCCCCACCCTGCTCCTGCTGCTTCTGCACAGCTGCATAGAGAAGCATGCAGTTACGATGAGAATGGGCAAGATAGTCAGCACGTTCTTGTGGACTCCATGATCTGTGGCTACAGTAAGGGTCTGGGGCACTGATTCTGGACCCTCAGAAGTTTCTACACATGCTTAACACAAGGACTGTCAGGAGCTATAGATATTTAGAACCGAGCCAGGTTGGGAAAAATTAACACTCTTCACTATTAAGGATTGGATCTGGGCCACCATCTACTTATTCCCCATTCCAGCCCCCATCCTTTTCCCTTGTGAGCTCCCTTGTCTTATAACAATCTCTGCTACGCACATATTAATATACTTCTGTGCTTCTCCATCTCTGGATATGGAAATCATTTCCAGTAGCTGTCACTGCTGCTTCCCTACAAATCCCTTATACCACTGCATGCATTTAAATGCCTTAGAATCAGCCACTTTCTCCAAGTTCTCTGTGAAAGTCTTGTTCATGTCTGATCACCTCCCATGGTCATGGTCCCCTGTTGGAGCTCCATTCTTGGAGAACCTCAAGCGGAACCACTGTGAGGAATCAGCCAGGATACTGTTCAGGAGGTCATGGGTCATGTGGTGCATGCATGCTAAGATCTTGACAAGCCCAAGTGTAAGATGATTGGATTACAGGGTTCTATGACACAACCATCACTTCTTTCCTCTACTTTCTTTGGCAACCACATTGATATGAGTTGAAGTCGGGGCTTCAATTAAAAGAGAACAGGAAAGGATATAGGTTTGGACTTCTGCTGAGAAGTCAGATGTGTGGCTCATGTCTGTGGTAATGAAGAAGGAAGCGAGGGCACAGGACAGCACCCTCCTGCCTGCCACCACCCCTCCGTGAAATACGAAGACCTACCAGCAAATGAATGGAAACAGATGAATTAAATTTACTTTGGAATATCTCTGGATTTAAGGATTAGGGGGAAAGGCACTTGAGTAAACCACACTTTGGGTTTTGCTGACCCAAAAATATTTGAGTAGAACTTACAGAACTTTTGATGTACTAATGCTACTGCTGGGTTGCTCAGCTGTTAAATGAAGCAAGAAAAATGACAGTATAAGCAAAATAATATTCGACGCTGGAATGGACAGTTAGATCTACAAAGGGATTTCTCCTGCCACAAAATTGCCTTAAAAATTCATTGTATGATTATTAAACTAACATTTACATAAAATAATCCCCATGTACAAGTTCTTCCCAATAAATTTGATCTAGCTTATGAGTTACTTATCTTGGAGCTACTGGATTTTCGAAGGATGCATTCTTTTTTTTCCTCCTTTTGTGTGTGTAATATGGTATGTGTGTATAGTGTGGTGTGTGTACCATATGCAAGTATGCATGTTATTTCAGCACACCGTGGGCTCACCTATGTCAGGGTGCACCCATCTGCTAGGGGGTACAGTAGCCTATGGTGGCTGGAATGGAACGTGGAGTATGTCCCACTGTATTGCTCTTCTGCCCATTTTCACTTGAACCAGAGTCTCTTACTTATCCCCAAGCTTGCTGCTTTTTTAGTGAGTTGCAGGGATTCTCAGATGTCGCTTCCCCAAAGGACTGAGGATGCCTATGGCCACACACAACTGTTGATGTGGGTCCTGGGGATTGAACTCTAGCAGTCTCTCAGGCGTCCTCAGTCCCTCATGCTCGCACAAGAAGTGTCTTAACCCCTGAATCATCTTTCCAGCCCACATGTGTTCTCTGGACCACTCATCAGGCCGTCTCTGCCAGTAACAGCTGGAGAATACATACAAGCGGACTCACTGGAGAAACAGCGAGCGTGCACGGAGGATTCGACTGCAGCGAAGCCCGGGACAAACGGAGTAAAACGCAAGTTAGAAAAGAAGTGGACAGTTTGAGGTTGCATTCTCTGTCAAATACTATTAAGAGGAAGAAAGAAAGAATGGGGAGGGGAAGAGAATAGGAGAAAACATGAGCATATTAAAACAATACTGATAAGAGTCCATTCATTAAAAATATTACTGACTGTCCCTTATGTGGATGCATTGTTCTAGCAGAAGATGAAACAGTAACCAAAAAACCTTCTCATAGTGGAACTTAAATTCTAGCAGATGGAACAGGACAATAAATCATAGGTACAATACATAAACAAAACCACATACAATCATACTGTCCACGTATGGGGTGAGGGAAGAGCAGAATGAGGCATTTCAATGAATTGGGGAGTTGCAGTGCCTGGCTAGTCACTCAGGCTCTACTGAGAAGGATGTACTGAACCAAATCTTGAAGATAATGGAGGGATCCAGGCTTCTTTGGGAGACACATTCCAGGAAGAGGAGGGGTCTGGTACAGTCAAAGGGTAACAAGAGGCCAGACAGATCTAATAATACGGATTGACTCATCAAGTGGTCATCAAGTAGCTACAACATGCCAGCACTTTTGTCAAACACTGAAGAGAAAACAATAATCCCTGACACTCAGGCATGTATGGTGGAGGAAGGGCACAAGAAAGCGGAAGGTGGGGGCTTCAGAGATGGCTTAGCAGTTAAGGTGCTTGTCTGCAAAGCCTAAGGACACAGGCTTGATTCCCCAGTACCCATGTAAAGCAAAGGTGATGCATGTGTCTGGGGCTCATTTGTAGTGGCAAGAAGCCCTACCATGCCCATTACCCCCCACCACTCTCAAATAATGTTTTTTTTTTTTTTTTTAAAGAAAGTGGATTGTGACTTCTCCATTGTAACTGCTCTGTTGTAGGATATTCAAAACTCCCGTTCCACTCTATTCTCCCTCTTTCCCAGCTCCTCATCCTGTCTTCCTCTTTTTTATGGCCATCTCTCTTCATCTCATCCACTCTTCCTTTTCCCACCTTCCTTTTCTTTCTCCTTCCATCCTGGCCTCTCCCAATATCCCTTTTCTTTCTCTAGTTCTATCTTTCTAGCTCATGAAATTATTCATAATTTACTCAAGCACAAGTTTAAACCTACATTTTCCCTGAGTCACAGTGTTTTCTACTTGAAATAACAAATATAAGATAGAGTTGTAAACAAATAAAATTGAATAGCTAAACATTTGTAACTGATTTTAAAAGAATAATCAACTCCTCATGTCAAGATTTAAATCTACAGACTCTAACATGTGGGAATTGGACGGGTTAGAACTAATAACCACAAATGAAAATTCTCAGTAGAGAAAACACTCATTTATTAAACAGGACAGAGAATGCACTCATGTCACATGAGAACACTTGGCCACTCTCGAGGCATCTGCTTCATTGTCACGGAACTCTCCTCCCTGCTCCTGATCTTTGGAGTCTCATTTGTTTTCTCTGGGAATCCTGCAAGAGTTCCTATGAAGTTCCCGAGCTCTGTTCAGATTTCTTACTTTTATTTCTCAAAAATTACCACATATCTTGTGAAAATTCCATACACCTCATATGGAACATACATGGACAATTGAGACAGGCCAGCTTTTATCTCTGAAACGTCTATGATGGTCTTCTTTTACCAACAGCTCATTTCATGCAGTGTCTAATATCAGGGTGGCACAGACTCCATGGGACATGAGCTGTGCAATCTGTGTATCTCAGAGCTGGAAACTTTCCATAAGTCATGTTATCTACCAAAAGAATAACGTCAAATCACAAGTTTTTGCAAAACTAATGATCAACCAAGGAGCATTTAATGCCTTCTCTTCGGGGGAAGACAGATGTATAAAATCTTTCTTAACTACCAAATGTCAAAGAATATTGAGCAGAATAAATAGTTCCCTAAATGATGGTCCTCTGGAGGATCAGTTAAATAAAACAAGAACTGACAAATCAAGTATGAGGAAGGATAGGGTGTATTTTTTTTTCTCTTGAAAAATTACATGGGAAATGAACAACTCCTACTGCGATTAAAAGAATATCAAGACTGTCTGCTTTAAGATCTCTGTTAATAACACTTTCCTCGCCCTCTGCACATTAATTAGATCTTCCGTAAACAGGCACATTGCTGCTTGTTGGTTTATCTTGGGGCATCGTTGAAAGTCCTTAATATTCCTAGGCTTGAAATATTTATTTATTACCTTTTAAAAATATTTTTAACATTATCTGAGAGAAAGAAGAGAGAGAAAGAAGCAGATAGAGATACAGAGAATGGGCATGCCAGGGCCTCCAGCTGCTGCAAATGAACTCCATATGCATGTACCACCTTGTGCATCTGGCTTATGTGGGTCCTGGGAATTTGAACAGAGGTCCTTTGGCTTTGCAGGCAAGTGCCTTAACCACTAAGCAATCTCTCCAGCTCCATTTATTACCTTTTGATGTGTGTGTGTGGGGGGGGTCAGGGCAGGGGTTCATATTGGGTGTCTTTCTCAGTCATTCTTCACCTTATTTATTTTTTGAGACAGGGTCTCTCAATAAACCTTGTGCTCACTCGTTAAGCTGTACTATGTACCCAGTAAATCCCATGGATTTTCCAGTCTCTGCTTCCCCAGCACTGGGGTTAACAGTGCTCACCATCACATAAGGCTTTTACATGTGTCCTGGGGATCCTCAGACCTGCGTGACAAGGGCTTTACCCATTTAGTTACGTCCCCAGCATTAGTTGTTGCTTTTAATGTATACCTGTTCTTGTACTCCCACTTAGTTTTGTTTGCCCATCAACTCCAACAGCAGGAGATACCCATCAGGCATTCAGTAAGGCTTTAAAATTGCAATCAGCAGAAGAGAAAGGTTCTGGGCTCTATTTTTTGCAACTAATAAACAAGCCAGGGCAACAGTAGGGCTTCTGTCTGTCAGAGTAAAAACAATCCTGGGGAGATTATTTTGCTGACCTTCAGAACTGGTTTCCTATTTCCCTTCTTTATTTTAAACATGCCATTTCCATCCATTTAAAATTGTATTTTTTTTTTTTTTTGTGCTTCTCTCATCCTGCAATGCCACATGCCCAGCAGGGAGCTGTACATGTTGTAGGCTTTCAATAGATGCTCACTGAATTGAACCAAGTCAGTGTTTGGCCTTCGAAACTCTACCTACCACATTCACCCAAACCACTCACAGTAATTTGGGAACCAACTCATTTGCTGTTATGACTTCCATTTTTCTTTGGTGTGGCCATAAGTGGTGAAAAGATATAAAAGTAAATGTGGCATTCTTTCTAACATCCACAGCAAGTGCACAAAATAACCTTTCAATTATCCTCACTTATGGAATGCCTAACGGGCATCTCCTGCTGGTGGAGCTGATGGGCAAACAAAAATAACTAGAAGTTTAAGGACAAAACATATCTTTATTTTAGATATTGAACATTGGCTCCAATCAAATATGACATATGTCATAGTTTATATCTTTTAAATATTTTATTTATTTATTTATTTGAGAGAGAAAGAGGCAGATAGATGATAGATAGGTAAATAGACAAAGAGAGAGAAAGAGAGAGAGAGAGAGAGAGAGAGAGAGAATGGGTGCGCTAGGGCCTCTAGTCACTGCAAACAAACTCTAGACACATATGCCATGCTGTGCATCTGGTTTTACATGGGTACTGGGGAACTGAACCTGGTTCCTTAGGCTTTGCAGGCATGTGCCTTAAATGCAGAGCCATTTCTCCGGCCCATAGTTTATATTTTTAGTTATAGTAAGTTGCATTTTCTGGATGTATTCATGGAATATTCATGGAAGGAACCTGGAGATAAACTCATAGCTATGCAGCAATATTGTATTAGTGATTTAACTCAGTTATTGACCATTTCCTCTTCTGTCCTTCAAATAAATCTGTGATTGATGGACAACAGAGAGAAAGAAAGATGGCACTTGGCTCTAGTTACAATTCTGTCTAACTTCTGGCAACATGAATATAAATCAAAATGAAAGCCCTGTGAATTTCAGGGCCAGAAACAGCTTAGGGAAGGAAAAGGTTTATTTCAGCGAATGGTTTGGAAGGGAAGTCTGTCACGTCAGGGAAAGCGTGGCGGGTGCGGACAGCTGGGGCTGCAGCTTCACATCAACAGGGAGGAAGTAGAATGCAGAAAGCACAAAGTGGGTTGGACCATAACAATGCAAGGTGATGATGTTCTGAGATGGAGACAAAGCCTGCGTCTCAGCGCTGTGGTTCTAGGCTCTAGATACTTAGAAATCATGTTGTGACTCTTCAAACTCTGAATGTGATTTGGCATATAAGCAAAGAGTACATTCTTTCTTGAAATGATTTTAATTTTAAAGTTCTAAATAGGCAATAACAATATATTGCAAATTTAAATATGTGTGTGTATGTGTGTATTTTGTTGGTTTCTCAACATACCCCATAAATAGGCTATGACCACCTATCACCCATGTGATCTGTCTGCTCCTTGTCATAAGCTCCCCTTTCCTGCCCTCCCTGCCTGTGACTCAGTAGCATTCACACACACAAATGAAATCCTCTGTGACAGTTGAATTCTACTGCTAAGTTGATCAGATCAGGTCTGTGAGGGCAATTCCAGGAAGGAGCAATTGGGGGAAAAATCCTCCTGAAGTGAGCAGTACCTCTGATGGCAGCATATACATAAACAAGTTCCAGGGTAAAGCAATGCTTCTTGTCCGAATGCCCTTGCTGCACAAGCAGACATACACTCACAACACAAGCAGACAGGCCTGAGGAGCCAGACCATTTGCAGAAATATTGAAAAGTTACAAGTTGAGCAAATGCAAGAACTACATGTTTTATCCTCCTATATTACCAGTTATATTTTCACCAAACAAAACAGAAAAATCTTATTAGCACTGGCTATATTAGATGGCTCAGTGGATAAACACACACACACACACCACAAATAAATAAAAATTTGTGATTAGTTGGGTAGTAAAACCATGGCATATATATTTAAAGTTATAAATATAAATATTAAAATATTTAACAAGTATAAATATAAACATGCCAAATTTTTACTTTCCTTTATTTCAGCACAATCAGTAAATATGTCTTGATGGAAAACTTCAAAAAATTAATAGTCTATGATAGTAGTAATCTAAATGACTAGCTGAAAATAAATATAATCCTAAGCAAAATGTATCCAATTTGTTATCTTAATAAAATGTACATTATAAATATGAATGTTTGTACTTGAAATACTTTGTGAAAGTTTTTACTAAAATATTTTCATATACTTAAAATGTTATTTTAAATACAATACTGAAAATTATGTGTTGAAATTAAAAGCAAACACAAACTATAATTAATAATCATTAAGCTTTTAAAAATTAAACAAAGCTGAAAATAATCTTTTAACATTTTGCATATCTTGTAACACATTGTCACAAAAGATTAAATTGTGCGTTCAGCATTTGATGTTTATATTTTAATAGTCAACCGAATAATCACCATTGTACTACTATGTGCACTGTATATACAGAAGCAGATATACCCAATGAGAGTCATGTACATTAAAATTGCAGAATATTCCTCAGCTTCCTTGTGCAACTCTTTTTAGTAGAAATTCTGGAGCCATGAATTGGAACATGAAGAAATGCAAAAAAAAAAAAAAAAAAAAAAAGGTCATTTATCTCTGCTAAGAAACAAAATTCATTGCGAAAGAATCCACTGAGCTCATATTATCTCAGAGGATTTGACATGTTAATTAATTTCTCCTTTCTCTTTCTTGGATATTTGTGTCCTCCAACTCCTCCTGATGTTTTTAAGGAGCTTCAGTCTCCAAGAGTAAGAAATTTAACCCATCAAAGTGAGTCCAAAGAAAGCCGTGTCAAGTCTAAGTCCTAAAGGCACACCCACATGCTTAATAGATTGTGTGTTGAAACATTAAGAATTCAGAACAAGCACTTGCATATGAAGTGGATCATTATCTGGCCTGAAGGTGACACTGGCTGTTTGTGGATGGAAACAACAGGTAGGGGAGTGGAGCGCCGCACTGCCTCGGTACATGATGTAACTGCTTGACCTCAAGCCATGGCAGCCTCACGTCCACAAAGGCACTGCATGATTTCACACTGGGCAGCAGGCGGCAGTTCTGAAGTCTCCCCTTCCTTCTTGGTTTAGTTTTTGGACTCCTCATAAAAAAAAGTTATCACTATGATATTACACTTACTCATACTTGCAGATAATGCCACAAAAGTTGATTTCTATCTGGAGAAGAATGGGCCTGCTTGGGACAAAAGCCTATTCTGCACAGAGCATGTGGCAATGTTTTTTGTTAGTTTGTTCACTATCTGCAGTGGTGACTGGCGATGCCCCCCCTACTTCCATTCTTGTGATGTGAGTTATTTTTCTTAAAATTCTTAGTTGTAACCTGGTTTATCTTAGTTATGCTACCTAGTGTGAAACTAAACTTCAAAATAGTCTGAAGATATTTCTTCTGTGCTTTCTTAACCTACACTTGTAAAAGCTATAAAATAACAAGTATTAAGACTCTATTAATGTTTTGCATGTTCAGATAAAACACAAACTACTAAGGAGAGTACATATTTGAAATCAGGTAAGACCTGAGCTCACATCCCATTTGTACCATCCTAGCTAAGTGATTTGGGCAAATTATAGAATTTATCTTGAGCCTTGGTTTCTCCATTTGTAAATGAGATCATAACCTCTTGTTCACTGTGATGCTATGAAAATTAAAGATGTGGGCTGCAGAGACGGCTTAGTGGTTAAGGCACTTGCCAGCAAAGCCTAAGGCCCCAAGTTCAATTCCCCAGTACTCATGTAAGCCAGATGCATAAGGTGGCGCATATGTCTAGAGTTCGCTTGCACTGACACAGGCCCTGACACACCCATTCCCTCTCTCTATCTGTCTCTTTCTCTCTCCCCCTCTCTTTCTCAAATAAATAAATAAAATATTTACAAAGAAAATTAAAGATGCAATCCCTGTAGTGGGATTGTATGCGACACAATAATTTCAACACTAGCTATTAATACTGTCAAAAAATTTTTAAAACTGGAAATACATTCATCAATTCATCCATCAATAAGCAAGTACATATTGATCCTGCCATATGCCAAGTAGCAGGGCCAGGGACTCAGGATTCAAAAGCTATTGTTTACACTATGAACTTAACATGGGCATACAGACATGAGAACCAGAAATAGGAAAGCACACAAACATAAAAACCAGAACAGCTAACTGTGCTTGAGGAGTTAGGAAAGACGCTGTAAAAAAGAAAGACAGTAACTAAAGCTAGCTGGAGCAGCAGGAATCTTCCAGGGAACAAGAAAGACATTTGAAGCAGAAGATAATAAAGACCTGGAGTTGTGGAAGGGCATTTTGTCTCCTAATACCCACTAGAAACTCCAGTTTATATGTTAGAAATTCCACCAGAAGGTATATGCTTTAAGACAGTGGCCCTAGCTGAAGTCAAAGAAAATTCTGATAGGTTGGCTTCAAGAAAGAATGGCTCAAAAACCCCTGGGAACAGTAATGTTTGTTAGTACACACTGCTTTTCTTAAAGTGTACCAAAATGAGGGGTGGAAGGGAAAGTATCATTTTGGACCTAAGAGACTTGTGATTTTTAGCTCTTCATTCCGCTATAATTTCTGTGATGGGTTTCCCTTTTCAACAGGAACATACTGGGATTATTCTAAAAATTGCTGCAACTAAAATATACGTTTGTTTTTTCATTAATGACAAAAGTGTGCTCCATTTTGGAAGCTGAAAAGAAAGATGAAACAAAATTTTTCTATTGAAAATATAAACTCAATTCTTATAAAGTGGTGTACAAAGATATAAAGATCTGAAATGTTTATCTAATGTATTGGATTTGAAATGTAAAGGTAATACTTGCAGATAAAGTATCAGAATGAAGTAGAAAAGAAGGAAGATGCCTTAGGCAAGACACCAAACAAAGGGCAGAACTTAAGAGGGCAAATAAGCCCATTGTTAAAGACATTTGCAATGACTGCACTAGATCTCAGAGGAAATAACAGCCTTGTAGCTCATGTGGGGAAACTGTAAGTGCAACCATTACTTCCAAATGTCCCTCTGGTGTGAGGTGGAGTCGCCTCAGAGTGCTGATGGAAATGAGTCCTTGAGTTCCAAGGATGTGGTTCTAATGGCACAGGAATCAAATTCGTCCATCAATGAGCAAGTTGTTTATTTAATGCCATTGGCACCTCTTTTAAACAGTGCATTCATCCATTATGTAGTTTAGATTTCACAGAAAGAAGTTTTCATTAACATATTCTCTTCTCTTGTTATATCCTCTCACTATAATCTTCCAATATTTGACAGAAATTTGGCTAGGTGACATGGACAGTCTAAATAAGAGAACATTTCTTTAGTAGATTTCACTTACTCAAAGGAGGCAAATTTGTTTTAATCAACTCACCATTCCATGATTGAGCCACCCTGGGATGAAATTGTCAAGCAACTTCGGGTATATCATCTCTCTGTCATAGGCATAGATGATCCAGAACACCGTGACAACAAACTGGAAGGGAAAGGAAATCTTTTATTTCAAGTTCACTTTTAGAACATACACACTGAGTGGTTATCTATTGTTTAAGGAACCCAACAGACTTGGAATTTAAGCTAAGACAGTAGTAACCCGGAGAATGGCTTCAAAGTTGGCTTGAGTTTCACCTGGGAATGGTCCCACTCGTTACTCTCCAACTGCGTTCCTTCTGACAGAGGAGCCTGCTCATGGGCACCGAGGAAGAGTCCTGGGGTTGGAAACGGTACCATCCAGGTGCTAATTGTGCCAGCTTGATTCCTCTCAAGAGGGTTTCAAAGTTCGCTGGTGGCTTCTTAGGGGGGGATTCTATCCCCCACTGTAATGAGTTGGGACACATTCACGAAACTGTGGGGTATGTCCGTTTGCCTTGATCCCATCATGTGGTTTAAATGAACATTTACCTCTTCAAGTTTCCATTTCACCACTACCAGCACTGAAGCCACTGATTAAAAAATACCCACCCCAAAGTCACATTTCCAGCAGACGTTTTAATTCTCACAGCCTCAGCAAGGGCTTTAAGCTCCGCTGAGGAGCAGGAGCAATGCAGGATAACAGGAAGATTCCTAACACTCTTTGACTAACTCTGAAGTTCATCTGGGCTCTTAAAGTTTGTTCTGGCCCATTAGCAACATAACCACTGGCAGAGAGGAGAGCACCAGATTTATTATTTTACCACTCTTTGAACTAACAGTGAGCAAAGAGGTTCAGGTAAAATAAAGAAATGAATGGCCCATGGTCTTAAACTTCGGCACAGAATTTAAAGGAAAGAGTGTACACTTTTTTTTTTTTTCTAGTTTTTTCGAGGTAGGGTCTCACTGTAGCTGAGGCTGACCTGGAATTCACTATGTAATCCCAGGCTGGCCTCAAACTCATGGCGATCCTCCTACCTCTGCCTCCCTAGTGCTGGGATTAAAGGCATGCGCCACCACTTTTGTAAATTCAAAAAAAAAATAGTTTAGATGAAAATTAAAATTATCCAGAATGACCTTCTTCACAAGTGCTGAAAGAACCAAACAAACAGCACTTTCCTTTTTGGATGACTGGTGTAGCCTAGACTAGAAGTGATGTCTCAAGAAAAGGCAGCACAAATATTAAACCATTTTTTCATTTTAAGGTTACGTTATTCATGCCCCTACATTTTATTAGTACAAATCATAAATATTGTAAGCTATGTTTAAGAAAATACTAGGTTATATTTAGTAGCTCAAGTTTAGTAGTCAAAAAGGTCCCTAAATTCAAACCGGGTGTGGTGGTGCATGCCTTTAACTCCAGCACTCAGGAGGCAGAGGTAGGAGGACTGTCATGAGTTCGAGGCCCCCCTGAGAATACAGGCTGAATTCCAGGTCAGCCTAGACTAGAGTGAAACCCTATCTCAAAAAATCAAAAAAAAAAGTCCCTAAATTCAATCTAGGAATTATTGTTTAATAAAATGTAATGGTTAATCACTATAAAAGGCAACTATAAAGCCATATACACTGTTTTAGTACAGATTGGACCTGACAGTTATTTATCTTGCTTTTAGGTTAACTATTCACTATCAGTTTATAAATGTATAAAAATAAAAACGAAAACAAAAATTTATTATTAACCAAAGGTTAGTTACCATAACTTTTTAAGTTCAATGAATAATATTTGAATTAACCATGATTGTGAATTATTTAACACTTCAGATTTTGAGTGGATGAATATCCATGGAAACAGTATTTGTACATATTTGATAGTTACTGTTAAGTCTTTGTTATGTTATCTTTCAATATTACATGTTTAAAACAAGAAGGAATACAGATCATTATCTTTTTTTCATTCAACAAAGAGAAATCAAGATTTCCTTTTGGCTCTAGTAACATTTGTTTGTATCTAAGGCTTTGAATAGTAATGGAATCTCACAGTAACTATGAATTTTGATCTCACTAATTTGGATAATAATGTACAGAAAATCTACAAAGTGCTAAACTTATTCTTTGTAAGGAAAGGATTTGGTAAGAAAACTACAAAATTATCATGCTATAATAAATACATACATATGTACATATGTACATGCATATATATATAGCCAAATAACAATACTAAAAAGTGTATCAATTCTTTTTTCTGAATAACTACCTTCAAATTGGTAGTCTGGACAGCTTAGTGAAGTCAACATCAGACTTAAGACTAAGGTGATAGTGGGGCCAGTTAGGGAATAAGGATCTTATTCATGATGCTGGATGTAAGGGAAGGGAAAAGAAGGCTATAACAGCCCTTTCAAATATAGGAGATCTGGGGGCTGGAGAGGTGGATTAGCAGTTAAAGGCACTTGTTTGCAAAGCCTGCTGGCCCAGGTTCAATTTTCCAGCCACACATGTAAACACAGATGGGCACTCATTTCCGGTGACAATACACCATACACACAGGCACGCACTCACACACATGCATATTCATACAAATCAATAAATAATTAAAAATAAAATATAGGAGATCTAAGAAACAAATCTGAGTAGCTAGAAGTCATAATAGCAAGAGTAACACAAGGGATGCCTAATGAGCAAAGGTTGAAAGACTCTGTGCAACACTGATATATTTGTTCTTTATCCAAATCACCTACTTCTCAAGGAAAGTTATCTCAAGTTGCAATTTAATTATGAATTTATTTTATTTAATACAAACAGGGCTATTTAGGTTTTGTACTTTTTCTTCCTTCCTTCCTCTCTTTCCTTTCTTTCTTTTTTTTTTTTTTCCTTTTGGTTTTTCAAGATAGGGTCTCACTCTAGCTCAGGCTGACCTGCAATTCACTCTGTAGTCTCAGGGTGGCCTTGAACTCTCAGTGATCCTCCTACCTCTGCCTCCCAAGTGCTAGGATAAAAGGTGTGTGCCACCACGCCCAGCTTGGTTTTGTATTTTTTCTTACAGTGATTTTAAACACCTTTGTCTTTTGTAAAATTTCTATATTTTGTCCAAGATTTTGTTTATTTTCATTTATTTATTTTTTTTTGGTGGGGAAGGAGGTGTGCTGTGTATTCAACCAGAGCCTGTGTATGCTAAGGAAACACTTGACCACTGAACTACATCCTTATCTAAGGCTTTAAATTTATACAGTTGTTTACAATACTTTACTATGTGAACTGGCCAATGAATGCTATACTACTTTCTGTTCACCATGTGTGATCATTCAAGTCATCTCCAAGCACTCTATGGTCATCACTGCTCAGTACTGAAACTGCTCAGTACTTTGGATCCTTACCATATATCGAGGGTATCACACAGGGTATTCAGGGTGAAGTGACTCTCAAGAACATCTGAGTCACCTTTGTAGGTATAAACTAGAAGGCCAAGAGGCATGGCTAACAGGCTTCCAATACTCTTTGCATATAAACACAGCACAGATGGCAGCTTCTTGGCTTCCTGCACGGACATCCTCCTGACAGCGTGGTCATCAGTAAACCCAAAATAAGTCTGAACTCTGCTAACAGGGCAAGGGCGTGAATCAAAAATAGATTCTCATGAATAGGCTGATGCCAGAACATTTTGCTATCATAAATAAGCTCTTTCTTGGGTCAGGACCAATGGGTACCTATTTCACACCACACACCTGCTGTCTTGACCGTCAGGACCAGAATATTGTACTGGAACTTAGAGTGGAATGAGCAGCCACCTTCCAGTCCCGCGGGCTTTAAGACAAACATCTTCAGTGACAGCTAGCATTAATGCCTCATTTGAATATCTGAAATTCTTGGAAACTAATGCTAAAATAAAGCTGGATGCAAGGTCTATCTCTTTTTGAAAGGAGTTTCTTATGCAGAGACTGAGGTCTGAACTTCATCTTCAGTCATTTCTAATTGTTAGTGAGTATATTACTTACTTTTCTCATTGCTGTGATCAATTACCTGACAATAACACTTAAAGAAGGAAGTGGGGGGGTTGGCTCATGGTTCCAGGGTTCAGTCCATCATGACAGGGAAGGCATGGTGGCAGGTTCATGAGGCAACTGGTCACCATGTCACACAGTCAGGATTTTAATTCAGTCTCAGACCCCAACTCATAGAACAGTGCCACCCACATTTACAGTGGGTCTTCCCACTTGGCTGAACCAATCTAGAAACTTCATCATGGATAAGTCCACAGGTTTGTTTCCTAGGCAATTCTAGGTCTTGTTAAGTTGACAATCAGTGGGATTTATTCAAATTTAGTAAAATACATTAACATACAAAGGAAATTGTTGAGAAATACGCCATGACGAAAGTTAAAAAGCCACTTATATACTGTTCTATAAGGACCATGTAGCACAATATCAGCCATCCACTGTTGAAAGACAGAAGAGGGGAAGGAAGAGAGGAAGGAGAAAAACGAGAGAAGGAAGGAAGTAAGGAGAAAAGAGGAGAGAAGAGGAAAGAGTGTAGAAGGGAAAGGAGAGGAGGAGTGAAAGAAAGAAGTAAATCATTAAAAAGTCTTTAGCTTCAGTGGAATTTGATTCTATGAGGCTGATTGCTCTTCAAATAGATTAGTATGGATATCAAATAATATTAAGAAAAATTCAAGTCTGATTTGGACTCCATTGGCTTGTTTCCAGCTTTCTTTCCTTTGACTTGTTTCCCATGCTCACACTGCTGCTCAGAGGTAACCTTTAGAGACATTTCCAATGGTGATCCCTCTTACCAGAAATATGATCAGGAGAGCAAGTTGAGTGCTCTGAGAGTCACCTGGGTTTCTCCCTGATGGCCCCCCACAGTGAATTCCCATTCTGGCATGGCCCTTGTCCTCTCATCTTCTAGATCTGGGAGATCCTACATCCCTGAGTCTGTCTTTGCCTAAATCCCCTCAACCATACACCCAAATTCAGAATGCGACATGAAGCACAGGGCTCTTCAAAAGGCCAAAGCATCTTTTATTCTGGAGTACAATAAGCTTCTAGTACTAATTCCTCAAATTCGGACATGGAATTCTTCTCCTTATCAGTCTTTACATTATTTTTATGTGCTATGCATTCTTCCCACATTATCTTCAGATAAGCCTTTTCCTACAGAAAGTTCCTACAGAAGAGCATGTTGGCACTGTTTGTATATTTTCCCCTGCTTTTAACTAGTACCTTTTGTGGTGGATTCATCATTTATCAACATTAGAACCTTAATAATCACCAATGATGGCTCTTGTGATAATAAAACTCAACTCCTAAAGTGCCCATATGGCTTTGTTCCTGCCGTCTTACCCAACCTTTTTTGCCCTACACTCCAAATGGACATCGCCTTTTCTACCCTCTCTACCCAGAAATACTGTTCCCCCATTTTCCCATGGCTGGATTTCTTGTTCCTTAAAGTTTAGATTAAATAACACCTCTCAGGGAAGTGTCCATCCTTTGTACCACTGTACTGGCATTTCCTATCTCAGACCCTGAGAGATAATAGACTCTTCTTGGTGTTGCCCGGTTGTTCATTGTGTGGCTGAGGTGTCTGTGCATCAAAGAATGCTGGGAAAATTCTCTGGTCCCTGTTCTCCTTCAGGTATCATGGATGATGATGCTAAATGTGGAAACAGGCCAGTGTGTCTTCTCTCAAGAGTAGGTGTGGGTATGTCAAGGTCAACAAGCAAAGACTGGTGGCAACAAGCCCGAACATACAACCTGTGTTCACCTAATAAAGACTTAGCCTCTTTTCCCCAACAAAAGGATTATGTTAAAAATAAGGCAGGAAGAGAGAAATGGGATGCGTGCAGGGCAGGGTGGAGATGGAAAAGAAGTGAAAATTCCAGTTGCCCTAGCTCTGTTCTCCATCTAGCTGGTCACCAGGGCTA
Organism: Dipus sagitta; assembly: GCA_036346955.1. Classification (NCBI taxonomy): domain Eukaryota; kingdom Metazoa; phylum Chordata; class Mammalia; order Rodentia; family Dipodidae; genus Dipus; species Dipus sagitta. The sequence continues at coordinate 118,149,184 of CM070778.1, read as the reverse complement.
TTCCTTCACAACAAACTGCTCGGGAAGAACTTAATAATTTAAGAATGGATAATCAGCAGAAGAGAGTTAGTATGGAATGTATTTTTTAATCCCACAATAAAAATACATAATTGCATAATGGTATAAGACTAAAAAGGCAACTGTGCAATACAAAGCAGAAAATGTATGCTAAAATATAAATAGTTTATGATCAAGTAGTTCTCCATTAAAGAAAAGAGGTTAAAGAAAAACAAAAGCACAAGGTTAAGAGAAGATACAAGCTCTCAAGTAGGAGATAAAAGTGAGTGGAGACAAGTTAAGAAATAAATAAGCATAAAACTGAAAGACATTCCAGAAATGAGAAAAGGCTTGGGGCTTAGCTTTCTGTGGAACTGTGAACTAGATACAGAGAAACAAATTAACAATAAAAAATGGTCTGCTATGAAACTCTTAATAGCTGAATAAATTACAACAACTGTACTTGTAAATATATTGATGAGTGCATATAGAAGAACAAGACATCATTAGGAGCAAAAACATAATAATAATAATTCCAAGAAACAAAAAATCCAGGGAAATGTACCAGAACAGTATCAAACACAGAAACTGGGATACATGAGAGGAAAATGTCAATATCAGAATCAGAGGGCTGTGTAGTGTCCACAGCAAGGTAGACCAGAAAGCCCTGGGCCCATGCAAGGTGTTATTAGTTACAGGTGAGGCTAGAAAAGGTTCCTTTAATCTGGGTAAATAAATTGCTATCTATTTCTAATTGCCAAGGCCTTTTAAATAAAAATGATTAGTTTCAAATACTGGTTTTCAGCGCTGAAAAAATATCTTTCTTTTTTTAAATCTCTGTATTAGTGAAAGCTAGCTGTGGTAATTAAGCATGGTCTGCAATATCTGAAAATAAATGTTATATCAAGAACTAGTGGGTGTAAGAGTGCTTTTCCTGGCTCTCCTTGTCAGGGCTCAGACATTCATCCTCAGTGCTGAGGAAGATCAGCTGCTGGCATCGCTGAGGTATAAGCTTCAGTGGCAGTTGCCCTCAGCCACATGCAACTGCTTTGCCCAAGGTCGTGCTGCCTCCTTAGGAAGAGCCCAAATCCAGTGAGAAGTCAGTGTAAGAATACAGAGACTCAGCACCCATCTCTCAATCTAGGCCTACTCCGAAGGGCCACTGTAGCCATTATTTGGATCTAAATGTCTCTAATGGCTCATGTGTTGAAAGCTTGGTCCATGACAGCAGTATTCCTAAGTGGGGTCTCTAGGGGGTGATTGGGTCACACAGGCTCTGAACTTATCAATGGATTAATGAATTTATGGATTCATAACTTAATGAAGTGCTGGGAGGTGGTGGAAACTTGAAGTAAGGGGTCTAGTTGGACTCAATTTGTCATTGAGGTCTATCCCTGAAGGGTATATTTTATCCACAGTCCCTTCCACTTCTTTATTCCACTCCCTGGCTGCAAGAAAGTGAGCAGCTTTGCTTCCCTGCATGCTGCTCACCAGGACGTTCTACCTCACACCAGGCCCAGAAACAAAGGTGCCAAGTGACCATGGACTGACACTTCTAAAACTATCAACCAAAAGAAATCTTCCCTCCTCTAGGTCGATTTTCTGAGCAATCTTGTCACAGTAACAGAAGGCTAACACAGCAGCCTAAAAGCCCTTGGTATGCTTCCGTTACACTGGTAATGTGGGCCAGCTTCCTACCCCTGCTCAGTGCTGTCATTCTCTCTTCCTAACAGGTGTATCGCCTAAGAGCTCCCTTCCATATATGAACTCCATCTGCTATGGGCGGAATGTAGCTTGGGTCTCACTCATATAGGAGGATGTCTTCCAAAGTCATAAGTTAATGGGATTAAAAAGAGTGAAAACTTAATATGTATTTCCTTGGGACTTTGCCAGTTATGGAGACATTCTTAGAAGTGGCTCTTAGACCTGCTGCCTCTAAGGACCATGAGTCAAAATAAATCTGTTTTCCTTATAAAGGAGCCTACCTTGTATCACAGTAATGAAAAAGACTAGCATACCATCTCAGAAACCATGCACAGGAAGCCCAGTTGAAAACAATGCCATCCAGGTAGAAGTGCAATAAACCAATTTTTTAAAATTTTCTCATTTTTACACACACACACACACACACACAGAGAGAGAGAGAGAGAGAGAGAGAGAGAGAGAGAGAGAGAGAATAGGCACACTAGGGCTTCCTGCCACTTGTGCATCTGGCTTTAAGTGGGTACTGGGGAATCAAACCTAGGCAGTCAGGCAAACAAATGCCTTTAACTGCTGAGCCATCTCCTCAGCCCTAGACTGATATTTTTAAGATAAAATATTTACAATGAATAAGTAACCATACAGAAACATATAAAAAGTGAAAATTCTTTGCAATTTCAGCCTTCAGAGACAGGAGAGTGATATCTTTCAAGATCTTTTTCTGTGTATGAAAAGTGCATTCCATCTGTTATGTCTAGTCTTCTGCAAGTGGAGATAGTCTTTTTTGTTTGTTTGTTTGTTTTTGTTTTTTTAAGGTAGGGACTCTCTCTAGCCCAGGCTGACCGAGAATTCACTAGGTAGTCTCAAGGTGGTCACAAACTCATGATAATCCACCTACCTCTGCCTCCTGGGTGCTGAGATTAAAGACATGCACCACCACACCTGACTATTTTTTAAGGTTTTTCATTGACAATTTTCATAAACATAAATAATATGTGCTAATATATGTCTCAGTACCCTCCTGAATCCCTCCTCCACTGAATCCCTTCTTTTTATGATTACTTTTATTATTATGAACTTTATAGTATGAACATACTGCATATTTGTGGGATAGTCTATTTTTATTAAGTGCTTCTAATTTTTATCAAGTGCCATCTAATGGTACACCATAATTTACTTTGACATGGCTTACTAAAAGATAGGTATGTGCATCCATTCCAATTTTCCAGTTTCTTTTCTATTTATACTTTTGCATGTGTGTGTTGGGGGTGGAAACAACAAGGCCGCTTGCTGCTACAAAAGTACACCAGACACTTGCACAACTGAGTGGCTTAAAAACTGAGACCTAAACCAGCAGGTTTGGTAAGCAAGCATCTTTACTCACTGAGTCACCTCCTCAGCCCCAAATCTTGCAGTTTCTCAGAATGCTGCAAGAGATGGTCTATGTCTGAGTACCTCAGAGGAACAAATTATTAAGAGGGAAGCTCCTGGGCCTCCTGATTCTCCCTTTATAATGGCCCCTTTGCCGTGTCCTGTGTCAAGGGCCTGCTTCCTATGTTCCAGGCCCACTTTACATTCTGCTTGTATTCGCACTTACTGCCGTAGACTCTTCGCTAGGAATACTGTCTTGTTTTCTCTTAACCTCGTCTGTGTTGTGTTTTGGTGTCTCAGGTAACTTTCTAACCCTAGCCCTATGAAGAATTTTTTTTAAACTAAAAGCTTTCAATGGCAAAATAAAATCAAAACTCTCCTTGTAAACTGACCCCAAACTCTCCTAGCCCCTTCAGTTTCCTGCAGGTACCTCCTATGGAAGACTGCGGGCAGCTCGCTAAAATTATCGTGCTCTTCTAAGTGTCCATTTCTTCTTCATGGTTTATAACTATAGCTTGTGATTCATTGAAAACAAAGCTTCAAGGTTCCATCTCACCCCAGCGGGAAAGGCTGCAATTAAGAAAACAAGTGATAACAAGTGCTGGTGAGGATGTGGGGAAAGAAGAACCCTTGGCCACTGTTGGTGGGAATGCATACTGATGTAGCCACTATGGAATCAGTATGGTGATTACCCAAAAACCTGAAAGTAGAACTACTGTATGACCCAGCTATACCACTCTTGGGTATATCACAAAGCACTCCAAGTCAATGTACTGCAGAGATATATTAATATCTTTGTTCACTGTTGCACTATTCGCAATAGTCAAGAAACGGAAACAGCCTAGATGTCCACCAACAGATGGATTTTAAAAATGTAATATGGGGATGGAGAGATGTTTTAGCAGTTGGGGTGCTTGCCTGAGAAGCCTACGGGCCCATGTTCAACTCTCCAGTTCCTACGTAAGCCAAATGCACAAAGGTGAGGCAAGCACAAGGTCATACATGCCTACTATGTGGCTCAAGTGTCTGGAGTTTGATTGTAGTGGCTGAGGCCTTGGTGCACCAATTCTCCCTCTTTCTCTGTCTCTCTCTCTCTAAAATAAAAAGAAATTTAAAAATATATGATATGGTCAGGCTTCATCCCACCCTCTCCAGGGACCTTCTTTCCAGACAATGCCCCCATACTCCTATTGAGGGTTATTCTTTTAGTTGACTATCCTGGAGGGAGGTTTTTATGGTACCAACTCATTTTGGATTTAGTTTTGTGTGTGTCTCCTCCACCCTTCCATTACCGTCCCCGCAAACCCTTCCATCTCCATTATCTGTCCCTCAAATTGCCTGTGAGGTATGTTCCAGATAAGGAGCCACAGATGAGGCAGAACATGTGACATTTGTCTTTCTGTGCTTGTGTGAGTCCACTTAGTGTGATCTGTTCCAAGTCTGTCCGTTTCCCTACAGATTTCATTGTATCATTCTCCTTATTGCTGAGTAGATTTCCTTTATGTATACATCTCTATATATGTACTACATCTTCATGATCCACTTGTCAAAGGTGAGCAGCTGGGTTGACTCCAGTTCTATTGTGAATTGAGCAGCTACAACCATGGTTGAGAAAATATATCTGCAGTGAAGAGTGAAGCCTTTAGGGTGGATGCCCAGTAGAAGAATACCTGGGTCAGTTTGTAGTTCTATTTTCATCTTTTCAGGAGTCTCCATATTGATTTCCATATTGGTTATACAAGCTTGCACTCCCACCAGCAGTGTGAGTGGGGGTTCCTCTTTCCCCTCATCCTTGCCAACATATGTTATCATTTGATTTTTAATGACTGCCATCCTGACTGAAGTAAGATGGAATCACATAGTTGTTTAATTTGCATTTCCCTGGTGGTTAAGGTTGTTGAACATTTTCTTAAGTGAGTATTAGCCATTTCTATTTCTTCCTTACAGAATTCCCTATTCACTCCTCTGCCCTAGTTTTTGAGTGAATGGTTTGATTTTTTTGTGCTTAAGTTTTTTGAGTTCTTTGTAGATTCTAGACACTAGGTCTCTGATAGTGGTGTAGCTGGTGAAGATTTTCTCCCATTCTGTGGGTAATATGTGGGCTCTGCTTATAGTATGTGTGGTGGTTTGACTCAGGTGTCCCCCATAAACTTAGGTGTTCTGAATGCTAGGTTCCCAGATGATTGAGATTTGGCAATTAACACCTCTTGGAGGGAGTGTATTGTTGGGGGTGGGTATATGGGTGTTATAGCCAGTTCTCCCTTGCCAATGTTTAGCACACTCTCCTGCTGCTATTGTCCACCTTATGTTGGCCAGGGGTGATGTCCACCTTCTGCTCATGCCATTGTTTTACCTGCCATCATGGAGCTTCGCCCTCAAACCTGTAAGCCAAAAACCCCCTCATTTTTTTCCCACAAGCTGCTCTTGGTTGGGTGCTTTATACCAGCAATGTGAACCTGACTGCAACAGTATGTTTATCTGTACAAAAGGAGCTGGAGAGATTGCTTAGTGGTTAAGACACTTGCTGGCAAAGCCAAAGGACTCAGGTTTGATTCCCCATTAACCATGTAAATTGCACAAGGTGGTGCATGTATCTGGAGTTTATTTTCAGTGGCTGGAGACCCTGTCATACCCATCCTCTCTATCCCCCCAACTGCCTCCTTCTCCCTCTCAAATTAACATTTTTTTTACAAAGCTTTTTAGCTTCATGATATCCCACTGGTTAAGTGATTGTTTAGTTTCCTGGGCTACTGGGGTATTGTTCAGTATGTCTTTTTCCCACTCCTATATTGTAGAGAGTTCTCCCTATTTTTCTTCCAGTCACTTAAGAAGTTCAGGTCTTATATTGAAGTCTTTAATCAATGTGGAGTTGATTTTTGTGCATGGTGAGAAGTGTGGGTCTAGTTTCATTCTTCTACATGTGCTTATCCAATATGACCAGCACCCTTTGTTGAGGATGCTGTCTTTTCTCCAGTGTATGTTGGTGGGACCTTTGTGAAAGATCAAGTGGCTGTACTTGTTTGTACTTGGTTGGTTTTCAATTCTGTTCCATTGGTCTACATGTTTGTTCTTATGCCAGCACCATGTTTTTTTTTTTTTTTTTTTTTTTTTGTCACTAGGGCTTAGTAGTATAGCTTTAGATTGGGTATGGTGACACCTTCAGAGGTATTTCTTTTGCAAAGGATATTTTTGGATATCCTAGGTCTTCTGCCATTCCATATGAATTGATATTATTTTTTCTATCTCTGTGAAAAATGATGCTGGGATATTTATTGGTATTGTATTGAATCTGTATATCGCTTTTGGTAGAATTTCCATTTTCACAATATTAATTCTACCTATCCAGAAGCATAGGAGGTCTTTCCATCATCTCATTTCCTCCTCAATTTCCTTCTTGAGTGTTTCATTATATAGGTCTTTCACATATTTGGTTAGTGTTATTCCAAGGTAGTGTGTGTGTGTGTGTGTGTGTGTGTACTGAAAATAGGACAGCCTCACTGATATCTTTGTCTGTATATTTGTCTTTTGTGTATAGTAAGACTACTGATTTTTGTGTATTGATTTTGTATCCTGCTACTTTGCTGAAGGAATTTATCACCTTTAGAATTTTTTCTTTGAGTTTTACTTACTTTTAATTTTTTAAATTATTTTTGTACTCAGTGAATACAGTCAAGTTGGTACCATTGTTAGCATTTTCCCTGTCCTCCCCCCTCCACAGGGACCCTCCTTGTTGGGGTATATTGGTAGTGCATTGTGGGGTTAGCCATCAGTTTTGGGTAGGAGGAAATGTCTCTGTGTATCATGACCCAATGTGTGGCTCTGACATTCTTTCCCACCCCCTCTTCTGCAAATTTCCCTGAGCCATGTTGGGTTCATTTTAGGTCTGCTTCAGTGATGAGATTTTGGGAACCTCTGTGTCTCTGGGTATCTGGTTTGGTAGGGGTTGATTGTTCTCGGTGTATATCTCCTTCACCATTGTGCTGGTTCCTGGTTTGCCAAGAAAACAGCATTCTTGCATGTTTCCCCAATTATTCTTAGTTTCAGCTGGGGCCCTTTTGAGGTATGATGGGGTGGTTCTCTTCTTAGGATCTGCGTCTATCTGCAAAAGAGAAGCAGATTCTCTGACAGAGAGTAAAGTTTGTACCAGATAAGTATGATAACCAGTATTTTTTAGAAAGAGTTTAATAGGTGTAGGCCCACTTGTAGCCCACTATTGGTGGCAGCTTGATAATGGAGAGCAGGCTCAATTTTGGATATGGTTCTGATTTGTTTCTCAGCTCCAGCCATGGGTTGTATTCTACTGAGCAGATCAGTTAGCCAAATCAAGAGCAGTTGGTTTCCCACCATGGCTGTGTACCACTATTACATTTGTGTGAGAAGTACATCAGGTTGTTTGCTGCTAAGTAGGCTAGACCGGGAGTTGCTTGGACAGATGTTGGTCATTTTCCCCCAGTTGTTCATGTAGCACCTTCTGGCACTAGACACACTGTCTGGGAACTGACTCTCTTCCAGCTTCCAGCCATGTCACTCCTTGTTAAATGCCAACAGTGTATGGTGTCTTCAGCAGTAGGGTCTTACCACTAACCTTTGGTATGTCATCAAGTACTCTGACAGAAATCTGTCATGCTTTTGGGAAACCTTGTAGGTCTCTCTTATCAAAAGCTCATTGTGGATGATAGCCACCTGCTGGTACTGGAAGTTACAGGTCAGCACCCATGAAGAGAACGAAGAAAAAGTGATATAAAAGAGATAGAGAGATGAGAGAGAAGAGGGAGAGAGAGAGAGAGAGAGAGAGAGAGAGAGAGAGAGAAACAGAAACAGGAGGAGATAAAGGTCAGTTTTCATCGTACCCTCTGCAGGGCCTTGTGAATCAGATGTTCCCTCTAAATGTCTGGTGAAGGTTCAACAATTTGGACTGTCTTTTAGGATGCAGAGTTTTATGGTACCATTGCTGTTTGGGTCCAGTTTTGTGTTCCCCACCCCCTCCCTTCCCCTCCTCTCCTTCCCCTCCTTCCCTATTGTCCAGTCCTCGAGATGCTTGCTAGGTATGTTGGTAACTTGGGTAGATTCAGGTTAGGAGCTGTAAATGAGTGAGTCTATGTGGTGATTATCTTTCTGTGATTGGGTAAGTTCACTGAGAATGATCTGTTCCAGGTTTGACCATTTTTTCTTCAAATTTCACTGTGTCATTTTTCCTTACTGCTGTGTAGAATTCTTTTTTTTTTTTTTTTTTTTTTGGTTTTTTGAGGTAGGGTCTCACTCTAGCCCAGGCTGACCTGGAATTCATTATGGAGTCTCAGGGTGGCCTCGAACTCACGGCGATCCTCCTACCTCTGCCTCCCGAGTGCTGGGATTAAAGGCGTGCGCCACCACGCCCGGCTTTGCTGTGTAGAATTCCATCGTGTAGATATATCACATCTTAGTTATCCATGCTTCTAATGGTGGACATCTGGGTTGATTCCATCTCTTAGCTATTACTAGTTGAGGAGCTATAAACAGTCACCTTTAGAATTTTATGGTAGCCTTTTGAATCACTTATGTATAGGATCATGTCATCAGCAAATAGGGCAAGTTTGACTTCTTCTTATGCAACTTAGTTCTCTTTGATATTTTCATCCTATCTTATTAATTAGGCTAGGACTTCTAATACTATGTTGAAGAGTAGTCAACAATGGTCACCCTGTCTTGTTCCCAACCTTAATGGAACTCCCTGAGTCTTTCACCAGTAAGTATGACTTGGGCTTTAGGTGCTTTGTATATGGCCTCTATTATGTTGAGATTTAAACCCTCCATGCCTGGTCTCTCTAGCATTTTTTTTTTTTTTGAGGTATGGTCTTGCTCTAGCTCAGGCTGACCTGGAATTCACTATAGTCTCAGGGTAGCCTTGAACTCACAGCGATCCTCCTACCTCAGCCTCCCGAGTGCTAGGATTAAAGGTGTGCACCACCACGTCCGGCTCTCCAGCATTTTTTAAGTGGATGTTGTTTTTATAAAATATTTTATTTGTTTATTTATTTATGAGAGAGAGAGGGAGATACATAGAGCTAGATAGAGAATGGAAAGTCCAGGCAGGACTTCTAGTTATTGCAAATAAACTCCAGTTGCTTGCATCACCTTGTGCATCTGACTTACATAGGTACTGGGGAATTGATCCTGGCAAGTGCCTTAACTACTAAACCATCTCCCCAGAACCTCCCCAATGTTTTGATCATGAAGTGATACTGTGTTTTGTTGCAGGCCTTCTGTACATCTATTTAAATGATCATGTGGTCCTTCTACTTATTTATGTGTTGTGTTGCATTAATATATTTCCATATGTTGAACCATCCCTGGGATGAAGCCTGGTTGATTGTGGTGGATAATGTTTTTGATGTGTTGCTGAATTTGGTTTGCAGGGATTTTGTTCAAGATTTTTGCATCTAAGTTCATCTTAGATATAAGTCTATAGTTTCTTGTTTTATTTCTGTCTGGCTTTGGTACTAGGGTTGTGCTAGCATCATAGAAGGAGCTGGGGAACATTCCCTATTCTCTGATGATGTGAAAAATCTTGAGAAAAACTCGTTTCAGTTCTTCAATGAAGGTTTGATAGAATTCGGCTAAGAATCTATCAGATGCTGGACTTTTTCTTATGGGGAGGTTTTTTTTATTGCATTTTAAATCTTGATGTATGTAATAGGTTTAAGAGATTTATCTGTTCTGAATTTAGTTTTGGTAGGTGGTATGTTGCTTGTAACTACGAGGACCAGAAACCGGTTACAACCTACATTAAGCTATTGATGGAAGAGACCTATAAGACCCCCCAAAAAGTCAGGCTTCTGCAAAGCACGTGACTACCCACTTGAGGTAAAAGGTAAGACCCTATTGCTGAAGACATCACATGCTGCCAACACAGACCACTGAGAAATCTGGCTGGAATCTGGAAAGAAGCTAGTTCCCAAATGGTTAGTTTATATAGTGTTGGAAAGCACCACAAGAGCTGCTGGAGGAAAAGGGCCAACAATATTGTAAGAAAGCAGGGAACACTGCTATAAAAAGCAACCACATTGACAAGACATACACACCTGTGCAGTGGTAGCATCTAGCCTAAGTGTGTAACAGATGGCTTTCTGATTGGCTAAGATATCTGCTCACTGGAAAAGAACCTATAGCTGCAACCAGGAGCTGAGTGAGAATCTCATGAAGCCCAAGATTATGGACTCCAATGAGAAAGTCCTGCTAATTTTTAGACAAAAGAGAGGTCACATGCATCAAAATCTTTCTAAATTAACAATGCTTGTCTCCTTTAACTTAGGGTGACCTCAGTCTCCATTGGAGAATCTGTTTTTCTTGTTCAGAAGGCAGTGAAAACTGAGGACAACCAAATTCTATCAACAGAACAAGAAAAGATAGCTGACTCCCTGGCAGGAGATGAACCACTCCTCACATATCAACTAGGGCCCAGCTGAAACCACAGAGGAATTGGCAAGATGAGCAAGAGTGCTGCTTCCACAGCGAGCCTGACAACCCATGCCAGGGTGACGGAGACAGACACTGAGGACACTCAAAACATACCACAGCAGAAATCAAGAAGCTGTTGAGAGATCAGCACTAAAGTAGACTTAAAACACACCCACCATGGCTCAGGGAATTTTGTGGAAGAGGGGCAGAAAGACTGTAAGAGCCACAGAGAAGGAGGGAATATCCAGAATATTGACTGACTGCTGCTCTCAATTCATAACCCCATGGTGAATACCAGCAATCCCACTGAGGCAGGTCTTTGATAGAATGGGGCAAGGAGGAGGGAACTGATGATACCAACACATGATGTGCCATACAATGTTTCTACTTAATAAAAAAAATGTATAGTATTATTAGTTAAATGATGGAGTATACATAGAGGTTACCAGTTTTACATGCACTCATTGGAGTAGGTAAGACAGAGGCATACTGAACAATGAGATTTCATCTCAGTACCCATTTGTGTACCATGATCCAGGCTTAAAGAAAGTCATTACCCCTTTGTAGTCCACTTCCATGCAATCCTAGGCCCTGGCCATCACTGACTGGTTCTCCATCACTACACGGTTTTCCCTTAGAGAACACTGTGTAAAGCTGGTCTTTCCTGGTGCCTGAGTGAATCTGGCTTACTTGTGTGCAGTCTCTGTAACACAGGGCGAAACATCATAAACAAGATACTCTTTGGGAATTGTTACAACCTTGAGGTAGACATGTCAAGCAACAGCTACTATTATATTTATGGCTTTACAGCTGAAGAAACTTAGCCTCAGAGAATGTAAATTACTTTCCCAATGTCAAAGTTATTAAGTGGCCATGCCAGAAAGTGAGGCTAGATGGTAGGGCCTAAAGTCAATGCTTTTAACCTCTTTAAACACATTTTTTTTTGTATACAGTGGGTACTAGATGACTTCAAATGGATTAATAATTGGATAACTGCCAAAAATAAATGACCAAAACTTTTAGAGCAAATTCTGAGTCCCCTAGAAAAGCTTACACTTACTAGGAACACCAAATTTTCAGATGAGGGCTGGAGAGATGGCTTTGTGGTTAAGATACTTGCCTGCAAAGCTTAAGGACCAAAGTTTGATTCCCCAGTACCCCTGTAAGACACACTCACAAGATGACACATGCATCTGGAGTTTGTTTGCAGTGGCTGGAGGTCCTGGCGTACCATTCTCTCTGTCTACTTGCCCCTCTCCCTTTCTCTCTCTCAAATAAATAGATAAATAATTTAAAAAACAACATTAAAAAATGGAAAGAAAGTTTCAGGTGAGCAAACAGCTAATTATTCTATAAAAGTCCCAAAAGATAACAAAAATGGTTCTCTGGATCAAACATAACCCATGAGGCTATAAGAGACTCTACTCATGTCTCTATTAGCAATAGTATTATTACTGGAATTCCAAGCATCTTAGTAAGGAGTATTTGGCCATTTAACCAGTCACCTTCTCATTGCTGGGGCAAACACCTCATCAAATCAGATAAAGGAAGAAGGGATTATTTCACCTTATAATTTCAGGATACAGAACACCATATCAGGTAAGGTATGATGGCAGGAGCTTACAACAGCTAGTGACATTTGATACACAGTGAGGAAGCAGAGAGCAACAAATACATGCTTAGCCATTTTTCTCCTTTTTAAACAGTCCAAGCCCATGAAATGGTGCTGCCTACAGTTAACGTGGTCTCCCCATGTTAATTAACGTAATCAAGATAATCCTTCACAGACATGGTCAGAGGCTAACCTAATCTTGATAATGCCTTAAGGTGATTCTAAATCCTATCAAGTTGGCAATCAAGATAAACTATAACAACTAGCTGGGAGTAGTGGCTCACACCTTTAATCCCAGAGGTGGGAGAATCACCCTGAGTTCGAGGCTGCCCTGAGACTACTTAGGGAATTCCAGGTCAGTCTGGGCTAGAGTGAGACCTTACCTCAAAACAACAACAGAAAAAAAAGATAAACTATAACAACCATACATATCTTCCTTCTAGAATATTCATATTCATACAATAGAAAAACCATATGTCTGGTCCATATTGCTGGTCCTAATTGTTATCTGAGTTCTGTCTTGCATCTTGGACCCATGCTTCCTTTTTTACTCAAATTTGTAAGTCTTGCCCTGGAATGTCAACTTGTGTTGATGTGTCCTGCTATGGTTATGAGTCGCTTGTTTCCAACAGACCTCATGTGAGGCTTGATGCCCTATATCACACCTGTGAGGGGTGTTGGAGTCACTAAGAAGAATTAATGCTTTTCTCATGGAATTAAGGTCTCATGGATTCCTGTGCTGGCTAACCTTTTCAATTTTACTAGATGTATATATAATCACAGGGGACAAATGTATGATGGGCAAGTCTGTGGTGAGGATATTTCCAGACAGGTGTTAAGTGAGGTGAGAAAGCCCACCCTCTTGAATGTAGTGCCATCCCATGGTCTTGGACTTAATAAAAAATGAGGAAGTTGGGCTGGAGAGATGGCTTAGCGGTTAAGCGCTTGCCTGTGAAGCCTAAGGACCCCGGTTCAAGGCTCGATTCCCCAGGACCCACGTTAGCCAGATGTACAAGGGGGCACACGCATCTGGAGTTCATTTGCAGTGGCTGGAAGCCCTGGCGTGCCCATTCTCTCTCTCTCTCTCTCTCTCTCTCTGTCACTCTCAAATAAATAAATAAAAATGAACAAAAAATTTAAAAAAGTGAGAAAGTGAGTTGAGCACTAGCATTCCACCCCCCCACCATCCCTCTGTTTAAGACATAAAAGGAAGTTAGCACCTTCACCTGGTCTTTTCCACACACTTGCTCTTTCACATTTGCTTTCTCTTTCCTCTCTTCTGTAACCAATTGAAACACCCTGTGCTCCTCACCAGAAGCCCAGCGAATGCCAGTACCTGGTCATCCTCCTAGATGTCCATGCCATGGGAAGTAGTTACTAAAAGGAAACATTTCTTTACTAAGTGCCCAGCCTCAGTACTTTGTTCTGTTACCACAAAGCAGGCTAAGGTCGGTCCCTTGGACCAGTGGCTCTCTGGACTTGTGGATGGAGTCCTCTGAGGTTGTTCCACTGTCAACAACTGTCTGTACAGAGTGAAACTGCACAGAACAAGTTACAGTTCTCTAATTCCATCACACTCCAGTCTTGGGCATCTCTGCCTACTGGGCTCACCACTGGCTCGAACATGAGAACGGTGGCTTTTGTGTTTTCTTTCTCGCCATCATAACCCAGATTTCGTGGGGTTAGTGAAGAGTAATACTTGAATACTTGTCATAGCACCTAGGATCCACCCTGCTGGAGGTGGGCCCTGAGGACATATGCTGTTGTCAGAAAGTAGACTCTAGGGCTGGAGAGCTGGCTTAGCCGTTAAGGTGTTTGCCTGCAAAGCCAAAGGATCCCGGTTCGATTCTCTAGGACCCACGTAAGCTAGATGCACAAGGGGGCGTATGCCTCTGGAATTTGTTTGCAGTGGCTGGAGGCCTTGGTGCACCCTTTCCCTCTCTCCCTGTGACATAGGGCATACATACATAAAATATTTTTTTTAAAAAAAGAAAGTGGACTGTAGAGAAAATGAGGTTCTGAGGGAAGAAACTCAAGATGCATTCTACTTTTTGGTCATCTACTAAGCTCCAGAAACAGGGGTGAAGAAATACATCTGTAATCAATACAAGCACAAACCAGGAGGTGTGACTGAGATGGAAGCTACAAAGATTATAAGTTCACTATAAAAACAGAAGGAAAAGGGTGGTCAAATACTCTAGAAAAGGCAATTACCATGTGGTGACATTCACAAATACAATTGAAATGGTTAATTTTCTTCTACTCCACAATTGTTTAAGTCACCCTAGGTTGTCCAGCACAATTATTTCCTGAAAAAGGACCTAAAGGAAAGATAATATCTATTATTGAAATATTGATACAAAGGAGCATGACAGAAGACAGACATGAACCTATTCTCAGTGTTGTAGAGGCAGTGAGGTCCATCTGGCTGTGTCAGAGATCACATGTCCTTCTGGCCCTGGGTTGTTTGTATCAGAGGGTTATTATAGTTACATGCCCTTTGCTGGGACAAAGCATCTGACCAAAAGAAGCTGATAGGAGGAAAGGTTTTATTTTGGCTTACATTCTCAAGGGGAAGCTTCATGATAGCAGAAACAAGTGTATGAGCAGAGGGTGGACAACATCTCTGCCATAGCAGGTGGAAAACAGAAGCAGGAAAGTGAGCCAAACGCTGGCAAGGGGAAGAGAGCTGGCTACAACACTCCAAAGCCCACCCACCACAACAAATCTCCTCCAACAAGGCTTCAACCCCCAAAATGCCATCAGGTGGGGAACCAAGCATTCGGAACACATGAGTTTATGGCAGACAGCTGATTTAAGCCACCACATTCTGCCCTTGGCCCACATAAATTCTCAACCATCCGTGGTGTAGAACTCAATGCTTTCATTCCAAATTTAAAAGTGCCCATAGTTTTTATCAATCTTAACACTGTTCAAACACCTCCATAGCCCCAGGTTTCTTAACTGTGAGCCTGTAAAACAAAAACACATAGCCAGGCGTGGTGGCACACGCCTTTAATCCCAGCACTCAGGAGGCAGTGGTAGGAGGATCGCTGTGAGTTCGAGGCCACCCTGAGACTCCATAGTGAATTCCAGGTCAGCCTGGACTAGAGTGAGACCCTACCTCGGAAAACCAAAAAAAAGAAAAAAGAAAGAAAAAAAGAAAAAGAAAAAGAAAACCACATAATGGCACAGAGTAAACATTCACACTGCAAAAAGATGACATTGGGCATAGTGAGAAAATATTGAACCCCAAAAAGGTCTAAAACAAACAGGGCAAACATCAAATCCTAGACCTCCAAGTTCAACTGTTGTATAAAGTGAAAAAGTCTCAGGGGTTCCAATTCTGCCCTCCTGCTGTGTTGCTTACAGCCTTGGGAGCAACCCACCCCAAACCAGAATCTCTCCTTGACAGCCATTCCATAGTCCTAGCATCTCCAAAACACCCCGAGATCTCCACTATAACCCACAGTTCATCCTCTTGGTTTCATCAGGGCTCCACACAGGAACTCCAACAACCCTGCTTCACATCACACTTTTGTCCATTTCCAAAACCAAATTGCATTGCAAATCCAATGGCCTCCCTGTTTTTTTTTTCCTGCACCTGTAAACTCCCATATTATAAGGTAGGCTACGAAATTATTTGTTAATCCAGGGAGGAGAAGCCAACTTTGAAGAGCAGGAAAACTCAGAATTCTGGCCCCTACTTTCTTTTTCTTTTTTCTTTTTTTTGATGCAGGGTTTTACTCTAGTCCAGGCTGACCTGGAATTCACTATGTAGTCTCAGGGTGGCCTTGAACTCACAGCGATCCTCCTACCTCTGCCTCCGGAGTGCTAAGATTAAAGGTGTGCGCCACCACGCCCAGCTATGGCCCCTGCTTTCTAAAGAGCATTCTTCCTGGTGTCTGAATGCAGAACAGCTACCCCAGTTTCAGGGGTGGTAATCTCTCAAACAATTGCTATTGATCAGGCACTGTCTCCAGCTTGAAACCGTTTTCTTCTGTGTCATATCCTTCAGCTCACACCAGTACCTTTCCTTTATAGTCAACCATGCTCAAGTTTTCATAACATAAGCAGAATGCAGCAAGCCTTTCACATAAACTCCTTCTAGCTCAGTCTAGACCAGGGTTTTTCTTCCCCTTATAAACCAAACCTACACAGCCCACAGCTCTTTCTGCATTTAGGTCTCTCAAACTCTCTGGCCAGAATGGTCCATCAAACTCTGCTTAAAGCACTGCAATGTATTTCTTAGGCAAAGGTTTCAAATCCTTCCATGTTCCTCCAACACAGTTCCAAAAGGCCAAAAGCCACATAGTCAGGGGTCTAGCAACTATGACCCCATTCCACTGGTACCAATTTTCTGTTGTAGTTATCTTCTTGTTGCTGGGACAAAGCACCTGACCAAAAGCAGCTGATGAGAGGTAAATTTTTATTTTGGCTTACAGTCTTGAGGGGAAGCATCATGATGTCAGGGGGAAGCACGGCACAAGCACAGGCTAAACATCACCTCTGCCACAGAAGGTGAAAAACAGCAGCGTGAGCCGAACTCTGGCAAAAGGGAGCTAGCTATAACACCCAAAGCCTGCCCCCAACAGCACCCCCACACACAAGGGCCCCCTCCCAACGTGCCATTAGCTGGAATCCAATTATTCATAACACATGAATTTATGGCGGAAATACGATCTAACAACCCAAAGGTGCAGTTGGTCCAGACTGTGGCTAGATTCTCAGGGATTACCACACCTACATTTCATTGCTATGCATTGTTTGGGAAGCTCTTCCCCGAAGATTATTTTACATACATGCATCAGAAGGCATGTACACAATGTTCAGAACAGTGTTGCCCATGCAGCAAAAAATTAGAAACAAGCTTAATAGCTATTAATAGATTAATTAAATAAGTAGATTTCCCTGGTAAAAATTTGACACAGCGAATAGAGCTAACTTAACTTCTTCCTTTCCAAATTGTATCCCTTTTATTTCCTTCTCCTGTCTTATTGCTTGAGCTAGGACTTCCAGTACTATATTGAAAAGCAGAGGTGAGAGTGGACAACCCTGTCTTGTTCCTGATCTTAATGAGAATTCCTCCAGTCTCTCTCCATTAAGTATTATTTGGGTCTTAGGAGCTTTGTATATTGCCTTTATTATGTTAAGATATGAACCAACCATGCCAATTCTCTCCAATGTTTTCATCATGAAGTGATGTTGTATCTTGTCAAAGGCCTTTTCTGCATCTACTGAAATGATCATGTGGTTTTTATGTTTAACCTTGTTTAGGTGATGTATTACATTGACAGATTTCCGTATGTTGAACCACCCCTGTGTTCCTGGGATGAATCCCACTTGGTCAAGGTGGATAATGCTTTTGATGTGTTGTTGGATTTGGTTTGCAAGGATTTTGTTTAGGATCTTTGCATCTAAGTTCACCAGGGAAATAGGCCAGTAGTTTTCTTTTCTTGTGGCATCTCTGCCCAGTTTTGAAATTAGGGTGATGCTAGCTTCATAAAAGTTGTTGGGTAGCTTTCCCTGTTCTCCAATTGTGTGGCACAGTTTGAGGAACATTGGTTTGATAGAATTCAGCTGAGAAGCCATCTGGTCCTGGACTCTTCTTTTTGGGGAGGCTTTTATTACTTTTTCAATGTCCATGAGTGTGATGGCTTCATTGAGGTGATTAATCTGCTCTGAGTTTAGCTTTGATAGATGGTATGCGTCCAGGAATTCATCCATCTCCTCCACATTATCCAGTTTTGTGGAGTAGAGGTTTTTGAAATAAGTCCTGATGATTCTCCCAATTTCACTTGTCTGTTGTGATCTCTCCTTTTTCATTTTGAATTTTGTTAATTTGAAGATTTTCTTTTTTTTTGCTTGATCAAATTGGCTAGGGGTTTGTCAATTTTGTTTATTTTTTCAAAGAACCAGCTTCATCATACATCTCCAGTGTCTTGTGGTTCAGGTGTCCCCTCTAAGGGCCTGGTGAAGGTTCAGCCATTTGGTCTGCCTTTTAGGAAGTAGAATTTTATGGTACCATTGCCGTTTGGGTCTAGATTTGTGTTTCCCACCCCTCAGTTGCCCTCCCCTCCCTCCCCACCCATCCTATTGTCTAGTCCACGAGATGCTTGCTGGGTATGTGAGGTATCTTGGGTAGATTCAGGTTAGGTGCTGTAGATGAGTGAGACTATGTGGCGATTTTTTTTCTGTGATTGGGTAAGTTCACTGAGAATGATCTATTACAGGTTCAACCATTTCTCCTCAAATTTCATTGTGTCATTTTTTTCTCCAGCCCTCTCTGGTCTTTTATTTTTTTATTTTATTTTTTCCTTTGGATTTTCAAGGTAGGGTCTTACTCTAGCCCAGGCTGACCTGGAATTCACTATGTCGTCTCAGGGTGGCCTTGAACTCACGTGATCCTCCTACCTCTGCCTCCCAAGTGCTGGGATTAAAGGCGTGCGCCACCACGCCTGGCCTCTCTGGTCTTTTAAATGTGTATTGGCAACATAGGCAATGTCGCTCCACAACAATAGATACTGTCATCTACCATGTCATTCTCTGTGGCAAGAGGCTATCTTTTCAGGGAATGGAAGAGACATTCTTTTCATGTGCTAAATACTATCTCCCCACCCCCAACCACCACATCTCTCCTAGTGAGTTAGGTATTACTGAGCTCACTCCTCATGTTAGAAGTCCAAGATATTGGCAGTTTATTAAACTTGCAGTAGGAAGACCTGAATCCAGAACCCATGTCTGACTGTCTCTAATGTCTGTGCTTTTTTAAGACATATGTGTGCCTTATGCCTCACAAAGTCAAGATCACCCCCATCACATGGTCACTTTAGCATTAAGGATGTAATAACTCACCTTTTCATGAGCTCAAATTTAGATCTGCTTTAAAATAAATTCCACACCAAAATAAATAAAGCAAACTCTCTGTCAAGGAACAGTTAAAAAAATAAGCAGATATCCATAAAGCTCACACAAAGACATTTTTTTTATGTTTGAGAACCAGCGCCAATCAATTAACATGGATGTCAGCTTATTTTCTAAAACAATTACGTAGACCTTTTGCCCATCATGAAATCACTGAATAATCAAACTCCGTTGTCTCTGTGCTGCTCTTCAATTTTGTAAAGGGAAACTATTACCTAGTTATAACTAAATTTACATTAATATGAAGATCCAAAGGGGATCTTTAAGTACATAGAAGACATCTATCTAACCACAACTTAAATTTAAAGTTATTATCTGAGAATAAAATTAAGCAGAATCAAATTTATATAACCTAATAAAACTTAATGGATTAATTAGTTTATCCTTTTCTGGAGGATCCACCATTAGATAAGCATGTGTCAATGATGGCCCACAGTCAGTGATGTGGGAATAGCATCAGCATGACAGAATATTGTTCAAACCCTGGAGGTGAAGCCTAATCAAATGAAGCATAGCATTCCCAGGAAAGACAGGGTGACAGGAGAAAAGTGACCTGTAAAAAGTAGTACACGTGGGCTTATAGGTATTAAAGAGCAACAAGGCACATCTAGCTTTGCAGAGAGGACAAAATTACCTGGCCACTCAAGAG
Organism: Dipus sagitta; assembly: GCA_036346955.1. Lineage (NCBI taxonomy): Eukaryota > Metazoa > Chordata > Mammalia > Rodentia > Dipodidae > Dipus > Dipus sagitta. Next base: position 118,129,493 of record CM070778.1, on the reverse strand, counting down.
AGCATTCTGGACTACCTAGCAAGTCAATCCCTACAGGACAAAATGATGCATCCATTTTGGTAATCTGATGGTGTGTTAGTGATATCACCGATTTAACCACTGCTGGCCCCAGTTTCAAGTTCATCCAGAAATCTTTGGCTCTCTCTTACCTTCATCAAAGTTATCGTGCCTGTAGGGACAGCTTGGACATTCTAGTGCCTGAATATTATTTTTTTCTCACCATAAATTACAAATCTTTCTGATTCAATTTTAGCATATTGTCAGTGGTTAGTGTGAGTTTATTTGCTAAGAGATTATAAAACATTATTAAAAGAGATGGATAAAACCAAAGGTATAAGGGCTGGTCCTGCAACATAGGACATTTGAGTATGTACCAAGGATGCCAAGACACCCACAAATGGCCTTCTTCACTGCTCTTGAATAGCTGTTGTAACAAGAGAGAAGGAAGACTGTGGTTTCATGTGGTTTTTATCTTAGATTATGTTCATAAATAATTAGAAAGGCATGTCGCATACAACAATGTACTATGGCAAGCTGTGCACAAAATTTCCAAGGAGGAAAGAAATTTTGTGCATTAGCGTATGTGTTTTGCATTATTGTTATAAATATCACATCAATGTTCTTTCTTTTTTCTATGAACAAAATGCCCTTTAATATAAAGTACGAACATCTCTACACAGGGGCACATTTGCAAACATGATTATTTTCCAATCCTAAGTACTTGTATAAGAGCAATTTTTATAGGGTTTTCTTATTAAAGTGATAAATGATTGCCATGGAAATTTGTGTTGACTTTTGTTTTTGTTTTACAAGGGTTTGGTGATGATCACTACTGTGTAAATAAAGTGGCTAGAACCAGCAATAAAAAAAAAAATGGCTACAAGATGTGTCTGTGTTCCCTGAGCGTCCACAATCTATCTACCTGACAGCCATTTCTTTGGCGTTTCCTTCCCTGGCATTCGGTGTTCTTGAATTCCTTGTCATCTACTTGGGTCTCCACTCAAATTGCTCACCCACGATGAATACTTGTGGAGGTTTTTAAAAGCTCCTTCTCACCAGTGAGGAGACAGAAGACACTCAACTAATTTTTGAGGATCGACAGTACAGGGAGTGGCCATGATTTGAGAAGCATCCACTTTCATGCTGATCTGTGAAGAGCCAAGGAACCCAAAGAAAACCAATTCATGTCAGCAAGTATTTTCCCCCCTCTCTCTTCCCTTGCTTCCTTGTTTACCTAAGGCTCACCGAGCACAGACACAGAGAATAAAATGTCACTGACCTGGTCCAATATGGTAGGTAGGGACTTTCTCTAGACAGGACAGAAGCAGAGCCAGAAAGGGCTGCTATTGGTTGGGTAGATGGCAATAGTTTTCCCTCCCCACAAGGCTGTAATTCTCTTCTCAGATGTACAATTTATAAGGACAAGTAACTTTCCATTGCCTAATGCCTTTTTTTTTTAAAGTGTAAGATCCTTTTACAGAGGAAGGAAAACCAACTGGTAATATTCAACATAAACACTGGCACTTAGCAGTCAACATAGGTTAGGTGCATGTGTCCAGATGTCTACTAAAAGCTTCTCCCCATCTTCCTGATTTTCCTCATTATGGAGGAATAAAAAAAGTATATGAAAATTTCTGTCTCTCTTACATCATGACATAGAAGATATTCATCCAAACAGGCAAGTTTACTTACAGGAGACCTTTGTTAAATAACACTATGGCCCAGGTTGCTGGAGTATTTCATTTGATTAACTGATATAACATATCACTGAGAGTTTTTGTTGAAAATAGTTAGAGATATATATTACAAATTTTTTTAAAAGTAGATTTGATTGCAAACCCACTTTTCTTTTTACTTTAAAAGTATTTTCACTTCAGGCTACATCTTTTCACATAATACACATATGCCATGTATAACAAAGGAATCACCCTCAACTATACCAGCATGCAAATGTGCTTTTTCATTGGAAACTTACTCTTGATAAAGCAGAACACAATGGTTTCTGGGAATTCTCAGTAAAATATTTTACTGACAGGCTGGAGATATGGTTTAGCAGTAAAGGCACTTGCCTGCAAAGCCTATGGACCTAAGCTTAATTTTCCAAGTCCCACATAAGCCAGATGTACAAGGTGGCATGTGCATCTGGAGTTCATTTGCAGTGGCTAGAGGCCCTGGCATGGCCATTCTCTCCCTCCCTCTCTCTCTTTCTTTCTCATTTCCCTCACTTTGTCTCTAATAAATCAGTAAAAATAAAACATTTTACTGACTAGGCATTATTAATTTGTTAGGATACTTTTCTGCCCAGGTGGAGTATACTAGATAATTCAATTTATTGCCAAAAATAGTCTTTTGCAATTGTGCAGCTATAAACTATGTCTTCTTAGAAGCCCACAGATGCTTTGCACATGATATTGGATATACTTAGCAACTATTTTTTAATATAGCTAATTCTAACTGATACAAATTTAATTTAACCTATTAAAACAAGAAAGTTCAGTAAGTTTGTAGATTAGATTTATGCAATTATGGAAATGAGAAGACAAAATAGGAAAGAGTTCCGTTTCTTATCAAAACATATACCTTGTAAATTGTCCCATCAAGCTGTATAAAACCATGGGCTTTCTAGTATAAAAAATTATCAAGAGGAAATAACAAATCATACACATGAGGTAAATTTTTTAAAAAACACCCTCAAGAAGACAGACAAAACAGTAATTTTCTTATTACCGGTTTCTGCAAAATTCCATTTCCATATTCTGATATAGTCCTCCAAATTATAAATTTTTGTCAGTTCAGTCTTTTATGTACATAGTTGAAAATGTCTAGGAGACAAATGATGACAAACAAAGATAGTTTGCTAGAAAGTTTAGAGTTTTTATTAAAATATTTTATTTTTATTTATTTGATATATATATATATATATATATATATATATATATATATATATATAGAGAGAGAGAGAGAGAGAGAGAGAAAATGGGCATGCCAAGGCCTCCAGCTACTGCAAACCAACTCCAGATGTATGCACTACCTTGTGCATCTGGCTTATGTGGGTCCTGGGGAATTGAACCTGGGTCCTTTGGCTTTGCAGGAAAGAGCCTTAACTGCTAAGCTATCTCCCAGCACAAGTTTAGACTAGTTTCTAAGAGAATGTACCCTACAAGGTGAAATGTTTAGATTCAACTCTTCCTCAACCACTACTCAACTGACTTTAGATAGGCATGTCAATTCATCTTGTGTGTGAAATAAGGTAAGGATGATGGAAAACTTCTGCAGAACCCTATGATGAGGATTAAGCGATTCATGCTAGCAAAGCCCTCAGCATGTTGTCTAGCTCTCAGCAAACACATAGAAATTAGGAGTCAGCTCTTATTACCAGGTTTTTTAGTCTCCGGGGTTGCTTGTAGATTTTACCACTGTAGGAAGGGAGGTGGTGAGAACCCTAGGAGGTACAGGAGGAACTACAACCAGAGCTAGCAACAAAGGCTCCTGGGTATGGAATGTCTTCTCTGAGGAACTAAGGGAAGGGGGGGGTGCTACAGTAAGCTCTTCCAGAATTTTAGATAGAAACGTTACTATATCTATACATCTGGTGAGGGCTTTCATTTGTTGACTCAATGACAATTTTTCTAATGTAATAGTAATTCCCTGGACACTTGCATATTCATTTTATTCTCTGGGCATGACTTCATTGAAACTTCTGTCTAGTTACCTGTACTTGTGTGAAGGGCTGCTTCTTGATTCTCAAGGCAAACCTAAGTGACGGGAGGAGCCTACCCTTAGGTTCAAGGTGTGAGGTGGAAGTCCCCTCTCAGTCATGCCTTTAAATCACTAATTTATGTTGAGGATTATTATAGCATGCCACCATTTCCTGCAAGTGAACAGCAGAGAGAGGAGCACTGAACCCAGACAAGTACCAAGGAGAGGCTCCTTCCAGCACCCCTGGTGATGCAGCTCTCTCTGTTCTGTGCATGTGGGACCAAACCTCTCCATTGCAGCTCAGACTCCTACGTGCACATGAAACACAGACCCAATCTACAAACAAACAACCATTCTCTGGAGGGAAACTCCTTGAAAACTGGCTCTTCAGAGGCGTTTAGGAGCGGGATAAGCTGGCTTGGCAGAACTACATATGTAATGTGGCTACACTCGCTCCTCACCACCTCCCTCCCCCTCATCTTCCCACCTAAGTTTCTGGCAGTCTTCACTACACCTCAGAGCTTGTCTTTAACACAGATATAAAAAGAGACGATGAATGAAAGTCCTACCCAAGGCCGGTTCTCTGTGGTAAAATAAGCCAATCACCTATGTGTTAATCATGGGGCACAACAAAGAAGAAATTTCGTGTTGGTGGAAGTGGGTCCGACAGGTTCTTCTCAAAGAGCATGTTTCACATCCGGCTGACGTAACAACACACTCTGACCCAGCCAAAGCAGGTGAGAGTTACCTCATAACACCCACGGGCACTGTAGACATTTCAGAAATGCCCACACAGAAAATGTTTCATTTCTATGCAGAAACAAATAATTGGGATATGGGAGAAAAGAAAGATAGAGGAGGCTGGGTAAGGAAGAAGATATTCAGAGAAGGAACAAAAAAATGAAATGTTCCTTTTGCCATTTTTAATCAATCGACATGCTGCATCTTGCCGCCATACCAGGGGTATACATAGGAACCTGGACATAGGGTCCAATATGTTTATTTTTTTATTTATTTGAGTGAAAGAGAAGGAGACAAAGAGAGCAAAAGAGAGAGAGAGAGAGAGAGAGACAGAAAGAGATAGAAGTGGGGGTGGGGAGAGAATGGACACTCCAAGGGGTTCAGGTGCTACAAACAAACTCCAGACCCAAGCACCACCTTGTGTATCTGGCTTACTTGGGTACAGAGGAATTGAACCTGGGTCCTTTGGCTTTGCAGGCAAGCACCTTAACTGCTAAGCCATCTCTCCAGCACTAGGGACAATATTTCTGAAAACAAGAATGATGTCCTTTGTAATATACATATATTATTTAATGTTACTAAAGAACAATCCTAAGTTTTTGTTCTCCCAAATTTCAAATAAATAGTTAACAATTTAAATGTGGAAGGAGATATCATTATTTTCTGAGATATTTCTGTGACCTTTTGTCCAGATGGAGTTGGAACTCTGTGAAATGACATACAGAATAATAATGATTTTCTGCAATTGCTGGGGAAAGGGATATTAAAGGGAGATTGGACTTATTGAACCCAGCTGTCTGCTGTTCTGAGTTGGTGGTCTAAAACACGGGCCACCTCTGACAAGTTTTGTGGGGAGTTTCAGAAATTAAACATAAACCATTTCATCAATTGTCTAAGGAATCTAATTTTCTTTAAGAAAGACTTTGCTTAAGCCATAGTTCGAAAGACTACCCTCAACTAATATTGAATTATATAGACATCGTTCGTGAGGCTTAGAGTCAGTGGTAAATGAAACTCACTACCACTCTGGCCTCACAGAGTATGGACCCAGTCAAAGAAGACATATACTGACCAAAGAATAAACATACATGTACCAGGAAGTGGTAATAACTACTTCAAAATCCTATGAGACGAGGGTCTAGAGAATAAAAAAAGGCTAATCTATATATCTCTATCTATATATCCATATATATTTATGGATTTATATATATGGATATATAGAAAGATATATATAGATAGATAGACGTATAGAGAGAAATATGGATATATATATATATATATATATATATATATATATATATATATATATTTCATACAGAAGCCCAGCTATGGGTGGTCATTTTGAGCAGTGACTTGAATGAGTTAGCCAGGTAGATATCTGGGGGTATCTGGTTACTTTCAGCTGCAACCATCATGAACTTATACATCCCAAAAGTTCCAGTCTTTCTTGAAAGCAGAGCTAAGATACCATCATTTCTGGGAAATCTGCCAGGACCTCCCACCTCTAAAATCAACCTTCTCCTTTGAGGCTACTTCTCTGTACCTTAGACACATGTACTATTTTATTCCCCATGCCCCATTTTAATTTACTCACTGATAATGTAAAATTCTGTAGAGTGACTATGTATTGTGTATTGTGCTTCACTCTATCTTCCAAGCATAAAAAAGCTAACTACTAGCCGGGTGTGGTGGCGCACGCCTTTAACCCCAGCACTACTCTGAATTAACATGGACATGCACAAATTATATATGTCACCTGGCAGGAAATCTACAGTTCTCATTTAGGAGAGAACACAAGAGATGGTTAAGAAGCAACCTGCTCTCCCATATCATTCATCTGTTTAATCATATTAGGCACTTTGTTTTTTCAAAAAAGACTGTTAGAAAAGTAGTTGCAAGACCATTTGCCCGGGTCCCGTAAGTGCTGTGCTCCAGGTCTGTCTCCTGATAATGGAGAAATTTGGCCAACTAGGCTTATTGACCTTGAATGGATCTTCACCTACAAACCTTCCATCCCAGGCAACTCAACTCATATCCTCATTTCTGTGCAGGGCACAAGCATATGAGTGACTCAACTAGAAGTGAATTGGGTTTTATTGCAACAAACAGCCTAGCTGATACTGTATTTTTTAACCTTGGAGGTGAGACCAAAGGATAAAAGGATTTAAAGACACATATGGCACTAGCTAGAGCTTAAATTAAGAAGCTAGAAAAAGGGCTCATTTTAGAAAGATGTGTGATAATTTAATAGAGAATTAACAGATATAAGTGTACCTTTACATTAAATCTAGAGTTGTAGAATAAAGTAAATGAGATTCTTTTAAGAGTCCCCCTAAATATAAAAACAACTGCAAGTAGCTGCATTTAGTTTTAATCTCAAGTAGAATAGAATCATTTTCCTTTAGGTGTTACATTAAATAAATTAATCTTCACAATTAGTGTTAATATATACTCATTTCCTTTTTAAGTCAATCTCTTATATTTAAAATCAGTTTGAAGCTGGGTGTGGTGGTGCACACCTTTAATCCCAGCACTCAGGAGGCAGAGGTAGGAGGATCTCATGAGTTCGAGGCCACCCTGAGACTTCATAGTGAATTCCAGGTCAGCCTGGGCTAGAGTGAGACCCTATCTCAAAAAAACAAAATAAAATAAAATAAAATTGGTTTTGAAGCTACTGTTTTTTAAAAAATGTTTTATTTTTATTTATTTATTTGAGAGAGAGAGAGAAATAGGTAAGTAGAGAGAGTGAGAGAATGGGTGCACCAGGGCCTCTGGTCACTGTAAACAAACTCCAGATGTGTGCGCCCTCTTGTGCATCTGGCTTACGTGTGTCCTGGGGAATTGAACCTGGGTCCTTTGGCTTTGCAGGCAAGGGCCTAAACCACTAAACCATCTCTCTATCCCCAAACTACTATTAATTTTTAATGATAGGAGTATGACAATCTAAATTTATAAACATTTAAAAAGTCTCTCTCAAGCCTGGCATGGTGGCACATGCCTTTAATCCTAGCACTCCTGAGGCACATGTAGGAGGATCACCATGAGTTCGAGGCCACCCTGAGACTACACAGTTAATTCCAGGTCAGCCTGGGTCAGAGTGAGACCCTACCTTGGAAAACAACAACAAACAAACAAAAAAACAAAGTCTCTCAAGAAACTTTAGAGCTAATTAAAATGTCATGAACTGAAGACTTGTGGGAATTACTTTTTGAGAGTTTAAATTCATTTTCCACGTTTCCTATGGAAGGAGTACTACACAGTTCTCACAGGAGAAAACAAGCTTCAGAGATTCTGCAGCAGGCTGCTACACATACAATCTTCTCGCCTTTACAAGGCATGACTAGAACACCAGAAACAGCTACTCAACAAACAGCTTTAAGACTAAACCTGAGGAAAAAGGACAAACTCCGGACCAGTTCATATAGGGCGCATGCCAGTTTGTTTTGTAACTCCTGATGCCCACGCGTTAGAATAGGTCCAAACCTCCAGGGCTTCGGGAGACCACCCAGAGGAGGGACATCCACCTCTGGGCCAGAACCACCCAAGGCAACCCCGGGACAATGATGTGCAGGTGAGGTGGTGAGATTGGACATCTGCATTACTTAAGCCCAGCAGCTACAAAGGAGCAAAGGCACACACTTGAAGGAAAATGCACAACTATTTTTTGTCATGATGGGCTGCTTCGGATAGCAGTTGAAAGCCCATTTAGGGTGTGTAAGAGGAGCACTTTGCTACTCATCATATTTTTTTTTCTTTTTTGGTTAAAAGTAATATATGTCTACTTTCTCAACTATAACGGAATCTGCCAACAGAAAAGTCAATGAGCCATTTTGGCTCACGGGAGACAAAAGACGTTTCTTATTTGGTTGCTCCTAATAGAGTTCAGTACTTCCAGAGCACATCATGTCGTAGAATTATTTGTAATGCTTCTTTAAAAGGGTGACAGGGTTCAGAAATAAACTGCATATGGTAAGAAGAGCCTCCCGTGGGTTATCCCGGTAAAATGAGTTGCAAGGCTTCGGGAGTGGTGGTGGTTTCCGGCCATTAGCGTTACTAATCAGGGCCAGCTTTGCATTTATGGGAATCGACAGTGATCAGGAGGATACATCTCTGCTCACTCCAGCAGCCCTTCCAGACTTCCCCAAGGTCACACTGAAACGAGACTTGACTCCAGCTGTCTCTGACTGGAATGTTTCGTTATTTTTATGTATCTCTGAGATAACAGAGAGCATGAAGCTGCTGTGCTGGGTCCAGGGGTCGCCACATCGTAGGGCTGTGTGCTCAAATGAAGCAATTACTGTCAGCTCTCAACTAACCTCGGTCTGGAGCAGGCATCAGTGCACAGACTGCAAGTCCAAGATAACCTATGTGTTGTTTCTCGCTGCTGTGATTCAAGTGATGTCTGTGTGTGTGTGCGCGTGTGTTTGTGAGAGAGACAGACAGACAGACAGACAGACACACACACACACACACACACACACACACAGAGGAATCAAGAAAAGCTTGGGCCAATAAGTCGGAGCAGAGTTGATAAATTCAGCCGCCTTGTTTTTTTATGCCTTTTGCCTACAATGTGAAATAAGGTTGCCTTCCCAGTAACAAACTGACAAATAAAACTGTGACATGGAAGAAACTAACAGCAACAGAGAGAAATGTGAGGTTAACAGTAACCCCGCCAGCAAGGTGACCACTGGAGTACCACTGCAGACCCTAGGGGCTTCAAAGCTCAGCCTCTGTGCCTTCCAATTTAGGGAGCTCAAGCCAGGCGAATGTGTCTCTAGCACAGAAAGGGCTTCAGATATTTTGCATCATAGAAATCTGATTTTGTCATTCAAAATGGCAAAAAAAAGAGTTTATTTCAAATGCTGTCATTAATCACATGTACAAGTGGTAAGTATTTTTATGCTACAAATTACTGCAGGTACTATAACTATGTGTCCACCAGGTACTGGCTGGATACTTCCCTCCAGGCTGGGCATAGGCCTCTGGGCCAGGAGCCACAGGAAAACTAATTTGATGTCTCTTCAGGTATTGCTGCAAGGAAAGGTTCGCATCCTAACCAAGAAGAGAGTCAGAAGCGATATGAACGAAACCACAGTGGGGTTCTAGACACCTCTGCACAGATGAGGAATAAGGAGAAAGACACACTTAGAGGTAGGGGAAGTCTATGAAATCACAGTAAAGACAGGAATGCTGCAAAAAGTTGGGAAGCAAACTTAGGGAAAGAAACATAACAACATTTACAGAATTAAATGTTTCAAAACTTATTTGGGGTTGAAAAACTCAATTCTATGTTTTCTAGAAATATAACTTAGCAATAAAATTAATGTGATCTTAGAACTATCTACCAAAGGATTTTTTATTAATATTTATTTATTTGCAAGCAGAGAGAGATAAAAAAGAGACAGAGAAAATGGGCATACCAGTGCCTCTAGCCACTGCAAATGGACTGCAGAGGTGTGCAGCACTTTGTGCATCTGGCTTTACCATGGGTACTGGGGAATCAAACTCAAGTCATCAGGCTCTACAAGCCACACCTCCGACACCCTTTTTTTTTTTTTTTTTTTTTGGTTTTTCGAGGTAGGGTCTCACTCTAGTCCAGGGTGACCTGGAACTCATTATGTAGTCTTAGGGTGGCCTCGAACTCACGGTGATCCACCTACCTCTGCCTCCCAAGGTGTGCGCCACCATGCCTGGCTCAGCACCCTCTTTTTTAACCTCACATGATTTTTCCTGCATTTGAGTGAGAAATTTAGTGGGAATTGGTTGAATTGAGTGAGGTATAAACAGGAGAAACTGGAAAACATAAGGTTTTTAGAAAATACCAACAAAATACAACTCTTTTATGTAGAAAGTTGTTTTAAACATTTTATATATTTTTTTTATTTAGAGAGAGAGATAGAGGCATACAGAGAGAGAGAGAGAGAGAGAGGGAGAGAGAGAGAATGGGCATGCCATGGCCTCTAGCTACCGCAAACTAACTCCACACACATGTGCCACCTTATGCATCTGGCTTTACATGTGTACTGGGGAATCAAAGCTGGGTGCTTTGCTTTGCAGGCAAGCGCCTTAACTACTGAGCCATCTCTCCAGCCCTGGAAAATTGATTTTATAATTCATAGTAATGGTAATTTCTCTTACATGACTGACAGAAAGACAGTTAAGACTCTTACATGACTGCATTTACTTATTTGTATTTCTCAGGAGTCAAAGTTTCTCCATGTAGCCCAGGATATCCTGGATCTCAGCAACCTTCCTGCCTCAGCCTCTGGAATTCTGGGATCACATGTCTATGATCTATGCTACTATACTCAACTATGTATTTCATTTCTAAAAGGACAAAACCCAGAGAAGTAAATATTCCCTAATATAAAAAGTATTTAGAGATAAGAATTGGATAGACTGGCATCAATATGAACATCCCACGAATTTAGGTTTTCAGTAGACAAGATGAAGGAATAAGGTCGGTGACTGGGTGACAGTGCTCCTTTGGTCTCATGTTATTTCCAAGAGCTAAGGACCACCTTATTGACAAAGACATAACTTAGCACAGAAGGGGTTAATTCAGTGCCAAGTGTGTGGAAGGCTCAGTCAACTACAGACATGGAAAATATGAGAAACAGCCAAAGGAAATGTTTAATGAACAACGTTTTGACTCTTCTCACAATGAACTTTGTACTTGGTTACATGTATTGTCCCTGTGGCTTCTGTTTTACACAGAAATACAGCTAGCAAATGAAGGATCCCACGAAATTAGGCAACACTCTCTTACTTGCCCTCACAATTTGAGATAAAGAAAAATTTCCCCATTCTTCTGACTATACACAGGTTAAAATCAATGGGTTCTCATAGGCCTAGTAAAGAAACATGGTTTATGTGCAGACAGTGGAAAATGTACAGACTTGTAAAGGTAGTTGAGCTATGGCAGGAATCTAACTGAAAACAGAAAAATCAATACAGCCTGATAGACCCAATCATTGAGTGGCATTTACTTAAATGATCTTCACTAATGGCATAGTTGAGTAAGTAATGATGTGTTAGTTAATATTGATTTCCTCTCTTAAATTCAAAAGTCCAAAAATAAATGACCCAGGAAACATGCATTTCATGTTTGGGCTGCTTAAGAAAGTGTCCCCTGCATATGTGCATGCTGGTGTTTCACCTTAACCCCTCAAAATCTCTGAATGTGATAGTTTAGGGCTGTGAAGAAGTAGGTGAGGTTAACTGCAGCCATTGGGTCCTGGTTGAAATAACTGGTGTTGTAGACAGCTTCACATTGCTGGGATGAACATCCAAAACCAGGCACAGTTTATGGAGGAAGGGGTTTATGTCAAGCTCACAGATCCAGGGGAAGTTCCATCAGTGGTGGAAGAAGTTGCTTCCATACATCCACGCAGAGAGACACCATCACCAGCCAGCAAACACCAAAAACAACAAACAAAACCAGCAGCAATGGGAGCCCAGAGCTCAGACTGCTCTACATACCTTTGTTCTGGAAATCAGATCAGCCCCCAAACATACCTCAGGGCTGAACCCCAGAACCTACCCCCAGTGATACCTCTTCTAACCAGGCAGCTAGAGATCCAAGTTACAAGCTTATTAAAACACCCGAGACTATGGGGGATATACATTCAAACTACCAGAACTGGTCTCCTTACAAGGAGAAGAAATTGGGACCCAGCTTGGCACAGAAGGAAGGGGGTATGAAGGCTGTGAGAAGGCATCCTTTTTTTTTTTTATTTTTTTAGCCAAAAAGGGCATAGCTTCAGAAGAAATCAGCTCTGTGACACCCTGTTCTCACACTTCCAGTCTCCAACACTGTGAGAAAATAAACTTCTGTCCATTGAGCCACCCAGATTGCAGTAGTGGCTACCTTAGAAAACAAACAGAAACCTCAGGCAGGGGAGGGATAGTTCAGTGGTAGACCATATACCTGTCATTTGTAAGGTCCTGGATTCGATTAATGGTATCAGCAGTAGCAATACAGAAATCTTCTATGGGGAGCCATCCTTTACTTACAGACTTATTGTGTAGCAGATTCCTCCAAATTGAAATATTCTCTCCTGAAGAGAGGAAGGAGGCTCTGATTCAGGAAGCCAAGTCTGGGAGTTCTGAGACCTACAAGGTCCCCCAAGGTTATGTTAATTAGAAACTGAAACATTCCTTGGTAAAGACAGGAAGGGAGTTGGAGTGATTCAGGCAGTCAAGTCTGGGAAAAGGTTGCAAGAACCTGCCCTAAGACTATGCAAAGGGCAAACAACTGCTTGGAGAGGAAAATCTCCAGTTGAGCTGCCTGCAGGTCATGTAGTGTGCTCAAGACTCTCCCACCAGCCAAGCTGCCGGCAGGCTGTGCAGTGACTGGCTCTAGAGATGCAGCTCCTGTGAGTCAGCACCTGTGCTGGGATGGGTTTTTCGGTGATGCAGCTGCCTTTGAGTCACCCATCGCTTCGGTAAGCAACCCCTCACCCTATTCTATAAGCAACCTCAGTAAAGTCATTGGTGTAATCACCCTTTGGTCTGTCGTCTGGGCCCTCTCTGGGGTGTTCACACTACCTCAGGATAAAAGTTTTCTCGAGACAAGATCTGTGGCTAGGAACTTTGGACATCATACTCACAACTCCAACAGGAAAGGCCAACACGGCCAACGTCCAGTCGCGGAGGGAAATGAGCTTCTTGAGCTGCCTCTCCTGCTCTTGGTTCCCGCTCCCTCTAGTCAGAAGACTGGACAGGTCAGTCAGCACACAGATGCCGAAGAAGACAGCCTGGATCACCTGCAGGGAGACAAGCGCCCCAACCAGTCAGCGAGCAGAACTGGGACAGACACCCAAGCTACGGGATATACAGCGAGCCACATGTTGATAATGACACAGGAAGAGAAAATATCAGAGGCCCCTGTAAAGAACTTGTCCCACAGACAATAAATAAGGAGATTTGGACAATTTGTAAACGAGAATTTGTCTAACCCACCCTGACTTGATGCCTAATTTGTACCACTGAGGCTAAGAAAAAAAAAAGACCTTGGTTGAGCTGGAGAGATGGCTCAACCGTTAAAAGTTGGTTACTTGCAAAGTCCGAGGGCCTGACTTTAAATCCCCACTACCCATGTAAAGCCAGGTGCACAAAATGGCACATGCGTCTATAGTTCATCTGCAGTGGTAAAAGGCCACAGTGGGCCCATCCTGCTCCCCACCTCTCTGATTGCAAATAAGTCAATAAAAATACATATTTTTTAAATCCTTGGTTCAAGTCACCAAGTGGCCACCTCACTTGGGGACCCCTCCCCAGCTTGGAAGTTTTCTCCTTTCTAAGAATAAAAGCTTGGTTAACTTGCTTTTCAAGAAAGATATCCTTCCATTTTGGTGCTCCTCAGGACAGTGAGAATGCAGACACACACACACACACCCAAGTAGGTCAAGAGCAAGGATATGAGTTATCAAACTGCCATATGCACATGTGTGTCACAACTAGGGTCTGGTAACGCGCACTTGTGAGATTTAGCAAATATCTTATGAGAGAAAGCAGAAGCCTGAGTGTGGTCAGAATAATGAAGGAAGTGTGAAGAAATCTTTAGTCTCTTGGACTTAGACATTCTTTTCACCTATGGAAGCAACAGAAAGATGGCCTGCTCATAAAGAAATCAACGGAACATAATAATTCACACTCTGATATGCAGCAATTTGCTATTATTAGAGTTGAACTAAATGATCTCCTTAGGTTCTCAGTAGTAATGAAATCAAATCTTTCCTAAGTCATGTAAATGTGGACACCAGAAACCTGTTCCCAAAGCAGCTACCAGTTTCACATTCCCAAGTCAATTACAAATGGAATTGTTCACACCAGTCATGTTTTCCTTGCATGATCTCAGGGAGGGAACCCTGAGACAGTGCAAAACCAAGAATGTGTCAGTTTTCCGAAGTGAGGGTCGCAGGTATGAGGGTACAGTGCCCAGTGGTGCCAGGTAACTCATCATGACACAGCTGGGCAAGTTATAATGGAAATCATGGAAAGATTGGAAAATATATTTTCTCGTGTCAGATATTACCTACTTAATACCAAGGAGTTTTCTGTGTTCCTCTACTAGCAATAACTTATAATGACTTGTTTATAAGAGATACAGATACACTCATTACTTTATAAAACATATTTTTTTATTGATCAGAAAGTTGTATGGATCCAACACATTCTAGTACCATCATTCCCCTCCTCCATATCCCTATTCCACTGAGGGTCCTCCTCCATGGTATTGCTGGCATTCCCCTGGGATTGTGGATTATGAGACATGACAGCATCAGTAAGTCGTAAGTGGGGGCGGGGGAGCAATGCTTTAGGACATTCCCTTCCACTCTGTGGCTCTTACACTCTTTCCGCTCCCTCTTCCCCAAAATTCCCTGAGCCATGGTGGGTGTGCTTTAAGGTCATTTGAGCGATGAGCTCTCAGCAGGTTCTGGCTTTCTGCTCTAGTGTGTTCTGAGTGTTCTCTGTGTCTGTCTCCATCACCCTGGCACTGGTTGGCAGGCTCATTGTTGAAGCAGCTCTTGCTCATCTGCCCAGTTCCTCTCTGGTTTCACCTGGGCCCTGGCTGATGTGTGAGGAGTGGTTCATCTCATCATGCTAGCTGCCTTCTGAAAAAGAAAAACAGATTCTCCAAAGGAGATTAACATCAGCATAGGTTCAATGGGAAAAACATTATTAATTACAAGAGATTTTTGTGGGTGTAGCCTATTGTTTGGCTAAAGACTAATGGGAGCTTCTTGTTGGAGTCCATGATACTGGTCTCTGTAGGATTCTGACTCAGTTCCCAGTTCCAGCTAAGTGTTCCTTTCCACTGAACAGATCTCTTAGCCAATCAGGAAGCCATTGGTTACCCACCTAGGCTGGTGCCACTATTGCACAGGCCTGCCCATCTTGTCTGGCTGGTTACTTTTGTATACCAGTGTCCTCTGCCGGCACACTACGTTGTTGGCCATTTTCCCCCAGCAGCTCATGTAGCACTTTCCAGCACTATATAGGCAGACCATCTGGGAACTGCATTCCTTCCAGATTCCACCTGGATCTTTCAATGTTCTGTGTCAGCAGCTTGAGGTGTTTTCAGCAATAGCGTCTCACCTTTTACCTAAGGTGGGAAATCAAGTGCTTTGACAGAAGCTTTTCTTGTTTTGGGGACCTCACTGGTCTTTCCAATCAATAGATCAATGTGGATTGTAACCTATTTCTGGTACTGAGAATTACAGGCCAGAGATAAATGCACAAAACATAAATACACATAAATACTTAAAAAAAAATTTTTTTTTTTTTAGGTGGGGTCTTGCTCTAGCCCAGACTGACCTGGAATTCACTATGTAGTCTCAAGCTGGCCTTGAACTCACAGTAATCCTCCTACCTGTGCCTCCTGACTGCTGGGATTAAAGGCATGCATTACCAGCGGACAAAAATACTTTTTGATTTTTTTGTATTTATTTATAAGAAGTGAGGGGGGGGGAGAAGGAGGGAGAGAATAGGTGTGCCAGAGACTCTTGGTACTGTAAATGAACTTCAGATGCATGTGCCACTTTGTGCATCTGGCTTTACATGGGTACTGGGGAATTGATCCTTGGCTCCCAAGCCCCACAAATACTTTAAAAAGAGAAAAAAATTTCCACATGGCAGTAAAAAGAGCCTAAGAAAATTTTACGGATGGGTCTTCACTTGAGCATAGTATAAAGGGCTAAAGATCTGAAAAATATCTGGTTCCAGCCTTGAGTACTGATACACCTATATGGTTAATATAGAGGCTTTGAGGAGCTCCCCAAATCCTGCTATTACTCGTCAACCTTAGCCACAGTAATACTCCAAGTTTCTTCATAACTCAGCCTGTCTTTAGCTTCCATGGCTTAAAGTTTATTGCTATGTTTTTTAACTGCAGGCAGAAAAAAACAAAACAGAAGTTGAGGCTGCCACAAGTGTGAATGACACAGAAATGGTTATCAGGTTCTGATAACCAGAAATAAATGACTCAGGGAACAATCTCATATATAGGAAATTTCAGTCTAAAGTCTTAAGACTAGATATTTGATCATCTCTGTCAGCCTGAATGTAGTGTGAGACATCAGAGTGACCATATCAGAGGACAGTACTCACTCATCTGATAGTAAACCTATTTTAAAGTGTGTTATGTAGCCAATAACAAGACCACAATGAGATCATGTTTCTCACAAACATGATAGTTTACAGTTTAATTCAACGATGTAAAACAACCAGAAAGCTTATTGTAGGAAAAGCCAGGTGTGGTGGTGTGCGCCTTTAATCCCAACAATAAGGAGACAGAGGTAGGAGGATTGCTGTGAGTTCAAGGCCACCCTGAGACTACATAGTTAATTCCAGGTCAGCCTGGACTAGAGTGAAACCCTACCTTGAAAAAACAAAAACAAAAACAAAAACAAACAAACAAACAAACAAAAAAAGAATGCTGATTGTAGGAATGGAAAACCGGACAGCCACTATGAAGATCAACAGTCGTAATTTATTTTTAATATTTGTTTATTTGCTTATTTATTTGACAAAGAGAGAGAGAATGACTGCAACAAGGCCTCCTACCACTGTAAATGAACTCCAGATGTGTGTGCCACTTAATGCATCTGGGCTATAGGACGGTGCTGGGGAATTGAACCTGGGACACAAAGCTTTGCAAGAAAGTACCTTTAACCACTAAGCAACCTCCTCAGCTCCAATGATTGGCAATAGTAACTTAGATATGCATATGCTGTCTTTACCTAGAGACTAAGAAGGTTATTCCACACAGAAAGCTTCACATGTAAGTAGTAACAGCTACTAATAGGTGCTGAGTTAATTTCAGTATTCATTGTTTCACCAAGGTTGAGCCAATCACCAATCTTGTTATTTTTTTTTATTTTTTTATTTTTTGGTTTTTCGAGGTAGGGCTTCACTATGTAGACTCAGGCTGGTCTCGAACGCACAGTGATCCTCCTACTTCTGCCTCCCAGGTGCTGGAATTAAAGGCATGCACCACCACACCACACTAGGCTTGCATGTTTCTTTCTTTCTTTCTTTCTTTTTTTCTTTCTTGGGTTTTTTCGAGGTAGGGTCTCATTCTAGCCCAGGCTGACCTGGAATTCACTATGAAGTTTCAGGGTGGCCTTGAACTTACGGCGATCCTCCTACTTTTGCCTCCCTAGTGCTGGGATCAAAGGTGTGCAACACCACGCCCAGCTTGCATGTTTCTTAATAGTAGACTGGATAAATAAATTGTGCTATATTTACACAATGGAATTATAGTTGCATACCATTTTTAATCTTTATAATAAAACATTAAACAAAAATAGACACAAGAAAAGAATGGGCAAAGAAGACTAAAGTAGATACAAAAAAAGAACGGAAGAGAGTAGTATATTTTGGCACTACAAAAGTACATTTCAGGGCTGGAGAGATGGCTTAGCGATTAAGTACTTGCCTGTGAGGCCTAAGGACCCCGGTTCAAGGCTTGATTCCCCAGGACCCACATTAGCCAGATGCACAAGGGGGTGCACGCGTCTGGAGTTCGTTTGCAGTGGCTGGACGCCCTGGCGAGCTCATTCTCTCTCTCTCTCTCTCTCTCTCCCTCTCTCTCTGCTTCTTTCTCTCTCTGTCACTCTCAAATAAATAAATAAAAATAAACAAAATTTAAAAAAAGGAAATTTCCAGATTCTTTAAAAAAAAAAAAAAGAAAGTACATTTCAGAAATGCAGAGATCAATATAAGGATGCAGGCATATGAAATCGATTGGGGATTGATAGCTTTGAATCCATGTACCTCTGGAGAAGATGAGATCAGAGAACACAGAACTTCAACAGAGCGATAATATTTAATTTTGAAGCTGATTATTGAATATTTTTGATATATTTGAATATATTTGATGTTGAAGTTTATTGTGTTAGTTTTTCTGTATTTAATTAGTATGAGAAATTTCCAAACTAATTATAATTCAAAATTCAAAAAAGAAAAAAAACAATGGCCTCCACACTTTTTTTTTTTTTTCCCTGAGGTAGGGTCTCACTCTAGCTAAGGCTGACCTGGAATTCACTATGTAGTCTCAGGGTGGCCTTGAACTCATGATGATACTCCTGCCTCTGCCTCCCGAGTGCTGGGATTAAAGGCATGCACCACCACACCCGGCTTGACCTTCACAGTTTTGAAATATTGTGGACTAGTATCTTCCAATTCATTCCTTCCAACTCAGTTTCCTTTAGTTTTAAGCAGGATTTGATGAGCTCAAGAACCCTAGGAGTTGTACTACATGCGAAAACTGGGCAGCATTTTGGGTAGAGGAGAGGAAGTAGAATCGTAGCTTGGTGACATTGAAGCACGTATATCTGGAGACCATTGACTTGTTTTATGCAGGTAGCCTGGGAAACAAGGAGACTTTGCAGTGAATAGGTGCGAGGATAAAGATTCCAGCTGTAATTCTGAGAATGCTTTCCAAAAACACATGAATTTACTGTCCCTCTTCACTCAAAATCTCTGGGACCCAAGGAATGGTACCCGTCTTGCGTTCAATTTATGAGTTGACTCATCTATTTGGACTTTTGTTCTAAATAGATGAATCAAAATTTCAGATATTTCTGTAAATACTTTTGTGCATACTAAAGACAGAGAGTAAGAACCCCTAGCTCAAAAATTCAAAGGCTGCAAAATGAGGAAAGTTTGAGTGCAAAACTGGCTTCAGAGGTAGGAAATGTCATGTGATGGGTCAAAGTCAAAGGGCCAAGGCACAGCACCGTTTATTCTCTGGGATAAAAAACAAAGACGCTTTTGCAACAATGCCTAAACTGTGCCTTATAAACCAAGTAGTGAAAAACATTACATAAAATCACCTTCAGGTTAAATGTATAAAGTATATAAAACACAAATGAGTTCTGTATTAAACTTGGGGCACAACCCCAGGATCTCTCATTATGTATACGTAGATATCACAAAATCTGGAAAAAAATCAATGTACATAACACTCCTAGTCCCATGCATTTTGGATAAGGCATGGTCAACCCAATACTACCAAAGAGCATAGGCACATTTTATACTAATAAAAAGTGTCACCAGGCTTGGAGGCTCACTACTTTAATCCCAGCACTCAGGAGGCTGAGGTAAGAGGATCACTATGAGTCTAGGGCCAGCCTGAGACTGCACAGTGAATTCCAGGTCAGCCTGGCTTAGTGCAAGACCCTACCACAAAAAAAAAAAAGAAATGTGTCAATTCATCAAGAAGACGTAATGATCTTAGATATATGTACCTAAATATCTGACTTTCAAAATAGAGTAGAAGAAACTGATTTAACAAGGCTAAGTTAAATTGTGCTTATTCCTTTATTTATTTCTGCATGCATGCATGTATGTGGTGGGCATGTGTGTATGCATCTTCATATGTGCATACACACATATGTGGAAGGATGTGCATGCTCATGCGTGCGTGTATGTGTGGAGGCCAGCGGACAACCTTGGCATCGCCTCAGTAGTGCCATCCACCTTCTTTGAGACAGGGTCTCTCACTGGTCTAGAGCTCACCAAACAGGCTAGACTAACTGGGGCCAGTGAGTCCCATGCATCCTCCTGTATCTGCCTTCCCAGTGCTGGGATTACAGGTGCATGCTATGACATCCTCCATTGTACACGGATGCCAGGGATGAAACTCAAGTCCCCATGCTTGCAGAGCAAGCACTTAACCCAGTGAGCTAGCTCCCCAACCCTGGGTATGGGATTTTATATAAATCCACTGATGCTTGGGAAGTATACTTTCATAAAGTTATGAAAGGAACAGAAACAGGAGGGAACTTGAAAATGTAAAAGAAGAAAAACAGAATCTCATAGTCTAAGAGGACACAGCCCTAAGAATTTCTACAGACATATATGCAATAGCCTAAACAACATTTAGCAAAATGTGTATGGCTAACAGTTTGCACAACTGAAGTGTACACTTTTCCACTGGTGACTCATGACACGCGGTGTGTCATCTAACACAGCAGTTCCCTTGCTCTTTCTTGGAGATGGCCCTCCCTGCTAGCCCTGCCCTGTTTGCAAATGCTGTGACATTCACCTCACCAGAACTGCTACAAAGACTTCCCCAAGTGAGAATGCACAGACCAGGAAAGACAGGAACCATGGAACTAGTTTCTGGTTTCTAAGGTTGGGTAAAATGAGTGAGAATGTCAAGGCTTGGTAGTGCGTCTCTATTTCACTGGCTGGGGACACACATCCGTGGTGACATGCTTGCCTGGTGTGTACAAGGTCCTAGGACCGCCACTCAGCACTGCTGAGAAAACAAACTGTCCTTAGCTCACAGTATCAAATAGTAATTTCTAAAAATTATGAAACATTCTACCATCCCCAGAAGAATAAACTGACTTTTGGTTATCTGCCAGCCCAGGTTCAATTCCTAGTACCCACATAAAAGCCAGACAGTCAAAGTGGTGCATGTGTCTGGAGTTCGTATGTAGTGGCCAGAGACTGTCATGTACCCATATTTATTCATTCTCTCTCTCCACCCCCTTCTTCTCTCATATAAATTCATTTAATTTTTTTAAATAAAGATGATCAATACTGTTAAACCACTGTAGATTTCTGTTACATTTACTAAAGTTTGACTTGAGCTGACAGTTAAGAGATCCCATTAGAGCTATCTCTCCTGTGTTCTCCTGTTTCCTAGATGTAGCATAGCATCAGTACAGCTCAAAACCCACTGAACTCACTGTTTAAAATGTAAATTTATATGGAGATGCACAAATGTGTCTTAAACAGGATTACCTTGAAGCATCATTTGGCTCCCCGCATTCTGCCGAGCTGGCGTTCTCAAACCATCCGCTCAGCAGGACACATGTCTGCACCATCTGCCTTTCGGTTCTTAGCAGGCTGGTGGCTCTTATTAGTTTACGCCCCATGAAAATGAAGTGGTCAAATGCATCATATCACTCCAAATAATATAAATAGGGATTTTTCAGAATTAAAAAAAAAATCCCAGGATATTCCATGATTATTCTTCTAGAATGTTCTTGACAGTTCAATTCCTTCTGCATCTTTTCTCCACCTCTTTAAACCTTTCTGTCTGGAAATCATAGCTTACTTACTGAGTCATGTTTAAATGAAGATTCATTTTACAAGTATAGAAATACACCCAAATTCCATTCATGTTTTTATACGATTGGTTTTGATTAAAAATTTAAGTCTTTTCCTTTTTTCCTCTGGAATGGATTAAATAATTGTGATGCTCTGTACAATAGGGGAAATTCATTAGACTCCTACCATTTATTCCCAAAAATATATGGGGCCATTTATCTGGAATATATTTTATTTCACTCCATTATATCATCTTCAGTGCTATAAATTGCTCCCAAATTAAATGCCATACATGAAGCCATGTAATAACTTTACTGCTAATTTACACACTTCTACCAAACTCACATAAGACACAAGCATGCATTAGACCAAGAAAAGCAGCACACGAGATGAGAAACGCAACCAGTATGTGTAACAGCCGTCTCAATTGTAAGAACTCCCAGGACTGGTATATCCCATCGTGACAATGTTGTACTTTTATAAGATGAGTGAAAAGAGTGTCACACTTGCCTGGAAGGTTCTGCTTATTTTCAAGTTAATTTTAGACACAGTAGACAGCGGTAACAAGAAGAGGGAACTCTGAGGGGGGCAATGGAAATAGGAGTGACATGGATCATGGAATGCAGGAGAACTGTGGAGAGAACAGATGGGAAGGAGGTAGCGAGATTTATCGGTGTCATAAAGACAGGCCTGGAGGAGTCTCCATGTGAGGATAAGAGCATTAATTAAGGAGGAAATGACAAGGAAGTAATGAAAAATCTACCTGGACTCCTCTAATTAGAAAATGTTGATTGTTATGGGGCATTTAATAAATTTATACAGAATCTAAAGAACACTAGACAAGCAGTTGACATGTGTGTGTGTGTGTGTGTGTGTGTGTGTGTGTATAACCTACCTAGATATACATGTAATATATACATATATAATATGCATTATGAGTATGTAAGAGAGAGAGATTTCTCTTATTCAGAATAGTGAAGAACACATTTGGAGAAATGAAGTGAGCATAAGACCTTCTTGTATCTCACCTGTCAGCCATATACCACGGGGCCCTTTATAGCATTAAAACTTGATTTTTCTTTAGTTCATGAAACTTTCAATGAACTTGTTGTTGGGTATCAACCCACGTAGGGCAGAGGGAATTTACCAGAGATAAACCATATGAGGGAAGGATGTAAGAACTATCAAGCAGCAATGTCTCACATAAGGTCTTCAAGGGAGTCCCCTCATTCCACAGCTCCCTGACTCTTTAGTGACGCATAAAGCTGACTTCCTGTCTTGGGGATCAGAAGTGAAGGTGAAAGCTGTTACACCAACATTATGGGACAGTGACTCAGCACAAACTCAGACCCAAGAATTCTTCAAGGATCTCCTCTTCCTCGGCCTTTGTTTCCGGTGTCTTCCTCACTGGATGAATGAAGATCCCATGGCAATGCTACAGGCACGGTAGTGGGTCAGCAGTTACTTGGAGTCCATGATCAGTTACACGTTTACAGGCCACTCACAGACAAACCCATGTATTTAAAAGCACATCAAGCTCTCTGCCTTCTCCTTCTGCTAAGATGAAGCCCATCAGAAGAGTTGCTGAGGGAATTATCCTCTCCAGCCCTTGTAGGAGATTAGCATGACCTAGCCAATATGGACCCATCACACTAATGACTACCTCTTATCTTCTAAAACTGCCGTGTAGATGTGCTTTAAGCCTGAGCTTTTTCAACAGGCCGTCACCACAAACATTCTGAGGAGATGGGCTAACTGCATCCTGAAGCTCCTGGTTTGCACAATGTGATTTAGAAGCCCAGCCCGCATGCAGAGACATTTACCTCATACAGCTCTCTCTCATTACTGAAAATCGATCAAACGAGCCCTAAGTCATTGTTGGTGAACAATCCATTCAGACAGACAGAAAGAGAAATATCCTTTGATAAGCAGCTTTGGAAGAGAAAGCCTGTCAACAAAATTAATGACAATATCACATAATCACTTGCAATGTTTAAGTAGCAAGGTGGATGTCAGCTAAAGAAAGCATTTGGATAAGCATCACAAAGGCAAGGGTGCATTCATGCCAACAACAATCAGTCGGAGCACAGCAGGAACTTTGCAGACACCCTTAAGCTGCGGAATATTAACTGAAGATCCCTGTCCCTCACAGTGTTCTAACTGCATTTTCACAGCCAGTGGGAGGGTCCAACCTTCATACCATGAGCTACTCAAAAAGTTCAAAGGGGTACAATGGCTGCAAAGGAGTCACACCAAACCAGCCTAGAGAGGAATTTAAGCAAAACTACATCAAAATACACTTCCACAGCAGAGAAGTAGGAGAGACCAAGATCTACCAGAAAGGAGGAGACTGGCCAGAATCCTACAGAGGGGCTTGTGGCCCACGTGGCATCTGTGCACCTGCCCTGCCTGGCCTGGCGCCCAGCTGCAGGAGCAAAAACCAAACAAGGGGATTTACCAACCTCATCAAACCTGAAGGGGAGATAGTGGAGATCAGCTAAGGAGCTGCTAAAAGGGATGCAGGTGGGACCAGCTGAGCACTTCCAGTATAATTCCAGGCTTCCTTCACTCTCCCATCTCCCAACCATCAGAACCACAAACTTCTGGGGAGTGCATTCGGCCCCCTGCCACAGGGCATCCAGCACAGCTGATCAGAGCACCAGCTCCACAGCACAACCGGAGGGACAGAGGTGGGCACTCAGCATTGGTGAGACTGGAAGCCACCCCAAAAGGTAACAAGGCTGACTGACAAAACAAGCAAGTACATAGGCCTGCACTGAAAGTGCTAACCTCTCTTTCCATCTCAGGGCAGGTCATGGGTTACATATTTATGGTTGGCTTTACCATTTTCAATTAACCTGTATTTGGGGGTTGAATATTGTTGCCTTTGATGGTTTCAGATTCATAGGCCCTTTGCCATTTTCTTCTGTCATTATTGCAGGCAGGGTCTGATTCAGACCCAGGCTGACCTGGAACCCATTTCAGAACAGAAGTCTCAGCCTCCCAGCAGACAGGATGAAGGGTGTAGAGCAACACACACCCTTAGGGATTTTGGCTTTATAAGGTTATCTGTTTGTTGCAATCCCTACATTTTCATTCTCTGTGCTGGTTTTTATTGAATGTGTATATTGTTCACTTGTTTAGAATTTGCCAGTAATTTGCTCTACCCAGCCCACTAGAGTACTTGAATAGCAGGCAAACCCAACACCTAGGATTACTTCTGTGATTGGATTGGAGTATAAGAGCTACACTTGGCACCTTAAACTCCTATTCTGAAGATACATAAAGTTGGACTTCCAAATCTAAAAGTACCACAGATTATTAGAAAACCCAAGCATCAAATCAACTCAGGATGCAAAAATTGCAACACTGTAATAAACACAAAGAATCAAGACAATACAATCCCACCAAAAATTATAAACCTACCAGAAATGGCCCCCAATGAGAATGTTTTAGAAGAAATAGCTGACAAAGATTTCAAGAAAGTAATTATATCTATATTCAAAGAAATCAAAGAAGAAAACAAACGAATAAAGAAGAAACCAAACTCCTGGAGGAATTCCAGGAGAACACAGGAAACCAGCTTAATGAAATAAGGAGGTCATTTGAAGACATGAGGAAGGAAATAGAAATATTGAAGAAAAACCAGGCAGAAATTCTAGCTCTGAAGAACACAATCAGTCAAATAAATAACTCTGTGTAAAGTCTCACCAGTAGAATGGATGAAGGAAAAAACAGAATATCTAAACAAGAAGATCAGGTGGCAGACCTAATATTACAGTCCAACAAAGAGAAAGACAAGCTAATAATAAGGTATGAAATGGAATTTCAAGATATCTGGGACACTATGAAAAGGTCAAACATAAGAATTCAGAGTGTAGTAGAAGGAGAAGAACTTCAATCCAGAGGCCTAGTGGGTATTTTCAATGAAATCACAGAAGAAAATTTTCTTCAAATTTGGAAAGAAATGCCAATGCAGATACAGGAAGCTTTTAGAACACCAAACAGACAAAACCTGGAAAGAATCTCTCCTCGCCATGTTATAATTAAACTACTAAACACACAAACCAAAGAAAATTTGATGAAAGCAGTTAGAGAGACATACCAAGTCACCTACAAAGGCAAGCCCATCATATTAACAGCAGATTACACAACACAAAATTTAAAAACCAGAAGGGCTTAGAATAATGTATTCCAAGTTCTGAAAGATAACAACTATCAATCAAGATTACTTTATCCTGCAAAGCTATCTGTCCAGATTGAAAGAGAAATTAGGAGATCCCACAACAAAAACAGGCTAAATGAATTTATGACAACTAAGACAGATCTACAGAAGACATTTGAAGGAATACTTCATGCTGAAGAGAAAGCAAAACACACACATGAGGAAATGGGTAAAAATAAATCATACTCAAATAACAGTTAAAACAAGAGAGTAAAGGGAAAACAGGAAGCTCTACAAAACAAGAAGAACGGTGAGAATAAATACATACCTTTCAGTAATAACTCCTAATAACAATGGCCTCAGTGCCCTGACCAAAAGACACAGGCTTACAGACTGGATTAAAAGGAAAGATCCTGCCATTTGTTGCCTGCAGGAAACTCATCTCTCAGTAAAAGATAGACACTGTCTTAGGGTGAAAGTATAGAAACGGTATTTCAAGCAAACGGACCTAGGAAACAAGCAGGAGTTGCTATCCTAATATACAATAGGACAGATTTCAAACCAACATTAGTGAGGAAAGATAAAGAAGGACACTTTATACTGATTAAAGGAACACTGCAACAGGAGGACATTACAATCCTAAACATATATGCACCTAACACGGGGGCTCCCAATTTCATCAAACAAATGCTATTTGACTTAAGGTCACAGATAACACCAAATACAATTGTGGTGGGTGACTTCAATACCCTGCTCTCATCAATGGACAGGTCATCCTGGCAAAAAGAAAAAAAAATACACAGAGAGACATCTGGATTTAATGATGTTATGGAACAAGTGGACTTAACAGATATCTACAGAGCATTCCATCCAACAGCTGCAGAATATACATTTTTCTCAGCAGAACATGGAACATTATCTAAAATAGACCATATATTAGGACACAAAGCAAATCTTACCAAATATAGGAAAATTGAAATAATCCCTTGTATTCTGACTACAATGGGATTAAACTATAAATCAGCAACAAGAAAAACTACAGAACATATGCAAATTCATGGAGGCTAAAAAGTACACTATAGAATGATGAAAGAGTCATTGAAGAAATCAAAAAGGAAATCAATAAATTCATAGTCTCAAATGATGATGATAATACAACATACCAAAACCTCTGGGACACAATGAAGGCAGTCCTAAGATGGAAATTTGTAGCTCTGAGTGCCTATATTAAGAAATTAGAAAGTTCACAAGTAAAAATTTAATGCTTCACCTTAAGGTCTTGGACAAAGCAAACCAAAAATCAGTAGGTGGGAAGAAATAATAAAGATTAGGGCAGAAATTAATGTAATAGAAACAAAAAAAAATCTAAAGAATCAATGAAACAAAGAATTGGTTCTTTAAAAGGATAAACAAGATAGATAAACCTTTGCCAAATCTGACCAGAAGAAAGAGAGAAGAGATAAAAATTAATAAAACTACAGATGAAAAATGCACCATTACAACAAATACCAATGAAATTCAGAAAACCATAAGGACATACTTTAAGAATATATATGCCTCTAAGTTTGGAAATCTGAAGAAATAGATGATTTCCTTGATTCATATGACCTACCAAAAATAAATCAAGATGAGATGAACCATTTAAATATACACCTATAACAAGTATGGAGATCCAAGCAGTTATAAAAAGTCTCCTAACTAAGAAAAGTCCATGCCCATGTGGATTCACTGGTGAATTTTACCATACTTTCATGGAAGAACTAACACCACTGCTTCTCAAACTTTTCCATAAAAAAGAAAAGGAAGAAATTTTACCGAACTCCTTCTACAAAGCCTGATATCAAAACCAAACAAAGACAGAGCAAATAAAGAAAATTACAGACCAATCTCCCTCATAAAAATGCAAAAATTTTCAACAAAATATTGGCAAACAGAATATAAGAATATATCAGAAAGATTATTCACCCCCACTAAGTAGGCTTTATTCCAGAGATGCAGAGATGGTTCAACATATGCAAATTCATAAATGTAATATACTATATAAATGGTCTGAAGAACAAAAATCACATTATCATCTCAATAGATGCAGAAAAGGCATTTGACAAAATTCAACATACTTTCATGGTAAAAGTCCTATAGAAACTGGGAATACAAGGAAAACATCTCAACATAATAAAAGCTATTTATAACAAACCTACAGCCAACATAATACTAACGGGAAAAACGTGAAGCTTATCCACTAAATTCAGGAACAAGACAAGACTGCCCACTATCCCAACTTTTATTTAATACAGTACTGGAAGTCTTAGCTATAGCAATAAGGCAAGAGACACTCATCAAAGGGATACAAATTGGAAAGGAAGAGATCAAATTATGATTATTTGCAGATTATATGATTCCATACATAAAGGACCCTAAAGAATCTACCAGAAAACTGTTAGAGCTGCTAAACACCTTTAGCAACATAGCAGGATACAAACAGACACACAGAAATCAGTAGCTTTCCTACATACTAACAACAACCATGCATAGGATGAAATCAGGGAATCTCTTCTATTCACCATTGCCTCAAAAAATAAAATAAAATAAAGTACCTCAGAATAAACCTAACCAAGGAAGTGAAGGATCTCTACAATGAGAACTTTAAGACACTCAAGTGAGAAATTATAGAAGACATTAGGAAATGGAAAGACATGCTATGTTCTTAGATTGGAAGAATGAATATTGTGAAAATGTCAATCTTACCAAAAGAAATCTACACATTTAATGCAATCCCCATTAAAGTTTCAATGGCATTCTTCACAGGAATAGAAAAAAAAATCTGAAATTTCATTTGGAAGCACAAAAAACCTCGATTAGCCAAAACAATTTTGAACAACAAGAATAAGGCTGGTGGTATTCCAATTTTAAGCTATATTACAAAGCCATAGTAACGAAAACAGCATGGTATTAGCACAAAGACAGACATGTAGATCAATGGAACAGAATAGAGGACCCAGATGTTAATCCAAGCAGCTACAGCCATCTGATTTTTGACAAAAATGCCAAAAATATTCATTGGAGAAAAGATAGCCTTTTCAACAAGTGGTGCTGGGAAAACTGGATATCTATATGTAGAAGGATGAAAATATATCC
The DNA here is from genome assembly GCA_036346955.1 of Dipus sagitta. Lineage (NCBI taxonomy): Eukaryota > Metazoa > Chordata > Mammalia > Rodentia > Dipodidae > Dipus > Dipus sagitta. The sequence goes on along the minus strand of CM070778.1, from coordinate 118,100,677 downwards.
CTGTCTTTCTCCATGCACAAGAATCAAATCCAAGTGGATCAGGGACCTTAATATCAGACCTGAAACTCTGAAACTGCTGGAGGAAAAAGTAGAGGAAACCCTTCAACATACTGGCATAGGCAATGACTTTCTAAATATAACCCAATTGATCAGGAAATAAAACCACTAATCAACCACTAGGATCTCATGAAATTACAAAGCTATTGTACAGCAAAGGACACTGTGACTAGAGCAAAGAGACAACCTACAGAATGGGAGAAAATATTTGTCAGCTACACATCTGAGAGAGGATTAATATCCAGAATATACAAAGAACTCAAAAAACTAAACAATAAGAAATCAAACAACCCAATTAAAAAAATGGGCTATGGAACTAAATAGAGAGTTCTCAAAAGAAGAAATACAGATGGCATATAAACATCTAAAAAAGTGTTCTACATCCTTAGCACTACATCAGAGAAATGCAAATTCAAACTACTTTGAGATACATCTCACTCTTGTCAGAATGGCTGTCATCAAGAAAACAAATGACAATAAATGTTGGTGAGGATGTGGAAAAAGGGGAACCCTTCTACACTGTTGGTGGGAATGTAATCTGCTACAGCCATTGTGGAAATCAGTGTGGAGGTACTTGAGACAGTTAAAAATAGATTTACCATATGATCCAGCTATAGCACTCCTAGGCATATATCCTAATGATGCTTCTCACTACCTTAGAGATACTTGCACAAACCATGTTTATTGCTGCATTATTCACAATAGCTAGGAAATTGAACCAGCCTAGATGTCCCTCAACAGATAAATGAATAATAAAGATGTGGTACATTTACACAATGGAGTTCTATTCAGCGATAAAAATGAAATTTGCAGGGAAATGGACAGATCTGGAAAGGATTATACTAAGCGAAGTAACCCAGGCCCAGAAAGCCAAACGTTGCATGTTCTTTCTCACATGTAGATCCTAGCTATAAATGTGAAGACTTGTGTGTGAGCTGGAACCAAAAATCGGTAGCAGAGGCCAGTAAGAGTAAGTAAGTAGAAAAAGACTATAAGGGGGGGGGGGGAGGAGAGGGAAGGACTTAAGGGGATGGTATTGTATCTATGGGAGTGGAATGGCCTAAGTGAGGCCACGTGAAGAGATTGAGTGAAAGAAGGGTGGGAGGGGGGATGGTCAATCGAAATTCAAGATACTCTGAATAAGTCATACAAAAACCTACTTTTTTGGATAATGGCACATCCAGAAGCTATATATTGTTACTAGAAAATTGTCAGTGCCAGGGATGGGATACCTTCCAATGAGTTGTTGGCCAGGGAGGTCCCTATTGCCTCCAAAACATTATAGGCTATTGCCAAGGCCCTTGGTTTTCCACGAGAAACAGATGGAAAACCCCTATTGCTGAAGACTTCACATGCCTGGGTGGCAAGGTCACTGAGAAATCAAGCTGAGGCTGCAATGAAAGCCTCCTCCCTGCAGACCAGCAAACTGTAAGCTGGAAAAAGCTGCACTGCATGCAGCCCCTTATGGGAGACAGAAGTCATCAGTGGCAAAAACAGTGGACACTGGAAGCCTCAAGTTTGGCCAGACAGGCCAAATGACCGAATGGGTACAGTAGTGGCATGTCTGCTCTGGGGAAAACCAACTGCTCTCTAATTGGACTGAAGGCCCGCTCTATGGGAGGAAATACATGCCTTGTACTAAAAACCTAATCAAAAGCGTATGGAAGGAGGAGGATGTGAGCCTTCAGGGTATAAAGCCTGCTCTTGTCTAGTTAAATGCATATATTATGCTCACCAAATTGTCCAGTAAGTACTACACTTAATGTTCATATTCATATATTAATGCTACTCTCACTTATGGTTAGAGAAGCTTCTCTTTTCAGATGGTGGTGACCACTGGGATGACCCAAAAGACAACACAGTGCTAAGAAGAAGTTACTGAGGAGTGTCCAGCACTGAAACATCTCTGTCACATCCTCCAAGGCTCAGGGTCCATTGCGGAAGAGGTGGAGGAAAGAATGTAAGAGCCAAAGGAAGGGTATGACTCCTTACAATGCTACTGTCCAGAAGAAATTGGCCTCGATATCCACGACCTCACAGTGCCTAGCAATACCTTCACAAGACCCTCATAATAGGAGAAAAAGATGATGACATCAAAATAAAACAGAGACTAATGGAAAGAGGGAAGGGATATGATAGAGAATGGAGTTGTGAAGGGGAAGGTAGGAAATGGGAGGGAATTATCATGATTTGTTAAATATTTTATTTTTATTTATTTATTTATTTGACAGAGAAAGAGGAAGAGAAAGAGAGAATGGGCACACCAGGGCTCCCAGCCACTGCAGATGAACTCCAGACGTGTGCGCCCCCTTGTGCATCTGGCTAACGTAGGTCCTGGGGAATCACACCTGGGTTCTTTGGCTTTGCAGGCAAACACCTTAACCACTAAGCCAGCCCTCCAGTCCTATCATAGTTTATTGTCTGTAAGGACAGAAGTTGTCAGTAATAAAATTATACATTAAAGAAAGTTCAAAGGCTTAAAATTTTTGCATAACTGTTGACTGACCACCAGGTACAAACAAAAGACTAAGTAAACCACAAATGGAGAAACGCGGACTATGATATGAATGACTACAAGGCTATGCTATAAGAGCATTGCCTGTATTTCCTAAACATACAGTGTTTAGGTTTAAGCACAATGATAGAAATGAGTAATTACTGTGAAGAAAAATTCATGGGGCATCTGTAATAAGAAAAAAATGTGTTCCAAAGGGCATTAAATTTCCTAACACTGTAAAATGTACTTCTAAATTTTTACTCATGGTGACAATTTACTTCACACAAGATCTTTAAAGTACCAAATGAACTCATGAAAGGTCTAGGTAAATCTGAAACCTAAGTCATAAAAAGCCCTTGGCCTGAGCCAAGAGCAGATGAGATATTAAATAAAAGATGATTCATGATCAGATAACTATAAAACCTAGTCACGATCTGTATACAGTGAAAGAAATTCTATGTATGACAGCAAAGACACATAAGCAGGTGAAATGGTATTCTTGAGGCCAACTAGAAAGACAGGACTTCTAGCCTTAGAAACTTCTATTTTAAATTGGCTTGGGTCTGTCCAACACTGAGTCTGGATAAAGATTTTGTTTCCATAGTTGCAGATATATTGCTAGCAAAGGGCTATGGTTATCAGTAGAGGACTAGCATGGTTATGAATGCAGTAAGGTAACTTTCTCCTTCTATATGCTGACCTCTGCCTTGGGAAATAAGACCTTCTGGGCAAAAGTTTCAGGATGGACTTTGTGAGGTTTCTTTATCACATAATATTTGCTATTATTATCTCACATTGGCTATTGTTTATATTTATTTATTTGCTTTAGAGAGAGAAAGAGGCAGACACAGAGAGAGAACAGGCATGCCAGGGCTTCCTGCCACTGCAAATGAATTCCAGACACATGCACCACCTTGTGCAGCTGGCTTTACATGAGTACTGGGGAATCAAACCCAGACCGTCAGCCTTTGTAAGCAAGTGCCTTTACCTGTTAAGCCATTTCTCCAGCCCGTCACATTGACTTTTGACTATATCACTGTGGAGTTTGCCGGTACAGAAATGTTAAAGGCATCCCCGGTGCACTATTCTTTTCACGTGGACCTTCTGCTTGCGCGCCATGGCTGCACACTGTACTTGCCTTTAGGTTGCTGGTGCTTCGGTGGGAACTGGGGATTTATTTCAGTGGTCAAGCATGAAGCCTTAGACTCAGTTCCTACCACCACCACCACCACAACAAAACAAAAAAAGAGTTAAAAGAGCATTTATATAGGCCCAAGGTCCTTGTAGTTTAGGAAAGTATGAGGCTGGCACGAAAGTCCATTCAAGTTCAGTGACCAGAGTGAATCTCAAACAAACTGAAAAGTTTGTATTTTCACTAATGATAACACATGAAAGAAGAGAGAATGCCAAAGGTGGGAGACTATGTGAGATAATGGAAATGTGCAAGTATTTTGATCATCACTTTGAAAAACAATGGCATTACACTGTAAGGAATGGTCTCATGCATGTCTCCTAGAACTCACAGTAGGTGACGGCATGGGGCCGGAATGGCAGGCCCGCTTCAGTTCTTCAGCATGGATTTTTTTTTCTTTTTTGAGGTAGGGTCTCGCTCTAACCGAGGCTGACCTGGAATTCACGATATATTCTCAGGCTGGCCTTGAACTCATGGTGATCCTCCTACCTCTGCTTCCTGAGGGCTGAGATTAAAGGCATGCGTCACTACACCTCACTAGCATGCAATTTTTGTTTGTTTGTTTGTTTTGCATAGTGTATTTAATACTTAGAGCAAATTTATTATTTTTTAAAAAAATCTTTTATTATTATTATTATTATTAACAATATACTTCATATGGATGCATCATGTGTTGGTATCCTCTTTTCCCTCATCCCTGACCCCATTCCACTGGGGACCCTCCTCAGTGATGTTGTGGGGTTGTTGTCTATGGGGTTGTGGTTTATGCATAGTGGGATTTTTTTTAAGGGAAAGAAGAGGGCTCTTATTCAATCTTCAGAAGCTGAAACCGGATCCATTTAATAATTCCCTACATGCCAGTAAATACTTTTAATAAATTCTTAACAAAGTTATTATTTAAGATTTGTATTAAGTAATAAGCTTGTTCTATGCAATGAAAGTAATTTAATGGATACTTTAAGTTACACCCCAAGTCTAACATGTTGTTATACTTTAAAAATCCAGTGACATTTACAAGAGTGGACCTGTAAGTTTAGGTAAGGCTTTAGAATCTAATTCATTGATTAAAAAATAGCAGAATATATTAAGCTATTACAGAAAAGTATAAGATGCAAAGAGACAGAAATAGAGTTCAGGGTGCACAGCCAAGGTAAGACAAACTTGAAAGACACCTTCTTCCCCAAGAATGAGCTTGGCCCTGGGCCCCCAAGTCATGTTTGCAGTTCACTGCATGGCAGAGAGCAACTTGTCTGGGTTGCCAGGGCAACATGTGATCCAAGCAGGAGTTGGGCCTCCCAGGGAAGGTGAGATCCTGCTGTGGATGCACAGGTGCACACTGCTGGGGACAGCCACAGAGTGGTGTCCTTGACAAGAGGGCGGGAGGCATAGCCGGGTTGTGAGGGCATGGAGGGACTGCACATCCCCATGTATGGTTGGGGTAGAGCAATCCTAGATCCCCCTACCTTCTCCACTGACCAGGAAGACAAGGTCCTACCTCCTATCAGGTCCCTTCATCATCCTCTACAGGAATCTCAGTCTCGCCATCAATGTGGAAAAGAGGTGCTTAGAAAGTCCACTGTGGAAGAACAGGTACTTGAAGGGTACAGTTTGGAGCTGAAATAAGACACATATTGTCTCATTTAAGTCATCATGACTTCACGTATGTGTGGAGAGCAGTGCACGTGGAGGTCGGAGGACAAGCTCAAGTCGTTGCTCCTGTCCTTCTGCCTTGTTTCACAGAGGGTCTCTCTTATTGTTTTGTCACTGTCAAGGTCGGCCAGTATGGCTAGGCCATGAGCTCTGGGAGTTTCCTGACTTTGTTTCCCAAGGACGGAACATGTTGGGATTACAGATGAGTACAATGCTTTTATGTCAGGCTTTACATGCATGCTTGGGATGTGAGCATGAATTGGCAGGCTTGTCCAGCAAGCACCCTTAATAATTGAGTCGTCTCCTAGCCCTTTGCCATTGGTTTTTAATGGCATGACTAATACTATGTATTCATAGACTTATGAAATGCAATATGGAAGAGTCATTGCAGAACATTTGCATTAATTATTCAGCTCGGCAGCCTGAGTCCTGTCTCCTTTGGGCCATTTCATTATTTTCTGTTTCATTACTTTCTATTATGTTTCTATAGTAGGTCAGGAAAATCAATGATGATATGTAATATTAAATATCTGAATATTTCAAACACGGTATTACTTCAACATGGTCCAATTTGTTACAAATTTGTGATATTTGTACCAGACATAAAAGACTGAAGTCAATGGACCAAACCAAAATTTACATGCCCATGGATACTTGGCCAGCCTTTGCTATGTCTTTCCGCATATGTCCCAATTTTTGTAAGGACAAAAAAAGTGAAATCACAGCTATTGATAAGGAAGAATCACACAATCTGTATAAGACTGAAAAAACATAATGCTGTTCAACTAAAGTTCAAAAAGACTTTTTTTTAAAATCTCAAACATTAGTCCAAGAACATAGATGTGATAAACTATAAGGAAAAGCAAAGCAATGGTTTAATAAGACTCTCCCCATAACATGGCTTGTGTTTCCCCGTCCCCATCCCAGGGTGTAGTCTCAGGCTACCTGCTGCTTCTTAACCACTACATTCAAGTGTAATGAAATCATCATTAGTGCTGATATGTTATGGGTCTCACTCTTTGCAGGCTACATAAGGGTAAGAATTTGTTTTCGCTCACGAGAGTATCCTGAGAGCTTGGGCAGCACCTGGAATGGGCTGCTAGTGCACATTTAGTCGTTGCAGTTAAGAAGAGCGATGAAGGCCGCCGAATGGGTGAGAAGGCGCCCGACTCGGCCTCACAGCAGGGCTGAGGGCCTTGTAGGGAAAATGACCACAGAGCTACATCTCTACCGAGCTGCCTCTTGGGTTTCTCCAGTACTGTTCATGTCCTCAGTTGAGGGTGTGAAGATAGGAAGTGATGGACTGGAGGGTTTACAAGCCTAGCCCAATAAGTCGCTGAGGCAGAGAGGGAATCAGGAGATAAACAGAGGCAGCTCATAGAGTTTAGAACAATCAGAGAAAAGCACGGAGTCAGAAAATAACAGTGCTTGGGTGTAGCACGAGGAACAGGCTGTGGACCTCTGAGAGATGGAAGCTTGTAGCCCCCCAAAATCTAACAGTCAGGATGTCCTCAGTGACAAGATCCAGGGGTGCCCATGGCTGGAAACACCTAGGTGGATGAAATAAACCTCTATGAAACTAAGGAGAAAAAAAAAGACTATGAAAAATAAGTGGCACATATATTCTTGGAAATGTTGGGGCAAAAATTAATGAAAGAAATTGGGTTTTAAACTAGAAAATAACAGATTATACCAGCTACTCAGGAAGCTGAGGTAAGAGGAACACAAATATAAGGCCTGCCTGGGCGACATGGTGAGTTCAAGGCCTTTGCAATTTAGTAAGACCCTGTCTCAAAACTGAAACTTAGAAATGTCTGAGGCTCAGTGTAAGAGCACTTTTCCAACATAGACAGGTCCCTAGGTTTGATTCCTAGCACCAAAAAAGGGGGGAATTATAAGATGATTATGTTAGTCTATAACCATAAAATATATTTACAGGGCAATGAATATTGACTACACTGAATCAACAGGTGTATGACCTGCCATTTTCTGTTTAGATATCCTTTCTTATTTTTATTTATTTATTTATTTGAGAGAGATAGGGAGAAAAAGAGGGGGAGAGAGAGACAGAGAGAGAGAAAACAGGCATGCCAGGGCCTCCAGCTGCTGAAAACAAACTCCAAATGCAAGCAGCACAGTGTGCATCTGGCTTACATGGATCCTGGGGAATTGATCCTTGGTCCTTTGGCTTTGCAGGCAAATGCCTTAACCACTAAGCCATCCCTCCAACCTTAGACATCTTTTAGATTAAAGTCATACATCTTCTGAGTTTGCCCTATTTCTGTTCTCCTAAGCTATGTGTTTAAACACTAACAAACAGCAGCCAGAAGTATGCATGACTAAAACCATGAGATATCTCAATGGATAAATTGTTTTGCTGCTCAAATCTGAGTATCCAAATTTGATCCTCAGACCCAGCAGTTGTGGTGGGCTTCTGTAATCCCAGTATGATGGGAGGTAAAGACAGGAGAATTTCACAGAAGTTTGGAAGGTCACTGTCAGCAACAGCAGCAAGAAACACACACACACACACACACACACACACACACAGAGAGAGAGAGAGAGAGAGAGAGAGAGAAAGAGAGAGAGAGACGTTGTTCCAATGAAGTGGAAGACAAGAGTAAACTTGAAAGCTTTCCTCTGACCACCTCATATTCATTGCTACAAATACACACACACAAGCATGTGCATACGCACAAGCCAAATAAATAAAAGTTTTCAAACATGGGGCTGGAGAGATGGCTTAGCAGTTAAGGTGCTTGCTGTGAAGCCTAAGGACCCATGTTCAACTCTATACATCCCATGTAAGCCAGACGCACAAAGGTGAGGCATGTGCAAGGCCGCACATGCCCACTAGGTGGCATGGGTGTCTTGGGTTTGATTTCAGTGGCTAAGGCCCTGGTGTGCCAATTAACCTCTCTCTAAAAATAATAAAAATAAAAAATTCAAACACTATGAAATTCTTTGATGAATATTCTTCATAAAAGTATTCAGTTGGTCTCATCTCTTTTCCTGTGGATGGGAAAAAAAAGGACAAATCCAAAATCCTCTGGAGAAGTTCCATTAGATATTAACATGACACATATTTATTCTTCTAAATGCAATATTTCCCTGGAAACTTCTGAGTGCAATAATCCAATACCCACACATCAAGGGATCAAATAAAACTAAAAGTTTTAAATTCAGGAAGAAAGAACACCAAAACCTCTAAGAACTCAGAAAAGACAAAAGTGTATAATTGATGCTGACTTATGAGGTACATAAATTTAGATAGCTAGCAATAATTTCCTCAGCAGATTCCACAGTACCCAGGTAGAGCCAGATGCATGAAGAGGCACACGCAGAAGCCCTGGTGTGCCCATTCCTTCTCTCTCCCTGTAGGGCATGGTGGTCACACCTTTAATCCCAGCACCCAGGGGGCCGTCGAAGTAGGAGAGTCTCTGTGAGTTCCAGACCAGCCTGAGACTACATAGTGAATTCCAGGTCGGCTTGGGCTAGAGGGAGACCCTACCTCAAAACATAAAACAAAAAAAATCTTTCTTGGGAATGGTCTCCAGAAGACACACATAGTGGTAGCTTTGGCACTGATGTTAAGGTGTTAGGAAACTCTTTTATTAATTAATTAATTAATTAATTAATTTACATTCAAACAAGGGGGTAGAATGGGCACATCCTCAGTCTATTCAAATACTGTTGAGAAGCAGGCTGCACACAGCTGTGTAGAGCAGGCTCCAGAGGGGATCAAACCATCTTTGTGCCTGAATCAATCCTAATTGGAAAAACCTTAAACATTTCAGGTCACGAAGACATTACTTACCAAAGGAATGCAATGGTTTTGGTGGTGACAATATAAACGAAGGTAAAGATATATGCTAAATACCCCATAGTCGATTTGGAACAATAGCAAAAGAAATCATGATGTAACACTTTTCCTCAAAAAACATGTAACTGTTAATTATTATGCATCAGGTAGTTTACCACAGAGTTCAGTCGCTGGACCTGTTTTTGAGCTATTTTGAGATATGGCCCAGTCTCCATATTTGGTGTACCATTTCTATGGTCATGGCTCCCACACTTACATCATTAGACCAGACCTCTCTTCCTTGATCTCCAAGGACTATTTGACAACTGCATTTGAATATCAAATAGGCCTTCCATATCTAACAGATCCAAAGTGCACCTCTTTATGTTGCCAACAGGTCTGCTCCCCGCACAGTCACCCTCATCTCAGGTGCTGGTGACCAAGGCTTTAAGAGATGAGCCGAGCCCTGCCAGTGCGGTTCACTGGCAAATCCTGTTGGCTGTATCACGGAAAACAATCTTCAGTACCTGCCCCTTTGGGCTGGTACCATCTCCTTGGTGTGATGCTGACCACTTCACACCCGGGTGGCTGGGGTTGCTCCATCTGACTGCCACGTTCCTGCCCTTCCTCAATCCAATTAATGATGTCAACAGAACAAGGCCATTTAACTAAGACTGCATCCCTTGGCTCGGGCTTTTGCTTTTTAACTTTTTATTTGTTTTTCCCATTTTTGACATTTTCATGCATGTATATAATGTATTTAGCTCATGTTTCCTTCAATTACTCTCTCTTATGCCCTTCCTCCTACCAGTAACACCCTTTTTGTTCCCCACTAATCCCTATTTTATGATCATGTCTTTTTTTTTTTTTAACCCATTGAGTTGAAATCAGGATTGCTGGAGTGACCTTGGGTCCAAGGTTACTTACCATGGTGCTCACAGTCATTTCAAAGCTTCTTATCTGAGGCCCAATAAAAGCCAACATTCCTCCCCCCGCCCCCGCCCCCTCCCCCTCCGAGGTAGGGTCTCACTCTAGCTCAGGCTGACCTGGAATTCACTATGTAGTCTCAGGGTGGCCTCGAACTCTTTGCGATCCTCCTACCTCTGCCTCCCGAGTGCTGGGATTAAAGACGCGCAGCACCACGACCTGGCAAAGCCAACATTCTTAAGAGACGCCCCGCAGGCCCTGCTCTGTGTCGTGCACTGCCCTTCAGTGTAGGGCTTTCCTCCCTCACTGCCTTCAGTTCCTACTCCCACGTGAGCTGGGAGTGAGTCTTCCCTGCCCCTCTCTAAAACTGCAACCCTTCCCCCCTAGCTCCATTCACTATTGGCTTTATTTATTTATTTATTTTTGAGAGAGAGAGAGAAAGAGGTAGGTAGACACAGAAAGAGAGAAAGAGGAAGAGAGAGAGAGAATGGACACACCAGGACCTCTATCCACTGTAAACAAACTCCAGATGCATGCACCACCTTGCGCATCTGGCTTACATGGGTCCTGGGGAACTGAACATGGGTCCTTAGGCTTCACAGTCAAGTGCTTTAACTGCTAATCCATCTCTCAGCCCAAATGGCTTTTTAGCTCTTAATTTCAGAAGAACAGTTTTTACACCCTATCTCCACCCCCCCCCCAACCTCCTCCACACATCCACACGCGACGCTGAGCTCCACGAGGGCAGGGATTTTTATGTTTTATGTCCTACTGAGTCCTAGGTACTATATAAACCTTTGCCAAATGAATGAATGATTACTTGAACTTAAACTTCATTTACTGTTTTCAAAAAGGACTTGTCTTGCCCAAAGTCCTTCAGCAAGTACGTCCTGAAGCCGGACAATGAACCAGGACTTCACTCTTTCCAGCAGAGCATGCTATCAACTTAACTACTACCAAAATCTTACCACCCTGAGAACAGGCCCGGGTTTATCATTACTCATTTCTACTCTCAAAATACGTAGATACCAGCCACTAAAGTTCTGCAGTATAGGTATCGCCAGTTTGCAAGTCATGTATCCGTAGCCTTGAGAAGCAGTCTTTTGACTTTACACAAACTTTATTTCAGAAATGAGAAGTTACAGATATTACAACATTTTTATTTTCCTTGCCTCCTCTGCCATAAATAAAGCCCTGGTATATGAAAGTAGATAAATGCAAATATTCTAGTCTAACTTACAGGTCCTTACAGAAATTTTTTCTTAGCAATTATTTAACAATGTTTTACTTAGTCATACTATTTTTCAGGAGAAAACTAAAACCAAAACAACAAAAACAAACATTAAATGTTTCACCCCTCCATAAGATACCTTTACCAGCTATATGTTTTGATAATTTAGTCTGAAGATTGAATTGATTTGTTATTTATATATTTATTTATTATTTATTCTATTGAATTTACCTCTCCTTAGGACCATGAACATTGTTGAAGCAGTCATCCATGTGCTCAGGTGAAAACCCAGGTATGAGATTCTGTTTGTAGTTAGACTGACTTAAGAAAATGGTGAGGGGATGGAGAGATGGCTTAGCAGTTAAGGCACTTGCCTGCAAAGCCGAAGGACACAAGTTCAGATTCTCCAGGACCCACATAAGCCAGATGCACAAGGTAACACATGTGTCTGGAGTTTGTTCGTAGTACCTGGAGGCCCTGGCACTCTCTCTCTCTCTGTCTTTCTCTCTCACACACACTTCAAATAAATAAATAAAAATATTTTTAAAAAGAAAATGGTCAGACTGTTTCTTTGTCATGAGGAAATGTATTGCTAAGGTTTGAATATGACCTCAAAAGCTTATGAATAAGAAACTTCTCTCAAGCTAAAGAGAGTGCTCAGTGGTTAAAGGTGCTTGCTTGTAAAGCCTGATGGTCTGGGTTTGATTTTCAGGGATCCACGTAAAGCCAGATCCACAAAGTGGTACATGCGTCTGGAGTTCGTCTGCAGTGGCAGGTGGACCTGGCACACCCATACTCACTCTATTTAAGTCTGCCTCTTTCTGTTTGTCTATCAAATAAATAAATAAATAAAAATATTTTTTTTTAAAAAGGAAAGGAACTCTGTTCACAATAGAATAGTGTTGGTTTGGGAACTAGTACAGTTTTGGTTACAAGGGACCATGAAGAGTGAATGTCATTCTCACAGGAGCAAGTAAGTTTTCAACAAAGTGGGTTAGAAGAGTTTGCCTGCCTTTGCACCCAGATCTTTGCTCTCACACTTTCAGACAAAAAAATAGCATAAGCTGGACATGCTGGTACATGCCTTTCCCAGACTATCCTATCGTTGGAACCATGCAGCATATGGCCTTTTCAGATTGGCTTCTTTTTTTGGTTTTTCAAGGTAGGGTCTCACTCTAGCCCAGGCTGACCTGGAATTCACTATGGAGTCTCAGGGTGGTCTTGAACTCATGGCAATCCTCCTACCTCTACCTCCCGAGTGCTAGGATTAAAGGCATGTACCACCACCCCCGGTAGATTGGCTTTTTTTAAAGTAATAAACATTTCTTTTTACCACTCAATAGCATTCCATTACCTGGCTGTACCATTGCTTTTTTTTTTTTTTTTTTTAACTATTCACCTAAGAAAAGCGTCTTTTCTTTGCCTCCAACTTTTAGCAATAATAAAACTACCATAAACATATAAGTTTTAGTGGACATATGTTATCAATTTCCTTTGAATAAATACCAATGCACATTCATGTCAAATCACACAGTAAAAGTATGTTTTGTGATTCACAAATTATCTTCCAACATGGCTATATCACTTGGTATTCCCACCAGAAGCGTGAGAGCATTCTTGCTGCTTCATATCCCCACCAGCATTTGACGATGTCAGTGTTCTGGATACTGACCTCTGAACAAGCATGCAGTGTATGTCATTGTTTTAGCTTGCATTCTGATGACATACAGTGAGGAGCATCCTTTCATGCTTATTTGCCATCTGTATACCTTCTTTGACCCATTTAAAAAAATTATTTACTTTATTTATTTGAGAGAGAGAAACAGAGGCAGATAGAAAGAAAGAGGGTGGGGGGAAGAGAATGGGCATGCCAGGGCCTCCAGCCGCTGCAAACGAATTCCAGACCCATGCACCACCTGTGCATCTGGCTTACATGGGTATTAGGGAATCAAACCTGGGTCCTCTGGCTTTGAAAGCAAGTGCCTTAACTGCTAAGCTCTCTCTTCAGTCGATGGCCCATTTTTTTAACCAGATTATTTTCTTACTATTGAGTCATCATTGTTACATTTGCATAAATGGATGACCAGTCCACCCATCTGTTTTGCTTTGACCTTAACTTGGCACATTTGTCTAATTTTGGTCCTTCAAATCCCAGCCCCACTCTCTAGATAGAACACAGTTAAAATAAAAAATTTAGATCGTATATCCCTCCATCCTTGCCTTTTTCTCACTGTCTTTGTTGAGTCTGTCCTAGGAAACTGTGCATCTTGAAAAGAATGGTTGTGGTCTGCCATTTTATACACTTAGGCCCATTTTACCTGACTAGGTATTTTGCTGCCTCTTGGAAAGTAATTTCTACTCTCTGAAATTCAGTTTCCTTTTCTGCAAACAAATAATAAGTAAGACATTTACTGCAGGTTTACCATGAAGATATGAGATATTACATGCAGAAGTACTTGGAATCCAGCGTCATGACTAATGCTAACCTGAATCTGAATAATTCCATGAATCACAGCAATAAGCCAGACATCACAACTATAAACCAGAACAGACCAATTATCTAATACCTACACCCACAATTACCAAGCAGATAAATATGATGAACATAATTCAAAATGTGCAGGCCATTAGTTCCTCAAGTTTCAAAACTTTAAGAATACGTGAAAAGTGTAGCCATCCTCATATGCATGCATACTCACTTTGACAGGGACTTGCAGGAACTCTCCAAAGTCTCTGAAGTTCATTCAGGGTACCAAGACTCCACAGACCACCTCATGACTCCCTACTTTCCATAAGCATATAAAAATTCAGCAGTTCCTAGCTCTTGATAAACTAGGTTTACTTCCCTGACTACTGCAGTATCTGCTCATTCTTACCTACAGAAAGTTCTGGCCTGGTAGAACACATGTGGTATTCTAGGATAGCTCTCACCTACAATGAGTCCTCACCTGGGATGGAGAAATAACAAAACCAAAATGTAAAGACAGCACTTTGTTTCATGGGCTTTAAATACTGTATTTGAAAGAGAACTTGATTGACACTGTATTAATTATAAATTATACTTTGCAGTTATACTTTCAGACAAAGTCAGAGTAGATTTTGTCTAGTCACAGTTATGATTTTTGTCAGTCTCTGGGCATGTAGGATAAAATACTGATTCTTTCAAGTCTCAGCTATGACCCTGAAAATACCCTCTCATGCTTACTCTCTCACACTAAACCTCATGATGTTTATCTACATGCTGAGGCACTGTTTGTTAAAATGTAACTCCCAAGCAGATCTCTGCATCTGAAGAGCCAAACACACAATCTCCAAGGATCAGCTGGTAAAACCGGTAAAGCTGACTGTGGGGTTGCCAAGGAGTTTCCTGGAGATGATCTTTCCTCTGAGGATTGTTTCTCTGGGCGTCACTTCTCTAGGGATCCATGTATATACTTCAGTCGAACTCACTTGACCCAGAAGCCCCTCCTTCTACCATGTTTTAAGAACACCTGTCATGTGGTGCTCATCAAATTACACAGTAATTACCTGTTTCTGTTTCATCTTCCAAACTGTGAGAGCCCCACGGGCAGAGAACAGCCAATAATCTCTGCATCCCCAGAGCCTAACATCATACCTACTCATATAAACATCTGCAGAGAAGGGGGATATAAATGTGATAGGGCTGGAGAGATTGCCTAGTGGTTAAGGCCTTTGTCTGTGAAGCCTAAGGACCCACATACGCCAGATGTACAAGGTAGTGTATGCATCTGGAGTTCGTCTGCACTGGCTGGAGGCCCTGGTGTGTCCATTATTCCTCTCTCTCTCTCTCTCTCTTTGCCTCTCTCTCAAATAAATAAAATAATTTTTAATGTCGCAGACATGTTTCTTGCCTCCAGCAAGTTTGCAGTGGGGCTAGCATAAATATCATGCAGTATAAAATGATACATACTGGCAGGGGTAGGGGAGTAAAAAAAAGGTTCCCCCGCGAGCATATCCTATCTGAGCTGATGTTTGGAGAATGACTGACGGGCAGCCCAGTTCACAGAAAGAGAGCGGGGGATAAGGATGAGACCACCACGGTCAGAAGGGAAGGAAAGCACAGCCTGATGAAAGGAACTGCAGTAGCCCTGGTTCTGGACAGCAATCTTTACAGGTGAAGAGGGAAGTACCAACACATGAGTCTGGAGACACCGAAGGAGCTCTATGGAATTAGGTTGTTAAAGCTGTACTAACGATCTTGACTTTGATGCTGGAAGAAGAACAAACCCATTGCTGAGTTTAAACAGAAGAGTTGCATGTTTGAGGAAGATCACCTTGCGAGCAGATACGCAGCTGAGAGGTGACAGTACTGAAGGCAAAAGGACCACTTAGGAAGTGGCTCAGGTAAGCCAGGTGTGAGATTATGTGGAAACCAAGGAAGATCCAGAAGGCGGAAATGTCATGGATACAGATGAAAAGCCCCAGAATGGAGTCAGTGGACATGGGGCATAAAAAGACAAATGAAAGCTAATGAGCCCTTTCCAGGTCTGGAGCTGTGAGGGTTACTCCTATCCACTTGATTAGATCAAGAAGTGCGTAGAGGATTAGTAAAACACACTTCTCATCACGTCTGTGAGGGCACTTCCAGAAAGGATTAATGAATCAGTGAAGACCTACCCTCAATGTAGGCTCCACCATCCCGTAGACTGGGGTCCCAAAATGATAAAAGGAAATAAAAGAGAATGTCCACTACTCTATATATTCTCTCTTTCTGCTTCCTGGTTGCCCTGAGTTGAACAGCTCTGTTCCAAGAGGCAACTAAAATATCTGAAATATCACGCCCAACTAAAATATCTGAAACCATGAACACAATAAATGATAACCCTTCCTTTATTTCTTCACGTATTTGTCACAAAGGCAGAAAACTGACTAACACAAGGGCCCACTAGACAAGGTGCCATTCATCAAGGCCAAAGTCATGTCAGCTTCATTTCTGACATCCCGAGTTTTAGCTGTCCTTGGGGCCTTGAAATGAAGAAGTTTTAGCAAGAAGTTGGAGTATGTGGTTATGCAGTTAGGTATTTCAAGACTAGCTTTCACAAACCACAGAATGCAGATTGTCAAGGAAGCTATGTAAAAGCAGCAAGTGTGAATCTGGCCATATGCAACACTAACAAGCATGGCCTGAAGGGACCCTGTGAGGCAGCCCAAGAAAGAGCCTGAGAGGTGGAAGAACGGGGGAGAAGAGATGCCAAAGAAGCTAGGAAAGGAGACTTTCACAGGAAAGGAGCATTTTAGCAATCTCTCTTGTATAAGAGAAGTGAACATCTGTTCACTGGCTTGGGCAACTCCAAGGTCTTTGTGCCTTGATGGTAACAATGGGGTCACCAGGCTCTGGCATCAAAGAGAACCGGAGCTCACAGGCAAAAGCCAGTGAAGGAGAACCATTCTTTCCTAAAACATGGAAAGGGAAGAAAAATAGAGTGGCAAGCAGAGGGAACTTCAAAAGACCTTAACCAGTGTGGGTTTAATATAAAATGTCCCCCATAGGCTCATGTGTTTAAACACTTGGTCCCCAACAGGTGGTACTGTTTGGGAAGGTTCTGGAACCTTTAAGAGGTTGCGTCTTATTGGAAGAAGTGAGCCACTGGGCGGGTAGGTCTTAAGGTTTTATATCCTGGTCCCACTTCCTGTTGACCCTCTGCTTCTGGGCTATAGATGCAGAACATAGATGTGACCAGCCATCTCCCATTCCTGCTGTAGTTCTTTCTCCACCCTTAACTGGCACCAAAATAACTCCTTCCTTCCTTCAGCTCCTCCTTGTCAGGTATTTAACCATACCAATGAGGAAAGTAACTCATAGAGACAGTATGACCTCATTGACTCAAGTAGGATTCATTACATTTTGGAGAACTGGGGGGGGGGTTGTTTTTTTTTTTTTTTTTTTTTTTTTTTTTTTTTTTTTTTTGATGTAGGGTCTTTCTGTAGCTCAGGCTGACCTGGAATTCATTATGTAGTCTCAGACAGGCCTCCAATTCACAATAATTCTCCTACCTCTGCCTCCCAAGTTCTGGGATTAAAGGCGTACACCACCACCCCAGGCAAAATTGTTTTTATTATTTAATGGAAAATACACTTGATGGTGTAATTATAAAAAGTGTATCCCATACTCAGATACCTTGATAACATTTTAATCATTAACTTAAAAACTTTTCATCTCTGCTCAATAGCAAGGGCAGATCAAAGATTAAGGAAGGGAAGATCAGGATATAACCACTCCTTTTGTTTTTTAGAATGGCCATTTGATTTGCATCAATGAATGTGCTTCAGATACTTAAAATATGCATTGGTTTCTTCATTCAACTATGCAATTACTCAAGGCATTAAGTAAGTCAGCTTCTCAATGTACTCCGTCATTCTGCCCACACACATCTGCTGCTTTTAAGGATAGCCAAAGATTCCATCTGGACAGGACATTCTGCATCGCACCTACCACAACTCAACAACAAAAAGAAAAAAAAAAAATCTCACACCTCCTCCTCAAGGTGAAGGGCACTTCCTCTCCTCAGTTTTAAAATAGACTTTCTCTGTAATGTGTTGTTAAGGAATGTGTGTCTAAAGGAAGATTTTTGCCTCTGTACAAACCAGAAGCAAACTCTACTAAAATGAGGATACATCACTACAAGGACAGCTACTGAAAAATGAGCAAGACTTCCAGAAATGAAGCCATGAACTTTACTGAGACAAGGCTAGAGACCACCTTAAGACACGGAGGAATGGGCTATGTTCCTGGAAGGTGCAATATTGAAAATGTCAATTCTCCCTAAGTTAGGGGTTATACATTCTTTATCACCCTAATTGTTACTCTAAAATCTCTGTTTGAAATTTGGCAAGTTCATTCTAAATCTGAATGTGAATTAAAAAGCTAAAATTATTGAAAATAATCTTGAGGTTGGAGGACTGACCTAAACAGATATCCGGATTTCACTGATAGTGATAGTCAGTAAACAGTGTGGTATTAGTACAAAGACAGATAAATTCACCAATGGAATGGAGTCCAGGCAGACTCTCATTCACTGCCAGCTACCACCGGGCAAAAGAACAGATGGTCATTTGAGGAAAAGTAACCTTTGATCCCCCCACCAACCTCATGCCATACCCAAACCCCACTACCAGAGCACATAACTAGACAAAGTGTCCATGCTTCCAGAAGGCAACACATGAAAATGTCTGCATGATCCTGGGCTAGACAAGTACTTCTTACTAGGGCAAAAAGATCTCCAAAGGAACAAGTGGACTGACAAATTGGGCTTCAACAAAGTAAGAATTCAATCGACTTAAAGATATCACAAAGACAGATGGGAAGCCACACAGGGGGAAAATACCTCTATTGCATATACCTGAAAAAGGGCCCCTAAGTTTTACTTAAAATAGCCTTCTATAAACCAGAAAGTAAACAAGACCAGTACTACTCATTATTTTTAATGGGTAAAGGACATTTAAGAGGCACTTTGCAGGGCAGGCTACTCAGATGGCCAAGGAGCAAATAAAAAAGTGTAACAATTTCTGTGATGAGACAAACTGAAACTAAAACCACAACAGAACATCACTGAAGACCCACCATAATAGTTAAAAAAAATTTTAAAGTAAGTCAGGGAAGACACTGACATGACAAAGTACCATTGGAGATATACAAAACAACTGGAATTCCTAAACACTTGACAGGAGCAGAAATTGTTAAAAGCTACTTTGGAAAACCATTTAGCTATACCTACTAAGCCAAATACACAACTACTCTACCATCCACCAATTCTAATCCAGGGCAGAAATGCCTATGCATGCATACCACAAATATATATATCTATACACACACATACATATATGCATCCCTCATACATACATCACATATAATGCATGTATATGTATACATATATGTATGTGTGTGTATGAATGATTGCAAAAGCGTTATTCAGGATATCCAGAAATTGGAAGTAAACCAAAAGTGCACCAGCCATGGAATGGAAAGTAAATTTAAAAATATATATTTTAATTTATTTGAGAGACAGTGTGTGTATGGGCATGCCAGAGCCGCTTGTCCCTGGAAATGAACTCCAGACACATTCATCACTTTGTGTGTCTGGCTTTACCATGGGTACTGGGGCTACTGGGGAATCAAACCCAGGCCATCAGGATTTGCAAGCAAGCACCTTCAACTGCTGAGTCATCTTTCTAGTCCAGGAAAATAGATTTTAAAATACACTGAATGGAATCCAAACAGCAGTGATCAGGAACAATTGCTGCTGCACACAGACACCTGGATGGACCTTCCAGCTGTGTGAAGAGCCTACGGGCTACAGACAAACGTTGTCCAAGATGCCTGACTCCACTTTTACGGAGCTCATGAAGAGGCAGCGCTAGTTTAGTGACGGGTCAGAGCCGTGCTTACCACCAACCGCCTGATGACTGGAAGACATACAGCAGCTTTGGGGGTGGGGGGCCCCTTAGATATGCCGATAAGGTATTGACGACATGGATGTGTGCCCTTTGTAAAGGTCTGCTGAGCTAGTCCTTTACTTCTTATTGTGTCTGCTAGGTTTTGACATAAATAAATGCCTAAATAATGGACACAGTAATATGGCCAAGTATATGGAATCATGATATTCCACATTAAGGATCCTATCATCTGCGGGTTTATACAGCATAAACTTGCATACCTATGTGTACCCCACATGAAGGTATGTCTCTGTCTGAAGCCAGCAAAGGCAAGTATTAATACCCTCACATACCTAGGAGTGTGAGAGACAGATTCTGGGCCACAGGCTAGCTGAAGTTAAATAAGAATTCTCTAAGCTACACACTCCTTTTGCATGTTGTTCCTAGAAAGAGAGGTGAGATGGGGCAAAGGAGAAGCCAGGCCTGCTGTCCTGTTCATCGTACCATCCATCAGACACCACACGGGTGTCACCACCATGGTCTGAGATGTAATTCTCATGTCATGTAGGGAATAAGAAATCTTACAGAAAAACTTTCTCTTTCCATTTTTGGGAAAGAAAAATGTGGAATGTGTTTTAAATAGATTGGCATCTACTACTTCAAGTCCATACTGTGTTGCAGAGTGCTTATGCAGTAAACAACTGGGAGAGAAAGTCCCTTCAACAGAGATGTCCCTGACCACAGTGGGTGTATGGGGTTTGTTGCAGTCTAAAAAAATTTCTTCCCTTAAAATGCAACTGAAAGGTGCAATCAGCACAAGGCCTTTTATTTGTGCAATGCACAGAATTAAAGCTAAAATGGCAGTCATTCAGGCAAACGAATTTTCACCTGAACTGTGACACAGCACTGTGTTGCCTGTCAAATTTTAACCAACCACGAATTGAATGGCAGTGTTTGGTCTTTATTTCCTCTGTGGGATGAAAGGCCACCAAACCAACAAGTGAACCATGGAACAGGGAGCACACAAGCAGGTGTTTCCAAGTTATCACGAGATACGACAGCTCATTGAGCCTCGAGCTTTCGGAACCGCCTTCCTCCCTCACAGGCTCAGAGCTCTGTGAGAAAACAAGTCGCTTCCCTCCTCAGATCCACAATTCTCCTCCACTTTCCTATGTCCATTCGTGTTGTCTCTTCTCCTTCTGAGTCCCCGGGCAGCTTCCTGGCCCTCTACATTCCCACCCATTGGCTCAAAGGTTGAAGTTCAAGTAAATAAATGATGAGCTTCCCAGATCAGGCAGGTCAACAGGTTCTTGCTGCTTTCTTCTCTCCTTTTTTTTTTTTTCCCACAAAAAGGTATTGTCATGTAGCCCAGGCTGGCCTCAACTCATGATCCTCAAGCGTCACCCTCTCAAGTGTTGAGATTACAGTCATCTGCTATTATGCTTAACTTATTACTTGAATTTATGAAGCCTACAGCTCCAAATATCTCAGTTCACTCATATTACTTTTTCACCATCAAAATGCTGACATACACACACACACACACACACACACACATTCAAAACATAGTAAATATATACATCTATTGTCTTGTATAAGCTATATTTCATTTACTCTAGATTATCCACTTATTTACTCAAGATATCATTCTATAATGAGTAATCATTGTTATTAAATGATGCTCAACTTAATTTATAAAAACAGTTGTTTATCTGTAAGAAATACCCTGAGGCACAGCCCCCTCCCAGACTGACAGAGGCCCTAAGTACCTGACAGTGAACACTAAGGATCCTACTGAGGAGGCCCTCAAGGAAAAGAGACTGGGGGTGAATGGGTACAAGACTATAACCTAAGAATTTTTTTCCTCAATTTTTATTAACATTTTCCACGATTATAAAAAATATCCCATGGTAATACCCTCCCTCCCCCCACTTTCCCCTTTGAAATTCCATTCTCTATCATATCTCCTTCCCATCTAATCAGTCTCTCTTTTATTTTGATGTCATGATCTTTTCCTCCTCTTATGATAGTCTTGTGTAACCTAAGAATTTTAATAAAATAAATAGTTGTAGTTTTTTTCCTCAAGAAAAGCAGAGAAAGCAGTTGCTTCCCCCTCAAGAAAATCTTAAATGTTTGATATCACTTGAAAATTTTAACAGACTTTCCTAGAACAGTATAAAAGTTTCACTTACCTACAGATACTGTGAAAGTTGCTTTGTTAACTTTTAAAATACAAAACTTCCTGGATGAGAGACATAGTAGATCTAGGAAGAGGTGGGGAAGGAGGAAGAAAGGAGGGGAAGGGAAGGAGAGAGGGAAACATTCACTAGATACCAAATCTATCAGTGCCTTGATCTTGAACCTCAGAGTTTCCAGAACTATAGTTCCCCATTATTTATGACTCACCTAAGCCACGGTATCTTGTTATAGAAACTCAAACAAACAAAGACAAAGGGAAGTCACCCTGGACTTAACCGAGCATCAGGGTTGCTAAAGTGGAATGAGTTAAGAATTGGGAAGAGACAAACCAAATGCCATGGGCAAAAATCAATATATGCAGGCTGTTTTCTTTTTAACTCATGATATCCTTGTTGGAGCCCTCTTACATATGCCAGGCTGCTCTTTGTGGTAACAATTTGGAAATGACCTGGCATAGATCCTGCCCTCGATGGATGCAGAGTAAGTTGGAAGAGATAGAAGAAACATGCATGATCATGTGCTCGTTTGCTACTATGGCCGTAACAAAGTCCCATAAACTAGATGGTTTAACAATAGAAACTGTTGTCTCGGTTAAGGGGTCTAAAAATCCATGCTAGAAGTGTGTGCAGGATGGGCTATGTGGCAAATCTGCTCCATGAACCCTCTGGCTTTTTCTCTAGTGGTTTGCTGGTGTCCCAGGTTTCCCCACAGTAGGTTTGTCTCCGTGTTTTTCCTATTTATCTTATTTTCTCTAGTTTGGAGTCGTCTATTGGCATATATTAATTTTATATAATAATGGATTTCACTGTGACATTTTCATACATGTATATAACGTACTCTATATTTATCCCACATTACCCTCGTCTCTCTCCTCTCACACTGGCCCCCTTTCCTCTTCCCTATTCTATCTGTGTATCGGTTCGTGGGGAGGAAGTGAACCAATGAGTTTAACTAGGTTACCTACAAGAGGATGTGTGAGAGGTATTTACAGGAGCATGGGCAACTAACTATCAGTTGGCTACACTACCGAACAAGATGTCTCTCCTCTTCAGCAACCACTAATTGCCGATAAATGCTCAGGCAGGCCTGGATCCTCAAGAACGCCTCACCCCTCCATCTTAGAGTACCAACAGGCTCAATCTGGTGCAGGTAATCACAGAGAGAATCTCCAGCTGGCAAGAGCGGCTCTCTTGGGAGGTTAAGAACCCCTCCACTAGAAGGAAATCAGCATGACGAGAGGCCAGAGTCCTGTGAAGGGATTAGGGGTACACATGATGAAGACCATTAGAGAACAGTTGTAAGTAATATAACTCCCACAGAAAGGTCAGTGGTAAAACTTTCAAAGAAGAAAGGTCTTGTGGAGGCGCTAGTCAGGCAGCGAACAGGAGTCTCTGAAAGCCCAGGCCACGCCTCACATCCATGTTGGCTCACACGTGGATTCAGGACAACACTTCTGTCCATGATTAAAAGAACCAAATAGAAATCGCTCTCCATCATTGTCATCACTACCAACAGCAAAGCCTATCAGGAACAATGCCAATTCTTTCCCTTCAAAGCAGAAAATGGAGGCAAACTGTTTGGATGAGGTAAATACTTTCCATAGCATCTCCAATCAGAATCCTGGCTGCACATTCCTCTACGGGGCATGTGCCCTAAAGACTCCACTCCTCACTGCAGAGGTGTTTGCTCAACTATGTTTATAGCTGCTCAATTCATAATTGCAAAGAACTGGAATCAACCCAGATGCCCGTCATTTGATGATTTGATAATGAAGATGTGGCAATATACACAGTGGAGTTCTACTCAGCAGAAGGAAAAAGTGATACAATGAATTTTGTAGGAAAATGGACAGACTTAGAACAGATACTACTAAGCGAACTCACACTAGCACAGAAAGGCAACTGCTACATGGTCTCCTTCATCTTGGTTCCTAAACTGCAGCAGCTTGAATGGTTATATATCATACCCAGCAAGCAACTCAAGGGCCAGATAAGAGGGATAGAAGGGTTTGGGGGAAGGGTACAAGAGAGCAGTGGGAGGAGATATCCACAAAACTAAATCCAAAGTGAATTGGCACATCAAGGGGGTTGCCTTCACTTAGCTAATAAATGTTACCTTAAAATTTCACAATGATTATTAAGGGGAAAGTTTCTAATCAGGTGTATGTATGTGATGAAACTTCATGATAGCTCCTAAGTACTGGGGTCAGAGTACCGTCTACCACAAGAAGACTTTTATTCATTCATTCATTTGCAAGAGAGAGAAAGAGGTAGATAGAGAGAATGGGCACACCAGGGCTTCCAGCCACTAAAATCAAGTATCATTATTTATTTATTTGCAAGCAGAGAGAGAATAAGAAACAGGGAATGGGCATGCCAAAGACTCTTGCCACTGAAAACTCCAAAGGCATGTGCCACTTGGCGCATCTGGCCTTTCATGGGTGCTGAAGAATTGAACCCAGGGCATCAGACTTTGCGAGCAAGTGCCTTTAATCACTGAGCTATCTCTTGAGCCCCAAGTAGCTATATTTTAAAATCAGCACAACACTGTACTTGAACTGAAGCAAAACGGAATTCTGCTGTGGCTGCATTTCCTTAAACAGCTGGGAAAAGGTTTGCCATAGACGTCCGTGTGTACGTTTGACAACAAAGCAGGTGATATTCCACAAACAGATGCTTCTAACAAATTATTCTGTCAGTTCTACAGGCCAAGGAAGAGGAGCAAACTTGCCAGAGTGGTCAGAAGGCAGCGAGAACAGTGGAGGCTCCCAGAAGTCACATCTGGGACAGTGTTTCAAGAAGGTGACGACCCGGACCTAACATTCCTAAGAGCTTAAGTTGAATGAGGAATCAAGGACGGCCATATATTGTTGCTGAAGCAGTCAGTGGTGGCCTCAGTTATAGCTTTTTCAGTGAAGTCAGGGTGTGTTTAATAGGGAAAGAGGAGGTCACAGAGGAAAAATAGAAGCATAGATTTGAACTTTCAAGTTATTTATTTACTTATTTGCAAACAGAGAGAGAGAAGAGAGACAGAGAGAATGGGTGCACCAGGGCCTCCAGCCACTACAGATAAACTCCAGATGCATGCACCACTTTGTGCATCTGGCTTTACATGGGTACTGGAGAATCAAGCCCAGGCCATCAGGCTTTGCAAGCAAACTCCTTAACCGCTGAACCATCTCTCCATCCCCAGCTTTCAAGTTTTGCTGAAAACAGAGAAGTTGGGTGGTACTAGGAGATTGAAGACAAAAACAAATTTTATTTTGTTTTGATGGATTTAAGATGACAAATGTCAGATTGTGTTTGAACATTGATGAAAATGAGGCAGTTTGGAAAACAGTGTCATAAACAAGGGAGGAGATGTCATGGAACGCTCAGGTAGAAGGAGTTGGTGGTCTGGTGTATAGGCGGGAGAGTTAACCATTGCAAAAGGGGGAAGCGGAACAGCTCTAGGTAAAGGTCAGGTGACAGATTCAGAGTGAATGAATGTACACATTTCTTCTGGGTCCTTCTGTTTTCTTTCTGAAGCAAGCAACAAGGTCATCAAACTCACTTGGGGCTCATTCAAAGACTGTTCTCTGGCTGGAGAGATGGCTTAACGGTTAGGGCACTTGTATGCAAAACCAAAGGACCCAGGTTCAATTCCCTAGGCCCACGTAAGCCAGATGCACAAGGTGGCACATGTGTCTGGAGTTTTCAGTGGCTGGAGGCCCTGGTGCACCCATTTCTTCTCTCTCTCTCTCTCATAAATAAACATAAAGTATTTTTAAAAAGATTTCTCTCTGGGTGAGACAGCAAGCAGAGTGACAGAATGAAGGCCAGATGCTCAGGATGCTAGGCCAAAGGAACACATGTGGAAGGCGCTCTGTGCGAATAGGAGCGGAAGCTGAGATTTGTAGTCATAACTACACTACTTTAATCAAGCTCAGCTGCTTGTGCATAGGCATAGGCGGGCAAGTAGTTGGGTTCAATCAAACTTACAGATCTTCCAGGCAGAAAAAAAAAAAAAAATTGAAGCTTAAAAAGGGTATGTAACTCCTCTTTTAGCCAAGAGATTCAGAGGCTCCTAAGAGCTCATCACTGAAGTTGACTTAAAACTCACTCACGACGACTCAGGGAATTTTGCGGAAGAGGTAGCAGAAAGATTGTAAGAGCCACAGGTTGAGACATCATGCCCAGAGGCATTCCCTTCCCTCCAAAAATAACTGACTGCTGCTCCCACAACGCATAAACCACAACTCCATAGGGAATACTGGTAACCCCAATGACGAGTGTCCCCAACGGAATGGGGGCAGGGACGAGGGAAAAGAGGGTAGCAACACATAATGTATCCATATGAAATATGTTGTTACTACTAATAATAATAATGAATTTTTTAAAGGGTATAGTGGTGGAGGGTATGCTGAAGTATGTGTATAAGGGTAGAGCTTGGAAAATAACTTACTAAGAAAAAAGAAGAAGAAGAAGTGAATGAATATAGGACTGGGAAAGTTCCTGGCATGTAAGTTTTCTTGCACAGCAGAATGTATCTGAGAAATTCTCCCAGCATAAAATAAAAAAGCAAACTGTAATCCAGCAAAGAACCAAGGAGGTTCCATTTCTTCTTGTAAAAAAATTTCACTTCCTCTACCAATCTGCACCTTCTGAGATAGCACACTCCCTTTCCATCTGGGCCCAAGGTCACTAAGGGAAATTTTAATATGGCAGATTAGATCACATTACAACAGCTTTGTGAAGCAAATATAAATTGGTTCAAATATGTTTATTATAGTCAATCTAGAGGTTTAACTCCTCATAATATATGGAAATTTTAAATACATTAAAAGTAAAAGTCATTTAAAATTATAATAGTCATATAAATGTAAGTTGCCCTCCAATCAAAAACATTAACTAGGAATAATGAAAATGTAACTATTATTACTAACATATTTGAAATGGTCCCATTTCTGGACTAAAGGGTATTCTGTTTAAAAAAAATGAACAAAACAGTTATGGGTTGATGAGATGGCTCGGCAGTTAAAGGCTCATGCTTGCAAAGCCAGTCATCCCAGGTTCAATTCCCCAGCACGCATATAAAGCTGGATGTCCAAAGTGGAGCATGTATATGGAGTTTGTTTGAAGTAGCAACAGGCCCTGGCAGGCTCATGTTCATCATCCCCATTCTCTCTTAATCCCTCTCTATTCCTCCTTCCTTCCCTTCTTCCCTCCCTCCTTCCCTCTTCAAAGATAAACAGTGAATTCCAGGTCAACCTAGGCTGGAGGAAGAACCTACCTTTAAAAGACAAACAACAACAACAAAAAAGGATAATAATTGTTATTACTTTTAGAATGTTTTGACATGATATCCATTTCCTTTGTTGTGCAATAATTTAAGAGTTGTATATACTTACTCGGTATTTTTTGCTTCCCAAAACAAGAGGATATTTGCTTAATGCTAGTATCTTTAACAGATTCAGTAAAGGTTACTTTTCTTTTTTTACTTGGATGCTGTCCAACCTAGTACAGATCTATGGTTAAAACTGTCTATATGGGCAATTATAAGTCAACTTACAGTATTTTTTTTTTACTTCCATGTAATGAATCTCTGCTTTATTGCTTTTACTTACAGTTAAGCTAGTTCTATTGTTACAAGACAATGGAACAGTCATATATCACTTAACCACATAGATACATTCAGATACATGCATCATCAGATTATTACATAACAGTGAAACTATACAGGGCGCACTTGCCCAAATCTAGGTGGACATACATGTGGTATACACTTGGTATATGTGTGTTACTGCCACTAGACTACAAACCTGTACAGCGGCAACCTTACTGAATAGACAGGCAATTGTAGCACAATGTTAGGTATTTGTGGAGCTAAATACTTTTAAACATAGAAAAGGTGTAAAAATACAAAGCCGTAGGAACTTTTAGTGTTGTTTTAATGTTATGAGACCAATATCATACATGCAGTCTGTCACTGACATAAACATCACCATACAGTGAATACCCACAGAAAAGAAACTAGAAGTTTTATAGCACACAGGTGCAAACTCTTGTGTTAGCCACGGCTTACATCATTTTGCATATATTGAACTCCCAATATGTAGTGCACTTCTGTTAGCTCTTTCCCAACTTCCTTCTGCCTGGTTGTTTTCTGAATTTTACTCAACAATCAGGAAACACTATGGCTGCCTCCCAGATATGCACCCTTGGGAGAAAAAAACTAAGTCCAGAGACTTTCCCTCAGTGTGAGAAGCAGCCAAGAGCTGCAGGGCCATCCTCTCACACTGTCTACGGAGATGAGCAGAAGTCATCAGTCACATCTCTGACAACAATTTCACCAGTGCTGGCCTTGGCGCACCTATTCTCTCAGATCCCGAAAACAGATGGACTGTAAATACCATTTTAAGCAGTATTATAAATTTTCACAATGTCCTTTATATAAAATATCCATCAGCATCTATCTATATCTACCTAAGAAGTCTTACATCAGAGCCAGTGCTTTTAATCACTGAAATCTTTGTATCATTTCTGAATATTATATTTAATCAATGGATTAGTTTCGTCCCAAAATTACCACAGTCATCTTAACTCATGGTTCTTGTGCCTGGTCACAGGTACATTTAGGACAATACTAGATAACACTTATTAAGTACTTACTAGTACTTAAGAATTAATAATTAATACATTTTCACATCTATCATATTATCTTCTATTATCTTATATACCTACATGATGAGAATTATCATTATTCCTGCGTGATAATGAAATAAACAAGTGAAACAGAAGCATTTGGCCTTAGAAAAGGTAATAAATTAGCCCAGAAGGTGACATTTGGCAAAGCTTGGACTGAAACTCAATCTGACTGCTGAGCCCAAGGGCTCACCTCTTATGCCATACAGCCTAACAGATACCCATGTGATGTGGCAGATATTATTTGGCACATAAACTGTGTGTAATTTCCCAACAAAGTGATTGCATAGATTGCAAAGAAGTCACATGTTAATCAGTATGATTTTATACATTAACAATAAATAAATGCTTTGTGGACCAGATATGTTCCGTCATCATATGCAATTAGTTGCGGGTTAGCCATAGACTTCTGAATGTATCTATAGTAGGAGGTTTTCATTCAGCATTCTCTCAGTGCTTCTTAGTAGATCTTTATGCAGTGCATGAAGAAGCTTTTTTAGCCTCTGCTTTCCTCTAGCTGTGACCATTGAGGAATACTGTCAGAATACAGGACAGAAGATGCTAGGGGAGTTTGAATTGTTTTTCTCACCCTCTGAAGGGACTCTGCACACTGGACGAGCACCACTGGTGGTGGGTGCTGTTTTTCTAGCAGTGGCATCTGACCCCCAGTTTCCAGCTCTCAAGTTGTGGGCTGGGGAGATATCTCAGTGGTTAAAGGCACTTACTTACAAAGCCTGTTGGCCGAGGCTCAATGCCCCAGTATCCAAGTAAAGCCAGTTGCACAAAGTGGTACACGCATCTGGAGTTCATTTGCAGTGGCAGGAGAACCTGGTGCACCCATACACATTTACTCATTGCCCCCTCTTTCTCTGCAAATAAAGAAAACTATTTTTTAAAAATATTTAAATCAAGTTCTATGCTATGTGTTATGAACTCTACACTCTGCTCCCATGTGTAAATGGTACCTTAACATGATCAAATTACCTACTTTTAGTATCACAACTCTCCTATCAGACAGGGCCAATGAAGATACGGAAGTGACCTGTTTTGGCATACAATATGCCCTAATGTTTTAGAATAGGATATCTTCCCATCCTATATGGATTCTTAATGTTCATGTTTCTTTCAAACCAGCAAAGATGTTGTAAGCATATTACAAAGCAAAGGATGTGTCTTGTTACAACAAATATACTTTCAGCAGCTCCTAATGTCGAAGAGCCAACTTTTTATGTTGTACCTCATAAATCACTCATAACTAAGCTAAGTACAATTTTGATGGAAGATGCATGGAATGTACAAGCAGGTACATGGTTGTCCCACATAGAAAACCATTCTGACCTCTTCATCCATCTCAATTCTCTACTAATTAGGATTAGTACGTGAAGATTTATGTTTGGGTTAAGTATTTATGAGCCCAAACCAAATGTACCTAATATCGTTGAGTTTTATAAATGGAGATTTAAAGACATCTAGTCACTTACATTTATGAGGTATGTGGTGAAAAGTTTGCAATTAATCTACCAGACAGGAAATTGTGAGGTCTGAGCACCTTGAGTGATTGTTGGCATTACCCTTCTAGATATTCCATTCTATTTTTTAAAATTTATTTATTTGTTAGATACAGAGAGACAGAGGGAGAGAGAGTGAGCACACCAGGGTCTCTAGCCACTGCAAACTTACTCCAGATGCATGCGCCACGATGTGCATCCGGCTAACATGGGACCCGGAGAATCGAACCTGGGTCCTTAGGCTTCACAGGCAAGCGCCTTAACCGCTAAGCCATCTCTCCAGCCCCCTACATATTCCATTCTAGAGGGTTAATATAAATACCTGTGGAACAAATAAATATAGAGAAGTCAGTTCTAGCATTGGGGGTGTAATATGATTTAAAGTTAGACATTCTCTAGCTGGAGAGAGCTCAGCAGTTAAGACACTTGCCTGTGAAGCCTAAGGACCCATGTGCAACTCCCCATATCCCACGTAAACCAGACACACAAGGTGACACATATGCAAGGTCACACATGCGCACAAGGTGATGCATGTGTCTGGAGTTCAATTACAGTGGCTGGAGGCCCTGGCACACTAATTGTCTCTCTTTCTCACCCTTTCTCATAAAAAACATAAAAAAGGCCAGTCTGTTGGGCTTGCCTCAAAAGAAAAAGACATTCTCTTAAAGACTTTAGTTCTGCTGCTCTACCTCTACAAATTTATCCCAAGAAAATAATCACAAATGTGTGTAAAGATTTACATATTTGTATATTCACTAGAACAATCAATAGAAACATGCACATGAAGGAATGTACAGTCTTAAAATGATGATATGACTTGGCTCCATCGCTAGTTAGTTAAAGTGCCTGTCTTGTAAAATGATGATGTGGAAGAATGTATAA
Organism: Dipus sagitta; assembly: GCA_036346955.1. NCBI lineage: Eukaryota > Metazoa > Chordata > Mammalia > Rodentia > Dipodidae > Dipus > Dipus sagitta. The sequence goes on along the minus strand of CM070778.1, from coordinate 118,069,655 downwards.
TAGCATGGAAAAATGTTTACAAAATATTTTGTCAACACTGTAGGTATTAAAACCATATGTAAGCTACTTCTGGTGCCAGTCCAAATGGAGTAAGCAATCGCCTGTCATTCCAACTGATCACTAAAGACTGTAAGCAGAATACAAAAAGCAGCTATGTGAAGCCTTTGGAAAGTACACAATGACAGGTAGATGGGGCACTAGAATAAATATGACTAAGAATCACAGTGTGAGAGTCCAGGAATTTTGTGTCTCCTTTGTTCTCCAGATGTGAGTTGAGGACACGCTGACTCTTGCAACTAAGCAGCAAGTACCGACATAGTAAAAAATGCTTCTTCCCAGAAGACCAAGAAGAATATACTTCTGTCTTCTAGAAATGGTGACTCCTCCTCCCTGGCCCCTCTCTTAGCATGGGAATCTAAAGCCCCAAGGATGGGAGGGAAGTGGGAAGCTCTCTCCAGATAAAGTGAAAAAAAAAAAAAAAGAAGAATTTGTTTCAAGAAAATAATCATGGAGGGGATTACATGAAGGGGAGAAATTTTCTTTCTTTTCTTGCTTCTTCACTGTGAAGGCACCCCCAATTGTATAGCAAGGAAAGCAAAACGTCTGGGGTGAGTCCCATTCTTCTAGCAAGTGGAAACAGGAGAGGGACTATCTGAGAGCTGGACAGAATGACAGAAATCACAGGGAGAAAAAGGATGAAAAAGATCAATCTGTAATTATGTTTGAACTGATATCAGTCCTAGGCATGTACAGAAAAGACCTGAAGGAGCAGAACAGAAGCATTAAGAACAGAAATGTCACACAAGTAAATGCTCATGTCCCCAAGAAACCTTGAGTGATGCAAGCCAGTCAGACTCAAAAATCAGAGCAGGGCTGGAGAGCTGGCTCAATGGATAAGGCACTTGCTTGCAAAGCCTAACTACCCAGGTTCGAGTCCCCAGTACTCACTTAAAGCCACATGCACGAAGTGGTCTGTGCATCTGGAGTTCATATGCAGTGGCTAGAGGCCCTGGTGTGCCCATATTCATACATTTTCTCTCTTCCTTATTATAAATAAATAATTTATAAAAAATCCTAGCAGAAAATTCTACTGGCTCCAGAACAAAACAGAACATGAGACTTGAATCTAAATATGCTGACTACCTGTTCATCAACCAACCAAAGAATCAGTATTCTCCATAGGACTTTAAAAATCCAGAATCTTACAGTATAAATACTCAGGGTATGAGGCAAAAAATAAGCCCAAAAAAGAAAATCAAAACAAAAAAATTAAAATCAACAGATGTTAAATCTAAATGTTCCAGATGTTGAAATTCTGAGGCAAGGGCTTTAGGATAATTCTTCAACAATCTTCCATAAGGTAAAGGTGAATACTTTTGTCAGGAATTACAGATTTTTGATTTCTCTGTTTATTTAATTTCAAACAGAGACAGACACACATACACACACACACAGAGAGAGAGAGAGAGAGAGAGAGAGAGAATGGGTTGCACCAAGACCTCCACCCACTGCAAACAAACTCTAGATGCATACACCACTTTGTGCCTTTGGCTTTACATGGATAGGCCATTAGGCTTTGCAGGCAAGTGCTGCCTTAACCACAGAGGAATCTCTCCAGCCCTAATTTTTTTGAATTTATTTATTTATGTGACTCTGTATGTACATGAGTGTACAGGTGTGCCAAGGACTCTTGTCACTGCAAACAAAACCCATCCAGCATTGAACCCAGGCAGGCAGGCTTGCAAGCAAAAGGACTTTTAACCACTGAGCTATTTCCCTTGTCCTAAAAGACATAAAGTTATTGATGGGTAACAACAACAGTAAAAAGATCCATATAGACACTTTTAGAATTAAAGCGTACAATACCCACTTTTTAGAGATTCAACAGACATGCTCAATAGAAGAATGTGAATGATAGAAAAATCAGTAAATTTGAAGATAGATCAAGAGAAATGATGTAACCTTAAAAAAAAATAAGAAAAACAAGACTGAAAAAAACTTGACAATTCCTCATCAGCCTGTGACACACAATAATCAAAAAGTTTGTTACTCTTTTTTTGTTTGTTTGTTTTTAATAAGGTCTGTGCAGTAGACAGCTTCCAGGTTGCTGAGATGAACTTCCAGACCAGGCACAATTATGGAGGAAGGGATATTTATTGAAGATAGATGGTTCAGGAGTTCCATAATGGCAGAAGAAGCTGGCCTCCTTTCACAGGTCCAAGTACAAAGAGAGAAACCACAGGCAAAAAAAAAAAAAGCCACACCACAAGCAAGTACACTTCAGGAACTCTGGCACTCTGCGAATCTTTAGTCTGGAATTACAAATCCACCACCACTCCTTAGGACTGGACCCTAAGATCCACCCAGTGACACTTCCTCCACCAGGTGACTAGAAATCCAAGAAGTTTTAATAAACTCCTGAATCTATCGGGGGGCATCTTTTCAAAATACCATAGTCTGCTATTCTTATCAGTGGAGCCCCAAAAGAAAAGATGAATGAAAGAGGTAGATATAAAAAGAATATATGAAGAAACAATTGTTAAAATCTTCTTAAATTGGTTGAAACACATAAGACTATAGACTCAAGAAGCTTGGAAATCCCTCTCAAAATAAACATGTAAAACCACACCCAAACATATCATGATCAGACTGATGGAAGTAAAAGATAAAACCTCATAAGGAAAGCACATAAAGGCAATTCGTTATATTCAAGAAATCAGTTGTTTTAAATGTTGTAGATTTCTTAAGGGAAATTATAAAATTTAATTGATAATGACACAAGATCTTCCAAATGAGTTAAGAGAACAACCATTAACCACAATTTTATATCCAGCAAAAATATCCTTCAGTAATTAAGGCAAAACCCAGATAACTCTCAGATAAAGAAAAAGTAAGAGAATGTGTTACCAGCAAATGGTAAATATCTGAATAAATAAAAAGACAAATAACTAAGTTATTTAAAGAATTTTACTGTTATTAACAAAAAATATAACTTTCAGACTGGAGAGATGGCTTAGCAGTTAATGTACTTGCCAGCAAAGCCAAAGGACCAGGTTCGATTTCCCCAGCACCCACATAAAGACAGATGCACAAGGTGGTGCATGCATCTGGAGTTTGTTTGCAGTGGCTAGAGGCCCTGGCATGCCCATTTCTATCTATCTGCCTATCAATCTCTCTCATAAATAATAAATAACTTTTTAAAAGAATTATAGCTGTCTAGGTGAGTGGTAAATTATATAGATGTGACAACTATCCCAGGATGTGAGCAGGGTGATAAGACAAGGCTTTTGTGTTTCTCTGAAGCACTAACCTAGTCACTCTAACTGGATTATGACAATGAGGTAATATACAATCTCTAGAGTGATGACTGAGTAATACAAGGCTGGGAGTGTATCTCAAGGCATCATGTATGCTTAGTGTGTGTAAAACCTCTGGGTTTGGCCTGAGGAGATGGCTTAGTGGGTAAAGTGTCTGCTGCACAAGAGTGAGTATTTGAGCTTTGATCCAACACAAAAGGGGAAAGCTGTGATGGGCTTCTGTAGCTCTAGCATGTCTATGGAAAAATGGGAGGTGGAGATAAGAGAATACACTGGAAGCTGACAGGCAAGCCAGCCTAACAAATTCAGTGTTGAGCAATGTGGGATCCTACTTCAAATGAAGTGGGAGGCAAGAAGCAAAACAGAAATTGTCCTTTGACCTCCACATGTGTGCCAATATGCATGCATGCATGTGCAAACACACAAACACACATCAAAAAAGGACTGTGGATCAGACTTATAGCACCAAAGCAAATAATTAAGTAAACAAAATAATAATGTAAAAAAGTCCTTCTACATACATTAACAACAAACAGATTAATAAAATCAAGAATAGCATAAGGGCTAGCAAGATGGTCTAGCGATTAAGTGCTTGCCTGTGAAGCCTAAGAACTCATGTTCAAATCTCCAGGTCCCACATAGCCAGATGCACAGTGATGCAAATGTCCATGTTGCGCATACACACAAGGAGGTACATGCATCTGAAGTTCGTTTGCAGCAGGCTTAAGGCCCTGGCACACCCATTCTCTCTTTCCCTCTCTCTCTCTCTCTCAAAAAAAAAAAAAAATAGCATAATAAAAGACTCTAAATGAAGACAGTAATACAACTGTTCAAACATATTTTGAAAACAAAAAGAACAAAGTCGGAGAACAAAATTGCCTGCTTTCAAGCTTAACTATAAAGCTAAAATAAACCAAGATGAACATGCAGATACACTAGAGGAACTAACCAATCAGAAAGCTCAGAAATACACCCACCAATGTAGCCAACTGATTTCTGATGAAGGAGCAAAAGCAATTCAATGGTTAAAGGATTAATTTTTCATGAAAATGTGTTGGAGCTATTGCACATCCTATCTGAAAAAAAAAAAAAAACACCATAGACCTGATTCTATTAAACAACTAGAAGGAAATACAGGATGCCTTTGTGACCCTGAGCAATGAGCATTGGGCAATGAGTTCTTAGATACAACATCAGAAGCATATTTCATAAGAAAACAATCGATAGCTTGGCTGTCATCAAAATGATCAACTATTGCTCTGCAAATGGCATTACTAATGAAATGAAAAGATAGCCACAAATAGGGAGAAAAATGTTTGTAAATCGCCTAATTGGCAAGTAATGTATTTAGCATATCTAAAATCTCTTAAAGCTTAATAAAATAATTCAGTTTTCTTCATGGAAAGGATTTGCATAAGCCTTCACAAAGAAAAAAAAATATCCCACATGACATAAGTACATGGGAACAAGACAATATCACTAGCGAGGGAGAAACACAAACTCAAACTGCACTGAGCTGCTACACGCAGCTATTGTAGCAGATACAACAGAGAAGACCGTGCACAGCTGACAACACAGCTGGCCCTCTCCAACACAGCCAGCACCGTGCTGCGTACCGCAGTCACTCTGACCCCCACTCTGCCACTCTCTTATACAGTTAAGCATATGCTTGTCATATAACAAAACAATCCCACTCTCAAATACTTTCTTATCAAAAATGAAAACTGGATGTTTATACAAAAACTTGCAAACAAATAAGAATAGCAGTTGTTTTCACAATCATGCCAAACTTGAGAAGCTCAAATATATTTCCAGATACTAATAAAGAAACTAAGAAACAAAATACACAAACATGCTATTGACGTACCACAAGACTAACTAAACACTGCTATGGTAGTTTGAATGTGAAATGTGCCCCATGGCCTCATATGTCTGTGATTCAGCCTCATATTCAATCATCAGTTCGTGGAGCCTATGGGAGGTGGAGCCTTGCTGGAGGAAGATTGTCACTGGGAATGAGCCTTGTGGTTTATTAGTCCAGACCCACTGGGCTTTCGCCAGCTCATTCTTGCTGCTACCTCCCTACTGCTGGCATGTGCCAAGACAGGATGCCCAGACTCTGCTCTGACATGATTTCCCCACCATGATGAAACTTCCTCTGGAGACTGTGAGCTGAAATAAACCTTTTTCTCCCATACACTTTGGCTGGGTGCTTTGTCCCAGCAACATAATGGTGACTGCTACAATTAGTGAATAGTAACATGAAACATGTGACACGCAGGACAGCACGCATAAATTTAAAACCCATTCATGAAAAATAAAAAATAGACTTAAAGTGTACTTTGCTCTTCTAGAAAACACAAAACTATGGGAACAGAGAACAAATCTGTGGTTGATAGGATTCAAGGGTTGACTGTGAAGAGGCAGAAACACAAAGAATGTTTTTAGCTGATTATTGTGGGAGCTACAAAATCCTATGCATCTGTCAAAACTCAAAATTTAAAAAACTTAAACCAAAAGAGTGTATTTTGATGTATGTGAGTTAAAAACCATTTATAAAAGCCAAGTGTATGAGAAGGGGATGTCCTCACTGGTAGAACTCTTGTCTAGCATGTACAGGCCCTGGGTTTAAGTCTCAGCACCATTAAAACAATATAAACCACTTTTGTTTTTAAAAGTTTACAAATGTCTGAAAAGAAAAAATCAAGATGCTAACATTGATATGAATAATATCAAGTTAAACATAACTTTTACAAATAATATATTATTTCTGAAATCCTATATATGTACACACATGAACACACATATGCATATTTATCTGTAGTTCAACTGTATTTGCATTTCTCTGTATGTATAAAGGTCCAAAATAATTAACATCTTGAAGAACTAAGAAACAAAGATGCAAAGAAATTAGGGAGAACTAAGATGGAAATATTTTCTTCCCTCTGGTTTCTTGTGTTGTACAAATTTTCTCCTTTTGAAAAATTATAATTTTTTTAAAAGTTGTGAGCACAAATGTACAAATTTCCTATAATGACTATATGCTGATTTTGAAATGAAAATTTTAAATGATAACGAAGCCTCACAGGTTGAAATACAAGTCAACACACAGGGGCTGGCAGGTTGTCTGACGTGCTCCCTGGACCACGTTCCATTCCACAGAGGAGCTGATGAAAGGCGTGCCACTTGCACAGAGCCCTCACTGCCTGGTCACTGCCTCCCACCAGCTGGGCAAGTAAAAGCAACGCTGTGAAGTATAGTTTTTCCAAGCATGCTCAGAACACAGGAACATCTGATTCAGTGTGGAAAATTGTACTATTGTTCATGCTCCCACAGAAACACGGGACATTTCAGGGCAACACAGGAAAACAAATGAAAACCCTCAAAAGTAGTTACCAATGCTGCTAAGTGTCACACTAGGCATAGTGAATGGTGGCGATGGGCAAAGAAGTGAGCTCAGCAGTGGTCAGATGACTTTCTGTGATGCCAAGAACATCTGTAGCTAAGAGAGGGGGTGGGGGCCGGATCAACGATTTCCCCCTCCCTGAGAAAACTCAGCTCCTGTTTTATGTCTAGGCCAAATGAAGCACTTGCAAGAAAGGTGGAAAGGACCTTATGCAAAGGATTTTTCCCCCCACATCTTCCCCTAGGTTAGGAAAAGAAAACATTTGATCCTTCAAGGCTATGTGCAAATGTTCAGGGTCAAGTTTGAGTGTCCCAAAGACAAGATAAAGTTACATCCTCCCTGCTTCAGATCCAAACAAGAAGAACAAAGCAATCAAACAACTAGCCGCCTACTGCTGTTTAGTGAGCAGCACTGAACCCCAGGTCTTCAACTGACTGACCAAATGAAGTACCATAGTTACAAAGTAACACACAGAATCTCTTCTCAGCATATTTTAGGTCTGGGCTGGGGAGATTGCTCAATGGATAAAGCTTTTGCTGAGTACCTGAGTTCAGATTCCCAGAACCCATGTAAAAGACATACGCCGTGGTGGGCATCTGTAATCCCAGTGAGCCTCCCACCAGATGGGAAGCGGAGACTGGAGAATTTCCTGGAAGCTCATGGGCCACCAGCCTGGCGAACTCAGTGCTGAACAAGAGCCCCTACCTCAAACAAGATGAAGGTGTGGACTGATACTCAAAGTTATCCTCTGACCTCCATACGTGCACTGTGGCACACGGGTATCCACATGAACAAGCACACACACACATACATCATATACATATGTGCACAAAATTTTATTTCCTATTTAAACTAAACCATGAACTATAATCAAGAAGGTATTTTAGGGCTGGAGGGATGGCTGGCTTAGCAGTTAAGGCACCAGCCTGCAAAGCCAGAAAACCCAGATTCGATTCCCCAGGACCTACAGAAGCCAGATGCACAAGGTAGCGCATGCTTCTGGAGTTCCTTTGCAGTGGCAGAAGGCCCTGGCGTGCCCATTCTCTCTATCTGTCTCTTCCTCTCTCTCGCTCTCTCTCAAATAAATTAAATAAATAAATACAAATTTTAAAAGAAGGTTATTTTGTGAATATGTAAGTAAATATAAAAACTAACTCAAATGCAAAATATATTATACTGACATAACTTCCTTTTTAGCGTTTGTCTAAATGCCAAAATTTCTCATACCTTAACCCAAAAGATGTATATGCCAGGTACACATGACTACTTCCTGCTTTTTGAATGATCCAAGGTTTTCTTCATCAGAGCCTTTATCCAGTCAAAAATAAGACCCTACCTTTAGCTTCTATATAAGAATCATCAACTATTAGAAAGTTTAATTAGGGCTGGGGGAGAACACTCGTCACTTAAGCATGAGATCCCATTGCTGAAGCCTGGTACCCATTTTCTCTTTATTTTAAAGTTGGAAGTTTTTACATGCCTTTATTTATGTCACAGTGGAAGTCACCTGAAACATGTTTTCTAAGTAGGCAGACTTAACATATGAAAGCTGGGTCCCAAAGCTATTCCATGCGAAATTATAAGACAAAACAGTGCAGCCTGGAGCAGCATTTATCAAACTAGAATGTGCTCAGGGATTACCTGAGGATCATATTAAGATGCAAATTCTGACTGAGAAGTGCTGTGCTTTGAATATGAAATGTTCCCTTAGGCTCGTGTGTTTACTCATTTGGTCCCTAGCTGGTGATCCTATTTTAGAAGCTTCTAGAACCACTGAGAAGTGGAGACTTGCTGGAAGAAGTGGGTAATGAGGGGATGAGGCTTGAGACTTTAGATTGCCTGTCCTCTCTCTGCTTTGCGACTTTGGACACAATGTGACCATGTGCCTAATGCTCCAGATGCCAGGCCTTCCCACCAGGATGGAATGTATCCTCTCACAAGCCAAACTGAACCTTCCTCCTTTAAGCTGCTTGCTATTGTGAGGTATTTTGTCACCGCAACAAGAAAAGTAACTAATACAGGGCTGGAGAGATGGCTTAGTGGTTAAGGTGCTTCCCTGCAAAGCCAAAGGACCTCGGTTCTACTCCCCAGGACCCACGTAAGCCAGATGCAAAAGGTGGCGCCTGCATCTGGAGTTCATTTGCAGTGGCTAGAGGCCCTGGTGCACCCATTCCTCTATCTGCCTCTCTATCTCTCTCTCAAATAAAATAAATAAATAAATAAATAATAAAACTTAAAAAAAAAAAGAAAGAAAAGTAACTAATACAGAAAATGTGGGGTGGGGTGGCACCCAGAGAAACTTGATCGCACAAGTCTTAACCTGCACTTTGAGTAAGCAGGATCTTGACATTCCACCAATGCCTAAATAAAAACTCAGTATACAAGGTGTGATGAGGAGGATGCAGCCAAGAAATAACTCTCAAAACGGTTAAGTACCACCAAGTTCAGTAAATGAGATCACCAGATCTCTGCTTCAGTCTGTAAAAATAAAAAACAAATCTCAAATATAATATCACTACTAAGTTTTAATAACGAATACACAGTTCATGTTTTTCAAAGAATTTGATTCTGACTCATTCATTAAGACATTCTGCTGCACAGATCTCAATAATGCTTAGGTCAATGGACTTAAAATTCTCATTATTTTGAATATTCTGAAAGGGCAATGGACAAGAAAAGAATAATTGAAAATTTGGAAAAAGTTTCTATATGCTCAGGTATTGACTAAGTACTACTAAATGTACTTTAAGCATTACACCAAAACCTTACAATACTAGGTTGCCTTTTTACATTTACTTTATAGTGAGCTGATTTTGTTTCTTTTTTTTTTATTATAGTTGGGGGCAATTATGATGTAACTTGGGGAAGAATCACACAGCCAGTGAGTGAAGGAATGAGTCCGTGTCATCTGAAAACTCATCAGCTCGGACACCAACTAAGGAAACAGCTAAGCATCCATTGGTTTAATTTTTTAGTATTTTTTCAGCTTATTTCCACTTTAGAGTGTTCCTTGTTCTGGCCTGCCACGTCTTATAAGAATTGTTTCTGAAACACTATACACCAAAGAAAAAAGCCCATCTTTTCCATGCTGTCTAATCTTTACATAATTACCCATGTTACATATATGCATGCCTCCACATGGAGGAAGCAAGAAAAAAGAACTGCTTTGATGAAAACTAAAATTAATCAATCATCTAATATAAAAAGTACTAGCTAAATCACCACATTCATTTCAATAACTACACGAGCTGTTAACTTCTAGATCAGAGGCTTAAAGTCAAGTGTACTAGTTTTCTGTTGTTGCTATAACAAGTTGCTAAAAATGTGGCTTAAACAATGTATGTTTATTTTAAAACTCTGAAGGTATGAAATCCAAAGCCAGTTTCACTGGGCTAAAATCCAGATGCCAGAAGAGATAGGGGGAAAGCCATTTTCTTGCCTCTTCTGGCAATGTATGTATGTATGCATGTATTTGCAAGCAGAGAAAGACAGAGAGAAGACAGACAACAAGAAAGAATGGGTGTGCCAGGGCTTCTAGCCACTACAAACAAACTCCAGATGCACGCACCACTTTGTAAATCTGGCTTATACGGGTACTGGGGAATCAAAAACCCAGGTCGTTAGGCTTTGCAGACAAGTGCCTTAATGGCTGAGCCCTCTCTCCGGCCCTCCCCCACATTCCTTGCTGGTGACCCCTCCCCATCTTCACAGCCAGGGAGGCTGCTGCTCTGTCACATTGTTCCACCTTAGCATCTTCCTCCAGCTGACTTTTCATCTCTTTCACAATTCCACTGTTGAGGATCTGCATGATTACATGGGGCCCGGCTGGTTGCATTCAAGAATCATCCCAGAATAATTAAGTTCAGTTTCTTAGGACCCTTAATTTTCCTTTGCCATGTGATATAACGTATCATAGGTTCTGAGCGTGAAGATGTGCGCATCTTTGGGGGTCCATGAGTCTGCCCATCCCACTGTTTACTTGAATTTTCCTACAGCACTTTAGTTCTCACACAGCTTTCAATATGTGGAAAGGAAGTTTGGGGGCAGTAAGAGTACAGCAAGCAGCTGCATTTCAGCTTCTGACCACAGGCCCTCATTCTATCAGAATGACTCGCCTACCCAAAGAAGGATTTGAATGCAGCTGGACTGGCTGCCACCACCTAACCATGTGTGCCTGGATGCATTAGCCTGGGCTTTCTGACTTCTCTGTGAGTAAAATGATGCCACAAAAGACAGAACCCGCCATTGGGATTACAGCCCTGACTGTGCCATCTGAGTTGGCTAGGAAAAGGGCCTTCTTATTAAAATTGCAAGAAGGTAAAACCCTCTTCAAAAATTGCTGCAATAAGCTTAGAATCACTTAATTTATGCAAGGCTCTAGGAAATAAAGTTTATTCGGCGCTTTTTTAAAACACCCCCCAAAATGTAAAATTAAACAGGTAAATTTCAGTAGCCTGATCTTTTCATACCACCATAAGAGGATTGAGAGGTCGGTTGTTTGAACAGCTGTACAATGCTTAAGCTCTAAGGACTGTGAACCTCCACTGTAAAAGAAAACACTGCATGTTTCCTGAAATATATTTCAGTTGTAGCTTCTCATAGGAACTCTATGGCTATCTATTTCAATCAGGAGCCTGGAATGTGAAAAGTTTCAGTGAGTACACAAAGGGCCTAGGTAAACAGAAGGACAAACATAAACATGAATCAAAAGTTTTAAATTTGATTTCATGGTCTGAATACAGGTACAGTTAAGTGCTATTAAAAACAGGCAAGTCCAGCAATTGAATACGAAAATTGCACAACAGCCTATCAAAATGACTATTTCATGTTGCATGAAGATTACTAGAAGGTATAATGTTTCTTTTGAGCCTTGCTTTCTAATGCACAGTGAGAATGCCAACGTAATAAGTAAGCAGGCATCTGTCTTGGATCAACCAGCACCCCCGATTTCTACCCCTCTCTCCTGCTGACTTATACCCCCACCTCCCCAAAAGAACATGTAAAGCAAGTGCATGGCTGGCCAGTGTCCATGGAAGTTCCGGTCACTCCTTACCAACACTTAACATGAGATCTGACTTGGAAATGGACTAAAACCTTGATCCAGAAAGAGTTCTTTGGTGGGCATGGTGGCACACACTTTTAATCCCAGCACTTGAGGGGCAGAGGTAGGAGGATTACTGTGAGTTCAAGGCCAGCCTGTGAGTACAGGGTGAGTTTCAGGTCGGCCTGGGAGACCTTGCTTTGAAATAATAATAATAATAATAATAATGTTCTGCTAGCATAGCCTCATACAAGGATTCTAGAAATCTATGTGCATGCTTTCAAATAACATCAAAGCATCCGTCATTAAGTTTATGTGTAAACACCTGCAGGAGGGACGTGGTTTCTGGTGTCCTGCACTGGGCGTAAATGCTTTCTACATAGACTTACCAGAGCCTTGGGTTATCAGACATAGTTTACTCTGTCTATGCCAAATAGCTGCTACATTGCACAATGGCAAAGCCAGTCCTCTAATGAGCCAGTCAGCGCCAAATATGAAGATACTGATGGTGACCGTCATCTATCCTCTGAAGGCTGAAAGGTTCCGAAAGACACAGCACATGGCCTTTATCAAGTATTCCCCACATGGGTGAACAAGAGGAAAGAGTGCTGGCAAGGAACTCTCGTGTTCAGAGACAAATTACTTTCAAGAAGGAGTTGAAAAAACTATGTAAAAAGTGAAACCCTTGCAACACTGCTCTTGACAGGCCTAGAGATTGCTGGAGAAAACAAACTCTTGTGTAACACACATAAAAGGGATTCCTGCAACCTCTGAACTGTGTTGCCTTGAGACATCTTCCAGTAAGAAGTCTCAAAATTCTCTTCAGAAAAATGGACAGTCCACAAAACAGATGATCGCCAACCTTAGGTATAAACTAGGACAGACAGCTCTAAGCTGGAACAATCCAGGAATGAGCTTTACATCGTTCTCTGGGCCCCTTTCTTTGCTTTTGTTTCAACCCTTTGGCCAAGTTTGGTAGTGTGTTTATGACCTGGTCTCAGTGACTTTTCGCCCAGAAGTTCTAGGTCAAGTCTATGTCATTACTGGTCATTATTTCCACACCCTCTGTTTGTCTGCAGGAGCCCTTTGAGTGGGAAAAGTGGAAACACTTTAAAATAACATTGTGGTGGTAGCCTATACCTGTAAAAACTACCATGTGCCAAGAAATGAGGTGCTTGTGCAAACGACTGCAAACTTACCGGGGAGGGCATAGGTCAGCGCACAGTCACGCTGGAAAATGCCCTCTGAACCAGTCTCTCCCTCCGTGTTGCTGGGGGAGAGGACAGAAATCAACTGACAACGGTTGGGGGCGGGGGGAGGGGAGATGATCAAAACAGACTTTATTGGACGCTTTCTTTCGGAGGCAGACGCTGCAAGGAACTAGACAATACCCAGTTTCCCTTCAGGCGTTCTAAGTTTATCCGATGACAGGCGCTCTAGCAAGGACCTTGGGGGAAAGAATGGGTGTAAGGCCATTCAATGGGTCAAGGTCGCCGGATGCTGTCGTTGGTGGTTCAATAATCTTCAGCCTCAGCTCCTAAAAGCAAGTCTGTGACCCCCCCTACTCCACAGGGCCCGCCACCAGGCTGCGGCCCCCACCCCACCTTGCAGGTCTCCCAGGTACCAGGTAACCGCGGGAGGCTGCGAAGGTGTGGCAGCCGAGCAGCGCGGCCTTGTGATGATGCACTCACCCGGGATGACGCGCGCACACGCGCAGGTGCCCGGCTGGGTACCCCACCACCGCCACCATCACCACGACCACTCCACCGCAACACAGCCGGCCACCACCGGCTGAAGGACGGCCAGGGCAAGGGACGGGTCTTACCAGATCAATGAACGTCAGGAACTTCCAGCTCCCTCCGTAGGTCTGGTGCGAGGGCATCTCGATGGCCTTGTAGTTGCACAGGATGGAGCAATAGGACAGCAGGATGGCCACCCGCAGCACCTGGCAGGGGACAAGCGCCATGTTCGCGAGAGGCCTGGCGGGGCTGGGCGCGGGCGCGGAGGGCGCGCGGGCGGGCGGGCGGGCGCCGTGGGAACCCGAGCTGCGGCCGGCGGGCGGGCGGGCGGGCGGCGCGCGCAACCCCCGGGGAAGGGAGGGCGGGGGGAGAACCAGGCGAGACCCAAAGGGGCGGGGCTCCGCGCGCGGCCGTGGCGTCACGGATGTCGTCATCTCCGTCATTCTTGCTCCCGCGTTCTCCCGGCCATCCCTGGAGACCCGGCCCGGGGGCGCCCTCTAGGTGTCCCTGGATAGGCTGGGAGGCTTCCCGTGGGGGGGGTGGGGGGGGGACGCACGACCTCAGCGCGTGCGCGCCCAGCTCCAGGGTCCGCCTCCTGGGAGAGGCCAGGAGGGCAGGGTCTACGAGGGGGAAGCCCCCCAAGTGTCCAGCCACGCGGCACCCCCCTACCCGCCCCCGGGGTGGGTGCTGATGACCAGGGACCTGCTCACTGCAGGGGGTGTCTGGGTGGGGTGTACAGGCAGGGGCACCTCCAGTGACTTGCACTCTTTAGGATCCTGTTGAAATTGTGCTGACGCATCACTGTGCATGACTGTGAAACTCCTCGCGCATTTTAGGCACTTTCCTCCAAGAGGTTTATGAACGTATCGACGTGTAATAGAAAACAGGAACTTTGGAGCAAGGTGTTTAGAAATACAAAGCTCTGCTACTGCTGCAAGATTGCATTCAGCTTAAAATCACAGATCGTTCTGAGTTAACGTGTAAGCGTCTGTATAATTTAATCCAAAGCTTTTAGGAGTTAAATTCTTTTTGGCTGGACTTCCCTCCCTTCTCCCCACACGCACTACAGTACCAGCGCTTAATGAGAGCAAATAAACTGGATTCCCCTGGCCTTCCAGTAAATGCTGTCACAAGGAAGTTTCAACAGTCTGTGGGCAGGATTTTTTTTTTTTTTTTTTTAATCCCGGTCATGTTTCAACAAACCACACACCAACTCGGGTTATGAAGACAGCCTCATAGGTATTTCCTGTGGATCCATTTAAAACAGGTGTTTTCTCCAAATAGTCTCTGAGTCAGAGGAGGAGGAGTGAAGACGGTGGGAAAGGTGGAGTAACAGAGATAGACAAAGTAACTGATCATGGTTGTTTTCCTGGATGTCTTAAATCCGTTTCTACCTAAACCAAAACAGAACCACTAGGATTGTTTCAATCGGCATTATAATTATGCTGAAGTTTCAAGAATACTCTGCCAGCCTAAAACTGCTCTTCCTGCCAATTTATAATTCTATCTTCATATAAACATAGAATGTGTTCTGTGAATGCCCTTATAACATAGTTACATGATAGCAAAAAATAAAAAATGTGGATTTATTCAAGAACTATCTTAAATAAGGTCTTAATGAACTTTTATAAATTAATATGGCATTGACAAAGTTGAATAGAAATCAGTAATACTTCATCTCCCCATAATTACAACAGAATATTTTCACTAGGTTTAGTGGCGCATGCCTTTAATCCCAGCACTGGAGAGGCAGAGGTAGGAGGATCACTATGAGTTTGAAGCCAGGCTGGGACTACAAAGTGAATTCCAGGCCAGCCTGGGCTAGAGTAAGACCCTACCTTGGGAAAAAAAAAAAAAAAAAGATAACAAAAAAGATTTTGATAAAGCAGTTAACATTTTACTGTGGGTAGTTTCTTTGTGTTTTGTTTTGTTCTTTGTTTTTGTCTTGAGGCACAGGATCGCTCTAGCTCAGGCTGACTTGGAACTTGCTTTGTAATTCAGGCTGGCCTCCAGCTCCTGAGTACAAGGAGTTCCCCAGTGCAGTTCCTTCTTTTTAAATGACTCAGGTAAGTGTGTTGTTATTTTGATTTCAAATAGACACTCTGAACCTCTTCTGAGGTTTGCTTTGTGATTCTGTAATTTTGCTGTGAGGGGGTGATTCTTTTATAAACAAAACATTCCGTCCCCCTCATTTCTGTTTACGTATCTTCCTGCTCATCTTTGTACTTGCTCTTGGTGACCATCCTGTCTTCATGGGTTTTAGCCATGCTTGCCTCCCTTCATGTACATAAATGTACCTATCACAAGCTAGGATCCACATAACAGAGAGAACATGCAGTTTTGGGCTTTCTGAGTTTGGGTCAACTTCACTTAATATATTTTTTTCTAGGTACAAGCATTTTCCTGCAGATTTCATAATTTCACCTTTTCTGTTCTCCTGAATAGAATTCCCTGTGTATATGCATCACACTTTCATTATCCATTCATCTGTCGATGGGAATCTTGGCTGATTCCACTTCTTAGCTATTGTAAATAGACCTACAATAAACATGGATGTGCAAGTATCTCTGTAATAAAGTGCAGAGCCCTTGGGGTATATGCCCAGGAGTGGTACAGCTGAGCTGTCTGGCAGTTCTGTTTCTAATTTTTTTTTAGAAACTTCCATACTGATGAAGTGCTATATTCTGAGAGTATCAGGCTAGTTCAAATGTCTTGATCACTATTTGTAAACATGTCCAGGGTCTGTCACATTGCTTTTTAACCATATCTGTAAACCTTAAGTATGGTTCATGGATATTCTTTGTGGAATTATATTAATATGCATACAGATCACTATATATATAATACATACAGTGTGAGATGGCTTTTGTGCTTTACTTAGTAGGTTATCCCTTTTTATTAAATGTACACTGCATTTGGTTCAGAGAATACTGCTTTCATTGAGAAGATTCATCTGTCACATTTTCACCTTTTTCATTCTGCCACGCAATGACTGGGATGAAAGAAAAAGAAATTGCAGTGTTCCCAATCTCTTTTTGCTGTGTATGGTAAGAATATGGCCTCACAGGCATAGTCCCATCAAATCCTTGTCCAGTTGAGTTTCACGGATGCCAGGACACATGCGAACCACCCAGGAAGATTTCAGAGTCCTATTTTAGCTCCTAGTGATATTGGAGCTCTTACTCTCAGATGACATAAAGGCTGAAGATGTTCTTCCTTAAGTACTTCTAAAAACTGGTATAAAGACTTCATTCCCTTGTGTGTGTATGTGTGTGTGTGTATGTGTGTGTTCTGAAAAGGTAGAATAACATACTGTCTGACATCTCAGTGGTGACAATACCTGCTACTTTTGGAAAGGACAGGGACCCCTGTGTCTCCCTTATGTTGTAGTCCAAGAAGCCAACTTCATAGAACCACAGGCCTTGCTTTAAAAAATTCTGAAGGAAGAATGGTGTGACTTGAAATTACGATAGCCTGTATTTATCTATTTCTTTTAAATAAGCATTTTCCAACAATATTATCATATTTGGATGAACAATTTAACCTCTTCACACTTACTGGTACCACAAAGGTGAAAGTTGGAATGAATCCCCCGTGAGATGCTTGGACATGGGAATAGTCTTCGCACTACAAACTTTGGGTACACTCTTTGTCCTTCATCGTAAAGCTAACATACTTATGCTTTAAAAAAATTATAAAACATAACATCATGCCTATCAGAAGAAAATACTGACTATTTTAATTTCTCCCTGACAGTCTTTACAATAATCACTTAGCTGGATGTGGCATCATCTGTACAATAATTTGCATTGTCTATATTTATTTGCCTTAAATGTAATAAGGGGCTGGGAACATGACTTAGCAGTTAAAGGTGCTCACTTACAAAGCCTGGCAGCACCCACATAAAGACACATGTAAAAGTGGCACATACATCTCAAGTGCATTTTCAGTGGCGAGAAGCCCTAGTACACACACACACGCACATGCACACACGTAAATAAATATGTTGGGGGCTGGGGATGTAGCTGAGTAGTAGAGCACTTGCTTAGCATGCGCAAGCCTCTAGGTTCAATCCTCAGCACTACCAAAAGTAAAGAGAATTTTCCAGTATTTAACATATGAAAAAATCATATATAATAATTGCACAGGACAATATCATATGGACCTTTCATATTTTGGTTAAAATTTTCCCTAGTTTTGAATGGCTAGGTGGTTTCCAGTATTTGACCACTATAAAGGCACTGTAAGGTCTGTATTTTTAATTGACTTATTTGTGGGTTTTTTTGAATATTTTATTTATTTATTTAAAAGAGACAGAGAGAGACATATATACAGAGAGAGAGAGACCCTGGACACGCCAGAGCCTCTAGCATCTATCTTCACGTGGGTACTTGGGGAATCGAACCTGGGTCCTTTGGCTTTGCCAGCAAGTGCCTTAACTGCTGAGCCATCTCTCCAGACCTTTTTTGGTTTTTGAAGGCAGGGTTTCACTCTGGCCCTGGCTGATCTGGAATTCACTCTGTAGTCCCAGACTGGCTTGAACTCACAGTGATCCTTCTACCTCTACCTCTCAAGTGCTTGGATTAAAGGCATGCCCCACCATGCCCTGGCTTGTATTTTTAATTGAGAAAGCAGCATTTTAAGAATGATTTGAATAAAAGAGAGACTGATTGGGATGGGGAGGGGATATGATGGAGAATGGAATTTCAAAGGGGAAAGTGGGGGGAGGCACATACCTCAATGGGTAAAAGGCTTGCTGCATACGCTTGAGGACCTGACTTCAGATCTCTGGGGCCCGTATAAAAAATCCCAAGTCCTAGCTTCAGCATTAGACACTGTCTCAAAAAATAAAGAAAGATAGCGGGGTATGGCTCATTTCTTTAGTCCCAGCACTCAGGAGATTAAGGTAGGAGAATTGGCATGAATTCAAGGCCAGCTTGAGCCTCTAGCGTAATTGCCAGGTCAGGTCAACCCTGACTACAGTGAAACCCTGCCTCAAAAAAATAAAATAAAATAAAATAAAATAAAATAAAATAAAATAAAATAATGAATGGATGGATAAGGTGGGGAGTGATTGAGGAAGATACCCAAAATTAACCTCTCACCACCGCACATGAATGCACAATGTGTACACACTCACACACACACACTCACTCACTCACTCATTCACTCACACAATGACAATGATTTGAACCTTAAAAGCCAGCTTTCATAACCTAATGTGTACTAGCTCACAAATGGTTGTCTGAAAGGAGGTGCCAGGGAAATTGCTTTTGCTGTTCTGGGTAGTTGGAAAAGAGAAAGAAGCAGGGAAAAATTATTCCTCTACGGCTGATGCTTTTAGAAAGAGCTGCAGCTTAAAAAAAAAAAAAAAAAAAAAGAATGCCATAGATACAGAATGCAGGACCAGCGTATTTAATCAGCCAGATTTTCTTGGGGGTCTAGTAAGCAGTGAGAGTTGTTTTTTTACGGGCCAAATGAGTGGCAGGTACTCATGGTTGTTGGCTGTTGCAGATCTGCTGACTTCAGAATGAGCTGTACTTGCTATGGAGAGCTCTGGGACGGCATGAGATTTTGAAAGGCCAATAGCTCCCTGGAGGGTTGTTACAAAGCTAGAGAAAAAGCAGTGTGTAGGTTATTGTGAGTCACTGAGTGGCTTCCACAGGGATCTAAGACGCCCCCCTTCACTCTGGCTTGCTAACCTTGCATTGGTCCCGGATGCTCTCTCTCTTCCTATGCCCACCTGGAAACTCAGCTCATCCGGTGATTCTTATAATCCCTCTTTGGGCCTTAAGATGTGGACTTCCAAGCTGGGCATGGTTCGCATGCCTTTAATCCCAGCACTCGGGAGGCAGAGGTAGGAGAATCACCATGAGTTCGAGGACACCCAGAGGTAGGAGAATCACCATGAGTTCAAGGACACCCTGAGAATTCAGAGTGAATTCCAGGTCAGCCTGAGCTAGAGTGAGACCCTACCTCAAAAAACCAAACAACAGCAACAACAACAAAAGATGTGGACTTCCTGTTCAGAGCATACTTAAAACACACACACACACACGCACACACACACACACACACGACTGTTCAGCAGGAGATATTGACTGATAGACCTCCAAAAGCATTTAGAGTAACAGTCAATGCTTACTAAACACCACCTCCCCCATGGGTGTCACAGTACTGCAGAGTTTTCCCATTGACTGGAATATATGGATTTGGGTACTAGAACTAAACTGTGCTATGTGATAAAGAAATAGGACGTCACTGACAACTATCTTTTATTTTCACTTGTTTTAGCCTCTTAAGTGTTGAACAAATACTTAAAGGATTCTGAATGTTTTCACATAAGGAAGTGATAAATATTTGAGCAGATAAATATGTTTAACTGGATTATACAATGTATATGTTCATTGAAGTATCACACAATATTCCATTAGTATTTTGTGTTGAATAGATTCATTTTATAAATAGAAGATATATCAGTACTTTAAACTTAAAAAAATCTCTTCAGAGACCAGGAATACATCACAATTAAGAAAAATTATAGGTTGGGGTTGGGGAAATGTCTTAGCAGTTATGGCATTTGACTGTGAAGCCTAAGGACCTGGGTTCGATGCTCAAGGGGGCACATGTGTCTGGAGTTCGTATGCAGTGGCTGGAGGCCCTGGCGTGCTCATTCTCTCTTTCTCTCTATCTGTCTCTTTCTCTCTCATAAATAAATTAAATATCAAAAAAAAAAAAAGAAAGAAAAGCTGTATGTGAGTAACAGGGTACTGAATGGGCCAATGAAAAATTAGAGAAAATACCATTTACCTTTAGTAAATATAATTTAAAAAAAAAAACACATATGTGTCATGGTCCACTTTCCTTTGCTGTCCCAGAGTAGTATGTGACACTGATCATTAATAAAAGAAAGAAGCTTACTTGTTCTAGAGGATGAAGTCTAAGATCAGGAGGTGGCATCTGGGAGGGTCTCATACTGTGTCACAACATCACGGTAGAGTGCAAAAGCGCAGACGTGGGGGTAAGAAACAAGACACCTACTCCTGTGGCAACCACCTGAGTTTCAGGGGGAAGTCATTAATCCCCAATTATGACCTAATCACCTTTAAAGGGATCCTTTTCCAACCTCAGCACAATGGCAGTTAAATTCCAACCTGAGTGTCAGAGGAAACAAGAAGTAATGCTTCCACTTTTATTCCTGATATCAGGATCTTGTATTTTTATCTTTCTTCATTAGCTTTGGTACAGATTTAGCAACCTCATAGATATTTTTCCAAGAACGAGATTTTTGGTTTCATCAATCTTTTTCCTTGTTTGCAATTTCATTAATTTCATGGTAGTTTTTATTTTTCATTCTGTTTACTTGGCTCTTAATATATTCTAGTTTTTAAAGAGAAAGTTTAAAGTATTTATCTTAAATTTATCTTCCTCTGGTCTGGCAAGATTTCTTATTAGGTAAAGCACTTGTCTCCCAAGCATGAGGCCCTCAGTTTGACCTCCAAAACCCATGTAAAATTTTGGCCCTGAGTGGATCCTACAAGTTACAAAATCAACCAGCCAGGCAAAATGTGCACACTGCTGCAATAATGACACACAGACCATGGGGGTAATCAACTGCTTTCTGATTATATGTGAAGCCCACACAGTGGGAGGGAATTCACGCCTGGTACTGAGAACCAAGTCAGAAGCCTGTGGCTTGGAAGGTCATAGATGCTGCAGGGAAGCTTCCATGGATGGGTTATTCCCATCAAAAAGTCTTCTATGTTTATCCCCTTTGATCCATGCTGATCACACTCTTGCCTAGGGAATCTCTGCTTTTTTACAGATAGCAGTGATTATCAGTAAGACCCAAGACCCCTTAGTATGACAAGAAAACAAGCTGACCGCCTACTATGAGACAAGTCATCTCATTTTTTATTCTTTTAATCTTTTTGAGGCAGAGTCTCACTGTGGCCCAGGCTGACCTAGAACTGATTCTGTAGCTCCAGGCTGACCGATTACTCACTGTGATCTTCCTACCTCAACCACCCCAAAGCTGGGATTAAAGGTGTGTGCCACCACACCCAGGAAGACAAGTCATCTCTATCACATCTGCCAGGGCCCAGAAAACATTCCAGAGGAAGTGGTGGATTAAATAGAAGTGCTTCTGTCACTACTGGCCTGAGAACCTCCTCCTGAGAGACTCAAAACTCATCAAAGCAGAAAGTCAAAGGCTGCCGAAAGCTCAACACTATAGGAGACTTACATCCTCCAAGGCTCAGGGAACGTTGCCAAAGAGGAAAAGGAAAGAATGCAAGAGCCACAGGGGGGGAAGGGGTACTGTGAGGCATCTGTCCCTCCTAACACAGACTAACTGATGCATTCATGACTCCACAGTTATTACAGATAACCCCACTGAGGAGGGCTCACCATGGAGTGGGGGCAGGGTAGAGGAAACATAAGAGTATAACCCTGTGAGAATATGACCCTTTTGCAATATGTTCATATGGTAAAGTTCTCAGAAAACAAAAACAACTGCACTGAGATTCCACCTCACCCCAGTCATAATATCATCAAGAATACAGACAATAACCACAACAAAACAAACAAACAACAACAACAACAACAACAACAACAAAAAACCCAGACACAAAATCTGGCAAGGATGAAGGGGAAAGAGGAACATTTATACATTGCTGGTAGGGATATAAATTAATACAGCCACTTAGTTAATCAGTTTGGAGGATTCTCAAGAGACTAAAATCAGAACTATCTTACCCAGTTATCCTACTCCTGTAGATACACCCAAAGGAACCATACTTAGCATACAGCAGAGGTGCATGTAAACCTATGTATATCTCACAATCGTCGCATTATGGAATCAGCCTACATGTCTGTCAGTG
Organism: Dipus sagitta; assembly: GCA_036346955.1. Lineage (NCBI taxonomy): Eukaryota > Metazoa > Chordata > Mammalia > Rodentia > Dipodidae > Dipus > Dipus sagitta. The sequence goes on along the minus strand of CM070778.1, from coordinate 118,047,270 downwards.
GAGGAAAGAAGAAAATGTAGCATTTATACAAAATGGGATGTTATTCCTCAGCCATTTGAAAGTAAAATCATGGCTGAGAAGATGGCTCAGCAGTCATAGGCACTTGCTTACAAAGCCTGCCAGCCCAAGTTCAATTCCCAAGCCACCCACATAAGCCAAAAGTGCAAAAGCCGAGCCAGCATCTGGTGTGTGTTTGCAGAAACAAAAGGCCCTGGGCACACCATTGTGGTCGTTTCCCTGTTGCTGGGATGAACAACCAACCAGACACAGTTTAAGGGAGGAAGAGATTTATTTCAAGCTTATAGAGTGAAGGTACTTACTTCCTTAAATCCAAGCTGAGAGAAACACCCCGTCACACCTTAGAGCTGGACTCCAGGATCCACCCCCTGTGACAACTCCTCCAGCCAGACAGCTGGAGACCCAGGTTACAAGTTTAGTCTTAATAAAGCGCCTGAGTCTATGGGACCATACATTTACACTATCACATTCAAACTACCACGTGTACACACACACACACACACACACAATAAAGTTTTAAAGAATGAAATCATGTCATTTGTAGGAAAATGGATGGAACTGTTTAATATGTAAGTAAAGTAAGTCAGATTCATAAAGACAAATATCACCTGTTTTCTCTCATACGTAGAATCTAGAAAGAAAGAAAGCATGAAAAAAAAAAGAAGGAAGATTAGCAGGAGAGAAGAAAGGAATGGAGAGAAGGAAAATGCTGACATGGTGGTGTGGGTTTGTAATCCTAATGCTGACAAGGCAGAGATAGGAGGATCCCTGAGGCTCACTGGCCAGGCATCCTAGCCTAATTCATGAGCTCCAGGCCAATGAGAGTCCCTCCCTCCAGAAAATGTAGGCAGCATACTTGAATAACGACACTTGAAGTTATTCTCTGAACTCCACACATACTGGCACATACATGTAAATGTACACACACACACACACACATATGTACATACACATAAAATTTTTCTCTTCTTCCTCAAAGTATCCACCCAAGCTATAAATTTTCCTTGAGCACAGCTTTTGTTATATCCCACAAATTTGATGCTGTATTTTATTTACACTTACTTTAACATGTTTTAATTTTCTCTCAAGACTTCTTGAATCCATTTGCTACTTGAAAGTATACTGTTTCTTCTCCAAACATTTGAGATTGTCCAGCCATCTTCCTGTTATTAATTATTAGTTCCATTGTGGTCTGAAGCATTCTTTCTACTCCTTTTAATTTGTTAAGGGATATGATCAGAAAGTGTACTGTCTTGGTAAATACTCTAAGTGAGCCTGAGAGGAATGCAGATTCTGCTGTCGCCGGATGAAGTGTCTTGTAGATCTCAGTCATCTCCATGATTGATGGTCCTGTTCAGATCACTTATGTCATTACTGACTTCCTGCCTGCTGGATCTGTGAGTTACTAATAGAAGGATATTGAATTTACCAGGAAAAGAGTGTCTTTGTCTATTTCTCCATGCAGTTCTGTAACTTTCATTTTATTTTCTTTAGTGATTTGCTGTTAGGTACATATATATTAAGTGTTGTTATATTTTCTTAGAAAATTGATCTCATGATTATTATATCATAGTATTCCTGATCCCTGGTAAATTTTTTCTTGTTCTGGCGTTTGTTTTGTCTGAAGCTAACATTGTAACTCCAGCTTCCTTTTGATGAGTGTTTGCATGGTATGCTTATCTCCATCCTCTGTTTTAATTTTCTGTGCTTTATATATGAAGTGGGATTCTCATGGACAACATATGGTTAGGTCTTATTCTTTTTTTTACCTACTCTGACAATCTCTGTATTTTATATATGTATTTTTTAAAAATATTTTTTGTTATTTTTATTAATTTATTTGAGAGCGACAGACAGAGAGAAAGAGGCAGATAGAGAGAGGGAGAGAGAATGGGCACACCAGGGCCTCCAGCCACTGCAAACGAACTCCAGACGCGTGTGCCCCCTTGTGCATCTGGCTAACGTGGGTCCTGGGGAGTCGAGCCTCGAACTGGTGTCCTTAGGCTTCACAGGCAAGCGCTTAACCGCTAAGCCATCTCTCCAGCCCTATATATATATTTTTTATTGACAACTTCTATACTTACAGACAACAAATCATGGCATTACCCTCCCCTCCCCTCCCCCACTTTCTCTGTCATAGCTCTGCTCTCCATCATATCCCCTCGCTCTGTCCATTAGTCTTTCTTTTGATTTGATGTCATCTTTTTCTCCTATTATGAGGGTCTTGTGGGGGTATTGCTAGGCACTGTGAGGTCTTGGATATCGAGTCCAAATTCTGTCTGGACAGTTGTATGTAGGGAGTGGTACCCTTCCTTTGGCTCTTACATTATTTTCGCCACCTCTTCTGCAATGGACCCTGAGCCTTGGAGAATGTGAGATGTTTTAGTGTTGGACAATCCTCTGTCCCTTCTTCTCAGCACTATGTTGCCTGTTGGGCCATCCCAGTGGTCATTGCCATCTGAAAAGAGAAACTTCTCTAACCGGAAGTGATAGTAACATTAATATATGAGTATGAACATTAAATGTAGTGATTTCAGGGCAATTTGGTGAGAGTAATATATGCATTTATCCAGACAAGAGCAGGCTTTATACCCCTAGGGCTCATCACCTCTTCTGCCATAGGCTTTTGATTAGGTTTTAAGTACCAGGCATATATTCCCTCCCATAGAGTGGGCCTTCAGTCCAATTAGAGAGCAGCTGGTTTCCTCCAGAGCAGACATGGCACTATTGCACTCATTTAGACATTTTTTTTTATTATTATTATTATTATTTTTATTAGTCAGTTCTGTATTCAGCAAATACAGTCAGTTTGGTACCATTATTAGGCTCATCCGTGACCTACCCCCTCCCCTTGGCCCCTCCTTGTTGAGGTATACGGGTCATGCATTGTGGAGTTAGCCCACAGTTATGGGTAAGCTAAATGTCTCTGCATATCATGACCCAACATGTGACTCTGACATTCTTTCCGCCCCCTCTTCCGCAAAATTTCCCTGAGCCATGTTGGGTTCATTTTTGGTCTGCTTCAGTGATGAGGTGTTGAGGGCCTCTGAGGCTCTGGCTCTCTGATTTGGTAGGAGTTGATTTTTCTCTATGCTGATCTCCTTCCCCCTTGTGCTGGTGTCCGGTTCATCAGGAAAACAGCCCCCTTGCTTGTTTCTCGAAGTTTTCTTAGTTTCAGCCGGGGCCCTTTTGAGGTATGATGGGGTGGCTCTCTCCTTAGGGTCTACATCTATCTGAAAAAGAGAAGCAGATTCTCCAACGGAGAGTAAGTTAGCACCAGGACAAATGAGATAACCCTTACTTTTTATTTTTTTTATAGAGAATTTAATAGGTGTAGGCCCTCTTGTAGCCCACAATTGATAGTAGATTGATACTGGAGAGTGGGCTTATGTTTGGATATGGTTCTGACTTGTTTCCCAGCTCCAGCTATGGGTCCCATACCAGTGAGGGGATCAGTTAGCCAAACTGAGAGCAGTTGGTTCCCCACCATGGCTGTGTGCCACCACTGCACTTGTGTGGGCATCACAATAAGTTATTTGCTGCTAAGTAGGTTAGACCATGCGTTGCTTCGATAGATATTGGTCAATTTCCCCCAGTCGCCCATGTAGCACCTTCTGGCACTAGACGCGCTGACTGTCTGGGGACTGACTCTCATCCAACTTCCAGCCATGCCATTCTAATTTGCATGTCAATCTGGGCGGCTTCAGTGCTTGGTGCCTCAGTGCCACTCCTAGCTCGAACACAGGCAGCTGTGGCACAATACCGCTTGAGAACTCAACCAACCTTGGCGCCCCTGCCAGGTAGTAGATAGGCGGCTTTGGCAAGTGAGATTATTCCCTGCGTGCAGAAGCTTAGACTGCTCCACACTCTCGTCCACTCGCCCTCTGTCTGCCGCATGGCTGTCCACAATTGTCCTGTGGCGGGGGAGCGCAGACTGCTGCCGGTTCCTAGCGTGCCCAGCCACAGTTTGGGCGGCATCAGTGCTTGGTGCCTCAGTGCCACTCCTAGTTCGAACGCAGGCAGCCTTGGCACATTACCGCTTGAGAACTCAGGCAACTTCGGCGCCCCTGCCAGGCAGTAGATAGGCGGCTTTGGCAAGTGACAGCCAAAGCCCAGGCTTCTTGGCAACGCCCCCAGGCTGCATAAGATTCCCATTGTTCTTGAGCCCAGGCTGATACGCCCACTTATCTGCCCATACACTGTCATGGGCAGAACACAGCGCAAAAGAAATAACATGAATAATCAAATGCAAGAAAATCCAATTAGATCACCCAGTCCCACAATGAATACTTCTAATCAAAACATAGAAGAACAAATAGGACCAGAACACCACATTGAAGCTATGAGCAATGCAACTCTAACCAACCTATTGGTAGAACTTGCAGGAAAGCAACAAAGGGCCGACAATCGTGTGGAAGCTGCCATCACTAAACTAGAACTAATAGATAAGAAATTGGAAGGATTAGATAAGAAAATGGAAGGATTTCAAAGAGAGTTAAGAGATTTGAGGGAGAGTGAAAAAAAAGAAGACCTTAAAAATCAGCTGGCCATGCTAAATGAAGACATAAAGAAATGCAAGGATGAACTCCAAGAATCATCAAGAAAATCAGAAAATGATGTGAAAAGGGAGCTTGACAGAGGGATGGAAATTATACATAGAAAAATAATAGAAAATGCAAACTTAGTTGAACAAGCCCAAAACTCACTAGAAGCTCTCAAGAATAGAGTCAGCCAAGTGGAGGATAGAAACTCTGATCTGGAAGACCAGATGGAAGAAACAGTTAGAGAGTTCAAAAATTTCAGTAAGTTTAAAAGCTCCTGTGAACAGAACATGAGGGAATTGTGGGATACAGTTAAACGTCCCAATATCAGGATCATTGGAATACCAGAAGGAGAAGAAATCCAGACCAAAGGCATGGAGAACTTATTTAACAAAATAATTGAAGAAAACTTCCCCAATCTCTTAAAAGAAAGGCCCATCAAGATACAAGAAGCCAATAGAACTCCAAACAGACTGGACCAAAGGAGAAACTCTCCAAGACATATTATTATTAAGACTCTAAACATTGACACCAAAGAGAAAATCCTAAAAGCAGCTAGGGAAAAACAGCACACCACCTTCAGAGGTAACCCCATCAGAATTACTTCAGACTTCTCAATGGAAACCCTGAAAGCTAGAAGAGCCTGGAATGAAACACTGCAAAGTCTAAGAACCTATGGCTTCCAACCCAAACTACTCTACCCAGCAAAAGTATCCCTCATAATAGATGGTGAACGAAAAACTTTCCATGACAAAACTCAGCTTTACAATTATATGAACACAAAACCAAACCTACAGAGAGTATTTCAGGAAATTCTCCACAGAGAAGAAAAAAATAATCAAACACAATTGCCTACAAGAAGCAGATCACAACAACCAAACTCAGAGTAGGCACAAAAAACTTCAATGTCCATGAAAACTCCAACCCACATTTACCATCACAATATGGCAGGGATCAAATCAAATCTCACAGTCATTACCCTAAATATTAATGGCCTTAATTCACCCATCAAGAGACACAAGCTAACAGGATGGATCAAAAAATTAGACCCCTCAATCTGTTGCCTTCAAGAAACCCACCTCACCATTAAAGACAGACATCTCCTTAGGGTGAAAGGGTGGAAAACAGTATTCCAAGCAAACGGGAATAAGAAACAAGCAGGTGTAGCTATATTAATATCGGATAAAATAGACTTCAAACCAAATATAATCAAAAAAGACAAAGAAGGCCACTTCCTACTTATCAAAGGAACGATCCATCAAGAGGATATTACAATCATAAATCTGTATGCACCAAACACAGGGGCACCACAGTTCATAAAACAAAACCTACTTGACAATAAAACAGAAATAACCACAAACACCATCATAGCTGGGGACTTCAATACACCATTATCAGTAATAGACAGATCATCCAAACAGAAACTCAACAGGGAAGTAAGAGAGCTCAACAAAACCATAGATCACTTAGACCTAACGGACATCTACAGAACATTCCATCCCAAATCCACAGATTACACATTCTTCTCAGCAGTCCATGGAACATTCTCTAAAATAGACCATATATTGGGTCACAAAGACTGCCTCCACATATTTAGGAAGATTGACATAATTCCCTGCATGATATCAGATCACAATGCTATATTGCTAGAAATCAACAATAAAAGACCCACCAAGAATCCCAAAGGCACCTGGAAACTGAACAGCACACTTTTAAACAATAAATGGATAGTGGATGAAATAAAAAATGAAATTGCAAAATTTCTGGAATTGAACGACAATGAGAACACATCGTATCAAAACTTATGGGACACAATGAAGGCGGTCCTCAGGGGAAAATTCATAGCACTCAATGCCTCCGTAAAAAAGACAGAAAGGTCCCAAATCAATAACCTAACCATTCAGACATTTGACCTCTCTGGCCAAACTTGAGGTTTCCAGTGTCCACTGTTTTCACTGCTGATGACTTCTGTCTCCCATAAGACTGCATACAGCACAGCTTTTTCCAGTTTTCATTTTGCTGGGCTACAGGAGAGGGTTTTCTGCTCAGCACCAACTTGATTTCTCAGTGACTTTGCCACTCAGGCATGTGACATCATCAGCGATAGGGTCTTACCATCTCTTTCTCATGGAGAACCAAAGGCCTTGGCAGTAGTCTGTAAAGTTTTGGAGGCAAAATAGACCTCCCTGGCTAATGACTCACTGGGAGGTATCCCTTCCCAGGCACTGAAATTTTTCTACTAAGAATCTATGGCTTCAGGATGTGCCATTATTTAAGAAAGTAGATTTTCATATGTCTTATTCAGAATATCTTGAATTTTGATTGACCCTACCCCCGCATCTTTCTTTTATACAATCTCTTCCCCTGACCTAGCTAAGGCCTTTTCTCTCCCTGTAATCTGTTCTTCTTACATATTTACAATACCATCCTCTTAAGATCTTCCCTCTCCTCCATCCCCTATAGACTTTTTCTAGCTTATGGGCTTCTGCTACTGATTATTGGTTCCAGAGCACACACAATTCTATAAATTTGTAGCTAGTATCCCCATATAAGAGAGAACTTGCAACTTTTGGCTTTCTGGGCCTGGGTAACCTCACTTAGTATAATCCTTTCCAGATCCATCCATTTCTCTGCAAATTTCATAATTTCATTTTTCTTTACCACTGAATAGAACTCCATTGTGTAGATGTACCACATCTTTTTTATCCATTCGTCTGTGGATGGACATCGAGGCTGGTTCCACTTCCTAGCTATTATGAATAGAGCAGCAATAAATGTGGTTGTGCAAGTTTCTCTAAGGTAGTGAGAAGAGTCATTAGGATATATGCCTAGGAGTGCTATAGCTTGATCATATGGCTAGTCTATTTTTAGCTGTCTCAAGAACCTCCACACTGATTTCCACAATGGTTGTACCAGATTACATTTCCACCAACAGTGCAGAAGGGTTCCCCTTTTACCACAACCTCACCAACATTTATTGTCATTTGTTTTCTTGATGGTAGCAAGTAAGAACTCTCTATTTAGTTCCATAGCCCATTTTTTGATTGGGTTGTTTGATTACTTATTCTTCTGTTTTTCAAGTTCTTTGTATATTGTGGATATTAATCCTCTGTCAGATGTGTAATTGGCAAAAATTTTCTCCCATTCTGTAGGTTGTCTCTTTGCTCTATTCACAGTGTCCTTTGCTATACAAAAGCTTTGTAATTTCATGAGATCCCAGTAGTCAATTAGTGGTTTTATTTTCTGAGCAATTGGGGTTATATTCAGGAAGTCATTGCCTATGCCAATATGTTGAAGGGCTTCCTCTACCTTTTCCTCTAGCAATTTCAGAGTTTCAGGTCTGATATTAAGGTCCCTAATCCACTTGGATTTGATTCTTGTGCATGGAGAAAGACAAGGTTGTATTTCATCTTTCTACATATAGATATCCAGTTTTCCCAGCACCACTTGTTAAAGAGGCTGTCTTTTCTCCAATGAATATTTATGGCATTTTTGTCAAAAATCAGATGGCTGTAGCTGCCTGGATTAACATCTGGGTCTTCTATTCTGTTCTATTGATCTACATGTCTGTCTTTGTGCCAATACCATGCTGTTTTTGTTACTATGGCTTTGTAATATAGCTTAAAATTGGATATGGTGATACCACCAGCCTTATTCTTGTTGTTCAAAATTGTTTTGGCTTTTCTAGGGTTTTTGTGCTTCCAAATGAAATTTTGGATTTTTTTTTTTATTCCTGTGAAGAATGCCATTGAAACTTTAATGGAGATTGCATTAAATGTGTAGATTTCTTTTGGTAAGATTGACATTTTCACAATATTGATTCTTCCAATCCAAGAACATGGGATATCTTTCCATTTCCTTGTGTCTTCTGCAATTTCTCGCTTGAGTGTTTTAAAATTCTCATTGTAGAGCTCCTTTACTTCCTTAGTTAAGTTTATTCCAAGGTACTTTACTTATATATTTATTTTTGAGGCAATTGTGAATGGGAGAGATTCCCTGATTTCGTTCTCCGCACATTTGTTGTTAGTATATAGGAAAGCTACTGATTTCTGTGTATTTATTTTGTATCCTGCTATATTGCTAAAAGTGTTTATCAGCTCTAACAGTTTGCTGGTAGAGTTTTTAGGATCTTTTATGTATAGAATCATATCAGCTGCAAATAGTGATAACTTGATGTCTTCCTTTCCAATTTGTATCCCTTCTATGCGTGTCTTTTGCCTTATTGCTATGGCTAAGACTTCCAGTACTATATTAAATAAAAGTGGGGACAGTGGACACCCTTGTATTGCTCCTGAATTTAGTGGAAAAGCTTCGAGATTTCACCATTTAGTATTATGTTGGCTGTAGGTTTGTCATAAATAGCTTTTATTATGTTGAGATATGTTCCTTCTAGTCCTAGTTTCTGTAGTACTTTTACCATGAAAGGATGTTGGATTTTGTCAAATGCCTTTTTGGCATCTATTGAGATGATCATGTGATTTTTGTCATTCAGACCATTTATATGATGTATTACATTTATTGATTTGCATATGTTGAACCATCCCTGCACCCCTGGGATAAAGCCAACTTGGTCGGGGTGAATAATCTTTTTGATATATTCTTGTATTCTGTTTGCCAATATCTTGCTCAGAATTTTTGCATCTATGTTTATGAGGGATATTGGTCTGTAATTTTCTTTTTTTGTTCTGCCTTTGCCTGGTTTTGGTATGAGGGTGATGCTGCCTTCATAGAAGGAGCTGAGTAGAATCCTTTTCTATTTTATGGAAACGTTTAAGAAGCATTTTGTTAGTTTTTCCATGAAGGTCTGGTAAAATTCTCCAGTGAATCCACCTGGACCTGGGCTTATTTTAGTTGGGAGAGTTTTTATAACTGCTTGGATCTCTGTACTTGTTATAGGTCTATTTAAATGGTTTATCTCATCTTGATTTAATTTTTATAGGTCATGTGAATCAAGGAAATCATTCATTTCTTTCAGATTTTCAAACTTAGAGGAATATATGTTCTTCAAGTATGTCCTTGTAATTGTCTGAAATTCTTTTGTATCTATTGTAATGGTGCCTTTTACATTTCTAATTTTATTGATTTTTTTCTTTTCTCTCTTCTGGTCAAATTTATTAGGGGTTTATCAATCTTGTTTATCCTTTTTTTTTTTTTTTTTTTTTTTTTTTGGTTTTTTGAGGTAGGGTCTCACTCTAGCTCAGGCTGACCTGGAATTCACTATGGAGTCTCAGGGTGGCCTCGAACTCACAGCGATCCTCCTACCTCTGCCTCCCGAATGCTGGGATTAAAGGCGTGCACCACCACGCCCGGCTTGTTTATCCTTTCAAAGAACCAACTCTATTTTGTTGATTCTTTGTATTGTATTTTGGTTTGTATTTCATTAATTTCTGCCCTAATCTTTATGATTTCTTCTCATCTTCTGATTTTTGGTTTGCTTTGTTTTGTTTTTTTTTTCCCAAGGCCTTAAGGTGGAGTATTAAATTGTTTATTTGTGAACTCTCTAATTTCTTAATATAGGCACTTAGAGCTATAAATTTCCCTCTTTGGACTGCCTTCATTGTGTCCCAAGGGTTTTGGAATGTTGTATTATGATTATCATTTGATTCTATGAATTTATTGATTTCTTTTTTGATGTCTTCAATGACCCACTGATCATTCAATAGTGTACTGTTTATTCTCCATGAATTTATGCAAGCTCTGTAGCTTTTCTTGTTGCTGATTTGCAGTTTAATCCCATTGTGGTCAGATAGAGTACAAGGGATAATTTCAATTTTCCTATAATTGTGGAGATTTGCTTTGTGTCCTAATATATGGTCTATTTTAGAGAATGTTCCATGTGCTGCTGAGAAAAATGAACATTCTGCAGCATGTGGATAGAATGTCCTGTAGATATCTGCTAGGTCCATTTGTTCCATGACATCATTTAATTCAGATGTCTCTCTGTTTATTTTTTGCCAGGATGACCTGTCAATTGATGAGAGTGGGGTATTGAAGTCTCCCACTATAATTGCATTTGATGTTATCTGTGACCTTAAGTCTAGTAGTGTTTGTGTGATGAAACTGGGAGCCCCCATGTTAGGTGCACATATGTTTAGGATTGTAATGTCCTCCTGCTGGAGTGTTCCTTTAATCAGTATAAAATGACCTTCTTTATCTTTCTTCATTAATGTTCGTTTGAAGTCTATCCTGTCAGATATTAGGATAGCAACCCTTGCTTGTTTCCTAGGCCGATCTGCTTGAAATACCATTTTCCGTCCTTTCACCCTAAGGCAGGGTCTATCTTTTGTTGAGAGATGAGCTTCCTAGAGGCAACAAATGGCAGGATCCTGCCTTTTAATCCAGTCTGCAAGCCTGTGTCTTTTGGATGGTGCATTGAGGCCATTGATATTAAGAGTTACTATTGAAAGGTATGCATCGATTCTCGCCATTTTTCTTATTTTATAGTGTTTCCAGTTTTCCCTTTACGTGTTTGTTCTAACTGTTATTTGAGTGTGGCTTATTTTTTCCTATTTCTTCCTGTGTGTGTTTAGCTTTCTCTTCGGCATTAAGAATTCCTTCAAGTATTTTCTGTAGAGCTGGTTTAGTTGTCATAAATTCCTTTAGCCTGTTTTTGTTGTGGAATGTCTTTATTTCTCCATCAGTTTAGATAGATAGCTTTGCAGGATAAAGTAATCTTGGTTGACAGTTGTTATCTTTCAGAACTTGGAATATGTCATTCCAAGCCCTTCTGGCTTTTAAAGTTTGTGTTGAGTAATCTGCAGTTTTTCTGATGGGCTTGCCTTTGTAGGTGACTTGCTTCTTCTCTCTAACTGCTTTCAATATATTTTTTTGGTTTGTGTGTTTTGTAGTTTAATGATAACATGGCGAGGAGAGATTCTTTCCAGACTTTTTCTGTTTGGTGTTCTAAAAGCTTTTTGTATCTTTGAGTTTCTTGTATTATATTGTAGTGACTTTTGCATCCTGAATTAATTTGCTGCTTGGGTTTTCTACTTATCTGCAGTGTTTCCAGATGTGGCAATCCATCTCTATATACCCTCAGGATATGAGTTCAAGGTGCCAGGTGTAGCTCTTGTCTACCAATCAAGCCACAGAAGTAAACCTAGGTGTTGAGTTTGCTAAGGAAGTATTCTAGTGGACTGGGTGGAATAATTTACTGACAAATTCTAAACTTCAACTGAGTAACGTACACAATCAATAAAAGCCAGGACAAAGTATGCAATTGTGGGGATTAAAACAAACAGATAGTCATATAAAGCCAAAATCCCTAAGGGTGTGTGTTGTTCTACACCCTTAATCTTGCCAGCTGGGAGGTAGAGATTTCTGTTCTGAATTGGGTTCCAGGTCAACCTGGATCTGGATAAGACCCTGCCCCCAATAATAACAGAAGCAAAAAAAACAAAGGGTCTATATATAGATGAAAGCACCAAAGGCAATAAAATTCAACCCCCAAATACAGGTTATTCGAAAATGGTAAAGCCAAACAAGAATATATACACCGTAACCTGCCCTGACAAGGAGAGGAAGATTAGCTCCTGCAGGACTGTGTACCCATTGTTTGTTTGTTTGTTTGTTTGTTTTTGTCAGTCAGCCTCCTTACCTTTTGGGGTGGCTTCCAATCTCACCAATTCTGAGTGCCCGCCTTGATCCCCCTGAGTTGTGCTGTGCAGCTGTACCTCTGATCTGCTGTGCTGGCTGCGCTGCCGCTGGGGGCTGAATGCTGGAGGTTCGCGGTCCTAATGGTGGGGGATGGGAGAGTTCAGACTTCTGGAGTTGTTTGCGCTTTCAGTAGCTCTTTAGTTGACCTCAGCTGTCTTTCCTTCAGATTTCTTAACTTTGCAAGAAGGCTGATGGAGTTGAAAATCTGTTGCTTGGTCTCTGCTGCTGCTGCCATTGCCTGCTGCCTGGCGAGACTGCCCTGGTGGGCCCGCGCGCCTGAGTGGGACTCTGGCCATTTTCCTCCTTTCTGGTGGGTCTTGGTCTCTCCGGCTTCTCTGCTGTGTCTAAGAATAACCTGTACTCCTTCACTTTTCAGAAGAAGAGTGTATTTTGCAGGGGTTTTGCTTAAATCCCTCCCTAGGCTGGTTTGGCATGGCTCCTAAACTGCCATCTTACCCAGAACTCTCCAATCTCTTTATTTAATTAATACATACTCTTTGTGTTTAAAATCATGATTTGCACAGTTGGATTAATGTTGTTTATATTTACAACTGATACTAGTTGATTGCCCAATTTTCCTCTCTTTCTTTTATTTGTGTGCTTGTCATGTGCTCTTTTCTGACCTTATGATCTTCTTTGGACATTTTGTATTATTCCATTTTATCTCATCTCTTACCATGTCAATTATACTTCTCTATTAAGATTTTTTTTCATGGCTTAGTGGTTAAGGTATTTGCCTGCAAAGCCAAAGAATCCCGGTTCAATTCTCCAGGACCCATGTAAGCCAGATGCACAAGGGGGTGCATGCATCTGGAGTTAGTTTGCAGTGGCTGGAGGCCCTGATGTGCTCTCTCTCTCTTTCTCTCTCTCTCTCTCTCTGCGTCTTTCTCAGTCTCAAATAAATAAATAAAATATTTTTAAAATATTTTTTGATGATTGTCCTAAAGCTTATAATATACATTTAGAAAAACATACAGCCATATTTATAAGTAACACTATACTACTTCATACAGCAGAGTATTTATAATCCTTCACTTAATCCTATGTAACATTACTTATCTATTTTTATTCTTGTGCTGAATATTCAACAAGCCAGGGCCTAGAGCATACTAAGCTTATGGTCTACCCTTGAGCTAGAGCCTAGTTCACCTTTCATTCAAAACATTTCTGTCGAGACTCCTTGGCGATATGAGAGTTTTCAATATAGAGCTAAGGTGTTTACAGAATTCTGAGACTAAGAACAGGGTGGATACTAAAAATCAAACAAAAAATCCTAACCCCAAATACAAAATACAAATATAGTATCTGAAGTTAAGAAATCTATGAAGGGGGCTTGGAGGAATGGCTTAGTGGTTAAGGCACTGACTTGCCTGAAAAGCCAAAGTACCAGGTTCAGTTCCCCGGGATCCATGTAAGACAGATGCACAAGGGCACATGTGTCTGGAGCTTGTTTGCAGTGTCTGGAGACCCCGGAGCACCCATATTCTCTCATTCTCTCTCTCTCTCTCTCCCTCTTTCTCTCTCTCTCTGTCAAATAAATAAATAAATAAAAATAAAATATAAAAAAGCACATAATGAAGGAATGAAACAGTTGTGGCAAGCACCTGCATAGAGAGCATTGTATCCAACATTCAAGGAAGAGGTATGGAGATGACAAGTACGACAGTAGATCCATGTGGAAGTAGCGTCAGGTCTGATGTCCAAAGAAGCGCACATAGGCAGTATATATGGAGGTTGTTGCAGCAGAGACAGCACCAGAGGTGTGCAGGAGGGGGTGGAAGTGACACAAATGGCAATGTGTCCAGCAACCAAAGAGCCAAGGGCAGGGACATGGACATAATAGCCTACTGAACTGTCAAGAACTTCGCATGGAAACTCTGCCTCATGTGATACAAGAACATGAAGCAATTAACTTTATATAAAAATAAAAGTTCTATGTAGCTCATGGTTGTAGGGGTAGAAGTCTAAATAGGAGGCTCCACAGTTGTGGGCCTCTGGGGAGGGAAGCTGATGACAATGGAGGGAATGCATGTAGAGAGAGTGTGGTTGCATGTTTAGCCACAAATCGGTGACTGCAGGGAAGCAGACTCTTTCAAGCGTATAGTGACCTAAGGACCTCTCGTGAGGTGCTTCCCCATAGAGATCCATAATCCTGTCCAATATAGTCCTGTCTCCTAGGAGCCAAACTCCAAGGTTAGCTTTTACATATGGACCTGTAAGGGGCAGGCAACAGCCAACTGCAGCCTCAACAGTGATGACTTGCCTGGGAATGAAAGACAGCGGTGGTGATAAGTTGTATACAAGTACATGGTAATTTTAGGAAATGGATCATATAAAGGAGAATTATTTTTAAGTATCCATATTAAAAGCAAGAGAGACCAGATTTCTCCCAGTGAAAGGTAGTATTTGGAAATATGGAAAAGGGAAAAGAAAAATGAATCCTGAATCACTAGATTAGAATTGAATGCCATTATAGACTTTCTATAGATATACAGATGATGGATAAAGATAATTATGGATGCATACTATATTATACATGTATGAACATATACACAACTACATGTAGTTATTTCAAAATTCTGTCCTGTGCTTCTATAGTTGTCAAGGTCTTGGAAAAAAATAGGAAAAGCCTGAGGAAGTGTTACAAACTAGAACAAGATACAGAGAAAGGATGACAAAATATGACATGATTTTGGACTGCATCATTAATCAAAAAGAAATATTGTCAGGCCCATTGACAAAATGCGGGGAAGGGCTAATCGTGGACTATGGTGTGGATACTAGTGTGTATCAGTGTTTAGGATCAGATTTGATAGGCTTGTTGATGAGTATGGGGAGAGTATCTTTGTGTTGCAGAAATATTATGAGTGGGCTGGAGAGATGGCTTAGCGGTTAAGCGCTTGCCTGTGAAGCCTGAGGACCCCAGTTCAAGGCTCAATTCCCCAGGACCCACGTTAGCCAGATGCACAAGGGGGCGCATGCATCTGGAGTTCATTTGCAGTGGCTGGAGGCCCTGGCGTGCCCATTCTCTCTCTTTCTCCCTCTTCCTCTCTCTGTCTGTCACTCTCAAATAAATAATAATAAACTAAAATTTTAAAAAAGTGTTAAAAAAAGAAATATTATGAGTGATAATGCATAAGGCCTATAGTTTGTTCACAGAAAATATTATGATGCTGGGTATGATAGCCTACACCTATTATTCCAACCCTGAATAGGTAGAAACAGGGTGATCGGGAGTTCAACACCAGCGTCAGCTACATAGAAAGTTGGAAGCCAGCCTGGTTACATAAAACCATGTCTCAGAAATAAAATGATCATATACTTGAGTATAATGCATGTATGTCTATCCATATCTCAATCTAATGATGTATAGAGATAATGATGGAGAAAATATGGAAATATTGACCAGGGAATCTGGATGAGAAGAATGCGTGTTCACTCTACTGTTCTAGAAAACTTTCTGTAAATTCAAATTTCTTTCAAGGTAGATCATTTCAAAATTAAACTTACAACCTCACTGTATGAGTGCAGCAGTAGGTTGGACACTACTGAATTCAAGACTATGAACTAAAACATATCTATAAAAACAAACACAGTCAGGGGCTGGAGACATAGTTTAGTGGTTAAGCCATTTGCCTGCAAAGCCAAAGGACCAGATGCACAATGTGGTGCATGTGTCTGGAGTTCATTTGCAGTGGCTGGAGGCCTGGGTGTGCCCATTCTTCTCTCTCTCTCTCTCTCTCTCTCTCTCTCTCCCCCTCTCCTCAAGCAAATAAATAAACAAACATAGTGTGACAAATTAAAGAATGGGGAAAACCTAGAAGCAAATGAAAGGGCCATATAGGACATGCATAAAAGATCTAACGTGTGACGTAGAGCTTAAGAGGACAAGGAGAAAGAAAGCAGACTGGAGCGCTATGCAAAGGGATAATAGCTGAGTAACAGGACAAAGATAAAACGCATTTAACTCGCTCACTAGGAAGTCCAGTGATCGCCAGCAGGATAAGCACAGAGACAGCCCCAACTAGGGGCTGCAAAATGAAACGCTACGTCTAAAATGAGAGGGTCTCAAAACTGTCAAAGAAAAGACATGTTACCCAAAAAGGAGGCAACACAAAGGCTGTCAGAACGACCTTCAAAGGTTAAATAAAGCCATTTTGAAATAAACCAACAACAGCAAAGGGAAAGGGATAAAATAAATAGAAAAGCAAACTTGAGACATTTCTTGCCAAAGAGACCTACACACTGGAATGCTGAGGGGATTTCAATTTCCACATGAAAACACGGGAGTTTAGAAACATGGAAATTAAGGTAAGATGAACACTGGGTGGATAAATATGGGGTTTGCCATTAAATATGTCCTCAGAACAGTAACATAGTATGGAACTGATTTTAATGCAGAACTGGGCCTGGGGAGATTGCCCCACCAAACTGAGGACCTGAACTAACTGATGTAAGATGCCAGGTGGGAAAGCATAAACCTGTAATCCCAGGGCTGGGGAGGTAGAGACAGGAAGATCTCTGGAGCTCACTGGCAAGCAGGTGTAGCCAAAATGCTGAGTTCTAGTTTCCGTGTAAGATCCTGTCTCCAAAAATAAGGTGTGGCTGGAGAGATTGCTCAGTGGTTAAGGTGCTTGCCTGCAAAGACCCAGGTTCAATTCTCCAGTATCCATGTAAACCCAGATGCACAAAATTGTATGCAGCAGCTTGAGGCCTCGGTGCCTCTCTGTGTCCCTCTGTCTCTCTCCTTGCAAATACATAAATACAAATATAAGGTGAAGACCCAACATCAACCTCTGGCTTCGTATGTACATGAGCGCCTGCACACACATGCACCCACAAACATACAAGCATCATACATATGTGCACATCACACATACACTCACATATACATGTCTATATAAGCATACACATGTGTCTAGAACTAATGCATAGAGGTCATAACATAAAAGAGCAGAAAGGGAAAAGAAGCTGCAGGTGATGAATCAAATCTCACCTAAAAGTAGAAAGTGACTTGGATGAGTTCTAGGTCTCAAGTAGAACAGACTCCTTAGAGATTCTCTCCTTGCTTCTCCGCTGGGATTGTCTATGGCACAGATTCATGAGAGGTGCAAAGGGCTTGATGTGATTAAAATGCCAGGGTGGGGGCTGCAGAAATTGCTCAGTGGTTAAAGACTTGCTTGCAAAGCCTGACAGCCTGAGTTCAATTCCCCAGTATCCACGTAAAGCCAGATGCACCAAGTCCCCCATGTGTGTAGAGTTTGTTTGCTGTGGCAGGAGGTTGTAGTATGTCATCTCTCTCTCTCTTTATCTCTCTCTCTCTTAAATAAATAAATAAATAATATTTTTAAGTACCAGCGTGTGGCACCAGAGAGTCACCAAGCCCAAACCAACTAAGCCATAACAAAATAGGAACCCCACCAACCAGTGCAGGAACTCATGCCAAGTAATCATCTCACTTAGTGAACCGTCTTCCTTGATCTCTACCTACTTTCATTGTTCCATGAGTCACCACGGTTCCACTGGCCATCACAGACGGCCATGTGCTTCGACACCAGTGGTCCTCAGGTGAGACCAACTTAGGGAGCTACAGTTTGGGGGATGTTAGTGGATGTGGAAGAAATGCTCTAGAACCATGGGAACACAACTTCAGTGCAGGCCAATATCAATGTGCAGATGCATGGGAAGGGCATTAGAAAGAAACCTGGGTGGTTCTCTTGGAACACGAACCACTTAACAAGAACCAGAAATTTCCTCATAGACAGTTGCAGCAAACAGATTGTGGTCATACAATAAAGCACACACTGGAGTGTATACACGAGCGTCTCTCTTCCTTACAAGTCGCCATATATCTTTATAGCATCACCTTCAAGGTTAACGAATTTCACTTCTTTTATTGTGGTGCAACTCTTTGGAGAGATGGTTTTAAAGACACCATTGTCTATACTCTTAAAATGTTAGGGCATCTATGTAGTTGGAAAATGGAATTCGAAGGAGTAAAATCCAAATGGTAGTAATTTTTTTAATGAATTATTAACTGGCTAGAGCTTTTATCGATGTAAAAGAATCATGAATTTTGCTCAGCATTTCCTTTTAAAGAGGTTATAAAGCTATGCTGTAAAAGAAGTCACAACATCCTGCTGGAACAATGGATGATAAAGTCCAGGCAAATAGCTATTGGCGCAAACTTGTCTTTCTCCTTATAGGAAAGGAAAGCTTCAAGTGTAATTCTGTGGACAAGTACTTTTATAGAGTGAAGGCACAGTGTATAGTAAGGTCCACATTTGGCTGAGAAACAGGCTACTGGAACTAGGCCCAGTTTACTATTTACTAATACACACAGTTACACAGCTCAGTTTGGGCAGCTTCTCAGTGCCTTCATCCCCCAGTTTCTTTACCCAGTGATGCTTCTGAGCTTGGCGAACTCTAAAGTATAACAGCTGGGGCTGGAGAGGTGGCTTAGTGGTTAAGGCATTTGCCTACAAAGCCAAAGGATCCCGGTTTGATTCTCCACGACCCATGTAAACCAGATGCACAAGGGGCACATGCACCTGGAGTTCGTTTACAGTGGCTGGAGGCCCTGGTGTGCCCATTCTCTCTCTCCCTCTCCTCTGCATCTTTCTCCCTCTCTCAAGTAA
Organism: Dipus sagitta; assembly: GCA_036346955.1. Classification (NCBI taxonomy): domain Eukaryota; kingdom Metazoa; phylum Chordata; class Mammalia; order Rodentia; family Dipodidae; genus Dipus; species Dipus sagitta. The sequence continues at coordinate 118,028,417 of CM070778.1, read as the reverse complement.
ATAAATAAATAAAAATTAAAAGAAATAAAAATAAAGTATAACAGCTGTAAGACTGTCATAGCTGTTGAATATAGTTGAAACATTTGACACAATAAAAAAAGGATAAACACACACACACACACACACACACACCTCCAGATAACCACATCACAGGAAGTTGATAAATAACGTTAGAGAATAGAGGAACCCAAAGAAAATATAAATCAGGATTTCAAATCTAAAAATTAAAAATAAATGCCAGGCATGGTGGCTCATGCGGGTAATTCCAGCACTTATGAGTCTGAAGTAGTAGGATTGGCATGAGTTCAGGGCCAGCCTGGGGTACTCAGTGAGACTCTGTCTTAGAAAATGGAGAGGGTCAATCTGGTTCTCCAGGTGGGTTTTACCCTACTTCTGCCTTTTCATGCTAGGAACTCTCTGTATTCTCTCTTCTTTCCTCCTCTCAAGTGTGTTAAATTCTGCCTAAAATTGAATAAAAATCTCTCTAATAGACAATTCATTAAAATAATCTAATAAAACCTTAAAAAATAAAGGTAGGGAAGATGCTGGGGAGATCCCTCAGATGTGAAGGGCACTTGCTTGCAAAGCCTGCTGGATGAGTTCAATTACCCAGCGCTCACCTAAAGCTGGGTGCGCAGTGGCACATGCATCTGTGCTCCTCATGATTGAAGTTGTCCTCTGACCTCAGCATGAGTGCCATGCGTGCTACAAATGCTCCCTGCCCCATCCTACCCCACATAAATAAAACATAAATAAAAAGTTTTAAGAAGAGAGAGGAGAATGCAGGGCTGAGGAAGAGAACAATGACAGAAGGAAAGAGAAAGAAAAGCAAGTAGGTAGAAAGAAGTGAGGGATGTATTACAGTTTAAGTGATTTGAAATTTTAATTTAAATAATAACCACTTTTTAAAATTTGGTTTTCTCAAATTAAAGTGTTTTTTATGACTCTTCTTGAGACAAAAAGAGAAAGTTTGTTGTGGTCTGAATATTTATGTCCTTCCAAAAGTTTTATGTGAAAACTCACTGCTAATGTGCTGGCACTAGGCAGCAGAGCATTTAAGAGGTGAATGGGTCATAAGGATGGTGCCCCACTGAGTGGGATGAGTGTTCTAAGAGAAGACCAAGAAAGACCCTTCATCCATTCCATGGAACAAGGCACAATAAGGTGCTATCTATGAACCAGAGAATGGGTTGCTACCTTCATCTCGGACTTCTCAGCCTCCAGCCATAGGCAATAATGTTCTATTGTTTCTGACCTGCTCTGTGATGGCAACCTGAGCAGACGTGGAGAAACATGTGGATACCTGGGCCTGCTTTGAGCTAGGGATTATGTCCAGTGGGAGAGTGCTGGCCAAGGATACACAAGGACCTGGGTTCAATCCCCCGTGCCTCATAAAAACTAGGGGCAGGTTTTTTTTTTTTCCATATGATATATACAAAACACTCAAATATCTGTGTTACTCAGAAGACATTTTGAGTGGTATGATAACCCTGCGATCAAATAAACTGAGAAGGTAGCAAGGGAGACAAAACACAGCGTACCTAGTTTCTCCTGTCACAAACATCCTTTCTTTTTTTTTCTTTTTAAGATTTATTTTTATTTATTTATTTATTAGAGACAGAGAGAGAGAATGGGTGCACCAGGGCCTCTAGTCACTGCAAACAAACTCCAGACGCATGCACCACCATGTACATCTGGCTTACGTGAGACCTGGAGAATTGAACCTGGGTCCTTAGGCTTTGAAGGCCTGCGCCTTAACTGCTAAACCATCTCTCCAGCCCCACCCTTTCTTTTTAAGGCCCATTTCTAACAACAAACGAGCTGAAACTGACACATTATAATCCAAGTTCATGTTTTATTTTGATATCCTTAGTTATTACCCAAAGACTTCTTTCTATTTCTGGTCAAATTCATGGTATGACTTTTAATTTAGTCTTCACTCTTGATTTGAGTCACTGTAATTCCTAGTTCCCCACAGCTGGGCCTTCTGACTTCCCATATATAAGAACAGGTCCACCCCAGAGTCAGGCTGTATTTAAGCCGCTGGGCTCCTGCAGGCAGAGGCCTTGGTATCCAGTCCCACATTTGCTAGGCTGACCCCGCACCAGAGGCTCCTGCTGAGCTAACAGAGCTGCCTCCAAGTGCAGCCTTTCTTGGCACTGTGTCCAGAAACTGCTCCTGAGTCTGAGGCCTGTTTGCTTTTCATTTGCTTCACGATGAAAGTCTCCTACTGACTTTTGACTTTTATGTTCACAACCAGCTTTTTTTATGCTTCAGAAGTACCAGGGTCTTAAAAGGTGGTCTTGTCCCTACTCACAGACTTGTATGCCTCTCCGACTCTCAGTATGGCCTTATGTTTCAACCCAATTAAAGATCTCTGTTAAATAACCTAACTGAGCTCCCCTCAGAAAACAAGGAGTTTGATTTTCTTCCAGGAAAATCCCCTGGTGCCCATCAGAATCTGTCCCTGAAATTCATTCCTACAGTCAAAACCATGTTTCCCTATGGACACCTGGGCCTCCTGTTGGGACCCACGCACACACCGTGATGCCGGTGGTGTTCTTTTTTGCACCATGCGTTGCTATTCTTAGCTGACTCTTCTGAAACACATGCTTAGGAACCCCCAGATGAAGGAACCATCATGGCTTTTGACACATAAGATACATTCAGTGAATTCTGTCTGAGTAAGTACACTTGAGACTAAGCCCAGGGGATAAACCTTTGAGCCTGGGCCGGCTCTGTTAGTGGGCAATGTGGGCTCTGCTTCCCAGGCCTAGCTCCACCTAACCTGCCCCGTCTTACTGCGGGTCGTGGCCAGCCTTCACACCCACTAGTCTCCACCTGAACCACTCATTAGAAAGGAGAAGCCTGGTTTTCGTCAGAACGGAAGAAAGTTTACCACTGTTTTGGGACTGTTTTCTGATTTTATCTAAATCTGTGTTAGGTTCCACATTGTATTTTGTGATGGCTATGCCTGTTGAAGCTTATACATGTGACTGTTAGATTTGGTCAATGTAAAGGATTTGTTCAGCTCTTTTATTTATTTATTTATTTTTATTGAGTAGAAACTTTGTATGGATAACATCATATGTTGGCACTACCATTTCCCTCCTTCCTGTCCCCACTCCACTGAGGGTCCTCCTTAGTGGGATTACTGGTATTCACCATGGAGTTGTGGGTTTTGAGTTGTGAGGGCAGCAGTCAGTCATTGTGGGGCAGAGGAGGCAATGCCTCTGGCTATTCCCTCCCACCATGTTGCTTTTACATTCTTTCTGTCCCCCCTTCTGCAAATCTCCCTGAGCTTTTGGGGGTATGCTTTAAGTCTACTTTCGTGCTGAGCTCTCAGCAGCTTCTGGATTTCTGCTTTGGTGCGTTTTGAGCATCCTCAGGGTCTGTCTCCATCACCCTGGCCCAGGTCCTCAGGCTCGCCGTGGAAGCAGCGCTCTTGTTCATCTCGCTGGTTCCTCTCCGCGGTTTTGCCTGGGCCCTAGCTCTGTGCAGGGGGTAGTGTTAGATTTGGGTTGTCCTCAGTTCTCACTACTTTCATTTTCAGCCCTTTTTAATCTGTATTATAATACAGATTTTAAAACCAAATACAAATATCTGGAAAAATAATTAGCTATATAAATTTGAATTTTTATGATTTAGGCATCTTTGTAGAAAGATTTGTTTTTAATTTTAAATAGCTGACCCTACTTGTGATCGGTCATAACTATAATTGCAGAATTTGGGAAACTGAGATAGGAAGCTTACTGTTAATTCAAGACTAGCCTGGGCCATGTAGTAAATTCCATACTAAGCCATACTAAGCTATAGAATAAGAACCTATAACAAAAAAGAAAGAAAGAGAGAGAGAAAAAAAAAAACACTAACCAGACAAACAAAAATCTGAACAATTTTGCTTTACCCAATTACCAAAATGATATCGGCAGTTAGCCTACATGTTTATAAAAGTTCATATGACAATTTCATAGACTGGACTATGTTCATAAACATTCTCTAGAAGGCATTTTTTCTTGTCTTTCGCTCCTTTTTGTAAAAATTGACTTTATTATTCTCTTACACTTATTGTTTAACTTTATTACTGCCACCTTCCAAATGAACTCATCTACAGTCTAGAAAGGCTAAACTTAGTTACAGGATTAAATGATAACCAAAGGATTTTTGTGTGGATTCACAATTAATGTTATTAGTGAATTCCTCATTACACAAGTTTTTGCTCTCCCTCTAGCTCTGATGCCTATGGTCTATATCATGAAAGTGAATGTGATTCCTCATTGTTCTTAAATTTGTTCCTTTTATCATGTCACAAAAGGGTAAGAGGTGGAATAATAAAAAGCAGGGCTTCAGGCTAGAGAGATGGCTTAGCGGGTAAGGTGCTTGTCTGCAAAGCCAAAGGACCCAGGTTCAATTCCCCAGGACCCACATTAGCCACATGCACATGGGGGCGACACACGTCTGAAGTTATTTTGCAGTGGCTGGAGGCCCTGGTGTGCACATTCTCTCTCTCTGCCTCTCTCAAGTAAATAAAGAAAGAAGGAAAGCATCGAGTCAGACTGTGTTTTGCTCTACTCTTGCCCTGCCATAGAAGACGCATGTTTCTGTTAATGGTTACTGGGAGAGGGAAGTCATGTCTTTCAGTGGTGTAGCCCAGGCTTCAGCAAATATCCTGCCACCCAGGATCATGCAAGCAATCCTAATTTAAATATCTGGGTCAAAAATAAAAGTAAAATAATAAGCTAGGCATGGAAGTGGGATGGGGATCTAATAAGAAAAAGGATTTTCGTGGGAGAAGCAAGAGGAAGAAAAAGTGTAAGTAGGGGAATCAAAGTGCGTTGTATACATGCATGAAATTGTCAAAAAAAAACTTTAAAAATCATGTTCCTGAATCAGAATCGTGGGCTATTTACTGGGAAGCATGGAGGAAGTGAGACTAAAATAGAAGTGATTTGGGGTGATGGACTTGTTCAGGTGAGGTAAAGTGACATAGTGGACCATATCCCTTCTTTAAAATTCACAGAGCTTCTGAGGCTGAAATTTCAAACAGAGTTCAGTAGCAGTGAACCCTTGATGGCTTCTGCTCTTCCAGAAAATATCCATGCACCACCATAAAAATTGAGTGTGGGGGCTGGACAGATGGCTTAGCGGTTAAGCACTTGCCTGTGAAGCCTAAGGACCCTGGTTCGAGGCTTGATTCCCCAGGACCCACATTAGGCAGATGCACAAGGGGGCGCATGCATCTGGAGTTCCTTTGCAGAGGCTGGAAGCCCTGGCGTGCCCATTCTCTTTCTCTCTCTCTGTCTGTCACTGTCAAATAAATAAATGAAAATAAACAAAAAAAATTTTAAAAAACTGAGTGTGTTTGAGAATGTCCTTCCTTTATTTCTACAGAGTGTGGGACACAACAGGCTTGATTACAGATATTTCATATTTGTGTGTGTTATTCTTACATACAAGTTGCATGAAAATTGGATTTAAATTGAAGAAAATCTATCTCTGATTGCAGTAATATAAAGCATTCAACAAACCCAGGAAGCAGACCTTGCTGTCTAACACTGTTCTCAAATATAAACATCACTGCACCTTGGAGAAGTGGCTAATTCGAGTTCTGGGGCAGGAAATACACAAGGCAAGCCTGGGGCATTTTGTGGAGGTCACAAAATAAGGAAGTGCACAAGAAAACACAATGATGATTGAAGCATGTCAAAGGGACACAGGAGCCAGCACAAAGTCCTCAGAATTGACAAACTTGGAACAATTTTAGCAAGAAAATAAATAGTGTATCATTAGGTTTTAGCCCAAAGTATAAGAAAATTCCTTGAGTTCCTATTCTCACAAATAAGTGATTAAATAAATAGCTAAGCATTACAGAAAACTTCTCATAGAGGTGAAAAATGATTTTCTCTCCTTAAGGAGGAGCTGAACATTGTGGCTTCCTGCCCAAAGGGATCTATGTGGAAGGAAGGGGAAAGAGTCACTTCACAGTGGAGACACTGTTGTCACCTCATGAAGCAGCTTCACATTGTGACTTCATGTTGACAGAAGGTACCTTTGATATGACATATGACATGACGGAAAATGGCACTCCACGTCTCTGAGCTTCCTCTTCAAACTCATAACCTCAGTCTATTCTGAAAAAAAAAGTCATACATGTCCACACTGAGTGAGGAGGTTCTGCAAAATGCCTGACCAGCAGTCCTCCAAACGTCAAGGTCATCTAATCCAGGAAGATCTGAGAAGCTGCCATTGTCTAGAAGTGTGTGAGAAAATAGAATGGCTTCAAAGGTACCCAAGAGGAGATTTTGGACAAGGACACTGGAATACAGTGTGATTTTTAATTCAGAATAATGTATTAATCTGTCATCAGCGGTGACCCACATACCATACTAGCATAAGGTGATGTTTGATCATTAAATTAGCCATTCATAATTATTGCAAGTATATAATGACACAATAGAAAGCACATAAAATTATAAGATAAATACAATCATATAATTTAACTATGAAATGCATTTAAAAACCTAATTATATTTAAAAGAGCAGAAAAGTTGAGGGATTTTACTAACCAAAATGATAGCATTGTTTTTTTCTTTAATAGGAGTATTTTTGCAATTCAGCTTTTCTATAATTTTAGTGAAGTTTATCTTGAGCCTGTGCTGCAGTTTGGATCGTAAATGTCTTCCAAAGGCCATGTGGTGGAGTCCTCCGCTGGGACCCTGTGGGAACTGGAAGGAGCTGTAAGAGGCGAGACCTAGAAGATGTTTTCAGGTTCCTGAGATGCTGTTTTCTTCCTTCTGCTCTGCATCGTGGGCATAAGGCAGTTTGCTACCAGCAACATGCTCCTGCTGAGCAACGTTACTCTGCGCTGCCAGAGGCCCAAAAGGCATGGGATTGCCTGATCATGATCTGAAATCTCCAAAACTATGAGCCAAATAAACATTTTCTCTGTATGGTTCATAATCTGGATTTGTTATAGTAATGGAAAGATGGCCAACATACCTTGATTTACTTTTTAATGCTGAGAAGAGTAAGTATTATTTAAAAATTTAGTCCATGCTTAGAACTCAGCCAATGTGAATGTAAAGTTAATGGGCATAAAGTTTTTTTTTTTTTTTTTTAATAGTTAGGCCAGTGCATTCCACTATGAGAAGGCTCTGTGCTCTGTTTTAGAGTCTGGAGAGTTGTGACTCTATGCTAGTATGTAATGGCTTGCAGAACCACTAGTGTGTTAAACGTAATTCTTGAAATCTGGAAAGTTGAGTTCTAAATTAAAGTTACTTATGTCTTCTCTTGTGTCTCCACCAAGTCCCTTCGTGTTTTAGGGATTGTAGTTTCTTTTTAGGGATTGTCTACCATTAGGCATTCCGGGAACATGACGATGCTGGCAGTGTTGCACCCTGGCCAAGAGTGCTGTGCAAGCGTCCCCTTCAGATTGTCAAGGTCCCCTGCTCTCCTGAGCCTCATATGAGCAGCAGATCAGCACTCATCAGATGGAGCAGGGGATGCACAGGCAGGATGGGTGATGATAAGCTGATCTGCAGACCACATGGGTGGGGCAGTTTTTAGAGCCAAAGATGTATCCTGGCATTGATATGGGCTTGCTCAACACTCCAGAGGGGGACCTGTTGGGCCGGATGCCTTGGGTTCAAGGATAGCTCTTTCTAAGGCGAAAGACTGAAACTCACGTGACTGCATTGTCATATAACAAAAGAATGACATGTGAGCTGGGGAGATGGCTTAGAAGTTAAAGGCACTCGCTTGCAAAGCCTGATGACCTGGGTTTAATTCCCCAGTAACCATGTAAAGCCAGATGTACAAAGTGGTAAGTGCATGCATCTGGAGTTCTTTTGCAGTGGCAAGAGGCCCTAGGGTATCCTTGTCCCCCTCTCTTCTGACTCTCTCTCTCTCAAATAATTTTTGTGTTTTTTTTTTCAAGGTAGGGTCTCACTGTAGCCCATGCTGAATGGAGAACTCAGTCTGTAGTCCCAGGCTGCCTCTGTACTCACAACAACCTTCCTACCTTAGCCTCCTAAGTGCCTGGCCTTAAAAATATTTCTTTTAAAAAATATTACATGTGGGCTGGAGAAGTGACTTAGTGGTCAAGGTGCTTGTCTGCAAAGCCTAAGAACTGTTCTAATCTCCAGGTCCCACAAAGCCAGACTCAGTGATGCAAGCACGCAATGTTGCTCATGTGCACAAGGGGGCACGTGCATCTGGAGTTCATTCATAGTGCTTGAGGCCCTGGCATGCCCGTTCTCTCTCTCTCCCTCTTTCTCTCTCTCCCTGTCTCTCTCAAAACAAACAAACAAATAAATAGATGGCATGTGACATGCCATGTGTAGGGAAACCCAGAGGAACCTCTCATTAGCACACTCTTGTCCCCCTTACAAGTCTATTGGAGACATTATTTGCAAACCAAAGCATTGTGGTCCACACCTATCATTGCAGCACTTGGGAGTCTAAAACAGGATCAGCACAAATGTGAGGCCAGCCTGGGCTACAGAGTGAGGCCTTATCTCAAATGAAATGAGAAAGCACCACCATGTGTTAAACTGAAAGGGAATTACTAGAACTACCCTGGTGCCTGTAAGTTTTTCATCCATGGCTAGTCTAAATTAACTCCATCCCAGTTGGCTTACGCATAAAAGAGATTCATTGACTCCAACCTGATTGGAAAGAGGATAGAGGGATTCCTTCATCCATATTTTTAAAATGAAGGTAGTTCATGAAAAATACTTAGATTGTGAAAAAGATCTGAAAGTATGCAAATGTACACAATATTTTCATTAAAAGTGATTCAAAGTTTTCTGTCTTTATCTGTTTATCAGTCATGGAAGTGGGAACTCTGAGTATATTTCTGTTTCCACAAAGGCCTGGGATTTGGAAGTAGCTTCGTGATGTGGGCCGCTCTTCAAGGAGTATAATTCCAGCCACATATGCTAATTATACTGATTTTCACTCCTGTGTTGAAGAAGACATGAAATGAGGGGCTGGAGAGATTGCTCAGTGGTTAAGGTGCTTGCGTGCAAAGCCTAAGGAGCCCAGTTTGATTCCCCAGTACCCACGTAAAGACACATGCACAACATGCACAAGGTGATGCAGGCATCTGGAGTTCGTTCACTCTCTCTCCCCCTCTTCTTTTCTCTCTCATAAATAAATAAATTCATAAATAAATGGTTAAAGATAGCGAGTAATTCTGAGAACTCATTTTGCCAAGTGAAATGTCCCGTGTGATAGACATTTCTTCAAAACTGTGATTGAGTCTCCCCACAGAGAAGTTACAGTGGAATGTATCTGTGACCACCCCACCTCAATCCCATTTCACTGTGCAAGAGAGACTAGAGCTGCTTTCTTGGGTTGCCACCTTTGCTGAAAGCATTGCGCTTCAGTCAGGGTTCATGCTTGTACTTCTGTGAACCATTTACCTACAAGTCACCAGGGTATCAGGTAGCTCACTCCCTGGTTCTTTCAACTTCAGGTCCTGTCGCCATGGCCCAAGTCTAGTTAGCCTCATGTTCTGCCTTGTGACTACGTATGAGCCGTTCAGTGGCAGTCCCAGAACTATCTCCCATGGCAGGATAACACCCTTCCCTGTGCCTACTGGCCTCTTCTGATCTGAGTATTAGTTCCATAGGTTATAAAATATTAAGTGGCGTTTCAACTAGTAAAACTGAAAGACAGCATCTTTTTCTTTTTCTTTATTTTTTTCAATTTCTATATATAAATATTTTTACATAGGTTATAATTTTACTTATTTCAAATCTAATCACATGATGAATAAAACAAGCTACACATGTCTTTTTGGATCCTTCTACTTCATTCTGTATCCTCAGACTATTATTTTATGATTGAGCCAAAAGTGGTAGAATATATGTTGTTTTATCAGTAAAGTGTTAAACTATTTTCTAGTGAAAGTAAAACTCCATAGAGAGATGCCTGATTTCAGGGCTGGGACAAAAAAAAAAATTACAAGTTAAACCTGTAATATTTGGCGAAAATAAAGAAGTACTTAAAAGGAGACAGAACTATGCCACCAGACAACTGGAACCAATTTGAAGAATGGCTAGTGGTGAGTTGCGGAACAATAAATGAATAATGATTATACTAGATTAAAATGAATTGCACAAAACAAGAAGCCACAATCCCATATTAATATAAATAGACAAATGAAAAAATAAATGGGTAAAATGAAAAGCTATTTCTCAAAGCAGACTGCCAGCTAAGAAATACAGAAGGAAGAGTGAAAACAGGAAAGCACCATTTGGCACACAATGCAGTAATGATTGTTCTAGAAAAGAATCATGAGTTGATGCTGATGGATGCCCTGGCTAATTACAACAGGGTTATGGTAACTTTATAGTGCAGAGTCCACATTAAGCAAGGGATTAAAGTTGTGACGCCTGTCAGTATCATGTGTCTCCCTTGTGTGGTATCCTTACCCTAATTAAGTCATGAGAATATGTCAGATAGCCATGCATTTAGAAACATTTCTAAAATGCAACTGACCAGTATTCCTTAAAAGTGACATGGACACAAGACAAAGAGAGACTGTGGAAACTTTCCAATATAAAACAGACTCAAGACATGACAATTAAATGTAATGTGATAAAATGATAAGCCAGGGACAATTAGGAAAAATGTAAGTGTTGATAATTACTGAATCAACATTATATTCCTGACTGATTATTTGGTCTTTAGAAGATGTTACTTTTGGGGAATCAAGTGAAAGTATATACAGATGCTTTATTCCACAAACCCAAACTGATCTCAAATGTCAAGTTAAAATAAACATGTTAAATGAGTAGAAAAAATAATTTTACATTTCCCTTAGAATTGGGAGTAATTTCAATAACAATGCTCTTGTCAGTAAACCCATTTGCTAGAGGAAAAAAACAGACTAAGAAAGTTGAAGTCATTTGCTGTAAGATCAGAGTTAATAAATCATGACTTTAGGGCTGCTAAATCTGGTGTGTGCATGTGTGTGTGTGTGTGTGTGTACATGTGTGTGTGCATGCGTGTATATGTGTACACATACGTCTGGAACAAGAGGACAAACTTTTGCCATTTGTCATATAAATATATATATATATTTGAAAGGGAGAAGGAGAGAAAGAGAGAAAGAGAACGGGTGCACCAGGGCCTTTAGCCACTGCAAACAAACTCCAGACACATCACTCCAGCCCCAGATATATATAAAATTTATGGAAAAGAGAGAAAGAGAGAATTGGTACACCAAGAACTTAGCCACTGCAAACGAACTCTGGACACATGTGCCACCTGTGCGCATGCATCATGTGCATCTGGCTTATGGGGTTTCTGGCGGAGTCAAACCTTGCTCCTTAGGCTTCACAGGCAAGCATCTTAACTATGAAGCCATCTCTCCAGCTCTGTCCACCTTTTTTTGAGACAGTGTCTCTCATTAGCAGGCATCTTGACAAGTAGGCTAGACTGGCAGACTAATAAGATCTAGGTCTCCTTGGATTAAAGCACACACCACCACAACTGGATTTTTACATGGGTACTGAGAATAAACCTCAGCTCATCATGCTTGCAAGGCAAGCATTTTACCAATCGACTATTTCCCTACCCCAAATCAAATATGTATTTTATTATGATTCCATTTTATCTGCGCTAGACTTTTTCTCCTCTTCTTAAAAAGAAGTGACTTTAAGGATTATATAGTATGCATTCTTAGCTGCTCACAGTATACTTTAAATTAGCATTATCCCATTTCCTTCATAATATAAGAGTCTTATAAAAACAGTGCATGCAGACTGAATAGGTGGCTCAGCAGTTACAGTGCTAGACTGCAAAGCCTAATGACCCAGGTTTGATTTCCCAGTACCCAATGTAAAGCCAGATGCACAAAGAGGTGCATTCATCTGGAGTTCATTTACAATGACTGGAGGCCCTCGTGTGCCCATTCTCTCTGTCTGTCTGTCTCTCTTCTCTCTATATCTCTCTGCTTGCAAATAAATATATAAGATATTTTTTAAATGTATTCATCTCTTTTTCCCTGTAAGAGTAGATAATGTATTCTCACTCCCCCCAAAATGGTATGTTAAGTAATATATATTTATTAGATTTGTTTCGATTTTCCACAAAGTATAAGCATTTTGGAACATCATATTGAAGAATGATAGAAGAAATCTAGTTTCTCTAAAGCATTTTCAGTTGGAAATTGAGGCCCACAGAAGGCCAGGAGATGCCACCCCACATGCCACCTCACCCTGGCACATGAATGGAGCTCTTGGCAGGAATGGAACTCTTGTCTGATCAAGACTGATCTGCAGTGCCCCCTGCTGTCCCTAGTCTAGCACACTACCTAGATAGATAGCCCAGGTGGGCTGGCCCTAGGGTCTGCCCTCCAAATCTACAAACCAATTGGGTCTTTCCCTTGCATACCTGAATCTGCCAAAAGGATACATTTTCTTTTCTTTCCTTCTTCTTTCTGGTTTTTTGAGGTAGGGTCTCACTCTAGCCCAGGTTGACTTGGAATTCACTATGGAGTCTCAGGGTGGCCTCAAACTCACGGCGATCCTCCTACTTCTGCCTCCCAAGTGCTGGGATTAAAGGCGTGTGCCACGACGCCCAGCTTAGGATACATTTTCTATACTATAAAGGCTATGGCCTTCTTCCTGTCTGCTCTCTCTGGATTTCCGCTCATTCCTGCTAGATACACATAAATAGCTTCCCTTTTCTCCCAGACTTGCTGGGGGCAGGGGGTAGGGGTGGGACAGAATACTGCTTCTTGGTCTGGGTAGTTTTTCTACTTGCCTCTGCTTTACAGTTTGGGGTAACTTGTCACCTTAATTACATGTATGATTTTCCTCTGGTCTCTGACTCCAGCACGTGTGTGTTTTCCTTATACTCTAGATCTACCGCATGGGTGCTTTCTCTATCTCTAGGCCTGTTACCTGTGTAATTACTCTAAACTCCTGGTAACCATGTGTGTAACTCTCTTCATGACTCATTTCTCCTCTGAATCTCTTAGGCTCTGCTTTGATATCTGCCTTCTCAGTTTTCCTTGAGCCTCACCATTTTCTCCGTTAACTTCCCTACATGGAAAAGCATGTGGGAACTACTATGTCGTTCCTCCTAAGTCTCCATAAAGAAGCTCCTACATTCTGCCTTTTATGCATTTGCAGCTCTACTTTAAGCTCTCTTTAAAATTCTGTTTCTCTTACCTTCCACATGTTTGTGGCTTTATTCTAATCCTCTTTTTAAAAGGCTCAGTTTCTCTTAAGTCCCAATCTCCCTTAAATAACCCCCCATTTGTGATTTCCCCCTAAATAAACTTAATAGTTCATAACTTATCCTTCTTGAGTCCATCTTTATTAATTTTTTATTAAAGGTAGGACAGAACCCAAAACTTGGGGTTCATAAATTCTTGGGACTTGTCCTGAACCCCCAAATCCTGGATCATATTGAACATATACAATGTTTATTTGTAAATTTAAAAATAGTTTAACAATCAGGCTGGAGAGATGGCTTAGCGGTTAAGGCGTTTGCCTGCAAAGCCAAAGGACCCAGGTTTGATTCCCCAGGACCCACGTTAGCCAGATGCACAAGGGGCTGCATGCTTCTGGAGTTTGTTTGCAGTGGCTGGAGGCCCTGACATGCCCATTTACTCTCTCTCTCTCTGCCTCTTTCTCTGTTTGTTGCTCTCAAATAAATAAATAAAAATAACCATAATTTTTTTTTTAAATTAGTCTAACAAAAACTAGAGACTGTGAAGAAAAAGTAGGGCTAGATTTTTCCTAGAAGAAAAGAAAATACTTGTTTTTAAAACAATATCTTTTTTTTTCTTCCTTTTGGTATCCCTAGTCATTTTTTTCCATAAGCTGCCCAAAGCTCAAAGGATAAAACTTTCATGCAGAGAGTAATAAAAGGCATTCTTAAGAAACTAGGAAATGTTCAAAATTCTATAAAAGTCTATATTCACCTCTGCATTCAAGGACCCAGGAGGACAAACAAAAGCACATGATAGATCAATGGAAAAGCAACAGCAGGAAATAAACATGTAATAAACCTATTGGGAAGACACAATTCTTCAGGAGGAAAAAGGAGAAGTTGAACAAATGTACCTTGGTCAGGTAGAACAATGTAGGCATGTCCCAGGACTCTGCTTAGGCAGAAACAAAAGAACTGCTTTCTACATCATTCACATCAAGCCATTGCTATATTTCTTTTTGTTTGTTTGTTTGTTTGTTCGTTTTATCAAGGCAGGGTCATCCCACATTAAGACAGAGAAAGGTAAGTCTATTATAATTTAATCACTGTGTGTTAACAGTTAACTTGCTGAACTTACATGACAAGCTTTAAAGTCTAGGAAATGATCATAAACTGTTTTCCTAAAGCTTTCCCCTATATTCAGCCGCTTACTCTCTAAACTCATAGTATTCTTTCATACTTTCCTTGTTGCATTTCTTTTTGAGATAGTCTCACTGCACCCCAGGCTGCCCATGAGTGCCTCTGCCTCCTGAATTCTGGTATTATAGGTATGTGCCACCACACCTGGAATGTTATATACTTTTATGATTTTTTTATCTTTTAACATATTTTATTTATTTATTTGAGAAAGAAAGGCAGAGAGGGAGAGACAGCGAGAGACAAAGAGAGAATATGATACGCCAGGGCCTCTAGCCACTGCAAATGAACTTTAGACACATGCAACGCCTTGTGTATCTGGCTTAGGTGGGTACTAAAGAATCAAACCTGGCTCCATAGGCTTTGCAGGCAAGTTCCTTAACCACTAAACCATCTCTCCATCCCTGAAAATATTTTTCAATCATAGAAGGGAATAGGAAAAAAATACAGTCACTCATTCTCCTGATCTCAATACTGTAAATACTGTACCAAAATTTGCTTATATTCAAAGTTTTTAAATTTATTCTTATTTATTTACTTATTTGAGAGAGAAAGGGGTAGAGAGAGAGGAGAGAATAGGCATGCATGGCCTCCAGCTGCTGCAGATGAACTCCAGATGCATGTGCCCTTTTGTGCATCTGACTTAAGTGGGTCCTTTGACTGTATAGGCAAGTGCATTAACCACTAAGCCATCTCTCCAACCCTTAATGTTTAAAAATAGGGGAAAACTCAGGAATCATAAGAAAGCTTATATCTGTGTACATGTGTAAATAAAAATATGTAGAATTTGTGTGTGTATGGGCATAGTATATGTAGTATGACATGTGTGATGTGTGGTGTACACACATGTATGTGCTGATATGGAGTCCTGTGCACATCCCTGTGGCAACCAGAGATGCACATCCATTATCTCTCTCCATCACTCACTGGCCAGGTTTTCCCTTGCAACAGAGTCTCTTACATGCTATTCACGAGCCTCAGTGACGCTCTAGTCTCTGCTCCCTGTAGTAGTGGTGTTACAGGCATGTGCGGCCCAGCTGTTTATGTGAGTTCTGGAGATTTGAACCTGAGTGGTCTCACACCCTCTCAGGCTTGCTCAGGATTCTCACTTAACAGCCAACCCATCTCTCTGGCCTGAAAATTTTGTACTTTTAATTATAGGAATGGAATGCTATACAACATTACACAGCTTTGCATGACAAGCACTAGGGAAATTTGCTGTCCCTTTCCTGTCGATCATTACACTTTCCATATACTATAACATCATAAGCTCTCAGAATTAAGTATAATTTTCACCTGGAGTGAAGAAGCGAATGCGTTTGGGCCTGAACAACAGTACTGACAATGATTCCTTCTGTTGTGAGAAGTTTTCCTGGTGAGATGTGAGCAAGTGGCCATTCTGCCCCACAGCGGGTGCTAAACAGACCAAAGACACAATGCCAATCCAAGTCTGTCTTGGTGAACCGACGATTAGGCGTAACTCACTGAAGCACGTGTGATGGATTACTTCTAACCTTACTACTTGTGTTATGGGAGTGACCCCATAATTGCTGCATCGCCAAAACGTCCTAGCATAAACGATGGCCTCTCTGAAGCTGTAGGGAGGGGAACCCTCTTCCAGTCACCTTTCCCTCTCTTAAGTACTCTACATGCAGCTGAAGCAGAATTATACACAGCTAGGGGGCAGGGTGGGTGGGAGGCATTGAAGGGAGGTGGAGATGCCGTGACCCCTGCCTGCCCACTTCTCCTGTGGTTAATAGTCCTGATCTTGTGAGGTCTCATGAAAGCGGTCGCAGCTGTTCTCATTTCAAGATTCTTTCACCCATGCCTGCAGCGCAGTGCCATTCATCTGGTGTGACAGGAGTCATCTTACAGTGAGCCTATTACCATAGGAGGGCGAAGAAAGCAAAGATAAATTAAGGAAGGGGGGGGTGGTAATGTCAGGAAGCCCACCTTGTAGGGGAGGAGCATCTCACAAAAATAACTGTGCCCTCGAGGAACTGGCTTAACACAGTTCGTCATCAATCTTGTCTTGCAAAATGCATGCAGTGAGGGCCCTTCAGTGCTACGACATCGGCAGCACAATTAGTGCAGTTTCTGCACGCAAATGTCCAGCAATGCAGCATAGCCCTTGGGTGTGACAGAAAGGTGAGAGTAGGGGTTGTTGATGCTTTTACAAGAGAATGCAGTGTGGTAGGTATAAAGTGTTGGGTTACAGAGGACTGTAGGGTGAGTTTGACTTAGTTTTTCTTCCTAAAATGAAGTTTATCAGGAATAATCATTACCTGACTTCGTTACATGCTTGCAGCGACTCTTGGTTTAAGTTGTTATCATTACCACTGAGAGAAAACCACTGAGAGAGGACAGTTGAGATGCCTGCTCTCTCTGGGATGCCTGACCACTTGTGAACCTCCAGCTGCTGGCGACTTTCTCCCGTTTTGGCCTGGCTGGGCTGAGCTGAGGGGAGACCCCCCCCACCCCTACATTCCACATGGGCTCTTTACCTCTTCCTGCCCTCCACAAGGCCGGAGCTCCTGCTTTCTTTCCTGTCCTCTCTTCGTCTTTTTCCAGGCCCACCACGGGGGCTCTCAGGCCACGTGGGTGTATTCATTTTCCTTCCCTTGGTTCCGTACTTCCCTCAATAAATATAATAATTTAATTTAGAAAAGATGCTTAGGGCCAAACCTCTTAAGCCCAAACACAATGCGTCTGTTATGACAGTTCAGTCAAAGCGAGCAAGAGCAAGCTGAGGTAAAGGTTTGCTAAGGTCCGGGTTACAGAACAGCAGCTCCAGATCTTGTTCCTTTTTATTATTATTATTATTTGTTGTAGTGACTTTCTCAGAGCAGGAGGTACCAGTATGGAGGCCCCACCAGCAACATGCCCAGGAGCCCGTGAGAAAGAACTGGACTTCCTCCTTTGATAGACATTTAAGTCAATGTGGGAAGTTCATGCCAACGACATTTTAAGACTAACCACTGAGTCAAAGCAGTGTCACCATTACAGGTCAAGGACAAAGCAAAACAAAACAAAACAAAACAAAAAAAAAAAAAAAAAAAAAAACCTGGATCTGGTAGACAGGGAGAGCTGTTCTCTGGCCGAGCTGGGTTGAATGTCTTCTACATGAGAGTTTCAGGACAGTCTATGGAATCTTAGATGTTAGGATTGCTCTCCAAGCCCCAAGTTTACCAGGAGAATAAATGGTTCAGATCCCTAGTTAAAGAAGAACAAAAAGCTGTTTGATATCTTCTAGTTAGCCAAAACTGTACCTCTTTGCCTCCAAAAATATTTTACCTCTTATAACTCCTTCCCTCTTGGGACAATGAACATGTGGTTAATATGTTATTCTTGCTCCATGGAGCTTTGCCCAATCCAGCTTTTCTCTCCCAGATCTTCCAAACCACATTCCTTAATTAAAAAGGATATTTGAGAGGCTGGAGAGGTGGGTCTGTGGTTAAAGTGCTTGCTTGAAAAGCTTAATGGCCCAGGTTCAATTCTTCAGTACCCACCTAAAGCCAGATGCACAAAGTGGCACGTGTATCTGTGCATTCACAGTGGCAGGAGGCCCTGTCTCCTCTTTCTCTCTAGTCTCTCTCCTTCTCGCTAGTCTCACAAGTAAATAAATAAATAATTAAAAATAAAGAAGATTTAAGGCTTTCAGGAAAGTTGTAAAGCCATTACAAAGAATTCCTGTATCCCCTCTACTCAGCTTCTCTTAAGGCTAGTGTCAGGGTTCCCAGGAGAGACGAACAAGGATGGAATGACTGTATAGTAAAGGGGATTTATTAGATTAGCTTTCAGGATATGGGCTGTGCAGTCCAGCAATAGCTGCCTGAAGGCTGGAGAGTGGAAGAACCTGGTAGGTGCTCAATCCATAAGGCTGGGTGCCCCAGAACTCCCAAATTTGGCACTGAAGGCCTGGAGTATTCCTGGAGAGCCAGAGGTCTTCAGTCCATGTGGAAAGGCTGATGAAGCTGGGTTCTGGGTTCCAGTGGTAGCATCAGGGTAGATGTATGCACCAAGGTAGCTGGGCCACCAGGCAGATGGCCCCGTGTTCTCCTGAGACTTGTTTTATATGCAGTCACCACCCCATCACTGGAAGGGTGGTCTGCTCTAGGGGAAGGCTTTCCTCCTTTAGCTAATCCTTCCTGGAAGCGCTCCCACTTACCTGCCAGAAGATGTGTCTCTTACAGATCCCTGGTTGATGAAGTTGACAAAATAGAAGTTAACCATCACAGCTAGCTAGCAGTGGTAAATTGCTCAGAAGCAAGAAATCAACAATGATACAATGCTAGTAACTAAACTGCAGACTTAATTTAGGTTTTGCCTGCTTTTTCCATGAATATCCTTTTCTCTTGAGCATACAATCAAGGATACTACCATATTGCGTCCATACTTCAAACTTTTTTTTATCATTCCAAACTCATATCTCACTCTTTATCTTGCCTTTGAATGATCTTTATATATCTTTTTTTTTTTTTTTTTTGGTTTTTTGAGGTAGGGTTTCACTCTAGCCCAGGCTGACCTGGAATTCACTATGGAGTCTCAGGGTGGCCTCGAACTCACGGCGATCCTCCTACCTCTGCCTCCCGAGTGCTGGGATTAAAGGCGTGCGCCACCACGCCCGGCTTCGATCTTTATATATCTATCCTCATACTAAACTACAATCTTTTGAAGGTTAAATTCTTGGCAAGTCTGATTCCCATGGCTACCTTTCAAGTGCTTGGCATTGTTTGGATGCTTAGTAAATATTTTATATTAATTACATATAAAATTCATGGAAGAGCATTTCTTCATTATACTGGAATATCTTTGAAAAGCACTGGGTAGTGACTTCTCACCTAATCAACTTCTAAATGGTTATAAAGACAGGGCTGTGTCTGGGTCACATCTTTCTCTCTCTGCTGTAGATGACAGAGGATCTTAGTCAGCCCTGTGGCATAAACACCTCCAATGTGTGAATGGTTCCTAATTGTATTACTACCCATCCTAATGCCTGTATTTACAAAGCAAAACTGCCATCATAATATGGAATCACGTACGTCTAACTGGTGTCCCAAAATTAATACCGCCTTATTTCCTCACCTCAACCTACTTCTTGGACAGAGCAGTTGCCCCCTCCCAGTAAATACAGCTCTGTTTCAGATCAGACCCCTCAGATTCTCCCATTTCTCTCTCTCTCTCTCTTCCTCTCTCTTATGCCTGACATCTGGGTTCTCAGAAAACTCTGGTTCAGATGAATGTAATGATTTTCCCATAGGTCTGAAAATGGTACAAGGATTAAACTCAAACTCAGGCTTTCCCCCTTATTGTCTCACAGCTGCCTTGCATAGCAAGAAGTAAAGCTGTTAACTGTTCTTTTAAAGCTATCTATCTATTTATTTATTTAGGAGAAAGAGAGAGAAAGAGAATGGGCACATAAAGGGCCTTTTGCCTCTTCTAACAAACTCCAAATGCCTGCACAATTTTGTGCTTCTGGCTTTACATGAGTACTGGGGAATCAGAGCTGGGTTGACAGGCTTTCCAAGAAAGTGCCTTTAACTGCTGAACCATGTCTTTAGCCTTAAAGTTGCTATCTTTAACAGTTAAGAGCTTCAGGCAATAGGTGTGCTGGAGTAAGAACACAGTATATGTCAAGTAAATGAACAAAAGTAAGAGGACATAGATAGTCCAAGATGGAAGCCCATTGACCCTGGTGTTGCAGTCAGGTTCACCTGACCAAGAGCAGCTTGTGGGAAAAAAAAAGGGTATATTTTGGCTTATAGAATCAAGGGGAAGCTCTGTGATGGCAGGGAAAATGATGGCATGAGCAGATGGTGAACATCACCCCCTGGCCAACATAAGGTGGACAATAGCAATAAGAGAGTATGCCAAACACTGGCATTGGGAAACTGACCATAACACCCATAAGCCTTCCCCCAACAATACACTGCCTCCAGGAGGCATTAATTCCCAAATCTCCATCAGCTGGGAACCTAGCATTCAGAACACCTAAGTTTATGGGGGACACCTGAGTCAAACCACCATACCTGGGGAAATCACTAAGTTACTCAAACTGGTAGCTAGAAGTCTCTGTGAAAAGAGACATCAGTCCAAGCCTTTTCCTAAACAATAGTTTACTCTTATCCAAGGAGCTATGTTCCAAGACCCCAGTGATACCTGAAACCATAGATAGTCCCAAACCGTGTGTGTGTGTGTGTGTGTGTGTGTGTTGCTTGCTATATACCTATACTTTTGATGAAGTTTAGCTGGCAAATTAAGCACAGTAAGAAACTAACAACCATAACTATAAAAGAGAACAATTAGATGAGGGCTGGAGAGATGGCTCAGCTGTTAAGGCACTTGTTTTCAGAGCCTAAAAAACTGAGTTCAATTCCCCAGTTTTCACATAAAGCTGTATGCACAAAATGGTGCATGCTTCTGGAGTCCATTTGCAGTGGCCAGAGGCCCTGGCATGTCCATTTTCTCTGTCTCTCTCCCTGCTTGCAAATAGACAAATAAAAATATTTTAACAACGAACAATTATAGTAGCATATATTACTACATATGTGATATCTATGTTATATTAAAATGTCTCATTGTACTACACTTACCCTTTCTGTCATGTTGTGAGGTGATACAACGCTTAGGTGATGAGACAATGTGAGATTAATGACGTAGGCATTGTGATGTCCCCTTAGGCCTCAAATGATCTTACTTGAGTATAAGCACTGTGGTAATCCAGCAGTACATGCGATAACAATGGCTGCTGAGTGACTGCTGAGCAGATCTTCTGTCCCATACGGGTACATGGCCAAAGGAAAGGCTCACATTCTGGACAGAATGCAGGGAGATGGTGGGAGCATTCATCACTTCACTCAAAGTGGCATGCAACTTACAACCTAAGAGTTGTCAGTGTCTGGAAGTTTCCACTCAGTATTTTGGATGGCATTTGATAGTGGCTAATTGAAACTGTGGTTGGGTTGGAGGCAGAGCAACTACCTAGCCAGCTATATATTTGTTTACCTGCCAGGTGCCAGACACTGCCCCCCCCGTGCTAGGTACAGAACACATAGCAAAGGAACAATGAGATACATGCTCTCCTGTCACCATCTGAGCAATAGGAGGTAGAAAATAAATAAATATGGGCCAGGGGCTGGTGGTTAAGTGGTTAAGGTGGTGGTTAAGGCACTTGCCTGCAAAGCCAAAGGACCTAGGTTCAATTCCCCAGGACCCAGGTAATCCAGATGCACAAGGTGGCACATGTGTCTGGAGTTTGTTTGCAGTGGCCGGAAGCCCTGGCACGCCCATTCTCTCTCTCTTTCTCTGATAAATAAATAAAAATAAAATATTTAAATAGGTGTGGGCCAGGGACACGGTTCAGTCAGTACGTGCTGTGCGGCGTGAGGAGCTGAGGTCGCGCTTACAGCACTCTTGTCAGGGCCAGGCCCGGCAGTGTGTGCCTGCAGGCCCAGTGCTCCAGACGTGCAGAGAGAGGCGGGTCACCCGGACAAGCTGCTTAGCCAGGCTAGTCGAGTCAGTGAGCACTGTGTTCAGTGACAGACCCTGACTCAATTCACAATGTGAAGAATAGTTGAAGAAGAAAACGTATACTGACCTCTGGCCTCCACACGCATGCACACTGGCATACCACACGTGTATCCACAAACACATGAGCACATATACACACTTGTATGCACACCCAACACACACACACAAGTAAAAAGAAAGAAAAGGGGCTGGGGGATGACTTAGCGGTTCAGGCACTTGCCTGCATAGCCAAAGGACTCAGGTTTGATTTCCCGGGACCCATGTAAGCCAGATGCATATAGTGGTGCATGCATCTGGAGTCTGTCTCAGTGTCTGCATGCCCTAGCACACCCATTCTCTCTTTCTCTCTTTCTCTCTCTCTCTCCCTGTCTCTCTCTGCCCCTTTATCATTCTCGCTCTCTTAAATAGATATTTTAAAAAGGAATCTTCCAGATACATATAAGTACAATGAAGGAAATGAAGCAGTTGAAGTCCTTAACTGATAACGTAATAATGTAACTGAGAAAGCAAGAGAGGGCCACTCTAACAAGACAGCGTTGGAACTGAGTCCTAAAGGCTGATGTGAGACCCTTCACA
This sequence comes from Dipus sagitta, assembly GCA_036346955.1. Lineage (NCBI taxonomy): Eukaryota > Metazoa > Chordata > Mammalia > Rodentia > Dipodidae > Dipus > Dipus sagitta. Next base: position 118,005,941 of record CM070778.1, on the reverse strand, counting down.
GGAGAATCAGCAAGTGTAACTATCAGATAAAATGAAGTGACTTGGGAGGTTGTAGGAGAACAAACAAGACCAGTGTGGTTGGAGAGTCGTGGGGGAGGCAAGTAGGAGTTGAGTCATTAGGTAGGCGCGGCGTGGGCCACGCAAGGCTTTCCATGCCCTGGGAAGGTACTTGTGCTTTATTCTAAAGACAGTGGGAACCACAGTCCAGTGAGAAAGTCTTAAGTGTAGTGATGCTAAGCAACGTGAGAACATTTGGTTGAAGTGGAAAACTGGAATAAATGAGATAAACCTTCACACCAACTAATATATCCGACCAGAATAAATCTTAACATGATAATTTAATCATAATGCTACCTCCCTTCCTCCAAGGGAAGGTTTTCAATCCCAACAGAATCTTCTTAACCCCTGAATCAGAAAAAAAAAGGGTCAGCATCCCCAAATGCATTGTTGTTTGTTTATTTCCAGGTAAGGTGTCATTCTAGCACAGGCTGACCTGGAACTCACTCTGTAGCCCCAGTCTGGCCTTGAATGCATGGAGATCCCCTACCTTAGCCTCCCAGTGCTGGGATTAAAGGCACATGCCACCACAGCTGGGCCCAAATGCCTTTCAAGAGCTGTAGTGGGGCCACTGATAATGGAAGTGCTTGTTCAGGTAAATATTGACTTTGTGAACAATAAAAAATAAATGATCAGGGCTGGAGAGATTAATCAGTGATTAAGGTACTTGTCTCAAAGCCTAAGGACCTGAATTTGATTCCCAGTACCCATGTAGCGCCAGATGTCCAAGGTGGTGCATGCATCTGAAGTTCGCTTGCAGTGGCTCGAGGCCCTGGTTCCAGGAAAAAAAAAAAAAAAAAAGAATAAGAACAGAAGAACAAAAGAAAATAGATGGTCGAAGTATATTCCTTAAATGAGTGCACGACAGCAGCTAGCTAGTTTCAGCACAAAGAATCACCAGTTCTAGGTGGGAGAGATGGCTCAGCCATTAAGAGGAGCCTCTGAGTAAGCACAGGAGCCTGAGGAGGCTGGAGTTTGATCCCCAGGACCCACATAAACAGCTGAGTGTGGCCACATGGGTCTGTCACCTGAATCCCGTAGGGAAGCAGAGACCTAAGAAATGCCCCAGCTTGTGAAAAAAAGAAAGAAAGAAAGAAAGAAAGAAAGAAAGAAAGAAAGAAAGAAAAGCAAGCACGAGATCATTAAGGGACTCCAGATTACAACAAGAACACGCAGAAGGTGATGGAAGTGGACATCAGACGTTCCTCTCCCACCACCCAGGTGAGCTGAGAGCACCTCACAACAGGGCAGTGCACCAGGTGACGCATGGGTAATAGTACACACCACACAACACACACACTTTTAAATATTTTATTTTTCTTTATTTATTTGAGAGAGAGAGAGAGAGAAGAGAGGAGAGAGAGAGGAGGGAGGGAGAGGAGGCGTTTGCCAGGTCCTCCAGCCACTGCAAACAAACTCCAGACACATGATCCCCCTTGTGCATCTGGCTTACGTGGGCCCTGGGGAGTCGAACCTGGGTGCTTTGGCTTTGCAAGCAAGCACCTTAACCACTAAGCCGTTTCTCCAGCGGTTGGAGCATACCATGGAAGTTGGTTTACTAAGAGTCAAGTTTCTATCCTGACCTGGTGGCCACACAGCACCCTTTAAGTTGGTCCTTTCCTTTCCTTCCACCTCCAAACCTCCTCTCCATCAATCCCATACTGAAAACTTGGGAAAAGTTCATCTAGAAAGCTGAAAACCAACCTGTGCAGATTCAGATTCTGAGAGAAAGGAAGTCCAGAAAGGCAAGTTCCCACAGTAGAAAAAAATTGCTACCACTTTAAAAAGACTGCTTCAAATCACTTAGATGTCAATATTCTCACTTTCTCTTCAGTTTGTAATTACCATTAGGGTTCTATCAACAACAGAATTTCAGCCAATTATGCTGCTGGATGTTGTGTTAAAAAAAAAAAAAAAAACAGCACAATTACAGATGGCATTCTACTTGGCAAATCTCTTCGGTAAAAATCAAATAATTCTTTAAAGTGAGTTGCTGGTCAGTTAGACAAAGAAAAGGTTTCTGTTTTTAGGTTTTATTATGGCATGTACAAATCAATATTTTTATTTTTGTATTTTAATATTTTTTATTCCTATTAATTATTACTTTACTGTATAAACAAGTCACATTTGGTCATATTCTCCTCAGGTTAGACTCTCATATCCCCTCTCCCTAACCCCCATTCCGCTGAGGACCCTCCTCAGTGGGGCTGTTGGTATTCACTGTGGGGTCAAGAACGTACCAGTCAGTCTGTGTTGGAGGGACAGTGTCTCAGAGTACACCTTCCCACCCTATCATCTTGCTACGCCCTCCTCTGCAATGGTCCGTGGGCCTTGATGGGGGTGTTACACGTCTCCTTTAGTGCTGAGCTCTCTGCCACCTCTGGGTTTCTGCTTTTTTTTTTTTTTCTTCATTGGTCAGTTGCGCACAGAAAGCTGGCAGAAGAGACCGCAGTACTTTCCACTTCGAGACGGTTGCCAAGTACAGTCCATTTATTTCCAGAACAACCTTGAAAACGTTCCCTTAATTTTCAGCAGGGAGAGATTTGTCGAAAAAAAAAACCAAAAAACTGTTGTCCTAAATTAGGGTCTTTCATTTAAATCGAATTCTTAATTCCTGTTTCTTTTTAGAGGACTTTTAACAGCATGATATAAAGCCTGGGTTTCTATCATAGATCAGTGTATACAGAGTCACTCATTTCTATAGAGAGTTGACTCCGCCCGAAGAAAGATATGATGCTGACCTGGAATGCCCGTTGAAGACAGCGTCCTCGACACTCCTGCAAATTTTCCTCTAAAAGCTTATTGTTTCTTTTCAAAGTTCTCTCAGGAGAACTGGACAAAGATGACCTGAGAAAGAAGCATGTACTATGCATGAAATATCCGGGCCAAGGAGGACTTGGGAGTGTAGACAACATACAAGACCATACTTGAGCAGTATCTTGTTAAAAGTTGCATGCATTGTTTCACATGTGTGCACTTGTTTATGCACACACGGGGACTCAAATGCTCCAGTCTCACACGGGCACACAGTAGAGTAAGTGCTAAGAGAATATTACTCATGGGTTGCCCATCCGTGAGATAATGCAGGTATTGTCTTAGCAAATCCAGTAAGCAAATCCTGACTGGTTGCACATTTTGAATTTTGCCACTTAAAAAAATTTATTTATTTGATCTTTTTTTTTAAAAAATATATATTTATTTATGTGTGTGCCAGGCATGCCATGATCTCTTGCCACTGCAAACAGACACCCATCCAGCTTAACACACCGGTGACTGGGAAATCAAACCTGGGCTGACAGACTTCCCAGTCAAGTGCTTTTCATTGCTGAGCCATAGCTCCAGCCCCAGCATTGATCTTCTTTACTCAAACAAATTTAAAATGACTTATGTGGGCTGACGAAATGGCTCATTGGTTAAAGGCTCTTATAGGGCCACTTGCTTGCAAAGACTAACAGCCTAGGTTTGATTCCGCAGTATCCATACAAAGCCACTTGCACAAAGTCTGGAGTTGGTGTGCCGTGGCAGGAGGCCCTGGTGCGCCCGCACTCACTCTTCCTTTGTCTCTCTCATATAAATAAGTAAACACTTTTTAAAAAAAATGACTTATGCAGATTGGAGACATGGGTTAGTGGTTAAGGCATGTGCCTGAAAAGCCAAAGGACTCAGGTTTGATTCCCCAGCACCCACATAAAGCTGAATGCACAAGGTACTGGATGTGTCTGGAGTTCTTTTGCAGTGGCTAGAGGCCCTGGCATGCCCATTCTCTCTCTCTCTCTCTCTCTCTCTCTCTGTATCTTTATAACTCTCTGCCTCTTTCTTGCTCATAAATAAATAAAATATTTTTGAAAATGACTTATGTGCCAATCTCCACATTGAATTTAGTAATCTAAATGATCCCAAGTAATCCATTGCTCCCTGAGCATTCCCTCTCCTTGTCCACGTGTTGTGATAGTCACAGAGAGAGGCAGCCAGCCACTGAGCCACCGATTCTATGGTGCGTGAAGGTTCTAGTTCACATGAAGCCTTCTAATAGAAGCACAAAATCTTAAGTGAATACCAAAAACATTATTCAAGAACAACAAGAAAAACCAAACTGAAGTTAGTGGAAGAAAAGCAAGTCAGTGTTCCATGGATGGAACAGAAAGTGAAATCGCCTGACGGAGCAGCAGGAAACTTTGCACTGTTCGGAGTGCCTCGCCGCTACTCACGCCATCTGTCACACATTCAGTTCTCATGAAATAAACAAGTTTCAGAACTGTTTTGTCCAGGGAAGAGACACTTTTCATTCCATTGATTCGTTTCTCCTCTGTGGGCTAAAGACAATGGCATTTCGGAACATCACGTTTGAAGGAGACACTTTCACTCTAACAGCTAGTAGCTTGTTTCTTGGGAAGTGTTTGTGAAGGACAGAGATGGAGGGGCATATGACAACAGATAGGTCAGATGGGACACGTCACGGGGTGGGGGAGGATGGAATTAAAGAGAAGGGAAATGCAGCCAAATGTGACTGCTGAATTTCCTGCGGATTTTATTTTCCGAAGTCAGAGGGGTTGGGAAAGGGCTGGCTGGAAGGAGTTGGGGGAAGGGAAAGGAAAGAAGATGACCATTTAGGGGGAGAGCTGTCTTTTTTACACATTAAAAAAATATTTTATTTATTTAGTTAGTTATTTGAGAGACAGAGGGAGAGAGAGAGAGAATGAGTGTGTCAGGGCCTTTAGCCACTGCAAATGAACTCCAGACTCATGGGCCACCTGGTGTATCTGGCTTAGGTGGGTACTGGGGAATGGAACCTGGGTCCTTAGGCTTTGCAAATAAGTGTCTTAACCACCAAGCTATCTCTCCAGCCCTTTTATACAATTGTTGAACTATTGCTACAGAGGACAAATGGTATTCTCCCCACAGTTTACAGTTTGATAGTATTTCTCTGTTGATTGTACAAGTCTCTTCCCAGCATTCCAAATGTGAACATTAGCTTTTCCTAGTTAGGTTTCCCACACACGGAAGGGCATGACAGCAGAAAGGACATGAGTTGGGAGGAAGGCTGTTAGGGACAATGGGGGGAAGATAATGAAAGGTCATGGGGGTAAATAAGATCAAAACACACATATACACATATGAAATTGTCAGATTTAAAAAAAAAAAACGGTCCTTTTAATTGTTACAACATTGTTCAGAAACTTGCCTTGCAGCTAGAATTTCTGTTTCTTCAAGTTAATATTGACACTAAGTTTCAAAGCTCTTGGATCTTCTGTGTACAGTCTCCTGCACAGAAGCTTCTGTGGATGAGCACGAGATTTCTGGATGGCAAAGGAACTATTGCTCTGGAGCCTCCTTGACCCCTAGTGAAAAATGGGGTAACATACATAGTGTTACTGTGTCACTAGGAGCCATGAAGGAGAAAATGGAGAACAGATTGGTTCGTAGCTCCAAGTGTTAATTTATACCAAGAATCAATGTACTTGCCTATAGATGAGCTCACTAACTTTTCTCAAAATCATACTTTTGCTTAGAGCTGTTTTAAAAGCACTCAGGGGCTATATAGAGGGCTCAGTGGTTAAAGGTGCCTGTTTCAAAGCCTGACGGCCTGGGTTTGTTTCCCCAGGACCCACATAAAACCAGATACACAAAGTGGTTCGTGCATTTGGTATTCATTTGCGGAGACAAGGGGCCCTGGCACACCCATTCTCTTCTTGTAAGTTAATAGTTATTTTTATTGTCGTTCTTCTTTAAAAAGAAAAAAAAAAAACACTCAAATTGTAAGCTTCCACTTCATACACACAACATAAACCAACCCCTGGTTAAGAAACCGTAACAGCTTTCTAGTGCTGCTTTCCAGCAGCACCAGAGCCGAGCACCCTAGGCCCTGGTTCTGCCTGCACGCTTCCACAAGCCCATCTAATGCCTGTTTGCTGTGTGTGTTGATGACAAGCATAGGTGACTTGGGACCAGTAGTCATAATAGCAGCAGACATGCAGGCTCTCCCTTGGTGCACCACAATCCCCACTTCTGCTTTGGGACAAGGACACTTGGCTTGTGACCAGCCAGCTACTGAGACATTTCTCTCTGTTCTCCACACCTCTTGTCTTTCTTCTATCTCTTCTCCCTCTCAATATTGAGACAGAGCTTTGGTATACAGCCCCGGTTGACCTGAAACTTACTGTTTAGAGCAAACTGGCCTTGAATTTGCCGTGTTCTCCCCTGTTTCTGCCTTCTGAGTGCTAGGATAACTAGCATGCACCATGCCTGGCTTCTCTTTCTATGCATATCCTCTCACTCCGCGTTCTCTCTACTGTCCTTTCCTTTCGCTACTGAAGCCAAGCTGCTCTCCCTGTCATTAGTCCTGAAAGACCTCTCTCTGTCTCTCTTGCCATGAGAAGAGTATATTTCCTAAGGCAGAGCAGGCCAACTTCTCCCACCCATGACTGCTCTGCATTCAGGATACTGTGAGCACAAGGGCCATAGCCAGCGTCCTGCATTTATCCAAAGTTAGGCCTATAGGTCCCAAAACCCATATGCTCTATACGTACTATATCTTTAGCCTCTTCTATCAAAGAGATCCTTCCACACAATTTCCATTCTATGTTCTTCTCACCTTGTTCCTAGACTCAGTTTGTTGAAACTCTGCCTAACCCTTAAAAAAAAAAATCTCCCCACAAAATTCTACCTTCTGCTTGAAACCTTCTCAGAATTCCTTTAAAAAATGCTTTCATGAGCCGGGCGTGGTAGTGCATGCCTTTAATCCTAGCACTCAAGAGGCAGAGGTAAGAGGATCACTGCAAGTTCAAGGCCACCCTGAGACTACATAGTGAATTCCAGGTCAGCCTGGACTAGAGTGAAACCCTACCTCAATAAAAAATAAAAATAAAAAAGAAAAGAAAAGCTTTCTTGTCTTATACCTTTGATTTCTTATTACTTACTGACTATGTTAAGGCTTTAGGGAAGTTAGCATTTTATCTTGCGCTTACAATCATATTCTCATTGTTTCAAGAGTCTCCATCAATTATAATTTTCTCACTTTTCTTATCTACAGCGCTACTTTAATTCTTTCCTAAGATGCTAAACAGAATTGTTTGAAGTACAATGATATATATATTGGATTTCCCTTGGCCAGTGAAATCTGGGATTTAGGAAGCAGAGGACGGCAGTGAGCAACGTGTGATAACTGAATAGGTGAACTCTTAAAATAACACGTTCGGCTTTGTTTCTCAATGCGCCATGCACAGCGCGGTCATTCGTGGCTTCGTGCCGCTTTCATACTCAAGCTCTTGCTAAGGTCTTGTCAGTGTTTCCCGGATGTGCAAACTCCTGAACGGTCTTGTTATGACCTCGTTTCTCTTTGCCTCAGTAGCCTTCCCTCCACTCATGCCCTCACAATGAAGTCCTTTTACCTCTCTAAAGAGTCCTTGCTTGCTCTCTCTCTGGGCTGCCCTAACTGCCGCTCCCTCTATGGGGTTTAATATTCCAGCCCATCTTCCCCTCCTGTTACTCAACCTTTGACTCTCAGCTTAGACATCATTTCCCCTGGGAAGCCCTCCCTGAGTGCCCATCTCTAGAATCAGTGCCCTTCCCAGAGTCTCCTGTGCATCTCCTGCTTCTCCAGCATGGGCCTGTGTTGTTACTGCCCATTTATCAGCATAGTTCCACTGCTAGGTTAGCTTTGAAAGGGCAGGACTATGCCTGTCTTGTGCACTAATTATATATTGCAGCAAGCCAACAAGACTTGATTTCACACAACTGAATGGCATGTTTATATCTATATCTGTCTATCATAACTGAATATCTCTCTTTCTCTCTCTCTCTCTCTCTTTCTCTTTCACACACAATTTGGTAAGTGACACTTCTGACTCCTCGACCTCAAAATGTACTTAAACTCTTAACTAAATATTTTTGATGGTCACCTTATGTACACCGAGTCTTGCAATTTTCATCCTTGATAAATGTCACTTATCTGCTTGCGAATTATATTTTTACTTCTCTCCTCCAGTTACAATGCACTGACTTTAGCAGAACAGTGTATTATTCTTGGGGCAGAGGGCATCTACTTTACCCATCTTCCCAAGCAAACCTCACTTTTAAACCTGGTTTGATTTAAAGCAGACTATGAAATGACATTTTTTACCTATCCACTCTCTCTTTTGTTGTTGTTTTGCGATGATTTTACTTCTGCGAACTATTTTTTATTTATTTTTGTTTTTCAAGGTAGGGTCTCACTCTAGCTCAGGCTGACCTGGAATTCATTATGTCATCTCAGGATGGCTTTGAACTCAAGGCAATCCTCCTACCTCTGCCTCCCAAGTGCTGGGATTAAAGGCGTGCCCCACCATGCCTGGGTTCTGCAAACTCTCTATAGCCTGAAGGAAATGGGATGATAGCTACCTCAGTGTGCCCTTTGTTAATAATCTTGGTGAATCTATACAGATTTTTTTTCCATCCTTACTTGACACACACTAAAATAAAAGTGGCAAAAGTAGTTTAAAAAATAAACTATGATTCATTTAGTAACGATGTCCAGGGCTTTTCATTTGTCTGTTGGCCCATTGGCATAGTAACCCTTTATCTTATTCCTTACGTTTCAGATGCTGGGCTGGTGCCTTTAAGAAATGGGGCAACCAGTATTCAGTGTTCAGTAGCTACGTACAGATCCAGGATCCCAGCCCACACAACAATGAGATGCTGTGGCCAAACTATTCCCACACATTCCCCCCCACACATGAGCCAGCTTACTACATTGTCAATCAGCTGCCAACAATGTCCCCACTCACTGTGCTTGCTTCTCCAGCTTCCCCCCATCATTTCTCCTGGCTCCTGACACAACCCTTGCCTTCTAGTTTGACAAACTAGAAAGAGCAGCAAGATCATCTGATCTCTGTTACTAGATGAAGTGACCGTTCTAGTAAGCATTATTCTGGGCTCTGTTTGCCTCCCTGTTTCTGGCTCTATAGGGCCAGTATAGGTTGCTGTCTTGAATGTCTGTGATACCCACAGATACAGGAAGAGTGAGACACTTGAACTTTTGCCAGTATCACTAGTGCACATGAGAAAGCATGCAACCGTTGACTCCACCCTCCCTCACCCGAGAGATCCCTCTCTGGAGCTTTTCTGCAAGTGACAATTTTTTTTTTGATGCTCTAGGTTAGTTCTCAAGCTGTCATGCCTTACCTCTTTATCATCAATATTTCATAATTCCCCCTTTATGATCCTGAAATCAAACTGAAGGATAATATTATCTATCTGAACATCATTTTTAAAAAAATCAATATCATGCACAAACACATTGGAAAGGAAATAAGAGGAAAATAACTCACAGCAGGTAAGTATGAGTTCAGTGGCATAAATCCTTAGAAATGAGTATTCCAGAAGACATAATCATGTAGTCAGATGATTGTGTCTATTCACCAAACCGACATCTAACAATGGCTAAAGCAGATGGCAGGAGACAGGTTTTATTTGAAGATCCAAATAGCCTAAGAGATGTTGTTGTCAGAGTGTGATTTTAAAATAACAACAACAAAAAAGTGGTCAGGTCCAAACAAAACATACTCTGGTTTTGATTGAAGAGGTTGGAAAGTAGAAAGTTTCTAGTAAAATTGAAGTTACTTCTAGGCTCAAATAATATAAACAGGTTTTTATCTTATACAAATGTCTTTGGGACCTTGAAAGTTATGAGTAGAGCAAGTCATGATTTTTATTGTCTTTTTCTTTTATTGGCTTTTTCTGGTAGATTACAGGACATCTGGCCTTCCTGGAGCAAGCCTAGGTATACAGCCAAAGCCAAGAATTTTCTTGATCATGGTAATGACAAAATAAGGTCCTTTATCCAACTTAAAAAAATATCACCATGGGATGGTTGAGCCTTCACTGAGGACCACTATCAACTGTCAAGGATAGAGTGTGGCCATGAGAAAGGAGAGAAAGCAGGGGTGGTAGAGGTGATGGAGATGTGGTTTGACAAGTATTATGCTGTACTGATGGTGATGAAGAGTGTGTGTGTGTGTGTGTGTGTGTGTGTGTGTGTGTGTTAACCTGGCCTCCAAAACTGACCCTGGAAACAGGGTCAACTTGGAAAGGTTAAAATAACTTACAGATGTCAATCATATAGCAAGGAAGTAGCAAGATGAGTGTGGAATTTGAGACCATAGCGGGAACATTCCTGACTTTCTAGCTACACAAAAATGAAGAAATGGTCAGTACCACACACAGCCAAGAGGCCCCTTCATGGAAATTTCAAGGGGGTTCCCAGCTGAGCCATGCCAGATGCATGAAAGCCCAGGCCGGGCAGAGAATGTCAATCAAGCTATTCACAGGCTGCAGCTGAGGGAGGTCCTGTCCACTGCTGTGCATCAGAGTCTAAATCTTGGCCCGAGACCCAGCCCTGGAACAATGCCACTCTCTATGAGATTTTTCATTCTTTTTTTTTTCTTTCTTTTTTTTTTAAAAAAACCTTCATTGTTTCCCTTTTCATAATAGACTCTCATTGTAAAATGTTCCCCCAATCTAGAAATACATAAAGCAAGAAAGAAAATTTCTATAGTCCCATCGTTCAAAATTAATTGTTGCTTACATCTTTTGGATTTTTTCCTGTCTGTAAAAACACTAATTACAAATGAGATCAATCTTTATAAAGATTGTTTTTGACTTATGTTTATTTAGCAATATGTTATGACCTTTTATCTTTGCCTGTCTTCAACAGACTATATCTTTTCCTATTTTTAGCGGCTGTATAATATAGTTCTTCCTGCTTTTGCACTAGGCCCATAAAGGAACTGTCTAGGGAAAAGCAATCAAAAAAGATCTTTCCCCCCCCCAAAATTTTGGCTATTAGCCTTAACAAGCACCATTGGGCATATAATTTTGTGCAAGAATGCACACCCTCTTGTAACATAAACTCCTAGAAATTAAATTGCCAAATGGCTCTCAGAAAGGCTTTACCAATTTACAATTGTACCAGTGGTACTTGAAAATATCAACTCCTGGCCTGGAGAGATGGTTTAGCAGTTAAGGTGTTTACCTGTGAAGCCAAAGGACCCTGGTTCGATTCCCTAGGGTCCACATAAGCCAGATGCACAAGGGAGCACATGCATCTCGAGTTCATTTGCAGTGGCTGGAGGCATTTGAACACCCATCCTCTCTTTCTCTCTCTCTCTCAAGTAAATAAATAAAAATAAAATTTTGAAAAGTTAAAAAAAAGAAAATGTACACTCATACCTCAGCAAACTATTTATTAACAATTTTCTTTTTTTTTTTTTACTTGTTTGGGGAAATGATGCATGTTGGTTATTTTAAATATAGTAAATTAGGAGAAAATGTAATGTTTTAAAATCTGTCAAAAATATCTACTGAAGAGTTGGGCCTGGTGGTGCACGCCTTTAATCCCATCACTAGGGAGACAGAGGTAGGAGGATTGCCGTGAGTTTGAGGCCACCCTGAGACTCCATAGTGAATTCCAGGTCAGCCTGAGCTAGAGTGAGATCCTACCTCGGAAAACAAACAAACAAAAGACCAAACAAAAATCTTCTGAAGTATTTTACTGCAGGTCTGTAGTGTGGTACTCCACGAAAAATGCTGGTGGCCTCAGAGGGTGACGTCTAAAAGAAGGGTTTTGCTGATCTAATTAGGTAAAAGATCTAAAGTGAGAGCATCCTGGATTATAGTGGGCCCTAAATTAAGTGGCACTCAATTGAGAGAAGAGATGACAGAGAAGATGGGATACATGAATACAGGCAACACTGAAGCAATGTGGCCACAAGACAAGGAATGTCAAGAATTTCCAGTGACCATCAGGCTCCAGCAGATTGGCATGCAATGAGTTCTTCCTGGGAGCTTGTGGCAGAGAACTCCTTCCTAACATCATGGGTAGAGTGCCGTGTAACCTCCATGTCTGTGAGAGAAGAAATGTCCAGTGTCGTGTGTGTGTGTGTGTGTGGTATGTGCACATGTGCAGGGCATGTATATGTGTGTACATGCACGCGTGAATGGGCATGTATGTGCCACAGCGCATGTGTGGAAGTCAGAGGGCAACCTGGGGTGTCAGTCCTCACCTTCTACTGTATTTGAGACAAAGTCTCTCTTCTTGTTTGACTGCTACAAATGCCAGACTGTGTGGCCCGTGAGCTCTTGCTTCTGCCTTCACGTGGATTCTGGGGGTTTGAACTCTGGTTGCCACACTTGAGGAGCAAGTGCTTGTAACCACTGTGCCATCTCTCCAGCCCTGTGCTGTTCCTTTTAGGTCACACATTTGTGGTAGTCAATTTCAGCACACTAGTAACTGGGTCTCTCTAATCATTTCTCTCTTCATATACATATGTGCAGTATCTGTCTTCACATGAACAGGACCATTGTGGGCATGTTTTGGTTTGTTCCACATTATATCCAATGCATCCTCACAAGTAAAATAGGGCCACATACGCAATTTTTTAAACATTCAGATGAAAAACACATTAGTGAGGTATGACATACATACTAAAAAGTTCATTATTTGAAAATGTATGATTAGAGAATTTTATGTATTCGCAAGGTCATGTAATCATCACTGACTACCAAAATATATTTTGTCAACCTCCTATACTGCAAAATCAGTAATCAGCCCCCCATTTCCTTCTCTGTCCAGATTCTGGCCTCTACCCAATCTATTTTATATCCCTATCAATTTACCTATTAAACATTGTACACATGTGACCTAATATAATTTAATGTTCATGTTGGACAGCAGATTAAATTGCAGCTCTATGTTATGGTTTCAAGGTATCTCCCAAATGTTAATGAGTTGGATGCATAACCCCCAATTCATATGCTGATGTTGTCTGGAGATGGGACCATGAAGATGGGTCCCATGATACCACTGGTGGTTTTACAGAAAGGTGAAGAGAGGACCAAGCTCGCATGCTTGCTTTGTCCAACCACGTGCTGATATAGCTTGGAGGTCCTCACAGCCCCATGCTCTTGGACTTCCTAGCCTTTGGATCCACACGACAAATAAATTGTACTCTTTATAAAGTATCTAATCTTACATTTTGTTACAGCAAAAGAAACCTAAGACGCCCTAGTTGGGGATTGCCACAAAACCTGTGCCCCACTCTAAGTCCTGAGGGCTTTTAAAGTCCCCCCAGGGGCGTGGGGGATGTCTTAAAACTATGTCATACAGCTATGTCCACAGTGCTACCACATGGACCCTTATTTTCCAAGTCCTTTGGATTCTGATGGTTATGCTACTTACGAACTATACTGTGGCAATCTCTTGAAAACTGGGAACCTAGGGCTGGAGAGATGGCTTATTGGTTAAGGCACTTCCTGTGAAGCCTAAGGACCCAGGTTCAATTCCCCAGTACCAACGTAAGCCACATGCACATCGTAGTGCATGCGTCTGAGTTTGTTTGCAGTGGCTGGAGGCGCTTGTGTTTTCATTCTCTCCATTTCTCTATCTGCCTCTTTCTCGCTCTCTCTCTCTCTCATTCATAATAAATAAATAAATAAATAATAAGTAAATAAATAAATACAAACTGGGAACCTAGAGCAGGGTCCACACTCTTCCAGAAACTGCTTCTTCCAGGCGTGGTAGCACATGTCTTTAATCCCAGCACCAGGGAGACAGCAGTAAGAGGATCACCCTGAGTTGGAGGCCACCCTGAGACTGCATAGTGAATTCCAGGTCAGCCGGAGCTAGAGTGAGACCCTACCTTGAAAACAACAACAAAAATAAAAATAAAAAAAACTGCTCCCAATCACTTGCTGTCCTTTTGGAGTCCTTGTTCCATGACACCCTCTAAACCTGAGCCCACTTCCTTTTCTCCATAAATGAATTTTCCTGACTCTTCATCTCTCTCTCTCTCTCTCCACCACCTCCCGTGTCACTGTGAAGGCAGACATATGTTTATTTGTATAGATATGGCAGGACTGAAAACCAGAAAGGCTAGAGTTAGGTAGATCATACTGACAGGGAGAACTAACACAAATTAATTGCTCTAATTATTCTGGCTCTGTCTGATAGGTGTCTGACACATTTTTTTTCTTTACTTATTTTTGTTTTTAGTTTTTTAAGGTTTATAAAGTCTTTATTTGATTAAGAGAAGGAAGTGCAGAGAGCTCCTGCCTTGTCAGGGGCAGGAGTGAATAGAGAGCCTGTGAGGGAGTAGGGGTTCCCTCCCCCGATCATCCCAGCCCAGGAGAGATAAAATGAGGGGGGATTACCAGAGAAAGGACCTGGATGAACAGCCAAAAAGAGCTCTTCGCTAATTTTTTTTTATCAAGGTATTTATTATCTTCTGTACTGATAATACAACTGTTAATTTTTTGTTTGTTTGTTTTTTGTTTTTTGTTTTTTTCGAGGTAGGGTTTTGCTCTAGCCCAGGCTGACCTGGAATTCACTATGTATTCTCAGGGTGGCCTTGAACTCAAGGCAATCCTTCTACCTCTGCCTCCCAAATGCTGGGATTAAAGGCGTGGGCCACCATGCCTGGCTACAACCTTTATGAATCTAATACCATCTTTGTGAAACTAATAGGTATTGGATTAATGTCTGTGTATCTCAATGATATCAGTAAACCAACTTTCATGTGTTTATTATTCATTATACTTATTTTGTGAATCACTTCTTATCTTAAGAAGTGTTTCATTTGTTTTTACTTATGTGAAGGCACTCTTTATAGCAAAGATATCCAACCCTTTAAATGTATCACAAAAAGTTGTCTCTTAGTTTGTTATTTATGGGCAAAGTTTGCTGATTCCTTAAGTTTCTAAACTTTCTGCAATTAACAATAATTTTTTAGTCTATATTTCCCTTTTTAGTGTCTGAACATCTTGCTCAGGACTTGCTACCATAAAAATATTCTTCCAAACCTTGTTTTAGTGCTCACGTGCTTCATTCTTTGTGTGTGGAAGCTATCTGGATTATCTGTGTATACGCAATTTTGTGTTGTGCAAGGAAAAAGAATCATATTTTTTCCATTTTAGCTATTAAAAATTTCCAAAACTGTTAATTAGCCAATTAATTGTTTATCTACTGATTATAACTGTGTTTTACCTTGGCATATTTTCTTTTTTTAAAATAAAGTTTTTTAATTACACACAAGTAATTTTTTTGTTCATTTTTTATTTGTTTATTTGAGAGAGACAGACAGAGTGAGAAAGGCAGGTAGAGAGAGAGAGAGAGAGAGAGAATGGGCACGCCAGGGCTTCCAGCCACTACAAATGAACTCCAGACACATGCACCCCCTTGTGCATCTGGCTAACCTGAGTCCTGGGGAATTGAGCCTTGAACCAGGGTCCTTAGGCTTCATGGTCAAGCGCTTAACTGCCAAGCCATCTCTCCAGTCCCTTGGCATATTTTCTATTTAGTATGGCTAGCATATATACATAATGCTATGTGTGATCCCTTACTTCTAGTTATCTTCCAAACTCTGTTATGAACACTGTAGTATCAATTTATCTTAAGAAAAGGTGGTTTTAGCCTTCATATAAACTAGTTAAATGTTATGGCTTTCTTCATGAGTTTTATGTTTTTCTTGCTAAACTTATTTATTTTATATTTTATAGTTCTTATTATGGTTAGGATATATACATGAATGTGGTGGTTTTGTTTGTGATATTGCATTAAGTCGGGACTCCTGGTGAACAGGCCTCCTCTGCCATGATTGTGTTCCCCAAAAGCAGCTACCACAACCCCAAAGCAACAGGGCCAAGTATCCATAGACTGAAACCTCTGAAACAATGATCCAAACTAGACTTTTCCTCCTTTGAGGTTGACTATCTCAAGTATTTTGTCACAATGATGATAAGATAACACAAGAAGGTACTTGATCACCTGTAAACCATGTCAGTAACTTGGTGGGTACAGAAGGTGAAATAAACATGTTAAAGAAAGGTAATATGATTCTCCAAGATCAGTCTCAAAAATAACTTTCATACAAGTGTTTTTTTTAATAATTAATTAGTTTTGTATTCAGCAAATACAGTCAGTTTGGTACCATTATTAGGCTCGTCCGTGACCTACCCCCTCCCCTTGGCCCCTCCTTGTTGAGGTATATGGGTAATGCATTGTGGAGTTAACCCACAGTAATGGGTAAGATAAATGTCTCTGCATATCATGACCCAACATGTGACTCTGACATTCTTTCCGCCCCCTCTTCCGCAAAATTTCCCTGAGCCATGTTGGGTTCATTTTTGGTCTGCTTCAGTGATGAGGTGTTGGGGGCCTCTGAGGCTCTGGCTCTCTGATTTGGTAGGAGTTGATTTTTCTCTGTGTTGATCTCCTTCCCCCTTGTGCTGGTATCCGGTTCATCAGGAAAACAGCACCCTTGCTTGTTTCGCCAATTTTTCTTGGTTTTAGCTGGGGCCCTTTTGAGGTATGACGGGGTGGCTCTCTCCTTAGGATCTATGTCTACTTTCTTTCCCCGGGATTTGAAGCACAGCTAGGCAGTCACCATCTTGGCTGGAAGTCCTCATACAAGTGTTTTTAAGAACATCATCCTGACTCTTAGCTCTTGAGGGCACAACATTCTTTCATTCTTTTTCTGGTTCTCTGTTCAAATTGAGGCAATATGTGAATCTATGTTCTCACAACACGTTGGTCTCGTTTTCTGAAATTTAAAGGATGCAAATGAACATATCAAACCACAGGCAGGATTTATTAATTTTTAAAAATTTTTTTTGTTTATTTTATTTATTTATTTGAGAGTGACAGACAGAGTGAGAAAGGCAGGCAGAGAGAGAGAGAGAGAGAGAGAGAGAGAGAGAGAGAGAATGGGCATGCCAGAGCCTCCAGACACTGCAAATGAACTCCAGACGCATGCGCCCCCTTGTGCATCTGGCTAACGTGGGTCCTGGGGAATTGAGCCTCCAACCGGCGTCCTTAGGCTTCACAGACAAGCGCTTAACTGCTAAGCCATCTCTGCAGCCCCAGGATTTATTTTTTGTCAATAAATTATATGCAACTTTACACAAATTACATGAGTGAAAGTAATATATTATTATAACTATTTGTTAATATATACCAAGAAAGAATCACTGTAGCTTCACAAGTTTAGTAAAAACGATAAGATTGCCACACAATGCTTCTTGTGAATTCACCCTGTGAGTGCCAGAACAACAAGGACCTTCCCTTCTAGATGTTTCTCTCATCTCCATTTGTCATATTACCCTTAGGTCTAATCAGATCTCAATAAAATCTGTAATCTTTGTGTGTCTTAAAACTTGGACAGCCAGTCTTGGGTTTAATCCCAGCACTCAGGAGGCAGAGGTGAGAGGGTTGCTGTGAGTTCAAGGCCAGCCTGAGACTACATAGTGAATTCCAGGTCAGCCTGGGCTAGACAGAGACCCTACCTCAAAAAAGAACAACAACAAATCACCTAGGACATACAAGTATCTCATGCAGTTTAAATTATGTTTCACCATGAATGAGCAACAAACATTGCTTCACAAGGTGTGTGTGTGTGTGTGTGTGTGTGTGTGTGAGAGAGAGAGAGAGAGAGAGGAGAGACAGTATCTGCATTTATTTCCTCATGAGTTTAGGCCAGTCAGCATGATTCTGCAAGCAGTTTTCCTATTCCATGAATATATCTGCATTTTGGGGCAAGTTTGCAATTCAGACAGAAGAGACTGTTAATCCCTAAGCAATGACTCTTCTCTGGAAATAAATACCAAGTCTAAGGAACTAGCTCTAATCAGAGGGAGGGGTAGGTTGAAAGTTAAAGCAATTAAAATAGGTCTAGGATGCATAAATATCCTTTCCTAGTAACCTAAGTTCCATAATAAATTTCATGAAATTTCGCTAGTCATAAATAAACATAGCTGCTAAAAATGCGATTTCCCAAAATGAATTTTAAAAGCAGTAAGTCATGCTTTGAGGGTGCTTAATTGGTGACTGTTTACACCTTGCTGAGATCAGCAGGTTTAAAACAATGTAAGTTTGATTAAAAAAAAAAAAAAAAGATAGGAAAACTATGTTGACTTTGAAATAGACGACCCTTCAGCGAGGAGGTGGGAAAGTTAGGGGAGCTGCTTCTGTAGTTGGGATCCTAAATGATGTCCCAAGGCCCCTGTGTTAAAGTGTGGAAACCAGCCTGTGGGAAGGATGTGAGGTCAATAGCAGCATGCTCTTGCAGGGGCTGCTCTTGAAGTCCCTTCCTGCCCTTCTTTTCTGCTTCCTGGATGCCATGGTATAAGCTGCTTATTCTATCCTGCCCAAATGCACTGCTTTCCCACAAGGTCAAAAGCAATGGATCTCTCTGACCATGGACCAAGGCCTCCAAAGCCCCCAAAGTAGTGAGCCATAATAAACCTTCTCTCTCTCTCTCTCTCCCCCCGCCCTTTTTTTTTTTTTTTTTTTGAGGTAGGGTTTCACTCTAGCCCAGGCTGACCTCGAATTTACTCAGTGGCCTCAGGGTGGCCTCAAACTCACCATAATCCTCCTACCTCTGCCTCTCTAGTGCTCAGATTCAAGGCATGTACCACCATGCCCGGCTCTTTCCTCTTTTTTTAAGTTGATTTATCTCAGTTGATTTTATTATTATTATTTTTAGAGTAATAGAAAGCTGATAAAGATAACTGTGGACCAGATACAAGACTCCTACAGGCTGAAATTGTGCAGTGGTGTGGGGGAGGTCTGGGAAAGCATAAGAAAAATATGAAGAGAACTAGGATAATGATAGTGAAGAAATCTAAGGTAAAATGGTGAATAGCAAAGATAATTTGCTTTTGCATCCTGTCCTTTGTTCCAAGGCATAGTTGTTGCTGTTGTTGTTGTTGTTGTTGTGTGTGTGTGTGTGTGTGTGTGTGTGTAAGTCTGATGGCGTCATCTTCCTGGTAAGTAGCAATTTAGCTGGCAAGAGTGGCGAGAGGGAATGGTCCCACCTAAAGATGTTGGGCTGAAGTGAAAATGAGGAGGAATCCAATTAAAATGCCTCACACTAATTAAGAAACTGTGGTAGTAGAGAGATAAATCACCAGACTACTGCCATGGAAATCACTTGTCTTCAACTAGTGGACAGGAAATTTTCTTGATTTTGATTTTCCCATTTGGATAGACTTAAGGACTAGAGAAATGGCTGAGTGGTTAAGGCATTTGCCCATGAAACCTAAGGACCCAGGTTCTATTCCCAAGTATCCATGTAAGCCAGATGTACAAGGTGGCTCATGCATCTGGAGTTTGTTTGCAGTGGCTAGAGGCCCTGGCATGCCCACTGTCTCTATCTGCCTCTTTTCTCTTCCTCTCTCAAAATAAATAAATATTTTTTTTTCATTTATTTATTTGAGAGAGATAAAAAGAAGGAGAGAGAAAGAGGCAGATAAAGAATGGCCACGTCAGGGCCTCTAGCCACTGCAAACTAACTCCAGAAGCATGAGCCTTCTTGTGCGACTGGCATATGTGGGTCCTGGGTCCTTTGGCTTTACAGGCAAACGTCT
The DNA here is from genome assembly GCA_036346955.1 of Dipus sagitta. Taxonomy (NCBI): domain Eukaryota; kingdom Metazoa; phylum Chordata; class Mammalia; order Rodentia; family Dipodidae; genus Dipus; species Dipus sagitta. The sequence goes on along the minus strand of CM070778.1, from coordinate 117,986,489 downwards.
TAACTGCTAAGCCATCTCTCCAGCCCATAAATAAATTTTTAAAAATAGGATATGGATAGACTTAAAATGAAAGCCTATATATTCATGCACATATATATGTGTATATACTTATATATTATATACATGATCATATATATATATATATATATATATATATATATATATATATATTCAATCAAAAGTAAGGCAATTTTATAATTTCTCTTACCTGATAGTAACTTAACTTCAATTTCTCATGGATTTTGAATATAGTTCACATAATTTTCATGGAAGGGGTTAAAATGACTGTTCAATCACCTTTAATATTTTATATTCACATAGAGGTTTATGGTGTTTTACTTTTTGACTAAACAACAAATAAATAAAGGCTAAAAGAATATTTGGCTATCAATCTTTACACAGCCCCTGAAGGAGGCATTGCTGTTGCTATTTTATATTATAAAAAAACACACCCGAGGCTTTGAGAAGTAAATGATTAGGTATTCTAACCCCCAGTATGGCGCTAACACTGGGACCAAATAACGTGGGCATCACTACCGGGAGATCATGTTGCTGTGTTACACGACCACTCGCACCACCAGATTGGCATGTTTATCCTGTTAGTGACTCTGCTCTGGCCACATACTCTTGAAAGCTGTTGTTAAAAAGTACGAGGTGGGGAGGCTGGCCATCAGACAATCTTATCAAGGTGGACACTGCCTGAGTGCTGCCTCCTTAACTTTATAACCATCACCTCCTTGTTTTTTAATTTTAAAAGTGGGTCTCGCCGGGTGTGGTGGCGCACACCTTTAATCCCAGCACTCAGGAGGCAGAGGTAGGAGGATTGCTATATATTATTTATTTGAGAGTGACAGACAGAGTGAGAAAGGCAGGCAGAGACGAGAGAGAGAGAGAGAGAGAGAGAGAGAGAGAGAGAATGGGCACGCCAGAGCCTCCAGACACTGCAAATGAACTCCAGACGCATGCGCCCCCTTGTGCATCTGGCTAACGTGGGTCCTGGGGAATTGAGCCTCCAACCGGCGTCCTTAGGCTTCACAGACAAGCGCTTAACTGCTAAGCCATCTCTGCAGCCCCAGGATTTATTTTTTGTCAATAAATTATATGCAACTTTACACAAATTACATGAGTGAAAGTAATATATTATTATAACTATTTGTTAATATATACCAAGAAAGAATCACTGTAGCTTCACAAGTTTAGTAAAAACGATAAGATTGCCACACAATGCTTCTTGTGAATTCACCCTGTGAGTGCCAGAACAACAAGGACCTTCCCTTCTAGATGTTTCTCTCATCTCCATTTGTCATATTACCCTTAGGTCTAATCAGATCTCAATAAAATCTGTAATCTTTGTGTGTCTTAAAACTTGGACAGCCAGTCTTGGGTTTAATCCCAGCACTCAGGAGGCAGAGGTGAGAGGGTTGCTGTGAGTTCAAGGCCAGCCTGAGACTACATAGTGAATTCCAGGTCAGCCTGGGCTAGACCGAGACCCTACCTCAAAAAAGAACAACAACAAATCACCTAGGACATACAAGTATCTCATGCAGTTTAAATTATGTTTCACCATGAATGAGCAACAAACATTGCTTCACAAGGTGTGTGTGTGTGTGTGTGTGTGTGTGTGTGTGAGAGAGAGAGAGAGAGAGAGAGGAGAGACAGTATCTGCATTTATTTCCTCATGAGTTTAGGCCAGTCAGCATGATTCTGCAAGCAGTTTTCCTATTCCATGAATATATCTGCATTTTGGGGCAAGTTTGCAATTCAGACAGAAGAGACTGTTAATCCCTAAGCAATGACTCTTCTCTGGAAATAAATACCAAGTCTAAGGAACTAGCTCTAATCAGAGGGAGGGGTAGGTTGAAAGTTAAAGCAATTAAAATAGGTCTAGGATGCATAAATATCCTTTCCTAGTAACCTAAGTTCCATAATAAATTTCATGAAATTTCGCTAGTCATAAATAAACATAGCTGCTAAAAATGCGATTTCCCAAAATGAATTTTAAAAGCAGTAAGTCATGCTTTGAGGGTGCTTAATTGGTGACTGTTTACACCTTGCTGAGATCAGCAGGTTTAAAACAATGTAAGTTTGATTAAAAAAAAAAAAAAAGATAGGAAAACTATGTTGACTTTGAAATAGACGACCCTTCAGCGAGGAGGTGGGAAAGTTAGGGGAGCTGCTTCTGTAGTTGGGATCCTAAATGATGTCCCAAGGCCCCTGTGTTAAAGTGTGGAAACCAGCCTGTGGGAAGGATGTGAGGTCAATAGCAGCATGCTCTTGCAGGGGCTGCTCTTGAAGTCCCTTCCTGCCCTTCTTTTCTGCTTCCTGGATGCCATGGTATAAGCTGCTTATTCTATCCTGCCCAAATGCACTGCTTTCCCACAAGGTCAAAAGCAATGGATCTCTCTGACCATGGACCAAGGCCTCCAAAGCCCCCAAAGTAGTGAGCCATAATAAACCTTCTCTCTCTCTCTCTCTCCCCCCGCCCCTTTTTTTTTTTTTTTTTTTTTTGAGGTAGGGTTTCACTCTAGCCCAGGCTGACCTCGAATTTACTCAGTGGCCTCAGGGTGGCCTCAAACTCACCATAATCCTCCTACCTCTGCCTCTCTAGTGCTCAGATTCAAGGCATGTACCACCATGCCCGGCTCTTTCCTCTTTTTTTAAGTTGATTTATCTCAGTTGATTTTATTATTATTATTTTTAGAGTAATAGAAAGCTGATAAAGATAACTGTGGACCAGATACAAGACTCCTACAGGCTGAAATTGTGCAGTGGTGTGGGGGAGGTCTGGGAAAGCATAAGAAAAATATGAAGAGAACTAGGATAATGATAGTGAAGAAATCTAAGGTAAAATGGTGAATAGCAAAGATAATTTGCTTTTGCATCCTGTCCTTTGTTCCAAGGCATAGTTGTTGCTGTTGTTGTTGTTGTTGTTGTGTGTGTGTGTGTGTGTGTGTGTGTGTAAGTCTGATGGCGTCATCTTCCTGGTAAGTAGCAATTTAGCTGGCAAGAGTGGCGAGAGGGAATGGTCCCACCTAAAGATGTTGGGCTGAAGTGAAAATGAGGAGGAATCCAATTAAAATGCCTCACACTAATTAAGAAACTGTGGTAGTAGAGAGATAAATCACCAGACTACTGCCATGGAAATCACTTGTCTTCAACTAGTGGACAGGAAATTTTCTTGATTTTGATTTTCCCATTTGGATAGACTTAAGGACTAGAGAAATGGCTGAGTGGTTAAGGCATTTGCCCATGAAACCTAAGGACCCAGGTTCTATTCCCAAGTATCCATGTAAGCCAGATGTACAAGGTGGCTCATGCATCTGGAGTTTGTTTGCAGTGGCTAGAGGCCCTGGCATGCCCACTGTCTCTGTCTGCCTCTTTTCTCTTCCTCTCTCAAAATAAATAAATATTTTTTTTTCATTTATTTATTTGAGAGAGAGAAAAAGAAGGAGAGAGAAAGAGGCAGATAAAGAATGGCCACGTCAGGGCCTCTAGCCACTGCAAACTAACTCCAGAAGCATGAGCCTTCTTGTGCGACTGGCATATGTGGGTCCTGGGTCCTTTGGCTTTACAGGCAAACGTCTTAACTGCTAAGCCATCTCTCCAGCCCATAAATAAATTTTTAAAAATAGGATATGGATAGACTTAAAATGAAAGCCTATATATTCATGCACATATATATGTGTATATACTTATATATTATATACATGATCATATATATATATATATATATATATATATATATATATATATATATTCAATCAAAAGTAAGGCAATTTTATAATTTCTCTTACCTGATAGTAACTTAACTTCAATTTCTCATGGATTTTGAATATAGTTCACATAATTTTCATGGAAGGGGTTAAAATGACTGTTCAATCACCTTTAATATTTTATATTCACATAGAGGTTTATGGTGTTTTACTTTTTGACTAAACAACAAATAAATAAAGGCTAAAAGAATATTTGGCTATCAATCTTTACACAGCCCCTGAAGGAGGCATTGCTGTTGCTATTTTATATTATAAAAAAACACACCCGAGGCTTTGAGAAGTAAATGATTAGGTATTCTAACCCCCAGTATGGCGCTAACACTGGGACCAAATAACGTGGGCATCACTACCGGGAGATCATGTTGCTGTGTTACACGACCACTCGCACCACCAGATTGGCATGTTTATCCTGTTAGTGACTCTGCTCTGGCCACATACTCTTGAAAGCTGTTGTTAAAAAGTACGAGGTGGGGAGGCTGGCCATCAGACAATCTTATCAAGGTGGACACTGCCTGAGTGCTGCCTCCTTAACTTTATAACCATCACCTCCTTGTTTTTTAATTTTAAAAGTGGGTCTCGCCGGGTGTGGTGGCGCACACCTTTAATCCCAGCACTCAGGAGGCAGAGGTAGGAGGATTGCTGTGAGTTCAAGGCCACCCTGAGACTCCATAGTGAAGTCCAGGTCAGCCTGGGCTAGAGTGAGACTGTACCTCGAAAAATCAAAAAAATAAAATAAAATAAACTGGGTCTCATGTAACCCAGGCCATCCTTGAACTCAATATATAGCTCACTACATAACTCAAGAATGACCTTGAACTTGCGATCTTCCCACCTTTACCTCCTGAGTGCTGAGATTAGACATGTACCACAATGCCTATTTTAAAAAAGTATTTATTTATTTATGAAAGAGATATGAGAGAAAAAGACAGAGAGAGAAAGAGAGAGAGAGAGAGAGAGAAGAGAGAGAGAGAGAGAGAGAGAGAAGAGAATATATGGGTACACCAGGGTCTCCATCCACTGCAAACAAACTCCACATTCATGTGCCGCTTGGTATCATGGCTTTATGTGGGTACTGGGGAATTGAAACCCAGACCTTGAAAGCAAACATATTTAATCACTGAGCCATCTTTCCAGCCCCATGCCTGGTTTTATGGGGAACTGGGAATTAAACCTAGAGCTTGGTGCGTGTTAGGCAAGCACCCTAACAAGTAAGCTACAACTTTCACCCCAACACTGCCTTTATAGGAATAAAGTAGAGCATGGGAGTGATAAAAAAAAAAAAGCATGCTTGGACACATGTCTTTGTAGTACCTACCACTGGAGCCAAGCAAAGTTTATCTTTCTTTTTAAAAAAATATTTATTTATTTGAGGGGGAGAGAATGGGCGTGCCAGGGCCTCTAACCACTGCAAACAAACTACAGATGCATGCACCACCTTGTACATGTGACTTACGTGGGTACTGGGGAATGGAACTAGGTTTTTCAGACAAGCACCTTAACCTCTAAGCCAGCTCTCCAGCTCTATCTTCTTGCTGTTTTGAAGAAGAAAACCCTTATGACTCCTGATGAGTAGCAATTTTCCCCAAAAAACATTCCCTTCTTGGCTGGAGAGATGGCTCAGCAGTTAAGGTGCTTACCTGCAAAGCCTGATAACCTGGGTTCGATCCCCCAGTACCCACGTAAAGCCAGATGCACAAAGTGATGCACACATCTGGAGTTTGTTCGCAGTGGCTGGAGGCCCTGGTGCACCCATTCTCATTCTCTTTCTCTCTCTGCCTCTCTCTACTTGTAAATAAATCAATAAGACTATTAAACAAATACAGAATATTAAAAAAAAAAATTACCTTCTGGGTGGGGAAGGATGCTTCAGGAGATTCAGAAGGTAAACTAGTGCAGGAAAGCTGAGACTTTTCACAACCTCCAGACCCCACCCACAGGTTATGGGCGCAGTTGAGGCCCTGGCCTTGCCCCGCTGCCTGCAGGACATGCAGCGTGCTTCAGCAAGGCAGCTTCTGTGTTTTAGGGACACAGCCGCCTTTGAGTCACCCACGCTCCTGTAAGTAAACCCTCACCTTGCTCTGTAAGTAATCCTGATAAATCCACTGGGTCACCAAGATGGACTTTGATGTAATCATTACCTTGGGTCGTTGTCAGTGCCCTGCCTGGTGGTAAGTTGACATGTGTTGGGGTCTTCCTGGGAAAAGTTAACCAGCAACTCCCTTATTATTATACCTGCTGTTAGCTTTTGGGTGTTTGCCTCTGTTTCCGTGGTGCAGGCCATCCTTGAGCTTACTCTGTCTAGCCCAGGCAGGGCTTAAACTTGAAATCCTCCTGACTCAGCCTCCTGAGCAGTTAGGATCAAAGGCTTGAGCCAGCAGGTTTGTCTTAATTCTCCGTTTTGTTCCGAATGCTGCAGTAAAATCAAGAGGGGCTAGGTAGGACAGATAAGCATGGAAGAACGTCTGTGTCAGACATGAAAACTAAAGAAAATTTATGAAATTTCTGCATTGTTATTTCTCTTAAGCTTCTTCCCTGGCTATGCTCTTTTTTTTTTTTTTGAAAAAGTCAGGAGGTTTAGAAACCACACAGAGAAACATTCCTTGGAAAGGGGAACTCTTCAATGGTCTAAGATTACAGATCCTTGAAATGGAATGGCATGCAGTTGAGTTTTCCATTCACAGTTCCAGGAAAAAATGGGATTTTTTTCCCATTAAGAATACTGTTATTTAGTTATTTTGAAGTATACAGTACATACATGCTTTTTTCCCCTCTAAAACCACGAGATTTCATAAGTAACACACATTAGAGTATTTCAACACTTACTATTTTAGAGCAGAACTGGGGATCAATTGTAGAAAATCTTACATTTCAAACACTGAACAGAAGCTGAAGCATCCATTATTTGGTTCATAAAGTACTTAAATCCACTATTTATCTCTTGACGATGACTCAGCCACTCATATTTATAATAATAAAGTTACACAACAACGGCCAATAAATGTGGGGAAGGCTGGCTTCTCCAGATAGAGTGCAGAGATTTATTCCATCATGAAAAAAAAAAGTCCTGTTATAAGTCTTGTTTGAAAAGAAAAGTGCTTTAAAACCTAAAAATCTTAATTAAGTAAAATAAAACTAAAGCACTGTAAACACTGTCTGTAAAATCAATTTTTCTTCCTTTTTGTCCAAGTAAGTGTGAACCAGGCTATAAGTATATAGTTACTTATGTTCTCTAAACCTGTTTTTATTTTTTTTTTAAATAAGGGAAACAATAAGACCCCATCCCAAAGCATAAGACTCTTTGATCTGTGAGTGAAAAAGGCCTAACTCAAAAAGGGGAACTGGAATGTATCTGCTCACATAGGAGAAAAACTCCAGAAGCCTGGCTCAAAAATGTCACCAGGACTCAGTAACTCTTATGTGCATGGCAAATCTTGGGTTTGAACCCACTGTCTGAAAGGCTCCCATTGTGGGACAAGGTGGCCTCCAACAACACCAAGCTTACATCCAAATAATTCAAGTACCTTCCGAAAGGAAGGTCTATTTCTCAGCTGTTACCATGGTGGTACAATAATTGATTGGCAATAACCTCAATTAGCATGATTTGGATTTTGTGTTTATCTTTGAATATAAATACGAGATTTCATTGGTTAAGTCTAGGCTGTATACCAGTTTCCATGGTTGCAGGTGGAGTCAAACATTAGAAATATAAGAGTGGGTAAGTAGTCCCTTCTCCATAGAAAATCTGGGTGCCATTATTGACAAATCATAATTATATATATTTATTCTAGTCAAATAATATATGTATATAAGATTATGTGAATACAAGGGATTGTAATTTTTCATGTCAGATTTTATTTAATTAGAATGTCTCTTGAAAGGCTTTATCTCTGTTCTTTTCCATAATTACATTGTTTTGCATCTTGAAACCTGTGACTTAGACATCTCTTGAAAATGTCTATTTTATTTCACCAAATTCTCTTCTGTAGTCATGGTGGTAAATTCTCAGTGCTGGTTGAAAGAGTGAGGAATGACTATAAGTATAATTTATGGTGGCAGAGCTGAGCTCCTCTGAGAGAATAAAGCAAACCTTTGCCACCCAGACAACACTGTGTAATGCATTAACAGAACAGAAGACAATGCTAAGGATTTGTTTTGCAATTACGATATGCAATAAAAACTTGCTCTTGGGATAAGTGACATGCGACACAAATTGCATCTGTTCGCATTGCACATGTGTTATTTGAATTATATGAAGACTGGCTTTCTAGTTGTTTTGTTGTTGTTGTTGTTTGTTTTTTTCAAGGTACTGTCTCGCTGACCTGGAATTCACTATGTATTCTCAGGATGGCCTTGAACTCACAGTGATCCTCCTACTTCTGCCTCCTGAGTGCTGGGATTAAAGGCATGTGCGACCATGCTCAACTCTGACTTTCTAGTTTTTAAGCGATTAGATGGTCATCAATTCTAGGTCTCATTCCTGGGCACGTGTGGATGGATCTAGATTTACCAGCACTTTTGGATTGGGTTGAGACTACGTGACTCTGCTCAGTGGATTATGGATGGAGATGATGTAAGCCACTCCTAGCTTGACTCTTAAAATACCTGGCTAGGTCTTCAGCTCCATCAAGCAGAACACCCTCAGTCCCAGCACAGCTAAAATGATAAGGTTTTAAGAATTTGAAGCTGGGCGTGGTCGCTTACGCCTTTAATCCCAGCACTCTGGAGGCAGAGGTAGGAGGATTGCTGTGAGTTCGAGGCTACCCTGAGACTACATAGTGAATTCCAGATCAGCCTGAGCTAGAGGAAGACCCTACCTTGAAAAACCGAAAAAGAAAAAAAGAAAAGAAAAGAAAAAAGAAACTGAAGTAGCAGAAAATCTGTCCAAAGGAACTACTAGACTCATGTGGAAATGTCCAGAAAGAAGTGAGTGAAATTGATTGTACTAGGTCTCTGACTTCAGACTATTATAACCTGCCTAATACAATGAAAAAGTTTGAGAAAAATCAACTTTCACTAAATGACAACATTGTTTCATAACCTGATCAGTCTCCCCAGCAGTGCATGAACTGATGACCACAGCCCTTGGCTCAGGCTTCCCAACATCTAAGAAGACACACCCCTTCTGTAACTTACAGCGGAGATAATAACTGAAGCTACTTCTGTTGGTTAGCCCAGTTGCATATATATTATGCCCACCAAATTGCTCTCTAAATATTTATGTTCTTGCCCATAGATTAGTGCCGCTCTCACTTTTGGTTAGAGAAGCGTCTCTTTTCAGATGATGGTGATTCCTGGGGAAACTCAAAACTCATCAAAGTTCTGAAAAGTGACAGTAGAGCCTTCAGCACTAAATGAGACAGCTCTGTCACACCTTCCAGGACCTGTCGACTATTGCAAAAGAGGTGGGAAAGGATGTAAGAGCCTGAAGGATGGAAGGAGCGCTTTGGAACACTTTCTTCCAGACCCAAAGTGGCTCTTATTTTCATGACCTCATAGGGGCTGTCATTACATGATACTGGGCCCACACAAGTGTCACCAAGGATGATGGAGGAGGACAAACAAAAGAGACATCAATCCAGGCATGGTGGCGCATGCCTTTAATCCCAGCACTTGGGCGGCAGAGGTAGGAAGATCACCATGAGTTCAAGGCCACCCTGAGACTACCAAGTGGATTGCAGGTCAGCCTGGGCTAGAGTGAAACCCTACCTCAAAAGAGAGAGAGAGAGACATTGGGCTGGAGAGATGGCTTAGCAGTTAACACGCTTGCTTGCAAAGCCAAAGGACCTTGGTTCAATTCCCCAGGACCCACACAAGCCAGAAGCACAGGTGGCACACATGTCTGGCATTCGTTTGCAGTGGCTGGAGGCCCTGCCGTGCCCATCCTCTCTCTCACTCTCTCTCTCAAATCAATACGTAAATAAAATGTATTTTTAAAAAACCACAAAAAGAGAGACATCAAAATAGAAGAGGGACTAGTTGGAATAATGAAGAGGTTCCACGGAAATGGAAAGGGAAGAGGAAGAGGTGCAAAAGAAAGTAATGGGAGCGGATTGTGCTCAAAATACGTAAAATTGTCAGTAAAAGCTTTAAAAGTTTATTTTCTCAGTTAAAAATGAATAACTGAGTCTGATGTCTTTGTTTATCCATTTTACTTGTAGTGTACAATATTATGTGCCTGTTTGTGTTACGAGCTTACTGTGGGGCTATACGAATCATATCATATTCAAATTACTTCCATGCCCCTTCCATATACAGTCCTTGCAATGGTCAGTATTGATCGTCAATTTGACAGGATTTAAAATCACACTCTCGGACACACCTCTGGGCATGTCAGTGGGAGTTTCCAGAGAGGCTTAACTGAGCTGGGAAGACATCCTGAACGATGAGAGCACTGTTCCATTGCGTCCAGTAGTCCTGGACTGGATAAGACGGAGAAAGTGAGCTCTGAGCACCGGCATTCATCTCCCCCTGCTTCCTGGGACCAGCAGCCTGGAGCTCTTACTACCATGATTTCCCTACCATAATGGACTATACCTCAAACTGTGAGTCAAAAGGAACCTTTCCTAGGCTGGAGAAATGGCTTGGTGGTTAAGGCACTTGCCTGCAAAGACAAAGCATCCAGGTTCGATTTCCCGGTACCCACGTAGGCCAGATGTACAGGGTGGTGCATAGGTCTGGAATTCATTTGCAGTGGCTGGAGGCCTTGGCATGCCCAATCTCTCCTCTCTCTCTCTCTCTCTCTTTCTGTCTCCCTTCCTATTCTCTTTCTCTGTCTAATAACTAGGTAAAAGTTGTAAAAAATTTTAAAAAATAAACCTGTCCTTCTTTGAGTTGGATTCGCCAGGTATTTTTCCATAGCAACAAGAAAAAACTAGTACAGTTTGCAACCTTCCACTTCCTTTCCCTGTGATATTGAATGCATCTTTCCTTTTATCAGCTTCCCATGCCAAAACCCCACAATTATTCTCAGCCTCCATGTCTCTTTAACTAGGGCCTAGAAACTCTACTCTCATCATCTCCATTCTAGTCTAAACCGCCTTTCATTCTCACCTAGATTACTGAATTACAACCATTTCTTCGTCTGTTTATCCAGGCTTGTGTCTCAGCCTGAACGCACTTAGCAGGTAGATTAATCTTGTCAAAATGCAGTCTGACCATTCCAGCCTCTTATTAAAAGTCGTCCAGGGGCTGAAGAGATTGCTTAGTGGTTAAGGTGCTTGCCTGAGTAGTACAGGGACCCTGGTTCGATTCCCAAATACCCAAGTAACCTGGATGCACAGGGTGGCACATGTGTCTGGAGTTTGTTTGCAGTGGCTGAAGGCCCTGGTGTGCCTGTTCTCTCTCTTTCATAAATAAATAAAAAAAATATTTTTACAAGTCCTTGGTATTTTCTTTGTTATCCTCAAGATAGCTCAGAGTCCATGCTAAGGCTCACAGGATCATTTATAACATATTACTTTGGCTCCTCTGTAGCTCACCCTTTGCCGTTGCCTCCAACACATAGAATTTAATCAATCTATATTCTCCATCCAAGGTGGGATGTTGGGTAAATTCATAGACACGAAAATAGTTAAGTAAATTTTATCTGTTTATGATAGAGAAATGATAGATAGATATATAATGGTAGATTTTTTTTCTCTGATTCTGAAGGTACTTACCATCTTAAATCTTTTTTATTGACACATGCAGACATACACATTACTTTTGGTTATCATTGTCCTCATTTAATTTTTGAATTTTTAAAAATATCTGTTTAGGGCTGGAGAGTTGGCTTAGTGCTTAAGGTGTTAGCCTGCAAAACCTAAGGACCCAGGTTTGATTCTCCAGAACCCACTTAAGTCAGATGCACATGGTGGTGCATATATCTGGAGTTCATTTGCAGTGACTAGAGGCCCTGATGTACCCATTGTATCTCTTCCTCTTAAATAAATTAAAAATTAAAAATATTTATTTATTTGAGAAAGATGAGAGAAACAGAGAGAGAGAGAGAGAGAGAGAGAGAGAATGGGAACACCAAGACCTCCTGCTTCTGCAAACAAACTCCAGATGCATATGCCACTTTATGAGTCTGGCTTTATGTGGGTATTTGGAAATCAAACCCCAACCATCAAACTTAGCATGCAAGTGCCTTTAACTGCAGAGTTATCTCCCTAGTCCAATTTGCCTCATTTTATTCACCATATTATTTTATTTATTTGAGATAGAAAGAGAAAGAGGTGGAGGGAGAGGCAGAATGCCAGGGCCATTAGCCACTGTAAACGAATTCTAGACACATGCACCACCTTGTGCATCTGGCTTACGTGGGTCCTGGTGAATCAAACCTGGGTCCTTTGGCTTCTCGGACAAGCACCTTAACCACTAAGCCATCTCTCTAGCCCTGCATATTATTTTTTAACAGAGTGGTAGACTTCATTGCTATTCCTAGTTTTTCACCCCTCTTGTATCTTGTGAACCTATGTCATGTGACTTGGGTTAGCCAACAGAATGTTTGTTAGGATAATGTAAAAAATGGCTTAAAATACACATGACAGGTTGGACATGTTCCTGACTTTTGTCCTGCTAAGAAACTGTCTTGGAAACCACTGGCACAAGGAGGATAGGAAATATTTGAAGCAGATCTAAGTGCAACCTACATTTTAGAGCAAAGCCTGGTAAAATAAAATCCTCAGTACCCTAGCTGACCCACAGGTACATCAGCAAGATGCTATTATTGTGTGCAATTCATATTAAGTGACTGGTACACTTTAAGAGCTGGCGGACATGCTGTGCTTTATGTTTTAGGTATTTCCTTTTATAAAAATTACATTGCTGGAATTTTAAAAATTCACTCAGAAACATTTATTGGGATTATTGATATACTTCAATATTTTGATAGATATCCCTGTGTGAATAGATATCACTGAAATAAACTGTGTACATTTTTTGGGTCTCCATCTCAAGCAAACCCTGAAGTCAGGATTGGACGAAAGATGTGTACAGGGAAGATGGTTAAAGAAGCAGGGAGGCAGGTATTTGCGCCTGGCATGGTGGAGAACGCCTTTCATCCCAACGCTTGGGAGGCAGAGGTAGAAGATCTCCGTGAGTTCGAGGCCACTCTGAGAATACAGAGCGAACTCCAGGTCAGGCTGGGCTAGAGTGAGACTCTACCTTGAAAAACCTAAGTAAATAAATAAATAAATAGATGGTATTTGCCACATCAATACCTACATATCAAGTGTCAGTGATTGTCATAGACAGTTCCATCATGCTGGGGTGAACATCCAACCAAATGCATTTTATAGGAGGAATGGGATGTATTTCAAGCTTACAGATCCAAGGGAAGGCCCCATTATTGGAAAAAGAAACTGGCTCCCATTTATAAATCCAAGCAGAGGGAGAGGAAAAAACCACCAGCCAGCAAACATCAAAAAAAAAAAAAAAATTAAAAAAAAAAAGCAGCAAGCACAAAAATCTGCCAGAGCTCAGACTGCTTTCTGCACCTTTGGGTTGGAATTCATATCTGCCCCCAGTGACACCTCCTCCAGCCAGGCAGCTGGAGATACACATTACAAGTTTAATTTTAATACTTGAGTCAATGGGGGACTTGCATTCATGCTACCCACACTGATCTGTTCCATGAAAGCTATTAGGTACAACACAATAGTATGACTGAAGCTATCACTTGATTACATTCGCATTCTAGTCCACCATGGTCCACTGCCATCTATTATTTTGTAGAAGCCATTATGATGAGCCAAATAGGAATCGGAGGTTGCACAGTCTTTGAGGGCATTGTTAATAGCTTCCTACTACCTGGATGAAGTGTTGCTTCCAGTTTACTGTTTGGGTCACTGGGGAAGAGGGCAGCAATATCAGAGGTTTCCAGTTGGCCTTTTTTTTTCCTCCCATGATATCCCCCATTCCACTGGTCAAGGGATCAGTAAGAAAATTCTGTAAGCAGCTAAGTATAACCATCTTGATTGTTGTGGTGGTTGAAATCATATGTTGCCCATACAATCATGTATTTTGAATGCTTGGTTCCCAGCTGGTGGCAGTTTGGGAGATGGAGCCTTGCTGGAGGAGGTGTGTTACTAGGAACAGAATTTGAGGTGTTATAGCCAGCCCCTCCTTGCCAGAGTTTGGCTCACTCTTTTCTCTACTGTGTTACACCTGCTATGGCAAGAAGTTGATGTCCAGTTTCTGCTCTGCCATTTTCTTCCCCTTTCATCATGAAACTTCCCTCGAGATTGTAAGCCCAAATAAGCCTTTTCTCCCATCAGCTGCTTTTGGATGAGTATTTTGTCCCAGAAACATGAAGGTAACCATGATACTTGTATATTCAGAGCTGGGCAATACAAAAGTTTAGTCTGTGGACCCACTATGAAATAGATTTAGCTTATTGCCTTCTTCTGTTCCTAATATACCTGAGGAGCTATGCTGGAATTTGGAAGACCTTATTTAATCTACAGGTTCATACTGAAGGCCTATTCTCTAGAGCTACTCCTGATACTATCTTAGATGAGGCCCTTCCTAAAGCATACCCAAAGAGAAGAATGCTGTTCAACCTTTTATTGAAAACTTCTATAAGTATAGACAATATACCATGATTGTAATCCCCTCCCACAGCCTCCATTTCCCCTCCCAAATACCCCCTCCACTGAACCCCTTCTTTCCAATTAAATTCTTTTATTTAAACGTCATTGGTATGCATGCCTTGTGTAGGTAGTGTCAGCCACTGTGAGGTCATGAATATCAAGGGCATTTTGTGTCTGCATGACACATTGTGAGCACTCCTCCCCTTTTTTTTGGCTCCTACATTTTTTCTGCCACATCTTGTACAATGGTCCCTCAGCCTTGGAGGGTGCAATGGAAATGCCTCACTTAGGGCAGCATACTCCACTGTTACATCTTTTCAGCACTATGGTGAGTTTTGAATCACCTCAGAGGACACTCCCAGCTGAAAAGGAAAGTTTCCCTAGCCAAAAGTGATGGGAGCATTAATATATGAGCTTAAGTGTTCTGAGGGCAGTTTGGTGGACATCATATATGCATTTAAGAAAGTAACCATATTAGTTTTTCCCCAAGGGCTTATGGACTTCCTAGCTATAGGCTTTTGAGTAGGTTTTTAGTGCCAGGCATGAATTATACCCCCCCCCCCCAGGGAACAGTTCTTCAGTCCAATCAGAGGCTCATTGGTTTTCCCTAAAACAGACATGCCACCAGTTGGCACATTTGTCCTACTTGGCCAACTTTCAGGCTTGCATGATCCACTGCTGGTTAAGACCCCAAAAGTCTGCACAGTTTTTTCTATCATCCTGACAGCTAGTCAACAGGGAGGTGGCTTCCAACTCAACTACAGTTTGATTTCTCAGTGACCTGCAGCCCAAGCATGTGGAGTCTTCAGCAATGAGGTCTTACAGTCTGGTTCTGATGGGCAACCAGGAGTCTTGGCAACAGCCTGTAGAATTTGTGGGGCATCACGGGTCTCCCTGGTCAATAGCTCACTGGAAGGTGCTCCATCTCTGGCACTGAAAAATTTATAAAAATCTATAGCTTCATGGCATAGCATTAACTACCTCCACAGGCTACTTCTGCCCAAATTCTCTTTTCAAAGATGTATTATTAGCTAGCAAAAGAGTAGTTTTCCATATGGTTTGTTCATAACAACCTTAATTTTTATTAACCCTCCTACCACCACTTCTTTCCTTTATCTCCTCCCCTGACCTCGCTTGCACCATTCCACACCCAGTATTCTGCCCCTCTGTTTACATAAACCTTCCGCTCTCCTCCCTCCCGCATAGTGCCTTTCTAGCTTCCTGGCCTCAACCACAGTCTTTAGCTCCAACTCACATACAAATCTAAACATTTGAAACTAGGATTCCCATATGAGAGTGAACATTTGGCATTTGATTTTCCCTGAGAAAGGAAATTTGAGTATAAGTGATTCCAAGTAGAGAAACGAGAGAATAGGAAGAAAATCAAGGTAGAGATGCAAATAAAAGATGCACTGATGAGTGTGTGAATAAGTGAGAAACTGGAGCTCAATTCTGCTGGGGACCTTCTGATAGCCTGTATAAATCACACCATACAATAGCTCTGGTAAAGACTTGGAGGGTTGGGACAGTACACTCCATGCCACACCGCCCAGTGTGAACATCTTCGTTCTTCGGCCCACCAGTATATGGGCTGAACCTGTTTCTCCTTGTGTTCTTCAGGCACAGGAGAACCTCGATTGAAATGGGTCACCTGTTTGGGTTCTCAAGCCCTTGGAGTATATAGAAATAGTCCACCAAAGGTGCAAGTAGAAACTGATTCTAACATTCATCCAGAAATGCAAAGGACCTACAATGCCCAGAAGTGGTTTGAAAAAGAATGAAGTTAGGGAACCAATACCTCCACACATCAGGCTTTATAGTCACCTAAACACCACAGTATGAGCATCAACCCACATCATAGCAGTGAAATAGATTCTAGAAATAGACTAATGCAATGATCTTTGACACGGGTAAATTTATCCTCGTGAAGAAAAGATAGATTTTAAAACATTCAATAAATGGTACCAGAGCAATTGGGTCCCCATATGGCATAAAAGAAAGTGAAGTATGACCCATATTTTTCAGCCTATTTAAAAAATTAACTAAAAATAGATCATAGACTTAAATGTAAAAACTGAAATACCTACATATCCTGAAGAAAAGACAATTTAGATTAGAGATGTCTTAAAAGAGACCCAAAGAAATATCCATAAAGTAAAAAAAGAGATATAATGGAATTAATAAAAATATAAAATTTCTCTTCAAAAGAGAATGAAGGCAAGTAATATCCATACAAGAAAGTTGTGACAAGGTGCACATTTAACCACACGTGGTGGCACACTCCTGTAATCCCAGCATTTGGCAGATAGAGGCAGAAGGATCCAGAGTTGGTACACGGCCTCACCTATTTGATGAGCTTGCGATGGTTTACATTGATTGTCAACTTGACAGGACCTAGAATCATTTGTGAGTGATTATCTGGATTAAGTCATGCTCTGGGCATGTCCATGAAGGGTTATCTTGATTAGATTAATCGAAGTGGGAAGACCTACCTTCACTGGGGGGCGGTACCATCTCATGGGCTGAGGTCCTGTACTGTATGAGGAGTAAAGAACGGGCTAAGCAATGGCATTCATGGCTTTCTGATTTCTTTTTTTTCTGTCCTTTTCTTCTTCTTCCTCCTCCTTCTTCTTCTTTTCTTGAGGTAGGGTGTTGCTCTAGCCCAGGCTGACCTGGAATTCACTGACTTCACTATGTAGCCGCATAGTGATCCTCCTACCTCTAACTCCCTAGTGCTGAGATTAAAGGCATGTGGCACCATGCTTGGCTGACTGCCACAGTAACTATCACTTCCCATTCCAGCCTGCCATGCCATTTCCACCATGATGAACTGTGTCCATCCTCTAGAATTTTCTTCCATAAGTTGCATCTGGTTAGGTATTTGCTCCCAGTGATGAGAAAGCAACTGAGAGAGAGATTTTATAAACATCCTTGGATACATGACACACTGCCGAAAACCAAAAACTAAAAAAGCACAAGTAAGACCCTTCTATCCATAGTATATAAAGAATGCTCAAAACATTTTTCACTTTTTTTTTTAATTTGAGAGCGACAGACAGAGAGAGAAAGAGGCAGATAGAGAGAGGGAGAGAGAATGGGCACACCAGGGCCTCCAGCCACTGCAAACAAATTCCAGTCACGTGCACCCCCCTGTGCATCTGGCTAACGTGGGTCCTGGGGAGTCTAGCCGCGAACTGGGGTCCTTAGGCTTCACAGGCAAGCGCTTAACTGCTAAGCCATCTCTCCAGCCCCATTTTTCACTTTTTAAAAAGGGACACAGAGGGCTGAAGAGATGGATCAACAGTTAAGGCCCTTGTTTGCAAAACCGAATGACCCAGGCCCGCTTCCCCAGTACTCATGTAAAGCCAGATGCACATAGTAGCCCATACATCTGGAGTTCATTTGCAATGGCTAGAACCACATGGCATGCCCATTCTATCTTTCTCCTCTCTCTCTCTCTCTCTCTCTCTCCTTGCAAATAAATAAAAGAAAATATTTTAAAACATGGACACTGCTCTCAACAGAAGTACATGGGCAGCAAATACACACATGAAAAGACACTCAGCATCTCTGGTCTTTGAAAATGCAAGTTAGCCATGCCTGGTTGCGCACGCCTTTAATCCCAGCACTCAGGAGACAGAGGTAGGAGGATCACCATGAGCTCCAGGCCACCCTGAGACTACATAGTGAATTCCAGGTCAGGCTGGGCTAGAATGAAACCCCACCTTGAAAAACAAACAAACAATAAATAAAAATGCAAGTTAAAGCCACATTATGACCCTCCTGCATATCTTTATCATGGAAATTAAAGAACTCACTGCAGCAAGTGTTGGCAAAGATGGGAGGGAGGAACACATTAATTGTCATAAGTGGCTGACAGGGGTGTTTGGGAAACATGTTAAGATATACCAGTTACATAATTTGGCTGTGATTACTGTGCCAGCAACTTTCTTGTTGCCAGGACGAGCTGACCAGAAGCAGCTTAATAAACGGTTTATTTTCTCCGTACAATTCTGACAGAAAGTCCATCATCGTACGGCGACCATGGCAAGACTGAGAAGCTGGAATCACATCATCACATCAACGTGGAGGAAGTATAGCGCAGGAAGTAAGACTGGGCTCACCCCTAGGAACCCACTTCCTCTAGCAAGGCTCCATCTCCTAGAGGTCTCAAAACCTTCCCAAACTGCAGCATCTACTGTGATTGAAGTATTCAAACACATGAATCTATGGAGGACATTTTACACTCAAACCACCATAGTTATCTGCTTAATTACCCAAGAGAACTAAAATTATATTCCCAATCAAAGACCTAATGGTTAGAAACTGCAAATAACTTAAATGTCCACCCACAAGTTAACAGAATAAAAATTGTAGAATACAACCATGCATGGTGGTGCATGCTTTTAAAAATCCCAGCACTCAGGAGGCAGAGGTAGGAGGTTCAAGACCAGCCTGGAGCTACAGAGTCAGTTCCATTCAGCCTGGGCTAGATTGAGATTCTACCTCAAAAAACAAATGTGGAATTTGATCCATTATAAGAACGAAGAAGAGCAATAACACAAAACATTTCTTTGTCTTCATGGAAAATGTTTTATGGCTTGCTAATAATTCTATGCTTTCGAGCGCATGGGGAGTCATCCCATAATTAAGTGATTTTCATTTTGTAATGCTTATACAATCTACACCAGGAGTTGGCAGATTTTTAATGTAAGGGACCAGATGGTAAATATTTTAGATTTTTCTGGCCAGATGGTCTTAGTCACAAACTAGTCAACTGTGAACTTGTGGCCCAAAAGCAGCCATAGACAACACATACATGAATGGTTGTAATGGCTCCAACAAACCTTTATGTACAGAAACAGGTAACGGCTGGATTCAGCCAATAAATAGATTGTAACTGGTGTCAGTTTTTCAATCTTTACCCTATTTTATGTGTTAGATCTGGTGCCTTGAGCCATTCAGGTAGCCCATTGATCCTAAATATCGAGTAGCCATCAGCAGACATAGCGATGTATGTGCTGGCAAGATGTTTGGGTATTTTGAACTACCCTCTGGGGACTTGTCCAGTGTCTGTAAGCAGGTTGTTCATCTTACAGTATCTAAGAGTCATATGACTACAAATTCTTTCATGTTTTTCCTTTCACCTGTTTCATGGAAAGGTGGAGTTTGATTTTGCTCCACTGTATCTCAGTTGATCCTTCAGTCAATAGAATGTGATAGAATTGATGCACCGATTCTGAACATACACCTGTAGAAAGCTTGAGAAGATTCCTTCTCATTTTGCATTTTTCTGTGCCCCAAGCCAGAGGTAATGTGAAGTACTACAAGCTGTGAAAAGAGAGAGAAAGAGACCTCTTTCTACTCACTCTGCAGAAAGGGTATTCCTGTCCACTTGGTGGCTCTTAGAATCTTTCTGCCCCCTCTTCTGCAATGCTTCCTGAGCCATGGCAGGACTGTTGGCAGTCTGATTTATTGTGGAATTCTCTGTAGCTTCTGGATTTCTGCTCTGACAGGCTTTGATTGATCACTGTATCTGTCACCATCCCCCTGGAACTGGTTGTCAGGGTAGCATTAAGAGCAGAATACCTGTGCAATTTATCCTGGGCTCTGGCAGAGGTGGTAGTGGTGGCATATCTCATGGTGGGCAGTTGGCTATCTTCTTATCTTCTCAATGGATCTTGGTTCCCCTCCATTGTCTCTGCCATCTGTAAAATATGGCACATTCTCCAAACAAGAATGACAACAGCTTGTGTTAAAGGAGGCATGACAATTTATTTTCTTTTTCTTCTATTTTAAAATGTGTGCACCACAGATTCTAGCCACTGCCAATGAATTCCAGATGCATGCACCATCTTGTGCATCTGGCTTTATATGCGTCCTGGGGAATTGAACTTGGGTCCTTAGACTGCAGGCAAGCTCCTTAACTGCTAAGCCACCTCTCCAGCCCTTGAGAACTTTTTTTTTTGGAGGGGATGCAGCCCACTCTTCTTCTCCAGAGAGCAGTGGGAACTTCTTTATGAAGACTGTGAGCTTCCTAACCTTGGGATTCTGACTTGGTTTCCAGTATCAGATATGAGTTCTCTCCCACTAAGCTGGCCTCGTATCCAGTCAGAGAACAGTTAGTTACCCACAGAGGCTGTGTGCCACTATTGCACAAGCGTGTACTTTGTGATTGGCTGGTTGAATTTTTGGTCTGCAGGCTCTCCTTTTTCATGCTACTGGTAACTTTTTCTTTAGTACCTTCCATAGGGCTTTCTAGCACTATGAGGGGTAGCCAGGTGTGAGCTATTTTCCCTTTAGGCTCTAGCATTATTTTTCCATGTCCTGTGTCTGAAGCCTATGGTATCTTTAGCAGTAGAGATGTATCCATTAGCTCTGTCAGGTAATCAAGTGTTTTGGCAATGGCCTACATTGTTTTGGAGACCTCATGGGTCTCCTTGGCCAACAGCTCACTGTGGAGGGCAACCCAATACTGGCCTAGGATTTACCAGCCCAAAGTCCATGGTTTTGAGATTAAGCTTTTTCCACCTTCTATCTGGACCATTCCACCTCCCTTTATTGGTGTTTTTTTTTTTTTTTTTTTCTTGTAGAATGCTAGCTAGAATGGGTTTTTTTTATGGAACTGATTCACATTTTCTTAACTTTTGTATAATTCCCTCTCCACCCTCCCTACCTCCTACTCCATCAAGACCCCTCACACCCACCTAATGTTCTGTCCCTCCCCCACCCTGTCAGGTAGCTCCTCCTCTTCTCTCTTGTTATCTCATTCCAGCTTTATGTCCTTATTCTTGGTGCTTATCACAGTTTGCACTCATCTCCAATTGATCCCAGTTTGGAACCACAGATGAGAGAATATATGCAGTGTTTGTCTTTCTGTGTCTATATGACCTTGCTTAGAATGATTTTTTTCCAGCTCCACCCATTTTTTATGTAAATTTCATTTCTTTTTTTCCATACAGCGGAGTAGAATTCCATTTCGTATATGTACCACATCTTCATTATCCATTCACCAGTTGATAGGCACCTGGGCTGATTCCAGTTGCAGAATAGAACAGCCACAAACATCGCTGAGTAAGTATCTCTGTAGAGTCGAGTCCTTAGGGTCCATGCCCAGTAGTGGTAGAGCTGGATCAAATGGTAGATCTATTTTCATCCTTTTCAACAGTCTTCATACTGGGGCTGGAGAGATGGCTTATCAGTTAAGGCATTTGTCTGTGAGGTCTAATGACCCAAGTTTGATTTCCTAATACCCATGTAAAGCCAGGTGCACAAGGTGACACATGTGTCTGGAGTTCCTTTGCAGTAGCTGGAGGCCTTGGCACTCCCATTCTCTCTCTCTGCTTCTCTCTGTGTCTCATATTTTAAATAAAAGAGTCACCACACTGATTTCCATAGTGGTTGCACTAGTTTGAACTCCCACCAGCAGTGGGTAAGGGGTCCTCCATTCTTTTTTTACAGTATAATTTTTTTGTTTTGTTTTTCGAGGTAGGGTCTCATTCTAGCCCAGGCTGACCCAGAATTCACTATGTAGTCTCAGGGTGGCTTTGAACTTATAGTGATCCTTCTACCTCTGCCTCCTGAATGCTGGGATTAAAGGTGCGAGCCATTATGCCCAACTAGTATAATTTTTTTTTAAGATTAGAGAGAATTTATTAGATTAAGAGAAGGAAATACAGAAAGCTTCCACCATGTGGAAGGCAGGAGAGGGTAAAATCTCTGTAGTTTAATTTTTATTGATAATTTTTTATATATATGCATAATATCTTTTGCCCATATTTCCCTCTTATTATTTTCTCTTGTTCCTCTCCACCATATGCCTTCAATATAACTCTTCTTTTCCGAATAGTTCCTATTCTTGTTTGATGTTTTTCTTCCCCTTTCTTCATCATCTGTGATGACATGCAGATGGACCCAATATTGTGCAGATAACAACAGCTACTATAAGGTTATGAATACAATGGCCACGTCATGTCAGGAAGACAGAATTACAAAATACTCCTCCCCATGCTCTGGCTTTTACATTTTTTCTCCTACCTCTTCGGCAATGTTCCTTGAGCCTTGGTGGGTCAACATTAGCCTCTTGAATTCACTACCTACACAATTCCCAATTCTCCCCTCTCTTTCATTCACTCTACTATCTACTGCAGTTTTCACTTCCTTCTTACATACCTCTTTCAATTACTTTAAAAATGACACCTTCCCCCAAGTATTTGCATGAATCCCAAGCCTTCAACTGTTACCTATAAACTATGGGTTGAGAGTAAGAGGAGACTCAGTATCTGGGCCATCAGCCCATCTCCTTCTCATAAGCCATGTACATGAATTCCAAACCTGTATTACTGTAATTTCTACCTGAATAAGAAAAACTGTATGTAAAATTCCCTATCCCCTAACAATAATATCAAACTGGTTCAAGGATTCGTTTGCTAATTTAACTGACATATTACTGAGAACTTAGTTGGGCTAAGGAACTTTGCTAGGAGTTAGCTTCTAACAGTGATAAGCCTTTATCAGAGCCTAATAGAGAAGATGGTTAAATCAATGTTACTCACATTTTTGTGGCAGCATAGGAGGAATGCTTAATTCAGAATCAATACTGGTGATGAGGATCAGGGAAGGGTGGTAGGAAAGGCCTCCCAGAGATAAAAATGACTAAATCTTTAAAAATACATAAGTCAAGTCTGGGGAGATGACTGAGCAGTTAATGCTTGCAAAGCCTGCTGGCCAAAGTTCCTCAGTTCTGTTCTCCAGCACCTACATAAAGTGGGATGCAAAACTTGGAGCCTGTGCCTGGTATGAATTTGCAGTGGCAAGAGACCCTAGTGCATGCACTCACGCTCACTGCACACATGCACACAAGTGAATAGAAGTTTTAAAAAAGAATAGATAAATCAAGTCAAGGAGAAGAGACCAGTTGTCAGCTAAAGGAGGTCCCTTGTTGGGGGACTCACGGGGCAGAGACACAATCAAGGAATAGCAAGGCTTTCTGTATGGCTGGATCAGAGAAATGTGATGGGTGAGAAGCAATGATTGAAGGTATGAGAGGTAGAAGAGGAGTTATCTTCTTTTTTATTCAATGCTCAGGATTAATACCCTGATCCTTGACTATGCCAGGCAAGGGATCTAATACTGAGTTGCAGCTCCAGTCCAAAAGTTGTCTTTCTAGAACTGTTACTTATTGGCCAGGTCAGCGTGAAGCAATAATTGATGGTTTGGTTTTATGTTTTCCTTACAGAGGGACTATTTTAAATATAAATGCCATGTTTCTAGTAAAGTTAAACCTGGTGGGCTGGAGAGATGGCTTAGCAGTTAAGGAGTTTGCCTGTGAAGACTCAGGACACAGGTTCAACTCCCTATTACCCACATCAACCAGATGTACATGGTGGCACATGTGTCTGAAGTTTGTTTGCAGTGGCTGGAGGCCCTGGTGTATTCTTTCCCTTCCTCCTTCACCCCTTATTCTCTCTCTCTCTCTCTCTTTCTCTAATAAAGTAAATAAATATTTTTTTAACAAAAACCTGTATGTATCCTTTGATGGGTCAATTCTATTTCAGGTACTTATTCAAGACAAGTGAAAAACATCCATAAAAAAATCTTACACAACAATGTACAAAATAGCTTTCTTCATAATAGACCCAACTGGAAAGATCCTAAATGCCCACGAATGAGAGAATGAATAAACACATTGTTGTATGTTTATACAATGCAATTATAGTCAGTAATAGGGCACAGCCAACTATCAATATGTACAGCAACATGGTTGATTTGAAAAATCATGCCAAGCCAAGAAAGGCACACATAAATAAATGGTTTCCTTTTGGAGGATTCCATTTATCTGAAGTGAAAGAACAGGCAGATGTATTAAAATGGTTAGATCAGAAAGTGGTTGCTGTTTGTGTGGAGGTGCATGAGGAAGAAACTCCGGATAGGAACTGGGCAAAGGGAAGTTTCTGGGGCGGTGTTAATGTTTACTCTCTTGCTTTAGGTATAGATTATAAGGGTTTATTTATAAGTTATCAAACTGAACACTATGATATATAATATGTGTATTTTACAGAGTACAAATTGTACTTCAAATTTTTTAAAATTTATTTTATTTATTTGAGAAAAAGAAAGAGGGAAAGAGACAAAAGAGAGAATTGGTGCTCCATAGCCTTCATCCAGACACATATGTCACCTTATGCATCTGGCTTACGTGGGTCCTGGGGAATTGAACCTGGGTCCTTTGGCTTTTCAGGCAAGTGCCTTAACTGCTAAGACATCTCTCTAGCCCTGTACTTCAAAATTCTTAAATGCTAACAAGAGTATTTTGTTCCAGATTTTAAAGCTAACAACATACCTTGGTTTGCCCTAATTGAAACTATTAAACTCTTCAAACTTTATGCAATGCAATTCAATAGTTTTTCACATTAGTATGTGTATGTGGTGTGTGTATGCATGCTCATTCATGTGGGTAAGCACAGAGGAAAACCTTGGTTATCATGAGACTCTGATTGGCCTGGAGCTCACCAGTTAGGCTAGATGGCTAGCCAGTGAGCTGCAGAGATCCACTTGTCTCCTCAGTTCTGCACTGGTTACAGTTCCTCTTGCTTCTGAGGCAAGTGCTTTATCTACTGAGCCATTTCCCCTGCCCCAATTTAATGATTCTAAAATATGTATTCATAGGCATAGAAGAGAAACAAAATAAAGTGTAAACATGTTATTCAAAAGTTTAACAAGGCATAAATATTTTCATTTTTTAAAATGTTTTATTTAGGGCTGGAGAGATGGCTTAGTGGTTAAGTGCTTGCCTGTGAAGCCTAAGGACCCCGGTTTGAGGCTCTATTCCCCAGGACCCACATTAGCCAGACGCACAAGGGGGTGCATGCATCTGGAGTTCGTTTGCAGTTGCTGGAGGCCCTGGCGTGCCCATTCTCTCTCTCTCTCTCTCTCTCTCTCTCTCTCTCTCTGCCTCTTTCTCTCTCTATCTGTCACTCTCAAATAAATAAAAATAAACAAAACTATAAAAAATGTTTCATTTATTTGTTTGAGAGAGAGGGGAGAATGAGACAGAAGAAAGAGAGAGAGAGAGAATGGGCATGCCAGGGCCTCCAGCCACTGCAAATGCACTCTATATTCATGCACCACTTTGTGCATCTGGCTTTACATGAATAGTGGGGAATTGAACTTGGGTCCTTCGGCTATGCAGGCAAGCTGCTGAGCCATGTCTCCAACCCCAATATTTTCATTTTTAATTCGTATAAATTGGTTGGAACTTTTCAGTCAAAAAACATAAGAAATCAACAAATCCTGATGTGGATAATTATGAACTGTAGCTCTTTCCTTCCCCATGAGTAAATCTGTGAAAGAAAGAGAGAGAAGGGGCGGGAGACCTGGCTTAGCAGTTAAGGGGCCAAAGCCAAAGGACTCAGGTTCAACTCAGCAGTCTCCACATGATGCCAGCTGCACAAGGTGCCATGTGTATCTGGAGCTCATTTGCAGTGGCTAGAGGCTCTGATGTTCCCATTCTCTCCCACATAAATAAATAAATAAATAAATATTTTTTAAAAAGACTAAGAAAATATCTATTTACTTCTTGGTCTGGCTGACTTCTGTTTTTAGTAAGACTGACCCAATCCAAATCCTACTGGAGCCAGACACTACTCAGTTAAAATTAAAAATGGATGGTAAAACCTTCATTAAATCAACTTTAATTTAACTCAATAGGTTAAAACATAAAGCATGAGAGTAAGATTGGGATGATGGGGGATGAAATGGGTATTAATGGGAGTGGAGGGGATGAGACAGGGTAATTGGGATAATAAGATCAAAATACATTCTATACATGTGTAAAAATATCAAAAATAGAAAAATAGGGACTGGAGGCACTTTCCTACAAATCCTAAGGACCTGGGTTCCATTCTCCACTACCCACGTAAAGCCAGATGCACAGTGGCACATGTATGTAGAGTTTGTTTATAGTGGCTGGAGGTTCTAGGGTGCTCATTTTTTTTCTCTGTGTGTGTTTGTTCTCTATCTCTCTTTGCTCACAAATAAATAATTAAATTATTTTTAAATAAATAAATAAAAACTTAAAATCTGAACACAGGATTCTCTATATCTCTTTAGCTTTCTTATAAAGACTTAAACTCCATTTCTGGTTTTGGCAATATTTTGGGAGGAAACATCACGCATGGGTAAGTAAGGCTTAAGTTTTCATTGTATCTTCAAGTCTGCATGTCCTAAATGACCCTGAATGACATAATCACTCTACCTCTGCATTGGAAAGAACGATGAAAACAGTTTTAAAATATAATGAAAATGTTAAGTTACCACATGTCCCAGTTTTCCAGGTGATGTGAAGTTGAAGTTGTATTTTTCACAATCTGAAGTAGAACAGGGAGAATTCACCAGGGGATAGGTTTCCTTAAGAAATAGCCTCATCAGGCCTTCCCACTATTATCCCATCCAAGCAGATGTGAGCCTATTTTTAAAGACTTCTGGGAAAGGGAGATTCCCTAATCTCCCTTAGCAACGTGTTCCAATGTTTAACAACACTTGCTGTCAGGGCTGAGGGTTCTCGGAGCCTGATGAGTGTTTATATGTTTCTATGTATTAGTGTTTTCCCATGTTCTTTTTCCCCTCATTCAGCACTCATTTTATCCCCTTGCTTCTTTGCCTTTTCCAGTAAATTTTGTTTATAGATTTTTTTGTAAGTGAAAACAGAATTTAAAATGACCAAAATTTGAAAATAAACCATGTAGATTTCTCTTACATAGCTTAGATTTCTACAAACAGTACACAGGCATCTGACATTCTATCCTTGTACTTATGAACATGTGAACTTGTATGAATTGAGGACATATACCATTTTATTGTAATATTACATTGAGAGCTTTAAACCTATAAACATATTTACAATTTTTCTGTAAGTCTTTGGTCTTTTCTGAATGCTCTCTGACTTTCTATGTTTTTTTTTTTCCTGAAGTTTCTAAGTTCTAAGCCAAATATAGAGATCTTATAGTGGTTGGATAGTGCTGAACTTCTGGTAAGAATATGCCCATCATTTCTGCCTGATTAATTTAGAGTGCTTGCCTCTGAGTATACCTATGCAGCTGACCAGTAATGCTTGTACTCTAAGCTGGCCACAACTCATATGAGAAGTGTGATTTGTTAGTTCCAGGAAAATAATATTATTTTGAAATACTTATTACTACCAGATGTCTGAGTACCTGTAATTCCACTGTTAGTGATTCATATGATTGGACCTGTCTCCTTATGGGTTCTGTTAAAATGGAAGAACTTTCAGGAATTATAAAACTTTAATCAATGAACTCTAAGAAAACAACCTAAAGCTTCCCAGATAAAGCATCAGGTGTCTGGTAGATGGCTAGAAATAGGGACAAGTAGAGAGAGATGGCTATCCCAGTTGGTCCTGGGCTGCCTTGGTTCACTCCAATTGTTAAAATTTATTTGTATCTTTTCCTTTTACTCATGAATATTTGGTCACCTCAGCAGTGTCCACCAAATGGGGAAATTATTTCTGAGTGAAGCTGTGGCTAGTCTGGGGAATGTCTTCAGATCCCTTAGACCTCTTACCTGCAGGCTGGATTATCACGCACAAGTTACTTATCTTCTCCTACTCTTGGTCTTTCAGTTGAAAAATATGAACTCTTTGCCATCTTTTGGTACACATGGTGAGGCAACAACCATCCTTACTGGCATTATCTTTGGCCCAGGCACAGTATGTCTAGCACTTACACTATTCAAATCTAAAACCTTGTCACTGATGCTTTTCCACTCCAGAGTCACTGTCTTACTTGTTGTATTTTATTTCTAATTGCTTTCCTCAGTCTCGTCCTTTTAAACTGTAACTACTGTCTTAGTACTGGCTACTGTAGGACAGTACCCTAGGCTGAGTGGCATATGCTCATAGATCTGGAGGCTGGACAGGATTAAAGTGTCAGCGTTGATGACTCCTGGTGAGAGCACTCTTCTGGATGCAGAGTTCAGGGGTATTTGTTGTGGGGTCCTCGCATGCTGGAAAGACTGAAAGCCTGCTCTCTGTCTTCTTCTGACAAGGGTACTAATCCCAGCACTAAGGACTCTACTTTCACATCTAATTACTACCCTCAGGCCTCCATCCCAAGTACCAACTCCATCACTTTGGGGGTTTGGTTTTGATGTAGGAATTTTGGGGGACAGCTTTGGTCTTTTCAGTCTCTAAGAAAACCTGTGCTTTTTCTGTTTGCCCCTTGTTTTTCCTCTTCGTCCATTGTTATCTATTACCCTATATCTGTTGTCTCTATTCTGTCTCCCATAATATAAGTTTCTGAAAGAGGCCTCATTTTGCCTTTTTCTAGAAATTTAGCACAGTCTAAGAAAGAATGAAGAACTGCCTCATTCATGTTGCTTCGTGGGCTTAAAGCTCCAGGCCTGTATATCATCACCTCAGCTTTGTTCTGAAATTTCTGTACCTGGGAGGATGAAAGGTGTTAAAATCATTGCCATCTGGGAGAGGGTGCCAACAACTGCAGTGAGCTTCACATGTTCCTGAAAAGTAAAGGCATCATGTCCTTTAGGATGGAGATCCAAAATAAAATCCCTTTTTATAGCAACAATCTTGTTATAGTACAAACTAAGACCATGAGCCTGGTTGGATGGAGAAACTTCTGCTCATTCTGTTCATTTGGTTCTTGTCCTTCTTCCTGCCAATTAGGACAGTGAGGAGAGAGGTGGTTTTGTTTGTTTGTTTGTTGTTGTTGTTTTATTTTTGGCATCCAAGCCCTGACTTCTTGCAATGAGGCAAGACACCAGAGCTAATAATACATGTCCACTGTTAGAAGTTTGGATCAAAAAGCTGAAGGTGGGGATGGAGAGATGGCTTAGTGGTTAAGCGCTTGCCTATGAAGCCTAAGAACCCCAATTCGAGGCTCAATTCCCCAGGACCCAAGTTAGCCAGATGCACAAGGGGGTGCATGCATCTGGAGTTTGTTCACAGTGGCTGGAGGCCCTGGCTCGCCCATTCTCTCTATCTGCCCCCTTGTCTCTTTGTTGCTCTCAAATAAATAAATAAAAATAAACAAAAAAATTTTAAAGCCGAAGGTGAAGGTCTTATCTCATTTGTCAAATGATGTAAGTCATTATTAAATCAGGACAAACCAGTTACCATCTGAAGTATAATTTCGGTTGCTATTTTTAATGCACTTACCAGTTCATTTAGCTTGGCTGCCTTAGTTAATTGTGAGGTGCATGTCACGTTTGTTAAAAGCTCAGGGAAAGCAAGGAAATGACCTACACAAATCACAATTCCAAGCAATTCAAAGCCTTTCCTCATGTGCCAATTAAATGTCAGCAGGTTTGAGTGACTTGATTAAATCACGGATTATTTAAAATAACGTGAAACAGGAGACCACAGGAAACTCTCCAGGTAAACTGAATGAGCTTTGACAACACGTGTGGGATTTGGGGGCTGCGTTTGTTTAGTACAATGGAAGTGAGTGTATGTAAGCTCACAAAAGGAGAGGGTGGTCATAAATGAATCAATCAACTCCTTACAACATTAGGTGTCTTCTTCTATATGAATCCAAGTTACTTGATATGGAGTCTCTCTTGGGGGCTGGAGTGATAGCTTGGTAGTTAGAGGCACTTGTTTAAAGTCTCTCTCTGAACTGGAAACTGCCATTTTGTGAACCCAGTGAATCTCTGGTCTTTCCCCATAGGACTGGGGTTACAGGCGTATGTGGCCATGCCTAACTGTTTATATGGTGGCTGAGGAATTGGGTTGAGGGTTAATCAGGCCCACTGAGCCATCCTCCCCCTAGTCTGAGAAATGGTTTCAGAGATGAAAAATAGAGCTGGAGAGATAGCTTAATGGTTAAGGCACTTGCCTGTGAAGCCTAAGTACCCAGGTTCTACTTCCAGTACTCATATAAGCCAGATGCTCATGTGATAATTAATATAAAATGAAAAATAAAAAAAAACATATGTGCTATTTGCTACAAAGATATAGAATGGAAACCCTAAAAAGCTCCAGTTTGCTATGTGCCCATTTCCCCTTGACTCCTTGTTTTTACACTTTCTCCCTAACTTTTTCTTCCAGTACTATCTTCCTGCACTTTTGTGGCTCCCCTAGATAGACCTACCAGAGAAGTTTCCCGACTGCCACACTCAAGAACCCTACTCAGTTCAAAGAAGCCAGACTGGTCATTGCTCTAATTTCCTGATGGCAGTTAGAGTTTCTTCTTCAGAGGGTGGGATTGAGGCAGTTTAGGGTGACTAAGCCTCTGAAAGTAACATCAGGAAAGGTCCTTGATCCTACCCTTGCAGTCTCCACTTTGCCAGCCATCAGAGAAGGAGCTGGCATCTCCTGATCTATTCCCTAAAAGCTCCCTAAATCTGTTTTCCATAAACAACCTGAGTCCCTCACTAGGAAGGAGATCCTCTTTCCTAGAATTAGGATTCCTGGAAGGATTAAATCTGATCCTGATATTGTGGTTGGCTAAATTCATCCCCAAAATTTGGAATCAGGGCTGGTTAGCTTAGCCACATTCAGAACCTATAAATGACTTGATTTGGGTCTCTAGATGGGCTCTATCCCTTTCTGCCTTGTTATGGGTAGGAGCTTTCTGTTCTCTCTCTGTCTCTCTCTGTCTCTCTCTCTCTCTCTCTCTCTCTCTCTCTCTCTCTCTCTCTCTCATTCTCTCTTTTAAATAATGAATACCTGTTCTTCAATATGTCACCATTATGTTATGGTTTTTACCTTATGAGCTATAACATTTAGTGGAACAATTAACGAACCAAACAAAAGTGATAATACATTTTAAGACACTTCTGTAGAGGGACACTAACACCTTTCCTTCTCGTAATCTAATAAATTCTTTCTAAATCTAAATCCTAAAAAAAATGGAAAGAAAACCTGATGTACATATAGACTTTTGAGATTTCTAGTGAGGCATAGAGTGTAAGTCACCCAGTGAAATACCACATTTTCTGTGTACTGAAGAAAAATTAGATTGGTAAGAGGGAAGTAAATTTTTAAGAGCAAAGTAAATTTGGGAGTTGCTTCATTAACCCAGTGATTTGACTTGAACTTGTATCTTACCATAAAAGAAAGGTACCCTTTACACATATCTAGAAGCCTATTATTTTTATTCTTTCACTCTGATAATACAATGGATACTCCAAGACAAGCTGGGGGTGGTAACTAAGGGCTTCATTTATCTGAAATTAGCAGTGCCCATAATGGGTTGGCAGGGCTGTGGGCAGCATTGTATGTTTCCCAGCTCTCTCTAATTAGCCTTAGAAAAATGCGGAAGAACAGCACCCACATTATCTGACTTCTCTATAAGACTTGCTACCTTAAAAACTATTTTCCTTTTGTTACATTCAATATGTATAATTATGCTTTCAGAAAGTCCTCTGTTTTGGAATCCTTCCCTCTCTGACCTGCCACCTAGTTACCAGTCGTATCCAGCAGCCATGCTTTGTCGAGAGACTGAAGGTTGTTTCTGGGAAGAGCTTTTTGAAAAATTAATTCAAAGTTAAAAAAAATAAGTTAATAGAATGGGGCCATATATATGTATCATATAAATGTGTGCATGTGTTTCATCCCCAACGACTTCCCCCTTCTTTGAAAATGACCCAGAGCATAGAGGTATTTCCCTCTGGCTCCTGGTTGCCTTTCTTCATCATCTCTCAGGTCTTTCTGCTCCCTCCCTCACCTCCAAGGAAGCCACACCAACCTTTCAGTTCCTCACTGCCCTGAGCCACTTCTTGTCTTGGGCTTTTACACTTTCAGTTCCCCTATCCTGGGCCCTATGCGCTTGCCCTCCGTCAGTCAGTTCTCAAGCCAAATGTCAACTGCCCACATCCAATCTTGCTCTATTGCTAAGCTATTTTGTAGTTATTACCTTATTTTATTCTCACCAATTTGTGCATGTGTGAATGTATCTGTGCATGTTGAATACATAGGTGCACACGTATGTATGCATGCATGTGGATGCCAGAGGTTGATGTCGTGTGTCTTGCTCAGTCACTCTGTACCTTATTTGTTTATTTATTAAATATTTTATTTATTTATTTATTTAAGAGATAGAGAGAGGAAGAGAATGTGTACACCAGGGCCTTCAGCCACTGCAACGTACTCCAAACACACGCACCACCATGTGTGCTTGTGTGGAATCTGGAGAATCAAACCTGGGTCCTTAGGCTTCCTTCACAAGTGCCTTAACCACTAAGCTATCTCTCCAGCCCTGCTTTATTTATTGAAACAGGGTCTCTCACTTGAATCCATAGTTTGTCAATTCAATTAATCTAGTCTAGTTAGCCAGCTTAGTCCCTAGGATTCCCCATCTCTGCCTCACAAGTGCTAGAATTATAGGTGGACCATCTGGCCCATGGGTGATGGAGATTGAATATAAGTCTTCATATCCACAGAGACCTCTCTCCAGCCCTTGATGTGTTTAATCAAAGTTCACCATAGATTCTAATGGCCCCATCTACTTTTTATCTCTTGCCTGTATCTCTTATTACTAAACAGTAACAGTACCTAGCACATGGACACTCAAAAAATATATATATGTATATTTATATATACATATATATACTTATATACATATATAAATATATATATGTATATATATATACATACATACATATATATATGAGTGTGTGTGTGTGTATGTACATACACTATACTCAAAAACCAGAAGAAGTTGTACTCACTAGAAGACTGCATAAAGTGCACTATGGATTGTTAAAGGATCCTTCATTGTCATCACAGTAATGGTTGTCATGTGACCATGCATACATATACAAAATGTAATCCAATTGTACACTTACAATTTGCCAACTTTGGATAATTATTTTATTTTTCCTGGTTTTTTGAGCTAGGGTATCGCTCTATCCCAGGCTGACCTGTAATTCACTATATAGTCTCAGGCTGGCTTCAAGCTCACAGTACCAAGTGCTGGGATTAAATGCGTGTGCCACCATGTCCAGCCCTAAATATCCTTTTAAAGTAATAACTATTTCATCAATAAATCAAGAGATGATCTCCCTGTTAAACACTGGAGGATCTTCATTCTTCTGGTGCCTGGGACAAGCATCTCTAAATACTTTGCACTGAATCTGATTGTTGAAAAATAATCATTGCCTTGAAGGACAGATGCAATGCCAGCAAGAAAACAGGTTGGTTTCTAAAGGCTGCATATTGCTCACAAAACATGGGTTTGCTTTAACAGTGGCTCCATCAGTGTAATTAGGTAAGACCTTTAGCAGAAGGAGCCTCAGATATTTCAGAGGCAGTGTCATGACAATGACACCGAGCCCAGAAAGACGATAAGAAGGCAAGAGTAGAATACAAAGTATTTATTCAACACAGGACACCCTCTGTATAGTCTCCACTAGTGGAGGACTCCATTGTCTGGTCCAGGAATGATGAGTAGAGAATAGTAGAGGATAAAATGAGAGGCTACCAAGGGGCATGGAACAAATATATATCAGTTTGCTGGAATGGAGGATTTTGACATATTCATCTAAATGTGAAAAAAAGACCAAGTTTCTTTATGAACATAAACTTCTGAAAGACAGAAAGCAATTCTGAGTTATTCTGTGAAAAATTACCATCAGCAAACATACATATATACATTGTACAATGCATTTTGATCACATTTTGTCCCAGAACCCTCTCCTGGGCCCCTCCCACTCCTACAGAGCCCCTTCTTCTTAAGCTGATGGGTAACTTAAAGGTGGCAATACCACTGAAGAAAATAACTCTCCTTCTCCCCAGGCAACCATTAACTGTCAATAGCTCTTCAAGGAGTAAGGCCTCCCAAGCGCCTTCCCCATCCACGACAGAACACTGTAGAGCTTAATACTGCTCAGGCAATCACAGCAGTTGTGAGTTCATGATTGCAAAGGCCATGCCATATTCAGAAGATAGTTTTCTACAGAACTGTCCATCCTCCAGGTCTTCTTTCCACGGCTGTCTTCTTTGATGTTCCCTGAGTCTTGGGGAGTGTAATATAGATGCTCCATTTAGGACTGAGCACTCGCCAGTCACTTATTCTCAATACTTTGATCAGGTATGAGTCTCTACATTAACTGCCACCGTTGCCAAAAGTTTTGCTGACCAAGGCTGAGATCAGTCCTAGTCGATGGGTATAAATATTTAAATTGCAGTTTGATATGTCCATTTACCAAACTGACAGCAGTAGGTCCCCACTGCCACCATCCAGGGCCTGTGACCTCCTCAGCTATGAGCTGATGCAATATTTTTTTTGTTTGTTTGTTTTTCAAGGTAGAGTTTCACTCTCTAGGTCAGGCTGACCTGGAATTCACTATGTAGTCTCAGGGTGGCCTTGAACTACGGTGATCCTGCTACCTCTGCCTCCCGAGTGCTAGGATTAAAGGCATGCGCCACCACACCCAGCTCTAATGCAATATTTTAATTTTGTATCACATTCTTTTTTATTTTTATTTGAGAGAGAGAGAGAATTGGCACACCAAGGCCTCAGCCACGGCACTCAAGCTTCAGGCGTTTTTGGCACCTAGTGGGCTTGTGTGACTTTGTGCTTGCCTCACCTTTGTGCACCTGGCTTATGTGGAACCTGGAGATTCAAACATGGGTCCTTAGGCTTCTCAGGCAAGTGCCTTAACCGTTAAGCTATGTCTCCAGCCTATCGTATTTATTTTTAATATTTATTTATTTGCAAGCAGAGAGAGATAGAGAGAAGAGAGACAGAGCAACTGGGCATGCCAGGGCCTCCAGCTGCTGCAAACAAACTCCAGATGCATGTGCTACTTTATGCATCTGGCTTGATGTGGGTACTGGAGAATCAAACCTGAGTCCTTAGGCTTTGCAGGCAAGTGCCTTCACCGCTGAGCCATCTTTTCAGCCCATGTATCATATTCTTTATTAAATTTCTAGCTAAGGGCAAAGTGTAGTGGCAACTAGAAAACCATGTAACTTTCCCCCCTTTTGAAACTCAGGGCTCAAAGCTATGTAAAAGAGCTTCAAGCCCACCAGCAATCAAACCAACTGACAGCTTGGAAGTAGAGAAAGCCATTATTCTCAGAAATCTCATAAGAATAAGTGCAAATAAAAGACTTCATTGGTAGATCAGAAAAACACATTTTCTGTCAGGTGTGTTGGTGAAACAACTTTAATCCTAGCACTCACGAGGCTGAGGTAGGAGAATCACTGTGAGTTTGAGGCCATCCTAAGACTACATACATAGTGAATTCCAGGTCAGCCTGGGCTAGAGTGAGACCCTACTTGCAAAACCAAAAACAAACAAACAAAAATTTCCTTCCCTACATTATATTGCATAGGTTTAATCCAAACTCCCTACTTTCTGGCCCTTATCTACTGATAGCTATTCATCCCTATATATCAATTTC
Organism: Dipus sagitta; assembly: GCA_036346955.1. NCBI lineage: Eukaryota > Metazoa > Chordata > Mammalia > Rodentia > Dipodidae > Dipus > Dipus sagitta. The sequence goes on along the minus strand of CM070778.1, from coordinate 117,950,755 downwards.
TTTGAAACTGCACATTGATATTTGCCCTGAGAACTTGGAGGAATTTGAAGTCTTTAAGATGTCTCCCCTATTACTCTTGTTTCTTCTGCTTCTTCTTCTTCTTCTTATTTTTTTTTCTGCCTCTGGAGTTCAGATTTTAGAATGTTTAGTTGGAAAAGAATATCCTTGTTATTTGGATGGGGATGGGGAGGCCCAGGGAGGAGCTCTAAGTCAAGGCTAAGGTCAAGGCCAGGACCCTGTACTGACATACTCAAGCCATGTTGCATCTACCTGAGATTACTGGGTCATCCTAACTGCCCTACCTACAGCACATGAGCAGAAGCCTCCTTCAGGGCTGGAAATCCCCTGCCTACCATTTCATCTTTCCTCCAATGTAAGTGTGAAGGAAGCTTTGGGCCTCTCTGCTCAGTCTCTCCTTTTTTTTGTTTTTGTTTTTTTTTTTTTTTGTTTTTTTCCCTATCCTTTCTCAAGATAAATTGGTTTGAGTCCTAAGCTGCAAAAGTGACATAACAAATTAATCTCTCATGAAAATTAATGTCAAACTAGGAGTTTTTTTTCCCTACACATCTTAGCCTTCTTTATTTTGAGATATTGTCTCACTAACTTGTGCAGGCTAGCCTGACCTCACTCTGTAGCCCAGGCTAGCTTGGAACTTGTAGTCCTACTATCGCAACATTCAGGGTACCTAAACTTACAGGACCAAGTTATCAGGCCCAACTTCTATTAAGAGTTTTGATAAAGGACTGGAGAGATGGCTCAGCAGTTAAAGGTGCTTGCTTGCAAAGCCTGATGGCCGGGTTTGATTCCTTAGTACCCACGTGAAGCCATATGCACAAGGTGGCACATGTGTCTGGAGTGCTTTTGCTGCAGTGGGAGGACCTGATGCACCCATTCTCACCCTTTTGTCTCTTTGTCAAATACATAAATAAAATATTTTTTAGAAGTTTTATCAGGGCTGGAGAGATGGCTTAGCGATTAAGCACTTGTCTGTGAAGCCTAAGGATCCTGGTTTGAGGCTCCATTCCCCAGGGCCCACGTTAGCCAGATGCACAAGGGGGCGGATGTGTCTGGAGTTCATTTGCAGTGGCTGGAGGCCCTGGCGTGCCCATTCTCTCTCTCTCTCTCTCTCTCTCTCTATCTGCCTCTTTCTGTCTCTGTCTGTCGCTCTCAAATAAATAAATAAAAATAAACAACAACAACAAAAAGTTTTGTCAGGCATAGTGGTGCATGCCTTTAATCCAAGCACTCGGGAGGCTGAGGTAGGAGGATCTATCTGAGTTCAAGGCCAACCTGAGGCTATGTAGTGAATTCCAAGTCAGCCTGGGCTAAAACAAGACCTTACTTCAAAAAAAATCAAAATAATAAATAAATAAATAAAGTTTTCATGATACCGTCATGGTATATGACTGTAATTATAGCACATGGGAGGCTGAGCAAGGAGCTTGGCATGGTCAAAGCTCACCACTTCCAATTGACATACATGGGAAGATTTCTACAGATGCAAAGCCTTAGCCCAGCATTTTAGTTCTACCTGATTCTGGAGTTGGCAGAGGGTGACGAGAGAGTTGGAAGTGGGTATGTGGTTCACGTGGCACTCCGACATTGCTAATGCTTATTGCAAGCCTACATTTCTCCTATATCAAGGTATTTCAGATATTCCTGACAGGTTTTTTGGTTTTTCTGAGGTAGGGTCTCACTCTAGCCCAGGATGACCTGGAACTCACTCTGTAGTCCCTGGCTGGCCTTGAACTCACAGCGATCCTCCTATCTCTGCCTCCAGAGTGCAGGGATTTAAAGGCGCGTGCTGCCACACCCTTAGTTTAGATATTCTTTTGGACTCTTTCTTCACTTGATTTTCACTCTGTAGTCTTAAAGTTACTAAGAGAAACTATGGGATCTGCCTTCCGCAGAAGAAAGGCCTGTTGCTGGCAACTCTTGAGTACTCTTTAGAATGTAAGATACTAGTTTCACATGCGCGGTGCCCTTTTATACACTGTGGCAGGGTCAGTGCCAAACTAAACGTCATCCAGGTTTGTTTGCTTCCCCTCATCCTACCAGCTTATCTTGCCTTCACTCTGCCCTTCTCAATTCAACTCTACATTCTGGTCTGCAGGATGACTTCACACCCTCTCCACACCTTCCCATCCCCAGGGCTGGTTTGTTCAACAAGATTATTTTTCTTTTCCTACCATTCATTATTTTGTGTGTGCATGGATGCGTACCTGTGCGTGTGTGTGAGTGCGGGCAAACACATGCCACAGCATGCGTGTACAGAGAACAATTTTGGGCGTGAGTCCTCACCGTCCACCTTGTTTGAGGCAGGACCTCTGTTTGCTGCTGTGTGCACCGGGTTAGCTGGTTTATGCCTTTCCAGGCGTTCTCATCTCCAGTTCCCATCTTGCCAGAGGTGTGGTGGGAATACAGATGCTAGTATTTTCACATGGGTTCGGGGGGGGGGGGTTAAAGTTGTGCGCCTAGTGCATTGTCTACTAAGCCATCTACGCAGCCCTTATACTATGTTTTCTGTACATAAGAAATTTAGTTGTTTTTTTTTGAGGTAGGGTCTCACTCTGGCTCAGGCTGACCTGCAATTCACTATGTAGTCTCAGGGTGGCCTCGAACTCTTGGCGATCTTCCTACCTCTGCCTCCTGAGTGCTGGGATTAAAGGCGTACGCCACCACTCTAGGCTTAAATGTATTCTTTTTTTAAAAAAAGGGACAAAAATATCTTAGAGAAAAAGGACAAACTTGTCAGAAAGTATCAAATAAAACCAGAGAGATATGACAAAAAGAGAGAAGGGAAGGCTCTGGCAGCGAGTCAACCCAAGTTCTACTGATGGGGCAAAACAATGCCTTTCAGTCTTGACTGAGAACTGGAATCAACTGAAGATCTTCTTCACTGTGAAGTTTCCCAGAGCCTAAACCAGTGTTTCTAGCTGTAGAAATCTGGAAGGCAGCATAGACTTTTATTAAAGCTTCAAGAGATGTTGCTACAGGTGGTCTTTGAAATAAAGCTGTGATGTGATATGTAGTGAGTGGGCTTCCTGTGGACTCTGGCCATCTTCCAAACCCATGAAGATAAGTTTATCTGTTTTTTTTTTTTTTTTTTTTTTTTTTTTTTTTTTTTTTTTTGCTTTTCCAGGTAGGGTATCACTCTAGTTCAGGCTGACCTGCTGGAATTCACTATGTAGTCTTAGGGTGGCCTCGAACTCATGGCAATCCTCCTACCTCTGTCTTCTGCTGGGATTAAAGGTGTGCCCCATCACACCCGGCTGTTTATCTGTTAATCTTAACATATGTCATCCTGAATCCCAACATGGTTCTAATTGGTCCTTTGTTACTACCAGTCCCTTTACCTTCCAAGCAAAGGATGTTAATAATGGGATAAAGACACTGGTCTATATTAGAGTATTTGTAGTTATATCCTATTAATAATTCAAAGGATAGACATATTTTCCACCAAAACTCTTTAACATTTGGAGATCTAAGTGTTCTTCATACCACTAGTCATAATTTTACTAACTTTTTCTTCATATGCCAATGAAGACAGGAGACTAGGGAGTGGCACACCCATCAGATAGGTTGCCTTAAGTCTTTATTCAAACATAAGGCTATATTCCATTTACTTATCAGAACTTTATAGCAGAACCTCCCCCCCCCAGTGTCTTATTTATAGTACTATAAATTTATCCAAGTAAATGGCATGCCAGTTAGTTTATTCTTAGTCATTTGATGGTGGAATTTATTTTACTGCCATCTATATAGAATTTATAGTCATAAGACATAGACACATCATATGCCCAACTCCTTTGAAAAAAAAAAACCCAGCAAACAAGGTAGAAAGAGTTAGAGATATACTAGACATTTGCCCTCACGTCTATATAACTCATCTTTTGTATGATAGCTTTTTTGATAAGGGATTCTTCACTCTTTCAGGATGAGGCACGGGCAATGAGATCACCTACACCAAAGCCTGGTGAAAAGTTGAGGTGCAAGGACATGACTAAGGCTTCTCAAGCTCCTGGGAAGATATTTTCCATGGGGTTTGCTGAAGTAGGAAAATGGAAGTCTGGAAGGCCAGCCAGTATGATAGGAGAATGTTTGTCTGAAAGACAAAGGGAAGCAAAGAGATAATAGCTGAGAGTTGGGAAGAACTTGAATTAGGGTTATAACATTTCCCCCCACTGGAAAGCCTGCTCCATGACAACACGGCTTATTCATTTGTTCAGTATTGTGCCTTAAGGGTCTTGAGAACACACCAGGCACTCAATGCAAATGTTCTGAATGGAAGTGATTGTCTTACAACACTGAAAAATGTCAGTGTCCACAGCTTTCTTTAAAAAAAAAAAAAACATTATTAATTTGCATGGAGAGGAGGAGGGAATGGGCACATCAGGACCTCTTGCCACTGCAAACAAACTCCAGATGCATGGGCCACTTTGTGCATCTGGCTTTACGTCCCTACTGAAAAATCAACCTTGGCCATCATGCTTTGCAAGCAAGTGACTTTAATGGCTGAGTCATCTCTCTAGCCCACCCACAGCTTTCTTAATACCTCATAATCCAGATTACCAAGTTTTCCCTTGATTTGAAAGTGAGAAGTGGTGAGAGGGTTAGGTTGGTTGGTTGGGGTGCTCCCAGGCTGGGTCAGTTGCACCCAAGACAGCCTTATTTCCAGTGGAGCTTTTCAGGGTAGCATGCATTTTCCCTTATACCAGCTTAACTTTGGAGAAAATGTTGTTGTTACTTCATTGTCTTTGTGAGCAAGCCAGTGTCTGCAAAATGTGAACAGCATGCTTGGGATACAGCCTTGAAATATATTACATAAGGGAGATTAGCTTGGAAGAGGAAGTTCCTGCAATCCTCCCAGGGAAGTTTGAAATGACAGGGCAGTGGGATCTACCAGGAAAGGACGCAGCTGAACCAGAAGCTGTTTTCTGAGTGCGGGTGGTCAACTGACTCTGGAATGGGTGGCCTGGATTTGCTCTGGGACCCACAGTGGCTTCCTGGCAAGACCAAGCAATTCTAGGCCACATTAGAAGCAGGGGGCAATGACGTATTTACTTAAAGATTTCACCTGGCCCATACATATTCACATATATTTTTACTCCTTCAGCTCAGTTCAGGCTTTCTTCTTTAGCTCCCGATGTTTCTGAAACAAATAATATTAAAAAAAAAAAACCCTCAAGGCTTGATTAAAAGACTGTTTTCAGGGATCCTTTTTGGAAGTGGGATAAAATCACTGCAACTGCTTTAAAAACAACAACAACAACAACAACAAAAAAAAAAAACACATTAACTACCCAGGTACCTACATCTCTTGATCATCAGGTTACACTACCTAATCCAGTCTTTTAAAGAAGCATGTAATGTTTCAACTAAAATTCATTCTACTGAAGCAAATGGATGCCTGCTCTTTACTCCCTCAGGTTCTGGGAGCTTGGACAGCTGCTGTTGTGTGTTTTGAAGGGAAATTGGATTCTTAAAGAAACTGCTTAATCTTCTCTATTAAGTAATTAGGTAAAATGGGCTCTGGGCCTATGTAGCAGGTGGGCTTGAATGTAAAAAAAAAAAAAAATCTGGAAAATCACATTTCTTGTTTGGAATGGTTGTTTAAAAATGTAACCATATACATTTAAAAGAAAATGATGATGAGATTTTTTTTCTATTAACGGCTTCTAGTTAAGAAAAGCTGAGTATTAAAGAATCTATAGAACGACAAGAGAAGCTGCTTAAGTGTAACAGACCCTGAATTTAAATGAGATTAATATAAAGACATGGTGAAAGTTATTTTCAAATCATCCAGACTTTTCTTCTAAAGAGTCCATTAAAAATATCACCACTTTATGCTGGCGGGTGGGGGGAGTTACCTTCACAGAAATGTCACCATTGCAAGGGGGCCCTTCATAATACACACTTAACTACAGGTCGAAATGAAAACCAAAACCAAAACGAAACCAACGACGCTGCTCCCCAAGTCGTGAAAGCGACTGCCCCTTTCTTTAAAATATTTTCCTTGTCTAAATGAGCAGGGAAGGGAGAATTTCCTAGGTCTTGACAGTTGGTTTCTCTCCTCTGCTCAGAAACTGGAGACGCAAAACATTCCACCCTCACTGGTGAAATGCCCGCTTTAAAAGCAGAGCCACACAGCTAACGTCTTTGGCCCGGAATTCCAGAGACTAATTTCCACCCCTCCCACGGAGTCACCTGCTCCGAGGGAACCCCGGCCAGAAAGCCAGGTCGCGCCGGGTCAGATCTAGCGCGTCTCTTGTTTACTCCGCCCCGGGCTGGGCGGCGGCGCGGCTAGGGGGTGGGGGTAGGGAGGGGTGTCGCGGCGCCCCGGGGACTCTCCGTTCCGCTCGCCCTGGCGCGGCAGTTCGGGCGCCCCGGATGGGTGGTGCACGGGTCCCCCCCGCCCGGTGGGCGCCCCGCCCAGAGGATGTCGCCTCTGACGCCCGTGGCGGCCCAGCAGCCACTCAGCGCATCGGCGCACCGCGACCTCCTGGGAACCTCCCTCGAGGGCGCACAGCAGTCCACACACGCTGGGTAGCGGCCCGAGGGAGCCCCGGTGTCCTCCGGGTGTTGCCCAGGCCGAGGAGGAAGCCAGAGTCCCCGGCCCCACTCGCCAGGGATTCCCTGGTGTCCCCATCCCCACCCCCACCCCGCTCGCCCGGGGCTGGGTGTGACCTCACTCCCGTCCCTTCCGTGGAGACACGAGCGCTCTGCACAGCTGGAGCGAGCAGTTCGCCCCGGATTCCAGCGCGCCCCGCTCCCCCGGGTGACCCCGGGGACAGCCACTTGGGGCATCTCCAGCGCGTGAAAAGTTCGAGCTTCCGCCTGGGCACAGAACATGCTAGTCACACACTTTCAGAGCTTCAGAAACCGCGGCCCGGAACGGCGGTGGTGATTTAAAATTTTTTTTTTCTTGATATAATAAAATTTTGAGTAATGGCAGGGGCGAGGGTGAGGTTAGGGACCAGAGGTACCTGGACGAAAAGAAGAGAGAGAGAAAGACAGAGAGAGAGAGAGAGAATGAATCTAAGCCCAATTCTAATAATCTAATTCCGTTGGTCTGGAAGACTGGGGACCATTCTAAAGCAGAGGAAGATGGGGAGGGGGCGCGGACCAGGTGGTTTCCACATTCCAGAAGGAAACTCGCAGGCCTCGCGAAGATGCCCGCGTGTCCCTGCCTGATTAGCGGAGATCCACTCTCCAGGGACCTCCCTGCTCTTTTTTTTTTTTTTTTTCCGCCAGCCAGCCAGAGCCGGGCGGTGGCGGCGATGATCTTCCCGGTCGCGACGAGGCCGGTCCGGGTCGCCCCTCCGCGCGCGCCGCGCGCCCCCGGGCGCGCCGCACATCTATCCCTCTCCAGGCTCGCCGGCTCCAGACTGGTTTTTCTGGTTCTGCCTCCCTCCCTGGGACGCGCTGGGGGATCCGATGACGTCGCTGGCTCAGTCTCTCCTTCTTCCTCCCTTCCTCCCTCCCTCTCCCCCGCCCGGCCGCCCTCGCCGCGCACTCCTCCTAGTAACTTCTGTTCTGGGAGGCGCTGCCAGGAATAACCCGGTGCGTCCACCGCCGGGAGGGGAGGCGGCCGCACGCAGACAACTGCGGCCCCCCGGGGGGGGGGAGGGTGGTGGCCCCGCGGCTCTGGTCCTGGCCCAGAGGCCCCTTACCCGCCCCCTCCCCAGACCCATCTCTTTACTGTGTCAGAAAAAAGAAAAAAAAAAAAAAAAAAAAAGAAAGAAAGAAAGAAAAAAAGAAAGAAAAGAAAACGAAAAAAAAAATTAAATAAATAAATTAAAGGCAAGAGGAGCCCAGGCTGACGGTCGAGATCGCTCCCCTCCCTGCGCGCCCGCCCTCCCTCTGTCCTTAAGGAAATGCTACCAGACACCCCCAGCAGACGCGCTCAGCCTGGGCGAGGAGCGGCCGCGGCGGCAGCAGCGAGGACAAGGGCACCGGGGGGCTTTCCTCCCCTCCTCCTCCTCCCGGTCCTCCTCCTTCGCAGCGGTGACTTTCCAGGTGAGCGGCCCGCCGCTGCTGCGAGGATCCCCCGCTCCCCCCACACCCCGTTCCCCATCGCCCGCTCGCCCGGGCTCCGCCGCCGCGTCGCGCCCTCCTCCCCGCCCCTGTCACCGGGACTGCCGGGAGCTGACAGCCGCCCGAGGGGCTCGCGGCCCGGGGGCGGGCGGGCGGGCAGGAGGCGGGCTGGAGGTGAGGGGGTGGAGAGCAGGAGAGCGGGGCGCAACCGTGCGCTGTCTCTCCTCTGTGGCCAAGAAGGGCAGGGTGGTGTGTGTGTGTGTGTGTGGGGGGGGTGGTCTCCGCAAAGAAAAGAAAAAAAAAAAAAACCCAAACATCTTGGGTGACTGTGGCACAAGTATTTGCTAAGTTGTGTCTTGGATATTGAAGCTCCCCGAGCAACTTGGAGGAGGGGGGGTGGTCTCTCTGTTGGCACGTGAACCAGCCTCCTCCACGTCTGGGGTGCTGGGTGCAAGCCCGGGGGTTTGCGTGGAGGGCGGACCGGCCACTGGCGGAACAGAGCGGCGGGAATCTAGGTCCCTCCTGGGCTCGGTAAGTGGCCTCCACGGCGCTGTGTTTTTCCTGCCTCCTCCGGCTCTGGGAGCTTGTTTCACTTTATACTGAAAATCGCCGCTGCCGCCGCTGCCGCCGCCGCTGCCACCGAACTCCATCGCCCGGTCCTGGGCGCGCGCCCCCGGTGCGGGGTGGGGGTTTCCCTCTCCGGTGGCCCGCAGGTGAGGGTCGAGGGGAGGCGGGGATGGGATGGGGTGGTGGTGGTGTAGGAGGGAAGACCTCGGCGAGAGGGGAAGGGGAGGGGGTCGGGCGCGCGGGGAAATGCGGGGAATACCCTGGATGATCTATGCAGATGAGGGGAGGTTGCTTTGCGTAATGTCCTGGCGGGGGGGGGGGGGGGGGGAGGGGAGGGGGCCGCGCGGGAGCGCCGGCGGCAGGAATGTGCCTGCTTACTAATGAGGGACGTGCACCGGCGCGCACCGCCCCGGCCGGCCGGCTACCGCTGCGGCTGCCGCGGCCCGTTGTCAGGTAGCGGGGGAGGGGGCCGCGGCGCGCGGCGAGGGCCGGGGGTGGCGCGGGCGGGCGGGCGGGCGGCGGGAGGGCCGGGCCGCCGGCCTGCGGCCGAGCGAGCGCAGCGGAGGCGCTGGGCATTTCGGTGCCTCCCCGAACGAGGGAGGAAGGAAGGAAGAAAGGAAGGAAGGAGAGAAGGAAGGAAGCGGAGAAGGAGGGGACTGTCTCCATGGAAGGTTCAGGCGGAGGCGCCCTCGCCTTTCGGGTGCACCGGCCGCACCGTGGCTCCGGCCGCCGCCGGCTGGACCCGGGAGCTTGCAGACGGGTGGGGGCGGATTGCATGCGTGTTTTATCTGTTGCGTCTGATCCGGGGCTGCTGGTGGCGGTGGGGTGGTGTGTGTTACCCGAAAAGGGACGTGTACGTGTGTGAATGTGTATGTTTGGGGCTGTGCACCGTGGGGAAGCTGGGTCTGCGCCTTTATGTCTGTTCCCTGAAGTGGGTGGAAACGTTGGCCCGTTCCGGGAATGTTCCATGACGTGGTGCAGCCACAGGAAGGGGGTTAACGAGGGGCTCGGTGCGGCGGCGGCGGCGGCGGCGGAGGCTCTTGCCGGCTGCGATCCGAGCAGATGTGCGGCCGCTGCGGCTCCGCTCACCTCCCGTCACCCCCTCCCTCCCTCCCTCCCTCCCTCCATCCCCCGCCTCCTCCCGGTCCTGCGCGGCTGGTCCTGGGAGAGCCGAGGACGGAACCCGCGGCCCTTGGGTGTGCGTGTGTGCCTGTGCGTGGGGGATGTGCGCGTGTGGTGTCTGTCTGTCTGTCGTGTTTGGGAGGTGGTGGTGGGGTACGAAGGCTCCAGGTCAGCGCTGCCCACCCCAGCTGTTATCACTGATCGGTGCGCTTTATACGCATGTGCCTCCCCGCGTCCTGTCCCTCTTACATAACACCACCAGTGCAGCAGAGGACGCGAGCAAACGCGACCCCAACCCTCCAGGCGCACCCTGGGTGTGTTGGGGGGGGGGCAGGCAGGAGATCGGAAAGGGTCCTTGGGTGTTTTGTCCATCAGGGATCGTGGCTGCCAGGGGAGCAGAGAAGGAGGGGAGAGGATTGCTTTCGGTGTCTTCTCCCACTTGGAGGCATCTGAGTGTGGACTGCAGGAACTCGTTCTCTCTCTCTCTCTCTCTCTCTCTCTCTCTCTCTCTCTCTCTCTCCAATGGGAAAGCTTTTGACGTGTGTCGCCAAGGGAAAGTGGCGCTTTCACTTCAGGGCTGCTGAGAAGAGACAGGGTCTGTAATAAAGGGGCCTGGAAGAGACCCGCCACTATGTGATGTGCTCCAGGCTGGGGGTCTGGGGGCGACCTGGAGGAGACCACAGGAATCTCCCGGTAATAGCTTTAACTGGAAGCCTCAGGACACCTGTCATGGCTTAGAATTCGCACAGGAAGCCGTGTGTGCAACTGACATTGCAAAACCCGTAGAACTCTGCACAGTTATTTAGGCCTGCAATGAATATAGAAAAGCTTGCTTCCGGTACTTTCATTATAATGGAAATTTGGAACTGATTTTTTTCCACCTTCCTTTTCTGCCATTTTAAAAATAACTCCATTTATCTTCAGAAATTATTGGTGCTCTCACCCCCAAAGCTCGAATTCAATAATTCACAGGAGGACTGTTTTTTTTTCTTTTTCTTTTTCCCTAGCATGCCCAGGGCTCTAGTCAAGGGGGTATTGATTTTTCTCTTCAGTACAGTTTTTCTTTTGCAGTGAATAATCAAGCTGAGAAATTATTTGAAATATTAATAAGATTCATTATAATTCAATTTGCAGTGATCTGTCCTCCTAGGAAAAGGACGTTGAACTTTATTAGACACATTTCCTCTAGTGGTATGGTAATGTTTGTCCTTGAGCAAACCAAGTTGTTTTAAATGTTTGCATATATTATTTATAACATAGACATGTTTGTGGGAATTTGTAACTGCTTCATTGTGTTTACAACTTATAGGAGTTCAAAAGCAAAATCTTAACCAGGAACATTGTGTAATATAATGAGCAAATTGGGTTTTATTTTTAGGGTTATAGGCCCGACAGTTTATCAAAACAAAAATTCCCTTACATGTGCATAAAATAGATATCATTGTTCTTGTTAAGACAAATTTTCTGTGGAAACTTGAGGAGTCATTGTACCCGATTACAACTGCGTTTTTCTTTTGAGCTGAAAGGGATTTATCAATATCTATGTAATGACAGTATGTTTCAAGTGTTATAATCCCCTCCACCACTAGGTTTGGATTATGCAGTAGATTTCTCATATGCAGAAAAAAATGTATGCAACAGTGAATCTTTGGAAAATTGAGATAGTTTTCTTGCCTTGAGGACGTCAGGTATAAGACATAGCATTCGTTTCTCTGTTTCAGTGATTGTATTGTGTGTTTGAGTATTAGAGAGTGCTTGTAGTTATGTAAAGGTATTTCAATTAGATTGATCTAAGAATGATTGGGGGAGAATTTTGGGAATGATGGTGTATTAATGATATTACAAATTTAAAATTTGATGATATTTAAATGGATAGATCTTTGTGGAAGTGTTTGGTAAGATAATATTAGATAAAACATTCCTGTTTTTCTATTAAAAATATGAAAAATTTTCTGGGTGTAAACTATCACATAAGGAGATCATGTAATTGATTCCGTGGAAAGATTTACCAGCCGAGTCTTTTGATTGATCAGGCTCTTTTTCCAGGGCTGTGTTTACAAATGCTCTTGTTACTATGCAAACAAAACAGAAAATAACATATATCAGGCGTTCCTTGGGGAATAATGGTGCGTGTGTCAGCTTGAACTCTTGGCACTTTGACATTATTCAGAAAACCAGGTCGAATCTTTTATGCTTATGCAGTTTTAAATGACAAATCTTATTTGTTACTTTGCTGATAAAAAAAAAAAAACACCAAAAACCAGGGTACTCATTTCTACTACAAAAACACATAAAAAGTCCACTAATTGTATTGCTTTCTGATCCTTGAGTTAACATCAGTAGTTGGCCCAGGCTCATTGGAAAGCTTCAACATGGGAAAAAACAGATTTAAAGACCTGTAGAAAATAGTGTTTCTAGCATGGTGAAAGTATGATCCATTATTAGGATGTGAGATTATTGGGTACTTGGTATGGTAACTGTTATAATAAGGGAAGAGTGGCTCAGACCAGCTGAATGTGGGGCTGTGGATCAGACAGGCTGCGGCTGTCTTGCTTGTTTTCTCATCTGAGTGCAGAGCCTCAGCAGAACCCTGAGCTGGTCCCTGCATTAGTCCTGTAGGTGGAGAAACTGTTCTGGATTAAACCTCCACCTTAAAAATCAGCGGTATGCTTCTAGTTCATGAAGTCACTGTGAATTCATGATGAATTTGTGTTCTGGCTAAAACTTGGTATGTAAGTGTTGGGACTTTTAGAGTGATGTACAAAGAAATGGAGGAAGCTTGCCAACTCATCTTTGTGGAGTCCAGGTTTTGTAAGGGACTTCAAGCATCCAGAATATGTGGATAGATTTGCTTAAGTCATATAACCATTCTTCAATAATAGTGAGTAAAATTTAATGACTGTCAAGTGAGGGCTGGACTGTGCAGAAGTGGGTGTTCATAGAGGGTTAAAGGAAAATGGGAAAGCTTTATGAACATAAGGCAGTGATTGTTTGAAAGGAATTGCATGAGAAATGATATTATTAGTCCCAGATATATGATTACAATCAGGCCTTCTTCCCTATATGCTAGTTTTGGCAAAACTTGCCCAAAGGAGGTTATAAATCAGTATTTTCAGGTGTGAGATGCCTTTAGGTGATTTGGGAAAATATTTTGGCATTTTAATATTGTGGACATAGATTCAAAATCTTCATGCAAAATTGGGTGTGTTTTTGCCCTGTGCAAATTGTGGCTTCTTTTGAGATGAACTGTGGATGCCAGTGTTATATTCACACAGGCCACATGAGAAGCAAACCAAGACTACCTGATACTTGGGTCACTCTGATTCTAGACCAGGGATGGGCCATTCTTATCATATACTCCTGTGACCTCTTATAGATTTGAGCTATCAACTATGACATGTAATCTCTTGTCTAAGTATCCATAACTTTAGATTTTCTATCAGCTTAAAATTTTGGGTTCAAGCATTTTGGCCTAGAGAGAAGAAGACACATACACACACACACACACACACACACACACACACACATGCACGCGTGCGTGCATACACACCTGAAGATGAGTCTGGGCAGGAGGCAGGTGAGGTCCCATTGATCACTTCTGGGCTACAGGATGGTATAATGCAGGGTCAGGAATTAATTAGGCAGGCTTTTTTGACTTGTCACTCATAATCTTAGTTCTCTTTTCAGAGTACTATGATGAATGTTGCATCATCACAAGTCATTGGTCATTGAGCAGGTGTTTTTTTATGGGTCAGGCCTTATGCTAGCCACCAAGGGTATAATGACCACATATAATGACCCTTTTCACATCAGAGAAGTTTATTAAGCTAGTGGGGTGGACATATAATGATTACTATATATAATAATCTATATAATATCATGTTTGTTTTCAGAGCTATTGGAAGGCGCTACATAAAGAAATAAGTGTCACCCCTCTCTGGGAGCAGAGAGTCAAGGAAAGAAAGCAAGTGGGAGGAGGGAGAGTGTTGTAAAGAGAGAACAATGCAATTGCCCTGAGCATGGGGGTTTACAGTGTTTCCAGAGGTTGAAAGCAAACCAGTTGGGCTGTAGGGCAGATAATAAGAATGAAATGATGTAAGATAAGGGAGATCATGTGGGTAGGGGTTGCCTTGGGGGCAGGATGACCCACATGAATGATTAAACAAATGGACATAAATGAAGCCTAGTCTTATCAAATCAAGGCACATGATAATTCTACTATTGGCCACATAGGATGGATATTGGATAGGGAATTTTGTGGGATAGGGTATAGACATGTAACACATGTTTTTTTTTTTTTTTTTCGTGGTAGGGTCTCACTCTAGTCCAGGCTGACCTGGAATTCACTCTGTAGTCTCAGGGTGGCCTCGAACTTACGGTGATCCTCCTACCTCTGCCTCCCGAGCGCTGGGATTAAAGGCGTGTGCCACCACGCCCGGTTTACACATGGTGTTTTTCTCCCCTAGTTTATTTATTTATTTTTTAATTTTTTTGAGGCAATCCCAACAGACTGGACTTTTTTTTTTAAATTTTTTTTTTTAATTTTATTTGAGAGCGACAGACAGAGAGAAAGAGGCAGATAGAGAGAGGGAGAGAGAATGGGTGCGCCAGGGCCTCCAGCCACTGCAAACGAACTCCAGATGCGTGCGCCCCCTTGTGCATCTGGCTAACGTGGGTCCTGGGGAGTCGAGCCTCGAACCAGGGTCCTTAGGCTTCACAGGCAAGTGCTTAACCGCTAAGCCATCTCTCCAGCCCTGGACTTTTTTTTTTATGCAAGAGAGCGAGATACAGAGAGTGAGCATTGGCACACCAGGGCCTCCAGCTACTGTAATTGAACTCCAGACATGTGCCCCACCTTGTGCGTATGTACGACCTTGCATGCTTGTGTCACCTTGTACGTCTGGCTTATGTGAGATCTAAAGTGTAGAACATGGGACCTTAGACTTTGTAGGTGTAGGCAAACTGCTAAATCATCTTTCCAGCCCCAGTTTTTTTCTTTTTCCTTTTTTTGTTTTTAGTATTGCTTCTACTTGAATGTGTTTTCACCTCATGGACATTTTTGTGTTAGCATATGTGGTGTGTGTGTGTGCAGATATGCATGCCATCACTCATCCGGGTATTTCCTTGAGATGGAGTCTCTTACTTATTCTGGAACTTGCTATTTTCATGAGCAGCCATGGTCCTGTAGTCTCCGTCCCCCACAAAGCCAGCGTTACAAGCGTGTGTGATCATCCCTGGCTGTTTATGTGGATGCTGGGGAGTTGAACTCAGTCCCTCTCAGGTTCTCATGCTCGCACAGGAAGTGCTCTTAACCACCAAGGCATCCTTTGGACATTTTTTTTCTTTTATTTTTTTTTCCTGTGGACATTTTAAATAAGACTGTATGAGCTGACTTCAGGTTGAGGAACTATAGGCTAGCTATTTAGTATTTGAAAGCATAAACAATGGGTGTTTTGGGCTGGAGAGATGGCTCAAGAGGTTAAGGCCCTTGTCTGTAAAGCCTAATGACCTGAATTTGATTCCTCAGTACCACATAAAGCCAGATGCACAAAGTGGCACATGTGTCTGGAGTCTTCAGCAACTAGAGGCCCTGGTGCGCCATTCTCTTTCTCTTCTGGGCATGATGGTACACATCTTTAATCTCAGCACTTGGGGGGCCAAGGTAGGAGAATCACTGTGAGTTTGTGGCCAGCCTGAGACTACATAGTGAATTCCAGGTCAGCCTGGGTTAGAGTGAGATCCTACCTTGGTAAACCAATAAATAAATAAATAGATGAAATTAAAAATAAAAAATTGAAGTTTCAAAAAGAAAAAAACTTATTTGAGGGCTCTGGTGAACGGAATTGACCTGCATAATTGATTCAATTAATGAAAAACAACCAATTCAGATGTCTTTTCAAGGCCTCTGTGTGAAGTACCGATTAATCTTTGAAGCCCCGCATGAGTTGGATCTATACCTTTCTCAACAGCTACTGAAAGTGAAACACTGAGTTTGCTAGATAATTTTTCTACATGATTACACATATCAGGATCTTTAGGGAAACTTACTTTTCTTTATATCAACTTTTTAAAAACATTGCATTTATTTGAGTGAGTATGAAAGAAAAAGAGAGAGAGAGAGAGAGAGAGCCAGGGCCTCCGGCCACTGCAAATGAACTCCAGACACATGTGCCACCTTGTGCATCTGGCTTACGTGGGTATTGGGGAATCAAACCTGGGTCCTTAGGCTTTGCCAGCAAGAACCTTAACCACTAAGCAACCTCTCCAGCCTGAGAAATTTACTTTTCATAGGATGAAGGCTTAGTATAACATGACACAGTATAAAGGAAAATAATTGTCATTGGTATCACTTTAAAATGTGTTCCTGTCATACTTTACATAATGCTGAAGGTTTACGTGGCAGTCATCTTTATGTAGTAGATCCAAGGTTGGGCTCTGTAGTCTAACTGCAGATTAAAGCACAGACACCCATAACTTCAATAATTTTTAATTACATTTTACTTGTTCTTTGACAATTTCATTCATATATATTACTTTTTTAATTTTATTTAAAAAATTATTTTTTTTATTTATTAGAGAGAGGGAGACAGAGACAGAGACGGAGAGTATGGGTGCGCCAGGACCTCTAACCACTGCCAATGAACTACAGACAAGTGTGCCACCTTGTGCATTTGCCTTACATGAGTCCTGGAAAATTAAACCTGGGTCCTTTGGCTCTGCAGGCAAGTGCCTTAACCGCTAAGTCATCTCTTCAGCTCTTTATTACATTTTGATCATATACGTCCCCCACTGCCTTTCTTCACACCCTGCCCACTGTGCTGTCCTCCTTCTTCTTCCCATCACTTACCACTGGCTACTCCAAGGGAGACAATGACTCCCACTCCCTCAGCAACCGCTAACTGCTATGAGCTCCTCAGGGGGGGCCGAGGGCCTCAGGAGTCCCTCCTCTATCCATGATGGAGTGTTGCTTGGCTCTCTCAGGTCTTGTGCAGGTAGGTAACTCCAGCAGCTATGAGTTCATAAGGACGTTTACTTAGACACTGTATGTCTTCTGCACATTATAAAAATCTTGGAGTTGATCTAAAGAAGACATATGACTTACAGTGCACATTATTAAAAATGTGATTAAAACTTACAAGTGAGAATAGGGTATAAATGGAGGCTTCCTTCTCTCCCAAATGGAACAATCTGAGGGTTATGGGAGAATAGCATTTTTGATTGGGAGCCTTAAAGGTTGAGTAGAATCATATTGAGTCATCCTGAGTGATGGGGTAGGGAGAGGGTAGGTAGGCACGGGAGCCTGGATAGCTCCCTTCTTTGGAGCCCCAGAACTCTGCTGAGGAAGCAGGAATGCACTTGAAGCTTTTTGGGCCGAGTGAGGCAATGATGATATGTGTGTTTTAGAAAGGTTCTAAGAACATAAGAGATCAGTATCATGGTGGCCAGGAATTGGTCATATTGCCATAATAGCAAAGAAAAATAATGGAGGCTGAGTCTATTGCTTGATAAAGGGAATTCTTTTGGTGTTGTCTTAAAAGTCCCTTAGCATGCAATTAATAAGAAGAATGATTAAAGTAGGGGCTGGAGAGATGGCGTAGTGGTTAAGGCGCTTGTCTGCAAAGCCCAAGGACCTCAGTTTGATTCTCCAGGATCCACGTAAGCCAGATGCACAAGGTGGCACATGCATCTGGAGCTCATTTGCACTGGCTGGAAGCCCTGGCGTGCCCATTCTCTCTCTATCTCTGCCTCTTTCTCTCTCTCAAATAAATAAATAAAAATAAAATATTTTAAAACAAAAGAATGATTAAAGTATTTTGTGAAACACTGCTAAATAGTATAGCAGGCTTGAGCAGCACTTTAGGTAAAATACAACATTATTTTAACATCTATGGCACAAGGTTTCACACCAAAAATATTCATAAATGCATAGTAAACACTAATCATCAAATGCCAATGTATACAAATGTTTATAGCTAAAATTACAGGGCATTTGTACTTGTAGGTGTAAGGAGTGGCTGTGTGATGCTCTGGACAGTTAAGTTGAATTTCACTTTTTCATTGATGCCCGTTGTGTTTAAACCTTGACAGTATTGGACATACACTGGAGTGGGGTGTGTTTGAGTTACAGAGCTTTATTTGGCCAGGGCTTACTTGGTGGTTTCATTTTCACTGAAAAGAAAGTAGAGCGTCGGAGCTCTGACTTGCCATTGCGGAACATTGACTTGATTTCAGAAGCCCTGCTGGACGCTGGGACTTCTGCAGGCAGGCTTTGCAAAGACGTGGACCCATGCTCATTTGTGTTTGCCTAGGGATTTGTAAGCATGCACACGTGTGCCGGCATGCAAGCCCTCACACAAGCATCCACACGTCATAGAGCATCATATGTGTCTGGCGAGAGAGAAAATGTTAATAGTTAAAAAATATGGCTGCGGAGATGGCTTAGAGGTTAAAGGCACTAACTTGCAAAGCCTGCAGGCCTGTGTTCAATTCTCCAGCCACCCACATAAAGCTAAATGGGTGTTTGTTTACAGTGATAAGACACCCTGGCAACCCTCTTGCCATCTTGCACATGCAAGCAAATAAATAAGTAAACAAAAAAATTTTTAAAATGCAGTATAAAATTTCATCATGATAGTCACAAGAAAGTATTTCTTTGTAAAATGGAGATTATATCTAATTCCATATAAAGAAGATTATAGGAAAGGTAATTTTAATTGTAAGTAGCTTTGTTTCCTAAAATGGGAGATTCATTTGAAACAGTGCTTTATTTCTTTTGGAAGCCAGACAACTGGTTTAATAGTGTACATATGAAACGCTAATTTGCCTTGTTAATTGGATGCTATTAAATTGAGGTTATTTTATACTGCTTAATTGTCTGAAAATTACATGTGTTGCCATGTCTGTGTAATGTGAAGCAAGAGCCAGGGGTAGAATAGGAGGGGGTGGGAACGATGTCAGAACTAGTCCTGTCTTTGGAGAGAACTTTCTGTGAGAACTTGGAAGCAGGTCATCCAAGCTCTCTGGACCTCATTTGGAGATGGAAGAGATTAGAACAGATGGCTTCTGGAGCCTCTTCCAACTCACATTCTATCAGCTGAAAATTCTACTTTGTAGTTACAGGGAATGCAGTGTCATTTCATTCTGTAATTATGGTATTACCAGGATGAACTAAACACTTAAAAAAATCAGCACAGTGCCAATTTAGCAAATCCGTTAGAAGGAAGGGAATTGAGGTTTAAAGACCACTTGCCCTGTGCCAAGGCCCCATAGCAGACACTCTTAACACCCATTAGCTCGAAACCACCCTGAGAAGATTTGATGTTATTATCTTCATGCTTACATACAAGGAGATTCCAAAACGTCCACCTGTTTTGAGAAGGGAACACTGGTAAGTCCATAGTGGAACAGGCTATCTGATTCTGAAAGCCACTCCAATGCAGCATAAAAAATTGTCCACACATTAAAATTTAAAAAAAATTAAATAAAGTTCAACTGTTTTTTATCGCTGAGCACAGTTTTGCTGGGAACCATGGCTCCCAGGAACCGAATGGTTGACCAGAGGGCTTCAACAAGTAGCCTGCGGGTTAACAGGCTGGATTCGACCTCACATCCGGGTGAATTCCAGCAGCTGGTGGGAATACAGAAAGTCACTCAATCTCCCTGAGGTTAAGAAAGGAGGGTCATAGTTGTTGGAGGGTCACTGTGGAACTCCTGTAAGAATGTGCATTGAAGTCGTAGTGAACACAAGGCATGCTGAATCCCTGGCAGCTATGATTGCTATTAAGAAGGGATTAGACCCCAAGAAAAGCACAGAAGAACTCAAATTGTTCTGACAGTAAGATATTGCATAAACATTTTCAAATGGTGCATTAAACTCTTGAGATAGTTTAAAAGACAGTGTCACGATGCAGGTGGTTTTCAACAGTTAAATGGAAATATCAAGTAAAGCCCTCCATGTCTCTCGTTCAGCTCAGGCAGTGTGCGGCATCACTCGTGAAGTGAACCACGCTCTTTTGTGGAAGGGTTTGGTCTAAAAATAACCTTTGGAGGGCTGGAGGGATGGCTTAGCGGTTAAGGCGTTTGCCTGCAAAACCAAAGGACTCAGGTTCAACTCCCCAGGACCCACGTTAGCCAGATGCACTAGGGGGCGCACGTGTCTGGAGTTCATTTGCAGTGGCTGGAGGCCCTGGCACACCCATTCTCTCTCTCTCTCTCCCCCTCTTTCTCTGTCAAATAAATAAATAAATAAATATTTAAAATATAGCCTTTGGAGCCTGAATTACCCAACTTGAACCTCTGTGTAAGTCTCAATAGGTAGAGGACCAGTGTTCACCCCTGGGGCCTTGGCCCTGCTTAGCAGACACCACCAGGCCATCCATGGGACTACTGACTTTACGTTTGATTGACGGAGTGGAAAAGGTACTGTTCTAGACATGGCGATTTATCAGTGGATTAAAAATATTAACAGGAAAGCCCTTGTCCTCATGGAGTTTGCATTCTGGTAGATGGATTTTACAAACAATTTTTGGCAAACTTAGTCACTGTAGTATTTTTTTTAATGTGGTCAGTAATTCTTATTTTTATAATAGGTTTCTCTTAAGCCAGACAAGAATTAAAGAAGTACTTTAAGATTACCTAAATTGCTACTGTAATATACCATTTCCTTTATATATGTGCATATATGTACACATACACATAATGGGCAGGTATGGAAGGGGTACTCTCTTTCCATACTATATATTTATGTGTGTGTATATAATGGGTGCCTTTTGAAGAGGCACTTCTTTACTTAGCTAAATATTGTAGCCCTATTTTTTTTTAAATGAGTTTTTTTTTTAAGGGCTAGGGGCAGAGTTCAGTGGTGGAACACTGGTCTAACATACCATAACCTTTGTATTCCTCAGTACTGAAGTAAAAAATAGTTTAAATCTTTTAAAATATTTGTTTTTTTATTTATGTTTTTATTTGAGAGAGGTGGCGAATGACTGAATGAATGAATCTGCACGCCAGGGCCTCTTGGCACCGCAAATGAACTTGATGCATACACTACTTTGTGCATCTGGCTTTATGTGGTTACTGGGATATTGAACCCAGGGTGTTCAGCTTTGCAAGCAAATGCCGTTAACCACTGAGCAATCTCCCCAACCCTTAAATTATTTTTTATGATTTGTTATTATCAGGCCCTAGTGTGGGGAAGGATAAAAATGAAACAAAAAAATTACAAATGACTCATTTTATTACAAAACGCATTGATAAACTTGGTAAAGTTAGGAAGTTAGCACATTATATTTGGAATTTATGTTCCTAATCTTCTTTAAAGAAAATTTACATTTTCTTACTGACACTTTTCTTTATAAGTTGCTAGTGGATTAGGATGACCTGTCTGCACTTTCAAGTGTACTAGACACAATTGTACACAATATATATTTGTTTATTTTTATTTATTTGCTTGAGAGTGACAGAGAGAGAGAGAGAGAGAGAGAGAGAGAGAGAGAGAGAGAATGAGCACACCAGGGCCTCTAGCCACTGCAAACAAACTCCAGATGCATGCACCACCCTGAGCATCTGGCTTACGTGGGTCCTGGGGAATCGAGCCTTGAACCGGGGTGCTTAGGCTTCACAGGTAAGTGCTTAACCACCAAGCCATCTCTTCAGCTCCACAATATATATTTGACGAATGTAGTGGAGACAGTATGAAGAGAAATTTTGTCTCACTGTACAATGAAGGATCCTCAGAGCCAAATGGGGTGGACTAAATTTCAAGCTAGACTTTTTCTCAATGGTCAATCCATAGGTCTGCTTCTGCCATTTTCAGTTTTATAGAAGTTCTCCAGAAAACAGTACTCACAAAATTATCTTACAGCCATTACAGTCGTGGTGTATACCTTCTTTATGTCTTCACCGCAAGTGAGCAGCCCACTGTTAGGCAGGGGAGTTTATAATTGAATGCAGATTCTTCCATGCAGTGAGTTTAATTTGACCATTTTTGATTTAAGATACTTTGGTGTTGCAGGCTACATGAGATCATTTCGTTAAAAAAAAGTCTTATGGTGTAGGGTGTGAGGAAGTGTTTCTTGGTGGGCCAGCTTGTATAAATTTGACCTTAAAGACAGTATATTCCTTTCTTCTGTTTACTCTTGCCCTGTGGAGACCAAGAGAAATAGAGGAGGGTAGGCTGAGGGTAAAAACTGTGTCTTGCCTTGCAAATCTGGTGTTGAAATCCTCTCTCTTGGCCCCTCAGCAGTGTCCCGTGGGACAGTCCTGGTAGCTGGCCCAACACACTGTGGATAGGTCCTGGTGAGAGTTCAGCTTTCACGTATGCATGTAGCAATTATTAAACTGTATTTTTATTTCTTGTGTTGATGCCTGCTTCCATTTGGAATGATTCCTCTAATAAGGAAACAAAAAAAGAAAATCCAAGCTTATAAACATTCACTGTATTTGCTATTCAGTAGCTATGCATCACAGCTCATGTGGAGAGAAATATGGAGGTTTTGAGTGACACGGGGATTTCTGATGCCTGCTCTGCTCTTCTGAGGGTGTGCTCATTAAAGCCCACACTAGGGCTGTGGAGGCCACTAGAATGGATGACTCTAACCTCTGACCCCGGGAGTTTATTGCTTGCCTCATTATTGATTTTCAGAATGGTTACAGGTCAAGTGACTGTACCTCTGTTATAGTTCATTGTTTCTTCATCTGGGAAAGTGAAGCTTTGTTCCTAGCATCGCCCTGCCCCCTGGGAACAGTAGCACAAGTGAATCAGAGGGGCTATTTTTAGCATGTGAAGCAACACTAAGTTTTGAGACTAATTCAGTTGTCAAAAGAGAATCTGACACAGGACAATGCATTTGTGACAAGGGTGGGTAGAGCATTCTTGATATACTTGATTATTCTTAACACAGCTTATTACGTTTGTAACATGTGTAATTGTTTTCACCAAGATGATGGTCAGCAGCTCCACAGCTTGTGATGCTCCCTGGTGTGTTCAAATTTTGTACAGGTCATAAAAGAACATGCCTAGTAAAATACTGAGCTATTTATAAGTGGGAGTCATGTTCAAGCAAAGGAATATTGGAAAAAAAAAGAAAGGAAAAAGAAATCCAAATGAATATGTAATCTGTTTACTTGCTCAAATGAGCCTCAGTAATATTCACGCTGAACTTGGTGCCTAAATTTAATCAAGTGTAGCGTTTAAAATGGGCCAAATGGCTGAGAATATTCTATATGACCTTTTAAAATAAATCACTTGACAATATCGAGTAGAGCAATCATTGGATGCTAAGTGTGGATGTTAGATTTCCTGATGGACAAACTCCAAATTTGTTTAGTCATCCGCCTATTACCTACTGTGTTTGGTGAGCATTTCCTAATGTTAAACCTAAATGGTGTCTGAAAATGGTCATGATGGGTATTACCAGCTAAGCTGGAAAAACGTTACCCCCTAAAAAACTATGAATATATACTATGAAGAAATTGTCTAATCATTTGTTTTCTTTCTTATATTGTTATGGGTGACACAGGGTGGGAGCAAGGCAAAGGCTGCAGAAGAAATTTTGAAACCAGTAACAATGGCCATGGCTTTGAAGCCCGCCACGATTATAACCACTCCCCTTCTTATAGTTGTAAAAGCAAACATCACCATCCACTATATCTAACCAGTGCCTCCCAGTATATCTAACATGCATAATCTCCTGAGCCAACTGGTTTGGGTTGAACCACACAGTTGTATAAATGAATCTCTTTATTTTTATTTATAGTTGACATGTAAATATTCCTGAAAAAAGATGAACCAGAAAATGGAGGAGTGATAGAAAAATGACAACCTTTTGGAATATGTAGGTGGCCTGCAAGTTTAGTTTGTGTAGCCATTCTCTGGTGCCTTGTTCTGGTTGAGTCAAACATTGGCTTTGAGCTGGCTGCAGAACTATGCCTTGTAAGAAGGTTTTGTTTCCTCTTTTCACTGCAGTACCCTGTGTAGTATGACAGTGGTGACTTATTGGGTATATTTATTCAAGTACTTGATTAGTTATGATGATTAATGTCTTAGGTATAGGTTTTGGTCCTAGGAATTGAGCTGTTTAAAAAATAATGAATTTAATGTTGAAGGTAAATAGATATATTGGTGGATATATTACTGTATTTACTCATGCCAGTTAGGCATATTTTTTTTCTTACTTCCTACCTTTTGGCCATAAAAATAATGTCAAAATATCAGACTTGTCAGCCTGGGCTAGAACAAGACCCTACCTCAGGGGGAAAAAAAAATAATCAGACCTGGAGCAAACAATCGTTTTAATATACAGTGAACGTTTTCCTCAATATGTACTTTCTGTTAGTTAAACATGGTGATATAGGGCTGGAGAGATGGCTTAGTGACACTTACCTGTGAAGCCTGAGGACCTAGGTTCGATCCCCCAGTACTCACATAAGCCAGATGCCCATGGTGGCATATACATGTGGAACTCATTTGCAGTGGCTAGAAGCCTTGGTGCGCCCATTCTCTCCCTCTCCCTCCCCCTCCCTCTAACAAATAAAAATAAAATATAAAAAATGGTAATACAGAATGGTGGGAAGCATTTCCATACATGTACATTAATAGTGAAAATGACATCTACATAATATATATATATTATAACATATGTTATATATTATAATATGCAGTGGGTTTTTTTGCTCCTTAATTTTAACCATTTGGAAAAGTATTTTTACTTGAGATCATATTGCCATGGGTATGTCCAAGAAAATGATGTGTTTTACTTTGCTTACAAGGATTGCTTATTAATCAACATAATGAGTAGGGAGAAAGGTCAATATTTAAGTGGGCACATATGTCACAGGACATATATAGAGAAGTGATATATTAGATTAATAATAGGGTTAATGATTATATAATACTAAGATAAAAGTTCTCATTTCCTGAATAGGTATTTTGATTCTTAGAATTCTTCTTTTAATTATTATGGAAATTTTCACCTTTTGGCTTTTGTCACCCTTTCAGTCTTTGGAGAAAAATACTCTGTGAGGCACTTGGAGGAAATTAAAAAATAATAAAATAACTGTATGCTTCATTAATTTGCAATATTGCTTCAGTTCATGTCAGATGCTATTGCCTAAGTACACATGTGATTATGGGCCATCTGAGCACTTATTATTTAAATTTTATTGAGGGTCTATTCTGAATTTTTAGTGCACATGAAGGCTGAAAAATAAGGCATGATCTTACACACTGAACTACTACCTAACTATGTATATATTAACTATTACCTAGAGCCTGAAAGTGCCAGGTAATAACACCTCCAGCTGAGAGCAGAGATGCACAGTCCTCTAGATCTTGGGACTGTCTTATTATAGGGGCTGCACCTTGATTAACTATACAACCCTGATATCCATGCAGCTAGTAATTTATGTTGGAGGCCCTTAAGAGTAGTTTTGGGGGGAACAGGATGTATGAAAAATAAAGCCACTGGGCTAGAATACTCATATATAACAGGGATCTTATTAGAATCAAACATGATGAAATGCTCATTCATTTGCCTTGCTTGTGTTCCTGTATATGCGATGTGTTCTGGTCCTCATTCTTGTATGTGATGGTTCAACTCACTCTGTGAGGTCTCATTTCAACTGTAGGGCTGAAATTTGGAAAACGCTTTATCTAGAACAATGAAGTCATATAGCACTTCATGGGAACAGGATGGTGACCTCAGAAAGAGTCTTGAGGATCTTGCTACTGAATTTCTTAGCACCAGTTTTCTGGGGAAACAACAAGTAACTAGCGAATGCTCACTGGAGAAGAATAGTATTCTATTTCCTCCCTACTCATTGTGTAGATTAATAAGCAGTGTTAAATTACATATTATTTAAGAGTGAAACCATAGCGTACCCTTCTGAATATTTTGAGATGAGAGCCTAGCTTATGGCACAAATCAGCCCCTCACTGTCCAGTCATTCAGACTGTTCAAAGTTAAGAGAGATCATGGAGATTCTAGAAGTGGGAACTGGGATGGACAGGAACTTGGCTTCCCAGATGCTATAGTAACAATTTGTATAGCCATGTGTACTCATGTTCTCACTACACATAGAAATGAAGGAACCATGAGTTAAATAATGTGCTTCGTAGGATAATTTTAGAAACTTCAAGTTTTAATCCTTGTCAGTGAATAAAATGATACCTTAGTAGATTGGAATCGTCACTGTTATAATATACTTTATTTATTTATTTTTTGGTAGGGTCTCAGTATAGCTTAGGCTGGTCTGGAACTCGCTCTGTAGTTCCGGGCTGATCTTCAATTTACAGGGACCCTCTTACCTCTGCCTCCAGAGAGGAGTGTTGGGATTAAAGGTGCACGCCACCACACCCAGCTCATAATGTACATTGTTCCTGGTAGTTTCTAAAGAGAAAGCATGATATATGTTATCTTGTAGCATAGGTTTTGCTTGTCAGTTTATTTGTTCTTTTTCATATAAAATGAAAAAGCACCATGAACCTGAAGAGTTCATAGTTTAATATTCTGGTTCCTACTTACATTTACGTATTTATCCACAAGTTGATCTCTTTTACTGCTATCCTACTGGTTTTTACATCTTTAGTCTACACTCATCTTATTGATGGTACTGATTTCATTTAGCATGTCATTACAATCATAAAATGGGATAATTTTTAGCCATCCCCTTTTCTTTCCAAGTGCCACCATCAACAATTGAATAGAAGCTAGAGAACATGAACTTTGAACAAAATATTCATTGAGCCTATACAGCATTTGGACAATCACTTGTAGTTTGTGGTATTTTACTTCTATTCCAGTGATGGATGATTTGAAGGAATAAAAGTATTTCCTCATAGAAGACACAGAAATCTCTGAGTAGACTTACTAAGTGAAAGAATGATTGACAAGAAGGCTAAAGGCACTAAAACCAGTTGGTGAGAGATCACTGGGGCAAACAAGCCACTGATATACTTTCTAGGGTTAGATACTTCAGGATTACTTTTAAGAATCCTGGGCTGGAGAGATGGCTTAGTGGTTAAGGCACTTGCCTGTGAAGCCTAAAGACCTAGGTTTGATTCCCCAGAACCCACATAAGCCAGATGCACATGGTGGTACATGCATCTGGAATTCATTTGTAGTGGGTAGAGGCCCTGATGTGCCCATTCTGTCCTTTACCCCTCTCTCTTTCATAAGTAGAAATAAATAAATAAATAAAAAAGAACCTTTCCACACTTTGGGCAGATTCAAAGAAGTTACTTAAAAGTTGCTAAATCCAAGCCAAGGAAATAAAGAAGTGAGATGGGTTATCTCCTGGGTACCTCCAGGGCCACATGCACACACTGCTACTATGAAGAAAAGCCATGGTTTGGAGGGAGCCGTTTGACAAATGGCAAGGGTTTTGTGTTCCTTTTCAACAGCATTGACAGTAGCCTGGCTCAGGTCTTGACTGCTCTCCTAATCCTGAACAGAGTAGGCATTTCACTTCTCAGAGCTTGTATCTTGATGAGAAAATGTCTGTGCAGTAAATGAGACACTTTAATATAGTTTGTAAATATGTAATATTCTTATTGGTAAACTCATTGTGTTACTCAAGTGTTAAAGAAAAAAGGCATTAAGAAGTCCTTGGCTTTGGGTGACTTTAATGGCATTTTAGGTTACTTTTCATGTTGTCTTAGGTAGTTAGTGATGGACAGCTGACATTTATCAAATTATGGATTTATGCCATTTAACATAAAAATATTCAGTAACATTTTAAAAATGAATCTTTTATTACACAGTAGACCTGGATGAACTTCACAAATGAGGATTTCTACTCAGTCATACACTTCAGCCTAGGTTACAACACAGTGCACATTTTGACTGTTGTGAGGTATACTGTATATATAGTGTATATATAGCATATATAGTGAATATATATATATATACATATATATATATATACATGCATGCATATGTATATATATATAAACACACATGATACCAAATATATTTTTAAAAGTTTATTTTTGGGGTAGTTTTAGGTTCATAGCAAATTAAGTGGAAATGTAGTGAATTCTTGAATACAACATGTACACACACAAACACTCACGCACACATTTTCCCACCATTAAAGTCTTGCGTTAGCATGGAACATTCATTACCACCCCAAAGGGCCTATACTAGCACATTAAGATCACCAAAGCTCAGTTTACACCGTGTAAAGTTCCAGGTGTTTCAAATCATGTCCTCTTGTGATAGACACTTTGCTTAGTTTGACATGTTAGAGATCTGGCATAAAATATCATCCACAATACTGGCTCATCTCAAGAGCAGAATATATATTTTTTTGTAATTAACAATCTCATTAACAGATGGAAATTAAACTATTTCAGTTTTTTTCTGTTTCATAATGATTTTTCAATACCTTATAGTCTTAATTTTAACCACTATTAACCTTAGCCCACGGATTTTTAGAACTACACACTTGTAGTAATCTGGTTTACGGCTTGAAACTGAATAGAAGGCTGGAAATTGAGGACAAGGGACGTTAAAACTCACTAGATATTTTCTATTTTAAAGTATCCTGGCCAAATATTTTGTTACTATTAAATTGGATAAGTAGAGGATTGAAAGAATTTTGGGCGACTTCTGTATATTAGGTTAAATTAAGGTCTTAATAGGGGAAAGGCGTTTGTTAATGTTGCGCAATGGGTATTTTGATAAAGAAAGCATAGGATCTGCTTTTCAACCCGTCTAAGGCATGCTCTTGCTTTGGCTTCCCTGGAGGTATGCAGTATGGAAATGTCCTTTTTCCTCTGCCATCTGACCGCTCCCGAAGACGTCTCCACTGGAGAGGAAGTGGAGACCGAGGGGCCGGCCACTGCCAAGGCTGCCCTTAAATGACTTTCACTTTTGATGCTTTAAACTTGGTCCTGATGTCAACAGAGCCATCCCCTGGGAAAGCCCTTGCCCAGGGAAAGTGCTTCTTCCTCCGGTGCGGGGAGGCTGGGGGCGGGGCGGAGGTGGCCGCGCGCGCGCACACGCGCCGCCGGTCCCCAGGCTGAACTTCGGCCCCAGGGACCCGACACCCAAGGGACCTTGAATGCCATGACGTCGCTGCCGGTTTCAGCTGCACAACAGGAAATGCTCTGGGCCTCCCCCTTCCTGCCCGGGCAAAGTGTGGGCTCACTGCTCCAGGCAGAGACCTAGTTTTGTGGCTACAGGCATCTTCCTTGCACCAGGGGGAACCTTGTGGAGACCACATCTCACTGATGGACAAGGACTCGCAGGCTGGGGACTCAGCATCTCCGGGGAAGCCACTCAGGAAGACCCATAGTGCTGAATAATGCTGACCTCACGGGGTCCAGTTGATCTCACTGCCTTGATAGAAAAATTCTGTCTTGGTACAAAGCCCTGGCAGGAAACCTGTCCTTTAACCCACCTTCTAACTGCCACTTTGTTGTGGAAACACAGGCTTGCTTAGTATCAAGCATAAACATCGTACCCTGATGTGCTGTATGACTGAATCCCTTCCCTTCCGGTAAATGGTCCCAAGTAGCCTTGGGTTAAGTTGTTATTTACGTAGTAGTGTGTTTTGCTTTTAAAAAGATGAGGCTGAGGTAGGCAGATTGCTGAGAATTCAAGGCCAGCCTGCGCTGTAATGTATATTCCCGGGGATGGGTGGGGGGATAGCCCAAGCCAGAGGTGGTGAAGTGATGCCTGCCTTTACTCCCAGCACTGGGGAGGCTGAAGTAGGAGGATCCCTGTGAGTTCGAGGCCAGCCTGGACTAGAGTGAGACCCTACCTAACAACAAGAAACAACAAAACCCCCAAATCAAAACCAACTAACAAAACCAGAAACAGGGCTGGAGAGATGGCTTAGTGGTTAAAGCATTTGCCTGTGAAGCCAAAGGACCCAGGTTTGACTCCCCAGGACCCATGTAAGCCAGATGCAGAAGGTGGCGTATGGGTCTGGAGTTTGTTTACAGTGGCTGAAGGCCCTGGCATGCTAATTCTTTCTCTCTTTCTCTCTCACATGTTACAGTCTTAAAATAAGAGGGTAGCCCTGTATTTATTATCTTGAATTACAAATGAAGCTTTACTGTTTTATTTATTTTTGCTGTTGGAAGATTTTTTTTTTTAAATTGAAGACAAGTAAGTCCATCTACACTCTTTAATAAGAAATGCTTACATTTGCATTAATAATCTTTGAAATTTCATTTTAGAATGGACGTCGAGTGCTATTATGTCTGATTTAGCAATGTGGAAGTATGTGTGTTCCACGCTTGCTGGTATGATAAGAGGAGTTCTGTCAGCCCGGCCGCTCTTGTGATTATGGTGGCTCACTCGTGAATGGGCTTTGTAATGGTAGATTGTTCTTTTGGCTGCACAGCCCAAATGCCAAAGTTCACTGAGAGGTCTGCTAAGGTTTCTTACATCAGACACTCGGCAGAAGAAGATTTAGTTGGGGCAAAATACTATTCAGTGATTCCTAGTACCCCAGAAGATCGTTCCACACTGTGGAACACACTCATGGTGTTTACTGTTTCCGTCAAACTGAGTCATGAAGCGAACCTCTGACCTAGGCTTTTGTAGTGTTGCTTGAATGTTTTCCTCAATGATTATCAGATGTGTGTGGAATAAGATGACATTTGCCCTGGAAACTTTCAGCTGATTTATGCAATTTGGAACTTTGAGGCCAATGGAGCAGATTTGGAATAAGAGCTATAGACCTTGAAATTGACTTTTTTTTTTTTTTTTGAGTGTGTGTGGGGGAGGGTACTTATTTTCCTTTTCACAATATAACAGGAAGATCCTCTTTTTTTTTTCAATCTGAGTATGTTCCAGCTTCATATACTAGCAATGTCATTTGCTTATGAAACTCACAAAAAGTGTCAATACATGCATCATCAGTGGCCCACTTGAGGCAATAAAGTAAGTTAAGAATCAGGGCAAGGGCTGGAGAGATGGCTTAGCGGTTAAGCGCTTGCCTGTGAAGCCTAAGTACCCCCGTTCAAGGCTCGATTCCCCAAGACCCAGGTTAGCCAGATGCACAAGGGGCGAACACATCTGGAGTTTGTTTGCAGTGGCTGGAGGCCCTGGCGTGCCCATTCTCTCTCTCTCTCTCTCTGCCTCTTTCTCTCTCTGTTGTTCTCAACTAAGTAAATGAAAATGAACAAAAATAAAAATAAAAAAAAAGAATTCAGGCAAGTTGTAGTGTTTGTATTGTGTTGAAGTGGGCAGACTCCATCAGAGTACGCTGGTACACTTTTCTCTTTTGACATTCTTCCCCGTGCTAGGGATCAACCTCAGCTAGGAATGCCAGGCAATCACTGCCACTGAGCTAAACACATGATACCCTGCTCAGTTAACAGTTAAACGGATTTGGGGACAAACAAGACTACTGAGTGTAAAAATTTGTAACTCTGGAGAGTTCTGTTAATGCAAAATTATTATTCTTTGTGTGTTTCTTTTGTCCTTTCTTCCCTTCATAATGAATCTGCACAGAAGGTATATCTAATATAATAAGGAGAGCTATTCAGTGGGGTGTGAGTTTCATCTTTTGAGGCTATGTTGTGTTTGAGTCCACTGTACTCTGTTTGCATTCCATGAATGAACTCCTTCTAAAGCCAGCTTGGTCATTTGTAACACTGGTATTACAAAAGTATTTATTTAGTAGCATTATTACTGGGATCAATTACTCCAGATTTGAATTAGCAATAATCCTCAGTTTTTATGCAGCATCTTGTTGGAGGAGCTAAGTAGGATTCTCAGACATTTTAATTGAATCTCATAATCACCAAGAGATTAACATGCTGTTCTATAAAATACTTTGCATGAGGAGTACTTCCAGATGAATTTGAATTTTGATCACATTCCTAGACTCAATACCTCATCTGTTTTTGTAATCTGAACACAGAAGATTTGCTTCATACATGAAGTACTGATTTACCTAATTTTGGAAATTCACTACTTTTTTTGCGATTCAGTTTCTTTTTTTAAAAAAAATTATTTATCAGTACACAAAATTCGATTTTATTTTGCTACTTTCAATTTTGTTTGTTTTTCCTTCTTTCCTTCTCTTCCCTCCTTCCCTCTTCTCTTGTGCTCTTCTACCTAACATTTCTGCCTTCACACTACATGTTTCCTTTTGTCCTTTGCAAGATTGTGTGCCTTGTAGTGACCAAAATTACAGCTCAGATTAGATAGAGCAGGTCAAAGAACATGTTTTATCTTTCAGCTGAAAAGTTTATGTTTCTTGGAGGGAAATCTTCATATTGATGCAATCAATTCTTCATTATATCGTGGAGTTATATTTTGAAATATCCTAAAAGTCTGTGATTGATAGATTGATTAATTAATTAATGCAATATTACAAATAATTGGTTGCTTACTGTCCGTCTTTCCCAAGGAGATGTCTAAGCAAGGGGCCAGGTTTGCCTCCCCCTTGCTGGAATCCCAGTGCTTAGAGTCACGTTGCGGTGGAGCAGGGCTCTGTGTGCAGGAGCAGCACAGATTTCAGATGTGTTTCACATTCCTGCACCAACTTTTAGAACTCTCTTTGTCAAGGGGTTCAGATTCAGTGCAAAGTAAGACAATATTCAATTTAAAAAAAAGTGAAATATAAAAAAAAATGACATGTAGTAGAGGCACAAGCAATGTTTACTAACTGAAGCGTGGCAATTCTGCAATCTCACGACTCTAGTTACTATTCCGATCAGTTACAACTCTTTCCATGTAATGAGAATCATTTTTTTTTTTAAGCACACTGACCTATTGATTTACAAAGAAGACTCTTAGAGAAGCTGAAGAGCCACCCACTTGAATCTGAATAATTTTAATGAGCACTTAACCCTTAGGCTGTCTTCAACAGTTTGTGATAATACTGTGCCTTTGAGAGCTTAAACAAAATGTGTATTTGACCTTTCATCCCTTTAAGACTGCATTGCACTCCCCCTCGCCCCCCAGAAATAAAGATTATTGGGTTAAAGGGCCCTGGATGCACGTGTAGTGAAAGATGCTTCACAGGGATGGACTCCTGGATGCATCACCCCTACTGTCCATCACAAACGCCCCGGGATCATAAGGACTTTGAGTGTGAGCTAATGATTCTGTGGCATCTTTGCCTGAAATTTTTAAATTTTGGACAAGGGATCCTCTGTGTTAGTTTTGTCTGGGGCCTTGCAGATTTTTGTGACAAATATGTACCTTGCTTATCCAAGTTAGAAACATTGACGTCTGAAACAACTCATTTTTAAAAAATCTTTTCTCTCCCCCCCTTTCTTCTCCCCTCTCCTCTTTCTTCTTCTTTTTCTCCTCCTCCTTCCCATCTCTCTCTCTCTCTCTCTGTGTCTCTCTCTTATGGGATGAACCAGGGCCCGATGTGTGCCAGGTGTATGCTGCACGACTCAGCTGCACCCAGCACTCGTTCTAGCCTTTTTCAAAGAACTTACTCGTTTTGATGGTGAGATTTCGTTTTCCTGTCTAGCTGAGGTGCAGTAAAAACGACGAACAGGCTGAGTGCTTGACCTTTGTGCAGTAAGGCGTCTCGGTTGCAGTGAGTTTGAAGTTGAATGGGGATAGTCTTAAGAAAGTCTGTCTGAAGTGTTCTCGGTTGGACAGAGCTGATAGACTGAGCACCAAGAGTGAGGACAGCATGACTAACATAATGGAAACTGTAGTATATCTCATTGACTGGTGACCTTGTTTTTTACAGCCTCAACTGTATTTTTGTTTGTTTAATGATTAATCACTAAGTGTTTACTATGAACTATTTCTTCCTCATAGTAGTTGTGTTGATCATTGATAAATCAACTGATTTCCAACCAGTTACTGACTTATTGCTAATAGCGTGTTTATAGACTCAGCAGTTTCTAAATGAAAACATTTGCTTTCTGTACAGTGCTATGTATTCTAGATAGTATGTATGCATCATACACACATGTGTGGATGACATAGTCTTTCAAGACATCTATATTTAAGGAGTTTAAATTCTGCTGTTTGGACTGAGAGCCAGCTCTAGTGCTTCTGCAGATTTCAAGGCATAAATGAACAGAACTTGACCAGGAAAGGGCATTTCAAAACGGGTCCGGTCTTGGATCCAATGTTGCTTTCTCTTGTGTAATTTTGACCAAGGGGGGTGCTATTTTTCTCAGCCTCACTTTCCATATTTGTAAAAGAGACAGGACTTCCAAGTACAACATGAGCATTAAATGAGTTGATGCACTTGGCCTGGCTGAACATTCCCTCAGCTGCTCTGGGAAGGATGAGGGGCATCCAGACAGTGTGGCAAGGGGTCGAGAATGCAGGGGGAGGATGGGGAATTCTAAATAGCTTAGCATAGATGAGCTTAAAAGACAAGTGTGAGATCATGATAAATGGGGCTGTCAGCTGAGGCCAGGTCATGAAGACGTGAACTAGAGAGGTGGAAGGTTAACCCAGACTCTCATTCTGGAAGCCAGCAGAGCCAAGTGCTTCCCCAGGGAGACTGTGAGTCTCGATGTCAAGAACACAGTGCAGAGAGTTTTCCAGTCATTGTAAGAACTCCAAGTGGTCTAGTCATTGATAGATGGCTTGTATTTATTTTATCTGTGGTTTGCTATTTAGTGTGAATGACTATTTACAGTCTGTCTCTTTGTAGGTGTAGGGGAGGCATTTAAATTAGGCATTAAAATGCCAAATTTTCCTACTAAAAGAGGATTAACTTCTGGAATTTCCAAAAGAAGTTTTATAATCCTTCCTCTCTGTCTCTTTCTGAGTAGGCTGAACCACTGGTGTGAGCTTAGTTCATGGCCCTACTTGTTGGTAATCTTCAATGTGGATAGGGATTCTTTCTATCTTATTTATCAGTGCCATTTCAGAATCTATTAGGAATTTTTAGACATGTTTTAAAATATTTTATTTATTTATTTATTAGAGGTGGGGGGGAGGGAGGCAGATAGAGAGAATGGGCAAGGCAGGACCTCCAGCTACTGAAAGTGAACTCCAGACGCATGCGCCACCTTGTGCATCTGGCTTACATGGGTCCTAGGGAATCGAACCTGGGTCCTTAGACTTCACAGGCAAGCATCTTAACTGCTAAGCCATCTCTCCAGACCTCTATTAGGATTTTTTAATTCATAATGATGGTTGAAAAAATATTTGGTACCAGGCACTTTTGTGTTCATTTATCCTTATGATGTTTAATTACCTCATGCCTTCAATTCTTTATTTTATAAGAGAGAGAGAGAGAGAGAGAGAGAGAGAGAGAGAGAGAGAGAGAGAGAGAGAGAGAGAGAGAGAGAAGAAAATATAGATAAATAGATCGAGATGGGGAGGGAGAGAAGAAAGGGTGCTCCAGGGCTTCCAGCCACTGCAAAGGAACTCCTTGTGCATGTGGTTTATGTGGGTACTGTGGAGTCAAACCTGGATCTTTAGGCTTCATAGGCAATAGCTTTAACTGCTAAGCTATCTCTCCAGCCCAGTTTTAGAGGTTGAATTTCAATTTAGCCAGTCTGAATTCAAGACCCAGGGTTCCTTCTTCATGGATATCTGCTTCCTTATGGTAGGCAAAAATACGTGTGCTGGCTCAGTGGATAAAAGACATAGGGAGAAAAGGATGGATTGATAATTTATTTATTGATATTTTATTTATTTATATTTTAATTGAATTTTACAAAGATTAAAATTTCTTCATCTCAGTACATCTTAGTTAATTTTTTTTGAGAGAGAGAGAAAGAGAGAGAGAGAGAGAGAGAGAGAGAGAAAGAGAGAGGGAGAGAGAGAGTGAGAGAGGGAGAGAGAGAAAGAGAGAGAATAGGTACTTCAGGGCCTTCAGCCAATGTAAATGAACTCTAGACACATGTGTTACCTTGTGCATCTGGCTTTGGTGGTTTTTGGGGAATTGAGCCTGGTTCCTTTGGCTTCACAGCAAGCACCTTAACTGCTAAGCCATCTCTCCAACCCCATCTTAGTTAGTTATTTTTCTTCTTGTTGATAAGTACCTTTTATGATTTCTAAGAGAAGTTTATTCTTCTGTTACCCACTTCTAAATAGATAACTGCTTGGAGTATAAGGTGCATTGGGAATTTGTTTCCTGGTACTTGGGGAATAACCAAATGAATTTTCTCCTCTGGGGTGGGTCCCGGCATCTTGGTTGTTGTGGGTGTTACCCATATATTTGACTGGTAATCTGGACATTACAAGAGGGGACCACCACTAGCATTGTCAGGAAGTGAAGCCATGAACCCTTCATCTTGTGGCATAGAAAGGACCTAGGCCAGCCCTGAGCACCTTGATCTTTGGAAGCCAGGAACTGGGAGATACTAGGATAACTAAGTAACAAATAAGAAGCTGAATAGACAGAAGTGATATTATTCTTATTAATGTTTGTATCTTTCTTCTTGGCTGTAATTCGACCTTATGTAGCAGTTATGCAGAATGGGGCTGTAATTCTTATCTTTGGAGAGGAAATGTTTGCTGGGCTTACAGAAAGACTAAACACTTTAAATCATGGAACTTATTTTCCTAGTAGAGAAATTACTTTTAAAAAGTTAATGTCCAAGGACACAGATATCCTTAGAACGCTTTCTGTACACACCCAGCACAGTGTTTTTAATCCTGTTGTTATATTACCTGCCCTGAGGATTTGGATTCTTTTCTGTTTGACATTAATGACCACTGTAAACTGGACATAGATTTAGTTACAGTTTATCAATATGACTTGAAAAAAGTCACTTTAAATGTATCAGGAACAGAGTGAGAGCCATTCCAGGGCATCTCATTTTCCAACTAAATAATCTTACACTTACCAATAGTATAAAAATGTTACTTTACTAGTCTTGCATAGTGAATGTGTATGCATCTTATTTCCTGTAGCTTAGTAGATTTGAGCATGGAGTTTTAATATTCATAAAAGCGGGCCTTGGAATTCATGATGATAAACTCTTCCTATTGTAAACTGCATTGTGATATGTGTTTTATGAAGAGCCATTTGATCTGGCAACAAAAGGCTTGTATGTGAGATTACTGTGGCCCTAGATTTGCACAGAAGATATTTGTAGGCAAATATTTGTAGGAGATAGTCTAGTGAGATTTTTTCAATTTTTTAAAACAATTTATTTATTTATTTGTGAGAGAGAAAGGCAGGGCGGGGGAGAGAGAGGATGGGCATGCCAGGGCCTCCAGCCACTGCAAATGTTCTCCAGATGCATATGCCCCCTTGTGCATCTGGCATACGTGGGTCCTGGAGAATCGAACCGGGGTCCTTTGGTTTTGCAGGCAAATATCTTAACCGCTAAGCCATCCCTCCAGCCACTCTTTTTTTCAATTTTTAAAAGCATAATTATGAGTCAGATATTGACATATGTGAAACTCTGAAACTGGTGGAGAAAGCTGTATTGGAAGAGGGTATGTTCACTTAAGTAAAGATATTAAACTAGTGTTTTCTTTTTCTTTTTCCTTTTCTTTTTCCTTTTTTTTGAGGTAGGGTTTCACTCTAGTCCAGGATGACCTGGAATTCACTATGTAGACTTAGGGTGGCATTGAACTTGCGATGATCCTCCTACATCTATCTCTAGAGTGTTGGTATCAAAGGTGTGCACCACCATGCCTGGCTCTAAACTAGTGTTTTCTAATCTCCCCTTTATTTTGATTTTTGTAGATGACTTGCCTTGGAGGACTTTATAGTTCTTAAGAGGTATTGTTTGCCCATTGTAATAGATCAAAAGTTTACACTGAACATACACTGGAATTAGGAAGCCACTTTGAGTAAATGAAAATGTTTTTAAACTAGGGTAATAGGATAGATAGATAATCCTGAATTGATCAAGATATTTATTTATTAATAAGAAGCCAAGCAAGACGTTGAATGCCTTTTTTGAAAAAATGTTTCTATTTATTTGCTAACAGAAAGAGAGAGAATGAAAGAGAGAGAGAGAGAGAGAGAGAGAGCGCCTCTTGCCACTATAAATGAACTCCAGACACATGCTCCACTTTGTGCATCTGGCTTTATGTGGGTACTGGGGAATTGACCCTAGACCGATAGGCTTTGCAAGCAAGTCCTTTTAACTGCTGAGCCATCTTCTTGACCTCCAGATGTTTGTATTTTAAAACAGTTACATTACCAGTGGTTTAATCTGTGATCTCGGGTTCTCTCGCTTGAATTGCTTTTATGCTACCACCTTTTTTTGGAAAGGATTAGAAGCCGTATGCCAGTTTGTTTTTCTATAGTGTGGTCATGGGAAAATATGGTTATATAACTCAAGCTCTTTCATTCATTTCCTCTTTTATTTATATAATTATACAAATGTGTGAGTTCCCTAAACCCAGAGAACATTCTGTTGTTTATTGGTGAATAAGAAGTTGTTAGAGAGTGATCTATTTTTACAGCTGCGCTTGAGGGTATCAGGTTCTGAAGAGGTCAGCTGGGCATGACCTCATGGGCATGAGTCTCCCGGACAATTCGGAGAGAACCACAGGCCCAAGCAGTTGCAAGGGGAATGCAGAACTTCTGAGTGCGGAGGCTTCTCCGCTCTTGGTGCTGCCACAGGTTTCTCTTGGCAGCATCTATAGTAAGTGTTGAATCCAGAGATATGAGGATCCAGGAGGGTATGAGGCCCTGGAGAAGGCAGCTAGCAGGCATCAGCCTCCTCAGTAGTGGGGACTGTAGCTTTGGATATGGTGTTAACTCTGAGCTGGTTTAACAAGACAAGCAATAGGACGGGGAAGAGGAGGAGCACGAAGGGAAGTACAGAGCCTGGTGGTAGTTAGATCTCACTGCTAACTCAGTTCTTGTTAAAACCGCATGGAAACACTTGCATCTTGAGTGCAGGAGGCTACACGGGAAGATTCTGTCAGTCAGATCTACCATGCGCTGAGCTGACTATCTGGGAATGTGGCTTAGCTTTATTGTCATTGCACTGGACTTTGTTGTATCAAGGTTCGAGGCGCACATAAACAAATAACATTTGAAATGGTTTCTCAGATTCTTAATTAAAATAGGTTCTGAAATAGTAATGTTTCCCTATCTTTTAGAAGGGTGTGTTCCCTTCTCTGTCATCATTACAAATGAGAATAAAATCTGTTAGCCTGGAATTCACATGCATGAAGAGTCCTTAGCATCTGTGGGGTGTGCATTGGGTGTGCAAGTTTTATCTGGAGGTCAGTCATGCATCTTGCTTCTACAGAGGTGGCTCATGGGGTCCCCATCCCAGCCACTGCTCCAATGCATGCACTCAGAAAAAAAAATTCAGTTGGGTTGGAGTAAGTAAATCTTTCATTTTGGTGATGCAATAGCACTTATTTATTTTTCTCATTATCAGAATATTTTTTATGTCAGAAAATTAGTAGTCCCAGAGGAGAAAGGATTAATGATAAAATCAACAGTATTACATCACAAACTAGTTCTTTTTTAAGTTTCCCTTACTAGTGCTCAGACTATGCAAGTAGGAAAGAATTGTGTAAGATTTGAGATTTTGAGTGAGTGAAATAAATTAATAACTGTTTATAGCAGTATAATTATTAACAATACCATATCACAGGAAATGTATTTAAATGTAGTTAGATTACACATAGCTGTTGCCTATAACATTCATTGGATACCCATTTGCTACAGTAGAAGTTTCTTGGAAAATTAAAATGATGTCATATATGTCTTTCTAAGGAGGGCATTTGAATTATAATATGATAGATAAAACAAAATACTCTCAACACACAAATGTTTACTTACAGTTCATGAGCTTATTTTCAAATACATACGGATTGTCTTTTACATGCCAATCACTGGTCTTTCAAGAGCTGGGGATAGAGCAGGAACAGGGCAGATCTGGTCGCAGCATTTGTTGGGGACACTTGATCAGTATGTAATACAAGCTATGGAAGTGAATACTATGGAAAATATGGAAGTGCTAGGAAGGAGAGTTAGAGAAACTTCATCTCATTGATCAAGAGGGGTGAATGAAGGAAGGGAGCTGGTGTATACTTCAGGTTGGGGTGAAAGCTTACATGTAGACCCTGTGATGGATGGGACCCTGGTTCAGATGAAACACATACGGCACTATGGCTCTGACCAGAGCACCTGAGAAAGGGGAAGGCTGCCTTCAGTTCCCACTGGCCTTGCAGACCTAGTTTTGGATTTTGCTCTTTATCCTAAAATGAATGCAAAGCCACAGAAACTGTCTAGACATGGGGATGGTGTGATCATATTTATGTTTTGAAATTTACTTGGTCTGTGGTATGGGGAGAGTTTTGAGAGTGAACCTAGAACTAGTCAAGGCCTTTGCAGTGACCCAGTGGTTGGATTCTAGGTGGGACTAATTCACTGCCATGACCAAATTAAGAGGAGAGTGGAGAAAGGTGTAGGTTTGAGAAATTGAAGTGATTTATGGATGGAGAAGTGATAGGACTTGATGGTGGGTTGGATATCGAGGGTGAGGGAAACAGCCTAGAATGAACCCATGGGTGTGTGGCTCCTGCACTTTAATGGGCAGAGGTGCCATTCACTGTGATGGGTTCCTCTGAGGGGAGAGCAGGGTTAAGAGTATTAACTTTTTATTTTTGGATTTGCTGAGTTTAGAACGGCTTTGAATGACCTAAGTGGGCAACTTGTCTAGTAGTTGAGTAACCAACTCATATGAGCCTGGAGGAGAGAATAGGTTGAGAAATGTGGGAACCAGCAGTCTGTAAATGGTGTTAGATGGAGGATACAAAATAAGGTAAGAAAGGGGTAGGGTCTGGTCCTGGAGGAACTCCCACTTTTAAAGTCTGATACATGGAATCTTGCTCAGAAGATTACATAGGGCTAGTTGGGGAAGGTGAAGAGGCCCAGTGGTCCAGCATCTAAGGAAAGATGTGCTTTGCTTGCTGAGGTGGCTAGGTTGAAGTGCTACAAACTGGATGGTGGAGAGCACTAGGTATTCACTAGGTCAGTTCTGGAGGCTAAAAGTCCATAGTCATGGGACCTGAGGATCTGGGAGTGAGGATTTGTTCCAGAGCTTTCTCCCACCTTCTGGTGACAACTGGCAATCATGGGCATGCCCTGACTTGTCATCACTCTAATCCCTGCCTCTGTCTGCACATAGCATTCTTCCTGTTGTCTCTGTCTTATAAGGACACCAGACATGTTGAAATAAGGGCCAGCCTCACTTCTGCATTATAGTACCTTACCAAATTAATCTGTAGTGATTCAGTTTCCAAGTAAGGTCATGTTCTGTGATATTTGGATTATGACTACAGTACTTTATTTATTTATTTATTTTGTATTTATGTGTTTGTATACATGTGGGCACATGTGTGTGAGTATGTGGAGGCCAGAGGTCAAACTGAAACAGAAATTTTGGGGTTCCTTAGCCAATTCACCAATAATTCTGGGGTGTGCTAGAACTTCTGTTTTATGAATTCAAAGAATTGAAGTCCCACAAACCAGAGAGATTTTATTAGATTAAGAGAAGGACAGAGGAGAGAATGTGAAGAGTTTCTGCCCGTGTGAAGGCAGGGGGCCATAAAGCCCATCCATAGACCCAAACTAGAGTCAGTTATAGGTTCTGACTGGAGGGCTCTGATGCCAAGTTTTTGGGGGCTGAGATAATCAGCTACCATGTGAGGTTCATGTGTAATCCAGGAATCTTAATTCTAGGAAAGGAGAAACTCCTACCTAAGGAGGGACTGAGGCTTTTTATGGATAAAACGGGTTTAGAGATTTGCTCCTTTAGGCAGCAAGCAGTAAGGAGAATCTCTATCATTTTTGGACCTCTGGAAAAGTGAAGACTTCAAGGGCAGGATCAGGAACATTCCCTGTTTTTACAAAACTGCCTGAAAACATCAGGGATTATAGTCATATGCTGACATGCCACACTTTTACATGGGTACTGGGGCTCTGCTCACAGGTTCTTGTTTTCATGACAAGCATTTTACTCATTGAACCTTCTTCCCAGCCCCTACTATGTCTTTGTACTTTTTATTTTTTTAGGGACATAGTTCATTGTATACAAAGAAGACTCAAATTCAATCTGAGAGGATTTCCTGCATGTATCAGGTCTTCTGTGACAAGAGACACAGTTCCAGTTAACACACATCTTTTACTACAGGGGAGATAGCATTCTTCTGCTCAGTGAGGTCAGAATCAAATGTGTATTGTAGCTGAGATGGATGTAACAGATAAAAATAGAAAGAAATCATATGGGGGAGAATAATATGGAAAAATCATTTGTTTTTGGGAATGTGGGCCTTGGTGGATTGGCCTTGATGGATTGGATTTAGTATTTAAATTAAGAAGTGAAGGTAGGGATTAGGGTAATATAGGAGAAAACTTGCATCAAATCTTGAAATGAAAAAGTGTTCACAGTCTTTTAAGAACAGGAATTTATTCTATGTCATTTAGCACAGTAGAATGACACGTGTGCCATTTTCTTCCTCTATGGGAGGGAACTATGCATCAGACACTGTGTCAAGTATTGAGGATACATCGAATTCAGATTAGACATTGCATTAGTTACTTTTTCGTTGCTGTGAACAAATACCTGAATAGAATAAACTTAGGGAAGGGGTTTCCAGCTTACAGTTTCTAGGCGTAACAGGGAAGGTGGGGAAGGCATAGCAGATGCTGGAAGCTGCTTGTCACATTGACAGGCAGGAAGCAGAAGGTGAACAGGAAGTGGGGCTGGACTACAGAACTTCTAGTGGTCCACTTTCTCCATCAAAGGTTCTGTAACCTTCCCACACAGTGCCACCAGATGAGGACCAAGTTTTCAAATACAGCCTATGGGGGATATTTTACCTAACATGTCTATGAACCAACCATCTTTTTTTTCCCTTCATTTAACTGTTGGCTGTGGTGTCCAGGCTGGCTTTGAACCCATGGGTTTATGTAGTCTTCCATTCAGGGTAGCTAGAACTACAGGCACATGCCACTACACCCAGTGTCAGTCATCATTTTAACACAGAATTTATGAGCAAAAAGTATGAGGATTATCTCTAATGACTGCCTCCATTTTCAGAGTCATTAATTTAATAATAGTAATGAATAATAATTAGGTGGCTAACTCAAAGGCAATTATTCCAAACACTTTACCTACATTAAACCAATTTAATCTTCCCCAAAACCTTATGCTATACTTCCTACCCTATTTCATAGGCTCTCATGTGTCATTGGTTATGAGATGGTATTGGTATAGGTTTCTGGTTAGCTGAAAGATATCTCTGATAGAAAGACACATTTTAATTTTAGAACTGGAACACAGAAAAATGCTTATGTTTTGGAACTGCTGGGCAGCTGAAATTCAGTGGTTTATAGTACCTGTGGTGGGCAGGACAGAAACGGGAGGCACGGGGATGGTGTGTAGCCTGCCCAGTGTTCCACAGTGTTCTACAGCGGAGTCTAGGTTTTTGCCCAGGGGTCTGGCTCCAGAGCCCGGTGTTAACTCACGTAACTTCATCCTCTGTGCTATGACTGACAACCTTGAACACTTCTCGGGAGTCTCTTTTCTTCATATATTGTGTAT
Organism: Dipus sagitta; assembly: GCA_036346955.1. NCBI lineage: Eukaryota > Metazoa > Chordata > Mammalia > Rodentia > Dipodidae > Dipus > Dipus sagitta. Next base: position 117,907,590 of record CM070778.1, on the reverse strand, counting down.
GCGGTCATGTTTCAGGGGTCAGTGTGTGCAGATGAGAAATTTGTACTGGTAGTTGAACTGCTGAGGGACTTTTGCAGGGTTGGTCTGTTGATCTGTCTTTTTTATCAATCAACAATGTTATCAAGGAGGAAGGCCCGCAGGGATGAATCAATGGGTGCAGCTGAAGGTGAGGATGGGGCCAGAGTGGGTGACTTCTTGTGGAAAAATGAGGTAGACCTTCAGCCCCAGTTTAGGTTTCACTTCCTCCGGAGGCCACACCCAGCACCTCCCCGCACCATCTTTATCTTGAATCTCTCAGTTGTCAGTGCTGTTGATGGGTTGCTTAGTTTCATTTCCTGTGAAGTTCCCTTTCCCCAGGTCAAAGGTGGCTCTGCAGGTGTCTCTTACTAGCAAAACTTGAGGGAAAACGCCCATGCGCTCAGGGAAGCATGGGAAAGTGCGTTAGGAGGGGGGTCTGGCAAGGTGTGATGTGATTAGTTTTCCTTTTTTTATGTGAAAGTGGGAGAGAGAGAGAGACAGACAGACAGACAGACAGAGAGAGAGAGAGAGAGAGAGAATGAATTGGTGCACCAGGGCCTCCAGCCACTGCAGTTGAACTCCCGATGTGTGTGCCACCTTGTGCACATGTGCAACCCTACGTGCTTGTGTCACCTTGTGCATCTGGCTTATGTGGGATCTGGAGAGTCTAACATGGGTCCTTAGGCTGCACAGGCAAGTACCTTAACTGCTAAGCCATCTCTCCCGCCCCAGTTTTCCTTTTTAATGTTTTCCATTTTCATGGGAACATCTCGTGATATGTTTCACTTCGAAAGCAATTAAAAGTTAATCAGATAGCTGTTCATATGTCAAGCACTTAGGAACTATTCAAATAATAGCATGAAGGTAATTTACTCCTTTAGTAGTCTGAAAGCAGTTCAGCGCTGGGGAGATGGCTCAGTGGGTAGAACACTTGCTGTGCAAACATGAGGATCTGTGTTCAGATCCCAGCATCCGCGTTAAAAAAAAAAAAAAAGCCAGGCATGGTGGCATGCACTTAGGATCTCAGCATTGGGGAAGAGGAGACAGGTGGCTCCCTGGGACTCACTGGTCAGCCAGTCTAGCCTAATTGGTTAGCACCAGGCCAATGAGGGGCTCTTTTTCAAACGTAAGGTGGATGGCGTCTGAGGGATGGCACCTGAGGTTGTCTTCTGGCCATATGCTCATGCACTTGCACACACATGAACATGCATAGGCACACATGCAAACATGGAAGTAAAAATAAAGAAATGAAGGAAGGAAGGAAGAAGATGGATGTGGAGGCTTGAGGTTTGAGGACGATGTGACAGCGTGACTACGAATCTATTGAAAAGCTGGTCCTAAGCTAAGCAGTCAGGTCTCCAGAGGTCTCCGGGAGTGCTGGTTTGGTCACCCTGTAATGGTGAGGGGCCAGTCTCTGCATGTAGGCTGATAGTGGTGCCACAGAACGGGCAATTGGCCAGCACTTTTCTCATTGATGTGTGCTAAATACCTTTTCATACCCACTTCTCAAATAGCTTGATTTTTTTTTCTCCTTCTAAATGTGTATCTCAAGTGATATTCCTATCTGGGCAGCTGCCCTATTGGGATGATCATGTAAGCATATGGGCCTTAGGTCCTCCTTCTTTATTCCTTTTATATCTACATTTTTGTTTCCTGGGTGTTCTCATTATGCTAACTCATCATCTTCGAATCAACACCATGCCTCCATGGCTGGAACTCAGCGTGTTGTGTTAGGTTGGGACGGTATGCTCAAACATGACGCCACTGGCCTTCAGGAGCCGGCTTATGCCTATAAAGCTATGATGAACAGAAAGGACCACCGAAGAGGAAGACAGGAGTTTCTCAGGCTTGGTAGAGGGGGGCAAGTTTGATCAGTGTTGCTATAGTAGTATCTTTCGAATTAGCTACAAACAACAGTGGTTGTATATATTGGCCTCTATAGCTGTATTTCTAAAAAGAAAGACACTTAGGGCATTGCTCTCCAATTGGCTATCTGAGATGATGGGGTGTGTCCTATATCTGCTCTGCTAATGGTGGGAGCCAGTGGACCACATATGTGTGGGGCACTTGAAATCTGAGTAGTGCAACTGGGGAACTAAGCTTTACATTTTTATTGAACACTAATTTGAAGGGTAAACGGTCACCTGGTTTTGAATAGTTATGTTGATGATAAACCATAGGGACTTTGATTGGCTTTTACTCTTCAGTATGCTTTACCATCAATGCCAGCACCGCAGTGCCCATACCAACACATGTTGACATGGGGTACGCCATTCAGAAATGACACAGCTCTCTGTTACATGGGTCAGTGACACTAACCCACCTTTGTTCATACAGATTGTACGTGCACAGACCTGCGTATGTAAGCACACACATGAGGGTGCGCACACGGATGTGCGTGTGTAAACATGTTAACCCTCTTCCCCTCCCTGGTTTCTCGACGTGGAGAAGGAACGGTCAAGACTTAATTGTTCTATTGGACACGTGTCAGGAGGAGCCAAAGAATGTCTCCTGTTAAACGAGCTGTGCATCTCTGCCCTGTAATGGCTCACCCCAGGGTCTCAGGGGAGTCTTAGTTTCCTCACTGTGGGGTGTAGGTAACAATACTTCCTGTCTGCTTCTAAAGATAATGTATATTTGGAAAAAACTTCTTTTCAAGGTGGAGTTTTCTAAACCAGTATCGTAGCTTTTTATAATCCTGCAGGGCAGTTCTTTTTCTGTCTGCGTCGACTGTGGTACCAAGGGACGTGATTATACATAGTTTCTCCTTGATCTCAGATGTCCTCTGGCACTCTCCGGATCTCTGTGGGACCCACCTGCAAATCTGTCTTTGTAAATTCAGCCCCAGCCTTGCTTGGGAGCCTTCCTTTCTGAATCCTAAAGGTGCTCTCCTCGGTTTTGGCTCTGTCCCCTCGGTATGTCTGTACCCACTTATGCCCTGGACTGCCCTGAAATGTTGCTTGTGCGTGCTTCTAAGTCTTCTTACGTCCGTGTTGACTTCCTCATTAGGATGAAAAACTCCCCGGGCAGAGGATGGCTTTCATCTTTATTTTCCTGAGCCTTTTGGAATTAATTTCTAGCCAGTGCCTTGCCAAGAGTGGCATGCTTGGGGCTTTCTCCATGCTAGTCAAGGAGCGGGTGTGGGACTTGCGGGCTTGGTACGACAGCCACAGTAGCACTGGTTGGCGGCGCAGGTTTGTGGATCCGGGCTGTGTTGTGCGTGGCGGTCTCCACGGGTACCTTAAGCATTCAGGTCCTCAGGCTCAATAACAGGGAGTCAGTAGATGTGAGAAGGGGGTGCAGATATATCATAATACTATGTCTAAGAACTATACACATGGAAGGTTTATGGCATTAGAATGTGCTTTGAAGAAAAGTAAAGGTTCTTTGTTTGTTTGTTTTGAAAAGAAAGGGATAGAAGGTAAACTGGGGAATTTAGTGGGCCAAACATTTATTTAACTGGGTGTGGTGGTGCACCCCTACAATTTCATCACTAAGGACATAAAGGCAGCAGAATCAAGAGTTCAAGGCCAGCCTCAGCTACATAGGGAATTTGATGACAGTCTGGATTACATGAGACCCTGTTTCCAAAAAAATAAAAAAAAATAAAAATAAACTAGCAACAACAACAAAACTTCCCAAACACTCCACTGAGAAACCCTCCAAACCCCTCACAGTTCCCCGGTCTAAAATAAACAATGAAGCTCCCCCAACAAGCAAGCAAGCAAGCAAGCAAACAAACAAACAAACAAACAAAAGTAACAGCAAAAATATCCCATCTGTTTAGCTTGTCTTTTTTCAGGGTAAGCCAGTGCCAGTTATGCACGGATCGCTCACATCAGAAAGGACCGTGTGAGCCCAAATGACTTTCCGAGACCACGATGATGGAAAAGCTCCTCCCCAGCCTTCACTCCGTGTGTCGTCCTCCTTCCGGGCTTCGTGGTCTGACATCTGACCCTCGGGGGTTAGGACAGAGTGTGGAAAGCAAATGGGAGGAGCGCCGCTGGCAGCAGATGGCACGTGGATTGCAGAAGGAACAGCTGACAGGCAGAAAGTGAAAAGAAAGAAAAAAAAAGTAGACTGTCCACGTCAGAAACAGGACTTAGAGAAGGCAGAACAAAAAATGTACACTGAGGGGAAACTGAGGAATGAAGAGACAGGCGAACGTACAAAGGCGCTCCCGAGAGCTGCTACCTTAGTGCACCACAGACGTGCTGGTCCTTAGATGTGACGTTACGTTCAGCATGGCGGAGATCAGGACTTAACGCAGGCGGGATTCAGAGGAGTGGCTCCATAGGTTCTTGTAGGACACACAGTTTGCTATGGTAATCTGTTTGTGATTGTGATCTGGAGAAATTTCTTACTAAAAAGAAATGCAAGTTTTTTTGTTTTTTTGCTTGTGTGTGTGTGTGCTTGTTCTATGCATTTGTGTATGTGCATGTAGGTGTGCACATCACATGCACGTGTGGGGACCAGAGGAGATGTTCCAGTGTCTTCCTTTGTCACTCATCTGCTTGTTCCTTGGAGACAGAGTCTCTCACTGAACCTGGAGCTGACTTCCTCCCCACCCCCAGTCAGACTGGCTGAACAGTGAACTCCAGCTCGGCTCAAGTCTCTGATCCCCAGAGGACTGGGGTTTCGGGAGTGCATGGCCATGCTCATTTCTTTATGTGAGTTCTGGAGAATCAAACTCAGGGTAAACTCGGTTCTCTCAGGCAGGCCCTTATGCTTGCATGTCAAGTGTTCCTACCCACTGAGCCATCAGCCCAAAGGTAAATAATTTTTGCATTTTAGTATATGTAGGCTGAACTATTTCAGTATGTGAAGATTTATTTGGTATATTTAATATACTGCTTATCCTCAGATACTCTCATCTTTTTTAAAGAATATTTTATTTATTTACTTGAGAAAAATGAGAGAGAGAGAGAGAGAGAGAGAGAGAGAGAGAGAGAGAGGGAAAATGGGCATGCCAGGGCCTCTAGCCACTGCATGTGTCAACTTGTGCATCTGGCTTATGTAGGTACTGGGGTATTGCACCTGAGTCCTTAGGCTTCGCAGGCAAGTGCCTTAACCATTAAGCCATCCTTCTAGCCCAAATACTCTCATCTTTAACATTGTTATTCTCCTCCCTTCCAGGTTTATACTTAAATTTCTAGTACTTATATACATAGGATGTATGTTTTGGGTTATAAATGTATATAGTTGTATACTAAAATGTTTTTGAAACATTAGGCAATATATAGCTGTCCAATTTCACATATTTTTAAGGTTATTTTGAACTCAAAAATCTAGGTAGATTTTTGTATATAGGAATGTATATATATATATATGTATGTACATATATATATATATATATATATATATATATATGTATATATCTGAGGATGTCTCTAATGTTTAATCATATTTTATGTGGCTAAAAATCCTTTAATAGAGCATAATGGTTTCCCCAGAGCATGGGAGCTCTATTAAAAGTAGATATTTTAGCATGTATACTAATTAAGAAAATGCACATTAGTAATAGAAGACACAGGCTCCATGTAATACAGAAAATCATGTCTAGATACCTCTGAAATGATATACCTGCTTTGCAAGAGTTTCAGATTCATGTTCTTTAAATTTGTCCTTTATTGGACTTTCATTAGAGGAAACAGTGGAAGTATTTTATTTTATTTTTTTTAGAGACTTGGCCTTGCCATGCTACTGAGGCTGAACTTGAACTCTCGGGGTGAAATGAGCCTTCCACTTAACCCTCCACGTGGTTGGGACTACAGAGGTGTAGCACCACACATGGCTGGAGAATTGTTTTTGATCCTGCATAAAATAGTTTAAATTTTGCTTAGTTACACTGTAATTTGTATCAAGACCAGGTTCTCAGGTGGTTATAGAACTTGGAGAGGAAGGAAGAGGGAAGAGGATGCCTTCTTTTACTGTAGGTGCACATTTGGCCTTATGAAAAATTCTGAAATAAGGTATTTATTTTCCAGTAACATCCTACCACTTGCCATCCTCCCAACCCACTGGGCCTAAAGGCAGCACATGATTGAACTCAAGGTTTCACACTGCTATGTTTCTTTTTTAGCTAAAACTATACCCTCAAACTTTCCTAGTTCCTGAATCATCTCTCTTCCTTCCCAGTCAAAAAACCTAGCCAACAATGACCTAAGTACCTGTTTTGATTGCTGTACTTGTCTAGGAGCTGTGTAGAAAGGAAGGTGAAATCGTATGCCACTTGCATTTGCAGGGAGTATGCAACTAGTATGGGTAATACGTGTCTAATTATATCAGAAGACAGAACATACAGAACAAGGGCCTGGGGGAATGGCTGAACTGCTAAGAGCATTGCCTGTGTAAGCATGAGGGCCTGAGGGGGCCTGAGAGAGACTGCTTGAGTTCGAATCCCAGGACTCACATAAGCGGCTGGCTATGACAGGATTAGTGAAAGACTCCAGCTCAAATAAAACATAGGAGAGTTCTGCTACAGGCAAGCACATGGGGTGCAACGTGGGCACATATACTACACACATCAAAGTACACACACTCACACGCATGCTTACATACACACACACACACACAAGAGAAAGAAGGTGCAAACTAAAGCATAAGCCGAATGCAAAAACGAAATGTTCAGGGAAAAAGTCTTAAGACCAGTTGCAAGGAAGATGTAGGAAAGATTCTACAGAAGAGAGAGGCCTGGAGGTATGGTTAGCATGTTTGCAAGCAGAGATGGGGTTGGGGGATAGCGTTCTTGGTGGGCAGAATGTTGCAGATGAAATTCAGATCACTTCATAGGGCTGTTCATTTGTTGGATATGGCCAAAGTCTTGAGAGAATCATTCACACGGACTGTTGTGACTCTGTGAAAGAAAGGAGGAGGGTCTGACCAGGGAACCTTATATAGCCTGGCTGGATACCTAGATCCATTGTGATGGGTCATGAAAGGTCACTGAACTTAAAGGACTTTAAACCTTCTAATGCTGCACTCCCATGACTTCATTGGTTTACCTGGTAAGCGGTGCTAAGGGTAATTGTGAGCAATGCAGTAACTAGAAGTTTTAGAGGATGAGTGATGAATTAGGATGAGCAGTACAGACGATGAAATGAACTGAGTCGTTACTAGACTACAAATATGTTTAAAATGGTTTGGAATCATTGAAGCCACCAAAGTCAAGTTGGAATGATATGTCTTGCAGGCATTCTCAGGGAGGACACAAGATTTGTGCCAAGCTGGTCCTCACCCCATCCTCACCTTGGTACGCTAGTTACTGCTCCTGTCTCACATGGAGACCTCATTTCTATGATATCTCATTTGGCATTTTTATTAGTCAATTTTATTAAACAACGAGCCCGTCTTCCACATTTCACCATTTGTGTCTGTCTGTGTCATATGCTCTCCACCTGAGCTTTTGCACACAGGCATTTATGGGTGCTTCTCCTGCGGGTCCAGTGAAAACCCATTGGTCAAGCTTTTGATTTTTTTTGGGTTATGACCCTGTTTTTTAGCTGCAGTTCTATGAGTCAGGAGCTTAAGACGGGGGATTGCTAATAGGCTGTTGGAGCTCAATAAAGGTCAGGAAACAAGACTCAAATTACAAGGGTGGACGTGGAAATTAATTCACTAATTAATTAATTCTCCTATCTACATTTTATTGAGTACCACTGAGGTGAAACACCAGTTTAATACGGTTTCCCTAGCTGGTCCTGTTTTCTCCTGTTAAGTCTTCTGAAAAGTTTACAATTTTTCTCAACAGCTGAGTCTCCCCAGGGGTAATAGCAATGCTCTGGTAGTGTTAGCAGGCGGCAACTTGGGGACAGCAGCAGCTGGTTTTATTTTTGGTTTTTGTCAGGTGTTTGTAAGTTGAGAACCGCCTGTATTCAAACAGTGTGATTTGGTGGTGTATATGAGCTCCTGTGGAAACCATGGATGTGGTAAAGTTAAGTGGATAAGATGAACAATCTGTGACACCACATTCTACATCCCCTCTTTAAAAAGTTGGAGGAGGATAAAGACTGGAAAGGAAGGGCCTTGCATTGGACATTCATGGTCCTCTTTCACATGCATTTTGAGTCCTGCTGGCTTTTAGAGATCAGGCAACTGATGAATTCTCTTGTAGAATAACCATGGTTTTCTGGGATACACAGATTGATGCACTTGAGAGATTATATTTTGGAGCTGACTAGATTACTATAAACCATGCCCTTGTCAAGTTTTAGATTTATGGTATAAGCAGTGTTAAAACACCACACAGGACACTGCTATGCCATCTCCTCTACCATGTGTCAATTAGATTTAAGTTTTTGTCATACATGATGGCCTTTGCTGATATACACACTATTGAAATATAGATATAATTTCTTTCTTTTTAAAAGATATTTTTATTTATTTATTTGAGAGAGGAAGAGGGGGGGGGCCCATGCCAGGGCTTCCAGCTACTGTAAATGAACTCCAGATGCATGCGCCACCTTGTGTATCTGGCTTATGTGGTTACTGGGGAATCGAACAGAGGTCCTTTGGCTTTGAAGGCAAGCGTCTTAACTGCTAAGCCATCTCTCCAGTCCCCAGATATGATTTTGATATACTGGTTGTTTTCAAGTCTTTGCTTTTGTAAGTATGTTCATTTTGCTAATTTCCATACTTTAATTTTAATGTCTGCATAAGTTTAATTGAATATAATGTTTGTGTTAAAAAAATTTCCTTATTTCTGGATATTTGATTTTCTTCCCATGTAGTTATTTGCCCAGAGGTATGAGTATTTTTAATTATACTCAATACTTTTTCTCAGGTAGTTTTCCATCTTTACCACAATGGCACAAAAATTTTTTTTTGCTGCATTTTTGTTTGCTTTTTATTTTTTTATTTTTGTCATTTTTCAAGGTAGGGGTCACTGTAGTCCAGGCTGACCTGACATTCACTATGTAATCTCAGGGTGGCCTCAAACTCACAGCAATCCTCCTACCTCTGCCTTCCAAGTGCTGGGATTAAAGGCGTGCGCCACCACGCCTGGCTTTGCCTTTTATTTTTAAGGCAACAAATGACATTCTCTTTCCTTTTTGACTTTTCTTTGTTAATTATATTTCTTGTTATTAATTGACTTGCCATATAATTTCAAATTACTTTAATTTTCTAGTTAATTTTGAAGGAGTTTATGTGAACTTTATGTGTACCATAAGCATTATTTTTACTCATATTTAGTTCTGTTTCTCAATATGAATTCATTTTTGAAATGCTTTTTAAAATTTATTTTTATTATATATATATATATATATATATATATATATATATATATAGAGAGAGAGAGAGAGAGAGAGAGAGAGGTAGACAGAGAGAGAGAGAGAATGGGCACACCAGGGCCTCTAGCCACTGCAAATGAACTCCAGATGCATGAGCCATCATATGCATCTGGCTTACGTGGGACCTAGAGAATTGAACCTGGTCCTTAGGCTTCACAGGCAAACACCTTAACTGCTGAGCCATTCTCTCCATCCCTTTTTAAATATTTTATTTTTATATATTTATTTATTAGAGAGAGAGAAGAGAAAATGGGTGTGCCAGGGCTTCTAGCCACTGCAAACAAACTCCAGACGCATGCACCACCATATGCATCTGGCTTAAGTGGTTTCTGGGGAAATGTACCTGGGTCCTTAGGCTTTGCAGGCAAGTGCTTTAACCACTGAGCAATCTCTCTAGCCCTCATTTTGGTTTGGTTACTTACAAATTTAACAATTTTAGCTTTGGACTATCTGTGTGTCTGATTGGTTTTCCATACATACTTCCAGAGTTTTTAAAAGATGTCTTCAGAAGAGTAGTGTGCTTCCTTGCCTGTCATTATATGTGGCTTCCTTGTTCTATTGGCAACTTGATTAGATTTTTCTTTTTTTTTTTTTTTTTTTAGCATTGTGTATTGTAGAACCATAGAATGCCTGAGCTAGATGACAGTTAATCACCAGTTTCTACCTTTAATATTTAGAGACTAATTAATCACATAATATTTATAGATTAAGTTAGATTTATTGACTGAGAGTTTAGATAGTTGATAAAAAAAATCCATACTTCAGAACAACTGAGCCCCATGTGGTAGTGGACACCTATCTGTAATCCTAGCCCTCCAGAGGGTGAATTCCTGGGCCATGCTGAGCTACAACATAGACAAAGAGAGACTATCTCAAAAAGGTCAAAATAAAAAATGAAGCCTATAATTTCTAATTATACCCAATCTGGCTAATAAATTAAAAATATATATTTTATATTTATTCAGTACTTGAAAAGCAATGCATGTCTGGTATTTAATTTTTCCATATGTTGTTGAATGTTCATGATATAACTTTCCAGTGTCTTGATGTTAAGGTTGAGATATCAATAGTGATTTTTAAAATATGGCTTCAAATCATAGGTCACTGAGCTCACTGATTACCTCCATGATGCTGTTGCTGATTTTCTTTTCCTGAGGCTCATATTCTATTATATAAATGGGAAGGGAAGGCTGGAGAGATGGCTTAGTGGTTAAAGTGCTTGCCTGAGAAGCCTAAGGACCCAGGTTTTATTCTCCAGGTACTATATAAGTCAGATGCACAAGGTGGTGCATGTGTCTAGAGTTTGTTTGCAGTGACTAGAGGCCCTGGTGTGCCCATTTTTCCTCTCTCTCTCACTCTACCCCCTCTTTGTCTCAAATAAAAAAAAAATTAAAAAATATAAATGGAAAGGAAGTACTCTTGGAATTTGTTATTCATCTCAACATTTTATTTTCCATTGGTCTAATTGACTTTTAATCAATAACAACATATCTTATCTGATATTTAGTTGATTGATAACTGAATAGTTTACTTCCTGTACTCTAAACTAGTGATAAGAGTTCAGTGTATTTTTCATGCTTTATATAGGCAAAGGGCAAGTTTAAAAGCTCAGGGAAGATTTTTTTTTTCTTAAGTATTTTTGAAGGATGAATTGTGCCAAGATATAAAATAAACAGGCCAAGAAAATCATCTAAATGGTTATCAAGAAATTACAAATATTTAATACATAAATAATAATAAAGTTTTAATATGTTGCAAACATTTTAACAAATTGCAAAAGAATGGAGGCCCTGTTTGTTGTGCACTGGTGACATACAGCATGGGCTGCCAGTAGTTACTTAACTGATAAAAAATAGTGTGGGGCTGTTGGGTTCATGTCTGATACACATAAACTGAGAATATATTTTGGGATAGAGATAATAAACTATTTTGATAGAGTACTGTAGTGGTAGAGGGGGAGTGAAGTTCTCATGTATTTCTTTTCCTCTGAGGGGCAAGAAAGAGCTATTTATTACAACTGACTGTGGAGTCATTGTGTTGGGTTGTTTTATTTTATTCAGAGAGAATCCAGTACGTGGATTAAAGTCCTGTCAAGTTTGAATTTCTACCTGAATATCCTGATAGGAAATTTATTGTGTTGCATGTGTGCATGCATGCATGTGTGTGTGTGTATACGATAGTATTTGGAGTAATATCACATTCAAATTTATACCTACTCTATTATCTTGGTTTTGCCTTTTTAAGTTCAATGCAAACAAAAGATTTTTAGGGAAATATATCGATAAAGGAATGTGACACTGTAACTTTTTTTTTTTTCCTCTACCAGTTTTTCAGAATGTTCATCACTGAATTTTTTTGACACATTAAAAAAACTATTTACTTGCAAGGAGAGAGAGAGTAAAAAAGGGAGAGATAGAGAGATAGAGATAGATAGATAGATAGATAGATAGATAGATAGAGATAGATAGATAGATAGATAGATAGATAGAGAGAGAGAGAGAGAGAGAATGAATGGGAAATAATGAGAATGAGAACGAGAATGAGTGTGCCAGGCCCTCGAGCCACTGCAAACAAACTCCAGCTGCCTGTGCTGCTTTGTGTAATGTCCTTGCTGGCTGCAAGGCAGCTGACTGTGTGAGCTCTAGGTTCAGTGAGAGACCCTGGCATTGAGAATAAGGTGGCGAGCTATCATGCAAGCCACTGGACCTTGAACGCATATGCATGTGGAACACACATGCTTGTTTACCTGTGCACCTGTGCATACATGTGTCCCATGCATATGAGCATTCTTATACATATGCACTCACCACATATACACAAATAAAGCACCCGATTTGTACTCTCTGCCTGGCTCACTTCTTGCCTTTATTTTCACTGCACAGCCCCATGAAGGCATTGTTTGTTTCCTTGTAGGTATATGTAGCAAAACAACGGATCACTCTTAGAATACTTGCCCTGCAAGAATCTTTTCAATAGTAAATGGCTCCTGTGATGTGCTTCAGTTTTGAGTATTTCCTACTTTGTTTTCTTTTATTAGTCATTCATAAAGCAGGTGAATAGTGAAATAGATGTGAGATTGAGCATTGTTGATTCAGATGGCACCACTGATGGGTTGGGAAGCATCTAAAGGCACTTGCTTGCAAAGCCTGCTGGCAGGGGTTGGATTCCTCAGTACCCATGTAAAGCCATATGCACAGGGTGGTGCATGCACCTGAAGCTTGTCTGCAGCGACAAGAAGGCATTAATGATGACAACGCACTTCCATTTATTTTTTTGTTTTTTTATTTATTTGAGAGCAAGAGAGAGAGAGAGAGAGAGAGAGGGAGGGAGGGAGGGCGAGACAGAGAGAGTGTCAGGGCCTCCAGCCACTGCAAACGAACTCCAGATGCGTGCGCCCCCTTCTGCATCTGGCTGACGTGGGTCCTGGGAAATCAAGCCTTGAACCGGGATCCTTAGGCTTCACAGACAAGTGTTTAACCACTAAACCATCTCTCCAGCCCCCCATTTAAAATGAGTCCAAAAGAGTATCCATCATTGCTGACCTCTCCCCTTCTTGTTTTGTTTCATTGAGCCTTGGTTTCAGGTATCAGAATCAGCATGTGAGTGACTAGAGACCACTTGAACCATTGCCCCTGAGTAATGAGGGTTCATGGAAATGAAGTCTCTTTATTGACACCTTATCCCCCAAATAATGCGTCTTACTTCAGAACTTCTTGAATTATTCTTGACAAGAGAACTCTTGAACCTGCAAATGAGTATTATTGTTGTTGTTAAGTGATGTGGGTGAGAGCGGAACCAGTGGTTTAATATCTATATTCACTTAGCACCAAGGGCAGATTTGTTGAAAATGTGCTGTCTGGCCTGAAAGAAAAGGTATTTTTAAATCACTGAAGTATTGTCAATAGACAACTATGCTTGTTGGAGGATAGTGCTTATGGTTTCGTAAGCCCGCTATGCCTGGGTGATGATGTGTTGTATAGTAGCATTTTTTAAAATTATTTAGAATGAAGGGAAAATACTGGAAAAAGATCTCTTTACTGCTACCAGTTTCATAACAAAGGGACATTTGTGAGCTCTGCAGTAGCACATGTTGCTCGGTAGTGAAGACATTCCGCCTCGTCTTCCCCCTAACATCCTGTTTCATCATACATACTTATCATTTTATTCATCAGCTCTCCACCTGCCTTTCGGCTCCTGTGGTTGCTGTCACTCAGCCAAAAAACAGGGGAATGCCAGTCCACCCACAGCACTGGGCTCTCACTGGGGTGCTCAGAAGGCCTTACCCATCGGACTGTCAGTATGGTGGTGCCCATTCTAGTACATTCCAGAATCAGCAGCAACAAGCACGTCAGTGCTAGTCACTATTGAAACACACAGAGTTTGTGGTGAGGAAAAAAAAAAAGTGCGTACAACAGTTGAACATGTCACCTTTGATGTGTTTTGGGGGCATTAAAATCCAAAAGGAGGGCTGAAGAGATTGCTCAATGGTTGAAGGTACTTGATTACAAAACCTGCCACCCAAGGTTTGATTCCTCAGTACCCACATAAAGCCAGATGCACCGAAGTGGCACATGTATCTGAAGCTCACTGGTGGAGGCAAGAGGCCCCAGAGTACCCATTCTCTTTTGTTCTTTCTTTCCTCGCAAATAAATAAAAATAAATTACTTAAAAAATAAAAAAATGGGGGGGGGGAGTCAGCTGGAGATATGGCTTAGTGGTTTAAATGCTTGCTGGCAAAGGCAGAAGACCCAGGTTCGATTCGATTCTCCAGCACCCACATAAAGCCAGATTCAGGAGGTGGCGCATGAGTCTGGAATTCGTTTGCAGTAACTAGAGGCCCTGGAGTGCCCATTTTCTCTCTCTCTCTTCCTTGTTCTCAAAAAGACAAGTTATCATGGAAAACAAAAGTCACCATTGAAAAAGGTCAGTCTATTTGGATGGCCGATTAACAGATTTAAAGAGTTTGCTTTGCCTGAGAAGTTCATTTAGTTTTAATTAGCTACTCATTTAAAAAATAATAATGCAGAGGCCTGGGGAGGTGGCTCAACTGTTAAGAGCACTTGCTGCTTAAGCATGAGGGCCTCTCAGGCTGGAGACTGCTAAGTTTCAATTCTCCAGAACCCATGAAAAAGATGGGAGTGGCCATGCTTGTCTGTAGCCCTAGTAGATGAAGGGTGGGTGTGGAGACCAGCTGGGTCTCACTGATGGACAGCAGCTTCAGGTTGAGGACAGACCCCATCTCAAGGAAAGAAATGCATGGGTGAGTGAAAAGAGGACACCCAACGTTCTCCTCTGACCTCTGCATGCATGTGTATGGGGCCCATGCATCTGCACACATGGGCATACACCATATATCACACACGTGCAATTTTTTAAAAATATATTTTATTTTTATTTATTTATTTATTTGACAGAGAAAGAGGTAGAGAGAGAGAGACAGACAGAGAGAGAGAGAGAGAGAGAGAGAGAGAGAGAGAGAGAGAGAATGGGCACTCCAGGACCTCTAGCCACTGTAAACAAACTCCAGACGCGTGCACCCCCTTGTGCATCTGGCTAACGTGGGTCCTGCGGAATCGAACCTGGGTCCCTTGGCTTTGCAGGCAAATGTCTTAACCACTAAGCCATCACTCCCACCTGCAATGTTTTTTTTTTTTGAGGCAGGGTCTTGCTGTAACCCAGGCTGACCTGAAGTCCACTATGTAGTCTCAGGATGGCCTCGACCTCATGGCGTTCCTCCTACCTCTTCCTCCAGAGTGCTGAGATTAAAGGCATGTGCCACACACCTGGCCAAAAAAGTTTATTATAATATCAAATATAGGGGCTGGAGATGTAGTTCTCTTGGTGTAGTGCTTGCCTAGAATGCATGAAGCCCTGAGTTTGATCGCTAGCACTATTCAAACGGGTATGGTGGTGCACGCCTAGAGTCTCAGCACTTAAGAATTGGAACCAGAAGGATCAGAGGTTTAAGGCTCTCATTGGCTACATAATGAGTTCAAGACCAGCCTGCACTACAAAAAAGAAGAACAAAAACTACATACCATGTGACATATGATAGCATAATAGTATATACCATGATGTACTCCACTTGGTTTATATAGGAATGATTTCTAAAGAAGATTTGAAGACTGGAAAGTGGTTAAAACACTTGCTTGAAAACCTAACGACCAGTGTTTGATTCCCCAATCCCCACGTAAAGGCAGATGCACAAAGTAGTGAATGCAGCTGGAGTTTGTTTGAAGTGGATGGAAGTCCTGGCATGTGCCCATTCTCTCTGTCTGTCTCTCTTGTATTTCTGCTTGCAGATAAATTAAAAAAGTATTAAAAAATAATATTGTCCAAGATTTTGTAGACTGAAGTTATGAGTTTGGGTGCAGAAATTCATACAGATGCAGGTGAAGTGTCCATCTCATTGAAGTGTCATCTCATGAAGCAGAAGACATTAATTGCCTGATTTTAGTACAAACTCATGGTTATCTATTTTGTTTTGGGGGTTGTCACCCAAATCCATCCCCATTTATTTTGCTGCTCAGAAACTATTCAAGTTTTAGAAATGCTATTTAGCAGAGCACTGTGGCATTCTAGGGAGTTTGGTGCAGCAGGTAGCAAGTGTTCCCCACCTGTGTTGCTTCTCCCCCCACCACACACACATTTGCAGCCTCATATTTCAAACCAATAGATTCGGTTTTGCGGCTCTGGTTAGTGTTAAGGGCTATTTTCGTAGTCACGTTTTAAGGTATGCATTGTGGGAGGAGAAGTCATAACATGAAACTTCTTGTCAGCAGATTGGTGAATTTACCTGAGAAATTGAGACTCGAGATTATGAGAACATGTGACTAGGACCGAAAGGAGATTTCCAGGTAGGACCAAAACTCATTTTCTTTGACTCCTTTGCTTCTGTTTTGGCAGACATTTTATCATGCAAAATCCAAAAAGAAGGGATGAAAGGGACACTGAGTTTGCCCTAGGAAATCATTCCATGTTCTCCTTTTTAGATTCTTTTATTTAATTTCCAAACAGCAGGGCAAGAGCTGAACTTTGAAATGAGATCCAAGAGGAACTTGCAGAGGTATATCTATATTTGCAAAAGTATTCTAGATATGATTTTGATTCTTGAAGCCTATTTGCAAAGTAATTATCAGAGTATAAATAATATTTTTATTTATCATGCCAGAAAACACAGCTACTGATTTGATATGTATATTTATTAGATACAGATTTATTTATTTATAATTTACATTTCCCATCAACTGCTGTAGATGTTAGAAGCTCATAAACACCCTCTGTTTGAAGGGGCAGTGGTGGGCAAAGCTCACAGATTACATATGGGCTCGTTTCGATGTATGGATGCTATTAAACAAGAATCAGGGGGCTGGGTGTGGTGGTGCACACCTTTAATCCCAGCACTTGGGAGACAGAGGTAGGAGGATTGCTGTGAATTCGAAGCCACTCTGAGACTACATAGTGAATTCCAGGTCAGTCTGGGCTAGAGTGAGACCTTACCTAACCCCCCCCCCCCCACCACCAAAAAAAAATCAGTTTGACAGCTGCTTCTATTGTATTAATCTCATTAAGTTAAAAAAATAAAGTGATTAAAATTCATGTAGAATACCAAGACAACTGAAAATCAGAAATACAAGGGGAGCTAATGCAGCACACCAGTCCTTACCTTTGCTGTTAGAAGCAGAAAGGAGATGTGATGCTTCTAGCTGAACCACAGCCCTTTTAACTCCATGGCAACATGAAGAACCCAGAATGTCAGAGGGTGTGTGTACACAAATGCATTCAAATCCTGGGGTTGGGAGTGAGTTTGGTTGGAGAAAACCCAGCCCTCCAAGTCTTGCCCACACACTTTTATGTGCGGGTTATAATCAGGCCTTTGTTTAAGGACGCCTGATAGGAGTCCATGTCAGCTGCCCTCTAAGGTCTTTCACATTTACACGCCTCGTTCTCTCCAGCCACTTCATCTCTCTCTCTCTCTCCAGCAAGGAAGAAAGCAAAGGCAGTTCAAGAGGGTTGCTACATACAAATAAACTGTTCTCCCCCCTGCTCTCTCAGTGTCAGCATGCTTAGTGATTTTCTGTGTGTCCTCACGGGCATTTGGCTGTTGCTCTCCACAGTGTCATCCAGAGAGAATTGTTCAGTTGTAGCTCACACACTAAGTGTAGGGCTGCTGACCCACTGCGTTTGGTTTTCTTCTTTGTGGGAAGGGGTGTACTCTATCTTTTTTTTTTTAAAGAAGGAGTGAGAGAGAGAGAGAGAGAGAGAGAGAGAGAGAGAGAGAGAGAGAATTGGCATGCCAGGACCTCAGCCACTACAGTTGAACTCCAAACACTTGTGTCATCTAGTGGGCATGTGCTTGCCTCACCCTTGTGTGTCTGGCTTACATGGGATCTGGACAGTTGAGCATGGGTCCTTAGGCTTCACAGGAAAGCACCTTAACCACTAAGCCATTTCTCTAGCTGTCTGTCTTTTTCTTTTTTTTTAACTTTTTATTTTTATTTTAGAGAGGGTGGGGGGGGGTAGAGAGAGAGAATTGGCCTGGCAGGGCCTCAGCCATTGCAGTCGAACTTCAGACACTTGTACCACCTAGTGGGCATCTGTGACCTTGTGCTTGCCTCACCTTTTGTGTGTCTGGTTTACATGGGATCTGGAGAGTCGAACATGGGTCCTTAGGCTTCATAGGCAAGCACCTTAACTGCTAAGCCATTTCTCCAGCTCTCTTTTTTATTTTTATTTTAGGGAGCGTGAGAGAGGAAGAGAGAGAGAGAGAAAGAGGGAGAGAGACAGAGGGAGAGAGGGAATTACCACTCCAGGACCTCAGCCACTGCAGTTGAACTCCAGATGCTTACGCATGTGCGACCTTGTACTTGCCTCACCTTTGTGCATCTGACTTACATGGGATCTGGAGAGTCAAACATGGGTCCTTAGGCTTTGTAGGCAAGTGCCTTAATAGCAAAGCCATCTCTCCAGCCCTCTATCTTGTACTAAAATGCCACGTGGCCATGGATTGAGCAATTGGTGAATTAAATATTCTTGCTCATGTTTTACCAGCCTGTCATTCAACTCTTAAACTTCAAGTCTTTTCTCTTACTGTGCTTCACATACACAACTGTCCTTGGCTGTCCTTTTTCTCCTCTCTCCATCAGGAGAGACCGTATCACTACTGCGCTGTTCACCTGTCCATGCTCCTGTCCTTTTCCTAGTAGTGATACAACAGTTTGTTCCACGTCAGCCAACCCAGGAGATAGTCATACACTCTGCCCCTCCTTGCTGCTCTCAGGATAATCTGCAATAAATTATGGATGGATAGTCATCTCCACTGGGTTCAGAGATTAGGGATCAAATCTAAATCCTATTCAATAATGAAATAAACATAATCTCTACCCACTACCCTTCTTTGTTCCTACGCCACAGAACTCCCTCTTTTTTCCTACTAGTCCCTCTTCTATATTGATTATTTATTTATTTATTTTGGTTTTTCAAGGTAGGGTTTCACTCTAGCCCAGGAAGACCTGGAATTCACTGTGCAGTCTCAGGGTGGCCTCAAACTAACAGTGATCCTCCTACCTCTGCCTCCCAAGTGCTGGGATTAAAGGCGTGCACCACCACACCTGGCAGATATTTTATTTTTAAATTAATTGCATTTATTTGTTGAGAGGGAGAGAGAGAGAGAGAGAGAGAGAGAGAGAGAGAGAGAGAGAAAGAGGCAGAGAGAGAGAGAGAGAGAAAGAAAGAGGTGGAGAGAATGAGAGAGAATGGGTGCACCAGGGCCTCCAGCCACTGCAAAAGAACTCCAGATGCACGTGCCACCTTGTGCATCTGGTTTACGTGGGTACTGGGGAGTTGAGCCTGGGTCCTTAGGCTTTGCAGGCAAATGTCTTAACCACTAAGCCAACTCTGCAGCCCTTAAGATCTTTTCTTCTTTGTTGTTGTTGCTCTCCTCCATCATCCATGAGAACCTGTTGATGGGCCCAATCCTGTGCAGGTCTTGTGCAAGTAACAACAGCTCCTATGAGGAGGTCATGAATACAGCCACCAGTTTGTGTCTGAGAGATAGCATTACGGAACACTGCTCCCCATCTCCCTATCATTTGCCTTTTACATTCTTTCTGCCACCTCTTCTGATGTAGTCCCTGAGCCATGGGAGGGTGTGTTGGGATGTTTGATTACGAACTAAATCCTCAGTTGTCACTTCTCAGCATACATCCTTTTTTTTTTTTTTTTTTTTTTTTTTGACAGTCTTGCTATGTAGCTCAGTCTAGTCTAGTCTGGAAGTTACAATCTTCCTGCCTTAGCCTCCCAAATAGTACAGGCATGTATCACCACCACCAACTTCAATGTGGTGTCATTCTTTTCCTTTCACTCTTGGGCTTTATTCCTGGCCAGAACCTTGAGTGGCTGTGGTGGTAGAAGAGACTGTTGAAGTGAGGCTGAAGGGAGAGTATATTATACTCTGGAGGACACTTAACACAAGAGTCCAGTGCTGTTTGCAGCTCATACTTTGAGCTACTTGCTAGACTCACAAAGAAAAATGACCTAATCTCCCACCATTGTTTCTATGGGGAATATCCTTTACTGGATTTACTTAAAAGAAGTCAGTTGCAACAAGATTACCTGTACATCTGTAGCAAATTCACTTTTTTTTTTTTTGCCATGCTGGTGGTCTGAGTATGCGAAAATGAATGAGCATATATCTGTTCCTGAGACCTTGGTGGTCTGGAAATGAAAATTACACACACCGCAGAAGAAATAGCAGTATGTTGTGAAGTGAGTTATCTGAGAAGGATCTACTAAACTCAGCTGTGACATGAAAGCCAGGCCCCAGTCTTGCTTGAGGGGCTTGACAGAGGAGCAGATGCTTGAGTGAGATCTTGCAGGATGGGTAGGGATTTGATAGGCAGTAGGAAGAAGGACATTCCAGGAAGATAAAGCCCTGGCTTCTGAGTGTAAGGCAGGGGAACGGCAGGGTACTTTCCCGAGTGAGCAGCAAATCTTCTCATGGCTGGACTACAGAGAGCATGGAGGAGGAGGAGGAGTCATAGAGAAGACTCTGGATGGACTTGGTCCGTCAGTGTAGGCCATATTGGTGTATTTGACCTCTATCCTGTAAGGAAGGGAGATATGCTCAGACTTGCATATATATATGTATATCTTAAAAAATTATTTTTATTTATTTATTAGAGAGAGAGAGAGAGAGAGAGAGAGAGAGAGAGAATTAGAATGGACACGCTAGGGCCTCTAGCCTCTGACAACTAACTCTAGACACCTGCGCCACCTTGTATAACTGGCTTACGTGAACCTGGAGAATTGAACGTGGGTCCTTAGGTTTCCCAGGCAAGTGCCTTATCTGCAAATCCATCTCTTCAGCCAACCCTTTTTTAAAAATTAATTTTTATACATATCTTGTAGGCACCATTGTGGGAACAAATTAGATGAAACCGTGTCTGGATGTGGGAGAAATGGTGTGCGGGCCATTGCAGTCATTTTCAAAAGAAAGATAAACTTAAAGCCAGGACTAATGCTGTGATATTGAGAATAATGTCTACAGCACGGGTTGTTGAGCTTGGGAAACAGTGCTGGGTGACTGGGCCAGTGTGAAGTGAGGGAGAAGAAAGAAGTTAGTTCCCAGGACGAGGTGGGTAGTGGTATCTGGGATGAGGAAGATGATCAGGCCTTTGAGACAAGCAGTGAATAGCCCGTGTTTTCCATTTGTTGATTGTGGTCATATTGGTGTGGGGAAATAGGTGTGGCTTTAGGATATGAATGATCTGTTTCATTTTTACTTCTCTAACTTCTCATTCACTTTTGGTGTGTATGATTTTTATTTTAGCCTCTGAGTTCCTTGATTTCCTGGTCCATAAAGTAGGGGCGATAGTTCTTACTAACTTGCAGGCTGTTTGTGGTAGGTGAAGTGATACTTTCTATAAGACTCTGGATTCAAAGCTGGTTTTCCAGTGAAGTGAATGATTATTACTGCAGTATCCCATGCTGATACCAAGACCTGGAGCCCAGCAAAGAGGCTGAAAACACGGTCATCAAGCCCAGGAGAGCCGAGTTGGTGAGTGGGACTGAGCCCATGGACCCATTCATGTACTCTGAATCATGTGTTGAGAGCAGGTGTCAGCCAGCCCTCCTTGCAGGACCAAAGAAAGCTAAGATGACAGACACTCAGCTCCTGGCTTTAAGGGTCATAGAGTCTACTGAATGAAAGAAGAAAGGAAGTCAAGTTTCTGATTGAAGAGAGAATCTAGGCATTTCAAATCCAGATTTCTCTCTCTCTCTCTCTCTCTCTCTCTCTCTCCCCCCCTGTGTGTGTGTGTGTGTGTGTGTGTGTGTGTGTAATAAAACATATACAGAAAATGGTGTAGATTGCTTCACAAAGTGACCCATTACAAACCAGAACTTTATCAGCTTTCCAAGAGTACTTACTTCTCTTAGTCATAGAAGAACCCAAAACTAACTAACTGGCACACTGACTTTTAATACCAGATAGTGTAGTTTTGCCTGGCGTTGTTATTTATAGATGCAAGATTATATGGTGTATGTCTTTATTTCACTCAGTGTGTGTTAGTGAGATTAATTCATGTGGACTTTGAGTCTTCTCATCGCTGTGTTGAATTCCACTGCGTGGATGTCATTTAGCCATTCTTCCATTGATAAATTTGAGTTCTCCGGTTTTGGCTGTAACAAACGATGCTTCTGTGGACATTTTACTATGCGTATGTTGAATACAGATTAGGGGTTGGGTTTCTGGATCAAGGACTGTGTGCCTTCAACTCTACTAGTTGTTGTCACTTTCCTTTTAAAAATGGGCGTGTGCCTTTTATGCTCCTTCAGATAATACATGTGGGGTTCAGCTGGCCCACCCTGCTGTGGTATTCTAGTTTTCTCACCTTGGCCAGCTGATGGAAATCTTGTAGTTTTTACTTTCATTTCTTTTGAATGGCTGATGAAATGGAGTCCTTTTGTATATACCTTATCCTCTGTTTATAGAGCACCTGTTGAAGTATTTGTCCCTTATCCTGTTAGAGTATTCTGTCTTTCTCAACAGCAGTATTAGACAGTGAGGATGATTATTGACAGCCTGACAAGAACCACTGTTTTTCTTTTTGACAATTTCATGTATGTTTATGATGTATTTCAATCATATTCACCTCACATTACTCTTTCTTATCCCCCTCCCATTTCCGCTCAACCCTTTCTTCCCAACTAATTCTCTTTGCTCTTTGATTGTTATTATTGTTATTCTTTTGGTGACTCACTGAGTTAAGTTAGGGTTGCTTGCATGAGTATGGGTGGGGGCTATTTGCTGGAGTATAGACAACTCACCAGTAGCAGCACCACTGCAGAACATGACCGCCTGTCCCCGAGAAACCATTAACTGCTAGTACCTGCTCTAGGAAGAGAGGTCTTTTGTGCCTCTCCCTGATCTATGATGGTCTGTTGATAAGGCTTAGTTTTGTGCAGGAAACCCCAGCTATTGTGAGGTCACCAGTGTCCTGGCCATGTCCTGTTTAGAAGACAGCCCTCTGTGTAACTTCTCCCATCTCCTGGCTGTCTACGCTTTTCCCAGCCTCTCTTCTGCAGTGTTTCCTGAGCCTTGGATGTGATGGTTTAAGGGTCCTCTTGAGGACTGAGCTCACAATAGCCGCACATTCTCAGCACTTTTACCCGCTACGTGTACCTGTATTAACTTCTGCCCACTGCAAACAGAAATTTATGTGATCCAGGCTAAGGGGCCCCAATTGATAGGCATAAATATAAATATCCAGAAGGCAGTCTGACAGCCTGTCCGTTTTGCATATCAGTAGTGTTAGGTTATTCTCTAGGGGCTGATGACCTCCCTAACCTTGGTCTTCTAACCAAGTTTACAGTAGCAGGCATGAAATCTTTCCTGTTGAATGGGCCCCATGCCCAATAGAAAACAGCTGTTTACTCCCATTGCCGTCATGCCACTATTGTGCAGCAGATACATCAAGAACTACTCCTGCACCAGGAACACAGAGTGGAACAGAAGTCATGCTCGATGCCCTTGTGAAGGTTAGATTTTGAGCAGTTTTTCAAAAAGCCTGGCTATGCATAGGAGGAGGTGAGATGCAAACAGAGGAATAGGCAGCAGTTTTGCATAGCTGTGAATCTACTTGTATATGCTAACAAGACAGAGTCCTTAGAGGAGAAAAAGGGAGATGATATAAAGGAAAGATGAGAATGGTCAGTGCTCTGAGCTCAGAGAGCTGTGGTTGAGATAGAAGGGGTACTAGTAAGTTTGTGGACAGAGCCTGCATTGAGGAGATGTTTCCCCGAGAAAAACACTTCATTTTATTGATTTTTTTTTTAAATCTCCCTTTTCGTTTTTCAGGCAAGACTTTTTTTTTTTTTTTTTGGTGAGAAAACTGGCTAATATTAATGTAAATGGGGACATTGGCAGTTGTCCCTGGAGGAAACAGAAGAGTGTGGTGAGCAGAACACTATGAAATAGTAGTGCTAACATTGAGAGGGCTCTGCAGAAGACACTCCATCTCCATAGTTGGTGATTTTCCTCAGCCCTTTTGAAAAAGAATAAGTAGTGATTCAGAGTTGTGTGGATTTTAGGATGGGCAGGAAGGGCAAGGTAAGAAACCAGTGAGATTGTTGGCAAGAGGAAAGGTGAAATGATTGGCAGTGGAATCTACACAGAAGATTGGCTGAAGCCTAGAGGAGGAGGGCAAAGAGAAGTAGAAGAGGAGGAAGAGAAAAGGAGGAGTCTAAACTGTCTGAAGGAAGGACTTGAGACACCTTGTGTGTCTGTGTGGCTCAAGCACAAGCGATAAAGTGTAAAGGTGATATCATAGCACGACGCACTGGCCTGACACGTTGACTCACGTAATCTGAATTCTGTGTTTGGTTTTATCAAAAATAATTCAACTTTTAAGTAAAAAACAAGTTAAGATGGAGTTATAAAATGACCATTTCTTCTTGAATGAAAACTTCTGAAGAAATTTTGTTAGGACACTTTTTAACATCAGCCTTTATTTAGTTGGTTCATTAAAGTAGTTTAGTATCCTGAGGGTTTATGCGGGACCCAGGTGGTTAGGTTTTATACCTAAGTGAAAGCGCTGGAAGTGAAAATCTGCTGCTTTATAAACCTCAGCAAGAGCAGCTTGGGCTCTGCCTTTAGAGTCCTCAGTTGATCATATCCTTCTCTCTAGTTGTGTTTCCTGACTAGTGTACATTGAATTAATAGTATGTCAGATCCGGTGCTTAAAGTTAATACGTAAAATGTCAAATGTGTTTTTTGTGTCAGTATCGCCCCTGAAGTTTAGAAGTAATGTTTACATTTTCATGACCTTAGCATGCACTCATTGCTGAAAGAAAAGGCGTATATATATATGCTGAGTGACAACACAAGTTTTTTTTCCTCTCTCAAGATGTAGAGAATTTTTTACTGGGGGAACTTTCTGAAACAAAATGTAGATTTTTGAGGGGTGGCCCTATAGGCATGTTCAACCTGTGGCTCAAGAGTCACATGTGTCCCAGAATAGTTAAAACACATTTGTCGATGACAAGGTCATATTACACTGGAGACAGATTAGACAGTCTTACCCTGGAGATGGCATAGGCTTGCCATAAGACTCTACTTTGTGAAGTCTGCTGTGGAGCATCAAGTTTTAGAAGGTTGCTATGGTACTGGCTACCATCCTATGCCATTTAAAAAAATTTTTTTTATTTATTTTATTTTTTTTCTTAATTTTTATTAACATTTTCCATGATTATAAAAAGTATCCCATGGTGCTACCCTCCCTCCCCCACTTTCCCTTTGAAATTCCATTCTCCATCATATCCCCTCCCCATCTCAATCAGTCTCTCTTTCATTTTGATGTCATGATCTTTTCCTTCTCTTATTAACCAATAACAAAGTAAATAACAAGTAAGGGAAATAAGAAAGAAAAAAAGATAAGAAAAATGAGATGAGGAGGATAAGAAAAGTGCCAAAAACTGAGAAATTTCTTTAAAGACTTCCTTTATTTGCTTTTAGTTTATTTTTGTTAGACATGGACATGTGTAGTGTGTAAAGAACACATGTTGGTGCTGTCCTTTGCGTCGTCCCTGCCCCTTTTCCGAAGGGGTCCTTCTCATTGGAGATGCAGGTCAACCCCACGGGGATTGTGTCATGCATTGCGGGGGCAGCAGTTCCTTTTAAAAGGGGAATGTCAATAGATTACAGAATCACAACCACTTTAAGATGATAAATGATAACCATTGTGAAACGTATCAGATTGCATAGGGGCGCAAAAACAAAGTACTGTCCATGAAGAGGTGAGCTGGTATAAATTCAAACTTTATTAAATTAAAATGTGCTGTGCTTTTTTTTTTTTAGCTTTAAAATTGCAATGTGATAGGTATGATGCTCCTTACAAGTTTCTGGCCATGGAGTAAGATTGTTATAACCAATAATTGGGCGAGTCTCTTTCTTCATTTTTAGTACTGTGGTCTGGACAAAGGGCTTTGCACTGACTAGTCAGTTATTCACCTGCCAGTGAATTATCAAAACTACCTTCGATTTGTAAAAGTTTGTTTCCGCTTCTGGGGTGGTCATGAAGATTTAGGTCTGATTTTAGTTCCGGCCTTCAGTCAATGAGGACAGGTTGTTCGAATGGTTATAAACGCACGTTGTGGATGCCATCATCCGTAAGTTCAAAGTACTACACGAGCTCCATACCCTATGGCAAGTTAACCTGATGCAATTCCTCATCTGTTGAATAAAAATGCACCTGCTAATACAACTGCTGCCTAAGATAAATTATTCAGTGTAAGAATATGTGAACAGTGTGAAGCACATTGTGGACGGCTAGTGCTATCCTGAAGCGTAACTTATGATGTCATACCCTCTGTTAGAAGTACCTAAAATAGGAAAGTAAGATTGCTCAAATTATGGATATGTATTTCATAAGGTTTAAGTTCTCCTGAGCCATATTCAGTTACAACCACTGGCTTCAGTGAGTAAATATGCTAGTTGCTGTAAAGTGATGCTTAGGGTAAGGCCCCTTTCCTTTTGAGCACTCAAACTTTGGGAAGTTATCCTGTTGACCCAATCTCATTGAATAGGACTTAAGCTATATTGGGAAATAGCACAGAAGTTAATTGAAAGTGTATTTTTTTTTAACACAAGTAGAAGACAGTGCATTAAGGACAGAAGGGGATGCTAATAATAAATGGTACTTTGATATGTTGCTTAGCATAGCATATCACACAAGAAAAACACTGATATTTTCTCAGAGTAACAGATCATAAAACTCATGGAACATAGACATGATATTAGAAAACCTGGGTATTTCAAGATATGACTCACTGATTACGTGGCTTATAGAAAGTTGACTCAACCTGTATCAGATTTTTCCCCCTGAGAGATGGGCTCAGTGCCACCTTGTTGAGCAGCCAGGGACACTAAGTAAGTGAATGCTTGTGAAGATGCTATATGAATTATAAGATGTTGTGCATTTGTATAGAATTACAATGATTTACATGAGGTATGTCTTGTGAATTTCACTTTTGTGGCTCTGAAATGAACGTTTAGAATAATGTCATTTTAATAGGATTTTCAGGAAGCCTTATTATTCTCTGTAGAGTAACCTGTAGCCTGATAATGGATGGCTAACGTCCTGCAGAGATTAGACCAAAAGAATAACCAAAAATCATGGCTTGCAGGTGAAACGGGCATGAAGAAAGTTAATGGTCTAAGAGCACAGTTAACCAGGACAGAATAGAACTGGACCCCTGCGTTGTTCTGCAGTTCCTCAAGCCATTTCCCGAACTATTTCTTGTTGGTGAGGGAGGAATTGAGAGCACAGGCCTTGACACCAGCCCAAGTTAAGATTCCTGACTTGCCCTTCACTAGCTGGGAGCCCGACAATTTCCCAATACCTGTGAGCCACAGCATCCTCATCATATTGAGGCGTTTGCATAGGGAAGTGAAGAGGGATGGAGATGCTGTTTATAAAGTACCTGATCAACAAATAGTCATGTGATTGTTTTAAAATGATTGTACATTGTCAGCATCGTCAAAATTCAAGGAAAACAGAATGACACACCTGCCACATAGAAATTCCAATACACTTGATAAGGACAACACCTTCACTGGGGAGATTCTCTGTGTCAGGCTCCAGTCCAAACATGTTTGCATAGAGTCATCTCCTTTCATCGCTGAAATGGGCACCACCATGATTCCCACAAAGGAGGAGGCTTAGCTTAACTTGGCCAAGGTCACTCAGCAAGTACGGCAGGCTGACCAACCCTGGGCATTTATGATTGGATCTCACTGTTCTTGTTCCTGGATTATTCCTGTCCCTCCCTTGGCTGGCATAGCGATGTGGGCCAGAAGATGAAAAGACTGATTGTTTCATGGGAATTGTTATTTTGAATGGAGGATTTGCTTTGGGAATTAGCACCATTTGCATTGTGAGACGATTGGAAGTGGCCTGAGTGTGCTGTGAAGCCACCCTGAGCTCTCTCCTTTCCCTGTTCTGCACATGCACTAACTGTACTTCTTACGATGGCAGTGAGTATTTATGTGGAAGGGTAACTGTAGAGCCAGTGCTGGCATCCTGTCCAACTCTAATCTCTGCTCCCCACTCCCTGCTTAGACAGCAAGCTTGCCTTGAGGACAAAGCCCTGGACTTGGCTTGTTATCTCTGCACAGTTTAAGCCAGTGGAATATTTACGTTCCTTAGCATGCCCGTATTTTAAACCAATGATTCTACATCACAGAGTTTATGATTGTTCCTTTGGAAAGGTCATTAAAATAGTCATTCCACGTCTTCTCATTTACTTACCCTGCAGCTCTCTGCACTACATTTAGTGCAAGGATAGGTGTATCACATCTGCCCTGTCATTGGTTTGCATCCTGTGTTTAGACATGTGTGCTTAGAACACAGCCCCTTTAAGAACCACTCGCCATCAGCAAAAAATAACCTAGAGCAAGCTCAGGTTACTGCCAGGCTCCAAAGACTCTTCAGGGGGTCAGGTTGCTTCTTTCTCTGGCTCCACAGTGAGGATATAGGGAGAGTCTTCTTGGTGTCAGCACAGGGGCTCTGGGGATTTGTGGATACGTGATGGCACCCTCAGCTGTGACTTCTTCGGGACTTGTCTCCTTCTTCAGCGTGGAAAGCTTCTTGGTTAGACTGGTTACGTTGTTTTAGTTAATGGCAACCCTATTCCAGGACCTTGGTTTAAGAGCCCACCTTTACTATAACCTTGGGTTCCATACTATTTCTTTGGAAACTGAAAATGAAAACGATATCGAAACCCATCAAAACAAGCATGTCGTACGTCCCTGGTGAAAGTGTTGTAGCATCGGGAGCAAAGGTCGTGTGAGGATACACCCTAGTCCTGGGACCCCTGTGCCTGTCTGCATATGCCTGTGTCTGCTGGCCTTTCTTTTTTTTTTTTTTTTTTTGCTTTTTTTAAATTGCTGAATGTAGTCAAGGACTCAAAGACTAAACAGGACCTACAGGACCCAATGCTCCAAAAAGATAAATGAACATACAAACTATCAGACCGAGTCCCTGAGTTAGGACCAGCTTTTCATTTGTGGAGCGGCGTGGCTCTGTAGGAGGGATTTCAGTGCCTGACCAACAAGTTCTTCACCATCTGAGGGCCTTATGTCAGGGATGCTACGTCATAGCAGAGTTGCAGAATGATGGAATTTTATCAGCTAGATGGCATGGGTGAGTGACTCAGTCTCTTGTTTTACATAGAAGAGAGGTGAGACCCAGAGAGGTTTCGGGACTTACCTGAAGTTATTCAGGTGGTTGGAAGTTAGGTCCCCACCTGCACCTCAAGTATACCTATCCCCTCTTCCCATCATTCTGCAAAGCACTATCAAGATTTGAAGATCTCTCCAAGCCCTGATTTCCTTGTGTGGGGGTAGAAATTGCATTTCATGGTATTCCTGCTTCATGAGGTTTTATAAGGATCTGTTAGGTGAGTGTGGCTGAGAACACTGTGTGTGTGTGTGTGTGTGCGTGTGTGTGATTTGTGTGAGGTGTATGCATGTGTATGTACCCATCTGGTGCCCTGTGCACTT
The DNA here is from genome assembly GCA_036346955.1 of Dipus sagitta. Lineage (NCBI taxonomy): Eukaryota > Metazoa > Chordata > Mammalia > Rodentia > Dipodidae > Dipus > Dipus sagitta. Next base: position 117,878,220 of record CM070778.1, on the reverse strand, counting down.
GCCTGAGGTGGCTGAAGAGGAGTGTCAGGTGTCCCCCTCCATTGCTTTTCTGCCTCTTCTTACTTGAGCTGGAGTTTCTTACTGACTCTGGAGCTTGCCTTTTTTATTTTTATTTATTTATTTATTTTTTGAAAAGCTTGGCGATTCTCCAGTCTCTGCTCACCATAGGACTGGGGTTACAGTCATGTGTGGCCGCGCCCAGCTGTTTATGTGGGTCCTGGGAATTGAACTCAATCGTCTCTCAGGCCTCCTCAGGCCCTCATGATTGCACAGAAAGTGCTCTTAATGTTGGAGTCATCTTTCCAGCCCAAAGAGCACATTTTAAAACTATTAAGTTGTATATTAGTATTAAATTATACATATACTCACATATATGATGATATATATATTATAATACCTAATATTTTATTACAATTCCCATGAGAGTAAATGAATGAAATCCAGGTTTTCATTGGAAATATGATATAGTTGGAACTTTCTGAGGAACAGAGACAAGAGCTCTAGACTTAGAACAGTTAATAACTAGGGCCAGAGAGGTTGTTCAGTGGTTAGGTGCACTTATTGTGTAAGCACGAGGGCTTGAGGGGATTGGAGATTACCTAAGTTCACATCTCCAGATCCCATGTGAACAGGTGGGCATGGAACATCTGTAATGCCAGTTCTGCAGGGGAGCAGAGACTCAAGAATCTATGGAGCCCAGAAAACTCTAGAAATAAGCTGGGCATGGTGGCACACGCCTTTAATCCCAGAACTTGGGACGCAGAAGTAAGAGGATCACTGTGAGTTTGGGGTCAGCCTGAGACTATAGTGAATTCCAGATCAGCCTGGGCTAGAGTGAGAGAACCTACCTCAAAAAACAAAACAAAACAAGGCCAGGTAGAAAAACAATGGAGAGAAACAACACTCTGGCTACTAACAGGAAATGACTTCTTGCTGCAGGCAAGCATGTGGGATGTCACAAGAGCACATACATGTGCACATGCCACACACATTACACACACACACATTACACACACACACATTACATATACATACACATTACATATACACACACATTACAAATACACATATATATACACACACATTACACACACACACACACACACACACGGCAAAACAACAAAGAGCAGTCAACCCGATGGTTTTATTTCCTGACTCCATCACTGTTACTGTACTGAAATGAGAAGGACCAATCCTCAGCCTGTTCTGGAGCTGGCCTGTAGACAGCATTATGGACAAAGTGGACAGTCATTTGTGAACTGAAAAAGTACAGAACAGAAGGGAATTATTATTGTTGCTCAAATGGAGTTAAGGACTCCAAGCCTTGTCTATTTGCACCTTTGGTACAATTAAGGAGTCAAGTTGCACATGCACCAGAGCAACATCGTCTCACCTGAGTGACAGCTAAAGACTGTGGGGAAGGTAATGACTGCAGTAAACCCCTGCATCCTTTCACTGGGGCTTACAAATGGAAGTGTAACCATCCTTGTAATTATGTTAAAGTGGATTTTTCCCTATAGACATGTACTTTAATTGGCAAGATATATACATAGTGTTCTTCCCATTTATAGGACATTAGTTTCTGTAATAACATGGAGGTAGAGATTCAAATGTTATTTTTATGGCTTTCTCAGCTATAGCATTTGCACAAACACTTAATATGTCTTGTTGATCTCATTTGATCATTACTATCTTATTTGATGGTTATAGAATAGTAAGTTGTAATTAACAGTAGTATCTGACAGTTGGGAGGTCGAATGTTTTCCTCACACCGCGCAGGATGTAAATGGCTGAGCTGAGATCTGAAGTACAGAGTTGAGATCTCCTCCCCACTTCTGTGCCCTTGCCATGGTGGTTTCTCTCTGTGTTGTGTTGGGGTTCATCTCTCCTAGTCACATAAGTCATTCATTCAACATGGACCTGCACTGTGCAGGATGGTTTCTGGTCTCTCAGCGTTTGCACTTTCAGGAGGGTTACAGAGCAAGCATCAATTTGTAATCTTAAGCAGAGATCGACTGTATTAGCTTTGTGAAGTACGAAGTTCTACGAGATTTTATTGGAAGAGGACGCTATATGTGGAACTCTGTCATGTGGTTGTCTCATTTTTCATCTCTTTGGGTAGAATGATTTGTTTTAGTGGATTAGAGTGGAGCTTCTTCAACAGGAGGGGCAGCATGAATGAACAAGTGAGCACACAGACCCTCCTGACAACTTGTAAGCAGGCACTTACTGTGGGCTCCATTCATGTCAGGGTGAAATGCAAGTGTGCTGTCTAACAGGGTAGCTGCACAGTGTTATGGAGCTGTTTAGATTTAAATTAATCAAAGTATAAAAATCAGTTCCTGAATCACACTGGCAACATGTGAAGTGTATTGGACATATAGAAATTGGTGTACTGGACATTCATCTTTTTGTCTGATAATTATGGACATTTGCACATGGGTAATTACAATTGTTCTGTTGTATATTTCCACCTTAGACAAAATAATTAGTTACCCTGTGTAGAGCACCTTCTCTGTAGAGCTAGTTACTACAGGCAACACATAATGCTTGTGAGCCCATTTTATCCTAACGCCATCTTGTAGGCTAAGGGGCCATGGTTTTAAGAGGTTGCATAATTGCCTATAATACAATAATTTGAGTTGGATCATATCTGGAATTCAAAATGTCAATGAGGTGTCCTCTCATTGAGTTTACTTCAGGTGCACAAATGTTACCAGTACCCTTCTGGGAGCTGAGGGGAAGGAGTACTCATGACAACCTCTGACCTCAGGAAGCTCAAAAACAAACACAAGTTCAGACGTAAGAGTGAATAATTATATCAAGGAATAATTGCTGGTAAAGGACTTCATATGTTAAAGCCCAGAGCCACTGGACGTTTTTAGTGAACTTCTTGCCATAGTGAGATAGTCAACTCATAAAACTCACTTTTGGGGCTGGAGAGATGTCTTAGTGATTAAGGCATTTACCTGCAAGGCCAAAAGATGCAGGTTCAATTCCCCAGGACCCATATAAGCCAGATGCAAAAGGTGATGCATACATCTGGAATTCATTTGCAGTGGTCAGAGGCCCTGGTGTGCTCATTCTCTCCATCTCTCTCTCTCTCTGACTCTTTGTCTCTCAAATAAATAAAATAAATTAAAATTTAACATTTTAAAAACTCACTTTTGGTTTTGTAGAGTGCAGTTTGTGAAGAGAGGGAAAACTTAGTAGTTGCTATATTTGTCTAAAAGGAAAAACATGGGAAGATACACCTAAGATCAAGGTAGTGGAGTTACAGAGAAGACTGATAGGAGAGAGAGAGAGCCAAGTTGACTAGTGTGGTGATTACAGGAAGTAGCTGAAGGTTAAGGGTGAGATAAGAGGAACTTTCGCTGTTCACCTTTGGTGCTTGGTGAGTGTTTGGCCATATGGCAAGAGTCAAGATATGTGGTGGGATGTGTGGGCGCATGTGTATGTGTGTGCGCTCTTGTAGGCACATTACAGTTCGAGAAAGAAAGAAGATAATAACTTTATTGACTTCATACAGTAAAATGTCCAGTAAGCAATGCTATATGCTAAATGAAAAAAAATGCTACTATTAAATAATATGACAATTTCAGGACATAATAAAACATCTCGCAAGCCTCACCCTAAAACTGAGGCCAACTTTATAGGAGAATTGAGATTTATCTGTTCTTGGCTGGGCATAGCATAGTATAATAGAGACATATTGTCCCATGTTTTATTTTAAAATAAATGTATTATTTATTTATTTATTTGAGCGAGAGAGAAAGGGAGGAAGGGGTGGGGGAGAGAGAGAAGAGGCAGAAACTCAGAATGGACATACCAGGGCCTTCAACCACTGCAGTCGAACTCCAGATGCATGTACCACCTTGTGCATCTGGCTTTCCATGAGTACTTGGGAATCAAACCTGGGTCCTTTGGCTTTGTTGGCAAGCACCTTAACCACTGAGCAATTTCTCCAGATCGCTGATAGTAAATTAAACAATAGGTGTGTAATTATCCAAACCAGAAATGTTGGTGGAAATTCTTGTGAAACTCAGTCTGTGTTTCCTGGGTTGATGGTTGATGAGTCTATAGGCTCTGTCATAGCCTCTGTCAAGCCTCACAGTTTGAAATAATGTCTGCATCAGAGACTGCCATTGTTTTAGAATTATCCTTAGTTTAGACTGGACCATGACTTTATCATGACTGAAGGCTGTCACGTGTATGAAGCACAGTGAAATCTGATTACTTCAGGGTATGTTGGCTCATTTTGTGTTATTTAAAAGGCATGGGCTTGTGTAAAGTTAGTAAAACCTTTTTGGTTTCTGAGTTCGCTAATATAGGCCACATTCTTTCTTCTTTGGCAAAGGGAACTATGCCTCATCTGATTTTTTTGGGGGGTGGTATATGTGCAGAAGTGCACACTCTTGTGTGCATGTGTTCAGAGGCCAGAGGAGAACACTGGGCATCCTTGTCTTCTCGCTCGTCTGCCTGTTGCCTTGAGACAGAGCTTCTTACTCAATCCCCAGCTCCCAGTCAGAAAGCCCTGTGATTCTTCAGTCTCTCCTGGACATAGGACTGGGGTTCCAGAAATGTGTGGCATACTCATTTGCTTGTGTGGATGCTGGGGAATTGAACTCAAGGTGGTCTCAGGTCCTCATGCTTGCACAGTGATGCCCTTAATTGCTGAACCCTCTCCCCAGCCCCTGTTTCTTAAATTTCACATTATTGTTCATTACAAAATGAAATCTTATTCAAATGAGACAGGCAGTGGATTTAATGGGTTCTGTTGTCTCGCATCTTATGCGGGCATTAGCAGCTGAGTTGTTTGGGAACTGCAGTATTGATGACGGAGGTGCGTGTGCTTTCTTCGGAGTTGCTATAATGATACTCAACTAGGGGGCACCAGTGAATATTTTCATTGTGACTCTCAAAGTAGGCCACATGCTGTTGACACATATGCAGAGGAGAGAAACGTGCACACTTTGTGAAATCTTTCTACTAAAAATAATTGTCACCCATATTTATAGCCATTATACTTGAAGAAAGTGCTGTAGAGCCTACCAGTACAAAAAGAAAAGTATCATCTTGTTAACTGTTGCTGGAGGAGCCCCTTCTAAACCAAAGCCCTGGCTATGCTTGTCAAGTTACAGCCATGCCGCTCAGTCTTTATTTTTATTTTTAAAATTTTGTTTGTTTGTTTTGTTTTGCCGGTTGTGTAGGCAGCATAGAGACATTAAGTACTGAGAAAAACTCCGTCACAGACCAACACTCTATGGATGATAACTAACAGGGTAGCAGTGAAAATCTGTCCATTATTAGGAAAGAATTGCTAATGATGGCAAGCAAGTACGATTTGGCAAGCAGGGAGATCTTCAGAATCCGAAGTAGGGTGTTAGGCTCTGTCATAGCCTATGGTCTTCGTTCATTCTTAAAGGAAACTGGGAAGGGAATCCTTTTAGATATTCAAATAGGAAATGTGCCCAAATCCAGCCTTTTCTGATCTGGAAGATCTATGGTGGACCTGCTTTTCAGGGTGCATATGTTTGAGTGGGAGGAAAAAAACAGAACAGATGATTTGAAAACTATTAAGTGATTATACATTAAAAAGTTATTATCTTTCTCACAAAATAAAGAAAACTCTGTGTGATTTTGGTCTCAGTTAACATCCTGTCACTTGCTTAGTGCAGATAGATTCACAGCACACGTCATTAACTCATTCATCCACTCATTTGTTGAACAGTAATGATGCATATGGCATGTTAGATCTATATGTAGCAGGTGTATATATTACACACATGATAATTCTCTCTATAGATGAGCCGGCCAGATCTGGAAAAGCACAACTGCAAACAGAGTGGGCAAAAAATGTCAATTTCTTTGGTGAAACTTGTAATTAAGCTTTACTTAAAAGCATGTGTTAAAAAGATATAGATGCAGAACTCTGCAATTTGTGTTATTTTCCCAGCATTGATTTGGAAAGCAACTAAGATTATATTTCTCTGGACTGGTTAAATACAAGGTTTGGGGAGGGGGGGGGTCATGTGTTAAAAAAGAGAAATTGTTATATGAAGGAGAATATGAGTAAAATAAAAGGTTGTGTGGCATAAGCTAGTTGGTGACATTTCTTGGTACTTATAATGTTATGTTATAATTTACTAAACAGCTTGTTATTGTGGGAGCGTGTTTAAACCAGCTATTTGTGGCCATGTCTGTTAAAGAACTTAAAACTTCCACTCCCCAGCCACTTACTGCAGCACGTTGACTTCAGGTCTCTTGTAAGAATGTCTAAATGTAGGCTGTTGAATAATCCCTTTGAGGGCCCTGTAACTATTTTTATGCCTGGATATGCGTCATCAGTGGGTATTTTCTCTGGTGACTCGCTTACATCAGGTCTCCTACCATACATTCTACCAGCGAGTGACTTATGATTGATGGAAACCATGGCTGGTGTTCAGCTTTCTCTGTGACCTCAAGGAATGGACAACAGGGATTTCCAGCCTGTTAAATTCCCCGCATGCTTGAAGACAGGGGCTCCCGGTGTTGATCAAGGCAGGTAGCAAGTGCTGTTCACTAGTGATGATGACGGGGGAAGGACAGGACGGGGGAAGAAAGGGGAGGGAGGAACAGGGGAAGGGAGGGAGGGAGGGAGGGAGGGGGAATTCCTTTTGTGAACAGGCAGCTGGTTTCTAAGCCCTCCTCTGTGGCGGTGGAGGCGTGCTGGGGAGGGTGCATTTCCTGGACCTGAGAAAGTGAATAGTCTGAACCTTGTGGGCAGCATGGGGTAACTCTGAGCAGCGCCTGGCTCACTTTAACTAGTTAAAGGTTCGATTTTCAAATCAGCTGGATGGGTCCTTGTGCAACTTGAACTACTTTGATCATCATAAGTGCAGAGGTTTTAAGTTTTAAGATGTTTCGCAGACACAGTGGTGGATAGGAATTTTGTGTTGTGTTCAGTCTAGCTATACTTGCGTATCCATCTGGAGGTGAATTTATTTTTTTTTCTCCAACTTGAACCTGCACCTTATTTTGGCATGCTCTGAGGAGAAGAGCAGTGCCTTTGTGCACAGGGACGGAAATGAATTATAATTGAGGCACAAAATGTTTTCTTTCTTCCTTTTCCTTCCTGTGTCTTCTACATGCAAATAAGTTCCTGAACTCCAGTGAGATTGTCACCAGCATTTTGACAGCTGCCTGTGCTTTCTTCTAAACTTTCCCCCTTGTCTGTCTCCCCCCACTTCTTTTTCTTCCCCTTCCTCTCCTCTCTCTTTCTCTCTTTATCATTCTTTGATGCTACTTTGTTTGCAAACATGATGCAGAGGGAGAAAATGTCGTGAGCAGATGGTCTGAGGGGCACAGGTGAGTCACAGCACTGCCTGTGTGTAAGGCTCCTTGCAGCGGTTACTTTGTTTTCTTTAAATGACAGACAAAACCAGAACACTCCTTCTGCTAAAATACAATCACATCATTTACTTATTTAGGCAAATTAGTTTTCTGATCTTTTTCATTTGCTTTTTATGAAAGAGGGAGGGAGGGAAGGAGAGAATGGCCATGCTGGGGCCTCCAGCCACCTCAAATGAACTCCACACCCATGCGCCATTTTGTGCATCTGGCTTTATGTGGGTACTGGGGAATAGGACAGGGGTCCTTTAACTGCTGAGCCATCTCTCCAGCTCCTTCTGATCTTTTTTTAAAAAAATATTTTTATTCATTTATGAGAGAGAGAGAAAAAGTGGGTGTGCCAGGGCCTCTAGCCACTGCAAATGAACTCCAGATGTGTGCATCGCCATGTGCATCTGGCTTACATGGGTCCTGGGAAGCCAAACCTGGAACCTTAGGCTTCACAGGCAAGCACCTTAACTGCTAAGCCATATCTCCTGCCCCCCTCTGATATTTTGTGACTATTTCCATTGTGAAAAAGACAATTGATTTTGCTTACCAATTTTATTCTTTTTTTCCCCTTCTAAATAAGGGCATATTCTCCTAATATAACATGTTACCAGGATTACAATAACTAATTTGTTGATGGTTCAACTCCTAGGAACCAAATTATGAAATAATCCTAGAGTCTGGTACCTTGAGAATAGATGTATGGGCTGCAATAATATTCCTAGAGAATGTTTTTGTTCTTATCTGTTTGACTGCATAGTATCCCATGGAGTGGGAAAGGGGCATCTCATAATGATTATTTACTTATTTATTTATTTTTTAGTATTAGATATGGACATATTTTGTGTGTAAACATTACATGTTGGTACCATCCTTCCCTCCTACCTGCCTCTTTTCTGAAGAGGCCTTCCTCATTGGGGATGCAGATCAACCCCATGGGGATTGTGGGTCATGCATTATGGGGGCAGTGGTCAGTTATGTGGGAGAGGCAGTGTCTCTGTGTAACATGTCCTCCTTTCAAATCAACTTTCCCAGTGGTGGTGAAAGCCTATCACCTGTCAAGGTAGAGTCTCACAGTTTTCAACATTTAAAATTCTAATGACTGAAGGAGAACAAAAACAACTAGCTTCACTGTGAACCCCACCTACAAGAAAACTTTTCTTTCCTTTGGAAAACTTGCTGTCGTAAGAAACAGGGTGAATCATGACAAAGCGATTTTTAATTTGAAATTCCTGAAAGACGGAAATTCAGATCTCTGTGAGTTTCGAGTCATTGGTAAATACAATGAATTAACCTCTCATAAAGTACGTCCACTTAGAAAGGAATCATTACAGTGTGGGTGAAATGTACTGTTTGTTTTGTTGTAGTGCCTTGTTCCCACCCAGAAGCCACTGGTGACTGACTTTGTTTGCCCAAGAGTGACATTTCGTGAGGAAGACTCACCTGGGGGGTTTGCTGACATGCTTCCATTCTTTATCCCCTGTGTTGAGGGGGATGCTATTAGAAGCTATCAAATTCACCTTCCTTCACAATGAATGTATGCTTTTTGTTTTATTTTTTTTCTTGTGGAGGAGTGTGAGGGCAGAGCCAAACATGTAGGAGGGTTATGTATTCTTCATTAAAAGTATATTTCTCAGAAGATGATCGCTTGTGTGGGAGGGAAATAGCTGCTTGTCTGTTGACTGCATTGTGCTGATCCCATGTAAGAACTATTTGAGTTGAGGCAGCATAGCTTCCTTTTGATAATCTGATGACTGCCTGTGTTTGGAGAAGAGAATATAATTTTGAGGCTGCATGCTGATGGGTAACTGTAATTGTTCTCTTTTTGGCAGCGCTTAACATGGAGTCTGCTTCGGTATTTTTATAACTGCATATGCAAATCTTCCCTCCCAAACCTCTCACCCCCCCCCCCCCCCGTCCTCTTTATCTCTCCATGTGCAGAGCTTTTTGTAATCTTCAAAACTCCAGAGGTGTAAGATCCAATGATATCAGTGTATGTGATGCACACACCACTTAAGTTAGAGCAAAATATCAGCTGTAAGTGAAGCCTTTTTGCTAACGCACATCCCACACTGTGATTCCACTGTATTCTTGGTTTCTATGGAGACACTTTGATTGTGTATGGAAGATCAGTCTGAGTGTCGTGTAGGTGACTGCTTTCTCTGCTGGGGTCAGCGTGGCTGATGGAGGTCCTTGGTTAATATGTGATCTTCACTGGGAGATGAAGCCCATTTGTAGAACATTGGGAGTTCTACGTTCAGTTCTCCTCCCTGTCTCTCCAAAGTGGCCCACTGACTAAGAGGTCCTTGCTGTGTTTTCAGAGCCATTGCAGTCTCCAAACTCCAGCTTTATAACACTTGAGACCATATGACAATTTTATATCATGGCATATAATTCCAGTATTGCATAAGGGGGGAAAAAAAGGTCAGTTCTCTGTGTCATTACCAAGTTAGCAACCAATATCAAGGACCTCTGAGTTTTATGACTTCTTGGTTATTTAAGATGGTGTTTTTAATTTTATTTTTTTCTTTGCATTTTGGTTAAAGCGGTTGCCATGCAGGTGTGAGTGCCTGAGTCCTGGAACTCACATCAAGTTGGAATCTGTAACGCTAGCAAATGCGATCACAGCATGCACACCTAGGGTGAGAAAAGAGGCAGAAACAGGAGAATCTTCCAGAAGCTCACAGGCCAGCTGGCTTGGTGAACACAGGGTGAGAAGGAACCTCCCTCCAACAAGGTAGACGTTGAGGACCGATGCCTGAAGCTGCCCCTGACCTGCACAGGCTTACTGTGACACGCTCACACCTACGCTCACTCTCATACATGCACGCATGCACACACACCAAAAAAAAAATTCTTTTAAAACCATGCTTCCTGTTTCACAGTAGTCAGTGTACAGATGAGGACCAGGAGGCCTAGTGAACAGATGGACTCTGCATTTGAAATTACACATTGTATTGACAGTGGCTGAGAGACAAGTTTGGCTCAGGGGACCTTGTCTGCTGGGGCTAAGGAGCTCAAAGGCTCTGACCTCTTATGTCTGATGTCAGGAGCAAACATGGTGCCTGGGAAGGGTCTTGCTGCAGCTTTGATAATGGTAACAGACTCTGATTAATTCCTTAGGGCTATGTGTATGGCCGTGTCAGCACTGTCTTAATCTCCTTGTGATAGAGGTTGGCCGAGGCCCTGGGTGACTGATATATAGATCCATCACAAGGTGCTCAGATTTCTCTTGGATTTCTTTTTTTCCTTTCCTTCCCCTCTCTTTCCTTCCTTCCTTTCCTACTTCCTTCCTCCTTTTCTTTTCTTTCTTTTTTCTTTCTCTTCTGGGCATGTGTGTGTGCTGTGCATGTGTATATATGCTTGTTCATGTGCATAGGTGTGACCGCATGCACATGTGTATATGTGTATACACATGTGTGCATGTGTCTATGGAGGGCAGAAATCAACACCTAGACCTTGATTGTCTTCTTTAGTTGCTCTCCACCTCCAGCGCTGAGATTTCTACAAGGTGTCGTCATCACTTGAGTCAGCAGGGTCAGAAGCTCTTGATGAATGGTGGCTTTGGGGGAAATTTTCCCAGGGCAGAAGATTGTGTGCAGAGTGAGAGATATTAATCACTGAGTAGATAGAAAATGCATAGGGGCAAGGTACTTTTAGTGGAAATATTTTATTCTGCTCTTATTGCTTAGAGGAAGAAGATTTTTCCAGTAGGAGAAAGAACTCTGAGGCTCTAACTGTCCACTGAGCTAGAAGTAGAACTCCAGTGGCCATATTTTCAAGCGCAGTAGAGGGAACTTGGGTCCAAGAATATTCATTAAAGGCATTCTTCCAACTTCATTGAAGTTTAGTGATGCTACCTGAGTGCCCCAAGCCTGGAGGTGGCACAGGCATCCCCTCCAATCCCACAGGCCTGGGAACGTGGGCCATGTCTCAAAGCAGGTGGCTCTGATTATCTGCACTCACCTCACAATTCACTTGCTGCAGAATTCCTTGTAAAATGTTCCCTTTCCAACCCTTTTAGGTTTCTTTACTGGACATTTAAAATTTTTTGACATGGAGATTTACAGATATTTAAGTTAACGAATTGCCCACAAATGCCTCATTTCCTATAAAATCATAGCCTGACTCCTGTGTGAACTAGGTAAGGCCATATCTCAAATTGGTTCCTTCTGTTATTTAGATTAGTTTTATAAGCGTGGAGAGGTATTCATAAGGCCACATGGTATATAGTCCAATAAAGAATTTATCTTCCTCCTGGGGGAATACGTTTAAGAAAGTCTGAGAATATATGGTAGTAACTATGAAAAAGGATCTAAGCATTTGAAGTATAAGGCATAAGAGGAAAACTTCTGCCCTTAAGAAACCCCAATAGAACAGGAGGAGAAAATGGTGGAGATCTCAGGATTGATTCCAGCGGAATAGTAGAGGTGTCAGGGACTGTAAGGGAAGTTTAAGGAATGTTGTGGTGGCGGTGGTGGTGGGGAGTGCTAGGCTAAGATGGCTGGGGAATGATAGAACCCTTTATGTTAGAGATGCTCTGTCTTGAAGGGGTGTGAAGGAGGACTCAAGGTAGAGTCTAGTCCTTCACAGACTGCACTTGGCCTGAAGATGTAGTCGAACAGATCAAAGCTACATGGGCCAGATAGACAGGTGGGGGTGTCTCTGCAGTGCAGGTCAGCCTCCCCATTTGTAACGCTGAGCTGAGGCAAAGCTTTCTCTTTTCTGTGGAAGGCTGTCTCAAAGGAAGGGCACTGAATGCCATTAACACTGTAAAGCTCCCGGGCCCCAGAGACCCTGCACCTTTCAAGGACAGTGATGATCCCTGAGAAGAGAGACTGCTTTGTTTGTTAATGTAGGACACGTTGGTGACTGTGTCTGGTGGCCAGAGTTTGCCTGTTAGTCCCACTTGAGGCTCAGCCGTCCCACTGGGAGAGTTGGATTCCTCTCTGACCCTTGTTCCCTCTCACTAGAGTCTTCTTTGGCAAGGCCTCACCTCTTGGGGCAATGAGCATGTTGTGGGAATCTTGGTGGGAGGGTTGGGGTTGGGTACTGGTGAACATTCATACGAATTATGTTGACAGTCTCTTGTATTTGTTGATGGAACCTCGTCTGTGTTGAAGGCAGAGCAAAAAGAATAGGAGCTGAGCTTAGAACTTTGGGAAGTGCTCTTGCCTTGAGTCAGGAAGGAAAATAGAGCTTCATTGGAGAGCCGGATGAGGCGGGGAAGGTAAAAGCCAAGAAAAGTGTAGTGACAGGACTGAATACTGATAGAGTTCTCAAGTATTAATTTCACTTATTCAAAGTATACTTTGGGAGTTCTGCGGGTATTATAGTCAAGCAGACATGGTCCTTGTTCTCAAAGAATTCACTGGAAAGCCAGGTATGGTGGTGCACACTTTTAATCCCAGCTCTTGGGAGGCAGAGGTAAGAAGATCACTGTGAGTTCGCAGCCAGCCTGAGACTACATAGTGAATTCCAGGTCAGCCTGGGCTAGAGTGAAACTCTGCCTGAAAACAAAACAAAACAAAACAAAACAAAACAAAACAAACAACAAAAAAAAACAAAACAAAACAAAACAAGAAAACAACAACAACAACAACAAGAATTAACTGGAAATCAGAGATCATGGCGTTTGCTGTGACTAATGCATCACCTGGGAAAACAGAAAACAGGATGTGAGGTGAGATACATGGGAGGGTCATTTGGAAAAGAAGAGACTGAGAACGTTTAGGGGGAAAGCATTACACACATATCTGACTATGTGGAGCACATAGAAACCTCTGAAATCATTCGGCCTGGGATGGAGGTGAAGAGGGGAGTTCAGGCAGCCTCGAAGAAGTGAAAACAGAGCAAGGAGTCTGCCACCTGCAAATGGGGATCTGAGTTTGGGATAGAGAAGAAGGTCCCAGAGGAAGACAGGGTTAAACCTGGAATGTTAGTGCTGAGCTAATGGTTTTTGATTAGCAGTAGCTCATGAAATATGCATCTCTCATTTATTATTATACCTTCTGCTCAACATCCATGTTCCTTGAAAAGAAATCTACTGTATGTTTCAACTGATTCAAATTACTCTGCCTGTGTTCTGTTCCTTATTCCACTGCAGTGCTCATCTTAAGCTGGCATTTTAAATAGACTGTTGTGAAGACCTGTAACACTCACTATTAGCTGTTGTCTACAGGTTAATGGCATGCTCTTCTATAAAATAAGAAATTACTGTTTTCATAGGACTTTAAAATTTGCTAAGGACTTATAACAAATAGTCTCATTAAATTCTTGTAAAACCCATCTTATGGCTGGTGTAGATATTACTCTGTTTCTCATTTTATAGCTGCTGTAATAGAGGATCAGACAAGTTAAATGACATGTGCTGTGCTGTGCCTTACAGTTCACACAAGGCTGAGCCAGGAATAGGTATAAGGTATTCTGAGTTCAAGCCCAAGGTGCTTGGTTAGCATACTGTGATGTTAACTTCACAGGATCTAGACTCACCTGAGAGACAAGCCTCTGGGGATGTCTGTGAAGGATTATCTAGATTAGGTCAGCTGAAGTGGGATGAGCCGCTTTAAATGGAGGCAGCACCATTGGTGAGCTGGGGTCCCAGGCTGCACGCAAAAGGAAGAAGCTGGCTGAGCACCAGCCTTCCTTGCCCACTGCTTCCTGACCGTGAGACAGTGGGACCAGCTGCTTCGTGTCCCTGTGGTCATGCCGTCCACATCATGATGGCCTCTACCCTCCAGCTGTGAGCGGAAACAAACCCTTGCTTCCTTAAGGTGCCTTTGTCAGGTGTTTTGTTGCAGCCGTGAGAAAGTAACTGATAGACATATGACGTCCTCACCTCGCGTCGGGAGCCCCATCTCCATTCTGAGCCTAGGATTTCTGCAATCAGGAGGATGAGATAAAGGGCCTGCGGTTCCAGCAGCACTGCGGAGGGGCCTCTCAGTGTCCCCACAGTCACTCTGCTGTCACTGCTCAGAAGCTGTGATCGAGGACTGTCAGCCGAGACACACTTCCTGGCTGATTTTCTCGTAGATTGGGAAAAGCCTGTCTCCTGCGAGGACATCTGGGGAGGCACCGAAAACCCTTTGTACTTCCCTGACGTCACCCTCAGCACCCACTCGTCTCATTTGGAACTTGGAGAGGGCTGTCACTGAGTGCGCACTGGTTTTTTGGGTGGGGCTTTGATCACTGCCAGGGCCAGCTCTTCCTCCTTCAGCTCTCCTGGAAGATGTGCCTTGAAAACATTGGCTTTGCACTTACATACCTAGAGGAACCTTGCTAAAAATGGGCTTCACAATGTTTTCTCAGTTGTGCTGTGGATGGACGTGTACATTTCTTACTCACTTAGACATGAATGGCTTAGGAAACCGTTATCTACAGAGGACTCTAGAGCCAGGCTTTGAGATAGTCATTAAAATCAGGAAGGTTGTTAGCAGTGCAGTGAGTTATGTGTCTGTGTTAACTTGGTTTTAGGATGTACTTTGTTTTCCTCAGGCTCTCATTGTACTGAAGCCAAAAGTCATTTGGATTTTGACAGTTTTTGGAGGCAATTTACTGCTTCAGAAGTTTAAATGATCTAAAAAAAATATGCCTGAAAATTGTTTCAGTTATCAAAAATGGCCTCTAGTCCTATAAAAACTGGTGACAGAAACATGGGTCTGGGGGTTAGTTAAATAATATGCCGTAAGAATACTGGACTCTAATTGCGTCCCTCTGAAGTCCAGCCTTGGTTTGGAAATGAGGTTCACATCTATCGAGTTGAGGAGTTGGGTTTCTGTAATTAAGGGATATATCCCTGCAATGACAGACACGAAAAAGTACAGTTTTCATAACTTTTACAAGCCCATGCTGTTATCTGCATTACACCTTGGAATGGTGTATTCCCTTGGGGACAGTAACAGTTCCTCAGAGGCTGAAATACAGCTCTCTTCATTTTTCTTACACTTTCTGGAGTGAAAAGATCTGTACATATATGGTGAAGGAATACAAAAGATTCAAGTGTCCAGAAGGATTTTTTACCCCCCTTCATTTTCTCTAATGTAAGTAGAGGTGTCACATCACACCATATACAGAAATGAGGTATGGTTTGGACGGTGGCAGGAAGGCATTTCAGGGAGACAATCTAGTATAAATTCCAAAAATTGTTGGGAGTGGCAACGTTCCTGATGTGGGATTTTAATTTTGAACTTTTGATGTTAAAGTGTTTAAATTCTAGGTAATTAAAATAAAAGAGATATTTATTGTGTGTATCATTCAACTTCTTTTTGCTGGCACAAAGCGCCTAACCAGAAGTAACTTATGGAAGGAAAGAGTTTATTTTTGGCTGATAGTTTGGAGGGGAAGTCTGTGATGGCAGGGAGGGTATGGTGGCAGAAGGGGGTCACGTTCAGCCCAACAGTGAGGAAACAGAACACGGATATGCGTGCTCAGCTAGCTTTGTTTTATACAGTCCAGGACTCCAGCACGAAGCTGAGGTGGGTCTTCCCACCTTAATTAACCTAATGGAGATAAATCCATCATAGATACACCCAGGATGTAACATAATCTACATAATCCCTTACAGGTGACTCTAGGTCCTGTCAAGTTGACAATCACTCTAAACCATTGCAAGTTCACCACTTGTCAACTTCACACCCAGATATATCACGTTTCCGCCAGAGCCTTCCACCTCTCATCTCCATACATTCATGGCTATCTTATATTACAAAATGCATTCAGTCTGACTTCAAAGGTTCCTATAGTCTTCTTGTTTTGTTTTGTTTTTCGAGGTAGGGTCACTCTAGCCCAGGATGTCCTGGAATTCACTATGTGGTCTCAGGGTGGCCTCGAACTCATGGCAATCCTCCTACCTCTGCTTCCTGAGTGCTGGGATTAGAGACGTACTGCCATGCCCAGCTTCCCGTAGTCTTTAATGGTTCCAACACTGTTTGAAAGCGTTTAAGTGTGGTATCTCTTCTGTGGCTCGGGCAAACTCTTACCTGTGGGCTGTAAATAATAATCAAGAAACAAGTTACTGCAAATGTGGCCCAGCACAAATTAAACATTCCCAAACCAATAAAGAACAACGTGGTCCTAACAAGGAATGGTCAGACCAAAGCCCAGCACAAGACTGGAACCTAGCAGGGAAAACTCCAACTCCTGAGGCTCTTTATCTGGTGTCTGGGAATCATGATATGATCATCTCAGTTCCAAAAGGCTGGGGTAGCTCCACCCCACCAGCTTTGATACCCGTGTTCTTTAACTTGGGCAAGATCTACATGTAACCTGAAGCTTTTCTGGGTGGACAGCGCCTGGTTCCAGTGTCTCCAGTATCCTGGTGTCTCCATTGCAACGTATGGGTCACTCTCGTAGCTCCGTACAATGGGCTATCATGGCCGCTGTGAAGGGAATCCAGCCCTCCCTCACATTGCCTAGCCTCTGTGGGGCTCTGGAACAATACTGGTGCAATACTCTGCGACCCTCTACGTCATGCATCTTTCATTCTTCTAAAACCAGTACCATGTGGGTGCTGTTGTCAGATCTGGATGGAGCCTGCCACTCCTGGAACCCAGCTGTAGCAGCCTCTGTATGCTGAATTTAGGGAGTGGAGGCCTCTTCTAGCTTTTTTCTTCAGGCTTTTCCCTTTCAAAAGAATTAACATTCTTCCCACCTTGAATCTTGTAATGGGTTGAGTCTTGCTCTCTGGGCATCTTTCCTGTTGTCCCTAGAACAGAGTGGATAATCTTTTCCCCCCACATGCTGGAAGGCTGCACTAGTTGGATTATCCTTTTTTCTTTTGAGGTAGGGTCTCACTCTATTTCAGGCTGACCTGGAATTCATCTGTAGTCTCAGGGTGGCCTTGAACTCACAGCAATCCTCCTACTACTACTGCCTCCCAAGTGCTGGGATTAATGGTGTGCGCCACCATGCCTGGCTTTTTTCTTTCTTTCTTTTCTTTTTTTTTTTTTTTAATTTCAGTTTGAAATCATTTTCACTTGTTCTGGCCTTTTTCAGAGCTGCTTGGTGGCCTGTTCAGCAACATTTTTTTTTTTTTTTTTTGGTTTTTCGAGGTAGGGTTTCACTCTAGCCCAGGCTGACCTGGAATTCACTATGGAGTCTCAGGGTGGCCTCGAACTCACGGCAATCCTCCTACCTCTGCCTCCTGAGTGCTGGGATTAAAGGCGTGCACCACCACGCCCGGCTAGCAACATTTTCTTTATCAACTAACAGAACCTGTCTTCATAGCACCTGGACACTGTCACGTCTTCTGCCTCTCATCCATTGTGTGCGCTCCTGTCAGATCAGTTTTACTGTATGTCCCTTTTAGCACTTCTTTTTCCTGTGTGGGGCTCTTCTTGGGTGTTTACTCTTACAGGATGAGAGACAACTTAGAGTCGCAGAAGTAACACGGGTCGGGGAATGGAGCTCCGAGGCCCCTTTTTCTATCTCCCAGTCTCTTAGCCTGTTCACCAAAACCCCTTACATGGGCCTGGCTTTCCTGCCGCTAGGTCCTCACTTCCCACTAACAGTGATCACTGTCTTTCCAACTGCTCACAGCCTTTGGAGCCGCTGACCACAGTACTTAGGGAGCTGACCCTTCTCCCAGCTTCCATGACAGAATACTCACAAGGTTCCCCCGCCCCCACAGGGCACTTCCTTGTTCTCCTTTCTAGCCCCTGAAGTGTTGCAATCTCCTCAGGTTCTGTCCAAAAATCCCCTTATCTTATTTATTTATCTAAGCTCTTTTCCTAGCAGAGATCAAATATGTATGTGGTTTCAAATATCAATTTGCTGCTAATTTTCACTTTTGTACCTGTAAATGGATCATCTCTTGAGTTCCCAACTGTTATGCCTCCTGAATGTATCCACTTGGGAGTGGACACATCAGAGTGAAGTCTGACAAGAGGGGTCTGCTCTCCCGGGAGACACTGCCCTTCCGGAACATGGAACCGTTCTCTATGCCCCCATTGCTCTGTCCGCACCTGGAAAGAGTCAAGAATTCTCTCTCTCTCTCTCTCTCTCTCTCTCTCTCTCTCTAATTTTGTTTTTTCCAGGTAGGGTCTCGCTCTAGTTCAGGCTGACCTGGAACTCACTATGTAGTCTCAGGTTGGCCTCAAACTCATGGCGATCCTCCTACCTCTGCCTCTCAAGTGCTGTTTTGTGAGATAGGGTCTTGCACTAGCCCAGGCTGACCTAAAATTTACTATGTAGTCTCAGGGTGGCCTCAAACTCATGGTGATCCTCGTACCTCTGCCTCCTGAGTGCTGGGATGAAAGGTGTGCGCCACTACGCCTGGCAATAATTCATTCTTGATCCCACTTATTTCTTCTAGCTTTAGTAAGTTGTTCTAGATCTCCCTGTGAAGGAAATGCTAGATGTCATGCCTTTTTACTCTGTCCTATGCTAAAGCCTCAGTACAGAAGGCACTAGCTAGTGACCTAGTGAGTTGCTAAAGCTATTAAGTGTCTTTCCTCACTCCACACTTCCAAAGTAACCTGGGAAGCATAAGTCATACAATTTATTTCTTTGCTACCCCCCCAATAGATAGTCCTTACGCTTAAACTCTTAAAATAAAATCCATGCTGTAACCCTTGGCCTTGCAGGCTGTCATTCTTTGGGCCGCTCTTCCTCCTGTTCCATACTCTATTGGGCTCTGACCATAGTAGCTTCATTCTGTGACTTATATTCCCTACTTTGGTCTTTGTCCTTAACTGTCTTGTCTTGTCTTGTCTTGTCTTGTCTTGTCTTGTCTTGTCTTGTCTTGTCTTCTCTCTCTCTCTCCTCTCCTCTCCTCTCCTCTCCTCTCCTCTCCTCTCCTCTCCTCTCCTCTCCTCTCCCCTCCTCTCCCCTTCCCTCCCCTCCCCCTCTCTTCCTTCACTCCCCTCCCCTTCCTTCTCCTCTCCTTTCCTTTTCTTTTTGCACAGCACTGAACTTTCATTTTCTCAGTCATGACTTCTCCTTTTTCAAAACTCTATTCAAATGTCATTAAAAATACATGTCCATACACACAGAGAGAATGGACACATGTGGGTCTTTTCACTGAGATGAACTCTAGACACATGTATCTGGCTTTATGTGAATGATGGGGAATTGAACCTGTGCCTGCAGGCTTTGCCAGCAAGTGCCTTTAACCCCGGAGCCATTTTCCCAGACCCTTCAAATGTCATTTTGCATAGACCTTTAGTGACACAAGTCAGAGCAAATTTTTCTATCTCTAGCTCACTCGCGTTCGTGTTTTAAGTTGCCACTGGGTATTTTCACTGTCCATGGCACTGCGTCTCATAAGGACATTTTCATTCAAGGGCATGAAGGACATATTGTGTGTTTCCCCTTCTGCTGCGGCTCCTCATTGGTCCTGTCTGTTCACTTGGTTTTGCTTCTACTTTCACGTTTTATACATTACACACACACACACACACACACACACACACGTGATTTTATGTACTGTATACAATCCATGAGCCACATATGAGAGAAAACATGATATTTTTCTTTCTGACACTGTCTTAATGTGCTTTACCTAAATCTCCAGTTGCATCCATTCCCTCAGACGACATAACTTCATTCTTTCGTATGGCTGAAAAATACTCTATTGTGGCTGTGCAAACCATATTTTCTTTACCCAGTCCTGTGTTGATGTACACTCCCCCAAGTTTGGTTGCATAGCTTTGCTATTGTGCATAACAACAAACATTGATGAGCAAATATCTCTGTGATATGTTATCTCAGAATCCTCTGAGTAAACACCCACAAGTAGTGGAGCTGGATCATATAGTACTGTTTTTAATGTGTTTTCTAATATTTTATTTTTATTTATTTAAGAGAGAGAAATAGGCAGAGATAGGTAGGTAGAGAGAGAGAGAGAGGAGAATGGGCATGACAGGGCCTCCAATCACTGCAAATGAACTCCCGATGCATGTGCCACCTGTGCATCTGGCTTACATGGTGCTGGGGAATCGAACCTGGATCCTTTGGCTTTGCAGACAAGCGCCTTAATCACTAAGCCATTTCTCCAGCCTTATTTTTAATGTTTTGAGGCATCTTTGCATTGATTTCTATAGTGGCTGGACTGGTTTGAATTCCCACCACCCAGCTTATCTTTTATTATTTTCTTCGTAGAGATTGCCAGGATCTTAAATGGTCAGTTTAATGGTTGATGTGTGTTTTTCGTGTGTGTCTCCCCGCTATGGACTCCCTGAGATTGCTGACATGTGATCGAACTTTGCAGCCTCTGCCTCTCAGGACTCAGTGGAGTGGACAGTGCAAAGTGGGCACTTGAGGATTCTGTGCGCTTGCTGACTCGTTCCCCACCTTGAGCCTGTTCTTATTTGTAGAATAAAGGTGTTAGGGCAGTGGACTTCAGTGATCTCTGACACTGCCCCACTTAGCCTTAGTACTTTTTAGGTGTCTAAGCCCCTGACCCAGTCTGGTTGACCTCCTTTAGTCCTATAAACGGAACGTGTTTATTCAGATATGCAGGCTGTGGCTCCCCCTTCCTGATTGTCCTTCCTTGTCAGCCCTGTTGGCAACATTCCCCAACCATTTCTCTCTCTCTCTCTCTCTCTCTCTGTGTACACACACACACGCACACTCAAGTTAACCCTGGTTGCTGAGATTACAAGCCTATGTTACTTGTGCCATCTTTCTTCCTCTTAGAGGAATGTGATAGTTTTGTGGGTACATGTCTTGCCTCTCCCCTTGTATGCTCTTAAGCATGGGTGTGGATTTATAACTGTAACTCTTATTTTTTAAAATAGTTATTTAGCTTTTTTTTTTCTTCTCAGGCAAGCCCAACAGACTGGCCATTTATGAGAGAGAGAGAGAGAGAGAGAGAGAGAGAGAGAGAGACACTCCAGGGCCTTTAGCCACTGCAAATGAACTCCAGATGCATGTGCCACCATGTGCATCTGGCTTAGGTGGGTTCTGGGGAATTCAAACTTGGATTCTTAGGCTTCACAGACAAGCACCTTAACCAGTAAGCCATCGCTCCAGCCTTACAGCCATAACTCTTTAGAATCACATGGAAGTCTTGGGGTGTAGCATCAAAGACATGCTCAGAATATGTCTTATAATTTGGCAGTAAGAACATGTTGTTTTCCAAAACATTGATTTCAGAATAACAATTATATATGCCCTACTTAGTAATCTATATATAACAAAACAGAGTTAAAAAAAAAAAAAACAACCAAATAGGTATATCTTGATGAAGACTGAGCTGTAGAAAAATTAGAATGTGACTATTTAGATTTATGATGACAAAGACGTTTTGGAAACATCTGTAATCAAACTAACAACAAAATTTGTTTTTTAATTTTAATTTTTATTTATTTATTTGAAAGTGACAGACAGAGAAAGAGGCAGATAGAGAGAGAGAGAGAGAGAGAGAGAGAGAGAGGGAGGGAGAGAATGGGAACGCCAGGGCCTCCAGCCACTGCAAATGAACTCCAAACGCATGCACCCCCCCCCCTGTGTATCTGGCTAACGTGGGTCCTGGGGAGATGAGCCTCGAACCGGGGTCCTTAGGCTTCACAGGCAAGCGCTTAACCACTAAGCCATCTCTCCAGCCTGTCAAACTAACAAAAAATTTTGCAGTAAAGTTTTTATTTTTTTATAAAGTGTATTCCTGGAAAATGGAAAGGGAGAGAAATAGGCATTATTTTTATTAACTCTGGTCAGTGCTTAAGTTCAGTTTTTAATTTGGTTCAGTTTGTTCAGGTATTTGGAACTTAGAGAGGCTCTATGAAAATATCCCGCCTACACGTTTTGAATATCCTCTTCCTGCTTATCTTCAGAACAGCTTGGTTCTTTTAATAGCAAATGGCTGAGTGGAGGGGAGCCGTTTGTAGTGGATAAATTTAAGTACAGTGTGTCCTCTGGTTCCCAGCTGAAGTCATGAGCGCTGCTGACATGGCTTGGTGACACTGCTGTCATCGTGATGTCGATCGGTGCTTTGAGAACTCCGCGTTTCCCAAGGTTGCTCTTTCCTTAGACCATTGGAAGAATTCCTTGTCAGCGTTGAAAAATTCAGGAACTAGGGAATACCTCACGTATGCTTTTTATCAACATGCTGGTGATTTGTTGTCGTCCTTCAGAAGCTGTTCTGCAAATTCCCCTGAGCCGGGGTAGGGAGAGCGAGAGCAAGCACTGAGGAGAATCACGTGCATGTTTGGTCACGTATCATGAGAACCTAATGCTATGTGATCTCGCTTCATTCAGTGAACAGAAATGGCAGGTTTCTCTCCATCCAGAATGGCTGGAAAACGAGGGCTTATTGGTAAGAGTAACATATACTCTTATCATGAAATAACTCTTTTCAAATAATTCAGTCAAATGTAATAACATATGTGTGCATATGTATAATTTTTATTTATTTGCAAGGAGAGGGAGGGAGAGACTGAGGGAGAGAGAGAGAGAGAGATGGAGAGAGAAAGAGACAGAGAGTAGATGTGCCAGGGCCTCTTGCCACTGCAGATGAATTCTAGGCACATGCACCACTTTTTGCATCTGGCTTTACGTGAGTAGTGGGGAACTGAGCCCAGGTTATTAGGCTTTGCAGGCAAGTGCCTTAACCACTGAGCAATCTTTCCAGCACTGTAATAACTTTTTAAGGTGTCTTACTTTGCTTTTGAGACAAGCTCCCACGTAGCTCAGGCAAACCTCAAACTCATTATGACCTTGACCAAGGTCCTCTTTCCTGCATTTCCTAAGTGCTTGGTAATATGGGGGTGTGCCAGAATGCCCAATTTTATGCAGGGCTTGGGATTGAATCCACGGCTTCCTGCAGCAGGCAGGCACTCCAGTACTGAAGCATATCCCCAGTCCTAATGTAATTTTTGATGGTATAAACGACACCTAGTTGTCCAACCATATATCAGTTATTATACCTCTAACTAATGGTGTGTCCCAGCATTTGCTATTTCATGTTGATAGTCTGTTTTCTTTTCCTATTTGGTGTGACGGGGATAAAAACTCAGGCCTTTTGCATACTAGGCAAGGGCTTTACCTCTGAGCTCCATCTCTAGCTTCAGCCGTTTGTTTTTAGGGTATCCATTTCTTTTGGAAAAATAAAGATAAATGCAATATTTGCTTCTATAAATGTGTTTTTTTCTTTAATTTGGGCAAATGATATTTCTTTTTTCTCTATTGAATAGAGGTAAAGGAAATCCCAGAAGGTTTTCATCATTTAGCATGGGGAGATGGGGGACCATATGTCATGTTTACTGCCAAGTGTTGATGGCAGGCTATAATGTCCTCTGTTCCTGTGCAGTGGCCTCTTGCTGGGACTCAGCTGTGGCCTCTACGAAACAGATGCGTAGGGAGGTTCTTTAGAATTGCCATTGTGGTTTCTTTCTGTTACACGGGCATTTTTGGTATGGAGGGTGTCAAAGTTATGTGTAACATCTTACTGTGACCTCGTTAAAACCCTAGGAGAACTAATGCCCATTCAGATAGGGATTGAAGACACCAGGTTATAGGAAAAAAAAAAATGGTGGGTTTGGAGTGCTTCTACCAAAAAGGGTAGGAACCATGGAGATAGTGCCTTGAAAAAACTTCTAGGATGTCATAACATCTCTACCCCATGAAGGCTAACTAGTAGTACAAACAAAAGCTAGTTAGTTTATACCTCTGTGTTTAGATAAAAGATACTTCTTAGTTTCATTCTGGTAGGATGTTATGGATTCTTTTTTATTTTTCATAAATATTACTTATCTGTAAGGGGCTGAGGGAGAGAGAGAGATAGTTAATTCATGTATGCTATTTTGCGCCCCTGGCTCTATGTGGGAACTGGAACCTGGGTCCGACCTGGGCCAGCAGGTTTTCACAAATGAGTGCACATAACTTTTGAGCCATCTCCCCAGCCTGGACTCTGATTTTCGCTAATGACTTGAGTTCCAGGTCAATGAGGGTAGACTCGGATATTCCGTCGTCCTCTTCCTCGTTAGCTGACATGGCTTTTCATCCGCCAGATGTGTCAGTACCAACTGTTTGCTTAACCAGAAAAACAAATAGGCAGCATCAATTCCTATTGTAAAATCAACTGCTTAGGAAGCTTTCATGAAAGCACTGTTCATTTTGATGAGGTTTTATTTTTTATTTTTATTTTTATTTTTGCTAGCAGTTGGGTGACTGAGAGCTTTTGTTCTTGGTTGATAACTGTTTAGGAAAGCCTGTTGCTTTAAAGATGTGATTTCAAAGACTTATTGTTCCAGACATTGGACATCCCTATGTTGCCCAGATCCAACAATACCTGGTCTATACAACAGATTAATTACTAAACTCTCAGTAAATCATTAACCACTGACTTGTTCTCAAGTTATATACTCATTAGGTTAGAAATGATTTCCCAAACTACTGAAGATAAGGGAGGTTATTCCCGGTTTCACAAAACCCCCATTGTTACATGTCTGACTTGTACACGTGTGGGAGGCATCAGCTGATACCTCTGCACTGGCCTGGCCTGGCCACTCAATCAAACCACTTCCTGGGCTTTCCTTGGGCAACTGCAGTGACTCAGGAAATACCACTGTGTGTTACCTTGGGTCTGAATGAACTGTCAAGTTTAAAAGGAATGTGTTTGTTGCAGTATCATGACATCTGGGGCTCCCTTTTGCTCAAGTTGCTTTGCTGCTGAGTTGAAGGCCGCTGGTCTGTTGTGCTTTTGACAATATTTTAAAAAGGCTTTTATTTTATACTAATGGGTGGACAGCCTAATCTCCAGCAATTAGCCAGTTTAGGCTTTGGCTGAGTCCGAACTATGTACACAGCTCTGTTAATCCTGAGAGACTCAGGATAACTGAAGTACTCTAGCTGCCTGTGAGGGCTGGTGGCAATGAGGGAGATGAGTTATAAACAAGGATGGGGGCCAAGTAAGGTGTTAATGCAAACATATGCCATTGTGCTTTCATACATATGTATTTTCATGATTGATTTTAAACTTCTGAGCCTATTCACTTGATGTATTCCAAAAAGTACACTTTATGGCGCTAGGACTTTATTTATAATATAGAAATGCAGACAGTATTTTGCTTATACAGCTGTTTTTTTTTATTGTACTGACTTTAAAAAAATATTTGAAAATTATTTTGGAATTATATGATATGTGTTTTAATTGGCTCTCCAGGGCCTGTAGAATTGCATTCTTGGCCATAAGGTGAAGAACTAAGGCCCTGGTTCGCTCCCTTGTTCTAACACTTGGCTTGGACTTTTCCTTCGTGTTTGCTCTCTCCTCTCCTCGGGGCTGCATGCTGCACTCTAATAAGGTCCGCACGGAAGCTTTCTGTGAGTTGGAAGGTGTCATAAATAAGCAAGTGTTGTTACTACCGTTGTCACCACTGTTTCTATGCAGTATCTGCTTTGTGTCACCCCATCAAATACACCCTTCATTCATTTGCACCATCCCAGAGGTGACTGTGACTATCTCAACATGAGCACCCGAGATTGTCCCTTGGTACCCACATAAAAATCCTAGGTGCGGTGGTGCATGCCTGTGATACCAACCCTGGAGAGGAGGACACAGGAGGATCCTTGGAGCTCCCTGGCCAGCCACTGTGGCCTAATCAGTGAGTTTCAGGCCAAAGAGGGATCCTCTCTCAAAATGAGATAGACAGTGTTGCAGAGGTTGTCCTCTGTCCTCCATAAGCTTACACGCACATGTGTACCCACACGCATCTGAACACACACTCACACCCCCCCCCCCACACAGACACACATACAGTCTCATTGCACAGACTACTTTCTACTTGAACGTTACAAAACTGGTACTGTAGTGCTTTCTCTCTCTCTCTCTCTCTTCTCTCTCTCTCTTTGGTTTTTTGAGGCAAGGTGTCACTCTAGGCCAGGCTGACCTGGAACTCAGATGTAGTCTCAGGGTGGCCTCGAACTCACGGTGATCCTCCTACCTCTGCCTCCCAAGTGCTGGGATTAAAGGTGTGTGCCACCGTGCCCGGCTCTCTCTCTCTCTTTTTTTTTAAAAAAAATAAATAATTTTATTATATATTTGTAAGCAGAGAGAGACAGACAGAGAGAATGAGCAAGCCAGGGCCTCCAACCACTGCAAACGGACCCCAGATGCATGTGTCCTTTTGTGCATCTGGCTTTATGCGGTTACTGGGGAATCGAACTTGAGGTTTTTTAGGCTCTGCAGGCAGGCACCTTAACTGCTGGGCCATCTCTCCAGCCCTCTCTTTTAGGTAAGTGATCTCATGGGTCCTGCTGGTCAGCAAGTTGAGAAGCACAGTGACGGGGAGGTGCAGGCAGAGGAGGAGATGGAGTGTATTTATACAGCGGGGTAATTGGGCATCACCTGGCCATCTGTTTGCCATAAGGCTCACTTTCCAAAATTAGTGTTTAGTTGATCGTGGTGAGAGTGCTGAGAAGGGATGGCGTTTGGTTTTATAAGTAACTTTACTTTTAAGATGGGATGCTGTTCTTCACAGCAGCTAAGTGTGGGCTCTGGAATTAAGTTATGTTGCTTCTTGTCTTCATCTCCTCACATTGGGCAAGTTTGCAAAATCTCTTTGTGAACTGTTTATACACTGTAGAACGGGAGAGTTGTCACATGTTAGGGTTGTGGCGATACTAGGTGGAAACAGTCTCTTTGGCACTCAGTGTAGACTTGAAGTTCTTTGTCAGTGTGGAGTACACTGTTTTATGCCATAAACTGTTGTTTTGATTTTATTTGATGAAATTTGTTTGAGTTTGAGTATAACTTTTTTAAAAAACGGAATAGGGTCTCATGTAGCCAAGGCTAGCCTCAAACTCTATGTAGCGAAGGACTACCTTAACTCCTCATCTTCCTGCATCCAACTCTCAAGGTCTGGGGCTATAGGGATGTATCATCAACTCCAGTTGAGGATCTGCCTTTTGAGAGACAAACAGGGCGAGGAGGTGCTGTGAAAGATTCAGAGAAAGAAAGTGAGCTCTGTTGTAACCTTTCATTTAACACAAACTCACTGGGGTCTGGCACCTGGTAGTTTTTTTCTTAGCTTCGCTTATCTTATTGATTTCTGACAACATCCCCTATTCTGCTGATACAGAGATTGTACCCCAGAATTGTTGAATGACATGTTCATAGAAAGGTGGCCAGAGAGCGGTAGAAGAGAGACCTCCTGACTTTGGGCTCCCATCCCCTTCATTCCAGAGCACCGTGATCCTTCTGTTATGTGGACCGGCTCATGTCTGTGGCGGACCTTGTCATATGCCATGTCAGGGAGTGGCGGGTGTTTTTGTACTGTTGACTCGGGTGGGCCTGAGTGGAGAGGTGAGCCTTATGTGGTACTTGGAGGAGGAATCCACAGTCATTCAGGCCTGCCTGCCTACTGCTGTGGTGAGGGCATCTAGAGTTCATATTTTGGGGGGGGCCGGCTAGAGGCCCTGGTGCACCCGTTTTCTCTCTTCTTCTTTCTTCTTTCAAATAAATAAAATAATTTAAAGGTCGTCGCAGTTTCTATCTCTTCTTTCTTGTGAGGAAAGCTTAGGTTTTAATCTCTGTGAAGGGCCATTTCATATCTGTTCTGGAAGACAAATTGTTAGTCATTTTACTAAGCAGGAAGGTAGTGGTTGAACACACACTGTACAAGATTAGTGGATCTGATGCACTTTTCACCCAAGCCTTTGCGGGGTGAACGTGCCAGCAGACTTGAAGTTGTTGAGTAAATGACTCATGTGCCTGGATCTAAACCTCTGTGTAACTGAACTGGGTCTTCTTGTGAGTCAAATGTACAATTTAAAATGAGGCTGGTGGTAAGATGATTTTATGTTTATTGTTTCTTTAATAGCTAAGATTATAGCTACCTTTAATAGCTAAATTGTCAGGTCAAGGATGTAGCCTGGTGCTGTAGTCAGGTTTCAGATTTTTGTCCCCATACTACAGGAGAAGCTGGGTCATCTTGTAGGTCATGTTAAAAATTGTGTGAATTTAGACATGGAACGTCCTCAGAGAAAATTCAGGATAGTACGTCAGAACGTTGAAGATATTGAAAACCAAATTTGAAGGATGAAGAATTATTTTATGCATGTTAAATGATAAAGATTGAGTTGTTGGGCTAGAGCGATGGTTTAGAGGTTAAGGCATTTGCCTGCAAAGCCAAAGGATCCTGGTTCCATTCTCTAGGACCCAAGTAAGCCCGATGCACAAGGGAGCACATGCATCTGGAGTTCGTTTGCAGTAGCTGGAGGCCCTGGCACACCCATTCTGTCTGTCTCACTTTCTCTCTGACTCTCTCAAATAAATAAACAAATAAATATATTTAAAAAATCTTTAAAAAGATTGAGTTGTTTTGGTCATTACATTTGAAGTCATCACTTTTTTTTTTTGAGGTAGGGTCTCACTCTGGTCCAGGCTGACCTGGAATTAACTCTGTAGTCACAGGGTGGCCTTGAACTCATGGCAATCCTCCTATGTCTGCCTCCCGAGTGCTGGGATTAAAGGCGTGCGCCACCACGCCCGGCCAGAAGTCATCACTTATTTTTTATCTTTACTTCTAAAAAATATTTTTTTATTAGAGAGAGAGAGAGAGAGGGAAACGGGGGGGGAGGGAAGGAGAGAATGTGCATGCCAGGGCCTCCTGTGACTACAAATGAGTTCTAGATGCATACTCCACTTTTTGCATCTTATTTTGTATGGACACTGGGGAATCAAACCAGGGCCATCAGGCTTTGCAAACTAGTACCTTTAACCACTGAACCATCTCTCCCGTCCATCATTTATTTTTTAATGACATGTTCCCACCCCTTTGAATGTACTGTTTTTATGTACTTTTAAATTTGAAAACTTTCATATAGTTGATACAATATCTACCTGTTAAACTAATGAATTTGTTTTAATGCAGTAGAATTTTGATCAGCAGTAACGCTTTTGTTTTTTTTAATTTGGCTTCTTGCACTTTATTCTACAGAGAAGAAGTGGGTGACTTGAGGGCATGATACTTTTAGTGACTGACATTTATGAAGTAAGATCTAGGTCATGATTTCTCAACCTGGCCATTGTTCACATTTAATTGCAAATAACTCTGTTGTGGGGAGGTGCCTTGTGCAACGTAGGGAGCTCAGCAGCATCCTGGACCTGCCACCTGGAAAACCCCAACAGTCTTCCCTTCCTGTTCTGATCATCAGAAATGTCTCCAGACATTGCCATAAGTCCCCATTGGGCAGAAACCAAGGCTGATTTTAATCTATCGATCCAGAACATTGATGTTACATTTAGATCTTCTAACTAAGTCTATGCTGAGGTACAAATTGAAATAGATGCTTTCAGGCTCACAAACAAGGGAAAAAAAAAACAATCTTGCCTTTATGGAAGTAGTATTTGTCAATGATGAAAATAAGATTTAGGAAAGTTTATGTAGAGGGTTGGGAAGTTTGCTTAGTGGGTAAAGGCACTTGCTTGCAAAGCCTTAAGCCCATGTTTGTAGCAGCAGCATCTGGAGTTGTTTGCACTGAGAGGACCTGGTATGCTTATTTTTCTTCTTGCACACATACTCTCTCTCCATAAGTAAATAAAACATATTCTTAAAAATTAGGTTGAAATTTGGGTTTGGAATAGTATCGTATAACAAACTCTTAGTTTCCATAAAGAAATCCAGTTAACCGGAATTCCAATATTTTGTTGATGTTTATGTCTTTTCTTTCAAAATAAGAAAGTCCTAATTCAGGGTCAACTCATAATAATTTGACTATATATATATATGTTTGTATACACATACTTTTTTTCCTTTTTGGTTTTTCCTGGTAGGGTTTCACTGTAGCCCCAGGCTGACCTGGAATTCAGTCTGTAGTCTCAGGGTGGCCTTGAACTCATGGCAATCCTCCTACCTCTGCCTCCCGAGTGCTGGGATTAAAGGCGTGTGCCACCACACCTGGCTTAATTTGATAATAATTTTAAAAAACCTCAACTAGGTGGAAATAATATTTTGGTTTGCCATAGTTGGATTTTTTTCTGATTAGAACATTCTGTATATTCCTCATATACTTATATAATGTTATTGCCTTTATAGATAGGTATGTGTTTTTTAATATTTTATTTTTATTTGCTTATTTGAGAGAGAGAGGGAAGAGGGGCAGATAAGAGAATGAATGGTCCACCAGGGCCTCAGGCCACTACAAACGAATTCCATATGTATGTATCATTTTGTGCCTTGGGCTTACATGGGTACTGGGGAATCAAACCTGGGTCCTTAGGCTTCGCAGGCAAGTGGCTTATCTTCTAAGCCATCTTTCCAGCCCAGGGTATGTGTTTTGATGAATAAGAACTTGTGCTGAAGAATTGGGTTTCAGAAGTTTATATATGACTTTATTTTTACGAGGTAGGGTTTCACTCTAGCCCAGGCTGACCTGGAATTCTCTATGTAGTTGCAGGGTGGCCTTGAACTCATGGTGATCTTCCTACCTCTGCCTCCCGATTGCTGGGATTAAAGGTGTACATCACCATGCCCAGCTTACATATGACATTTTTGTAGACATTTTAGCACAAGGATCCAAATAGACTCACTTGGTCATTAAGTACTGGAGATGACAGAGACATGTTTCTGTACCCAGGAATTGAGTGACTGCTCTTTAAAATGGCTTGTGCTAATGATAGACTATGTTTTGATACTTGTGACCCATGGACTGAAGCTTTGGCCAATCAGAGGAAGGAACTGGGCTGTATGGTAAAAGGAAGTATTCGTTCCGTTATTGAAGCACATGGACTCTTGCCATCTTTGATAAAGGATAGAATATTGTGCACCCAAAGTCTGCTGCCCTCTTGACCCTTCATCAGTCACCAGCTGCACTGTGAGACTGCGTGAGCTGGAGCCCAGTGGGATGACTATTGTTTCAAGCGCTGTGTAACTCTAGAAAACGGAAATTACTGACACAGCAGTATTGTAAGGTGATGTCTTCCCAGTTTTAAGATTATACACATATGTTTCCTTTCTGTTCTAAATCTGTGCCAGGTTCTAGGAATAAAATAGATGCATGTAGGACCTGAAGTTATGTTATTCAAATGGCTGACTATAACACTGTTGAAAACTTCTTTTTATTAGAGAAGATAATAATATATAAACTGTTCTAGCACATAGTTTTGTAAGGGATCCTATTGAAATTTCTATTGTTTTACAATCTATATTCTATCTTCTAATACTTGCATGCCTTTTGTTCTCTGATAATGCACTAATCAGTGAGCTAAGTGACTGATGGCACATATAAATTCTTTAGTCATATATCCTATTTTTTCTGACTAGCTCAGGAAGATTTTATAAGGGCTGTATCTAGTAGTCACAGCTTTGTGTCATCTAATCTCTATATCTCTATATTTATTCTACTTTCTTAAGCAAGGAGAGTAATATATCAGCTGCAGCTGTTCTCACCAAAGCTGATCAGACGTGGGTGGAGGAAGAGCCCGAGATCACGTGTGCATGTTGTGTGTCTCCAAAGCCTATCAGTTACACTGAATCTGTGCTGATAACAACTGGCTTGCAGAAGGCAACTGAAGCCAGATACTTACTTTACACTTGGCCAAATGTATAGTGGAGTGGATAAATACTACTGATGTATAATAAAAGACTGGTTATATATTTCTATATTGCTGTCACATTTGCTAAGGCAATGCCATAAACGTACAGTGGTAATTAGCTTTGGCAAGTTTTCTGTACGTCCATTAGCATGTGAAACTTGATTTTTTAATATCGTGCCAAGAAAAAGAAAAAGAAAATAAAAATGTATAATTTCAAAACAGGAAGCTGTTTGCTCTCTTATATGAATGGGTGGTGATTCTTTCTAAGTAAGTGTATTTGCACTGAAAGAAATATTCCCACCCACACGGCAGGAGCAGTGCCGCCATACCTCCGAGTCGGTTGGGTAGATGCAATTAATTCATCGCTACTTAAGAATTTATATGACTCGCTGGATCTTACTTTTCAAAGTATCTTATTCTCCAGTCACTATGAGGGAGAATTCAAAATTCCCACCACACATTATATCTCTGTTTATATTCTCCTTTTTCATTTTGTATAAATATATCTAAAAGGAAAGGGGACTTTTTTAACTGTTAGAAAGGGTCACTTCACCACCTTGGGTATAGTTTTCTTGTACTTTAAATACCGCTAGGGTTAAAAGATGTCAAATACAATCATGCGAAGATCTACCTTAAAGATAAAAAGCAAGCCCTTCATGCAGCTTTGTTTTGATTCTTCTCTCAGTAATTTTCATTATCATTAACCTAAGAGTGAATGTGGCTTTGGGGATTGCTACAGGTGTCTGACAAAGAGAATCTCCCAGACATAAATACATGTATTCTAGAAACTTAAAGGTACTTTGATATGGACACACACACACACACACAAGACTGAGAGATAATCAAGGAGCTAGTTCTTTCCGGGTTCTATAATAAAACGTAGCAGAAGTAGAAGTTCAGGAACTGTTAATTGATGGGAAATAGCTATGTGGCTGTGGGGTGGGGAAAGGAAGAGAAATTAAATATGGTTGACTAGTTACTTTGTACTGATGACTATCTTGCCAATTTATTAATAGCTAAAATCTATTGAGGACTTACTATGTGCCAGGCAGAAGTGCTAGGTGGGTATCAACCTAGTTAGTTCTCCAACTGACTTTTCAGGTAGTTATTGATAATATCTCCATTTTACAACTGGGAAAATGAGGCACAAGGATACCCTGTGAGTTTCCTAACATTATTCAGGACATTTTACAGACAGGGCTAGGAACAGAATCCAGAGCATCAGATGTACAAGGTGCCTCTTAACCAGTAGCCCATCCTACCTCATTTAACTTCCACCATAGCCTTGCAAAGTGGGTGTTTTTTTGCATCATATAGACCGAAGCCTAGAGAGTTAATTTAGTCAAGTTTGTGCCTTCTGGGCAGTGACAGAGGAAGGACTTGGACCAAAGTCTCCCCTTCTCAGTCTGGGCCTTTTCATTGCCAGGGTAGGCTGTCTTGCAAAGGCCGAAAGGTGCAGCTACAGGAAGGTCTGGCTCCCTCCTTTTAAGGACAGTTAAGGTTATAAGAAGTCCATGGAGGTGGCTCGTACTTCCTAGTAAGGCAGTAGAGGCCTGTTTGCTAAAGTGTGGGAAGTTCTTCTGATTTCAGCTCTACCTCACAGCAGTCGTCTGTCTCTGCCATAATCGCGGGCCAAGCTTCATTTCATTTGGTGTGCTTCCCTCCCATGTCCTGGGCTGTGCTAGTTCTGTTTATAAATCTTTTAAGTGTGTACATTAAAAAAGTAATTAAATTGCCATTATAATTTATATTATGCCTGAAGTCAATCACCCAATTAAGTTGCTAGAAAGGAAAGGTGGTAGGTTCATGTGCATTTATTAAGCATTACTGTATTAATTATGGAGGGATTTTAGAACTCAATAAAAGAGAAAAGTGGTGCTGATACAAAATCTTTCCTTTCTGTTCTTTTCAGTTTAATCATTTGATGCTCTCATTCGTACAATAAATGACCTTAAATGTCTTTTTTGTGCTATTTTTTAATGAAATTAAGATTTTTCTACCTTTCACTAAGCATTTTCTTAAAATGTTCCTGACATTGGGCTGGAGAGATGGCTTAGCAGTTAAGGCGCTTGCCTGCAAAGCCTAAGGACTCATGTTTGACTCTCCAGGTCCCACATAAGCCAGACACACAGTGACACAAGCGCACAATGTCACACATGCACACAAGGGGACACATGCATCTGGAGCTCAAGTGCAGTGGCCTGAGGCCCTGGTGGGTCATTTCTTTCTCTCTCTCTTACATTAAAAAAAAAAAAAAAGGCCAGTCTGTTGGGCTTGCCCTTCCCCACAAAAAATGTTCCTGACGTGATACCACACCTCAACTAAATACACAATTAAAAGAACAGTAGAAAACAATTTTTGAGGCGATTAGTGTTGTAGTTACCTAGGATAAAACAATCCACCAAAAGCAGCTGATTGCCAAAATAAAGGGTTCATTTTGGCTCACTGTCTCTAGAGGCAGCCTCACGATGGCAGACAGGGAAAGGATGGTAGAGCCGAGGCTGGGAATCACTTTTTGCAATGGCAGTTGGCAAAAAGCATCAAGAGAGTGAGCTGAGCTGTGGCAAGGGGTAAACTGGGCTGTAACACCCCTAAATCTGCCCCGAGCAAAGTACCTCCTCCAGCAGGGCTCTGCCTCCCAAATTCTCACCAGCTGGGGACCAGATACTCAAAACACATGAGTCTCTGTGGGACACCAAATGCAAACCACCATGCTCAGCTACCTGTAGCAGCTCACATGGTCCAGCATGGATATCAAACGGTAGCACAGTGGACCCCTGCAATCACTCAGAGGCTGTCGAGAAACTCATTTTATCATCAGAGAATAAGATGCAGTGGCAATGAAAACAAAATGAATGAATGAATGAATGAATGAACATGAATATGAATGGGTGCACCAGGGCCTCCAGCTGCTGCATGAACTTAAGATCCATGCACCACTTTGTGCATCATCTGGCTTTACGTGGGTACTGGGGTATCAAACGCAGGTTGTTAGGCTTTTCATGCAAGCTCCTCAACCACTGAGCCATCTCTCCAGCCCAAGGTGTGTTTAACAATGAATATATATATATATATAAGTGGGCAGGTGTCCCAGTAGGCTGTAGGTCTGCTCTCCCCTCTGCTGTCATAGGACATGTTTCAGTTTACCAGCCATGTTGCTGCACAGCATTTATTCTTCTTTGTTAAGTCTTAAAAGCCAAGCTGACCTGTCACGTATTTGAAATATTATTAGTAGTGAAGTAAACATAACCTGGCTTCCGGTTTCTTTGGACAATCTTATTTTGAGGGCAAGCTGTGTGGTGTTGGAACTACACCTCTCCTGCAGTTGTAGGAACAGCATCTCTTCTACTGCCTGTTCTAGGTCAGGGCTTTTAAAACTTGTTTTTTTTCTTTGCAACTTCCTCTCCTTCCAGAAAAATTTACACAACTCTGAGTATATAGGTATATATATATATTTTTTTTTTAAATTTTGTTTTATTCATTTATTGAGAGTGACAGAGAGAGAGAGAGAGGCAGAGAGAAAGAGAGAGAGAATGGGCGCGCCAGGGCCTCCAGCCACTGCAAATGAATTCCAGATGCGTGCGCCCCCTTGTGCATCTGGCTAACGTGGGTACTGGAGAATCGAGCCTCGAACCGGGGTCCTTAGGCTTCACAGGCAAGCGCTTAACCGCTAAGCCATCTCTCTGGCCCCCTATATAGGTATATAAAATACTTGTACAGATCAAACATTTACTGGAGATAAAACTTAAATTTATTTTCAAACAATTGGTTATACATTTAATTCTAGCATGGCCAGTTATGGTTGTACATGCTTATAATTTCAGCCCTTGCGAAGTGGAGGCAGGAGGAATAGGAGTTCAAGGCTAGTCTGGACTATAGGAAACACTGTCTGAATAAAACTGAATAAGGGCTGGGAAGATGGTTCAGTGATTAAAGGCATTTGCTTACAAAGCTTGCCTTCCTGGGTTCAATTTTCCAGTGTCCATGTAAAGCTAGATGCACAAAGGGGTGCATGCATCTGGAGTCAATTTTCAGTGGCTAGAATCCCGGAGACATCCATATGTTCTTTCTTCCTGCTCACAAATAAATAAATAAATAAATATATTAAAAAAACAAAATTAATGGGTTAATTAATTGACTCATTAAAATAACATTTATTAAAGATGAAGGCAAGTTCACATACTAATAAGATGGATATGCTTATTTATTTTTACATACTGAATGAAATCTTGGCTGAATATTTAATACCATAGGATGAAGAGCATCTTCATTCGTTTTCAGAGTCAAACAGTGTTTTGGTTGCAGAAGTTGTTGGATATCTGTCTTTATCCTAAGCCAAAATTCACTTAACAACTTTTTTTTAATGAAAATCGTGTCCCAATTTTTAAGTTCAGACATTCTAATACAATGTAATCCAAATGTATACTCACTTGACACATACTGAGGAACGACAGTAGGAAAATATCAAAAGTTGTATTTTTCATAATTATACCATGGTGTTTCCGTAAGAGGAGAAAACTTTGTATGTACAGTAAGAAAACCACTACAATTTGTGCAGGAGAGATTGCTCAGCAGTTAAAGGCACTTATTTGCAAAGCCTAATGGCCTGGGTTCCTTCCCCAGTACCCACGTAAATCCCAGTGCTCAAAGGGGCACATAGGTCTGGAGTTATTTGCAGCTGTAGGAGGCTGTCACATGCTTATACTCTCTTTGCTTGTTACTCTCTTTCTCACCCTTAACTAAATAAATAAATGAAAATATTAGAAAAAAAAATCTACTGCAATTCATAGCATACAGGAGTCTCTGGCCTGAGTCACCACGCGTGGGGCATTTGCTGGCCTTGAGTGGCATGATGGTATGCTCAGTGTGACGTGTGTTGCCTGCTCAGAACCAAGGCCTCACTGAGGTTGCGTGATACAACATGGTGAGCACCGTCAAACATCCACGGTTTATTCCACTTGGATTTGAATTAATGGTTTTTTTTTTTTTTTTTTTTTTTTTTACATTGAGTGTCACAAACCTTTTACTATTGCCAGGTTGTTTTTTCTTTTTCTTTTTTTTTTGTTATTCCCACCTTTAGTCACACAGCCCATATTTTAAGAAATTGGGTCCTAGGATACTTCTAGCATTGGTAGAAGGAATCTGGGGGCTCCTGTGGGCACCCTCCTGTATGGACTGGTGGAGGTGGAGGTAGGGATAGGGACCTTCTGAAGTTCCCAGCCTCAGAAGTGAGGGGAAGGAGGAACAAGGTGGAGGTGCTCAACTGGGCCAGTAGAAAGTAAAGACATGCCCTCACCCTCAACCCCAACCCCGGCCCACGTAACCACAGCCCTTTCTAGGTCTGGCTCACTGGGTGGCCTTTCCAAGGGAAGGAGCAGAGGTAAATCGTGCAGGTTTAATTTGAAAATTGCTAACACACATGTATCCTCTTAATACAACCCTGGTGTATAGCCGCAGAATCATTTCTACAACTGGGACAAAAGCTGCATGAAATCAAGGATGAATTGTAAATGAGGGTGCTTCTAAATGCATCTTAAGAGCCTCTGGACTGCAGATATTCCTTAAGTCTTTGCTTACTGGAATCTGAAGTCTCCTACAGGAAGAAGACCCGTCTCTTATTCCTTCTGGGACCCAAGCCTCTGTGCCCTTGTTCTAGACACTGAGACACAAGAGGGACCTCCAGATGTATCATGTGTAAAAGAACAGTTAATTGTGAATATGAGAGAGGTTCTGTACTGTGAAAACTTTGAGCTGATATTTTTCAATGACTTTACATCTGGCATGACATTTACTATTAAATTTGACCTCTTTGGAAAAAAATCTAAACTTACAAGATTCCCTCTTTATTTCTGAGAACTCAATTAAATTCCTAATGGCATTTATAACTTGATATTTGCTACGTACTGGCTTACGTTTTATAATATTATACCTTATATGCCTTAGAATCTTCAGAAAGCAATATTTAGAAAATTTACTTTGTGTATGGTAACTGTTACTAGCCACTGATAATTTAAAGAAGCTAATTCATAATTTTTTAAAAATACCATGTATTAAAATAAAAATAGTTAATAACTCATGTTCAAGTCAGGAACATATGACAAGGCAGAGAAAAGAATTGACATGTTTTGAGGATATTATATTAAAGTAGTTCAACCTAAAGTACTATAATAGGGGGTTTATTTGACATGCAGGAGTTCTGATATGTTTTCTATAAATTGTTTTATATTATATTTTGTAGCATAGTATAGAGTTATAGAAAGAATGTATAAGAAAAATATAACCATATCTGTTCTTTATATATATGGACATATTTATACACATTGTGTTTCCTACAGTAGTGAATCTATTGTTCTCACTTTGTAAAGTTGTTTAAAAATGATGTGAGGAAGGGATGACAGTTATCTCACCTCTGCAGTCTAGTGTAAGAAATTAGTTTCATTTCTCTTATGATTATGTTAGTCCAACATAGAATGACTATTTCTCTCTTATGAAGATGGCTGTCATGGGCAGAGAGGATGCAGAGTTATCCAAAGGTTCTAAAACTAAAATACTGATAGTCGAGTCTTAAACAGAAACTGCCGGTCTGATATGTCATCTTAACTTAAGGCATCTCAAATTTCTTGGAAGAAAATCTAAAGTGGTAGAAAAAAAATTTAAGTACTATTTCCCTGATGTTGCTGGTTTTATTCAGGGCAGAAAACAATGGCTCTCTTGCTATTTCCCTGTCGTCCTCCAGCTGCCCATCAGGGCCATCTGCTCTTCCAGGTGGACGGCATTCTAAGCTCCAGAAAGGCTGCTGTCCTGTCTGGATTGCTTGCCTACCATTCCTTTCTTAGGAGCCCTCTTTGAAACGGAATCCTTTTCCAAACAGAAATTCCACAGAGTTGAATCTATTTATAAGTTGAAAGTGTGGGACTGGCAGCGGAGAACTTTAGATGACACTAAATTGTGTAGAGGGACAGGGCTAATTTTAAGGACATTTAATGGATGACTTGGAAAGAAATCCAAAACAGATCTATTTTTCTTTTCTCTTTTGGGGCATTACATTTTCATCACCATTGCTTTTTAGTGGCAGCCTGGTAGAGAAGATGTGCATACTTGGTGAGACAAGCCCAAACGAAGCCCTGCTCTATCGTTTGCATGGGGCCACTCTACTGTATCCAAGGGTACCTGCAAGGAGTAATTATCTTCCTGTATTGGTCATTTTGCTCCAGGTTCATGGAGTGCTTTTGTTTACTGGGAGGACATGCTACCCTCTTTCCATGTATAAAAATGGTGGTTTGCTCAATTCAAGCCTTTGTGCTTATGTTACAGGTCTTATTATGAGCAAAGGGCTTTATATACCAACCCCGTGAGTATTAACACTGGGAAGTCCACTCAAGTTTATCTGAATGGAGAAAGACTTGCCTAATGACATGGAAGACAATGATCACCCTTATTTGTGAGCTTGCAGCGGCAGAAGTTTATGATTACATCCAACACCTTCCTTTCTGAATGGGGCCGGGAATTTGAACACATGGCCATGTTCCCTTTCGTTGTCACTCGTGGGCACGTGTTCTCACGTGGCAGGCAATCCCCAGGTATCCAACATATGCAAGTATGCTCTAAGTAGATTTCTACCTCTATGATACTAGAGCCAAGTCTGACCAACTTGTTTCTCTTATTTCTTTTCCTCATAGTTAAATGAAGCACGTGAGCATTAAAAAAATTATCTCTCTCCTGTAAAAGTTTTATTTTAAATTATTGTTTAAACAAGCTGCAGAAACTGTTAGGTGTAAAGCCTGTTACGACTACAACTGGTAGACCTTGTGGTAATGGATAGCTTGTGGAGCTTTCAAACATGAGCATACTTAGAAGTAGGCATGAACATTCTCGAAACAGACGATATATCTTTATATTTACTTCCTCACATGGAGAATTTATTTCAGTGTTTATTCCCTTGGTTCTGATTAACACGAGTAGGCGTCATGCAAAACCAATGTGTGCTTTTAAGTGTGATAGTGGCTCTGAGATTTTCTTTTTTTCTCTTTCTTTCTTTCTTTTTTTTTTTGGGGGGGGGTTTCCGAGGTAGGGACTCACTCTAGTTCAGGCTGACCTGGAATTAACTATGTAGTCTCAGGTGGCCTCGAACTCACGACTATCCTCCTACCTCTGCCTCCCAAGTGCTGGGATTGAGATTTTCTTATCTTTTATACAGTTCAGAAAATGTAGAGGGTCTGAAGGGTTAGAGGTTCTTGTTGAATTTCTGCCTCTCATTTAAAATAACTTATAGGAGGAAAAAAAATGTTTAGATTTCCCCCACTGTGAATTTGAGCTAAATGAATATATTTTATTATTATTTATTTATTTGAGAGCGACAGACAGAGAGAGGAAGAGGCAGATAGATAGATAGAGAATGGGCATGCCAGGGCCTCTAGCCACTGCAAAGGACCTTCAGACACGTGCGCCCCTTGTGCAACTGGCTAACTTGGGTCCTGGGGAATCGAGCCTCGAACCGGGGTCCTTAGGCTTGACAGGCAAGTGCTTAACCGCAAAGCCATCTCTCCAGCCCAAAATGAATATTTTGATTTTACTTAGAATCTTATCTCTGCAATGACTTTTTTTTTTGTTTATTTTTAATTTTATTTATTTGAAAGCGAAGGACAGAGAGAGAGAAAGAGGCAGATAAACAGAAGAGAATGGGCAGCCAGGGCCTCTAGGCCACTGCAAACGAACTCCAGACGCGTGCGCCCCCTTGTGCATCTGGCTAACGTGGGTCCTGGAACATCGAGCCTCGAACCGGGGTCCTTAGACTTCACAGGCAAGCGCTTAACCGCTAAGCCATCTCTCCAGGCCCCCTCTGCAATGACTTTTAAAGAACAACTCCCTAGTTTTTTCTCTTAGCAATAGCATGGGCTAAGGATTTACCTCAGAATGTTCCTGTAGTGAACCAGAGTTACGGTATGGTTAGACAATGACAAGCAGAAATCTTTGTTTCTAGTCGTGGGTCTATAATATTTCTGTGATGTCTATGTCATGCCTGACTCCAAAGTTGGCAGTCAGGAGTCAACGTCATTGGCTCCTCTTAAGTGGCCGATGAGCTGAGCCTGTTCCCGTCCTCCAGGGGCTCTGGGTGTATGAGAAAGACACATGTGAACAGACTGCAAGAAGAAGGTTTCCAGAGTGGTGCCTAGGAAGGGAGGAAAGGAGAGAAGGCAGAGATAGGGTGAGTGCTCTAAGACCAGGAACTTAATCTAGCGCCTCCTATTGCCGGGGCGCTGTCAAAGGTGTGTGTGGTAGCCTCAGGGGCAACAGAGCAGTGTCGTGCTTGCTCTTCCGGAGACTTTCCATCCTAGTGCAGGAGACAGACCCGTGTCTTCCTTCTCAGCACCCGTTGTGGCTGTGCACATGTGTGTGTACGTGTGTGCCTCCTGCATATAGCAGTACACATGAGCTAGTTAGCTAAGGGGAAGGCCTGAGAGGAAGGAAGGGATGTTAGAACAGGGACCTGAATGAAGTGATGGGCTCAAGCGAGAGAAGAGCTATCAGGTATGTGGCAGACATGTCCTCACGAGTCCCCCAGAGGAAAAGCATAGCACTGTTGAATGAGGGAAAGGAATGGCTCAGTAGAGAGACAGACGTGAGGTGATAGGTCAGAGTCCAGTGCTTTACCTCATTAAAAGGACACCAGACACTACCTGTGAGGCTTCCTGTCCAAGCCTGGGCTGGGATCCCTTTTCTAGAAAGAACTGGCCCTGTCTCTCTCCTCCTCCCCCCTCCAACTGCTATCCCCTGGAATCAGCTTGCAGAACCTTCCTTCCTAGCCCAGGCTAGGACTGAGGGCAGCTGCCTGGGGGACAGCCAGGGATGGGGACAGCTCAGACCTGAGCCCTCTGACCCCAGTGCCTTGTCTGGACCAAGGCAAGTCTCTGACTCAGAAAGGACAAATGCCACCTGAACTTAAACCCAGCATTTTAATATAAAAACTGCCCATGATTAGGTGTTTACAACATCTAATCTTCAACAATTAAAGAGAAAAAAACGTGTGGGTGGCGTAAAAAATAGCGGTA
Source organism: Dipus sagitta (assembly GCA_036346955.1). NCBI lineage: Eukaryota > Metazoa > Chordata > Mammalia > Rodentia > Dipodidae > Dipus > Dipus sagitta. The sequence goes on along the minus strand of CM070778.1, from coordinate 117,836,322 downwards.
CCCACACTCTGAAATCTTTGAGAAAAACAGGAAACTAGTCTTTTTTAACCAGTGGTCCCCAGAACTGGTTATTGCGAAGTGTTGTTTTTCTAATGCGTTGTGGTCAGCACAGCCCTGCCAGGAGTCAATTTCTGCTCATTACGACAGGCGTCTGTGGATTTCTTTAGCTGACAATCCTATAGACAGGCAAACGTAATGATCAGTGGCAACCTGGTCATTACGGCTGGATGGTACTTGGAAAACAATTTGCCCAAGTCCTGAGAGCCTGTGAAACATACAAAATAGGGACATTTGATGAACATGAAGCTATTTCCGGGAGATGTGGATGAACCAGGCCTATGAGCCAGACAATTTTTTTTTTTTTTTGTAGAAGACCAGCTTGCATTTCTGTCCGTATTTTTTTAAGTTGACAGCATTGGATGACTATATATATATATATATATATATATATATATATATATATATATATATGTATATAGATATATATAACATGATTTTCTCATTTACTGAAGCTTCACCGTGTAAGTGTTTCAGACTTCTAGTTTTTTGCTCCTATTTGCTGCCTGTGACAATTTGATGATTTAAAAAGCCAAACTAAGGTCACAGAGATGTCACTCACTCAGAACCTCACGCAGGCTCAGTCACCACTGCATTTTGAGCAAGATAGGGAGAATGACCACAGAAGAGATGGTTTGGACTTACTGTTGGTGAGATTTTTGTCCTGGAAAGTGTAGAATGCCTCAGCACCAAGGTGAAGAAGGACTCCCCATTCCCATCACTGGCGTGGTCGCTCCTGGAAGACCAGGTTAGTGTCACACTTCTGACGTTTCCCTGCCACTTCCTGCTGCGGGTGCAGCGTCAGTGGGAGCCCCTCTAGGCAAGGCCATTTCTTTGTGTCATCTTAAGGATTTGGAAAAAAAAAAATAAAGCATCAGCATTAGACTTTTGGAAGTTGAGTTATTATAACCTCAATTTCACTGTTGATTCTATTCTCTGGTCGCCAAGCCAAGCATTGGGTTTGTGCATTGAAGGTTTTACGCTTGTCTGTTTGTATCAGACTTTACAGTTGTCTCTTTAATAAGTAAATTACTCACGCTTCTCTATTGTGAGGCTTGTTTTTAGAGCTTGATCCCAGCAGTGTGCCTGGGCTTAGCAATGCCCCCTCTCCTGCCGATGGCTGAGGCAGTTCCAAAAAAGGCAATCTTTCCTGCTATTGATTTCTGTAGCTCATCAGTCATGTGAGTTATTTACAATGAGAGGGGGCTGAACCTGCATCTGTCTTGTAGACTCAGCACAAGGGTGCTGTGCAGCAAGTCTCCTGGCGAGTCCAAGAGGATGCTTTTATTTCTTTAGAGGTGGCTTGGCCAGAGTCCTGGCTAATGGGGGGGGGCAGCAAGTGGACCTTCCTGGGGATGTGAGGGTCTCATGCTTTAAGCCCTTGCTCTACTTCTCAGGAAAAGTGAGGACAGTAGATGGTATCTGCCACTTAATCCCCTCCAGGATGTGGTAAATGTAATGAGATATGAAATAATGGGTGTCAGGTATGCTCAAATATAGATGACTGAGGCTTTGAAAAGTGCCAGCTCTTACGTGGGGGGGGGGCAGGAACTAAAAGACAGTAAGCAACAAAATTAACAAGCATGTTTAGGTCCTCTCAGATCACTGACTTTCAGTGGATATTAAAAGCTAGTGTTTCAGTTGGGAAAATATAAAGCTGGGAAGTTATGATAATGTTGAAAGGGCAGAAAATAACAGATTTTTAGTACCTTCAATTCATCATGCATATGCTTCCATCATAACATACTCTTTTTCGGGGGTGGGCATGGTTCTGTGTGTGGCGTGCATGTGTGCACATGTGTTCATGTGTATGTGCATGTGGAGGCTAGAGGTCCGTGCCTGATGTCTTCCTCAGTTACTCTCCATCTTTTTAAAAACTTTGTTTGTTTGTTTATTTATTTGAGAGCAACAGACACAGAGAGAAAGAGGCAGATATAGAGAGAGAATGGGCACACCAGGGCCTCTAGCCACTGCAAACGAACTCCAGACGCATGTGCCCCCTTGTGCATCTGGCTAACATGTGTCCTGGGGAATCGAGCCTCGAACCGGGGTCCCTAGGCTTGACAGGCAAGCACTTAACCGCTAAGTCATCTCTCCAGCCCTCTCCGTCTTACTGATTGAGACAAAGTATCTCGCTAAACTCAGTGCTTCACGACGTGGCCAGTGTAACCAGCCCTAGGATTATAGGTGCATGCCTCCATGCCCAGCATTTTACATGGGCACGGGGATCAGCACTCTGGTCCTCACACTTGCATGATAAACACTTCACTGATGAGCCATCTTCTCAGTCCCCACAGCATACTTTTAATTTTGAGTGTGTGTATGCTTATGCTTGCACACGTATAGTGTGTGTGAAGGCCAGAGGTGTACACTCCTGGGTGTTGTTCTTTGGGTGTAGTACACTTTTGTGTGTATGTGTGACGGGGACTCTCACTGTCTTGGATCTAGCAAAGTAGGCTAGAATGGTTGGCCAGCAAGCTCCAGGTATCCATCTCTCCAGTGCTGGGATTATAGGCATGTGTCACCATGCCAGGCTTATTCTACTTGGGTTCTGGAGATCAAATTCAGTTAGTCATGTGTGTGCAAGGCAAGCACTTTACCAAATGAGTTGTCTGCCCAGCCTCGTCATGTGTTTTTGGTAAACTTTCGTTCTCAGATTTTTAAAACATCATTTTTCATTTTCACGTTTGGTGGGGCCTGAGGCTCACCACTGTCTCCTTTAAATATCTGCCTTTGGGAGAATGGTGCTGTAGCTCAGTTAGTAGAGTGTCTGCTCAGCCTATGGGAAGCCCTGTGCTCAGTCTCAGTATCTCATAAACCAGGCACAGCGGTACATGTCTATAATCCCAGCACTTGGGAGGTACAGGCAAGAGGATCAGGAGTTAAAAGTCGTCCGTGTTGTAGCAGTTACTTGTTGCCGTGACAAAATACCCAGTCAAAAGCAGCTTATGGAAGGCAAGTGTATCTATCAGCTTACCGTTTCTGGGGGAGGTTTCCATTATGGCTGGGAAAGCACGGCAGGAACAGGCAGCTACCGTTCGTTACATCTTTGCACCAGCAGGGAGGAAACAGCGAGAGCAAGCTGCGCGCAGCAAACAGGGCTGGGCTCTAAGCATCCTAAGGCCAGTCCCCAGGGACACACTGCCTCCAGCTGGGCTCCACTTCCCAAAGGCTCCACAAGTTTCCCAAACAGTGCCATCCACTGGGGAGAAAGCATCCAAACACGTGAGGCTATGAGGGTCACTTTACATTCAAACCACCATCATTAACTGTATCATAAGTTCAAGGCTATGTTGGGATACATGAGATCCTGTCTCAAAATAAAAACAGAAAAATAACCTCTAATTCTATGAATGGAAGCATAGTATAATCTCAGGGCAGATATCAGGAAAACTATCTTTTTTTTTTTTTTTAAAGATGCTTGTGTCCTATGGAAAAGCCCACTTTATTTTTTTAAAATTTTTTTGTTTATTTTTTATTTATTTGAGAACAATAGACAGAGGCAAATACAAAAGTGGCAGATAGAGAGAGAGAGAGAGAGAGAGAGAGAGAATGGGCATGCCAGGGCCTCCAGCCACTGCAGATGAACTCCAGATGTGTGCGCCCCCTTGTGCATCTGGCTAACGTGGGTCCTGGGGAATCGAGCCTCAAACCGGGGTCCTTAGGCTTCACAGGCAAGCGCTTAACCACTAAGCCATCTCTCCAGCCCGAGGAAAACAGTATCTTTTTTAGCATAGGGAGATGAATGGGATCTATCCCAGTGGAGCATTTGCCCACTGCTAGCAGTTCTTCTCAATGAATTTACAGATACAAACAGTATGTGTTCCTTTGATTACAGGCTCCTCAAATTTGTATTTTGGTAGACTTTTGTCAGAGCAATAAGGTGGAAAATGCACTGGGCTCCCCTCCCATCCTAATTAATGGAAAGATGGTGAGCCACAGGCAGTTCTATGTGTGTGGAGGGCTGGGGCCAAAGGGGCTAGTGTCTACAATGAGCTCTTTCAATGAGTTCTTTCCTGCTGCACAGACAGATAGTTCCCCAATTTCTTAGTCAGCCTTTCTAATTATACCTTTGAGCTATATAGAGACAGCCTATGTAGCTTGGGGCCAAGTTTCACAGTTGGTCAAAAAAAAAAAAATCTTCTCCAGAGCTAGCTCACTACCTGGGGGGCCTGCCACACAGACACCCACATGTTGGAGAAGAGCTCACAAGCTCATTTTACAAAATATTCTATTTTTTTATTTGTATGTGTGTGTGTGTGAGAGAGACAGAATGGGCATGCCAGGGACCCTAGCCAGTGCATACGAATTCCGGATGCATGCACCACCTTGTGCATCAGGCTTACATGGGTACTGGGGAATTGAACCTGGGTCCTTAGGCTTCACAGGCCTGTGCTTTAACAGATAAGCCATCTCTGCAGCCCTCACATGCTTGTTTTCACCCAACCTTTCTTTCTCCGTGTGTACATGTGTGTGCGGTAGACATATGGAGCTTCATGTTTGTTTATGGGAATGTGCAGGCGTGTGTGTGTGTGTGTGTGTGTGTGTGTGTGTGTGCACATGTGGAGACCAGAAGTCAGCCTTGGCGTCTCTCTCTCTCTCTATTCTCTCCACCTTATTTATTGAGACAAGGTCTCACACCAACCCAGAGCTCTGATTCAGCTGTTCTATCTTATCTAGCCAGAGAGCCCTAAGATTCTGCCTTTGCCTCCTGAGCACTAAGATGACAGCGCACACCACATCACTTATGGCTTTACGGGGCCTGGGGATACAGACTCGAGTCCTTACACTTGGGCAGCAAGCACTTTACTGATTCAGCCATTTCCCAGCCCTCTTTAGTCTACTTTGCTGGGAGCAATACCCGTTCTCTTTTCCTCGGAGAAGTAAGCAGTGGTGGAGGTGAGCACTGAAAGGGCAATTGGAGATGATTGGATTCAGCCCACTTTTTACATGAGGAAAGAAGGGGTAGAGAGAGGAGGCGTTTGATGCAGAATGGCTCTTGACCTGTGGGCTGGTGAAGAGCGCTGCCTTCCCTCTTCTCAGCCTACAGCCTGGGAGGATGTTCTCCCAGGGGAGCTGTTGCCGTCTTGATTTCATATCATTAGTTATAAACCATATGTCACACTTTGGTAATCATGAATGACTTTCTTGGTTGGTTGGTTGGTTGGTTGAAGACTTTCTCAGGGTTAAGACTGATCTTCCCAGTGGAGTTGATATTATGGGCTGGATAACTCTTCCTGGTGGTGGTGGGTGGTGGGGGAAGAGCTCTCTTGAGCATTGTGAAATACTTGTCAGTATACCTGGCCTTGGCCCACTCTGTGACAATAGCCCAGTCTTTCTCTCATCCAACTTTGACAGAAATAAGCCCAGAAATTGCTCATTGTCCCTTGAGGACAACATTTCCACAACTGAGAACCTCTGTAGGCTAACAGTAAATCAGGGGATTGCGTACCTACCAGCCTGAAGCAGATGTCTTTAATCAACCTCACAAAGCTTGAGTTTAAGAGGCCAGTGCAAGACAGTAAGGATTGGCAAGCTACATTTCTAAATGGAGGGAATAATGCTAGTCTGTGACGGAGTGTGTGGCAACCCCAGCACTGGGGACTTTCCCTGCTGCCTGGCGACAGGAATCCCCTGTCCCTTCCTCTGCAGGACTCCCCCCTCAAGGCCTGCCTTTGCCGCTGACTCACTTCATTTCTCTGTCTTTTGTTCTCTTCCATCTTCTCTCCATGCTGCCTCTGACAAAGACTAGAACTGGTGACATCTTCTAGCAAAAGCCTCACCTGTTCATCTGCTCTGGACAGTGTGTCCCGGTGGTTTCACTTCATTGCTTTTTGCTTAGAGCACTTCCTGGCTGTTTATGGCCCATGCAGGGAAAGGTGGTTTCTTCTTCTCTTGGCCCAGGCACCCAGTTTGGCACTCTGGTGAGAAGCTGTGTCATGTAAGGTTGGCTGGTTCTCTCCTACTCTTATTCCATCGCCTTCGGCTAATTCTAAATCGGGTTATATAAGCTTTTGAAGGGTTGGCCTGGGATGCCAACTACTATTTGTGACACTAGTGTAGGATGAGTCCACATCTCAAATAGTAGGCTTAAAAGTGAACTTTGCGGACATGCTTCCTTTTAATTAGGAACCATTATGGGATGTGGAAGAACAGGTGTGATAGTCTGTCTGCACCTGTTACATGAGAGGCCTCCTCTGAAACCCCCCGGGAGACACCCTGAATAGCTAGCTCAGATTCACCACTTGAGCTGGAGAGCACCTTCCCACGCTAAGTCCCTGGCTCGGAGATGAGACAAGTTGGGCTAGCTCTGATCTGCTCCTCTGAAGCAGAAAACCTAAGCGTGTGATTGTTCCCTTGGATTCCACGTGGACACACTTTTGTGTATAATCTCTACCAAATGTACACAGATGAAGAGAGGGATATCTAAACCTGTGGACACCAAGCAAAGGGGAGGGGGTCAATAAGAAAATAACTGGACTCAGCTTTTAGGTTTTAGAAAGAAAGCAGATAACAGATAGATGTTATGAAAGTGTACTTGAACTAGGAAAAGTTTCGATTAATTAAAAGACAAGCACACAAGAAATTTCCTGATACGTTGGATGGCAAAGGTCTCTATCCAGTTTGTCAGAGGAAGGAATTTTTGTCCCTTTAGAGTAGGAAAGACAGCGGGGACATTCCTGCTACTTCTAGATGGGAGAGGGCCTGCCAGTTGTGATTTTTCTTTCCCTTCACCCCTAACGTTGTCAAATTGTGTTAATGGACACCTTAGACTGGGTGATAACCTACCAAAGCTGGAACAGGAGCATGGTGAGTCAGTCATTTTCTTTGGGAAGATTCTGGAACATATGTCTGAGGATTTTGAAGTTGGGATCAGGGAACCCTGAGGCAGCCTGTTAGTTGTGGAAATGAGGCATTATCATGGTAGATTTACCTCTTTGTATGACTCAGGCTATTAAAGGGGGCTGGGGAGATGGTTCAGTGGTTAAAGGCACTTGTTCGCAGATCATCAAAGTAATGATATTTAGCTTACAGACTTTAAAGAGAATACAACTAGCAGAGTGTTGCCTCTCCCAAACACTCTTATATAATTTTGTGGTCACCTTGCCTTTTGTTATGGGATCTGCACATTAATATCGGTTTTTAGTGTCTGCCCTTCAATAATTCTGAGTTGTATGAGCACGAGATCTATGGTTTATGGCCGCGCACATTTGCTTGCTGAATGAATAATTGGCACAAATGAGAGGAAAACATAAAAGAGTTTATTATGACTATTTTTAAAGAAAAGCAAAATGCTATTTTTATTGGAAAAAATTAAACAAAAGACACTTTCCAACAATGAAGTTAAAATGAAAAGAATAGCATATATTGAAATATTGTTTCTCAATTGGAAATTTGTGCCTTTTATTTAAGAACAGGAGAAATAGATTGTCTTTTCTAGAGATAGGAAGCATGGTGTGCCCTCTAAACCCATCAATCTTAGTCCAACTTTAGAGGCACAAACACTTTTCAGTGCCAATGTAGATGAGCTGGGTAAAAGACTGTTCTTCAACTGTATATGAAAGATTTTGATTTTATTGCTTAATATAGAGCAAGGACCTCCATTCTGAACTGGAAAGCATTCTGTCATCAAGTAGGATCTGATGACCTGCATGCACGTTTCCTGTGCTTGGGTTAGTCACACCAGCTCAGACAGTGAGTGACCAGGAATGGGCCAGTGTGTTAGAAACTGTTTTGGTTTGAATCTGCTGTTCATTTACCACACCAGAATTATATGACCTGTACTGAAAACAGGGTGCATATAACTGCAGGGCTTTTGGCTTTCTGCAATCCAAGAATCTCTTAAGTTCCCACTATGTGTATATGTTCAAGAATGTGGTTGAGCGTTAGACTCAGGGGAATAGCAGACTATCTTTAGCATCTACTGTAAGGCCATGGGCAGGTTCCTTCAACTTTTGAGGCACTGAGTCCTCTGCAGGGGGTGGGGATAATTGCACCTGTTTCATAAAAGATTAAGTGAACAGCACCCATAAATCACTTAACACGGCGCATGAGCACATGGACGCAGCACAGTGCATGCTGGTTATTTTTATTTCTCTATGATGATGCTGCAGACTCCATGATGACTTCTAGATGTTTTGGTTGCTTACCTCAAATTGTAAACTTCCTCTTTATGATGAGAGCAACCTAAGCAGAATCTAGGCTGTTATGATGATTAATCTGCCACACATGATAAAGAAATTGTCTAACACCCAGGATGTACAGGTAGACCTTACTCTTGGCTGGAGCCAAATCCTATTTCTTGGCCTGATTTGATTCATGTCTGCTGAAGTCGCTACTTCTGTTGATATAGTTTTTATCAAATTATTTCTTTCTGTCATCTCTTAAGACATAAAGACAGAATGCTTGGAAAATAACTTGTAAAAGTAATATGAAATTTGGGTTGGAGAGATGGCTCAGTGGATACAGGAACTTGCTTTGCAAAACCTGAAGGCTCACGCTCTATTCCCTCTATACCCATGTAAAGCCGGATGCACAAAATGGTGCATACATCTGGAATTCCTTGGCAGTGACAAGAGGCCCTGGCATGCCCCCCCCCCGCTTCCAAATAAATAAATTATAAAAAAGAAATATGAAAGTGCTTCTGTTAGAAACCAACCTCATAAGTCATTTTGTAAGTTCTAAAGAAACACCTTTTTCCCTGATTTTTTTCATCCTTTGAGTAAAAGTAGGTTTTCGATGCAAAATAAACCATCGTATAATAACACTAGCATTGTTTAGTTGGAGGGGTTTCTTGCTGGCTTTTCAATGTCATGGTTTCCGTGGTATGTGGTAATTTTCAGGGTGAGAATCTTGAGGGCTCGGGTGGGACACGACTCCAGCCCTAGCAGGGTACTGTGAGCTCTGGGTGTGTCTTTCGAAACGCTCTTGGTGCCTCCTCTGGTAAATTGAATTACTAGGCTTAAAAATGCCCTCTTGGCCTGGAGAGATGGCTTAGTGGTTAAGGTACTTGCCTACAAACCCTAAGGCCCCAGGTTCAGTTCCCCAGTTACCCACGTAAGCCAGATGCACAAGGTGACACATGAGCCTGGAGTTTGTTTGCAGTGGCTGAAGGCTCTGATGTGCCCATTCTCTCTCTCTCTCTCTCTCAAATAAGTAAAATAAAATGTGTTTTTTGAATTCCTTCCTCCGTAGGTGGCAGAATAACGGATTTAAACTTTCCTGACGTGGCTGGGTGGCCCCTTGTCCAGGGGTCATTGCGATGGTTGCACTGCTTTTAAACCTGTGTTCAGAGTCGGGTCTTCAGTTTTGTTCAGCTTGAAAACTGGCGAGAATTCTCTTCTGCCTCGCAGTGGCTTTTTGCGTATGCATTTCCCCGTTTTGTGTGATTTCTTACTGATTCCTTACATGGCAGAACCGACGGCTTCCTTTGATTAAAGGCTTCCCCGCGTCCATAAATCACTATTAGTGGTTAGCTAATTGTTGAGAATTTGAAGTTTTACTTTAACACAATCAAGTCATAATTATTTCTCCACTGCGGCCAAATTTAATCCTGCTAGGGCATTTCCCTCCCCGCTTTCATTAGGTCTCTCTTTATTAAAGGCCTCTCAACTTGGAAAACTGAAAAAAGAAAAGTTCAAATCTCTTTTCATTTTGAAAGCAAGCAAACAAACGATAATACCAGTAACCCCCAAGGCTTTCCCAGGCTCTATACCCTTGACTTGACTGCTCCCTGGTGCTGACCACCAACTTGAGTAATAGATGAGTAGCCTGCTATAAATGCAGTAGTTTGAGGTCTTTGATTTATTGGAGCTTTTGTGGGTTTGACCTGACTCATCACTTAACTGGGGTTCAGTGACTATGACCTTGCTACACCCTTCTTAACCCCCGTGCACACTCGTCCACTGGCTTTCCCCAAACATTGTCCCTTGGACCTCTGACTACCTGCCACTTCTGGAGTGTCTTCCAGGAGCCCATTGTTTTGAGTATCGCTCTGTATGCTCAGGGTGCTGTATCTTCCCACGTGGGTTTCAGGGCAGCTACTTGCATGATCAGACAGTCTCTGACACCAGCTCCCGCCCTTCCTCTCATGGAGCCTATTGTCACATGATATATTACACTTTTCAACTTTTCTCCAAATAGCAGGGTTTTTTTTAAAACTTTTTTATTTACAACTTCCATAATTATAGACAATAAGCCATGATAATTCCCTCTCTTCTCTCACTTCCCCCTTCGCAAATCCACCTTCCATCGTACTCTCCCCTCCTCCCACAACCAGTCTCTTTTATTTTGATGTCATCATCTTTTCCTCCTATTATAAAGGGCTTGTGTAGGTAGTGCCAGGCCCTGCGAGATTATGCCAGAAACCACACTCACGTACTTCCTAATGTCCCAGGGCTGGGGTGTGATAGGCTGACAGATGACAAAAGTAGCCAGTTACAGAAAGTGACATAGGAAACAAAAATGTTATTTCAGCAAACAGAAGTTTGTGAAGTATTTAGATATTAAAAAAAAAAAAGGATACTTTGTGGTTGGGGAGATAGCTTAGCAGTCAGAATGCTTGCCGTGCAATGTGCAAGCATGCAGACCTGATTTTACTTCTAGCACTCAGGGAAATAAAAAATGAGGTCTGGCCTCTCAGGCCTGTAACCCCAGTGCTAAGGGGTGGTAGAGGCAGCAGAATCACTGGGAATCAACTGCAGCTCTAGGTTCAGTGAGAGACTGTCTATAAAGCAAACAAGGCAGAAGAGCAATAGAGGAGCATGCTCAGTTTTTCTCCTCTAGCCTCTGCATGCATGTACGTGGGGTACATATATGTGCATATATCACACACTTGTGCATATACCCCCCCCCCCCACCAAAAGTGGTATTTCTTGTTTTGGTTTAATGAAACAATCAAAAGTCCCTCATGCCTTATTGACTAGAGGTAGCCTGTAAGATTTTTGGAAGGGAAAAGAATTCTTTGTTCCTTCATAGACCTGGACCTGGCCAGTACTTTCACTGGTTTGAAAGAAGACCCATTCTTGGAATGGCCACATCAAATGCACTTGTTAGACTGACTGGCCTGGCAAAGGCAGCAGTGAACAATGACTGTCACAAGACTCTGCTTCAACATGAGGTGGAAAGAGAGGACTGAGTCCTGAAAGTTATCCTCTGACCTCCACATGTGAACTGGCACCCCCCCCAAAAAAATTTTTTTTTGAAAGAAAAAAATCCACAAGAGCATTGGATAAAGAAAGCCGAGTCTAACTATTTCCTATGTACACTTGCTCCCTAGCTATCTTACCATCTCACGTGGTTAGGATAAGGGGAAGATATGTCTGCTACCATTTATGTAGGGAAAAGTAGTAAAAACTCAGAATTTCATTTGTGGAGAAGATTCCTGCCAAACACAGATAACTCTGTGTGAACTGATCATGCCCGCTACGGGTAGTTTCTAAATCTGCTACTCATAAAGTTCTGAGTTTATTTATTTATTTGCAAGGAGAGAGAGCGAGCGAGCGAGCGAGCTGGAGAGATGGCTTAACCAATGAGCCATCTCTCCTGTCTTCTATTACTATTAAGTTAATCTTTTTGTGCCACGGGCTTCATCACAGTGTACTGAATTAACATCAGGAAAGGGTTGCTTTGGGAATCCTTATATTGTTAGGATTGACTTCTGACCGCGTGGGACAGGTATCTAGTTGCCGTGCATTAATCCATGTTGACTTTCAAAATAAGCCTTAGTGGAGAAGACCTGGCTGTGTTTAGGATCTGACTCTCGGCTCGGTGTTGCTGAGCGATTGCGGCTACCTTATGTACCCGTGTCTCCCTTTTCACATTCATAAAAATAAGAAACATGTTTCCTGAGGTCATCTCACACTGAGCAAACATTTTTAAATACATGAATTAAAATTCCATTTGGCTTTTCGGATACTCCCAGACCTCACATAGTCTTGAGCTTGGAAATGTCTCGGAGTCTGATACTGGCTTGGTAGTCTTTTATGAAGAGCCACAAACAAAACATCCTGTTTTCATAATATTCCGCACAAATCCCAGGGGAGTTATTACAGAAATAACTAAGGCTCTTCCTCTATCAGTTAGCAGTTTTAAAATTTCCTTTATTTAATGTTTTTCTTCAGAGTCATTTTCAGATGTGTGACTGAAACAAAATCGATTGGCATCCTTGGGCACTGGAGTCCCTGCTAAGTGCTAATTGCCCCTGTTTTTTTTTTTTTTTCTTTTTAACTGAAGAGCAACTGTCAATGTAGCAGTGACCATTTAATATTGCAAATATCTGTAAAACTGGCTCCCCCCACCTCTTCTTCCTTACATTTCATGGTTTCATCTTCTGGAGACCTACCAGGATAAGTTTAAACGTTCACTTATGTGCAAAGAAGTGAAAATTGAATCAAAATGATATCTTTAAAGGGTTATGCTGTGGCGTTAGGACTGGTGAAAGAGCCAGCCGTGGTGATTCAGGAGCTGAGAATAGCTCTACATTTTATGCAATCAAGTACAACTCTGTACCTTGGCACTCCCCACACGGGATTAGCAAGGAGCTGGAAGTGACCCCACCTCCAGCATGCCATTACAGATGACACGCTGAGCTGTGACAAGCTGCTGGCTTCATGCAAGCTCGGGCACTGAAGTGCACCCCTCATGTACAGAATGGATCCGAGCTGAATGACCTCAACTCACATTCATTTCCTGTGGAAGGAAAGCCAAGTCCCTCTCTGCTCTAATGAGCGTCCATGTGGCGTGGCTTCTCATAATAGACCCAGCCACTTCAGGAGTGTAGGTGTCCTATGCCCCCGATAAGGGCAGCTTGCTTTATCCGTCACATAAGATCATAGACGGGAGAGCTTTTTGCTTTTGTTGCTTCGTACAATTTTAATTTTTTTAAAGTATATTTATTATTTATTTATTTGAGAGATAGAGAGAGAGAGGAGGAGGCAGATAGAAAGAATGGGCGCACCAGGGCTTCCAGCTATGGTAAATGAACTCTAGATGCATGTGCCATCTTGTGCATCTGGCTTGCATTAAGTGGGCACTGGGGAATCGAACCTGGGTGCCTAGGCTTCACAGGCATTTGCCTTAACCACTGAGCCATCTCTCCAGCCCTCCCACAGTTTCTCTTCTTTTCTGTCCTGAGCTTTTTTGTTCTGTGTGTTTTATGCAAAAAAAAAAAAAAAAAAAAGCTGTGGGATGATCAGTCTAAGATGATTCCCCAGCGAACACTGTTCTCTAGAACAAGTGGCTAAACCTGGTAGAAACTGCTTACTCCAAGAGCCGAGTCGTGTCTGTGACTGAGATCTTGAGCCTTATCTGAAATCCTCGTTACCTAAAATGGGAATATTTGCCTGTGTCCAGTCGAATCAATAAAGCTGTCAGGTTATAATTAGCATTTGATGGGACTCTAATTAAACAGAATTGATGGGAAGTATCTGGGAGGGTGCTAGCAATGCTTGCATTTAAATGTTTGTAATTACTCCTTCCACTGAAGGGCCTCTTGCTATAGAAGGGGGAGATGCAGCATCTCTCTTAGTTCTGTTGTTTTGGACATTGTCTGAGGGCTTGGCTAGGAAGGACCAGAGTGCCTTAGACTTGTAGTGTGTTGTCTCTTACAGACAGAAAGTTGGAAAATGGATATTCTTTTTTCTGCCTTTCCCCTACCCGCTGTATTTTTTTTTTTTTTCCTTCAAAGGAAATTAAATCACAGCTCTGAGATGAGAGGGTAAAATCTCTGAGAAAACCTCCCGTGTGTGTGTGGAATTTACAGACTCTGACACGTCCCAGTTTGCTATTGTCCTGAGGCCAGGCGCTCGCCTGCAGCTTTGAGCGTCTTTGGCCACGGGCCAGCCTCCCAGGGCCTCTGGCTTTGATGTGTGGTGCAGGCTGTCCTCTGGCCAGGCTGTTGTTGCTTGCAGCCCTGGGCTGCGCTTCCACTGGGTGCCAGGAGGGATGTTCCTGTCTGCGATAGACATTTCCACCTCCCCAGTCTTACAGCAGAGGGAGCCTGCCTTTGTGTCAGCCACAAGCGACTGTCCCCAGATGCTCCTCTTAGCTGTGTTTTCTTTGGGTGTCTGTGGAAGACGGGTTTGTATTCTGCTTGTCACTGAGGGGGGCCTCCTCTGCCTGGGGGAACACCACAGCTCTGGCAGGTCAGCTGTCAGTCTGAAGGGCTTCCCAGGCCCAGCTCAGGCGAACCAACCCGGCAAGTTGAACAGCTTCCTCTGGGGACATTGCATCTACATTCATCTGGTCTAGGCCTGGCAGTCAGTTCATCAGGACATCAGTGCTGGCTGGGGAAATCTTCCTCAATAGAGCCTTGTTTGTACCAAGACTCCAAGCTTATACTTAGAAAATTGCTGTTGCAAATACGCTTCTGTGACTTCTGCTGACTCCCTTTGGCCATTCTAAGAGCACGTGGGCACATGAGCACAGATGATTATAGTAGTGGATTCAAGGGAGTTAACAGCCCTATGCCTATAACTAGCTAAAATGACACTGGCCCTTGGTGTATCTTTGAGAGAATTGTTTTCATCTCTTGATTGGGCTTTTAACTCAGGAGTTAGGATGCTGGACGATCACGGCCACACAAAACTTCCCCTAAGGTAGTGGCCTCCAGGTTCTTGTGAATTCAGTGAATGAAATCTGTGAGTCACAGAAGGCAAGGTTTAGAAAGATTTCATCACAGAGCTTAAGAGAAGGAAGAAGGCAGAGCTCCTTTATGGCGGGAGGGGTTTTCAGATATGGGATGATGTTAAAGAAAGTAAGGCAGAAAATTGGGAGGGGTCCCAAGCAGATAATTTGCATGGTGATTCAGACTGGAGTTTCTTTTCTTTTCTTCTTCTTCTTCTTTTTTTTTAAATTATCATTACTATTTTGAGGCAAGCCCAGCAGACTGGCCCTTTTTATGAGGGGGAGGGAGGGAGGGAGAGAATTGATGTGCCAGGGCCTCCAGCCACTGTAATCAAACGCCATAGGAGTGCACCACCTTGTGCGCATGTGTGAACTTGCATTCTAGCCTTCAGCAGGGTGGAAGCTTCTGAAAGACTCCTTTAGGGAAAAAGATATCAGAAAAGAGCACATTTCTCCCTTACAGGCCCAAAGGCATTTTTCTCTTTTAGCTAAGAGAGAAACAAACAAACAAACAAACAAACAAACCAACCTTACTTTTGGAGCCCTGTTCCCCTAACCTGCTTAGCCAGTTTCTCTGTCATGATACAGGTGTCTTTGAGTGTGTAAACTTCGAGATTTTGAAATAGCAGAATCTTATCATCAGTGTTCCCCTATGTTCTGACCCTCACATGCACAGGACACACATATCTGTACATACCTGTGAACACACCATACACATAAGCCATAATGCACATGCACACAGTTTCAAGGCTGATTTTTCATGGTGATATAAACCTTTGGGATCGTCCGTTATTTTCTGTTGGGCCCGCTGTGCAATATATCCAGTATAATGTGGTCTGGCAGGAAAAGCGTTCAAAGGAGGTTAAAAAAATTAAGGTATAATCCATTAATAATTTCATCCTGTTCTAGATGTGTTTTCTTCCTTATTGTCAGCCAGTGTGGGAGGAAAGGGAAGAATAATGCTGTAGCTGAGGGTGTTGTGTGGGTATGTGCCTCCAAAAGTACTTTATAGAAGGAAAGTGCTTATTTTTGTGATAAAAGTAATATTCAAACACTCTGAGGAGCAGAAGATTATTAATTTTGTTGCAGTAAGAAGTTTTGGTTCTAATGCTTTTAAAATTGTTAATCATTAAAGGCAAATGTTAATCAAAGGCATACATATGCATAAATATGTATACAAAATGGTAATTTTGTACTCCTAGTTTTAAGCCTAAAATGTCATTCCTAACACTATTACTGCTGCCAATAGAGAAAATTTGCATAGGACTAAGGCCAGCCTACCCATTCTTCACCATTTGGGGATAGCTTTCCAGTTCCCAACAGTTTTAAACAGACCTGGAGTTTCCCTTCCCCTGGGTAAGAGTGAATTCCGGAAAGAATCTCCCAGGGTAATCTCTGTCACTTCAAAGCTGTGTGCTGTGGCTCTCTCATTGGAATCTAGGCTCCATCTTCTCCTTCTTCCTTTTGGTTTTTCCGAGGTGGGGTCTCGCTGTAGCTCAGGCTGACCTGGAATTCACTATGTGGTCTCAGGGTAGCCTGGAATTCACGGCAATCCTCCTACCTCTGCCTCCCCAGTGCTGGAATTAAAGGTGGTTAGGCTGCACCTCCTAACCTCTCTGCTGGGGTCCTGGTCCTTCTCCATCCCCACCAATGAATATCACATCTCAGCCTAGGACCCGCACACTCCTAGCTCCTGTGATGCCACTGGTAGCTACTCTTGCCCAACTGAACTGTTCCTGTGTGCAGCTCTTGGTATTCTTAGAATCCTTACCACACATTTTAGCATTTAGCACTTACTTTGGGAATAAAAAGAAAAAAAAAACACACACACTTTTGTTTGTATGCATGTGAGCTGGAGGCTCATGTCATGGCTTTTATTATTTCCTGCAACAGCTAGCATAGTGTTGTCACTCAGCATACATCCGTAATTGGCTGTCTATTATTCGTCTTGCCTCTTAAAAGTGTGACCCTCACACCAGTACATCACCATCTGTATTCTCCTGGGCTCGTCTCAGACCCACAGAATCAGAATCTTCATGCTTACGAGTTCCCATGGTGACTCATGTATCTGTTAAAGTTTTAAGAAGCACTGCTGAGACCCCAGAAGTATTTAGCTATCTTTGATTTTTTTTTTTTTTGTGACTGTTCTATTGTGATTGCAGTTTGGGGAGGCATATGGCTCTAGCAGAGAACTGCTTGCCCTTAACCATAACAGGGAGATGTCAGTTTAGTCGTTACCTAGACCTGATCACATTTAGATGTGTCTGGGGGCTCTGCATACAGTCATCTGGACTGTATTTGTATTTTAGCTCAAGACAACCATTAGATACAAATCACAGATATCGCTTTAAATAGCTTCTTTTAGACATTTCATATCAAGGAGCAGAAAGGAGGGTTTGCTTTTTCCTAGCTACATTTTCTCTTTTTTTTTCTTGTCTTTTTTTCTTTTCCTTCTTCTCTTCCTCCCCCCATTCCCTCCTCCTCTTCTTCGTCCTCCCCCCTCTCCCTCCATCTGTTCTTCCTCCTCCTCCTCCCCCTCTCCCTCCTACTCTTCTTCCTCCTCAACCCTTCCTCCTTCTCTTCTTCCTCCTCCTCCCCCTCTCCCTCCTTTTCTTCTTCCTCTTCACCCTCTCCCTCCTTCTCTTCTTTCTCTCCCCCTCTTCTTCTTTCTGCTACACTTGAAGTGCTAACACCCCCTCAGCATGATGCTTTGAACTCTGGGAAAGGAAACTTTGTGGACATCTTGCTGTCTTTCAGGAAATGGTTTAGATAAAATACTTGCCACATTTTTCCTTTTCTTTCTTTGGGAAAACGGAGAAGCAGAGCACCTGCTCTTTGGCTCAACTTGACATACTGGTGGCTTCTAAAGTCTGGGCATGAAAATGGACTTTTCCTTTATGCCTGTCCTTACACAGGGCTCCTGTCTTTTTCCTCTTTGTATCCCTTGTTTTGACCTTCTCTTCCTGTTCATCACCGGGTCTAGATTTTCTCATGCACCACTTAGGTGATCTGAAGTATAAGCTTCCTTTAGAGTACCTAGGGCTATGACATCACAGATGGTAACACATTTTGTTAGCACGCACAAGCCAGTGTGGACTGATTCAGAAAATTTAAGTCTGAACTTTTATAATTTTTTTTTTTGTGTGTGTGTGTGAGATGGTTTTGTGTAGCTCAGGCTGGCTTAAACTTTCTATGTATCCAAGACAAGCTTTGATCTCTGGATCTTCCTTCCTCTACCTCCCAAGTGCTGGAATTAAAGGTGTATGACACCATGCCTATTTTAATTTTTTAAAATTTTATTTATTTATTTATGAGCGAAAGAGGGAGAGAGAGGAAGAAAGAAAGAAAGAAGGAAGGAAGGAAGGAAAGGAAGAGAGAGAGAGCGAGTGAGAGAGCGAGCGAGTGCCAGGACCTCTAGCCTCTGCGAATGAACTCCAGATGCATGTGCTACCATTTGCATTTGGCTAATGGTACTGGGGTATTGAACTTGCGTCCTTTCACAAGCAAGCTCCTTAACTGCTCAGCCATCCTTCTGGCCTGCCTATTTGAATTTTAAGTCACTTACATTTCTCTGTCATTGAATAAAAATCTAGTTAACAGGTAACAGAAACAGGAAACATTTGGGAGTGGGTAGAGAGGAAGGAAGAGAATCCTGGTTACTACGTCATCTGAGCCATTTTTTAAACAAACTCATTTATTGTATGGACAAGTACTGAGAAATAAAATGGTTTTCTGGTTCATTTTGCATTGTTGTTTTACACGTTGTTTCATTTCATTTTTATCAAGGAAACTGTTAAGAGGACATAAAACATTTTCGGTTTAGTCACTGTTTCCCACACATTGCTCAAGGGACTTTTGTTGGGCATGAAAGTTAAAGCGTCAGAAATGTACAGGGGACTTATAATACAGCCTGTTTTATGTGGACGCGTGTGTGTGCACATGTCCTGTGAGTGCAGGCACACACGTGCCACTGCACGTGTGGAGGTCAGAGGACAACTTTGGATGGTGGTCCTCGGCTTCCTCCTTGTTTCGGTGTGAGGCAGGGTCTCTGGTTATCCGCTGCTGCTTTTGCCAGGCTGCCTGGCGTGTAAGCTTTCGGGTGATTCTCCTTCCTCTGCTCCGCTTCTTGCTGTAGGCGTGCTGGGGTTACCACACCTGCTACAGGACTCAGCTCTTCTGTGGTTTCTGGGGATCTGAACTCAGCTTCTCACACTTCCAAGGCAAGCACTTTATCCATTGAGCTATCTTAACCTCAGCATGTTTTCTTCTAAACATTAGAACATAAAATATTTAAAACAAATATAAATATATATACATATATATAATACATATATGTTTTTCAGTAAAGTTTTAATCAGAATACAAATGCAATTTTTTTAGTATCATTGGTATGAAGGACAGATGATATAATGGTTTATGGCTATCACCTGGAATAAAGAAGTTGAGACTTTTGCAAGTATATATACATGTTTCTATAAAGGGTCAAAGGTGATCTTACTGTGGCCATGTTAAAACAGACCAGCCAACAGAACTGCGTGGCTCCTCTGTTATACCAGAGCAAGGCATTTAGCTAGAGGCAGACTTGCAAGCCCAGTATTTTTAGTACATCTGACTTATTCTATGCAAATATCTGAAACTGGCCAATCACTGACAAGCTTAACAAAATATCAGCTAATGATATATATCATGATATAATCATGATAGATGATGCCATTGATGGACATTCCTTCTATCTGATTGAAATGCAAAGTTCAGATGTACTTTAGATTTTTCTGATGTGACCACTGGTTAAAGAAAATGCCACTGGTTAAAGTTCCTCCTCCCCAGCATGAGTAGGCTGGCAATAGGAAGTCTATACCCTACCTATTTACCTAGTGTACAAATGTTAAGGTATTATATTACTCTGTAGTGTAGAACATTTCTGAAGCAATATTGTTTTATGGTCTATACACTCAAGGCTTGCCTGTTAACAGGTAACAGGTTTGTATTGTCTGTGCATATCACAAGTCCTGTAACTGAACCACCCACTTGGATGGAAGATATATATATATATACATATATATATATATATATATATATATATATATATATATTTCCTGATTTAAACTCTGATGTGAGTTGACTGTATCTCCATCTCTACCCTGAAAGTATAAAAAATTCCTGAAGTCTGAGATCACTGCACATTCAGAGACCCATAGTAATGTAGGAAAAGGTCATACTTGGTATGTAGGTGAAAAGTTTAAAAATTTTTTTTTATTTATTTGCAAGCAGAAAGAGACAGAGAGAAGAGAAACAGAGAAAGAGAGAATGGGTGCACCAGGGCCTCCAGCCACTGCAAATGAACTCCACATGCATGTGCCACCTTGTGCTTCTGGCTATACATGGGTTATGGGGAGTCAAATCCAGGTTATGCTTTGCAGGCAAGAGCCTTAACTACTGAGTGATCACTCCAGCCCCAAAAGTGTGTGTGTGTGTGTTTTTTAATTTTTACTTTTATTTATTTTTTGTTAAACAGATTGGTCTAATGACTGGCTATCCTCAGAAATTTAAATCTTCTTAGGAGGAAAGAATTACATAGTTTAAGGGAACAGTATTCTACCCCAGAAATGAGCAAGGATTGGGAAAAGGCCATATATTTAGACTTTTGTACAGTCCAGTTTCACATTGTACAATGAAAACATAGCTAGAGCAGCTGGGGAGAAGGCTCAGTGGATTAAGTGCTTGCTGTGCAAGTGTGAGAACCCGAGTTCAGATCCCCAGCACTCTTGTACGTGCCTGGTGGGCTTGGTGGCCTGCCTGTAACCCCGGTGTGCTCCAGAGGTGGAGAGAGGAGACCTCTGGGCAAGCTGGCAGCCTGGCTAGTTGAATGGGTGAGCTCTGGGTTCAAGCGAGAGCCCTTCCTCAGTGAATAGAATGATGAGCGGTTGAGGAAGAAAACTGATGTTAACCTCTGGTCTGCATACACATGCCCCTGCACTTGTGACCACATACATGCTAACATGCATACACCCATGCACATCACACACATGTACATATGCAAAAAGAAAAGCAAACAAGTTAATGAGAGGATTTTTAAGAATCTTCGAGTTTGTTTTCTATCATGAGAACACTGTCCTAGCTCACTTTAGGAAGTGACTAAAGGAAAAGGAGTTAAACAGTATACTAGCTTCTGTATATTTCAGTTCTTGCAAATATTCAGAAGAAAGGATGTTATAAACCTTAAGAGAGCCAGTCTTGAGAGGACCTTTGAAATATTTTCATAACACACCAGGAATGATCTAGAAATATCTTCACAATGCTGGATACTCAAGTGTGAAACACATATGTGTTGCAGATCATTGAGTGCTGGCTTCTATTTTTTGATGGAACTTAATTCACACACACACACACATGAGGGGGGATGAGAATGGATTGGGGGTATAGCTCAGTAGCACAGCCCTTGCCTTATAGGTGTGAGGCCTTGAGTTGAATCCCCACCACTGCAAAATAAATGGATAAATAAAATAACAACTATAGCAGATGACATTTGTCTTGTCATACTAATGGCAAGAACTAGGGAATAATAACTAGGACTGTTTATCCCCATTAATGAAGAAGTCTTTTGAGACCATACCCAAAGGCGCATCTAGCTAATTGCGCATGGGCAACAGTAATATTAGAATCTAGGCATCGTTTTTTTTTTTTTTTGGAAATTCAAACATCTTTCCCATGACTGCTATAGGTCTGTACTTAGTACATAACGTTATTGCTATTTATCTTTTCTTTTCTTCTTTTTTAAAACAAACAAACAAACAAATTCCTCTTAAGAAATTAGAAGTGGATCACCAATCTATTTCAAATGTTTATTTTCTACATAGTGACTAATTTCACTAATAGGAGTAGTTAGATTGAGAGTGGTTACCTTGGATAATTCCAAATTGCATTAAAAATCAGGTATTTATGGCTTTGGAATATGTGTTTAAACTTTTATTTGGATGTAGTTGCATTTGATTTTCTGAGACTTTGAAATATTGTTATTTTTTACGATGTTTAATCCATTCCAGGGAGACCTGATTCAGAATGAGCTTGAGGCTGTCTAAGTCCCATTTCCCTCTTCTGCTCAGCCCCCTGGTGTTTATATTAGTCTCTTTCAGGTTGAGATATTGCTTGCTTAGAACTTCTGAGGGAGCTGAGGTAGCACTTTTCTTTCTGGACTTCTGAAAATGTGGCAACATGAGGAGAATAAGCTGAGAATACTTACAAACCAAACTACTCACGGACCTTTCTGAGATTAAACACTTTCCTTGGAAAACAAGGGTGCATGTCAGAATGATGTGGGAAGACATGTTAGCAAATAAGACTAATCATTATTATGTTTAAATGATCTATCTAGGTGCTTGTTTATATCCCTTCTCAGAGACTGGGTGTAGATGAGAGTTAAGAGCTACAAATTTTCATTGCACCAGTCAATTACAAGAATCAATGTGGGGCTGGGGAGATGGCTCAGTGGATAAGGTATTTGCCTGCACTGCCTAACATCCAGAGTTTGATTCCCCAGTACCCACATAAAGTCAGATGCACAAAGTGGTGCATGCATCTGGAGTTTGTTTGCTGTGACCAGAGACCCTAACATTCCCATTCTGTCTCCCCCTGCTCCTTTGCAAATAAATAAGTAAAATATTTTATAAAAAAGAATCGATGAGGGTAATTCCAGGGCCATCATTTACATCTGGGCTCACCTGTAATTTCAATATCTTGATATCCTGTAGTCTCTTATTTCCATGTGTCCATCAGTACTGAAAATAAACTATCACTCTTATGTAATTGTTTCTATGCTTGGCCATTCAAATCTTACACCAAATTGTAAACTATAATTTAGTTACTGGGTACAGTGGTCAGTAGCATAGCAACTTCGGAAAGGATAGTAATGGTTTTGATTTGACTTCTGCATTATGAACATATAGATCATGCAAAGCAACCCTGTTTTAAATTCAGTGCTGTTTTGTTTGTGCTTTCCTCCTTAGGTGCAGTCTTTGAATTTTTTTAAAAGACAATGGTAATCAGACCTACCTGAAAAATTAAGTGAATTGATTTGGTTGCAACATTCTGTTACCCATTGTTTAAAGTTCAGCTGCCAGGTAAGTTAAGCCAAGTGTTTTCTGGGGTTCTATTTCAGTGATCGGAAAGTTATCTAAAGAACCATGTTACGTAAGCTTTGAGTGAAATTTTGACAGAAATGATTTGAGGTCCTCAAAACATGTGATAGATATTGGGGATATTCCTAAATGAAAACATTTGTAAGTCAGTACTAACAGTTTGGAAAATACCCGGATTTTACTGGAACATTGGAAAATGTCACCTGTGGTTTGAAGTCAGTTATTTGGCTTACTATTATATTTCATTTCATTTATTTATTTTTAAATGTTGCAGATTGAACCCAGAACACTATACATTAAGTACAAGCTCACTAATGAGCTACATTCTGAACCCTCTTTTATGGATTTTTAAAAAAACTAATAATTGTCTTGTAATCTTCAGGTGACGTAAGAATAGCAGATTTTACTTTGGGAGAGATTTTTTTTGTATGCAATTGCATCTTATTTGATGCAAATATAAGTTATAATGCATGTTTTGAGAGATTTAACAATTTCCTTTATTAAGACCATTTCTTTTTACAGAATTTTTGGTTTGTGGTAAGAACAGACATTTAAGCAAGGACTTGCTCCATTCACCCTCCTTGTTCGCTGGGTGGCTGTGGAAGCCCCTAGGTAGAGAACTCGGAACCAGGAGGAGTTTAAGCTGTTTACAGAGCATGGGAGCGCCAAGTCAAAATTCAGTGGGAACAGGACTTTGGCTACTCTTGAAATGTCAGTGTGGCGAAGCCTGCTCTGACAAACAGATTTTTGGCATCAGAAGTCTAAATGATAACTGATTTTAGGGCATGATAATTTTTTTAAAAAAACTTTGGCAAACTTATACTTTAATTAACCCTTTCTACACTAGCAGAAAAAATTATTTTTCTAATTTAGGTCACAAGATAAGAGTTTTCTGAAATTTTACATGTTTATCAAGATTATAAAATTGTGCAGCTTGCTACTTAAGTTCTTTCCAGACAAACTGGTGCTATTTTAAAACCTGATGCGTGAGAATGAATGAGAGGGAAGTGTCTAATAATTTAGAGAGCCAAATCAGCCAGTTGTGTTTGCTTTGAGGGTCGTAAGGTGCCATCAGTCAGGTGTTTTCTTAGTGATAATGTTGTATGATGTGTGCGGATCTGACAGCTGCCCTTAGCCACTGTGTTGGATCTTGATTTATTAGTATAGTTTTTCAGCATCCAGTGAGAGAAGAAAAAGGCATTCTGTAAACACCAGGGAATCTCTTTGTCCTATGTGTCAGGTTCAGGATTCAACATTCAACTGTGACCAGAAATTTTCATTGTTGTGCACACATGGCGCCATTTGGAAACATTTTAAATTAATTAAAGGGATATGAGGCAGTCAGATGAAAAACTGATCAGGAAGAGAGTGTTTTGAAAGTCTCACCAGATTGGGCTAGAGAGATGGCTTAGCGGTTAAGCGCTTGCCTGTGAAGCCTAAGGACTCTGGTTCGAGACTCCATTCCCCAGGACCCATATTATATTAGCCAGATGCACAAGGGGGGCGCATGCATCTGGAATTCGTTTGCAGTGGCTGGAAGCCCTGGTGCACCCATTCTCTCTCTCTCTCTCTATCTGCCTCTCTCTCTGTGTCACTCCCAAATAAATAAAAATGAAAAAAAAAATCTTCATAGAAAAACTCACCAGACCTCTTTAATATTTTGCATATCTGGTCTGTATATTACAAGATGAAAATTAATACTTTCGCCCATTAATATAAATGTCTCTGGCCACTACTTACTTTTCCAATTACTTATAAGTTTGGTTCTTACAATTATTCCAGAAGTGTTAATTTGACTAATTTAAAGGACCTGTCTGAGACTATTTTGTAAGTGGACACAGCCCTCTGTACTGTGAGTACCAGGGCTGTCTCTCAGTCAGCTCATTAGGTTACTGTACTTTGAAGTAATGATTATTTTTGAGTTAAATTAAGGTGCTCCTTAATTCTAACATGTGAAGATGAAACACCTGAGCTCAGTCACTGTTGCAGACCATGAGGAAGGTGTTATCCATGGTAATAGTTGAATGGCTATTGTTTAAAACTAATAGGAGTTCTATCTTGTCAACTACATACCTGTCAGTGCCTCAGCTATGAACATGGACTTGACTCATAGAGATGAGTGCTTTTTCTTTTCAGTTCAAATGAAGACATGGTTGGTAAGGAAGCACTTTCTTTGGAATTGGTAAACGTTTTTATGATGTACATGAACTATATAATTAGTGAGATCTCATTAACTTTGTTAGTGAACCTGGCCATGCTTATCAGCTTGAGATAATTTTTTTTAAATACTAAACTTTCTCCCATCCCAACTTAGTATTAAGTAGAAAATAGTTTACAAGGAAGGAGAATCTTCAACTATTAGAATTTTCTTCTAACATCTGCATTTACTAAGGATAGTAAATACAAATTGTTTAATTTTTATAATAATGCTACCTTTCACACCCTGCTTCTTTCATTTAGGTAACCAATGCTTTTGTCTGGTCTTGACATTATATATTCAACTGGAATCCTGGGTCCTTAACCACAGGATCTAATTTATATTCTCAGACACATATTTCCTTATGTCACTGAACATATTTATTTAGGAATTAGGTAACTGGTGCTTTTTTATAGAAGTGAGGTGAAAAGTTTTAACTTTCATTGGAAAAGTTCTTCAGTTCAGGGTCAGGGTTATATGTCTATAATCTTAAAGCAAGGATATTGGGTTTCAGAGTAGTAATTAACTTGTTGAGAATTATATAGTTACTAGTTAACTAATGTTTATAACCAGAAGTTATTAAAGTCTTAACCTTAAGTGAAGAAATCCAAGCCACTTATTCTATTTCCTATGGAAATGGTCATAGTTTGTGTTCTCCAGACCCACTATCATCTTTCATACCTTCTTTCTTTGCTTATATGATTTCATATGTTTTTCTTATTATTTATACTGATTAAGAAAAATAGAAGAAAACTGTAATTATATTCGGACACATTTTAGTAGGTCTAATAAATATTTGATAGTGCTATAAATTAAATCAGCACTGTTATTGTGCATTTACTGTAACTTCTCCTGTCATCACAAATAATTTAAAGGATACTTTGTAGCTTGTCAAGGTTGTGGACATCAAAATGTATCTTTTTGCACAGCAATGTTTTTATAGCTTCTCAGATACAAGCCAAGTTTTTTTTTTTTTCAAACTATTTGGGTCCTTTGTGTTTTAAGATAACCGAAGACATTATCTGTATTTGTGTTTGTTTGAGTATTTACAAACTGGCATGAATCCACAGACTGAACGTTCTTCATACGCCAATGCTTCACTTACATAGACTGCCCTTGGTTTCGCCATTATAGTTGGTGCATGTGGAGCCCATTAACTTAATGAACAACTAATGTTTCATTCTTCAGAAACAATTTCCTTGCATTCTTATGTATAGTTGGACTCTGCCTGCTTTGTTGGCTCATCCTTCAGTCAGTAACCAATAATTAAATGAGTAGTCAGGGAAAAAAAATGTTTTGCTTCATGACTATTCAAAACCATGATGGCAAGTTGACTTTTCCCCCCCATAGTATTCTCTTCTTTCTATACTGCATCTTGGCGCCTTCCCAAATCACACATTGCATAATGGCTGTATGGAGAATACACTAGTCTTTCCCTCTCCATGCAAAGCCTATATGGTGGAATTGAGTGGCCCCGTGCCTTGTTTTTATGATGACGTGTATTAAAACTCAGATAATGATTGACCATCTACAAATGTTATCTCATTTGAGGAAATAACCTATGATATGGCCATTATAGACTTGATTTTGTGTGTGAGGAGGTGGAGGTGGTGGGGTATTACAGTGAGTAACCAAAGTTACTCAAAGTCACAGCCCCTGTGAATCATAGAGCCAGAACTCAACCCTGACTCTCCCAACTTCAGATAATATGCCATAGTCACTGTGAGGTCACCAATCTGCTTGACTGATTGTATCCAAACCTCGAACTCTGTGGATGTGATGGCTTCTTTCTGTATGCGGTGAATCACAGAAGGAAATAGAAGGCATCTCGAAATTTGTGGGCAAGTCCGCTCTTAGGGATTCATGAGCCAGTCCAAATGAGTGCATGCAACACCATGACAGAACAAAGGGAGTCTTCCAGACCTTTGATAGTATAATTTATTTGATAATACTGCTAAATTTTACCCAGTCACTCCTCCTGACCTGAGAATCTTAGCATCTTCAAACAAATGCCTGCTGGTTCAAAATGGCCTCTACAATTCTGGTTCCCAAGGCAGTTACAGCTTTTACTAGACATTTTAAAATTGAATATTTGGCAAAATCTTTTACCTACACACCTTCATTGTATGTGTGAACTTGAGGTAGGGTCTCACTCTAGCTCAAGCTGACCTGGAATTCACTATGTAGTCTCAGACTGGCCTTGAACTCACAGAGATCCTCCTACCTCTGCCTTCTGAGTTCTGAGATTAAAGGCCATGTGCCACCACACTGGCTTCATGATGACTTTTTAATCTCTTGAATTCCCAAAAGATAAAGTAACTTGCTCAGTTGCTTGGTTAAGGCACTTTTCTATTGTCACAGTCTGATGAATTCTTTATTTTAGGGTTTTTATCTTCACGTCTTACCTCATATTCTTCTAGAATCTCCTCAACACCTCATACTTCTCTCATATTACTTCTTAGGCATACACTATATAATGAAGTGATTTATGTTAGATTTTTAATCTCATATGCCACATTGTAATCTGGTTGAGGGCCAAAAAAAGGTCTGTATTTTGCCTGTGTCTTTTTTAGCCTAAGGGAAGGAAAAGATTGAGCAAAATAATAGATATGTAATAATTATTGGTTGAATTTTATAAAAGTATTTGTTTATACACTTTTCTTTATGATTTAATTTGGGTCCTGAAAATTCATACCTGGGCGCAGATTTAATTACATTAATGAGATAAGCCAGCAAGCATGATACTTATTATTAAGTGTTATTATTTATAGTAACCATCAAGATAAATTCTATTTTTTTGGTGATTTCTGATTTTCAACAGATCTCCTTTAATGAAAGTAAAAGTACCCTTTAAAATATTTTATTTATTTATTTATTTATTTATTTATTTATTTATTTATTTATTTATGAGAGAGAAGGAAAGAGAGAGACAGAGAGAGAGAACCGGCACTTCAGGACCTCTAGCCATTGCAAACAAACTCCAGATGCATGTGCATCTTGTGCATCTCGCTTACGCGGGTTCTAGAGAATTGAACTTGGGGTCTTTTGGCTTTGTAGGCAAGCACCTTAACCACTAAGACATCTCTCCCCAAACACTCTTAAAAATAAAATAACAGCACCACCCTTCCCCACCAAATCATCCAAAGAAAAGAAAACCAGCTCCCTGTCTTCCCACAACCAGAATTTTATAGTCCTTATGTCTTGGCAACGACAGCAAAAAATAATTGTCCTGTGAAAAGATGTGGTGAGATGCAGTGACCTGTGGTCTGTGTGTGTGAACGTGGAGGATCCTGGGAAGCGCAGGCATACACAAATAAAGGGCTTCTCCAGTTACCCTGACTGCCCGACCGATGGGTGGATCTTTTATGGAATCCAGGGTGGGGAACCCCTGAGTGTGTTCTGAGCTGAAAGCAATGCCATCAGAGCACCCTTTAGTTGGATGGGCCAGGTGGGCTGTGGTAGATGGTGAGGGGTGGAGGCGAGGGTGGGTGAGTAGGCGCAGTCAGTAGTCCCTGTAGGCATGTTCTTACGTTAATTCACTGGAGCTAGCTGTGAAATGTCTCCTCCCAATTACATCACCAACGAAGGCACCACCTAGAACACCCTGGGTTCAAAGAATTCTCACGTAACTTCCTCAAGCTTTTCATTCCTGGGCCCTTACGGCAATGGTCAGCTCTATGTGCTTTCTATGAGAGTCTGTTGACACTGTCACGAGTCATTCTCTCTGGTTACTGTTAACTTTGTCCCTTGTGCCCAAGGGCACTGTGCCAGTCCTGTCCTTTGGCCACTGAGCTAACTCTCTAGCCCCAAGCACACTCCAGATTCATGGGTCACTTTGTGCACCTGGCTTTCTGTGAACACAGGGGGATGGAACCTGGATCACCAAGCTTTGCAAGTGCCTTTAACCACTGAGCCATCTTCCAATCCCAGTCTGGTCCTTTTCTGGGAATTTTCCAGTTGTACTTGGAGTACCCTATGATCCTTTGACTTGGTGAGGTGGAGATGAGACAGCTGTTAAGGACCTCATGAAGTGGCAGGCAGGCCACAAAGAGTGTGAGAGAAAGTGTGCAGGAAGCAATGGGATTTTGATTGGATATAAGTGTGTGTGTGTGTGTGTGTGTGTGTGTGCATGCTCGTGCAAACAGAGTTTGTGCTCTGGAGGTAGGATGCAGGAGGGCGCTCTTAACCACAGCTTAAGATTTTGAGCCATGGATCTTAAATATGACATTTCATAGAAAAAAAAGACAGTGAGAAAAGAAGCTGGTTTGGCTAGTAGTGTACTCAGTCTGATTGCATATCAGTTATAGTTGAGGTAAAACCAGACAATAAGCATTTTCTTAATTCTGCTTTGCTTTCTTCATGAGGCTTCACAGTTGGAAATAAGAATTCATTGGAAAACTTGAGTCTTCCTCTTGTGGCTGTTCTTTTAGTTCCTTAAATATTTCCCAAGAACCTGGGAAGGTTTAAGGTTCTTCTCATCCTTAATCCTGTCCAAATTCCCCACCGATTCACCTCCCCGGAAGCAAGTGTGCTTGTCAGTACTCCCAGCAAGCAGAAGTGTGTCTTCCAGCCTCCTAAAATAAAAACACACAGGAAAGTAGCTATCTTTTCCCTTAGCAGGCCATGATCATTGCCATCGCACGATCCGCTGAAATAGCACCGCAGAGGAACATTTTTGGGCAGCTGCAACACAGAGGGAATTCGCAAACACATGCATTTCCCCTTTTCCTTGTTGGGTCAGGCAGTCTAGCTCAGGGTGGCTACGTGAATGAGGCCATTCTTTTCAATCGGTCATATTTCTAGCAACATAGAAACCTGAGGGTCTTAAATTTGATGGTAACAGCGAATGTGGTGATCAATTTCTATATCTATCCATAAAAGAGTTTGATTTTTAGTGTAGATATTCTTGATATTCTTGGTGAAATCAACTTAAGAGCATATAATGATCCTGTCAGTATCATTTGTCATTACCTTGTATACTACCTCGTCTATTAAAGCAAATGATTAATAACTATAGGGCAGTAAATATCTTTCAGAACTTGAGCCATGGAAAGATTTCCATTAACAGAATGTTTTGTGCACAAATAAATTATTCATTGCCTGCAACAGGGCTTGATTCTGTCATCGGCCTTAAGTGGAAATTTTGAGACCAATCATCACAAATGCCAACACTACTGGCTTGAGCCGTCATCCTGCTTCAGAAACTTGAGCATTTTTGGCTATTTGTGAAAGCTTTAGTTTGACTAAATTCGAGGATTACATCCGGCAGTCCTGTCATATGCCATTTGATGCTCTGGTGCTGTGGAGGAATATGTAGATGAGTAAGGTGGCGCTCTGCCTTTAATTTGCTGATCAACACTAAAACAGAGACATAACTCCAATTTATTTAACCAGGATATAAGAAAGCTTGTAACAGTACACTCAGCAATATGTGAATGGAATGTTTTGTGAATGCCAAGGGGAACGAAGTCATGTTCATTCTCTTATGGGTACACTGGAGTGGATTGCTCGGAGATGAGGCATTATTTCCTAAGGAAGGCTTTAAGCATGGGTACTATTTGGACAGGTGGAGTAAATTATATTCACATGGGTCCTGAGATGTGTTGGATACTACTGGTTTGATCATGGAATGGAAAAGAACACCGCATATTTGAGACACAGTATGGATAAGGATAAGTATGAAAAGGAGTCATTCAGGGACAGGAAAGTATCCCTGAGAGTCTAGAGAGCCGGGCATGCCATCAGCACATGACATGAAGCATTAGAAGAACATCACCACACTTCTAAGTTATATGACTGTAAGGTGGGTCAGCTGAGCACAGATTGCACTGCAGAGACGAATCCAGAGAACCAGGGGGAGATCCAGTAGAAACAATTGAGATAGTCTCTGTGAGAGGTTAGAGTGCTCTGGCCCAAGGGGGCTATAATTGGGATTGAAAAGAAGGCACAGAAGGGAGAGACCCCATAGATGAATTACCTATGAGTTTTTTGGTGATTAGCTATGAGTGTGTGGAAATAAGAAGGAGATAAGGACTCAATTCAGCACTTCAGTAAACTTCTGAATCAACCATTAGGTATGGAAAACTAGTCTGGTGCTAGGCATTGGGCTGGCTGTTCAACTATGAATTGAGAAAAACAAGAATTGCCCTGAGTAAAGTAGTAAAGTAGCTGAGAATTATTTGAGGTTATGAAATATACATATATATATATATATATATATATATATATATATATATTCAGTTAACCAAAATCCAGACTAGATTGTGATAAGTGCAAAAGTAGGAACTAAGCAAAGGTTTGAGCAATTATATAAGAAAATGACATTAACTCTGCACCGCAAAGGCAGGAAGTGTGTAGGGAAGCCTGTATTTATTTATTTGTTTTTATTTTTTTTTCATTGCTCTATGTGACAAATACCTGCAAGAAACCATTGGGAAGAGGGAGGGTTTATTTGGGCTCACAGTTTTATTATTGATTTATTTGAGAGGGAGAAACAGGCAGAAAGAGAGAAGGGGCATGCCAGGACATCTAGCCACTGCAAACGAGCTCTGGATGCATGTGCCATCTTGTGCATCTGGCTTTTTGTGGGTACTGGGGAATTGAACCTGGGTCCTTTGGCTTTGCTGGCAAGCGCCTTAACTGCTAAGCCATCCCTCCAGCTCTGGGATCACTGTTCTAAAGATTTTAATGGATAGTCCATTGGCTCCATCACTAGGGGCCTGTGGTACTGCTTTGCATGATGATGGAGAAGGCATAGTGGTCCAGAGCTGTTCGTTTCCTGGTAGTAGAAGCAGGAAGGGGCCAGGGACAAACTACCCTTCAGAGGCAAGCTACTGGTGGGCCATTTCTCTATTGCCTCCTCCCAAAATGCCATCAAATTATGAATCCACAATGAATTAATCCATTAATTAAAGCAGATCCCTCATGATCCAGTCACTTCTTATAGTTTAGATTCATCTACTGAGGACAGAACCCTAAAAACAGCCTTTTGGGGGAAACGCTTCAAATCCAAGCCTTAAGCATCAGAACTGTAAGCTAGATGGGCTGGAGAGATGACTTAGTGATTAAGGAGCCTACTTGCAAAGCATAAGGAGCCAGGTTTGATTTCCCCAGGACCCACGTAAGCCAGATGCTCAAGGTAGTACATGCATCTAGAGTTTGTTTGCAGTGGCTAAAGGCCCTGGCATGCCCATTCTCTCTCTCACTCTCTCTGTCTCTCTATCTACTTCTTTCTCTCTCTCTCTTAACTAACTAAGTAAATAAATAAAAGAAATGTAAGCTAGAAAAACTAAGGCAGGTGAGTTTCAGAGAAGGTGAGGGAGGAGGAGCTTGCTAGAGAGAGGAGCTCTGACTGAGTGCCAGAGCCCGAGTTCTGTTTTTATGGGAGACACATATACAGTAATGAAGTTTCCAAGCAATCACCAGTGTTGGTTAGGATCCAAGAAATGGCCAGTGGATTCCATCGTGGATCCCAGGCAACTTTGAAGAACTTTCAGTGTGGGTGGGTGAAAATGTTGAGAAAGTTATTTCTTACGTTGAGTACATAATTAAACACACAAGTGAGCAGAAAGGCTTAGCTTTTTCTCAGCGATTTCTCCTTGTTGGGTAAAGTTTACATAAACCCCAGGAGAGCCTTGTGTTCTGGCTGGTCTTAGAGGCATCACTTGTGAATGTGTTTGTCCTAAGAAATGTTTGCAGATTTCAAACTACTGCAAAAATGTTGGCCTTTCAGATTATTTTCTCCAAGAAAAGGATTTCCATGATTGCTACCAGCTCCCCACACCCTCTCTGCCTCTCTTTGGGTCCTCTTTCCCACACCTTTCCTTTGGGCACCCAGCTGACAGTGGTGAATGCATTGCTACACCCTTGGCTTAAGGTCAGGGAAGTCCTCCGGGCTCTCCTTGGCTCTTGTCCCACATCCAAGGAGATTTCCATGGAGAACAATCTACGGAAGTGCGTGCATGAGCACAACACACACACACAGTTCCTTTTCTGTCCTCAAGGATATTTATGTGCCAATAACTAGACAAGCTGTATAGTCATATACAGGCTGTGTTATACTCGACCTAAAGAAACAAATGACAGAGAGTCAGCATTTGAGCAAGAGATGAGAGAGATACTAATCAATACTTTAACTTTAATATTTAGGAATCGTAATAGAACTAATAAAGAAAAAAATAGAATTTGCTTTGCCCATTACAATAGTGTATAAAAGGGTGAAATTTATACCTTGATTTTGGTTTTCTGTATACTTTTAATTATTATTATTATTATTTTGTTTTTTGAGGTAGGGTCTCACTCTAGCCAAGGCTGACCTGGACTTTGTTATGTAATCTCAGGCTGGCCTCTAATTCATAGCAGTCCTCCTACCTCTACCTCCCAAGTGCTGGGATTAAAGAACTGTGCCATGATGCCTGGCTCTGTATGCTTTCTAAGCAGTTATTTCAGCCAAGTGCCACCACTGAAGAACCTTTGCAGAGGTACCCACACCATTACAAAATTTTAGGCTGCTTTTAATTCTATAAGGCTATCCTGTGATTTAAAAGAAACTGAAAGACTGCTGTGAAGGAGTGGCCGCGTGGAGGAGGACACCAGCGTCCTGCAATTCCACAAGTGCATAAAAGTATATGACCATGGTGAATGAGTGTGTTTACAGTCATTCCCCCACTCACTTGATTTATCCTCTCAGTCAACAAACATTTTCTGAGTTTCTCTTTGATCCCAGACTGGTGGCTGGGAAATATAGCTGAATAGAGAAAGCATACAAAAATTTTAAATAAACGAAATTCTTCTTATAGGAAACCAGCCAATACAAGCAAATTTCCCAGTATTATGAGTAGACAGCTTGTTTGAAAGTACATTTATAAGGTGAATGTTATGTAATCATTTCCTCCCTTCATTTATTTCCTGCCACTTTGAACCTTACAATGTGTTCAGCATGCAAGAGCTAAGTCTAGCTCATAGGTTAAGGGTGGTGCGATCCTCAGAGCTCCTGAGGAAATCACAGTGTGTTGTCAGAACCCTTCACCTGTTACTGCACTATGTCTCTCTTCTCTTGAGGATGAAGTTAGCAAGGTGTCTTGTAAGGCTGCTCTGCCCTGTCACATCTGAAGCCCTGGGATAAATGGGGCCAGCATGTTTCTTTGCACATCCATGTAATGTCTTTGGGGAACTCTCCTACTGTAGGGGCAGTTCCAGCTTTGGAAGCATAGGTACCATGTCACAAACAGGCTCAGAAGAGTGAGGACCATGAGCACTGGGAGATACATATGGTAGTTATTATTATTTTTATTATTCCTCTCTTTACTTCATTTTTATAGTTTTCTACTTTTTGTCCAGTTGACAATTATGAGTGATAGGTTTGTGTCTCTCAGGATTCATCCCTTCTTCATTTGAGTTTGTTTATATTGCATGAGAAAATAAAATCTTAATTTTCTCTTTATGTCCTTTGCAGTACATACTCGTGAATATTTGATCAAGTATAACATGCCACCAAGTTCACCTCTGTTTTAAACAACTAGAGATTTAAGTTTAACCAAAGGCCGTAAGGGACCTTTGTTATAGGACTATTAATCTTGAATTCTTTTGTTTCCAAAGAAAACAAACTGTATTTCCATGTATATACATAAATGACAATAATCTTCACTATACCAAGTACAAATTTTGAGTTTTTATAGTCAGTGAGCATTAACATATATTTTTGTTATAACTAAAATATTCTAGTTATGTATTTGAGTTACCTACATGCACATATAATGTTAATGCCCGAGTTCACTAAGAATATTTTAAGAATGCCCGAATCTCAAATTTAGAAGTTATTTATTTATTTATTTATTTGAAGGTGCCAGTCAGAGAAAGAGGAAGAGAGAGAGAGAGAGAGATAATGGGCACGCCAGGGCCTCCAGGCACTGCAAGCGAACTCCAGACGTGTGCACCCCTTGTGCATCTGGCTAACATGGGTCCTGGGGAATCGAGCCTTGAACCAGGGTCCTTAGGCTTCACAGGCAAGCACTTAACCACTAAGCCATCTCTCCAGCCCTAGAAGTTGTTTTTTAATGAAGATAAAATGTTTTTGTGGATTTAAAAAAAAATCTAGGGAAGAGAATTAATTTCAAATTGATACTATTTTTCTGAATAATCTACATTTGTGACTGCGTTGTCTTATAAAACTATATATCCTCTTCAACTCATATGTGTGGCCTTTGGGAAGAGAACAAAACTTGTCTAATGTGTGTATATAGAATTTACCTTTTTATCTAGAATTTTACTTTCATTTACTCATTCCTTCATTCATTCATGAGAAGTATTGGTCAATTACTTTTGTTCTTGATTTTTCATGATACTAAGCTCGTAGTTGAATCTTTCTTACTAAGGGAGCAAAATAGCATATGGAAGTGGTTGACAGTAGAGGAAAAAATTGGTCTGAACAAGAAATGTATGAGAGGAACATTTTGATACATTGTTAATTAAATACAAAATTCTCTTTTATCAGTTAAGGTCAAAGGCATATAGCCTTTGTAGAAAATCTAGAACCATAATTGTGATTCATTTGCTTATTTACTTGTTTGTTTTCTAGGGTGGGATGGATGTGGGCCCTCATGTAGCCCAGGCTGGCCTCAATCTCACTATGCAGTGAAGGATGACCTTGAACTCATGATCCTCCTGCCTTCATCTCTCTCATGCTGGGATGACAGGCATGCTGTGAAATGAACTTTACCAGATGAAAGGCAGAAAACTTAAGATATTTTGGTAATTTAATTTTGCTCCTAAGCATAGTAAACATGGAGCTGTACAGAGATCCTCCTGTTGGCTTTTACATGTATACACGATGGAGATGTTTCTGAAGCTATGAAATAATAAGAAGCATCTTAAGAAACTTTAGATACTGGGCAGAGATTTCTACAACAGATACACAAGCATGGTTTTTGAAAAAGCATCATTTTAAGAAGCATTTCTATTGTATACAGCATATGTTAGCTCTTGTCCTTAGGATTTTGCTTCCAGTATAGAAATACAAAGAAAATTTCATTATATATTTGAAAATATTTATTACTGTATTTTAAATATTTATTAGAGTTATAATCACTTAGTATTCCTCCCTTGCATGTGCTGTATTTGACATGCACAGGTTTGAGGCATTTTGAAAATATGAAAAATTAAATTAATTCTGTTTTAAAGTTGGCTCTATAACTTATTCTTCAGAACAGATGCAGTCAGTTAACATTTTCTGCAGAACACATTTTCAAATCATTTTACGTATGACAACAGTATTACTCAGACATTTCTTATCTGCCTCAAGAGAAGTGAGTCTGGAAATGTTCTCTATAATTTCTGCAGTGGCTATTAAAATTAGATATGCTCAGATTTGTACCATGATAAAGAATATATGAAATAACATTAGAATTATGCCCTAGCGTTGGATCTCTTGTTTTTATTTTCTAACTCTCTTTAAAGCCTTAATAATGATTTCTGAGTTGAGTTTTAATATCTGGGCAACAATGTGAGTGTTTCACTGGGTTAGGGAGGGACCTGCCATTAACTGGAAAGGACATTGAAATGTCAAGAAATGAGGTTCTTGCTTTGCGGCTCACAATAGCTTAAAGTCCAGTGGCAAATCTTTCCCTGTCCCACCACTCAGCACCTTTTTTGGTTGTGTGCATGGGTATTTGTGACTCCATCTGTCTTCATATATATATATATACACACACATGTATGTTCACACACATCACATATTGATATCTTTGCATAAAACTGGACTTCAGGGCAAATCTGTAACACCTCTAAAATTCGTTCTGTGTTTGTCATATAAGAACTAAGATACCATATAGATCTTTAAATAAAAATTGATACAGATTATTGTGAATCAGTCCTTTTATGTAGATGACTAGGAAGACTTTCTCTGACCTTCCAAGTGTAAGGTATTCACTGTGCTGGTAAATTGTAAAAGGTTTTTAAAACATATTTTTATTTACTTATTTGCAAGGAGAGAGGGGGAGATGGGTGTGCCAGGGCCTCTAGTCACTGCAAATGAACTCCAGATGCATGCACCACCTTGTGAATCTGGCTTATGTGGGTCCTGTGGAATCAAACAGAGGTCCTTTGGCTTTGTAGGCAAGCGCCTTAACTGCTAAGTCATCTCTCCAGCCCTGTTTTTTTTTTTTTTTTTTTTTAATGTGATCGAAAAGGGGGCAGAGAATGTTGAGAGGAACAAAGAGGGGCATATGTGTTGCTTTCCTAGCTCCTTGGGCTGGATCTGAGTCATTGTAATAACAGAACTACAAGGCAAGAAAAAGAGAGAGAGAGAGAGAGAGAGATGGAACTGATTTCCTGACAGTCTTGGAGAAGAACAGATTATAAGCCAAACTTAATTCTGGTTTTAAAAACTTCTAACTAGAGAGAAAGATGGGCATGGTTGCCAATATTTGTTGGGTCTCTCCAGTCAGAGTTCAAGTGAAGACTCATCAGCATTCTTAATTTGATCAACAGTGAAATACTTACTTGTAAAGAACATAGAGTTGCCAGTAGTTTCATTTGACCTGTTCAAATTGTAGATTTGATGAGAATAACTTTCTGGCTCCTCTTTTACTGTTTTGAACAGCAATTAAATCTTCATTAAATAAAGAATTTGAAATATCCTGTTGGTGAATGTTACATGGTCATGTTTGACAAGTTTGTTTACTTTTTGTTCTCAGCTTTAAATCGTAAGCCAACTCATTTTAGGTTTTCTACTGCACTTGCTTGCAGAGCCTAAGGACCCAGATTCGATTCCCCAGTACCCATGTAAGCCAGAGGCACAAGGTGGTGCATACATCTGCAGTTCATTTGCAGTGGCTGGAGGCCCTGGTGCACCCGTTCTGTCTCTTTCTCTCTCATTCTCTCGCCCTCTCTCTCTCTCCCTCTTTCTCTTTCTCTCTCTTAAATAAATAGATAAGGAAATAAATAAAATATTTAAAAATTGTCATGCTCAGGGCTGGAGAGATGGCTTAACAGTTAAGCGGCTTACCTGAAAAGCCTAAAGACTCAGGTTCGATTCCCCAGTACCCACATAAGCCAGATGCACAAGGTGGCACATGTATCTAGAGTTTGTTTGTAGCAGCTAGAGGGCCTGGCATGCCCATTCTCTCTCCCTTCCTGCCTTCCTTCCTTCCCTTCCCCCCCTCAAATAAATAAATAAACAACATTTTTGAAAAAAAAATTGTCACACTCAATCTCAGTGACCTAAAAGATTTAAAACTAGGGCTGAGGATATGACTCAGTTGGTAGAGTGTCTGCCTTTCCTGCAGGAAGTCCGTTTTATATCTAGCACCAAAAACCAGGCATGGTGGTCCATACTTATAATTCCAACACTCAGAAGGTAGAAGCAAGAGGCTCATGAGTTCAAGTCATCCTTCAATACATAGGTAGGAGCTTGAGGCTATACGGGGGTACATGATACCATGCTTCAAATAAAAAAAATATTTAAATGTAATTATTCACAAAATCTTCAAAATGTTTACATATAAGTATATATTTTTTCATCAAAATGTAAATTAGAATATAGGTGTAAGAACTGAAAAAATAAAGCTATTTCAAAACGCTGTTTTATGAAACATCCAAAATTATATGTGAAAAGGAAAATGTTTGTTATAATGAATGATTAAAGCATTGTAAATCCAATTTTTTAACAGTAACTTAGACACACACATGCGTAACTAAGTTCTCAACTATTTTCAGAAGTAAAATAATTTCCAGATTAAGTGTAAGGTGTTGATTTATGTGTTCTTTACAGATACATCACTAAGGATTATTTTAATTGCAACATGTTCTTCGGGTGACGTGTTCTGAACACTGCATGAACTTACTAACAGTTCCAGAACCTCAAATCAGGGCACTAAGAGAAATAACAAGAGAGGTGTTTGCCTTGGCTCCCCTGTGCTAAGCAAGAGCCTTTCGCGTTCATGCCATATGAGAGCCAGGGCCAGGTATCGTATCTGTTCTTTAACCTGAGCATTAAGGCTGCTTAATAAACCCACGCCTCTGAAATGGCATCCACTTGAAGTCTACAGTGTCATAAAGGAAAAAAAAAATTCTTGGGGCATTCAAACTTAGTGCAAAAAGATTAGGCAAAAGGCTCTCCGGGATCCTGAGCAGTTGTCATCAGGGGTTAGGACTATAGGACATGTGGATGCCGGTGACAAAGGTACCGTGAAGGCTCTTAATAGAATCGCCGTCGTGTGTGTGTGTGTGGTACGTGGGCCCTCTACAGCATGCGATTCTGGGCAGGAGCGGAGGCCTGCTTGGTGTCTTGGCGCCGCTGGGTGGCATGCATCTGGGCGTTAGCATTGTTGCTGTGGGCACCATCTGCAGAGGCCACACGGGGGTTCCTTCCTCGGGACACTAGGGGGAGCTGGCGCAAGAAAGAAGTAGCAGCTGGTGGTGTGACTGGCTGTCCACACTGCCTGTGGGCTCTTGTCAGGTTCCCTTTGCTGGAGTCCTAGAAGTACTCTTAGCTGGGGCTTTTCGAGGGCACTGGAGGTCCTGCGTGGACAGGTGGAACCGGAACAGCAGTTGTAGCTAATTGGTACTCATGCCACTACTTACGTATTGGCCTCTGTGCTGGCCTGGTTGTGTCCCAAACTCATTTCCAAGTCAGTGACCGCTCCCTCCTTCACTTGCATGGGGAGCAGGAAGGGCACTGGCAGAAGTCTTGTTTTCCTCCAGTGGTTGGAGAAGATAGGGATGGTTTTATTTCTCCTTGTGAGTAGTCTCCAGGGAAGAAGCCAGAGACACAACTTAATCACAGATTGTATCTAGATGGAATTATAATAGGACTTACCATTTCTTTTCAATGGCACTCTTAGCCACAAGGGAACAGAGTTCGGAGAGTTCATGTGAGGAAAAGAGAAAGCTTATGTTTGGCTTCTAAGTGAGGTTCAGCATTCCTTTCCTTATTGTAGGTGACAGACGATAGTAGTTACAGCCGTATCCCTGACTTTGTCACTAGCAGAGATGCCAGGACCTATTGTGACTAATCTTTCCACGTGTGTTTATGAGGATGACAAATCAAGACTGGTGGATGTGGGACGTGCACTGTATCTTATTCTTGGCCGTTAGAAAGACTCACAGATTTGCTTAGGGTTTTGAGGCAGTGATTTCATTGTAATTGGTTTCCTTTATGATCCAGTGTATTTTCTCTCCTGTAGTTGAAAAACATTATGCTACGAAACGTTCGCAGAGTCAGCGGACAGGAGAAGAGAACAGGACTGGTCTGATGTGCACTTCTAGACTATGGCTGATTTGTTTATTCTCTCATTCCCTACGGGGTTTGGCTCTTATTCTGGTAAAGTCAAGGCAAACAGTTGTTAGATATGACTGGGACTGGCACACAATTTCTCCCTCCCTTCCTCTTTTTCTTCCTCCTAACAATGGAACTCCTGGGGCAACTTCAGCTTTTAGGCAGGTAGTGAGAGGGCAGCAAATCAGAAACAATTTCCTCCTCCAACCTGTTCTTTTCTGGATCAGAAGCCCACAGAGGCCCTGTGCCTTGGATGTGTCAGTCACTCATTTCCTTGGCTTACGACAGGAGCAGGAGTGGTTGGAGAGAAGAGAAACGGTTATATTTTCCTTTGTGAATCTTCTCTATGAAGCATCAAGAGGGTTGTGGCAGCAAGAAGATTGGGAACTACTGAGCTTGATGAAGTCTCATGTTTTGCCTCAAGACATTAAGGCTTTAGAGCAGGAGAGTTGTTTAAGGTCAAGGTGGTAGGAGAAAAACGAAAAGCTGTGTCCCTGCCGCATCATGCGGCCTCCCGGCACTCCCGCCCTGACCTCAGAGCAGAGCTAGCAGGGTGAACACCTTCGTGTCCACCAGCAAGCCCTTGACCGATGACGGCCTGTTTGTATTGGCCGGCCTCGGGAACCTCTCAGCACCTCTCCACTCTAGACCCGCGGTGGTGGCAAGTCGTGGCAGCCCCCAGCATCCTAAGGCAGGCTATGATGGGATCTAAAGAGGGGTTCCACAGAGAAAATAAAATATCCACCCCAGATTACTTGATCTAGTTTTCATGGTAATACTTCAGGCTGTACACGTATCCCCTTGCTGTATTGGGAAATCTTTTCAGCAGTGCAGTGACCTTGGTTAAATTAATTTAGGAACTCTGGTCACATTATTTCCTCCTCACTTTTAGACTAATATGTGCCAGGGAATATTAGGTAAAAAATACAGACTTGCCAGCAAACATTTGCAGTACATTTCATGGTACCATTTTAAAGCAGTGTCATTCTAATGGTACTGTTATTCCAGTTTTACAGGTAAGAAAACTAAGGCATACGAGAACAGGCAACTTACTAGATGTTTTGTATGTTTAATGGACACAGAATGGGAATGAAAGCAGAAGTTTTAGCTCCAGAGCCCATGACCTCCGTCAGGATGCTGCATGTTGTATGGTTACACCATGGATGTGTGCATGTCCAGCCTCTTTTCTTTTTTTCCTCCCTCCCTCGCTCCTCCTTCTCTCTCTCTCTCTTTCTTTCTTATTTACTTGTTTATGTTGATTTTTTGAGGTAGGGTCTCACTGTAATCCAGGGTGACCTGGAATTCACTGTGTAGTCTCAGGGTGGCCTTGAACTCATGGCGATCTTCCTATCTGTATCCCGAGTGCTGGGATTAAAAGTGAAATAAGCTTGAATTAAAAAAACAATTATTTGCAAGGAGAGAGAGAGAAAGAGAGAGAGAGAGAGAGAGAGAGAGAGAGAAGAGAGAGAGAGAGAGAATGGGTATACTAGGGCCTCCTGCCACTGCAAACAAGCTCCATCTGGCTTTATAGGGGTACTGAGAAATTGACCCCAGGTTGTTAAGCTTTGCAGGCAAGCACCTTGACTGCTGACCCATCTCTCCAGCTCCCCAATCTGTTTTCTTTCCTTTGAGGGTGCAGGGACACTTTGGATTTTTTTCTTTTTAATGTAGACATAAAAGGAATTCTCCCCTATCTCTGAAAGGTCCCTTGCCATTTGGTTCAATGTCTGTTTTGATTTACCCCTTGCTTGTAGGTATTTATTCATAACAGGGTCAGGAATAACAAATTATTACAACAAACTAAAGTAATAATATGCAGAGGAGCAGTCTTGGATTGACCCTGGTGTCTTGGTCTTTGTTACTGAAGCCTGCTAGTTGGCAATATGGACAAGTACAATTTGAAAATTTATGTCGACATACTTGTGTTTTGGAAAAAAAAATAAGTTCGTTAGTGTTCCTCTTTTGAACACTATTTGTCATTTTTTCGACAAGCTAAAAATCTGCAAATCTAAGTGCTGGCGGACAAGCCAAGTTCATGGTAACCAGTCGTCCAATGGCCAGACTGGATGGTACTCCGGCTTGAGAGATGCGTGGTGTTTGGACACAAGTGGTACAAGGGGCACTATTGCCCTTCTTTTTGCCAGGCATGCACAGCATATTATTCAATAGGGTAAGACAGATGGTACCGTGCAAATTAAAATGTTGAGGAAGGAAAGTAAAACTTGAAAAAAAAAAAAGCATAGAAGAAGGGCATTTGATTTTCTCATTTACATTTCGGAAGTGAATTTTCACTCCTGTGATTGACTAATAAATGCAGTGTTGCTCTCTGACTTGAATCCATTAGCGTCTGTTTGAGCAGATCTGTGTAATCAGCAGGAAGCAATCTTTTCCTTCATGGATGCCGTGCCAAACTTCATGGAGTCTCCTCCAGATCCAGGGAGAGTTGGGTCATTGGGAGACTTAAAAAAGATACCTAGATTTTCACAGCAAGATAGACTGTCCTCTATATGTACCAACAAAGAAAGAACCCCAATATTATTTTTAAAATAAAATATATATTTATACACAGATACATTTTTATATATATATATATATATATATATATATATATATATAATGTATATATACACACACATATACATATACAGGTATATACACATATAAATAGTAGGGAAAGAGCAAGTGACACAGCGCCTGGGGAAGTTGTGGTGACAAGGACAATTAATCAGTCTTCGTACAGCTGCTTCCTGACATTTCTGCAAATTGTTGTGGAAAAATTAATGAAGGTTAGATCAGTAATGGTTTCAAGCTTGCCCAGTGGAAAGTATGACAGTGTTTCCATCAGCAATTAAGTCGGGCTGCTCTCCTTTTTCTATAGGGGAAGTGGTATGATGTGTGCTCTCCGCAGGAAATGGAAAAGGGCAGCTGAACTGTGCGGTTCAGGCATGCAGGAGCACTCTGGGAGTGCTCCAGTGGGCTCCCCTTGATTGACACCTCACATTTGCATCTTCTGCCGGCCGGAAGCGCTTTTCATTTATTTATTTGCTTATTTTCGCTGAGCCACACAGAGCAGCACTGTGTCAAAGAGAGACGGTGAGAACGCTGGCCGCCTGTTGGACTGCCACCTCAGAAATGCAGGCAGCTGCGCCGTGAATGAAAACTTTGGGAGTCTGAACATGGGACTTAGGACCGACAGAAAGTGAAACTCACCTACCTAGTTTTATTTTTCAAGCTGAAGGTGTATTAGTGCAGGCCCTATTCACATCCTGTGTAACCCTGTGGGATTTTCCCCAGCTTTAGTTAAAAATTTTCCCATAGGGTCAGACAGGATGTGAATTAAAGTAAACACTTACCAGGCACCACGGAAAGGAAATCAGCCTTCTAAATGATCCTTTCAGTGCTGACATCTAGAGTCCATATTAGACACCGTGGGTAATGGGTCACTTCAGTGTCTCATTAATGAGATGTTACATTATTAATAGAATATATTAATCTTCCTACTGTACAGGAAATGCATTTTCTTATATAAAAACTAAACCTCACATGTACAATTTTTATTTTAAAAAACATTAATACATCAAAAGCCTTGCAAAACTCTTCTGTAGATTAGTGGTTCTTAGCTTTTGGGCAGGGACTGGGATTCGCAGATTCACTTAGGGTTCATGGCAGCTCTTGACATTTTCCTTCAGGAAAAATGCATAGGGAATATAACCTTTTGAAAGCAAGTTTGGTTTCCCAAATCTTTTACATGACTTTAACCTTACGCATATCTCAATGGATGGGGCTTCAAAACGACTTATTGTCTTTGTTGGTTCTTATTACCAGATAGAAAATTTGGAGTTATAACCATAAATATTAATTTATTATAAACAAACATTTTTTTTGTATGCTGTAACTTTAGAGAAAGTTTAAGGGTAGCAATAATGATTCTTACCAGAGGGATTCCCTATGTTTGGGAAAGAGCCTATGCAATGGGCAGGACACCAACACTGTCCATGTAACAGTGCAGTCTGTCACTCCAGTTGTCCTGTTTCACATTCCCTATCACTGAAG
The DNA here is from genome assembly GCA_036346955.1 of Dipus sagitta. NCBI lineage: Eukaryota > Metazoa > Chordata > Mammalia > Rodentia > Dipodidae > Dipus > Dipus sagitta. The sequence continues at coordinate 117,791,981 of CM070778.1, read as the reverse complement.
TGGTGGCAGTAAAGAAACAATGAAGTCGTTTGAGAATGGTAAATAGCCCATGCTCAATATATTTGTGTCTGTCTATAACGCTGTCATTTACAGCTGCACCTATATCATCAAACCTATGTCATCCACATATCTATATCTATACCTACACACATGTACATACACATCTGCATCTCTAACTATATATCACCTCTCTTTGCATCCTCCCTTGAGATCTAGATTAAACGTCACATTTTTGAACACCTTTTTGTAACTCCTCAAGGAGTCACACACACACATATGATTGGTCCTTGGTGCCCCTCTGTTAACATTCACATTGCGTGGTGTGAATTGAGATGGTCTTGTATTAGTAACAAAGTTCTATTTACCCCTATGGTATGTTGTATCCAGCTTAGTTTTTAAGACAACTGGGTACTTCCTGTTGTCAAGTTAGTTGTAATGAGCTGATATTTATGGTAAGTAAAATCATTTGGATTTCAGCTTGTGATTATCCTACCTGGTAACTATGGGTCATCTCCAAATGGTCAAAGGCTCAGGGTATAGCAAAAGTGATATAAGTAAGAAAACAGATCCCCCCCCCCCACTGAACCACATCTCCAGTAAAGTGTCTGTTTTCTAGCTTTGGCTACAAGAGTATTCCAAAAGACGTACTACTACCCTGGCTATAATTTTCAGGCAGGTTAATTACCAAGTGACTATAAAAACAGGCAGTATGAAATTTCTAAAATGTCTAGACCAAATATCTGAATCTCAGAAGGAGATTTGTTCTCCACAGCCTTAGTTTGTATGATACCTTTATTGCTTATTCATTTATTTATTGTTTTTTTTTTTTCAAGGTAGGGTCTCACTCTAGCTCAGGCTGACCTGGAATTCACTATATAGTCTCAGGGTGGCCTCAAACTCATGGTGATTCTCCTACCTCTGCCTCCCGAGTGCTGGGATTAAAGTCATGTGTCATCACACCTAGGCTTATATATTTTTTTTAATGACCTGCTTGCTTTTGCACTGTTTAGGTATTTCCTGTACTCATGAACAAAAACACGGCTGTCCTCAGGGACCTGTGATCCTGCCACTCCCGTTCCTCCTCCTCTTCTTTTCCCTCTGTTTCTTCTTCCTCCACTTCCCCTTCACCCTCCTTCCCTGCTTCCTCATAGTCTCTGGTGCTGTTGGAGAATTTTTTTGTAGGAAACTTTAATAAAAATTTACATAGAAGCAGATTGTCTTAAACTGTGAATGGTTTGATGGGCGTGACCTCTTTTGTGCTGTTCCAGTTGATGGTTTCTAAGCAGTAAATTTTGAATTAGAGGATTGAGCATAAGGAGTGATTTTGAGGGCTGGATATATGGCTTAGCCTGCGAAACCTAAGGACCCAAGTTCGATTCTCCAGAACCCATGTAAGCCCGATACACAAAGTGGTACATGCATCTGGACTTCATTTGCAGTGGATAGAGGCCCTGGTGTGCCCATTCTTTCATTCTATACATAAATAAATAAAAATAATTTTTTTAAAGTATATTTTTTTAAAGAGTGATTTTGAGCCTAGAGAGTCTAGAAGGGGAAGATGTGTCGTCAATTGTAGAATGCGTTGGAGCAAGGTTGCATGAGAAAAATGTGAGGGAGTGTGGGGAAGAAAGTGTAGAAGCAGGGGTTGGTTGTGAGTGATCTAGATTGGGTCTTTCAAATATTGGAAGAAGCTGTCCTTCCTAGTATTCAAAGTGCTGGGAAAACCGTGCGTACAGCACAGTAGGTGATGTGCAGGGGACCAGATAAAAGGGACTTCATAAGTAGATCTGAGGATTTCGCCAACTGCCTGGAGTGCTGAGTTGAATGAAGAAATTGTCACAGTTGGAACAGGATATGATTGTATATAGGTATGTGCCCATGAGATGTAAATAAAGATATGAATTAAGGAGATGCAAGGAACAATGAAAGAAATACATGCTGGAAATGGACTTAACTGGAAAGTAGAATTGAAGATTTGCTTGTTAAATCATTGTCATGAACTCTTGGTTTTCATGAGATATAGTCCTACGCTCAGACATTTCCAAGCCTCATCTCTGTCTGGAAGAATTTTCAAGCCCTTATTTAACTTCTATCACCTGCATAAATGTGTCTTTCCCACCACTGGCTCACAGCAATCTCTCCTTCATACAGTACTATTATGAACCTAGTGGCATTCAATTGATTTTCAAAGCTATAATTTGAATTTTCATCTGCATGCCTGCTCGTCTTTGAAGTGAGCTTTCCAAACTGTTGTCTTTTCCCAGAGCTTGGTTTTGATCCCTTTCACAAAAAGTAGGCAGCCATAGCCGTGTTCTTTATATCTAGGACCTCTACTACGTTCCACTGGTTTACATGTCTGTTTTTATGCTAGTACCATGTCTTCTTTGCCACCATTGACTCTGGATTTTAATTTGAGGTTAGGTATTGTGTTACTCCCAACAGTGTTCTTTCTACTTAGGAGTGCTTTGGCTATCTGTCATCTTATGTGCTTCTATATGGATTTCGGGATTATTTCTTTCAGTTCCGTGATGAATGCTACCACTGAGTTCTACCACACATTGTGTGTATGTTGTGTGTGTTCACATGTGTGTGCATGTGCATCTGTTGGCATATGCATATGGAAGCCAGAAGTTGATGTTGAGTATCTTCCTCAATTGCTCTCCACTTTATTTACTGAGCCAGTTTCTCTCCCTTGAACCCAGAGCTCACTGTAGGTAGTCAGAGTTCCCCTGAGATTCCCCTGTCTCTGCAAACGGAATGCTAGGATCACATACCCACCCAGCATCGTGTGGGTGCTGGGGATCTGAACTCTGGTCATCATGCTTGTATTGCAAGGGTTTTATCCACTGAAACATCTCCCTAGCTTAGGATCCACTTTCAGTCATGCCTCATTTCTTCTGGGACAGGTATTTAGTACCCACACTTACTTGTTTCCAGGTATACCCTGTTTCTCCATGCTTCTGTGCATGATATGACTGCTTTCTTTTACTGTCATGCCATTTTCCAATTTCTCTCTTGGGTGAACTTCCACATATACCTCAAGACATCAAGGCCCTCCCTTTTAGGAACTGGTTCTTACTGCTTTCTGTGACCTCTGTCCAAGCATACTTCCTTTCCTGCTTCCATTCCCACAGTGCTTTATTCATCTTTTACTGTGTGCATGTATAAGTATGTATATACATATATATATACATGTTTGCCTGACCATTGACCATAGACTTTTTTTTGTTTATTTTTATTTATTTATTTGAGAGCAACAGAGAGAGAAAGAGGGAGAGAGAGAATAGGTGCGCCAGGGCCTCCAGCTACTGCAAACAAACTCCAGATGCATGTGCCCCCTTGTGCATCTGGCTAACGTGGGTCCTGGGGACTCGAGCCTTGAACTGGGGTCCTTAGGCTTCACAGGCAAGTGCTTAACCACTAAGCCATCTCTCCATGCTGACTATAGACTTTTTGATGGTTGTGTCTTATTTAAGTTTCCAAATGTATATTAAAGTTAAACTAGCTAGGTAAAACAGAAAAGTGGAGCTGGGATATGGCTCTGTGGTTAAAGGCACTTTCTTGCAGTGTTTAATGGCCTGGGTTCGACTCCCCAATACCCACGTAAAGTTAGATGCACAAGGTAGCACATGCATTTGAAATTTGTTTGCAGTGGTAGGAGACCCTGGTGTGCTCATACTGTCTCTATTTATCTCAAGTAAATAAAGTAATTCAAATAAAATAAAATAAAAATTTAGTCATTCTTCATTCTTTTGTCCTAATTTAAGACTACAAAATGAGTTTTATGGACAGTACATATGGCCATTTGTAGAAAGGTTATAAAGTTAGATAAGTCAATAAATTCACATAACTTTGTTAACAGAAAATAAATACTATGTATTAGAGTATTAATCAATCCCCAATTATATAATAACTTTTAGCTCCAAGACAATTAGCTTGATTAAACTTCCATACTGATCTAGTCTATTTTCTAATACCACAACAAGATAGCTGAATTTGAAAGCTTTATTTTAAAGAAAAGAGGTTTCCTTAGCTTACAGTTTCGGAGCACAGTGTGTATTCTGGCAAGGGTCCTTCTGGCTCCACAACATCATGGCAGATGGTGTCACAGTGAGTGTTTGTAGGAATGAGGGGAGAGGAAGAGATCACATGCGAGGCAAAAAGTCAGAAAATGGGGAGTGGTGAGGCTTTCTCATAACAAACATACTCTCTTGGAAACTAGTCAGGGCTCCAGGAGAACTCTGTTAGTCCCTTCCAGGGCAGGGCCCCCAGCGACCTCCCATTAAGCTCTCCTGCCTCTTTAAAGGCCACTCCATCTCTCACGTGACCACAGTGGAGACCAAATTTTAACACATGGACCTTTGTGGGATACAAACTATATATTAACCATGGCTGACAGGTATTGCAGTTGTGGATTTGCAGAATAGCCAACTATTTTTGTCTGCTTTCATTTGAGTTACTTTTAGGTTCACTACTCTTATTCAGTGTGCAATCTGCCACCAAATGTCTTAACTTTCCACTCATTTTCAAAGAGTTTAAAGAATTCCTTGTTAGCTCAATTTAGGTCTTTTGTCATACCTTCCATATTGCCATTCCTTAATGTACTTATCCCTTCCTCAACCTTCTTCACCATGTGGAACATAGTTAAAATAATATTAATATTCCTTCCTACTAATGCCATTATCTGTGTTGTTGCTGTAGCAAGTTGCGATTGCTTAACTTTCATCCTCTATATGGGTCATAGTTTTACTTTTCTTTGCATACTTGGAAATTTTGGATTGGATTTCAGAATTTTATCTTAAGTACTGGAGGCTATTTTAGTATTATTATTGTGTGTGTGTTTCTGCACATGTGTGTGTCTGCATGCATACACATGGTATGGCACATGCATGGACAGGTCAGAAGATGATCTCAGCTGTTAGCCCTGGCCTGTCCCCTTGTTTGAGACAGGCTGTCTTACTGTTTACCACTACATCTGCCAGGCTAGGTGGCTGGTGAGCTTCTGGGAATTAATCCCGTTTCCACCTCCCATATCACTTCTGGAGGCTTGATATTAGAGGTGCTCACCTCTGTGTCCAGCTTTACATGGGCTCTGGCGATCTGAACTGAGCCATCTCCTCAACCTGAAACTTTTCCTAAAAATAGTCCTCATGTCTATTGTGGGGAGAGTTAAGATACTTGGAAACAGTTACCATCTTTCATACATAGTTAGACACCAGGCAGTATTTAGCCTGGGGTTCATTTTCTCCCACTATCAAGGTTGATACTCTAAAGCAGTGCCTCATACATCGTGAGCTTTGCCATGCGTGATGCTGGAAATAAGCACCGTTGCTGGCCCTATGGGTACTGGCCTTTGCTCCTTCTTCATAGGTTCAGGTGGTTCTTCCCCAGGCTGTGGGTAGTGCCCTCACATGCAGCTGACTTCTTCATCCAATGGAGTTCCTTGCAGCTCTTTCTATGGAATGATGTTCTGCACAGGACTTTGCCTTGTGGTCCTGAACTGCCTTCTGTTCCTTCTTATTCCTTCTAGGAGCCCACCATGCATGGCGAGTGCTGTTCTGTGCTTGAATGTGCACTTCCTGTGTCATAGCTGGACACCTCCTCCACATAGTAGGTCTCAATCCACCCGTTTCCTTCTCTCAAGGAGTGCCATCTTCTTTCCGGGCAGCCAGTCACCTTGAGTGCTGGGTTTCCCATATGCTTTCTACTTTTGTCATTGTTTTTCGGCAGGACAGCAAAACAGGCTTCTGCTACTCCATGCTTCTGTGAAGCTGTCAAGAACCTGTCTGTTTTTATTTACTCACTTATCTAATATCATTAGTCTGAACTATTCTAAGTACTGTGAGAAATTGCTAAATATGTACACACCTAACCCAGCAAGACGGTGAAATCTGTGTGCAGAGAATGCAGCAGGAAAGATTTTCATACCTTGATGTAAGTATTGTCTCCTCTTTAAACCCCTTAGCCATTTCTAAGTCCTTATACTAACAGTTGCTGATGTAAAGTTAGCTGGGAAGAAATAATAGTACTTTTTTTTCTCCTTATTTCTGATTTATTTTTCAAAATGGCCATATTGAATGGCTAGGGAGGAAGGAACAACACCCTAGTAACCAACACAAATTTTAGCCATTGCAGAAGAGAGTGGGGTTTAGGTGATGTGAACAGCATGGTTTGGACAAGTGTACCACTTCCATTTGTATGAAGCCAGGTCACTTACATGGATCTTAAGTCATTGTTCTGTCTTCATTAACTTCACTACATCTGCCCTGGAAGATTTCACATGGGATTCACTTTGAATGCTTTGTCTTACAATGCCTCTGAGGTCTTTCCATGGTGGAATGCTGTCAGTGGAATCTTCTCTCTCTCCCTTTATCTCTCCTTCTCTCTCTGTCCATCCCCTCCCCTCCCCCTCCATGAAAAAAAAGCATCTTCCAGTGACTGTTCTGAGGTGCTATTGTGCAAATGTGATGACATTTGGTTTACGCAAGAAACTAGACACTAGATTCTTTGGAGGCAGTGTCAGAGCCCATGTTCAGCATTGGCTTTTCTCAGCATGGTGCATATTTGTGTTGCTTACATTGATTGCTGAGATTGCATGGGGGCTGAGAAGGATGCATAAAAATTCCTGAGAGGTAGTGCCCTTATTGACGAACTGTAAATATCTGATGTTGAGAAAGCATCCTCTTTCCCCCCTTTATGAAATCACATTGAAGGCAGGCTGCGCAGCCTTACCTCGAGATTTACTTTCCCTTGATTTATTAGTGTAGTAATGGCAGTTGCTATCATTCAGTTAATAACGAACTGCCAGAAACTGTTAGGGTCTTGACTGACATCAGTCCAGTCCTCCCAACACTCCACAGCACAGGGAGGCATGAGGGAATCAGCTGAGAGAGGCATGTGATTTGTTTCTGAGCATAGTCCTAGTTAGAAGTAGAGTGGACAGGTCTAACACGAGGCTGTCTGACTGTGGAGCCCGAGTTCAATTCTACTTACCATCATAGGAGATTAACAACAAGTCCTGGTTTGCTACTAATTATTATAGCTAGGAAATTAAAAAGTCAGAATGGGGCTGGAGAAATGGCTCAAAGATTAAGGCCCTTGCCTGCAAAGCCTAAGGACCCAGGTTTTATTCCCCAGTACCCATGTAAAGCTAGATGCACAAGGTGGCACATGCATCTGGAGTTCCCTTGCAATGGAAAAAGGGTCTGGCATGCCCATTCTCTTTCACTCTCTCCTTGCAAATAAATAAAAAATATTTTTAAAACACAACAAAAACCCTCCACATAATCTGTAAGAGATCTTGGAATTTTGTTTGAGGTAGGGACTTGCTCTAGCCCAGGCTGACCTAAAATTCATTATGTAGTCTCAGGCTAGCCTTGAACTCACAGCAATTCTCCTACCTCAGTCTCACAAGTACTGGGATTAAAGGCGTGCATCACCATACCCAGAGAAATCTTGGATTTTTGCATGGGATACAAAAACAAATATAGTTAAGCTTCATGAGCCCACTATAAGAAAGAGAAGAGCTGTATTCAGATGTTTATGAATGAAGGGAGAGTGTGGTAAGTTTCATTATCTATAGAACAGAAATGTAGTATGGCACATTGACAAGTGGAAGGTTATTACCAACACAAATATTCACCCACTCATTCACTCATCTATTCTTCTATCTCACCATCCATCCAGTTAGGCAACACATAAAGAAAGAACTTTCATTATGTGCCAGGTTTCATGGAATAACTGACACATGAGCTGGCTCTGATGTCTAGGTAGTTTTTAGTATATCTTGGTAGGTGACGTAAAGAGCATGTACTAAGAAAATCCATGAACAAATGTTTAAGTATGGAAAAGGCTGTTCCCACTTGGGAACACTGACTAAGCCATCTTTCCACAGCTGCAAGTTTGGAGTAGATGTATGAAAGATTTGATTTGGATGGATAGTAAACAGTAAGTTCTAGGGGATCATTAATGGTAGGCATAGGTTCTGGAAGTTGGTAAAGGATGGGGGAATGGCTGAAAGATTTTAAGTAGAAAAATGGTCAGTTCAGAGATACAGCTGTAGGAACTAACTGCATGTGGATAAAGGCATAGGCTGGAGGTGGGGAGATGCTCTGAAGCTGGCCTTGAACACTTGGATCAATTTGCCTAAGACTTAACCCCATAGATTTTGAGCAGTTGGTTAGCATTTATGTTAATTAAAGCTGTTCTCCATCCTCTGGGCTCCTGGGCCTGTGCTTAGCTTCTGTGATTCACTTTGGCCCCTAGTCCTGAAGTCCTTCCCAACAATGCAAAGATCTTGGCTCCTGGGACATTTTCAGTTCATTAAAATGATGACAATGATAACATCTTAGTGATTTATATATACACCAATGAGATTATTCTTGAACAAATACAAATTACAGTGCCAAACTTTTCACTAGGCCATGGGTAGTTAGCGATAGATATGAAATGCTATTCTCCTCTTGAATATGTTTCTATGGAAAATATAAAATTGGATCATATCATGTATAGGAATTGTCCCAGGACTGCATTCAGCCAGGTTTTGATATCTGCCCATTTTGAGATGACTATATGTGTCTGCTTTATTGAAACTATATGATGCACTGTTCTTATGGGACATCCTACTCTGGGTGCATAAGTAGGTCTCAAAACAAATTAAATATGGAGTATACACAAGCCATGCAAACTGACGATGGTATTTGCTTGAATCAAACATGAGGGGAAAGTTGGTCTTAGGTTACCTTTTTATCCCATAGTTCTGAGATCCTTTATCCACAATTGTGACATCCTGACTAAGTTGATACTTATATACCACCTCATCTTGGCCCCCTCTTGGTACATTGTTCAACCTCCTAGATTATCTTTGCCTTTTATACAACTCTTCTGACTCAATCCTTTAAATTCTGTGTTTATTATCACTGTCCTTTGTTGATACATCCTTAATAACTGCACACAAATACGTATTTTCCTCCTATGGATCATTCTTTCAACTCCTTACAACTTGTGAGACCTTGAACCATTACTCCACCACTATGAACCTTACATAAGAAATGAGAGTAATGCCATTTACTACCAGAGTTGTTTTGATGATTAAATAATGTATATAAAAGCTAAGCATGGAATTACCAAATTTCATGTGTTCAGAAAATGTTAGTCTTGTTTTTGTTCTCTGAGAATACATTGTGAAGCCTAGAACTATCATTATTCATCTTTGCAATCTTGTCCCCAAAACTGCCTCTAAAAAAGGCCATCATAGTACCTGGAATATTCTAAGTGTTTCACCTGTTTCTGTATAAACTAAGAAGGCCATCAATATGATTTATAATTTGGAGAATTAACTGCATGCACATAAAGGTTCATGACAAATGCCACTTCAGGTTTTGATTGGCAAGGACAGTCCCAGTAGGATATGTTCTGAATAAGCTCCACCCCTTGAGGAGCCCTGGAAGGTTTCTTCCTGTGAACTCTGCCCTAGTTGGCAAGCCCCACAGAAGCGCAAAGGAAAGCAGGAACTCATGGCCCATCCGCTCCCCTCTTCCACCAAGGGGAAGAGCAATCTGTGTGGAAAGATTCCTGTGGTAGGTGGAGGGCGATCTGGCATCTTACCATCAGGCTCTCAGAGGCCGGCTGGAATGTTAGGGTGGGGAGTGTCTTGAGAAGAAAATGTTCTTACAGCTAGCTTCCCTTGTCCTCAATGAGAAGCACAGGCTGTCCCCTTGTGCAGAGAATGGCTACAAGCGGCCCAGGGTCATGCACCTTGCACTTCTGGTCCCCTTAGGCTTTCTAAGGACATCTGCTGTCCTTGCCAATCCAGCTGATATTCCTCTCCTTACAGTCCTTGTTGGCTTTCAGTTACTCGGCTGGCTCACATTTTTGCGTATAGTTCCATCTTGAACAGTAGATGTATCACGACCCAGCATCATGCAAAATGCAATGTTAAAGTACTTTGTTGACTATGATTTTTGGTTTTATTTTGGATAAGGGTTAAAATTTTAGTAGCTACATCCTATGTAGTCCATTTGAAATGTGAATATTCACCATTCATCATTTTAAAGTCTATTCAGAAAGCATCATCTAGCACTCTAGGAATTTCTGCATGCGGAGGTGGAATCACCATAGGTTTAGGTCCATGCCCTTATTGGGCTGCTCAGTTTTCTTAAAAGGATGTCTGCTTTGCCTTTCTTCCCCAGACCACCTTTTGGACTAGAGGGCCCATACTGGTTTGGTAGAATGGGGCATCCATACTCCAGAACTTGTTACAAAGAACTGTTTTCACCTTACTTTTAGCTTGATAACATGAGCAATAGTCACTAGAGAGAAATATGCCATCCATTTGTTATTCCAGACAGAAATAACTTGAAAGCTCCAAATGTGTGTACTGGCTCTGTTCAGTTTCTTCTTCATTTCTTCTGTGTCACATTAAGGCCAGACATTGATTCTTCATTGAGCTGCTGGTACTACTCGATTCTTCCCTTCCCTTCCCTTCCCTTCCCTTCCCTTTCCTTCCCTTCCCTTCCCTTCCCTTCCCTTCCCTTCCCTTCCCTTCCCTTCCCTTCCCTTCCCTTCCCTTCTCCCCTCCCTTCCCTTCCCTTCCCTTCCCTTCCCTTCCCTTCATTCTCTTCCCTCCCCTCCCCTCCTTTACTCTCCCCTTCCTTCCCCTTCCCTTTCCTTTCCTTCCTAACAAGCCCTCCCCATATCTTCATGACTTTCCTGGCTCCTGAAGGGAAGAGAGTTGTGAACTGTGATGTTCCGAGATTTATCTCAGATTCAGGAGAGCTTGGGAAAGCATGAACTCATTATTATATACACCTTCCATACCCCTGTCTTTGTGTCCACAACAGTCTGCTTTAGCACCTAAGTAATTTTTTCCCTTGAAATTAAGTGAGGCTGAGCAGATCACACCATGTGTCACGTTCATGCATAATTATTCTCTTGTCCTGAGCATTTCTCCACCAAAGCATGGTTTTTGAAGCTGTGAACAAACTCTTCCAGTTAATATGTATCCATGTTGGATAAAAATAAACTAGTGTGATATTTCCATATGCAACTGAAGCTTGGAGTTCACTGTGGGTCATTATAAATTTATTGGCAAGCTTCATAAGACAGGTACGGGAGACTGAAAAGGAAGCAAAAATAGTTTTTAGTATCTATGCTATAGGGAGGGCTCCTCCCAGTTAGAGGTTGAAATATTTATGAGTTCAAAAGGTTTATATGGAAAGGAAAGGGACTTGAGAGATGGCTTAGTGGTTACTATGCTTGCCTGCAAAGCCAGTGGACCCCCGGGCCCACATAAGCCAGATGTACAGAGTAGCGTATGCATCTGGAGTTCATTTGCAGCGGCTGGAGGCCCTGGCATGCATGTCCTCTCTGTTTGCTTCTGGTTCTTCCTCTCTTTCTCTCTCTCTCAAAATAAAAAAATAAAATAGTTTATTTTGAGAGGAAGAGAAAGAGAGAGAGAGAGAGGAGAGGCCAAAAGAGAGAGAGAGGGATAGAGGCAGAGAGAGAGAGAGAGAGAATAGGTGTGCCAGGACCTTCAGCCTGCTGCAAACTAACTCCAGTTGTGAGCACCCTTTGTGTGCATGTGCGACATTGTGCACTTGCGTCACTATGCGTGTGGCCACGTGGGACCTGGAGATTTGAACATGCTTCACAGTAAGCACCTTAACTGCTAAGCCATCTCTCCAGCTCAAAAATAAAATAATTCATTTTGTTTTTAAAGAAGGGAATTAGGGTTCTTTCTGTCCTCCTACCCCTCAAGATTTAGGAGTGGCAACATTCTCCTACAAAAGGTGTTAAAAAAGAGAGGCCCTCTAAGTGACTTGGGAAATATATTGTGGACCTTAATGAAAGGAATGGAAGAAGCATTTCACTGTTCATTCCCTTTGGCTATGTTCTGAGTTTGCTGACACCCATGGGTGAAGGTCACTACTGAGCTTAGTTTGAATGCAAGCATCTGTGTTCATTTGACTTTAGGCAGGGAGTTTTGCCTTTGTGTCCTAAGTTACTTGCATGTGTATGTGTGTTTGTATATCTATATATAGTTTGTGTGGTGTGTGTGTGTGTGTGTGTGTGTGTGTGTGTGTGTGTGTGTTTGTGTGTGTGTGTGTGTTACCTCAGTGCTGGTGGTAGGTGTGAAAGACACAAGGAGCAGCTGCTTTACAGTTAATCCTAAGTCTCTGTGCCCACATAGTGTAGGAGAACCTTTTTTTTCCCCAACCCTCTTCTTCAACTAATTACATACCTTGCCTGTGTAGCTGTAATTATTTCACCAGCCTCTGCAAAACCTCTCCTTTAAAATATTGTCAGAAAAATAGCAGAAATCAACCTATTTTGAGAGCTGGTGTGGTGAAGCAAATTTCAGTGAAGGAAAGAGATCCTTTGGGGAGGAGCCTGAAATGCAGCACTTCATCCCCTGGAAGTTCAGGTGATGGTGATGACGTTCTTCTGTATGTACCTTGTACCTTACTGGACTTGAAACAGACATCATAGATTGATTGGTTGATTGATTGATTTCTTTCTTTCTTTTTTTGTTGAGGTAGGGTCTTGCTCTAGCCCAAGCTAACCTAGAATTCGCCATGCTATCTCAGAGTGGCATTAAACTCACAGCAATCCTCCTCCTCTGCCTCCTAAGTGCTGGGATTAAAGGTGTGTGCCACCACGCCTGGCTTATAGATTTCTTTTAATAAGAATTAAACATGCTGCAATCTTGACCTCGCTGTATGGAGACTTAAAAGAGTAATACCACAAAACTTTCCATATTCCAGCATTTTCTATCATGTGTTTGAAAGACCACACATGGCCACACATATACTCTTGGTGTACTTAGCTAATTTTATACCAAACATAAATTTCAAGTGTCATTTTCATCTGTGTCCTTGATCAGCTTTTCACCTCAGTTGATCTTAAAACAACATAGTTATTAATTAAGACATCAGAGTTGGGGTCTTGGGTATAATATCTAACATAGCTGTAGAAATATAGCAGGGCCTGTTAGTATTATAAAATTCCTATAGGGGCTGGAGAGATAGCTCAGGCATTAAAGGTGCTTGCTTGCAAAGCCAGATGGCCCAGGTTTGAATCCCTAGTACCCATGTAAAGCCAGATACATAAAGTGGCACATGCATCTGGAATTTGTTTCCAGTGGCAGGAGGCCCTGACATGCCCATTCCCCCTCTCTCTTTTTCTCTCTATGCTTTCAAATACATAAATAAATAAATATTTAAAAACGACTTATAAAGCAAATGGCACTTATTGGACTCTGTCCCATTCTCCCTACCTTTTATTTATGTTAGTACACAAAGTATTAAGTCTGTCTGTCATGAATGTGTCCTCAGTAGGGACATTCCCTTAGTAGGGAGTGATTCTGTTTTGGAAACTTGAGCTTTGCTTGTGAAAACTTTTTATTTCTTGCTGTCAGACATGCCATTTTCATCCTTAAAACTAGGCTTGGGTCTCTTAGGAAAAGGCAGGCAAGCAGTGATCTGTGAAATTAAGTGAATTAGATTTGTGCACATGCTCTACACGTGGCACTTACCCCCTTATTTCATGCTTACTGCTTTGTACTTAACCCATCCATTTGTACACAGAGGCACATCTTTAACATTTCGGTGTAAGTGGGGCATGGGGCTGGCTGGCTGGTCAGCAAACCCATGCCCCGTCTCTCCTGGGCTCCCAGGCTCGGTTCCTGAGCTCATCTACAGAGGAACCATGTGACTGAGTTCTAGTCCCTGTCTGTTTCCTGTGTCTCCCACCAGCCACCTTGAGGCTTTAATGGTGCTTGGAATCTCTATCTGAGAAGAATAAGGATGCTGGGTCTTTCAATCCCTCTCAGAGTAGAGCCACCTGTTTCTCAGGACACACGTTTTCGGACATGGGGAAAGCTTTGATGAGGGAGGTACACTAAGAGTGAGAGAAGCCTAGTAGGACATCAGGTGAGCACGCAGATCCATGAAAATTTAAGATTCTTTTTCCAACTTAAGTGACAGTGTGAAAGGCTTGTCATCTGACATCTATAAAACCCTCTTGGCTGTAGCATCAGAGCAGACTGGAAGGTTACCCTTGTCACATTCTCTGGGCAGTCTCCAAGCGTACAGCTCTCCTGTGTCACACATTAAGGTGACTCCTGCAAGATTTGGTCTCCAAACTATAGAGGTTTATATGTAATGACCATTAAGTAGCCAGTCCTACTGCCACAGTGTCCTTGTTTAACCACTGACAACCAAGACGACAACATGCTGTCTTGTTGCTTCTAAAAATGTTACCTGCTGTAGACCTTGACTTTCTGAAGCCATGTAGTCTAGCCCAGGAAGAAACATTCAGTCCCTAGGCAGAAGAATATTTCTAGTTTTAGAAAACTGAATAGGTTCTTTGAATTATTTCTATAGACATCAATGCTCCCCATACATTTTGTAGAATTCCTCCACCCAACTCTCCTAAATCCTCACTTTATTCTGCTCAGGGATATCAGATAAGTTCATAGCCATGAAATGTTTCTCAGCCACTAGGAACTGATTACTCTAAGCAGAAGAGGTGTTCTTTTGTAAATTTGCATGATTACTCATTATGGCCTTTTCTTTCTAGGCATATTAGGCATATATAACAATGGAGGGAAGCCAGGCGTGGTGGCGCATGCCTTTAATCCCAGCACTTGGTAGGCAGAGGTAAAAGGATCGCTGTGAGTTCAAGGCTAGCCTGAGACTACATAGTGAATTCCAGGTCAGCCTGGGATAGAGTGAGACCCTACCTCAAAAAAAAAAAAATGGAGGGGCTGGGCACAGTGGTCAAAGGTGTTGCTTGCAAAGCCTGATGATCTTGGTTTGATTCCACAGTACCCACATAAAGCCAGATGCACAAAGTAGCACATGTGTCTGGAGTTTTTTTGGGCAGTAGCAGGAGGCCCTGCCATGCCCATTGTCTTCCTTCCTCTCAAATAAATAAATATTAAAGAATAGAGGCTGCACATGTAGAAACTTGAACTTGTGGAAGTAATCAGGTGTTTCATGGGAAGCCGGGATGGAGCTGCCAGTGGCTGTTCCCCCTTATTAAACTTGAATTCCGCACTCCTCAGAGCACAGGGAGAGGTGCTTAATAAGTGTTAATAATGACTAATATCACATCACCGATGTTAATTGAATGTTGATATCCATCTAAAAATTGCAGCAATAGAGACATACTTCCGCAGTCGAACATAGTGATGCTCTTCCTTCGTTTAATTCTGAAGATATGTGTGAGCAATTAAGACAGGTTTTTCTATTTTTCACACCATTCAAATGCAGACACTTTCAGTATTTTTATGGTGCCACACAGCTGTACCCAGACACTAAGGCAGAAGTAATATCTAGGAAAGTTTAGGACGCAAATTAAAATTTTCAACGTACTTGAAATAAGCAGTCTTTAGCAATTCATCCTGAATTTGAAAAATCCAGGTTGGCATTAAGTGATTGGACTTTTTATGCATCATAAGCAAGGTAAAATTCAAAGTAATCGATGGCACTGGCTGCCCGTCATGAGCACGGCGCTGAGTGAATGTTCCTTTCTTGCCTGGAGAGGATCTGCGTTTGCTAACTAGCTGGATCTTAGCCCAGAGGCTTCCCTGCTTTCTGATGTCACCCATGAGCTATTCTGCCACCTTGAACTTTAATCACAGTTTCATGTTACATTATAGAAGTTAGTTGACACAAGTCTGATGTTTGAGACTAAAATGGTTTTGGGGGCGGAAGTATTTTCCACAAGTCTTAATTTTTCAAATTGTTTTTTGATTTGTGAAGCTGTGCAATGTTAACCAGAAATTCACGTATTTTTAGTCTGGATCCCATGGGATCAGAGGAAACAGTCAGTAGCCATGAGGTATTCAGTTTTTCTGAGACAGAATGGGGCCTGATGGTCTCCCTCCCGCCCGTAGTGTTTTAGCACCATGCACAGCAATGGATCTCTCGGAAGTATTTCTCTGTATTTATGAACATCTAGGTGTTGCTGTGGGCAGGGCTCTGCTTGTCCTGAGCTACAGTTAGGATGACTAGAATACCTTCCTGCTGGTAAGTCAAGAAATGAGCTGCATTTTGTGGCTAGTCAATCTGTCTTCCCTACCTCCCCTCACAAAATCCCAAACAGAAGTTCTTACAGTACTGATACTGTTTTTGATAACTTACTTCATGAAATATTTTAAACTCTTTAAATATTTTCATGGTATGTTTCATTTGCATGAGATAAAAATCTATTTATCTATTTATGTATAAACATATATAGATATATAAAATCTTATCTTTATAAACATTTCACATGAACTTTCATGCATGCAAACTTCATTTTGACTATCTTATATCTGTTCATTCAGAGGGTAAATAATGAAAGCCAAGTACCTGCATGTGTAAATACAATGTTTACCTGCATTATAGGTATTAATTCCGGCATTCCACTCTGCTACAATATAAAGATGAATGCTGATACATTATGACATTTACAAGTGGCAAGTACTGTTCTGGATAGGCTCCCATGTGGCATCTCAGTTAATACAGTAATCTTCTGGCATAAGGACTGTTTTAAGACGAGGAAACATGTTGAGGGGCTCATTAACCTCGGCTTCTAGCTGGTGAACAGTGCTGTCTTAGTCCCCGAGTCTCCTGTTTTCGTGAGATCACCCTTGACAAGGAGCAGTCAGGCGCAGAACTGCTTTGCGTTTGAGAGAATGAGATATGCAGAGCATTACTGCACAGGGGGAAGACTGCACAATTTGTTGCTCCTGTGGTTCACGCCTCCTTCACAGATATACAGGAAACCTGTGGAGAAGGAAACACTGTCCCGGACTGGTTTTTTTTTTTGGGGGGGGGCGGGGTTGTTTTATGAGGTAGGGTCACTCTAGCCCAGGTTGATCTAGAATTCACTGTGTAGTCTCAGGGTGGCTTGAATTCATCAGTGATCCTCCTACCTCTGCCTGCAGAGTGCTGGGATTAAAGGCGTGAGCTGCCATGCCCAGCTAGCCTGTTTTAATCCATGTTCCAGCCTACGCTTTTGTTTGATACCTGTGATGGTATGAAACAGAAATGCTGAAGCAGAAAAACGGACATTATTGTCTCCTGGTCCTCCACAGCAGGGGCCCAAGGACATCCAGCTGGGGCCCATCCAGAGCCTTGGGTGCGGTGACTGCTTTCTTTTGTTGGGGCTTTTGACTCTGTCCGTTCCCCAGTGTAGCAGACATACCCTCAGATGCCATAACAGAAGAAATTGATGGATTCCTCTTCTCACCCCAAACATCCAAGGCACAGAGAGTGTCCCCTGGCTTCGAAGCCCAGATAAGATTCTTCCTTCATGTCCAACTGTTACTTGAGAGTCCACATCAGAATTATTCTAATAATCTTCCTTGATGTAAAAGTTACTCTACTAGTGAGAAGACAGGATTTTGCACACCAATGGGGAAACTATTATCCAAGAAGCACCTTTGTTTTCAGTTTGGGTGGTATAAAATCATTCCTTTCCAAAGAGTTTGTGCCCATGGTGCCCTTAGAATCCTAAGGACTTGCTTAGAAGAAAGTGTTGCATATTTGTTGTCTTTGATGAATTATAACGGTTTTCTTTATTTCATGTAGGGAAGGGTTATGAAATAATTTAGAATTAAATAAAGTTTTAATTCAAGTTTGTTTCACTTGTATAGATGACATTTTTTAATTCTTAAAAAAAAAACAAGTAATTTTTTTTTAATCCCATCCAGTACTTCCAAATGTTGGTTTGATGCTAAGTAGACAAGTCTTTAATGGATGTCATGAATGTAAGTTTGCTAACAGATGTGCGCAGAAAGCTTGGCTGGCCCTAATTAGCCATAAAATACTCACATTAGTCTGTTGTGTAAAAGCTATAACTGGTGACTGTGTTGATAGAACTTGCTGGAGGCACTCCGTGAAGCAGGAAGTATCAGTTTGGACATAGGCTTTGAATTTCTTCTATTTTATTTTTTCCAGTCAGTAGTGTCCTGTTCATTAATGCCAATGGCAGTATCTACTTAGTGATTTTAAAGTAATTTTAATTTTTTAATTTTAAGTTTTACAATTGAGATTAATAGGCCACTCTGACATGTCATTTCACTTTTGGTTCATGAATAGAACAGCGTGAAAGTGAGCAAGGCACATTTGTTATCCCCATTTCAGAGGAAGTAATGAATTCACCCAAGATTCATAACAGAGAGGATGGGAACTCTTAGTTTTAAATGTATTTATGAAAGAGAAAGAGAGAGGCTATGTGTACGCCAAGACCTCTTGTTGCTGAAAACAAACTCCAGATACATGCACCACATTGTGCATTTGTACTTACGTGAGTACTGGGGAACTGAACCCAGGCCTGCAGGCTTTGCAATCAAGTGCCTTTAACTGCTGAGCCATCTCCCCAGCCCGATGATGATGGGGGACTTTATGTCCATTGTGGGCCTTAGAATTAGCCCTGTGCTGGGAAGTGAGGCACCTGGAAGGCTGATAGTGATATGGTCTTCTAGAAATTACACTGATAACTGCTTAACCATTGTGAGCATGTGTTCATACATTAGAGAGGTTTTAGGAGGCTGAAGTAGTCTTTGGATAGACATTACTAAAACATTTTTCTTCCTTAGGCTATAATGCTCAGTGCCCATTAAAAGAAATATTATAATCTGCCTATTCAATTAATTTACCCCATGTTAAAATCAAGGGACACATGTTGCAATATAATTAGTGTGGATGCCTTGTGTAAGTCCCCCAGTGAGACCAGAGCAAGCCTGCTGGATATTAGAAAATGTAACACTTAATTCTGTAATATTCTCTGTTTTGTTTGTGGGTTTTGTTTTTAAAAACGGAGTCTCCCTTTATAGCCTAGGTTGGCAGAGAACACACATGGAACCCAGGCTGTCTTTGAACTCGTGGCTCCAGAGTACTGAGATCATAGGCATGAGGCGCTACAACAAGCTCTCCATTTGAGCCTATTTATGCTTTTTTTTTCCCCCTCTTCCTGTTTGTTTTGAGGAGTGTGCTACTGAAGTTTGTTGTTGGTTGTTTTTGCAGTATTGGGCATCAAAACCCAAGGCCTCACTAGACGAGCATTCCCCCATTGAGCTCTACGCAGCTCCACGGGATTCTTAGTAAGACTGCCTAAGCAATTTCTCCCTTCAGTGTGGACAGATGAGAAAGAATGAGAGTGAGATTCCAGATGACATCAGTTAACGTGGAGTCACTGAATACTGTGTGAATTGAAACCACTTGTGGGTCTGTATATTTTGGCTGTTTTTATAGCTGAAACAAACACATTTTTAAAAACTTGTTATGATTTTCTCAGAGTACCTAATTTCTGGTTATTGTCAAAGTGCCTAAGTCATGTTCTCCAAATGATTTATATATATTTGAAGAACATGGAAATAAAGCCAATATGCCAATATTAGAGATTGGTCTCTAACATTGATTAAACCCCAAATAGACATTTAGAATACACACTCTCTGATGCTTATATTTGCTCGAAAGACAGGATTGGTTATGTCACATGTAGTTGATTAATCAAATGACACTGACTGTTGGCTTTCAGACTCTTCGGTTATTTAAAATTGTACTCACTTTTTCAATAGGTAATGCTTATATCTGTACCTAAAAAGAATAGATTGGTTTGAGACCTGACATTGGTTCTCATCAGTAGGACTCAAATCTTGTTAGAGTCCATTCTTCTATTTCTGATGTGAGCAGCAGAAATCCAGAATCCTCGTCTAGCCCTGCTGGTACACTGCAGAAAGCGGGGATGTCAGACCTGCCAGGGTAACTTCTCGGTGTCCAAGAAGATGTCAGATACATTTACTGTGTCTCCTACTGAGATCTGACAGAGCTGGAAATTTGACCATGTCTCAAAGATAATATGATTTCACCATATTATTTCCATAGTATTCACATGCAATTTCTTAGAGAAGGAACATGATGCTTGTGCCTGTGGAGGTGTGGGGCGTGCACCGTCTCTGTTGTGTTTGCAAAAAGCTTCTCTTAGCATCAACGTAGCTAAAGCTTCAAGAAAAGACCCATATGTGTGGGGGGGGGGTTCCATTACTTTTTAAGTACCAGGAACTCATTAGTTTTTACAGTTGTACTGTCCAAACATAATTATAATATATTAATAGATGTGATTTTGGAAACAGTTCCTAGCTACATTTATGATTTTTTTTAACAGTCCTCATGATTTTCATGCCTGCAACTCTTGCTCGGTATGAGGCAGAGGTGATGGGAAACAAAGGTAGAAAGAGTGCGTCAAGGTAGAAATGGCGTTAATGACCAAAAATATGTCCGAAAGCCTAGATACTTCCTACAGAGAAGACAAAATTTAGATCTTAGCTTTCTAGCAGCCAATTCAAAGAGGGCCATTAAATAGGCCAAAAAAATATAGGTTCCATAAAGGTACTTTAAAGTAAAAAGGAAATTATTCCAAAAGTTGAGACCAGATAAATTTCTCCCATTTTAAATAATTAAAAGTTATAAACCACCAAGGGTCCTTTTTAATGGCCAAATATGCAATGATAAACATTCTACTTTACTGATAGTAGCAAAAAGCAGTGCATATTTTGGTTGTCATTGAATTGGAAGAGGAAGTGTGACATAGCATCATCAGTTTCCCTTGATAGGTTATTGACTAAAGCACAGAAAGAATTCAGTCAGGAATTACGCTCCGAAAGGTGAGTCCTTGGGGCACCAATCGATATTTACACGCTTCTAGAATGAGACACAGAAAGACAAGTGCGATAACTATCTAAAGGTAGTTATATAGGGAGACCAGGTAGATACATAATAGAATTGTAGGTTCCTATTTGTTTTGAGATAGGGTCTCATTTTGTAGCTCAGGTTGGCCTCCTACTTACCGTCCTCCTGCCTCTGGCCTCTGAGGACTGGGATTATAGACAGGCATCACCATGATCAGTTCCCATATCTTTAATTGTCTTCCTCATAGGAGATCCTGTTGATCCCAGTACGTTTTCAAAAGCAGTTTATTGAGTGCCTATGTACCAGACATCCATGTTATCACCAAAAAGAATAGGAAAAGTTAATGTGCCATTTTATGACTGAAAAAAAAGGAGGATCAGAAAGGTGAATACAATCGTCCAAGATTACCCAGCTGCCAAGTGTTAGAAGTATTACAAAAATATGAATTTCCTGCCAGGCGTGGTGGTGCATGCCTTTAATCCCAGCACTTGGGAGGCAGAGGTAGGTGGATCATCATGAGTTCAAGGCCACCGTGAGACTATATAGTGAGTTCCAGATTAGCCTGGACTAGAGTGAGACCCTACCTCGACAAAACCAAAAACCAAAACCAAAACCAAAAAAAAAAAAAAAAAAGAATTTCCTGACTTGAAAAATTCTTTGCAGCCTCACCCAAACAACTTGAAGTATTTTTTTTTATAAAACCAACTGTGAGAAAATTTCGTATACAGATTTTCCTGAGAAACGTGACTAGGCAGTCTTCCCGACTCCTTTCCCGGGAGAGGTGCGTAGAATGGTCTCAGCCCAACGCAGAATCTTAGGTTAGGCGCAGACAGGCTTCCAGGAGGCATCAGTGCCATTGTCCACGCTCTCCATTGGCTTTCGGCCCTGGTTGCATTTGGAATTGGGGAGTGACCAAGGTCCGCTATGTCCGTGAAGGCCATTGTGTAAGGTGTAATAATTACAAAAATAACACTCAAGCACTTCACACATGCCAGACACTCTGCTAAATGCTGTGTATTTGTTGAATTTGCTGTGTTTCACTAAACCCCAAGCAAGGCAGGTAGGTGATATTTGATGCTGTTACTTCCCTTGACTGACAGAATCCTGGGGTCTCACAGCTGCCGAGTGCTTGATGTATGATCTGGATCTAGGCACTCTGGTGCCTGAAATATGACATCATTCTGCCCCTCAGGCTAGCAAGACCAGAACCTCAGCTGTCAGATAAATGTCCTTACAGATTGCAAAGGTAGGAATATCTGTAACCAAGGAGATTTTTTTTTTCCACCACAAAGTCACTTATGTCAACATACCTTGCTTATATCAACATGACCCTCACGGAAGACTGAGTCATTTGTAGATGCCTCACGTTCATACTTGTGGACTTGGCAGAGGTACTATGAAGACTGGGCGTCAAACCACGCTGGGCTTTAGCAAGGAAAGTGACCACTACACTCCCGCTAAGGAGGCAGGAGAAAGCAATGGGAAATCATAGACATTGAGATTGACTGCTCTTTAGTTGTCTACATCATGGGCAGATGTCAAGTGGCTGGGTGTTTAAGCTTATCATATGATTTCTAAAAAAATGTCTTTTAATATGTTTCTATTAAAATTTCTAACGTAACACATCTCAGCATATCTGAAAACAGAACCCCCTCTTTATGTTAGGAAGCTAGGAAGGCTCCAGAAGTTCGGAGACTAATCCACATTGAGGTGCTGGGATGCTAAACTTTCTGGAAGTCCAGTTCAGTCTATTGGTCATTGCCACTTGGGGATTTTGTGTCCTCAGTCGTTGCGGTCCTGCAGGTGCTCTTCCGTGCCCCATGTATTGGGGTGTAGAAAGTCTTCTTTTGGTCACCAGGCAAGGAAGGCTTTGTCTCAGGTGTTGGACACAACCCATCAGTGAATCCATACTCATTCCTTAGTTCATCCGTTCATTCCTCTGAAAATTATCTACTCAGTTTCTCCTGTGCCAGCCACTGTCCCGCTGAGCGTTCAGTGTGAAGTAAAGTTATAAGACGAAGAGTCTGTATTCCAGCTATATACCTAATGGTTTGTGTTTCTAAAACCTAACAATAAACTCCTCTAAAATCAGAGCAGGTCAGTTTAGCAAGTAGCATGTAAAAACAGACCGCCTCAGCTTTAACAAAGCAGTCAAAAATCATACATAAGATTTTACATGGTCTTAAATCTGTTCGTAGACAGTGGGTTCGATCAAGTTCATCATCTTGAGATCTTGTTATTGAAATAGAAGTGATAAACTTGGGGCTAGGGAGATAGCAAAGCCTGCCATCTGGTTCAACTTACCAGTATCCATGTAAAGCCACAGTGGCCCATGTTTGTGGAATTTGTTTGCAGTGGCAAGAGGCCCTGGTGTGTGTCCATGCACACACACACACACACACGCGCGCGCGCGCTCACGCATGCTCCCTTTCTCTCAAATAAATAAATATTTTTAAAAAGAATATAAACTTTTGAATATGTTGTTAAATTGTTGCATTTATCAACTCAAATGAAATTGGCATGTATTCTGATGCAAAGTGTCTTTGAAAATGGCTCAACAAGTAGTTTCCATAAGTCTGTTACATGCATTAATGGCTCAAAGAAAATGATTGTTTAAATCCATCAAGTTCAACCACTTGTAACTTCCCTACAACGCTCTCATGACCCACCCCTCTATTTTTTCCTGGGAGATAAGAGCATCTTAATGAGACTTCTCATTTTCTTTGCAATCTAAAAGGTTATTTCTTCCTTCTGTCTATTCTAAAAGAAAAGTTTCTGTTCTCTCCGCTGGAACTGATCCTTTGCTGTATGCCGCCGAGTTCCCTTTGCTTTCCGTGTTTTGCAAGAGTTTATTCCATTACTGACCATATTCCTGGCATCTTATTCTCCACTGTCTTAAACTTCCTCTCAGGCCCAGTTCTTTTTTGTATGTTATGCATTTGCAGAAATTGGACAGAAAGGGATGGAAAGTGTTGCACTTATTCCTTCTAAGGAGTGCCCCCCAACAATTTATGTGGTTTTCCTCTGTGATGGTCCTCATTGTCTATCAACTAATGCCCCTTTACCTTCTGCCACCACCAGTCCTTTTGATCCTAGCTCCTGTTATCTTCTCCTGTCTGCCTGCCTAGTGTCCTAGTTGTGCATGGTTTCTCTGTCACTCCTTAGTCATATCTATTACGTGGAGATATATTCCCATGAAATGCCTTCTTTCTGCATCTCTACTTGCCTTGCTAACTCCAAGTCTTCTTTTTAATACAATAAGTCTGGAGAGATGGTTTAGCGGTTAAGGAGCTTACCTGCAAAGCCGAACGACCTGGGTGACTCGGATTCAATTCCCCAGTAACTATGTAAAGCCAGATACACAAAGTGGTGCATGTATCTGGACTTCTCTTTCAGCTACTAGAGGCCCTGGCTTGCCCATTAATTCTTTCTGTCTGTATGTGTCTCTCTCTCTCCTTGCAAATAAATAAATAAAGTTTTTTTTTTTTTTACAAAACCTACCACACTGTTTCTTACATGCATTTTTCCCCAACGATCTCTTATTTCTATGGCTTTTATTGCTTCCATATATGTTTTCCTCCCCCACCAGACATTAATCTCCTTAAGGGAATCATGTCTTATTTGTTTTGAATTCCACACTTGCACATTATTCATCTTTCATACTATATGCTATTAAATTGATTGGAATTATCCACGTGTGAGGTTTTTTTTTTTGGTAAATGAGTTAATATCTCAGTTTGAACTTAAATATATATGAATCTTACATTGCAGTGATTCTTTCTTACAATCCATTTCTCTATGTAAGTGTTGGAGAAAGTGATAGAATGGACCAGCAATGGGGTTCTAGAATTGTCCTTCAGAATTTGGCCAGTGGGCTCTTTTAGAGACATGCTTGAAAGAATCATATTTTTTTTGAAACCTTAAATTTGTAGGAAAGCAGATGTTTTAAGACAAGCCTGAATAAACATGATGGGCATTTAGAGTTTACCAAAGTGCCAGTGGGTACCTATATAACAGGGTAGCATAGGTAATTATAAAGTTTTCTGTTTGTTTCATTTGAACACTTACCTCTGTTAAGTTCTTGGTCAGTCACAATCTTTTTGTGTGTTGGGTGGAAGGCATGTGTGTGGAGGTTGGAGGATAACCTCTGGTGAGCGTTTTTGCCTTGCACCTACTTTGAGGCAGTGTCTCTTGATCACCAGTACATGTGCTAGGCTAGCTGGCCCCTGATTATCTTGTCTCCACCTCTTATCTCATCATAGGAACACACTGGTATTACAGATAGGAGCTCCCACAACCATCTTTACTTGGATTCTTTTACTTGGAATTTGCTTGGATCCAGAGTCCACTTGCACAACGTATATTTTACCCACTGAGCAATCTCCCCACCCCAGTCACCCAGTTTCTTAAACTCTGATAACAGTGGATGTTCAGGTTCTTTGCTATGTGCTAACCACCCATTCATTTCTGATCTTGAAGCATAGCTTACCCTATGTGTTTCGTAGATCTTGGGACAGTGTTGAGTCAAAATATGCTCTTGGATTTCCCAAGACCATCTGTGTCCTACATTGACAGCTTCCCCACTCTCTGGACCACATGATAAGAGAGAAAACAGAACTGATTCTCTCTGCCACTCAGTTTATTAGATGCAGATAAGACTGATCTAGAAAGATTAACATGGTCACAGGCCTTATCTTGATTCTCCTTGAAGAACCATTACTGTTTTCAGACCTAGTGTATAAAGACTGAAGGCAATGTTTTCCATCACACCTGAGCATCATTCATAGCATCAAATGTGAGAGGCAGTTCCAGGTTTCTGCTATGCTTCCATTGCTTTTGGCTATTACTTCCATTGTATGGGACATTCTTACCTAAGGGAAGGATTTTCTTCTGAAAATCCTGAAAAATACAATACATACTTTACAAGTTGACTTTTCTATTTCACATAATCCCAAACTAACATTGTTCTTCCTCTGTGCTAGTCGTGGGGCAAAGAAATTGGAGAAAACATTGTGACTTTATTTGTAAATTCAGAAGCAACCAAATAGGAAGTATGAGATAAAACTTGAGAAAACAGTCCAGTGGAGTTAAAACCTTGTTACATCATCCCTTTCTCTCTACTGTATGGTAATTGAATAAACCTGCTTTTATTTTAATTTAATTTAATTTTAACTTATCTGCAAGCAAAAAAAAGAGAAAGGGAGAATGAGAATGTGCACACCAGGGCCTCTAGTCACTGCAAACAAACTCCAGACACATGTGCCATCTTGTGCATCTGGCTTTCTGTGGGCATTGGGGAATTGAACTCTGATCCTTAGGCTTTGCAGGCAAGTGTTTTACCTGCTGAGCCATCTCTCCAGCCCCCTACTTCCATTTTATCCAAATTCCTCCAAATATTTAGTTGAAGAGTAACTATTTAAATTGACTTCCCTTGAAGTATTTATGTGCCATAATAACATTAAGAAATAGGTTAGAGCCAGGCATGGTGGTGCACGCCTTTAATCCCAGCACTCGCGAGACAGACATAGGAGGATCACTGTGAGTTCAAGGCCGCTCTGAGACTACATAGTGAATTCCAGGTCAGCCTGGGATAGAATGAGACCCTACCTCAAAAAATCAAGAAAACGGAGCCGGGCGTGGTGGCGCATGCCTTTAATCCCAGCACTCGGGAGGCAGAGGTAAGGATTGCCGTGAGTTTGAGGCCACCCTGAGACTCCATAGTGAATTCCAGGTCAGCCTGAGCTAGAATGAGACCCTACCTTGAAAAACCAAAAAAAAAAAAAAAAAAAAAAAAAAAAAAAAAAAAAATCAAAAAAACAGTAAACAAATAAATACATAATAAAAATGAAATAGGTTAGAGAAAACTAAAAGAAAATAAAGGAAAAAATAGAAAACATACCATAGATAAGAAAACAATAATTTTCTTTACCGATCACATCTCACTATGTAGTACAGGCTGGCCTCAAACTCTCAATCCTCCTTCCTCGGGCTCTTGAGCATGGGAGTTACAGGTATGTACCTTTAAGCTCCATATACTTGGCCCTGCCTCTTTTTTTAAAAAAAAATAATGCAATATGCACCATAGAGATGATCCATAGCTTTCTTGACAAAATTTAGGTATTATAACCAAAGAGGCTCACTTCCAGTGACTGGATGGAAGGATTGTCCTTGCTTTTGGAAGGTAATATCACTACTCAACTTGAAATATTTATTTTGAAATATTTTCATTAGAAGAGCTTAGAAGCTTGATAACAAACTGCAGGCCTGGTGGTACAAGCTTATAATCCTAGCTACTCAGGAAGCTGAGACAGGAAGATTGAAAGTTAAAGATCTGCCAGGTCTGCAGAATGAGTTCAAGGCCACTCTAGACAACTTACTGAGACCGTCTCTCAAAAGGAAGACATTTAGAATGTGCTCCCACTTATAGCTGACAAAAGAGTAGTGTTCATTCTTTGGATCATGCCATGCTTAAATATTCCCTTCCCTGAGAAATGCAGCTTGTCATAGTCTATACACATTGTGATTGATTTCATTTGGGACAACTTTCATTCAAAGTGTTACTGGCTTATCTTGCCAATTCTCATAAAATTATGATCCAGCATACATGTTTTTGTCCTGGCGGGGGTGAGCGTGTTTGACATACTTATGTTATGTATGCCTGAGAGTTTTGTTGGTGAAATATTAGCTTTTTGCAAGACCCGTCTAGGAGCCATACTAACTCATAACTTCTTTTAAGACGATCTGGAAGGGTAGAGGGTGGGAATAAGGATACCAACAGTGGATATTTTTCAAATACCCATTTTTCTGTCTTCTAGCTATCCATCAGTGCAGAATTCCCCTTGTTTAGTGATAATAACATATGATACTCCAGCAACAAATATCTAATGACAAGGATTTTTCTTCTAAGAGTAGATAGGTGAAGAAACAACGATACTCATGCTTCCAAGTGTTTATCACAAATAAGGAGATGGGTGATTACAAAATCCTGACAGAGAAAGTGGCCTGTACATGGTTAAGTGAAAGATAATTTTCACCTTATATTTAGGAATCTATTTTAAGTGAACTGAGGGTACTTGACAAGATTTGTTAGCACTCTTTCTGAGACTTGTTAGTTATATTAAATGTTATTTCATTGCCTAGTAATTTATGAACTGAATAATCTAAAAGTAAAGTTCACAGATGACAGTCTCCTCTTTTTCTGTAGTGTCCTTAAATAGGGCACCACATGAGCTGTTGCTTTCTAGGGAATGTAAACATGATGTATTATTATGCTGTCAAGAGAAGTTGAGGGAAGAATTTTGTTTGATGGAAAAAGCAAGGCACAAAAATTCACGTAAAATTAACAGAAAAAGTAATTTCCTAAGAGGGCATCTCCCTGTCTTCATTTTAATAGGAAGACTAATTGCCTAGCTTGTGGGATTATAACTGATTGAGGTTTGGGCAAAATTACTCTAATCAGTTGTATAACTTTCATGTTAATTTCACCTGGATCTCTACTTTAGAGATCACATTAATTACTGGGAAGTTTCTACAAGGTAAAAGACAAGCATTGTTACAGCTGATTTTTGTTTTTCAAAGGAAACCCAACTATTACAAGAATCATGGACTTTAAGCCATGAGATTGTGCATCTGTTGAGTCAGTTCTCAAAAATTCTTATTAGGTGAAAGAGACCTTCTGTAACCTGAACTTGCCGAGTCATTTAAGGAGTGTGCCCCATTTGCAGTGGTCATTGCCAGGGCCTGACTAGAGAGCCTTGCCTCAGCTTTCAGAGACACCCTTGTACTCAGCTTGTCTGTTGAGACAGCTGGCTTGAACAGTGACTTGGAACTATACCTGAGCTACTGAGAAGTAAGCTCTTTCTCTTTTTTCCCTCTTAATTCAGTGACAATGGAAGGCCAGTTATAGGTAGTCACTGCATATTACAAAAAAAAAAAAAAAATGTGTTGCCTATAAATAACTATCTACAGAATCTTGGCCTGTTTATGTCTTGTGTGAATTTTGCTTAGAATGCAAAACAATTCGGAGGATTCTTCCTTGATTTTTCTTCCTGAGAAACACCATTATTATTATTATTTTTTAATTTCGACTAAGTTCCCCCTACCAAGGGACAGATTTTGTTTGTTCTTTCAATGTACTTTCATTTTATTGTTTCAAAAAGAGGCGATGCCAGGAGTGGTGGCGCACGCCTTTAATCCCAGCACTCAGGAGGCAGAGGTAGGAGGATCACTTTGAGTTCGAGGTCACCCTGAGGCTACCTAGTGAATTCCAGGTCAGCCTGGACTAGAGTGAGAATCTACCTCAAAAAACTGATGATGATTATAATAATAATAATAATAAACAGGTGATATTTGGTGTCTTGAGGTACAGATACTTGCCTTACAGAGTATTGCCTTGTCTCTGCCACTGTTCCTTCAATTTGACATTGGTGGAACTTCCCGGTTTGACTAGAATAGAACTTGTCAGGTGTCATTCTGAGTGCTAGCAACGGTTGATTTGAGGCAAGGAGAACAAAGTTTAAAAAAGGAAAATAACCCTACCATTTCATCATTTGCCGTTTGCAGCGGGAGCAGCAGCATGTCATCTGACCACCCACATTCATCTGCTGCTGACGTGGCTTCTGCTTCAATGGCAGAAGCTATTCCTGCACCTTTTGTGTCTCTGGAGGAACCAAGCAGGCCTACATGTTTGTAGTGACTCATGTCTCAAAGTGCACAGGGAGTCTCGGAGTTGGGGGAGGAAAGTACACCAGTTCCTTCAAGCCCATCTGGGTAGTGGGCCAGAGGGAGGAAGCACGTCGTAACCGTCAGGTCTTAATGCTTTAGTCTTTTTTAGAAAGGGTTTATGAAATAGCTTCTTAGGAATAAAGAGCAATATTTAAAAAATAACAAGTAGGCTGAAGAGATGGATTAGCAGTTAACGCATTTGCCTGCAAAGCCAAAGGATCCCGGTTTGACTTTCCAGGACCCAAGTAAGCCAGATGCACAAGGGGCTGCACTGACTGGAGGCCCTAGCATGCCCATTCTCTCTCTTCCTATCTCTCAAATAAATAAATAAAATATATACAAAAAATAACAAGTATAGGAGGCTGGAGAGATAGCTTAGTAGTTAAGGCACTTGCCTGCAAAGCCTGAAACCCAGTTTCCCTGAGCCCATGAAAACCAGATGCAGATGACATATGTGTCTGGTTGCAGTAGCTAGAGGATCTGCCATGCCCATTCTTTCTCTCTTTTTCTCTAATAAATAATTATAAAACATTTAAAAACATTAAAATAACAGGGCTGAAGGGATGGCTTACCAGTTAATGCTTTTGCCTGTGAAACCAAAGGACCCAGGTTCGATTCTCCAGAACCCACGTTAGCCAGATACACAAGGGGGCGCATGCATCTGGGTTCGTCTGCAGTGGCTGGAAGCCTTGGCACACCCATTCTCTGTCTCTCTGTCTTTCTCTCCCCCTTTCTCTGTCAAAAAAAATTAAAAATAACAAATACAAAATAACCATAGATGGATAGTGTACTCATTTATTTTTTTAAGACAAGGTTTCACCCTGTAGTACATATTGACCTTGAACTTGCAATTGTAACTGCCTTAAGCCTCCAGACCTCTGGGTAATATGGACATGAAAAGCTGTATTTGTCATTTTACTTATTATTGCTAGGACAAAATATATGCCCATAAGCAGCTTAAGGAAGGGTGGGGTTTTTCTGGCTAACAGCTTCATTGGATACCTTTCATGATGGCAGGGACCAGGAGGCTCTCTAGACACATTGTAGCCATAGGCAGGAGGCAGAGACCAAACAGGAAGTAGGGCCAAGCTATAAAAACTGAAGGCCTGCTTCTGAGGGCCCACTTCCTCCAGCAAGGATCCACCTTCTGAAATTTGCCAACATGAGTCTATGGAGAACATTATTCACTGAACCACACAGACTGTATTCTATGCTCCTCTGTGTGATAATATTTTCAATTTGGATTAGCTTGCTTTTCCTTGCATTTCTTTGGGTCAGACATGGGTAAATATTAATGCTAACTATAGTAAAACCCCTTTCTTCATTACTTAACTGGTATGTAGGATCAATATTTTTCTTTGGTTGGTTTTGGATTCCTGGTTCAGACATCAGTTTTAGCTAAGAATATAGCAGCTGAAAAAAAAATTCTATGAAGTCATCTCACAATCATACAATGAAGTCTAGTTGCTGATATCTGCAAAAATAGCTTTGTTGGAAATCTCAGAAGCTTGCAGGCAAAATGGTAGCTTGTACTGAAATACCACCATGTTTATTTAGTTACAATACAGTAAGTTTTAGCTTATCATTGCTTTCATAATTACCTGTACTGATACAGACAATTCCCTTTTTTTAAAAAAATATTTGATTGGTTGATTGATAGATTGATTTTCAAGAGGAGAGAGAGAGAGAGAGAGAGCAAGAGAGCGAGAGAGAGGCTCTAGCCACTGCAAGCAAATTCCAGACACCTGTGCCACTTTGTGCATCTGGCTTTACGTGGGTACTGGGGAATTGAACCTGGGTTGGTAGGGCTTTACAGGCAAGTGCTTTAACCACTGAACAATCTCTCCAGCCAGAAATTCTCTTTTAATGTAAGTGTATATCCTAACGATTTAAGGATTTTTTTTCCCTTGAAATTAAAAAAGAAGCTTGTTGGGAAATACAATCCCATATTTTTTTTTTCCTGAGAGCAGACTGCTTCTGTGGGTAAAGAATAAGTAAGCCTATTCAATGTTCTTATTCATCCTTCAGATTCCCAGAAGTTGTACATGAGTTCCTGTGGAGAGAGTTGGCATCTTGGGAAGCAAAGACAAGTGTGATGCAGTTCATTGATATGAGGATAACAGGTTAATAACTAAAATTCATTATTCTCTTCTGTAATTTTCACATTTAAGTTGAGAAGCAGCTTTGGTCTCCCATTAATTTCTATAGAAATGGACTTTATCAACCTGATTGGTCAATGTTATTTTCTTTCTTTATTTTTAAAATTTTTTTATGATATGTTCTATTTAGGTTGTAAAAGGCTGTGTATTTTGGCTTTTGTTTTTCATCATAGGCCAGTGTTAATCACAACTCTCTTCACTGAGATAGTTTCACTTGGGAGAAGTTCTTTCTGATGCAGTTTATTTCTGTGTAAAATTCTTAGTAAATCCTTGGTAATCCTTATATTTTTTATATATACTTTTTATATATGCTAGGGAAATAGGACCCTAGAAAAGTTCAGTCACAAATGTTAAAAAAGTAAAATTTTTATGACAAAATATTACAAGCAGTATACTATCATCAAAAATAAATCATACATGGCTTGACTAAAAATTCAAGTCTTACAGACATCTGCTGTGATATCCACGTGGCTGCCCGCGTGGGAAAACGGACTATAGTTTCCCATCCAGCTTTAAATACCAAGTTAGTGTGTACAATGCAAGGGTTGCCATCACATGGATTTTCCCTTTCTCCAAAAGTCCTCTGAATTGTTTGGCAAGGTTTCTGACAATATTACAGTAATCTTTTCCTATTGGCAGTTTGCTCATTTTAGGAAGAATTAAGGGTGTTATAGAGATTTTTTTTTTTTTTTTTTTTTTTTTTTACTAAAAGACACATTTGGATTTGAGGAAAATCTTCTCATAGAAGTAAATCTGTGTTCAGTTGGTCTTGGGCACTGGTTATGACTTTTATTAAGAGGTTGGCTTTCTACCACCTGGTACCTTCTGAGCCTGGGCACACGTGCAGTGGTCCAGCGTGGCATCACAGTGGGTATGGGGCCCATCAATGTTTATGTAAGCAGTGCTGCTCCAACATGCTCAAGTGTTCCTTCCCTCCCTCTTTCCTCCCTCTCTCCCTCCTTCCTTCTGTCCCTCCCTCCCTTCCTTCCATCTCTCTCCCCCCTTTCTTTTTCAGAGTCTCACATAGCC
Source organism: Dipus sagitta (assembly GCA_036346955.1). NCBI lineage: Eukaryota > Metazoa > Chordata > Mammalia > Rodentia > Dipodidae > Dipus > Dipus sagitta. The sequence continues at coordinate 117,759,385 of CM070778.1, read as the reverse complement.
CAGGCTGGCCTATGTAGCTGATGACGAGCCTCTGGCCCTCCTGCCTCTGCGTCTTGAGTGCTACCATTACAGGTGCACACCAACACTGCAGCGCTGAGGTGCTTCCTAAAACATTTCGTCACTAATCTAAAGCAGCTGGAAAGTAACTATCTTTCGCTTACAAATATAATCCCACCTAACTGTCAATAAAAGACCAAACAACCATGTTTATTTTAAGAAATGTCTTACTATTAAAATATGAGAGACAGAAAAGTATTACTAGTTGCCCATCATTTTATCCCATTTTTTACCTAGCACGCTATTATCTAATGCTCACTTGATTTTTGCTACCACTGAAGTAATAACTTCCTGAGGTAAAAAAAAGAAAAAATTTGTGATAGTGTTTTTTCTGAGAAGAGATCTCTGATTGACAGCCTGGAGACTGTAGGTCTTTATTCTAGTGCCCAGTGAGCCTGTCCTGCCTTCCTGCCAATACCACCCAGCCGTTCTCCTGAGGAGACCGCGGAGGAGGTCTGTGAGGGAGGCTGTTTGTAGGCTTCCTCTTTCAGGGCCTTTCTGAGAAGATTGTTTAACTTGATGCCAAATTTATTGGAGTGGGACTTTGAGGAGAACTGAAAGCGAGGGCGCCTTGTTAGAAAATTGGCGACTCTTCCTTGCAAAATCATTTTCTTGTGCCTCTGTCCCTTTAGTTCCATTGCCCCTGAAACAGCCATGCAGAGGGTACTGTCTCCTTCAGCACGACCCTTCTCTGATCAGGCTCACAACCCTGCCAGATGATGCCTGTCTTTTCTGAGTAGAAGATGCCTATGGGCCATTGCACTATCCACAGCAAATTTAAAAGTCATATTATCTGACTTTTATCCTCATAACTCTGGAAACGTTAGGGAACATTTTAAACATAAATGTGAGACTGTGCTTGAAATTTCAACTCCTTTGTTGGCAATGGGTGCCAAAAGTGACTTTGTGTGGGTTTGGTTACCGTAAAAAGAAATCACAGTGAATAAAATGCTAACTAGCTGTTTTCATATGAAAAATTGCTCTCAGATTGCTTCATTTATAGCATATTTACTGATTGGAAAAAAAAACCTAAAATTTACCTTTAGCATACTATTCCAGAGTTTTAAAAATGCATCAATATGATCATAAGGAAATAATCCACCTATAATTAACAGCATTACTATAGTTCCCCATGGCTCTAAGCAGATCTGCATTGAGAAAGTTAAACTACAATTCTAGAGTGTGCAATGGTACATTTCATGATTTGTAATAATATTAATAGGTCCAAAGAAAGTATTTTTCTAGACTCAATGACCCATTTAATGTAGATTTTCATTTCTAATATACTTACAAAAATGTTTTCCCATCTATGAGCATTTTCATAACATTTTGTAATAACACACAAATTCAAGAATTTGTGTCATTTTTTGAAAGATTAAATCCTTTAGTAAAAGTGTCACTTTATTTTTTTTAAGGATGTCTTTATCAAATTTTAGTATAAATTTTGAAAGCCTTGTGGTTTTCACAGTAATTTCTTTTCCTCAACTTAAGCGAAGGAAATAAGCAAAGAAACTTCTGAGCACATCCAAACCTTGCTTGTGTTTAAAGAGAAAGAAATTCCACATGCAATAAATGATCTGTGGTACACATGATTTCCATTACAGGCTTTTTTTTTTCCATTTTCCAAGGCAAAGCAACTCAAGATAAGCAATTAATAAAAGCGGTTCCCATATATAAAAGTTCATCAACAAAATCAGTAAATTCCCCCAAAGACCTACCATTTATTTTTTTTCTCTTTCTTCTTCTACCTTTCTTTACCTCAATCTCTAAGTGATTTATTTGAGCAGGAATCAGTTGAAGGATTCCCCAAGGATGGTACCGGAGGGAATGATGTATATTCAGATATGTTCCGAAGCTAATGTAAAGGTTCATGTGGAACAGGGCTGACTTTCAGTTCCTTCATAATATGCTAAGCCTTACACTGAAGTTGAAACGTTAGACACATCACTCATAGCAATGTGGATTGGAGGGTCCCTGTGGGGCAGGGAGGCGGCACAAGCTCTTTGGGAAGGTCCCAGGAATGGGAAACATAGTATGGGAAACCATCCTTTTCCTGATCCAATCCTGGGGCATCACAGGTGTACTTACCTAAAAAGTATCCCTGTGGCTTCATCTTCAAAGAGAGTTTCTGACAGAGGCTAGTGCATAATTGAGTTAATCTGGTGTTTGATAGGATTAACATTTTCAAGTTTAAAAACGATCTGGGTAAAAATGCTATTTGGACAGATTAATCCTATGTCTACTTTAACAAAATTGAGTTTTAAAAATGAAATAGTACATACGACTTTCTGATCAGCTTCCTTCTTAAAAATAATCCCAACAATTAATGCAATGTTCTAGATAAGTCTTATTCTGACCATTGCCTACATGATTTAGAACTTTATTTAAGTCATCTTTCCTCATCTTCTAGTCAGAAATCTATCTTCAAAATAATCTTATTCTCTGATATGAAATTATAGTTGTCTTTAAATTTTATTTGGTGCATCTATTGTATGTTTTCCCCTCAGTGCAAAAGAATGGTATATGTCTAGTTTATGGTATGATGTTTTCAACTTATCATGAGTCTGATTTAGAAAATAATACTTCTTTATTAAATCATTATATTCTGTTTAATATTTAAATATTCTGACTATACTTAAAGTTTGTTTTAGCAATGCAATATATTTTATGTCAACCAAAGAGTGGGATGTGATATCTATTTAATTTTCACTTCTGGGGTTCTTATTTTCCTTAAAAGTTATGATTTTCAAAGAAAAAAGAAAAGAAAAACAAGAGTTTATTATGTTCTCACAGGAGCTGCATATTTAATACTTATATGTAGAAAGAGCATTATTTATGTTACGGAATTGTTTATTTCTATAAAGACACATTTTGGAGCCATTTCTATATTTCAGACATACACAGCTCAGATATATTCTCCAAGTACCATTAAAAATTGAGGATTTCCCCCCTCTCTCTCATAAATAAATAAAACATTTTTAAAGGGCTGGAAAGAAGGCTTAGCTTTTAAAGTTCTTGCCTGCAAAGCCTAAGGACTACTGTAGGATTCCCATGTGAAACCATTTGCATAAGGGTGGCACAAGATTCTGTAGTTCATTTGTTGCAGTGGCTAGAGGCTCTGGCATACTCATTCTCATTCTCTTTCTCAAATAAGATATATATTAAGGCATTTGCCTAAGAGCCTGAGTTTGCTTCTCCAGAAACCCACGTAAATCCAGATACACAAGGTGACAAATTCATCTGGAGTTTGTTTGCAGTGGCTAGAGGCCCTGCCATCATGCCCATTCTCTCTCTCTCTCTCTCTCTCTCTCTCTCTCTCTCTCTCTCTTCTCCTTCTTTCTCATAAATAAATAAATATTTTTTAATGTTGGGAATTTCAAATATGGATATTTAATGAAAATACCTTGATGTTAACAAAACTACTTAAGGGAAAATATTATTGAAGATACAGTATTTTAAATTGTGGTAAGACTCAGTGGAGGATAGATATGAAACCACCCACACTCAGAGGACAGCCAGATTAGATTACATTCAGGTTTTGACACAACCTCCTCCACTCTGGAGTGGAGTGAGTGATACCTGTAGTCTCTGGGTGTCATGAGGACTAAATAAGTCAAAGCCATTAGACACTTTAAACCCTTTAACAGTATTGGCACATGGTAGATGGCCAGTGAGTGAGAGGTACTAATGTTCCTGTAGGTTCAATGTTCCTCTCCTGAAATGCTTGGCATCAGAAGTGTTTTTTTTTTTCCTTTGCTTTCACATTCTGGAATATTTGTAAAGACAGAGTGAGGTACCCTAGGATGGAACCCAAGTCTAAATGCCTTCACGTTTCGTACGCAACTTGTATATATGGCCTGAAGGTAATTCTAGATAATAATTTTTGTGTGTCCGCCTTTAAGTTCAAGTCATTGCATGAGGTTCGTTGTAGAATTTGGCACCTGCAGCATCATCTTGGTGCTCTAGATGTTTCAGACTTTGGAGCACTTTGAATTTTAGATGTCTTCAGAGATGCTCAACCCATGTTAGCAGAAGTCCTGTCTACGTAGATCATTGTTGATAAAAAGTATGAGTTCTGTAAAGTCGCAGAAATTACTCTGCAGACTGAATCCCAATTGATAACTCATATGTTTCAGAAACACACCCCACTTCGATATTAGATGGTTTTACTTGCCTCTGATAACACAACACAGGTTATGCCCATCTTTAATAATCTTTAATAATGAGTTAATTACACTTAAAGTTCCACTGATTCAGGTCCACCACTGTGTACTCCTGTGAGCCTTCTGGTTGGAATTGATGAAGTTAATTTCCATTAATGTATTTTGAAGGCATCACTTCTGTCAGATTAGGAAAATAATGGTGAGGGGAGAACTTGAACCCAATGTAAATCTTTCTCTAAGACCAAAGTTCATGTGTGTGTGGTTCAGCTTCTCTGACTGGTACTTACAGCACTGCTTTATATCTACTAGCAGAAGGAACCTTATGACACATGTCTTGTTACTGATTTCTCCCCCAAGAGACCTAGTGTCTCATGGAAACATGTGTGCTGTCCTCCCCACACATCATGGTCACAGTAGGAGCTCTGTATTTGGGAGTGAATTTGCCATGGACGTTAGAACAGTGCTTATGTTCCCCTTTGGGATTTGCACAATAGTACATTGGCACCATAGAATCTTTTTTGTTAACCTAGATTTCCCTTAAATCAGTAAACATTCTCAGATTCAGAAAACTAAACATTTAAATTATCAATAGTTGTTAGGTAAGCTGGAGAAAATCACTTCCTTTTCCTCTGACTTCCAGGCTCCATTTCTACAACTTAACTACTGGTAAAAGCTGCTCATGGAATTATGTTTCTCTCCTGTTTCTCTTTTACACAGATGGGATTATATTACACATGCCAGGGTGCAATAAGTGCTTTTCTTGCACTTAATGTCACTATCACTCATTATACACACACTTATATATCAGTACTTCATAACTTTACTATTTTTTTTTTCATGGCTTAGTTTTCTGGCTGAGCCCTACTTAAAGAGTCCTAGTACACATGTCTTTTTTTTGCAGTTGTAAAAGTAACTCAGTCAGGAGGAACTTTCAGCAATGGAATTTCGGAGCCAATGTGTGTGGACGATTGAATTTTGATAAACACCACCACTTTGGCTACCAAAGAAACACCTCAGCATGCATCACGACTGATGAAATTTAGCGCTGAAGCTCTGGATCCTCCTGTACTACAGTGACAACACCTTCATGGGAGTTCAATAATCTAACAGTAATTAAATTCTCATTCACCCTCATCTAGAAGACTCCTTCATGCCACTAGGACATAAGTTTTCTAAAAAAAAAACAAAAGAGGATTTTTTTCAAAATTAAATGTTCATAACTATGGGCACAATTGAAAAACTAATAATCTCAATTTTTTATACATATAAGAAGTTAGAACTAGGCAAATTTTGTCCTAAAAAGTAAAAAGTTCTGAAACAATCATCTTATCTCAAAAATATTACAGTTATTGTTCAAATTTTAATTAGGTTTATTTTTAACTGGTGCATAAAATTAAAAGTTGTACACATAAATGGGTTACCATATGATATTTTGATTGATGTAAACATTGTTTAGCATGTAAATCTAGTTAAACATTGTGTTCTCAAACACATATTATTTCTTTATGATGAAAACTTTAAAATATTTTTATTTTAGTTTTTGAATAGTATGTCAGATTGTTTTCTGTAATCAGTTCTCATACAAGAGCACACTAAACTTGTTGTTCCTGTCTATATGTAACTTAATGCCCAGTGATAAATCAGCCACCTTTACTCTCCTGAGTCACTGATAGGCACCACTTACTGCCAACTTCTATGAGATCCGCTCTTGTAGAGTCCTACGTGTGAGTGAGGTCATATGCTTCATGCCTTTCTTTCTGTGTTTGGCTTAATTCACTTGCCATAATGATCCCTACTTGTGTCCATGTTGTCACAAACAATGAAATTTTATTTTTTTGAGAGGATAACTAGTATGCTGTGGCGTAGATTTGCCACATATGTTTTTATCCCTTTAAGAGTTTGCCACCATTTCTAGCTGATGGTGACTACTGCTGCAGCAGTCAGAGGGCAGATGTCTCTCTGGCATCATTTGACATCATTTCTCCTAGATATCTGGCCAGTAGTGTGTTTACTGGGTCATGTGGTAGATATATATATATATATATATATATATATGTTTCTTACAGAACCTCCATACATTTATCCCCATGGCTGTACTAGTTTACGTGCTTGCTGTGTACAAGAGTTCTGTGTTCTCTATAGCCTTATTAGCATTTGTTATCTCCGGTCTTCTTGATATCAGCCACCCGTGCTGTGATGAGGTGATCTCCCATCTAAGTTTTGGTTTGGGTATCTCGGGTGTATGTGTTGTCATACCCCTGGTGGTGAGCTGTATGTCTTCCCTCCCATTTGCCATTGGAATATTTTGAAGGTTTATTTCTTCTTCTTTTTTTTTTTATACTCAGATTGTAGGGTTCTTCATATGTTCTAGATACTGACCACATGTGAGATGCATAGTCTGCAGTCACTCCCTCCAATCTTGTAGCTTGTCCCTCAGTTCTGTTGCTTCCTTTGCAGTTCAGAAGAAAAAATTCCTTGCCTAATTCAGTGCACTAAAGTATTTCCTTTGTATTTTCTAGTGACTTCATAGTTTCATTGAATATTTAAATCTTGAATACACTTTGAAGTAGCTTTTGTTAACTGCTCAGAGACAGGTGTCTGGTTTAATTCTTCTGCATGTGGATACACAATTTTCCCAGCACTTTTGGCTATACATGTATGGGTTCACTATAGAACTTCTATTCTCTTCCACTGGCCTATGGTATAGCGCTCTGCATTTATACCAATACATGCTTTTTTGATGAATACAGCTTTGTAGTATGTTTTGAAGCTACTTGGTATGCCTTTGTTAGTTCTTCTCTCAAAATGCCTTTGACTATTGAGTGTGTTTTGTTTAAGTTTTTGGTTTTAACTTTTTTTTAAATTCCATGTAAATTAAAGAAAGTTTTTACAGTTCTGTAAAAAAAAAAAAAAAAAGTCTGTTGTGACTTTGGTGGGAATTGCATTGTTTGTTAGGTTGCTTTTGGTAGTACAGTTACATAACTATATTAATTTTTCCAGTCCATGAAGGTGGGATGTCCTTTCATTGTTCTTAAATTTGTGTCTTTTTATTATATTTAATTTTTTTTTATTTGTAAGGAGAGAGAGAGAGAAAGGGAATGGGTGTGCCACATACAAACAAACTCGAGATGCATTTGTCCCTTTGTGCATCTGGCTTACATGGGTACTACACAGTTGAACTCAGGTCATTAGGCTTTGCAGGGAAGTGCCTTAACTACTGAACCATCGCTCCAGCCCAAATCTGTATGCCCTCTTCATTCTCTTTTTATATTTTTGTCATTATTTGTGGGGGCGCGGTCTATGTGAGGGCACACACACGCCACAGAGCATGCATGGAGGTTAGAGCACAATTCTGAGGTCAGTCCTCGCCTGTCAAGCCCCTTGAGACTGATTTCCCCACTCTGGATTCTCACACCATTGTTCTTTGCCACGCTCACCATGAGCGTCTGGGGAGTTCTCCCATCTCTGCTTCCAGGATTAATGTCAGCATGATGGAGTTACACCGGCCCTTTGCCTAGAGTCTGAGTACTGAACTTGGGTTCCTTAGCCTGAGGAGAGAGTGCTTTATTCACTGAACCATCTCCTTAGCCCTTCCTTCTTCAGTCTTCTACATCGATGTTTTATAATGTCCATCATAGAGACCGTTCAACTCCTTGGCAAAATTTATTCATTTTTTCTTTAGCTATTACAAGTGGGATTACTTTCATGATTCCTATTTCAGATAATTTGCTACTAGCATATCCCCTACTATAACTTTTTAACAATTTGTTTTCTTTGGATATCATTCTGCCCCATCTCTCTGCCTCCCAAGCCTGCACATCAAAGGAGGCATTGGCTGTACTCCAGCTACTGTTCTTGCCCAATACAAGGTGTGCTGTTCTAGGTCAGTGAATTCTGAAGTAGTCCCAACTGTTGTTGTTTAGGGCACGTGACATTGTAAGTCCTATACATAGTGAACTGGAAATTGGAACTTGTGTTTCTGTGTAGTAATGCTATGCTTAATGGAATAATTTCTCCTAATGGCATTTATTTTGTACCTAGGAAGCATCAAGACAATCATGCCCATGAGAACTCTAAACCATTCAGGTAATCATTTCATTTTAAAGTGGTCCCCTACTGCCCCTCAAATAGACTTTGCTTTCTAAATGTTGAAGGTTTTAGAACTGTTTTATTCAGATATATGCTTCTGCTTTCTTTAGTTTGATAGTCTTTTATTCTTCTAACCTTGGTCTAATTCTACTAATCACTGTTCTTAAGCTACAAATATACCTTTATGTTATATTAATATACTATACAAACTATCTCATATAGATATATCTTCTAAAATGTGTTTATTTATATTTATACTATGGTATGTGTATGTTTTCTATTGCTATCAAATATAATTCTGTATAGAAATATATAATACACTTCAGTATGTAAGCTATAAAAGGTGGTTAGGAATAGCTGTAAATTTTTTTAAATGAAGGCTTTAAAAAATCATATGAAGGCACTAGAGAGGCAGCTCAGTGGCAATGTGTTTGTGGTGCAAGCATGAGGACCTGAGTTTGAAGCCCCAGAACCCATGTAAAATGCTCAGTGTGTTGGTACATATCCATAATCCCAGAGCTGGGAAGATGGAGACTGAATTCCTAGGGCTCACTGGCTGGCTAGTCTAGCTGAATCTGTGAGCTGTACGCTCAGCAAGAGACCCTGTCTCAAAGAATAAGGTGGAGAGTGACTGAGGAAGATGCCCAAGGTCCACCTCTGTGCTAAACACATGCATACGCACACATACATGCACACACTCATACATGCACATCACACACGAGTACACTTGCAAAACAATTGTATGATACTATAAATAGTATTTAATTTTTCATTTCCTGCAAACACTTTTTTTTTTTTTGGTTGGTGTTGTGGACTGAGCCCAAAGTCTCATGCCTATGAAGTGTTTGCTTTACCACTAAGTTGACACCCACCCCCCGCCCCAATTTCTTTTCATAGTAAAATTAAGAAATATTTTGAAAGAGTGACTCAAATTCAGTCGTGGAAGGGAATAATGCTCATGACATAATTCTAAATTTGAAATTACTATATTTTAGTTGCAGAATGAATGTAGCCAAAGAGCCTGTTGGCATGGAAAACAGATTAAATTTACTCAACTTCAGGCTGATTACCTAGGATTAGTCTTGATGTCTCATTTGACGACCGTTATGATAATCTCTCTGTCTTCTTCTCCTTCAGGTCACTGTACATTAGTAAAGCTGGCTGTTGAACTTTGCTGCAGTTGATGGGCAACTTTCCTTCTAGACGATTCATCATCCCAATTTCATTCTGGTTGCAAATATTCCAATGCCATAAGAAAACTCTGTAGATTTGCACTTTACTCTTGAAGATGGACATTTCTGTGATGGAGAGAACTGTGATATAGGTTGGCTCAAGAACATTCCCATCCAATGCCCATTGACTGCGGTGTGGGTGTGGAAGGTTCTAGAGAGAAAGGAACAATCAACACGTTTGCAGATGACCTGGAACATGGAAGCGGCCCGGCTTTAAAAACAAAGCAGAGCCTTGGAGACACTCCCATGAGTCAGCCTGGCTTTCCGGCAAACTAGCACTTAATACCTTGTGTAACAAGATGGACACTGGGGACAACGCTGTGGGACAAAAAGCTACCTCAAGGTCTGGAGAAACGGATAACACGTCAGGTAGATGGAGGCAGGAGCAATCAGCTGTTATTAAGATGAGCACTTTTGGCAGTCAGGAAGGACAGCGACCACCACAACTAGATCCTGAGCAAATCGTAAACCCAGCCTCAGCCCAACTGTTCGGTTCTGGGAAGCTGGCTTCCCCTGGCGACGTGGTACAGCAGCAAGTCACGGAGAAGCAATACCCACCGCACCGCCCGAGTCCTTACCCATGCCAACACTCCCTGTCTTTCCCTCAGCACTCATTGCCGCAGGGGGTCATGCGCAGCAGCGAATCCCATCAGAGCCTCGAGGGCCCTCCCTGGCTCTTCCCTGGCTCTTTGCCATCGGTTGCTCCGGAGGACTTATTCCCTTTTCCCATCCATGGCCACGGTGGTGGCTATCCCAGAAAAAAGATTTCCAGCCTGAACCCTGCTTATAGCCAGTACTCCCAGAAAAGTATCGAACAGGCAGAAGAGGCTCATAAAAAAGAGCATAAACCCAAAAAACCCGGCAAGTACATTTGTCCTTACTGCAGTAGGGCATGTGCCAAACCCAGTGTTCTGAAAAAACACATCAGGTCCCATACTGGTGAGCGGCCATATCCGTGTATACCTTGTGGTTTCTCCTTCAAGACGAAGAGCAACCTGTACAAGCACAGGAAGTCACATGCCCATGCAATTAAGGCAGGGTTGGTACCTTTCACAGAGTCAGCTGTGTCTAAATTAGACCTGGAGGCTGGTTTTATTGATGTGGAATCAGAGATCCATTCAGATGGCGAGCAGAGCACAGACACGGATGAGGAGAGCTCTTTATTCGCAGAAGCTTCGGACAAAATGAGCCCTGGACCACCCATCCCGTTGGACCTTGCCAGCAGAGGAAGCTACCATGGGTCTTTGGAAGAATCGTTGGGTGGTCCCATGAAAGTCCCCATCTTGATCATCCCCAAAAGCGGGATTCCACTACCTAGTGAAAGCTCTCAGTATATTGGCTCTGACATGCTACCAAATCCGTCTTTAAGTACAAAGGCCGATGACTCTCACACAGTGAAACAGAAACTTGCACTGAGACTGTCAGAGAAGAAGGGACAGGATTCTGAGCCCTCTCTCAACCTTCTGAGCCCTCACAGCAAAGGAAGCACCGATTCTGGCTACTTCTCTCGCTCAGAAAGCGCAGAGCAGCAAATAAGCCCTCCCAACACAAATGCAAAGTCTTATGAAGAAATTATCTTTGGGAAATACTGTCGACTCAGTCCAAGAAATACGCTCAGTGTTACTCCCACTGGTCAGGAACGTACCACCATGGGGAGGCGGGGTATCATGGAACCATTACCTCATGTCAATACCAGACTAGATGTCAAGATGTTTGAAGATCCTGTCTCCCAGCTGATCCCCAGCAAGGGAGAAATGGACCCCACTCACACAGGCATGCTGAAGCCCACCAAATTCAACAGTGAGTACAGGCAACCACAGACCATCCCATCGTCTGTCAGAGTGAAGGAAAACTTTACCCAGGAAATTACGCGGGCAGCAACCCAGTTCTCTTAGAGGCTCCTGTAGACTCTTCACCCCTTATCAGAAGCAATTCAATGCCAACTTCTTCAGCAACTAATTTAAGTATCCCTCCTTCCTTGAGAGGAAGTCACTCATTTGACGAAAGGATGACCGGGTCTGATGATGTGTTCTATCCGGGCACGGTAGGCATACCCCCTCAACGCATGCTAAGAAGGCAAGCGGCATTTGAGCTGCCATCTGTCCAGGAGGGGCACCTGGAGTCCGAGCATCCTACCAGGATGTCCAAGAGTTTGGCTGGCTCATCCTTGAAGGAAAAGAAATTGGTTCCTGGAGACAGGGCTGAGTATGACTATGATGCCTGCCGTAAACCCTATAAGAAGTGGGAAGACAGGGACATGTCTTGCTTAAGTACTTTCAAACACGGAGGAGAATATTTTATGGACCCCTCGGTGCCAATGCAGGGGGTGCCAACCGTGTTTGGGACTACATGTGAGAACAGAAAACGCCGAAAAGAGAAGAGTGTGGGAGACGAGGAGGATACCCCCATGATATGCGGTGGCACGGTGAACACGCCGGTGGGCATGATGACTTCAGAGTACGACCTCAAATCGCAGGAAGGAGGAAGGAGTGGCTTTGCCATGGCTGGACACGAGAACCCTTCTCACGGTCACTCTGAGCGCTTTGACCCGGGTCGGCCCCAGCTCCCATCTGGAAGTCTGTCTCTTGGGTCAGAAGAGTCATCCTCCGCTGCTGATTCTGACAAGATGTCAGACCTGGGCAGGAAACCTCCTGGAAATGTGATTTCGGTGATTCAGCACACGAACTCGCTGAGCCGGCCCAATTCCTTTGAAAGATCTGAGTCAGCTGAACTGGTGGCCGGTGCACAGGACAAGGCCCCCTCACCTTCGGAGACATGCGACAGTGAGGTCTCGGAAGCTCCGGTGAGCCCGGAGTGGGCTTCGCCTGCGGACGGCGCAGAGAGTGGGGGCAAACCAGCCCCTCCCCAGCAGGTGTCACAACAGCCCTATCACACGCAGCCCAGGCTGGTTCGCCAGCACAACATTCAGGTTCCTGAAATTAGAGTCACTGAGGAGCCTGACAAACCCGAGAGGGAGAAGGAATCTCAGAGCAAAGAGCCAGAGAAGCCTGTGGAGGAATTCCAGTGGCCCCAGAGAAGCGAGACCCTCTCCCAGCTCCCGGCTGAGAAGTTGCCCCCCAAGAAGAAGCGCCTGCGGCTTGCAGATATGGAGCACTCTTCAGGGGAGTCCAGCTTCGAGTCCACGGGCACTGGCCTCTCTCGCAGCCCCAGCCAAGAAAGCAACCTGTCCCACAGCTCCAGCTTCTCCATGTCTTTTGAAAGAGAAGAAAACCTTAAGTTGTCTGTGCCTCCTAAGCAAGACGAGTGTGGGAAGCATTCCGAGTTTTTGACCGTCCCTGCCGGTTCCTACTCACTGTCGGTTCCAGGCCATCACCACCAAAAGGAAATGCGTCGCTGCTCCTCCGAGCAGATGCCCTGCCCTCACCCAACGGAAGTCCCAGAAATTCGGAGCAAGTCATTCGACTATGGGAATCTGTCCCATGCCCCTGTGGCGGGTGCCTCAACCTCAACATTATCACCCTCCCGGGAGAGGAAGAAATGCTTTCTGGTGCGACAGGCTTCCTTTAGTGGCTCCCCAGAAATCGCCCAAGGTGAAGCCGGCATGGACCCCAGCGTCAAGCAGGAACATATGGAGCAGTTGCATGCCGGTCTCAGGGCTGCGTGGTCCTCGGTGCTTCCTCCTCTGCCTCCAGCAGATGACCCTGCAAAGCAGGTGGTGGGTCCTTGTGCGCCGCTGAGCTCAGGGCCACTCCACCTGGCCCAGCAACAGATGATGCACATGGACAGTCAGGAGTCTTTGAGAAATCCCTTGATGCAGCCAACATCCTACATGACAGGCAAGCACGTCGCTGAACAGTCGCGTCTGTTTCCACATCAAGACACAATCCCATTTTCTCCAGTCCAGAACGCCTTGTTTCCATTTCAGTATCCTACCGTCTGTATGGTTCATTTGCCAGCTCAGCAGCCTTCCTGGTGGCAGACCCATTTCCCCCATCCCTTTGGTCCACACCCTCAGAAGAGCTACAGCAAGCCTTCTTTTCAGGCAGATATTCATGCTAGCTACCCCTTGGAGCACATTGCAGAACACACTGGAAAGAAACCTGCCGATTACGCACATACGAAAGAGCAGACTTACCCGTGCTATTCAGGAACATCAGGGCTACATTCAAAGTATCCGTTGGAACCCAGCAGTCAATCCGCCGAAACTTCCTCTGAGCCGCTGCTTCAAGAAGACTTTGCCTCCGCGGGTGCCGGGCCTTTGCAGTCGCTTCCAGGAACGGTGGTTCCTGTTCGAATCCAGACCCACGTCCCATCCTATGGAAGTGTTATGTATACAAGCATATCCCAGATACTTGGACCGAACAGTCCCGCCATTGTCATATGCAAAGTCGATGAGAATATGACCCAAAGAACACTGGTAACCAACGCAGCCATGCAAGGGATAGGCTTCAACATCGCCCAAGTGCTTGGGCAGCACACAAGCTTGGAAAAGTACCCCCTTTGGAAAGTACCTCAGACCTTGCCCCTGGGCTTGGAGTCCTCCATCCCCCTGTGTTTACCTTCCACCTCTGACACCGCCGCCTCCCTGGGAGGTAGTAAAAGGATGCTGTCTCCAGCCAGCAGCTTGGAGCTCTTCATGGAAACAAAGCAGCAGAAACGGGTGAAAGAAGAGAAGATGTATGGGCAGATCGTGGAGGAACTCAGCGCCGTGGAGCTGACCAACTCAGACATCAAGAAGGGCATCTCCCGCCCCCAGAAGCCCCAGCTGGTGAGGCAGGGCTGTGCTTCAGAGCCAAAGGATGGCTTGCAGTCACGGTCATCTTCCTTCTCCTCTCTGTCACCCTCCTCATCTCAAGACCATCCATCTACCAGTGGGCCCTCCAGGGAGCCTTTTCTTCCTAGCAGAGAGATGCTTACTGGCTCCAGGGCACCCCTTCCACAGCGGAAGTCCAGTGGGCCCACGGATAGCCGAGAGTCCTCAGATGAACTGGACATCGACGAGTCAGCGTCAGACATGAGCATGAGCCCTCAGAGTTCTTCACTGCCATCGGGGGACAGTCAGCAGGACGAGGAAGGGAAGGCCCGCAAGATGCCCGTTGGCATGCTGGTCCACATGGCCTCCAGCCCCGGTGGGAATGTGGCAAACTCTACTCTTCTTTTCACAGAGGTGGCTGATTTCCAGCAGGTTCTACAGTTCCCCAGTCTGCGGACAACCACCACCGTGAGTTGGTGCTTCTTGAATTATACAAAACCCAGTTTCGTGCAGCAGGCCACCTTCAAGTCCTCCGTGTATGCGTCATGGTGCGTTAGTTCCTGTAACCCAAACCCATCAGGATTGAACACCAAGACCACGCTGGCTCTTCTGAGATCCAAGCAAAAAATCACCGCAGAAATTTACACTCTGGCTGCTATGCACAGGCCGGGAACAGGCAAGCTGACGTCATCCAGTGCCTGGAAGCAGTTTGCACAGGTAAGACAGGGTGAGAAAGCATGGTGGGCTGTGGACCCAATGCTCAGCAGACTGTACCCTGAAGGGTAGACGTTCACAAACATACTAATGAAGTTAAGACCAGAATTTTGTCTTCTGCATATCTCTTCCTCAAGAACATTTTTAAGTTACTGGTTACTTTGTTCCTAGATGAACAGTTAGATTTAAACTGACTGTTGCTCTCTCAACTCATAACCCACAATCCCATGGTGAATACCAACAATCCCACTGAGGAGGGCCCTCAGTGGAATGGGGTGGAGGGGCAGGGAGCAAGGAAATGATGGTACCAACATATGATGTGTCCATACAGAGTTTCTACTGAATCAAAAACAAAACAAAACCCTGAGGCTATGGGGAACATTCATTCAAACTACCACCCTGTTCACTGTATTTCTCAGCTGTGTGTGTAATATGACCAACCTGTCTCCTGCTCCTGCTGCCTTTGCCAACATGATGGCATGTACTCTTCTAAACTAAAAGCCAGAATAAATCCTTTGATTGCCTTAAAACTTTTCCCTAATGTCCTTTATTTGAGCTCATAGCCTTTCAGCATAGGATTTCAGCAAACATTCAGAGATAATAAAAAGGTGGGGTGTGTGGGCAGCTATATCTTGGAGAAAGCTTCTGAAATGATTCTCTTTCTATCCTGCAGATGAAACCTGATGCACCCTTCTTATTTGGCAGCAAACTAGAAAGGAAATTAGTGGGAAATATCTTAAAGGAAAGGGGGAAAGGAGATATTCATGGAGATAAAGAGATTGGATCCAAACAAACTGAGCCAATCCGAATTAAAATCTTTGAAGGAGGGTAAGAAAACATAAATCCACATGTAAAAATGTTCGTTTTTAAGTCAGACTAAATGGCCTTGGATGTCTGCATGGGAAAAATAGTGTGTGCTCTCAGTGGAAGTGTAAAGTAAATTCTTTTACCAGACACATATTTGAACTCTGACTGGTGAAACATAAGGAGCACATGCATTTTCTTTCAGGATTTGCTCTCATGAACATGACCTTGTTATGTGAGGTTTGAACCTGTACCTTAAAATTTCACACCTTTAATATAAAATCCACTGGCTAGCAGACTTTTGAATGCTACTGTGTTTGTTGATTCTTTGATATTTTTATGGGTGTTCGGGTTATAAGTAAGCATATTTTAATCTATGCTTACGTTAGTTAAATTATGAGTTCTCACGTACATTTTTAAGAACTAGTTAATATCTTTAAACTATAGACTTTAATGTGACACTGGAAGTTTCATCCATGTCCTTGTTCTGTTCATGATCCAAGTCAGAGTGTCACATGGTATTTACTGTCATGTCTCCTGTTTCCACTGACCTATAACAGTTTCTTTAACATTAAGAAGTTTGGGCTGGGGAGGTGGCTCAGTGGGTAAAGGCGTTTGCTTGGAAAGCTTGTTGGCCTGGGTTTGATTCCCCGGTACCCATGTAGAGCCAGATGCACAAAGTGGTACATGTATCTGGAGTTCATTTGCAGTGGCTGGAGGCCCTGGCATGCCCACTCATTCCCTCCTTCCTTGCTAATAAATAAATAATTTTTATAAAAAAGAAATTCTTCTTAGCCGGGCATGGTGGCACATGCCTTTAATCCCAGCACTTGGGAGGCAGAGGTAGGAGGATCACTGTGAGTTCGAGGCCACCCTGAGAATACGTAGTGAGTTCCAGGTCAGCTTGCACTAGAGTGAGACCCTACCTCAAAAAGCCAAAAAAAAAAAAAGAAATTCTTCTTAAACATTGAGTTTTGTATGAGCCATTGAAACTCAAATAATATACTCCCATGATTTTATTCTCTGTATAATTAAGAAAATGTATGTGTAATGCCTAGTTTTAGATTTTTTTTTTTTTTTGGTTTTTCGAGGTAGGGTTTCACTCTAGCCCAGGCTGACCTGGAATTCACTTTGGAGTCTCAGGGTGGCCTTGAACTCACAGCGATCCTCCTACCTCTGCCTCCCGAGTGCTGGGATTAAAGGCATGTGCCACCACACCTGGCTAGTTTTAGATTTTGATAGCAATTCGGTCCAGTTGCATGGAAGAAGTCTGGATTTATGATTTCAATTTAAAAATATTTCAAGTACTTTCATTACATTTTGGAGATCATTATGTCATTAGCCTCATCGCTCCAATATATCAATTAAATTAATTCCAATTATATTTAAGGACAACATAAAAATGATGAATGTTTGGTGATGAGGTATATTTCTCATGAACTATGAGGATAGATTAAAATAAAACTGATGATCCTTTTCTGAAGATATTTGGCTTTCTGTCAAGTTTTATCTATAGTCCTTAAACAATTTTACCTAGTTAGGAACCAAGTATAATGAAATTGAAAAGTGAAGAATATTTTTATATCTTTAAGTATTATTCTGATTTATTACAAAAATGTAATGTGAGATTAAAAATTAGCTAACTTTGAAGAAGAATCTGAAGTTGAAATTTTCTATAAAAGAGGAGCAGAGAGTGTGTGAAATTGACTACCTATGTTTTCCAGTCTACTTCATTCTCACCTTGATAAGTACATACTGTTAAGATTAAACTTGGTATTTGAAAATATGGATGGGTGTCCCCCCCTTAAAAAAGCCTTAAATAGATTGGTCAGCTAAGTTTAAACTTGTTTATATTCCTACTGGTGCATTAGCTGAAGTAAGAAAGGATCATTGCAATGCCCTTAAGAATGAGAAACTAAAACTATAAATCAGGCACATTAAAAAAAATCCACCATGAATGAGGAATTTTGCATATTAGGCTATCTTTGGGAATTATACAAAGAGCCCCCAGACAGGAAAATCTTTCCAAAGTGATATTGGACCCATGATTCAAGCCTGCCTGTGATTTAAGAGATAATACTAATTCACTGAATTATTCAGTAGCATTCCACCGTGCTCCAATGCATCATGGGTTATATTGTGTTCTAAACAAAATGGGATTGTAGAACACTGGGTATGTTTTCTGTCATTACCAAAGGAAATATCTAAGACTGTGTTCATCTATCCAGTTTGATGAAAGTAGATGACCTCAGATATCCTTTCATACTGTCTATGAAATCCTCCTGGAAACAAATGCAAATTTGATTCAAAATAGAATCTCTAGTTTTCCTTATGCAACAGTACCTTCAAGAAGCCAGTCGAAATTAGGACTCCACATTAGTAAAAATTCATGATCCCTGACAAGAACAGATCAAATCTGTAGACAACAGTTGGTGAGCTCAGCTTAGGCTGTGTAAACTTGAAATTTCTAAGGCACTCATGTGCCAGGATTATAAAAATAGAGTGGAAACTTGCAATGAAAAATTCTATTCTCAGTTACACTTATTTTAGCAAACGTAGAAGGGCGTGTGCACATGTATATTTTAGATGATGTAATGTTAACAATGATGCATGAAGCATGATAATTTCAATATGTTGGTATGCTTTTCAATGTTCCTTGATTGGAGGCTTTACTAAAATCCAAAAGTAATAAGCCTGGGTCTATAACTCATTGGGACTTATATAAGCCTACTGGAACATGGACACTGAGTTGATATGTTTACACTCTAACAGAGCTGATTCCATTTGTAATTCTATGTAGAATGACGTTTTGTTTACAGTGCTGCCTCTATTATCTAGTTGTTTTAGGCTTGGATTGCATAAGCATCCCAAATTTTATCAAAGTGAAGTTGAATAATTGGAAAAGAGCCTCATAAGAATTGAGTCCTTTCAATGATCACCTTCGGTTTGATGTGTCATGCCCCATGAGTGTCTGAAACCTCAGTGGATTCCTCCTTTTTTAAAGGTACAAATCAAATGAAGACTATGTGTATGTCAGAGGACGTGGACGTGGGAAGTATATTTGCGAAGAGTGTGGGATTCGCTGCAAGAAGCCAAGCATGCTCAAAAAACACATACGCACACACACTGATGTTCGGCCTTACGTATGCAAGCTATGTAATTTCGCCTTCAAAACGAAAGGTAAAAGTCCAATTTTTGAGAGTAAAAGCACTTACGATGACTTATGGCTGCTTATGATTCTAAACGCGTCTTGTAACTCACTTTCACCAACAACAGTGTGGTTTTGACTCCATGAAATGTTTTTCCTCCCTCGTGTTGGCGATCAAAGGATGTATGTGAGACTGTTAGGCTCCTTTTACGACCAATTAAGAGCTACAGTCTTAGAGCCAGGCTGGTTGTCTCTGAAGGAAGTGGCTAAGAATTGCCTGGATAGCTATTACTTCATGGTGGAAATGCTATGTGGTCTAGGTAATATTTGCACCAGTATTGAAATTCTGCAGGGAGGTAATGCATGCAGTCGGAATGGGAAGGTAAGGGAGCAGCTGGGAAGAAAATATGTGCCCGTGGTCAGTTTCAAGATTATAAATAATGTAGAGATCCCCAGACTCCCAAGTGGGCCCCCCTCCATCCACAACTGCATTAATTATGCATAGAAATTTGATAGCCTCTGTTCTGTGTATTTATCAACACAGAGTCAATTCTTACTCTCAGGCAACAACTGTTAATCTCATCTGAAGAGGATCAGCCATAAAATGATGATCTGTCTTTTTTATTAAAAAAATCTGTTTTTAACAGGTTCATTTATACAAAAATAGTTTACTCAAGAAGGTTGCTTTAGTTATATTTCTGTCATTTTATAAAATCATGATATGCTTTTATTGTACATCAGATCTAAGAGGTCCTATAGACATTCCCTTACCAATCTCACATTATTTCCAGTGTCTTAACTTTAAATTTTTGTATCAAATAAAATAATATGGTGGAGAAATGTCTACCTGTTGTCACTTGTAGATCTAAATCCTAAATTGTTATATTGTTTTAATAGAAGTGTACGTGTTTGGTGTTGCAACATATCTGCTTCTTCTTTGTTAGAAATGTATTTATGTGACAGGAATGCCTTATTTGGAGTTCAAAAGGGATAGATTATGCATTCATTTGTACTTCAAAAGAAATAAACATAAGGTTCTTTAAATGCCATCTACTTCTCCACAACCAAAGCTTTTTATACAGAATCTTACTGAGAAATTCTCTGAGAGCAAAGAAAACAAAAATGTTGATTGTAGGACATACTGCAGAGTCACTAGGCATTACAAACGGTGTGTCTTCAACTGGGCACGCATCTACTGTGAGTAGCTTTGTGAGAGCTGGATGAAGAAGTGACACATTCCGGAAATTTTATTAAAACTGGTTCTGAATTATCATTCTGGAGTCTTAGGGGGAAGCCATTTACTCTTGGTCATTAGTAGAGTTTCCTTGACAGCTGTTTTTTGGAGGATTCAGATGTCTCAAAATTGTAGGTTGAGCAAAGCATCCTGGGACGTTTCCCCTCCTGTATTCAAGCCCACACACTCATCTCTGAGCACAGCTGTCGTGCTGTGTAGGGTCAGTCCCTGCATCTGCTGCACTACTCTCCTACCCTCCTGCACTCCGTGGTCCTTGTTGGCCATCTCAGGTGCAAACCAAACCCAGGGGGAACTGTTTCTGGTCCCGGTTTCTAGTTACAAATCTGCTCTGAGAAACAGAGTCCAGAGCTTGACTCTTTGGAGTGGACACAGAGAGGAAAATACAGGAGAAGAAACATGTACTGAAGTCCAAGTGCAGCAGCTCCTGCGGCATGTATGTGGGTCGGGTTTTCATACCCCACAGAAACCAAAACACAGGGATGCTCGGTTCCCCTGTAAGAAATTGTCTAGTTCTGGCATGTAACTTACCTTCACCGTCCTGTCTATATTCATTTCTGTGTCCTTATCATATCCAACAAAATGTAATTGCTACATGAATTGTTCTATCATATTGCTTAGTGAATAATCATGAGAAACATGTTTGTGGAAATTCAATACAAACAAAATTTTTTCAAATATTTTTCATCCTCATGTTGTTGAATCCACAAATAAAGAAACCACGAATACAGTGGGCTGACTAAGCTTTCTCATGACACTTATCATCCACACTCGTTAACGTACCAGACACATCTATACCCTGAAGAAGCAGATGAGTCCCCATTAATTTATGGAAACCTGACTAGTTCATTTACATATTTAAGTGCTGATATATCTATCTATCAAGGTTTTCCTCTTTAAACACTTGAAAATATGTCATTTTGATAAGTACTATGAGGGTCTGGAAATTCTATTTATTTATTCACACATAGAATCCATGAATGTATAAACAACAACATAATATACAACAAATAATATAAACAACAAAGTGAGGCCAGGCGTGGTGGCGCACGCCTTTAATCCCAGCACTCGGGAGGCAGAGGTAGGAGGATCACCATGAGTTCAAGGCCACCCTGAGACTACATAGTGAATTCCAGGTCAGCCTGGACTAGATTGAGACCCTACCTTGAAAAACCAAAAAAAAAAAAAAAAAAAAAAAAAAAAAAGCCATACCAGTAAAATGGAAATTTTTAGCAAAATTATAAATTGTGGTTTACTTATTCTATTAATGGTAAGCTGAATAGCTCTAAATGGAGGATAAACTTTGCAGGCTGGGTTGACAACAAGATTTCAGGGAGCCTGCGTGTAAAACTAAGGCATGTGTTGGTGGCATTGTCAACACGTCACCAAAGGGCATAGATAGTAACATGGCCCATTTTTATCAAAGCAAATGTTTAGACTCTATGCTGAATGGACTCTCAGACCTCTTGATAAGTTATTTGGTATAGAATTGATCTCTCTCTCTCTCTCTCTCTCTCTCTCTCTCTCTCTCTGTGTGTGTGTGTGTATGTGTGTGTGTGTGTGTGTGTGTGTGTGTGTGTGTGTGTGTAGGTATAGATTACTGTCTCATTGCTGGGATAAAATATTTGGCCAGAAACAACTTAAGGAAGGAAAGATTTTATTGTGGCCTACAGTTGCAGAGGGTGGAGTTCATCAAGGTGGGCAGAGCATGGCAGGAGCAGGAAACCAGAATCACAACATCGTATCAACAAGGAGAAAGTGGAGAAAGTTGGAGGAGAGCGTGCAGGACCAGGCACTCAGGCCACAAGACCTGCCCCAGTGACACACTCCCCCAACAAGGTTCTGCCTCCTGAAGTTTCCACAAAGGGCACCACCAGATTGAGATTAAATATTCAAGCACATGAGCCTATTTTCATTCAAAAACTAGTGGGCAGGGCTGGAGAGATTGCTCAGTGGTTAAGGCGCTTGCCTGCAAAGCCAAAGGACCTCAGTTCCATTTCCCCAGGACCCACGTAAGCCAGATGCACAAGGTGGTGCATGCATCTGGAGTTTGTTTGCAGTGGCTAGAAGCCCCGGCATGCCCAATTCTCTGTCTCTTGTCTCTCTCGCTCTCTTTCTCTCTCTAAAATAAATAAAAATAAAATATCAAAAATAGGGGGCATTTTTATTCAAACCACCACAATATATACATATGTTTATTTATCTCCTCTTTCTTTTTCCTTCTCTGTCCATAGACTCTGAGACAAGACTGATTGGATCAGTGTTCTCAGAATTTCTTTGTGTTCTATATAATAATTGTGTATGGTAACAGAAATATAAATATAACTATAGGTATATGGACATATGCATGTGTGCTAAAATATATAACCATATTGACATGAATCCTTTCATTGGTGTTAGAATAATAGAAGTCTCAAAACAAATAAAAAGCAATATTGCTCCTTCAGACTTTTAGAAACTGCTCTTACAAAGATTTCTGACATAGTGTCTGACAGAAAGACTAACCTTGGAAATAATGGTCCTTGTCAATGGTCGGCTACCTGTCTGTATTGATCTTTGAGTTCATTTACAAGGTTGGCTCTCATTTACTTTGTTTAATTATCCTTCCAACCAGTGAGGATCCTTGGAGTTTAATCTCTGTCTGATCAATGCCTGAAGGCCATGGGTTGTGTTGAGAGTATTTTTATCCTGGAATTTTTCTGAAGTGTATTACCTCGTATATGGAGTTTACAGGGAGGGGGTAGGTATTGGCCCTATTGATAGCTACAAGATTCCTTTTCAGTCAGGAAAAACTGAGATCCCCAGTCTTGTTACTCTTAATAAAACATGACCCTGGATTTCCATATAGTTTCTATAATAGAGAAAATAGAGAAAATCTGAAATTGGGACTTCAGTTCATCTTAAGGTTTAAGCAAGGGGAAATAGAAACATGTTAACCCAAACTAGATCACTTCCTGAATTTTGAAGTAGATATAGTTGGACAGCCAGTTAATTTATTTTTTTATTGGTTGTATTTTCCAGGAAACTTAACAAAACATATGAAATCTAAAGCACACATGAAAAAATGTCTGGAGCTGGGAGTCTCAATGACGTCAGTGGATGATACGGAAACTGAGGAAACAGGTGTGTCCTTGTTGAATTGACTGAAGCTTTATGGCTCAGTGATTACATTTCATTAAATACTCAATATAGAAGATAGAAAATAAAACTGACATTGAATTGCCAAAAGCTTGCTAAGGAGAAGTAAAAGCATCTCAACTATAACTTGGGGAAAGGAGAGGTCTTATAGGAAAATAGTTTTATCTGATATTGTGACATATGTTGTGTGTGTGTATATATATATATATATATATATATATATAATTGCCCTTGATTTATTATTGTGGTTTAAGTATAATGAAGCATTTTTGGAAATTTGGAAAGCATTTTAGTGTGTTATTATTCCTACTAGTAGTAAATCTAGTGGAAAAAACTCTTCTTCCTGAACCTCAGTAGAGAACCTGAGGGTTGGCTAATGCTCCTGTGGAGCACCATGTGTATGTAAGTTTGCACCTGAACCTGAGGAGACAGAATGATGATCCTTTTCCTCAGGCATCAATCATTAGTCACATTATTTTTTTTAATTTTTATTTATTTATTTATTTATTTGAGAGATTGAGGTAATGAAAGTAGCTGATGGACAATGAGAAAGGGTGGGCCAGGGCCTTCAGCCACTGTAAAGAGCTCCAGACACATGCACCACCTTATGTGGCTTATGTGGGTCCTGGGAAATTGAACCTGGGTCCTTTGGCTTGTCAGGCAAACACCTTAACCGCTAAGCCATCTCTCTAGCCCTAGCCATATTCTTCGTATTCATTTGGCTAAGGTTTTCTAACAAGACTTCTCTGAAGTCTGAAACACAAGATTCTACTCTGGAGTTCCCCATCATCAAACCAAGGAGATATAAAACGATTAGCACCCATTCAGGGTCAAGTAAGTGTCCAGGGAGAGCTCTGAGAATCGAGAAGTATGGGGGGCTGCATGGTTAAGGAAAGCTTTTGGAAAGAGATCGGCTCGAAATCAGCTTCTAACTTTGACATTTGGATGTTGATCACTGTGGTTTTCTGTTTGGTTGTTTCAGAAAATATGGAAGATTTGCACAAAGCTTCGGAGAAGCACAGCATGTCCAGCATTTCAACAGATCACCAGTTCTCAGATGCCGAGGAGTCGGATGGCGAAGATGGAGATGACAATGATGACGATGATGAAGACGACGATGACTTTGACGACCAGGGAGATTTGACACCCAAAACGAGATCAAGAAGCACCAGTCCTCAGCCTCCTAGATTCTCCTCCTTGCCTGTGAATGTTGGCACCGTACCCCACGGAGTTCCTCCGGATAGCTCCTTGGGACACTCATCTCTGATTAGCTATTTGGTTACTTTGCCGAGTATTCAGGTTACTCAGCTCATGACACCCAGTGACGCCTGTGAAGATACCCAGATGACGGAATACCAGAGGCTGTTCCAGAGCAAGAGTACAGACTCGGAACCAGACAAAGACAGGTTAGACATACCCAGCTCCGTGGATGAAGAGGCCTTGCTGTCCTCAGAGCCCAGCTCCTCCCCGAGGGACTTCTCCCCTTCAAGCCGCCATTCCTCACCGGGATATGACTCTTCTCCCTGTCGAGATAACTCTCCAAAGAGGTATCTGATACCTAAAGGAGATTTGTCACCCAGAAGACATTTGTCACCTAGGAGAGATCTGTCACCCATGAGGCATCTGTCACCAAGAAAGGAAGCTGCCTTGAGGAGAGAGATGTCCCAAGGAGATATTTCACCAAGGAGGCATTTGTCCCCAAGGAGGCCATTGTCTCCTGGAAAAGACATCACCATGGTAAGAAGAGACCTGTCTCCCAGAAGAGAGAGAAGATACATGGCCACCATCAGAGCACCATCTCCCAGAAGGGCTTTATATCATAACCCACCGTTACCCATGGGGCAGTATCTGCAAGCAGAGCCAATTGTATTGGGGCCTCCTGTAAGTATAATTCCACACTCTCTTGGAACATCAGCTGAGGACATCAGCGCCTCCTGAGAACACACTAGTGTGATATCTGTTAGCACATGAGTATCTCTCATGGGGAGGAGTGAACCTGGTAGTGAAAACACTCTCATGTGGCATTTATTATAGCATAGGAATCTGTCACTAGGAGGAGTGAACCAGGTACTGAAAATAGAAGGAAGACATTTCTGTTATCAATAACATGACTATGGGATTACTCTAAGTGAGGCACTGTAGCAGAGTGGGAGCATACTTCTGGCCATAAACAGCTGATGACTTCAGAGGGCTTTCTACCTTTAACTTGTGACATGTGCCAAAACCTTAGTGAAGCCCTGGAATGACACGCCTGCATAACACAGAAATTCACAGGACATTTTAGGGAGGACTCTTAACCAGTCATTATCATTGACTTTCAAAACGTTTTTATTAAAATACACTCATTACATTGCCCAGTGTGAGAGGACACGAGAAACTGGTAAAGAGCGTGTAATATATCCAGTATGTTTATAAATCAGAGGCATAAATGTTTCTGATTGTCTTGGTGCCGTCACCTGTTGTGGGTACCAAGTGAGAATGCAGAGAATGGGCTGTAGGAGAATGTTCTCGAGATCTCTGTTATAAACTAAGTTGGCTCTATGGTCGTGGTCATGGATTTCAACAAAGCAGTAGGTTTCATGTAAAGCCATAGAAAAGCCCTGCCCGGCCTCCTTCCATGGCATGGCAGAGCACACCATTGGGGTAGGATTTTCAGAAGGGAGTAAGGCGGGGTGTGAGCGCAGAGGCAGGAGGCCTTGGGAGCGCAGTTGCTTTGACTGTGGCTTGGTTTTCTGGTCTCGACTCGTGCATGTGCTCTTTGTTCTGGATCCTGCCCTGTGCCCTAGCCCAGTCCTTTTTAGGCACAGAAAACACTGCCAACTCCCCAGCTCTGTCTATCCCAACCCTAGTGGCCAGTTTCCTTCTCTCTCATCACCTCCTACCGCCCACCGTCCTCACCTCCCTCTTCATAAGCCGGGTACCAACTTCATCTTGGTGGTGCAAATCCTGCAGAGGCCTCCCCAGCTATCCCAGCGTTGACTTATTTGCCAGGCTAATAAATTATCAAGCTAAGAAAAAGAGCTACATTTCTGCAGGTTGTTGTATCTTGGCACCAATAGATAGGAGAGATCGTGTGTGCGGTGAGAGCCACTGGAGCGCGAACAGGAAGCCATAAATCTCTCCTCTTGCCTGATCACGGGTCTGGGAGAAGTGTCAAATGTTTTCTCTCATAGAGACACAGGGATGCTGGCAGGGTGCACTGGGCCTGCCCCACCCCGCCCGTCCCTGCAGCTTTTGTTCAGGTGGATTGCAGCTGGCCTGTGTGAGCTGGTGAAAGCAAAGCCACCAACATGCTGTTGTTATTTTTTCTTTTAACTTATATCAACTCAAACAAAGGAGAAGGCTACAAGAATTCATCTGATTTTTGAATCTATGGTTAGAAAGTTATTGATTTTATTAGTTGCTATTTTTTGGTGCTTTTGTTTTGTTATTGTTCCTTTTTATTTTTTTTCAATGCCAGCTTGCCTGTGTTTTTAATGGAGCTATTAAACTTGACCATGGGTGAAGCCTGTGGTCTGTCTACCACTTAGACCAGTTCTCTTTAGAGAGCCTATCTCCTTGATTTGTTCTCTTGCTCTGAGGGAATAGACAGAGAATACCCCATCCAGTGGGAACAGAGTCCTGAGGGCCTGTTTTATGCTGACTTGTACGCATTTGAGGGCCATTCATCATTCTGTATTGTGTAAGGATTCGTGTGGCCAAAGCAAAATAAACCTGACAAACACGTGTTCTGTGAAGTGTTTCTCCTGATTGCTCTGCCCTGCCCGAGCAAGGCTTCACCCTCTCGAATAATGTATAAAAGCTTCAAATTGGATCAATATGAGGCATTGTCCTTTTCCATGGAAATTCTGTCAGCAAGACCTTGTCTTTCTGATTGTCATTGATGGAGCCTTCACAGGGCAGTGAGTAGTGTCAAGGGACTTTGGAGCCCAGTGTGACATGCAGCCAGGCTTACAGGAGGCTTGTATGCATCTCGAGGACTACTATTGCTCTGCCATTTCTGCCCTAGCTCTTTCTGGTTAGTTTTAATTTCAAGATTCACAAATAGAATTAAAAGAGAAACATCTTTTACTCAGTAAGTCAGTAAATATTTGAGGATCTATGCATGGTTCAAGGATGAAGATGAAATGTTAACAGTTTCTGATCTTATCTTTTTCCTTTCATAAACAAACACATGTCTGTTTCTATCTTCAAAGCTCTGGTAGATATATAGGAAACAGAAGAGAAAAATGAGTCTGGGTTCTCAGTGTATAGTGCAGATAACTTGCCTTCACCAAACAGCACACAACAGATTGTCTTGACTGAACCAGTCAGCAGTCCATCTCTCTCTCTTGCTGTCTGTGCGAACTTGGGCAGGTCATTTCTCCTCTTTGCCACAGCTTCTAAGTCTGTCCCTGGCTCTCGGGGAGGTGGGCCATGCTTATGGTGTGTATATGTCTGACCCTGGAAGAACATGGCATGTAGCTGCAAGCAGTACAGTTAGCTTACAGCTCCCAGTGTCCACACATTTGAGAGAGGGCCCTTCTCAAGTCAGTGACTTTTGCCTACCTGTCCCCAGCCAGTGACTGAGCATAGAGCTGTCATCTGCCACTTGACTCTGCTGGCAGTACTGCCCTGTTCCCAGCTGGTTCTTTTCTTGGGCTTCCAGAGGCATTACCATGCTATTGAAAAGGATGATAAGGGTAATAGATCTGGTACATGAAGTAAGTGTGTGTATGTGTGTAAGGGTGTTTATAGTATGTATACATGTTTAATAAGTATGCATAGACCTATGTGTGCATAAACCGGGCACAATTCCTGGTTGGATTCAGTATTCATTTTTGTCGTATTGAGCTTTAAGTAAGATGGAGCTTGTCCATCACATTCTGATTAGGCCCAAGGTGCACAGCAATAGTCAGTGCAGTGAAGAAGAGACCAAAGTAGGAAATACTTGTGCGAGTTTATGTGGAGGATGGAAGATAGATGGGTGGTGGAAGGGAGGATGTGTGGAAATGCCAGGCGGCATGAGGAGCAGTAGAATTGGCGACAGGGTGGAAATTCTTTCATGCCTTTTTTTTTTCCCCTGTGGTCCCATCATTCCCTTCTGATCAGGGCATGTGTGAATCTGAAGCTTCTATTGCTAATGCAAGATTTTATTGGGGTTAAGGCATATTGAGTGTGTTCTGGTTTTTGAGGATAATTCATCACTCCCTTTGTCAGCCTGGAGTCAGGGACCTCAAAGAGCTTTGTGTGACGGCAAGTCTCAGCCCCTTCCTCCACTCTCCCATTGATCTGTATGCTGATCAATGGATGCCATGAAAATAGCAACCCAAAATAAAATGGAAAAGTAAGTCACATTTTATTTTAAACTTTGAATCTATGATAGCTGTGATGGAAAGAGCATTCACCTTCTTCGAAGATCTTTGTTATAGGCTTCAGAGTTCTTCTGCCTTAACTGGGGACTGATGAAGCCATGGAAACAAGAGGGACTGTCTCTGAGGGTGTGTGTGTGTGCGTGTGTGTGTGTGTGTGCATGCACGTGGTATTTAAGACAGCTTCTGCACAGTCCAAAAGTCCCCTCTTCCCTAGCTTTATGAGGTCCTGGTGATTACGGGGTTGGTGACTATACCATTCCAGAATGTTTGTAGCTGGAATACGGTGTGGCCCAGAGCAGGGTAAATGCCAAACAATGCACAGAGTAGCTGAGATGATGCATAAACTGCGTGACTCCTTAATGTTATTAAGCAGTCCTTGAACTTGAGAACCCAAGCAGCCCTGAAATGAATTATATTTTTTTAAATCAACCTCTTAGCAAACTTTCATATTTGACAAGTTTTAAATCTATTTGAAGTTCTCCAAACAAATAGTGAATTCTCTTTTAAATTGCAGCCCATTAATGGAATGAATCACAGAAATCAAAATCTGACCATCCCATGAAAACCTGACAGTCTGAGTTTTGTTCAGCCGCAGAAACAAGTAGAAAAAAGTAAATTCTTCATTTTAAG
The DNA here is from genome assembly GCA_036346955.1 of Dipus sagitta. Lineage (NCBI taxonomy): Eukaryota > Metazoa > Chordata > Mammalia > Rodentia > Dipodidae > Dipus > Dipus sagitta. The sequence continues at coordinate 117,730,090 of CM070778.1, read as the reverse complement.
GACTAAGATCCATGGAATCTGGAATTCGGGCCCCTAATCTTAAATATTCTTCATTCATTCATTCCCAGAAAGACACATCTAAATAATGTCCACAAAAGAATTAAGGCACAGACATCTTTGATTCCTAGCTATGAAGTCAAGTGTAAATTAACTTTTGAAAATACGTAGTGTTCTTTCATCCTTTTGTCATGTGACCTGGCCTGATTACCCACAGTAAGTCTGTCCCTCGTTCCAGCTTGGCTGGGAAGGGGAGAATGCTTAGCTTGACTTGGGTATTTTTCTGCTTGCCATCTGTCGGTGTTATGCTTTTGGGTATCTTCTCACTTTGTTTACATATATGATTGATCTTAGAACTCTCAGTCCTTCACTATTTCTTAATCCTCTCTGGGCTATTACTTGAAGGGGCTTCTATGTCTGGTCTTCTACACCTTTTCCTAGATATTAATTTCCCCTAAATCAAACCTCATGAATTGTGATATCTCCCCAAATAAACTTAATAATTCATAATTTTTAGAATACACACACACACACACACACACACACACATATATATATATATATATATATATATATATATATAAAGCTAACAACTGCTCAAATGAATAGCTTCCTTAGAAAAACTGCCATCAATGGGAGAATTAAATAGCCTTGAATTGTGACTTGAAGTAGCTTGTCGTTGTGTTGGACATCCCTTGAGTAGAAATTTATTCCTTTAAAGTAGGTTCATGTTTTATCCAGTGAAGGAACCAGTCTGTAGGTCCTCACAACTTCCCTATCATCCTTTCCATGGAAAATTGTTTCTAAAAGGTCTATTATGAGCTTGTTACTCTTACCAACTCTTAAGAAAAATCCTTAAAATCAGCTCAATGTATAAACAGAAGGTAACCTCTTACTTTATTTTGAACTTAAAACTCATTTGTCAGTGGTTGCTAGTTTTTTTTTTTCCTTGATAAAGTTTTTCTGGAGATAATCCATTCTTTTCATTCTCTTTTATGAAAATAGCCACAATGTGTCTCTGTACCTAGTGGGAAATACACTGAATGCTTTATCACCTTGCTGTTTAAAGAAAAAAGGTCACTTTTCACAGCGTGGTTTAAGGATTTGAAATGACAGCTGAGAAATCTTTTGTTTTGAGAAATGGAAGTTGAAGGATTAGGCAGTGTGTCCTGAGCAGCCAGCTGGGCTGCGGCCCAGTGAGTGAGTGAGAAGCTAAGGAGGATCTGAACTTTGTGCCCTTTGTTTCCTCCTGCAGAATCTAAGAAGAGGATTACCTCAGGTTCCTTACTTCAGTCTCTATGGAGACCAAGAAGGTGCTTATGAACATCAAGGCTCCAGCCTTTTCCCTGAGGGTCCTAATGACTATGTCTTCAGTCATCTTCCACTCCACTCTCAGCAGCAAGTGCGAGCTCCCATCCCCATGGTGCCAGTGGGGGGGATCCAAATGGTTCACTCCATGCCCTCGGCCCTGTCCAGTTTACATCCTCCACCCACATTGCCTCTGCCCATGGAGGGCTCTGAGGAGAAGAAAGGAGCGTCTGGGGAGGCCTTCGCCAAGGATCCCTATGCCCTTTCCAGGCAGCACGAGAAGCAGCGAGGGCCTCATGCTTTGCAGTCATCGGGTCTACCCAGCACTCCTTCCTCTCCCCGGCTCCTGATGAAACAGAGCACTTCAGAAGACAGCCTGAATGCCACAGAGAGGGAACAGGAGGAAAATATACAGACTTGTACGAAAGCCATCGCCTCTCTCCGGATTGCCACAGAAGAGGCAGCTCTGCTCGGGGCCGATCAGCCCATCCGGGTGCAAGAGCCCCACCAGAAACCCTTAGAAAGTGCACATGTGAGCATGAGACACTTTAGCGGGCCTGAGCCAGGACTTCCCTGTACCTCAGCCTCCCGCCCTGACTTGCATGACGGTGAAAAGGACAGTTTTGGTACATCACAGACTGCATCTGCTCACTCCACGTTTTACAGCAAGAGTTGTGTGAACGAGAAGCAGACGAACTTTCACAGCAGCAAGGACTTATCTACAAGCACAGAGGAAGGCAATGAACCTTCATCGGAAAAGCAATTACATTGATCTGAGATGCATGGAGACGTTCATTTCCACATTTCTACCCCCCCCCACACACACCTTTTTTTGTTTTTGTTTTTTTCTAGGAATAGACGGTAAACAAGTTTATAGCATGCCTGTCCTAAGTTGCAGTAGTTGATTATATATATATATATATATATATATACATATATATATATATATATAGTTTTTTTTCAAAAGAATTAGGTAAATTAATAAGTCATCATGAGCCTGACCAAAACAAAACAAAAAAATTGAAATTAACCTATTGGGTCTGGTACTTTTAAAATTGTACAGATGTTTGTGCCTTTTCTTTACTTTGCTTATATTCTTATAAGCATTTTTTAGCAGTAATTTGTACATATTTTAGAATTTGTGTATCTGCTTTGTAATAAATGTAATTTCTTTCCTTTTTTTGGACACTTGGATCTAAATGATGTAAAGCAAAATAGCATCAATATATATGTGAGGTTGCACTAAAACATATTTTTATATGATAAAAATGGAACAGCTTTTATGTACAGCTCTGATTCTGTAATACTAATATTTATTTACTTTGTTTCATAAATTGTACATTTTTCTTAATGTTGTGGATTGCTTTTATATGTGAAGCATGTGATTTATTGTTGCATAACTAGAACAAAACTGTACATTGTAAACAAGATATTTAAACTAGAGTATCTTATTCTGCACTTATGCATTAGTTACAAAAAAAAAAAGATAAAGGGTGTATCAGTCAGTTCTTAACTTGTAAATTTTTTTGTCTCTTGTTTGCTGGATTGACCATAACTTAAGTGCTGATTGTGATTTTAAACTGATAGTACCGTAAAGCATTAAACCATGTGCTATTGTGAGTTTTCTCAAAGCTTTATAAATCAGTTATAAATAATATTAAAAAGTATTTGGTCTTATGTGAACATGTTGATCTATATACTCATCTAAAAATATGGGAAAACATTCCGCCCCATGTAAATATGTACAAGTGCATCACTGGTACAGTTTTATGTAACTCAGTTGGACACTAGGTTGCCACAGACCTATGCTAGGGTGTCTTTAAAAATTAAAGTGACAAAGCACATGGGACTGTGTAGAGTTTGGTTATCGGCCGGCCCGGTGGTTTGGTAGGCAGCGCTGTGCGTTGCTGTGGAGAAGACCTGGGCTTAGAAGTTTCCTTGGTTCTCACTGCATGGGATAGTGACTGGAACTAAGGCTGCACAAAGGGGTTGCACTTGGACTTGAGGGTTGGGTATGGGAGCAGGGAAAGGCAGATGGAGACCTGCTCCCCAGCTCTTCCCATCAGCCTGTCCACGAGGTAACAGGGTTAACATCAGCGTTAGGGGAAGTCACCTTACCCTTTTTGTAGAGGGAAAGAGTGTCACTCCTGGCTGTCTCAGGGGGAATGAAGAAGAGAATCTTTCAAGAGAAAGGAAATCTTGGGAGGATGATGTCTTTTGTACATAACCTTCAGAATGGCTTTTGAATAGTGATGAAGGTGGGAAGAGCCTTGTAGGTCCAGAAGACTGGAGCAGAGGGAAGGGTACAGCAACATGTGCACACTCACGCACACGTGTGTGCATGCACACACACAATTTGGGTTATCTTTGTGCTATATAGTGGATTATAATTCTGTGAAACCAAGTTTGTATATCGAATTACATTAAGGAGTGTTCTTTAAAAAGAGAAATAAATATACAATTACATGCTTGAGGTGTCTAGTTCTTATGTGTGATTTTACATTTTAATTTCCTGATTTTGTTTTTAAAGGAATTTTAATGCTACCAATTTATCATCTGTGATTTTAGATGCTAGTTGCTACACATCCTGAAGCTTGCTCACAGTGGAAATCTTTAACAAGTGACAAGACAGTTATTGGTTTCTATGGGTCATCTGATTAGAACATATAGCAGTCACTACTGTGTGAACCCTAGAAATAGATCACCAGTATGAAGCCTAGGCCTGGGCAGCAGGAGTTATATCTGAAGAGTCATGAACGAAGCATGATATCATTCTCCTCTGCCCCCTCAGCATGCCGACACACCTGAAATTCCACTGAGGAATCCTCTATTTCTGTTGATGTGCCTGATATCAAAAAATCAACTGACGTATGCCACAAAATATCCATAAATCATAAAGATTTTATTATGAATAAAATAACTCTTTTCTTTTAGTCACAAAGGCAGAAGCTCACAAAAGGTCATTTTCATTATAACTTTCATTATAAAAATCTCAAATTGGTGGGTTTACATTTCACCTATTTTAATCAGTCATACTCCTTCTTTTAATTTTAATTTTAATTTTTTTTATTACCTGTGGACATATTCATTACATAAATAGCACATGTTGGTAGCATCCTTACCCTCATCCCTGCCCCGCCCCCTCCAAAGGGACTCTCTTTGTTGGGGATGCCAGTTATCCCCATGGGGACTGTGGGCTGTTCATTATGGGAGCTGCCATCAGTTATGGGGAAGAGACAACATCTCCATGCATAATGTCCCAACTTGTGGCTCTAACAGTCTACACCCCCTCTTCTGTGAAATTCCCTGAGCCATGTTGGGTTCATTTTAGGTCTACGTTAGTGATGAGGTCTTGAGAGCCTCTGTGTCTCTGGTTTCATAGGAGTTGAGTGTTCTCTGTGTCTATCTCCTTCACCCTTGTGCTGGTACCAAATTCACCAATAAAGCAGCATTCTTGCTCATTTCCCCAATTCCTCTATGGTTCAGCTGGGGCCCTGTTGAAGTGTGATAGGCCATTTCTCTCCTCAGGTCCTGCTTCCATCTCCAGTGGAGAGTGAACTCAGCACAGGTTAAATGGGATAACCTTTGTTAGTTCAGAGAGAATTTAATAGGTATAGGCCCTCTTGTAGCCCAAGATTGGTGGAAGCTTGATATTGGAGAGCAAACTCATTAGCTGGATATGGTTCTGACTTGTTTCTCACTTCCAGATATGGATTCCTTTCTACTGAGCAGATCTGTAGCCAATCCAAGAGCAGTTGGTTACCCACCATGGCTGTGTGCCACTATGGCATTTGTGTGAGCATCATGTCAGGGTGTCTGCTTCTGACTAGCTTAGATCTCGTGTTGCTTGGACAGACATTGGCCACATTCCCCCAGTAGCTCATGTAGTGCCTTCTAGCCCCAGACAGGCTAACTGTCTGGGGACTGGCTCTCTTCCAGATTCCAGACAGTTCTCTCCATGTTATGTACTGATAGCATATGGTGTCTTCAGCAGTAGGGTCTTACCATTAACCTCTGGTGGGTAATTAAGTCCTCTGACATAAGTCTGTCTCCTTTTGGGAAACCTTGTAGGTCTCTCTGATCAACAGCTCATTGTGGGTGTTAACCACATCCTGGTACTGGGAGTTAAATGACAGTGCCAAGGGAAAAGAAAGAAGAAAAAGAAAGAAAACATAACAAAAGAAAATAAAGAATAGAAATAGGATAAAACTAAGGTTAGGTTTCATCTTACCCTCTCCAGAGTCCTTTGATCCAGGTGTTCCCTCTAAGGTCCTGTTGAGGGTTCAACCTTTCAGTCTGTCTTCCAGGATATAGGATTAAAAAAAACATTTTATTTATCTATTTTATTGATTTATTTGAGAGAGAGAGAGAGAAATGGAGAGAGTGAGAATGGGCACGTCAGGGCCTCCAGCCACTGCAAACGAACTCCAGACACATGCACCACTATGTGCACATGGCTTACGTGAGACCTGGAGAATCGAACCTGGGTCCTTAGTCTTCACAGACATACACCTTAACCTATAAGCCATCTTTCCAGCCCCAGAATATAGGATTTTAAGGTACCAGTTCCATTTTGGTTCAGTTTTGTATCCCCCCACACACACACCCTTACCCTCCCCTCAGGCCCTGCCTTCCCTGTCATCTGGTCCTTGAGATGCCTATTAGGTATGTCAGCATCTTGGGCTGATCCAGGTTAGGAGTCACAGATGAGTGAGTTCATGTGACAGTTTTCTTTCTGTGTTTGGGTAAGTTTGCTGAGTATTATCTATTTCAAGTTTGACCATTTTTCTACAAATTTCATTGTCATTTTTCTAACTGCTGAGTAGAATTTCATCGTGTAGATATACCACATCTTGGTTATCCATTTGTTCAATGATGGGCATCTGGGTTGATTCAAGTTCTTAGCTATTATGAATTGATCAACTACAAACATAGTTGAGCAAATATCTCTGAACTGAAGTGTGGAGCTTTTAGGGTAAATGCCCAGTAAGGGAATAACTGGGTCTGTTGGTAACACTACAGTCAACCTTTGTAGGAGTTTCCATATTGCTTTCTATAGTGGTTGTACCAGCTTACTCCTTCAAATTTTTTTTTTATTAATTTTGTTTGTTTCAGAGAAGGAGAGAGAGAGAGATTGAGAGAATGGGCATGCCAGGGCATTTAGATGCTGTAAGCAAACTTCAGTTACATATGCATCTGGCTTATATTGGTCCTGGGGAATAAACCTTGGTCATTTGGCTTCACAGACAAACACCTTAACTGCTAAGCCGTCTCTCCAGCCCAGTCATATTTTTTTTAACTATGCTCTACCTAGATGAATTAAAGGTCAGCTATCCAATGCAATGTAATAACTATATCTTACCAAAAAGAATCTGGGACACAAAACTGGGCCCAAATGGCAATGGTACCATAAAAGTATACATCTTAAAAGACAGACCAAATTTGGTTGAATCTTCACCAGGCTCTTAGAGAGAACACCTGAATCACAAGGACCTGGAGAGGGTACAATGAAGACTGACGTTAATATTCTCCTGTTTCTGTCTCTCTCTCTCTCTCTCTCTCTCTCTCTCTCTCCCCCTCTTCTCTCTCATCTCTCTATCTCTTTTATATTACTTATCTTTTTCTTTCCTCTCTTCTTGGGCACTGACCTAAAACTCCCAGTACCTGCATGTGGCTATCATCCACAATAAGCTTTTGATCAGAGAGACCTACAAGGTTTCCAAAAAGAAGACAGATTTCTGTCAGAGTACTTGATGACCCACAAAAGGTTAGTGGTAAGACCCTACTGCTGAAGACATCATATGTGGTTGACATATAACATGGAGTGACATGGCTGGAAGCTGAAAGAGAATCAGTCTGCAGAGAGTTAGCATGTCTAGTGCCAGAAGGTGCTACATGAGCGACTGGGGGAAAATGACCAATATCTGTCCAAACAACACATGGTCTAACCTACTTAGCAGCAAACAACCTGACGTGATGCCCACACAAGTGCAATAGTGATGCACAGCCACAGTGGGAAACCAACTGCTCTTGATTTGGCTAACTGATCTGCTCAGTGGAACAGAACCCATAGCTGGAGCTGGGAAACAAGTCAGAACCATATTCAAAAATGAGCACACTCTCCATTATCAAGTTTCCACCCATCGTGGGCTAAAACAGGGCCTACACCTATTAAATTCTCTCTAAAAAATAATGGTTATCCCATTTATCTGGTGCTAAATTTACTCTCCATCAGAGAATCTGCTACTCTTTTTCAGATACATGCAGATCCTAAGGAGAGGACCACCCCATCATACCTCAAAAGGGCCCCAGTTGAAACTAATAATAATTGGGGAAACAAGCAAGAGTGCTGTTTTCTTGGTGAACCTTGTACCAGCACAAAGGTGAAGAAGATAGACACAGAAAACAATCAACTCCTACCAAACCAGACATCCAGAGACACAGAGGCTCCCAAGACCTCATCACTAAAGCAGACCTAAAATGAACCCAACATGGCTCAGGGAAATTTTGTGGAAGAGGGCGCAGAAAGAATGTCAGAGCCACACATTAGGTCATGATACACAGAGACATTTCCTCCTACCCATAACTGATGGCTAACCCCACAATGCAGGACCCATATGCCCCAACCAGCAGGGTCCCTGTGGAGGGGGGAGGACAGGGTAGAGGCTAACAATGGTACCAACTTGACTGTATTCACTGAGTACAAAACTAATAAAATAAATAAATAAATCCCTGAAACCAATTTTTTTAAAAAAGAATCTTTGAAATATTCTGATTATGTTGAGTAAGTTTGTTCCTCTGATGTGGGATGTGTGTGTGTGAGAGAGAATCTAGGTCTTTTCTCCTTCTTTACATAACTCATCACTCTTTCTGTTAAACACAGGTTTTTTTGTTTGTTTTGGGGGGTTTTTTGTTTGTTTGTTTGAGGTAGGGTCTCACTCTGGGTCCAGGCTGACCTGGAATTAACTATGTAGTCTCAGGGTGGCCTCGAACTCACTGAGATCCTCTTACCTCTGTCTTCTGAGTGCTGGGATTTTAAAGGCATGTACCACTATGCCTATCTCTGTGTTAAACACTTTTTTGAGTGCCTACTATGAGTTGATAAGATTATATACATTTAGAATAAGAGGTATTTCTGCCACCCAGATGCTCAAGCAAGGAGGAGAGACTTATATGTGAATTCATGTGTCTACTCAATGTGTCTACTAAGATATTAACACTAAAATACTTGGTCACTGGGCATGGTCTGTGATCACAAGAGAACAGTCATGCTGCTGAGAGTGGGGAGAGGGAAACTTCTTCAGAGGTATCCTTGGAAAACAGCCGTGAAGCAATATCTTGATGAACTCCATGCACTTGTTTCGTCACTAACATTGGGACACTGTTCTCTGAGCTGAGTACTGGGCAAGACAGATAAGGCACTTGTCTTTGTATAGCTTATATTCTCATGGGAAGCACATCAGAAAAACAGCAGGCAAGCATGGGTTGATGATCAAGGATGGGTAAATCAGTGACTGTAGAAATAGCAAGTTGGAGCTGACTCTGCCCAAGTGCATGGCTAAAGCTCGCCAAAATCCTGTTTTCTAGTCCACCTTAGAGGTCTGGCTCTAGTCAGTGGGAAGCAGAAAGGATTGGAGCAAGCAAGTGGCCTCATTGCAGTAGCTATTATTTAGGAATTATCCCCACACACACCACGGCCACACACACACACCCATGTAACAGTGCACAAGGATTTATGCTTCTTTGGGGGAGAGAGTCAGGAGGCAGAGAGTCTCTTAGGCTATGAAGGCAGCAATGATCTAAACAGATGGAGAGGAAGAATTAATAGTTAGACTGATCTCATGGTGGGTATGGAAAACAAAAAGATGAGTTTTAACCCTGGCAGTAGAATTATTGGTGCCATTAAGCAACAAAAGCAAGTGGATCTGAGCTGGAGAGATGGTTTAGTGGTGAACACACTTGCCTGCAAAGCCAAAAGATCCATGTTTGATTCCACAAGACCCATCTAAGCCAGATGCCCAAGGCAGGTGCACGTATCTGGAGTTCCTTTGCATGGCTGAAGGCCCTGGCATGCCCCTTCTCTCCCTCTGTCCCTCTGTTGTGCTTTCTCTCTCTAAAATAAATAAAAATTTTCCAAAAAAGAAATGCATCTGTAGGAGATGTGGGTAAGGACATACTCCCCCCTCCCTAGCAGTTCAGAAGGGAGCTTGGCCTCAGAAAGCAAAAGCTATAGTCCAATGTGCCAACTCTGGTCAGCTAGAGTGCTAAATCAGAGGTAACGCCTCAGGGAGAACCAAGGAGAGAAAGAGCAAGTTCAAGAACCTGTGAAGGTGGCCCAGGAATGGGGAAGCTAGGCAAGATGTGTTTGACAAGACTATAGCTTGTGTTCTGGGGATGCTCATAATTGAGTCCTGAAAATTTAATTTTTGTAAGCTGTGAGATAATTTTTAGAAGACCAAACTGTAAGTACATAATTTTTTTAAGGAATTAGGCAACACTTTAGAATGACATAAAAATTATATTTGCTTCGTAGAATTATATCAGCTTTATTCTGAAACAGTTAGAGATTGTTAAACTAACATCTTCTACAAATGACTTTTTCGAAGCCTGTGGTATAGCAAAGCTTGATGAAAGTTTTAAGTAGAAAGAGAGTTTGTTGTAGAACTAAGAATAAAACTGAAGCCCTTCAATTCTGTCCAACTGTGGTCCGTCCCTCCTTCCTTCCTTCTTCCTTCCTTCCTTCCTTCCTTCCTTCCTTCCGTCCTTGCTTCAACTCTTTACTTCTTTTTTTTAGCTACCTCCCTCCTTTCATTCTTGTATGCTATACTTGGGATTTGTGCATTGAAGGTAAACACGTCACCACTGGGCTACATCCACAGAACTCTTTCTCCTTAATTGTTTTGTGTGTGTATGGTGTGCATGCATGTGTACATGCGTGTTCATATGTGTATGTGCACATGTGTTTGTGTGCATGTAGCTATTGGGCTTCTTAATCCATTCTCCACCTTTGAGTCTGTCTCTCATTGAACCTGGAGCTCACCAATTCAGCAAGGCTAGCTAGCCAGGAAGCTCTAGGAATCCAACTGTCCCTACCTCCCAGTACTGGGATTACAAGAACACACCACCACACCTGACATTTTACTTGGGTGCTGGAGATCCAGACTCAAGTACCCCTGCTCATGCAACCAGCATTTCATCAGCTAACCATCTCCTTAGACCCTTCTCCCCCACCAACTCTGTCCTTAAAAAATAGTTTCCTATGATTTTTGCTTTTCTAATTTGCATCAACCTTCTAATCACAATTTACAGTGAAAGTTGCTAAGATCAAATAAGTGCAGAGTGATACAAGAAACGCAAAACCCTATTTCTGTGATGAATGAACTAAGGTTATTGTTAATTAAGGAGACTGACCAAATGTGGCTGCATCAATATTGCCACAGATAGTTCTGTTTCTCAGAAGCAGGCTGTCATCATACAGGACCTAACAGATTTTTACTAATTTCTAAATTTAGAGAACCCAGGCTTACCCATAGTCAGGCTTGCCTTTGTAATAGTACTAAAGGAGTGACAGGAATCCTTTCGCTTGCCACTAAAATGTGTCTAAATAGTAATAACTAGGATTTTCTAAAATTCTCTTTGGGTCATCTGATGTATTATGTAGACAAACCTAGATTGACCTTCAGAAATAAACACTGGCCACCAAAATGAATCACACTAACAGATTTTCTCTGTTTGCTACATAGGGTATTTCAGACTCAGCAATAGATCCCAGCCTGTTTTAAACTTCAACTAGATTTCAAACTTTACTATCTTGTAGAAATTCAGTTGCATAAATATGCTTTGATGTGCAAGAAATTTCATCTCAGCAAAACAAAAACAGAACAGTTAAGGGTGGTACATTTTAGTACTTAACTACAAATCATGTTAAAGGAATCCAAAACTCTAAAAGTGAAATTTTTCTGTAAAAATGCCCAAGGAGCCATTGAATTAAAATTGCTGGGTTGTACTCCAAGACAAAATGAAAAGGTCGTGCAGTTTTGTGAATTATTGAGAGAGGAAACAGCACTGAAGGACCAACGTGACTTCTACAATGGGAACCAAGCTAGAGAGTACCTGAATAACTGGGTTGGCTCTTTGTGCATGGTAACAGAAGGTTTGACAGCAGGTGACAGGGCTCTATGCTCCCAGTAGCTGATCAGCCAAGAAAAGCAGATAGAAATTTACATCCTCCTAGGCATTGCTCGTTTACTGCTGAGTGCCCAGTTCTCAAAAGGGCAATGACCATGGGCTCTCTCTAGTAAGCCTCGAGCGTCTCTCCTCTTAGCGAGCATCTTCCTAGAGTTTTGGTCTGACTGTAAGACACCAGGCACAGTTCTGTTAATTCTCTGGTTATGACTTAATGGTAGGTGGTAGATAAACATGTTTCAGGCTCAAATTATTAGTGTTGGGCCAGTCACTGGAACCACGAAGGGAAAATGACAAGTACAGCAGTGCCAAAGTAGACATCCATCAGGGATCCAGAAACTTCAATCAAGAGATTTTCTTCTCTCTCTCTCTCTCCATATATGTATGTATATATATATATATATATATATACATATATATATGGTTCCTTTTTCATAATATTTATTTATTTCCTTTTTTATTAAGTCACTTATTCATTTATTTGAGAGAGAGATCAGAGAGAGAGAGAGGCATATAGAGAAAGAGAATGAGAATAAGTGTACCTACTCCTGCCACTGCAAACAAAGTTCAGATGCATACACCATTTTGTACACCTGCATTATGTGGGTACTGCAGAATTGAACCCAGGCCATCTGGCTTTGCAAGCAAGAACCTTTAACCACTGAGCAATCTCTCCAGCCCAAGTGCATTTTCTTTTCTTTAATCAAAATTTAAGATGTTATGAATAAGCCTTATGGAAACCTACTTTGTTGGATAATGGCACACCCAGAAGCCATAGGCTGTTACTAGAGAAATTTCAGTGCAAGGGATGGGATACCTTCCAGTGAGTTGTTCACCAGGGAGGTCCCTGATACCCCTAAAACATTTCAGGCTATTGCCGTGGTTCTTGGCTTCCCACCAGAAATATATGGCAAGACCCTATTGCTTAAGACTCCACATGCTTTGGCTTCCAAGTCACTGACAAATCAAGCTGGAGCTGAGCTATAAGCCTCCTCCCTGTAGACCAGCTGACAGAAGGCTGGAAAAAGCTGCACTGTTTGCATCCCTATGGGAGAGAAGAGTCATCAGCAGTGATAAACAACAGGAGAGACTGCAAGCCTTAAGTTTGGCCAGCCAGGCCAAATGAGTGAACAGGTACAATTGTGGCACGTCTGTTATAGGAGAAACCAACCACTCTCTAATTGGACAAGGCCCACTTCATAGGAGGGAATACATGTCTGGTACTGAAAACCTAGTCAAAAAGCCTATGGTGGGGGGAGGTCATGAACCCTAGGGATGTAATTCCTGGTGTTGTCAAATAAATGTATATGTTATGCTCACCTAACATCCCTGTAAGCACTTTTCTTAACTTCATACCCATATATTAATGCTATTCTCATTTTCGGTTAGAGAAGCTTCTCTTTTCAGATGGTGGTGACCACTGGGATGACTCAAAAGGCAGCTAAGTGCTGAGAAGAAGTGACAGAGGAGTGTTCAGCACTGAAACATCTCTATTACACCTCCCAAGGCTCAGGGTCCATTGCAGAAGAGATAGTAGAAATAATTTGAGAGCCAAAGGAAGGGTAGGACTGCTTACCATGCAATCTTCCAGACACAACTTGGCTTTGATATCCATGATCTCACAGTACATAGAACTACCTACATAAGACCTTCATAATAGGAGGAAAATATGATGATATCAAAGTAAAACAGACTAATTTAGAGGGGAAGCGTATATGATGGAGAGTAGATTTGTGAAGGGGGACTTGGGAGAGTGGAGGGAGTTATCATGGTTTATTGTTTATGATTATAGAAGTTGTGAATAAAAATGTTTTTTAAAAAATTGCACATGTGTGAGTGGGAGGTGCACCAGAGACTCCTGCCACTGCCAACAAATATCAGGTTCTTGTCCCACATTTTGCTTCTGGAGTTAAGTGAGCTCTGGGGACAAGGTCCTTTAATCTCCGTGCCATCTCCCCAGCCCCTATCAAAACAAAAAGCATTTTCTATAATAGTGGTAAGAAGTATGTCCTGGCCTTTTTTCAAGCACTTTCATGCATTCACTCATTGAAGTCACAAAATTGAGAGAAGTAATTTAAGGTTACATGACTACTGGGTAGAAGAGCAGTTAGTTAGATATGAAAACATTACAAGTGGATCGAACTTTCTGTCATGATAAAACGTTCCCACGTGTGCACTTTCCCAGTATGAGACAACCATTAGCTACACGTGGCTACTGAGTACTAGAAACATGGCAAATGAGAAAGTAAAGTTTCAATGTGTTTAATTATATTTAGCTAAAACTTTAGTAATCTGTGGCCAGTGGCTCCTGTATTGGAGACCCAAGCAGAAGCTGCATGTTCACCCTCTTTAAACACATCTCTAGTTGTGTAGTGGTTTGAATGTAAAATGTCCCTCATAGCCTCATGTATTAGTGATTCAGCCTCCTACTTAGTCATCAGCTGGTGGAACCTTTGGGAGGTGGAGGCTTGCTGGAGTGGGTAGGTCAGTCAGTGGTGGGGGGGGGCAGATCTTGAGGTTTATTAGTCCTGCCCACTGGGTGCTCAGGGCCAACTCAGTGCTGTTGCACCCACCCGTTGATGATGTATGAAGATGTGAGTTAGTTGCCTGGTCTGCCATGATTTCTCCATCATAGCTTCCCCTCAGAGCTATAAACTGAAATTAAACCCTTTCTGCTCATAGCTGCTTTTGGTTGGGTGTCCCAGCAATGAGAAGGTAACTGCCGCAGGATGCATTCATTCACTCGACAAATATCATATTCTCTAGACTTATACAGACTCTTTCTTGTCTGCCTCAGTCTAAATGTGCATGGCCCTTTTCCATCCTCTGGGGCTAAGGGAAGAGGGCTGGGTCTGGGATCCAAGAAATGCTTTGACTCAGCAAACTGGTTTTACACACAAAGTTCAAATCTGTGAAGAGAAGTACCTGCCAGCAGTCTAGAAATACCACAGTAAGAGAGTAGGATGTGTTGGGGAAAATGGCAGATTCTACAAAAGGGGAAAGATTGAGGTGAGGGCCAGGAGAGGGGTAATAAAAGATAGATGGAGTGGTGGGCAAGAATCAGATCTTATAGGACTTTTGAAGTCAGTTTTTGGAATTTAGACTTTAGCCTGATGGCTATTTGGGAATTAAAGGATGCTGAGTAGGAAAGTGGTGTGACAGGATTTGTGCCTAAAGCAAGTCAAAGTACTCAACTACACTCTCCAATACAGGAGCCATAGCTTCATGTCGCTACAGAAAATGAGGAATGTCTCTGGACATGGTAGCACACACCTTTAATCCCAGCACTGAGGATGCCAAAGTAGGAGGATGGCTGTGAGTTTGAGGCTAGCCTGAGACTACATAGTGAATTATAGGTCAGCCTGGGCTATAGTGAGACCCTCCCTCTAATAAATGAAACAAAAAAAGAGAATGAGCAATGTGACTGAATTGACACATGCCACTGATCTGAGATAAACGTCAAGTTTTGAAGACAAAGCACAAAGAGATGTCAAATATCTTCTAAGTAATTTTTCACAGGGATAATTTGTTGAAATTATGTTGCTTTGGATGAATTAGGTTAAATAAAATGATATTTAAATTACTTTCTCCTGCTAGCTGGTGTTGGTGAAAGAACAGGGGGAGGGTGAGATCAACTAGCCAGCTGCTTCCGTCCCAGGGACCTCAGTAGTGTCTAGTGGCGGAGATGCAGGCAAGACTGGGATCCATCAGGAGGTAGAATTGATGAGATGGTGTCTTATAAGATAGGAGGTTATCAGAAGAGGTGGATACGAGTAGAAGATGCCTTTTCACATCAAGGTTAAACCCCTTCAAGAGGCAGACTTTACAGGCTGTAGAGATGGCTTAGCAGTTAAAGCATTTGCCTATGTAGCCAAAGGACGCAGGTTTGATTCCCAAGTACCTACATAAGCCTGAGGCACAGTACCCATGTAAGCACAAGGTGGAGGGGGCATGCATACACATCTGGAGTTTGTTTGCAGTGACTGGAGGCCCTGGCATGCCCTTTCTCTCTCTCTCTCTCTCTCTCTTTCTCTTCTGCCTATTTCTGTCTGAAAGGAAGAAGAAAGAAAGGAGGGAAGGAAGAAAGAAAGAAAGTGTCAGACGTGAGGGAGCTGTGGTCAATTTGGAGACTCTGGCTTCCTGAATTTGAATGGTCTCTGAGATATTCAAAAGAAGAGAGGCAGAAGATGTGCCTGTATCTGTGATCTTTCTGCTATTGCACTGGTAAAAATACTATCCATAATTTAAAATTTTTAAATCTATCATGTACCAGACATATATTATTTCATTTAAACTTCACATGAATGAGCTGTTGAAAACTACCTCTTTCTTCATTTTTTACTCTTATCTACAATATTATCAAGCCCAATGCTTTCCCTTTCTCAAGATTTTATAGTGTCCTTTTGCTATAGTTCAATTTCCCCATGCATATGATTTCACAAACTTCAATACTCTATGTAAGAGAGAAAGGACAAGAAATAACTCTCATATATTTATTTAATAGTTAGTTCAATAATTTAATCATACATAAGGATTACAGTGAAGAATATGACAAGTAGTTATGTTTACATTTCTACATAGCTTACGATGAATATGGCTACAACATATCCATACACCAAAGTTCTGTGCTAAAAGCTCACATACCTGGAGCTGGAGAGATTGCTTAGTGGTTAAGGTATTTGCCTGAAAAGCCTGAGGACCCAGGTTCGATTCCCCACTACCCACATAAGCCAGATGCACAAGGTGGTGCATGCATCTGGAGTTCGTTTGCAGTGGCTGGAGCCGCTGATGTGCCCATTCTCTCTCTCTCTCTTAAATAAAACTATTTAAAAAAAAAAACAACTCAATACCTCCGCAGCATTCTCATTAGGACATGATTTTATGAAATGATTAAAAACAAAACTCTTGGCCTGGAGAGATGGCTTAGCAGTTAAGGTGCATGCCTGCAAAGCCTAAGAACTCATGTTCAATTCTCCAGGTACCACGTAAGCCAGATGCACATGGAGGCGCATGCATCTGGAGTTTGTTTGTATTGGCTAGAGGCCCTGGTGTGCCTATTTCCTCTCTCTCTCTCTCTCTCTCTCTCTCTCTCTCTCTCCTTCTCTGTCTGTCTTTCTCCTTCCCTCTCTAATAAATAAATAAAAATAAATCTTTAAAAAAAAAACAAAACTCTCATGAAGGACAAAACGAAGTAAAATATAATTTTTTCCCTATCGGGATAAAACACGACCTCCTGGAAAAATGTAATCTATAGTCAGTCCTACAGTAGTGTGTATTTAAAGTGTTCTCAAAGTAGTTGATATATTAGAGAATAATTTGATCCTACCATGTTAGCTTGTGTTTAAATTTTACTTGAGAAACTTCAAATGAAAGCAAAATACAGAGCCTACAGGGAGGAGCCATGTCAGAAACCCAAATGCAGGGCTGAGGAGCTGGCTTCCTGGTTAAGTGGTTAAGGGTGTTTGCTTCTCAAGCGCTAGGGCCTGAGTTCCCCAGTGTCCACATAAACAGCTTGGTGTGGCCACACCACACATTTGTAACCCAAGTTCTTCAGGGGAGGTGTTGTAGTCAGCTCATCCGACCAGACACAGCTTATGGGAGGAAGGGGGTTTATTTCAGGCTTACGGAGTCCAGAGGAAAACCATCAATGGTGGAAGAAGCTGGCTCCCTTTCAGAGAAAAACCACCAACTGCCATCAGAACTCAAGTTGCTCTCTCCACACCTTTTGACTTGAAATCTGATCCACCCCAAACACACTTTAGGGCTGGACTCCAGGATCCACCCCCAGGAATACAACTCTTGTAGCAGAGATCTGCCTGCTACGAGCTAAAGTTATAAGTCAATTTTAGTAAAGCATCAGAGTCTATGGGGCCATACATTCATACCAGCATATTCAAACTGCCATAGGTGGTATGTGCGGGTGAACCAGGCAATCACTGGGGCTTAACCAGTAACAACAATAAGCAGTGAAAAGAGCAGCTCTGGATTGAGTGTGTAACTCCATCTCAAGAAAGCAGGTGGATGAGCGAAGAGAAGGTGACAGTAGATGTTCTCCTTTGGATTCCCCATACATGTGCAAAGGACACACACACACACAGAGAGAAATACTTCACACACCACCCTTCATATGAGTATGCCAAAAAAATATATCCAAATGCACACACAAACACACTTTGGAAAATTGGCTACTTCATTCAATCAATTCTGGTATGTAGTTATGATAGTTTGAATGTATGTCATTGATTCAGGTGTTAAAAATAAACTTGTAACTTGGATCTCCAGCCACCTGGCTGGAGCAGGTGTCACTTGATGGATCTGGATTCCAGCCCAAAGATGCCAAAGAGCATCCTGAGCTCTGGGGGTCCTGCTTGCTGCTGACTTTGTGTTTGCTGTTTTCAGTCTTTGCTGGCTACTGATGGTTTCTCTCTCTGCTTGGATTCATGAGTGGGGACCAGCTTCTTCCACCACTAAAGTAATTACCGTGGATCTGTAAGCTTGAAATAAAACTCATTCATTCTATAAACTGTGTCTGGTTTGGAGGTTCATCCCAGCAAGGTGAAGCCATCTACAATGGCAGTGTTAGGACTTTTCTGTCTGCCTTTGATAACCTCCCTTCTCCACTTTCCAAGAAAGCAGACTGTGGCTCAACTTTCTCCCACGGCCACTAGTAATAGAAGGCATTTCTCAAGAGAGGTCCGCATTGATGGTAGCACTTAAGTGTTCCTTACTATTCGATGTGTGTAAAACTTTGCTGCCACTTTAAAAATCTATTCTTTTAAATTCTATTTATTTACGTATTTGAGAGAGAAAAAGAGAGAGAGACAGAGAGAGAGCAAGAGGCATAAATATAGACAGAACT
The DNA here is from genome assembly GCA_036346955.1 of Dipus sagitta. Lineage (NCBI taxonomy): Eukaryota > Metazoa > Chordata > Mammalia > Rodentia > Dipodidae > Dipus > Dipus sagitta. The sequence goes on along the minus strand of CM070778.1, from coordinate 117,711,741 downwards.
GGCATGCCAGGGCTTCCAGTCACTGAAAATGAATTCTAAATGCATGCACCACCTTGTGCATCTGGCTTGTTTATGTGGGTTCTGGGGAATCCAACCTGGGTCCTTAGGCTTCACCGGCAAGTGCTTCAACTGCAAAGCCATTTCTCCAGCCCAGTGCTGCAATTTTTGACTAGCATTCTTTTTCCGTATATGTCACTGACAAAGTTTCTGGGCTTGTTCCCCTAGCCTTGTTTTCCTCATAAGCAACTTTCACAGCACAATAATTATTTTGAACATGTATGCATCTTTATAGTAGAAATATTTTTTCCGAAGCCGGGCGTGGTGGCGCATGCCTTTAATCCCAGCACTCGGGAGGCAAAGGTAGGAGGATCACCTTGAGTTTGAGGCCACCCTGAGACTACATAGTGAATTCCTGGTCAGCCTGGGCTAGAGTGAGACCCTACCTCGAAAAACCAAAACCAAAAAAAAAAAAAAAAAAAAGAAATATTTTTTCCGAAATCTATGTACCTTCCATTTGCCTTTAAGTTCATATGAACCTAAATGGATTTTCATGTTCACAACTGCCTGGCCTGGAGAGATATACACGTTTTACAAAACTGTCCTGCTCATTGTGTGAACTCTAGTATTCTAGCAGTGTACACACTAAATGCCAGCAGGGCTTATGATCATAGCACCTATAAAAAAACTCTATAGACTTCTAAATGCCTTGGTTAAAGATAACACTGACCCCACTGAGAGCCAGAAGCTTGTCTGAAGATAGAGGAAGTAGAGATGAACAGACACTCACAGGATAATATTCTCATTATCTTGAAAAGCTCATCTTCAACATCAGAGAATCAAATATTATTTTGTCTGAGAAAATTCAAAGCAGTTGACATTTTATATAATTCTATAGATCCTGAGACACAAATACATCTGAGGTAGATTAAGTTTGCTATTTAATGTACTCTGTAACCAACCATGGCAATAACTGCTTTGGCTTCCACCCTGTTCCCCAGTATTATTATGTCCATTTCAAAGTAAGGCAGACACCAAGATGGTTACTGTTTCTACTACATTGCCATCCATACACTCAAGCCATTACCAGGTTTAATTATAGAAGCGCTGAAGATTTTTAAAACAGAAAAACATGCAACCATAGAGAGTTACCCACATAATCAATGATCTTGAAATCGTCATGTTCCTATTGGACCCAGAATATTTGCTCATCTTGGTTCTCTTTGTAACCAAGCCACATGTTTTGTTTTTCCTGCAAACTGTTTTCTCCTGCCACCAATTGAACTGTGTACAGCTGGACTTAAATACTACATTAATCTATGGAATCTAAGTACAAAAAAAAAGAAGAGTGAAAGAATGTTCATACCTATATCCACTAAGTTAAATGCATTGGAAAGACTTGATTAAGACTCATTAAGAAATAGCCATTAGGGCCTGAAGAGATGGCTTAGCAGATGTGGTAGGTTGAATGGATGTCCCTCAATAGATTCAGGAGTTTTACTAAAGTTTCTTGGATTTCTGGCTACCTGGCTGAAGGAGGTGTCACTAGGCAGATCCTGAGGCCCACCCCCTAAGGTGTGCTTGGGGCAGATCTGAACAGATACGCAGCGTGTGTGCATGAGCTCTGCCTGGGGTTCCTGGACTGTACTTGCTTGTGGTGCTGCCCGTGGTGTTTTTCTCTGTGCTGACTGTGAATGGGGCCCAGCTTCCTCCCCCATTATGGAATTTCCCCTGGATCTGTATGCTTTATAAACAATCTGTTCCTCCTATAAACTGTGTCTGGTTTGGAGGTTAATCCCAGCAATGTGATGCTGACTGCAACAGTGGTTAAAGTTCTTGCCTCCAAAGCCTAAGCGTGCATATTTGATTACCCAGTACTCACATAGGTCCGATGCACAAGGTGGTGCATGCATCTGAAGTTCATCTGCAGTGGCTAGAGGCCCTAGTGTAACCATTCCCTCTCTCTCTCTCTCTCTCTCCTTTTTTTTTTTTCTCTTTCTGTCCTTCCTTCAGATAAATAAAATATTTTTAAATGGCCAGTGAATTATCTGTAGGAAATTTGGAAATATAAATCAAAATCAAAATTGATTCTGCCTTCCAACTGGCTCTTGAATATCTTTAAATACTCATTTCTCTTGAAATAAAGTGAAGTTAGAATTTAGAGTTATAGATAGCTGTATTTCAGCTCTCTGACTGCCTGACTAAGTCTCCAATTAAAGACTCATGCTCAAAATAAAGACAGTACACTACACCACACCAAAACATGGTACTTATATCCATTAAAATATTTAAGTTAAAATAGAATATTTAAAATATTATATAACAACTTTGATGCTTGTTTTACTTTTAAAAATTAATCAACCATTAGATGTGAATCCATTGGCAAGACTGATTTTCCTGTGTTCTCACTGAATCTCTAGGATTTGAGATAGCACAAACAAAACACATCTTAACAATGACATCTTTACAAATCAAAGGCAAATCCTGGGCTAGGGAAATGGTTTAGCAGTTAAACCATTTCCCTGCAAAGTCTTAGGACCTAGGTTCGATTCCCCAGATGCACAAGGTAGCACATGTGTCTGGACTTTGTTGGAAGTGGCTAGAGGCTGTGGCATGCACATTCCCTTTCTATCTGCCTCTTCCTTTCTCTCTCTCTCTCTCAAATAAATAAAATAACAAAAAATTTAAAAACTAAAAATAAAGCAAATCACATAGTATATTAGCCATTTGTTTCTCTTACAGAGTTGGGCCTAGCATACATGATTTTCATGAATAAACACCCTACCTTTCTGAAAAAAAAAACAACAAAACAAAAAATATCTACCTAAAACAAAAAGCCTGATGAAAATTCAAAAATGAATATTTGTTAATGATTTTATCCCCTAACAATGTGCATCTCCATATTATCTTCCTTTTTATATAAGATGGGTAAGACAGATTAAACAGCTACTCCTTAATTTAAAAGTGAAAGCATCACTGAAGATGCCTTCTTTTCACATTCTTTAAGCATGATTGAAATCTCGGAATTAAAATAACTATTTTGAGTCCAACCAGTAACTATAAACACTAATATAAACAAATCCTGTTGGGAGGGGAAGGATGGCAAGAATGAGCAGGAAGGGCATTTTAAAATGCTGACTTCTTTCTTTCCAAACTTACATCAGAGAAACCTTCTCTTCTTCTTTTTTGTTTTTCAGGTACATGCATAAACCACTGAGCATTTTTGACTTGGACATCCCAACCAGGCCCACTGCCATGCTCACACTTTGAATAAAGTTCCAGGAAAAAATCCCTTGCAGTTTTCTAGATTGTTTTAAATGAGGTATCAAAAATCTTGTTGCAATTACCTTCTTATTGCTGGTACAAACTACCTGAGTAAAAGCAGCTGGTGTGAGGAAAGCAGTTATTTTTGGCTTATAGTCTCAAGGAGAACTCTACAATGGCAGAGGAAAGATAGTAGAGCAGAGGCTGGACAGTACCTCTGCCACAGTAGGTGGCAAACAGCAGCAGGAGAGGAAGTTGAACCCTAGCAAAGGTGAGCTGGTGATCACACCCCATCAACACTCCTCCTCCAACAAGGCTCCGCCTCCCAAACTGCCATCAGATGGGAACCAACCATAAAAATACATGAGTTTCAGGCTGGAGAGACAGATTCGCAGTTAAGGCTTTTGCCCATGAGACCTAAGAACTCAGATTCAATTCCCTAGTACCCATGTGAGCCAGATGCACGAAGGGCACATGCATTTGGAGATCATCTGTAGTGGCTGGATGCCCTGGTGTGCCCATTCTTTCTCTGTATCTCCCTCTCTCTTACTTTCTGTCTCAAAATGGATAAATAAAATAAAAATAAATACAGGAGTTTACAGGGGACATCTAATTCAAGCCCCCCACAAATCTCCAAGGAATAGAGGTGACCCTATAGCCAGGCCTTCCAGATCTTTCTATCCTATCTCCTTCATCCAAGTGCTGTCTGCTTCCAGATTTATAGGTCTATAATCTGAAGATGCTCTGGGTAAGCTGGATGTTAGTAAAACTTGAGCACACTAATGAGAAGCAAAACACTGGTCTCCCAGGTTGTCCTCCTTGCAAGAAGAAGATTGCATCTGTTGGATACTTTGTACATGAAGTGCAAAAACTTAATGGTTTTCAAGAGGCAGCGATTCAAATCAGACCTTTTCATGCCTGTCCTTGTGAATATCCTTGCATTAGTCATTGGTTGGAGCAGGGACGTCAAGGTTTAAACTCTTATTCACCTTCAAAGTGCCCTCTCCTCTCTTTAATTTATTTGCAAGCAGAGAGAGGGGTGGAGAAAGTGAGAGAATGAGAGTGAGATAGAGAGAATACTCCCACTGGGGCATCCTGCCACTGGAAATGAACTCCACATGCACATATCACTCTGTGCAACTGCCTCTTCGTGGATACTGGGGAATTGAATTAAAGCCACCAGGTCTTGTAAGCAAGCACCTTTCAACAATGAGCTATCTATCCAGCCTTTTTTTTTTTTTCCAGCTAAAACTTTCTGCCATTTTAACTTTTTTTTTTACAAAAATATTGAATAATTTTATTTTATTTATTTTTTATTAGTTTTGTACTCAGTGAATACAGTCAAGTTGGTACCATTGTTAGCCTCTACTCTGTCCTCTCCCATCCACAGCGATGCTCCTTGTTGGGGTATATTGGTAGTGCATTGTGGGGTTAGCCATCAGTTATGGGTAGGAGGAAATGTCTCTATGTATCATGACCCAACGTGTGGCTCTGACATTCTTTCTGCCCCCTTTTCCACAAATTTCCCTGAGCCACATTGGGTTCATTTTAGGTCTGCTTCAGTGATGAGGTCTTGGGAGCCTCTGTGTCTCTGGATGTCTGGTTTGGTAGGAGTTGATTATTTTCTGTGTCTATCTCCTTCACCCTTGTTCTGGTACAAGGTTCACCAAGAAAACAGCACTCTTGCTTGTTTCCCCAATTATTCTTAGTTTCAACTGGGGCCCTTTTGAGGTATGATGGGGTGATTTTCTCCTTAGGATCTGTGTGTCTGCAAAAGAGAAGCAGATTCTCCGAAAGAGAGTAAAGTTAGCACCAGATAGATGGGATAACCATTATTTTTTAGAGAGAATTTAATAGGTGTAGGCCCTCTTTTAGCCCACGATGGGTGGAAACTTGATAATGGAGAGTGTGCTCATTTTTGAATATGGTTCTGACTTGTTTCCCAGCTCCAGCTATGGGTTCTGTTCCACTGAGCAGATCAGTTAGCCAAATCAAGAGCAGTTGGTTTCCCACTGTGGCTGTGCACCACTATTGCACTTGTGTGAGCATCAATTCAGGTTGCTCACTGCTAAACCATGAGTTTCTTTGGACAGATATTGGTCATTTTCCACCAGCTGCTCATGTAGCATCTTCTGGCACTAGACACGCTGTCTGGGGACTGACTCTCTTCCAGCTTCCAGTCATGTCACTTCATGTTATGTGTCAACGGCATATGGTGTCTTCAGCAGTAGGGTCTTAACACTACCCTTTGGTGGGTCATCAAGTACTCTGACAGAAATCTGTCTTCTTTTGGGAAACCTTGTATATCTCTCTGATCAAAAGCTCATTGTGGATGATAGCCACCTGCTGGTACTGGGAGTTACAGGTCAGCGCCCAAGAAAAGAGGGAAGAAAAAGATAAGTAATATAAAAGGCATAGAGAGATGAGACAGAAGAGCAGGGGGAAAGAGAGAGAGAGAGAGAGAGAGAGAGAGAGAAACAGGAAGAGGAGAAGATTAAGGTCAGACTTCATCATACCTTCTCCAGGGCCTTTAAACATAGGCTTCACGATCTTGAGCTAAGCAAGCATAAAAATGTTTCCATTTTAAATTATGACCTTAAACTGAGCATGCCCTGGAGTGTACTCCTTACATGAGCATGAGCGTACACAGAATGTGCCCATCCCTAAAATGCTCCCTTGTATACATATATTCCCTTTTGTTCTAGGAAGGACATTGCTTTGGACAGGGCTCTCATTGCTCTCCTTCCCTTGTCTGCTGCAGGTGGTAAATCTGTCTCCACTTGCATTTCTTGGCAGTGTTTGTTTTGGCTTTGCACTCACCAAGATGAAGATCCATCTTGCTCAAGTGACATTTCTAACTCTGGATTTGACCAAGGAAGGCAATAGGAGGGATAAGCATACCCTCAGCTAGCTCTCACCTCCTTGGCGGGTATCCAGTTATCAAACTGGGTGGTCCCCTTTCTCAAGAGGGAGCATTGTGTAGTGTCACCGAGCGAGCAGATGCTAAGAAACCAGATGACATGCATTCAAACCCAAGGTGTGCCACTTTCCAGTTGGTGTTCCTGGGGGTCAAGAGGTTGCTCTCTGGAGGAACCAATAGCCCCACATTTTACAAGCTTAGTCCATGGCAGTGTATTACCCACTTATGAACAGTACTCCAGGTCAGTAAGTTCCAGAAATGGTTCACCGTGATTGTCAACTTGATGGGGTTCAGAGTCACTATAAAAAAAAACATACATCTGGGTGTATCTTTGAGAGTGTTGTAAGAAAGGTTGAAGTGGCCACAGAAGCCCCGTCCTTGGCTTGGGTGGCCCCGTCCCATGGACTGGGTTCATGGTTGAATAAAGAGGAGGAAACAAGCTGAGCAGCAGCATTCATGCCCCTGTGCTTCCCGGTTACAGGTGCGAGCAGCTGCTGCCTTTTCCTTCCACCATACCTCCCCCACCATGATGAGCTGCACACTTCAACCACAAGCCAAAAGAAACCCTTCATTCCCTAAGCTACTTCTGCCAGACATTCTTATTCCAGCCACCAGAAAAGTAACTAATGCAGTATCCATCCAACAAGTTAGAGTTTGGCCTGTTGAATATAGTTTATTTTCTTTTTTTATTGTACAACCAATAAGGTAAGAATGTTCCTTTTTCAAATTTTTATAGGCCTAGATTTTAAATAGTGAAGTAACATTTTTCATAATATTCTCTCTTCTGCCTCTTGGTCCTTCAAGGGATCATCTACTTAAAACTTGAAATTGTTCATTTAAAAAAAATTTCTGTTCTTTAATTTAGAGACCCATACTCCACAGTTTAACCACCTGCACAGAGGCTGGTAGAGTAATTTAACCACTTTTTTTTTTCTTAATGCTTTAACCACTAATGGAAGAGAAAACAGGATGGCACAAGGGAGTTTTTCTCATCCAGGACCCGTGTGCCGCCACACATCATTTTTTCCCCATGTCCTGGTAGCTAGAACTCAGCCAGTAAGGCACACCCAACCCCAAGGGAGACTGAGAAAAAGATTCCAGTGCCTTCCAGGAGGCAAAAATGACAGGATGCGTGAACACTTAGCTGGTCTCTGCCATGGCAGGTTCCTCAACTTCTCTGTGCTTCCCTCTCCATCAGTGTGAGGTGGGAACTGTGACATGGTTCGCCAAGAGGATGGATTGAGCCATCCATGCAAAGTGTGAGCACGGGGCTGGGAAGGTGCAGTGTGCTGGGCGGGGCTTTGCCTTACTTCTTTCTGTCCCAGGCTAGACATCCAGATGCCCTTGTTCACACTTGTTCTCCCTCTTCTCCATCACTATGACCCACTCATGTATCTATCACCCACCATCCCTCAAATGTACCCTGCATCATTTTTATCACTGTGAACAAACACATGGCAAGGAGCAATTTAATAGAAGGATTTCTTTTTTTAAATTTTCTTTTCAGTTCTACTGTTATTTCTTTTTTTAAAGATTTTTGAAAAAATGTAATTTTTTTTACAATATTTTCAACTTAAACACTATGCACACTGAACACGCATGGCAGGTTAACCTACCCAAATATGAAGTTTAAGAAGCCAAAACTGTTCTAGCTTTGTTAAAAGGAAAATTGTGCTGCAGACTATTGTCATGATGGTTAACAAAGCAAGGGAAAGCACCACTGAAATCACGTTACAATCTCTTCAGTACTCCAGTTGGATTATGGGCTGGTGTTGGTCTTGTATTAGACTTCACACAGGTATGATATGATGCAACAAATCCTCAGAAAAAGCAATTCTCAAATCATACTTCCTCAGGTGTTAATACTGAGAGAACTCAGTTATTTCTAACATAACACACCAGAAAAGCTAGCTCTTATCTGATTTTCACCTTTCAACCTCAGTCACCAAAGACACCTTTTACTATAATGAATTGTCTCAAATTAACAGACTGTTGAGCACAATTTTTCCTTTTAACAAAGCTAGAACAGTTTTGGCTTCTTAAACTTCATATTTGGGTAGGTTAACCTGCCATGCGTGTTCAGTGTGAATAGTGTTTAAGTTGAAAATATTGTAAAAAATTATATATTTTTTAATTTTTAAATATTATTTATTTATTCAAAAGAAAAAGGAAAAGAGAGAGAGAGAGAGAGAGAGAGAGAAATTGGCACACCAGGACCTCTAACCACTGTAAACAAACTCCAGATGTGTGTGCCACCTTGTGCATCTGGCTTTACATGGGTAGTGGGGAGTTGAACCCTTGCCCTTTGGCTTTGCTGGCAAGCGCCTTAACCACTAGGAAATCTCTGCAGCCCTAGAAGAAGGGTTTCCATCAGCTCATAGTTTGAGGAAACTGTCCACCAATGTGGAGCAGGCGTGGTGGCAGCAGTAATCTGTGGGCGTGAGAGCAGCAAGCAGTGAGGCTGCTTGCTCAGAGTCTCACAGAACACAAGGCAGAGACGGAACAGGAAGGGGGCCAGGCTACAAACCAATTAAAAATCTCAAGACTTATCTCTAAGCAATACCAGTGAAGTCTTGTTCCCATCCCCAAAGGCTCCGCAACCTCCCAAAATAGTGACGCAAACTGGGTACCAATTATTCAATCGTATGAGCTTGTGGAAGATGTGCTTTTCATCCAAACTGCAGTGAACCCTCTCTTCACAGTGTGTCCCTGCTTCAAAATACAGGTCTTTTGGGCTGAGGAGATAAGCTCAGTGGATAGGAGAGCTTGCTGAACAAGTACTGGGGACCTGGGTTTGATCCTCAACCTCAAAGGTAAAAGTCAGGCATGGCCATGCATATCTGTAACTTCAGGGCTGAAGGATCGTAGAGACAGGAGAATTGCTGGGCCATGATAGTCGGCCAATCTGATCAAAAATGGCAGCTCCATGTCCAGTTAGAGACTCCATCTCAAAGAAATAGAGCAGAAGGGCAATAGAAGAAGACAGCTGACATTTTCCCCAAGGCTTCTGCACACATGCACATAAGGCATACCCATCTTCACACACAGACTCACCCCCACACACACACTAAATAAAATTTAAAAATACGATGAGGACTAGAGAAATCATTTAGTAGTTTGAAGCACTTGCTTGCAACACCTGATAGCCCAGGTTAGATTCCCATAATGTCTGCTGAGAGAGAGACAGAAAGAGAGAGAGAGAGAGAGAAAGAGAACTAGAGAGAGAGAGAATAGGCATGTCAGGGACTTTAGCCACTGCAACTGAACTCCAAACACATGTGCTACCTTGTGCATCTGGCTTATGTGGGTCCTGGGGAGACAAATGTGGGTCCTTAGGCTTCACAGGCAAGTGCTTTAGCTGCTAAGCCATCTCTCCAGACCTAAGTCATTTTTAAGACTTAAATGTTAGGTATTATTAATGTTTGTTATTAAGTTTCAAAATTCTTTGCAACCTAGAGCCTTACTCAGCTACTGGCAATTTGTCAGGATTCAAATAGAGAACATTTTCACTTCTGATTAAGAGACCGGCTTAATTATTATCAACCACTTCAGAAGGTTAATAGAAGCTGATTAATAATTTAGGTACTGTTATAGAAATGACATTTACTTACCATGGGGACCAAAATGTTTTTTTCTGCTTATCTACCATGGCCTATACCATTATTCCTTTTTTTTATTAACAAAGAGTTATACATATTAATAGCATAAGATAGAGAAAATAATTGCACAATACATGTTGAAAGCAATTATAGGGGCATGATTATTAATTTGACTTTTCTTTCTATGGCAGATAAAATTTAACTTTGATTCCTGTATTCTTCCTAATAAAAACTTTAGTTTATTAGAGTAAAACTGTGAACATATTCATATGCCAAGGTTGGATTGATGAAAGTTTGCCAGGGGAAGATGGTGGGAAGATTCATGACCACAAAGTCATGAGAGAATTTTGAGGGTCTGATGCAATTGTCTCATGTCTTGAGTGTGGTGATGGGTATACACCTGCATGCAGTTGTCAGAACTCACGGAGTTGTCCATTACAAAGGTAAACTTGAGACCTGGCCATAACCTGGCCTGGTACTTGGGAAATTGAGACAAAATGATTGCTATGAATTTGAGGTTAGCCTGGGCTACCTAGTGAGTTTCAGGATAGCCTGTGCTATAGTGTAAGACCCTGTCTCAAGCAATAGAAAGAAAGAAACAAACAAACAAAAAGACGAAAGGATGAATTTTACTCTATACAAATTATATAATTTTTTTTTAAAAGAGAAATGAATGGACTACATTTCTGTTTTCTCTGAAGTTTAGGAAATGCTACTGGTGAAATCTGATTTTCCACTAGTGAACAAGCCAAGAATAATACGTTGTATATTCAATACCATGACCCAATGGTAACTTTAAGTTTTAAAATTAATTACAAACAAGCTTAGTTATGCTAAAACATGCACAGTCTTTGGTATGGGGTTTAGAACTACATGCCAGAGAGTGGGGTGCAGGGGAGGCAAATGTGCAAGAAATGACATCCGACTAGAACCTTTCAGAGACTTTAGTTTCACCTGAAAGCCATGAGCCTGGAAAATGTCACTTTTCATAAACACATTCAATGAAGACACCTTCCTTTCCACACAGTATGAATACTGCATGCTACACTACAGTGTGAACGTGCAGACAGGGTGAAGCACACAGCACCAAACTGATGGACTGCCTGCTAATTACATCTTGCAACAAAAGAAATTTCATTCTTGACTTGATGGGGGTAGAGCAATGCTTTGTCCTGGCCCCTGTCCCTGGTGAACACAGAGAGTCAATGCCTTCTGTGTCAACATATGACTTCTTGGGGAGGATGAGTCATCAGTAGAACCAGAGATGCAAAGATCCTCCCAAACCCTAACCCTCTAAAAAACGAGAACAAATGTTAAGAAGGCAGCAACTGTCCCGATGCACATGCCATTGCTGCTATTCCTGAGCATATTCCTTTGCTGGGAAATCTTACCTCTGACTTTTCCTAGTTTTTTTTTTTTTTAATTTATTATTTGAAGGTGCAAAACTAGCCATCTATCTCCCTTCTACTTTCTCCAGGGCAACCTGCTCTTGAACTATTGGTGTTATTTCTTGCATTTTTTTTTAAATTTTTTCATTTTTTCTTTATTTGAAAGCGACAGACACAGAGAAAGAGGCAGAGAGAGAGAGAGAGAGGGAATGGGCGCGCCAGGGCTTCCAGCCACTGCAAACGGAACTCCAGATGCGTGCGCCCCCTTGTGCATCTGGCTAACGTGGGTCCTGGGGAATCGAGCCTCGAACCGGGGTCCTTAGGCTTCACAGGCAAGCACTTAACCGCCAAGCCATATCTCCAGCCCCTATTTCTTGCATTTTTTAAACAGTTAGAATTCCTTTACTCCATTTTACATATTACATTAGATATCTGGAATGCAGGGACCTACTCCTAAGACATTTTCCTACGACTACATCTGTTCACTTTTTCACATTAACTGAGCCAGCCTTGTTCAGTTTTATAAACCACCAAATTATTGGGGGGAGATAGTAAAAGATTTCTTCTCATCAACCAGTAATGCTTATTTGGACCTCTATATACTAGTGCCCAATAGCTGATGTTCACAGGCGACATCATGATATTTGTCATTCATATTCTTACCACAAACCATAAACTGCCAAATTTCCAGATAAATAGACCCCTCTTTTTCCTGACTTAGGTATTTTGTTATAGTAATGAAACCCTGACTAATGTACTGCCCCACATGGTGTTCTCACTTGCCCTATGCAATTTCTGCTCTGAAGATGTCAATTTCATTTTAATTACTGAACTTTCATACTTGCATTGTTTGCTTCCACAGTCTTACCCCATCTTTACATGTTCACTCATTCTCATTGCTCAAGTGTCTTGTCAAACATTATTTTCCCAGAAATAACTTCTGCCTTAAAATTTATATATATATGTTATATATATCTATATCTATATCTATATCTATATCTATATCTATATCTATATATATAACATACATATTAAATACACACAAACAGCAAATAAAGTCAGTTGTTTTGTTTCAAAATATTGGTGATTATAAACACTTAAACATCTATCTATTTGTTAAAATGTTCCTTTAGGATTTGTTATATCCACAGAGCAAGGATTTAGATGCTAGGCACATTGCAGTAAGCAGGAGAGATAGAGGCTGGTGTTTATTAAATGTGCACCCCAATGAGCGTAACAAGGCAATCAAAGGGGTGGGCCTCGTGATAAGCCCAGAAAGCCCAGTGAAACAGAGCAATGTGACTGTAGCTGTACTCCTTAGGGTAGAATTTCTCTCTGGGAAACTAATGTTTGACAACACATCTTAGCTATGAGAATGAGAGAATAAGTAAAGAGTATTAGAGATTGTGGGGAAAATAATATCTTATTCTTTCATTTTTAGTATCTTCAGATTTATTATTATGAAGATGTGTTAGATTTTATCAAAAGTTTGCTTCAGGGGCTGGGCATGATGGCACACAACTTTAATCCCAGCACTCTGGACACAGAGGTAGGAGGATTGCCATGAGTTCAAAGCCACCCTGAGACTACACAGTGAATTCCAGGTCAGCCTGGCCTAGGGTGAGACTCTGCCTTGAAACACCAAAAACATAAGTCAGACACAAAGTGGAACTTGTGTCTGTAAGCCCAACATACCTCTGATAATGGGGTGTGGGGCCAGGTGAATCTTAAAGCTTGTGGGGCTAGCTAGACTGGCCTTCCCCATGGCAAAATAAAAGAAAATAGAAGATGAGGACCAACATACACAAGTTGTTCTCTGACTTTCACACATGTGTAGCATGTGCATACCCATATATACACATTCATATACATGCATAAATAATAATTTTATAAAGCCTTTTAAAGCTATTGCTATGAGCATGTGATTCCTATCCTGAAATCAACTTATCTGTTGTATTACATTTATTGATTTGTGTATGTTGAATCATCCAAGTAGATAATGATGAAATGATTGTTTAATGTGTTATTGAATTTAGTGTGAGGGTATTTTACTGAGAATTTTTTAATTCATAAGGAGATTTAGCTATAGTGTTTTGTTATGTATTTATCTGGTTTTAGTATCTGGGTAATGTTGGCTTCATAAAAAGTTTGGTAACATTCTTTCATTCTTTACTTGAGGGAACAATTCGAGAAGAATTGGTGTGGTTCCCACTTAAAAGTCGGGTAAAATTTAGTAGTGAATCCATCTGGGTCTGGACTTTTTTTGGTTAATTTTTTTCAAATATTGCTTCAACTTCAATGTAGCAAGCTATATATAACAAATCTATAGGCAACATCATACTATAGGGAAAATCTCAAAGCATTTCTACTCCAATCAGGAACAAGACATGGGTACCAACTTTCTCCGATCTTATTCTAATAGTATTGGAAGTCATCGCTGGAGCACAAAGACAAGAGATACAAATAAAAGGGACACACACAAGAAGCTAAAGTCTCCTTGTTTAGAAATGGTATGATTCCACACATAATGGATTCTAAGGACTCTCCCAGAAAACTCAGATCTGCTAAACACTTTCAGCAATGGCAGGATACAAAACTGACATACAAAAATCTTCATATATATCAGTAACAAGCATGCTGAGAAGAAAAATCAGAGAAACAGTCCCATTCACAATTGCCTCAAAAAGGTAAAATATGGGGCTGGCGAGATGGCTCAATTGTTAAAGGCACTTGCTTGCAAAGCTTGAGGGCCTGCATTTGATTCCCCAGTACTCACATAAAGCCAAATGTACAAAGTGGTGCATGTGTTTGGAGTATGTTTACAGTACCAAGAGGCCCTGGTATGCCCATTCTCTCTCTTTTCTTGCAAATAAATAAAGAAGTAAAATGCCTTGCTCTTTTTATTTTATTTTATTTTATTTTGGTTTTTCAAGGTAGGGTCTCGCTCTAGCCCAGTCTCAGAATGGCCCTGAACTCACAGCAATTCTCCTACCTCTGCCTTCTGAGTGCCGGAATGAAAAGTGCATGCCACCACACCCAGCTCAAAAAGTAAAATACCTTGGAAAAAATGATCAAGACAATGGAAGGTCTCTACCATGAAAACTTTAGAACATTAAGAAAGAAATCAAGGAAGATGTTAGAAGTTGACAATACTGGGCTGCAGAGATGGCTTAGTGGTTAAGGTGCTTGCCTGTGAAGTCTAAGGAACAATGTTCGACTCTCCAGATCCCACATAAGCCAGATACACAAGGTGATGCAAGCACACAAGCTCACACATGCACGCAAGATGGCACACGCATCTGGAGTTCAATTACAATGGTTGGAGGCCCTGGTCCATCAATTCTCACCCTCCCTCCCTCTCTTTCATATAAAAAAAGCCAATCTATAGGGCTTGCCTCAAAAAAAAAAAAAAAAAAAAAAAAAGGAAACTGAAAATCCCCTGCACAGGGATTGGAATAATTGTAATCCTTATCAAAATTCTAACATCATTTTTCAAAAAAATGTGTTGAAATTCACATAGAAGTACAAAAGAGCCTGGATAGCTAAGGCAATTCTGAGCAAAAAGAATAGGGCTAGAAATATAACATACCTCATTTTCAGTTAGATTTATAGTGCCAAATTAACAAAAATAGCATGGTACTGGCACAATGCAGACATGTAGATCAATGGAACAGAATAGAAGATTCAACTATAAACCCACACAGCTATAGCCACCTGATTTATTTTTTTATACAAAGATGCCAAAAATACACACTGGGTAAAAGACAGACTCGTTAACCAATAGTGCTGGGAAAATTGTATAGGCACATGTAGAATACTGAGACTAGATTCTTATCTCCCAACCAGCACAAAAATCCACTCCAAATGCATTAAAGAGCTTAATGTGAGACCTAGAATTCTGAAGCATTTGGAGGAAAAATTGGGGGAAGCACTTCAAGATGCAGGCACAAGTAAAGACTTTCTGAATAGGACTCCAATCACCCAGAAAGTAAGGCCAGTCATTAACAAATGGAACATCATGAAGTTCAAATACATCTGTAGAGCAACAGGGATAGTTAATTGAGTGAAGAGACAGCCTGCAGAATGGAAGAAAATCTTTAGTAGCTATTCTTCTGATTGAAGATTAATATTTATAATATTGAAAACATAAAATGAAGTTTAAAAACTAGAATATACAAAGAACTCAAAGAATGGAGCCACAAGAAAACAACCAATATTTGATCTACATGTCTGCATTGTGCTAGTACCACACTATTTTTGTTAATTCCCTATAGGAACAGAACTAATAAAATGAATATTACAAAGGGACTCATTTGGTTTAGCCTACAGGACAAGGGCTGGGCAGTTCAACAATAGTTGTCTGCTGTCTACAGATTGAAAAGTGTGGGAACCTGAGAGCTGCTCAATCCACGTGGCTGGATTCCTCAGCATTCCCAGTCTGGAATTGAAAGCCTGGGCAATTCCCGAGGAACTTCTGGTCTTCAGCCAACATTAGAAGGCTGACGAAGCTGGGTTCCAGTGTCTGTGAAGGATGGCACCTACAGGGTAGATGCACATACCAGTCAACAGTGCGGACAACCAGGCAAAAAGCCCTATACGTTCTTGGAACTTCTTTATATATAGTCCACTGCCAGAAGAGCTTTCCAATGTGGCAGAAGGTCCTCCTCCTACCGTCAAGCCTTCCTGGAAATGTCCTCACAGACCTGCCTAAGGGGTTGTCTCTTATTGGATTTCTAATCTACTCAAGTTGAGAACAGAATTTAACAATCACACAACCCAATTAATACGTGGGCTAATGAAACATACAGTCCTCAAAGGATGAGATACTGATGGCTAATAAAAGCATAAAAAAAGTTCACCCTCACTAGCCTTCAAAATGTGTTTTGAGATGGAGACTACATTGAGATTCCGCTTTGCTTCAGTCAGAATGGCAGTCAGGAAAAGTAGACAGCAAATGCTGATGGAGATGTGGACAAAAGGGATCCTTATACACTGTTTGTGGAAATGTAAATTTGTCAAACCTCTATGGAAACCAGCATGGCTATTTCTCAAAAAAAAAAAAAAAAAGGCTAGTTACACATTTATCATACACCCAACTATACCACTCATGGGTATTTGACTCTAAGTGAACATATCACATAGACACTTGCATACCAATAGATAGCAATACTCATAGTAGCTGAGTTATGGAGTCAACCTCAGTATCTGTTGCAGTCAGGTTTGCACTGCTGACAGAAACCACTTGACCAAGAGCAGCTTTTGGGACAAAGGGTTAATATTGGCTTATAGGCTTGAGGGGAAGCTCCATTATGGCAGGGAAAACAATGACATGAGCAGAGGGTGGACATCACCCCCCTTGGCCAACATAATGTGGACAATAGGAACAGTAGAGTGTGTCAAGCACTGGCATGGGGAAACTGGTTATAATACCCGTAAGCCTGCCCTCAGCAATACACTGCCTCCAGGAGAAGTGAATTCCCAAACCTCTACCAGCTGGGAACCTAGCATTCAGAACACCTAAGTTTATGGGGGACAACTGAATCAAACCACCACAGTATCCAACAATATAAGAATGGATAAAGAAAATGTGATATATATATGTATATACACAACACACACATATGTACATATTTACAGGAAAATGGATACAGCTGAAGATTATTATAACTAGGCAATTTAATCCAGTTTCAGAAAGAGATATCATGTTTTTTTCTCTCATTTTTGGATCCTAGATTTTATATAGCTACATAAAATCATCTATGTGTATTTTGCATAAAAGCAGAAGTGAAACTGTAAGAACAAAGGGGGTGTAGGAAGAGGTTAAAAGGGAGATTAAGGCAATATGGGGGGATCTATCCAATGTGTACTGTTTGAAATGTTTAAATTAAAATAATTAAAAATTAGAAGAAAGAATATCTGCCTGTTTTTACTCAGGTTAATTATTGTTAACATTTTGCTAAGTATACCTCATCATTTATTTCTCTCTCTCTAAAGCTTTTTCATCTCTATCATTTGAGAGTAAGTTTCATATGCATGACTGCTAATCTCTAAGTCTATTAATAAATGCTTAATTCCTAATTAAAAGGCTATTTCTGGGGCTGGAGCGATGACTCAGTGGTTAAGTTGTTTGCCTGAAAAGCCTAATGGCCCAGGTTTGATTCATCAGTACCCATGTAAAGCCAGATACACTAAGTGGCACATAGATCTGGAGTTTGTTTGGAGAGGCTAGGAGGCCCTGGAGTGCCCATTCTCTCTCTCTCCCTTCCCTCTTTCTCTCCTTGGAAATAAATACATATTTTTTTTTTAAAAAACAAGGTTACTTCTGAATGTGTGGGTTAATTTTATATAACAACTTATCTAGGAGTGCTAGATATTTGTTCAAATGCTATTCTGGGTGTTTCTGTTTCTGGATGAGATCAATCTTTAAATCAGTTGACTGAGTAGCAATTGTATTTCCAGTAGAGTAGATGAGTCTGCGTGGGTATCAATGAGTATGAAAAGTCTGGTCCTCCTCCTACAAAGAGAGACAGGTTTAGGACGGGGAGATCAACTCTTCCTGTATCTGGAGACTGAAACACGGGCTCTTCCTCAATCACAGATGTCAGTGTTTGATTGAAACTTCACTGTGGGCTCTCCTGGGTCTCCAGCTTAGCAACTCACCTTGTGGCTCTTATAGGACTCGCCAGATTTCACAAGTACACAAGCCAATTCCTTCCTTTCAAGACATATATCTTATCAGTTTTGTTTCTCTGAAAAACTATGAGCTGCATAATTTACAAAGCCAAAGAAATTTTTTTTACCTTAAATAAATTGGACATCAACATAGTACTTTATCCAAATACCATCTATACTTTATTAAGTTAAAAATGCCTTTTAGAGCATGTTTTCCTTTTCAGCACAGAATCTAGTCTATAATCACAAATGGCATTTTTCTTTCATGTGTCCTAATATTCTTTAATCTGGGACAATTTCTCAGCCTCTTTTTTGTTGTTGCTGTTATGTCTACTGATGGTCTTGAAGCATCCAGCATCTC
The DNA here is from genome assembly GCA_036346955.1 of Dipus sagitta. Lineage (NCBI taxonomy): Eukaryota > Metazoa > Chordata > Mammalia > Rodentia > Dipodidae > Dipus > Dipus sagitta. The sequence continues at coordinate 117,693,540 of CM070778.1, read as the reverse complement.
CTGTGTCATCATACCTCATAGCAGCCTTTTTTGCATGTGTACGTGTGATGTACATGCGAGTATGTGTGATCATGCATGTGCAGGGACAGATGTGTGTGGATGTGCATGCATGTGTGTATAAATGGAGGCCAGAGGTAGTTACATGTCTTCCTTAGTCGCTCTCCACTTTGTCTTTTTGAGACAGGTTCTCTCACAACCCAGAGCTGATGATTTCTCTAGACTAGCTACTCAGCAAATCCCAAGTATTCCACCTGTCTCTGTCTCCCCAGGGTTCGAATTAAACATGTGTGCCACCACACCAGCTTTTATGTGAGTACTGAGGCCCAGTCCACAGGATGGAATTCATGTCTGGTACTGTAAACCAAGTCAAAAGCCCTTGGTTGAGGAGGTCATAGGACCTAGTAAGAAAGCTACCACTGTTGTTTAGCTAAATGGACATTATGTGCTGGTCAAATTGCCTCCTCCTCCTTCTTTTTTTTTAAATTTAGTTTTGTCTTGTTTTCCAAGGTAAGGTCTTGCTTTAGCCCAGGCTGACCTGGAATTTATGATGCAGTCTCAGGGTGGCCTCAATCTCGCAGTGATCCCCCTAGCTCTGCCTGCTGAGTGCTGGGATTAAAGGTGCGTGCCACCACACCTGGCACCTTCTTTTTCTTTCTTTCTTTTTCTAATTAGCATGCAAACAGTTGAGTTTTATTCCATGTTCACAGCGGAGTGAGACTTCCCCCCCGGCAGCCTGGATAGCACCTCCTAGCACTCTGAGGGTAAGCAGCAGGGAGGAAATTTTCAGTTTGATTCTCCTGTGCGTCAGTTTTCTCAGAACACATTTTACCATCTAATAAATATGAATTTTCATTTTAAGAAAGAATGGGGGCTGGAGAGATGGCTTGGCAGTTAAGGCTCTTGTCTGCAAAGCCTAAAGACCCAGGTTTGATTCCCCAGTACCCACGTAAGCCAGATGCCCAAGGTGGTGCATGTGTCTGGTGTTTGTTTGCAGTGGCTAGGGGCCCTGGCATATCCATTCTCTTTCTCTCTATCTGCCCCTCTCTCTCTCTCTCAAATAAATAAATAAAAATAAAATATTTTTATAAAGAATAGAAGGTAACATTTATTACATCTCACGATTTAATCTCAACAGTGGGTATGATTCCATTGACAGAGTTTTCAGTGGAGTTGATCTGATGCTTTCAAATGACCATGCTCAGTAGACCTCCACAGGATGTGGGAAGGACCACATCTTTATGACAAGTAATAAAGTCACCACAAACTCAGAATCATTCATTAAGAAGTCTCTCATTATTTTTGAGAGTCTCATTTCTTCTGGTATTTTTGAAGCAAGGTCTCACTCTCACCCAGGCTGACCTGGAACTTACTCTGTACCCCAGTCTGGCCTTGAACTCACAGTGATCCTCCTATCTGAGCCTCCCAAGTGCTAGATTTAAAGTCATGTACCACCACACCTGGCTTGAGTCTCTCGTTTTTTAAAGTCAAATATTTAAATTTGTACTTTAGGCATCCCACAAAAGAAGTTGGGATATAAAACCCAGAGGAGACTGGGAAACCAAGAGAATTAGCAGATGTCCCTATAATGAACAAGTTCTGGGAACAGAGTAAGAAAACAGGCTGCTCTCCAGCCATTCCTTCATTGTCAAAATTTCCCTGATGCCACACACAGTCAATGCACATTCCAAAGAAATGAGAAAGCAAGATTTATTTGCCCACAGTTACAATGGTCGTATAGTTTACCAACGACATAATTGCTTCATGTCTTTATATTTCCTTCCGGCCACTCGAATGGGCATACAATTTCTGTGCAGAAGTTACCACTGCATCCTCGTTGACTTATTTAACTTGAGTTTTCTGCTCTTAATTTTAAACGTTTAAAAGTTTCAGACTAGCCCTTGTTTGGAACCATTTATCTTCCCTTCTTATAGCATGGGTATTTACTTCCACACCCACGACTCAGTTTCCAAACCCCTAACACCCACATCCCCACACAATAGCAAATAAAACCTCTCAGAACGTAGTCATCATTCTTATTACCATGTTTTAACTTATTGCTTATCTCCTGCCTTGCTTCAGGGTGGGAATGGATATGTTTCAAGTCACATAAAGAACAACGACTAATAGCCGGGAGTGGTGGCGCACGCTTTTAATCCCAGCACTCAGGAGGCAGTGGTAGGAGGATCACCACGAGTTCGAGGCCACCCTGAGACTTTGTAGTGAATTCCAGGTCAGCCTGGGCTAGAGCGAAACACTACATTGAAAAAAAAGCAAAGAAAGAAAGAAAGAGAGAAGACAGACAGACAGACAGACGATTAATAATGTATTACTGTCTCATCTGATTATCTAAGCAGACACTGTTAAATCTATAGCTGCTTTCCCATGCAGACTTACCAGACACAGTCTGATCTGCATGGCTTATGTGGCCATTAGTAGTGTAAATGAAGTTGTGCAACAGTTGCTAGGTCTGTATTAGACACAAGCTTATCTCCACATCCACACAATGGCCAATGTTAAGCCCACAGAGGAATCTCAGCCATTCAAGTTTCCCAAGTCCTGATAGACATTTCCAGTGGGTTGACACCTTAGGGTCAGTTTCCTGTCTTTTCAGCCTAGGGCTGCCATGCTTTGTGTGTAGAGCAAAGCCCCAGCGTCTATCTAACAACCCTGAACACTGTACAACCTTCCTTATCTCTGACAGCACAGGGGCCTATGGAAAGTGTACTTCCTGCATTGCATGAATAGGGAACACAGAAAATGTGATTCATTTAGGACATCTCATATGCTGGCTTGTGCATCATGAAATTCCAATCAGCATGGCTGTGATCTCCTTCCTGAAGCTCCTAAGTCTGCAATACACTCACCAATATACAAAACAAAACAAAACAAACTAAATAAATAAGTAAATAAAAGGAAGAGAGATTCTTTGGATAGATGCGTTGACCTTTGATCACTTGAGAAACAGATCGGAGGTGGCTGATATGAAAAGGAAGTTGAGGCAAAGGAAATAACACGGAATCTGCAGCCAATTGTTTCAACTGCAAAGTCTGTGGGAATGTGATTTCATACTCATTTTCCCATTACAGCTTTGTTCCCTCCTATCCTCCTCATTCCTCCATTTCCCAGGGGTTGGTATGTTTTAAACTTTATGAGGTAAGAGATTTTAACATGTAGTCTGAAGGGAATGCTACTAAGCAGATCAAAATTTAAATCTCAAAATCCCCCCAACTCGGGGTTTGGAGAGATGGTCCAGTGATTACAGGTGCTTGCTTGCCGCATGCTGGCCCAGGTTCAATTCCCAAGCTACCCACGTAAATCTGGACACACACACACACACAATGTGGCAAAAGTATCGGTCATTCATTTGCAGGGGCAAGAGACCCCACTGCATGCGGACACATGTGCAAATAAATAAAGTTTTAAAAAAAAATCCCCCAAAGCACACATAAATGGGAACAAAAAATAAGAATCTTATACTGGGGAAAAGAGAACGGGACTTGCAACATGGGTTCGTTTTGTTTTTCTTAGTATTTCATTAGCCATTTCCTGGTAGCAACTCTGAGAGAGGTATTGCCTGGCATTCTGCCAAATCAGTCTTAGGTAATTTGTTATAATGACTGTAGGTCAGAGTCTTTTAACTGTCTGCAGGTGTTCTGGGCTTGCCCTCACTGGTGAAGCCCCCGTTAATCCAGTTTGGTACAATTCTTTTCTGTTTAGTTCCTGGAGATGCTTTTATTTACTCCCTGAAACACAAGTATTAGCTAGCAAGGGGTCGCACACTCAAATCCCCGTAGTGCTCAGCGCATGGATTTCTAAGGACTTTCTACGGAAACTTTTTGAGAGCTCTTCACGCATCTCTATCTATTCTTGAAAGCCTCTCAGTGGATTGGTGTAAATACAGGGAAGGTAGTGCATACCAACTCATTGTCAAGAGCTGCTTGACCTGAATGTTGTACTACTGTAATCGCCTGTTCTTCCATTTTGGTTGCTATCACACAGTGTCATGGGTGGGGTGGATGAAACAACACACATTTATGTCTCAGTTCCAGAGGCTGGAGAGTTTAAGGTCAAGGTGCTGGCAGATCCCTTTCCTGATGAGCACCTCTTCCTGGCTTTTAGAGGGTCATCTGTCTTCTCATGGTGTCTTCACATAGCAGAAGAGCCTTGATTTCTTCACCTCTTTATATAAGGGCACACATCCCAACAGGAGGATCCCACCTGCATGTCTACATATAAACAATTACTTCTCCAAGATCTCATCCAAGTACCAAAATACAAGAAGTCAGGACTTCCAAATATGATTTTTTTTTTATTTGAAACAGAGACAGAGAGAAGGACTTCTAGTGTTGCACATGAACTCCAGCTATATGTGCCACTTAGTACATTTGGCTTTATGTGGGTACTGGGGAATCAAACCTGGCCTGACAGACTTTGCAAGCAAGTGTCTTGAGCCACTGAGATATCTCTCCAGCTTCCAAATATGACTATTTTGGGGGGGGAGGGCACACAATTTAATCAATAACACTACCAATTCTGGAAGGAAACTCTCTGAGAAGGTATCCAATCTAAGAAGTCATACTTTCAAGCAGATTAAGGGAAATAATCCCTCCCTGCCTGCTACATCTTGGCTAAGAAAGTGTTGGAAATTTCCTCAGTATCTGAGGTATTCATTCAAATCTTGATGAAAAAAGACAGCACTTCCCCCATGAAGCTCGTCTATGATTTGTTCTGATGGCCGTTCAGTCCATGAGGCACTTGTTTGGGCTGTATCTGCCTCCATGTCAACAGTGGAGACCCTCCTAGGCATTGGGGGATTCAGAGTCTATACCAGTGATCCATTACCTCCAAGAAGCACCACCCTTCAAATAACTACAACAGTGGCTCTAATGCCTGTCTGCTCACTCCTCAAATGATACCCCTTCTCCAAGACTCAGTCAGTCCATGGTCACTGTCCTATCTTTCTATCTGCCTCTCTCTCTCTAATAAATAAATACAATATATGAAAAAGAATAAATAAATGGTCATTAGATGCTGAAATGAAATGAGATAAAGCATGAGACTCTGTTCAAACAGGGTCTGTATATGTAATGCAGTATAGTATTTTATAATACTACAGCAAAACAATATAATACATATCATGTACTGTTTTCCCTGTTTATAAAGAATATGTTGAGCCAGGCATGGTGGTGCATACCTTTAACCCCATCACTCGAGAGGCAGAGGTAGGAGGATTGCTGTGAGTTCGAGGCCAGCCTAAGACTACATAGTGAATTCCAGGTCAGCCTGGGCCAGAGTGAGACCTACCTTGAAAAAAAACAACAACAAAAAATAATATGTTGTTTATAGCCATTGAGCTCATTAGTGAGGCCTGTGCCTATGGCTATTTGACTAGCAAAGGTAGTCATGTATAACCAGATGGCAAGTCAGTCATAACACTTTACAGATAATGTTAATGGAGGCAACCCATTATTTTGTAAATGGTTTCCTACCTTTTCCCTCTGAGACCATATGTCCTGTACAGTACTGAACAGGTTAAAGCTGGTGACAGAACTGGGCTGTGTGTCACCACTAATCTCCATGTATTTCCATCAGTAGGAAGTAGAGATTCTTGAAGAGACAGATGACCACAACCTGCCTTCACTTCTAGGACAATGAGTTGGGTTCTGTGTGGGTTCCAACATCAGTAAACAGTATGTTTTCTGTTTTGACCCTTGCAGAGTCCATGGTGTTCAATAGCTGCAGCTCCAAACTGTTCATTTGAAATGTGCAATAGAATCATTTATTACATCAAAACACACTTCTCTTCCAGGCTATCAAGATGGGGAAAAGTACCTTTAAATAACCATGTAATCACTGCTCTCTCTGTTAATAGAAATAAAAAGATCACAGTGCAGTGAGCAAAACAACAGTTTCCACATTCACTTTTGTTAATATTTATGACCACCCTGGGCAGGAAGTAGAAGAAGTCCACCAGGAAATTCACTTTGTTTTCTCCACATCTCCAAGGCAGGAAATCTTCACTTCAGAATCTTTGGAACATATGCAATGTTGGGACCATCAATGACATTTTGGTAAATTCTTTCATTTTTGCATATTTGACTATTGACTCTCTTCTTGTCCTCTCTAGTCCCACTGTGATGATCTTAGTTAAGTATCTACAACTCACTATTGACTGGCTTAAATGGCCTCCAAAAGGGCTCTTTTGTTCAGGTTAATGCTAATTGTCACTCATTATAGTTAAACATGTTGCTCAGCCTTCAAAGGTTCAGATTGAATTTTATGTTCTCAGAATTTTATGAAATCCCTCCATCAGAGCTAAAGCTCCTGCCACTCGATTCTCATTACCTCTTCTTTCAGGCTTTTCGTAGTAATGCGCAGGACCTGTTACTTTAACAATATCTGTGGACATATTTGTTTGCTCAACCGTATGAAAGCTCTTTAATGGCAACAGCTCTGGTTTGTTCAGTATACGATTGTTCAGCCTCCAGTCTTGACTTTGCTCTTGGTAATATCACAGCACTGAAAAAAATGAAATGGCCATGCCAATACAACTCTCTATGACAGTTTATTGAATTTTAGAACTAGCTGCTCTCATTATATAATGCCAGCAAAATGTTTTCATTGTTAGTTATTTGGCAAATAGGTTTTTTTTTTTTTTGTTCTAAGATCGTTTTATTTGCCTAAGAGAATGAATTCCTTCTTTCCCTAGGATTTCAGGTTGGCTCCCATAGAAACCAGCTTGCAGTGTGAATATAGAATTCAAACTATTCTAAATCTTTAGGGAAATATTTAGGAGGACTAGGGAAATGGACTCTGATTTGGGGCAATTTCACTCATGGGCCTCCTCAAAGTAAACAAGCTGTAGTTAACTTGGAAAGTTCTCAAAGGTCATTTTTGGAGAGACTTGAGTTTTGAAAAACGGGATCAATGACGATAGGATAATGGAATTTCAATTTGTTAGGAAAAAGAGAAGTATGTCTTAATACTGCTTTAGAGAACACTGGGTGTTTTCAAGTCATGCATGCACTATTTCAGGATGAGTTCACTTTATCAAAAACAAAATGAAATATTACTTGATAATTCAGTAGAGTAAAAATATAAAGAGCCATAAATTGATAACAGGTACAGAGACCTGTGGAAGAAAAAAATCTTAAGTACCTAACTTTCCCTTTGAACTCTATATTTAATGCCCAATTTATCTTCTTGATATCAAATTAGACTCTTAATAGGTGATGTGCATGAAACTTGGCCATTGCTAAATACAAAAACAAAACCAATAGAACCACAGAAATCAAAAGGAACATACAAGGTGTGGCATGTTTTATGTGTAAAAGAAAAAGAACGCACACACACACTCACTCACTCATGCATATGTATTCAACTGGCTGGTTTAGCTGCATAGGGGAACTCCAGGTGCAACAAGAGATGCTGTCCCCAGGAAAAAGGTGGAGAATGACTAACAAAGACACCCAACCTCGACCTCTGGCTTCCACACTCACATGCTCACATGTGTACATGCAGTTACACAGTGCTTTCATAGACATATAAATAAGCATATCTATTTATATACATGCATTTTTAAATGTTCCATTAGTGTTTTGACAGTATGATATAACTGTGCAAAGAAGAAGAAACAATGGCACAATGTTGGTAAAGCATACTTCCTGTGCAAATATAGCATTCCTAAAAGGGGCCTAAAACTGCCTGAATTCTAATCTCCAGAACCCAGGTAAACAGCTGGATGTGGCCACACACCTCTGTAATGAGCATAGAAGAATCACTAGAGCTTATTAATGCAGAGCCCCAAATCAGAACGTGACTCCATTGTTGTCATAAGGAAAAAATCCAGTGGTTGAGTGATGGAGGAGACACCCAACATTCTCCTCTCACTGCTGCAGACAAATGCTTGGGATACCACATCAGCATAACCACATGTGCATACATTACACACACCACACATAGTACACCCATGCAAAAAAAAAAAAAAGCAAAAACAAATTTATAGACACATAGAGGTAAGAAAGAAGTTCTATGTATCCTAATGGAAGTAGCCTAAACAAACCATACTAAAACATAAAACCAGTGCTAAGGAAAAGAGTGTTAAGAGATGCAGTATAAAACCTCACATTATTAGAGGAGAAACAATTGTAAGAATAGTAACAGGCTCGTTGTCAGAAACCATGCAAGCCAAAAGATAAAGAAGTGTCATTATCTCCATGACAAACAAACAAATCCACCTGGGATCCTCTACCAGGTACAATATCTTTGAGATCCAAAGCCAAACAATTTTTTTTTTTTGACAATGAAATCCCAAGAGAATTCACAACCACCATATATACATTGGAAAAAAAGTTAAACATAAGTCCAAGTCTTCAGCTAGAAGCAAAGTACTAAACACACAGTTGCAACTACATGAAGGCAGTGCACTGAAAATGGAAAATACGTGGGAAAGATTTCAGTTGTAATTTGCTCTATAAGCAATTGGCTGGTTGAGGAAAAAATCATCAGCATTAAGCTGATAATAAATTGTCTGACAACAATAGCGCAAAGAGCTGGGATGGGGAATCAGGCAGGCACATTGTTGTGAAGTTCTTAAGCTATTTGTAAAGTGTTAGAGTATTGTTCAAATGTGATGTGTGGTGAGTTAGACATTCATGTTAAATGAACCACTAACAAGAAGACAAAACAAGATTAGCTAAAATGCACAAGGATCCCTTTCAAAGGAGTCCCTACTGCCCACACGTGTGTCACTTTGAACAACAGTAAGAATGCTAATAGTAACGTCCTGCTGATTAAAAATATGTATCAGAATGTAGTGATGGAGAGAGGAAAAGAAATGATCATGAAATTGGGAGATTCAGAGTAGACTGAATGTTTAAAGGCACTTGTTAGCCCAGGTCTGAGTCCCCCCAGTACCCACATAAAGCCAAATGCACAAAGTGATAAGTGCATTTAGAGTTGGTATGTAGTGTGAAGAGGTTCTGGCACACTCATTCTCTCTCTAGAGTTGGTATGTAGTGTGAAGAGGTTCTGGCACACTCATTCTCTCTCTAGAGTTGGTATGTAGTGTGAAGAGGTTCTGGCACACTCATTCTCTCTCTAGAGTTGGTATGTAGTGTGAAGAGGTTCTGGCACACTCATTCTCTTTCCCTCTCCCCTCTTGCAAACATATTTTTAAAAAGAATGATAAAATTTTTGTGTGCATGCGCATGCACGCACACACTTGCATGCACATGTGTGCAGAGGCTATATTTGAACCTTGGGTGTACTTGGGCCTTGCTATTTATCTTTCTTTTGTTTGTTTGCTTAAGCTGGCAGAGCCCATGAACCAAAGCAATCCTCTGTCTCCATCCCTCTTAGGTCTGGATTTGCAGGTGTGTGTGCACACCCAGCAATTCTCCTGTCTCCACCCCCTCATTTTTGGGTTTACAGGTGTGTGTGCACACCCAGCTCCTTCCTGTCTCCACCCCTCTCATTTCTGGAGTTACAGCAAGAGCTCTTGTCTCCATCTGTCATCTCCTCACATCTGAATGATAAACTTTTAAAATAACCATTTTGCAACCCTCAGTGAATAGATGATAAATAAATGTTTTATACAAACATAATTTATGAATTAGAAAGCCACTACTTGAAAGACTTTTGAAGAACTGACGTTTATAAAGTTTTAAATTTTTACCCTGTTGAAAATTATTTATTAATCACACAGGAAAGATGTTCTTTTTCAAGTAAGTGCCTTTAACCAGTGATCCATCTCCTCAGACCAAGATGTTCCTTTTGAATGAGAGTTCAGGCAGAAACTAGCATAAATCAGTAACAAACGTGGCTTCCCCAGTAAAGTGACACGTTGGAAACTGACATTATGTGCCACTTGGCAAGAGATGATGAGTATGTATCAGCTTTGTCGTATTCTTCCCACTAAACTTTAAAGTGGAATCGAATCATAAGGGAATTATAAGACAAATTGTAAATATGAAGCACTGTCTAGTGACCATCCTGAATTCAGAATCTTCTCTTTCTCTACTCCCCTCTCCTTCCTCTTTCTGACCTCTCTCTCTCTCCCTCCCTCCCTTCCTCTCTCTCCTCTCCCTCTGTTGGGTTTGATCACAACACACAACACATTTCTCTCTGTATAATATAGATATATGGAGAAATTTTATATGTATGCATGACTCAGGGATTTAATTGACAGCTTTGTGCATATGAGGCAAACACACTACTATTAAACTACACCCTCAGTCCAAGTTGTTCTAGATTGACATGATCCTCAAATGCAATGGGGCCACCATGGTTGGGAAACTGAGGCTTTCTAACTGTGGCAACTCATCTAGGGCCACAAGCTAACGAGAGGCAGAAGCAGAGTCTAGTCTTCTTCATCTCCAAAGCCCAGGTGTGAGACTTTTTGTCAGTATTCATAGATCACTGCAAAATCCCACATTTAGCTTGTTAAAAGTTAGAAGAGAATTTTGATCAGCAGTCTTCCGAAAGCGCCAGGCTTCCACAACCCACCCATGTCTTCGGTTGAGCAACAAACAAAAGGGGTTGCAAACTTCGAGAAGCTTGTTCATCTCGGGGGCATGGAAGCAGAGGTGATTTATTATCCCGGAATGGGAAATTACAGGTGAACAGAGATACCCTTGGAACCTCAGGGGAGATCTAGAATGTGAAATCGGCCCTGCCCTGCAGGGTTCCAATCATAGGCACCCAGCTTTTAGAGACCATGAAGGAAGGAAGGAAGGAAGGAAGGAAGGAAGGAAGGAAGGAAGGAAGGAAGTTAGTGCAAAGCAGAGCAAAATCGCCCCAGAGCATTTCACCAGAACAAAATGTGTCCGCATCGCCTGTCTCCACATTTAGCTCAGCTTCCGTCCATCGTGTGCCTAGGACAGCATGGAAAGCTCAGGTGTGTGTGTGGAGAGGAGGAAAGTGTGAGTGGCAGACTCAGTTAGCAAGGGTTGGAAGTGAGAGGCAGCTAACACATATATTCTACCTGAACTCGCGTGCACTCTTGCTGGCTTCAGAACTGGGTGGGTTCAGAATGAGAGCTGAAATTTTAACATAAGCTGAAGCCTTTTGAAGTGTGAGTGAATGAAATGAGATGTGTGAACACGCACAGATCCAGTCCTTCTGTTCATCCCAGGAAGCTCCCTGCCTGCAGATCCTCAGATACCCACAAAGGAATAGACCTTCCCAGTGAGGGCGCACTGTGGGGTTCCCTACCCGAGCTGTGGGACACCCCAGGAGATGTTAGCTTCCTCTCTGGCCGGTGAGGGATGGGCCTTCCTGGGGTCCACGATGGAGCATCCTGGGCTGTCAGGGATGGCTGCAGACATTCCCTGGCATACATTCACATTGTGGATGTGCCTGCGGAACACATTTGGCTCACTGTCACCCTTGATGGTTGCCTGCGGCTCTCGGCGCTGCGGCAGGAGCTTGGAGAAGCCAGCTGAAGCTTTGCCTGTGGGGTACATTTGGATTAAATCTCCCCTTGGAAATTCATTCCCTAGGGGATCCAAATTGGAAGCCAAGTTGTTAGATGCAGAATCATCCCCGTCCTGCAAGATCTGAGCCTTCCGAGTGAGTAGCTGTGATGAGAAGCGAGAGCGCCAAGCATTAAGGCAGCATATGGAGAACAAAGCCTCTAGGCTTTGTTGAGGGAGTGGGAACATTCAATTCTTCCATGCGCAACGACCGATCCAAACGTTAATAGCCGTGTTTCTTCCTGCAATTCAGGGCCTCCATTCTCTTTTCATATTCATCAGGGAGCAATATAATTATTCCTTTATTCATTTCTTGAGGCACCGAACATACTGCTTTTTTTTTTTTTTTTTTGCTTTATTTTGTGCATGTGACCCTGTGACCCTTTCCAAGTAATTTCTCCTGTGCTCCAAGTTGTTTTTCTACTCCAAGCTCTGCCTACAATAATGTCATAGCCACCTATTCCCTTCAGTGGCCATGTTACTTCGGAGGCTGTATTAGTTACTCTTCTCACTGTTGAGATCAAACATTTGACAAAAGCCACTTAAGGAAGGAAGGGCTGTTTGGGCCCACGGTTCTAGGATACTCCAGAGCGACACTGAGAGTCTGGACTCCACTTCACCTCTTAGCTGTATGGAACAAATAACAAGTGCTGGTTTCCACATCCATTTGTTTTTCAAGGTATTGCAGGGAGCCACATCTAGTCCCCACCACTAGATGGCGCTGGCACTGCAGGAAACCACATCTAATCCGCCTTTACAAGATGGCGCTAACCTCGTGGCGTTCAGCTTCTTTACGACAGTGCTTTCGGGCCAACCGTATTCAAGGTACGCGCATGCGCTTGACGCAACCTGTCCTGAGCCTATCCCGTGGCGCCTGGTGGTGACAAGCGGGTAAGCAGCCAATCAGTAGGTGCCTCATTGCCCATCCCCCTATAAAAGTAGCTGCACATCCCGCCCCCGCGTCCTTCTCCATCCGCTCTCTCCTGTTAACCAAGAAGCTCTCCAATAAAGTGTGATCAAGAAGGATCCTCGTGTGGTGATTGTTCTTTTCCCGCTGGTCGGGGGGGCTCGCCGCAAGGTATGGTATAACTCTAGGCGGGGCTGACCTGGAATTCACTAGGGAGTCTCAGGGTGGCCTCCAATTCATGGCGCTCCTCCTGCCTCTGCCTCCCAATTGCTGGGATTAAAGGCGTGTGCCATCACACCCGGCCTCTGTGATAACTGATCTTGTCAACATGATGAAACTTAGAGTCAGTATGGAAACAAACCTTTGACATGTGTGAGAGGGTTTCTAGATTAATTGAGGCGGGAAGACCCACCTTAACTGTGGGCAGCACCCTTTCATGAGCTGGTGTCCTGGACTGTATAAAAAGGAGAGAGGTAGTTGAACACCATCATTCATTTCTGTCTACTTCCTGACTGTGGATGTAGCATAAGAAGGAGCCTCAAGGTCGTGCTATCATGCCTTCCCTACAGTGACAGATCGATGGTAACCCCTCACACCATGAGTCAGAATGACTGCTTCCGCCCTTTGAGCTGCTTCCCGTCAGGAACGTGGTCACATCAGTTAGAAAAGTAACTAGAACACACAAGCACTGTGCATGTAATGATATTCATGGGAAGACCATCACTTCCAGTTGTCTCCCTTAGAATATTTATCTCTGCTGAGTGTGATATTTCCTGGGGCTCGTGGGACACAAGAGGTCTGACAGAAGGATGAGCCGTGGCACTCAGAACAAGGTCAGATGTTTACCACAGAAATGTGACTTCTAGTAATTCAGGATGGTGGTGGCTACCACGCAGAAGATAAGCCAGAGAGAAGCACATTGCCTTACCGAACATTCCTGAAGGGGAAGACAGTGAGAAGACTGTGCACAGATGAGGGGCAGGACCCAGGACTCTCGGGAGCTGGGAGCACAGCCCTTGAGCATTCACCAGAGCTGGCAGGGGTGTCTGGCACCTCTTTTTGGCCCATGGTGCTGCTGAGTGGCCACAGCTGTGGTCAAGTGCAAGGCTGTAAAGGGGTTCAGATGACAACAAAAAGCTGCTGCTAAGGGCTGCCTGTTGTCTTGCATAATAGGTAGAGATTGTGAGAAGACACTACAAGCATCCCATGAGGAACTCCTATACACAACAACATAGATGCAAGTAACTTTAAGAGTCCCTGCTGCCTGAACCAAGGCAAACTTGAATTATAACTCAACTGTGATCACAGGTGTGCGTGGCCACACCCCACTGTTTTATGTGGGATCTGGAGATTTGAAGTCAAACAGTCTCAGACCCTCATGCTTGCAAGGAAGCTCATTTGAGGGCTGAGCCATCTCTCCAGGCCTCCCCAGGTGATTCCTACACACATGTCAACTTGAGTGACAGTTTCTACCTACTTATGCTGCAAAGAAAATGCAGTTCCATCCCTCAGGAGGACCTTTTGCAGCTCAGTCCTCACAAATGTCACTTATTTGTAACCTATAGTGGTTGGGCAAATACAAAAGATCCTAGCTAGTAAGTATATTCTAATTGACTCTGACCATTTAGAATTTTGCTGACTAGACTTGATTCCCATTCTGCTCATAAGCCTGGTTACATCTCTATGATCACTTAGCAGATATCAAATATGCAAGAAGTTCTGGATCCTGCTAATGTACAAGATGTGTCTCCATTGCAATGTTCCTGATGGGAAACTGTTCTAAGGCTCATTTAAAGCCCATGCTGACTATGCTGCGAAAATCATAGGCTGCAAGCTATCATGCATCTCTAGAAAGAATTTCGTTTAGCCCAAGATTTCTATGTCTTTGATTTTCCTGTGATTGCTTTGGGGCACATTATAGGATACAACCATTGAGCTTCCACATTCTCATCAGCCACTGGAACACTAGGCTATCGTCACTGCATCGTCTAATCGTGAACACATGCCACTGAACACAACTCTTGATTCTGTTCCCTTAATCCCTGCTGGGTGGTGAATAGAAATGCTCTTGGACAAATCACAGCAATCTCATTTCTAGTCCCGTCTTTGGCTAAATAATGTTAAGCTATTCAAGTATCTGTTTGAATCTCTGTTTTCCATTATTTTGAGTCCATTATTTTGAGTCTATACCTCAGAATGGGCCACTAGATCTTATGATATTCCCCTTAATTTTTAGAGAAATCACCAAGTTGTTTTGTACAGTGTCCATTCCATTTTATTTTCCTACTGGAAATCTGAGCATTCCCGAGTTCTGAAGCATAGGTTCTCTGAAAGCCCCGTTCTTTAGCTTGTGTTCAGCCAGCATCTGACAGAGCATTCCTTGGATACCAGCAGCTTTGGAAAGTTACTTTTTCCTTGATTCAGCATTTTCTTGGTTACTATAATTTGTGTGTTTTTCAGAGCTCCGACAAAGTTTGTCCTAATAATTTCTGCTGGTGTTTTGATGTTTCTTTGGGAACGTCGGAGCTTGGAACTGCCCTCCATTTTGCTGACATCACTCCCAAGATACTCTGTTTGTCTGCAGTGTTTAGGAGTGTTACCATGATGTACCTAGCTATGATTTTCTCCACATTTTTCCTCATTAGCGAAAAACAAAATCTCCTTTGTTCTGTGGGTTGAATTCATCCACTAGGTTTGAAAACACCAAGCCATTATCGCTTAAGATGTTGATTCCTCCCTTCTCTGCCCTTGCAAGTGGCATTACAATTACATACAGTAAACCTCCCCTGGGCCTGCCTGTCATATATGCTCACAATTCATCAGAGTCTTCCAAAGAAATACAACAGATAGGATATAGACACATATGGAGGTGTGTTCTAATAAATGGGTTCATATACTGTCAAGGCTGAAACCTGCAAGGTGGGTGCAGGCTGGAGACTCATGGGCAGACGATACTATTTAGGTCAAATCCAAAGGCTGGAGACCCAGGGAAGACCTGGTAGTGTTCAAGCAGGGAAATCTACAGGCAGAATTCCCTTCACTCAGGATGCTCATTTTTCTCCAGTTAAGGATTTCAAATGCTTGAATAGGCCTGCTGACATTATGGTGGATAATCCACTTTACTCAAAAGCCATTGATTTAGTGTTAATATGCTTCACAGAAACCTCCAAAATAATGTTTGACCAAATATCTGGGCACCATAAAGCTGTCTATGTTGATATATTAAGTTAACCATCACATGGTCTTTTCAGTGTGCTCAATTCTATTTGTTCTTTGTGCTTCTGGGTAGATCTTTCTTTTTAAAATGTGTTTGTGGGTGTGCATGTATGATTGTGCAGGTGTGTGTGTGTGTGTGTGTGTGTGTGTGTGTAGGTGTGGAAGATAGAGGGCGACCTTGGATATGCTACCTACTTTTTTTTGAGGCAGTGCCTCTCATTAGCTTGGAGGAGCACACCAGTCAGGCTTGAGAGCCCCAAGGTTCCACCTGTTTCTGCCTTCTTAGTGTTTGGATTACAGGCGCATGTCATCATATATGGCATTTTTTATGTGGCTTTTGAGGATAGAAACTCAGGTCCTCATGCTTATGAGGCTTTCATTTTACTAACTGTGCCATCATCCCAGCCCCTTTGGCCAAATAGTCTTTCTTTTTTTTCTTTATTAGCATATGTTTATTACACATAGTTATGGCATGGATAAGGACATTTTCATTCATGAATATCATGCACTTTGACAATATTCAACTCCGTATGCTCTCCTTTTTTCTCCTTCTTCCTCCCCACTCCTGCTAGCCCCTTCCTTTTCCCACATAGCCCACTTCTACTTCCGTGTCATATATATGTACACATATGATTTTATATGTATAAATATATGATACATATAATCTAAGAATCACATATGAGAATGAACATATTTTTCCTTCTTTTAAATTTTTTTTATATTTTATTTATTTATTTGAGAGAAGAGAGAGAGAGAAGCAGATAGAAATAGAGGGAGAGAAAGAGAGAATGGTCGCACCACGGCCACTGCAAAAGAACTCCAGATGGATGTGCCACCTTGTGCATCTGGCTTTACGTGGGTCCTGGGGAATTAAACCTGGGTCCTTTGGCTTTGCTGGCAAATGCCTTTACTGCTAATCCATGTCTCCAGCCCTATATTTATCTTTCTGAGTCTAGTGTTTCACTCCTATGGGTGGATTTTTCTACTGCCTTATTGACCTTCACTAGTCTACCTGTCTGCCATGTCCCAGCTGCTGTTACACCTTTCAGTTTATCACTGAATATGTAATTTTAAATATTATATTTCTGTGCTCTATAATTTTCATCTGACTGAAAACGTCAGTAGAGTAGAGACAAAACAACTCATCTTGGAGGCTCAAGTGCAAGTTCAAAGGCCTGAGTTTGGACACCCAGCACCCATGAAAAATGCCTTGGGCAAGCTGGCTATCAAGGCTGGCTGAATGGGTGAGCTCTGGGTTCAATGTAAGGCTCTGGCTCAATGAATCAATTGTAAAGTGATTGAGGAAGACAACCAGCACTGACCTTTGGTGACATATATGCATATACATATGGATGCACACATGCATACACTTGTGCACCCATACATATCAGAACATGCATATATACATGCATGTGTACTGCACACATATACAAATAAAACTCCCCAACAAGAAGTAGATCTTGTTAATGCTGTGGGTTTTTTTATTTTATTTTATTTTAATATTTATTTATTTATTTAACAGAGAAAGAGGGGGAGAGAGAGAGAATGGGAGCACCAGGGCCTCCAGTCACTGCAAATGAACTACAAATTCGTGCACTGCCCCCTTGTACATCTGGCTAAATGTGGGTCATGGGGAATCGAACCAAGGTACTTTGGCTTTGCAGGCAAATGCCTTAACTGCTAAGCCATGCCTCTAGCCAATTAATGCTGTTTTTATTCAATTTTATCACATTAATTATATCATCTAAAACCAAGAATAGTTATTTTTAATAATGAGAATATCTGTCTAGTTTTATTATCTATTTTCCCCTAGTGGTCTTTTTCCTTGATGTGACTGAATTCTGACTGAATGCTGGATTTTATGTGTAACACTGAGGTAGAACTAGATGGCCTCTTTTCTTATTTTTATTTTTTCCTGGAGAGGACAGCACCAGTGCATTGTCAGGGTGGATGCAGGGACTAATGTGCTGGAACCCAGTTGCAGTTCCACATTTTGAAGGTCCCATCACCTCATTTGCTCCTTACTAGAGGTTCCAACTCAGAGACTGGAATGTGGACAGAGGCTCTGCCTTCTTGTTAGGTTATGAACAAAGTCTGTAACTTCAACTCCATGAGTAGGCCAAAAGTTCTCCTGTGATTTCATGGGACTTCCTACTTTGTTTCTTGTGTACAGCTGCAGAATTTGACAAACACCTCTAGGAGCAAATGTGTATAGATACTCCTTGGCTTAAGATGGAGCTGCACTAGGATACTCCTCTGATAAGTCAGCAGCTGATCTAGGAAGCATTCTGGCTTAGTCACGGAGAACCCTGCAGTGATCATGTCTGACTGACTCAGGGTTGTGGTTCGTGGTTCTCCAGCATCGGAAGAGAGCATTAAAGCATGCATCAGTAGCCTGGGAGATGATAAACGTTGTTAATGGAAGCCATGGCTTCTAGGAAATGTTTACTGCTTTTGCACCATGATAATGAAGCCAGATCATTACAAGTAGGAACCACCCATGAATCCAGTTGTCTTCCTCTGGCTTCCTTCTCTCCAAGACATTTGGATCCCTCAAGGCCTAGCTGCTCTGGCCACCTGATCTCCCTCCACCTTTGTGTTTCTACCTGCAGCCTTGTGACATTTCCATAAGCTCTGCCTCTGTGCTTAGCTCTACGAACTGGATTCCTAGCCCCAAACTGTCAGTTCCAAGGGCAAGAGCTGCTTTCAAGATATCAGCCTGCTTTCTGTGGCTCCCTTTCTCCTTCCCTCCTGGATTTTGTCCTTTTCCAAGTCATTCTACACAAAGAGAGGTGTTGTTTTTAAATATTTTACTTGTATATTTTTTATTTGTCCTTAATCACCAATCTGGTACAAGGAAATTCATAGTAGCTAGAAATAAAAGTTTAACTCTTGCGTTTGAAGAAATCACTTAAAATGTCTTTTTTTTTTTTTTTTTTTTTTTTTGGCCAGTTACCTGGGGAAAAAATTAGCACTTTAATCTTCCTATGGAGTAGTCCGTTCAAGTAAATTTGTAATGTATTTGATAATCTGGAAGTGAGGGAAAAATCATGACCTTAGAGATATGCATTTGAAATGTGGGGGTTTTGGAAAATCATAATCAAAAATAAAATTCTGACTAAACTTATGGAATTGCAAGTAGGATAAGGCAGTGAGGAAAAGAGAAGAAAGGGGTCAAAATTCTCCTCCAGGAACCATTACAGTAGAAAAGAAGTGATTCTTCAGATACAGAGAGAGGAGTATGAGTTGTGAATATATGAGGTATCTGTCAGTTGTCCCTAAAATGAAGATTTAATGTTTGTCGTGCTCTTTTGTTTTTCAGAATACCAAGTTTTTGCAGCTTCTCTTAGGGGAATATTTTGCCAGATGTTTGATATTTAATCTGGATGTGTTTAAAGCTTGATCACACTTTGTCTGGCACCCACAGATCCTGTTGCCTATTTTCCATCTCTCTTGTTTATTGTTCCCATATTTAACAAGTCATTATTAAGGCAAATCATAAGTACTTAGATTTCCTGGTGTTGAATTGGCATGGTAGTGTGAATGTGCTAGTTTGAATATATTGCCCCGCAGACTCAGGTGTTTTATTAAAACTGAGTTTGCAACTTGAGAGCCCCTAGAAGGCAGACCCCTTGCTACAAAGGGGGCATGCCACCAGGGGTGGCTGTGAGTCAAGCCCTCCCAGGTGTGTTCAGAGCAGTCTGGAGCTCTAGCTGTTCTTTATGCTTGTTGGTGTTTGCTGGTGTTGGCCTCTCTTCTCTCTCTCTCTCTCTCTCTCTCTGTCTACTGTGATGCATGCCTGGAGTGAGCCAGCTTCTTCTGTCATGATGGAACTTCCCTTGGATCTATAAGGTGAAATAAACCTCTTTCCTCCCATAAGCTGCTTCTGGTTGGATGTTTGTCCCAGCAGCAATATGAAATTGACGGCAACAGTAATTTGGTACCAGGAGTGGGGTCATTGCTGCAATGAATGTGACCATGTGGACTTTGGTATTTTGGAATTTGTATGCTGAAGGAATGTAGAAGAACTTGGGGCTGGAAAAGTCTCATAGAGACAGAAAGGGAAGCTAACACCAGAAAATGTTATGGGCTATTCTGGTGAGTTTCACGATGCTACATGTAGAGAGAATTGTGGACTAGGAGAAGAAATGACAACAGGGAACTTTATTGGAACTGGGATACTGGCATAAAGGCTGGCTGTGTTCTTCCTCCAATACCTAGAAAGTCTGATCATGGTTGAATTTAAAAATAATAAACTGGTGTGCTTGGACGAAGGTATAGAGCAGAAAGATTTGAAGGATGTATGGCTTGTCACAGAAAAAAAAAAAAAAATATATATATATATATATATAAGCATTTTTCCTGAACACAGAATGGGTTTTGGTTGCGGAACCTGCAGTTGTTAAACAGATTGCCATTATTAAGGGTGGGCCAACTGCTTTGTATTGGGCCAATGGGGGGGGGGGTACACCTGAGGGTGAAAAACACCCAGGAAAGATTCAATAGGTAGAAACAAAACTCTTTTTTAAAGGAAGTGACTTAAAGGAAGAATTATAAAGGTGTGTCCTGCTCTTCAAGGTCAAGGTTTATTCTCCCCCCAACCCCAGATTAACAAATTTGGCTCTGCTTCCTTGGCAGCCGTCTTGTGGTCCTGGCATCTGCACTGTGTCTCCACTGCAATCCACGGTCCATCCTCATTGTTCCATGGGGTCTCCATGCAGGCATCCAGCAAACCTGCTTCACACTGCCCATGGCCATGTCCAAAACACAAGACCATGTTGCAAACTCAATGGCCCTCTTCCCTGCATTTCTTATACTCCATAATACCAAGCAGGGTGTCGATTTGTTAATCCAGGGGGGAATAAAGCAGACTTTGAAGAATAGGACACTCCTTGAGCATTCAAGCCCCTTCAGAAGAGTCTACATTCATTTGTTGCCCCAGTGCAGGTCACCTGGCCCAATATCAAAGGTTGTAATCTCTCGATTGCAGCTGAATGGGTGTACCAGTTCATTTCTATGCAAAGCAACCCTGCATAACTTCTCAGAACACGGTCATAAGAGCAAACTTCTCATACAAACTGATATCCCAGTCCAGGCAAAGCTCTTTCTCACCTTCATAAGCCAAACCTCATAGTCCACAGTTCTTACTGCATTCAGGCCTTTCAGATCCGACCAGAATAGTCCATCAAGCTGTACTTATAGCACTGCAAGGCATCTCTTAGACCAAGTTATCAAATTCTTCCACATTCCTCTTGAAAATCAGCTCCAAGAGGCCAAAGCCACACAGTCAGGTGTCTAGTAACAATCCCACTCCTCAGTACCACTTTATTGTTGCAGTCAGGTCCGCATTGCTGGTAGAAATCACCCAACCAAGAGCAGCTTGTGGGAAAAAGGGGTTTATTTTGGCTCACAGGTTCGAGGGGAAGCTCCACAATGGCAGGGAAAATGTAGGCATAGGTAGAGGGTGGACATTACCCCCTGGCCAGCATAAGGTGGACAATAGGAACAGGAGAGTGTGCCAAACACTGGCATGGAGGAAGCTGGCTATAACACCCATAAGCCCACCCCCCAAAATACACTTCCCCCATGAGGCATTAATTCTAAATCTCCATCAGCTGGGAACCTAGCATTCAGAACACCTGAGTTTATGGGGGACACCTGAATCAAATCACCACAATAGGAAAAGAAGCTCTCATGATAAAAGGAAAAGCATCAATTATCTTGACACTTTAAACTCTTAACCAAGTTTGGGAAGGCTGAATTTTATTGTGAAAAGGCATCAGGATGAGTGGTCTCTACTAGGTAACTGGGCCGGGCACAATTCTCAAGTGACATCATGAGTGCTTGAAACTACAATGTCCACACACCATCCCTCCAACCTTCAATGGGAGCTGAGATACTCATTTCTTTAACTCTAGAAGACCTCAGAGGTTCAGTAAAACATTCTGTTTTTCATCCCTAAGAAAACACAGTTCAAAACTCTGCAATGTGCTTATTCCCTTTGTGTTAAAAAAAAAAAAAAAAGGATGTTGGTATTAAAGGTTAACTGTCCGAAATGAAGATGAAGCCAGGAGCTAATCTTTCACAGTCCATTTCTTTCCCAATCAGCAGCAATGTTTGCTCCTACATCACTTGGCTACTGCTGGTCATTTACATTTTTTTTTCTTTCCATTTTTAAGATTTCTCATGTTGAGTCTCTTCAGGAAGCAGCAGCAGCAAGAACTATTTGAAGACAAAGTGGCCTTGTCTTCATAGTTGTGGCAATTGCCTGTTGAGAGGTAACTGCCAGTACAAGACGCGGATATCTGAAAACATCCACTCCAATTTGACTTTGAGAAGTCAAGGGTCTCGAATTGCCTCTTCCTGCCTTTAAGACTGAATCTATTTCCTTTCTCTGCTAAGGCAAAAACCCACAAAGGTGGTAGCTTAAAACAACACAGGTGTATCACATTACTATTCCAGGGGTCAGAAGCCATGCACATTTCTTACTGGGTGAAGCTGAGATGTCCAAAGGACAGTATTCCTTCTGGAAGCTTTACAGAACAACCTTCTTTCTTGTCTTCCACAATTTCTAGGGGCTGATGATCTTTCAATCTTCAAAGCTCCCAATGTTACCAGATCTCTCTGATCTCAGCCAGAAAGCTTCTCTAATTTTAAGGGCCAATGTGATTAGATTGGTCCCACCTGTATATGCCAAAATACTCTTCCCAGCTTAAGATCTTAAACTTGATCTCATGTGCAATGTCATCTTTGCTGAGCAGGGTGACAGCTCCACACAGGTTCCAGGAAATAAGAGTCTGAGCATTTTTTTTTTCTGAAAAGAAAATTTATTCTACCCACTTTAAAAGAAAAAAAATGTAATTATAACTTCTAAATATTATCTGCACGTGTTTCTGAGAAACATCTGCTTCCTCTTAGAAGGGAGTTTGAGGTAGCTTGTTAGAATGGACCATACCAGAGGGACTTGATTGGATGCTGTGGACAGAGAGAGCCTGGTCTCATGGTATTACGCCCTTCTATGACCTTAGAAGAAGTGAGGGTACCCTCCCCCCACATTACCAAGGACACTAAATTGCTTCAAAGATCTAGAATGGAATATGAATGAATTTTAAGAGGTCTAGAAAGTAAGTAGGCAAGTGGGTAGGCTTCATGGTGCAGAGATAGCCTCTCTTGGGGAAGATGGCTCTGCAAGAATTGATAAGTATCTGTGTCCAAGCATTTGAGGTGATGTTGACAGAAACAGGACTACGTGGCTTGTACTGGATGGAGAACTTGTGGGCAGCTGCAGAAGCTTGGAGGTAACGGTTACAGACAGCGAGTGCTTCCGGGCAGGCAGTGGCATTGAGTGGTGGTGCCACTGGGTCTGTTGAGAGCAGCTGATTTCCCAGACCCTTCTCTTGAGAGCTTATGAGCTATTGGTGAGCTTCTGGTTCCAATGTGACAGTTTTCCTCATGAAAACACCCTGTCCCGTGTGTTCAGGTTTTGTCCTGAGCTGCTTTTTTTTTTTTTTCCGCCCTCCAGAACATCTTCTTTTGCCACAGAAGAGGAAATGAAAGACAAGGAGCAGAGATCAGAGCAGCAGTCAGAGCGAGGAAAGGGAAGTGGAAAGGGTGATGGGTATCTGCAGTGGTTTAGGCCAAGTTCATGGCCTCTTTCTCCATCTACTGACTGTAACAGTGACGGATTCTGCTTGAAGAGAGTGGTACATGGGATGTTTGTGGGGGTTGAACCCAGGCATGTCCATATACGCACCCACAAATAGTGACTGAATGGGTAGTTTACAAATTTATTCTCATTAGGATATTATCATAGATGAACTCCTGAGATGGTTTGGACTGATTCTACCAGGGCTCTGACAACAGAGAACATACTAGGCAAATTTTAATGAGGGGGGAGTGAAGACGATAAGAGACTGTTTCCAAGTACAAGGCACAAATGACATCTCAGTGATGCATGTTGGGCTCCTGAGTGCTGTTCTAGGAGGCATTGGATACTTGGGGATACAGAACACAGTTTATTATTCTTTGTCTGGTCTAAGTGGACACATCACATGGCAGATGGTCTTTAACATAGCAATATAACACAATTCAACTTTCCAAGGTTTTGAATCTAATTGTGTTTACTTCTAAAATAAAAAAACAATAATAATAATAATAAAAATAAAGAATCCCTGTGGAGGGATTCCATCAAATAGCCCCACAACCTCTGGCACTCCTTATCTCTAAGATGAAAGCATGGAGCAAAACTGGTCTGCGATATCCCTTGCCTCACATTCCATGGCTCTGAAGCGACGCGGGAGCCAATTTTCTGCAGTTCTTTTTATAGGAATGCACTTTGCCTGGGGAGAGCAAGACCATATGCCAGGAACATTGTGTAAGTCGGGTCAATTAAGAAGGATCGCTTCCTCAGCCTGGGGTTTGCTTCGGCAAATCTTCAGAGTTGGCTTTTATTTATAAATCTGTAGAGGACCAAAACAAGTCAGCATCTGATGAGGGCGCGGAGGAGCCAAACGCGGTTCAGATGCGTTCCTAAACCATGAATTCTTCTCGTTGACGTATGTGCTGTCACAGACGGCGACGGCGCAGCTGTGTGTCACAAACAGCCCCGGACAGACTTCCCTGGGAGGGTGCTGAGGGAGGTGTTCCTTCCTCGCAGCTGACTCTGACTCTTCTCCTCCACATAAGGAGTCTAGCTAGCACCTCGAAGGGCAAGGAGCAGCATGACTCGTGCACCCAGAGAGGAGTGGAAGAGCTTGGTGATGGGCTGAAAATCTGAAGCAATAAAAATTAATTCTCGCTGGGCGTGGTGGTGCACACACCTTTAATCCCAGCAATCTGGAGGCAGAGGTAGGAGGAGGATCACCGAGAATTCGAGGACACCCTGAGACTACATAGTGAATTTCAGGTCAGCCTGGGCTAGAGGGAGATCCTACCTCAAAAAACAAAAGCAAAATAAAATAAAATAAAAGTTCTCTCAGTTTTGGGTTTACTCATTTTTTTTTCTTACTGGTGATCCTTAATAGTCCTTATTTCTCTCCCCGCCCCCCTTGATTTTCAGAGAGAGAGAGAATGAGAATGGGCCTACCAGAGCCTCTTGCTGCTGCAGAGGAACTCCAGACACATGCACCATTTTGTGTATCTGGCTTTACCTAAGTACTGTGGGGTCAAACCAGGCCCAGCAGCCTTTACAAGCAAGCACCTTTAACCCCTGAGCCATTTCCCCAGCTCAACAGTCCTCATGTCTATGAGTCAGGAAATGCTGGAATTCCGAGACAGATATTCTGGAGCATTCCGTCATGCCCTATGTCTCTGACATTGCATTGACTCCCAACCTGGTGCTGTAGCTCCCTCAGGTCTGTCCTTAGGCTTTTGGAAGTCTAGGCGACAGTCTCTACACCCAGTGATTCAGCTCTAGTAATAGTCTCGTAACTTATTTCCGGTTTTGTCCACAACTTACCTACCTCAACATTCAATTATAAAGTTAGAGTTTATAACCCCAGGACTGGGTAAATGCTTCTCTCACTGGGCCAAATATGTGTACTAATGTGTTACTTTGTAGAATAAGTATCTTCAAGGGCAGGATCTGGTGCAGATGCTTATAGTATCCAGAACGCTTTGTTTGGTGTCCAGCACATTATTTTTCACCACTTCTCACGTACCGAGCATTAAAACACAAAGATGTCCACGCGACTGGGAGGCCCTTGGTATCTCCGCCCTGGTCCAGCATCTCAGCCGTGGTGGTCTACACTCTCAGTTCTCACCAAAGAGACCCCTGTTGTCGCCATGATTCATGGCTCGGCTTTGTGTACACACTTCATGCAGCTGATTTTTGTTTTTTTTTTTTCCATTTTAACTCCTTGCATATGATGTGAAGACAAACACCGGTATTTTTAGAAAGTCTGTCATGCTCATTTAGACCCTTTCCTCAACTGGGAATGTGAGACTCAGTGATCAAGTTGCAATTAGTCCTCTATTAAAAAAAAAAAAAAAGAAAGAAATTTATCTATTGCATGGGTGATTAATTTTCTGTCCTCATTGTTAGGGTAGCCACGTGATTTATATTCCACACGTGGACTGCTATGAGAGGGAATGAGGGCAGTGTTCACAAATGGTAAAGCTGGACTCCTCATGGGACTCCCCAGGACATATGGTCACCTTATTTATAGATAAACATACTGCTTACCTAGCGCCATGAGGACATGACCCAGGACCAGTGTGAGGAGACGAGACAGATCTCCTCACCACCGACAGGACTGACGTGGGCAAGATAGACATGTGTTCAGGTGACTGATGATTGGCAGGGAGAGGCTGATGTCAGGGGCAGAGGGTTTTTTTTTTCTTCCCCTTTTTTGGCAGAGGGCTTTACTATCACCCACAATTTCCAAGAGAAGGCAGCATGGCACCTGGAGGTACAGGGTCACTGGAGAGGCACCAGGGTTGGTGAGGAGTTGAAGGAAACACTGCCCAGAACCTCCTACTGTTTTCCATGGTGAAAGCCGAGAAGATTGGAAAGAAGCAGTGTAGGTCTCATCAGTGGGCTTGGGGGCGGAGCTGTTCCCCTAGTGCATTGATTCCTAAGTTGTGCAGCTCAAGGGAGCCATTGAGAATTAGCTAGAGGAGGTGTTGGCAACGGGACTCAGGCTGCTGGAAGAGTTTGCAGCATGAATTGCACGGGTCCAAGCAAGTGGACCCTGGGGAAGATGCCAGCAACATCAGCTGTTCCTTTGCGTTGGTGATTGGTGGATGCCAAGCAGATAAGCACAGTGAGAATAGAGGGGCTGTGGGCAGGGAGGTACACTTCTGAATTTGGACTCCAGATCGCCCCTGAGAAACCCGCCGGCCAGCGCTGTCTGAAAACACGAGCTCAGAGCCCCGTACCATCAGCTCTCCAGTCTACCCTCAGATTAGTCATGATGGCTTCCTGGAGTACTGGTGTGTGTGTGGGGGGGAGGGGACACTGGGGACCAGAACAAGGGCAGTGCTGAGGAAATATTGAAGGCACATCTTTGAAATCTGGGGCTTAAAGTGTACTCTTCTTCAGGTTGTCCTGAAGGGGTAAAATCAGGTGAGTTTTCGGGCCTGCTGGGGCCGACTGGCTTCATTTTTGGTACGACATGAATGCGGATTTCTTCTCCGTTTTCTGTTGGGGAGGGGTTTACAGTGCAGAACAGATGACCAGAGCTGGTGCTGTCCAAGGGTGTGGTGAGCCCACCACGGGGTGCAGCCAAGCTGTCCTGTGC
The DNA here is from genome assembly GCA_036346955.1 of Dipus sagitta. Taxonomy (NCBI): domain Eukaryota; kingdom Metazoa; phylum Chordata; class Mammalia; order Rodentia; family Dipodidae; genus Dipus; species Dipus sagitta. Next base: position 117,666,703 of record CM070778.1, on the reverse strand, counting down.
CCTCTATTGACTCCAACAAGAAGGCGGTAGGGACGCTCACAGCCATACTTTGCGTCCGAGGACACTGAGCGAGGGTGAGGGATGAGTTCAAAGTGCCACGGCCTTTGGGAAGCAGAACTGGGAACAGAGCATCTCTAGATCCGATCCGTGTTCCGACCCCCTCACCTCGTTGCCCTCAGCTGAGAGCTCCCGCTAGGAGGAAAACCAGAAATCCCCTCCACATGAGCCCCATCTCTCCCGGATTTAAGGGCCTCATTAAAAACCTGTGGAAAGTCTCTTAGGAATCAGAGGCGCTCCCTTCACTGTTCTAGCAGTGGGTCGGCCTTTGCATATCTCCCAGCATGTTGCCATTTATGGATTTGGGCAAAATAACAGAATCGCACAGCTTCAGAGTGTCAGACTTCGTTTTTTTCCTTCTTCTTCTTCTTCTTTTTCTTCCACACTGAGCTTCCTGTTTCTATGGCAATGAATAGGATGTTTTGCACCAAGAAACACTTTAAATGCCACTGGGGGAAGGTAAGAGCCACACATAGCTCTCTGCAGAGGAGGAAGGCGAAATGAGATGCTAAGAACTGAGTGAAACAAGAAGAGAAAGAAAGTGGAGAGGCAGAATAGAAACGGAAGAAGGGAGGAGAGAAGTTAGAGAAGCATGTGTTCGGGAGGAGGAAGAAAAGAGACTGCAAAATGGCAGGCAAGGGCTGGAAGCTCCAAGTCATAGCCATGGGCACGGGAGCACCCTGGTACGCAGCAGAGGAGCACGCCGACTCTACGAGAGACACAGAGGTCGAGTGTCCAGTATGTTTACCTGTAAGCGGAGCTACAGAATAAAGCATTCCTGCTTTACATAGGGTCCACTTGAAGGTGGTTTCCAGGGTAACCTAGAAAGTAGGGAGTCTCAAAGAAGACCCCATATGAATTCTTGCTCTGTACGGGCCACTGAACCTCAGCTTTTCTGCTGACAACATTAAACTGGTGGTGGTGGGGGGGGGGAGGTTGGAGAGATGGCTCAGTGGTTAAAGGCGTTAACTTTCAAAGCCTGACAGCCTGAGTTAGGGGCCTCAGACCCACACAAAGCCGATGCACAAAGTGGCGCATGTTTCTGGAGTTTCTGTGCAGTGGCAGGAGGCCTTGGCATGTCCATACCCACTTCTCTGTCTCCCTCTCTCTCTCTCTCTCACTGTCTGCCTCTTTCTTTTCCTCCTTTCTTTTTCCTTCCTTCTTTCTTTCTTTCTCAATAGTAAGTAGTTTAAAAAAAAACTGGGATTTCCCTTCCATTGTGGATGCTTGTGTACTAACTGTGCAGGGTTTGTCTCTCTTTTCGGTTTGTGTTATCCAGCTTTTCACTGCTGTAACAAATACCTGAGGTAATCCACTGATAAAGAGGAAAGGCTTATTTTGGATGAATTTGGGAGGCTGCAGTCTATGGTTGGTTGTCCCCAGCACTTTTCTGACTCATGGCAAGGTGTTATATCATGTGGGGAGCAAAATGCACTAGATTTGCGGCTGAGAAATGAAAAAAAAAAAGAAAAGAAGGACTTGGGTTTCTCACTTTCTCTCTATGACCTGCCGACCTCCCGCTTGGCCCCACCTCCTAAAGGCTCTCTCCCTCATCACCACTACCACCAAGCTGAAGACCCAAGCCTCTGCTACAAGAGCCTTTGGGGACTTTTCTAGATCCAAACACTAGACCTTCCTGCCTTACCCTCTTTATTTGTGTGGGATTGTCTCCATGTGGTCCCTAGAGGGCAGATGTTTATAAAGACATAAAATGTGTGGGATGCAAAAAGGGAATCCAGAAAGTTCCAGAAACTTTTTTCTCTCTGTTCCCTGCCTGCCTTTCTCCATCCAACACATAAAAATAAATAGCTAAATCAATATGCAGAAAAAAGATAGAGAGACAGAAAGAAAGAAAGGGGCAGAAAGGAAGAAAGAGAAAGAAAAAAAAAAAAAAAGGCCGTAAGACAGTTTCACCTGGAACTTGCTGGAACTGTGAGTGGCATATCAGGTTCCTCTTACGTTTGATTTGCCAATGCTTCCACCGTAGCCAGACAAAATCAATCAGCCTCTATGTGGCCCCAAGTTCTTCTGTAAGGTTTAAGAGTGATAAGCTCAAAATAGCTTTTCCCTATGGAAGGCCCAGGCCAATGTATTTGCTCAGAGGCTTGAGGAGACTGGCTTCTACTGGCCAGAGGCTTGTGGACCTGGTTAATGAGAGCTGCCCAGGACTTCTATGGGCCAATGACATCGGGGCAGAGAGGACCCACGTGCCAAATGGAGCACGAAATGGCCAAGGGCGGGGGGCAAACGGCTGGGGGCAGGAGCTGAGGTGCGGATCTGCCCCAGGGTAGCTGGCTGAGCTCTAGGAGGCCCTGCTTTCCGTGGGGTTGGCCAGGGCAGCCAGCCTTATTTTCAGTGAATCTGGGTATGCCCGAATTTACTATGGGAGCCTCAAATCTGCATGTCTACTTTAAGAGACCCTCACAAGTACACAACATAAAATGTTAATTTATGCCTTCTGTGAGGATTGGAATAGAATGTATCTTGACGCAACTGCAAAACAGAACAAATCTGGGAGCTCTGGCAGGCAGGAGAGGAGGGTGGAGGAGGGAACACGTGCTTCGCGGGGGTTTTGGAAGGGATGCTTGGGGAAAAAAAAAAAAATCTCCTGGCATTCATCTCCTTTCAAAACCCCTGAAGGGACTTTCTTCAACAGCCCAGGGTGGCAGTTTTGTCTCAGAGCCCTGACAGGACGCGACAATATCGAGTAGCAGCACGGTGCACAGAGTAGGCCCTCCGTAAATCCTTGGTGGATTGAGTCATGTTGCTGGGAACGCTCTGAATACAAACACTCGCTTCCATGCTTCGGGAACTGTTAGGTCTTGCTTGGTTGTTTCGCAGCTCCACACCCAGCTCCGCACTCGAGAAAGCCAGCACACGTCTGGGGGGTGTTCTCAGCTGCTCCGAGCAGGCCCCCCACCACCACGCATCTCTTGATTCTTCACGCAGGAACCCAGTGCCACATGGCAGTCTTGAGGAACTTATTCTTCCTAGTCAGCTTTGACCAAACCCTCCTCCTCTGGTACCATCTCCATGGCTGACACTTAGAAGTGCCCTAAATTGGCCCTTAGGACTAAGAATAACAGAATCCTCATCTATCTGTTTCTTTTCATTCCAAGTGAAGGCAAGCTGATTTCAGAACTCAGAGACACCGGTAGATTTCTGGCTGGGGGTGGAGGGTGATATAAACAACTTTTGGATTTCCAGCCCAGCATGTGACATCACACGGATCATCCTTTTGTCCCCGGGTGGGGGGGGGGAATCCCAAATAACCACGTATCTACCACAGCCCATCATTCACCTTGGTCATGGGTTGGGTCAGAATTCCCATTGACCTGCATCAGGCAATCGTGATCTTTCTCTTGGGAACCTGGAACTGGTTTTCAAGAAGATAAATAGGGGTCATTTTCTGTGTGTGGTTTAGATGGGGATTTCGGAGCTGTGGTGGCCACCTGTAGGGAGAAACAGGACAAGGCAGTGTGTGGGGCAAACTGGAAGAAAAAATTAGAATCCAGAGTCATGGCCATATTTCTTCCTACTAGATTCTTAAGGAGACTTCATGCCTTTAGAAGACCCTGCTTATTGGTCAGGGTGGCTCCGTTTTCTTTCTGATACTTTCACTCCAAAGGAAGTTCAAAAGAAACTGTTTCACCATAGACTTCTGTTGCTCCAGTGGTCCGGGGCATCTCAGACCAAATGGCCAAGACTCTCTAAGCAAAGTCACAACATGGCTGTCATTGGCTCATGATACCACGAGCAGGACCCATAGCTAGACTTCAGGGCACTCTGAAGTGCCCCCCCACCTGGCCCCAGGTCATTTTCCTCCTCCCCTACCATGTGCTTTGCTGCTTACCTCCTCTTCCTCTCTTGTCACTGAAGTCCCCTCCCCTGCCTTGCTTCTTCCTGCTTCCCTGGCTAGCCACCTGACCTTAGAATGATCTTCCCTTTCCTCTTAGCTGTGCAAATAATTTAGACCACGCGTCTTTTATTTTTATGTGCGGCAATATCTACACACCTTATTATTTTAGGTGCATGGGGCCATGCCATGAAAGACTTCACCTGGAATTTGTTACAAGAAGCTGAGGGACGCCAACTCTCTCCACGTTTATAAGAAAGAAACCCTGTCCGCACTTTGGGCTGCACAGATGTTTAAGTCAGTCATTGTACTCAGTCTTCCTTTTAGTGTTGGCTGGGTCTACTGGCTACCGCTGGGTGTTTCTTTTATTTTCCATGGGTTTACTTTTCTCTCAAAGTATTTTTCTTTTTATAATAAGCATTTTTCAATATCACATGATGGGGGACAGGAGGGAGGGAAGGAGGGAGAGAGAACGAGAAAAAGAAAACAAGACAGTTGAATTCTACAAATTCAACATAAGGGGCTGTGAGAATTTTTTTGATGGCCACACATATGGAGAAGGTCTTTCACTGCTTACACTCTCAACTGGATTTCTCCTCGACTCCTTCTGGCTTCCTGTTGTTCCTTGCCAAAAGAAATGTTTTTCTGTCATTCTTTGAAATCATTTTAATTTTCTTTTGGAGTGAGCTCCGATTCTGTTGAAGTGTGGGATTACAAACTAATACAAAGAATCACAATTCTAAAAGTTTGGAAAAGAGCCCCAATTAGGAATAAATTCACTTCTGATAGCGTTCAGAAGGCCGGTACAAAAACTTTCAGGAGGTAAAACCCCCTCAGAACTCTGAAAATCTTATAGCAATTCCAAGAATGCATTTGTGAGTCACTTACCGCCCAAATGCTGGGCACTTTGAACATGATAAACATGGTGGATTTGATCAAATGGCTCTACCCTCACCCCGGAAAACTCACCATAGAGTAAGTATCGGGTTACACTGCGGGGGGGGGGGGAGATTCAAAACATTAATTTTTCTAGTTATAATCTAAGACAGAGTTTGATGAGTCATCACAGTGTCACCTCTGCATTCTCTGTCTGGAGATCTCATAACATCTTTAAATGAGAGAACAAGATGGAGCAGAGAGCTTAGAAAACATTCGGTTTGAAAAGACCGTTTGGCAACGTGGACATCTGAAGGGAGGGTAAGATGTGTCAAAGACTCAACCTGCACCATGTGATTGAAGATTGCACAAGAACACGTCAGCGAATACCAGAGAAAGCCGGGAGAGAGTCTCCTACCGCTCGTGGGAAGGTCATCTCATTGCCTATCTCAAGCAAATGGCCCAGGGGGTGGGGAGTGGAAAAAGAATTCAAAGCCACGGAGACGCTTGGCTCATGAATGTAGGGGAAGTTTCTAGTAACTCTGTTTATTCTTCCAAATAACGCCTCTTGGGAGGGACGTCAGTCCTGGAGAATATGGCCTAGAGAAATCCCGAATCTTTATCTCCATGCGCCCCCTAGTGTGGATGTTGGGTATTTCCTAGGTCACTGGGCTGATGACTGAAAACCTGTCATTCTTAATTACCTTTTTTGATGAATGAGAGATGCTGAGGGGAGATATATTAGAAAGTAGATTAAAGCCAAGTCATGAGTTAAATTCGAAACTGCAATAACTTCGGGTTACAAATTCATAATTGTTAATAAAGAAGCAGCTTTGATAGGCTCAGGACCAAACTGTGTGAAGAACTTGACTACATTGCCATGGTATAGACCAAACAGGTTCTCAAACTTTTTTTTTTAAATGCCTATGCATTTTCCAGAGAGATCTTGTTAAAATTTAGGTGTTGGATTAAGTGGTTCTATATGGGGCCTTTGACTGTGGGTTTGTAATAGCTCCCAAGTGCGCTAGACACTGATGGTCCATAGGCCACACTTGGAGAACACTCTCAGATACCATGCAGGATGACTTCCCCCCTCAGACAGGCCGGTTTCTGACTGGGTCCCAGAGTTCTGTGGGACCAGACCTCTGAGAAGCCCCCTAGCACACTGGATAAGAATCCCCTCATTCTTCCATTCCAAGCTCTGGGCGTTTGTCAGCCAAATTCCCTGCATATAAATAAGCATTTACCATCAGTCTTCACTGCGCCTACCAGCGGATGGCTGCATGTTACCTTGGGATTCCTTGAACTTGTTTGTTTTTACAAGTAAGAGGACTGCTTGCGGGAAAAGGGGCTGTCATCACTCTGTCTCTTCTTGGCATGGAGGAGGCGATTTCAGAAACGAGTGGGTTGGCTTCCTGTAGTGGGCATTGACTTGAAAACACTTCGGATCTGTTTTCTAAGAGCGGATTTTGCATCTGAGGTTGTGGAGGAGAGAGGAATGGAGGACTGGCTTTCTTAAAGAAGCCAGGAGAACATATCTAGAGAGAATTCGGATATTCGGTAGCATCAAAGATAAATATATCCTGGAGTTTGAAATTTTTACCTAGGGCTTTCTTTAGAGTGTGTCGTCTTGTTTTGAAGTCTACTTCACACTTCAAGTCTCATCCTGAGCAGAGAAAGAACAGAACAAAAGGGCGTTGACAACAGCACCCGAGACGTGACTCAGGAAAACATCCTTATGTGCTTTGAAGAAATGGAAGGTGAAGTTTACAAGTGACGAGAAACACAAGGGACGAAAATGCAGTGAGAGAGAATTGAGGGGCGGAGGGGGAGGGAGTAAGAGGAGACTTGGACCAACAAGAACAAATTGTATTCGAAAATGCCACCAAGAAGAAAGATGTGTAAAGAGTGGTAATGAACTCTCCTTTATGTTCAGCGTGAAAGACCATTTCATTGTGCATGATACTTAATGTGAGATCTGCACTACAGTGTTAAAGCATAGGTCATTCACTCAGTGGTTGAGAGTGCAGCATGACTGAGAAATAAATAGATTAATAAATAGAAGTAAACAGGCTGTAGGTTTTCAAGTCAGTCATGTCTCTTACATGCCATTGAAGACAACACAGTGGGGCAAGATGTGAGTTTTTCTGGCCACAGGCATTCATTGCCCAAAGGGTTTTTTAACATTGACTGGTTTAGGTGGAAAAGATGACTTCTGAGTTTGCTGACAAATTTGAGATGCCTGGATTCTTCATTAATAGCTATGCATGCTGAAACTATTAACTGTAATTAACAGTTTCTTGAATAGTCTCTTAGACACAGAGGTCGAGGGAGGTGGTACCCATATTCCTTTTGATAAAAGGGTTCCACCTTTGTTTTCCTTGTGAGTTCCCAACAACTGTTCAAATATCTTCAGTAAAAAAGATAATGATTTTTGCTTGCACAGTATTTTCTACTATTAGAAAAAAATAATTTGTCTGTACTGCCACAAGTTTATACAACATAAAAAGAAAGTAAAAGTCTAATTTCTTAGATTTTATGGAGAAGGTATGTCATTGGTTCCCAGATCATGGGTCAGTAGATTTAAAAACCTGACAAAGTGTAGGGACTAAACTTCAAGATTATTATGATGCCCATGGACCGGATAAAGTACCAACAAAAACTTTTAACTTATGGACTTTAAAGATAGTATAGATCCTAAACACACTTAAAACCAACAGACAGCTGCCACTGATATTTGGATGGCTGCTTCCAGATCTCCTAGATGTGTCTGTACTCATGTAAGTGCATGTGTGCACATATTTTTGTTTTGAAAAAAATCATACTATCCATATTCTACAATCACCTTTTTATCATCAGTTATATTTTTCTTTTTTTGTTTTCTTGTTTTATAAAATATTTATTTATTTAGTTGCACACGTGTGCATAAATGTATGCAAATATACGTTTGTATTGGCTCACTAGGGTTTCTTGCCATTGCAAATGAATGCCAGATGCATGTGCCACTTTTTTGCGTGGATCTTGGGCAATTGAACCAGGGTTTAAAAGCAAGCACCTTTAACCCCTGAGCTGTCTGCCTGGCCCCTGTCATTATTTTTCTATAACATCCCTTTTAAAAGCTGAATAATCACATTTAAATTTTAAATAGCTCTACATATTAGGCCCCTTTTATTCTGTCATGCCCAAACATACCTACAGTGTGTATGCGTTGGTCTGTTCTCAGATTTCTGGAGTCACAAGCAATGAAAGGTTGAGTCTGGACTGGAGAGATGGCTTATCAGTTGAGGTGCTTGACTGCAAAGCCTAAGGACCCAGGTTCAATCCTCCTGGTCTCACGTAAGCCAGATGCACAAGATGGTGCATGCATCTGGAGTTCATCTGCCATGGCTAGAGGCCCTGGGACACCCATTCTCTCTTTCTCTTTTTCTCTCCCTTTCTCTGTCTTTAATAAATTTAAAAAGGTTGAGTTTTTTTTTTCTAGGACAATTTTCAAATACGTGAAGACTGTTCTCAAGTTGTCATCAACTGTATTTTCTTTCTTTTTAAAAAATTTCTTTTGGGGCTGGAGAGATGGCTTGTCTGCAAAGCCAAAGGACCCAGGTTCATTTCCCCAGGATCCATGTAAGCCAGATGCACAAGGTGGTTCATGCGTCTGGAGTTCATTTGCAGTGGCTAGAGTCCCAGGCACACCAATTCTCTCTGTGCTCCTTTCTGTCTCTCAAATAAATAAATAAATGAAAAATCAAATACAAATGTTTCTTTTGATATAAATTAATACACAAATACTGCCACATATTTAAGTAAAATTTGATGAGTTGTAGCACTTGATTGCATCATCACGATCAAGGTAATGTCTATCAAGGTTGTGTGCATGTGTTCATACACGTGTGTGTGTGTGTGTGTGTGTGTGTGTGTGTGTGAAGAATGTTTACCATGAGCTCTTCCCTCTGCACTAATATATGCAAACAATTTGGCATTCTGTACTGTAGGCAAAGTGTTGTGCAGTTGGTGACATTCCTTCATGCAATTAGCATAACTGAAACTTTAGAACCACTGAACAAAACTCCTTATGTCTCCCAGTATAACCACCCACATTTTTATACTTACGTCTATGAGTCTATTTTCAATCCCTCATACATGTAGAATCATGCAATATTTGCATGTCTGTGATATTGGCTTATTTCATTGAGCATAATGTCCTCCAGCCTCATGCATATTGCTGCACTTGGGAAGATCCTGCTTTTGTCTTAATGCTGAGTAATATCTCATTATACGTGTACACTGCACTCCTTTGCCCATTCACTCCTCGACGGACAGGTAGGTTGTTCCCATGTCTTGGCCACTGTGAATAATGCCTCAATGAACACAGGAGTGCAGGCATGCCTTTGCAATCCTGCTGTTAGTTCTTTTGGGTTAATACCCAGAAGTAGGATCTGTGGATCATATGGTAGTTCTATTTTTGTTTCTCTTGAGGAACTTTTATCTAAACTTTGACACAAATGCCAAGAATATACAATGGGGGCTGCGCACAGCGGCACATGTCAGTAATCCTAGAACTTGAGAGGTAGAGATGGGAGCTCAGGAGTTCAAGGTCATCTTTGGTTCTGTAGTAAGATCCAGGCCAATCTGGGTTACGGGAGACATTGCCTACAAAAAGAAAAATAAAAGAATATATAAATAATAAACTATCCAATACACCTGTATATTAACTTGTAAAGAATGAAATTAGATACTTTCTATTATACCAGGCACACACAAGAACAATCAGCTTAAAACAGATTTCAAGAATCAAGTATAAGATCTGAAAAGTGCTTTTTTGGTTTTAATCAGCCTCATGTTTTTCAGGTCTCTTTCATGGCTCTTGGGTCCTAATATTTTACTAGCTCACCTCTGGCCTAATCACGGTTTTCCCAGAATTGTATACAATTTTTTTGCGGGGGTAGGGGCCTGGGAGACTAGAATTATCTCTTCCTTTTGGTGGAGGAATTTTGGAATTATTTGTCTAGTCAATGTTGAACTGACTTTTGAAGTCTTGATTCATTGTTAACATGGTTTCTATGTCTTGCTCTTGCATATGCTGTTCTTTAGCATGAGCTACTTCTATTGTGCTATGCCTCTGGTCTATGCTTGGTACTCTTAGCCCATACGTATGTTTCTTTCTTCGTTCATTGATCTAATAGATACTTACTGAAGCATGTTTGCACTAAGATCTGCAATGAGTGCTAGGGTTATATTGATGAATGAGATACCCTTGATCTACCACCCTCATCAATTTTTAATCTGAAATAAAGAAAGGGGGCAGGCCAAGATGCTACAGAAACAAAGGGGAGACTATATTTAGTTTATCTAATGCTTATGGAAGACCTTGCTAAAAAGTATGGTTTAGAGGCTGGGAAAGATGGCTCAGCAGTTAAAGGCGCTTGCTTGCAAGCCTGCCAGCCTGAGATCAATTTCCAGCACCCATGCAAAATGCCTAGTGCGAGGTGGCACATGCATCTATGACCCACCACACCCACATCAATCAGAGGCAGACCTAGGGGAATTCAACGACTTATGGGCCAGCTAGACCGGCTCACACACAACAGCAAAACAAGAGACTCTGTCTCAATAAGAAGGTGGAAAGAGAAGACAAAGTCTCTGAGGTTAGTCTAGACCTCCACATGCATGTTGTGGCATGGGCATGCATGCCACACACTCACCTCATGCACACAACAATGAGAAATGTGATTTACATTAAGACCTTAAGAAGAAGTGAGATTGGTGGATGAGTATTTGATTTACCCATTGCCCCAGTCTATTCAATTGATACACATTCATCTATCTATCCATATATCTATCTGTCTATCTATCTATCTATCTATCTATCTATCTATCTATCTATCTATCTATTTCTTTGTGAATGATAAGATAAACTAGAAAAACTGTGGGAAAAATTAGTCCTAGAACAGGTTTTCTTTGTGACACTGTAGATCTTGCTCCAAATGCTTCCAGATCCTTTGAATTGTTTTTCTTTAAGGATTTATGAATCTCATGTGAGGTGGGTGAAGAATGTGGTTCCCATTACATTGACTCACCTTTCTGCTCTATGGTTCCTTACTTACATGACTAAGATGTTTAACACATCCCCAAGCTTGGTCTTGACTGGATGTGGGCACATTTCACACAGCCTCCTGACGCTCTGAAGTGAGCTGTCAGTCATGAGCTCTGACTGAGGATGCAAATGTCCGCTCTGAAAGCTCAGCTCCTTAGGCGGTGCCTTTAGAAATTGTTCTCAGCTGGACAGTAAGCACATTAGACTTTTCCACCACCTCCTACAGACTCTACTCCAGAGCTCACCATTATTCTTGCTCGTGGTTTTACACTCCTTGTTTCCCTTTTTTAAATAACCATGTGCTCATTATTCCTCCAAATCTCGCTTTGCAATATCCAAAGGGACCAATCCAGCTTCCAAACAGCTGGTGATTTGTTTGCACCACAAACATAAACAACTGAGAGGTTAAATGAATCATTCATTCTCAACATTTTTTTTGACATTGTGGAGACACATATTAATCTTTTCTTTCTCTCACCAGTCTTTCTCAACTGCCTGGATGGAAAGAAAAAAATAGAGTATTTCCTAATTTTAAGATCTCCGAAGGGTTGGAAAGATTGCTCAGTGGTTAAAGGCACTTGCTTGCAAAGCCCGATGGCCCAGGTTTGATTTTCCAGGACTTCAGTGTGTAAAGCCAGATGTGCAAAGTGACACACAGGTCTGGAGTTTGTTTGCAGTGGCAGGAGGCCATGACATACCCAGTCTTTCTATCTCTAATAAATAAATACATACATATATACACATTAAGATTTATGGGCTGAAGAAATGGCTCAGTGATTAAGTGTGCCTCCTGCAGAAGCATGAGGGCCTGAGAGGGCCTACGACTACCTAAGTTCAAATCCCCACAGCCTATGGAAACAGCTGGGTGTGGCCATGTATACTGCATGTGATCATGTGTACCTGTAACTCCAGTCCCTCCAAGGTGAGCAGAGACCCGGGAACTTACAGAGGCTCATGAAAAGCATCAGGCTCTGGTATCAATCAGAGACTCTCTGGCTCAAGCAAGAATGGGCCAAAGAGTGATGGAGCAGGACCCCTGATGTTCTGTTCCAGCCACCCCTCCCCCCTGCCCCAGACGAGCACAGGAAGCCCTGCCAGTGCACATACACACGTGACACCATGTCACACCCCCCACCCACCACACCCCCCACACCACTTTACATCCACACACACAAGCAATCAAGAAATTCTTTCTCTGAATTTTTGCTCTATTTTTTTTTTCAAACTTAAGACAGTTTGTCAATTCCCAGAAAGAAAGGGAACTTGGTATGAGGGGAGAGAGAGCTTACCATGTGCCACACAGGGCCTGTGGTGACTACCCGTGGTGACATCAACCCTCTTGGTGACATAGAGGGAGCAGGAAGGAAATCTCTGTCCTGGGTGCAGTCATTGCTGTCAGAACTTCTGTGACTAATACAGGGTTTTTTGTTTTTGGGGTTTTTGTTGGTGGAATGATAATCCTTTTTACAATTGCTTCCAAACTTTGTTTCAAGACCATTTTGCCAACAAAGCCAGACTGCCCTCCCTCTCATAATCTTATGACTTCATTCACTTGAGGAAATCATTTTTTCAGGAAACATCTCTGTTTGCTACTTCTCTTTGGTATTATCTAATGTTCTTCCATAAACTTACTGGAAAATTAGACTCTTTTTGTTTTTTTTTTTTAATTTGCAGATGTATGTTGTAATGTTACCACTTACACAAATCCATCACAGGCCTGTTTGGAGAATTTCATAATTTTAATTTTAGCAATAACATATTACTGATTTTCTGTGCAGAGAATGTTTATTTTTCCTGTCTGGCAATGAGTCACACTTTTAATACCTTGAATGGCTGGCCACAGGCTCTTTTCTCACATGTGGGTTGCACTTTGGAATAACAGCGGGATGAGCCCACTGATGTGATCTTCGGGTTAGCTCTTTTGCGAAGCATGGAGAGAAGAGATGTTGGTGGCATTTTGTTTGCAGTCTCGGGCACAGTGAAAGTCGTCGTCGATGACAGAAAGGATGTCTCTCCCCACACCAGCCACTACACAGACCCCTAGTGGGAGCCACAGCAGTCTTCTCACATGCTGCAGCCTTTAAAAATAAACAAATAAAAAACCACATTGATGGCATTCTTGACACACAGGACATTTGTACATTGCTCAAGGCATGTGATGTATACAGGAACAACAATTTCCAGGTCACATTTTTTTTTTCAGTGTGGAATGCTACATTTTCTTTGCACCTTAGATGTGATTGAGTTCTTCCTGCCTGTCAGTGACTACTTTACTCACTTGGGGGAATCTAGGCAGAGAGGCGCACGTTAGCCAGTCAAAAACGTATGCCACTGAATTACTCAACTGCGGCATTTATTCGGATTCTAAGATTTAGTCAGTGTTCTCTGGAAGCATTGCCATAAGGCATTGCAGGGGATTTTAAAGCTCTATACCTTTATTTATTCATTGTAGTAGCAAACACTTGAAGAGTTGTTGAGCAGTACACCTAGAAGATGTAAAAAGACATAAGGCATTGCCTCACTTTTGTCTCTTGGCAAGTCAGCGGTGCATCCAGAATGTCAAAGAAGCATTTGGTTCACTGTGTTCACTGCCATTCTGGAGGAGAAAAGTGTATGATGGGGGATCTCAGAAGAGAACTCATTTCTATCATTTTAAAAAATATATTATTTATTTATTTGAGAGAGAGAGAGAGAGAGAGACAGAGAAGAAGAGAGAGAGAGAGAGAGCGAGAGAGAGAATGGGTGCACCAGGGTCTCTAGCCACTGCAAACGAAATCTAGACACATGCAGCACCTTGTGCAGCTGGCTTACGTGGGTACTGGGGAATAGAACCTGGGTCTTCAGCTTTGGCAGGCAAGTGTGTTAACCACTAGACCATCTCTCCAGCTCTCATTTTTATTCTTTATAGAAGGAGGAAGTAGAGGCCGGGAAGTCCTCCAAAGGTTAAGGTGCATAGCTTTTAGGGAAACGCTAAGGCAGATGGCAAGGCAAGAACAGTCCCTCACAGAGCCACAGTGGTCAGTAGGACACAGGTCTGACTTAGTGCTGGGAGTTCTGCAGCTGTACAGCACAGAGGGGAGGCCTCCCGGGAAGGCAGACATCACCCTGAAGCCTCCACATAGGGACCTGTGCCCAGCGAGCAAGATGATGGTTAATGCATTGACCGCTTTCCATGCTGCATCTCCAGTAGAGGAATCTGGGACAAGGACATGGCCTAGCCGATGGGATGGAGGAAGTCTCTCAATTTCCTAGAGATTTATGTCACATAGGGTACAAAACCAATTTCTTCTTCTTCTTCTTCTTCTTCTTCTTCTTCTTCTTCTTCTTCTTCTTCTTCTTCTTCTTCTTCTTCTCCTTTTCTTTCTTCCTCTTCTCCTCCTCCTCCTCCTTCTTCTTCTTTAGTGATAAAGCCTGCAGATTAGGTTTGGCAAATCTATATGTACCCGAAACAGCTTACTCTCGAGGCTTACACTGAATTCATGCGATGGGGAGGGTAACAGAAATGGTTAAAAAAGAAAATAATAATGAGCTTCAATCACATATCTTGCAGAAGGTGGACATCCATTTCAAGGAAATGCTGAGGATGAATCTCTTTTTCTCAGCTGAAACAGGAAGGCTTCCATAGTTTCATAAGAGTGGCTGTATTCTGGTCATCGTACGAAAAGCAGCCCGCCTGGAAATCAGGCATTGTGAGATCACATCTATCTTTCAGAGACGGGGGAACGTTAAGACGGCCTAGTGCAGTGAAGGGGGTCAAGGAGCATGGCAGCAGCCAAACGGCCCATCTGCTGCAGTCCTCACAAGCACCTCATCTGCATGTGCACTGCAGGTACAGAGCAGACGACATGTATGAGGATCATCTGTTTCTACTACTCATTTCAACCCACTTACATAACTCCCAGCCGACTTCTCAAAGGAGGCTTTGCTGAGCTTCCTCTGCCATCATTCTCAGTACGGGGTGAATCACTGGGTGCTTCCAGCTAAAGGGGACAGATCCTGGAGGACCCAGTGAGTATGACTTACCATACATACAATGAGACATCCCTGCAAGAGAGTTCAGGGTTTGACTCACAGCTGCTCTTTTGAGACTCGGCGGCTGCCAAGGCTAAGAATGTAACCTTGGGGAAATCCTTTGCACATCCTGGGAATTATTTGTGTGCCGATATTCAGTTCAGATGTTCTTTTCTCTTCAAGAGTCAGGGTGGTCTATGAAAGCCCTTCCCCAGCTGTGGGCAGGGGAAAGAAGGTATTTTGTAGCAGGCAAGTGGCAGCCATTCCACTGTGCAGAGTGGGCCCTGGAGGGAAGCCAGGCTTTCCACAGTCTTGCGTTTGCTTGAGTCTGTGCATTCGCAAGTAGGACTAGAAATAGCGAGAGTTATATAAAGATGACTGATGAAGTCTCTGAACTTTAATGTGTGATGTTGTGAAATCATAGAAGACGCTAGCAGTTCTCCAAAACTCTCTATAAAGAAGGTCACTTACACACTGAGATGGAACACAGGGGAGAATTCCTGCCCTGTTTGTGGAGGATAATAAAAGAAGCCATGCTGAACCATCTGCCTCACAGTACCTGGCTACCCATTTTATTAGCTCCTAGGTGAAGAAACACGGGAAATAATATGGCCAAGGATCTTACTGTTATGCCTGTATGCTAACTGTTGCTAATTGTTGCAGGTCCGGATCTTTGTGTGTAGGTACAATGTTAATAAACTGTCCATCATGTATTCCATAAAGATCTACTGTGTGCATATACACAGGTGTGTGCATACCTATACACATTTCCTTTAAGGCTCTAACAAAACAACCTCATCTGGACCTGCCAAGGTACAATATGTGAGTGAGGCTCACCGACATTGGCAGCAATAGTAAACAGCCACCTTCCCTACGTGGAGTCCTAACAGGGTGAATTCCTTTCTGGGTGTGCCAGAGGAGCACACACAAGTCTACGCTGGGTAAGCAGACCCATGGAATGTTTGTGAATTGAGATAGACACCAATTCCAAGGCCTTTTTTTTTTTATATAGGCAAGGGTGCTGGGGCCAAGGGGACTTCCTGAGGAACAAAGGTCAGCCCTTGGACTACAACCTTCCAGCTTCAGGGACATCCACCCAGTCTTGGAAAAAAGGAAGAGGGAACCAGCGGTGTTGTTTTTCCGTAGAACATATTGCGTAACCTAAACATTTTTTATCTACTCCCCAAGGGATTTCATTTTTCAACTTGAGGAACATAACCCGGACAGAAAACAAGCATGATAAAGAAGCCCACAGAGACCCTCTCTGGAAGTTCTCTGGTCCCTTTCTCCTATGCTGGCTTCTAGGGGATGGCAGGAATGTCATTGACTTCTCCTCTCTCCTCAGCATGGCTAGGCAGCTACTGATCTGAAGAGGTAGATTTTGATGGCTTTGCAGGGATAGGGACATCACTGAAGAAAGCAGGAGCATGTCACCATCTGGTGCGTCTGTGGCCTGACCACTTACTTAATAAGTTCTCAGAAGAAACCCAGAGCCTGCCTTTCTTCCTGTGTTTTTTTTTATAGTCCCAAGGAAAATCCTATTAGACTACACATCTCATCATGAAACAAAGAGAAGTCCATTTTTATTTATCAGGAGATACATAATACTCTCCTTTGAGAAAATTCCATCATTTCTGAAGTCACGTCAACAGGTCCTGGTAGAAGAGTATTTTTGTCTAGAGGGATGTGAACACAATGTGGAAATCCCTTATAGGGAATGAGTTTGTGAGACATAGCCACCTCTTCCCTCAAATATAAAGTACAAATTATGGGAAATCCCACTTATCAAATGTCTCCAGGAAGGCACAAGAAATCCAAGGGGAAAATATAAGGCATGTCTGGGAGCTTGAGTCTGACTACACTGCCACTCACACCCTTGGAGTTTGTGGAGAGTGTTTGAGGAGGCAGCGTTCTTTCACACCCTGCTCTGCCACATTTCAATGTGACTTCTTTTTTGAAATTTTTTTTCGGATTTTAATTTTTATTATTATTAACAAGATGTTTCATATGAATACATCATGTGTTGGTACCCTCTTTTCCCTCATCCTTTTTCCCTCCCCCCATTCCATTGGGTATGCTCCTCAGTGGGGTTGCAGGAATTCCCCATGGGGTTGTAGTTTATGCGTTGCAGAAGCAGTAGTCAGTTATTTGGGGGGGGGGGAGGGAATGCCTCTGGGCATGATGTCTCAACCTGTGGCTCTTACAGTCTCTCTGCCGCCTTTTCTGCAAAATTCCCTGAGCCGTGGTAGGTGAGTTTTAAGTGTACTTCAGTGTTGAGCTCTTAGGAGCCTCTGGATCTCTGTTTTGGTAGGTGTTGAGTATCCTCAGGCTCTGTCTCCTCCTCCACCCTGGCGCTGATTATCAGGAATAACATGGAAGCAGCACTCTGGCTCGTTTCCCCTAATTCCTCTGTGGATTCACCTGTGGCTTGGCTGAAGTGTGAGGGGTAGTTTATCTCCTTGGGTCTTGCTACCTTCTGAAAAAGAAGAACAGATTCTCCAATAGAGAGTGAAGTCAGCATAGTTTAAATGGGATAAGCATCATTAATTCATGGAGAATTTAATGCATGCAACACGTCTTTTAGACAAAAACTAGTGAGAACTTGACACTAGAGAGCATAATCTTTATCTCCATAGGATTCTGATCTGGTTCCCAATTGCAGATATAGGTTCCTTTACACTGAGAGGATCTTTCAGGCCTTTACAGTGAGAGGATCTTTCAGGCCTTTACAGTGAGAGGATCTTTCAGGCCTTTACAGTGAGAGGATCTTTCAGGCAATCAGAAAGCTACTGGTGACCCACCTAGGCTATGTGTCACTGTTTGCACTGATGTGTACATCTTGTCACAGTGTGTGCTTCTGAGTAGCTTGGACCTTTGGTTGCTCAGACTCTTGTTGGCCACTTCCCCTCATTAGCACATGTAGCACTTTCCAGATAGTTCTTAACAGAGATGCCCTGCTTGAGAGATACTCCAATGGGGGGACACCCTATGCTCCCGTGTGCAGGAAACGCCTGAAATGAATCAAGAAGACAAAAGGCAGGAGAGAGACAATGATGACATCTCAGGATGACCAGGAAGAAATGTGTATCTACCGTACAGTGTTGAGGAAATTCTTCAACACAAGCTTTACCTCACACAGTGAACTTTTGCTCATCATATATTTCCCCTGTAATATTCTCTCCCTAACTATACCCTCCCTGTCATCTCAGGCCTGCTTCTCCAGTCTTCTCTTTCAGAGGACCACGTTCTTTCATAATACAAGTCATATTTGCACCTTTTTTTTTTTTTTTTTTTTTTGCAGGCAGTGAGCCAAGCCTTGAAGATGATGATACACAAGATTACTGCCCTCTGAGTTTCTAGTCCAGTGGGGACAGGAAATGCTACATTCAGTTAGGGCTGACCTGGAGCCCGGGGGTGTGCTCTGAGCAAGTCACTCACCCCCACAAAGCAAGAGAGTAACGTGGAGTTAGTCACCAGTCCTCGTGCAGCTGAGGCAACAGTGTAATCAATGGGCTCAGACTCCAGCACAAGGTCACATAGCTTGTTCACAATCCGTTGGTGTTCTTTGTGACCTATCTTTGTAGATAGATGTTCCATGAAATCAGGAAACCTTGGCATCTCATCTACTCCTCCTTTAGCATTGGGTACATATGAGGTCCTTGGATATATTTACAAAGGAGAGGGTTGGGGTATGGTTCATTGGTAGAGCAGTCACCTAGCATATGGGAGGGAGATCATGGGTTCCATCCTCAGCACAGTAAAAATATATTAAATTAAAAAATAGGCTTGGAGAGATGGCTCAGCAGTTTAAGGTGCTTTCATGCAAAGCCTGATAGCCTGGGTTTGATTCTCCAGTACCCATGGAAAGTCAGATGCACAAAGTGGTGGGCGCATAAACCTGGGGTTGGTTTGTAGCCACAGGAGGCCCTGAAGTGCCCATATGGTTCCTATCCCCTCTCTCAAGTAAATATTTAAAAAAATAAGTTCATAAAAAGTTTAAAAAATACATATTTATAACAGAACTGAAAGAAAAAGTAGTACTTAAAATATTCATTATGAATAGTCTGGGGCTGAGGGTGATGGCTCAGTTTGTAAAACAGTGTGCAAACATGAGGACTGGAGTGTGGAGTTTGGAGCCCCCAGTACCCACATGAACACAGGCTGGGAGAGGGAGCCTGTAATCCCAGCTCAGGAGATAGAGACAGGGAGGGAATCCCTGAGGCCAGCTGGCTAGCTAGACTAGCTGAAAAGATAAGCTCTGGGTTCAAGCGAGAGAGCCTGCCTCAGTATATCAAAGTGGAGAGCAATCAAGGAAGCCAGCTGATGTCAACCTCTGACCTCGAAGGTACACACATCTGCATCTACAGGTGCCCGATACATATGCGCGCGCGCACACCCACCCACACCCACGCACACCACACACACGCACACCCACACACACATACGCATGCAAGAAGAATTTAAGAAGTAAGAAAAAAAAAAAAAAACAACAGTTTGCGCTAGTTCCACAAAAGGCTATGCATTTAAGAAAATTCTATTTCCATTCATATTGGCTGTACTGGGGCAGAGTAAGTCCTTATTTTCCCTCCGAATCCATTCCCTTTATTTTAACAGAGTGAAATGCATTCTATTGCACAGTTACATTTTACAATCACATCGTCTTCAGTTAATATTGCAAGTGAAGTTGAAGTTGCTCTTATTAAAGCCTTCTGTCTACACTTTATTGATGCTACTCTGTTTTGTCTCCAGGAAGCTAACCAGAGTTCCTGAAACGAAAACCACCTTCCCTCAGCTTGGCTCTCAACTGAGTGACTCAGGGGCTGGCTCCCACACCCTGGCATTGGAATTCAGAAGCCAGGAGTTTGGAAGAGACTTTATTTTGGTATCTAAGCGAAAAGAAAACACCTGGTACGAGTTGTCAGCGTTCCTGAGAAAACCAAAGAGAAATATGAACAATGCAAGATGGTGTCCTGGGGGAAGGTGAGTCCGTTTCCGAGCACGTGTGCTGTGCAGCCTCTGCCTTGCAGCATGGGTTACAGGATGTTCCTTCTCTGCTCCGAGAGGGGGAGGGGGCTGCTCTTGTCAGTGGCCTCCTGTATCCTGGTGCTGCTCTGGAATAGCTAAAAGGCATTAGGATTCCAAGTCAGTGGAGTAATGGAATTCACACATGGTGGGATGGAGTCAGGAAGGGGCTAAGAAATTGTTTGCAAATGAAACAAAGTAAACAAGAAGGAAAAAGGAAAGTTCTCCATCACCCATGTGTTTATGAAGAGGGTTCTTAGCCAGTGGCTGGAAGATGTGAAGACTGATGACAATGGAACAGCCCTGTCACTGCTGGGTGCTGGGGTGAACCTTTTTGTACATTACCTCACTGTTTCTTGCAATGACTACGGTGTAAGCGGGAGGGTGACACAGCGCCGTAGACTGACTCAGCCTGTCCGTGATGAAGATGAGATTCAAACCCGGGTCTGATGGACTCCAAGGCTTTGAGATTTGAACAGAGTCCTATGTTCGACAGTATGACCATCCAGGTCACTGGGGGTGGGGATGAAATAGGACTGGAGAACTGTCATTCTTAGCCTGTCTCTTCACACTTAATCCCAGTTCACAAAGATTTACCAGGACATTGGGCTGGAGCAGAATCTTTTTTTAAAAAAAAAATCACATCTTTTTGGATATTTAGGATGTTTCCCTTGGACTTTGCTCGATTTCCTGTGCTGTTCCCAGTATGGGAGCAAGTCATTTGACAGAGAGGGGTTGCTTTCCTCTTTTGAAAAGAGAATACCAAGAAACAGGGTAGATATTTAGCCCGGAGGACATCCTACAGTTTCCAAGTTATAGAACTCAAGTAATCAAACAGAAAACTTTTCTGCCAAAATCTTTGCTCTTGCCTGGGACTCCTCTATCCAGAAAGGGGTGAGTGTGTGTGTGTGTGTGTGTGTGTGTGTGTGTGTGTGTGTGTGTGCAGGTACATAACCACAGTGTTCATCGTTTCTTCCTCTGCAGCCTCTCTGCGGCACCTCCTAGTTCATCTCAGGCCATCTGTGGAGGGGTCTTTTATTGAGCTGTTCCTCCATATTCTTTTGGGAGCATGTGTGGTACAGGAAGGATACCAGAGTTATTAGGCAAGGAAAACATCTTTCTGGCTTTGACACTGAATGGACATCTAAAAAAACCAAAAACAAACAAACAAACAAAAACCTCAAGCTTCGTATACTAGGTGGTCAAGGAGGAGCAGTGAGTGTATGAAACACAGACTTGGAGACAAAAGGTAGCATTGACTGGGATGAAGAGAAGGGAAATAAACTGGAGGTCTAAGAAAGTGCTAGATGCTTCTTTCCATTGCATACTTAATCCCCCAGAAGGTTTCCTTTGGGGGGTTGGCATGGGGGGTTAGTGGTAGAGTAGGCTGAAGTTGAGTTCCTGGCAGTCAGAGATGTCTCCAGAACTGAGGATCTCTTATATTCTACCTTAAAGAACAGCCACGCGTGTGATGGCCACATGGAAACCAAAGTCCAGAAGCCCTTCCCTTAGCACTGTCGATGTCTCAGATGACAGGGAGGGAGCCTCCTCTGCCTGCGAAGGTGGAATCAAACCCATAACAACGACAGTGGTGGCATTTTCATCACTTTGGGGAAAAGTAAATATGGGACAGATTAAGTAAAGAAATAACTGAGACACTTAGGGATGGAGTGATGGCTCAGCTGCTAAGGCATTTGCCTGTGAAGCCTAAAGACCCAGGTAATGATCTTCTCATACCCATGTAAGCCAGATGCACCAGGTGGCACATGCATCTGGAATTTCTTTGCAGTGGCTAGAGGCCCTGGTGCAACCTCTGTCTCTCTCTTTCTAATAAATAAATAAAATACATTAAAAAGAAATGAGATGCTTATTGTCCTCTAGTTTTGTGACCTCAGTTCTATAGTCTCTGTACAACCATTTCTTTGGCTCAAGAAAGATTATGTTTTAAAATAATTTTATTTATTTATTTGCAAGGGGGGAGAGAGAGAGAGAGAGCACCAGGGCTTCCAGCTGCAGACTCCAGATGCACTTACCACTTCGTGCATCTGGCTTTAAGTGGGTACTGGGGAATCAAACTCAGGTCATTAGGTTCTGCCTGCAAGCACCTTAATGGCTGAACACTCTCTCCAGCCCAAGTTTGTTATTGTAGTTGAGTTGGTAGCCATTCCTGGAAGAAGCTTCATAACTTGGTGCGTATGGAAGATCGGCCCAAGAGACCAAGCAGGAGGAAAAGAAGCGGCTCCCCTTCCACAGCACCTTCCTGGTTTCGTAGGTCATACCTTCTGTAGAGGTCCATCAGAGACAGGGTCTGTAGCTCCTCAAAACAACATCCCTTCCTTAAGATATGGGGCTGGAGCCTGATGCCATGTGGAGAGTAAATCCTTTGCTAAATCCTTTCCAAGGAAAGAGAAGAAAGCCAGACTCGATTTTGTTGGGGGGAGATATTCAGGTCTCATCCTGGACAGTGCAGCTTTAGATACAAAGGCGGAGACCATAGCCATGCTAGAGGACTGTTCAAATCAGTATGACAACATGCTTTTCTGAGCAAAGGATTAGTCTAGGCCTGGGAGGAAGGGAAGGAGAGAGGCAGTATTTATTTCACTATTTACTCCAGGTGCTGTGCAACTCAGAGTGAAGGATGTCACCAAGATGATACACAGTCTGGGAGACCATTGCCAGTCTGACAGTAGAGTGGCCCTGGGGTAAGTGAAGCATCCTAGCCAGTTTAGTGCGGTTAGACCAGCTGGAGAGAAGACTCCTATTCCCAGTCTTTGCATCAGTGACTCTTTCCAAACCCTAACATCATCGAAGGTCCAATGAGGCAGCATGGTTTCATACTATAGGAAGGAGTCCTCAATGCAATCTCTTTGTTCTTTAGTGGAATTTATAAGAAGAAAGAAGCCATGGTAGGGAATTCAGTTTTATTTAAAGTGTGAAGGGGAATATGAATACACACCATTAGCGATCCTTTCATTAGGCTCTCAACTTTCTCACCTGCTAAACATGGGTGAGTGTAAGAGCCGAGTCCTTCCTTCTACCCTGCCTGTTTCCTAGGGGCTCTTCCCAGTGCCTCCTTTCTATATTCCATTTTGCTCTCCATTTCATTTTTCCATCTCATTTACCATTATTCCCTCTTTCATCATCCATTCTCATCCTCTTTCTCTCTTACTCAGCCTGGGAGACCTGGGAAAAAAATTCTACAAACTATTCATTGATTAACTAGCAAATCATGAGGGCATGGGCACCAAAGTCAGAACAGAGAGAGAAAGAGGTAGAAGGAGGAGCCAGAGGCAGGTTAGCACATCACATTGGTGCCAGAGACCTCTCTGCCTTCTCTAGTGGGGAAGGCCTATCAGCTTTGTGCTTTCAAAGCTGGAAGAGGGAAGGGGGCTCTATTACATGACAGGGTAGCCAAGACAAGAAAAAATGGGTGTCACTGTAGGAGCACATCTAGAGTAGCACCCAGACTGAGAGATGTTTGTTGCATTTTGGTGTATACCACACTAGTATGCCTCCAAATATGTTGGGCTTGGAAGAAACAATTATGACATTGACTTTAAGTGGAGTCTTAATAGAGGGGACAGAATTCCTTGCTCTTCAAGTCCCAGTACTTTTTTAAGATTCCCTTGGCATGGAGATTCGCAAGAAGTAGCCTGTGGGTTTCCAAGTGGAATGAGAATAAACTGCAGCTTTCTGCAAAATTCTGCAAGAACTCTTAGCTTCTTTGTGGCAGCTGACATGTAATTGAATGCCAGGAGATATTTGGGTATGAAACAGTCATCTTGAAGAGATTCAGGTGTTGAATTATGGAGAAAGAATGTCCCGACTCTCAACATGTGACTTAATACTTTAAGAAAGGCATATTACTTGCGGCGTGTGATTCTGGGCAGACCGAGCTGCCGCAGTGTCTGCTGGTCTCCTCGCCATTCTTAAATGAAGGCTCAGCAATCTGTTCCATAAATCTCTATTTTCTTATTTTAGGTTCAGCCAGCATTTTGCTAGTGAATAAATCAGACATCCCAGATGTCATTTCTCCCTGACTAGATATAAATCACAACCAAAAGGCTCATTAGGGTTTGCCAAAACTGCCTCTCATTGTCAACAAAACCTAACGTTACTGTCTCAGGATTCATCCCTCCCTCCCACCCCTCAGCTCCCAGCCAAGGAAGAGAGAGATGGCTCGCCATTGGTAGGGAATCACAGAATATTTCAGTCAAGCCCTGTGATGTGCAATGAGACTCACCCCCGGGGTAAATGGGCTGTGGACGGACAGGCTGCATCCCTTGCTCAGGACACGGGGCAGCTCTCAGTGCTGCGGGTTATCCACCAGACATGTTGCCACTGAGCTGTGTTGTAGGCCAAGTGCTTCCCAGGGCCAGGTGTGGAGATGGAGCCTGCCACTGGTACTCCTTTCTTATCTGCTGCATCAGGGAAGGAAGGCGGCTGCTGAAGTAAGACCCCCCCCCCCACCTCAAGCCCCAGCAGCATCACCCAAAGATTTACTTCTGATTTCAGCCATCCCAGGTGTGATCTGCTTCCCTCAAACCCCCAGGAGCCTGTTGTCCAATGGCTCTGCCATCTCTTAGCTCATTTTGAGTCCTAGATTCTGGGCAGCTGGGTGTCCCAGAATAGAGGCAGGGCATGGGGGGAGGGCGGTTGCACAGGTGGTATTGTAGGTGAGACCTAGAAAGGCCCAGCAATAGTTTCTCCTACATTCAACAGTGCTCATGCTTAGTCTCATGGCTGCTGCTTAGCTCTGGAGAAATGAGTCTGTGCCCCTGCCCAGGATGCCACATTTTTCTTTCTTCTCCTTCTTCGCTCTCTTCCCTCTCAAAGTCACTCAGTTCTGGGTGTTTTCTCAAACACTGTTATTTTCTGTTCTACTCAAAAGCACTTTAGTAGTATGACTTCTGTTGCAGTTTCCTTCTTGTTGCTGGAAAAAAAAAGAAGCACCTGGCCAGAAGCAGCTGGATGGGAGGAAAGTTATTTATTTTGGCTTACAGTCTCCAGGGGAAGCTTCATGATGGCCAGGGAAGCATGGTGTGAGCAGAGGCTGGGCACCACCTCTGCCACAGCAGGTGGACGACAGCAGGAGAGTAGCTGAATTCTAGTAATACAGAGGTGGCTATAGCACCCCAAAGCCAGTCCCCAACAAACCACATGCTCCAGCAAGACTCCACCTCCCAAACTGCCACAAGCTGGGAACTAATAATTCAGTATATATGCATTTGTGTGTGGGGGGGGGGGTCATGTGATTTGAGCCACCACAACTTCCATACTGGGAAATCTAACTCAGTGTTAGGCATGTGGCCTAGAAGGAAATTTAGGAGCAATACTTTGCAAATGTTTTATTGTTAAATTTATGGTTGTAGGAATGAATAATGACTGGCACATATATCATTAATATATTCACTTCCAAAATAAGGCTGAGCAATTTCTGATGTGGTCTTTTGTGAATTACATTATAGAAATGAAATATATATTCAAAATGTATTTTTAGCCAAATGTTTTCCACATTGATATATATGGATAGACAGAGAGATAGAGAGAGAGAGAGAGAAAACTATACCTCACTTAATTTTATATTTAGCAAGAGAGAAAACCTTTATGATGAGCAATGACCAATACGATTTTAAGTTCAAATATCCTACCTTACAACTGGTTTTTCTAATTAGTGAAGGGCACATTTCCAGTGGAGATGAGAGACATATATGTGATTGTGACTCAAGTATATCAGTCAATTAGAAATTTAACTTTTAAAAATGTTTTATTTATTGATTTGAGAGAGACATAAAAAGGGGGGGAGAAAGAGAGAGAGAGAGAGAGAGAGAAAGAGAGAGAGAGATTGAGAATGAGTGCACCGAGAGAGAGAGAGAGAGAGAGAGATTGAGAATGAGTGCACCAATGCCTCTAGCCATGCACTAGAACTGCAGATGTGTGCGCCACCCTGTGCCTCTCTGGCTTACGTGCGTCTGGGGAGTTGAACATGGGTCCTTGGGCTTCACAGGCAACTTCTTTGACAGCTAAGCCATTTCTCCAGTCCTAGAAATTTAATTTTACAGAGGCTTGAGAGATGGTTCAATGGTTAAATGTGCTTGCTTGTATAGTCTTTCAGTCTGGGTTTGATTCCCCAGGACCCACGTAAAGCCAGATGCAAAAAGAATTTTTTCAATTTTAAAAAGGAGGATACGTTTCCTAACATCCATGCCTAAGACCTGCTTGAGCCAGTTGTTCGGTCACTGAGGGAGACTGAGGAAGGCCAAGGCATGCTGCCTTCCATGTGGATCAAATGCATGCTTACGTGTTTTTCATTAACAGGTATTTATTCAGTGCATTGCATAAAAGATAAGTAATTGTTCAAAACTGGAAATCAGATGAATGCTTTATTCCTCATAAAATTTTAATGAATAAATGAATGCATTAGTAAAAGACTGATAAAGGATACAGAAGGGATTAAGAAAGACTAGCATGGAGTCTGGAGAGATGGCTCAACTGGTAAGGCACTTGCCTGCAAAGCCTAACAACCCTGGTTCAATTCCCCAGTACCCATGTAAAGCCAGGTGCGCAAAGTGGGACATGCATCTGGAGTTTGTTTGCAGTGGCTGGAAGCTCAGGTGTGCCCATTCTCTCTGTCTGTCTCTCTTCTGTCTATCTTTCTCTGCCTGCAAAAAAAAAATGAATGAAATATTAATGATTAAAAAAGAGGACTAGCATATAAATTAGGCAAACACAGAATACAATTTTACACAAACAAAGTCCAGATGGCCATCTGTCCAGCCCTCTTACATTGTTTTTAAGGCAAGCTTTAGAGTTATGGGTCACCATCTCAGTAGAGAAGAAATGACTCCCAGGACTCCTGCATATCAGCATCTGGCTAGGGACTCATGCCCAAACACCTTCCATTTGACTTCCTCCCATGAATAGTAGGAAGAGAGACCATGTGGAGTGTGACGCACAGCAGGAGGTCAGAGGCAACCACCTGTTCCTGTGTCCCAGTCCTGCTTCTCATAACGTCCGCTCCGTGAAAGTGCAATGAGCCCTCGGTCGGCTTAATCCTGAGTGCTCTAGAGCAACTGATCTACAGATGGGTGAACAATCTGCTTTCAGTTCACCTCCCAGCTTCCTGTCCCGTCTCTCCCTTGTGCTCACTCCATACTACAGTATCTCACTTTTCCCCAACCGAACATCTGTTTCTGCCCTTCCTCTACCAGGGACATGCTTGTATCCATCTATGTTTGTGAAATGCTGATTAAGTAGCGTGACTTCTCATGCAGGGGTCAGATTGTAAAGCCTTTTCATAGTCGGTGTTAATCTTTCAAAAGTCCTGAAGACAGCTTGGCTGGTGACATGCTTCTGTTAAAACCTGAGTTCAGTCCCTCGTAAGTGTGATGGTATGCACCTGTCCTGTCAGTGTTGGGGAGATGGAGAGTAGTCTAGTCTATTGCTGAGCTCCAGGACAATGAGAGACCTTGTCTCAAAAAAAAGTGCACAGTATTTCTGAAGATAATACCTGAGATTTTCCTCTGGCTTCCACATACATGCACACACATACACAGGCACCCACATACATGTATATGCAAACATATACATTGATGCATGCATTCATATACACTACACATACACATATGAATGTTCAAGCATTCCTTAAGTCAGCTTTGAAGTTCGCTATCCTTGTGTTTGTCATTTCAAAGCTCCATTGCACAGGACACTTGAAGGGCTGTAAGTCCAGCAGGTGTGCAGCTCCTATTTCACAGTCCCTTCGTCATGTAGGTATTTCATTAAACAGGAGGGTGATGGAAATGGCTTTGCCTTAACTTGGGTGCACTTTCTTACTTCCCCACTTCTAGCTGAAAGCATGAGCGATTATACTCACATAAATTACTCAAATAATCTGCTACTATTCAGACAAAGTGATAGATAAGCTACTTCCACAGGCATTACATTATAAGTTTCACCTGGTTAAGCTCTTGCATTGTTGTCCCTTATACTAGGTTTTAATATTTAATCACTTAATTAATTAATTTGAGATAGAGAGGGAGAGAGAGAGACAGAAAGAGGCAGGCAGAGAGAATGGGTTTGCCATGGCCTCCTGCCACTGCAAATGAATTCCAGACACATGCGTCACTTTGTGCTTACGTGAGTACTGGAGAATTGAATCTTGGTCCTTGCATTTTACAGGCTGATGTCTTAACCACTAAGCCATCTCTACCTTCCCCCTTATACTATTTTTTACTGGAATCCTTTGCATGGATTGGAAGATTGACATGGTCACAGATTGGTTTTCATTCATATTTCTAGACCTTACCAATTATAATCAACATGTTGAATTTAATGAAATGGAATGCTAGTGCCGTATGTACAGTTTTGTTCTAGCTGCTCAGAAAGACTTGGATAAAAATGCATGGATATCTTATGACTTCTCTGGGCATAGCAGGGGTGTACGGAGGCCAGGTGGAATAGGAAACTCCTAGGAGAGCCACGGCCTGGAACTTGGCCCGGCTGCATCTGCTAAGCAGATCAAAGTAGGCAAAGGACCTATCTCATTGCCATGCCTGTGCAAGTGCTAAGAGCTTCACTGTGCAGAGGCGTTACTGCCTTGGGATTAGTGGCCTGCTTACTGGGGCCAAGAAAACCTCAACGCAGTCCAAAGACTGCTTAGGAATGGGAGAGAACAGAGGAGACCATTGAAATCTTAGGACAAAGTGTCATGATGAATAGGGGACACTAACCTTCAAAAACATTTCATTGGAAGACCAAATGAAGTGCTGTGCCACGGCACTATAAGACCATCTGAAAAGATTATGGCAGAGTAAGCACAAGGGGAGACATTTCTTTTCCACCCTCACGTGGACTCAAGGCTGGCCTCATGCTTAAACATCTGTCCATCTCGAGCTTGTCTTTCAACACTGGGAAGAAGACTGGATAAATGACATTTGGTGGATTAAATGAGGTGGCTCATACAAATCACCCAAGAGAGAGTCTGGCTCTTGGTCAGCTCTCAGTGACTATTAACCTTGCAGACTTCTACGTCACCAACAACATTTGCTGAGCACAGCTCAGCTTTCTATCCTATTTACCAATGCTCAGAGTCCACAATGCTCACCATTACACTGTGGACACCTACTTACCAATGCTCAGAGTCCATACTGCTCACCATTACACTGCGGACACCTACTTACCAATGCTCAGAGTCCACACTGTTCACCATTACACTGTGGGCACCTACTTCCTATGCTGTAATACAGGTAACCCTCTCCCTCCTTCCCCCGTGCCTAGTGCCTAGCCTTCATCTCATCTCTGCTTCAACACTGGACTCACATTCCACTCTCAGGTGTAGAATTTGTTAGTCATTCCTGGTATATTTTTCTCTCCTCTTTTCCCCTACATTTTTGATGATAAATACTGAAATTCCCAGCCTTCCTAATGCAAAGTGTGACCACGTGACTAGGTGCTGGCCAATGGGAGCTGAGATGGATTGGTATGAACCATTTTCAAAGCATGGTATTAAAAAACAAAGTGTAGTCTATCTGCTTTGCTGGCTGAAGTTGAACGCACAAGCAGGGGTTCAGATGGCGAGGATTGCAGGGCAAAACGAGGGAATGAGCTTGGGTCCTTAGAGATATCCCAGGGCAGGGCTGCCCACAGTGAAGATGTTTACCCACCTGGCTCTATTTTCTCTGATGAATTTTATACATATATATATGTGTGTGTGTGTGTGTGTGTGTGTGTGTATGTATGTGTGTGTGTGTGGTGAGCAGAGTACTAAATAGAAAAAAAAAATATATATATATGTTCTATTTGGTACTCCACTGTTTGTTACAACCTGTATGAGAACTATCGACATCTAGGATCAGTTTCAGGTCTCTAAGAATTTATGCTCTGGAGAGATCTTCAAGGGACGGAAACTGCCAAGTTGATTTTTCCATGTTTCACACAAAAAGAAATTACCAATATTGGTTCTTTCTTCCCTTTGAAGTCTCATCACCTCCTTCACTTGCTTGCTCATCAGTACACTTTGTCAGTGAGGACACATTGGCTAAATCACCAATTTTTACTAAAATGTATTTTTTAAATAAAACAATTTCTAACAATAATCTATGATTGCCTCAAAGACTGTGTGGTCAATTCATGCCTATTTCCCCCCCATGATTATCTTTATTCTTCTCTGCATAACTGTCAGCACACATCTGTGGTGTGTGCATAAAAGATTTCACCTCTCAAGAGACCCAGATTTGACAAAATCGAGTTTGCCTCATTTTTCAAACAGTGTTAATTTAGTTTAAAAATACTTTTCTCATCATGTTGTTGCAAGGGTCTTCTTTTACTCCATCTTATACCGTAGTTTATCTTAGATCTAACACTTACTGTATTAGACTCTTACCACTCGGGGGGAGGGGGTTCAATAAAACTAAGTGACACATCCCAATCCCCGGCAAATATCTTATGATGCACTAAAGGCACGAAGGTTATCTTTATCGTGTCACACAAGACAGGCACTTAAAATCCAATCCACTTGGAAAATGTCTTCCACACATCTTATTTTCTGTGTAATTTCCTTTTAAGTGGGCTACACAATGCAAAGGAGACATAGTTCATTTAGATCCTAATGCAATTCAATGAATTTTGTAGATACACCAGAGGGTATGTCTGGGAACGGCTACATTTCCTCACTTTCAGGCTGTAGGAACATCTGAAATACACCTTTTCTAACAACCCTAGGGAGACTCCATTACAACAGCATGTAGGCGGAGTACCATTTCTTCTCTGCTGTCCATTGAGGGCTAATTGGGTTGTTGGCACAGGAAATCTCTTCAATGTCCTAGTGTGCTGTTAGCGGTAGTAGTCAATCAACAAGCAAATGTCCAGTTGCAAGAAAGGTTCATCATAAGCCATAAAAATAAAGATAAGAGTTCTTCCTTGAAGCAGTTGCCAATCTAGTTTCAAAACCCTGCGATAGTTCCTGAATTTCAAGACCTATATGAAGGGCAGAGCCAAGGGCCTCACTGTTCAGATTACTGTCTGTCATCATGCTAAGTTTCATCAGGCTTTCTAATTCTTCAGTGAATTAAGTTCTTAGCAGAGGCTCCATCCTCAGTTGAGCCTAATACCTTATATACAAAATACACCTATGAATGAGTACAATAGTGGATTTCTTTCTTTTGAGATAGCTCAATGTAGCAGATGAAACTATCAAAGTCATCTTCAGGTCTATACCCAGGAAATGATGGCACAATAATTTCTATTCATTTCTAAGAGGCACTAAAGACCTCTTGATTCCATTTATTCATCCAAATGTTCAACGCACATTCAGTGAGTCCTCAAATACGTGTCATCTATTGCTTTAGATGCTGAAAATATAGTGGGACATAAATCACAGGCTTGCCTACCAATGCTTACAGTCTAGGGACAAAGAAAAGTTGAAGAAGGAAATTTTTGAGGCATATACAGCAGCCAGTGAGGAAAGAAAGATTACAACCATGTCACTGTAGGCTTATAGATAAATACATAGTTATTTTTTGAAGATTTATAGTTAATAACAAGATGGCTTTAATTTTGTATGTGAAGAAACCAATGCATTACTCTTTGAAAAGTAGAAGTGGAAAATATAATTTTTCTTTCTCTAATTGGTACAATCATAAGGACTGGTTATGTTTTTAAGCTAAAATGAAAGTGAAAATGTGCCCTAAGAAAGAACAAGGTAGCACATGCATCTGGAGTTTGTTTGCAGTGGCTGAAGGCCCAGGTGCACCCATTCTTTCTCTGTCTGCCTCTTTCTCTCTTTTTCTCCCCCAAATAAATAAGTGAACTAAATATAAAAAAAATAGATCCAAGTATGGTGGCATACACCATTAATCCTAGCACTTGGGAGGCAAAGGTAGGAGAATGACTGTGAGTTCAAGACACCCTGAGGCTACATAGTGAATTCCTGGTTATCCGGGACTACTGCAGGATCCTACTTTGGAAAACAAAAACAAGAACAAAAGAATTGAGGTAAGGTAACATGGTTAAGAGTAGCAGCACTAGGCAAATGGCTGACTCTTTTCTTACTGAATACCGGCAGTGTCCTTGCCAGAGTATTTCTCCCAGGCCTACTGTTCCCTGCCAACCAAAATGCATATTGCATTCTATGATGGCAAGACAGAATGACTAGCTGCTTAGAGTCTATCTTGCTTTCCCAGGTCTGCCCTCTCATCCTATGTCATCCCTTTCAGAGCTTTGATTTCTACTTGGGAAATTACAATGTACTGATCACAGACAGACTCTACATCATGGTCTGTATTCTCTATCAACATGCCTGCATCACTTCTGTATTTGTTGAACATGTGTGCGTGTCCTTTTGTGCACGTGCTCACATGCATGGTGTGTGCACACGTATGTGCCCTCGCAGCATGCCATGCACTTGCCAGAGGCAGGATGTTCTCTTCTGCCATTGTTTTTGTTTTATTTTATTTTAATTTTTTTTATTTAAGAGAATGTGTCTGAGAGGGAAAGAGGCAAATAGAATGAGAGAAGGAAGGGGCATGCCAGGCCTCTTGCCACTGCAAATGAACTGCAGACACATACGCCACCTTGTGTATCTGGCTTTACGTGGGTACTGGGGAATGAAACCTGGGTCCTTTGGCTTTGCTGGGAAGTGCCTTAACTGCTAAACCACCTCTCCAGCCCTCTTCTGCCATTCTTATTTGAGAGGGTTTCTCTTTCTGATCCTGGAACTTGTCTCCCCCTTCCCCCCAGCAAGCTCCAGTGATTCTCAGGGTCTCTACTCCCCTACAAACTGGAGTTACAGATGCATGGCTACACCCAGCTATTGATACAGGTTCTCGGAATTGAATTTAAGCAGTCTCACAGGTCTCCTCAGGCCCTTGTGCTTGCACAGGAGGTGGTTTTTTAATATTTTATTTTTTAAAAAATATTTATTTATTTATTAGAGACAGAGAGAGGGAGAGAGAGTCAGTGAGAATGGGCATGCCAGGGCCTCCAGCCACTGCAAACAAACTCCAGACGCATGCACCACCGTGTGCATCTGGCTTACTTGGGTACTGGGGAATCAAACCTGGGTCCTTAGGCTTTCTAGGCATGTGCCTTAACTGCTAAACCATCTCTCCAGCCCACACTTACTTGTTGCCTATGCCTTCTGGATCTAGACCCTGACTCCAGAAAGCGAGTGTGGGAATTTTGGAGCATATGGCAAGTTGCAGAGGATTTGTGACCCTAAGATCATATTCTCTTAGGAAGTTACCAAATCCTTCCTCCCACGAGCATGAAGTCAGATCAAAGCATAAATTGACAGGAAGAGTTGGAAGTCTAAAGTTGAAAACCTTATGGTGTTTAGTCCCACCCAATGTGTGTTTAATGTCTTTAAATGTTGTGATGGCAATGGCCATTCTTCATCGTCAGTTTGAATAGATTTGTAATCATCTTCAAGGTACATCTGTACTTGTGCTTGTGACAGGGTTTCCAGAGAGGCTTAACTGAGGAGGGAAGATCTAACCTGAATGTAGACGACCTCACCCCTGGACAAGGGCCCCGGGCTAAAAAATATGGAAAGGAGGAAGCCAGCCCGAGCCCTGGCATTCATCACTCTCTCTCTGCTTCCTGACTCTGGACACAATGTGACCAGCCGTATCACGTTCCTGCCACCGTAGCTACAGCCACGCTTGCCACCATGACTTTCCTGACACGAGGGAATGCCCCTTCCCACTGTGAGCCAGAGCAAAACCCTTCCCTCCTCAAGCTGCCTTTGTCAGATATTTAATCACAGCACTGAGAACAGTAACCAATATAACTATCTTCTCAATAATTATAAAAAAAAAGCACAAAGGAAATGAGCAGGAAGGAATGAGAAGAACCTACTCAGCCTATAACTGAGTTCCATGAGATTACAGACTAACCCTGCTGAAGATTCCAGGGCTCTCTGCAGAACTCACGTGAGAAGTTTGAGGAAATGAAGATTTAAGCTTGCTGACATGATGGTATTTCTTCAGGGAAAAAAAATGCATCATAACAACTTCAATGGCAATAACTGATTTCTCTTTCATTTTTTGGGGTTTGTTAATGCAGATCTGATTGCAACGATGTACATTGTCCAAGTTTCTAAAATCGGTCAGCCCAACAAGCCAGAGTAATTGCAATCAGATATAGTATAGGATAAGGTCAGCAAGTTATCTGATGGGAAAGAAAATCTGTGTGGGATTTTAAAAGGCAATCCCAATATGTTGAAGTGTATCCCTTCTTTCTCCACCACCTTCTCTCCCCCCTTCCTTTCTGCCTCTCTGCCTTTCCCCAGAAAAGCCCTATTATTTGTGTTCCAGACATAAAAACAGTTCATTAAGTTGATGAACATTAAATGAACAATGAGAATCTGCCTCTCTGGGGAACAGAGACACAGCAGGAAGCATATAACCTGATCTAGGAGCAGGAAGTGAAAGAGACAATGGGAAGATTGTAAAGCGGTCTTTGAAGCTCTAGACAAAAAGCTACACAGACCCTTTGTCGTGGTTCTCAACAAAAATGAAACTCCCATGGAACAAATCTAGAGGCCCGCTTTACAAGCATGCTGAGCTACCGTCCCCGTGACATTTTTCCTTGGGTCTTTTCATTTACAAGATAGCTCACATCAAATTGATCAGACAGAATGAGAGGAGTGTTGAATGGCCCCTTAACAAGGCGACAAGAATAACCGTTAATAGAATTGAAAGCGAGCGGGACTCCCCTTTGCGTTTGGAGGAGTGATTCTTGAGAGTGAATTCTGGGCCAGAGAAATGGCTGTCAGTTGGTAAAGCATGATTGCTAAACAAGGATGAGAATCTGGGTTCAAATTCCAACATGCACTTAAATGGACATTTATCGCAGCCATGAATGCCAGTAACCCAAGGGACCTGGGCAGGGGTGGAGGGTGGAGATAGGAGGAGGATAGTTGGTGCTTTCTGGTCAACCAAAAATGGCAACTCCGGGTTCAGCAGAGATTTTGTCTCAAAGAAATAAGATGGAAGAACAGTAAGGACGACACATTGCAGCTGCCTCTGGTCTCTCCATATGTATTCGGGGCGCCTGCACACACATGTGCATATACTACATTCATGCACGTGTGAATGTGCCACAAACACACATGTGCATAGACTATGTGTACCCAAACATGAATTTGACACAACAACAAAAAGGCAGTGAAAGCTTTGACAGTGTACGAAAACATGATGAGTATTTCAAGGAACTGTCAGAGAACCTGCAGAAGTGGCCTGATCACCATTTTGGCCCTGACGTCTGTGAACTTTAAGAAGAGCATACATTGGTTATGTAAACTTTTAAGTTATTTTTAGCTATCATTATTTTGTTATCACTCAAATAATAAGGTTGGGCTGGATAAGTGTTAAACACACACCAAAGAGCCCTGGGGATCCTGTGGGGATGTGTAAGGAAATGAAAAGACTACATAAGACTCAGCGAGCAGACATTCCTCCTGTCCAATGAAGGACCCAATCTGAACATCTGTGTAAATTTGTCTTACTTCTGCAAGCTTCCTGTGAACAATGCTTCTGAGCAAATAATTCTTTGACAAAACTAAAGATGAAATACAATTAGAAATATTTGGTAACTTCTTCAACTCTCTTCCTACCCAGGATATTTTTTAAGTCCTTGGTAAACTTTATAAAGATCCTTTTGGGGGATACAATTTATGAAATTATAGATCAGTAATTTAAAAAAATTTTATTTTTATTTATTTATTTCAGAGAGAAAGAAGGAGAAAGAGAGAGAGGACCAGGGCTTTCAGCCACTGCAAACAAACTCCAGATACATGCACCACCTTGTGCATCTGGCTTATGTGGGTCCTGGGGAATCAAACCCAGGTCCTTTAGCTTTGCAGACAAGTGCCTTAACCCCTAAGCCATCTCTCCAGCCCGAGATCATTATTTTTTTAACAACTTAAATAAATATGATGCAGATAATTTATCCCAAGACTGAGGAGTTAATTTAAAAAAATATTTTATTTATTTATTTGAGAAAAGGGAGAGAAAGAGAGAGAGAAAAGAGGCAGATAGAGAGAATGCGTGTGCCAGAGCCTCCATCTGCTGCTGCAAATGAACTCCAGACACATGCACCCTTGTGTATCTGGCTTACGTGGCTCCTGGGGAATGGAACCAGGGTCCTTTGACTCCGTCAGCAAGGGCCTTAACCACTAAGCAATCTCTTCAATCCCTGAGGGGGTTTTAAAAATGTTATTAAGGGCTGGAGAGATGGCTTAGCGGTTAAGCGCTTGCCTGTAAAGCCTAAGGACCCACGTTCGATTCTCCAGGTCCCACCTTAGCCAGCTGCACAAGAGGGCGCACACGTCTGGAGTTCGCTTGCAGTGGCTGGAAGCCCTGGCGCACCCATTCTCTCTCTCTCTCTCTCTCCCTCTTTCTTTCTGTCATTTTCAAATAAATAAATAAAAATAAACCAAAAATAATTTTAAAAAATGTTATTAAGATATCAACTTCGCCGACCCTCTGCTGTAGACAGATCGCTGTTGCAGATCGCCTGTGATAGGGCAGTGGGTTCTTTCTGTGCTTATGTCTACCTGAACTTGAGGTATGCTTTTCGTCCGCACCCTCCAGCTCTATTACAATTCATAATGCAGCCATTGGAGGGAGGAGGAGTTCTACTCCGGCGGGAAGAATCACCTCAGGGTGTGGCCTAGGCTACAAACAAATACGTGTCTTGGAGCTGTTATGAAAAAAAAATATTTAAAATATGAAAATCAGTGGAAAAGAAAGCTGGTCCTTCTGAGATTTCTATACTTCTCTTATCCAATAATTACTTAGATCTCTAGGGGAATGTATCTTAGTTTAAGGTTTGCTTTCTCGGGGGGGGGGGGGTCTTTATTGAGTAACTATAATTTTTTGTTGTGGAGAAGAAATTTAAAGGAACAGAGTCTAATGGCTACAATTTGATGGACTAGAGAATACTATCAATTTTAAATTTTCTTCAGACTTATCATCTTCTTTTGTTACACTGTTTCTGAAGCAAATTCCCTGAAATGTTTTCAGATCCTGTTTCAACATCTGTTTCATAGTCTTTCTTTAATAAATTAAACTTCTATTTGACGAGTGCCTAATTGATATTTATATGACTCATGGGTAGAGTCTAAAAATCATCATGCACCCCATCCAACTTATATGCAGAAGTCCTAACTCTAAATTAGATGGCATTAGGAGGTAGGACCTTTACAAAGTGACCAGTTCATAAGTGAAAGAGATCAGCGGCCCAGTGCCTTTATAACAGGGCCTTGTAATGAGTAGACGCCTCTACAAGCACATGAACCCTCACGAGACACTGAGTGTGCTGGCACCTTAATCTTGGATTCCCCAGCTGCCAGAAGTGTAGAAACACATATTGGTTGCTTAAAGTCATCCACTTCATGGTACTTTTGTTATAGTGGCTCAATCATGCTTTTAACATTTCAGCATTATACAATGATTGTACAGCAGTCTTTGAGGTTGTTCTATCAATATGTCCCAGTGGAATCCCACCATTTTGAGATGATTAAACTCTCGTGGGTCATCAGAGATGCACCAGTCCTGAGCTTTTAAATACTAGGCCTATCTTTTCTGATTCCCCAGAGTGAATTCAAA
Source organism: Dipus sagitta (assembly GCA_036346955.1). Lineage (NCBI taxonomy): Eukaryota > Metazoa > Chordata > Mammalia > Rodentia > Dipodidae > Dipus > Dipus sagitta. The sequence goes on along the minus strand of CM070778.1, from coordinate 117,629,181 downwards.
GAGCCATTAGAACAGTTATTTGCACTGTTTTATCTAATTTTATTAATTTTCATTTTTGTTTTCTTTTTCCTGGTTCCTAGATTCATCTGTTGGTCTATCAATGTCTATCTGTATTAGTAGGAGGGTTTCACTCCTTTGTAAAACTGAGTAAAAGAATTAATAAGTATAAGGGCACCCTATTGGTTGTTGTCTTTGCCACGTAGGTTTTCTTTATTTCTATTGAGAAGAACATGTTCTTATTTTCTATTTTAGTTTATTAATATGATGAAATGGATTGACTTGTTTTTGCTAATGCTAAACTTGCATCATTGAGATAAACACCATCTGATCGTGATATGATCTATACATGACTTAATTTAACTTGCTAAAAATTTGTTAATGATGCTTGCCTCCATGTTCACGAAGGATATTGACTTGTAATTTTCCCTGGGTTTCTGCTTAGGTTGGTATTAGCTTCCTAATGTGCATTGGGAAGTGTGTTTCCTTCTGTTGCTGGCATCATGTATGTAGAGTTGATGTTTTTCCTTCTGTAAACACTGAAAAGAAATTAATCAATGAAAGTGTATTGGCCTGAAATTGCTTTGCTGGGAAGTTTTTGTTTGTTTGTTTGTTTGCTACAAATCCAACCATCTCCACGCAATAATCTGGGGTAAACATGGATGTCATCTCCCCGCCCCCTTCTCTCAGAAACCATTTATTGTATTGCTTTTGTCCTAGGCCTGAAAAAATCATGGCCACATAGTTTTCTTCCAGGGTTCAATTATTAAAGAAGAGAGGGAAATCCTCTTTCTGTTATTTCATTGTGGTCAGAAAGGAAAGGTTTGTTTGACTGTCAAAGGTTTGGTTTTAGCTGGGCGTGGTGGCACACACCTTTAATCTCAGCACTCAGGAGGCAGAGGTAGGAGGATCGCCATGAGTTAGAGGCCACCCTGAGAATACAGAGTGAATTTCAGGTCAGCCTGGGCTAGAAGGAGACCCTACCCAGAAAAAAAAAAAAAGTTTGGTCTTGATGTATTCATTTATAAAAATGTTTTGTAAAATGAGTAGTGTTTCACTAGTTTTACTTTTCTAATAACAGATTAGTTTTGGAATACCTAATCTACTCGTTCTAAGAACCAAAAAGTATATTCTCTACAAGCCAAGTACTCATGCCAGAAAACAGGATTTTAATGTCAGCAAAATTACTTTGGTTCTTAATGATTTTAATGGCCTTGGTTCTTTTAAATAAGTAAAAAAAAAAAAAAAAAAAAAAAAAAAAAGTGTCTCAGATCTGAACTCTTGTGGTTTTTTTTTCTAATTTCATTTCTTCATGTTTATTTAAAAACATTTTAGTTATTGCTGTTTTAATTAACATCTAAACTAAATGAATATTAGCCAAAGAATTCATTATTCTCATGCACTAATATTCCAATCCTAATCAAATAACTTTCTTCCTTAATATCACATTAAATTTTCTCTTCATAAGATTGCCTTAAAAATTTCAACATGTTTTTATTTATAAAATCATCCTTTAGATTTTTCCAAATGGAAATTATGAAAGACTTTTGTCTTTCACTTTATGGAAAGACGATATCAATCAGGCCTTTTCATATGTCTGTTATTCTTAATTAGCTCAACATTGTATAAGCTTCATGGGAAAAGTTATTAAAATAATGTGGTTAAGCATCCTTTGGGCTAATTTTGTACAGAGAAACAATTATTAATAATGCAAATGTTTTGCGCATTTTAAATATTTATAAGATGCATCAAAATGTCTTAGAAATTTTTCAGTACAAAATATTGTTCTACCTTGCAGAGAAACAACAATCTTATCCATTTAAAAGATTTCCATTTTATTCACTTCCATAAAAAATTTCACTCTTAGGGCTGGAGAGATGACTCAGCAATTAAGGATCTTGCTTGTAATGCCTAACAACCCTGGTTCGATTCCCCAGTACAAATATAAAGCCAGAGGCACAAAGTGGTGCATGCATCTGGAGTTTGTTTGTAGTGGCTAGAAGCCCTGGCAAACAAATTCTCATTATCTCTCTCTCCTTGAAAATAAATTTAAAAAATATTTTTCGTTTATTTTTATTTATTTGAGAGTGACAGACAGAGAGAGGAAGAGGCAGAGAGAGAGAGAGAGAGAGAGATAGAATGGGCGCACCAGGGCCTCCAGCCACTGCAAATGAACTCCAGATGTGTGCACCCCTTTGTGCATCTGGCTAATGTGGGTCCTGGGGAATGGAGCCTCGAACCGGGGTCCTTAGGTTTCACAGGCAAGTGCTTAACCACTAAGCAATCTCTCCAGCTCTTCAAAAATAATTTTTTTTTTAAAAAAGAAAAGACAAGGGCTGGGCATGGTGGCACACTCCTTTAATCCCAGCACTAGGGAGGCAGAGGTAGGAGGATTTCTGTGAGTTCGAGGCCACCCTGAGACTACTTAATGCACTCCAGGTCAGCTTGAGCTAGAGTGAGACCCTACCTCGAAAAACAAAACAAAACAAATTAAAAAAAAGACAAGTTCATTTTTCTTCATTATGATATTATTGATTACTCTGGTGAATAAACAATCGTCCAGCCTTAATTAACAACAGCAGTTGGTTTGACTTTCCTCTTATACTTGCCTGAAATCCTAAATTTAGTTGTCAACAAGCAGCTGCTTGAGAAGGTCTTGTTTTTTTCTTGATAGTTTTTATACATGAACTTACTGTAACTTGATCATATTCATTCCCCTATTACTTTTTTGACCCCTCCCCACATCTATTCCACTGAACCCCTTCTTTCCAAGTAGTCTGTCTTCTATTTTTAAAATATTTAATTAATTTATTTATTTGAGAGAGAGATAAAGAGAGAAAGGAAGATCAAGAAAAGAGAGGAGAGAGAGAGAGAGAGAGAGAATGGGCATGCCAGGGCCTTTAGCCACTACAAATGAACTCTGGATGCATGTGCCACCTTGTGCATCTGGCTTAAATGGGTACTGAGGAATTGAACCTGGGTCCTTAGGCTTCGCAGGCAAGTCCCTTAATCTCTAAGCCATTTCTCCAGCTCCCTCTTCTATTCTAATGCCTTTATTTGCCCTCCTCCCAGGTCCATTTTGAAATGTTGATGGTCATAGCACTGTATAGGTCCTGTGGAGGCAAAGACCGTCCATGGTTAATGGGCTCCATATCTAGAGTATAGTGTCCCAAAGAAATCCTCCCCACCTTCTGATTCTTACATTCTTTTCGTTGTTGACAATATACTCTGAGCCTTGGAGGGCATGATAGAGACATCTCATTTGGTGCTGAGTATTCAACAGTCACTTATTCTTAGCCCTTTAGTGAGTTTTGTGTCTCCCCAGTACCCATCACCTCTTTCCAAAGAGAAGGTTCCCTGTGGTTACTGGAAACAATGCTCAGTGGTCAAAGGCACTTGATCTCAAAGCCTTCCAGGCAGTCCAGGCTCAATTTCCAAGCTACCCATGTAAGCAGGACATAAAAAGTGGCACAAGTGTATAAAGTAGTGCAAGTTTCTGGTGTTTAATTGCATTAGCAAGGGTCCCTGACAGGCTCCCCACCCACATACAAATAAATTAAATTTAAAAAAATTAAAAATAAACTTCCTGAGAAGAGAGCAGCATTCATTTATGGGAATAAAAATAATATAAACTATTAAGTGGGCTGGAGAGATGGTGTAGCAGCTAAGACACTTGCCTGTAAAGCCTAAGGACCCAGGTTTGACTCCCCAGAACCCATATAAGCCATACCCACAAGGTGACACATGTGCACAAAGTCACACATGTGCACAAGGGGGTGCATGCATCTGGAGTTTGAGTGCAGTGGTTGGAGGCCCTGGTGTACCAATTCGCTCTCTCTCTCCCTCTCATAAAAAAAAAAAAAAAAACACTTTTGGGCCGGGCGTGGTGGTGCACACCTTTAATCCCAGCACTTGGGCAGCAGAGGTAGGAGGATCGCCATGAGTTCGAGGCCACCCTGAGACTCCATAGTGAATTTTAGGTCAGCTAGAGTAAGACTCTGCCTCAAAAAATCCACAAAAAGCACACAAAAAACACTTTTAGGGGACAGTTTGATGAGCATATCCTATTTATTTAAACAACAATACTAGCTTTATCACCCCAACCACCTAGGACTCCCCCACGTTGAGGACATTCTCAGCCATAGGCTTTTGACTTATGGTTTAAGTACTAGGTATGGATTCCCTCCTTTGGAGTGGGCCTCAAATTCAATCAAAAGAACATTTTTTTATTCCCATAAGTCATGTAACTGTTGCACCAGTACATGCATCTTGCCTGGCTGGGCACTTGTGTAGCAAATCAGGAGGATCCACCATTAGGTATGAAAAAATACGTAGTACTTTCCCAGAGCATGACAGGTAGCCAGAGAGAGGGGGCTTCCCATTCATTTCCAGTGTGATCACTCGGTGTTCTGCAATTCATACAGGGGGTGTCTTCAACAATAGGGTCTTTCCATGTAGTTCAGGTAGACAACCAAGAGCCTTGGCAATGTCTGTATTATTTGGGGGATCTTAATGGCTTTCCTACACCACAACTCACTGGGTGGTATCCTACCTTTGGTACTGAGGTTTTCTTGCAACAACCTATGACTTCAGAGAGCAGAACTGCCCACCCCACTTAATTTTATTTTTAAATTATGTATCAAAACAGCATGTTAACCTGTGGCCTTTTTCCCCATAATGTCTCCCCTCCCTCTGTGACTTCTCTGTTCTCTTCCCCTGTACCCCTTTAGTTTTTCTACCCCCATTATTCTACCCCTTGACTTACATGTCTACTATCCCCCCTTTTGCCTCCCCCTCACTCCCCTGGGTCTACTTTGTAGCTTCCTGACCTATACTGTTTTTTATTTTTATTTCAACTCACATACAAATCTAAAATTTTAAGTTAGGATCCACATATGAGAGAGAATTTGCAGTGTCTGTCTTTTGCAGGCTCACATAGTATAATATTTTCCAGATCCAGGTATTTTTTTTTCCTGTGAATTTCAATTTTCTTTATAGCTGAATAAGACTCCATTGTGTATAGGCACCACATCTTCATTGTCCATCCATCAGTTGACTGGCCTCTGGGCTGGTTCCATTTCCTAGCTATTGTGTATAGAGCTGCAATAAGCATGGATGAGCAAGTATGTCTGTATTCAAGTGTAGAGTCCTCAAGGTATATGTCCAGAAGTTGTATAGCTGAGTTATACAACCCCATACCGATTTCAATAATGTTTTCCTAGTTTTTTTTTTTTTTCAAAATGTGGGTCCTGGGGATTGAACTCAGGGAGCCTCAGACCTTCTCAGACCCTCATACTTGTATGGAAGCATTCTTACCTACAGTGACATTTCCTCAGTCCCTTTTAATCTTTTTTGGGGTCTATCTCTATCCCTTCATTTAGTAGAAAATACTATTGTAGCATGACATGAAATGCTCTTTAAATGTTATTGTTTTTCATAATATCTACAAATACAGAAATATTTTTATTAACTTTCTCTAGTTTTCATGACAATATTGTTATTTGCATAAGTTCAATAACAGTCTGACCTCCATTTTTTCTTTGATGTGCAAGACATACTTTATTCTTTTATGTGGTATATTAATGAGTATACCAGACCACCTTTTCTCAATTACCAAAAGAGACACAAGGAAAACAGTGCCTTGACTCTCTTGAGAACCTCAATATCCATCGTCTGTCTTTTGGAGGATTTGGTTTCTTACAACGTCTGTGATTCTGTCCATGAGGACACCAGCGATGCTTAGTAGGGAAGAGCACTTTGCTAAGTTGCCCTATCATGGGTCCTTGCTCAAGGGGTTCACTTTTGACTTCCAATTTGGTTTCCAGCACTTGATCATGTGTTTCTTGATGATTATGCACAGGATCTGGCTGAGGGATAGGTTTTTTATGTTCTTGTGGAATGTTCACAGAAGGGTGGTAGCACACTATGGTTCTGCCATCAGAGGTCAAGGCGAGCTCTACTTCTCAGTTATAGTCATCTGGAAGTGAAGAATATGTCGATTTATGACAAATGTAAGTTCCATTTTTACTTTGAATTGGAAATAAGTGCTTCAATATAGTCTGTTTGATATCACTCATTTTACTCTTTCAGCTGCCATGGTGTATTGAAATACTATCAAGTGAAATGGGAAAGGATGTTTTGAAGAGAAACTGCCTTTAAGATCTGCTTCTAGGCACACCAATTTTCATTCCTTGACAGCTACTCAGAGAAGGACCTCCATCTTGCCTCCTGACCTCCATTTTTGTCAGAATACATTTAGACAAATTTATTGCGGAGCCAAAGACTTACTTAAAGTGTCATGTTTGAGAATATACCTTAATGCCCTTGTAGTAGGGCCATAGTTAGTGATCATGTTATAATTTCCATGTAAACTTTATTCCCGTAGAGTCCATCCAAGAGACTGGCATGGACCTTCCTATGCTGGCTGAACCCTGGCATTACAGGAAGTAAGGAAAAATCCTTGCAGGTACACTGGTAGATGTTCATGATCTCCAGGAAATAAAAAATCCACTCATATTGATATTTACTGCAAGTAAAATATGATAGAGCTAATTCCTTGGCCTGATTTCCTAGCTTCCAGATAGAAGTTTAAATAATGTAGATTTTCCAAAGTCCATTTGGAAGCCAGAGTTCCTATGGTATTTCCTGATGAAAATTATTTCTATGACTTTAGTAACCAGCTCTAAAATGGAGAGTCATCAAGTAAATTACACAAAAGCCTAACATGGAATAAGAGCTTAGTGGTAGCACATTTGCCTACCACGTGTTAAGTCTCTGGGTTGGATCTGCAGCATCTAAAAAGAAAAGTTTATATAGTTACATATAACCCCTAGCTTCACCTGTATAAATGAATGCAGGTTAAAGCATGATGAAATAAGTTTTATGATTGGAAATCATCTTTAGAAATGCCAAGAGCACAAGAGCTACTAAGTAAACATACACAATACAGAAATGATGAAAAAGTATGGCTTCCTTCATTTCAATATTAGACTGAGTTACACAAGAGCTATTGAATTATGTATGTGCATGTGTCTTTGTTTGACTTGCTTCATACTTCTGGTTAGATCTCAAATAGTCGGGGATATTACATGTTAATGTACTCATTTTTTTTTTCCAGTAGAGACCTAAATAATTTATCTGTGGTAGAAAATGAGACTTCAAAATTGTGGGTTTACTACCTATAGGCCATTTATCATTTTAGTGATTAGCTTAGCAAACATTTCAGTGTATCTTTCCCGAAGGAACTCTGCTCCTCACATACTCTTCAAGACTTTTTTATTTAAATCTAGTCTGCTAGTTCTCTGATAAGTTAAATAAATCTATCTTTGGATATATATTCACTGTGTGTCAGTGTCAAGTTCTTAGGATTTTGAAAATCATACTTTTACAAGGCAGAAACTCTGATATCATATTATCTATAAAATATTTATAATTATTTACCTCAACTTATTGACTCATGTTTTACAGGTAGACTTTCAGCCTCCCAAAAAATTTGTGAAGTTTGGTATTCCAATACCCAGAGCAGTGATTGTTTGGAGATAGCGTCTCTGAAGATGCTTTGGTTAAGATGAAGATGCTGTCTTTGTAAGAGGAGAGATTTGGTGCATAGATACAACACACAAGGAGAATGTGACATGAAAATGAAAGCAGATGCTAGAGTCATGATTTTTATGAGCAAAGGCACTCTGGACATTGCCGGAAAGTTACCTGAATTTGGGAGAGAGGCATAAAGTATACTCACCCACAGCTCTCTGAAGGAACTCATTCTGATGACACTCCTTTTTGGAGATAAGATCTCATGTCACTTAGGCAGGCCTCAAACTTTCTATGTAGTTGAAGATGACCTTGAACTCTTGATACTCTTGTCCATACTTCCCAAGTGCTGCGATTACAGGTGTGCATCAACATTTCTGGCTGGACACTGTGATCTCAGAATTTTAGCTTCCATGTGGCTAACATTTTAGTCACTTACAACACCCAATTAGTCTCATGATTTTTATGGCAACCATAGAAAGTCGATTCACCCAATGAAGTACTATGCACTTAATACTGTAACAGAAAACCCGCTGCTTGACTGTGAGTAATTTATGTGTTTGCAAAGGTGTGGTTATCCCTGAAAGGCTTATGATTTACATAATGAGACACAATATATTATTTAAAAATTAGCATAATTACACCGAGGTTGAGGTAAACAGTGATTCAAAATTCTTTAAGGAGATTGATCTATCAATTGGATCAGGTAAAAAGTTCCCTAACAGTACAACCTTGAGGATCATAAATGTGGTATAAATAATGATGAATTCATAGTGCTTTGTAGCACTAAAGTGAATATAGTTATATATTGTTAAGAAAAATGTGGTGAACTCTTCAAAGGCCAAGGTAAAAAAAATACAAAATCACAAGGCAATAAAGAAGGACATAAGGAAGATGAACAATCTGTTTGAGGAAATAAAGAGAAAGAAAAAAGAAACTAGTACATACTGAGTATCTATCTTGATTGAAATTGTGGTGAATATATTTCACAATTTTTTTTTTCTGTAGCTCAATGAGGATGGGTTTGCACAGTGGGCTCTTGTGTGGCAAGAGACAGAGGCAGAAGATCTTAAAGGGAAGGAAGTGCATGGAAAGTTCCATAGAAGCACAGGGTGCCACAGCTAATGGATGTGTTAGTTTTGCACATCTAGTAGAGAGACCCAATGCTATTAATGTACAAAAGGGGAACACTATGGTCTGGTATAGGTGAAGGAATCTTACAGAAAGAGAACATTATGGGCTGGTATAGTTGAAGGAATCTTACAGAAAAAAGGGACACATTGGGCTGGTATAGTTGAAGGAATCTTACAGAAGAGGAACACTATGGGCTGGTGTAGCTGAAGGCATCTTTCAGAAGGGGACACTGCGTGCTAGTATGACTTATGATGTTTCATAGAAAAAGAACTTGATAAGTTAAACCTGTAAAAAGATAGACCAAGATGGTTTGTGAGAAGCACATGCATGTGTGGCTTGGTGGATTTGATGGTTTCAATAAGATGTTTCCTGTGTATTTTGAACACTTGGTCCCCAGATAATGCTAATTTGGGAAGGAGAGCCTTGCTAGAGGACATGTGTTGTTGGGGACAGGCTTTAGGGTATTATAGCCAGCCTCCCTTGGCCAAAGTTCAGTTCACTCTTCAGCTGTTGTTTTACGCTGATTTCCAGCTTGTGCTCATTCCATGCCTTCCCTTGTCATCATGAAGCTCTTCCTCAAGACTATGAGCCAAAACAAAAACATTCCTCCCACTGGCTGGTTTTGATTGGGTGATTTATCCCAGAAATGGATCGGTGACTGTGAATAGCTAAATACACACAGGTGGTAAAGCCATGGAGTTGTAAAGACACTGTGTAGGTGGGGAGGTCAAGGGAATCACATGGCTGCAGGTAAGGGTGAAGAATTTTATTTTATTTATTTATTTTCAAATAAGAATTCTTTAATTAATTAATTTATTTGAAAGAGACAAAGAGGCAGAGAGAGAGAGAGAGAGAGAGAGAGAGAGAGAGAGAGAGAGAGAGAGAGATAATGGGCACACCAGGGTCTCTAGCCACTGCAAATACACTTAGATTCATGCACCACCCTGTGCATCTGGCTTATGTGGGTTCTGGGGAATCAAATCTGGGTCCTTAGTCTTTGCAAGCAAGCACCTTAACTGCTAAGCCATCTCTCCAGCCTCACCCCCCCACTTTTGGGGCTTTTCAAGGTAGGGTTTCATTCTAGTCTAGGCTGACTTGGAATTCACTATGTCACTATGTAGTCTCAGGGTGGCCACAAATCAAACTCACAGTGATCCTTCTACCTCTGCCTACCAAGTTCTGGGATTAAAGGTGTGCACCACCACAACAGGCCAAGAATTTTATTTTGTTTTTAATAAAACCTAGTACTCTACATCTGTGTCATCTTCAGTATGTTTTCATTGAGACTAGCATGTAGCTGTGACCCAAACAGGTTGGAAGACTTGGGTGGAAGAGACATTCTGGGCTATGTGAATACTTGTATTCCAGATGGCAGGAGGATGTTGCCAAAGAGTAGAGAAGCCCGAGTCTGGAAGAAGCAGAGAGAAATGAAAAGCTCTCTGGGGCAGTCTCCCAAACACAGGGCACATGAGGCATCAGACAGTGAGCCTTCCAATGGGCAGGAGCTCTCTTGGGGAATGAATCCCAAGGAAGGGAAGTGTGCAATAAGGGTTAGGAGGTGAAGGGAATAATACAAGGATTAGGAACATTGGATAAGCATAGATATGAGGCTCCAGGGATGGATGAGGAAGCTAAGGTTAAGAAGAGAATTGTAGAGGGCTGGGGGAAGAGAGGGGATAGTCCCTCTCAGCTACATGAGAATAAAATATTCAATGAGGAAAGATGATTAGAACAAAAAGGGAAGGGAAGGGTAAAATGCTGTGGGTTTACTTGGTCACTTGGTACAAATCTCCCCAGTGAAGTTAGAGGGTGTGGCCCTATGGTCTATCCAGAGTCAGATGTTAGCACTGGGGTAAAAGCTGTCATTAAAGTGCTCGCCTTGCAAGCATGAGGACCTGAGTTCAATCCCCAGGACCTATGCAAAATGCTACATATGCTGGTGTACACTTATAACTCCAGCACTTGCAAGGCTCAAGTAGATCCCTGGGGCTTGTGGCCAGCCACTCTAGTGGATGTTATGCCTGAGGATAATGTCATAGAGGTTCTCTGGTTTCCAAAGACACATGCAAATATGTCTAAGGAGACATATATATGCAATACCACACACAAAACAGCAACCATGAAAATGAACCAGCTCTTCTTGGCTCACCTGTCTTCCCAGCAAAAGCACTGTTCTCATGGTACTGGGTGATCCTCTTCATAGAGATGTCACCTGAGGCTAGGAGATCTTCACAGGATCCTTAAGAGGGTTTAGCATCTCTCCACACTGAACATGGCATGTCACCATTGGCATTTCCAAGGTTAATACAGGAAGCAAGTGAGGAAGGGCAACCCTTCCAAGAAACTTCCAGATTGTTCTGTGAACCTGAAAGGCCTCATCCGCAAACACCAGCATCTGAAGAAACAACTGAATTTCACATCTGCAATAATGAAGTCCATCAGAAGGGATTCGGGATGGAGAACACTCTTTGTGACAATTTAAAGTCAGGTCCCCATTTCACTATTACAAGGAGTGGATGCCATTGCCAAATTATTAAATTTTACATAAAAGTCAAAAATCCCTCTTGAAGACATTTTCCATACTTTGTTATATATAGATCATTGCAGCAAACAAATCCCAGTGAGTACCTTGTTTCTATCTAGGTTCCAGGCTGAGCAGAACAGAGGCAGCCCCGCATAGGGCATGGTTACAGAGGACTTGTTTGTTCTCCACTACTATTAGGAAATCAGGACTTCAGGGGCATTCTGCTGGACATGGAACTCCAGGTCTCATCCTAGAGGACACGGTCCCTTAACTGGTCGTAGGGAGAGGCAAACAGAGGTCTGTGCTCCCCAGATAAGACACTGCCACAGATCAAAGCATGATTACACCAAAGGCTCACCTGGTGAATCAGAGAGCTTACTGTTGTTACTTATGGAGTAAAGGGTTACTTGCAGGATCACGAGTGACTCTAAGGCAGCTACAGTGCCAGAAAGCCCACCCAGGCATAGGTGAAGAGTCATAAAAGTTTTATTCCTGGAGCTCCTCTCTGGACTTTCGGGCAGCTCCCTCTGTCAGCTAATCTCTAGCCCCCGCAGTTGTTACTGCTTATATAACCTTGGAAGGGGCACTAGGAACCCTTTAAGTTCCAGTGGCTTCTTGAGACAAGCAGTTGCTTACTTCCTTGTGAGCCTCCCTCTAGGATAGAATGTTGTACTTCAGAGGACAGTACTATGTGACAACCATATTTCAAGAGGAGGGTTTCCTACAGCCTCTGAGAGGAGCTATGGTCACCCCAGTGCCCTGAGACACTTTCAGTCTCTTCTGATTCCAGAGAAGCAAGCGGGAGCCATCTGCTCCTTCCATGGACTTGCTTTGCATTCGCTTGTAAACTTATTAAAAATCGTTCTCCGCTCCCTTTCATATGGCCCATGATTAAATTATCCAAGTTAAGCAGCCAAAAGCAATCAAAAACGACGGGAATGAAGACAAGAAATGTTTTTATTTACAATGCAAATGATCTAGTTCACTCTCGAGAATGAGAAAACAAACCAAATTAGCTCCTGAAACCACGAGGAAGGCACTGTACTGAGCCGTGGGCAGCTCTTAAACCAGGGTTCTCCAGCGATCTTGGCTCTTGGGAGGGCTTCAGGCGCGTCTCTGTGTAGCAAGGGCGCTTCTATTCACTACATGTAATTGGAGTGATTAAAAAAAAAAAAAAAACGCCACCATTGAATGCAACAGAAATTGCTACCTTACAACATGACAAAACCCAAGTGCCAGGCCGTTGTCAGAACAAATGACAAATGCCCCTGGGAAATGAGTCAAGGTAGCAAACACTTCCCGTATCCATACGTCTACAACCTTAGGTGCTCAGTGACTGGCTGGTTTCCCTGATTCAGTGTTTCTTCCTCCAGTGGGAAGATGGACACAGAAGAAATTGCTCAGAGGACAAGGGTTGGGGGAGGGCCTAGGTGATGGGTAGAAATACTCTCTCCTGCTTCATCACCAGTTTTTTTTTTTTTCCTGCTTGGAATTGCACAGCAGTGATGACGCTCACTGAATGCTTCTTCTTGCTCATAATAAGCTCTCCCTGTGTGATTTTAAGTCTCCCATAGCTTAACCATTTGCCTTGATACTTAGATGTCTTGATGGAGAAATACACAGCGTGGTGATGACTAGAATGTTGACCCCAGGATGGGCGTCATACATTCACAGGAGAGTCACGGATAGAGAAAAGACAAAACAAACCCATCCCCCTAGTCAAACGGTTTCGAGCAACTTAGGGATGCTCTTCAGTTGACAGACATCTTCCAGCAAAGCAGCAGACCTTCCAGACAGAACAAGTTACTGAGGATTTCTATGTAGCAGCTTTCACCAAGAGAGCCACTTTCCGGAAGATGGTGAGTTCCCATACGCTGTGGCAACCGAACCCCCACAGCAGCCGTGCAGAATTGTGGCCATGCAGTGATAACTATCCGTGATATTTGGGCCTCATACTTCTGTGCCTGTCTAGTGCTGAGCCCAAGACCAAGGCCAGGACTCAAGATAGGGTCTTGAGTGAGGGAGGGAAAGATCACTAAGATCCTAAAGCCCCGAGTCTTCCACCATGTAGACCCCCCAGGGCATGAGGCAGATGGGACCCAGAGGGACATTTACACTGGCGGATTTTTGGGCCCTAAACTTTTCTGTAGCTCCCTAGGAGGAAACAAGTTGTCTTGTGTATTATATCAGATGACTGCTGTTGGGAGTGGGGATAATTGACATTGTCTGTACCCTAAGTCCTTCTTTACAACTTTTCTTTTTCTTTTTTTCCTTTTTCTTTTCCTTGTTCTTTTTCTCAGCAGTCGAGAGGATAACTTTTCCCTAGGGAGCTGACAGTGCTATCTTCCTAGTACAAGAAAAAGAGGCAATCCAGAGAATTCCCCAAGTGGGATTATTCCACACAGAAGAAAAGTAGTTTTAGTGATTTCTTTCTTCCTTTTCATGAATGCTCCAGTTTTTTAAAAAATTGACCTTTATCTGAATTTTTGTCCATGTGGAGTAAGCAGTTGGGTCAAAAGTTCTGGTCCCTTAAACTCCCTGTGGAGTCTGGAATATAGAGTCTTTGTGATTTGGTGAGAAAAAGAAGAAGGTTTGTCTCTCTTTGTCTCTTTCAGACCTTACTTCACACTGGGACAGATAAGCTGCTAGGCTATGGTCCCTGGGTTGCTGCCGGTGCAGTGTCTGAGGTATGAGTCACACTGATGCCAGTCTTCTAGTGGGTGTCCTTTCTGCTGGTCACTTCATGGTCAGCATCATTCTAATGGTGGTGGCTGAGTGATTTCTTTCATCTTCATTGATAAGAATTACTTTTGATAAACCCCCATTTGTTAAATGAATTAGATAGATATCTCTGACCCAGTGTAGCTGAGAAATGTTTGAATACTAAATGCAATGCCTAAGAAATCGATTTTTGTTTTTTCTAACCGGGGTCTCATGAAATCTGGGTAAGAAATTACAAAAAAAAAAAAAAAATTCACGTCACAGAAAGGAAACCTCAGTTTAATACCCTTACTTTAAAATAATTAACTAGATGTTGTTTTAGAACAGGAAAAAGTCTCTTAAAGATCATCAGAGCATGTCTTTTTAACTATTTCAGAAACGAGAAGAGAGCAGAGGAGGAAGCGCTGGAGGTGACACGGTTATGTGACTGTCCTGCAGGTATTTCAAAGCATTATCTCCTTGCTCTGGGAAGAGTCAGGTCTACTTAAGGGGCTAAAAGGCACACAGCTACAGTGTCCATTGGAACAAAAGAATAAGTCTTCCAGCAATACAGCTTTTCAATGTGACTTCAATATTTTTTTTATTAAATTTAAACACTTAAAGGCTAAGATTTGAAAATATGACTGAAATAGAAGGCCATTTTTATTTCAGTTCAATGAATAATGCAAAATGAAACTTGAACTTTTCTAATATTCATTCAACACACATTCAAGAAGTATTTCAGAGGAAAACCCCATTTGTTTTCTACTCTGCCAATGCTGCCATTCTAATTAGAATCTTCATATTTGGGCAAAATTAAAAGAAAAAAAACACTGCAGCATAATGTCACAAGTGACTAATGGTACACAGACATTTGAAGCTGTGTGGAACTAGAGATTTTGCTGGATAAGCTGAAGGCCTACAGACTGTGGAGAACTCACCTCTTACTAAGGTCCTCAGAGAAGGCACCTTGGAGCAAAAGGACACTACACTGTAGTTTTAGTGGATGAAGAACATATATGAAGAAGGAGTGAATTTCTTTCTTTTTTTGGCACAAGAAATTCAGGAATTAAGGAAAAGAGTAACAATGGTACCAAAAAACAAACTGTTGAACACCTACCATGTCACATGTATTAGTAAACGAACTCACCACAGTCTTATGAAGTACTTAGGGACCTTAATTAATAGATGTGGTGACCTGAAGCTCAGATACATAGTAAATTAGTTTGACCTCAGTTCTTTTTGATTCCAACACCTTGCCTATTGCCTCAAAAATTCATAACAAAATAGTGGGAACATAAAGAGTGTTCAAGAATCCTCAAGGAGGCTGAATAGCTCTAGTTTGGTGTTAACAGCTAGGGTGCCAAGGGGAATGCAGCCATCAACTTGATCCAGTTAATTCCCATGGCTAATAGTGAAAGAGCTCACTGTTGGACAAAGTTCCTTCCCATTAATTTTTTTTTCTGCTATGAAAATCCAAAAACTTTAGGAGAATGTGAAAGGTCAGTGCATAGAACATTTCCCTTAATAATCATGTATTTAGCATCCCTAAATTAAAAAAAGTATTTTGAATCATAGCATCATGAATTTTAAGTTAATGTGGATGTGTAGAACAGCTTAACATTATTTACATTAAAAAATTAAATAAGTGTGAAATCTGGCTTGGGCTTCTCAATGGCCTCCCACAGTATCCATCCAAAAAATTATTGGAAGAAAATCTATTTGCCTTATTCTTGTGTGACAGGATGTATTTGCCAGGTAAATGCCCAAGGAACCAGCTCAGTGTCCTTCAATAAATCTGCATTTGCTCTTCTGAGAAGATACCTGGGTGTTGCCCAGAGGGAATCCAGCCCTTGAGCCGAGCTGTTAGCATGCGCAGCCGAGTAGCCACGGGCAGAGCTTCCTCCAGCTCCCATCTTGAATTGTGTCTCCGCCATTTCCCTTCGGCTGAGACGAAAGGGCAGATTTTCATCTGGAATTTCTATGTTAAGGTTAATAATTATCATCCCTAATTTTTGTTGCTGATGCCATTGGCAAATGCTGCCCAAATGACCGGGAAGAATCTTCAAGGCGATCAGGGGCTTCCTTATCAGACTGTCCAGGAACAACGAGACAAGGATCTTTCCGCCTTTGTGAAAGAGCAGTATTTCCCAGAGGCCAGATGCTGCTTTGGTGCTATGGTCCAGTGACTTCTCTCGGGCCTGAGAGCACAGGAGGCAAGAGTTGTATCTGACTGTTCTCTGGGACAGACTGTCTTGCCCTGCCTTCCCACCAAGGAAGGGCAGCGTTAGCTAAGGGCAGGGAGCACAGGAAAAAATAAGCTCTCAGATGTGCCTGAATGGTAGAGACACCTACACAGAAACCTACTGAAGGTGGAATTAATCGTGTATGGACTGGTTCCCCTTCTAAGTGAGCTATCAACTATATTCCATGAGGGTGACCCTACCGTGACTGTGTGTGAGGGGGTGCACAGGGAAGTGAGGTTGGGTCTGACACACATGCCTGACTAAACTCCAGCATCCTTGGATGTCAGCATCAAGTGAGAAGTTGTCTTTAAATTTACAAAGTCCTAGAGAATTTGGTGGACATATGTTTGAGGAATATGGGGCACAAGGGTATTCACGGAAGCCTCCTTGCTTTGATTGTATGCTAATCTCCTGTGAGCCATTAACAGAGTGTTATGCATCATTTTCATTCATGCACAAGACCAAATATTTCACCTCAACACTCGCTTGATCTAGGGCCTGAATCCAAGTACATGTTCAGATTAAAGTTTTTCTTTCCTTGTACTTCTCTTCTGTCCGGGAGTCACTGTCATCACCTTCAACATCGTGGTCTTTAAGATGTTTGTCACAAAACTTGCAACAAGCACATCAGCACATTAGTATCATGCTAGTTACTCTTCTGGTTCTTGTGACAAAATGCCCAACAAAAAAGAAGTGAGGGAGGGTTTATTTATGTTTACCATTGGAAAGAATACAGTCCACATGGTGGTGAAGACGTGGCAGCAGGAGTCGGAGGCCAGCTGGGCACATTGCATTCAGTTAGGAAGCAGAGTGAGGACAGGAAGTGAGGCCGTGCTACAAAAGTTCACCCCTAAGGACCCACTTCCTCCAGCAAGTTTCCACATCCTAAAGGATCCCCAGTCTTCCCAAACAGCACAACCAGCTGAAGACTAAGGCTATGGGAGACATTTTACTTTCAAATCACAAGAAACCCTTAAATATTTATTTGAGGTCATTGTAAGGAAAGGACTTGGGATTTTAGAATATAGATATACAGAAGACAGTCTTTTCATTCAAAAGTCAAAGTGTAGTTATTCTTTTAGAATTCTGGAGACTGCCACTGAGGTTTGGCAGGGGCGGGGGAAATGTTTCTTTCAGTTAATATTGAGAAAGAAGTTTGACTGGGAGAAAAATATAAATAAAACAAAGCTTCTCTGAGAGAAGATGCTATCCCAATACAGTATGTATAAGCGTGTGCCTGTGTGAATGGACATGGACATAGGCACATGTGTGTATACGTCCATGTGTATGTGCATGCGTGTGTGTGTCTCAGCTACTGCTCCTTAGTTCCCATTTATCCCATCTTATTTCTGGTGTTCGACTTTTTCTCCTTCCCAAAATGGCTGGTCCATGTCTAGCTGCCATATTTCAGAAGTGTCCTTTACTTCAGTGGAAGGGACACTGAAAACACATTGCATTTCCCTTTGCCTGAGGGAAAAACAAAAACAAAAACAAAAACAGGATTAAAGCCTGGGCATAAATTCTGAGATAAAAATGACCCAGGATCATTAAGGAAAGTGAAAGAGCATCAAGTCTAGGGGAAATAATTGCTGGCTTGAGAGGTGCTTCAGTCAGTAAAGCATGGGCCACACAAGTGTGAGGAGCCAAGTTCTGACCCCTAACACCCATGTGGATGCTGGGCAGGGATGGTGGCCGACATATAACTCGATTGCTCAGGATGAAGGGACAGGGGATCCTCTGGGCAAGCTGGCTAGCTAGAATTGATGAGTTCTGGGTTCAAGTGAGAGGCCCCACCTCAGTAAACAAGCAGACAGTGATCAGTGAAGTCACTCAACATCAATCTCTGACCACCACATGCACACATGTTGCACATGCAATCACACACACACATGCCTGTACATGTGCATACACCACACATACACATAAACATGCAACTCAAAAAAATGTTACTGGGTTGAAGAGGTGCCTTAGTGCTTAATGCACTTGCCTGCAAAGCCAAAGGACCTAGGTATGATTTCCCAGGACCCACACAAGCCAGATACACAAGGTGGTGCATGCAACTGGAAGTGGCTGGAGGCCCTGGTGCGCCCATTCTCTATTTGTTGTTCTCTCTTTCAAATAAATAAATAAATACTTAAAAAAACTTGTTATTCCAGGCCCACAGATGCTGCCTTTGTAATATTGTGCAACAATTTCTTTTTTAAATTTTATTTATTTATTTATTTGACAGAGAAAGATGGAGAAGGAGAGAGAGAGAAAGACACAGAGAGAGAATGGGTGTGCCAGGGCCTCCAGCCACTACAAATGAACTCCAAACGCATGTGCCCCCTTGTGCTTCTGGCTAATGTAGGACCTAGGGAATCAAACCTGGGTCCTTTGGCTTTGCAGGCAAACACCTTAACAGGTAAGCCATCCCTCCAGCCCTTGCGCATTAATTTCCATCATAATTTTAGGTTTCAAGAAAAGCCAATGTAGCCCATACAATATTAGTTGTAAAGTGACTAAACATTCATGTTGCCATAACAAGCCTTAGTGTTTTGTTTTTTCCCCCCAAGATAAAGCACTGCATGTATCTTCCTAACCAGGGGATTATACAAATTCTCTCACTAAACAAGAAATCACACCGTTCCATTCAGTCATTCAGATGAATTCTGGTTCCCCGAGGAAACTATAGGCACAAGTAAGATCCAAGAAGAGCAGAGTAACAGCGTTTACTTAATTGCTTATCCACCTCTCTATACTAAACACCACTTCTTTAGAAAGCCTTGCTTGTTAAGCCTACCCTGGTGTATGTGGGTTTCTGAAAATAGTTTTGTTTTCAAACATATACTTATTTATTTGCTTTATTTGCAAGATGAGAGAGATAGAAGAGAGAGAGATTGGGTGTGCCAGGGCCTCCAGGTGCTGCAAACAGACTCCAGATGTATGTGCCACTCTATGCATCTGGCTTTATGTGGGTACTGGGAAATTGAACTCAGGTTGTGAGGCCTTATAGGCAAGTGCCTTAACCACTGAGCAATTTCTCCAGCCCTGTAAGTAGTTTTCATGGGGCCACTGATTAAAAAAAAAAAAGTGTTATATAAATGAAGCCCTGGCACTCCCATTCTCTCTCTCTCTCTCCTCCTCCTCTTTCTCTGTCAAATAATTAAATAAAAATAATATTTTATTTGTTTGCAAGGAGAAAGAGATAGAGAGAATGAGCACTTCAGGGTCTCTAGCCACTGTAAATGGGTTCTAGATGCATGTGCTACCATATGCATCTGACTTATGTGGTATTAGAGAATTGAACCTGGGTCCTTGTGCTTTGCAGGCAAATACCTGAACTACTAAGCCATCTCTCCAATCCTCCTGCATCTTCTTTTTTATATTTTATTTATTTATTTGGGAGTGAGAAAGACAGTAAGGGAGGGAGGGAGAGAGAGAGAGAGAGAGAGAGCGAGCGAGCGTGTCAGGGTCTCCAGCCATTGCAAACGAACTCCAGATGTGTGAGCCTCCTTGTGCATTTGGCTTACATGGGGCCTGGAGAATCGAACCAGGTTCCTTTGGCTTTGCAGGCAAATGCCTTAACCACTAAGCCACCTCTCCAGCCCCCTATATTTTCTATATGTATAGTATATCACTAGAAGGACTGCCTCCTCTGGGGGAAGGTCTTCCTCCCTCAGCTAATCCTTCCTGTAAAGCCCTCACAGACCTGACCGAGACTCAGGTCTCTTTCTTGATTCCTGATTTGCTCCAGTTGACAATAGCAATTAATATCACTGTGGGTCAAGTTATTGTTTCCCTTTCTCTATAAAGTTATTTTCCCTCACAGAGCTCTCTGATATGTCTTAGGTGACAAAGTACCTTTTTTTTTTTTTTTTTAATTCTCCACAGGTAATGTTTTCATAAGTGTTCAATTACTTGTTACAGAGTCTGCTGAGGTCAAAATTTGCTTAGTATTTGAATGGTAGTATGGGTGACAAAACATACCAAATGCCAAAATTAAGAAAGTAATATAGGGGCTGGGAGATGGCTTAGTGGTTAAGTGCTTGCCTGTGAAGCCTAAGGACTCCGGTTCGAGGACTGATTCCCCAGGACCCATGTTAGCCAGATGCACAAGTTTGTTTGCAGTGGCTGGAGGCCCTGGCGCCCCCATTCCCTCTCTCTCTCTATCTGCCTCTTTCTCTGTGTCTGTCGCTCTCAAATAAATAAATAAAAAATGAAGAAAAAAGTTAAAAAAAAAAGAAAGTAATCTAGATGGAGTCACATTCCAGGCATTTTCCAGTGTACAGCCACAATGTTCTCTCAGTCATCAGATACCATAGATCTCAGCTGTGGCTCTCTTTTGTCCACATCTGAAAATTTATCAGGAAGTGACCTTGTAACCTGTACCACTGCCTGCCTTTATCTTTATTGAAGGAAGCTGCTATGGTCGCCATTTCCCTCTCTCTATTTTTGCATCACCCTAGCAGAGACCAGCAGAGGTCAAGAACTCTCATTATCCTGGTTTCCTTTGACTGCTGCTTGTATCAAACTCTCCTTTTCAGTGACACAGTGCTTCTGACCTCTAGGTCTCAAGACACCTCAGATTAGACAGCCGCTGGAAACCTGCCCTGCTCTGGACAGGGTCAGGGCTCCCCAGGACCCTCACGAAATTTGCTTTGACTGGTGTTTCCAGCTTTCACTTCTTTCCGACCAGCACATGTCTGTAGTTGCTGGTGATCAAATGCCTGTTGTTTTTATTTTTATTTTTAATTATGTCATAGGTTTTCAACATAGTCATCCTGATCTGGGGCACAAGAATGTCAACCTCATTATCTGTGAGGGAAGAGGTCAGTTCCCTGGAAACCTAGAACACTGGGAGACACTGCTGAGAACAGGTTGTCTGTAAACCAGTGCTGTTCCAAATCCTGTATTTTTCTTGAAAGAAAATGTCAGCTATTCTCCCCTCTGCTAAAGTGAAGAATGAAAAGATAATGGTGGCAAAGTCTCATGGGGGCAGTTGGCTGTGTTCTGGTCTCATTGATAGAATTTAGTTCTCTTCTGTTTTCTCTGCCATCTGGAAAATAAAGCAGATATTATCTAACCAAGAGTGAGAGCAGCTTGGGTTGAAGGGGGTGTGCAAAGATACTTGAGAGATTTTTCGTTTACAAGTCTCTTCTTCTCTAGAGAGCAGTGAGGGCATCAGTCTGAGTTTCCTGAAAATGGGATTCTTAGTTTTCAGTACCAGATATGAGTTCTCTCCCACTGAGCAGGCCTCATATCCAGCCAGAGAACAGCTGGTTACCTGCAGAAGTTGTTTATCACTATTGCACAAGTGTGTACTTCTTGCCCAGCTGGTTGATTTCATAGTCTGCAGATAACTGTTGTCTTCCAGCAGCTCCCATAGGGCTTTCCAGCACTATGAGGGTTAGCTCCCGGGGGGGGGGGGGGGGAGGGTGAAGCAAATTTCCACATCTGCCAGGGCCTATGAGAACTTGAAGAGGAAGCAGTGACATGACTACTTCTCTTACTGCTAGCCTGACAACCAGCTCCAGGGTGACAGACACAGTGACCAATCAAAACCCATCAAAGCAGAAATCCAGAGGCTACCAAGAGCTCAACACTAAATCAGACTGACAATAGGCCTGCCATAGGTCAGAGCATGAGCAGGCGTGGTGTATTCCTCCCTCTGTCCTACTCTGTTCTGTGGCAGGGTACAGAAAGAAGGCACCGTTCTCCCTCCAGGAAGAGGATACTCATTGAAGTCCCAGTGACTACACCTTGATCTTGGACTTCCCAGACTTTGTAACTGTGGGAAATCAACTTTTGTCATTTACATCTTGTCTGTGGTGTCTTATTGGAACATCCTAATCCAATAAAGACATTGAGCGTCTGAGTTCTAAATAGCCTAGAAGTAATAGGATGGCTAGCATATGATGACTGTTTTGTTTAGGGTCCCTATGAAGATTATTTGCTGTTCACCTTCATTAATGGTAGAAGTGGGCCTGTACACAGTACTGAAAGTGGAATGAAAGTCTGTGGCACAATTCTTGTTTTGGATTGGTTGGCACACAATGCTCCCAAAGGAAAGTAAAATGTTCTTTTGCTTTCTGTGCCTTAAAAGTTAATTTGCCTTTAGGGGCATTCACACTGAGTCCTGAGCCACAATCTTCTGAAAATCCTTCAGTTGCTAAGCTGTAGTGATGTCCTTGTTCCAGCTTCTATTCTTAGAGCCTAGAAAATTAAAAAAAAAAAAAAAAACTATCTGCCAAGATTTTAGGAGATGGAGGGAAAGAATGACCAATGGTCCAGAAAATGTAAGGCATGATGTAAAGAGCTAGAATCAATTAAAAAAAAAAGTTGTGTGGAAATAAAATGTCTTTGTTTATACAAAGGACTATTTTTAGCAAGGTGCTGGACAGTCTGTTCCTTACTGTCCCTGAATAAAGTGATAGTGTTAAATTGGGGGGGGGGGAATGTAAGTTAGTAAAATGAGGAAATTGTCTCACTAGATGTTACCATATCTACTTGCAAGATAGATGTGTGGTCACTTGAGTCTCCAAAAAGGGACTCATGCTCTGATTCCAGCACATCCAACCTGGCCTAGTAAAATGACCTTGACAAAATGTATAAATATCCCCTGTCAATACTAAGTACACAATGAAATCTACTTACCTTCCACAAATCCCAATTTTGTTTCAGTTTTCAAAATATAAAGTGGTTGGTAGAAGATATGTAGACCTGAACTTTCTACATGATTTCAGTTTTCCTATTAAACATATAGAGTCCAATCTATAGTAAGTAACTCAGAGCAGTAAATAGGTAAGTGAAGGCATTGTGCATGAGGAGGGAGATGACTAGAACTTGGTTTGAGCACAGGCAGGCAAAGCCTGCCCAGAAATGAATGACTGACGTCGATGTCTGTGATTTCAATCAGCTTCAGAACTCTATAGTTTGTGTGCTTATTTTCTGTATAAATCCAAGGATTCTGTAGAAAATAGCTTACAGGGATAGATTTATGAGTGTATGAATGTGTGTTTAGAAATGTATTCACTGAGTACAAAACTAATAAATAAAAATGTTTTCTTCCAGGTTGAAAATGTCGCTCAGTGACAGAGTACTTGCCTGGTATGCACAAGGTATCTAGATACCCCAGCTTTCAAAAAAACTAAAACCCGAAAGGAAACAATCAAAAGCCTATGGCAGGGGAGGGTATGAGCCTTAGGGGTATAAAGCCTGCTCTTGTCTGGATAAATGCATATATTATTCTCACCAAATTGCCCTGAAAGCACTACACTTAATATTCCTATTCATATATTAATGCTACTCTCACTTTTGGTTAGAGAAGCTTCTCTTTTCATATGGTGATGACCACTGGGATGACCCAAAAGGCAAAATAGTGCTGAGAAGTAAGAAGTGACAGAGGAGTGTCCAGCACTGAAACATATCTATCACACCCTCCAAGGCTCAGGGTCCATTGCGGAAGAGGTGGCAGAAAGAATGTAAGAGCCAAACGAAGGGTACCACCCCTTACATGCAACTGTTTAGACAGAAATTGTCCTCGATATCCAAGACCTCACAGTACCTAGCAATACCTATACAAGACCCTCATAATAGGGGAAAAAGATGATGATATCAAATTAAAAGAGAGACTAGTGGAGACAGTGAGGGGATATGATGAAGAGCAGAGTTATGAAGGGGAAAGCATGGGAGGAGAGGGAAATATCATGGTTTGTTGTCTATAAGTACAAAAGATATCAATAAAATATATATGTTAAAATATATGTAACTATTAAATAAAAGGAAACAAATTCACAATGTAGACATGTTACATAGCTAAGTCTTTTCATCCTAAGCAAAAAAGAAAAAAATACAGAGACTTTATGCAAGGTAAAAATAGATAAATAGAATATGGATTTTTAAATTTAATGTTCTAACGCTGAGGACTATATTGTGCATTTAAAAAAGAAAGTTTTCCCATCGGTTGATTTACTTGTATGTTATAGGGCTTTGCAGTGTGTTGATTTGACCAATTGACAGTATCGAGGATTCTGTGTCTTGTAGGTGTCCAGTTGTGGAGCTCTGGAGGTGGCCAGGAAGCAGCAGCGTGTTCTAGTTGGCATTCACTCTGACTGATGTGTTCCCTCACTGTCGGCTTGAAGCAGACTCGAGTCTACATCTGTTTCCTCTCTCTGGATCCTTCTTCACCTTCTCTGGCTGACTCCATGCCAGGTCTATATCCTTACCTCCAGGAGGAAGGCTCTGTGTTCTTCATGATCTCTGCCTGGCCAGTGTTAGAGCAGAAAGAGCAGATGCCACCTCCATCTGTCCCTTTGTGCTCATACCAGACCTACCAACTTGCATTCCTGCCAGATTTTGCTCTCTCTTATTTTATAATGACCTCAAACCTTTCTGGATGCTCAGGGGTACTGCCATATATCCTCAGAGTCTTATTTCTCACAGTCTTGCAAGTTTGCACGTCTAAGATCAAGGTATTGGCAGTTTTGATACCTGACACTGTCTGTCCCATGGTAAATGGGACAGTACCTAGCAATACCTATACAAGACCCTCATAATAGGGGAAAAAGATGATGATATCAAATTAAAAGAGAGACTAGTGGAGACAGTGAGGGGATATGATGAAGAGCAGAGTTATGAAGGGGAAAGTGTGGGAGGGGAGGGAAATATCATGGTTTGTTGTCTGTAAGTACAAAAGATATCAATAAAATATATATGTTAAAATATATGTAACTATTAAATAAAAGGAAACAAATTCACAATGTAGACATGTTACATAGCTAAGTTCCTAGGATCTCTTGTATCATCTACTAGTAGTAGATCCCATTCATGAGGACACTACCCTTATGATTTAATTATGTCCCAGTGGTCCCACTTCCTAATACTACCATGCTGGAGGTTAAGATTTCGACATATAGGTTTTACTTGGGTATAAGCGGCCTGTGGCAGTAACCGTCTTTGTTTCTGAACTGCCTACCCTCTAGACATCAACTGTCAATGCTAGACATGAAGACAATAGCCTCACCACCTCTCCCCATTATAACTCCCCCAAACAGACTTACAAGTATAGATACCCTAATGGCTCTGTCTTTCTTGTTGAACTATGGTTGAAACACATGATAAAACCCTTCCAAGAAGTTTAGATAGCAGGTGACCATTTAATGACACGAGGAAATGCCTCTTCTAACATCAAAAATGTGCAGTCAGTGGAATGTCAGATCCTTCTGTAATCAAACCACTTCCTTAGACTTCACTGGAACCAAGACAAAAAGAGATGAAGTGATATCCAAAACTACTCAGCATCAGATACAAGGTCATTTGGTACTAGCTTTTAAATATTGATAGATATACTCCCATCTCATATGTAAGGCAAACAGAAGTTCAAAAGCTTAAATAAACTTTAGCTCCTGGCTGTATTAGAAAGGAGTTCAAGGTTGAGTTTTTGTAATATCCATATGGTTTTAGTTAGAGATGGTTGGATGGAAGAAAGCCTTGATGGTTATCAGACTGACTTCCTGGACTCTGATGGAAGGAAGTCACATATATGATGTATGCTAGATACTTACTGAGTTCATTCTTTATTTCAGGCATACATAAACTTCCTACAGAATGTATAATAGAGAAACGAAAAGAATTTAGTTACCTATAAGTCAACATGTATCTATACACACGAACAGAATAATAGCCAACACTTACATAATATGTGCTACATTAACCCAGATAGTCTTCAAAATAACCTGGTCCTAGGTATTTGGAGAGGAAAGCAAGGCGCAGTGGGATTAAGCGTCTGGTTAAACTGAGGTATGTGGTGGAGCTAAAGTCTGGTTTCGGGGCATCTGTGCGTCTTGTCACTGTTCAATCTATGTGGGTTTGTAGCTCTGTAAACCTGACTTCACAGTTCTTCATGATTATGCGTTTGTTTTTAACTCTCTCTCTCTCTCTCTCACACACACACACACACACACACAGACACACACAGACACACACAGTTTCCTTATGTTCCAACAAATGTTCCTCTTCCCATAGTTTAGTATTTCTTTGTTTTGTCACAACAAAGAGAAACCCAAGTTTATTCATATAGTCTGACCAAGACATGATCCTAAATTCCTAAAACACTTAATATTTTCTTTGTTTTCGTTTTTCCTTATACCATCCCAGTTCCTGGAATGCTTCACCCTATCCCACCCACATCTCTGCCCATGTTGAGGCAATTTCTAGACATGCTATTTCTTACAGTGTTGTTCAAACAGCACCCTTGTCATGATACCATCACTCCTTAACCAGAGGAATTCTCTTATTTCTCTGAGTGTTCATAATATATATATATTCAAGAATCAACACTGTGCAATAGTGTGTTTTTTTGTTTTCACAGATATTGAAAACGTTAACATCAATTGTATATCTATCTTGATATTGTGGTTTTTAGTCTGATTGCTTACTGCCTCTGCTATTATATGGAGAAAAGGAAACTTAGTGCTATTGAGTGCTCCAAGTTGACCATGCCCCTCATTGAGCTCTGGAGAGATATGATCTTTGTGGTTAATTTTCATGGTGACATGAAAGGCTTTTTCCTTTTTTAGTGTGTGTGTGTATTTATGTGTGTGTGGAGTGTATATGGAGGCCAGAAGACAACCTTGAGTGTCACCCTCAGAAATGGCATCTACCTTTTCTCAATGGCCTGGAACTCACCAGTTAGTCTAGACTTTCTGGCCAGAGAGCTCCAGGCATCTTCCTGTCTCCACTTCCTCAGTGCTAGGACTTTAGGTCTGCATCACTACACCAGTATTTTTACATGGATCCTGAAGGTCAAACTCAGGTCCTGATCCTCATGACTGAGCTATCTCCACAGCCTTTGCCTTTCCTTGTAACTTTAGATGTCTTCTGTGATGGTTAACTTTTGTTGTCAACTTGGACTGATTAGGAATCCTCAGGCATTCTTCTTGGGTGGGTCTCTGAAGTTGCTTCTAGGAAGGAATGACTGAAGGAGGAGGTCCTTCCTCCACAGTGAGCTTTTCCCGGAGTGGTCAGCCCTCCCAGCTTATGTAGGGAAGCTCTGAGAGAAAAGAAAAGTCAATCCCCTTCCATCCTCCTGGCTGCAGGTGCTGCTTGCTCGTGAGGACCTTCATGCATTAACCCTGTTTGGCTATCCTTCATAGTCATTGGAACCAAGTTTACTGAGCCTCCCAACATGGACTGAAGACCAGCGGCTTTCCAGAAAGCCTTCAGGCCTTCAGTACTGGATTGGGACTGCTGAGGCATCCAGCCAAGTGGACTAACCAGCTACCAGGTTCCTTGACTCAGAAGCCTGAATACTGCTATTAAATAATATAAATCTCCTTTTTAATATGATTAATTCTATTAATTATGTTTTTTAGAGAACCTAATGCATCTCTGTTAACAAACATTTCCTGTTGCTGCACAAGCATTTATTGATACCTCTCTGATACACATTCTAGTCACCCCTGATTTGTAACCATCATCCAGTAAAGTCTTTGCTGATATTATGACCTCACTTTGTGCATCTTTACGTGCATCATGAGTCTTGGAAGAACATACTGAGTATGAGATGATACTCATGGGAACTTTTCTGGAGAGGTTTATTTACATGAAACAAAGTTCACCAATGGTAAGTGAACACCCTGATGAGTTGTTGTAATTCATCTTCCAATCAAGATATAGACTATTTCTACCACTCACTGACTTACAAATGGAGGAGATGACAGCTGGTGTTGAAGACAAATTTATCACTGATACTGTTTAATCTTGCTCATATAGTGATTTAAAAAAAATTGCTTTTTCAGTGCATTTCATTCATGCTTGAACAACTCCAAAGACAATATACTCCCACTTTTATTTACAAATCAGAGGGGGTCACTTGTGCATGTCCTCAAAACCAATGCCAGCATTCTTGAGAACACAAGTCTTATTCCACTCATGGTTCTAGGAAGCTGCATTCCTCCTTTCTGCAATGATAGGCTATGCTTTTTTTCTTTTTTCTTCTAAAATATGCAAATTAAATAGTATAGAATGTACTCTTCAGTATCTGCCTTTTATTCAACATGCTATTAATATTCCTTCACAGTCTTGCATGTATTTCTATGCTGTTGCTTTTTATTGTGAAGTAATACTCCATTGTATGACTACATCACACATTTTTAAACCATTCTCCTGTCAGTGGGCTTTGGGGATTTTTCTATGTTGACTGTTTAAAAGTAAAACTTCCATGAGCATTATTGCACACTTCACAGATTTTGCTTGCCAACTATACATTTAAATTTATAAGAAACTGCCAGTTATGTTAAATGATCTACTCCCACATTATTTTATTCACATAAGGAATGTACAAGAAGTATAGTTACTTCATGCCCTCAGCATGTGATTCTTTCTTGTACATTTTTAGATATTCAAGTCAATATACAACCCTATCCCGTTATTGTTTTAGGTGTATCTGAATAATGATAGCTAATCATTTCACATGCTTAATGTCCATCCATAAATATTTTTAAGTGGGGTTTTAACTTAACTATTTGCTATTTTTTTATGGAGTTGATTTTCTTCGTTTTAAGAATCCTTTGTACCTTAAGGTTAGTGATCTTTTTTTAAAAGATTTATTTATTTAATTATTAGATGAGAGGGAGACAGACAGAGAGAGAGAGAGAGAGAGAGAGAGGGAGAGCGCACA
The DNA here is from genome assembly GCA_036346955.1 of Dipus sagitta. Taxonomy (NCBI): domain Eukaryota; kingdom Metazoa; phylum Chordata; class Mammalia; order Rodentia; family Dipodidae; genus Dipus; species Dipus sagitta. The sequence continues at coordinate 117,600,386 of CM070778.1, read as the reverse complement.
CCAGGGCCCTCAGCGAACTCCAGAAGCATGTGCCACCATGTACATCTGACTTATGTGGGACCTGGAGAATTGAACCTGGGTCCTTAGGCTTCACAGGCATGTGTCTTAACCACTAAGCAATCTCTCCAGCCCAGGGTTAGTTATCTTTTGTTTACACATTAGAAGTATTATCTCCAATTTTGGGATTTGCTTGCTCATTGACTTTCAAATAAAAGTTTTTAAGTTGATGAGTTCCACTGTATTAGTTTTTTTATGCTCTCTGCCTTATTTACTTAATGTTGAAAAAAATTTTCACTAAAAGTGGTCTTACATCTTCAAGTTTTATAGTTTAGGTATTTGTTAGGGTTGGAATCTGAAATGTGCCCACACAGGTTTGTTTCTCTCCTGGCAGAACCTTTGGGAAACAGGGCCGGGCTGGCAGAAGGTGGTGGGAGAGGGCCACTTTGAACGCTACGCCACCAGGCCTCCTGTTGTTGTTTTCTGCGTCTGGCTCTGCAGCAGCGGCGGGTGCACACTCCCAGGGCCACAGACAGAGCCACTCGGACATCCCTTCCCTGCTGAGATGGACTGAAACTGGCATCTAAAGTAAATCTTCCCTCCCCCGAGTTGTTTCGGTCCTGTGTTTACTCAGTGACGGGAAAGGCAGCAAGGCCTGTGTTAGTTCCTCGTTGCATTGCTGTGACCAGCTCCCTAAGAAGAAACTGTGAGGAGAAAAGGCTTTATTTGGCTTATAATTCCAGGGGTACAGTCTATCAGAGCAGCAGGATCAGGAGGTGGCTGGACACGCTGCATGCAAAGTCAAGCAGCAGCAAGGAGAACAGGAAGTGGGGCCTGACTAGGAAACCCCAGGGCTGCCTCTGTGATGCTCTCACCCAAGAGGAGCCTCTAGAAAGCGCTGCCACTTTCCCAAACAGCGCCACCAGCTGGGGGTCAGGTGCTCAAACACATGAGCCCGCGAGGGACATTGCCCGTTCAAACAATGCCCTTATGATGCAAGGTAAGAAGAGTACAGGTTCCTAATTGCTATTGTTTTTCAAATCCATGCACTGTTTGTTGAAAATGCAATCTTTTTCCCCATTGAATTATGTTGTCATTTTTCACAATCAGTCTATGTGGATGGATCTATGTTTGGAACTCCTTTGGATTTTATGTCAGTTTTTTTGTATCAGTCTTGTTTTACATGTCAATGTTACTTTGATTGGCATAATTTTAGTAATTTAGAAATCTAGTAATATCCTCAATCTAATTTCTTCTTTTCAAAATTAGATATACCATGCCCTTGTAAATCCATATTAAATTTAAAGTTAGCTTGCCATTTTCTTCCCAAAAATGTCCATTTAAATTTTGACAGGGATTTTGTGTGTGTTTGTGTGTGTGTGTGTGTGTTTAAAGAACTCTAGATACATGCGCCACCTGTACATCTGGCTTACTGGCTTATGTGGGTTCTGGGGAATTGAACTTAGGTCCTTAGGGTTCACAGGCAAGCGCCTTAACCACTAAGCCATTTCTCAAGCCCAGATTGTGTTTTATTTACAGAAAAGTTTGGGATAAAATCTACATGTTTGTAATAATAACTTATCTTCCTTTCCATTTATTTAATCTTTTGATGTGTTTTTCCAAGGTTTCACCACAGCCCAGCTGACCTGGAATTCACTATGTAGTCTCAGGGTAGCCCCAAACTCACCTGCGCTCTTCCTACCTCTGCCTCCCAAGTGATGGCAGTTTAATCATGTGTTACTGTGCCCAACTTTCTTTTTATTTTTATCATTGTTGTTTGACAGCATCAACTTACAAATATTGTGCCTGATTTTCTTTATCTATTTGGAGATGTGTGAAATTCATGTATTCCATGTTTTCCTTCTTTCATATACAACATTTAACTTTCAATATAATGATGCCAAATATATGTTTAAAATACACTTATTTATTTATTTATTTATTTGAGAGAGAGAGAGAGAGAGAGAGAGAGAGAAATAGGTGGATAGAGAGAAAAAGAATGGGCACATCGGGGCCTCCAGCCACACAAACAAACTCCAGATGTATGCACTACCTTTTGCATGTGACTTACATGGGTCCTGGGGATTCAGACCATTGGCTTTGCAGGCAAGTGCCTTAACCACTAAGCAGTCTTTCCAGCCCCAAATGTATATTTTATTTTTCAGTGTGCATATATGATCAATTACATGGACATTTAATATATTTTATTTATTTTAGAGAGAGGCAGACATAAAGGGAATGAATATGGATACATCAGAGCCTTTTGCCACTGCAAATGAACTCCAGATGTATGCACCACTTTGTGCATCTGGCTTTACATGGGTGCTGAGGAGTTGAACCTGGGCTGTGCCTTTGACTGCTGAGTCATCTCTTCAGCCCTACATGGATTTTTGAGTGTTGAACTAGCTTGGTATTTCTACTTGATCATGACATATGTTGTATTTTAAAAATATACTTTTGGACTTGATTAACAAGTAGTTTTTGGAGGACTTTAAAATTCACTAGGATATTGGTCTCAAGTTGACTTTTCTGATGTTTTGTTGTGTGAGTAATGTTATCATTATAAAGTGAATTGGTAAGTTCCCTTCTATTTTCCAGAAGAGCTTGAGGGGAATTGGTACAGCTAACCTTCTTTCTTTCCTTTTTCTTTTGTATGTATATGCATATGTTATGCATGTAGGTGTTTATTCATGTCCACATGTGTGTGAGGGTACATGTGAGTGCATGTGTATGTGTGTAGAGGCCAGAGGTTGATGTTGAATGTCTGTAATTGCTTCTCTTCCTTATTGTGTGTGAGTTTGCGTGTGCATATGTATGATGTGTGTTTCTATGTGGGTATGTGTGTGCCATGGAATGTGTGTGTGGAAGTCAGAGAGCAGACTTGGGGTGTTAGTCCTTGCCCTCCACCTTGTTTGACAGGGAGAGTCTGTCTTATTGCTTACCTCTGCAAATGCCACACTGCCTGACCCATAAGCAAGGGCATCCTCCTGACGGTGGCCAGCTCCCATGGCCATAGGCATGTTTAGGACTGCACATGCACGCCCTACATGTGCCCAGCTTTACTTCGTTTCTGGAGATCCAACCTTGGGTCATCAGGCTTGCACAGCAAGCACTGTGTACTCCTGGGCCGTCTCCCCAACCCTCTCCATTTTATTATTATGATACAGGGTCTCTCACTGAACCCAGAACTCTCCAACTGAGCAAACAAGCCAGCCTGCACACACAGGGATCTGTGTTTCCACCTCACCAGTGCAGGCATTAAAGGCACATGCCCACCATTTTACAGGGGCGCTGAAGATCTGAACTCAGGTCCTCATGCTTACATAGAAAGCACTTTGGTCACCAGGCTGTCTCCCCAGTGCCAGCTCCGGGAATGGTTTCTTTAATAAATATAAGGATGTATCAGTGTTCCCAGATATCCTTTGTTTGAAGGATTTAACTATGAATTTAATTATTTTTTAAAATTATTTACTTATTTGGGAGAGAGAGAGAGAATGAGTGTGTTATGTGCACACCAAGGCCTCCTGCAACTGCAAATGAACTCCAGATGCATGTACTACCTTGTGCATCTGGTTTACAAGGGTACTGGGGAATCAAACCAGGGCTGTCAGGCTTTGTAAGCAAGCCCCTTAGCTGCTGAGCTATCTACTCAGCACCCCCTGAAATTATTCTTAACCATGAATTTAATTGCTCAGCATTTACATGTTGGCCTGCTCAGGTTATTTATTTATTCTTGTGTAAACTTTGGCATTTCTGTCTTTTATGACTTTCTTATGTTATCTAAGTTCTCAAATTGATGAAAATATGTTTTCATAGTATTTTAATTATCCTTTTCGCATCTCTGAGATCTGTAGTAATGTTTACTTTTAAATTCCTGATATTGCTAATGCTTTTCTTTCTGAGTCATTAGTGATCCTTCAAAGAACAAGTTTTGCTTTCATTTATTTTCACTTGATTTAGTTCTTAAATTTTATTCAAATTTGTTCCTTTTACATTTCCTTCTTTTTACCTGAATTGAATTAGCTCTTCTATTTTTAGTTTGTACCAGTTCAATTTGGGTTCAGTTTTGTGGTACCTCAACCCTTCCCTTTCCCCAAAGCCCTACCCTCCCTATTGTCCAAGCCTCAAAATGCTATTCAGGTATGTGAGCAACTCAGGCTGATCCAGGTTAGGAACTGCAGATGAGTGAGACCAAGTGACAGTTGCCTTTCTGTGATTGTATGAGTTCACTTAGAATGATCTGTTCCAAGTTCAACCATTTTTTTCTACAAATTTTAATGTGTCATATTTTTCTTACTACTGAGTAGAATTCCATCGTGTAGTTATACCACCTCTTGGTTATCCATTCATCCAGTGATGGGCACCTGGGTTGTTTCCAGTTTTTTTACCTATAATAAATTGAGCAGCTATAAATATGGTTGAGCAAGTATCTCTGAACTGAGATGTGGACTTTTTAGGGTAAATGCCCAGCAAGGGAATATGAAGGTCTGTTGGTAACTCTATATTCATCCTTTTCAGGAGTCTCCATATTGATTTCCATAGTGGTTGTACCAGCTTACATTCCCAGCAACAGTGAATGAGGGTTCCTATTTCTCCACAGCCTCACCAACATTCGTTTTCATTTGATTTTTTAATGTTTGCTATCTTTACTGGGGTAAGGTGGAATCTCATAGTTGTTTTAATTTACATTTTCCTAATGGTTAGGGATGTTGAATGTTTTCTTAAGTGTGTGTTAGCCATTTGTAATTCTTTCCCTGAGAACTCCCTATTCAGCTCTCTGCCCCACTTTTTGGAGTGGGTTGTTTGATTTTTTTCTATTGTTTAGTTTGTTGAGTTCATTGTAAATTCTCGATATTAGGCTTCTGTCAGTGGTATAGCTAGCAAAGATTTTCTTCTAGCCAGTGGGTAATCTATTGACTCTGCTTATGGTATGTTTGTCTATGCAAAAGCAAACTGAAAGAGATGAAAAGAGATACAGGCAGAGAGAATGGGCACACCAAGTCCTCCAGCCACTGCAAATGAACTCCAGATGTATGTGCCAGTTTGTGCATCTGGTTTTATGTGGGTACTGGGGAATTGAATCTGTGTTGTTAGACTTGGTGCAAGCTAATGCCTTAATCCTGAGTCATCTCCCCAGCCCCTCTCTTTGTGTCTCTTAGTTTGAAGAAGTTCATGTAACGTTTTTTACAGGGCAGGTTTCCAGGTAACAGGTTCCTCAGCTTCATTCTCTTTAAACCTGGAAATGTCTTCACTTATCTTCAGTTTCCAAGGATAATTTCCTCTCAGGACAGAACTCTGTTGGTAACCCCTTTTCACTCAGCCCTTTAAGGATGTGATGCTGTTTTCCTCTGGATTCTCCTGGGTTTTAATTAAAAATCAATAATCATTTGCACTATTGTTAACTTGAGTTTAAGTAATTTGATTTGTTTGGTTATGTTTTCTTTGTCATTGTCGTTAAGTAATTTCATTTTGACAAAATTTAATATTTTTCAGCTATCTTGTTTCATGTTCATCACATTTCTTGAGTCTGTTTATTTAAAGTTTGATGACATTTATGACATATGCAGCCATCATATTTCATCTTTTTGATTCACTTTCCTCACCCTTCCTCTCTATGTTTTATCTTGAACTCTGAATACCCACACAGTAGAGTGCACATCTTTCACATAAGCTCGTCCCTTTCTTTGCAGGTAAAGAATATCTCTTCTGGGCTTAAAAAAAAATTTTTTTTTAATTTCAGTAGGTCTTTGGGTAGATGTCTTGTCATTGGCAATACTGACATTTTGAGCTGAAGAATTCTCTTGTGGGTACTCGTTACAGAGTGGTTAAGAGCACCCTTGAACTTTATCAACTTTCCACTTGATGACAGTAGAACTGTCCCCAAAGTTATGCCCTGAGGAGCAAAGCGTTCCCCTTTGAGAACTATCTTAAGGTAATTAATAGTATTTCTCTCATGTTTGTTATGCTGTTATATCCATGTAGTAAGTTTACAAAGTCATTTTTGTTCAGATATAAAATTTCATGGCTAGATATTCCTTTTAATGATTTAAAATGTCCTGCTTTCTTTAAGTTCTTGTACACCTTTACACTAGCTGTTTTAACCCCTTGTTCATTCCTTCTCTGCTCTTCCTGGGTCTGTGACTATTGATGATTTCTTCTGTGATTATGGATTGTGGGACTTTCATGCTTGTCCACTTCTTAGTGACTCTTGGGTGGATGTTGTGATGCTAAATTGCTCTATGTGGATTTTTTTGTTGTTGTTTACATAAGATTTTGTTTGGCAAGTAATTGAGTTACATGTAAGTTTCATCTCCTTAAGGATTATTTTTAAACTTGTTAGTTATTTGTTCTAGAGCTTTATGTAGTTTTAATGCTATAACTTGGCCCTCTGGAGTCTTGTCTGAGTGCTCCGAGTGTGTAACAAGTACACTCTTCTCCAGCTGGATAGACCCCGGCTCTCTCGCCACTCTATGTGGACTATGGGAATTGCTCTGCACATAACTTACCACTTCCTTGGTTCTCTGCACGTGCCCCTTCTCCAGCCTTGTGGCTTCTTGCAGCATGCCTGTATAGTATAGGCAAAGATTGAGCGGATGGTCATGCATAGTTTATGGTCATTTTCTCAGCAGTTTTCTCCTCTGATAACTTGGCCTGCACCTTCCTGGCTCCTTACCTTCCTTCAACTATAAAATCCTTCCTTTCTGCCCTTCTATTTTGTTCTGGAAGGACAGAAGCTGGAATAATTTCAGGGATTATCTCACATTTGCTGTGTATATGTGTGCGTGTGTCCAGGTGCGTATGTGTGCTCACATATGGAGCCAAATGTTGGTGTTGACTATCGTCTTTACTCACTCCTTTTCTTGTTCACTGAGGCAGGGTCTCTCTTTAATTCAGGGCTCTCTGATTTGGATAGTCTAGCTAGCTAGCTAGCTTGTACCAGGGATCCTAGAAACATGTCATCAAAGACCCCCAATACATGGCTTTGCAAGGAACACTGGTGAATTTTACAGATCTTTCCACCATATCACTGAGTTCTGTTTTATACTCAAATCAACTGTGTGTATATATATAATAAAAATTTACCGACCAGTAGTTTTTTCTCATTCTAGTCAGTCCAGGAGATTGATGAAAACTGAAACAAACCCCCTTGACATTTTTATAACTGTTAAAGCAAAACCTATCACATTTTTAAATTAAAAAAGGGAAGTACATTTTAGGTCCCTAGGACCTGAAGAAATGGTCATTAAAAAAACCCTTTTTGCCCTAGGGTATAGATGGCCCTCTATGCTTGCAGCATTTCAGAACACTGCTTTGGTTTAATACTTGGATCCCAGAAGACAGTTTCATAGCCATGGAATAGGACTTGTTATTCCCAAGAGAAAACTTGGAAAGAAAGTCCTGTCTGTGACAACAAGGAAGTGTGTGTGTCTCTCAGCCCTACTTTCTATGGGAGCCTTCTCTATGGAGAAGGGACTTTCTACCATCTTAAGCACTCAGTGGATGCTCAGTAGATGCTTGTTGAAGAACTCACTGGGGTGCGGAGGGCAGGGTATTTATTGTAGCTTCTTGTTTCTCCCAACCCAGTACTTCCCTTTCTTCTTAGTTTGCTTTTTGTGTCACAGAACAAATAGAAGCATTTTTATTGCATTGATTATTTACTTGCAAGGAGGAGAGAGAAAGAGAGAGAATATGGATGTGCCAGAACCTCCTGTCACTGCCAACAAACTCCAGACACATGCACCACTTTGTGCATGTGGCTTTGCGTGGATGCTGGGGAACTGAATATGGGTTGTCAGGCTTTGCAAGCAAATGACTTTAACTGCTCAGCCATCTCTCCAGTCCAACATTTTATGGGAGAACTATTTCTGAGACTATGGTTAGAAATCAAGTGTGAGGGGCTGGGGAAATGGCTGAGGATTTTAAAGCACTTGCTTGCAAGGATGGCTGGCCCAGGTTCAATTGCCGGGGCACCCACCTAAAGCCTGATACAATGTGGCATGTGGGTCTGACGTTTGTTTGCAGCAGCAAGAGACCATGTGTCTCACATACACATACATGCAAATGAATGAATAAAAATTTTAAAAGGGGAGAAGACAGAAATCAAGTGTGAAACTGGTGTTTTAAGATAACATTTCACAATGTTATAGGAAAATGTTCTTTATATTCCAAAGTGAGACTGAGCCTCATGTTTGTATCGTGGACTGTGAGGAACACACTCCAGACATGTTGGGGACATCTATGCGAGTGGTTTGGATGCTCAGTCAGAACCACCAGCTCATCCGGCCTTCGTCAGGGCTGGGGTTGGGGGAAAAAAAATCAATTACAAAGCACTGCAGAACACCTGGGTGATATCAATAAAACAAGACATGCCACACATAAAACATAATTATATAGCTCCCAGTGGTGGTGCTTTGAAAGAGTGCAATTCATTAAATATTTTGAAATGACTTGCCCAGACAGCTTTTTTGGGGGAACATCTGCTTTCCTTGACCTCCGTCTCTAAGGTCTTTCTACTTTTAAGGAATTCCATAACCCTTTGGATTTCTTGAAGGAAACAGCTCAGAAGGCTTGTTGTTGAAAAGGGATTTGCTTAGAAACTAGGATGGCAGATGTCAAAAACTCAAACCAATGAACTGGCTCAGACTTGTTCTTTCATCCCTTTGTCCTGTTTTACCTTCCACTGACTCAGTGTCACATTCAAGGCTGGGCTCTTCATCCAATTAGAGAAGGCTGTTTGTTAGCCTGTGTTTTGTCCTTAGAAAATGGAAATATATTACTAGTGCTAGTGATAATGGTTACTTTTTCACAGTTAATTTTTCACGGTATGTGTGTGGTGTTTGTTGGATGTGTATGACATGTCTTGTATGCACATATGTGTGCAGGTACATATGCCTGCACTTGGAGGCCAGAATACATCTGGTTTCCTCTTATCACTCATCAGCTTATTTCTGTACTTTAGATTGGATCTCTCCCTTAACCCAGAACTGCCATCCAACAGTGAGCTCCAGCCATTCTCCAGTCTCAACCGCCCCTCACTGGACTGTTACAGATGTATGTGGCCATACTTAGTTTTGTGTGTGAGTTCTGGAGAGCCAAACTTGGCAGTCTCTGGCCTCAGAGGAATTCATGCTTAAGTGGCAAGTGTTCTGGACCGCTAAGCCATTTCCCAGCCCTGATACTGGCACGTTGAAGATAAGTTGTAGTTACCTGACATATAACTCACAAAGCATTTAAGAAACAAGAAGTAAATGAAATACAAATGTATAAAATAGAGTTTTATTACAAACTCCTGGGATAGTAGTTTTAATTATGAAAAGTGCTTCTGAGCAGTATCTAATATGATCTCTTCCCTCACCTAACGGACAAAGTCTTTCCAGATTTACCTACATCATAGACTTAATAGGAAGATTAAATAAATTACATACAGCACACACACACACACACATCAGATTACTCAGGCAATAGCTACCTATGTATGTGTGTGTGCTTATCAGCACACATGCATTTGGACATGTGTAGAATGCAGATGTTGACATTATTTGCCTGCATATTTTTACTGAGGTAGGGTCTCTCACTTGATCCTAGAACATGTGGACTCAGCTAGTTTAGCTACCCAGCTTGGCCAAGGATTCCTTGTCTGTGGTCAAGGCCAGCCAACATCTGCATGGATGCTGGGGAAGCTCTCATGCTTGCGGGACAAGTGCTTTATTCCACTGGCTTATGCCCATGACCCAGGAATCTCACTAAAGCAATTTTGTACGGTAACTGGTGGGCAAGTGACAATAATGAAGCAATAACCAACGTCTTTCATTTATATTGGTTGCAGGCATTATTTTAAGATCACGTAATCTCAATATAGTTAATATATTCAGTGTCAAGATTACGTCATCTTAGCACCTGTTGAGCAAACTGATGCCAGGAGATTACTTTGCCCAAGTCATGTATCCAAGAAGTTCAGTGGAGATTCAGGCCAGGCCTGAGTGGGATTCCAAGTCTGTGTTCTGTGCATGGCTATGGCCCTTCTCTGGCTCACTGTCTCATAGAGTCAAGGGAGTTAGTAGGAGAATAAGGGACAAAAATAAAAGGATTTGATTTCAAAATAAATTATCACTTCAATAATAATTTCAAGGGTAGGAAATGTGAAATGGATTTCTTGCTTAAACTACTTAAGGGCTTATTGCATGTAAATTACAGCTTAAAAAATCCAGGATCTATACATTTGATCTGCAGTTAGAAAGGACATTTTTTTTCAGGGAAAATTGGATGGGAGAAAGCTAGAAATGTATCTATGTCCTAGCGTTTTCCAAGCCCCATTTCAAGGACAGGCAGGACCTGAAAGCAGTTCCTTCAGCTCAGCCTTGCCTGCCCTGTAGGCTAAGGCTCACAGGCCTTTGGAGGAAGGTTTAATGTATTACTACCTCGTGAAACAGAGTACTGTAACAATTCAAACAAATAAACAATTTTTATTCTGGACAATAACAAGATTGAAACTTGTTATAGAGATTTAAGTTCAGGACTCAACCTAGGCTAAAAAGAACATCAATTAATATTCACATTTAATGACACTCCATAAGGTAAAGAAAATTTCATGTAGTGTTTTAAGTGCTTTGTATAAGAAGCAATGAAATATGAGGGGTGGAATTGTGCAGACCTCCATCCATTTCTTGGCATGAGTTTTCCAGTGACACTTGGGATGAACTGACATGATGGTAGAGTTCAAGGTAATCTTTCCATATAAGTTTAATTCTATGAGGACATATTTTTTTTTCCTTGTGCACTTTGGAAAAGACAATTATAAAGTAAATTTAAAGGAGAATGGTAAACTCATCAAGATGAGTCACCATGAGTATGCTCTGTGGTTTCAAAGAAATGAAACGGCTTGGTTTTCTCATCCCTTGGAAAATTTACTTTGAAGCATTCTCATTTGGTCTGGTTTGACTCTAGGTGCCTTATTAGAAAATTGTATAGTATCTTCAGCTGTAAGAATATATAGATGGTCACTATCAAATGGAACTTCATTGTAATTGACAATCTTTTTAGTTTAATAAATACATTTATTAAGCATATATTCCAAAACATTCAAATACATACAAGGGGAAAGAATTGGAAAGAATGATCAGTGTTTAAGAATACTTCCTGTGTAAGCATGAGGTACTAAAGAGGTCTGATAGAATGTTAGAATTTAATCTCTAGGATCCAAAGAAACAACTGAGTGTAGCCACATACATCTGTAACCCCAGTATCATATAATAATCACTACAGCTGACAAAAAAGTAAGCTGCAGAATCAATAAGAGACTCTGGCTCAAATAAGAACAGGCAGAAGAGTGATGGAGTGAAACACCTGAAGATATACTCTGACTACCACTGGTGAGTGCACTCCACCATAGGTGAGCTCATGGGGCAGTGCATAAGCACATACACATGCATATGACACACACACACACATGTCACATTTCATGTATACACAAGCAAAAAGAAATACACGGTCAAAAAAATATCACCTCCTATGACTTCCAGCTAGTTATTGGTCATGGAGGCCCCCTGATGGCTCCAAAACATTATAGACTAGTGTCATGGGTCTGGATTGCCCACCAGAACTAGATGTAAGACCCTGTTGCTGAAGACTCCATGTGTTTGGCCTGCAGGTCACTTAGAAATCAAGCTGGAGGTGAGATGGACGCCTCCTCCCTGTTCACTGTCTGTCAGGATACTGGAAAGAGCTGTGCAGCTTGCTGGGGGAGAAAAGTCATCAATGGTCTTAACCAGCAGTGGACACTGCGAGGTCTATGCTGGCCAACAAGGCCAGATATGCCAACTGGTGCAATAGTGGCACATCTGTCATGGGGAAAACTAATCATTCTCTGGTTGGACTTGAGGCTCACTCCATGGGAGGGAATTCATGCATGTTACCAAAAATCTAATCAAATGCCTATTTCTGGGGACTTCATAAGCTCTAGGGATTTGGAATTACTACTGTTGTCTGGCTAAATTGATCTATGATGTCCACCAAACTGTACTCTAAATATTTTTGTTTATGCCCATGTATTAATGCCACTCCCACTTTTGGTTAGAGAAGCTTCTCTTTTCAGATGGTGATGACCACCGGAGAGACTCAGAATTCATCAGAGTTCTGAGAAGAAGTGACAGTGGTGTCTGTGTTCAGCACTAGGTAAGACATCTCTATCACACTCTCCAAGGCTCAGGAACCATTGAGGAAGAGACAGAAGAAAGATTGTAAGAACCAAAGGAAGGGGAGGGATGCTTGGCAATGCTGTCTTCCAGCCACAGAGTGGCCATGGTATTCATGACCTCACAGGGGTGGACAATATCTACCCAAGACCAGAAAAATAGAAGAGAAAAATATTGCATCAAAATATATGAGAAATTAATTGGAAAGAAGGGATTCAGTGGAGTGGGGAAAGGATGGTGGTGGGAAGGTATGATCATGGCATATTGTCTATATGTATGGAGGTTAGTAATAAAAAGTTTAAAAAGAGGGCTGGAGTGATGGCTTCGCGGTTCAGGCACATGCCTGTGAAGCCTAAGGACCCCGGTACGATTCTCCAGGTCCCACATAAACCAGATGCACATGGTGACACATGTGTCTGAAATTCATTTGCAGTGGCTAGAGGCCCTGGCATGCCCATTCTCACTCTCTCTCTCTCTCTCTCTCTCTCTCTCTGGCTCTAATAAATAAATAAAAATAAAATCTTAAAAAAAGTTGAAAAAAGTTAATAAAAGAAAAAATATCACCCCTCCTCTTTCTCTATTCCTTTCTCTATATAAAGATATATATCTATATGTAATTATGTATACATGTATATACACATATTCACATATGTAGACACAAACATGCAAAATAATAATTTGTATGTATGTTCTAATAGAACTATTCAACCAGTCATTAATAGTCTAAATGTTTGTGAGTGATTTAGATATGTATTTGTGCAAATTAACAACTAATTGCAAATACATAAAACGTTAATGTGTTTTCTAAAACTTACATTCCTTATTTTAGAGCCAAGGTGAACTTTGTACGCAAGCATAGATGTTAACTTGTGAATATGATTTGGGCTGTGCCTCAGCTCCCTTACCTCATTAAACTATGCCCTAAACTCAAGTACCACAGCTACTAAGATTAGACTAATGGATAGGGCAGTGCAATTCTCCGGCTAGAGCTTCTGTAAAACAAAATTGTGCTGGAAAAGTATTGACTCATTAATTTGTTAGGCTTTGGCTATGAAATATTTATCAGAGGCTTTCTATGATGCTAGATGACTTGCAACAGCAAAAAATGAAAGAAAGAAAAGAAACATGAGGAAATGGATACTGAAAGGGACTGATGTGTTGGGTGTGGTGGTACATTTCATTGATCCCAGCATTTAGGAGGCAGAGGTAGGAGGATTGTTGTGAGCGTGAGGTCAACCTGAGACTACATAGTGATTTCCAGGTTAACCCAGGATAGAACGAGACTCAACCCCTAAAAAAACAAGAACAAACAAACATATAAACAAAAAAGACTTAGCCGGGCGTGGTGGTGCGTGCCTTTAATCACAGCACTTGGGAGGCAGAGGTAGGAGGTTTGCCATGAGTTTGAGGCCACTCTGAGACCACAGAGTGAGTTCCAGGTCAGCCTGGGCTAGAGTGAGACCCTACCTCAAAAAAAAAAAAAAAAAAAAAGAACAAAAGAATACCAAACAACAACAACAACAACAACAAAAGGCTGATGCGAGAGAGCCACAGCTGCCCATTTCATCATCCAGGCATTGGTTCAGTTGTACATTTTTTGCAATCTGGCCCTAAAAGGCAAGCCACAAATGTCCACTGAGATTCATAGCGGTGATGACTTTAGGTCTCCAATGGCACCTCTTTATTTCTCTCCAGATGGTTGAAAGCAGACATCACTAACTCGTGCAGGTGACATTCACAGGGGCTGAAATTTAAAAGGGCAGCGATGGCCCTGACAATATATCAGACTTCCTGTAGGAGAAGAGTGCCATTTCTTTAGATTTTTACAAATTAGCTGGAATCCTGCATTCTCAGGTGAAATCTTCCACGTTTAAAAATCCTGGCTCTGGATTAATTGTCAGGGTCATGAAAATCACATTACCGGGCTAGACTTGGCCTTCGAGTGCTGTGCACTGTGTTTGTGTGAGTAGCACCCCTTCCACTCAGACTCGGGTGGATCTGCCGAGAAAGGTGACAACTACAGATTGGAGAGAAATGCCACGAAAGGGGAAGAGCTGAGTACTTTCTGAGTGATAACAGGATTGCTCTATCATTTTGCCTATGAACCTCGCATGGAGGTTAGTCAGCTCAGGGATCTGGCAAACTGTGGGCAGAATCTAGCAGAGGGCCCACCACTGACCTGTGAGTGTACAAACTGTGTTACGGCACGACGCCCTGTAGTGATTCCATGCTCCGCTCCGCCTATGATATTTTGATAATTTTAGCCTTGGGTTTCGGAACAGTGAGACAAGTATGGTGGCTGGCTGCATCATTCGCACATAGGACAAGAGCTCTTGAGCACGTCGTTCTTGCAAATCACAGTATGTAGAGTCCAGTGAGGCCCCAAGGTGGGATCACAGGGAATGCTCGCCCCAACAGACTACCCTTCCCCCTTAATGAGAACTTGCTTTGAGGAAAGAATGAAGACACATGAAGCTCCAATAGTGAGTGCCTCCCTTTCCTGTATCACTTCTCTGCACTACCCAGTGTTTATGTTGAACAGAAGTACACAGAAGGATGTTTAAAGTTAGGGAAACCCAAAGTTCCTTTGCTTTTAAACCCTCCCTTATGTATCAGTAAGCTAAAGGAGGAGAACACTGATACATTGAACAAACATCACTAATTATAAACAGTTAATAAATTCTGCTCAGCATTTCTACTCTTATGATAATGGAAAAAAATGCATATGCATGTAAAAGTTACAACATATAAATTGTGTGGATTCAGAGATTGTGTGTAAAAATTAAACACTGTTATGTTTACATTTAAACTGACATTGTACAAGGTAAAGCTAGATGGTAAAAGTGGCTCTAATTTAAAATTTTCAGTTTATTTACTTAGCACAACATGAATCAGAATTAAAAGCACATGATGTAAAAGGAAGAACAGATTTATGTTTCTTTTACATTCAATGACTCTCTTTCTTCCCGCTTGTTACCCAAGGGCCCACGCCCCTGTGTCGTCATCCTACGCTGACCCTGCCGTTCCGGGACTAGCCCTGCTGAACGTACATTTGTATCCATTTTCTCTGTTAAATCACAATGCCTCCCTGTGCTCTGGCTCTGGGCTCCAGAGTTTAATGGTGGTAACTGTAAGCTTAGTGCAAGGAGACAGGGAAGCCTTGTTTAGTTTTCCCTTTACATAAGTCATCATAATCATAATTTCACAGCAATTGTTAATGTGTTCAATCTTGCCCATCTTTGGTGAGCCCTGGCTTTTAATTAATCAGTGCCCTGTTCATGAGACAAAATGAGGTAGTGCACAAACAGGCCATATAATCCTTTGTGTTAAAGACTTCTATGTTAGCTTGATTGTGGAAAAATAGTTATCTGCAATTGAAACAAAACAAATCTTACTTGTGGGAACATGAAACAAATGATTTAGGATATGGAATGTTGTTGACAAAGAGAATTGTTTCAAAATGTACATTGTCATTATTATAGGAGAATCATTCTGAGGGGATAGTTGCTTTTCTTTGTTCATTTTTTTCAAATATTTTAGCGTACCTAAAAAGGTTTTGGGTTGGAGAGATGGCTTAGTAGTTAAGGCACTTGCCTACAAAGCCAAAGGACCCAGGTTTGACTCCCCAGGACCCATGAAAGCCAGATGCACAAGGCAGCTCATGCATCTTTTTTGTTTGCAGTGGATGGAGGCCTTGGCACACCCATTCATTCTCTCTCTCTCTCCCTCTTTCTTTCTCTCTTTCTCAAATAAATAATTAAAACATTTTCAATGGATACTTGCACCTTTTGTGAGGTAGCATACCAACCTGGACACAACTCAGTTCCCAAGATATTTTAAAGGTTATGGGGGAAATTGACCAATATCTATCGAAGCAACGCATGGTCTAACCTACTTAGCAGCAAATAACTTATTGTGATGCCCACACAAGTGCAGTGGTGGCACACAGCCATGGTGGGGAACCAACTGCTCTCAATTTGGCTAACTGATCCCCTCACTGGTATGGGACCCATAGCTGGAGCTGGGAAACAAGTCAGAACCATATCCAAACATAAGCCCACTCTCCAGTATCAAGCTACTATCAATTGTGGGCTACAAGAGGGCCTACACCTATTAAATTCTCTATAAAAAAAAAAAAAAGTAAGGGTTATCTCATTTGTCCTGGTGCTAACTTACTCTCCGTTGGAGAATCTGCTTCTCTTTTTCAGATAGATGTAGACCCTAAGGAGAGAGCCACCCCATCATACCTCAAAAGGGCCCCGGCTGAAACTAAGAAAACTTGGAGAAACAAGCAAGGGGGCTGTTTTCCTGATGAACTGGACACCAGCACAAGGGGGAAGGAGATCAGCATAGAGAAAAATCAACTCCTACCAAATCAGAGAGCCAGAGCCTCAGAGGCCCTCAACACCTCATCACTGAAGCAGACCAAAAATGAACCCAACATGGCTCAGGGAAATTTTGCGGAAGAGGGGGCGGAAAGAATGTCAGAGTCACATGTTGGGTCATGATATGCAGAGACATTTAGCTTACCCATAACTGTGGGCTAACTCCACAATGCATGACCCGTATACCTCAACAAGGAGGGGCCAAGGGGAGGGGGTAGGTCACGGATGAGCCTAATAATGGTACCAAGTATTTGCTGAATACAGAACTGACTAATAATAATAAAAAAAAAAAGGTTAGCCCTGGGTATTTTTTTACTAGGGCTGTAGTAATAAAATGGACTAAGCAGCAGGCATTCATTCTCTCACAGTTCTGGAGGCCTGAACAAGGAGCATAAGGTGTCTCTGACAGGTTTGGCTTCCTCCTGGGCTGAGAAGGAGGATCTGCTCCATGCCTCTCCTCCATGTGCTTTGCAGAGAAGTTGTAGTACTCTTTGACACGGAGAACATTGATATTCCCCTTCTTCCTCTTCACTGAGCCTTTTCCTTGCACACATGGTCTTCTCCAATCTTCTCCATCATAGAAGACCATCAGTTATATTGTGCTATGATTTTCAAATTAATAATAACATCATCATCTCAGAAAGGTCCAGTCTACAAATCAAGTCCATCCTAAGGTGCTGGGGTTGAGGATTTCAATATTTCTTTTGGGAAAATATGTCTTTGGAAATATTTAATTTGGCCAGGACAAGGAATCAAGTTTTGTTGTTGTTGTTG
Organism: Dipus sagitta; assembly: GCA_036346955.1. Taxonomy (NCBI): domain Eukaryota; kingdom Metazoa; phylum Chordata; class Mammalia; order Rodentia; family Dipodidae; genus Dipus; species Dipus sagitta. The sequence continues at coordinate 117,583,039 of CM070778.1, read as the reverse complement.
TTGTTGTTGTTGTTTCTAGTTTCCATGTAACTATGGCTTAGTATTCATTACTGTGTTTTGTGGCTCTGGGGATGGATGTCTTGCATAGGCTAGACAAGTGTTCCATCACTGAGCTACGCTGTTAGTACAATATTTAATTTTTTGACAGTGGATGACTCACAGAGGTCTCATGAGCTGACACCAATGACCTCATAGGGAGGGACACCAACAGATGAGTGTGCCCCTCTATGCCAAGACATCGGTGGTCTCAGCAAAGGGGCATATCTCCTTCACTCCACTATACCAAGAAGTTGCAGACATATGGACACCAAGCACCCATCCTAGATAAAGAGCTATACAAATGAAGCCTTTACATTAGCAAGAGTTACTATTTCTCCTTTGTTTCCCCAGCACATCGTAAGTACATTTGGTAAGGCTCATCTTCATGGGTTACTTTACTCTTCATGGCTTATTTTTAAATTTTATTTATTTATTTGCAAGGAGAGAGGAGGAGGAGAGAGAGAGAAAACGAGAGAGAGAGAGATCAATCCAGGGTCTGTAGCTTCTGCAAACAAACTCCAAACGCATATGCCCCCTTATGCAACCAGCTTTACGTGGGTACTGGGGGATCACACCCAGGTTGTTTGGCTTTGCAGATAAGTGCCCTAACTGCTTAGGCATCTCTCCAGCCCCCTTTCTTCAAGGTGTTTTCAACACAGAAGGACACACTTGTCATTATTTAGGTCTCTCAGCTGTCCCAGCCCACTTGTATGAAGGGGTATGCTCTAAAATGCTCAAAAGGTCTTAGAAGTGTATAAGGGGCTTATCTTTCAGAAGCCAGGAGACCATTCCTACCTACCACATGTCCTTTTTGAATGTCTGGCAAATTGAAGAACTTGAAGTATGGGAGTAGAGCCTTTGGAATTTTTGTTGAATAAGACAAAAAATGAATGGGCCAGAGCCTTTCCCCCACCCCTGCAGTCTAGTCTATCAGTGTGAAGACAGGGCCTATGCTGGTATGGTACTGGAATCCAGCATCACACCTTCATCCAGGTCTCTCACACTGCTTACAAAGGAAATTGATTCCTGTGGAACACGGCCAAGTTTACTGGTTCAGATGGCTCAACCTTTCCCTACCTTAGATGCTTTTTGTTTTTATAGATTTAGTTATTATGCAGTTGTGTGCTGTGATCCATCTGGGACAGAGAGTGGCAGTCCCTCTGCTTTCCAACTAAGGGCCTGCCTTAGCCTCTTTGTTGATGTTACTTGTAGAAAATGTTCTTGGCCAAACCCCACTTTGGAGTGTCCATTCTAAATGGAAGAAAGCAGTCTGCATTCTGCTTTTCACCTTTGGTTGATTTTTGTGCATGGGAAATAGTTTTGGGAAATTTTATATGCTAATCAGCTAAAACTGAATAACCGTGCACAATTTTTACTCATTCATGCACACATCCGTGCTTCAACATATATGTTTGAACAGATATATTTATACTTCTTTTAGGCTAATATTATAGACTTGAAGATGAGAAAGACAAAAACATCAGATTCTGGGGGCATTAGTACATCTAAGTAGAAATATTTTTTAGAAGTTAAGACTGTGCACCTGGAGCTCAAAGCTGCTATTTGAGAACCAGTTTTCTCAAGATGATGGCTCGTGTCTTGAGCATAAATGAGCTTTCCAGGGAGAGTGAAAGAGGAAAGCTGAGAAAGGGGCCAAGATCTAAATCACTCTGTATGAGCAGAAGAAGCAAAATTCTTCTTCCAAATAACCCGTGGTCTGGGACTTTGATTCTGCTTTCTAGAACACAAACAAATTTGATTTGGTCTTGAAGATAAAACCTTGGCTGCGCTTTCCATAACTCTGTCACTCCATCTACCATACCTGACATTTTCCTATCCATGGGTGGTGACAGTGTAGGAAGGTGTTTTGTCTGGAAAAGTGATTCACCGTAGACATATTTTTGGTTGTGAATAAGTGAATTTGTTAAGGATATAGCATGCAAAAGTTAAGGAAGATATGGGGAGTAGTAGGTAAACAATAGAATACCAGACTGGGTGCTGAACAATACCTGACAGAAATGACTGGAGTAGCCTTGCTGAAAAGTAGGAGGAATGATTGGCAGGTAGCAGATAAATAACAGAACATCAGATAGGGCATTGGTCAGAGTCAAGAAGAACACGAATGAGCAGAAATGTCTATAGAATCCCCGCAAACAGTCCCAACCAATGAGGAGTTGTGGGCAGAGCATCTTACCCTAGGGTGAGGCTTCCAACTAGTACTTCTCACTAGGAATTTCTGTCTTATGGGATAAACAACAGTGATCTCTGTTTAAAACTTAAGTTTTTTTTGTGTGTGTTTTGTTTTGTTTTTAAGTGGGAAAAGGAATAAACCAGAAAGCCAGGGAAATGGTTTACCACCAAGCTATTCATGGGTCTGAGGTGATATGTGTGTGTGTGTGCAAGGGTAAGGGGGATGTCTGTTTCCAGATTAAGCACTTAACAAGTTGTAATAGCACATGAGAAGTTACCAAAATAACTTATATTACAGAAGGCTAAACATAACACAATACAGGTAAAATGTACTTTCTCTATATGAATCATTCAAAACCAGTGTTTACATGTGTTTTATTATTTAATCTTCAAATGAATGTTGTAAAATAAATACTATGATCTCCATCTTAAATAAAATGGATAATAAAAACATCAGCAAAACTCAGGAGTGGTGATGTTAGCTAATCTTTCTATTCATATGACTGAAAAGTGGCAAATTCTTTCTCACAGGAGTATCTCAGCCTTCCTACACCTGGATTCTTCTAGAGGGTTGGGATGAGGGTTAATCACACTCCTAATTTCCCGTCTCAAGGTCGAAAACATGGCTTAAAGAATAAGCTAATTATTTAGTAACTTTTTTCTAATGCACATCCTTTAATTTGAAAAGGTCAAAGTGAAAAATTTAGAATCTAAAGAGAGGGGGGAAAAAAGCCAAAGAGAGCTTTTGGATAAACTAGCTGTTAATTAAATTAGCCATGCATTTAATTTGCTTGAACTGTCATTTAGTCCTGATCAAACCTAGGGAAATATTGCCTGCTTCTAATATGATGTAATTGAAAACATGCTACTCTGCATGGAATGCCATGTTCTTTATTTTCTTCTAAAGTATTCTTTATCCTTGAATAAGCTAGCATTCAAATTCTGAGAAAGTAAAGGTGGAATAATTGATTAAGTTAGTAAGTTAGGCTTATTAAAAATGTGTCTGTGTTATTTTTCCCATACCAATAAAAGCTGTTTCAGACTTCATTGAAGTCCCCAGCTTTCTCCTGTGCATCTCCCTTGCTATAGATCCATAGCATGGAAGATATCGCATTTTTCCTGGGCCCTGAAGGCAGTCTGTATGTGTATATATATATATATATATATATATATATATATATATATATATATTTACAATACCCATCTCTACCTTAGGACTTATTTCCAGGGTTATCCTTCCTTCTGGCTTACCTTGTTTCCAAGGAAGAAAGTACCCACCCATTTCCAAACCCTGCCCGTAAAAGTCACATTGCATATTCCAAATTTTAAATTTTAGGAAATTAAAAATCATCATAAAGTGTCAGTATGGTGGAATTTCCACTGGATGCTCATCAGTGATGTCTAAGAAGATGACATATTGTCAACACAGGGTCTGATAGATATGAAGTCCCAAAGGAGTGCTTTTGGAAATAAATGAGAGAGTAAGATGGTGCTGAACTTCTAGGACACAGTACCATTTACAGAGGACACCAGCAGCCAGCATAGGCAGTCCAAGAATGGCAACTCCAGGCCACAGGAGGGAAGGAGGAAAAGCATGAGAAATGCTGGTGCCTCTTCCTTCAGCTTCTGCCGCTGGTAGGTGGGGAGGCTCTACAATGCTGTCCTCCCTCTGTAGATGTTGACAACTAGCCCCTGTACTCCAGTTATTTTTTTGGTGGGGGGAGGGTGAAGGGTTGAGTAATTTTGGGGATTCTAAGATGCCTTTATATCCTTAGGCTAAAAGGCAAGGTTAAGAGAATTAGTGCATTTTAATCATTTCAAGTGTCTCATAAGAGCTCTACAATTTTTGATCTGCATAAATATTTGGTGCTTTTGATGTCTATCATAACACTTCAGTTACTTCTCTGAACATTATAGCAAACGAATGAGAAGTAATAGCTCAACATTATTTTTTGAAAGTTGAAAGACCGTAAGCCATTATTCTGGAGTATAGTCAACCAACAAAATGCCTTTATCTTTTCAGCATCCAGGAAGAAAACAAGAAAAACAAGCAGATGATTCAATTGACCGGAGGGAGGAAACTTGCTAGGTAAGGGGTGTTGGGGTGGGGTGAGGGTGTAGATGAGGTTTCGGAGGTGGTGTTGAGGGAGAGGTTGTTTCTTTTATCTATTGCTGACCTGAGATGGGCTAAGAGAAAGTTTGATTATGGTAACACAGGATCATTTGGGCAAATGAGGTGGAGGTTTGGTGTGTTAGGACAGAAAGCTCTTTTCTTGTGTCCTAAAATGAGAAGAGCTGGGAACTCGATGGTTAGGAAAGATGGCATATTAACCCCTCCTTGGTTATTTCAGAGCAAAACTAGACTAGTCTGGACAAAGAATCAGCTAGGAAGATAATATTCGTTAAGGAATACTGGGCTGGAGAGATGGCTTAGCGGTTAAGGTCAGAAGTTGAGACCCTTTGTTTCATTTTGCCTAAGTCCTACTCATCTAACATCAAGCTCAACTATTTGTGAGCTATGGAATTCACAGTGAATGCTGTGAATGTCCGTGCTAAGCTGCACTTCCCGCGAGTCTGTGTGAAGGGCATGCTGGGATGCTGTCGGGACGGAAAGTTCTTTACTAACTGGAAGGCTGATGTGGAGGAACTGTTCTGCACAGTCTCCTTTTCTCCTCATGAATACTCAGGCACCATTTTTTCCACACCTTAAGATCAGCAAAACTGTGATTCTTTTGTATAAGAAGTATGCTTTTGTTCTATTTCATCCTTTTGTGCTGGAAAGATCAAATTTTGAGCCCAACTGTGATTCCCCAGACAGGCAGCTTATTTAGTTAGTTCTGTCCTGGATGAATTCCAACCCCCAAACCCCTTTTGTTTATCCGTGTCATTGATTTGACTATTATTTTCCTTCACTGTATGCATTTTAAATATTTTTTAAACTTTTTATTTTTTTTTAGAAAAAGAGAAGAGGGGGAGAGAGAGATAATGGGTGCTCCAGGGCCTCCAGCCCCTGCAAATGAACTCCAGATGCATGTGCCACCTTATGCATCTGGCTTATATGGGTCCTGGGGAATCAAATCTGGGTCCTTTGGCTTTGCAGGCAAGTGCCATAACCACTAAGCCATCTCTCCAGCTCCAGTATATGCATTTATAAATTGAAGTACATAGCTTTTATAACAGGGAGGATTATTATTATGGTTTGGAAGTAAAAGGCCCCTACCCCCAAGACAGACTCTTGGGTGTGAACATTTGTTTCTCAGTTGGCACTACAGGAAGTGGTGGTGGAACTTTTGGAAGGCGGGACCTACCTGGAGGAAGTGGATGTTTGTGGGCTGGGCTAGAGGTTTATGGCCTGGCCATTCTGTCTGTTCCGTCTTCGATTTCTAGTCCATCAAAATGTGGGGATTCCGAGCCACAACTGGCTGCCACTATAATGGGCTGGATTGTCTCAAGCCACGAGCGTATTAAGTTGCTTCTATCAGGTATTTTGTCACATTCACAAGACAAATATGTGATGCGGATATAAAGCATCATTAAAATATTTCCATTTGGCATTTGAATGAACACACAGGATAATTAGACTGTTACTTTTCAGCACATTTTTATTAGATAACATAGTAGCTGCCTCAATGACTATCAAAATCAGAAAAATACTGATATTTATAGTCAGTATAATTTTATGTTTTACAATTAAAGTCTGATCCACTTCAAAAAAAGTTTTTTTTTTTTTTTTTTTTTTTTTTTTGCTCACAGTGTGAGTTAGGAATGATGCCTTGTCTTTTTCCATGCACATTTCAGGTGTACTAGTACAATTTGTTAAAATTATTTACTTATTTATTTATTTTCAGGGAGAGAAAGAAAATGAATGGATGAATGAATGAGTATACACCAGGACCTTTAGCCACTGCAAACAAACTCCAGATGCACGTACCACCTTGTGTATCTGGCTTTATGAGGGCACTGGAGAATTAAGCCCATTAGGCATTGCAGGCAAATGTCTCAACCACTGAGCCATCTTTCCAGCCCCCAAATATTTTTTTCCTGTTTAATTACACTGAAATGTACCTGTGGTGGGCCAAGTGATGGTCCCACCATTATCAGATCATTATCTATAGAGTGTGGGTAAAGTTTTGATAGATGTGATTAAGTTAAAAATGATATGATGAAGAGGTAATCTTTTTTAATTTTTTTTATTAAAAATTATTTGTGAGAGGCAGATAGAGAGAATCGGTTTGCAAGAGCCTCAAGCCACTGTAAAGAAACTCCAGATACATGTGTCATCTTGTGCATCTGGCTTATGTGGGTTCTGGGGAATCAAACCTGGGTCCTTAGGCTTCACAGGCAAGTGCCTTACTGCTAATCCATCTGTAGTGGTTTGAATAGAATAGATGGCCCCCAATATATTCAGTTGTTTATTTGTTTGAGTTTGCATCTCTAGCCATCTGGCTGGAGGTAATGCCATTGTGTGGATCTTAAGGTGTGGTGGTGGGTTTGGGATTTCATTCAATCTAAAGATATGCAAAGTGTGCCTAGCTGGAGTTCCTGAAGTGTGCTTTGTGGCTTTTGACCTTTAGGCTTGTACTCTCTCTCTCTCTGCTTGGGCCTGTGAAAGCAGGCCAGTTTCTTCTGCTTTTATGGAACTTCCCCTGGATCTGTAAACTCCAATAAATCCCTTCCTCCATAACTGTGCCTGGCCTGAAAGTTCATCTCAGCGAACCTGAAGCTGTCTGATACACCATCTCTCTAGCCCTGAAGATATAATCTTGATTTCTCTGAGTGGGTCATAAGTGCTATCCTGAGTGCTCTAGGAAAGAGACAAAGTTCTAATACACTCAGAAGTCAGAAGGCAGGGTGAGGATGAGACAGAGAGATGTAAAGATGTTATATTCCCAGCTTTGAATTCAGAGAAGGAGACCATGAACCTAGCAAGTTAGGTCCAGAATATGTAAGAGGCAACGGAAAGATTTCAAGAGAGTTATTGACATGGCCAATTTAACATGTCAATTTTAGCCTAGTGATATCCATGCTATATTCCTAGCCTTCAGAATTTTGATAGGATGATACAAAGAAAATGTCTTATTATGGTATAAACTACAGAGCAAGAAAAAAATAATCCAAAAAGTTTCTCCCTCTCTCCATAGAGTGGGAACCAAAACGTAAACTTGCATGGTGAAGGTGAGGTCAAAGACAAGAGACAATGGGGGGATACTCTCTGGGTTCTTTGAGGACCACCATACTTCATGTGGGGCAGTATGAGGGAAGCTCAGGCAGTAGGTTATAGACATCTAAAAGCAGAGAAATGTGTGCACCTCTCTCTGTCTGGAAATATGAGAGCTTCAGAAGCCAGCATAGCATGGGCAGGCTCAAGTAGCCACAAGCCAGAGAGAGGTCTAGAAAACCTAGTTGAAGAGAAGCTTCTAGAAGTTTTAGGAAAACAGTGGATAGTTTCTGAGGATTAACAGAGGTCACAGAAAATTGTGGAGAGAACCAGGTGATAGAGCTTGGACTTGAGACCAAGAGGCTGCAGAGGACAGGGTATTCTCATCTGGTGGCAGTGACTAAGTTTACTGTGTGTACTGACAGATGTTAGCACAATGCCTAAAAGCCAGTGTGATGAGATAACAGTTGAGGATGCCCAGTGACATGGTGGGCCCATGCTCAGGAACTAAGAGGGTGAGACAAAACATTTTGGCTAATGTCCAAGGGGACTTTAACATCCCACTTTCAGGATAGAGCACCATGTAACCCTCTCTTGGGAGGAGGAAACCTCTGAGGGCAGAATTTATTCCCTTAAGGGAGTAAGTATACAGAAGTGATTAAGAGGACAATTTGATTTAGAAATCACTGATGGTTTTAAATTTATTGAACTGGTAATAATAATAATAATTTCTTTCCACTCTTCACAGACTAGAACTTTTAAATAAGAGTTGTTTTAGATATGAAAATATGGAATAAAGTTCCACAAAGTTATGTGATTTGTATGTTAATGTGCATGCTTCAACCCCATTATGTATGCACCATCACTAAATTCCATGACAAGTAGTGTACATCTTTATTTCATAGTTGATCGAACCAAGGGCCAATACACTAAGGAAATTATCCATATGCATATGGGTAAAAGATAGAATTAAAGTTGAGGTTCTTATAACTTCAGTTTGTGTCTCTTCCATTGGTCACACATTGCCTACAGAGGACAAGCATCAGAAACTCATTGATACCATAGACTTGAGTTCACTTTCTCAGCCTGATCTCTATAACAGAGGTCCTTTCCAGATCAAATAAGTAATAACTCTATTATATCATTTTACTTTGCTGTTGAGTACTTGGAGAGTTACCATCTTGATTACATTGAAGTGGAAACATGAAAAAATTAAAAAATAATACCAGAGTTCAGGGTAAAGATTAACATAAGACACACTCTATGTTTCTCCTTACTTGTCGATACATTTGTTTTTGTTTTTGAGAATGGAGATGAGGAAATTGGAAAAGCCTTGCCTGTTCATAAGAATTATCTAGCCTTAAGGGGAATCAAGCAGACAATTTTTTTAAATGCAATGTTTGCTTTAAATATTTTTATTTATCTGTGATCAGAGCAAGCGAGTGAGAGAGAATATGAATGGGAATGGCAGGACCTCTAGACACTGTGTGCATCTGGTTTTATGTGGTTACGGCATAATTGTACTTGGGTCATCAGGTTCTGCAGGCAAGCCTCTTAACTGCTGAGAAGTCTCTCCAACCCTAGTTTTGTCTCATTTTAAGGCCAAGTATTCCTTATTCAGTGAACTGTGGATTACAAGTTTTTTTTTCTTTTGCTGGAATGAAATCCAGATTTGCCCATTGTGTGAGTCCCATACATCCTTCTTGGTTGTATTTTAGGGCGCTTATTCTTCAGCAGTCCATCTCCTACAGACTCGCAGAGGATGCTCTAAGAATGCCTGCTGCTCTGTCTTCCTGTAGCCTGTCTTCTTCCATGATCCATGCAATCCCTATCTGCCTTGGCCTCTTCACACCTTCAACCCCATATTCTCAGTTCACGAAGAATTCTGAACTCCATTTGTTCAGGGTCGTTTTCTCTGCACTAGAACCTGGACACACTTCTCCAATTATAAGCCAATTCATTTGAAAGCCTTACCTTGCTTATATCTAACATGCAGAAATCATCTTTTCATTTATAATCACGGTTTTGCTTGTTTACCTTTTGCTCAGGAAGATCCCTCTGGCTCCTGTTCCATCTTGGATGAAGAAGAAATTAGTTTTATTTATACTTATCCTTCACCCTTCTTCATATACCTTCCTCTATTATTTATTTTTTTTTTGCCCTGGCCTAAACAAGTCCAGTATTAGTCAAAATTTACCAGAAAGATAGAAATAATAGGATTGAAGTATCAAATAAGCATGAATATAAATAAATATGGAGATGGGTATATAAATAAATATATGAGAGGGGCTTTCTTGTGGAAATTGCATACATGATGGAAGCTATAGTCTGCAGAGCAGGGAAGGTAGTAGCATGGACAAGTCTGAGATTGAAGGCCTGAGAATACAAGGGCTGGAGGTTCAAGTCATAGAGCCCAAGACTGGAGAACCTGGCATCCCAAGACCAGGAGAAGATGTTCTAGCTATAGGTTCCGAAAAAAGAAAGAGAAAGGGAGAGAAAGACAGAGAGAGAAGTTGAGAGAGAGAGAGAGAGATTCTAGATTCTAGTAGGGGCATTGGATGGTGTTCCCACACTTTGGTCAAAGGCAGATCTGCTTTATTTGGTCTATTAATGCAAATGCCAATTTCTTCCAGGTGCACTCTCATAGACATATTCAGAAAGTATATTGTACCAATTAGCCTGTGTCTCGAATCCACTAAAGCAGATACCCACGATTACATATTATAGCCAGTAACATTTAAGTTAGGTTTGATACAATTTTCTTGAGTGTTTCACTTAAGTCCCAGTTGTATTTAATTTTGTCATTACCATAATTAGGCATTGCGGTTATATAACTCTAGACCTAAGTTATTTGACAGGATGGCCAGTTCCCTCACGTGGATATTGAGTATTTGCATTGTGGCCAGTCCAAACTGAGATAGACATAGTAGCTTTTGAAGACCTAGTAAAAAAATTGTCAAAAAAAATTTTTAGTAAAGTCTCATATTTATTATATTTTAAAGTGAACATATTTTACATATAATGCTATTTCTTTTCCCCCCTTTCCTTAGTGTTTTAAATGAATGTATTGGACAATTAAAAATTGTACTTGTGGTTTGTGTTATATTTGTATTAGGTAGTGCCTAGTAGAATATTTGAAAAATAATTTGGAAACATCTGTTCTTAGTTTTAGGACTGTCATCTGCATTTGGGAAGCAGAAAATGCTTGACAATGAAAAGACGACTTGAGTTAACATCCAAGTTGTCTAGTGACTTTTGCAAAACTTCCCCACTTATCCCAAGGCTCTTGTGGGCTTTCCAGCCACTTCTACCAGACGATCTTTTTCGAGTCCTGCATTTTTTTTCTCTGCCTGTATTAACTTACATATTCTTCCTGGCTAGTAGCTCTCGAAGTTTGGTCTGTAGTGCAGCAACATCAGGATTATTTAGGAATTTGTAAGACAGGCAGATTTTAATGCATTGAAGATTCAAAAACTCTGCAGGTGAAGCTGAGCATTCAGTTTTCACCAGGCTCCCTGCTCCTTTGATGTCTGTTAAAACTTGAGAAGACTGGTTTAGGGAATCTTATTTAACTAACTATGCGTCCTCAAGGTCACCAACCTATTCCTCTTCTTGACTTCCTTATTTCTTTTTTTTTAAAAAAAACTAATTTTAATTTATTTATTTATGAAAGAGAAAGAATATGAATGGGTACACTAGGGTCTCTAGCCACTGCGAATGAACTCCAGATTCATGCACCACCATGTGCAACTGGCTTACATGGGTTCTGGAGAATTGAACGTGGGTCCTTAAGCTTTGCAGGCAAGCACTTTGACAGCTAAGCCATCACTGCAGCCCAGACGTCCTTATTCCTTATTACTACTTGTGGTTTTTTAAATGTAGGATGACCTCCGGAGCCTCAAGGTGTTTGTAACTGAATCCCCTATGTAATCCCCAGCTGGTGGAGCCTTTGGGAGGTGGAGCCTTGTGGGAGAAAGTGAGTCAATGGGGGTGAGGCTAGAGGTTTGTTAGTCCAGCCCCACTGGGCATACATAGCTCACTCCTACTACTTCTTTCTCAGCTAATGTGACACCTTGATGTCTGCTCTGCCATGAAGAAGCTTCCCCTTGAAAGTGTAAGTGGACACAAACTACTTCTTGCCTTCCATTGGCTGCTTTTGGTTGAGTGTTTTGTTTCCGCGAGGAGAGGGCAATGACTACACAGAGTGCAAACCATGAGTGTTACCTGTGGCTCACCTTTCCCTCACAACCTCACATGCATGAGCCATCGACTCCTGCCGATGACCCCAGAATGTGCATTAGCTTGGGCTGTGAGTGCTTCCAAAGGTTTTTTTGGTTTTGTTTGGTTTTCTCTCCTTTTACTCTCATTCTTGCTTTACTCTGGCATCATGAAACTACATTTTCTGTATTTCTCTTCCTGAAGAACTGTTTTCTACTTTTTCTGGAAAGTTCTATCTGCTGACAAGAAAGTGTTTACCGTTCTTGAGAACCTACCTCACACCCTACTTTCCAGTGAGCTAATATTATATATTCTTCAAGGAATATTGAAATGCTAGGGTGTTTTCAGTATTCTCCAATCTGCATGAGCCTTACCTTGCTAAACCAAACTAAGCATGTACCTTCTGTCACCTGCAGTGATACATCTATCTATTTTATATTTATGTACTTGTTTTGCTTTCTAGTAAAAATGTATTTCTTGAAGAAAGGATTCAAGTATGATTCATATTGTTATCTTCTAAGAAGTTAGGCAGAGAAAATTAATATTCTTCGCTTGGGTTCCTGGCCTGGAGCTTGCATAATTCTTGTTTTTGGGCCTCAAGTATTCTTTCCTCTGTAACGTCACAGCTCTTTTATTCACTTTCAGTCTCTTCCTAGGTAGCATTTATGTCTCAGAGAACTCTTATTTTTTTCCATATACTTTATTTTTCCCCAAGACACTTATTTGTACCAGGTACACATATGTGTGTTCGCAAACACACACACACGTACGCACACACGCACCAAGTATTTAGAAATGTATTTATTTGGGCTGTAGAGATGGCTTAGCAGTTAAAGTGCTTTCCTATGAAGCCTAAAGAACCGGGTTTGATTCTCTAACCCCCATGTAAGCCAGATACACAAGGTAGCACATGTGTCGGGAGTTCGTTTGCAGTGACTGGAGGCCCTGGTGCACCCATTCTCTCTCTCTCCCCTGCTCTTTCTCAAAGAAATAAGTAAATAAGTAAATAATAAATAAAATAGTTTCAAGTGAACTGTATTTATTTAATGAATAAACAATGTATTAAATTCCTAAGCCTTGATGATATGACAGTCGACTAGACTTAACTATGAGAGATTTGGAGAATAAATTCCGTGACAGAAATAGACCCCACACACAGTCTTTGATGCATCGCAGCACACAGTAAGTAACTGGAAACCATTATCCTCAGCATCACTGCACATCCATTGTTTTGGGTCCCTGCCCTTTCTCTCTATGTTAAGATATTGGGAGGCATGACTTTGGATCATTTTATCTTTGTGTACCAAAAAGAGAAATCCAGTCCCGTTATCAGCAAATGTGTAGCCCAGATGGATTGTAGCCTTTGATTTGTAAACAAGAGCATGGACAAGAATCTCCTTGTCATTTTGGCCATCGTGTTTTCACTAAACAGCTTGTTAAAACAATCAAAGCAGACTCTGATCATCTGGATGCAGAGGTCACAGTGGGTAGACTGTTCCCCTTCATGACATATTCTCTCCTTGAATCTTGATTATATGATGTCAGCAAACATGCAGCCTAAGCTGAATTGCAGCTTCTCGACTTGTAAACAACAGCAATGGGAATCTTTGTGTCATTTCGGTCAGTGTTCTTCACTAAACAACTTGCAAAAGGAAACTCAAAGTTGTAGTTTAGAGGAAGAGATCAGAAATACATAGACTATGTTTCCCTTAGTGACAACTCCTCCCTTGAATCATTACAATATCCTACTAGAGAAACAGAAATATGCTTTCTGGATCTGATGTTTACCAAAAGGCCCCAAATATCTTCTCATTCCTTTCTATATAAAAATCTGTAGGGATAATTTTCTCCATTTCCTCTTGATTGAACACAGTTCTTTCTGGCTCTCTAGATTTCACCCTGAAGTATTCTTAAGACAAATCAACTAACTTTTTTTATAGACCACTGAAGTTCTGGTGCCGTTTGGTATGGATTTCTCTACAGAGTGTTCCTGTGACATTATGTGACACTTGAGGCTCATCGCTGTGTTCTAAATTGGAGATCCTGTGTGTACAAACAAAAGCAGTTGTTCTCTGAGCTGGGCTAGCAGTCCATCTCTGTTGGGCCCAGAAACCCGAACATCTCTTGAGGAAGCACACGCTCCCACTGTAACTTTTGGGAACTTTTTATTTTTATTTTTTGCTAGTGTTTGCAGATTCTACATTCTGTCTGGCTGACTAATGATAAATTCTCTTTTTTTCTTCAACCATTCTATGATTTCATCACATAGATAGATGTAGCTTTGTTTCTTTCCTTGAATATTTGGAAATATCAGTAGAAGGGGTTTGGGGCTGTCATTTACTTGATGTATTTGGAAGCACAAAGCACAGACCATTTTCTGATCACGAGGACATTTTCTTACTTGAAAAAAAAAATCCATAATTCTAAGATTACAAATGTTGTTATTTCAAAATTGCACAATGAATAGGGAAGCAGCCCCAAAGATAGGTCAGGCAGGAAAGCTAATGAAAAGGGTCATGAATCAAATCTCTCATCCTTATTTGACTTTCTTATGAACTTGTGAGGTTAGCCACAAGAAATAATACTTAGATCACAGAATCTTCCAGTTCTGTGCCTTAACTGAGATGATCTTGCAGACACTAATATCCTTAACTACATGTTATGCATGATAGGTACACATGACACACACACACACACACACATATATATATATATATGTGTGTGTGTGTGTGTGTGTGTGTATGTGTGTGTAAGAGCATAGGGATGAATATATATGCCTCATGATAAAAAGTTCCAAAATACTATTTTCAGATAAAAGTCCATTTAACTAGCTTAATTATTTAATTTTCTCTCAGGAGCAAACCAGTTTGAATTCTGATAATTTTCCTTTTTATTTTTTCCATTTTCCATGTTTCTTTTCTTTTCTTTTTATTAGTTTTGTACTCAGTGAATACAGTCAAGTTGGTACCATTGTTAGCCTCCTCCCTGTCCTCCCACCACCGCAGGGACCCTCCTAGTTGGGGAATATGGGTTGTGCTTTGTGGGGTTAGCCATCAGTTATGAGTAGAAGGCAGTGTCTCTGTGTGTCATGACCCAACATGTGGCTCTGACATTCTCTCCGCCCCCTCTTCCACAAATTTCCCTGAGCCATGTTGGGTTCATTTTAGGTCTGTTTCAGTGATGAGGTCTTGGGAGCCTCTGTGTCTCTGGATATCTGGTTTGGCAGGAGTTGAGTGTTCTCTGTGTCTATCTCCTTCATCCTTGTGCTGGTACCAGGTTCACTAAGAAAGCAGCACTCTTGCTTATTTCCCCAACTACTCTTGGTTTCAGCTGGGGCCCTTCTGAGGTGTGATGGGCTGGTTCTCTCCTTAGGATCTGTGACTATCTGAAAAAGAGAAGCTGACCCTGCGATGGAGAGTGAAGTTAGCACCAGATAAATAGGATAATCCTTGTTTTTCTTTTTAATTTTAGAGAGAATATAATATGTGTAGGCCCTCTTGTAGACCACGATTGGTGGGAGCTTGATAATGGAGAGTGGGCTCATTTTTGGATATGATTCCATTTTGTCAGATGGATAGCTATTTTCTCAAAATTCAAACGTTCTCTCTTGAAGGGAGGAAAGACACTTATGCAGTTTACCAGATTCGTGAAGTTCAGAAAGTTGCAAGACTCACAAAGTCACATCCCAAGATTCCATGAACTATGATAATTTCTAGGGAGAGAAGATTCTCCCTCCAGGGATATAGCTTTTCTGAGTCTTTACCCATGCTGGGATGAGCTTTTTATGATGCAGCTGCCTTTGAATAGCCTGTGCTCTTTAAAAAAAACCCTCATCTATACCTTTAACACCCTCAATAATGCACTGGTTCACTAAGCTAGATTTGGTGGAATTATTTCCTTAGTCTGCCATGATGTCAGATGTTGTTCACACCTCCCTGGGAACAGTCATGAAATGTTGTCTTCTAAAATTATTTTCAATAAGATCAGTTCATTTTTTTTATCAATTTTCCTTGATCATTTTTGAGGCGCATATTCAGTTTTGTCGAGTATAATAATTTCTTCCACTTAGAGTTTTTTCTAATCTATCATTATTTCTGTCAAGTCTGATTTTCTGAGGTCAAAATTTGTCACTGTTAAGATGTTTGATTTTTCTATAATGATCTTGATAAAATGTATAGGCTAATCTAGCTCTTTTCTATTTTTGTTTTAGGGTTTCTCCATTAAATCGATTTCAGATTTAACAATATTCATTATGACTTAGAAAAAAGCCCACTCTTGTGTTGAGTTAGTAGTAAGTCTAGGTGATTATGTTGATAACTTTTCTCCAGATAATCCAGGATTAGACTATCTTTTTTTTTTTTTTTTTTTTTTTTTTTTTTTTTTTTTTTTTGGTTTTTCGAGGTAGGGTCTCACTCTAGCCCAGGCTGACCTGGAATTCACTATGGAGTCTCAGGGTGGCCTTGAACTCACGGCGATCCTCCTACCTCTGCCTCCCGAGTGCTGGGATTAAAGGCGTGCGCCACCACGCCCGGCTAAGGATTAGACTATCTTAAGGATTTAAAAATTACGTTATAATCTGTATCCTCAGGAGCTTTTGATCACATTGTATACCATATACTTATGATGCTTGACATTGATGGAACAAAAAAAATGAGACCCAAGTTGTGGAATTGAAGCATATCATTTTACATTCAGCCACCTCAGGCTTTCTGGAACTTTCCAATTATGTCATCTGAACTTGAGCTCATTCACTCATAGAGTAATTGGGGAAATGAGCAAGAGTTCTGCTTTCTTGGTGAACCTGGTACCAGCACAAGGGTGAAGGAGATAGACACAGAGAACATTCACCTCCTACCAAACCAGAGATACAGAGACACAAAGGCTCCCAAGACCTCATCACCGAAGTAGACCTAAAATGAATCTAACATGGCTCAGGGAAATTTGTGGAAGAGAGGGCAGAAAGATTGTTAGAGCCACAAGCTGGGACATTATGCACAGAGACATTGCCTCTTCCCCGTAACAGATGGCTACCCCCACAATGCATGACCCACAATCCCCATGGAGATAACTGGCATCCCCAACATGGAGGGTCCCTTTGGAGGAGGGAGGACAGGGATGAGTGTAAGGATGGTACCAACATGTGAGGTTTACACACTGAGTATGTACATAACCAATAGAGAAAAAATTGGTAAAAAAAAAAAAAAGAAAGAAAGAAAATGGTAAAAAAAAGGAAGAATTTATTGAAAACTGTCTGTGTCAGACATAACACTTTCAAGGCATGTGTTCATGGAGCTCCGAGTTTCATGAGGAACATAATGCAATGACTATCTTAATGTCTGATGAATATTTCAGGGAAATGCCACGAATATGTAACCCATAACATGCCCTAACATGTAAAGGGAGATTAGCACTTCCAACGCAGGCCTATGTACCTGTTTTTTTTTTTTTTGTATTTTATTTTTGGCAGTTGGCCTCATTACCTTTTGGGGTGGCGTCCAATCTCACCAGTGCTGAGTGTCTACCTCGATCCCTCTGTGTTGTGCTGTGGAACTGGAGTTCTTATCAGCTGTGGCAGATGCGCTGTCACCAGGGGCTGAATGCTGGAGGTTGTTGGTTCTGATGGTTGGGGGATGGGAGAGTGCAGAGAGCCTGGAGTTGCTCACACAATCCCACCTGTATCCCTTTCGCTAGCTCTTTAGTTGACCTCAGCTGTCTTTCCCTCAGATTTTTCGACTTTGCAAGGAGGTTGATGAGGTTGGAAAATCCCCTAGTTTGGTCTCTGCTGCTGCCACTTGGGCATGCCTGCTGGGTGCGCAGATCACATGGATTGGCAGGCCGCAAATGCCTCAGTGGGATTTGGGCCATTTTCCTCCTTTCTGGTGGATTTCGGTCTCTCCTGCTTCTCCACTGTGTCTAAGAAAATCCTATACTCTTTGACTTTTCAGAAGAAGAGTGTATTTTGCTGTGGTTTTGTTTATATCCCTCCCTAGGCTGGTTTGGCATGGCACCTATGCCTCCCTCTTACCTGAAAGTCTTTGTATGCTATTTTAAGCCTTGAAATTCATTTACAACACATTATGAAACTGTTAAACTATTTTGAAAAGAGTGACCTGGGCTAGGGTGATGACTCAGTGGGTAAAAGTGCTTGGTGATGACTAGACTTTGGATTCCAGAACCCACATAAAAAGCCAGACACAGAGCAGCTTGCATCTGCCATCCCAGCCCTCCTGGGGCAAGATGGGAGAGAGAGACAGGAGAACTCCAGAAGCTTGCTGGCCAGTTATCATGGCGTATGCAGCAGTGAGTGAAAGGCAGCCACCCTGCCTCAAATAAAGTGAAAGGCAAGGACTGGCCCTCAGAGTTGCCACCTGATGTCCACATGCATGCCATGATATACAAACATACCTATTTTCACACACACAAATACACACATACACAATATGTTGGGGGAAAATAGCAAAGAGTGGTCTGGTGGACTCTAAAATCAGCATAGAGAATCAATGAAAAGGTACGAAAGGCTAGAAGCACAGATCCAGAGGGAGAGTTGGCCACTATTAGAAAGGCAACAACATTGGCTTGGCTAGCATAATGGAGGCAAAAAATGGAAAGAGGAACACTGATTTGAATAAGTAGGAAGTAAGACCCATTTGTCAGTCTAGTAGATTCAATTGTGTGTGCAAAAGAAGGAAGTCAAGAATCAAGGTCCAAGTAGTTTTGTTTGCTCAAATAAAAGGTAACTGGATGGCTGAAGAGATGGCTTAGCAGTTAAGGTCCTTGCCTGTGAAGCTTAAGGACCCAGGTTCTATTCTCCAGTACCCATGTAAACCAGATTCACATATGTCTGGAGTTCATTTGTAGTGGCTGGAGGCACTGGGGCACCCATTCTCTTTCTCTCTGTCTCTCACACTTTCTCCCCCTGCCTCTCTCTCTCTCTCCCTCTCATAAATAAATAAATAAATAAAATGTTTTCTAAAATGATTAGTGGAGTATCTGATGATGGAGAAATCTCTGGACAAATCTGCTTTTGAATAGAAAATGTTCAGATTGAGAGATACTTATTTTCAAGTTTCCTTAATACAAAAGCATATGTTTAGCAGTAGGCAAATACCTGTGTGATTTACATAACACAAACATCTCTCTTGATCTTATTTTTACTTTATCCTAATATTGCCTTGATTCTCACAACATTGGCCACATTAATAGTCTTAGCCATTATAGGTTGCTTGCTGCTATTCTCTAAGCCAAATGTCCTGGGGCAAGAGAGAAGAGGTTGTGGGGAAGGATGGAAGATTTAAGGCTGAATTGATACTAAACATCAACCTAGACTCAAAATATCAACAAATAGCCTAGGTTAGACAAAATTAGAAGTTAAACCCTGGCATCATGACAAGAAGATGTATTAACCATACTTTTTTTTGAATACTTTATTTATTTATTTGAGAGGGAGAGGAATGTGCCAGGGCCACCAGCCACTGCAAACAAACTCCACTTGAATGTGCCACCTTGTGCATCTGGCTTGGTTTAACAGGCAAGTGCCTTAACTGCTAAGCCATCTCTCCAGCCCCAAGTACTAACCATATTAAATGATATGGATCAGTTCCTTTTTTTGTTTGTTTGTTTTTTGTTTTTAGAGGTAGGGTCTCAGTCTAGCTCAGGCTGACCTAGAATTCACTATGTAGTCTCAGGGTGGCCTCGAACTCAAGGCAATCCTCCTACGTCTGCCTCCCAAGTGCTGGGATTAAAGGCGTGCGCCACCACACCCGGCTTTAAAATTTTTTTTCTTGGCTTTTCTAGGTAGGGTCTTGCTCTAGGCCAGGCTGTCCTGGAATTCACTATCTAATCCCAGGGTGGCCCCGAACTCATGGTGATCCTCCTACCTCTGCCTCTCAAGTGCTGGGATTAAAGGCGTGCGCCATCACACCCAGCTTTCAGTTCCTTTTTTTTAATCTCAAAAATCTCATAGTCTTTGCCAAGATTTATGTGGATAGCGAGATTTTCTAATAAAAGCTCTTTGAAATAATAACTGTGAGGCCATGATAAGTTTGTTTCTGTGCAAAATTTTGACTTGTGAAATAAAGATGAAAACAGGGGCTGCTAAAGTCCTCGTGGCATAAACCAACATCTCAAAAGAACCATTTGTTTGCCATGTGGCCCAGAGAAGTCTCTTATTTTTGGTGGGAGTTCTGTCTTGTAATTATTATAAACATGATCATGAAATAGGAAAAGCTGCATATAACTCTTACTTTTTAGAGTGATTTTGGGGCCTGGGGAGATAGCTCAAGTATTAGCGTGCTTGTTGTGCAAGCATGAAGACCCTGGTTCAGATCCTCTGCACTCATGTAAATCTCAGCATGATGTCAGGTGCCTGTAATCCTAGCACTGGGAAGGGGAAGACAGGAGGATCCTCGGGGTCCAGTAGAAGTCCAGTAGAGCTTTGAGTTCACTGCGAGGTCCTACTTCAAAAAAATAAAAAATAATAAGAACATGGAGAATTATACAGGAACATACTTCATGGTGACTTCTGGCCTCCACACATATATACCCACACACTCACATGAATGCATACAAGCAGACACATGTACAAATATGAACATGCATGCGCACATGCTTACACTTGGTCCCCAGGTGATGGGGCTGTGTGGCAAGGTTTTGGAACCTATAAGAGGTGGAGTGTTAAAGGAAGTAGGTCACTGGTGGTGAGCCTTGAGGTTTTATAGCCTGGCACCACTTCCTGTTTATCCTCTGCTTCCTAACTGCTGTTGCAATGTGACCAAACTGCTTCCTGCCACCATGCCTTAACAGCTGCTGGAATGAGACCCCATGCCTTCCCCGCCAGGATGGAATGCAGCTCCTCAAAACTGGCAGCTAAATAAACCCTTTCCTTCCTTAAGCCACCTCCTGTTTATTAAAATATTTTATTGATCATTTATTTGCAAAGAGAGAGAGAGAAAAAAAAATAGAATGTGTCATGACCTCCTGTCCGTGCAAGAGAACTGCAGACACATGTGCTACTTTGTGTTATCTGGATTTATGTGAGTATTGGGGAATGAAACCTGTTTGATCACAGTAAATACAGCCTCCTCTCTGCCCCTTTTATTCACCCACTCTGACTCAAGGTAGAGAATAGGATATATAAGTCAGAAACTAAATCTTGGAAATCAGAACCTGCCATGCAAGCCATGACAGAGTTTATAAGCCATTCGTGTTTTCAACATACAAAATGCAACTCATTTTTTTAATATGTAGGTGTTGGGGAGCATTTCCTTCTCAAGGTGGGGGAATTGGCTTCTATCCACTGCGGAGCTGTGAACACTCACTAACTTGGAGACTAGTCTCCTCTCACTACATCTCATTTCCAAACTTCATGAAAAACGAGGTGTCAGACACCAGAGTGATTTCAATTTGGCTAACAGTTCAGGAAACCAAACTACTGATTGCTTTTATGTTTCTGTCCTGAACGGAGCAACTGAGGGAGTATTCATTTCAGAATAGAAAATTCAATCAATGATTTTAAAAGTATTAGAAAAGACCATAACATGGCCAAACTCAATGTCTGTTACCTTTTAGGCCATTTTGGACATATTTTCCTGTGAAATTGCTTCAGGATACCCAACTCTACCTCCCATTTCAGTTCTGATTTATACTTGCAAACGCATTCTTTTTTCCCCCCTTTATTTCCCCCACCAAAACCATTTACTCAAAAAACAACCAGCTTACTTTGGATTGAAATGATGGAAGAATTGAGAGCAATAACCCTGGAGTAATAAATTCCTGTTTCTCCTCAGGAGATAAGTTTCTCCTTCCCCCAAATAACATCAGGGCAATTCATTCCCCTTGCAGATCCCAAGGGAAGAATCCAATCAAGGCTGTGAAGATGGTGCATGACTGGAGCCTGAACATCTCAGAGCTAAGCCATGAGGAGGGGCACTGGAAAGGTAGGAGGAACAGGAAGGGAACAAGGACCTGATCCCCTTTGCCAGTTGGTGGAACCTGATTAGGACCTCTCCCTGCTCCCAGGGAAGCTTTTACTAATAAAAAGTTTACTTTTGCTTTTCTAACTTTCTGTCTTCTCAGCTTTTAATTCTATATTGGGCAAAGAAGATGGACCCTGTACTAGCCAATAACAAAATGGTCTTGGAAAGCTACAAGAGGAAAGAGAATTTGAAATGCTATTGAAAATAGACACTCTTAAAAATGAACGCTGTTTTAGAATAAAGAGGCTCATGTTTAGTCATACTCTGGTGTTTTTCAGCTCTCAAGAACTGAGTAAGTTTCCCTGGAATAGCCTCTCAAGATGGGAGGGAATTTGTCTCACCTCATGATGACCTTTAGTTTGGATTTTTACCTTGACTGAGTTATCATTTGCTGCTTTGTAGCCTGCAGTTTTATAAATTTATTATTATTATCAATATTAATATTTAGTCCTTAATTGATATTGATGATTGATATTAATTAATTAAATTAATATTGGTATTAAAACCCAGCAGGCAACCATTAAATCCTGTAGCATCTGGGGCACATGATATCGTGATTTGATAAACTTGGACAACCCAGTCCCCTGTGGCCCTTCTACTTGAAGCATACATAACCACTATGTAGGCTGGCTCTACTCCTTGCCTGAAGCCTTCCTTGGCAGATGCCCCATGCTCCTGTTACCTCCAACATCCTCGTATTGACTTTTCAACTTTTATTGCACCTTCATCCATTCATCCACTGGAGTTTTAGGGCTCTGTTTGAGAATCTGATTCTGCTACACATTGCCTGTCCCCAAAGACTTTCTTTAGAAATTTGGATACAAGTCTCCATGACCCTGAAACTCTTACACACAGCTTACCTGCAAACCTGGGCCACATGGGCTATGCTCAGTTTTGGTGCCAGCTTGAGAAGCATCCGGGCCTCCTTGGTAATCACTGAAATGAAAAGCTTCTGAGGGACCAAGTGGCTCAACCTAGATAAACACTTCCCTAGGTAGCACTTTTCTCAGCAGGGTACCCTGTAATATCTCTCTTTTCAGCCACTCCCATTTCAGAGGAAAGTCATTCAAATGTGCTTTTAATTTTACATCCTAGAGCCTTCAATAGATGTATCTCATCCCCACAACATGTTTCTAATTGTTCCAGTGTAAAGTGCAATTTTCTCTTAGTGATGCCTATGTCTTTAAAAACTACAGCTTCTGGGGCTGGAGAGATGGCTTAGCTCTTAAGCACTTGCCTGTGAAGCCTAAGGACCCCAGTTCAAGGCTCGATGCTCCAAGACCCACGTTAGCCAGATGCACAAGGGGGCGCACACGTTTGGAGTTCGTTTGCAGTGGCTGGAGGCCCTGGCGTACCCATTCTCTCTCTGTCTATCTGCCTCTTTCTCTCTCTCTGTCCTTCGCTTTCAAATAAATAAATAAAAATAAACAAAAATTAAAAAAATAAAAATAAAAAGTGCTTTTTGAAAAAAAAAAAAACAACTACAGCTTCTTTGTACCTCTACCTGCACTCTTTTAGTGACCAAACTGCTCGTTTTTTTTTTTTTTTTTCCCGCATCTTTCTGCTCCATATTTTACTCTGAATTCTTAACTCTAAACTTGACTCAAAGCAGCCAGTAACAACCATGCTATAGCCTGGATGGAATGCTGCTCTGAACTTTCCTTTGACAAATAAGTCCATTACTTTTGAACTTAGATCTACTTAAAATTTCAAGACACAAAACAAAACATAGCCAGATTGTTTGCGAGAATACAACACAAATGACATTTCATCTGGTACCCAATGGAGTCCCCCTTTGCCTATCTGAAAGCTCATAAACATGTTTCTTTCCTCTGTAGTCTACCTCCCAAACTCCTGCTGGAATCTCCATGAACTACAGCTGACAGGGGTTCTTCGGCCCACATCTCTAATGTCTTCCAAACACCTTCTGCGAGTGAGTTCCAAAGGCCTGCAAACCACAAGGATGGGTTTAGTCAGGATGTTGGCCTCACTTCTTAACTATCAGTTTTCTATATTAGTTACTTTCATTAGTCACTGTGACCAAAATAGCTGACAGGAAGGCCTCAAGAGAGGAAAGGTTTCTTTTCAGCACATGACTTTGGAGAATTTTAGCACATCATGCCTGAGAGGATGTGACGGAGCTCATAGTCGTGGAAACATGTAGCAGAGGCTCCTCACATCGCAGCGGATCAAGAAGCAGAGCAGGAGTGGGAATCAGGGTCAGGCTATAATGCTCTGAGTTCAGTCCCTAGTGACATACTTCCAACAGGTAGGCTCCAAGTCCAGAATATTCCACAGATGATATTCCATGACAGCACTACCCAGCATTCCAAGCAAGAGCCTGTGCAGGATATTTCAGGTTGAAACCTTAATAATAGTTTTCTTTTGTTACTTAAAATAATATCTTATTACTAAATCTAATTTTAATGATCGTTTTTTAATCTTGGTATAATGACAAATGTATACAAAACTTACAAGGCTTGTACAAAGATCTCTTTAATATCATTTATGGCTACCAGTTTCTCCATTTGACTTCACTTGCTTTATGATCATGTCTGTCTATACATGCAACATTTTTTTCTGAACTATTTTAGTAGCAAGCTGGAAACATTGGACCTCTTTATGCCTAAATCTTCATAGATTCTCTTATAGTAATCAAAATCAGGATATTCAATGTGGACAAAATATTCTAAATTAATTGATAGTCTATTTTCAATTGTATTATTTGCCACAATGCTATTCTGTTTTAGTATTGATGCAGTATATTTGCTCACTGGCTCAGTAGTAGAATATGTAGAATTTAGTTTAGAATGTCTAAGTTGAAACCTTGCAAAAAGAAAAAAAGAAACTAACATACTAAATACAGTTCAATTTTTTTATGTTACTGTTTATTTCTTTTTGTGTGTCACCGGGAATGGTGGCGCAAATTTTCATGAAGTGAAATACACCTATCTGAATCTTACAATCTGGAGAATTTGGAGAAACACATGCAGTTATGTAATCAAACCCCTGTGAAGATCACAAGCATATCCGTCATTTGAGAAATTTTCCCGTCTCCTTTTCATTCCCTTCATCAACTTTTTTCTGAATTTTTTCAGCATAGTTTTGCTTATACAAGATCATGATGTAGTGAAATTATAGGGAATGTATTCTTTTGCTTAATACAGTGTTAGAATATTTATACAATTTGATTATATGTCTGAAAATTACCTTGCATTCACTGAGCTGCTCAGATCACTAAGTCAGCATTTTAAAGCAAATTTGGAAACATTTTGATAAATAATTCTTCAATTGTTTTCTCATTCACTCATTTTCTTCTCCGGTTACAGAATTTTCCTTAGAATCTTTATATCGCCCTAAGGAATCAGAGACTATGCACTGTAAAGATTGGATAAGTTTTATCGTTCTATCTTCAAGTTCATTTACTCTCTCTTCTACCACTTTTCTTCTACATTAGTTTTATTTTTCATATATCATACATTCCAACTCTAGAACTTAAATTTATATTATTACCTCATTAATGAGATACCCCATAAGTTCATTGGCTATTTAAGGAAGATAAACTAATAACCTTGAGAAGATCTTTCGAATTATAAACCTGTTCTCATGCACCTGGAAGTGTAAGTCTCAGTAACTGTGGTAGTTTGCATGTGGAATGTCCTCAATGGACTCATGTGTCTTGTATGCTTGGTCCCCACCTGGTGAAAATTTGGGAGGTGGAGCCTGTTGAAGGAAGTATGTTGCTGAGGGTGGATGTATGGTGTTATACCCAGCTCCTCCTTGCTGGAGCTCAGCTCACTGTCTTGCTGCTTTCTTCCAGCTGCTGCAGCAAGAAGTGATGTGCAGCCTTTTCTGCCATCCTTTCCCTGTCCTGATTAAGCTTCCCCTTGAGACTGTAAGCCAAAAAGAAACACTTTTCTCTCACCAGCTGCTTTTGGTTGGATGCTTTGTCCTAGCAACATGAAGTTATTGTAGCAACTGTTGCAGTAACTAAGGTAGTATATGATTTTGGATGCTGATTATTGTCATAAAGGAACATGTTTAACAATAGGATTATTCTTTAGGTCATTGTTTCCAGATCCTTACATACAATGACACTCTGAACAGAGAGCTATTTCTGTGACATAGTGGCATAAGCTTCAGAGTCTATAAGGTGATTTATATCAATATCTATGTATGTATGTGTATTTATGTCAATATCTCTATATACATGTGTATATATGTGTGTACATATGTTCATATGTAGGTGGGTAAAAAGATTTTTTACTTTTTATTATATGTAGCTTTGATAGCCAAAATTGAATACCAAGACTGCAAAGTTAAACAAATGCTGATTTAGTATAAATGCTTCTAAACTTTAAACATACCCAAAACATATTTAAAGCACACTTGATATCATTTATTCTTGACTTATATGTAATACAATTTTAACCAATACTTTTAAAAGATAATTTCTTCAAGTACTTTGCCACTAGTTTTGACAATACACTTTGATAACACAAATGGATTAACAATAAATTGAAAGATTAAAAATTCACCACTCAAAACGTCATAACTCTTAAAATGAAAGGGAGCAAAAATAATAGTTCTACCTTTCATTTGTCTGACAAATTCATTCTTAAGTTATAATAAAGCAAATGAGTTAATGTATGAAGCTTTATATAAAATTTAAAAAATAATAATGACTCTCTAGTTGGCTGTTTGTGCAGGCATGACTCGAATAGTCATTCTGCTCTTGGCTGCTGGTTTGAAAGAAACATCAACCACAAAGACAAGAAAGTATCCAAAATACATAAAGGTTTAGGGCTGCTGCCTGGACATATTTTTACTCATTTTCCCAAACTGTCAGCCACAATGCTAGCCACAGACTTATTTCTTGGGCACCACCTGCATGAAGTACTTAACAGCTGCCTGACTTTCATCTATGACAGGCAACAGCCAAGCCCTCTTTCATGTGTCTGCCGAATCAAATGTAAAGGTGGTCAAGCATGGCTTTGACCTTTCTGCGTGTAACGAGGTTGGGAGAAGAGTCTGATATTGCTATTGTTTCTGTTGCCAGAGACTGTAGGCCAGGCTGTGAGACTCCATACCTCTGCCCATTTTCTGAGACCTAGAAAAAAAAAAAAGAAAAAAAGCTTCTCGAAACTGGAGATGGTCAATCTGCCAGCAAACATTGCAGCAACTCTACCATCCATGAATCATCTCACTCTTAGGAGATGATTGGACACACAAGTCCTTACGGATAAGTAAAGTACCTAAGTTAAAAGATGGTCATTAGTTCTTTGGAATGCCATTGGCAGAATTTTGTGTTCGACTTTTGCTAATTATTCCTGTCTAAAGGTTTCATTTTCTAAGTTTTGGACTTTCTAAATTTTTGTACTCATAAATGTCCTGATTGTTTTAGCTTTATAATGATTATAACATTGATAAGTTTATGAAGAGATTCATTTTCTCATTGAAAGTATAACACTACCTTGTTTTACATACCATAACCCAGGGATGGAGAGATGGCTCAGGCACTTGCAAGCAAAACCAAAAGACCCAGATTTGGTTACCCAGCACTTATAGAAAGCCAGATGCACAAGGTGACACATGCATCTGGAGTTTGTTTATGGTGGCTAGAGGCCCTGACACACTCTCTCTATCTGGCGCATTCCCATTCTCTCTATCTGCCTCTTTCTCTTCCTCTCTCTCTGTCAAATAAATAAATAAAATATTTTAAAAATACCATAAGCCTGGTCTCTCTTATGTCTGATCTTTGTTTATAACTACTTACTGCTACATTTTTATTCTTTTATTTTTAATATTTCTTTTTCATCTTGAGTTATATTTTAGTGCCCTAGTAGCATAAGTAGCTTTATGTGTGCCATTCAGAAAGGAATTTTTCCCATTTGCTTTTATTTTTGTCTGAATGATTTGCTTGCTTTTTCTTCTGTTATGTTATTTTATCCTCTTGATTTTGAGCTTTCTTGATATTTAGGTTTTTATTGGTCTTTGATTTTTGTGTGTGTATGTGTTGTTCCCATCAGTCACATATTTTTTCTGGAGTATCTATAATTGTGTGACTCTCTTTTCTTTTCCTCATGTAAAATATCACTCAGGTTCACTGTTAATATTTTACTCTCTTATTTTTTGCTTAACTTTGTGGAGATATTAAAGCTTATATTCCAGAGAACTAATTCATCATGTACATAGTCAATTCTTCACTTACTAATTTCAGTTCACATATTAATTTAAGTTCTACATCAATTGTCTCACATTTTTATTAGTTTTGTACTCAATGAACACAGTCAAGTTGGTACCATTGTTAGCCTCCTCCCTGTCCTCCCCCCTCCACCTAGACTCTCCTTCTTGCCATATATGGGTCATGCATTGTGGGGTTAGCCATAAGTTATAGGTAGGAGGAAATGTCTCTGTGTATCATGACCCAACGTGTGACTCTGACATTCTTTCAGCCCCTCTTCCACAAATTTCCCTGAGCCATGTTGGGTTCATTTTAGTTCTGCTTCAGTGATGAGGTCTTGGGAGCCTCTGTGTCTCTGGATATCTGCTTTGGCAGGAGTCTCACAATTTTAAGATCCAAGAATGCCATCTCTATCTTCATCAGTGAATTTTCTTTATGTAATGTTCTGTCCTTCTTCTATCCTTACCATGTAGTTGTGATTCCTTTAATGTCATTAAAGAAATGGCATCTGTTTTTTTTTTTTTTTTTTGTTCATGGTTATTTTTCAAAGACCAGTTCTTTTCTGAGTTTGGAACTATGTTTAAATTATCTTATAATTCAATATTATTTCTCAGTTTGTTTGTTTGTTTACATATTGAGGCATATAAAATATCCAAATA
The DNA here is from genome assembly GCA_036346955.1 of Dipus sagitta. Lineage (NCBI taxonomy): Eukaryota > Metazoa > Chordata > Mammalia > Rodentia > Dipodidae > Dipus > Dipus sagitta. The sequence goes on along the minus strand of CM070778.1, from coordinate 117,554,617 downwards.
TGATTTATCCATGATTTTGATATGGGAGTTTGGGGTGTCTCTGAGATCAGTAGAGCTTTTATTGACTCTTGTTTGGGCTTCTAGCTCTGGAGTTAGGGTGACAGAAGCTCATGGTCATACAAAACTTACAGTGGGTCAGTAGTCTCCAGATTTTTGTCTTTGGAGTTTGAAAATGCAATCCACTGATCATAGAAGGTAAGGTTTAGAAAGATTGGTATTATAGAGATTATAGAGTTTAAGAGAAGGAAAGAAGGCAGATTTCCTATACAGCTGGGGGAGGGTCCCCAAAGGGGGAAATCCACATGGTGAATCTGATTGGGGTTTTTATAAGAATAATGATTTATTTAATGATGAAAATGAGCATGCCAGCCCAGTTTCCATGCCTGGTATCTAGGTACCTTACAGTCATTCTTATGCCTGGTTTCTAGGGAAGGGAAACTCTATTAGGTAAAAAGAGATAAGGAAAGACACATTCCTGGATTCTAACAAGGTTGAGGCTGCATGAGGACTCATATATATATATATATATATATATATATATATGGAAAAACTAGACTCCCCCTTATAGGCTCAAAAATGTTTCCCACTTTTAGTCAAGAGAAGAAAAATTCTGCTCATTTTCAGGACCCTGTTACCCTCAACTGCCTAGCCAATTTCTATCTCTTATTCCTCATCAGTTTTACCCACAATCATAGGTATCCTTAGTCATACCTAGAACCTACCTGAGAGTTGATGGTTCATCCCATTTATGAACTCTGAAAGACAGATCTTTCTCTGTCAAAATATTTGAAAATAGGGCTGGAGAGATGGCTTAGCAGTTAAGCGCTTGCCTGTGAAGCCTAAGGACCCCGGTTCGAGGCTTAATTCCCCAGGACCCACCTTAGCCAGATGCACAAGGGGGCGCACGCGTCTGGAGTTCGTTTGCAGTGGCTGGAAGCCCTGGCGCACCCATTCTCTGTCTCTCTCTATCTGCCTCTTTCTCTCTCTGTCTCTCACTCTCAAATAAATAAATAAATAATTTTAAAAAATTAAAATAAAAATATTTGAAAATAATAGAATAGCATCGAACATGGGTGACACATCAATCAAAATGCCTGAGTTTAAGGGTATGAATTAGATTCATTCAAAAACTCATCCATCCCTCACGTTCCCTTCCTCCCTGCTCTAAGTTAATTTTCCTCTTCTCAGAACACCAGCCTGGTGACTTCAAGCACACCACACAGCAAGTGCCTCTGACTAGCAGCTTTGGGAAAGTGCTGTTTGTTTGAGCTGGTTGATATCATTTCCTGGAGAATTCAAGGAGTCAAAGATTATTATTACTTTTTCTTTTTCAATTTTCTCCAACACTTTCAAAATGAGCAAGAATTTTCTGCACCATCCTTTACTTTGGGATTTTCACTGCTAAATAACAGCTGTAATAGCAACAGGAATTTAAGCCCTGAAAAACCCACAAAGTTAAATACCAGCTTTTTACCTTTCAAAACTCAGGGGAAAAAAAAAAAAAAAAACAACTATGCACTAGTCTTAGCTTGTCATGTGCTTCAGTAACTGGAATGTTATGAGGTGAATTTCAGGTAAGCTCCAACTACAACAAGGTCAAACAGTTGCTTTCATGCTTGGTTTAAAAGGAGATCAGTGGGGTTGACAGCATTTATCATAACTTAGCCTTCAGTTTTGGTTGGCTTTCATCCTGGCAAAAACCAGAAACCTGGAAAAATAGACTTTGCAATTCAAAAAAGGTCTAACAATATCCGTGCAAAGGCATTTTCCCCCTCCCCAGGTTAATGTGTCTTCTGCCTGTTATAGGGAACTTTCAGCTTGCAAACTGCAAACCCTGCATGAACGTAGGTGTTTCTGGGAATGGTTAACCCAGAGAAGCATGAACTTAGTTTGGGAAAAAAAAAATAGGATGTGAAACTTCAGAACAGCAAAGTGACATCTACACCCACTGGAGAGAGAAGGAAGTGGCTTAGAGACAGACATCTCTCAGGTGTGGGACGTGAAATGCCTTTGATTCTAGAGTGTGAAAAGAACAAAACGGTTCATTGCTGCTGTTCTGCTGCTAAGATTCCTGCCCCTGTTTCCCTCTTCCTCCTCCTCTCTTGTTCTGTAAGCACAGTGCTCCCTGGAAAACAAATCTGGCCATTCCAGCATTTAATGACATGCAATTGCCGTGCAATAATCAGGGTCAGAGAAATAGCTCATCAGCAACTTAGATATTAATCATAGCTTTTTGAACTTTAAATAGATGCCTGGACTCTGTGGCAAATCTTGATTTTAATATGTGAGACATATAAAGTTGATGGGAAGATGGATCAGTGGCTACTTCAGTATCTGAGTTTAGATTCCCAGACTTTAGAGGCAGAGACAAGAGAATGTTCTGGAAGCTCATAGACCATCCAGCCTGGTGATCAGAGTGCACTGTGAACAAAATGAGAGAACCTGCCTCAAAAAATGAGGTGGAAGGTGGGTAATGAGCAGAGAGTTGTCCTCTGACTTTCACACGTGTGCCCACATTCACACACATGTATACACATCATGTCACACGCATGTATACACATCATATCACAACACACCCACACAGACTTTCAGTTGTAGTTCGAATGTCTCCTGCATACTCGTTCTTTGAGAATATGCATCAAGGAGTTCACTGGGGCTGCTTTTCATTTTGGTATTCTTCGTAGAGTAGGATGTGAGGAATATGTAAGGTGAACATCATTATGCAACTCCTGTGAATTTCAGGAGAATGCAATGCTCTGAATTTATTCAGTTTTCCTCTCTTTTCTCTCCACAGCTCTAATTCACAACCATCGATGAATCATAGCCTCTTAGCAAGGAGCAATGAAATGTCAGCCCAGGAGTTATTTATTGTTAAATAGTACTCTTGTGGAAGAAACCTCAGAGGGTTTTTTGGATCCAAAGGAGGATTACAATGTGGTTAGCTAGAAATGAAAAGATTTTTCCAGAAGACAGGGGGCACTCAGCATTTTCTCATTCTCAGCATTTCTCGGAGAAGAAGCAAGATCCTAATCAGAATGTTTCTGGGCACACAGCGCTCCATCTAAACTGTAGAAGATCTTCCAGAGTCCTTCAAATGAGAGAGGGGCATGTCTGCTTGTGGGATAAGGCATTTACATTTCCAGTGGCCAAGAGTTCTTTTAACCGGGTTGTACTTGTGAACTAAAGTTCCTGGAACACAGCTGCACCTACTTCAAATATCAAGCAAGACTATCAACCGGTTCAAATTCCAATATAGAAAGACTGAAATGGAATTTTGCAGGTCCACAGCCAAATTATCTTGGGCTATCTTAGCTCCCTTGATAAGCAATTTACGCCTACCTCTGTGTCTGACCTGACATCCCATGACCAAATAATTCTTTTGTGATATACTAATAGACCACCAGCTTCTACCACCCTAAGGCTCAGAGTCCATCAGACGTTATCTGAAGCCTATAGTGGAGATTACCCTGCTTTGCTGTGACCCACTTACCGGATGTTTTCACCAATGTGTTTGAAAAGTACCTTAGTTTATGCCCTTCTTTTGTTGTGTTACTATGAAAACATCATGGAGAGGCTGGAGAGATTGCTTAGTGGTTAAGACATTTGCCTGCAAAGCTAAAGGATGCCAGTTCGACTCTCCAGGACCCATGTAAGCCAGATGCACAAAGGGGTGCATGCATCTGAAGTTCGTTTGCACTGGCTGGAGGCCCTGGTGTGCCTATTCTCTCTCTTCCTCTCAAATAAATAAATAAAATATACTAAAAAAAATTCATGGAATTGCTAACATGTTGGAACAGGGAACTTGGGGTAACCCCATTTTGCATTCTTGGGCCATACTTGGCTTCCAAATAAATATCTCTCATTCCTTGTGAGGTGAGAGCTGTGTGTTTTGTGCTGTCACACTGAACACACTCAGAAAGAGCCCTGATGCAGTCTGTTTCTCCACATGAAATGCAGACTATTCACCAGTGGTAAATTTTACCTGACTTATAGACTTTCAGATCCCACTGACTGAATATACCAACACCACAGGACATTGGCTAGTCACTAGAGCAGGGTGGACATTTGGAGCACTTCGCTTTTGCTGGAGGGCATCCACCCTCTTCATTGTTTAGTAACATCCTCGGCCTCTCCCCAGTGGATGTTGTTGTAGGCAGACACCGGGGTCTGGCAGACATCCACTGGGATTTCCAGGTTCTTGTGTCTCAGAACAAGAAATTGGACAGCGGCACATGGATGATGGTAGAAGTAGCAGCAGTTTATTAAGAAAGAGAACAATGCCAAGGAAGGAAGTAGGCCAGAGCTAGAAGGAAAGGTCAGAAGTTTAATGGGCCCTGCACTAGGCAGATTGAGAACATTTATAAGTCATTTTTGTGGAGCACACTTTTGGTGCACATGGTCTGTGTGACCTGTCAGCCCTGGTGCAGAGGGACTTCCAGGCTGGTTTCTTTCATGTGTTCAGTTTAACCTCACTTTCCACCCTGCTCTCCTGACACAATGCTAGTATCACCCTCTTCCCCCTCTCTCTGTCATGACAGTGGATAGTTCCTCTAGGCCCTGCTAAAACAACTGTTCTAGGGGTTCTTTGGCCATTTAATTTTAAGAAACTCTTTAGTCTCTCACTTAAAATTCACTGGATTATTTATGCTTTAGGATGGCCACCACTTCTGCTGACTTACCATAGTCTCTGGAAATCTACTGTTCAAGAATTAGCAATTTTTCAGTCTTCTAGATCTTCAGTGACAAAGATGGGAATACTTAGTATGACATAACACATGTTATTTATTTTTAAAATATAGATATTTGGAAGTTTTCAATTTTTTCAAGGTAGGGTCTCACTCTAGCCCAGGCTGACATGGAATTCACTATGTATTCTCAGGCTTGTCTCGAACTCATGATGATGCTCTTAACTCTCCCTCTCATGTGCTCAAATCCCTCTCATGTGGGATTAAAGGTGTGCACCACCACACCTGCTTTCAGTGGAAGTTTTGTGTGACTGTGAGTGTCTAGCACCCTAATACCTGAATTACCACCCTACCAAGAGCAGAGAAAGGCTCCATCACTCTCAAAGACATCCCAATTCCCATATCAATAATTTCAGGCATTTCTATTATCCTCCCTTATTTGATATATCCCTCATAAATGTCTCTTCATACATCCCATTTGATTTATGTGATATTTAACCCAATCAGCTCCTGTAGTTCATTTTCAGTCAAATATTATACAATTGCCTCAAAATTTTCCATCTGGCTGAGCATGGTAGACAGTCAGCGCGTCTAGTGCCAGAAGGTGCTACATACCTTTAATCTCAGCACTCGGAAGGCAGAGATGGAAGAAACACTGTGAGTTCCAGGAAAGCCTTGGACTGCAGAGTGAGTTCCAGGTCAGCCTGGGCTACAGTGAGTCCCTAGATTGAAAAAAAAAATCTTTCATCTGTTCTTTATTTACGTTTTTCATTATTCAAGTAAAAGTCAGTGTTATTTCTGAGAAAAAAAAAAAAGAGTTCTTTCTGCTTTGCTTGTAAATTCTTCTCTTCAGGATGTTGAAGTGTTTCTCTAGAACTGTGCAATCTGCTTGCATGGCCTCCTCAGGCGCCCAGCACAGAGGTGAACTGTTAGTGCTGTTTCAGGTATTGTGGTAGGAGAGTTGGAAACTCAAGACGTCAAGAAGCTGCACCATAAACCAGAAGGCACATAAGAAATAGACTGGCATAGTTAGTAGACATTCAATCACACTTTTCTTTCTTTCTTCTGTTTCACCATGAAGCACAGCTTCTCTGCTTTTGCTACCTCATGCTCAGGGAAAATACAACTTTGGAACTTTGGGGGTACTATGAGAAGTGATCCTAGGTGGAAGAGGGCAAGGTAGTTTAGAACCAAATTATTCAGGCAGAAAGAAAAAAGAAAAGCAGCTACCAACTTTAAAATAAAGTGTAGATTACAGGCTGGAGAGATGGCTCTGGAGAGAAACCTGAGTGGTTAAGGAGTTTGCCTACAAGGTCTAGGGATCCAGGTTTGACTCCCCAGAACATATGTAAGCCAGATGCACAAGGTGGTATATGTATCTGGAGTTCATTTGCTGTAGCTAGAGGCACTGGCATGCTCATTCTCTCTCTTTCTCTCTCTCTCTCTTTCTTTCTGAGTGTATGTGTGTGTGTGTGTGTGTAGATTCCAAGAAGGAATCATAATCTTTTAGGGGAGAAAGGAGCAATTTTGTTTGAGGGAAAATTACCCTTAGAAACTATAAAGGTCCTCACATCATTGAAGTTTCTAGATTAACATTACAGCAGTAGAAGGAAAAAGGACAAACACAAAAAGACAGTAGGTAAGCTTTTCTCTCCTTTGCCTTAAATTCAACATTTTAAGAGACCTCTACATTCATGAAAGAGAATCAAAGGATGCTTAAATTAAAAAACAAAACAAAACAAAACCTAAGCTCATGCATTCCTAGAAAGAAACCTAGACTCTAAAAATAAAATTTGTTAACACAAGATCAAAGAATAACAGAATTGTAGAGTGGAGAAGAACTTGGTCTCCTCACCTGTACTATGAGAAAGTAGAATGGATGATTGATGAAGTGTGTCATTGTTCAATAGCCTATGACATATTGAGTCAGTGCTGGATGACTTTATAAAAACAAATAACCCACCATCAAACAACCTCCCTCTAAAGAACCCACTCACCTCCCCAATCTAACATTTTACAGGGTGCTTCAGGCACATGTGCTGTATGCATTGATGTCTATGTGACTCGGGTGTCTATGGCTCCAGCACAATGATTCTGTGAGTGACACAAGGTAGCACGGGATGATCTTCAGGGAAGGACACATGGGTAGGAATGTTCGGTGATAAATGTGTGTTCAGCCTTCCTGGCATAAGCAGTGATCAGCTGACCTGCATTCCCATTTACACAGCAAGATGTCCTGGCAGGGTCTTTATAGTAGTGGGCATGGATTGAGATAATATGTCCTCCGCATCTTCCTGCCCACTCACCCCTGTGGCCTTTGCCTAGGATTTCTGGACAGCCAGGGCATAGTGTTGCAGAATTTCATATTGTCATTTTCTTTGTCTCATGACCATACAATATTAGGCACATGATGAGGTGTAAGACAAACGAGATTTATTGAAAAAATAAAAGATGGAAGAGCACCATCATGTCATAGTGTTAGGGCAAGCCTGCTTAGGACTCCAGGAGTCATGCAGAGAAGAGAACTAAAGAAAATAAGGGGATATTTTGGGGGGGGGGGGAAGAGGAAAAGTCACACTTTTCCAGAAGTCTGAGAAGTAAGAGGACTCTGGAGTGAGGATCTATGAGCAGCTGCTAGGACAGAGGGGCTTCTGCAGGTCAAACTACATCAGCTCATTAAAGGGATAACTAGTCCTCTCTCCTTTTAGCTTATCTTTAGGTGAGGAGTGCGAATGAGGGATTAAAGGCTCCATTAGATTAACTCTTAAGGGAGGTAATTTAGTCTTCACCTAGGTTCAGAAGACATCATCCTTCTGGTCAGGAAGAAGTGATTCTTCCCTTTCATATGGTATTTCAAATAATTGTAATGTTTCCCTTTCTTCTTTTGCATTTTTTTTTTGTTGTTGTTGTTCTCTGAGGTAGGGTCTCACTCTCTAGCCCATTCTGATCTAAGATTCATTATGTGGTCTCAGGGTTGCCTCGAAATCACAGCAATCCACATACCTCCGGAGTCCTGGAGTTAAAGGTGTCTGCCATCACACCCAGTTGATGTTTCCTTTTCTAATGTTACCAAAGAAGCAAGTGGGATCCATCTGTGTGAATCATCTCTGAGCCTACTTAATGCCCACCTGCTTAAAACATTAGTGTGTAGACAATGAAGAGTTGGGATGGTTAATCCTCACTGTCAGTGGGGTGAAATTAAGGGACACCATGTGCATTAGTGAGACATGCGTTTATGTGAGTCTGTGAAGATGCTTCAGGGGAGGACTGACTGCAGGATAAAGACTGACCTTGGATATGGGTGCCCCGCAATGGGCTGCGATCCTGGACTGAATGAAAGGGACACGAGGAGAAAGGCAGCTGCACGATGGACTTCTCCTTTCTGTTTCCCAGTTTGCTGACTTGTGAGCAAGCAGACTCCCGCTACATGCTTCTGCAACCACAGAACTGCCAACTACCTAATGGAATGTATTTCCTCAAGCCACGAGTCATATATTTGTTCATTTTCCATGAGAAAAGTAACTCATACAGCTACCAATGGCTCAAAATCTTATTTGGGGTCACCATGGTGAGAGAAAATTTCCAGTTGAGAGAATGGCCATGTTAGCCCATCCAGCAGACATGGCTGCATCTGTAGAACATTCTGAAATATCACTGTGCATCACTCCCAGGGGACCATGTTCAAACTCAGGTGTCTCGTCTCAGGCCACAGGAGGCGGCTCTAGGACAACATGCTTTCTGAGCAAGCAGGATGACCGCAGCTCTAGTGCCCAGAGCTCATATCAAGCCAGACACGGTGGTGTGTGTCTGTGGTCCCTGTGTCCTTATGGGGAGATGGAAAGCAGAGACAGGGGAATCACTGGCAGGTTGTGGACCCGCTAGCCTTGCATAGACAGTGGTGAAAAAGACCTGCCTCAAATATGGCTGGAGGTGAGAAACAACACCCAAGGCTGTCCTCTGACCTCCATATGTGCATCATGGCATTCATGCATCCTCACTTACACACACACACACACACACACACACACACACACGTCACACAAAGGATGCCCAGTCTTCCTCGCCAGAGATTCTAATTTGAAAGCTGGATGTTAAGGCCAGGATTTGCACTGTTAGCCAGCAGTCCCAGCAATTCTGAAGCAGGTGGCTGTCTTAGAGAAATCCAGTCTAGAAGTTCTGTGGATCCTTCCCTCTCCTCTTTGGCTCAGGCCCTTCAAGTTAGACCCATTTACATTTTTTTTTTCATCTGCTCTTATTTTGATGAAGCCAGTTTTAGAATAATAATTTACTTGTAGCATGTACTTACTGTTATTCAAAATAGTATCATTCAGCAAAGTGGAAATGATTTTGAGAGGAGAGTGCATCAAAAGCTTTTGGAAAGAAAACCAGATCATAAGACAGTCTATTAAAGCCGCAGGAATAGATGCAACGTTGACGCCGTGGACGATTTCAGCAAATGGCCTCGGTGAGGAAATGACTAATGGGGGTTTGGAAAGCCAAAGGGGAAAGGAGACTGCGTTGTCCTCCCGTCAGGAGTTAGATCAAATGTTTGTTCGGCTAGAAAAGCCTTGTGACACAGGCCGAGCCAGGTGCCTGGGAGCGCGGTGTTCTCATCACAGACTTTTATCCACTTAAGCAGAAGCCACGCCAGCTGGAGTCTGGTTTCCAAAACCAGGAAACGCATCCAGGAAAAAAAAAAGTTGCCTGAATTTATAGGAAGTCTAAAAACCTTGGCTTTGATGTGTGTGGATCTTGGATTAGAAGAACTGAGAGATCAATTTATTTCCCCATTATAAGAGGAACCCAAGGCGCTGAATTTTCCAGCATGGGTTACATTGGGGAAAAGGTTTGAGCAAACACACGGTATCCGAAAAATAATTTAGAAAGTGAAACATAGGGGCACAGAGGTGTCTCTGCACCTTTCCCTCCACTGAAATACTTGCAGTAAAAATGGAACCAAGCAAACACGTGAATACGCATAGCTGACAGTTGATGACGTAGGTCAAAATTCAAAAATGACCCAGAGCAGAGGGAAATACTCCAGTGTCTGTTCTCACTCCATTTGAGTTCAGTCAGTCATCCTAGGACGTGGGGACTCCTACTTATTAAGAGGATCAAGAAGAAAGTAACAGAAGAGGCAAGCAGTGTGTGCCAGTCCCGTGTAATACCCATGCGAACTGAAAAATCTCATTCCTTTGGTACCCAGGCCTAGGCCTCTGCCGCCTCGAGACCCCCCTCTAGCTGTCACTGTCGGTACTGCACCGTCTCTTCTGCAGGAAGCCCATCTAAGGCTCTTTGAGAAAAAGACTACCCTGCACCTCATTTCTTTCCCGCTTCCGTTGGTTTTCATATACTTTCTCAAGGGACGCTTTTCCTCAGGTAGCATCCCATGCAGAAGCCCAGTACTAAAACGCTTTTTGAGTGTGCATGTTTTCGTGGGATGCACACATGTGTGTGCGTGGTTACACATATGTGGACACGTGAGCACATGGGTGTGGGAGCTTATTCATGGTGTGCACACTCATGTGAAGACCGGAAGTTGGGGTCAGTTGTCTTCCCTGCTTGCTCTTCACTGTATTTACTGAGGCAGAATGGCTGACTTGAACCCAGGGCTCGCTAACGAGGCTATTCTAGCTAGCTAGCCTATCAAGGGATCTCCCGTCTCCTCTGCCACCTGAGGCTGGGGTTACAGGTGGGCTACCATGCCTGCCCAGCATTCGCGGGCACAGGGGATTCAAACTCAAGTCCCCATGCCTGTGCCAAGGCCCGGTCCCGAATCTTGATGCAAGAGTGTGAGCTGGAACAGGACTGGGTGTGGTCGCTCCACAAGATTTAACTAGGAGCGGTCCTCGCTCCATCTCCTGGGTCTTGGTAAATTTTGAGGAGGGCTTGATGTTTTTATAAGGCCTCTCCACAAAGTTGAGAACGATGGCATTGAGCTGTCCTGGAATTTTATAAAATGCGAGAATATCTTTTTGACTTTGGCTATTTCACTCTCCCTTTCTCACCTTCCCTCTCAACCTGAAGAAAAGAACATTGAGCCATTCTGGTCAGGACTGAAACCCACCTCTTCTGGAAGTCCTGAGGGTATCTTCTCCTAGAGGTTTGCACCCTGCGTGGACTAGGGATAGCAGTCGTGTTCTGTAATACATATAACTCAACTGTAATACATATAACTCTTTCTTTTCCTCTTACATTTTGTTGGTGTGTGTGGGGGGGGTATATGTTGTGAATGTATGGGGTGTATGCTCACATGTGTGCAGATACATGCACCCTGAACCTGGAGCTTACACCATTTTCTGGCTGGCCAGCGAGGCCCAGATATCCTTCAGTACTTGGGTTTACAGGTGTGTGCAGCTGTGCTTGGCTTTCCATATGGGTGCTGAGGCTTGAACTTGGGTCTTGCCCACTAAGCCATCTCTCAGCTTTCTTTCTTCTTCTTCATGGAAGGAATAGTCCATCTAAGATCGGGAGGCCATCCAGTGGCCCACACTCTCCTCTGCAGAGCACCGTTTCTCATACCGTGGTTCTGCTTTCATCCCTCTTGGTCTGCTTTGTTCTTACACTGACAGCACACATGCAGAAACGGCTGTGGAGAGCTCCATGGCAGGGTGCTCCCCAAATTATCCAGCAGAAAATCTGGCTTCCCTCTGACTAGATCGAGGTAGTAAACCAGCACAGCCCTGAACTGGTCTCTGCTGTGTGTTGCTGAGAAACCCATAGCCGACTTCGAGCAGTCAGAGGCTGGCCTGCAGCCTGGGACAGCTCACAGGACACTTACAGTTAGGGAATAAAGGGAGCAGGGGAAGTAAATGCTGTTCTTATTTTTACTATATTGGGGAAGTCAACTTTCCACAAGAAACTGAAGCACAGATAATTTTTTTAAAAGTGTGTCTGTGTATTCATTAAGATTTCTTATTCTGTTTTGTAAGGAGACTAAAACTTAGAGGCGTCAGATAATCTGCCCAAAGTTGCATGGCTAACCACACAAACAGACAAACAAACTCCTGAGACATCCTAACATAGAGCCGTTTAGTTGTAAACTCCACCAGTGCCTCATGTGTTATGCTGCAAGGCCACACCCGATAACTCTGGCTAGGCTCATTGCACCCTTGTGTGCATTCTGAAACAAGCCCTATATTAGCTCTCTCAAAGCCCCGGTGAGAACTAAGCCTTGCACCCCCTGTAAAGGAAAACCATTTTAGGCACATGTCGCATTGTTGTTCTTGAGGCCATTACCCATAGGAATCCTTGGGGTGTCCTTGTCTAGTTGGGGTTTAGAGGGATTGTGTGAGATAATGCTGTTGAACACGAAGAGCTTTTGTCCTTAGTTCATAGCAAGAGAACATTACCAAAGAAAAGAGGCACAAGGATTGGTATAAAGTATGAGGGAGCCTCCTGAGTATGCTAAAGGGATATCTGGATTGGCAAGATTGTAAGAGACCTGCCTGGAAAACAGCAGCTCCCCTGCCTTTTCAGGGGGAGAGAGTAAGGAGTCCCTCAGAGGACGCTGAGATTGCCGGAACTCCAGGGAGCTTCTCAGAACAACTGTGGCTTCCTTCGGCTTCTCCTTCCACCCTTCATGGCCAGATTTGCCCTTCAGGCTGCTCGCCAGTTTCCTGGGGATTATCTCTGAATAATTACTTTGCGATCCAAATAGTTGATTAGAGACCATGCAGTCCTTCCTTTGTCAACATGCTATGCCTGCTGCTGCCAAACACAACAGCTTTTTTAAATTATTAAAATGTTTGCAATGGTAGCATTTAAAATGAATTTCAGGGCTGTGATAGTCACATTGTGAGAATAGCATGTGTTTGTACATGGGAAAGTGTTACCCTCCTTGACTTCGCCCTTCATCCCAGAGATTTTTCCATTGATGTTCTAACTGTAAGACTGCTCCAAAGACACTGGAAGGTTCTTGACTAACCCTCTGTGGGCTGACAGGAGTGTACATGTGCTGTTGTGTGTGTGTCTGTGTGTGTGTGTGTGTGTGTGGTGTGTGTGTAAGTGGAGCCTGTTATGAACAGCATGAATGTTTATACTCTCCTCCGCCCAAGTTCATCTGGTGAATTCCTCACCCCTAAGCTCTGTTAGTGGTGAGGGCCTTTAGGAGGTGATTAAGTTTCTTTACAAGAGACCCCAGTGGGATGCCACATTGCTCTGTTAGGTGAAGTTAGAGTGAGAAGGTGGTTGTCTTTGAAGATGAGGGCCTTCACCAGATTCATGGATTGGATTTTGGACTGTCCAGTCTCCAGAACTGTAAGCAAGAAGTTTCTGTTAATGATAAACTGTTACTTATACTTTCCGTTAGTTACAAGCAGTTATTTATATATATATATTTTTTATTTGTGAGCAATACACTTCTGTTGTGTCAATGGTATCTTGTTATGGCAGGCCAAACTTGCTAAGACAGTAAATATCAGTGGTATCTGAAGCCTCCCAAGACCTCGTTATAATCACTAGTTGTGATTTTGGCAAGAGTCACAGGGAGATCAACAGAAAAACAGAGAGAGAGAGAGAGAGAGAGAGAGAAAGAGAGAGACACCACTTCTCATTTTTTAACCATGTGCTTCTTCATTGCTTCCAAAAGAACTCTGACAGAGGTAAGTTGATCTGCAGACAGGAAGAGAATGCACTGTCTTTTCCATCACTTATCTGTTCCACCTGGAGACCAAAACTAATGACTGGTCGTAAATGGTTAGCTGATGCGCTGGTATTGACTTGTGGTCTGCAGCAGCCTTGCTTCCTTCGCTTTGTGACATCATTTTCCTGTTCCTTTCCCACAGTTGCATATGTGGGTTTCTGCGATGCACACTAATCCAACAAATGGAAGAGATTATGTCTCTTGTCAGAGAGCCTTCCCGAGCTGAATTTGGAACAAAGGAGCCAGTCCTGGAAGCATCCATCGTCAAGAGGGTGATGAGATAAATGACGAGGAATGCTTCTTAGCCTGGGATGAAAGACTCTTGCTCACCCAGTGTGTAAGTGAATGGCATGGGGGTGTTCTTTATCTACTCTGGTTTTCATGCTCCCCAATATGCATTTCTTTTTTGAAAAAAAATCAATTTCTTTATTTATTTGAAAGAGAGAAAGAGGGAGAGAGGGAGAGAGAGAGAAAGAGAGAGAGAGAGAGACTGAGAATGGATGCACAAGGGCCTCCTGCCACTGTAAATGAACTTCAGACACATATGCCACCTTGTACATCTGGTTTACATGGGTATTAGAGAACCTGGTTTCTCAGGCTTCACAGGAAAGTGCCTTAACCACAAAGCCATCTCTCCAGCCCCTTCCCCGTATGGACTTCTGGGTCCAATGGGTAGGTTAGACTACTGGGCAATAGTTTATTTCACAAGGCACAAAGAGTTGGCTGTTACTGAACAGCAGTCAGCAGGATGGAGGGAGATTTCTTAGAGGTAGTGTGATTGAGTGAGCTATATAAAAAAAAAAATTGCCCAAAGTATAAGATAGTGATCTCGGAAGGAGAAAAGAAAGTTTTCAGTGTTTCATTAGGCAAATAGCCTTTAGAAACTGATTCCCACACTACCCACAATTCTATAATCACTAACAATAATGACTCCCTTTCTCCCTCTTAAAGCAGCTTGAGCTTTCGGAGGAGCGATACTGATGCTTGTCGACTGAAGGAAACCTTCAGCGGCTTCTCCCTCTGCTGTCTTTTTCTCCTATGAAAAGCATCTCTGGTAGCTGTTTGCTGAAATCCTCTGCTGCACCGCCGGCGTTTCAGCGTCGATGAATCGGAAATAAGGCATTTTACAACATTTCACTGTTCTCAACCTGTACTCATTTCGCAGGATCTTCGTGCACGGGACTCATAGAGTTCCCACAGCTAGAAGCACTTATATGTCATTTGAAGCACTTGCATTAAGCCCATTACCCAAACAATTTTCAGAGCTCTCTTGACTGTAGAAAGGAGCGATATCTTTAGGAGTCTGACTTATAGTTCTCAAAATTACATGGCATCCACAGGGACTCAGAAGTCTCACAGGCACATGGCGGGTAGTGGAATTTGAGCACGGAAAGATCCCCTCTGTGATGGTTAACATTCCCATTGCTGGAACCAAATATCTCTGGCTAGGAACAGCTCAGGGAAGGCAATAGTTTGTTCTGGCTTACAATTCTGGAGGGTGGAGTCCATCGTGGTGCAGAATGCATGGCAGAAAGCAGGAAAACTGGTGTCACACCCTACCATCAGGGAGGAAGCAGGAGTGATGAACACTGCTGTCCAGCCAACTCTTGATATATTCTTTACTTTATATATTCTCTATATACAGTCTAGGAGCTCAGCATGTGGAAGGATTCCACCCAAGGTTAAGGTGGGTCTTCTCATCCTAACCTACCTAATCTAAATGACAGAAGCAGAACAGAGAAAAATGAATGATGTAGGCACCAAGCTACTCAAATATTTATACGTCTTTGGGTATGGAAGGAGTGTGTAATTTATCACAGTGTGACTTAATAAATATCTATTGCATGCCTATGACAACTCATTCAGGACAGAGACTGGCAGACCTGTTCATATGGGGCCCTGTGGTACTGTCACCTAAAACAGCAGACATACCCTCCAGCTTTGGCACAAATGCTGCCTCGGGTATCTTGACACACAGAGCAAGAACTCTGTGGTCACATGCTGTAGCTTCCAGTATGGGCTTCCAAGCCTCAACACACCTCTCAAGGACAACAGGGTAAAAGAAGTATTTAGTAGGGTCACTGTCATTGTGAAAGCATCTAGTATATGCTTAATATTGTCCTGCAGATTTTCCAGATGCCATGTGGGACACTTGGACACAGACCAATACATCCTCATCATGTGAAAATAAAAGATTTCAGAGAAAGAATGAATGTTTACTGAGTAACTAATAAACACATTAGGGACACCATTTCATCTCACCAACTCTATGATAACTCAGTGATAGTGGTCTGTGACTTTTAGGGCTCACATGAACTTCAAAGTATTTAACTGTATCCAGCCAGTAAATGATGAAGCCATAATTTAAATTAAACTTGATCTGATCCTGATACCCTAATCCATGTTCTTTCCTTTGCTTCCTCCCTGTGGTAAATGCAAATTGGGGGAGAAGTGCTTTCACGAACCTGACATGTAAAATGAAGGTATAGTAAAACCATGTATCTAATCCTTAGCACTTGGTGAAAATTAAGTTAAAATCAAATATTGTCTTCAAGAATCAGGCAACAGATAATATCTAGTTCAACTTTTTTTCTAATTTTAGTAAATTCCCGCTTTAGCATTCCTTGAACTACTGACACAATTGAATTTCATTTTCTCCTTTATTTCACCATTATTCATGTGAGTTTGCAGATCTTTCATGTTTTAGGGAAGAAATCGCTTATGAATATACACATAGGTGTATAAGTATTACAGAAGTTAAAGATTTGATTATTATATCTCAATTACTCTTGTAGTTAAAATAAGGCAGAGTTGGGCTGGAGAGGTGGCTTCACCCTTAAGGTACTTCCCTGTGATGCCTAAGGACCCATGTTTTCTCTCTCTCTCCAGATCCCATGTGAGCCAGATGCACAGAGGTGACACAAGTGCAAGACTGCACTTGCGCACTAGGTGGTGCAAGCATCTGCGGTTCCATTGCAGTGGCTGAAGCCCCGGCACACCAGTTCTCTCTCAACATTTAGATTTCCCTCACCAGTCATATACTGTACTGTGGCTTTCCAATGTAGCACTTTCCTTTCGATCTTATTTCAAAATTTACAGGGTCTATAAACTGGACACGGTGGCTTGTGTCTATAATTCCAGCACTTAGGAGGAGGCTGAGGCAGGTAAATCACCATGAATTCAAGGCCAGTCTGTTCTACACAGTGACTGGAGGACAGCCTAGGCTACAGAGTGAGACTCTGTCTCAGAAACCGATCATTCTAAGTGAATTCACACGATCACAGAAAGACAACCATTGCATGGTCTCACTCATCTGCGGTTCCTAACCTGGATCAGCCCAAGTTACTGACATAGCTGAACGGCATCTCAAGGCTTGGACAACAGGGAAGGTGAGGCTTGGGGGAAGGGAAAAGGTGCGGGACACAAAACTGAACCCAAATGGAACTGGTACCATAGAATCCTATATCCTAAAGTCAGACTAAAAGGTGGAACCCTCAAGAGGACCTTAAGGGGAGCACCAGAATCGTAGGGCCCTGGAGAGAGTGAGATGAAACCTAACCTCTAATTTCTTCTGTTTCTCTTTCTTGTTTCTCTTTTTCTTTTTTCTTTTCTTTTGGCACTGGCTTGTAATTCCTTGTACCAGGATGTGGTCTACATCCACAATGAGCTGTTGATCAGAGAGACCTACTAGATCTCCCAAAACAAGCAAGACAGACTTCTGTCAGAGCACTGGATTACCCACTAGAAGTTAATGGTAAAATCCTACTGTTGAAGACACCATACGCTGTCAGCATGGACCATGGAGAGACCTGGTTGGAATCCAGAGGAGAGCCATTCCTCAGACAATTAGCCCATCTAGTGCTGGAAGGTGCTACATCAGCTACCAGGGAAAAGTGGCCAACATCTGTCCAAGCAAAACTCAAAGTCTAAGGGACTCAGAAGTAAACAACCTGATGTGATGCTCACACAAGTGCAATAGTGGCACACAGCCATGATGGGTAACAAACTACTTTTGGATTGGCTAACAGATCCACTCAGTGGAAAGGAAACCATATCTGGAACTAGGAAACAAGTCAGAATCATATCCAGATAATGATTCTGTTTTCCATTTTCAAGCTTCTACTAACCTTAGACTATAAGAGGGTCTACATACTTTTAATTCTCTCTAAATTAATAATGGTTATCCCTTTCAACTGGTACTGACTTCATTCTCTGTTGGAGAATCTGCTTCTCTTTTTCAGCTGGGACCTGAATCTGAGGAGATAAATGACCCAGTGCACTCCACCCTGGCTCCAGTTGAAACCACAGAGGAAATGAGCAAGAGTGATGCTTTCTTAGTGTATCTGACATCAGCACAAGGGTGATGGAAATAGATACTAAGGATGCTCACCACCTACCTAACCAGAGATCCAGAGGCTCCTAAGGGCCCATCACTGAAGTAGACTTAAAATGCTCAGGGAATTTTGTGGAAGAGGGGACCTTAAGATTGTTAGAGCCACAAGTTGGGACATTTTGAACAGAGACATTGCCTCTTTCCCCTCCTATAGTGCATGACCCACAATCCCCATGGGGTTGGCCTGCATCCCAAATGAGGAGAGCCTCTTCAGTAAAGGGGCATGGAGGAGGGAAAGCCTGGTACCAACATGTGTTGTTTACATACTAGGTATGTCCTTATCTAATAAAAAAAGAAACAAAGAAAACTGCATTTATGGAATCTAGACACTTGTCATGACAGAGAAGAGAAAGCCCATTATAAACTCAGAGCAAATGCTCAGGACTGATTCCTAAGGTATTGCTTTTAAGCATCAACTGTTTTCTCAAACCTTGGACCATATGTACTGCATCTCCATGGAAATTTCCTATATGTTGTTACATTTAAAGGCATAGAAAGATACCCTGATTAGATATCTGGAACTTTGTGATGAGCAAATCCTTGTTTGTGAAAAGGTGTGCTCATCCACTTGAGAATTCCGCGTCTGACTCTAGGCAATATGCTCCTGGGTCGCTGAGCCTTCCTTCCTGGCTGTGGTGCCACCCGGACATGCCTTGCATCTGGGGCCAGTGGCCTCTTGTTTCCAAGGCTCAGTGGGGCTCTATCAGCCAAGGCAAGGAAGAGAACCGCTAGGTGTGCTGATTGTGTGCAGCCCCTCAGCTTGGAATGTAGAGCACACGTGGGTGAGGACTAGTGAAAACACGGCCAAGAAGAAACAGCTCTCAGAGTTTCTCCTCTCACTCCCCAGGCCTCTGGCCTCTGCAACAAGCAAATGCCAGCTGTCCAGCGTTACAGGGTGAGAGAAAGAGGGAGGTGACAATTGTGACAGGCCAACAGTGTGGTCTTCTGGATTTGATTTTCCTAGTGAGTTCTCTGTTTTCTGTTGTGACATGGTACCAAGAAGCTGTTATAACCACCATCACCACCACTAACACATCTGCACCGACTCATGCCAATCCCCACCACTAACACATCTATACCATCTGATGCTTGTCACCACCACTAACATGTCTAAGCTGACTGATGCCAGTCACCACCACCACTGACACATCTACATTGACTGATGCCAACCACCACCACCACTAGCATGTCTACACTGACTGGAGCCCATCACCACCCTCACTAAAACATCTACACTGTCTGATGCCTGTCATCACCACCAACATGTCTATGACAACCCATGCCAGTCACCACCACTACCAACACGTTTACACCGTCTGATGCCTGTCACCCCCACCACTAACGCATCTACACTGATTGATGTCCATCACTACCACCACTGACATGTCTGCACTGACTGATGATTGTCACCACACCTACACTGACTTATGTCAGTCAAGACCATTGCCATGTCTATACTGCTGACTGCTCCTGAATTTCATCTTGTCACTATTCATTTGTTTTCATCTCTGGAAGATATTGATACTTATGTCCCATTGGGCCATTCAATCTGAGCTGCCTTTTTTTCTTTGTATGTTTGTTTTTGCCTTCTGTTTTGTGCAGTTTATTTTACTTTTAATTTTTTATTGACAACTTCCATAAATATCAATAATATGCCACGATCATAATCTCCTTCCACCACCCTTTCTTCCCTCTTCCACTGAATTTCATCTTCTTTCCAATTAGTCTTTCTTCTATTCTAAAACTACTTTATTTTATTTATTTATTTATTTATTTATTTATTTATTTATTTATTTTAGAGAGAGTGATTGAGAGAGACAGAGAATTGGCATGCCAGGGCCTCAGCCACTGCAATCAAACTCCAGACTCTTGTGCCACCTAGTGGCCATGTGCAATCTTGCGCTTGCCTCACCTTTGTGCATCTGGCTTTCATGGGATCCGGAGTCAATCATGGGTCCTTAATAATATATATATATATTAACCAGACAACAGTAGTGGTTCCCCTCCTAGGGCTTATGACCTCCGCAACCATAGGCTTTCAATCAGATTTTCAGTATCTGGCAGAAATTCTCTCCCGTGGTGCAGTCCAACCAGAGAATAGTTGGTTTCTCCGACAACAGACATGCTGCCATTGTACCAGTTGGTGTGTTTGGCCTGGTTGGCTATCCATAAAGCTTTCAGGGTCCACTGCTGATTAAGACGGTTGATGACTTCTCTCCTCCAAGAGTTTGCATAGCTCTTTCCAGCCTCCTGACAGCTCATCAACAGAGAGGAGGTTTCTAGCTCAGCTCTAGCCTGATTTCTCAGGGTCCCACAGTCCTAACATGTGGTGTCTCCAGCCATAGGATCTTACCATCTAGTTCTGGTGGGTAACTAAGAGCCTTGGCAATAGCCTGTAGTTTTGAGGGGACATCAGGGGCCACCGTGGCCAACAACTCACTGGAAGGTATCCCACCCTTGGCTCTATTATTTTTCTAATAACAATGTATGGTTTCTCGGCACAACATTATCCACCTTGATAGGATACTTCTGCCCAAACTCTCTCTTTTTTTTTTAACATATGTATTATTGGCTAGCAAAGAAGTAATTTTCCATATGGCTTATTCATAACAATTTAAACTTTATTAGCCTTCCTCCCACCCTCTGCTCTTCTATATCCCCTTCCCTGACCTAGACCATTTCTCCCCCAGTGTCCTGTTCTCTACTTACACATTTACTATACACTTCCTTTAAGCTCTCCTCTCTCCTCCCTCCCTCATAGTCCTTTTCTACCTTCCTGGCCTCTACTACTGACTTTTAGTTCAACTCATATAGAAATCTTAAAAAATGAAAAAAAAATCCCCTTTAACCTTAATCCCAGCACAGGTTTTCTCCGTGTATAGAAACCCACAAAATGGAGAGACTGATTCCTGAGGCCATGGTGCCTGAGATGGTTCCTGTCATCAGTAGCTCTTGAGTCCCACAGGTATGGCCTGGCTTGGAAGAGCCATAGATTCTGTCAGGACTCTGTTATTTCACTCTGACTTTCCTGGAAACAGAAGCGCCAGGACTGCCTTGAGCCTGGGCAGCAGTGACCCTGTGTGTCCCTCCTAGATCATTTATTTATACACTGGCAGCAGACGAGTCTGGTACTTTCTGTGCTCAGGGAAGTCTGACTAATATTGTCTGCTCTGCCTCAGCACTGGAATGCAGGTCCTCTCTAAACCTTCAGAAGGGAGCTTGGGCCATGCCTGTGAGCCGTCTGCAGGACCCTGGGGCTTGGAGGCTCGAGTTAATGACACACAACCGCCTGGCTGTGGTCTACAGGATGCCTTGCCAAGGTTGTACAGCTGGTCGCCTGTGTGCTGGAAGATGCTGGTGCCCCCTGCTGTACCCGGGGGTTGCCAGGGAGAGCAGTTCCAGTGGGTTTTGAAGAGAGCCCAATTTATCTTCTCTCTGAGGCCCCCTTGTTTCCTTGGCTTCTGGCAGGTCTTGCTCGGCCCCGGTTGTGGTTATGTCGTGTTAGATACTGAGCCATCTGTCCTCCCCAGGGCCAGGGCTGATTTCTCAGGCAGGCTATAGACAGTGGTTGGCACTGTCCTAGCTTGGATTCTACTTCAGACTTGAATCTCTTGAATATTCTGCACTGTGTTCACTTCCTTGCATGGGGCATGCATTCCAGGTATTTATTTTTAATCCTTTGATGGGTGGAGGGGAGAGGGGGCTGGAGTCTTTTTTTTTTTTACCATAGAATTGTATATTAGCATAGCCATTTCTCTTACCTTCATAATCTCTCAAAAAAAGATTTTTTTTGCCTTTTCCTCAGCTTTTTCCTCTCCAGCTGCCAGAAGCTCTTCCAATATATGCTATTATTAAATATTTAAGCATGTATTTGCAGGGATGGAACCTGTTCCTTGCTCAGAGCAGTGCAGGTGGATAAATCTTGTCCAGCGGCCAGGCCAAGAGTTTATGGAAGGCTTGCATCCTCACATAATTGGCTAGGAAATAGAGATATATGAGGCTGTATGGTATTTGAACTTCAGACAGCTCTTCAGACATCTTCCTAAGAAGATACTTGGCATGCTGCAGCCTCGCAGGGCTATGAAATTCCAGGTCAGAGCAGCAGAATTAAAGTCAATGAATAATGCATACTGAGTTAGAGGGAAACCTGTGCCTCCTGCAAGAAGACGGTAACATTTAAATTCTTGCAACCAAGGCACACATCTTTTATTCAGTGAACAGGATCCTGCATGCAAAATTCCCAAACGAGAACACTTTTATCATTTGTGGAGAATGATTACTACCCCCCCCACACACACAGACACACCTCAAGTGTTCACTGAGCACCTGTCATGTGCTTTGCCTGGCAATGGAGTGGAAAAGGATTGAGAAATGGCATAAAGCAGAGTTCTAGAACTTTACTTGAGCACTGATGGCTAAGTCCATAACTATTAGGGGATTATAGGTTTTCTTTTGAGCCCTGCTACTTTGTCTTTTTAATTATATTTATGTATTTATTTATAAATATATAATACATGTTATAATATTTATAAATAACCTTGAGAGAGAGAGAGAATGGGCATACTAGGGCCTCCAGCCACTTCAAAAAATTTCAGATGCATGTGCCCCTTATGCATCTTGCTTACGTGGGTCCTGGAGAATTGAACCAGAGTCCTTTGGCTTTGCAGGGAAATGCCTTAACTGCTAAGCCATCTCTCTAGCCCCCTGCTGCTTTTTTTTTTTTTTTTTTTTTTTTTTTTGCTAAGCTTTGAAAAGGAAAGTACAACACAGAATAGAACAAGTAGGAGATATTTATTTATTTATTTATTATAATGTGTTGACTAACAAGATGATGGAGGCTGAGAAGTCTCATGATCTGTCATCTACAAAAGTAGAGATCCCGACAAGTGATTGTGTAATTGGGAGGTCTGAGAACCAGAGAACCAATACAATAGTGTCCATTCTGAGTCTGAAGCCTTAAGCACCAGAGGTGCTTCAGAGAGGAGATCACCAATGATATCCCAACTCAAATACTAGGCAGGGAACAAGTTCACATTCCTTCTGCTTTCTAAAAATATTTTATTGGTTGTTTGTGTGTGTGCACTCACATAAGGGAGGGAGGGAGAGAGAGAGAGAGAAAAAGAGAGAGGGAGGCAGAGACAGAGATAGAGACAGAGAAACAGATAGAGAGAGTGAATAGGCATGTCAGGGCCTCTAGCTACTGCAAACGAACTCCAGACGCATGTTCCACCTTGTACCCCTGGCTTATGTGGGTACTGAGGAATCAAACCTGGGTCCTTAGGCTTTGCAGGCAGGCACCTTAACTGCTAAGCCACTTTGTTGTTGCTGTACACGCACACTGGGGAGGACCATTTGCTTTACTTAGTCTACTAGTTCAAATGCTCATCCCTTCTGGAAATGCTAAACAGACATACCTAGAATTAGTGCTGGGCCAGTTATCTGGGTATTTTATAGTTCCTACAAGATGGCATAAAAACTAACCAGCCAAAAAGCCGGGAGTGGTGGCGCACGCCTTCAATCCCAGCACTTGGGAGGCAGAGGTAGGAGGATCACCATGAGTTCAAGGCCACCCTGAGACTACATAGTTAATTTCAGGTCAGCCTGGACCAGAGAGAGACCCTACCTCAAAAAAAAAAAAAAAAAAAAAAAAAAAAAGAACTAACCAGCCTAGAAATGCAGATGGAATAGTCTGATGTCCAATAAGGAAGAACCCCTGGAGAAACATCAGGCTTACATATGACAAGAGAAAGAAACATCTCCAAGTAATCATAAACTCAGTTAGTCCATCTTAAATGCCTCCTATGCTTATGCTACCTAAAGGCAAAACAAAATAAGTGGTCATGTCAGTTATCCATGCCACCTTCCTGCTCCCAAGTCACTCTGATCCTCTATTTCATGACCTGCAGATGTACCCTTTGCCCTGGTCTGACAGTAATAGGTCTTAAGCTAGCAGATGGTTAATCCTCCAGTTACAATGCTGAACCATACCTTGTAGCCCATTATATTGTTATATATAGTAGACACCTGCTTTAAATCTTATAACCTAATTTCTCTGGAAGCAGACTCCTGCTTGCCCCTTTCAGACCTTTAAGAGGTTTTGTCTATACTCTCAGCTCCAGTCCCACACACACAAAAAAAAGCTTCCAAATTTCTTCATGTGAGCTCTTAGCCAATCTGGGCCCACCCCTCACCTGCCATTACATTCTCATGTGACTCTCTTTCCTGTATCTATTTCTTGTCTTTTTCCACAGTTGGATCTTCACCCTCTGGGTCCTTCATGCCAAAATCCATACATAACTCAAACTCTGCTTGTTATACGATGACTCTCATAAGACAGAATGACTTAACTTTGTTCTGGTTGCTTTTGCCACTAACTATTATGCATCTGTTCTCAAAATTTTCCATTCTAAGCAATTAAAATACCCATAAACTTCACAAAGCAATTTGTCTTAGGGGAGTTATTTAGTTGCTTCTGTCTATAACCTCAGAAACCTAGATCAAAACTGCTACTCTGAATTGTCTGTTTCTCCTTTTGGTATAGTGTTTTGGGCTCTGAGTTTCTGTTCTTGTGTGGGATAACTTTTCTCTTAAAGTCTCAAGTACATCATGCCTCTGTAAAGCAGCTTTCAATAACACCAGGCTTACAAGTCTTCACATTAGATTCCAGGTGAGTGACAGCATCTTTGGAGAAGTTCAGAGTTGCTTTCGTCTGCAGCCTACGATAAAGGAAGTTTCATTTCACAAAGATATGCAACAACAAATAACTTTCCTCACAGACCTTGATTAGTGCACTTGAAGAGATGAGCCTCACATACATACCTCAATTCTGGAGCAGTGGAAGGGAGATGCTACATCACATGGTACTGTGAATCCAAACCTAGGGAGAGGAGGGAAGTATTAGAATGCACACAGGGGTGCAGGGAAGAATTAGCAAGAACGGGATGGGCTGAAGCCATCAGAAGCTGGTCCGAATAGGTGTGGTATACAAAATCTATCTTGAAATTCTCTCAGTCCTTCATTATGCTTTAAAAGTCATCCTTTTAAAACATTTATTTTTTATTTTTTTTCCTTTTTTTTTCTTTATTAGTTAGTTTTGTATTCAGCAAATACAGTCAGTTTGGTACCATTATTAGGCTCATCCATGACCTACCCCCTCCCCTTGGCCCCTCCTTGTTGAGGTATATGGGTCATGCATTGTGGAGGTAGCCCACAGTTATGGGTAAGATAAATGTCTCTGCATATCATGACCCAACATGTGGCTCTGACATTCTTTCCGCCCCCTCTTTTTATTTATTTATTTGAGGTGGGAGAGAGAGAGAGAGAGAGAGAGAGAGAGAATGGGCATGCTGGGGCATCCAGCCAATGTAAATGAACTCTAGATACATGTGCCACCTTGTGCTTCTGGCTTACATGCACCCTGGGTCCTTTGGCTTTGCAGGCAAGTGCTTTAACTGCTAAGCCATTGCTCCAGCCCAAAAGTCATCTTTTTCAGTGTATGTTTGTGGGAAGGGGTGTATAATGCACATGTGTGTGCATATCTATGTTCCTAGTGTACTAGGCCAGAGCAGAATGCCAGATGTCCTCACTTCTAGCTCTCCTGCTGTTCCTACAGGATGGAGTCTCTCAGTGAACCTGGAGCTGCTGTTTTCAATCAGACTGAATGACCAGAGAACCCCAGAGGTTCTCATGTTTCCACCCCCTCTTAAAGCTGGGTTTGCAGGGCTGGAGAGATGGCTTAGCGGTTAAGCGCTTGCCTGTGAAGCCTAAGGACACTGGTTCGAGGCTCAATTCCCCAGGACCCATGTTAACCAGATGCACAAGGGGGCGCATGCATCTGGAGTTTGTTTGTAATGGCTGGAGGCCCTGGTGTGCCCATTTGCTCTCTCTCTCTCTCTCTCTCTCTCTCTCTCTCTCTCTTTCTCTGTCTCTCTCTCTCTGTCTCTTTCTCTCTCTCTGAACAAAAAAAGCTGGGGTTACAGATATGTGTGGTCACACTGAACCTTTTCTTTTTATGTGGGTACCATGGATGGGTACTCTGACCCTTATATGTGCATGGCAAGTGCTTTTACCAGCTGAGTCATCTCCCCAGAGCCTGAAGGTCATCTTTAAGTACAGTGTGGATGTAATTGGGAGGGCAAGAGAAATGATGGGTATAGAGGCAAAAAATGAGGGGAATGTTCAGAAGTTTGGCTGACAAATACATAAATGGAAGTGATGGGAAAAAGTTGAAATAAGTAGGGTGTTGTCCAGTTATGGGGGGGTTTATCAAACAGCAAGACTCAAACTTAGGCTCCTACAGGACATGTGTCATGTGCTAAAAATGTTTGTGTAAAACCCAGTTAACCTGAATTCAGAGTTTGGACAGAGACTGAGGTTATTTTAATTAAAATTTTTTGTGACAATGGAGTTGTTTTTCGGTGGCATTTTGCAATTTAATAAAAGATGTAAGAATTTTTCTCCTCCTGTAATGCCTCTTGATTGACACAGTGTTGCAGAGAAGAATTAGAAGTGTGGGATGAGCAGTTGTATATATAGATATAGATATAGATATATAGATATATAGATATATATAGGCAGGGGGTGAGTTTCTAAGCTACAAATTAATCATGTTTAATTTCACTTTTCCATTTCCCAAGTATGCTAAAGGCAGGCCAAGGTAGGAAGGTAGGGT
Source organism: Dipus sagitta (assembly GCA_036346955.1). Taxonomy (NCBI): domain Eukaryota; kingdom Metazoa; phylum Chordata; class Mammalia; order Rodentia; family Dipodidae; genus Dipus; species Dipus sagitta. The sequence continues at coordinate 117,528,224 of CM070778.1, read as the reverse complement.
AAGGGCAGGTGAGAATTACCATTTATCCAGGTAGTACTACAAAACAAGGGACATGAAAATCCCATGACACCCTCTTGTCTCCTCTTCATATATTGTACCACTAATATTGCCCATACTATTGGGGAAATATAGTGAGCTGACCTCACCGAAGAGTTAAGAAGTATGATAGAGTTAAAGAATTATTTAAAAATCTTGTCATTTATCAACATAGCTTAGTATGTAAGAATATGTATAAGTATAAATTTAATAATTTATTAACTTTAAATCATTTTTAATATTTACTTATTTATTTGCAAGGAGAAAGAGAGAGAGAGAGAGAGAGAGAAGAGACAATGGGCACACCATGGCCTCCAGTGGCTGAAAATGAACTCCAGATGCAGGTACCAGTTTGTGCAACTGGCTTTATGTGGGTACTGGGGAATCAAACCTGGGTCCTTTAGCTTTTTAGGCAAGAACCTTAACCACTTAGCCATTTCTCTAGCCCCTAAATCATTTTACTTTATTAATGTGTTACATGCATTGTAATTCTGCTAGCACCTAGTATGAACTTTTGAAGGGCCCTGAAATGCCATTCCTGGCAGTTCTCAGAATTTTATTCTAGGTTACTGCTCTTAAAAGTGATACAGTCTTCTTATATCATGTCTCTTGTCTACATGAAGATGCAGTGTATTTTGTGGAACTTTCTATCATTTATAAGGTCCAGCAACTAACCGGATATATGCATGAAAGGGAGGAGAATGCAAAATGTGGTACTTTTCTTGAATGATGAAGACAGGAGAGATCTTTGTAAGTATTAGTAAAATTGGAGAGAGGAAGTGTCTTAGGAATAATGGCTTTGGTCTCTGTGATGATTTGTACCAGTTACTCTCTCGTTGCTAGGAACAAATACCTGACCAGCAGCAACTTAGGAAAGGAAAATGACTTGATTCAGTGCACAGTTCGTGAGGATACAGTTATAAATGAAGTCTGACTGGAAGGACCTGTGACCTTCAGGAAACAACAAATCAACTAGAAAGGAAAGGAGGAACACAACCTGTGATGACCGAATAGCAAGAGGATGGACCAGTGGACTTCCTCTCCCTGGTCTCCTACCAGGGTTCCCTGTGGCTTAGCCCAATAAGAGGCCATATGGTTAGGGAGTCATGATGCAAATATGGAGGTCAGGCAGGAGAGTTGGTAGGAGACAGAGACAGAAGGAACCCAGAGCAAGTGATGCTGTAAGAGGGTGAAGGACGAGTCATTTCTTTTGTGGGCCACTCGTTGCATCTGACTGATGAATATAATTATGCTCAAACTAAAAGCTTTTAGAAACAGAAATCTGTGGTTATTAACATTCCACATCTGCGTAGTAAACACTATCACCTTGAATCTGGGGGTGGGGCTAAGTACCTGTTTAGTCTGGTTTACCCTTTGACAACCCTGGGTCAATCAGTGCAGGGTTCAAAAGGTAGAACAGGAGTTGGGAACATCATCTTCCCTAGGGAAACACCCTGAGGGTGAAATAGTTGAAACTAACAAAAAAAAAAAAAAGGTTTCTTCACATTCAAGTTTCTATTTTTTTAGGGTGTTGGAAACAAATGTGAACTCAAGAGAATATTACTTTTTATTTTTATTTAATTATTTATTTATTTGCAAATTAGCTGGCGACATTCCTTTAAAGCCAATTAAATATCCCTCAGATTGAGAGTGATTGCACAGTGGTTTTCTCATTTCAAATCTGGGGTTTAAGGTTCATTTGTGAGAAATCGATGTAGCCACATTTATCCTTAGCCTAGTATTGAAAAAAATATAGTTACAGTAAAATGATTTTGGTCTTTTGAAACTGTGGGTAACATGAGTGATTCTGACAGAATGGAAACTTCAGACTTGGTGTATGAAATTGAAATTCAATAATGATGTAGAATTTTCTTTTGGAAGGTGCTTTTAATCTAAAGACATGTAGGTAATTTATGTGCAAAAAAAATAATTATCTTCCAGTAAATGTTGTGATCCTGAGATTTTCGTGGGGCAGGCCTGATATTTTCATAGCACAGCAGATTTTAGGCCCAAATGAAATAAATGTACGGGAATAAGGGCATGTTGATGACGGCATGCCTTGTAGAAACCAGCCTCGGCAGAACATTCCCAGTTGTTATCCTTTCAAAGAACGGCATCAAGCACCATTTCAAATTTTTATCTTGATCTGTTTTCCATTGATGGCAGCAACTGAGAAAGTTTTCGGTCCAGCAAAGTCAAGCGAAGTCAAACTAGTTTTGTGTGCAACAAACATGCAAATTTTGTCATTAAAAAAAATAGAAATTAGCCATATGTTTTGAATTTAGAAGTACATCCTAAAAGTATCCTTATCCTTAGGTAGCCCTGCGTGTGTGCACACATGAGCGAGCCTGCTCTGCACTGCTGTGTCAGCACCTGGCCTCGCAGCTGACCCTCAGGCAGGACCAGTGTGACAGTTCCCACAGCCTCCTCCACAATGCTCCACAGATACTGCCTCATAAGTATGCAACCTCACCCTAAGTGTGCTGTGGGAAGAGGTATAGGATCCAGTAAAGTACACTAAGGATTTCACCTAAAGTATGCTTAACAAATAACACTTGAATAAACATGCCCTTTTCAAATAAAAAGATGAAGGTTGAATAGTATATCCTGGTACGTGATACCTCCCAATTTCACCCTGAGCTTCTATGTGTGTTCTGCAGACCAGAAATGAGAGCAGGGGTAGGGATGATGGGAGGTCTACCCAGATGTCTTGAGTTAATTGTGTAGCTGACTGAATTCAGAAGCAGCTCAAGCAGTGACTGCTTCTTAGGCTCGATTTCAGGCAGATTTATACACAAAGCTTGAGTTTTACATTTCCCCCTCCTATCTGCAGGGCACATCCTTATCTGTCAGGAGCTCTTGTGTTTGCCAAAAACTTGGAGCTCAGAAGTTTAGGGCTGTCCATACCTTTGTGAACCCTGGCTGCTGCAAGAGGCCACCATGTTCATGCCCTTATCATCATCCCGGACATTCTGCTTCACTGACTGCACACCGAGTGAAACATAGGGGGATGCCTCCATGGGGACGTTGAAGGCACTAGATGGGAGTGTTAGCTTACGTTTATTTTCATGGGAATTGCGGCATGTCATGAGCTGCCACCACTCCCAATGCTGGTTTGCTCCAGGGAGTCCACTGTTCAGTGTTCACGGTGCCTTGGAACCACAGTGGGTTAGCCTGACAATGTACACATGTTTTCCTTTGCTCAAGTCCTTACACATGCTTTGGGGGAGTGAATGACCACGTCTCTTTAACCTTGAGTCCCAGAACTGTCCTCTAAAGTCTTCTCATTTTGGCAGCATATCCCATCATCTAATAAACGATTCACGAATGCGGTATCCAAGGTAGGAGAATATGCAAGCTGGAATCTTATTTGAGAACTCCTCTGGGTGGGGGGGGGATCTCCATTCTTACCCACATCAATCCATTAGATATGCCTGGACAGAATATGTGTGACAGCATCCTATCACCCCACTGGGTTTGTTCTTCTTTCAAAAGAGAATTGTAAGCTGGAACTTGGGTGAGCTTTGAGACAGCGGAAGACCTGCATGTGAGTATCTCCTTCCTTATATCACAATTGCTCCCTTGAACCTTGTCACGTTCAGGTTCAGCAAAATGGCATTATATAGAGATGGGAAGGGTGGGAAGATTGAAGGGGTAGTAACTCTATAACAGAAGAACTACAGTCTTCCCCTGGTAGATGGCATGGTCGGAGTTCATCTTGCATTTATGAGAGGCAAGCCAGCTGATGGTATTACTGACTTCTAGGTAGCACACCGATATACTGGCCTCCTTCAAATCCTGGAAAGTTTCTTCTTCAGAAAATGCGTTTTTACATGTCATAGATAAATTTAATAAACTTCTTGACAATTTTTTAAATTAGAATTTCTGTTCTATTCTATCATTAAAATTTCAGGTTGATAATTGAGCAATGGGATGGTGGATGTAGCCCAGTGGTAGAACACTTGCCAAACAGGCCCTTAATTTGATCAAGAGTACATCAAGCAAAATAAAAAAAAATCAGTAAATAAAGCAATGTTTTTTATATAAATTTCCAAAGCAAATTGAAAGTGTCATTGTGAAGAGTCTTGAATTGATTTAATGTCATGCTGATGTGCACACACTTTAAATGCCCACCTACCACATCTAATTTTCTATTTCTTTCTTTCTTTCTTCCTTCCTTTCTTTCTTTCTTTCTTTCTTTCTTTCTTTCTTTCTTCTTTCTTTCTTTGAGGCAAGCCCAAAAGACTGCCTCTTTGTTTTAATGAAAGGGAGTGAGAGCAAGTATAAGATCAAGAAAGAGAGAGGAAGAGAGAGAGAGAGAGAGAAAATTGGCATGATAGGGCCTCCAGCCACTGCAGTTGATCTTCACACATGTGCGCCAGCTTGTACAACCCTGTGCACTTGCATCACCTTATGTGTCAGGCTTATATGGGACCTGGAAAGTTGAACATGGGTCCTCAGGCTTTGCAGACAAGCGCCTTAACCACTAAGCCATGTCTCCAGCCCTACATCTAATTTTCCTCCTTCCTTCCACTGACTGTGTACATGCCTCCGTGAGAAGTGAGCTGTGGCTGCTGTTCCTCTAGCACCATGGCATCTCCCTGTAGCTCATTAGTCCAAGAAACACTGAAACTATGTTGTGGCTTCACTTTTCTACCTTATAATCCCTCTGGATGCCAAAAGGCTGTTGATACTCCTGGATATTCTGCTTTAGTTGTAACCACAATCAGCATGAATATTAATAAAGTGTAATGTATCCCAGTGATCCACTGATATTGAACTTGAGTATGAAGACCTTAGGCTTTGAATTTGTACTAGTTAAGATATCCCATAACCCCAAAGTTTTTCCCATGTTCATAACAGTTTGGCAGAGATTTTCTTCATCACAGACCTTAAAGACCACAGGGTAATGGAGGCCTCAACTTAGCACATGCCTCTATAATGCAGATGTAGAGATATAAGATTATGCCTAACCTATATGGTAGTCCTTGATGAATAATATATAATAAATATAACACACAATATAATTTTCAGACTTAATTAGCTAAACAAATCAATGGTTACGACTAAGTTCTTTTGCAAGCAGAGATATCAAATGTTTGTGAAAATAATGTATCACTGGCTCAGTGGTCTATTTAGCAGAAAGAAGACGTTCATGCATTCCGCAAATATTTTTTATGCACATATGAATTGTCAGGACTGTTTGAATAAAGAACAGTGTCAATACTGATGTTTGTCCTCATGGAGCTTATATTCAGAAAGAACAGATAGATATTATATAATATCATTGATTAGGAAATGATTTGGTTCAGTAAGTGTTATGGGGAAAAGAGATTGTAGCCAAGGGGGGGGGGGGTGGTGGAAATAGTGGCCTGTTACCAAGAGTGCCTGAAGAATAGAGAGACAATAGGAGTGTCAGTTAAGGTTTTGTTTAAAAGGCACCTGGAAAGGATTGAAGTAGGTCAGAGAGTCATTTGACTATATATCCAATCAAAAGAGACCACTTATATCTTATACTTTGATGTGGTCAGGGAAGCATTTATGACTTGACCCTTGGAATGACTGGACTCACTTGAATGTTTTCAGAAGGAACTACTCCAGCACAGGATTATGGCAAGGAGACACCTTTGAAAGAAAAGACAATAGCTCCAAATAGTATGATAGCAGTGTTGATGATTGTTTCACTTCTAAGTAACCTTCTGGTCTCAGCTTAAATATGAATCTCATGACCCCATCCTTATACTCCTACCAGTCTTAGACAAATGCTCCTGAAATTTGTTCCTTTACACCACTTTATTTCTATTATATTATTACAAATAAGTGATGATATCTGGACTCAGCCATGTTGTATTGCTCCCCTACATATTCCCAGAGCCTGACATTTTGTGGCACATTCAACAAAAATTTCAAAAGATTATGCAGTAATAAATGACTAAGAGGGCATTAAAGTTTTATTCCCTCTGCATAGAGTATTTTCTTTTGACCACTGGTCAAGCTTGATTTACAAGGTGTAGCTCTGATTTGGACCGGGAATGGAGGCTGAAAACACCAGAGAAGCCACTGCAGACCTGGTCATCATGTTTGGATCAGAGTGGAGATAACTATACCCTGTCTCCTTTGAAATGTGAGATGAAAAGGGAGGGTGAAGACGCACCCCATCTCTGTGGAACTCCTGCTCATTCCCTGGACACCCTCCTCTGCTCCCCCACTCACCCCAGCTTAGCACTTTACAAAGAACAAAGCACGATGCTTAATCACATACAATTATTTGAAATTGGTTACTTCAGCTTCAGTCTGAAAGCTGATTCTTAACTGACTGTTTTAATTTGCTGAAATTTTTTGTAAAGTAATTTATAGATTGTCACATAGTGCATGTTTGAAGGAACAAATATCAAAATTATTTGTTCTACTGAATATTTCAAATGTAATTTAAAAAAATGAAATCATGTTTAGAGTCTTCTGAGAATTTAGTAGGAATGGTGTGGGAATGTGAGATTCCTATCTGACAAAAAATTCTGGTTGTTCAAACCTCTCTCTCTCTCTCTGTCTCTCTCTCTCTCTCTCTTTTTTTTTTAATTTTTTGAGGTATGGTTTCACTCTAGTCCAGGCTGACCTGGAATTCACTATGTAGTCTCAGGGTGGCCTCGAACTCACACTGATCCTCCTACCTCTGACTCCCAAGTGCTGGGATTAAAGGTGTGCGCCACCACGCCCAGCTTTCAAACATTCTCTTGAAGTGATCAACCAGTATTCCACCCTCTGTCTTTCCTTTCCTTGCTTCTTCCCTTCCTCCTGTAGTCCTTTTCTCCTCTCAAGATGGGATTATATAAAGATCTATGGACAAGCAAGGGGCTGAGAAAATTGGCTACATATGATCAGAAAAAGAATTAAGGAGATCTTGGTTACAAAGTTGGGAATGGATTTGTGGATGTTGAAGTTGAAGGTCCTTGTATTTATCACATGTGGTCACTGGGAAGTAACCACTCTGAAAGAGTATCTGCACTAAGCCTCCAAATGCAGAGGACAGAATATGCCAGTTGATATCAGCTAAACCATCCTTAAGTTCCAGCATTCAAACACTGATGTATGAATGTCTGGAACCAGTAGCCAATGCTATGCACTAATCCATTAAAATGTGGTCCTGCCACCCAACACTGGCATAGCCTCTGTTGGCACTTATCTAGTTAGTGACAGAGACTAATAATGACCTTCCACTCCTATTCAGGTATAATGCTCACCCTTGAGACCAGTCACCCATTTGACAAAAGTTGGCTACACTTAGTATCTCTTACTCTGGAAAGATCTCTGATTCATTTTGGCTGATGTTGATTCAAACTTCTGACTTAAAATTGCCTTTCTTGTCTTCAGAGATTCACATCGAATAACGATGTGAAGGTTAGAGAGTGAATGGTCCGCCATTATAGCAGTACTTGTAAGATATTATCAAACTGAATGACCCACTTTGCAGGAAGGGCGGGGTACAAGAGTGGGAATGTCACCACCATATCTTACCAGTCCTATTATATGTTGCACCACTTAATACTTTCAGACTAACCGAGTGATAGAATAGCTTGTTAAAGGCACACTTGTAAGGCAAGTTGGGTGATGTTACCATTTAAGAATGAGACATAATCCTTCCAGAAGTAAGACACACACCAAATAAACAGGCACTACATGGCATTGTGTCCCCATCAGGTAAAATACATTGATCAGAACCTAGAAGTAGAAATGATAATATGCTCTCTTAATACCATTATGATTCATCTACTTGGGGATTTTGTGCCTAGGATCTGTGGGTCTAGAGGTCCTGGAACCCAAATGAGACATGCTTCCATCAGGGAATACAATATGCATGATACTGAATTCTAGGCCAAGGATACCACTGGAAACGAGGCATCTTATGCCAAGAAACCTGCAGGGAAATTAAACCTGATCTTCATAAAGGCCTGAAGATTGCTACTAAAAAATGGGAATTGAGAGGGAGATTTTTTTTATACCCAGCTCACTTGCTCGAATGTATCTTAGAACTCCCTTCATCCTCAGTGATAAGTGGAAAAACAGCCTCAGCATACTCAAAACATAATCATGAGAGGCATGGATGCATCAGGAGTGAGAATCAAGCTCATCCCATTGGCCATCCAGACCAGCAGAGATGCTGACAGGAAAGGGGAGTCTAAAGCATAAAGTAAGAAGAATGATGGTAAGATGACCTTGAGAACAGCTAAGGGAGGTTTATACTCCCAAGTCTCTCTCTCTCTCCCTCTTTGCAAATATGATTTCTTTTTTCAGAAAAGAACATGTCAGCTGGTATACTGGAGAGCTTCACCTAGCATGCAGAAAGAAGTGGCTGTAAACTACCACAGGGTGGACTGTCATGCATAGTGCACTGTTTTGTTCAAATTCCCCATCGAGACTGAAGGCCCTAGCGCCCATAGGCCAAAGGTGGATACTTTATCCAATCTCATTCTCCCTAATGGGAGCAGTCTTGTTCCCTCATGGGAGCAGTTTTCTTACAATAGCTTGTCATCATAGGGGTATAAAGAGCTTACCAGCTCACCTCACTAAGGCAATTCTGACAGTATACTCCAGCTTCAGAGCTCCCAACTCCTTTGGGCTGGCTTAACTTCTTCCGTGGCCTCATCTTGCCTCCATCCCTTCCTTCCTGCAGGTTTTGACACCAAGAGCACACCCCAGTGATCACCATGCCCACAAATGTCCATCTTGGCTCTGCTCCAGTAATCAAATCCAAGACAAGTCAATTTTTAAGGATGGAGGTAAGATTGAAGAATGTAAACGATTACTGTTAACACTTCCAGGGTTTCTGTTACCACTTCCAAGCCCAAAGAGACAGCAAAAAAACAAAACAAAACAAAACAAAACAAAACTTGAATAATTTCTATATAGAAGAAAACAATCTAACAGGTGGTCAGAATTCTGGGTGAAGCACAAGACAGACTAAGGAAACCTCTGTGACCCATGCTCCACATCTTCTGATCCACTGGTACCTCCCATTGATAGAGCCAGACAAGAAGACAAAGGTCAGCAGATTCCTTTGTTCCTTCCTCTCAAATCATCCTGCTGGGGAAGAGAACAGTGAGGAAAATATCAATGTGAATTTTGAGAGACAAATAAAAGACTATAGCTTACCTGAGTATGCAGATAATTTCTTTTTTTTTCCCTCCCTTTTCAGGAATCAAATTACAATTCTTTGCTACAGATGGGGTACGAATTTATTGGTTATTGGTGTCATTTCATTAATACACATACACAATGACAAAAATGTAAAGACTCATTTGAATATCAAGGACAAATACATAAGTCTTAGACAGCAGACCAACTCTTTCAATATGACCTCTAACATTGATAAGGAAAAGGAATATCAAAATTTCTAATTAGGAACGATGGCATTCCTGCTAAATTCCTAGGAGGCAGCTGATGCCCTCACCTCGTCTCCAGACCATTACCAGTCCATATTCTAAATGACTTTTCTTTTCTGAAGACTCTATCTTTTGACAAACAGGGAATAATCCACAGGAAAAACGTTCATACTTCTCAGGAACCATGCTTGATAGGTACACAGTTCAATAACATTTCCTGAATCTGAAGGACCCAGTGCTCACTGACACGACCCTGAATTCATTCCAGAGCATCTTCACCAGATAATCAGAATATGTGTCCAACAGCTCTCCTGTCCCTGAGGAAATCATTTCTCTTTTAGCTAAGGGTATCTCCTTTCCCAGGGGCTGGAATCCTCTCCCACAAGCTGTCTCTAGGACTGAAGCTGTGTCTGGAAAACCTTCAGAGACCTGTTGTGCCATTGTTGCTGAGTTTGGAGCCCCCCATTGCTAAGAATAGCTGGAGTTATGATCATTCCTTCTAATAAAACCCTCTGGTATTGCTCAGACAGTGGGTATCTCTGTGACATCTTTAAACTCTTTTATCTTTATACTGCTTTGAATTTTCATGGAAAAGATCACTAGGATAAAAGGGAAATATAAGAAGATTTGACTGTTCGTGATTGTATTTTTGCACTTCATTATTTTTGTATTCTATTGTAGAATTAAGTATGTTTTGCTTACTTGAAAGATTCATAGAGATGCTTTAAATATAAATGTTTATTAGTCATGACTATAGCTTGTGCTATGTGCTAAGAGTAGGATATGGGAATAAAGAGATATAAAAAAATATAATGTCTCTGTTTCCATCAGAATTTAGTCTCTACAAATAAACCTATGGGAAGGTAACATAAGGGCTGTAATACTAAGAAAATATCTACATATATGAGATGAAATAATTTATCATCTATAATGTAACCTCTGAATGAAAGGGGTAGCTCACTTGGACTAATGGAAACAATGGAATGAAACAGGGCTATGTCAGGAGAGCCAGGGCACGTGTGCAGTCTACGAGGATGGTACGTGAAGTCCACAAAGGAAAAGCAGCAGTTTTGGGGGCCGAGGTCAAGAACGACTGCACTAAAGGTGCTTTTAGGATTGGTGATGAAATATGAGTGAGTATTGAAGATGGGTGGTGAGCAAACTGCTTTCCAAATTAGAAAAGGCAAGGGAGGAAAAGCATCAAGGTTTTGAAAAGAAGGGAGAAGATGTCACATGGCTCAGCTTGGCTGGCATGTTCTGAAGAAAGGAGGGGCAGAAGCAGGAGGAAGACTGAGGCAAGGGTAAGATCACCTATCATGCCACACCAAGAAGACATAACCCTCTCCAGTATGGATGGGAGCCACAGAGGAACTGCATGCAGGAGAATAATATGATCGTATCACAGGATGGGAGACAGACTGGAGTACAGTGGAGCAACAGAATCTCATTACATTTCGGATTTAAGGACATTTGGGGAGCCATTGGGATTAATGGGTCATATATGTGTAGTATTTTTTGTTTATGCACTGTTTCATAGATTGAAACTCCAACTCAAAATCTCTAACTGTGGATTTATTTGAAAATAAGATCACTGTAATCATAATTGGCAAAGATGAGGTCACACTGAATTAAGGCAGGATTTTAATTCAATAAGTCCTCATTAAAAAGGAGAAATTGTGGGCACAGACAGACATGCACACAGAGAGGACAGCATGTGAAGAAGGCCAAGGTTGGACGATATTGCACAAGTCAAAGGTCACCAGCAAATCACTAGAAGTGTCGGAGGCATGATGCACATTTTGCTCCCAGCAGTCAGGAACTATCCCTGTGAACTTCTTGATTTTGAATTGCTTGCGTGTGTGTGTGCAGGTTCACATGCATGTGTGTGTGTGTGTTTGTATGCATGTAGATGCACATGTGTTTGCAGATACGTATGCATGTGTGTGCATATATGCATGTAGATAGCAATGTTAGGGGTCTCCCTCTATCCCTCTCCACCTTCTTCATTGAGACAGGGTTTGTCATTGAACCTCCAGCTCCATGATTCTGCTGGTGTAATTAGCCACCTTCTCTGGGGGATGGGACCATCTCCACTTCCTGAGGGCTGGGATTACAAGTGCATACTACCATACCTGACTTTTGCATAGATGCTGGGCATCCAAACTCAGGACCTCACACTTGTGCAGAAAGCATGTTACTGATTGAGCCATGTCCCCAGCCCTTTATCTTGAATATTTTGCCTCCAGAACAGTGAATCAACTTCTGTTGTTTAAGGCATGAAGATGGTGGCAGTTTATTATTGTGGTTCTAGAAAAACTAGTATAGTTACTTTCTCTATCTCATCAAGGAGAAAATTGAAGCTCAGATTGCTTAAGTATCATGTTCTTTAGACAGAAAGTCAGAATTTAGTGCCAGGTATGCTGGTGCATGCCTTTAATGCCAGCACTCGGGAGGCAGAGTGTTCCAGGCTACCCTCAGACTACATAGTGAATTCCAAGTCAGCCTGGGACAGAGTGAAACTCTACCTCAAAAATCAAAAAGAAATACAAGACAGTCAGAATTTGAACTCACATCTGTCTGATCCCCAGTGGTGCTCCTCCCGTCACACACACAGGCCTCACTGTTTCATGCATGCTGCTTGGAGAGCTCAACCAAGACCTCTAGCCCTTGGATTCTGGTTTCCTAGGGAGTCACTGTAGTGTTACTACAATATGCCTTTTTCTCTTTATATAGAAAAAGCTATTTCAGATTTCTTTAGGTGTGGGTGAGTCTTCGTAGGAAGAGGTTTTGCTTTGGCAGCTGTGAGCTCAGCGCTGAGGAGGTAGAAGCAGGAAGGTGCCTGGAGATCACTAGCAGGTTAGTCTAGTGTTATTGGTGAGCTCCAGACCAGCGAAAGTCCTTGCCTCCAAAACAGATGGACGGTGTTTCTGAGAATAACACTCAAGACTGTCCCCTGGCCTCCATCCACACCTGCACCCACATCCATGTGCACCCACACAAGCATAGCTGCCGACTCACATATGAACATGCATACATGCATGCACTGTTCTAGGCTGGTATTATCATTATTATTATTTATTGATTTTTGGTTTTCCAAGGTAGGGTCTCTCTCTTGACCAGGCTGACCTGCTCAAGGAATTCACTATGTAGTCTCCGGGTGGCCTCAAATTCACATTGATCCTCCTACTTCCGCTTGCCAAGTGCTGAGATTAAAGGCGTGTGTCACCACGCCCCGCCTCAAATATTTCTTTTGGGTCCCAAATAAAAATGGCCAGGAGTTCGGCAGCACACTTGTACATGTGAGAAATCACACACTTCAAGCCCCTCAACTTGTAGATGAGCCTTCGTTGGTATTTAATATAATTCCCAAAAATAATTTGACCCCTTGGAAAAAAAAAAAAAACTTTCAAACCTTGTGACTCTGAAATGCGAACTGAGCTCTGCCCTTTGCCACAGCGTCTAGAACACTGTAGAACTTACACTGGCCTGCAGCATGGGTGTAAGATCTGCAGGCAGAGGCTATGGGTCCTGGTCTAGGTCTTTCCTTTAGTAATGGCTTATAAGGTTCCCAGTCCAGGCTTTGATGGATTTAACCATTATCATCCAAATATTGAAAATACAGACATCCTTGCTTCTTCTTTTCCTTTTCAAAAAAAAATACGAAAGGAGACAGCCAAGGCTTTGGTGTCTATTATTGTTAGACTTAATTCAGATGGGATATTAATACCAGAGAATGTACAATAAGGAGCTAGCTGGGGAAAGTAGTTTTATGGTTTACTTACAGAGTAAGTTCTACCTAGTAGAAGACTTTTGATGTCTGTCCTCTGAGAACACCCACTTCTCTCCCTAAGTGTCGCTACACGCCACTCCAACTGAAGAGTGGATGTGAATGTAATACTGAACTCAGAGCCCTCGTCGCTGTGTTCTTAGGGCTTTTGTGCTGACACTTAGCTCTGACGCCAACAAACACCAACTTTGAAGATCCAAAGTTCTTTCTGTGTTCAAAACCTCCCTTTTCCCTTCACACACTTATAAAGCAAACCTGAAGTCAGTGCTTCAAACTTTCCTTAACAAGAACCCTGTCTCCTGACAAATAATACGGCTTGCTTCGTTCACGCAGCCTCCAGAGCTTCCAACTGTCTTCCCTTATTTGCGATAGGATGAAGGGAGATGCGACAACGGTGACTGATGACTTCTTGTGGGGATAGCAGAAAATACTTCCAATTTTAATTGATTAGCCTCATATTGACAAAGAAACTCTAAGCTCTTTCAAGTTTATTTCATTCACTTTTTTTTTTTTTTTTTTTTTGCCAATGCCAAGTTTCACATTTGCCAAGTCAAAATGCTTCCTTTATTTTTCTCACTATTGCTGACATGTCATTTCTTTTTTGGAAAGACTTAATTAGAATCAGAAATCAGCTGATTCAACAAGAACTGTTGATGGAGACAAGGTGTTTGGTTGCTGGATCTTGGCTTTTTTTTTTTTTTTTTTTTTTTTTTTTCCTGAGAGCTCCCTGGTTCTGCTATAGACAGGAATGAGGAGGTACAGGTCTTTGGCATGAAAGACCTCCCTCCTCACTGCAGTCCTTTCATTAGTGGAGAAGAAAGAATAGCAGAGCTGCATGTACAGCTCTTGCCAATGTGGATACTGTTGACCTTGGAGGTGTCAACAGAATGAACCTGATTCTATGGTTTTTGGAATAACTGCTGCAGAGAATAAAAGATCTGAATTTCTGTTGGATTGTTTTGGGAAAAATAAAACATTTTGACATCTATTGAACTCTGCACATAGATCCAGAAAGAGTTAGTGATGCTGACAAATAAATTCCATCTATAATACATGAGTGTGGGGGAAAAGTTTCCTGATGCTTGTCAAGTCTTGCCTCTCTTTACTTCTCTCATATGTCCTTGTTCATGATGATTTTGTGGATGGTTAGCAGTTAATGAGTGTGAAATAAACCAAGTCCTTCATAGTACATGGTATAGAAAATGAGCAAGTCCCTTTTTTCAGAGGACACAAAAGGGATTTTTAAAAATAACAGAATATATAACCCCAGAATTATAAAATAAATGAGTCTACTAGTCACTCTCAAAACAATATGACATAGCAGCCTTCCTTAAATAAATGACAAGAACACAACTAGATATGTGTGAGGCCATGTATACTTAACAGTATGGAAAATACATCATTAACAACTATATGTTCATTTATTTATTTTTATATTTTCTTTCAACAAATTTGTCATATTTTCATAAAGTCCCAGGACTGTAATTGTGTGGATAAAGATGTGTTTCTATTATCTACTGTACTCAAGGCATTTCTGTTCTTAGAAGAAAATTAAAGGCAAAAATATTTGTACCACGTGTCCTGACTATGTAACTCCCATACACCTACTAATAGTAACTCAGTGATGTTCCATTCAAGCACTGATAGGCTGGATGGAGAGAAAGGAGAAATACTTAGCTGTGAGAAGAGACTGGAGCTGAAAATAGATAAAGTAGTTAAGACTATACTTTTAGGGATAATTTCTATAGTTTTAAAGTTAATCATTTGAAAAGGTACAAGGTATCAATTAAGGTAATCAAACAGAAATCAGCTGAGCTATCAAATGAAATTTTCTTCTTCTAAATAGTTTCTCCTTCCTTTAATATATGTTTCCCATTTTCTCCTGAAAATCACAACCTTCTTTATGCTAGGTAGGGGATTTGTGATTTGAGTAAGATTTATATACTGCTTCTGGGATTAGGTCTATATTCCTCTCCCTGTGTTTTGGGTATATCCTGAATGGTTATGGGAATGTCAAGGAGGTTCAAGACACTGAGAACCTCCCCTTACATGTGTTTTCACAACTAAGCCAATAAAGTTCTTTCTAACCCATTAACAGGGTACATTCTCAAGCTTCTCTATGAGGCTATTGGACATACTGGGCTGATTCCCCTGACACCATCACTCTCTTGAACTGGAACAAGTGCCTCTCTTATCGCTGACATCTTTATAATCAGGTTCTCACAGAATTTCTAAACTAAAAGGGTTAATATTGCAATAAGCAGGAGAAATAACAGAAAAATTTAGAATTAGATATTGGAGAAGAGATAGAATTTAAAAAGCCAAGTATCAGCAAATAATTGAATACTTTTAAACAATGCTCTGGAAACAAACAAAAATAGGTAAATATTCTTTCTAAATGCTCTGAACACAAAATAAGAGGATATCTAAGCAACCAGCTTAGAATATGCCAATAGACTGTCAACCAAACCAAAGGAAGGTCTGATTCCCAAAAAGAATACACCATTACCCACCTGAGGAGCCATATGGGCACAAGGGGCCCAGGCTGGTACTTGGTGCTGATCCAAGTGGCTCTTCCAATGAAAGTGGATCATCTTTGCAGACTTATATTGGATGCCAGAACAGCCCATGTAAAACACAATTCCCAGCTCAAAGGGAATAAGAGCTGGTTTACTCTTGAGCCAAATGTGAGGGATGATGGCCCAGAAACAACAGCTTCAGATTGCCCTAAATAACATATTCCAATGTGAAAATAGTTCCATGAAGTTTTCATAGTTACATAACAGAAGAAGAAAGTCATAAATCGAGGCATTTTTCAAACATATTACTGGGAATGTCAGGTGGGAGGTTTATAAAAAATTGATGAAATCTCTGCTATGGGTCTTAGATATGCTATTTGATAACATCTTTAGCTTTCCAATTATCACCAACCAGTGGTTCATGAAATTAATCCATTCCAAGTTTTTTTTTTTTTTTCAAGGCAGGATCTCACTCTAGCTCAGGCTGACCTGGAATTCACTATGTAGTCTCAGGGTGGCCTCAAACTCATGGCGATCCTCCTACCTCTGCCTCCCGAGTGCTGGGATTAAAGGTGTGTGCCACCACTCCTGGCCCATTCCAAAGTTTTTATTTAATACTCTCAAGGATTTTTGGTCAAACACAGTGATGGGAAATGATTAATTGCTGAGGATAGCCCACGATAATTTGTCTCTAGGTCTAGAACATTCTAATTCCTTATAATCACAAAGTTCTAATCAGACAACCAACCTTGTAGAATCTTTAACATAGCTGTGAACTTTCCCCCCACCCAGGGAACTTTAGTTCATAGCCCATATGACATGTGGTTCTCTCTACTACTAGCAGGGTATTAAGATTTTCTTTCTATATCTGTAGGAGAGAATTAGATTTTTAGACCCCAAAATAGGGCAGGCAGACTTAACAGATATTTCTCATTTAGTTACATTTGTCTATGCTGGATAAAATATTTAAAACAAAATTGTAATGCTGTAAAAAAAAAAGATACCTTAGGGGGGAAAAAGAAATCATCAAGTGCCAGGAATAAAATGTGATTTCTACATCAAAGCAGTGTGAATCTAATATAGTGCTAAGGGAAATGTAGCCCAGATAAAATTCTGAGAGCTACAAAAAATGAAAATTGAATGTCTACTCAGGAAGCTCCAAGCCCCCAAGATTGTTTTCATTTTCTAGGATGTAAAAGCAAAGAAGGTTGTTTGAAACATTGTCATAGTTTTAGAGGTTAGATTTTGAAATAGAATGTTTCAGATTGGGCTCTTCGTGGAGATTCAGAACAAGAATCCATTCCAACCGGTCATCCAAGCTGGATGAACTTGGCTTAGAATAATATCACTCATGTCCCTGCTTCCATTGTCCTGTGGCTTTCTCTCTTTCTCTCTGTATTACAATTTCCTATTTTTGATCTTATATAAAGACATTATTCATTGGGTTTAGGGTCCATCCTAATCAAGTATGAGCTCATTTTTATTTAGTCACATTTGCAAGGAACTTATTTACAAATAATGTCATGTTCATAGATAGCAGGTATTACTATGTGAATTTACTGTTCTGGAGGCTACAATTCATGTCTAATGTAATGACATAGATATAAAAGGTGGTTACAAAGCAATAAAACCTTAAAGTGTCATCAGAAAGCAAGAATAAAGTCTCTCATTAGAAAAATAATCAATCAAGATACACAGGATTCCAACCAACATATACACACAGTACATACACCACACACACACACACACACACACACACATGCTGAATATCAGCTCACAGTACAAAAAACTGTAGAAAACTCAAAGAAATGATCTTTATCACAAGAAAGAAATAGGAAGTACAACAATAAGGATCAAGGATTTAAAAATGATTTAAAAATGATTTAAAAATGCCCTTAAAGGTTTGAGATTATGAAATTAGTTCTACAAAATATCAACTGAATTATTTAAACATAAAATAAGGAACAGAAATTAAAATAAAAGGTAGAAAAGGGGATAATGTGGGCTTGGGGAAAGAGATAATAGATATTGTTGAAGTTAAAAAAATATTTTAAAACAAACACAAGCTGGTTAAGTGACAGGATAGATACTGATGAAAAGAAAATTTAGCACCTTAGAAGATAAATCTGATACAAGTGCTCAGATGTCAACACAAGCCCTTAAATAGACTTAAAAAGTATAAAAGCTGACAAGAACATAGAAGGCTAATGGGTGAAATGTAAGATTAAGTCACTACAGAGAAAAAGAAGTGTTGATGTAGGCGAGACAGTATTGCAGAAGATAATGGCTGGTGATTTTCCAAGGTTAAGAGAGACCACAACCCTCAGATTGCACACTGAACATCCCAGGTACGTTATAGAGATTGCAGAATGTGGAATGTAGGGAACAGGAAAGACCAAAGAAGAAATCTCAGAGAAGAAGAAAGGCCAAAAGGAAGGGAGAAGAGAGGCAGGGAAGGAGGGAGAAGAGAAGAGAAATGAGAAAAATTTACCTTTAAAGGAATTGTAATGAAATTGACAGCAAAAAGTCTCATCAGTAAAGATAGAAGGTAACAATAATACTTTACATCTTTAAAGAACTAAGAAAATGATGATCAGCTAGAATTACACACCAGATAATCTACTATTCAACAGCAAAAGTGAAAGAAAAATAAAAGCCAAATTGTACTGAGAAGAGAATGAGTCATGAGCCATGGAAAAGTGATGATTTAAGAAGTAATGTGGAATCTGGGAACCAAGAGTGACAAACTCAAACCCTGGAAATCATACAAAGAAAACTACTTACAATCCCATCTGACCAACAAAAATACAAAAACATGGATTCATCATACCTAGCAATATACCTTAAAATAACACAAAGAAAAAAAAAGGAGGGATTAGCTCAGAAAACTAAAAGGTTGGCTTAGCATTAGAAATTGTAATATAGTAATCCATCACATTGTAAGTTAAAAGAAAAACAAGATCCTTGACTATTTCTCTCAGTATAAGGTATTAAATCAAATTCAATACCCAGATGTGATTATACACATACATGCACAACTATGAATAAAATAGGACTCCTTTAATGGGGTAAATTAATAAGTGGAGAATATCTAATACTTATAGCAAACAACATACTCCATAAGTGAAATGTCAATGCACCTAAGGTTTTCTTCTTGAGACAGTATCGTACTATATAACCCAGGCAGATCTCAAACTTCTGCTCTACCTAACTCAGCTTCCCCAGTGTTGTGATTATAAGAATATGTCACCACACACAGCTATTTGTTTAAAATATTTCTGCCAATCCCCAAGTAAAATAAGGATGCCACTTAACATGCTTATTGTTTTAATTGTCCATATTATACTAATATTAAACTTAACAAAAGTTGAAAAAATAACACAGAAATTTTTCTACATGACCCTTTCTGAACCTGTACTGATGCTGACATTTGTGTGAGCACAGTACCATGGTCAGCTTCAGGACGTGAACACCAGCATGGTCTCTCAAATAAGACCTCACTGGAGTTTCATGAGTTCGCCAACCATTGCATTATTGTTAAGACATAGCTCTCATTGGTGGTGTGTTTCCAGATCCCCAACATGTCCTTGCTTCCAAGATCATGACACTTTCAGTAGATGCATTATTTTGTAGAAAGTTCCTCAGTTTGAACTCAGTGTAAGTACAATTGAAAAGTTAATAATAATGTTTTCTTATGATTGGTCTAAAGTTGACCATAATTGGTAAAACCAAAACAGAAATAAGATTTTGCACTTTTCAGTGCTTCATACCATGGGTTTGGTATGTCAATTGGACAAAATGCTTTTTAAACATTTGCAATGGAGTCCTATTCAGACAAACAGAAAACTGTAATCCCAAAAATAAGTTTTAGGCATTAAAATAAATGAATTTAATTGTTTTGTTTCATAGGTAATGCTTGATACAGTAGGAAATCAATGACAGTATACAACCAAGTTTTAAAATCAATAACATAATTCACCAAGTTTGATAAGCAAAATATCAAAATATAATCATTTATATTTTATTCGCCTGAATGAGTCAATTTGAAAATACAGCAATAATTAAATAAAATATTTCATAAGTAAATATCTAAAATACATACCAGGAAATCATACAGATGTATAAGTCCTAGGGAAATATTATAAAAACTTTAATATAAGATATGAAAGAATGGGCAAGAGACATGGCTTAGCAGTTAAAGCACTTGCCTGAAAAGCCAAAGGACCTAGGTTTGATTCCCCAGGACCCATGTAAGCCAGATAACAAGATGGTGCATGCATCTGGAGTTAGTCCGCAGTGGCTGGATGCCTTGGCACACCCATTCTCTCTCTCTCCACTTCTCTCGCCCTCTGTCTGACTCTGCTTCTCTCAAATAAATAAATAAAAATAAGATATTTTTAAAAAGATATGAAAGAATAAATATATAAGAATATGCATCATATTCATGGGCTTGAGGAAGAGTTAAAATTCGACAGTTCAATTTCTCAGCAAAGTTTTCATGGGAATAGAAAATTTGACCTTTAAAACTTTAAGAAAACAAATCATGAAGGTGAGCCAATAGAGCAGTGCGTGGTGTTGCATACCTGGAATCACAAAAGGTCTTTTGTCTATGAAAGGAAACATGCTCCCCTATCTAAATGACATATCTTCCAAGACTTCCAAAGGGTGTTTGAAACATTAAATAGCACCAAATCTTATATATGTCCTGCCATTTCCCAGGCATATATACTTCTGATAAAATTTGATTTATCAAGTAGGGATAGTAAGAGACTAATAACAATAGAATAAAATAACTATGCCTATATACTATAATAAATATTTGATATTTATCTTTCCCCAAATATCTTATTGTACTGTAAGTTCTCAGTAATATTAGCAAAAAATACTTTATTCATTAGCAAACTTTCAGCTTTTCACTGAATCTTATAACTAATACAAATGTATGTTTGAAAACTGCTCAGAACATAGATTCTAAGTGTTGTTACCACAAAATGGTAAGTGTTTGAGATTATACATGTTAGTTAGCTCAATTTACTCACTGCACAATACATATTACAAAACATTTATGTTGTATATCATAAATATATATTTTTTCTTTGGTAATTAAAAAAGGAACTCAACCCAAAATGAAAAAGGAAGCCATACAAACACTTCTTTGTTGCAAATAATTTGAGTTTTAAGTAGATTATAATAATTTTGCAACTCTTTGTGGGAAGAATTTTAAATACTGTTTACAGATTTTTTCCATTACAAACAATTGAGAAACTCTCAAGATTTGATGTTTTGAACACTTACTTGAATGACGGATGTCTCAAAAGAAAATACTTTAAAATAGAACGATTAAATTATTGTATTATTCATAATATTGTTAATAGTAAAATTGGATAGAAAACAATCTATAAAAGTATACCTGGTTAAACATTTATTGGATTCTATATGTCTATGGAAACAGATAAATAAAAATGGACATTTAATTATATTTTTAAGTTAGGGAAATTATTTATCGATCATATGTTCAATATATACTAAAGTAAAAAAAAAATATCAATGCATTGAAAAAGTTCCTGGAAGGATATATAGCAAAATATCTATGCATGTTGGAATCATTGGTGGTTTTTAGTTTCACATTTTTTTCAACTTCATTTTTGATCATGTCTTCTAAATCTCCCCAATGAAAATATAATAATTTTAATATTTTTATGTAGGGCCTCACTCTAGCCCAAGCTGACCTGGAATTTATTATGTAGTCAGACTGGCCTCAAACTCATGGACAATTTCCAACCCCTGCTTTACAAATGCTGCAATTAAAGGCGTGTGCCACCATGTCTAGCTTAATTTTAATTTTTTAATTGAGTGAAAATGATTTCCTGTCTACTACATAAACTCCCATCAACGTTATATCCACATGGCCTATGGCTCTCCATTACTCATATCCTTCACAGAGAACATTTCCCTCCAACTCTCAGAGGAAAAAGTGTTAATTCCAGAGCTGAACCTCTTCTGAAGTAAGACTATGTTCACACAGCCTTAGCTTCATCTGGCAAGCATGTCATTGATGAGGCAACATTTGTTATTTTCCATTCCAGGAAATGTGCAGGTGGGCTGTTGTATCAGGAGTGAAAGGTCATGATCAGTGGATGTCTGGTCTATCCTGAAAGATGCTCTCAGCAGTTGGCAAGTCATTGTCCATTGATCATCTCCTAATGATTCATGTCCTCCAGTGCAGAATTGATGCTGAAAAGGTAGTCTTTAGGCAGGTATGGTAGTGCACGCCTTTAAGCCCAGCACTAGGGAAGGCAGACGTAGGAAAATCTCTGTAAGTTTGAGGTCAGCCTAAGACTACATAGTGAATTCCAGGTCAGCCTGACCTAGAGTGAGATCCTACCTCAAAAGAAATGTAGAAATCTTTAGTGTTTCAGCTGAGGAAAGGCTTAAACTGGTGAATATAGTATGCCCAAGACAGAATCTATAGACCTGTGATGGGCCATTGAACCATATCACTTAATGGCCATGAGTGTGTCCCATTTTGGCTAGCAATAGGTAAAAGTTTAATTTTCAAGTTTGTGTGCTTAATGTCCTCCATCCTAGTTAGCCTTAATTTCCACTGTAATCTTCTCTAAAATTAGCTTTCAGTAGAACACAATCTTCCTCTCTAAATATAGCTTCCACCAGCATCAGAATAGCAGGACTTTTTTCCCCCCCAATTGCTTCTTGGTCATAATCAGAGAGGAGAGCATTTTGTAAAATTCTTCCCTGTGAGTAGCATGTTAAGCATAATTCAAGCCCCTTTGGGGAAAATGATAAATGACTGTAGATGTGTGGTTGGCCAGGATTTTAACTATTAATATTTCAGGTGGCCTCTATTCCTTCAGCCCTGGGATGGAATTTGGTAATGTGCCGTGGGCTTTTATACCAGTCTCTGATGGAAAGGAGGTTGGCAGTCAGTTCATTTCCTGCTGTGTGTTTTCATTGGGACAGGTGTTGGTTTTGTAGAGACATCAACTTTTCTGAAATAAAACCATTCAATTAGGAAAGAATGAGTAGAAATCAAGTTTTAAAAATCCAATAAGAAGATGAACAGAAGCCCACTGTGATTGCACACGCCTTTAATCCCAGCACTCAGGAAGCAGGAGTACGAGGATCACTATGAGTTTGAGGCTAGCCTGGGACTACAGTGCCAGGTCAGCATGAAACAAACAAACTTTCACCCCCCCCCAACCACCAAAATAAGAAAAAGAAAATGAAGAGAATCTATACACCAGTCTTGGCTACATGGAATTACAGACATGCAAGAGTGTTATGCAGAAGAAAAAAAACCAAAACAAACAAACAAAAAAAAACAGAGCAAAACAGAATGAGTAGGTTAATATATATGGTATATGTCTGATTATTAAGAAAATGTCAGCTCAAGTCAATAAAAAGTGAAGATTTAGAGTGCTTTTTCAAAAAATTAATTGGGGGCTGGAGAGATGGCTCAGCAGTTAAAGCACTTGCCTGCAAAGCCTACGGACCCAGGCTCGATTCCCCAGTACCAGCATAAAGCCAGATGCACAAGGTGGCACGTGTGCCTGGAGTTCATTTGCAGTGGTTAGAAGCCCTGTTGCTCTCATTCTTTCTCTATCTGCCTTTCTCTCCCTGCCTTTCTCTCTCATAAATAAGTAAACTGAACTACAGACATATCTCAGTGGTTACAGGCACTTGCTTGAAAAAGCTGTCAGCCTGGGTGTCAATACCCAAGCACCCATGTAAAGCCAGACACAACAGCATTTTGAATACATGCAGTGACAAGATCTCTTGGCATTTACACACACACACACACACACACACACACACACACACACAAATAATTAAAATAAAATAAAACACATTCAGAACAGGGCATAAGAGAGCTACGCAACCTCTTGCAGAATGAATGTTCAGATATGGCCCTTTCCTATCCTTCAGTGGACAGCATTTGGTGGAAGGCAGCAGAAGGCATATGCATGAAGAAATGTAGCTTTTGGATTTTATGCTTTCGAAGGAGAAACATTTGAGATTTGCATTCCTACTTTGCCATAATAGGCAAGAAACCCACCTCTTGCTTCCCCCCCGCCCCCCGACAAGCACAACCTGAGTCTTTGATTTTCCTAATTTAAAATGGGGCTGTGAGCCCCCATCTCTTTGGAATCTAATATCTCTCACAGTAGATATTACAGTGCTTGACATATGATGAATCATCCACAAATCGATGCTGGTAATCATTTTAGAGGCTTGGATATATATTCGCTTGAATTTGTTTATGTACCCTGACTTGGGAGCATAATCTGTGTCTTCACATTAAACAAGCTAATATTCTTTATTCCTCATAGACTAATTCAATACACAGGTTATTACCCTATCAAGCACCATAACTTGATGGGAGCTGTTTAAGTAGATAAGTGTATTTGTGTTAGTTTTACTGTCACTATGCCTGCATATCTGAAAGTACAACTTAAAGAAGAAAAGACTGATTTTGCACAAAGACTTTGAGATGGTCTCCACTCACAGTCTGTGACTCTGAGCAGTGGTGAAGCAGAGCATGAGGACAGGGCCGCGTGCAGGAGGAAGGTGTTCACTGCATGGTGGTTAGGAAGCAGAAGAGGGAGAGAAAGGGATTGGGAAATAAATATAACCTTCAAAGTAATACTCCCACTAACCTATTGACGTCAGCTAGGCCAGACCTCCTAAACTTTCTTCAACCCTCAACTTCACTGATGTTTCACTGCTTCCTTTTAATGTCTGAGGCTAAAAAACCAAGCCCCTAACACACGGGTTGTGGAAGGACATTGAAGACCCAAGATATTGCAAAATTAATTTGAATATGTGCATATGCACATACTTTTTACTGACATAAATGAGCAGTAAGGAGGTTGGAAACCAATTGTTCATATCACTAAAGGTCCTACTTTGCCCAATGCTGCAGTATTTGCTATTGCCTTGTATGACTGCTTACCACTGATGTAAAATATTAAGATTTAAACTAGTCTATAGCAACTGTTCAGGCAGCCTCCTCCCTATATGCTGCACTTGACTTGGTTGACTGACTTGTCTTATAGCTTTCAGTTTATTTATTTACTAAATTCATCTGATTAGTAGCACCAATGACACTCCTTTCATACCTCTTTGATCTTACAAGTTCTCTCGGTCCAAGCTACTCATTATGCCTGTTTCCTTCAAATGAAAACACACACACATATTGACCCCAACTTTTGCATTATAGTGTCATATAGAAAAAGATGGAGTAAGCCAGAATTGGTAGGTTAATATATATGTTGTATATCTGACTATTAAGAAAACATCAGCTCAAGTAGATACAAAGTGAAGATCTATATATATATATATATATATATGTATATAGAGATGTATATATATATATATATATATATATATATATATATATACATACATATATATATCTTGCTTTTGGTGGTGGGTTTTTGCCATTATGGAACTTCCCCTGCATCTGTAAACTTCAAATAAATTCCCTTCCTCTATTACTGTGCCTGGTTTGGAAGTTCATCCCAGCCATGTAAGGTGGACTGATACAGCTTGATTGCAAATAAATAAATAAATATTTATAATATTTATTAAAAATGACCATCTTGGCCGGGCCTGGTGGCATACGCCTTTAATCCCAGGACTCGGGAGGCAGAGGTAGGAGGATCACTTTGAGTTCGAGGCCACCCTGAGACAACATAGTTAATTCCAGGTCAGCCTGAGCCAGAGTGAGACCTTACCTCAAAAAAAATCACAACAAAACAAACAAACAAACAAAATGACTATCTTACATTCGTGGCCAAGTGTACACCACAGAATATCAGAAAGGAGTCTGAGTCACTTACCTCACTCAAGAACATTGAGAAAAACAAGATTTGCATGGGAAGAGGTGTGGTCACACTGACAGCTGTGGTGTATCAGCCGATGCTTTAAATATGGGGCATCTCCATCGGCACACCTCAGTGATATATCGCCCAGTCTTGTTCAGATTTAGAATTAAGATACTCACACAGTGCAGCAGAGGAGAATATAAAATCGTAACTAGGTTTTTTTTTTTTTCTATATTCCAGATGCTAAAATTTGAGAAGTGAATAAAACTTAAAAACTCCTGTCTGAAAGAAGTTTCTTATCTGTGGAAATAGGTAATTAAGAAGTCACTAGGGGCTAGGAAGATGGCTCAGAAGTTAAAGATGCTTGATTGAAATACAATGTCTGACTGCCTGTGTTCAATTCCCCAGTACCCATGTAAAGCCAGATATACAAAGTAGCACATGCATCTGGAGTTCATTTGCAGTGGCAGGAGACCCTGGTATGTCCCCTCCTCCCCCTCCCCTTCCTTCTACTTCTATCAGTGGTCCAGAGCCTGCTTATCATGGATAAGGACCTAGATTTGATTTGTAGCAATGGAAAAACAAGTGGATGTGGTAAAGGACTAGCAACTGATAAACTGAGGCAAAGTCAAATGAAATTTATTTAGCTACTAAAATACTTCTCAGAGTTTGGAAGTTGTTCTAAAAATAAAAGTTAAACAAAGATGATCACCCTGGCTGCTGTTAGATGGGGGATCCTTTCTAAGAAGTGGTGATTAGCAGTAGGGTGGCCAAGAGGATGTAGCTCTTCACATTAAACAGGCTTTGTATAGGTTGGTAGGAGGAGAAAGGAAGAGAGGAGAAATGTGCAATGTGTTATAAAGGCAGAACCATCAAATTTTGCTGAGATGGAAGGGAGGAAAAGAGACTTATTTTTAATGGGTTGAGTTGGTACAATTTTCTACTCCATATTTGTAAACACATGAGGTTGGTCTCAGAGAGGACATATTGCCAATGCCAGAAACAGATGCTGTAATAGAAGCAGTGTTCTTGAGGAGAGCAAATGGGATTGAGAATACATGTGGCAGGATGGTCCTTTTATGAAAGCAAGGGCACTCTTATGCTAAGGCATGGGCAGAGCTCTGCGCTGATCCTCAGTGTTGCTACCCCAATGCCCAGCATCTCAGAATGTGGCTATGTTTAGAGGTAGGGCCTTGAAAAGGGTGATAAACTGAGTCCCTGTGGGTAACCCTAATTTCCCTCAGTTGTGTCATCATAAGAAGACATTAGGCCACAGAGACTCAGAGAGAGGGATGCATCCAAGTAAGGACACAGTGGAGAGTGGTCATCTGGATGCCAAGGAAAGAAACTTTGGAAGACCCAAATCCTGAAAACGCCTTGACCTTGGACATCTAGCTCCAGACCTGTAGGGAAAGACTCTGTGTCTAGTGTCAGTCTGTGGTGTTCTGCTACGGTGACTGCAGCAGCTAATACATGCTATCACACAAGGAGAATGTGCATACGGATTCTGGAGTGCTCGTAGATTTAATGATGGGAATTAGAAGAGTTTGTGCCAGATGGCTTCTACTTATTGAAGCACAAGTTCAAGCCATCAGTTGAGAATAAGGACAAAGTTATTAGAAAGTTTAAGGAGGCAGAATGTTATAAAGAAGCAAATTGTAACTGTCAAGCTCTTTGAAACAGTAAGGGAAATGATGGTGTAGATAGAGTACTTCTGTGATTTTTGTGTATATTTATCTCATTTCCTTCTTTATACACAAAAGAGTATTCTTTTGGACTTAGGACATCAATGTTAAACTTTGACAAGCCATTTTTTGGCTGTGTGATTTTGACTTAAGTATCTTGAAGGAGTGATGTGGAAAGCCTGTCTAATATATGCAAAATGTTCACCACTCTTGACACAGAAATATTGAGAGTTGCTAATTAAAATAAGCATGTAATATTCCTGATCAAGTTGAACAACACCCATGGATTGTCCACTTATCCAATGTAGAAATCCAATAGTTTTTTTTATTTTTATTTATTTATTTAAGAGCAACAGACAGACAGAGAAAGAGGCAGATAGACAGAGAGAGAGAGAGAGAGAGAGAGAATGGGTGCGCCAGGGCCTCCAGCCACTGCAAACGAACTCCAGACGCGTGCGCCCCCTTGTGCATCTGGCTAACGTGGGTTCTGGGGAATCGAGCCTTGAACCGGGGTCCTTAGGCTTCATAGGCAAGCGCTTAACTGCTAAGCCATCTCTCCAGCCCGAAATCCAATAGTTTTAAGAGAAATACATTATCTGGTAATTTGTTCCATAGTCTTTCTCTGAATAATTTTTCATTCATCTTAAATGAGGTACCAGAATAGATGCCAGGGCCTCTAGTCACTGCAAATGAACTCCCGATGCATGTGCTATTTTGTGAATCTGGCTATAACGTGGGTACTGGGGACATGAACACAGGTTGCTAGGTTTTGTGGGCAAGCACCTTAACCACTGGGCCATCGCCCTCGCCCCATCTATGCATTCTTTTTCATGGATCACCTTTCCAGTTCTGTGGGTTTTTCCTTCATACACATAGAATTGTGACTATTCTATATTTTTGTCATTATTTTATTAACTTCTCTCTTCCCCTTAGGATGTAAGCTCACACACCCAGTACATGCTTGTTTTCTCACTGTCTAGATGTAGCTCTGAGCACAGTACTTTGAGCATCACAAATCATTGTAATTACACACAACAAATGGATCCATGAGTGGAAATTGGTGACAAAAAATATCCAAACACATAAATTTGGGGTGAAGATGTCATGACAGTTTGTGTCCACTGAAATTCTAGCATCTACAAAATCTCCTTATTATAGCAATCTTATAATGGCCTATTATTGTCAAGTGAACAAAATGCTTTTCAATTAGATTCAGCATTTTTACTTCGCTATTGTGTATGGTCTGACCTATGAGTCCTTGTAAGCACATTAAACCAGTTAAAGAGGACTTGAATGGAAGTCATTCTGGATGTACCTTGTTTCTTTTAGAACTGGCCCCTAAAGGCACTTCTCATTTCCATCGTGACATTTATAACCAAAATACTTAAATATTTTTTTTCAAATTCTTGATGCAATGTCATATGTCCAGTGTTTGATAAAGGAATATTTCAGAAATGCTCATCTGAGATGCGACATTGTTCTATTAACAAGGTGTACTCACAAACATGACATGATTGGGTCAGTTCCTCAGATAAGATAAAAGGTGTCATCTCACAGCTTCTATGAGGAGGTGAAGAGTCCATGAAATCAGAGTTTATTTAAATACATTAAGCTGCCCTTACCCTGGTCCTTTGACACCTCTTCAGTGTTCCACCACTCAAATATCGATTTCATTTTAAATTTATAGCCTTACTCTAACAGTCAGAAAACTCCTGAGGTGCCAGGTTTCAAGGGGAGGTTGAATCAGTTCACTGTACACATTGAAAATCAGTGTCAGAACTGGGATTAGAATTCAGGACTTTAAATGTTTAGACTCATACTTATTCATACACATGGAATTGTCCCAAATCACAGGTGTGTTCCAGTGGGCTAGATGAATATGCAAAAATGCATGAAGATATTTGAGGATTAAGTTCATCCATTTTAGAAAGTGGTTAATCATTTCTACATGATCTCTTTGTTTCAGAGTCAGGAAATTTTCATTTGCCCACTAGTCAAGACAAAGTGTTTGAGACTCTCAGTCTTCTATGGATGTCCTCATCTCAGATATTAATCATCAGCAGAAAAAGTCCATGAAGGAGATTCCATATCTGACCAAGACTCAGAGTAATGGATTGTTTACTTTCCCCTGGGAAAAATGAGAACAAAAAGGAAAAGAAGTATAAAGAGTGATTGTTTTTGAGAACCTTGACACATGTAACCAGGAAAAAGATTCCTGAAACACAGCAATAAATATATGCCTTTTATGATTGGCCAAGACTACATTCTTGAGGGTCATAATGGTCTTTGTATAGGTGCCTCCTGCAAATCCATAAGTTTAAACACAATCTTTAAAATAATAGTACTCAAAAGTGAAACCTTTATAAAAGAGAGCAAGGGAACTTTTTTGCTCTTCTACCAGATGAGGATACAGCTAGAGAAGTGGAGAGAAAAGCCTCCCTGAACATCCATACTCCTGGTACCAGATGTTGGACCTCTCAATTTTCAGGACTGTAAGAGATAAGTTTGCATCATTAACAAACTACCCACTGTGTAGTATTTCGTTACAGAAGCTCAAATGGTTTAAGGCAAATGATTTTCCAAGCTGTGATGCAGGGAAGGAGAACCCAAACAGAGCACACACACACACACACACACACACACACACACACACACACACACACAAACTTCTGAGATGGAGCTGGCAGGCTGGGAAGTCCAAGGGAGTGAGTTCACAGTGCAAAGCCTCAACTGGGATAGAGCAACACAGAGTGTAAACTCCAGAGGATGTAAGAACATAGAGGAGGAATATACTGCTCACAAGTACATAGGAGGAAACAAGCCGAAGCCAGGGAGAAAGGATTGTGTGACGAGACTCATTTCCTCTATACACAGGGGCTGCCAAAGCCACTTGAAGCTGTCAATCAAACAGAGAGCTACATAATTCAAGAGGTA
This sequence comes from Dipus sagitta, assembly GCA_036346955.1. Taxonomy (NCBI): domain Eukaryota; kingdom Metazoa; phylum Chordata; class Mammalia; order Rodentia; family Dipodidae; genus Dipus; species Dipus sagitta. Next base: position 117,498,041 of record CM070778.1, on the reverse strand, counting down.
CTGAGCCAAGTACTCAGAGGGTCTTGCCACAGGCTGAAGGCAGTAATTAGTCTTAGACCAACAGATTCTCTGGTTGTCTTCAAATATTAGAAGCAAGTCACTCAAGGATCAAGCTATTTCCAAGTAACTTAGCCACAGTCCAGGATAAAGGTCAAGAACTTGTATAAAAATATAAAACTGCTCTGCAAAGAACCAGGTGAAATTCACAATGTCTCTAGTTCAACCAGAGTCCATGCTGGCAAAGAAGTAGAGATGTAGGAAAACAGGTAGAAAAAAGTTCACATTGGAGAGAAAAACGCATCAAAACTGTTAGGATTAGCAGATGAGGATGTGACAACAATCAGAAATGTATTCTACACATTCAAAAAGTGAAGGAGAGACACAGATGGGATGAAAATAAAGGCCTGCTCCATAGCTCCTGTAGTTGCTGAGTACAGCAGGACATCTGGGCCACAGCACCTACGGAGCACAACTACTCCAAAACCACTGAGATCTCAGAGCTCTATAGTGACTTCTCTACTTATCGTGAGTGATGGGCATGGCCTCTCTAATCAGGCACTGATTTTTTTTTTTTACTCTGTTTTTCTTTTTTCCAATTTTAGGCAGCTGGCACCAGAAAAAGGTGCGAAGAAAATTCAGTGGAAGATGAATAGTTTTTCCAAAAAAAATGACACTGATGGATATACTCTACTTTTCCCAACACTGACCTTTGAAACAACACAACCACCATATACAAAAGTAGTTCAAACTGGATCATGGGCCTAAGTGAGAGACATGAAACTTTTTGAAGAAAATGAGAGAAAAATCTCTGTGACATGTTAGGGAAAGCTGCACTAGATTTTACATTATGAGCGCTACAGAAGTAAAAAAAAAAACCATGATGTTTGCATTTCATCAAAAATTTCAAATAGTATATCATCTTCTAAATGAAAAGCAGGAAAGAAAGATTTATTCAGTGTGGCCACATTGGGAAGAACAAAGCAGTCCAGTGCCCATCTGCCTGTTGGTCTTCTTAAAAAAAAAAAAAAAAAATATATATATATATATATGTATACATATGTAAGTTTAATAAGAGCTCATCACTTAAGTAGACTTAAAACTCACCCACCACAGCCCAGGGATTTCTGCAGAAGAGGGGGCAGAAACATTGTAAGAGCCACATGTTGAGACATCATGCCCAGAGTCATTCCCTCCCTGCTGCTCCCACAATGCATAGCCCACAACCCCATACCTGTTTCTTTGGTCTTTATAGCTGTGTCCAGTTGTTCACGTGAGTTCTGAAGGTTTGAACTCAGGAGGTCTCAGGCCCTCGTGCTTGCACAGAAAGCACACTTGCCTTCTGAGCCATCTCTCCAGCCCCTAACATAGATGCTATTTAAAAGATGCCATTAAGAGACTACAAAGATAACCTGAAGGAAAATAACTTGGAAAATATATATGGTCAAGCACTTGAGTTCTATCTCTGCACCTATAACTTTCTATTGTCCATACTTGAAACTCAGTAAAAAAATAAATAAATGAAACTAACTTTTTAAAAAGTGGGCAAAATATTTGAACAGATATCTGACCAAAAAAGTCATAGGGTTGGAAAATAAGTACCTAAAAATTCTCAGTGTAAATGCCATTTGAACTACAGTTAGATTCCTATGAGGATGTTTAAAAAGAAAAAGACCATGCCAAGCACTACCAAGGAGACGCAAGGAAGGGAATTCACTGTTGGAAATGTAAAAAGGTATGGCCATGTAAGTTTGTCTGCCTCTTTAAACATTAAACCTATGACACCTACATGATCCAACCATTCCCTTGTAATTACTTACAAATGATAAAAGAAAGCATTTTCCCTTATACAGAAATAAAGAGAAATGTCCGCAGCAACCCTATTTATGATATCTAAAAGCTAGACATAACTTGAGCATTCATCTATAGACAAATGAGTAAACACGCTGTGATTTGGTGCCTAAAAATAGAAGAGTGCTCAGCAATAAAAAGTAACGAACTAGTGACACATCCAGTGACACTGATGAGTCACAAAATTATTATGCTGAGGGCAAGAAATCAGACACAAGAGCATGCAGAGAATGATGTCACTTCTATAAAATTCTAGAGAGTCAATGCACAGTGACAGAGAGCACTTCCGTGGTGGCTTGGGATGGAAAATAGAGCACAGACTTGGTGGTGGTGGTGGGGGGGGGGGGGGTGGAGACTCCACAGGAGAATGAAAGGACTCTGGAGATGAGGGGTATGAGAAGTAGCTTGTTATGGTGGTGAGCTCACAGCTGTGTTCCTAACCCCAAACTTTGGTTTTATTTTAATATTTTTATTTACTTAAAGAGAGAGAGGGAAGGAGAGTGGGTATGAGTATACTGGGGCCTCTTGCCACTACAAATGAACTCTACATGCATGCACCATTTTGTACATATGGCTTTACGTGGGTACTGGGGAATCAAACCTGGGCTAGTCAGGCTTTTAGGCTTTGCAAGAAGGCACCTTTGACACAAAGACATCCCTCCAGCCCCATTATCTCCAAAGTTCAAAGCTAAGTACATTTTATTAAGTTTTTATTATCATTTAAAGTTGTAAATTTCAATGTTTTTACAGTTAATTGCATGTTAAACCTCAAGTGATGAGGTATATGCATATGCTATAGAATATTAGAGATGACATTAAAGCATTTTAGAGTTTTAAAAACCAAAAATGACTTTTGAAAGAATGTTAAAAAATTATTTATTTGGGCAGGAGGGATAGCTTAGCCATTGAGGCATTTGCCTACAAAGCCAAAGGACCCAGGTTGGATTCCCCTGGACCCACATTAGCCAGATGTGCAAGAGGACGCATGCATCTGGAGTTCATTTGCAGTGGCTGGAGGCCCTGGTGCACCCATTCTCTCTCTCTGTCTCTCTCTCTTTCTCCCTCATTCTCTGTCAAATAAATAAAAATTAAATAAATAAAAAGGTTATTTATTTATTTGAGAGAGGGGGAATCAATGGCATTTCATGGACTCTAGCTGCTACAAATGAACTCCAGATGCATGCATCTCTTTGTGTGTCTGTGTCTGGCTTTATGTGGCCACTGGGGAATCAAAACTGGGACCCCAGGCTTTGTAAGCAAGTACCTTTAACCACTGAGCCATATCCCCAGCCCCCCAAAAGCATGCTTTTGGTCTTTGGAGGTAGGGTCTCATTTTAGCTCAGGCTGACCTGGGATATACTATGTAGTCTCAGGATGGCTTAGAACAAAGAAGCATGTTTTAAATTATTTTTTTTGTCTTAAAAATTAGTAAGCAAAATAAAAAGAACTATGTTTTCAACAGAAAACTCCAAGAAGAGGTGGTCATCTCACTGGTGCATAAGAAGGTGTGTTTGCATTGTAATATCATTCTAAGATGCAGGTGTACACACCAACACGCCATTCACAGTAATTTCTCAGATACTCACACACATTGTTAAGAGCTTTATTGCTAATTCACCTCTAATTCTTGTTGGAAATGGATTGCTTTCTACAGCTGTGATCAGAGCCATGTTCAGCTGTGTGACATCAAATCGTGCTAGGTACCAGCCACTGTTTCAGGGAAAGTCTTTACTGTGTTGCTAGTCCAAAGCAATCCTTTTAAATTTTACCACAGCTTCTTGAGGGTTGGCTCCCCTTTTATCATTCTGGAGGTAGAAACGAGCTAGCGAAGTCAAATCCCTTTAGCCTCCGTATTACATCAAAGTGAAAATGGCACACAAAATGTACTTAGCAAATTGCCAAGCATCCTACAGCCAGGGTTTTTTTTGAAACCTTATCTCTGTGTTACAGTGTTCTCATCCATCCATCTGTCTGTAAACATTCCTCTTCTAGATATCTGTTTCTAGGTGGCATGCGCCTCATAACTCCCCCTATCTGTGAGCTCTATAGACTCCATGCCATAAATACTTAGGGTTATCTTTTCACTCAGATATAGCTAATTATATTGAATATTTAATGATAAATATTTATTACATTATATTTCTCAGGTATTGGGAAAATTCTCTGTGGACATTGTCTTATTTTATTCCCACAATTACAAGAGAATATATCATTAGTAACCCTATTTTACAGATGAGAGACTAAAGCTAACTTGTCAGGCAACAAGAGACTTCAGTAGTCCCTATGCCCCAAAAGCACACTCAAGTACAATGTGAAGAAAAATCAAGGGAAACTGGCTTGCTATCACTGCACGTCCATCAGAATGATCAAAGAGAAAAATTGGTTGGCAAGGATGTGGGCAATCAAAACTCTTACACATTACTAGAGGGTAAAATAATATAAACATTTGGGAAGTTCTACACCAGCTCTCAGTAAATTCAAGCACACCCTATTCATGATCTAGTCATTCCAGCCTGAGGTGTTGACCTGAGAGAAAGAAAGGAGTGCACATATTGGCAAAAACTTTTCCATTAATAATAAACCAAGCTAGGAACAATCCAAATGTCAATTATCAGGAGGATGAATGAATGGTGATGAACATACTCCTTGGAATTCTACTTGATACAATTATAACTACAACAGTATAACTAACACATGACCATACAGGAGAGCCTTGGAAAAATCATGGTGAATCGTGTTAAGCCAGGTACAAAAAAAAAAATAGTACACAATACACTGTCTCATCTACATGAGGTTTAAGAATGGGCAAAACTCACCAATCCTGACAGAAAGTACAGTAGCATTTCTTCTTATAGGGGTGGGTCTAGATAATGTTGGTTGGAGGGTTTGGGGAGGTGGCTCAGTGGTTAAGTGCTTCCCACTTAAGCACAAGAGGCTATTGGGACAGAAACAGTCATGTTCAATTATGCAGAACCCACAAAAAAAAAATTGGGCACGGCCACACTCATTAGTAGACCGAGTCCATGGGATGTAAGACCACAGAACTGCTGGGGCTCACTGATGGTCAGCAGCTCTGAGTTAAGGGTGAGACACCCTCCCATGGAAATACCTGGGTGAGTGAGTGACAGAGAGAGAGACACCTGGCATGCTTCTCTGGCCTCTGAGCACAACTGCATAGGGAATGCATATGAGCACACATGTGCATATACCATGCATCATACACCCCACACCACACACACACACACCACATCATATGCAAGGAAAAAGAAAAGAAAATACTGATTGGAAAGGAACATAAGCACCTTTCTTACAGGAAGTCGAGGTTCTGTATATGATCTGGTATATGCATCAAAGATTTTTTGAGATCTCTATGGTTGCATGATCACACAACCTTGTCAGTTGCTTCCTCAGAAAAGAGCAACGTGGCTTGGTTTCTCTGTGGCTCCCTGAATCATTTCTCACTGCATTTGGCTGCATATCTTCCCCTTGCCAAAAGGCCAGATGCTCTTCCTTTGATCTGTATTTGTTCAATGGTTGTATTGTGCATGCCATTAATTAGTCAGTTGGGACACATAATATTTATTCCTTCATGTTCCAAACAATGCTAGCTCTAGTGGGACTAGAGAGCAGATGTTGAGACATTTTGGCCTATGGACCTTATTCTGTGGAGTATCAGTCTGTGCTTGCATTTGACCCTCAAAAGCCCTAGAAGTCAAAATCTCTTTCTCTTTTTATCATTTTCATGAGCTTCTACCAATCCATCTCCACCCCAGAGAAACTGAGAGAATCCAAACAGTGAGTGGATTTTCTTATGGTTTAAATAACAACTTTATGAATAATAAATGTCTGAATGCATGCATGAATGTGCACTGTGCTTATTATGCAAAAATTCTTTACTTGATATAAAGCTGTGTTTATTTTTTAAAGATTCAATTCTCCAAAACTATTCTGAGGGGAATGACTCAACTTTTAATGAGTGCTCATGTCAAGTCTTATAGCATGAATGAGCAGTCCTAAGAGAGATGATATGAACAGTGCAACTCAGAGAAATGAAGGAATCTGTGACATTGGAAATGGCATTATTGGGATCATTCAATCCAGTTGTTCCTGCTTTAATATGACACACTGGAATGTAAGGGTTAACAAAAAGGATTTTTTTAACCCTTACATTCCAGTGTGTCTGGGATTGGGAACCAGAGCAAAATCCTAGGGAGACAAAAATTCTGCTCTCTAATGTCAAGCTCCCCCTTGTGCATCTGGCTTTACATGGGTCCTAGGGAATCGAACCTGGGTCCTTAGGCTTTGCAGTCAAGTACCTTAACCACTAAGCCATCTCTCCAGCCCTCCCCCCCTTTGTTTGGTTTTTGAGGTAGGGTCTCACTCTAGCTCAGGCTGACTTGGAATTCACTATGTAGTCTCAGGGTGGCCTTGAACTCATGGTGATCCTCCTACCTCTGCTTCCCGAGTGCTGGGATTAAAGGTGTGAGCCACCATGCCTGGCCTCTCCAGCCCTTTTTAAAAATTTATTTTATTTTATGTTTTGCAAGGTGAGAGAGAGGGAGGTTAACTTTTTGTTGCTGGGACAAACTCCTGATCACAATCAGCTTACAGGAGAAAGGGGTTTATCTCAGGTTTCCTGTTTCTAGGGGAGACTCACCATGATGGAGGAAGCTGGCTCACTTCATCACACATCCATAGCAGAGGTAGAATTTCAAGCAGGAGCTTGTCCTGAGCACACAGAGCTGGACTCCACCCCAAGTTCCATCCCTGGTGCCACACTTCCTCCATGAGGCTTCTACCTCCCCAAAGGTCTACTAGGAGGAAACTAACTAATCACAGACACATGAGGCTATGGGGACATGACATTCAAAACCACCACAGGAGAGAAATAGTCTTTTGATAACTAATTTATTTTATTTATTTATTTATTTAAGAAAGATGGAAGGAGAAAGAGAGAGAGTTATAGAGAGAGAGAGAGAGAGAGAGAGAGAGAGAGAGAAAGAATGGGTGCACCAGGGTCTCTAGCCACTGCAAGCAAACTCCAAACACATGCACGACCTTGTGCATCTAGTTTACATGGATACTGGAAAATAAAATCTGGATCCTTAGATTTCCCAAGCAAGTGCCTTAACTACTAAGCCATCTCCCCAGCCCGAAAGAAGCAGTCTTTTGTATTAACCTGCCCAGAGCATAAAGTGTGCATCAGGCACTTGAGGAATGCCCTGATTAGAATAGCTTTGTATGGAAAGAAGTTAATGTGATAGGATGCCCCGAGTTCTGGCAAAATTACATGGCTCAGCAACGATCCTAAAAGAGGACCTTCGGCCTTGAGAAAGAGAAGATTTTCCACCCCCTGAATTTCTTGGTTTAAAAAAATTTCTCTGTGTGTGTATGTGTGTGTCAATAGTTGATGATTTAAAAAAAATCCTACAGTTTTATCAATAATTTTATAAAGGGAATTTTTGAAAAAAATAGACAAAAGTAAAGCAGAACTCATATGATTTTAATAAAATTACTTTGGACCTTCTGAATTATTTTCTATGATGGATCATTTGCTGCTCAAAATCAACCAGTTATTCCTCCATAATCTGCCTTCCTTAAAAAGTAGGATTTGAGGTGGGCATGTCGGCACACACCTTTAATCCCAGCACTCAAGATGCCTAGGTAGGAGGATGATTGCTGTGATTTTGAGGCCAGCCTGAGATTACATAGTGAATTTTTTATTAACAACTTCCATGATTATAAAAAATATCCCATGGTAATACCCTCCCTCCCCCCACTTTCCCCTTTGAAACTCCATTCTCCCCATCTCAATAAGTCTCTCTTTTATTTTGATGTCATGATCTTTTCCTCCTATTATGATGGTCTTGTGTATGTAGTGTCAGGCACTGTGAGGTCATGGATATCCAGGCCATTTTGTGTCTGGGGGGAACACGTAAATGTTTCTTAATAAAGTGGATTGGAGAAGGTGTCATAAGCTAAATCAAAATGCTAATGGACTTAAACTGCCACACATTCTTTTTGAAAAATATTTATTTATTTGAGAGAGAGAGAGAGAGGGAGAGAGAGAGAGAGAATGGGCATACCAGGGCTTTTAGCCACTGTAAAGGAACTCCAGATGCATGTGCCACCTTGTGCATCTGGCTTTAAGTGGGTAATGGGGAATCAAATCTGGTCTCTTGGTTTTGCAGGCAAACACCTTAACTGCTAACCCATCTCTCCAGCCCCACCTATATTTTGAACAGAACTAAAATATATCTATAGTCAATGGATCAGCCCTGGGTTGGGGAAAGGGCCCGTCAGGAAGCACATCTTCTCAGGAGGCCACAGGTGAGAGTTCCTAAAAGGGAGAATTCTTGGCTAAAATTTTTCAGTCTTTAGTGGTTAATTTTGTGCATCAGTGGGCTTAAAGTTGCCTAGATAGTTGGTGAAAGGTTGTTTCTAAGTGCTTCTGCAGGGTTTCTGGAATAAATTAGCATTTGAATGTGTAGACCCAGTAAACAAGTTTGTCTCTATTGGTTCAGGGTTCAGGCGTCCAAGCTCCAACCTGCTAAGAATCTGAATAGAGAAAAATGGGGGCAGGGACAAGGGAAAAGAGGGTACCAACACATGATGTATCTGTACAAGATGTGTGGTTAATAATGAAAATAATAAGAAGAAAGAAGGAAAAATGTCAATTTTTTTAAAAAGGCAGAAGAATGGAAATTTTTCTCTCCTTGTGCTGACCTGTCCACCTTTCCCTACCTCTGGAGATCATAGTCTTGGGCTTGGGGCCTTCAGAGCCAGGTGAGGATGCCCACCAGTGATGTTCTTGGTTCTCCGGCCCTGGGGATTGGCCTGGAACTGCACCGCCAGCTCTCCTAGGCCTCTAGCTCTTTCCCTCACTCCCTCTCACCTTTCCTTTCTTCCTGTCTTAAAAATTCTTTTTGTCAATTGGATTGGAGAATCAATTTCTTTTTTTCACAGAAGTTTTCAACGGCTGAGCTACCTTCTCACTGGATCATTATGTTAATTACCCTTGTTAAACACCTACCTGGTACAAGATACTTGTATATGCACTGTTTCTAATCCCAATAAAAGCATTCTAACATGCAGTTGACGTTGATCCCACCTCACAGATGCTGAGAATGAGACTCCTGGGGATAAGGGGTTTTCTCAGGGCCACACAGTGACCACGAGTTAGAGCTAAAATTGGAAGTGAGGAACGGGGAGACAAAATCCACATTCCTTCCTGAGCACCATGAGTACTGTCTTAGAAACGCTGAAGATAATCAGGCTGGATGAAGTTTTTTTTTTGATAAAGAAGTACTTACAGATAATGACTACATACCTCAAGACTGAACTGCTCTTTTTCCCAAAGTAGCCAGCTTAACTGAATGTAAAGAGGTATTGCATCCTGACTTACTTGCCTCTGAGTCATGACAGCAAAATCATAATTTTTATGAATTGTATGCTCCTGAAGCCCTGACTCCAAATATCCAATCAATGAATGAATGAAGGGTAATTTGAAGGAAAGTAGAAGCAGAAAGCAGCGAGATTGCTCAACAATGAGGTAATGTTTCCCCCACACCCACCCACCTACCATGTCTATAAACATCTTCAGAACACATGTCATAAAGCGGCAGTACTTAGGGATGAAGTGAGTCCAGACATTTCTCAACTATACATTATAAAAATCCCCTTAGACCAGAGCACTTGGAGCTATTCCCCTGTACTAAGTAATTAAATAGGATGACATTCCCTCTCCCACATCGACTCCCATACTCACACGTGGTTTTGTTAATGGCAAAATAAAGCACTTTGATGTGTTGAGAGCGCCAGGTGTGGGGTGTAAATCTATCTGCAAGAGTTGGAGACGAGGTGGAGGAAGAAACATCGTTATGTGTCTTTGAGTAACTCCCAGGAAGAGAGACCGTAATGGAGGAAGGGTTTTATCTTAGGTTGTCAGTGATGCTATTGAACAGACAAAATGTCCCAACACAAGAACTTTGTAAACTTCGAGAAGCCTGATACTCCCGCAGAGTGTCAACATGGGACAGTTTTTGACTTGATTATCTGAGTACTTACGGAAGTTTGCAAGCATTCTTTGTCACCATCTAGTCTGCCTGCGTCAGCTCTGCATGTGTACACCATCACGTCGGGCTCTAGATGGCTGGACTATCATACTGTTTGTGTGTGTCGGGGGGGGGGGTCCTCCTATTTTGAACCTTGAGGTTTAAGGTCTACTGCTTTGTGGTGGTATGAGCAGAACTCAATTTTATACACCTCCTCCTGGATCTCAACGGCACCCCTTCCCCACCCAGCATAAAGTCCAGAGGGTGAAACAGCTGCATTTCCTTCAAGATGGCCACATCCTGACAGAACTGAAGGTCCCAGTTTGAATCAGCTGATTCTGTGAAACCTGTCAGGAAGGTTCCTATGTAAGCCGCAGTTAACGTCTCCACACATCTCCTAGCTCTTAGCAACCCTTTTCTCCCTCTTCCTCCTTCTCTCTTCCTTTCTGTTATCTCTCATTTCCTACTTCTCTCCTCTTCCCTTCCTTTCCATTTTTCTTCTCAAAGGTCTAGGAGAAAGGAGACATCTAAGGATTTGATAAAAATAGCAAGCACTGGGCTGGGGAGACGGCTAAGGGATTAACGGTGCTTGCTTGCAAAGTCTGCCAGGCAAGGGTTCAATTCCCCAGTGCCCGTACAAAGCCAGATGCACAAAGTGGTGCATGTATCTGAAGTTTCATTTGCAGTGGCAAGAGGCCCTGATATGCCAGTCTCCCACTCCTTCTATTTTTGCAAATATTACATAAAAATATTTTTAAAATAGTAAGCAGTTATAGAAATGTAGAAAGATGGGCTGGAGAGATGGCTTAGCAGTTAAGCGCTTGCCTGTGAAGCCTAAGGACCCCGGTTTGAGGCTCGATTCCCCAGGACCCACGTTAGCCAGATGCACAAGGGGCCCGCATGCACCTGGAGTTTGTTTGCAGTGGCTGGAAGCCCTGGCGCGCCCATTCTCTCTCTCTCTCTCTCTTTCTCTCTCTCTCTCTCCCCCTCCTTCTCTCTCTCTGTCACTCTCAAATAAACAAAAAAAATGTAGAAAGATGGAAAAGCTGAAATTAGAAAATTATACCAGGAAACATAAAACTCAGACATAAACACTGTTGATATGTTTCCAAGTTCATTTCTGCTCTATGTTTTTATTGGGGAGGGCTATTAAGTCTTTCTCACAATTTAGCATGCTTCATTCGGAAAAGTAAATATTATTTACCTGTTATTTTTCATGAAATAATGTTGAAGTTTGATCCCTGAATTAGAGTATTTTCCAGTGGCCACACAAAATCCATATTTTTAATATGTTGACATGATAAACACACGACCTGTGATCCTTTGCTCAGATCCAACAAGTTGTTATAAGTTCACAGAACTCAAAGGTCACTTTACTTGTGTTTATCATTGTATGAAAGAGGAGACAAAGCAACGGCCTGAGGCAGAAGTCCTTAGGGAGAAGCCTGGAGGCCACAGGCTCTTCTGGGGCGCCCACTCTCCCCGCACTTCCATGTGTTCACCAACCTGGAAGGATGCATACTTCTTTTGAGGCATTAAGGAGGTTCCACCAAGTAGGCACGATTAATTAGATCACTTGCTATTAACAAATGAACTTATAGCCAGCATCTTACCAGAGGTTGGGGTTGAGGGTGGTGCTGAAATTCCAATTCTCTAATACCCGGATTGGATCACCTGGTAACCAGTTCCAAGCCTGAAGACACCCTAGGGACTTCCGGCCTCCAGTCAGCTCATTAACACACAAGAAAGAGACTCTGCACTCTGCTCTAGAGATTACAGGATCTTAGAAGCTCTTATACCCAGAAATGAATAGATAAATAAATAAAAGTCAAGTATTATAACAAAAGGTGCTCCTTGAACCCCTGTTACTCAGGGCATTTCATGACTTTAGAAGTTTCTGCCAGGGACTAGGAAGTGAAGGCAATATATACATCATTATAAGTAGTCACTCAATGGCTGGAGAGATAGCTTAGTGGTTAAGGCACTTTGCCTGCAAAGCAAAAGGACCCAGATTTGATTCCAGAGAACCCATGTAAGCTAGATGTGCAAGATGGTGTATGTATCTACAGTTCCTTTGCAGCAGCTGAAGGCCCTGGTGCACCCATTCATTCTTATTTTCTCTGTCTCCCTCTCTCTCTCTCAAATAAATAAATAAATAAATAATTTGAAAAAGTCACTCAAGAGTAGCTTGCAAATTTTAGTCATTTTGCTAATTTATCCATGAATAGTTTAATATATATTTTCCAAAAATTCTTTTATAGAATCACAGTGTAACAGCTAAGATCAAAGTTGCAATGCTTATGCGTACCTGAAATTCTAACTACTTGAATGACTGAAGCAGGATGATTGGATGTTTGATGCCAGCCTAAACTACATAGTGAGTTTGAAGCCAACCTGAGCAACATAGTGAGATCTTTAAAATAAAAATTTTAAAGGCTGATGATGTTCAAGCAAAGAAACTTATTCCAAATGGTGTCTGGGTTCTTTGAGAAGCAATGAGGCATAAGGATTTTGCTATAAGATAAGACAAAGGGGCGTGTCAAATGATACAGGACGAAATCAACCCCAAACCATAAAGTGTTTTTAAAATCTCACTGTGAACTAGCACATCAGCTTAGAATCACCACGAGTCCCACTCCAGGATAATTATACTCACATGGAAGCTCATTCCTATAGGATTCCACTGCAGGTTGACAAGACATGGGGAATAGCAACATCTCACGGAGGCTCTCAAAGACTATGTTTTACTGGAGTTAATGGAATCAGGAAATACCATATTCAGCCTTATCACTGTCAACTTTACACACTGCTGTACAGAAAGGAGGACAGGATGCCCACCTCTCAGCATCTCCTATAAGTAATCTTGGATAGTCAATAAAAATTTATAAGAGGGATGGAGGAATGGCTTAGTGGTTAAGGTGCTTGCCTGCAAAGCCAAAGGACCCAGGTTCGATTCCCCAGGACCTATGTAAACCAGATGCAGAAGGAGAGCACATGCATCTGACGTTCATTTGCAGTGGCTGGAGGCCCTGGTGTACTCATTCTCTCTCTCTAAAACCAATATTTTTTTTAATTTATAAGAGTTAAAGTAGGAGAAAATGGCCCATAACTGAGAAGAAATAACTTATTAATATTAATAATAAATATATATTAATATTAATAACTTAAGAATTAATAATAAATATAGCATTCAAATAACACAATGTTAATTAATAAATAACTTATTAATAAATTAGTGCAACTTATTGCAGATGATTCAGATGTTGAAATGAACCCTCAGACCCTTTAACATAGCTAGGCTTGGTGGCTGGGTATAATGGAGTAGAACTGCATAGGATTACTTACCTTGAAGACAACTATGAAACTTAGACATAACACAGAAAAACAGCTACTGGAAGGCACCAAAAAGTGAACTGAGAAAAGAGACTAGTTGGGAGTGCACATTTGCCTTGGAGAACTCTATGTGGTAATGCCTGTCTCCAAATTTTACCTCCTAGGCTCAGGAAACTTTGAACTGTGAGCTCAGGGATCCCAGGGGAGTATGTGGGGAAACCCCAAGTCTTTCTGGCATGGAGAATGAAAGATAAAGTTAAGACAGCCTGATTATTGGAACAGAGAGAAGCCTAGGAGGAAAAGAGTCAGTGAGAGCACCTTCAAACCTCCATCTCTGACTGACCCCTAAGTAGCACACGTGGGAACAAACACAGAACATCTGACTGAAAACAGAAGACCTGGGTTGAAACGAGAGCTGCTGATGGTGTGTGCAGTCCTTAGAGCTCCTTCCCATGGGACACCAGAGCTGAAGATATTCACACGGGAAATGACATCATCACTTCCAGGTCATGCTATTCCCTCAATTTCTGCTCTCCTTCCAGATGGACTTCACTTACTGGTTTTTTTTTTTTTTTTTTCCCCCAATGTAAGGTCTCACTCTAGCCCAGGCTGACCTGGAATTTGCTATGTAGTCTCAGGGTGGCCTTGAACTCACGGTGATCCTCTGACTTCTGCCTCCCGAGTGCTGGGGTTAAAGGTGTGTGCCACCATGGCTGGCCACTCACTTATTCTTGGCTGTTTGGAGTCATGACCTTATTCAAGTATAGGCACATTAAAGCTAGTATGCAGTATCCCCTTTTGCTTGTCTCTTATATTCTTTTGGTCTTTATGTTATATACATGATTTCACCACTCCACTTGGAAACCTTGAAATAAACTTCTCTGGCACTTGAAAGAAAATCCATACTCCTCACATGGACTTTTACAAGCCTTGTATGACTTCTTTTGACTCTCTCCCCCTCTTAATTATCACATGCCAAGTTACTTGAGGTCTACTACTTTTCTCCAATAAGAATTATTTTCTTCATGTCATATAGTTCACAATGAGAACAGATATATAAATTGTTCCAGGAACTGCACAAAAATCTTAAAATAGGACAGAGAAGAGGATAGGAATGATTTTCAGTGTCAGGAAAGAGAGATGGAGCAAGCAGATAAGGAGTAAATAAACCGATAAGTAAAGCATTGCCAATACGATTAGTGCTATAAAGCAAATAAATATGAAAATTTACTGCACCAGAGATCAATAGACCTTTTCTTTTTAAAAATATTTTTCTTTATTTGAGAGAGAGAGAGAGAGAGAGGGCTGGAGAGATGGCTCAGTGGTTAAAGCACTTTCCTGTGAAGCCTAAGGACTCATGTTCGACTCTCCAGGTCAGGTCTCACGCAAACCAGGCGCACAGTGACACAAGCATGCAAGGTTGCACACACACACAAGGGCGAGCATGTGTCTAGAGGCCCTGGTGTGTCAATTCTCTCATTGTTTCTCAATCTCTCAGTCTTGCATAAAAAAAAAAAAGCAGTCTATTGGGATTGCCTCAAAAGAATAAAAAGAAGAAAGAAAGAGAAAGAGAAACAAACAGAATTTGGGCTATGTCAGGGCCTCTTGCAACTGCAAAAGAACTCCAAACACACCTGCCACATTGTTATTTGGTTTTACATTGCTACTGGGGAATAGAACCAGGCATGGCAGCTTTGCAAGCAAGTGCCTTTAACCACTGAGCAATCTATGCAGTTCCAATAATCTTGTTCTATAAAGGGCCAGATAGTTAATGTTCTAGGCTATGCAGGATTCCACCCCACCACTGCAGCGCCAAAGCTGGGTAGATAAACAAACAAGCAGAGCTGTTCCAACCCATCCACACAATTTCAGGTACATATACAAACATGGTTATGCCCATGAGTCTAAACTGTGTCAACTGTTGAGCTTGAGAAAAGAGTGCACTGTATTCTTGATACTTTCAGTAACTTTTCCAAGGAAGACCCATCTGGGGTGTGATATCCCAGCTGAGACTTTTTGGAATCCTAAGGTGTTCTGGGAAAGGAAAGGGCAAGCCCAGGAGGTCTCCATGCTGGAAAAGTCTCCGTCTCTTCCAGGACAGGCTAGGACCCTGGGATTGGTGGGTGTGTGGTCAACTGATGGCAATTAAAGTGGGAAAGGACCCAAGAAAGTTCATGTAGAGCTTGAAGGGCAGTGTGAGGAGAGTGGGTTTTCTGATTTCTTTCTTCTTTTTTTTAATGCAAGAGAGTTACCGAAGGTTTAAAACTGGAAAAATGCCATCTGACATACACGCAAAGGGCCTTTCAGTCCATTGTGGAGAATGGACAGGACAGAAACAAAGAAACTGCTGGTCACAGCCTCGTTGCATTGGCTCAAATCCTTTGTGCGACCTTCTGAACTCCTTTGGTATACAGTATTAGGATTTGCCATTGTAAGAGCTCACCATTCCTGTGGAGAAGTTGTGGCTACTCAAAAGTATAAAATTTTAGAAAATAAAGTTAAGTCGCCCAAAGTGAATGGAGGTGGGGCGTAGACACGGGAAGACAAAATTCAAAGTCTGTCTCAGTCACTGTCCCCACAGACCTCTGAATTTGAGTCGCCCTCCCCGCCCGCCCCGGCCTGTGAACAGCTTCCAGAGCTCTTTGCCCCTATCCACACCCTTCCAGTGCGAAGCCGCACCGCATTTTGGCACATTTTACAGCCAGAAGCCCGTGTTGGATGTGTAAGTAGATTGGAACTGGCGCTGCCCTGGGCAGTCTTCTCTTCTCTGCCAGCAGGTGCCAGAGAAGGCGCCAGATGCGGCCGGGCTGAGAGTGTTTAAGGGCACTGAACAGTGTGGAGACAGTTCATTCTGGAAGGCACCATGCTGAGCCTATTGAAAGGGGTTTAGGTGCCAGTTTCCTTGGTTCTTACTGACCCACTGCCCTCGCTTGTCTGAATCTCCAGGATTTAGATTTTGCAGCAGCAAACACTTCTGAGGTTATCACTATTTCACTATTTGACTTATGGTGGCCAAAATGACCTAATAGGGGCTGGAGGAATGGCTTAGCCATTCAGGGGCTTGCCTGCAAAGCCGAAGGACCCAGGTTTGATTCCCCAGGACCCACGTAAAGCCAGATGCATAAGGTGGCCCATGTGTCTGGAGTTTATTTGCACTGGCTAGAGGCCTTGGCGTGCCCATTTCTCTCTCTCTCTCTCTCTCTCTCTCTCTCTCTCTCAAATAAATAAATAAATAAATATTTTAAAATTAAAATAATGTAATGACCTAATAGTTTCCAAACTTCCCTCTGAAGAAGTCATGGATTTGAGAGGAGAGTGAAGGTCAAGGGGAACGACCCACCTTTCTCTCAGGTATTTTCCTGTTTGCTGATGAAACATCTGGATAGCATCTTTAGAAAGAAAGAAAAGAAAAATACTGTGGAAAATGTTAATGATGTCTTCATATTTACATAAAAGCAAAATCGAGGCTACAAGAGAGGACATGACTTGCTGGAGATCCTACAGCTGTGACAGGGCCAGGAGCTGACCTTTAGTCCAAAAGGTGTCACCTTGAAGGACACCTGTGGTACCACAGATCACCGACTTCGATCCGGTCGAGGGAGTCATATTCTTTCTAAATTCTCTCTAGTTTTATTTTGCTTTCTTCCTTTCACTACAGCATTTCTCTGAAAACATGACTTTGAACAAGTGGCGTCGAGAGGACACTTAAAAAAAAAAACAAAAAAAAAACGAAGCTGGGGACAATTTTTCATTCTTCGGCCCCGTGTGAGTTGACCAGGAATACTCTGCTTATGAGCAGAACGTTGTCTCTGATAATTAACACAAACCGGGTTCCCAGACCTGCACTTGGTAGTCGTTGATCCCAAGCTAGATCTCACCACGCTCCAGAGAATTGAGCTACGGGCTAAGGCTGCTGCTTGCCTATTATTAGTGGAGCAGCGCCATCTGCTGGTGTTGCAGTTGCTACTGCGGAAATCAGGCTCGTGGTCCTTCTTCCATTGCATTGACAGTATTTGGGTGGGGTGATGGTGGATCATTTCATTGTCTAATGACAGAAGGCGTCTTGGTTTTCCGTGCACAAATGATGAGCTCTGTTCTCCTACCTGAGAGAGCCCAGCAAGCCAGGGAGAGGTGGCTGGGAGCCCAGCTGCTCGGCCTGAGGGAGAAGGCGCTACGCAAGGGCGAGGGGCGCCGCCCGGTGGGCGTTCAGGGCTTAGCTAGAACGCAGGCCTGGAGGCTAGGTGAGGCGAATGGAGACTCTTTCTTTGCATAAAATGAACTGTAAGATTCCAGGATTCTTGGAGTGGGGGAAGTCTGCTTAGCCATCTAGATTAAACCTTTGGAGACAAGGTCTCCTCGTCGCAGGATGCTGGTCTCCGCCCACGGAGACTGACTGATGCATTCGTGACCCCGCAGGGAGCACCAATAACCCCACGGAGGAGAA
This sequence comes from Dipus sagitta, assembly GCA_036346955.1. Taxonomy (NCBI): domain Eukaryota; kingdom Metazoa; phylum Chordata; class Mammalia; order Rodentia; family Dipodidae; genus Dipus; species Dipus sagitta. Next base: position 117,480,362 of record CM070778.1, on the reverse strand, counting down.
CCCTCAGTGGCCTGGGGTGGGGGAGAGAGGATAGGAGAGTATAACCTGGTGCGAATATGGCCAGTAACGGATAGGATCATTCAATAAATTTCATTATCTATTAAAAAAGTAGTAGAGGGGGCTGGAGAGATGGCTTATCAGTAAAGGTGCTTGTTTACGAAGCATAGGGACCCAGGCGATTCCTCAGTACCCACTTTATTAAGCCAGATGCGCAAAGTGGCCCATGTGTCTGAAGTTTGTTTGCAGTGGATAGAGGCCCTGGCGCGCTCTCTCCTTCTCTCTCTTTCTCTCTCTCTTTCTCTTTCTCTCTCATCTGTCTCTTTCTCTCTCTCTTACGTAAACAATATTTTTCAAATAGAGGGACAAGTTGGAGGGAGGAGTAGGGAGCATGTGGTAGGGAAAAGACAGAGGAAGGTGAGGCAACAATGATCAAAATACACACATAAAACACACACAAAATGTGTCAAAAATAGAAGAGGAGCCAGCTGGGAAGCAGGGACTCGGTGGAGGGGGCATACATGGTGGGAAGGGGACTATGATCATGGTATATTGTCTATATGTATGGATGTTGTCAATAAAAGGTTAAAAATATATTTTGCTCACCATGTCTATGTTTTCCCTACCATGTCTGTCTTAAGCACGGTCTTTCCAAGATAGGTTCCTGGAAAGTGAGGCTTCTCTGAACCACCATTTCATCCTATGAGACATGCACAAAGCTAGAAGTGAGGTCATAGATCTTAAACCCATTAAATTTAATGAGCGCTTCTGCTCTCCAGCTCAGAAAGGGTGCTCCTCACTACTCCTCTCTCTAGGGTCTGCCACTCCTGAAGCTGGGATCTTGCATAGCAAAAAGAACTTCTGCATGAATAAATTAAGCCCTCTGAAGTGGAGGGTTGTCCTGTCCATGTCACCCAGGTGAGGCCAGTGTAATCCCAGGATCCTTTCCTGCCCAAGTCAGAGAGCTGCACTGTGGGGAGGGAAAGGAGGTGGCAGCGAGATCGGCCAGCAGTCCAGGAGCCTTGGCGGCCTCTTGCAGCATGAGAGGCAACGAACATACTCACCCTTTAGAAGGAACCGTCCATGTCTTGGTTTTAATCCCATAAGATTCATTTGAGATTTCCGACCCCAGAATTTTAAGAGAATAAATTTCTTTTCCTTCAAATCATGACGTTTGTGGCAATTTGTTGCTTCAGCTGTAGAATGAGTTCAGTGCTCATTCTTAATTGCTCCACATAAGCAGGTTATTGTTTCATTTCATAAAGTTACTAATTGCTTAGTACTATCAAAGAGTGTATTCAAATTTCCTTGATTCTTATAGCTCTGATCACCTTACGTTATCATCATTGGTTTAGTTTAACACGTCTGCTCTTCCCACTAGACCATGAGCTTATTCTCTCCAGTAATGGATCCCTTATTGTAGCTAAGTTCTAACACATAGTAAATGTTTGACAGAAACATTTAATTCAGATGGTTTGCATCAACGATAGCTTTAATAGGAATTTTCTGAAAGCAAGAATTCACTGTCAGGACTCTATACACCACACCGGAAAGATATGCCGATGCAGTGGCAGAGTTTCCCATGTGTTTTCTTCTACTTCAATATTTCTTGTTTTAAGTTTGCAAGCCATTTTTAGTTTATTTTGTGCATGATGTAATATACATAATTTTATTGTGTCGCGTGTTTTGACATCCATTCTTTTTACATGCAGGTCTTCTAGCACCGCTGGATAAAGAGATTACCCTTTCCCTGCTGTGCCTTCTTGGCTGCATGTTGATCTCAGTGAACCATGAGTGTGGTTTCATGTCTGGTTTCTCTATTCTGTTCCATTGAGCAGCTATGTGTCCATGTTTATGCCAGTGACATTATGAGTCTTCACTGTAGATTTGTAGCATATTTTGGAACCAGGAAGTGTGGTTCCTCCAGTTTTGTTCTTTCTTAAGACTGCTATTTGTCATGTTTGAGGTTCCATATTATTTTGGAATTGTGTCGCCTTTTTCTGCAAAACAAAAATGTCACTGAGATCTTGGTAGCGATTGCATTAAATCTGTAGATCACCTTGGGTACTATGGACATGTTGACAACATTAACTCTTCCCATCTGCTATGGATTTGCTAGTGGACTGGGAGGGCCCATTCTGTGCCTCAGTTTCCTCATCTGTTAGTTTAATATAATGATGTCCCGAAATGAAGTCAGACATGGAAACTTGGCACAGTGCCTTCCCACTTTCTAGGTCCTGTGTGTGTGTGGGCGGGGGGTGGTGGTGACAGCAGTGCTATAACATTGCCTGGGGGCTTATCAAAAATGCAAAGTCTCAGCACCACACCAGACCTGAATCAGAGTCTGAGGCATCCTTGTCGTCATCACCACCATCCTCATCATCACCATCACCACTGCCACCATCACCATCAATGTCTTGGAGATGGAACCCAGGGCGTTGATCATGATAGGCAAGCATTCTACCACTAAGCTCTACTCCAGACTCAGGACCTCAGAGTAAGTATTTAACAGGATCTCCATGTAAGAGACAGGCAGAGAGAGAGAGAGAGAGAGAGAGAGAGAGAGAAGAGATACTACCTATTTTTGTTTTCTTAATCCCTTTTATCAGTACTTTATAGTTTTTAGTAAACAAGTATTGTATTTCTGAAGTGTTTTTCTAGATCTTTATTCATCCTGACATTCTTGCAAATAAGATTATTTCACTCTTTTCCTTTCAGACAGTCTGGTGCTAGTCTACAGGAACACAATTAATTTGGTATGTTGGGTTTGTATCCTGAAACTCATTCAACTCATTTATTGCTTTGATTTTTTTTTTAATGGAGCCTTCAAATTTTCTACATGTAAGATCCCAGCATCTGTGAATGGAGACACATTTGCCTCTTCTTTTCCAGTTTAATATATTGGACTACTTTTTCCCTGTCTAGTTTCTCTGGCTAGGATGCTCATCTTACAAATGACTTCATGAATATGGAAATAAAATTACAGGCAAAAAACAAACAAACAAACAAACAAATGAGACCCTATCAAACTAAAAAGCATCACAAAGGAAAGTAAATAATAAAGATTGGAAGAGAAACGATATAATTAGGGAAGATATTCGCAAGCCATATTTTTGATAAGACATTCACCTCTGAAATATATAAGAAACTACTACAACTCAATAGTGAAACAACTAATATAACATGGGCTAAAGACATCATTTATCCAAATAAGTCACACAAGTGGCTTAAGCAAAAATATATACGTGAAAAATAATGCTCATATCCAGGTGACAGCGGTGAGCACTGTTAGTCTCAGCACCCAGTAGGCTGAGGTAGGAGGATTGCTGTGAGTTGGAGGCCAGACTGGGGCTACAGAGTTTAATTCTAGATTAGCCTGTGCCTCCACAATGCATGATACAAACAGACAAACAAACAAAAGCTCATATCTCTAGTCATCAGATAGCACTTACCACCTGTCAAGATGACCAAGGATGTGGAGATATTTGTAGAGTGTAAGTCTGAGTGTGTCTAGGATGGCATTTCTAGAGAGCATTGATATAGAGGGACTGAGCAACTGAGGAGGTAAGTCCTGCCCTGAACGTGGGTGGCACCACCTCCTAGGCTAGGGATCTGAATGGAATAACAGTGAAGGAAAAGAAGCCGATTAACATGTTCAAACTCCGATCTTCTGACGCCATCCCGTTCCCTGTGGCCACCAGAGTCCATCTTCTTCAGCCTTTCCACATGGCCCTACACCAGGGTTCTTTTAAGGGGCTTCCAGGCCTTCCGCCCCAGATTTGGCCTGTGTTTTGCCTTCTGAGGATTCCAGTTTCTTGGGCTGAGTAGCTGCCTCATTCTCTTGATCTCTGGTGTTCAGACAGCTATCATGGGACTAAATAGCTTCCAATTTAATAAGTGAGTGTAATAAATCCTACTATATATATATATATATATATATATATATATATATATATATGTATATATATATATATATGTATATATATATATATATATATATATATATATATATATATATATCCTATTGGTTCTATTTCTCTAGAGGACTCTGACTAGCACATATAGCCACAATGGAACAAGAGTGGAGGTTCATCAGAATTTTAAATCTAGGGACTGAGCAAAGGGTTCACTGGATATAGTTCTTGTTGCGCAGGCATGCCAAACTGAGTTTGGACCTATGTAAATGCCAGCTGTGCATGGTGACCTGAAGCAACTGAACCAGTCAAATGCCAGAGCTGGCATGAGGAACAGACGGGCAAGACATACAACGTGAGGGCCAGGCAAACTAATGTGATCATTAATATTTAATGTACAATGTCACTTGGTTCCTGAACTGAGATGGAATGTGAATGTAATTTACAGACAGACACACACACACACACACACACACACACACACACACAAATATCAGGAAAAGAAAAACACAACCCTTACAATATCATGTTATGACTTGAATTTGGGAAATTGCCTGGATTTTCCACTCTCCGATTTGCTCATTTGGTGGGGGCTTTGAGGGGGGTGCTGGTGTACGCTACATTATATTTTCCAAATATATCCAGTTCTTAGTTGTCCCAAAGTGTCAGTGTTACCTGGTGTGGCAAAATGGACTTTGCAGAGCTGGTGTAATTAAGGAGATGGTGAGACTTTCCTGGAATTTCATTGTGGGTCCAGAATATAATTTCAAATATCGTTATAAAAGTGCCCTGAAAGGGTGGTAACTCATATAGAGGAGGTGATATGACCCAAGAAAAGACTTGTATATGTTAAGCTAATGGATTTAGAAATGAGGAAAGTGGTCATGAGCCAAAGAAAGTAAGGAGTGAAATTCTAGAAGCTGGACAGGGAAAGCAAGTGGATTCTTCCGAGATGATAGATAGGCATTGAACTACACAGTTAATATGGACACAATAAATGACATAGATTCAGGGGAAAAAACAATGGGATTGATTAAGAAAGAATCAAAAGGGATGGAGAGATTGCTCAGTGGTTAAAGGTGTTTGATTATAAAGCCTGACCTGGGTTTGATTCCCCAGTACCCATATAAAGCCAGATGCACAAAGTGGCACATATATCTGGAGTTCATTTGCAGTGGCAGGAGGCCCTGGCGCACCCATCCCCCCTCTCCTTCTGGTTGCAAATAATAAATAACTTTTAAAAAAAGGAAAGAATGGAAAGATAAGAAGCAGGGGTATATGGCATTGAGGCATTTTTGGACTTCATCATAAGAAATTTCTCACTATGACTCCAGTTTACTGTGAGGCTTTATGTCAGGTTTTTTTTTTTTATTGTTTGTTTGTTTTTGTTTTTGAGGTAATGACTTGCTCTAGCCAAGGCTGACCTGGAATTCACTCTATAGTCTCAGGCTGGCCTTGAACTCACCATGATCCTCCTACCTCTGCCTCACAAGTGCTGGAATTAAAGGCATGTGCCACCACACCTTGCTCTATTCCAGGTTTTTAATCACCTGATCGAGACTCAACAGTCATTAACTGGGTATTTTTCCTCATTACAGTACAAAGACTTTCTTAGAATACGGCTTCTATAGTCTAAGTATTTGCATCTCTCTCAGAAGTCATGTGTTGAAATTCTCACCTCCAAGGTGACAGTATTGGGAGGTGCAGCCTTTGGGCGGTGATTAGGTTAGGAGTGTGCAGGTTTCATGAGTGGCATGGGCGCCTGTAAAAATAGGATCAAGGGAGCCTCTTCACCTCTTCCACCTTGTGAGGACACTATGTGAAGGTGCCATCTATGGGCCATGAGCTGGCCCTTCGCCATGGACCCAATCTACTGGCACCTTCACCTTGTACTTTCACCCCCAGACCTGTGAGAAATAAGTTTCTCCTTATAAACCACCAGTTTATGAGATGTTGAGATAGCAGCCAGTATGGAGTAGCGTTGTGTATGTTGTTAGAGATCAGACAGGACTGGGGTTAGGCTCAACAGTGTCTAACTCTGTGGCTACCTTTGTAAAACAGAAAACCTATCTTCATTTGAAACTACTAAGGTAAGCAGGCTTCCTCAACCCCATCCATTGTAGAAGGAAGCAGCAATCCACATCATTAATGTGCAAAACCAAGGAGTTATGTCTCCTGACACTTAGTAGGTTCTTTGGAAAACAACTCACATGGACTTCAGATTCTCTCCGGAATGTTCCAGTTCAAGGTTCTAATCACAAGACTTTGGACACTGATTGTTCATTCACATGGATTTTCCACTAGCAGACCCCACCCCCAGCAACCCCCTCAGTGCCACCCTCACCTCAGGAATTCCATCCAGGAGGCTTCCCTCACTAGTAACCCTTCAGCGTCATGTGACAAATTACCCCATGAGCCAATTCTCAGCATCCCCTCCCCCATGAGCACCTAGACAAACTAACTGACCCCCAAATACACTCTGTACCCCCAGACCCATTGTGAGTTCTCAAGATGAAGATTTCCCTTCTCTGGGCTGTAATGTGTGTAACTCAAGGTTGTAGAGATTGGTGGGATGAGTTCATACTTTCCAAATGTGGGGCAAATCACCTAATCCCATGGCAACCAGAAAAAAGTATAAACCTTCTTGAAAAATGACCCCGGGAGAACATTTGCAAGTAGACACAGGGATTTACAAGACCTCGCACAGAACATGATTTCAAGCCATGTCCTAGGGAGTCATCTGTATCTAACTGAACAGTGGGATTCTGGGATAACAGCCATTTACCATGATTTTCCAACACCTTGTATATGAGTCGATGACTTTTGTAAAAGACAGGAATGCATGATTTATCATTTTATGGAAAAATGTTCATTATTGATGCAATGAATTTCCTTCAAACATCATGTAAAGTGAGTCTTTATTATATTATTGTGTACCTCATAACATTATTTTAGGAATGATTTATTATGGTATTTAGATTTTCAATGATAAAAATTACTCATACGATATATTGGTGAATAGGTTTAGGAAATTACTCCTATTCATTTCAGGTAAATAGAATAGTGTTATTAGTTTTTCTTGAAAATGTCTACTTTCATTTTTGGAATAATGAGCATAAACTTTTATAAGTTATTCCAGGTTGTATATACTTGTTAAAACATTTGTAATGCTGATTACATAAAGTAGAACCAATTTATTTACTTAAGTTTGAATTTAAACTGTCTCTCTAGTAACTATTTCAAATTTCGCTATGCTTAGTAGAAATACATCTCTAAGATGAAGATTGACAGATATTCCCTTTCTTAAGGAAAGGGACTTTAAGTTAGATATGGTATGATAATCATATCATCTCATGCCAGCTACATTTCAGTGTCTGTGATCTAGTTTGATTTACTTATTTTGCGTCTGAGTGTGTGTGTGTGTGTGTGTGTGTGTGTGTGTGTATCATGGTGCATGTGTATGTATTGTCTTGTATGGTGTGGTGTGGTGTGATACCGTGTGGCACTCCATTGCGCTCATATGCCTGCCTACTGTGGTGGGGACAGGGAGCAGTTGTCTATGGTGACTAGAACAGAATGCCTGGTGCCTCACTCCATTGCTCTCCCACCTGGTCTTGTTTTGAGCCAGAGTCTCTTTCAGATTCTGGAGCTTGCAGGACTCTGTTGATTCCCAGGCCAGTGTTCCCCTGCAAGACTGGGGATTCAGGTGTGCATGGCCATGCGCAGCTGTTTTTGTGGGATCTGGAGAGTTGAATGCTAGAGATCTCTGGGACCCTCAGGCCCTCATGTGTGCGTGGGAACCACACGTAACCACTGAGATATCTTTCTAGCCCTAGTGTTGTATATTTTTAAATTGGTTTTCTAGTTGAGTACACTTTCCTAGTCAATGATGGGCAGTGTGGTTTTGCTCTGGACCCAGTAGCTTCTGCCAGTTTGGATGCAGCTGGGTTGGAACCCTAGGTATCTATGCAGATGTGTTAACTAACCCTTGTGAATATCCAGTTATGTACAGGTGAGACTAGCCCAACTATAGCCACACTTTTAATCAACACTACCACTCATCTCTGGAGCTTTCTTATATGTTTTAAATCTTAAGCAAAAACTATCATTGTGGGCTGGAGAGATGGCTTAGCGGTTAAGCTCTTGCCCGTGAAGCCTAAGGACCCCAGTTCGAGGCTCAATTCCCCAGGACCCACATGATCCAGATGCACAAGGGGGCTCACACATCTGGAGTTCATTTGCAGTGGCTGGAGGCCCTGGGGCACCCATTCTCTCTCTCTCTCTCTTTCTGCCTCTCTCTCTCTCTCTCTTTCAAATAAATAAACAAAAATAAAGTTTAAAAAAAACTATTATTGCCATAGTTGGTGTACATGAATAGAGAGGTCATTAAAATCATTTGCTATGTTATGTTTTGTCTCTTCCACTCTCCAAAGACTATTTACTTAAGAACACAATAAAAGAAAACCAACATTTTTGTTCCCTGTCTTGAGCCAAACACTGAATATGTGGGATTGCCAATCCCTGTGTCCTTTCAGAAAACACACAGTCCAAAAGGGAATGTGAGTCTTTAAAATTAATTACAGCCTTAATATGTACAACTGGCATGCATCCTTCAATGTGGGGTTTTGTTTGTCTGTTTGTTTGTGTGAATTGTTCAGATCAAATTGGAGACCTTACTAAACAAGTCACCTACCACTGAGCAACATTGCCAGCAGCCCCTGAAGTGGTTTTGAGTGGGTCTTACTAGCACTCTTAGCCTTATGGTTAGGAAATTGTCCTAAGAAGATACCAAATCATATGACACCTAAAAAAATAAGAGAGTGAGAAATATAGGCAAATGAAAAAATGACTGTATTACCAGCCACAGCGTGCATGACAGTGTGGAGAAAGCAAAGTCCAAGGTAGGCAGTCCTCTAGGAAACCAGCCTGCTGAGCTCTTGTGTGACATGAGCACCTTTACTCTTTGGAGAACACATCACTGCAGTACTACAAAAGCTAGATTGCAGAGAAAACAGAGAGACATCATGCAGAACGCTGATATGCACATGCAGGGCAAAAACCATGGCATCAGAACATTCCTTAGGGAAGTCTGGGCTTCATATTGCTTAGTTTTACTTTTAAACTCATTATAGGAATATTAATAGCTTTTATTAAAACATTCCCATGCACATTCTGTTAATGATCAGCTATTTTTTTGTTGTTGTTAAAAAAAATGTTGCTAAATTTCCCTATAAAGGATAAAAACAACATTTCAAGTTCTATGGTCTGGTAGTTTCTTTCTTCTTTTTCCTTGTCCTCCTTTATTTATTCATTCATTCATTGAGTCTAGCTATGTAGCCTAGGCTTATCTGAAACTTGCAGGAATCCTCCTGCCTCTAGTTGCTGGGTGCTGGAATTACAAGCATATGTTCCATATATCCAGCTTCTAATGCTAACTTCCTTGTTGTTGTTTAGGGACTATGTTGGCTTACTCTACAGCACAAATACTTCCACAAATACCTTTATCCAGCAAGGAGTTCTGGGATTGTGTCCTGAAAAATAGACATAGTTATGTGTCCTCACAGAACCAGGACAAAGCATGGGTATAATGTGTGTCATGAATATGTCATGTACATGTCAGGGCCTCTGAAGGCCAAAGACCACCAAATTCAACTCCTCAGAACCCATGTAAAAAGCTGAACATGGTCACACACATGTGTAACCCAAGTCCATGGGCTGGGGATGGAGTCCAGAGAGTTGCTGGGGCTTTCTGATGGACAGCAGTGCTGGGCTGAGGGAGAGACCCCATTTCAAGCAAATACACAGACTAGTGATAAGAGAAGGGCACCCATTGTCTTCTCTGGCATTCACACACAACCTAAGGCTCAGGTATCTGCATACACACATACATATAATACACACGACAAACACCACACATATCACACCACATACATACTCTATACACACACACACACGTAAAACAAAAAGATATTTCAGGGCTAGAAAGAGGGCTTAGCTGTTAAGGCGCTTGCCTGCCAAGCCAAAGGATCCAGATTTGATTCTCGAGGACCAATGTTAGCCAGATGCACAAGGTGGCACATGCATCTGGAATTTGTTTGCAGTGGCTGAAGGCCCTGGTGTGTCCAATCTCTATCTATCATCTATCTGTCTATCTATCTATCTATCTATCTATCTATCTATCTATCTATCTATCTATCTTTATCTGCCTCTTTCTCTCTTTCAAGTAACTAAATTAAAAAAAAAATTAAACATTACAAAAGATATTTCAGTGTTTATTATGCATAATAACTTTCCATAGACCAAGCTAGTTGTTGGTTGGTTTAAAAAAAAAAAAAAAGCATGGGCTGGAGAGATGGCTTAGCGGTTAAGCGCTTGCCTGTGAAGCCTAAGGATCCCGGTTGAGGCTCAGTTTCCGAGGACCCACGTTAGCCAGATGCACAAGGGGGTGCACGCGTCTGGAGTTCGTTTGCAGTGGCTGGAGGCCCTGGCCTACCCATTCTCTCTCTCTCTCTCTGCCTCTTTCTCTATCTGTCACTCTCAAATTAATAAATAAAAATAAACAAAAAAATTTATAAAAAGCATATAAAGGGATTGTCTTTAGGCTGCTCCAGGAGAAAAAGTGCTGCAACCAAACTTCTGGCCATTATGCAAGTCCTAGACTAATACAAATAAACAATTTTGTTTAACAATTTGAGCACCATATAGAAGATGTTCGCTGAGCTGCTGCTTAGTAACGATACCCTGGAGCCTAGCCCCTCCCAGGGTTAGTCTTCAGTATTCTTTTCATAGGATTCACAAATCAGCATGCCATATGGTTGACGAGCCCAACTCAAACTACCTTCTTCATGCCTTTGCTTGTGAATTTCCCTCTGCTTTTCAGTGCTGGAGAGACAGAGCTCAAGTCTCATTTCTAAAAGCTTTCCAAAGCCCTTCCTCACCACTCCCTAGGCTGGAATTATGCTTCTCCTGCGGTTGACTTATACAGTGGGGTTGTGTTCTGGAATCATTTTTTCTCAAAGTTAAGTATTATGTAGTCCCATATTGACCATGCTCTATTTCTTTCATTCCTTACAAAATAAATAAATAGATAAAAGCTCATGTATTTTAAGGTCACAGAGGCTTTATGAAAGTCCTAGAGCAACACAAATTAATAATTTAGTTGAACACATTTTAACAGTATGTATAAGGCACTTTCTTAGCTGCTGCTTAGCACGCTCAGATAGTAATGATACCCAGGAAGCTAGCTCCTCCTCATTTTACAATTTTAAAAATATATTATTTATTTGAGAGAGAGAGAGAGAGGCAGATATTTAGAGAGAGAATGGGCACACCAGAGCCTCTAGCCAGTGCAAACAAAGGCTAGATGCATACACCACCTTGTGCATCTGGCTTGTGTGGGTACCAGAGAATGGAACTTGTGTCATTAGGCTTTGCAGGCAAGTGCTTTAACTGCTAAGCCACCTTTCCAGCCCATATTTACAGCTTTGAAATTACAAGGACACAGTAATTAAAATATCTCCAGGTCTCTTGTTCATCTTTCAGACATGCTCCATGCTCCTGAATTGTACATAGAGTGAATGAACGTAAGGCTCTGTCCCTGCTCATGGCCTTACGGAGTGAGTGGAGAAGCACTCAAATGACTATTGTGCAAAGTCAAAGAAAAGAACCCAGAAAGGATGTGAATGTTTTACGCATGAAAAAGTGGCATTGGTTTGGTAACAAGAGAGACTTGTCTGAAAGCATGGCAAACAGCATTGTTAAATAGAAAACTGACCAAGACCTAGATGAGAAATAGCTCAGTCGGGTCACATCGATTCACTGCCTTTTAGAGACTGGCTTGGATTTGGAGCAAAGGCCTCTAGTCTTGGGTTTTTAGGTAATAGTGGTGGATTGTTTGGTGTTGTGTTGTTTGAGCTGAGCAGTATTGCCCCGCATTGCATTATGTGTTCTACAGCTAGAAGTTAGATGTGGGAAACATAAGTACTTTTCCTTGTGTATTCTGGTTTGAAGTATACCCTCAACAAAAATTGATTGCATGAAATGTAGGTTTCACTGACAAATTTAGAAGTAAAATCAAAGATAATAGGAACATAAGATCATTCTGCACTCAAGCTTCTATGACAATAATGCTCAGTTTTGCATGCATTGGGTTGTATGGCAATCACATTTGCTACAAGAGCTAATCCAAACATGGTGACCTTATGGCTGATAGAAATGTATATAATGGATAATCTTTTGCTATTATGCTGATTATTCTAGTAATATAGTTGATTAATATATTGAGAAGTGACTGGGATAGAGTCATCAATCTTATTAAAGAATGATATGATTGCTGATAGTGGTAAAAATGAACCACTTCTCTTTTAAAATTTATTTATTTATTTGAGTGAGAGAAACATAGAGAGAAAGAGGGAGGGAGAGCGAGCGAGCGAGAGAGAGAGAGAGAGAGAGAGAATGGGAGTGCCAAAGCCTCTAGTTACTACAAATGAACTCCAGACATATGTGTGCCCTTGTGCATCTGGCTTAGGTGGGTAGTGGAAATTGAACCTGGGTCCCCAGGCTTTGCAGGCAAGCACCTTAACCGCTAAGCCATCTCTCCAGCCCTGAAATATATTTTTTTTTTCTTGAAAGAAAATCGTTTGCTATGTCTACAGCATCATATTATCATCTTCCCATTTGAAGCAATTAGGTCAGAGGACAGAGAGAACCTTCAATAGTATTATTAGCTCAACTTGAGATTAATGAATTTTTATAACGTTTTCTTGGAATTATTTTTAAAAAATATTTTATTTTTATTTATTTGACAGAGAAGAGGGAGAGAGAACAAGAGAGAGAGAGAGAGAGAATGGGCACACCAGGGCCTCCAGCCACTGCAAATGAACTCCAGAAGCATGTACCCCCTTGTGCATCTGGCTAATGTGAGTCCTGGGGAATCAAAACTGGGTCCTTTGGCTTTGCAGGCAAATGACTTAACCATTAAGCCATCCCTCCAGCCCATTTTCTTGGAATTCTAAAAAGAATTAAGGAGATCAGAAGAATGTGGTGGCCATTTTCATACCAAAATATGTAGAGGGAGATGAGGGAAAATGTAACTGAAGAGGGGTGGTGGGGGAAGAAGGTATTTCAAAGTGAAAGAGCTTTTGTTAAATAAACACAAACCATGTAAGCCAGCAGAGCCCGTGGCAGAGAAAAGATCTGTGAAGGACAGCTATTTCTGAGTGCAATGAGAGTTATTTGGAAGAATGAAAGCCACAACTATGTTAGCAATCCCATATAAGTTTCTTGGATAAGAGAAAAAGAAAAAAAAATTACCCATTTTATCACTGTGAACTGATTTTCTTGTTATTGTGGCAAAAGCTCATTAAAATATTTTCTGACATATGTTTGCAATACTTGTTTGGAATTAGTCTGAAAAGTAAAATGTCTTAGAAAACATCCTGAGTACATATTTTAAACACCCAGTCTCATCGTCTGTATGTATATACCCAAATTTTATTGTTTACCAAGAGAAATGACTATTAGTTTCTGGTTAAAATGCTGAGAAGAAATGGGCTAATAAAGGTAATGACCATTTTCACAAACATGTAACCTTGATTTTTTCTAAGTGTTAAGCTACTAACTGCACTGATCTCTCAGCTATTCAATCACCCTCCCAGTTTCACCCCACCTATTTCCACGACCACGGATGATAAGTCTCTAGTCATGATGTCTGTAAGATCATCTTTGAAACCACTCATAAGGAGACACCCAGGGCCCTTGAAGCACAATCACATGAAATGCTAATGTTAAAGTGCTTTTTGGATCTCTGGAAATGAGACCCGTAGTGAGAGTTGCCCACATAAGTGGGCACACAGCTTCCCCTCATTTGAAGGCATCCCGGGCATAGGTAAGAACAGGCCTGTCTGCTGTGAGGCACATGGTATGGGATTGCCCCCTTCCTTCTCACTGGCCCTGGAGGTCTCCTGTTCCACATCTGAGGAGTCTTTTGGGCTTACGGCCAATTCCATGTGGCCCGTTCTCTTTGTCTTTCCTCTTGATGTGTTTTCTTCTTCCCCGTGTGGACTTGGCACAGTGTTGTAACTCCCAGCTGGGGGGAGAAATGGATTTTTGTTCTCAGGTCCAGGGAAGGGGGATATGCTGATTCCATAGCATTGATAAGAGAAGGGTAGAGTTTTACACTGATTTTCACAATGAGTATTGGCTGATTGTGATCATCATCTTTGTATCTGCGTGTGAATCCCAGGCTGGTTCTATCCTTTAGAAGGCTATCAGTATAGTCTAAAAATATAAAGTCACCTCTGCATAAAAGATACTTACACTAGAAATGAAAAGTTATGGAACACATGCTTTCTTTGTAAAAAATTTACATTAAGTTTAAATGTCTTACTTGACATGTAGCTTTTAGATGTTTGTAGTTTGTCTCTAAGCTGAAACTACTAGGATTTTTACACTTAAAAAAGTTGATGTCTATATATTCTGTTCTAGAGGTGAAAATATTTATTTTTTTAAGTTTTCATCCCTCTCCTTTGCTTTACAGATAAACTGAGGCCCACAGCAGATATGAGGTGCAGTCTCACACCACGGAGCATTCCTAGATGAATAAATATTTCCTAACAATTAAGCCCATGACATTTGTCACAGCAAGAGTCAGACAGGCAGGAGAATATACCCTGAAAGCAAAGGAAGATGAACTTGCTTGATAATAAGCCGATTCTTGTTCTAACTGATTCACTGGTTGATTATTGTTCTAATTCATTCATCAGGTCAGAGCCCTCATGCTGCAATCATCTTTTATTCAATGCTTGCTTCTTACCCTGGGGGTTGCTTCTAATGTATGAACTTTGGGGAGACACATTCAAACCATCACATCTATCAAGCCACAAGCAGACGTAGGGAAAAGTTTAATGCATATTACTAAGTGGAAGAAGCCCATTGGGGAGAGATGCATGCTGACGGTTCCAAGATGTCAATTATCTGGCATTCCACGGAAGGTGGAACTATAGAGACAATGAAGAGATTGATGGTGAGAAGGGATTGATGGGGAAGAAGGACAGGGGGAGCACTGAGGATTTTCACAGCAGTGAAGTTATTCTGTATGATACTACTGTAGTGGCTACGGATCGTGGGTCCCACAAACAGAATGCCCAACACCGACAATGACACCTTAAGCCATGGACTTCAGAGCGTGATAAGTGCCACCCTGTGACAGACGCTCCGCTGTGGTGAGGGTGCTTATGGGGAGGCCATCCACGCACAACTGCTGGGGGATTTGAGAACTCTCTGTGACATCCTTACAATTTGGCTACGAACCTAAAACTGCTCTGCCACAGCAAAGCCTTAATAGTGTGGTTATATGATGGCCACAGCCTTCACCCGTTGCCTCCTGGCTGCCCAGCATCCTGTTGTGAACCTCACCGCTGGGCTCCAGGACAGCGCTCTGTGCTCTTGAGTTCTTTTAGCACCAAAGCCAGTGGGGTCATAAAACTGCTCCTAAGACGAGTGCTCATCCAGCTGACTTCAGTCGGACCGAGCTCCTTTTTGTCCTGATATCATTACGAAACGATATGGTGCAAACATCAAATGGACCGTCACCTTCTCATTCTGATTGCCAGCATTATATAACAGACGTAACAAGTGGCCTAGTGGGCTTTGGATAACAATACAAATAGAGTTTTCCTTGGCTCTGTATTTGTAGCCCACATTTTGGCATATCTACCAGTAATCCAAGATGCCTTGATAGCTGCTTTTCTAAAATACAAAACGCAAGTGGATCAGGTAAACTATACATTTCAATTTAATTGGACAAAGATTAACCAAACACCTGGTTTGCTGGCTGAGCACTATGCTCATGTTGGTGAATATAATGGCTAGAAACATAACCCAGCTTGTCAGACCTCAGTGCATAATGACATTCGAGTAGAAAAATCACACACATACACACACACACACACACACACACACGCAATAAGTGTGGATGTTGAAGACTTTATTTTTGTCAAGTGTTATGGGAGGCAATGCATCATCTTTTAAAAAATAATTTTATTTACTTATTGCTAAGGAGAGAGACAGAGAAGAGAGAGGAGAAAGGGAAAGAGGGAAAGAGAGAGAGAGAGAATAGGCAGGCCAGGGCCTCTTGCCTCTGTAAAAGAACTCCAGATACATGTGCCACGTTGTGCATCATCTGGCTTAACATGGGTACTGGGGAACCCAGGGCCATCAGGCTTTGCCTTAAGTGCTGCGCAATCTCTCCAGACTAGAATGACATTTTTTGTTGCTATTTTTTTTTCAAGGCCAGGGTCTTACTCTAGCCCAAGCTGACCTGCAACACACTCTGATTCTCCTACCTCTGCCTCCTAAGAGATAGGACTAAAGGTATGTGCCTCCACACCCAGCTTAATGCATCTTTAACTGGAAGCAGTGGTAGTTAATATCTGTATAGATAAACTAGTGGTTCTTTGAGTTGATATAGTTTCGAATGTGTTAGGTATTTTAGCTCTGCTGTCCTAGGAACTCCATGTCACAAAGTGCTGTTTTTGATTTTGCAATTTCTCAGCTCAGGGATGATATCACTTTTTATATTGCTAGGTTGAGTCTTAACGTATAAAAGAGGAAGTGCTGGAGTTCTTTTGTTCCAAGGGTATTTAAACTACTTTTAGTTTTCATTTTATTTATTTATTTTCTTTTTAGATATTTAGGTATCATTCATTCTGGCATTTTCAAAACTATTTGTTCTAGTTTAATCTTCTTTGACTTAATATTTTTCATGCAGGATGAACCAGACATTACAAATATGTAATGTTAAAACTCAGCTGTGAGAGTATTAAATATTTTATTTTAATTGACATCTGAACTTGTAAAAAATTTTTAATTAATTTGGAATGATAATATGCCAAGCCAAACAGAACAACTAATTTAACAGATTCAAAATATTTTAGAATATATCTGAAAATATTAATCATCCACTTATTGACAAGTGTTTAAAATGCATCCTTGGCCAATAAGGTTTGAGGCTTAGAATAATAAATGGAGAGCTATAAACTTGAAATAAGCCAGTTTTCCAAAGCATAGCAAATTAAGAACTGTTTTAGTGAGGTGATTTAGAGACAGTACACTTGTAAAATCTACTCTAAGGCCAAACAATTTTTATTAGTTTACTCAATTGAATTTACCTAAGAATTTGCATTCCCTGTTGTTTTTCAAATCTTCTAATTTCCCTCCCATCCTGACACCCACCCCTCCATTTGAAATACCTACTAGGAGAAACAGGCCTCTAGTTTTTTATTTGACACAAACCAGGAAACTCAACAAGCTTTCTCCACTGTCTCACTTCACAGCCTATTTGTGACTTTGGAAGGATGCGCCAAGCATGACCTCACTACCTGTGCATCCCGTCCATCTCCACCCCACCACTCACTGCGGGTCATGCTCTCTGAGCCACCTATTCTCTTCTGGTGTCTTCTGTTTTGCCTCAAAACAAGTCTATTCAACCCTGCCCTTCCTTATGGTTGGACTTCTTTAAACAACCACCATCCCTCCCTTTTCCCCTTTCCACATTTTAGGACTACTCATCTTTCATTAAATGAATTTTTTTTATTTCTATGTGTGTGTTTGTGTGGTGTATGTGAATGTGTGCAAGTGTACGTGGAGGACTGTGGTCAATGACAGGTATCTTCCTCCATCTCTCACTGCTATAGTTATATATATATATATATATAGTTTTATTTTGGCTCACAGTCTCAAGGGGAAGCTTCGTAATGGCAAGGGAAAGCATGGCATTAGCAGAGGCTGGACATCACATCTGCCTCAGCCAGGGGAAAACAGTAACAGAGCTGAACTCTGGCAAGGTGAGCTGGCTATAACTGACCCCAGCAACACACTTCTTACAGCAAGGCTCCACCTCCCAAATTGCCCCCAGCTGGGGATCAAGCATTCAAAATATATAAGTTGATGGGGGCCCGTCTGATTCAAACCACCACACTCAGTCTCTGCCTTACTTTGTTGAGATAAGGTCTCGCATTGAAATCAGAGCTCACTGATTTGGCTAGACAAGCTAACTAGAAAGCAGCCCCAGGACTCTTATCTCTGCCTTCACAGTGCTTTGATTATAGGCATGCACTACCATACCTAGTATTTTATATGGGTGCAGGGGAGCTGAACTCAGGTCTTATGCTTGTGCAACAAAAGGCTCAGTTACTCTTTTAGTTTGTTCTGATGCACTTGCAAACAACCAGGGTAGTTGATCTGTCCTGCATGAGCCAACTCCTACCAAAGCATGCTTTTGCTGGTGCTCTGAAAGTCTTGTGACTGTCACCACTTCCCTAAGAATAGTGACCCCCAGACACCTGTCCTCAAATTGCCTTTTTCTAGAGAATTCTGCACAGAGCTCTTTCTGTCCTCCTGAGTCCAGTCCTGCTCCCTTAATAATCCCCTTTCAGTCACCTTCCTACAGCTCAGTTAGGACTGAGCCACTTCCCTGCTCAGCAGCTTGGCTTGAGCCTCTCCGACAAGCTCAGTCCTCTCCAACCAGGACACTGGGCTATTCCCATGAGATCCTGGTCTCAGACTTGTCATCATTCCACAGCCCGCTTTTCCACACCCTGCAATCAAGCCAACCTCAACTATTTTCCACTCACTGCCCTGGACTTTCCAACCTCTATGCCTAGAATAACTTTCCTTACCCCCAGGAGAGTCTGATCTGAACCTATCAGAACTTCAAAGACCAAATCCTCTCTCCTGTTTTGCTAGTCCAGAATATTTCTCAGCAGCTGTGAAAGCTCCTGTCCAAATTTAGCATGCATCAAACCCTGGATTATCTTCCTGCACAAGTAGTAGGTTCTTGGAAGGATGCAGCCAGGTACGCTGAGTTGGGAGAGTTAAACCACGGGTTGTAAGGACTTAGCTTGGCTACAGGGCGGATACTTACTGTTTCAATCCCCAATGTGGCCAGATGGAAGAAGACAATCAGCACTTTCTGATAGAGCTGTGATTAAAACAATTATACAAGGTGGCCCATAAACCTCTGATACCCAATGATGTTCGCAGACTTTATGGTCTTTTTAAAGGTTCAAATTACTCAAATTAGGATAAAACTGCCTGTGGTAACAAAACGTGCAGTTCTATTTCTTTCTTTCTCCCTTCTTATCTTTCCTTTCTCGACAGAACTTAAACTATAAATGCAAATATTTGAAAAATCACTTTATTTTGGTATTTTCTTTAGGAAGTCAGGAAGGTGTGTTACTATTTTTTGCCTGAAGAAGGGGGAAGGAAAAGGGAGAGAGAAAAGAAGTGAGAAGTAGAAGGAGACTGGCAGGGAATGGGGAAGAGAAAGAGATGGTAGCTTTTTATATGAAATAAGTGATACATTACTCAACCGAAAACACAGAAGTGCTTCTAAAGCACCATGTTTGTAAAATCAAATACTTTCATATTTCAAAAAATGCTATAGCATGGGAAATTCTGCAAATCGAATACACGTTTCCCAATTGTCCCCCACTGCTGCTCCCCAAGCTTTCTAGAGTGACTGGATCACCTAGGACTGCAGATGAGCCTTAAGCAACTTGCTTGTCTGGATTTTTAAAACACAGCTTGGCCTGGAGTTGTGAACTTTGGCTCAGAAAGGCCCAATTTCACAGTGACCTGCCAAAGAGCCTCACAACTTAGCGCTGGGCACGCACTGTGCTGGGGACGGCTGGGAGCCAGACTGGCCCTGGCTCATTGCAGAAAGGAGTGATTCTTAGTAACCAGAGTGGAAAGGAAGTGGGGTGGTTCTGTTCTGATCTTGCAAGTGAAGTTGGCTAAAAATGATCATTTTCTAAGTCTCCCACCATGGAAATAGCAACTGTAAATGTGAGAAAAATAAGGTCCTAAATTCTATGTAACAGCACTGATTCTATCCCTTTTTTGGGAAGCTTTAGACTCTTGCCCTTAGAAGATGGTGCTACTTTTCTTCTGCTGTGCACTTTGGCTCTCACCCATCAGCCTAAGAAAGTCTAAGAGCTTCCAATCACATTAATCCCAGTGAGCTGAATGTTCGGCATATGCATGTCCATTACTAGTGTTTTGGTAAGAGAGTTCCATGTCACTGGCTTAACTGGTGATGGTGGTGGCCTGTTTTCCAGCTGTCAAATCATCTTTTCCCAAAAAGAGTCAGAAATAGAATCCTTCACTCATAGAGGAAACTGAAAGATTTGGGACATGAACAATGTAAGTATTTATTTGAAAATCATTTTCCATGTAAGTAAAACAGCAAACCGGTGATCACAGCTTCTCACTACTACATCTAATTTGCACTCACAGTCATTTTTTCCCATCATATTCAAAAGTATTGCTACAGAAAACTATTTCACAATTTTTCTAGAAAAAATATATACAGTCTCTCTAATAGGAAATTAAGGAAAACAGGGAAGCTAGGCAATATAAAGCTGCGATAAGAAACAATTGACATTTATGAACACAAATAAATAAATATATACAAAAGAGACTAGGCCAACAATGAATGAAATACCTATAATGTTGGGCAATGGCAACAAGAATGGAGACCATCTCAGGATTCCAGACTCAAGCGATAACTAACACAACACACCTAACAAAGACAGTTGATGAAGAGGGGGAAAAGAAGGGAAAAAGTATAAATTGATACTAGTTTAAAGATGGGTGCAGGTTGAATTTTGGCTTCCCAGTTAAATTCCTGCCCTACTGTTCTTAGGGGCCAAGTAACATAAAAGATGCATACTTAAAACTGAAGGTAGAATTTATCTCAGTCTTTTATATCCATTTGCAAATATTCAGCTATTTAATTTTTTCTCATTTGGCTATTGGAGAATTTCAAAGTGAGCTGACATTATTGCCAAATATATATATTTGATATATATAGGCTTGAAGGCATATCTTAATTACTACTACTTAACTGTGCACATGGTGCAGAAATCTCACAGTAGAAAGCTAATTAAAACCTATCATGAATATATAAAGTTGGGGAGAAGGATCTGATTTTTTCCAGTGACTGCTTGAGAATAGTTTTCATTTATTTATATGTCATTTCTGGCACAATAAGCAACCTGTTACTATAAGCCCAGAGAAAAGGACCTGGCTTTACTGGAGTGGAATGTAGTAACCTAAAGATTTGCCTTTTCTCTTCAATGGCTCCCTATACTGTGAAAGCTAGGCTGGATAAAGTTCACATCCCTGGGATGAAGTTTCAGGTTGCAACAAACATGAATAGTAATAAAAAACCCATCACTGTACTGAGTTACCATTCTTTGGAGCCTGCCATATAGCTTTCGGGTAGAACCCCAGCTGTAGACGCGAGTCCTCTTGAGTTGATGCAGAGCTTGTGAGGCCTTCCACATCTTATGCTAAGAATTACCAGCTTCCTGGACAGAGCAGCACATTTCTGGGGCTCAGGTCTGGCTTCTACTTTCTCTATAACATCCCCCTTTCTCATTACTGTGCTGTTACCTAGCTAAACCAGGTGCTTTCCAGAGATTCCTGGACACAGGTAAAGCACAGCATGCACAGAGACAGCTTGATAAGACTCCTTCATTCAGAACAATTAAATTGTAGGCTCTTGCTTCTTCAGCGGCAAACACTCCTTGCTCGGGATAGCATAACAGTTAGGCGCACTGCTTAACATTATGCATGATCTGAATGTAGCAATCTGACTCCTAAATACTACAGCATGTATCTTGCCAGACCTTCTTGGGCTCGTACACACTGTCGTTGGAGAATGCAGTGCGATAGCTTTTAGGCTGGCAGCTGCAGACCCACATATTTATAAATTATTTTGATTGACTGAGACAGCCATGTGTTTCCATGTATGCTCCTAGGGACAAAATCCTCACTAGAGAAAGTCGGAGGTCTTTAAAGTGTGTGTGATTTGAAATGTCTTAAAATCGTTAGAGCAAGGGCAGGACCAGAGAGTCTCAAAAGCGTGTTTCCTAAAAGGGAAAGACTATTATACACAGCACACCTAACAGACCTTCTCCTTCTCCTCCACGGCCTGCGGGCTCCTTATACAGTGAAGGTGGGAAGGCGAGGTCTAGCAGTTCTTTTATTCAACAGTTCCTGGCAGGTCTAGATTAATGGATGACCATCGTTTAACTGGATTCAAATATATGGCAGATCATGAGACAATGTCTATGCTTTACATCTTGACTAGAATAAACGAACTACTAGAAATTTACATAATCTTATTAGTTAGGTCAATATTTTTGGAAAACTTTCCTTAGCATGTTATTATGGTCATGAAGGTTAAATAGTTGATACAGTAAAGAAATTTTATTTTTAATCTTTGGGTCAAATATTAAACATTTTTTTCACCCTGTGGTTGACATTTTATTGAAAAAGGAATGAAAAACACTGCTATATTCACAGAAACTAGCAGTGAAGTGGAACTTTTGGGCATCCAAAATAAATACAAACATTGGTATGCTTTTCATATGATCTTTGAAAAAGTGGATATTGAAAAATGTTTACTTCTAAGCCTGATCGTGAGGTTCAAGATCTAAGCTAGAGTCTTTCCTTGGCTTTCTTCCTCTAGCTTTAACATGTCCCACCGCCAAGTTGTGATTTGTTTGATTCAATTCCACAGTCTAAAGCATTCTATCTCCTTGGACTCCTGAACCCTAGCGCCTTCAGCACTGGAGTAGCGATGACTGAAATTCATCCATGAAAGGGACACCTTGGATAGGATATCTACAAACTTCTTAAAAAGCTTATTAACAACTTTCATCCCTCCTCTCCCATGCAGTTACCCAGGGAACTGCACACTGGCATCTGCTGGTCGGGAGTTCTCAGGGGCGGCTGGTCTTCACGTTTCTCAGGCAGGTTTCCTCTTTTCTTCTGTCAACGACACTAAAACTTTGTGCTGTGGCTGAAGGAGTCGGACAGGATAATATTTTTATAGAAGTTATCCGAATGAGCATTACAGTAACCCTTGACCTTATCGATGACCTGATGGACAGGGATGATTGACGTTTGTTCTCCATCAGCATGGGTCAGTTTTGACAAGGATTTGTCCATGGAAGCACTGTCTGCAAGAAATGACATGAGAAATTAGGGTGCACGGTGAGCTGGCAGTAGGCGTATGGGGCCTGCATCCTGTACTGCTTGTCTTACCTGGCACATTCGAGAAACAAAAAGGGGGGAGGGGGCTCTGCTTGTTTCACAGGTTGGGCAATAGGCAGGGCTCAATGTTCATGCTTTTCACCATCAAGGTGGACTTCTAATACTCACTGAACATCAAGATGGCTTCTATGATTTGCATTGTGGCTTATTATAAAAGTTTTCTTGCTAAGTGACACTGTTCAGTTAATGAATAAAATAATCAAAAGTCATTTCAAAAAAAATTACATGTACCACATGGCTTAAAAAGTAATGGATTAGATAAAATATGAATCAAAATGTTCTGAGATGCTTTTAGAAGAAACGACATGGTAGGTAAGCTATGTTTTCCTAGTAATGTGGAGAGGAAGCACTGATGCATGAATGGCTTTGAGTTCATTGGATACTGGGCGATTCACCACACCCTGCTATCACATGTTTGATAATTTTCACAAAGATTTTGATAAGTTAATTTAAATTATTTTAAAAAATAAAACAAAAGACAATCAAAAGAAACATGGAGATCTTATTTTGAACACGTTTGACCATGGTTTTTAGCTTGTGAAAAATAAAGAACAGAGAAAACTATCTTGTATCAATTACGGAAATCAAAATCTCCTTCATCAGAAATATTTTAACAGAAAAATCCTTTCTTCATTAACTCTGATACAGTTTATCAACAATATCTGAGCAATCAATAGTAATAAAAGACCGCTAAGCGAATTTCTGTTCTGAAAATCTCAGTACCAGGTATTTAAGTGTCACTTCCCTAGATCCAAAAGCCTTTGAAAATGGGCTGAGGTGGTTCTCTGAGGCGTATATAAGCTCTGTTATCTATAAATACATTCGGTAATCTTTGTGTAACTTATGCATGTTCATCTTTCTCCACATACATTTTGGGAAAAAATTATCCATAGATAAGCCAAATTACAGAGACTTTAGAGTGATATAGTAGAAAACATGGCTTTCTATCAAGTGTTCAGTTCTCTCTAGTCATAGAGCCCCTCTGTATATTGTGGAAGAAACCAGAAAGCTATCCAGAGGCATTGCTTTCAGGAACCATAACTCCAAAACTGGAGCATGCACTTCAAGCCTTTTATAGTATTATTTTATTTTTGGCAGAGGGCATGTGTACATGTGTGCTTATATGTAGGTGGAAACGTGTGTTCGTGTGGGTGTTCATGTACATGTGTGTTCATGTAGAATCAAGATATGGACATGGGGTATCCTTCTCAATTGCGTTCCGTTTTATTTTGTGAGTCAGGGTCTCTCACTGAACCTAGAGCTCACTGATTCAGACCAGCTAGCCAGCAAGTCCTAGGGATTTGCTCCTCCTTGCCTCCTCAATGCTGGGATTATAAATGTGTGTCACTATGTGTGGCATTTTACGTGGGCTCTGGAGAATCCAAACTCAGGTCCTCATGGTTGCATGGCACATACATTGCCCAATGAGCCATCTCCCTGGCTCTTCAAACCTTTTATGTTTTGAGTAAATTGGTTCCAGTATATGAAATTATATGCAATAACCTTTACAATTCACTGGTAACTGGTCGGTGTCATTAACATGATGTCTGTTAGCTTTCGGATTTCAAATTCCCCAGTGATTATCTCCAGCCTGAGCAGGCACTGAGTCAAAAGAATGATCAAGTAGGAAATGATGCTCTTAGCCCGCACCAAAGGACACCAGAGGGAAGAGAATGTGGTCCATGGGAAGACCGGGCAGAAGGAGCATGGTAAATGATCAAAGCATGTCCCAGGGTGGAACAGAAAAAAGCTTTGGAAGAGTCAAAGTACAAGGCCCGCCCACCAGTCACAGCACAGGCCCCACCCACTGGGCTCTCAGCAAGCTGGCTGATTTGGCTTTCTCTGAAGTTCACAGATTCACTAGCCACTGGTTTTCTGTTGGGAAATTTTCTATTGGTTCAAATCCCAATAACTAATAATTGGTACATGATTTTTTTAGAAAAAAAAAAACATACATCCTCAGAGCAATGTCCAGGATGCAGTCTTTCTGCTTTCTGGGCAACTTATAGGGGCATATACTTTCACATGTGAAGACATGCACCATTTCAAAGATATGATCCAATTTGATGGGTCTCCATAGTGTCATAGAATAAAATTATAAGCAAAGGTTCACTGTATACACACACATACAAACACGTGTGTGTGTGTCTATGTCATATAACTGTATGCAATTCCCCATCTTCTGACTGGACATCACATTTTGAATAACAAAAAGACTGCAGTAGTAGTTGTGAATCTGAAAGCCAGGGACTAGAGAAACGAACTGTTCCTTGACCTATGCTGAAATTTTATGCAAATGCTGTCACCAAGCAGCTTACAATTTACAGTTTATCGTTTATGACTTCTATGAATGTACCATGACATATCAAGTAACCCAAAAGAGCGGTAAAATGTACAGAGAAAGCATCCTTTTGTAACAACTCTTCAGTTCAATGGTGCTTTTTAAAGGATCTTACATGATATGTGACCCACTCACTCCGGGGCATGGTACATTGCCTAGAAGGAACGGCTGGCACACCCCATGCAGAGAAGAGCAGGCACAGTCCACCGTCATTAGAAACGTCAGAGATCCCAGCTCAATGCAGAAACATCATTGTGCTAGCTGGAAATTACTGTGGAGAACAAGCCAATTTGCTGGTGCAGCAAGAACCTTAGCTTAATCCATGCATGTACTCTCTGATTACCTTGCAAAAATTCATGCATTCAAAAAAGCAATAAGAGTTTACCTGATTGGTCCACTTTTGTTGAAGGACTGCTCTTAGGAGAAATTATCTACACCATAAACATATGAATGTCTAGATCAATTCCAGGAAACAGACCATGTAGGTTATCTATGAGCTTCTCTACTGACTTTGTGCACAGCCCAAGTGATCCTCAGTATGCGGATTTATTATATCATATAGATCATGACATAAAGCTCACTATCTGCTCATGTGAATGAACTAGAACCATTTAACCCCAAAGGTTTTGTTGTTGTTGAGGGGAAAAGAAAATATTAATGTGTTCTGTACTAAATAAGATCCCCATTATGTTTCAAAAGAATAAATTGACTTTGGCTCCTGAATTTCTGCATTTCTTTAATATTCTAGTCAGTTTCCCCCAGGATTCTGTAGACGTTTCTTTTTTTACTCCCACCCCCATTTAAAAAAGGCATTTTAGGGCTGGAGGGATTGCTTAGCATTCAAGGCATTTGTCTGCAAAGCCAAAGGACCCAGGTTCGATTCCCCAGGACCCACGTAAGCCAGGTGCACAAGGGGGCGCATGCATTTGGAGTTTGTTTAGTGTGGCTGGAGCCCTGACGCTGCCATTCTCTCTCTTTCTCCCTCTCTTTCTCTCTGTCAAATAAATAAATAAAAATTAAAAAATTAAAAAATGAAAAAGGCATTTCCTCAGGCTAATTATTCTCAGCTCTGCTAAGAGGAACACATTTTCAAGGGGTGTAAGCCTGTCTGCCCATATTACTTATATTTTAGAAAGAAGGGCAAAATCAGGCTGGAGAGATGGCTTAGCCATTAAGCGCTTGCCTATGAAGCCTAAGGACCCCCGTTCAAGGCTGGATTCCCCAGGACCCACGTTAGCCAGATGCAGAAGGGGGCGCACATATCTGGAGTTCGTTTGCAGTGGCTGGAGGCCCTGGTGTGCCCATTCTCTCTCTCTCTCAATCTCTCTCTCTGTCTCTTTCTCTCTCTGCTGTCGCTCTCAAATAAATAAATAAAAATAACAACAACAAAAAAAAATTTAAGAAAAGGGCAAAATCATTATCTTATTTTAAGACTGGTTATATAAAATGAAAGAATCATTCGTTGCATGTAAGACATTTTTGCGTTAGAGAACTATCAAGTAGGTAGATTAATCTATGTGAACCTCTATACTAGTGGTCAATTTCCTTATGTAGGTATTCTCAGATGGGGGTAGACAGACTCCTTAATTTTGGGAAAAAAATGTATGAATGGCTCAAAGTCTGTATTTTATTTAGAAAGAAAGAAACCCTATAGTTTTCACTCATTCCACTCCAAATTCTTTCCTTTGCTATTGGGGGGGCAGGGTATTTTTATGATTTTTTTTTTTCACTGCTGAGGACTGAACCCAGGGTCTTGCAACTTCTAGGCAAGCACTCATCCGCTGAGCTAAGTCCCCAGCCACTGAGTCCATGAAATCCAAAGAACCGCTGCCATAAACTGCTCAGAGTTGGTGATTGTTACAAGCTCTCTAAGCACTCAAAAATCTTCCCCAGTTAAGCGCTTGCCTGTGACGATTAAAGACCCCAGTTTGCGGCTCGATTTCCCAGGACCCACGTTAGCCAGATGCACAAGGGGGCGCACGCGTCTGGAGTTCGTTTGCAGTGGCTGGAGGCTCTGGCACGCCAATTCTGTCTCTCTCTATCTGCCACTTTCTCTCTCTGTCTGTTGCTCTCAAATAAAGAAAGAAAAATAAAAATAAATTAAAAAAAATCTTCCCCAGGACTATCATGTATCCTACCTAGGCCATGGCCACACCAATGGCAAACACAAAAGGGGATGAAAATGCAGGACATGTTCAGGGATTTAAACTCACATGAGGTTCTTTTGTAATCAAGTGAGAGAGCTGTGAACAGTCACAGACACTTCACACATCTTACTCCTTCCTTGACAAAAGTCCCATATTGGTTTTCTTGTCTGTACCACTCACCTCTGCTCGTGTATCACAGCTTGAAATTTTTTAAACAAGTTATTTATGCTATGTCCTTAGACTTTTCTTTTTTAAAATATTTTATTTTTATTTATTTGTCAGAGAAAGAGGGAGAGAGAGACAGAGAGAATGGGCACACCAGGGCCTCCAGCCACTGCAAACGAACTCCAGACGCGTGCGCCCCCTTGTGCATCTGGCTAACGTGGGTCCCAGGGAATCAAACCAGGGCCCTTTGGCTTTACAGGCAAACACTTAACCGCTAAGCCATCCCTCTAGCTCTCAGACATATCTTTTACCAGAAAAGTAGTATGTGCTGAATGGGCAGCCATTTGCTAAGGAGTTTAATGATTGGTATTTATTTTTCATTATTTTACTTTGAAACTTTAAAAAGATCACACCTTTTCACACTACTCACTACCAGGGCCAGGAAAACATCCTTTATTTCCATGTAGCCATGAGGGTTATCTGTGTGGATGCTTAAGTGTTAGAACATGCAGTCATTGTAAACATGAGGCAAAACAGGACATAAACAAAAGAGCAGATTTCTTACAGTCCTTATCAATACCTAAACACTGTGCATTTATTCTCTCATACTTCATCACTGACCTAATTGATGCTAATCACTGCTCCTTGGCATATCTAATGGTTAAGGAATTGAATCTTAAGTGAAATAAACATCCCATGTGGTGGAATTTTATTTCTGATTCCAGGCTGACTTGTCAGGCAACTTGATACCATGTTGAAATATTTTTGTAACTGAGTTTCTATAGTTTTAAATAAGAAAGCATCATTGAAAAAGAAAGTACCATGTTTTTAAAAGAAAACTCAGTGTAACGTTAAATCTTGAAATTAAAATGACATTCAAAGCTAATGATATAGTTGACATAGTTGGTTTGTAAAATTTAATTTTAAAAAATCCACATATAATTAAAGCTGCCAGGGACAACTTCAGGTGTACAAGGTGTTCAAGATAAGTCTACAGTAAGCACTCTGGCTGATAAGCTGATCTATCGATCTTCACAGTAAGTTATTGTTGCAATGAAAATATGCCAGGTGGAAATGGCATCAAAGGACACCCACCTCTGTGTGGCTGGAATGACTCACCTGAGTGGCTGTTCCTTTTGAAATAGGTGGTGGAGCTGGATTTGGATTTGGATGTGAGATAAGTTGAGTTGGAACCAATGGAACTTGAAGACAAAGATTTCCCTAGGTTATCGGAACTTTTCTTGATGATGTTGGTCGCTGTCTTACTCCAATCTGAAAGAAACGACATCACTGCTTTATAGAGACTATGCTCTGCTCTGAAATTACCACTTGCCTTATTTATCAAAGCCATCTGATTTGCTCATATGCAGGCAATAACTCAAAGAAGATAGCCACAGGAGACACAGAGAGAAGTTTCTTACTTTGACCTCGTATATGTGTCAATATCCCACTTCAATAATCCAAGGGTGACAAAGAATCGGTGGTGTTAAAAAAACAGTAACGTTTTTCTTAAAATATTAAGAAAAATCTACTTACTTAAAATATAGTTGAAAATCTCAAAAATGTGGCAATTGTGGGTCTTGGTATAGTAGAACCTATGGCCACCTGAGCTATCAAATTAGATATCAAATCTTGAGGAACTGAATGAGACTGTCTGGAATTCACACAGTATAGTAGGACCACATCCATAGCTCTCAGACCTCTTCCTGCCCTAACATCTCAGACTCTACCTAAGCATCTCCAAACACTCCTTGATTTCATTGGGACAGGGCTGTACCTTTAATAGAAGGATGGATAGCACCAGTTTCAATAAGCTCTGCAAGTAAAACCCAATTCCACCAAGCCTCTTTACCTGAGTTGTCTGCTAACCGGAACCTGCCACAGCAGAGATGTCGCCGCCACTGCTTCTGCACATTCTCCTTCATTGCACAGTGGAAGATAAATATGAATAAGCCTGTGATAAAGATGTAAATATTTAAGACAAATGACACACTTGGAAGATCAATTTTATTAAACACACAGATTTATCCTAATTAAGATTTTTATATCTACGCCACAGTAGAACCTGAGGGTCTTTATAAGGAAGGGAATCTTGGTGTGTGCAGGAGGCATTTTAATCATCCAGAGGAGAGCCCAAAGGCTCAGCTAAAACCACAGTAAGTACACGGATATGATTCTGACTTTGCCATTCACTTTGGCATTCCTGAAGACTTAACCTGAAATCCAAGCTGAAATAAACAACATTCAGTTAAGGATTCAATATTTCCTTCATCTTTGTTTTAAAATTATATAAAACTAAGAAAAAAAAAGTAACACTATAAGCTCATGCTCTGCTTCAATGTGCATATTGCCAGCTATTTTATACATATACACAATTATAGTCGTAACCATAGTATGGTTGATTGAGACATAGAAAAGTGATGTTTTTGATGGTCAGATATGTCCTCAGATCAGCCAAGTCACATGGCTTCCCCTGGCCTGCTTTAGTCTCTCAACATTTCAGCATAGAAATGTTTCCATACTGGCAAGTGGTCATCATACAGTCATGCCCAACTCTTACCAAAAACTGTCATTTGTGCTGTGGATGCCAATCCCTTTTAACTCACAGGGAAAATGCTTCTGAACTTTGCCCCTTTATTATCACTGCAAATGAACTCTGGGTGCATATGCCACCATGTGTATCTGACTCTGGGGAATCAAACCTGTGTCCTTTGGCTTCGTAGGCAAGCATCTTAACCACTAAGCCATCTCTCCAGCCCTGCTTCTGAACTTTTCCCCTTTCTTTATGGTGTGATCAATTTCTGTGCTTCTATATTGGTAATTCCCATTTCCTACTGACCCTGTTCTAGTAAGTCTACTTTGCAAAATGAAAATAGCGCTATTAACTTCCAAACTTGTTTCAGCTCACGATTCTTCTAGTAAAACTCTTTAAATGGTTAATACTTATCATCTGTACTCTTATTTTTCAATGTTTTATTTATTGATATACTTTAGAGACAGAGACAGAGAGAAAGAGGCACACACAGAGAGAATGGGCGTGCCAGGGTCTACGACTGAATTCCAGGCATATGCTCCACTTGGTGCATTTGGCTTTACATGGGCCTGGAGACTTGAACTTGGGCTGTCAGGCTTTGCAAGCACATGCCTTTAACCACTGAGCCATCTCTCCAACCCCCATCTGCACTTCTTTCAGGTCAACTCTCCTGACCTCCCTCCTCATTTGCAACCCCTACACAACTGCTCTGGAAAGACTCAGTGACCACCCCCCCCAAACTCAATATCTCATGGTTGTTTTACATGTCTTCTCAGCAGCATTGCACATGATGGCCCATTAGTTCTTCTTTGCTTTTATTTTCCCTGTGACGTGGTCATACTCTGTGGTCCAGGCTAGCCTCAAACATGTGATAAAATCTTCCTCCCTCAGCCTTCAAAATTATGTGATTGCAGCTGTGAGTCACCACACCTAGGGACTCCCTCGGTCCTGCTGCCATTTTCTAGAGTTTCTGGGGATTCATTCCTGGTATCCTTTAGTTTACAACTTGACAAATGTATGACTCATCTGGGTTCCCAGCATGTCTTTGGCTGCACTGTTCCAAGGGAACCAATACTTCTGAATTGCAAATTCATTTTTGAGACTCAAGACTGACTTTAATCTTTGGTCTTTTCCCCTTTTCTCTCAACTCCACAGGATTCCAGCCCACACTACTGGTAGGACAGCTGTACTTGGCTGCATCTTCTGTTAGCAGCCCAGAGGTTTGGAACAGAAGTCCTGGTCATAACCCTCACTTCACACCTGACATGACACGTTTCTCAGCACACTAAGAACATTCTCACCTACTACCATGAAAAACACCATTGCTTCTGAGCTTTCTGTCTCACTCAGGCCTCAGACCAGCTGATAGTTCCGTAGAGAATCTATGACCAACTGTTATCGTTATTTTTAAGTTTTGAGTCATGGCCTTTCATGGTCCTATTTTCTTTCTTTCTTTTTTTTTTTGTTCATTTTTATTTATTTATTTGAGAGTAACAGAGAGAGAAGGAGGCAGATAGAGAGAGAGAGAATGGGCACGCCAGGGCTTCCAGCCACTGCAAACGAACTCCAGACACGTGCTGCCCTCTTGTGCATCTGGCTAACATGGGTCCTGGAGAATTGAGCCTCGAACTGGGGTCCTTAGGCTTCACAGGCAAGCGCTTAACCGCTAAGCCATCTCTCCAGCCCTCATGGTCCTATTTTCTACAAGGCAATGATGAATACATGTTGCTCTTGTATCCATTCATTAGCTTTCCTCTTTCTAGGAGATAGTAAGCTCCAGGAGGACAATGATGTTTGTCTATAGCCATACCACCCTGAATGCAACCAATCTCATCTGATCTACAAAGCTAAGAAGGGTCAGACCTGCCTAGTACTTGGATAGGAGAAAGGAGTGTTTGTCTATTCATCCTAGTGCTGGCTGTTTCCAGAATGATGCCAAGAACTGTACAATAACTCAATACATGTTTATGAAATAAGCAAATCATGGTGACCAGGTTAATCAGATCAATTCTCCCAGAGTTAATGAACCTAAGTATATTGTAAGTATTGCATGTTCTTGGAGGTTGGAAATTTAAAATAAGACTGATGCTGGTGTTGTGGTGCACACTTGTATTTCTAGGACTGGGGTGTCAGAGCCAGGAGGATTACAAGTTCAAAGCCAGCCTGGACTGCCTAGGGGGAAACTTGTCTCAAAACAAAATGAAACCAAACAAAATAAAAATGACAGCACTATGCAAGTCAAAGAGTGATGAGAATATAATGCAATGAATTTAAGGCCAAATGTTTGTGACAAGCACACAAATACATTTGGAGGTACTCCCAGGTTATACTTTCACTAAGTGGCACAGTAGCATGCCTTCTGAAGGGAGGATTTTCCAAGGGATGCAGGATTGAACTGACCCTTAAGAAAGCTTCAAGTGGGAGGTGTGGGATGTTTCTGAGAAGGTTAATTTGTTCAGTGACAATAACGTACTGCTAAGCGAAGACACTGGATTGTAGAAGCTGGAGGTTTCAAGATGACTAAAGGAAACAGCCCAAGAATGTGTGCTGTCTCAGAGCTGGCATGGAATGCCATAAAAGGTATTGAAGCACTGTACTCAGGACAATTAAAACATATTTGTCCTTTATGAATATGGAGTATTCATGAAAACTGTCAACTACATTGTAGCTTGTATAATTTAACCAGTGGGAGAAAGTAATGACAGCATTCCCTTTTTAATTTTCTTTTTATTTTAGAGAGCGAAAGGGAGACAGAGAGAAACAGAGAGAGAGAGAGAGAGAGAGAGAGAGAGAATTGGAATGCCAAGGCCTCAGTGACTGCAATCACATTCCAGATGCCTGTGCCACCTAGTGGTCATGTGCGACCTTGTGCTTGCCTCATCTTTGTGTGTCTGGCTTAAGTGGGATCTGAGGAATTGAACATGGGTCCTTAGGGTTTCATTGAGGCAAGCTCCTTAACCGCTAAGCCATCTCTCAGCCTGAAAGCATTCTTTTGATATGTACAGTTAGATTTGCAAATTATGTCTGAACTTATACATGTTGTTAACCGAGTAAGTCAAAATGGTTCATTTTTTCCTTTTAGGTTAAATTGCATTTTTATGTAATGTTAGAGATGAGCTTGCTGGATTTCCATGGTGGGTCAGGGCCTTAGTGAAATGGTCCTGGGCTCATTCTGCTCTGCATTTAGCTTCTGGGTTGGCTATCAGGGAACCCCTAGCAGAGTGGTTGGCATGAAAGATGAATATAAATTTCTATTGAAATTACTATAAAATGATAACCTATTCTGACTCATGAAGAAATGCCACACATATTTAATTACATTTTTGCCACTTAATTTAAATTGGAGGGATAGTCTGTTAAAAAAAAAAAACAAAAACAAAAAAAAAAAAAACATTCCTTGGAGCCAGGCGTGATGGTGCACACCTTTAATCCCAGCACTTGGGAGGCAGAGGTAGGAGGATCACCATAAGTTTGAGGCCACCCTGAGTCTACACAGTGAATTCCAGGTCAGCCTGAGCTAGAGTGAGACCCTACCTCGAAAATCCCTACACCCCTACACCCCCCAAATAATCATTGGACATTCAAGTACATTTATCTTTGTGTGGTGGAAATAAAACATTCACATGACAACAGTGAAATGCATTTATCATTATTACTATGTATTACTATGTAATTTTAGCTATCATTATATAAATATTTATCTATTTACTATTTCCATCTATTATTGATATGTTAGTAAACATAGTACTAGTTAAATATGTTAGGTATTGAAGGAAACATAGCCTGGTGACCTATTTCTTTGCCTGAAATGTTACACTGGAGTAGAGAAGTTCTAATTTCACAAAAATAAACCTCTAGTGAACATAAAACACATTTTAGTTCTCCAGAAAGCCAAGATCCTTGTGCTGTGGTATTGTGGGGTGGTGAGGGGAAAAGAGAATGCTTGCTTGCACATTGACCTGAAAGGGTATGACAGGTACCAAAGCAAGGAAGGACTTTTCTTGCATGCTGAGATCACCCCCTTTCCCAGTGAACGTAGGGGACCTCCACACTCCGAATGACTGAATCAGATTGCTCTGCAAAACTTCCCATGCCTACCAAATCTCCTAAGTAGTTTGCTCCCACAGGAAACCCCAGTAAGAACCTACATATGCCATAGAAGTGTCCAAAAAGTGTATAAGTGAAATGAATCATGTAACAGATCTTTTAAGTTTAAAGAGAGAGAGTTACAGAGTAGAGAGACTGCAGAGAAAGGTGGTGTGAGGTCCACAGAGGTTGCTATCATAAGAGGCTGCAGAGTTAGAGACATCTGTTGACTTAGGTTTGATCTGTTGTCCTTTAACTGGGTCAGAATTTCCAGAATTTGTTCTTGGAGGTGTTTGTCATAACTGAAAACATAGATTGCTATATGCTCCTAAACAACTGTATAATCACAATAACATGAGGGAGCTGGAAGACATGAATTTCATTTAAGGACTTTAATTCCCAGACATTAACTGAAGCATTGCTATAGGGTCTCAAACTAAGCAAATGATTTTCATTCAGTTGAGGGCAGAGATAAAAATTTGCTAGACATTTCTTTCCCTCGTATTCTGTTAGTATTCTTTTGTAATATCCAGTAGTTTTTAGGCAAGCCACATATACACAAGAAAAAAACTTCAGATGAGGTGTTGATGTTTTCGAGGATAATGGAAGGGAACTAGGTTGCAGATTTGGTTTTGGGGCTTCTGGGGTAGTGGTAGAATAATTATTTGGAGAGTCACATGCTGGCTACAATTGAGAGGATGAGGTTAAAGATAAATTGACTTAGAAAAAGTTTTTTAAGATTATGTAATCATGCTCTAATGAAATGACATTGTATATTTTTAACCAACGCCAATATTCATTCTACCTAGAAGATACGTATCCTTCCAGTGCTCTGGGAAGAGCTTCATGCTGTGATGGGATGGAGACAAACCGGGCTTTACTCTCGCTTATTCCTTCAGTTCTATTTAACCAATGAGTAAGGGACGTTGTCCATAAAAGTTGAAAGGCAGAAGACGGAATTCAAATTAAAACTCTTACTTTTATACAAGCTAGTGCTAATTTCATTAAACCTTTCTTATTCCACAAGATAAAAAAAAATAAATGAATAAACTGCCCTTCATGGTCCATTTCTAACAGCATTTTTAACCATAATGGAGGAAGAATATTACAATGTGGGACAATGAGCTTGCAAGGGTGACAAAATTGATGAACTCTGCCCTGTCACATACCCTGGAGAAAGACAACAGAGATACTTCAGCAAATAGACTGAGGGAAGATGGGAAGGGGCAGAAAGCATGCTCTGAACTTGGAGTAAGAAATAAGTTTCAGAGATATTGGCATATAAATTAGAATAAAATATAATATATCAAATATTATGAATTGTGATGTCATGAGGCAAAATTAGACAATAATCATGAGAAGTTAGAATTCTTATGAATGAGTTTATCTTAAATTGTAAAACACTAATTTATTTCATAAATATGGCAAATTATTTTACCTTGAGAATCCATTTCCATGTTAGATAGAATGAGATCCTCCTAGTAGGTTATTTTGTTATGTATAGCAATGGTGACTACTATTTAGGTGAGTTTAAGTCTATCTGGCAATAAATATTTTACTAAAATTCTTTCAGGACAAAATCTTTCTTTCAAAATTTAGCCTTGAGGTATGAGGCAGACTCCATATCAGGATTCTGAACATTTTTCAAAGGAGTTTTAAAAATGAAGCAAGAAAGCCAAGGGCATTTGGAAGCTAGAGTAAGGAGACAGAAGGCTATTCCCACTTAGCCATTCAGGTTTTCATCTATCTCCTTATACCCCATGGTGCTAGAAGCAGAATTAAAATCATAAAACTTTAAGTTTGTTTGCATTCAAAGGAATCAGTTTGACTTTTCATCCTAATCTTGCTCTCTATCTAAGATGTATTTCCCTTTGAGAATATGCATTCCACCTTGAAAACAAGCAGCCTTCCAGCTCTCCAGGAAGAGCTTGATGCTGTGGTGGGGATAGGGACAAACTAGGCTTTACTCTTTTTGATTCCTTCAGTTTTATTTAATTAAGTAGTAAGGGAAAATGCCCATAAAAATTAAAAGCCAGAAGGCTGGACTCAGAATTAGAACTCTTACTTCTTTACAAGCTAGTGCTAATTTCAGTAAACCTTCCTATCCATAAGATTTAAAAAAATAATAAATAAATAGCTCTTCATGGTCCATTTTTTGGTGAAGTGAAATCTTGAAAACTTTTACTCTGAGGAATCCAAGCCAGGCTCCCGTAGTAACAGTAGCTTTGCCTTGATGACAGCCTTAAGTATTTATCTCACCTATATGAAACTTTTTCATACTAGGAAAGAAAAACATTTAAGCAACTTTCAGTCACATTTCTAACAGTCTTGGCCCCTCCCATCCCTCATTCACCTCTGCCTTCTGTAACTTCCATTTTTCATTAGCCTGGAATATAATCTCATTTCAAACAACACTGTAACCTCAGAATTCAACATTTGCTCATTCTCAGTGAATTTAACAATTCTCTCATTTTAAACAAGCAGCATTTCTAACCATACTGGAGGGGGCACAAAACCTCCTATGGGCACTGCAAGGGTAACAAAACTGATGAACACTGTCCTGACACATACCCTGGAGAAAGACAGGACAGGTTCCCTTCAGCAAATAGAGTGAGGGAAGATTGTGAGGGGCAGAAAGTGTGCTCTGAACTTGGGAGTAAGAAACATTTTCAAAATTCTCAAGGAGTAGATGCGGTTTTGGATAATTGGTCCTGTCATTTACCCCAGAAATTCTAGCTTCGTTGTTAAACAATGCAAGTTTATTTCTGAATATTAGCATCATGGTGAATGTGGATTATAGAGACTTGTCTTTAATCTAGGTCTCTATAGAGCTATTTTACTAGGAAAAATGGAAGTTTTGGATAGAAATTTGACTCCCACATAGAATTTCCTCCCTTTGCTTGATTCAGGAAATAATGTGTGGCTTTCTGGAGCAAATATAAAATGAGTAGCCAACTGTTTTGCAGACTGTTGGCTTGAGTATAAAAAAAATGAAAGCCAGAAAGCTCCCTTAGATGTTATTATAGAGTGAAATCCTAGGCAGTACACATGGTCATTCTTTCATGGCTTGAAAAAGGTTACTTTCAACAATCTTAGAGTTCTTTCACCTTCAAAGACCACACTGGTGCTTTCCAAAGAGTCACCCACATAAACTTGGACAAAGACGGCTGGTGAGAGGAATCTGGACACAGTGGTGCACACATCTGTAATCCCTGCACATCTACAGCAATGAGAGGCAGAGTCAGGAGAATCCAGAAAGCTTGAAGGTCAACTAGCCTGGTCTACAGTGTATACAATGGCAAACAAGTGAGACCTTGTCTCAAACAAGATGTAAGGTGAAGACTTACACCCTGAGGCTGTCCTCTGACCTACACACACACACACACACACAATGACATACATGAATGTGCATATGTGCATACACACACATACACACAAATTTGGACAAAGAGCCTAAGTTGATTTTCCCCAATCTGAATGGTAAACATACAGAAATAATACAGACATAAATAACTTCAGGCATATGACATGGAATTGGGTAGGCTGTCATGAGAGACTGGCATCTTAGGCATGAGTAATTCTGGAGTGTTGATGGAAAATCAGAGAAGAATCAAACCAGGTATTTGGGAAGAAGAGGTTATGCACACCATGCATGAGACTTTTGGTGAAACCATCTAAATGACCACTGAGCTCCCCAGTGAGCAAGTCATCTGCCTCCAAACCTTTGCCCAGCTCCTAGGCCTTGCTGTCACTCAGACAAAACCAGCTGGCTGTTGGGTTGGGATCTTTATGGGTTTATGGTTGTCTTTGGAAATTATTAAAATCTTCCCTGCATACTACAAAGGCGTCCTTCACAAAATTATTTCTGTATGGCACAAAATGCAGTGCCAAAAGATGAGTAATTTATTTCCTTGCAGCATGCAATGTTTCAGCCAACTTGGTGTGGTTTCAGGTGTCTGGGGTTGAAAGGTGGGTCATCTTTACCTTGGCAGCCACCCAATAAGTGCATTGTGTGTGTGTTTATGTAAGAGTTCATGAGGCTTCTAACTTCACTTTTCAGAGCAAGAGAAACTTAGCCGATATTCGATATAGTGTACCTCCTAATTGAACTTAATTTGCTAAGTTTGCCAATAGGATTATAATGTTAATGATAGTTCCTAAATTGGCTTTGCTAACTGCCTATTTACTAATGCTTTAAAGATGGAAGTAGACTTATACTTCCTCAGTGAAAAACTTAGAAATAAAGAATAGAAAGAACAGTTAAATAATAATTTGGTTTAGTTTTCAGTTTAAGCTTTGTTCCCTGATGATGGGCAAATTTTCATGTATACTATACACATTTTATTGTCAAACTCAAACTGATCTTGGAAAAGTGATTACCTTTTGTGGTCTTTGATTTTTTCTATAAAATTGAGATGATATCCTTTTACTAACATCTGAAACAATATCAGTAAGTCAAAGTCATTGTGTGAAAGCGCTTTGTAAGCTACATGCCCTCTACATATACACCTGATTTCTGCTGCTCTGGGGGTCTTCATGGTATCAAACTGATTCATGGTAGGCATCATCTCTGAGTAGACTTATAAAATTCTGTGTCCTCCGTAGTAGCTTCTATCTGCAGACCTGCCCAGTGGCATCTTATTATGCTCCCAGAAATCCACACAAAAGATGGCCTGGGTTGTGCTTGAGCTATTAATCAATATTGTGTTCTGTTTCTGGAAAAAGGATTATTGAAGAAAAAATTCTTGTTTTGGGGATAGACTTTACATCCTGATGAACTTGTTAGGAGAGTTAAGTTTGAGAAGCCAGACAACCCATAGTGATGAAGACTTACGCATGGCCAACAAACCAAATATATAGTCTTAAATGCAGTTCACCACTTGTGTAACATGCAGCCCCATGGCCATGTTGCATCTCTCGGAGATAATGTGGTCCTGCAAGAGCATAAATGACATCACTAAGAGACAGATGTCCAACAGGATCCTGGCCAAGATCTTCTTAGCAACCGGAGAAGTGACATTTATTTCCTTAGGATGAAATGCTAGGTATAATCTAATGTTCTCAGGCACGCAAATTATAATGCAGTTATGTCAAACATGTGCTCTTTCTTACATGCCAATTTGCATGCAATTTTCTGAAGTTGTATCCTTTTGACAAAAAATTGAAATATTAATACAATGATCTACCAGTTTCTTCCCGGAAAAAGAAGAAACATAACAAAAACAGGTAGATATAATTCTACCATATTAAGAGAAGGCTAATTTATATTTAAATCATGGAAAAATCAATGAAATGGTTATTGTATAATTTAATAATGTGAAATGGGTAAAATAAAAATAGAAAAACAATATACCAAGGAAATCAGAAAACAATACAGTGGATTTCAGGTTGGATTTGGTTACTTTGTTCATTTAATCT
Source organism: Dipus sagitta (assembly GCA_036346955.1). Taxonomy (NCBI): domain Eukaryota; kingdom Metazoa; phylum Chordata; class Mammalia; order Rodentia; family Dipodidae; genus Dipus; species Dipus sagitta. The sequence continues at coordinate 117,440,636 of CM070778.1, read as the reverse complement.
TATAAAATTTTAGTTATAGAGAGACATATTATAAACAATTTTCTGATATTCATCAAATGTAATTTTCGCTATTTATATAGTTGTGTGTATAAAATATGTAAAAATGTAATAGAAAAGTGTCTAGTGAAATGAATGCAAATTGTATAAATATAAAACCAATGTACGCTGGGCGTGGTGGCACACGTCTTTAATCCCAACACTTGGGAGGTAGAGGCAAGAGGATTGCTGTGAGTTCGAGGCCACCCTGAGACTCCATAGTGAATTTCAGGCCAGCCTGGGCTAGAGTGAAACCCTACCTTGAAAAAACAAAACAAAAAAAAACCCTATGTAAAAATTTAATCTCTAGATTATGGAAAATTATACATCATGTAATTATAGGTGTATATATGTTTATACATATACATACCTACATACAAGAATTCTCAAAAAAGTTGAATGGAATTTTCAACATGTTTTAACTGAATTTTAAAACAATAAGCATGAAAAGAAGCTGATAAGCAATTCCTCTGAAAATGCATCCTGACATCACAGTCACCGGACTCATTCACACACCTGCTGTTGTTCCACGTGCTATGTGGAAACTCTAATGGTAGCTAGAGGCATTATAATAAAAGGCAGTATAATAAAGAACTTGTTAAGTTTTAGGCCCTCAACCCTAAATATGAAAGACTGAGTTTAATAAAGTTTTAGGTTTTAGCACTGTTTATCTTCTAAACCATTAGCCATAATTTTTCTTATGATGGATACACATCTATTTATAATGTGACATTAAAAGATAACCCCTTTCCTAATCATTCTGTAAAATAAGAGTTCTTATAGATACTTTCTTTCTAAAATTCTTTTGACTGTTGTTCATGTTTCTCCAACTTCCCATATCACCACACCTTATCTCACACCACAGTAGCAGTCCTTCTCCCTCCCTCTCTCCCTCCCTCCCTCCCTCTCTCTCTCTCTCTCTCTCTCTCTCTCTCTCTCTCTCTCTCTCTCTCTCTCTCTCTCTATATATATATATATATATATATATATATATATATATATATACACACACATATATATATACATATAATTGGATTTCTCTCATCCCACCTCTACACTATGTCCAATATGTAATTCATCTTTTGAAACTGCACATTGGGTCACATCATTCCATATGTCAAACACCTTTCAAAGACTTCCCCTTTTCTCTTGTGAATTGCCTTATAACTGAAATATTCTTTTTACCACATCCCTTTTCCCTTGTTGCTTCCTAGTGATTCTTCAAATTTAAGCTTTGAAATCATGCTTCTTCCCATCATATGATTCCAACACCATATGATATTTTTTAGATGGTGATGCATTTGTATAAATGGTTAATATTTGTCTCTCCAAGTATATACTCCACAAGGCAAAAAGACCAAGTAAATTCTGTTTTGCTGAAGATGAGAAAGAAAAAGAATAGATAGGACATTATTTAATTCACTACTTCTAAATTCTATGTTTTTTGTTGTTGAGGTAGGGTCTTTCTATGTAATTCAGGCTGGCCTCAAAGTCATTTTCTTGCCTCTGTCTCCCAAGTGCTGGAATTATAGACACTCGCCACCACACCCAGATCTGCACACTTCTTTCAATAAAACACAGACTTCTAACAACAAAGCGTCCTGTGGGAGGTTCAGACAAGAACCCACTAATAAAAACCATTAAGTAACTTTCCATAGCATCCCAAGGATCTTTTGTATAGCCTGGCTGGGTAAGCAATTGTCAGTAGACTTCCACCCTCTGTATCAGTGTCTTTGAATTTCAAACTTCTTAGGAGGTGCTTTAGTATCTTGGGATGTGCAGAAATCTGTTCTGAATTTTTATAATTTAGAACCAGTATTAAAAGTCGGTGATTTATGGAGAACGCTGACTTGCTGATGGTTTACAACATTTTTCCCACTTGACAGGAGACCCATGCTGGGAAAAATAAAACATCCCAAGTCTCATTAATGGAAACAGAGCTGCACAGACGACTGTAGCTGCTGAAGTTTACTGACACTGCCAGGAAATTCTAACAGCAAAACCAAGGTTGGGCTGCCAGGTCACTGGGCCTTTCATGTGCGATCCTGAAATATAAAACCATGGAATTTCTAATGCGAATGGACACTTTTGTCAATATTTAGTTAGGCACTTGTATGTAGTGCATTATAGAAGAGATTAAATAGAGGAATATTCCCTTTACAGAGCTGGAACCCAGTGGAGCTGTACTCTCATAGGCACATGCTCAGTGTCTAATTCCTGCAGACACACTTGAGGCTCATTATCCCACCTACCAATGACAATAAGCCTATATATTTTGTCTGTTATGGGAGAGTGATCATGAATAAATTTGCTGAGTTAATTAATATTTATGCCAAAGGAGTCTCAGACTGGATTTAGGCCATGCCCCAGACCTTTCCCTTCCTTCATCTAGCAATCATTTATTTAACAAACAACCACTAAGAGTTTACTTTGTGGCATTTTTTTTTTTCAGTTTACAAGTTAGAAGATGATGTAGAGGTACAAGCAGTGAATTATGCTTTCCTGCAGGTAAGCATGGATTTTCCTCAGAACATGTCAGCAGAGGTACACCCAGTGGTGTGCCCCGTTTCTCATTTGCGAATAGCACAAACCTGCTTTCCAACCCAGGATGAGTTAGGTGCTCCCGTTCCCCACCCCATGATTGTGTGATCAGTAGCTTCCATAGTGCTCTGCTGAAAAATATCCCAGATTCTATGGGTTGTGGCAGTACATGCCTATAATCCAAATACTTGGGGGAGGGGGATTATTAAAGTAGGAGGATAACAAGTTTGAGGCTGGTGTATACTACAAGTAACGCACACAGAGCTATTTCAGATTTTGTTATTTACTTTCAGTTGACATGTTGACCTCATGGTGCTTCTGAATATTAAGGGAGTTGTATCAACAACACAGAATATATCCAATATCATAAGGAATGCCATGGAGAGACTATGAATGCAGCTCACAGGCAGAACATTTGCCTAACATATGTCAAGCCTTGGGTTGAATCCTCAACAACCCTCTCCCAAAATAGAATATTATTCAATTTTCAAAAAACAATTTACTTTACATAAGAAATCCATTTACAGAATACTAGGGTGTACATGTTGGGAATCAGATTGTCAGCTCCTTGAAGAGAGTTTGTGTTTTTGTCCAGAACAAGCCAATGGCAAGTTTGGAACATTGAAATGATTGCTGTATCTCACAGAAAGAGAAGGGTTTTTGAAACGGAGCTGGTATTCATTTTGAAATCCAAGGAGCTAAGCAGGCAAGGTGAACTGCTTCTGTCTATGTGGACAGAAAATCGTTTTCAGTCTACGCATGGTAAGGTTTCCATGAAGAGCATCAATACTGGGCTGAACTGCAAAGAAGACAGAAGTTCTCCACGCCTCCCTTCAATCTTCTGGTTGGGCTCCTAGCATGTTACACTGCCCTGTTTTCTTTCATGCTCAGTGTATTGACTACGTACCAAGCATTGTTCTAAATGTTTCTGATAGGTTACTGAAAGTGTCTGAATTTAACACTCTACCTCTGGATATATTTTGGATCTTTTTATTTATTTACTTTATTTATTTTGTGTGTGTGTGTGTGTGTGTGTGTATCCATGCACATGCGTACACATGCGCATGTTTGTGAATGTGGTGACACTCATGCCATAGTGCATGAGAGGAGGTCAGAGGACAACTTTTGGGTTAGTGCTCACCTTCTACCTCATTTTGAGCCAAGGTCTCTCTTCACCAATCACCACTCTGTGCACAAGTTTCATGGAAATCTGACTGTAGCTCCCTTCTCTTTGTAGGTGCACTGGGATGACAGAGCCTGCTACAACTTCCAGCTTTTTATATGGATACTAGGGATCTGGACTCAGCATTGTGTAGCAAGTGGTTTTTATTCACTCAGCCATGTCTGCAGCCCCTTGAGACCTTTTTAATGGATGTTCCCCTGTGCCTGGAACTATGTTCATTCCTACAAATAATGATGGAAATGACCATCCTCTGTCCAGAGGAAAATGGCAAATATGATAAAACTAGAAATCAGCAGTTCAGGTCCTGTTTCTCTTACCTTGTAATGAATTGAAGATGGAGAATAGGTACATGAATGGTAGATTTAAGGGCCCCCAGGCAAAGAAAGCAAAGCCCCATGTCATTCCCAGCAGGAAGGTCAGGCTAACCACACTGCGCAGGTTCCTCAACACCTCTTCTCTCAGAGTCCGGTTGCCTCTCTTGCCGTTCCTCCCACAGATCTGCACCATCACCACGACAAACATGGCGACGTTCAGGAAGAACATCACTCCGAAGTACCCAGCACAGCTCACATAAAACACCACTGGGTCCTGAATCCAGCAGCTTGAAAAGAAAGAAGACATAAGAAAGAAAAGAAAATGTTTACTACTATGTCTTGTTTGCTTACAACTTTCCTCGGCTTGGTTTGGATGACTTGTAGGTTTCTCTCCCAAACACCCGCTGGAAAGACAGCTCACTTCCTTGGACCTCAGTTCCTTCTTTGATCTTTTCATAGGTGGTTTTGTGTTTGCTTGGTTTTAAATGGCCACCGTCTTAATATCTAGTTATTTAGGTCAACAGTAAAACTCAAATAAGGTAGCTGCTGATGGGTTCTGACTTGGTCTAAGAACATGTTTAGTTGATTTTCTCCAAACCACACTAACATCCTTTTCTCTTGAATGTTCTTACTCTAAGAATGGGACATTTCAGCACTCACTTTCACTCTCCTTTCTTGTTAAGAGGTGGCCATATAATACTGTCATTCAAAATAATATGGGGGCAAAAGCCTACTAAGAAAGCTTTGGGTGATCTATTTGTGATAGATTTCAAGGCCCTTATTTCCTCTTTCTGCTTCAAAAATGAAATGAAGCCAGGTATTGTGGCCCACATCTTTAATCCCAGTGCTCAGGAGGCAGAGATAGGAGGCTCGCTGTGAGTTTCAGTTCAGCCTGGAACTACAGAGTGAGTTTCAGGTTAGCCTGAACAAGAGTAAAATATACTACCTCAAAAAAAAAAAAAAAAGAAAAAGAAAAAGAAAAAGAAAAGATGAAATGTGCTATGATATTACATGAGTCATCTTATATCCATGAGAGAAAGGCCAGGAGAAATGCAGTTGTTGGTCCTAACATTTTTAGCCTGAAAATCAATGCCAGTGGTTACCTGCATACATGTTCCTTATCAACTGTGAGCAGCTAATTTCTAACCCTTTGGCACACTGGATGGTGACTTCATAACAGTTGACAAAACAATGACTCTTTATATAACTGCTCTCATTGCAGCAAGACCATATAGAGTTGTGAGGGTCATGTATACATTCTCCTTATGCACAATTACAGGTTTATGTTAATTATATAACATCCTTATTGAGAACATGAAGGATATATTTAATTTTTGGAATAAAATACAAATAAGAAACTAGACTTAAGAAAATTTAAAAGTTTACTAAATTGTATAATATGGGTAAAGTTGAAAAGTAATGCAATTTTGGATTCTCTAGTACCTAATTTATCCTATGCAAATTCATAGGAATCTTTAGGGTGCAATAAATTATTTGACATAATTAAATTCATCTTAAAGTTCTAGCATAAGTGGCTATCATTCTGGAATATTTCATACTGGAACATAACCTCTGCTTGGGAAATGCTGTTTTGAATATCTTTGGATCCCAAAAGCTAACACAATTCCTACAATGTAGTAAATGCTCAATGAATGAGATTCATTGAAGGTGCAGCAATTTACTAAATAGAACTGTAATAATAATTGACTAAGGGAACTTTTTTATTTAAAACTTACTGAGTTCAATTTTAGCAACTTTTTAATGTCTCCAGAAAAATGCATCTGTCCCTGATATTAACTTATTTTTATATGTGGAAGCCCCCCCCCCAAAGATCCTGAAATGCTTTTCTAATTAATTTATTTATTAGAGAGAGAAAAAGAGACAGATAGAGAGAGAATGGACATGGCAGAGCCTACAGCTGTTGCAAGACAATTCCAGATGCATGTGCTACCTTGTGCATCTGGCTTACATGGGTACTGGGGAATTGATCCTGGGTCCTTAAGCTTCACAAGCAATCACCTTAACCACTAACCCATCTCTCCACCCCAGATCCTCAAATTCTTTTTGGGGGGAGGGTGGGTTTTCGAGTGTTGGGTCTCACTGTAGTCCAGGCTGACCTGGAATTCACTCTGTAGTGTCACGGTGGCCTCGAACTCACAGTGATACTCCCACCTCTGCCTCCCAAATGCTGGGATTAAAGTTGTGAGCCACCATACCAGGCTAAACTTTTTATGTAGACTCAACATCTTACTTTAGAGCTCATTGAGTTCTGTAGCGCTGCTTTAGAAGTATAAAGGAAGGAAAGGCCATGAAGGAATAGACTACATTTTTTTATTATATATATTTTTTTATTTGCAAGCTGAGAGAGAGAGAAAGATAAAAGAGAGGAAGAGATAATGGGAAGGTCAGAGCCTGTAGCTACTGCAAACAAACTCCAGATACATCTATCACTTTGTGTATCCAGATTTACATGGGTACTGGGGAGTCAAACCCAGGTTGTTAGGCTTTGCAGGCAAGCACCGTAACCATTGAGACATATCTCCAGTGCCATGGATATACGTTAAACAATGATTGAATATAAAAATGGTATCTATCTATCTATGTGGTGTTACAGGTTTCACTTGAAAAGAGAACTCATTACAGGCTGGAAATCCTTATGGCTCATAAGATAAAGTGTTTGTTGCTCAAGCTGCAGTACCTCAGTTTGACCCCATAATCATACATAAAAAGCCAGAAACAGGCTGGAGAGATGGCTTAGCAGTTAAGCGCTTGCCTGTGAAGCCTAAGGACCCTGGTTCGAGGCTCGATTCCCCAGGACCCACGGTAGCCAGATGCACAAGGGGGGCCATGCATCTGGAGTTCATTTGCAGTGGCTGGAGGCCTTGGCAGCACTCCCATTCTCTCTCTCTCTCCCTCTTTCTCTCTGTCTGTCCTTCTCAAATAAATAAAACTAAACAAAAAAAATTTTTTTAAAGCCAGAAGCGATGGCAGGCTTCTGTAATATCACCACACTGATGATGATGGGGTGATGGAGTGATGGGAGGCAGAGATAGGATAATTTTCCAGAAGCACAAGGTAAGTCCAGCAAATAATAGCAGAATGAGAATCAAGTGTGTCTCCAACAATGTAGACAGGTGAGGGTCAACTCGGAAGTTATCCTCTGACCTCCACACACATGTCCACACATGCCTTATACACAAAAACACACAAATAAAAAAAAATAAAGTCATTGATCATTCAGTAATTTTTCTAATCAATAATTACTGAGGATCTAATGTGTGATTGACAGATATGTCAGAACGAATTTCTTAAATACTATGAAAATTTCAATGACCTTGTGGTCTAGAAGGGATTTTTCCAAATTCAGCAGGAAATCACTCTCTTGGTTCTCTGTAAAACACTCATATTGACATTGAATCAGTCACTGTGTGGCATTGCTATTTAACTCCCTTGCAGATGTGTGTGGGATAGAGAAGGTGGGAAGGATTATTATGAAATCTCCTCAAATAGAATGGGTTTTCTGAGGGTAGAAGGCAGTAACTCAAGCTTTTGAGGACACAGTGCAGTGTTCATACAGGAAGTCAACTCAGAACATCGAAATGATCACTAGGTGGTAGCAGACCTTGGCTAGGGCCCCCCGATACACAAAGACCTTCAAGTCTGAGCATTGCTACCAGGATGGCAACTTAAACTAAACTTCCATAAATGAAGCACAGAGCCCACCATAAACGCCCCCACCCCTCAAATGTGCATTACTTACAATTCATCCCCTTGTTCCTTCCCATAACTTTCTTTTCCATACACTTCCTTTTGTTTTCTGCTGGCTAAAATAATTGACACCACCACAGCAGGCAAACCTGTTGTAAAAAGACCATGCCATTGACTGACAGCATCCTGAAGACTTTGGACCTGCTTATCACAGGGTTTTCATGACAAGCAAGGAAAGGAAAGAAGACCTTTTATATCACACACCCAAACTTCTTAGAATGGGCAACTTACTTGGTTAAAACCAACAGCAAAATCCCCCATTTGGTATGAAACCTCCAACTCTGGTTGGCAACAATGTAAACCTGCTCTCCAATGACAGATACTTGAGTATTCTGTTGGCTTAGCCTACCTATGAGAGAGCCCAGACCTAATTCTTCTCAATGTGGTTTTGCTCGTGATGCCACATTAGACTGCCAGAGGGCAGAGACAAGGCAACTGAAGCTTGTTTCCCTGTTATTGTGCGAAAGCTTTAGAAAAAACAATGGAGGCTTGAGAACAGGGGCATAATGTCTTGATAGTTTTTTCTCTCTCCAGGGAATCAGTAAGACACCCATGTTTGTTTCAGTGAGTTTATGTGTGCCACCCCAGTTGCACAAAAGATGCCTTTGTAATTTCCTGAGGGGGTTGGGTGGGACATCTTGGGGATGTTTCGAGCTTCTCTAGTGCCATCTTTAGATTTGTGAGAGAGGTCTTTACCTGACCTGACATGAAACCCGCATACTGGCAAGTGCCAAAAAGGCTCACGTGACTGTTCTACAGCTGATCAAGGATTCACGGTAACAAGTTCAAGTCCGTAAGTATCTTGGTGGCAAACACAAAAAGAACATTCTTTCCGTGGCTTTTGGAGCCCGGGCCTGTGTCCAGGGATGAGCAGGGCCGGGAGCTCCTGCTGGCCTGTGTGTGCGGCAGCATCCCGGGCTGCCAGCTGCTTCTTCAGACTTGGGTGGGCTGGCGCTGGGCTCAGGAAATGAGTTTGCGGTGACTCAGGGGCTAAGGATTTTTCCTTTACTCCTGAAAGTAGTCAGTGCTGTTGAAGAGACTGTTTTTTTTTTTTTTTTTTTCAAGAACACAGCACTGACGATGTCCCTTCCTCTGTCTATGCATATATAATGCACGCTAGTCACAATTTTGCCATAGTACTATGTTAAAAAAAAAAAAAAGAGGTTTTCCTTTTCCTATGTGAACAGCCAAACAGTAAACTTCAGAAGGCTTACCCCAGCCGATGATGCAGAACTTTAGAATATACCGGTGGATGTAGGTGTTAAAAACCTTGACGAGAGCGATGTACATGTGGATAGCTTCCAGCCCCATCCAGGTGAACGTAGCCAGGAGGAAGAAATGCAACAGGGCGGCCACAGCTGTGCAGAGGGCCACCACGTCAAAGGAGGTGATCCAGCCATCCAGGAGGAAGATCAGATTCAGGAGAAGCAGGGCTGAGCTCAGGTTCATCAGGATTTTGGAGGGATAATCCCTTCGTAATTTCCTAAGGAGGGAGAAAACAGATGCATGCGTAAAGCAATGCGGTACGTAAACTAATGTACAGGGATCAGCTTACGTCTTCTGTAGCTCAAGTAGGTTAGGTCGCCCGGTTACCATGGCATGGTTCTGCTAGCTAGAGGGATAAAGATATTTATGATGATTTGACAGGATATGAAGACTTTTAAAGTATTTTTATTTCAGAACGATTTCTAGTTGTTTGTAGTTCTCAGCTGGTTTCCACAGATTCATAAAAAAAAATTTTTTTTTTGAGAGAAGATCTCACATTAAAATCCTGGCTGGACTGTAAGCTCATGGCAACCCCCTGCCACAACCTTATGTGTACTGCAATTAGAAGTATGAGCCTTAATGCCTGGCTCACAGAATATTTTTTAATCTGGATAAAATCCCAGAGGCATATTTCATGAAAAACGTATTTCCCTAAAATTGTTCGACTTTTTTTGATTTTTAATGAGTTAAAGATTTCCCTTTCTAGCCGGGTGTGGTGATATATGCCTTTAATGCCAGTATTTGGGAGGCAGAGGAAGGAGCATCCCCATGAGTTTGAGGCCACCCTGAGACTACAGAGTGAATTTCAGGTCAGCTTGCGCTAGAGACCCTACCTTGGAAAAAAAAAAAAAAAAGAAAAAAAAAAAAACAGTCATTTCATGGATGATTTTGTAGGATTTGTGAAGTAAATGTCTTCATATTGCATAATGCAGTTTTTATTGACTTAAATGTTAATGATTCCTACTAGATTAGGTTTGAATTGATTGTATAAACAGAAATACAGTCACTCTAAGTTAAGTTCCTTGAACTGGAAAATTCATGTTGTTTGATCTTCTGAGAAACCTGAGCATTGAAACATGAACCACCCAGCATGATTCATAAACTGTATCACTGGTTTGAAAAGCCAAGGCAATTTTCAAATGCACATTTGGAGTAGTTAGCACTGGGCTTGGCAGATGGAAAAATACTTACTCAAAAGCAACATATGTGAGGAGGGTTGCTGCAGAAAAAATCGCAGATATTCCACAGCCAATGTAGGTGATGAAGGTGAGGACTTTGGTGTTTCTTCCGTCCATCTGTGAGGCACTCCTCGGGAGGTCCTAACAAAACATGGGAAGCAGCTATAAACGCTTCTCTTCCATGAGAATAGGGCTTTGTGTCACTAGAAAGTCCACTGTTAACATGAGAATAGCTCAGTCTTGGGGGTTAAAAGCAACAATATCTATCAACACTGAAATATCATTCATTATCACGTCTGTTATCATCTTCTTGTCTAAGCTCTTTGCACCCCAGTATAGCCAGAAGCATGAAACCACTGGCCTTACTAACAAGCTGAGTAAGATGTGACTCCTTATATGATAAATTAACGGTCACGCTTATTTCTACAGAGACAGGGGCAGGGGTATAAACGATACCATTATTCTCTCATGGCCAATCCCTTAGGCTGTAAAATTCCTTGCTGGGTGACATGCTTAGCTACTACATGACCAGAACTTTGTGCTATGCCTGTCTGGCTCAGTGGATGGTCATAACCTCATGCTGTGATTGTCTAGCTATAAGTGGGGTGTTGTATCCCTACAGTATTTCAAAGCTTGGTGTATATATGGTGGGGCATTGTTTTTATTTATTTATTTGTTTGTTTCTTTGTTTGTAAAGGAAAAGCCACCAAGAGATCTTGGGTCTAGTTATTTTTATTTTTTAATCTTCATAGACCTGCAAGGATGCAACTCAGAGTGCTAGGATTGACAGAGTAGAAAAAGGTAAGCACTTCCCATTGTGTGAACATGAAGTATATATCCTAATGTGCTGAGGCATACTTGCAAACTACGGACCTGGTAGAAAATTTACCTTTTCCACTTCAAGTAGAGGGAGTAATAAATCTTGAGATAACACCAATCACCAATCAACGAATCCTACTAGGAGAAGCAATTCCCTAATATATTGGTCTTATGGGAAAAGTTTGTGTTCTTCCTTCTTGATGTCAATTTTCTTTAATTTACACCAAATATCAGGGAATGTGTTTCTCCCTCATAGGCTTGAGAAAGTGGCATTTCTGTATGTGTGCAATGAAGGAACAGGAGTTGGATCCAGGTATGACTGATGCAGTAAGGAACAAATCCAGTACCTTTGCAACACTGGCAAATGCACAATGTCGTGGAAATCATCTGAGATGGGGTCTCAACATCCCAGAAACACCTCAAGAAACAAGGTGACATGGGTCACTCATACCACACGGAGTTCATGCCAGTGCTACTGGACTTCAGAGAAGGTGCTTATCTGGCACAGTTACTGCAGGCTGTCTAGACCATAGCAGTAAATCAGTTCTTATGTATCTCCAAGAGATGTGTCATTACCTCTTGGGAAAAAAAAATCCACACATTTCTATCTAGGTAAGACAAATGGTTTGTAATTAAATCCAGAACTTGGGGTAGAATTAAATTAAGTAAAGTGGTACACTGATAATTATCAAGTCATAATTCTCAAGTGATTTTGTATATTTAGGGAATGAATAAAACGAAAATATTTATCCTTGTGAATCAGTCAACATGGAAATGCACTAATGTTAAAATATGTGTCATTTTGACTACAGAGAAATGCAGTAGAGGACATGAGATTATTTACACATTTATATCTAGAAAATAAAATTTGGGTGGATATATCATGGGAAAATTCAAAGTCACAAGTGCTCAAATCTTACATAAGTCCGTAACTCAAGAAGAACTCAGACTAAAGTGCTGGTGGCCTGGAAGAGCTGAAAGGATGTGGACACATTGCCAGAAAGGATAAATTTGGGAAAATTTTTCTTCCAGGAGTTTATAGTTTTAACAAAGTAGCCAAGATGGAAAATGGAAATACTAAAATGCATATCTCTGTATATGTAAAATTAACTGTTTAATTAGAGGGTAATAGAAAAAGTAATAAGTATTTATAAGCCCATAATAAAATGTAAATAATATATGAAGAAACTGACCAAAGTACTGAGTAGCCAAAATAGGCTGCACATACATCATTTCTAATAAGTCAATTTTGTTACTATTATCTGCTATTAGACTGATAGCAATAATTTTCAAACACACACGTAAACAATCTACAATATAAATTAAACTAAGGCTTATATACCTGAATAACTCATCATACAAGTAAATATTTTTAGAAAGTATTCCTGCTGTTACTTTTTAAGAAAAGATAAGATAGAAGGAAACATAATTTTAAAAAATCAGTTAGGGAAAACAGCACAGTTTAAGTGTAATTTTTAATGCTGTGCGAGTAAAAAAAAAATATTTCTTTCAGAACGTTAAAAAGTTACTTTCTGTGATCCATCACTTTCTTCAATGACTAGATCTTATCCCCCAATGTCCAAGGGTTGTCAGGAAAATTACAACTTGCAGAACTGCCACTTGACAATGGCCATCTACATAGGCCAAGTAAGTAGTTTGGGAGCCAAATACTACATCCCACAGTTCCTCTTTGCTTCCTCCCAGGTCCCACAGGAAGAAGGGTGTAAGACTTAAGGGAGGGGATAAATACAACCTCATACCCGTGATTGTGACTAGAAAAGCTTCATGGCTTAACTCCCATTACTCCCATCTTCAATGAGAAAACAAAGATAGTTGAGACCTTCATAGAAACTGAAACAATGGCAATGATGCAGTCTGCCGAGGTACTGTGGATACTGGAATGGTACTTACAACACACTAGATAAAGTGTCTTGGTCTATGGAGGAATTCTAACAGGCCCTTGGACATGAAGTGGGTTTTGAAGATTGAATGGGATAACTAAAATGCTCATGCGAGTTAAGTCTAACGAGACTCTTGAGTGTATTGGCCAATGCGACAAAAAAGTGTGGCATGCAAAAAGAGGAAGTAAGCAAGAAGGAAAGCATGGTACAAAATCCTTAGAGTGAGTGAACTCTCACGGGTGTAGTTTTTCCTGCAGGGCTAATGTCACTGACTCAATTTACTAGTTGTCCTAGACAGACTGTAGTCTTAAGATATCACTGGAACAAGATCTGGTACACAGTGATGGCCAAGGGCCAGGGAGATGGCTCAGCAGTAAAGGCATTCGCTTGCAAAGCCTGATGGCCTGGACTCAATTCCCCAGTACCTACAAAAGCCAGATGTACAAAGAGGCACATGTATCTGGAGTTTGCAGTGGTAGGAAGCCCTTGTGTGCCTATTCCATCTCTCTATCCCTCTCTCTCTTTCTCTCTCTTCCCCCCCTCTCTCTTGCCCCACACTTTTTGCTTGCAAATAAATAAATAAAAAATATAGAAAAACAATGTGACAGTCAAACATATTAAATTATAATGCAAGGAAGAAAAGTATTGATCAAACTATTCATAGTTTTCTTCTAACCTACACTCTCTTCTTTGAAAGTTCCTGCCCTCTCTTTATCTCTGTCACACTGACTCTCTTAATTCAAGGGGTTCACCAGGATTTTCCTGTGGTTCAGAAATTAATTCTCATCACTGTTAATGTGATAAGTATTACTTTCCTGTGTTTTAAATATGTGATCTCTGCTAAATGGGTGCTTCCTTAAGAATCAAGGTGGTGAGACACAATTAGGATCATAGTGTATTTTCCATATGTATGAAAATTGTCTATAAAAAGTCAAAAAAGGAAGAAAAACAATCAAGATTCAGGGTACAGATAGGTAGTATTAAGAAATAAGTCCTAAAGTATATATCCTAAAAAGGAACTCATGCAAAAGTCGCATGCCTTCTGAAATTATACCATATCCAATAAAAATGAGCTAAGGAACTCCCCTACCATGAGGACTCCGAAGTGAGTGAAGTGGTTACATAAGCAGATGGTCTCACTTGCATCTGAATCTCTGTGCACAACACACCCTGAGGTGTTCCATCCTCCGAAACTTTCTGTAGAAGGAATCAACAATGAGTGGCCAAACAACAGTAAGCCAGTGTCATCTCTACAAAGGATAAGCCCTTCTTCTGCCTTATAGGTAAGACGTGTATTATTCTGAGCGCTCCCAACTTGGAGAATAAATCCAATTCTTGGAACCATGGAATGTTAGTTCTGGGCTGGCAGTTTTAAATTATCTACTCAGTGATGCCAAACTGTGCTCTCCTAAAATACCACAGAGGTTCTGCAAATGTTCAAGTTTATTATTTAACAAAAGTTAAAATAAACTTCTACAAAAAGAGCATTCTTTTAAAAAATATGTTATATGCCAGTGAACTCTCTAAAACCAACACATTTTTTTTTTTATTCTAGCACCAATCTACATTTTGTGAAGACAGAAGGATAAAGGAGGTCTGCATTCTTAGAACAGGCTCTTATGTTCACAGTGGTCATCGTGGTGATAAGTGGGTGAGGGCTTGAATCCATCCTATCTGCTTTTTCTGGTGTAAGATGGTTCAATTTATTTGAATCATATGTTAAGGGAACCAAGTGACATTTCCAAACATGTGCCAGTAAATCAGGATTTCAAAAATGTGTAGATGAAACAAAAACCAACAAAACATAGCTTTAATAAGAAGTGACAAATAAAATGAGATCTTGTCCATATTTGGGCTCTTATTTCTCATCAACAAAGTAGGCTGTGGGATACCAGAATGGATATGGCCACAGCACACCACTGAGGACGCCCAAGAGCTGACAGCTCGGAGGCACAGACACAAGAGGTTTCATCTCATACTTCCCCTGAGGCATTTCCACACCTTATGCCTAATGGTTTGTTTATTCCTCAGTTTTCCCTTCCTGTCTTGATTGCTCAATGTCGTTTTGGAAGCTGTTCTTTTGTGTGTATTTGTGTGAAGAAATCCATGTCCCCTATAATCATTCCTGTGTTTATCTTTCTTCAGTAAGCTTGTCCACCCACCTCATAATTTGTCTGGAACTTGGATGTCAAACAGTATACCTTGTGTATATCAAATGATCTCCTCGGATGAGGGCTGGAAGCATGAGATCAAGTACAAGCTACAAATGGGCCACAATAAAACTGTGAACTGTGTTGCACAAATGACCAAAATCAAAGAGATCATTTCATTTTAAAGTGAGTCACATCTACCCATTCTTGCAGTGACTAAATAGATATAAAAATCAGAATTGATTTCCTAAGCAATCTAAAGGAAACTATGCCTCTCAACTATCCTCACACTTAGGCTCTCGGGTTGAATGAAGGGAAGTGGGAAAGTCTGACAATTCAGTTGTGAGCTATATTAAGACCACCAATATTTTAAAACTTACTGTTTTTGTTCAGATCCCAGAAGGCGCAGATGGGATGATGTACTTCCTACATTAACATAAGAATGAACATGTGAAACTGGATTTTAAGTAACTCAGAAGCCATCATGGAACTGTGACAACACAGGGAAAATGTCAAGCGCTTTACAAAGAAACAGGTCGGCTGAGAATGTCAATAGTCTAGTGGGATCTTTGCTCTTGAAACAAAGTCAGGTAAAAATCACAACCTGAGGCAGCATTGTACCCATGTTTTATAAGGTACTATGTATGGTCCATCAGTACGTACTGAGCCCACCATCATTCTTTGCATTTAACAAAGTGCTTTACACTATAACATTGATAATTTCTTGAAAATTCCCCTTTGCCTAAATATATACATATATAAATTCAAAAGGCACTCAAGAGATAGTGGTATACCCACACTTGGTATCACTATCTGCAAAATGAATCTAGAGTGTCCACTGATGGATGAATAGGGAAGCAAAATCTGATACATGCCTGCACTGGGATATTATCCAGCCTTAAAAAGGGAAGACTTTCTGACACATGCTATAACACAGATGAATGCTGAAGACATTATACCAAGTGAACTAAGCCAGTAGTAAAGAGCAAATAATGTCCTTCTATGAGGCCATTAGAGGAATCAAATTAGTAATTCAGGAAAGGGGAACAGAGGGTGCCAGAAGTTCTTAGATGGTAGGAACAGGGAATCAGTGTTTAATGGAGACAGTTTGAATTGGGGAAGATAAAAAAGTTCAGGAGATGAATGGTGCAATGGGAAGATACTTAATGCCACTGAAATATTTACTTAAAAATGATTATGATGGGCTGGAGAGATTGCTTAGTGCATAAGGCACATGCCTACAAAGCCAAAGGATCCCGGTTCAATTCTTCAGGTCCCATGTGAGCCAGATGCACAAGAGGCACATGCATCAGGAGTTTGTTTGCAGTGGCTGAAGGCCCTGGTGTGCCTATCATCTCTCTCTCTTTCCCACTCTCTCTCTCTCAAATAAATAAAACATATATTTTAAAATGATTATGATGAAAATATTGGTTAACTATGTTTTGCCAGAGGAGAAAAAAATTTTCCTTTATGGATAAAGGGGCTGAAACAAATGAAAGCAAAGGATAGACCCAGGTATGGAAGCATTTGTGACAAAAGAGGGTGATTTCATTGATGACTCAACTGCAGTCCTTAGCCCTTTTCAGCCTGCTAAATTCCTGCCTGGCTAAAGCCTCAAAACTATGACTAGTAACGCTTTACAAAAGTAAGAAACTTGTTCCTGAGTCATCAAGGACAATACAAGTCCTCATCTTGTTGCAGGGGATAATAGCAGCAAGGGGGGTGGAGTAAGGGAGTGCCAAGATTTGAAGCGACTGCTAATCTCTTAACTACCCTCACCTGCTTCCCCCAGGGCTTCAAAAACACAGAGAGGGGCTGGAGACATGGCTTAGCAGTTGAGGCATTTGCCTGCAAAGCCTAGGGACCCAGTTTCGATTCTCCGGGTCCCACGTAAGCCAAATGCACATGGTGGCACATGCGTCTGGCGTTCGTTTGCAGTGGCTAGAGGCCCTGGTGCGCCCATTCTCAGTCACTCTCTGTCTCTCTCTCTCTCCCTCTCTCTGTCTCTAATAAATAAATAAATAAATAAATAAAATAATAAAAATGTCTTTAAAAAAACACAGAGGGCTGGAGAGGTGGCTAAGCAGTTAAGCGCTTGCCTGTGAAGCCTAAGGACCCCAGTTCGAGGCTCAATTCCCCAGGACCCACGTTAGCCAGATGCACAAGGGGGCGCACGCGTCTGGAGTTCGTTTGCAGTGGCTGGAAGCCCTGGCGCACCCATTCTCTCTCTGCCTCTTTCTCTCTCTGTCTGTCACTCTCAACTAAATAAAAAAAGAGTTAATTTAAACACACATACACACACACACACAGAGGTCTACTTCAGTGACGAAGTCTTGGGACTGGGCCAGGGAAACTTGCAGAAGAGGGGCCGGAAAGATTGTTAGAGCTACAAGTTGGGTCAGTATGCACAGAGACATTGCCTCTTACCCATAACTGTGGCTAACCCCACATATTCCCCACTGAGGAGGGTCCCTGTGGAGGGGGGAGGACAGGGAGGAGGCTAACAATGGTACCAACATGGCTGTATACACACTGTGTACATAACTAATTAAAAAAAAAAAAAACAGAGAGGGCTGGGGAGATGGCTCAAAAGTTAAAAGTGCTTACTTGCTTGAAAAACTTCTCTGCTTGGGTTCAATTCACCTGTACCCATGTAAATTCAGAGAAAAGGGGGCACATTCATCTTTGTAGCAGGACACCTTTGTACTCCTGCCCACAAATAAATATTTTTTAAAAAGAAACAGCCCAAATTCCTAGTGGCAGAGGTTGTAACTGCAATTATGTCAATGTGTCTGAAACAGTCCCAAGTCTTTCCTTAACAGTGTGTGCCTTCAGTGTCTGGGAGATGGCTCAGCAGTTCAAGGCACCTGTTTCACAAACCTCATGTCCGCAGTGTGGATCCCCAGAGCCCATGTAACGCCTAGCACAACTGTGATCCACCAGACCTAATGCAAAGGGAGGTGGAGTCAGGAGAAATCCCGAAGCTCAAGGGTTAGTTAGGGTGACCTTCACAGCGTCAACCAACAGCAAGAGAGACCCTGTTTCAAATAAGGTGGAAAGAGAAGACCAACATCTTGGAGGTTTGTCTCTGACCTCCATCTGAATGCCCTGGCATGCATGCACACATCCACAAATGAACATCATACAGAAACAGAGAGAGAGAGAAAGCACAATGGTGGCCTTCTTCACTTTTCTTTCTATTCTGATCCTTGAGATCCAGACAAGTCTAACTCCCCAGCAGGGAAGATAAACCAAGGCTGGTACTACCTCACTACAGACCCAGTGGCCCTCCTTTCTGGAAGACTGATTTTTTTTCCCCCTTCCTGAAATGTGCCATCATTTTAAAATCCTATGAAAATGTTTGCCCTGTTCAACTGCTATTCCTAGCATTTTCTTACCTGAGTTCTTGTGTGTTTGATTTTAATCTGAACAGGATCTTTCAGATCCTGGATGGTAATGTTTCCAATACTGCACGCCATCACGTAGCTCACTAAGGTTTTTCTCTGGGGTCCTACGTCCTTTGAAAGAAAAGAAGAAATCATGTGCATTAGTTAGAAGAGCTCTCTGACTTGGTTTCCGTGCTTGAGAACAAGCAAACCGTCAGCAATTTTTACACTTAAGGACTTCAATTCTAGAACATCCTGTTTATAACTTCCAGTTGCTGCCTTTCCTGAAGGAGTTGTGCTATTTCCCTTATTAGAATAAATACATCGATGGAACAGTATGAGCCAATATTATAAGGCAATGTTCATGCCACCCCATTCGTGGTCATACTGACGGATGCCAGCCGATTAACGTCTGAAACAATACAACTCATAAATAATATAAACTCATAAAAATCTGTGAAACAATTAGATCATTTCCTTACTCCAGAATATAGATGAAGTTGTTCCCCTTAGAGAGATATGAAACAAATATGGTATGAAAAAACAAAAACCAATTTACCTTTTACATCAATGCCAACACGCCTTGCATGTTTGCTAGCTTATAAATGTGAATGTATTGTGTGACTTCTCATCCCAAACGCCTGCTTTCTCTGATTTTATTCTTGCCAGCACCCACAGATTTCAAACATTAGTGGGACAGGAAATCAAGTCAGAGAATTTGTGCTTCAAAATGGTTGGAGCAACAGGCTGACTTTCCTATTCTCTGTCTCTTACCCCATGCGTTTCTTGTCAAACCCAAATTTCTCTCCATTTCACAGCTTACTTTGAGAATATCTGTATAATTTCTTCAATTCCAAATAAAATTCAGAATTCAAAATCCAGCTTTTTATTGTAGTGTACACTATTAAGAAGGCTATCTATGGGCTGGTAACACATCGCCTTTTATTAAAAACACTCATATCTTGCTCATAGTGTTAGAAGAGTATCATGGAACATATATACTTTTTACTATGTTATAAGTTGACTTTAGCAACCCTAAATACAATTCTCTGTGTGCATGTATGTGGTGTGTAATATGTGCGGTGTGTGGTGTATGTGATGTGAGAGTTCGTGGTGTGTAATGTGTAGTGTGCTATGTGTGTGTGGTTGTGTGGTATTTAATTATAGTGTGTGTTCTGTCTGTGTTGCATGGTGTGTGATGTGTAGTGTGTGTTGCATGGTGTGTAATGTATAGTGTGTGTCATGTGTATTGTGCAGTATGTGTGCTCTGTAATGCCTGGTGTGTGCATGATGTTTGGCAAATGCATGTAAGTGCATAGATACGCAGATTTATGCATCCCCTGCACATGTGTACAGGGGCCAGAGGAGAATATCTAGGTTTTGTTTTTGTTTTTCTTTGTTTTTAGTTATCACTCATTCTCACATTTCTTTCCTTGAGTTGGGGTCTCTCCCTCAAATTGGGAGCTTCTGTCCATTAATGAGCCCCAGTGATTTTCCGATCAACCCACACTCCCTGACCCCACAGATGGGCATTACAGCTATACGTGGCATGTTCACCATTTTTGTTTTGTCTTGTTTTCCAAGGTAGGGTCTCACTGTAGCCCAGGCTGACCTGGAATTCACCATGTAGTCTCATGGTAGCCTCAAACTCATGGCAGTCCTCCTACCTCTGCCTCCTGAGTGCTGGGATTCATGGCATGTGCCACCACGCCTGGCTCATGCTCAGCTTTTTACAAGGGTTTTGGAAAGTCCAACCTGGTCACTGTTGAGCCTGCCTGAGAGGCCCTTATGCTTAAGCAGCAAGCCCTCTTAATGCTGAGCCAGCTCCCCAGCTCCTGCATATGCCTCTCAATAACAACCGGGATTAGTAGATGCCACATGAGAAGGAAAAACGATGTGGAGATTTAGAACCAGACATCAACAGATCCTGACCATTCCATTATCTTACATCCTTCCCACAGGGCAAACTTTCCTCTGACTAGAACCTCCTTGCCTTTACCAGTCACATTTTATGCCTCTTCTTACATACTTTAGTGTTGCTTTCAATGGTGACATTGCTAGAAACTTTGAATTACAATAACTTAAGAAAATAGATTGCTGGGGCTGGAGAGATGGCTTAGCGGTTAAAGCGCTTGCCTGTGAAGCCTAAAGACCCAGGTTCGATTCCCTTGTGCCCATATAATGGCAGATGCACAGGTGGTGCATGTGACTGGAGTTTGTTTTCAGTGGCTAGAGGCCCTGGTGTGCCCATTCTTGCTCTCTCTCTCTCTCTACTTCTTCCTCTCTCTCTCCCCCCTCTCTAAAACAAATAAACACATAACATATTTTTTGAAAAGATTACTGTATGTACTCTTTTTCTTTTGTTCTTGTACGTACTCTTAACAATAAAATGGCATGCCCATTCATTCTCTCTCTCCTTCTCTTTTTCTCTTTCTCTCTCATATAAACAAATAAAAATGAAATATTTAAAAAACTTATTTTGAATTACTTATTAGCTTCAATGCTCATTTTTTTTTTGAGACAGTCTTTTATGTAGCCTAGGCTGACCTTGACCAAGTGATCTTCCTACCTCAGTCTCCCAAGTCCTGGGATTATAGGAATATACCAGCCTTTTTCTTCCCCTCTAACATAGGTGGCCATATATGATTTATAGGGTGGCCACACCAGAAACAATGGGCCTGAGATTTGCAATGTTCTCCCACACAGCTCATACTGCTGGATACACACCGGTATCTTGAATTTAACTGATAACTTTTCTATCTATGAGAGGACTCAGCTAGACTGCTCCAGATGGAGTTGTCTTCATAAAGGCAACCCGAGGTCACCAGGGATTTCTGGCACTAAACCTTGTCGTATCTAGAACTGGTGCCAATAAAAATGATAATATGTGTTCAGCACAATGCCATCCTACCCTGCGGATATGAGAAGGCCAAAGGACACTTGAAATACTAATGGGAAAAATGATTAAAGCCAGGAATGCTGTTTGTTATGTAAACAGTACTTCCTGCTGAGCTGAAAAAAAAAATCCTTTCCTTTTGGTGCACAAATGCTTTAATTCTACAGGCCTAAAAGACTGGAGAACAAAGGCAGTGATAAATAATAAATAATAACTTCTTTCGTAACTTAATTTTCAATCATATCATGCAAGTCTTAGCCTAACATTTATTTTTAAAATTGGAATAAATATATAGAGTTAAGAGGAAAATTGTCTGAAATAAAATATATGAAATTAAAATATATATATATTAAATTAAAACAAATTCAAAATACAGTAGATGAATTTTTCTGTAACTGATGACATCTTTCAAAGGAATTTTAATTTTTATTTTTACTTTTAGGCAAAGAGACTTCATTTGAAATCAGAAAAAAAATGATAATTTAATGAACACTCACCTGGAAAAGTCCAGTTTTGTTGAAGAAAGTAAACTGGGCTCTTCTAACTAATGCAAAATCTTCTGGACTTAAATTGTCAAGTAAATTTGGAGGCAAAATTACTGAAGCCAATGGATCCACTTGTCCTCTCTCAAAATCCATCTGTCACATACAGGCACAAAGGTAGAATAATCACAGTGAAATGGCAGTGACATCATGGTCCTTGTGCTGAAAGACTAACTGCTAGTATCAAGACAGCCACAGCAGGGCAGCCCTATACCTCTGCGTTGCTCTTAGCTCTTGGATTTATCCCCTGCAGTTAGAGGTAGATTTCAGGGTCCTCACTGGGGGGTCCATGCACATGGCACAGAAGAAAATGCATTGATTCTAGCTAAAGTAGAGCAAGACATCTCGGGCCAGCTAATATCTTCAAGCAGGAGAATGATGAAATTTCAAAATACTTCTGAAAGTGAGTAACTATGAGAGAGAGGATGAACTTTTTTTTATTACGGAGACCTAGCAACCTTTCAACAAAGCAGCCATTTTTTTTGTTTTGTTTTGTTTTTAGTATCACTGGCCTCTATTTGAAATGAGATAAGCAGTGACACACTTGGAACAGAGAACCAGCTGGTAAAATTCAGTTTTGATTGACATTCACTTGGTGGCTTTATGGAGGGAAGACCAAGGAACGCTGAAGTTGTATGAACACCCTTGGCCGTCAGTTTTCCTGAAGCCATGGTTCAGGTCACAGAGCGTCTTCTTGTTTTCTTGGGGTGAGACAGACACCAGAGGGGTTTGCACTCTTAAAGTGTGAAAACCAAAGCTCCCCAATGCACCCCTAGCCTCAGAGAGACTTAATGTCTGCCCTGTATCCTTACTGCAGACTGTTTTTAGTGTGGTCTATGTTCCACACAGATGTTCTTCCTGGTCAGGGGTGGTGTTACGTTCATTATGACCACTCTGGTGGGCAAGCCTTAACTGGTACATAGCAGGTACTTTACAATGATTTGCTGAACTGTGGCTTGAACTAAGAGACTCTGTTCACCTCGTCCCATACTAATGTCAAGCCTCATTATCTGCCTGCCAAAATGCCACACAAATGAGTGGCCAAGTGTTGGCCCCAGACCAGCAGCTTCAACCATAGCTGACAACTATCCCAGAGTGCAAATTCCTGGCACTATTAACTTGGAAGTTCTCAGGAAGGGCTCAGAATTGCTTTAACATGTCTTCCATGAGACTCCGATGTGCATGTTTAGAAGCACTGTCGAGGAGAATGAATGCCCCATGCTTCCTCACACCTTAGGGACCTCAATGAGGATCTTTCTTCTCACTAAAATGGCCCTCCCTCCCAATATGGCGGCCTGCTCTCATGTGCTAATACTTAGCTCCTGTCACTTTCTTTCACGCCTGCTATGAAAGTGTACTTCCTCTGCTCTTCTGCACGGCCTATGGCTGCTGTCATAACTTACCTTAGCCAGAGTTCAGACCCATTTACCACCGCTTGAACCAAGATTTAATTGAAATGCCAACTGCTAAGGAATCAGCAAATTTATTATTGCCTCATTAATTAGTTGACATTAAACCCACCATGGGCTCATTACCTGGAAATATGATTCGTTATTGCCTGGAAGACCAATGCTAAAATTTGAAATTGCATTTGTCTCCGGGTTCAGGGAAGATACTCCAAGAGCCAAATTCTGAGTTGTGATATGCACGTGTGGTGTGCTATTTAGGTCTATCTTGAAGGCTAGTTCGTCTATTGTTTTTAAAGCTCTAAGAGAAAAAAAAAATGAAATAATGTAATTGTTAAGTCATATAGCATTTTAAGTACTTGATTCATGACAAAATATTAAATTTGGTTCTTTTTAAATATTCTGCTTTTGGTTTAAATAGTCATAAAATCAACCCAACCAGGGGCTGGAGAGATGGCTTAGCGGTTAAGCGCTTGAAGCCTAAGGACCCCGGTTCGAGGCTTGATTCTCCAGGACCCACGTTAGCCAGATGCACAAGGGGGCGCACTCGTCTGGAGTTCGTTTGCAGTGGCTGGAAACCCTGGCGTGCCCATTCTCTCTCTTTCTCTGTCTGCCTCTTCCTCTCTCTGACACTCTCAAATAAATAAATAAAACTGAGCAAAAATTTAAAAAAATCAACCCAACCATAAGACAACTATTTAAAACACAGACTTGCAGTGACAGAGGTTTCCTTGTAAAAAAAATATACTACTCCTATTTGTAAGGGAAAGGAACAATTAAGTCAACAGGAGCAAATAATTTTCCCATTTGTCTCAGTGTTTCTTTCCTAACAAGAAAAATGTCCACCCCCTGCCACCTTATGACAGTGAGAATTCAAGGAAATAACAGAGTGAAAGTATTAGAGGAACTGGTCAATGCTGTGAACATGTTTGTAATTATTTTGGTAGAAAAAAGACAACCCAGAGAATATGTTTTAACAAATCTAACATTTTATCAAAGAAATGTGATTGTAAAGAAGGAATAGAAAAATTTGGATATTGGGCTGGAGAGAGATGATTTTGCAGATAAGATGTTTGCCTGCAAAGCCAACGGACCCAGGTTCGATTCCCCAGAACCTACAATGAGCCAGATGCACAAGGTTGTGCTTGTGTCTGGAGCTTGTTTGCTAGAGACCCTGATGTACCTATTGTCTTTCTCTCTCTATCTTCCTCTTTCTGACACTCTCTCTCAAATAAATAAATAAATAAATAAAAATTTGAATATCTTAATATTAGTGTCAAATAATAAAATAGTGACCAGGGCTAATGTCTCATGCCTATAATATCAGGAACCTGGAGGAATGTCACGAGTTCAAGGACAACCTATGGTGTAGTGTGACTTTTAGGCGTAGTGTGACTTTTAGGCCTGCCTTGGGGAGAGTAAAACCCTGCCTCAAAAACAACAACTAAAATAATCAGATGAAATAAGAAAAAAAATAAGTCCAGTCTCACCTGCCCTGGAATTTTATTTTAGAAGTTCTTATAGCTATAACCATCTGTACTACACATGCAGGATGGTAAACTTGCAGAGACCAAGTAAGTCATACATAATCCTAGCTATTCAAACTTCCAGAATTTTTTCAAATGAAAATTATATTGATTATAAATATATAGGTGGCTATTTATCTATGCTGCCAGATGACAACTCTATTTTGTAAATTATAATTTACCCAACAGAGAGCTATGAAATTCATTTTGTAAATGACCTTAGGAATTCTGTATGCAACTTCTAGAAATTTATGTTGTGGATGTCTAGGCACAAAGCACTCAGAAGGTGAGAAGTCATATAACCACCCATTTCTGCAATAACTTACTTTCCAGAAAAGAAAACAAAAAGATACTTACTCAGAAGATGACTCAAGCAAATCACTATCTGAGCTGCTTAAGATGTTAGAAAATATAGTCATGAGAGTTGAGCCAAGCGTTATGTCAATGTTTTCTTCTTTGTTCACAATTCTTTTGACTTGCTCTACAATGCTGTTAATATTGGCTGAGGTCAAGTTCTGTCCGTCACCAGTTAGGTTTAATATCTGATTGGCAACTTCATTTGCTTCCCCTAGGAACAGGTCAGAAGAAACAACATAGGTTCATCTGTGCATTTTGAGCACTAGAGGCATGCAAAGCAACATGTGACATTTATCTTTATAGCTGCATGAAGTGGGGTTCCTTCCCAAATTCCATCATTGCACTTACAGGGAAACACTATTTCCTTATACCTAGAAAACGTCTCAAGTGGGATACAAGTAACTTGAAGGAGCGAGGTTGTACACATTGTTTAAGAGAAAAGCCCTCTAAACCACTGAATACATTCTTTCTGTTTGCAAATCATATATAAGTATGCAAAAAACCTCATTGATAGAAATAGCAATTTATGTATCATCTTAATTCTCTAGAATTTTCTTCCTGTTTTTAATTCCCTACCTAATGAGAACAGAAAGTCAAAATGGGCAAAAAGTGTGTCTTCTACCTAGAAAAAGTGAAATAATCATTGGCTTGACTTTGAGCATAGGAACA
This sequence comes from Dipus sagitta, assembly GCA_036346955.1. Taxonomy (NCBI): domain Eukaryota; kingdom Metazoa; phylum Chordata; class Mammalia; order Rodentia; family Dipodidae; genus Dipus; species Dipus sagitta. The sequence goes on along the minus strand of CM070778.1, from coordinate 117,414,698 downwards.
GCATCACCTAGCAGACCATGCCTGAAAAGAATGCAAACCACAAAGAAACCAATCATTCCATGCTATCTTTGGGAAGGAAGACGAATTGCTCACTCACTTGAACAGTTGGAGACATCAAGGGGGCCCCAGAAGGCTAATGATGTGTTGGAAGGGTGGCGATAACTACCAAACAAAAACAACAACAACAACAACAAAAAGACATTTAAATACTTGGCATAAATGAAATTATACCTGACAAAAACCAGTTAGCAAGGTTTCGAATTTGCTTTGGTATATAGCTAGTATCCACTTGAAAACAATGCTATAACACATTGAAATCAAACTTATACTGAAAACCCTTGTCAAAATATCAGTTGCTGGCACGGTAGTAGGGAGAAATGAGCAACATCTTGCTCACTTACACACACCGGTCAAGCATGCTTTGAGGATGGCACTGGCAGAATCTAATTGTGATTTCACATAACTTTGGGAAGTAGATGACCATCCGCTGTGTCCAAAAGAAGAAATATATTTGAGATAAGCCCAAGAATTCCCCAAGTCTCCCTCCAGGAAGAGGTAGGGCTACATTTCAAACTCTAGTCCATAAATCTTGTTGTGCTCGTCTTTCCCTCTCTGCTTAGGCGATGTCCATTTCTGAATTCTCTCCAAGAGAAAAGCTAACTGGTAGTGGAGGAGGGAAGAAGATCCGGCTTGCTGTTAGGTGAATGCTTGCAGCCATTTTGCCTGAGGCCTCTGTGTGTTATGTGCAGTGAAAATTCTCCATATCCTAACGGTCTCTCTGTCCCATCCTAGATCTTGTCCTTCCAAATGCGGAAGAAGTCCCTGGGACCTCAGCTATGTGCTACAAGACTGTGAGCTAGCGACAAGGTGCCTTGCTCTGGGATCGCCCTCTGATTTCCAAACTCCTCAAACTTTCTTCGCTAAGGGTTTAATTAGCGTGCTGCTGGGAGGAAAGCTCTGCCTCGCCGGATAACATGTGGGCTTTGTCTTTACCCACCCAGAAGTGTGTGATTGGGACACATGCGGCCATTCTTGTCCTGCATCTCAAGTTTACACAATGACTAAGTATGGTGCAGCCCATGTGACCCTGGATACCTTGCTGGAGAAGTCAATGAAAGCATTATGTGGCTAGGGTGAGTGCTCAGTGGTTAGCGGTGTTTGCTAGAAAACCCTGCTGGCCCAGGTTTAATCACCCAGTAACCACGTAAAGCATACACACCAAATGCATCTGAAGTTTGCAGTGGCAAGAAGCCCTGGCATGCCCATTCCCTCTCTCTCTCTTTTTCCTTTCAGTAAATAAGTTTAAAAAAAAAATAAAACAAAAACTAAAGAGAAAGTGTTACCATGTCCGTGAGACAGAAAAGCCAGGCTTGTCAGGACAGGAGTGGCTGTATTCTGAAGGTGGGATGGCTGGCCAGTAAAAGCCCTTAGGTTCCTCCACTGCACTACATAGACCTGGGAGACAATAAGAAACAACCTGAGTAGTTGATGTTAAAGGTACAGGACCAAACCCAAATCATCATCCTGGTGACTCATTATGTTATTTGATGAAGAACTAAAATACTAGTGCTGTTTGTTTTTTCAGAATTTATAAACATTTAGAAATTACAAAGAATAAACATATATTTCAAATAAAAACTTGTTTCATCAGATGAAGCTATCTTATAAAAAAAGAACACAATTATGTGAATACATGTAATTATGTGAATGCATTACTTTTCATGTAAATCACTGACAGTAGACATTAGTAAGCTAAATTTCATTTACAAAATAAACACAATAGAAAATGGAAACAAAGCTGGAGAGATTGTTCAATGGGTAAACTGCTTGTTATGCAAGCATAAGGACCCGAGGTCAGATCCTCAGCATCCGTGTAACAGCTGTGTATGGCTGTGATCACCTTTAATGGTAGCACTGAGAAAGCAGAGACGGGAAGTTGTGGGTTGTGCTAGCTAATGTAGCCAAAGCGATGAGCTCTATGTTGATTGTGAGACACACAAAAACTAAGGTGGAGCATTGAGAAAGACACCTGATGTCAACCTCTGGCCTCCACATAGTCTATTCATACACAAACACACACACACACACACACACACACACACACACACACACAAACACACACACTTGTCTTTATGAATCATTTCATTAAAGTTCTCATAAGCACATATAGGCATTCTATTTCATCCCTTAAGTTGAAGGCACTGATGGTCAAGGTTACTCCAGCATTTTATTACTTTTGGTATGAGCAAAGATAACTAAATTCTCTGCCTCCTTCCTTCCCTTGGATTCATAGGTACTGAGCTGAATTACTCATGTTATATATTAAAATCTCCTGATATAAGAAAGTTCACTATTAGGAGAAATATTTTACATATGTAAGTAACACATAAAGAAATATATTTCTGGTGTGAATTTAATCAAATCTGAATCTGTAGTCATATAAAATTGTAAAAAAAAAGAGAACAAGTTGAGGTCACTTACCCAGTTGTCTCACACTCACTGTATGTAACCTCAAACCCTCATCCAGAGATGCATTACTTGTTAACAGCTTCTGCTGAATGGTTTTTCCTTCCAAGTTGGCATTGTTGGTAGCGTTATAAACTAGAAGGGCCCACAGCACTACCCTGGGAAAAATATTTTACATATAATTGTTGTTGTTGGGTTGTTGGCTGGTTGGTTGTTTTTGTTGAAAAAAAAAACAGAACCTGGATAACCATGAATGTTGAGAAGGAAAAGATCATCAAGGCTCCTCTGAACTTCCTAAGCTGTGGCATAAATTAAAATGCTACAATATTACAACCTGAAGAGATTTAACAAGATATTCCATTGTATTTTATCTGTAATTCGACTTTCAGAAATATGATAATATTTAATATATTATTTCATTGCATAATAATATTTTATAGAGGATAGCAAAAGGGACCATAGAATGTTTAATTCCTTTATTTCTTCTCTTTTTAAAATTTTTATTTGTTTATGTGTGTGTGCATGGTGTCAGGGTTTTTACCACTCCACTGTCAATGAATGCCTGTCTGGCTTTATGTGGATGGCCAGGTAACTGAATGTACCTAGTCTGGCAGCCTTTTCAAGCAAATGCTTTGAACAGCTGAGCCATATCTCCAGCCCCACCCTCATATCATTATATACAAAAAAAAAACTTTCAAAGAAAAATTAGAATTTCATCAGATTTTTGATTTTTTGATATTGTTATGTGTTATTTACAAATAGGGAAGATGTTCTGCAAATCATGCATACTCTATGGTGAAAACTTGTAGATTAATAATGAAAAGAGGGCTGGAGAGATGGCTTATTGGTTAAGTGCTTGCCTGTGAAGCCTAAGAACCCTGGTTCAAGGCTCGATTCCCCAGGACCCACGTTAGCCAGATGCACAAGGGGGCACACACATCTGGAGTTTATTTGCAGTGGCTGGAAGCTCTGGCGTGCTCATTCTCTCTCTCTCTCTGCCTCTTTCTCTCTGTTGCTCTCAAATAAATAAATAAAAACTTTAAAGAAAATAAAAATAAAAAAAATAATGAAAAGACACTGTGTGATCAGCATATTGCTGGCTGCTTATGGTTTTAGAATATCTAACCTTGAAGATCTTTAAAAAGAAAACATTTACATGAGAATAAAAGAGAAATTCTAACATTCCTGTCAAGACTTTTGGTTTTATAATTTAAATAATCTTTATCCAATCATAATCAATAACAAAAATAAAAGTTTAATTTAACATTGAGGTGAAATTCAGTAATATCCTTTCATCAAGAAGATATTTTGTCATTATATGTGGAAGTTCTCTGTTTGCAACAAACCTTACATTTTCTTCACATTGTGAGAAGAATGAATAACGCTACATAAAGCATTATATTATCCAGATCAGCTACTGTCAACAAGCCAAAGACAAGAGGAAGCCTGAAACCACGAAGTGTTCAGTAGAGAGGCAGTGGCACATTCTATTTATGAAATTCTGTCAATATGAATAAGAGTAACGAGAGTACTAGTACATTTGTGGTGCTAAAAGTTAAGGAATAAGTTAAATATTTGTTAGGTCAGTAGCTCAATTTTACTCCTCTAAATAGCTTGGCTAATTTCAAGCATAAAGTGTTTTACTGTTCTTATATTCACTCTGAAAAACTATTTATCTCTAAAATTATCTGCTGCTAGCCCTCATATGTAAACCATATTTCAGGACAAGGCAGACATAATTACAAATATAGTGGTAAATTGGTAATTTTTAAAAATAGCCTATGAAAACGTATTCTCTGATTCAATTATTATTTGAAGAGAAGTTTTTCCTGTCCAGTTCCTGAGAATTTACAGCTTGTGAATGTGAACTTTTACTCATTTTGAATATTGAGGACATCATTAGCACTATGTGCTGTGGATGGTATTCAATGCACAAAGATGGCCATTCAAGAATAACCATGAATTTCACAGGTTTTTATCTGTCTTGCTTTCCTCTCCCATCCTGAAAACTGAAACATTTTATGTTTCTACAAGGTCAACTTCTATCTATTGTTACCATCAGCCATTTGTTGCTGGAATAAACCAGCCTGTGGTTTTGGTTTCCTGCCTGTCTAGGCCATGGAGTACGACAGCATTATCTGAAGCTAGAGAGAGATAAGATTGAAGTGAAAAGTTTGGGTAAATGAATGACTGTAAAACTAGTAGACTGTGTTTGGAGGAAAACTGTGGGAGAGTATAAAACCCCATCAGAGAGCTCAAAAACAGCAGAGAATAGGTAAAACAAGGGGGAAGCTATAAAAATAAGACAATGCTGAGAATTAATACCAAAGGAAAACTATATGTGGATTTTCCCACATGTTTTCCTAGTTCATTCTCCCTAAATGTTCTGTGAAATTATTCACTAATGGTTTAACAGACCAGGAAATTGATTTTCTATGCATTTAAATATCTTTCAAGCAAGAGTTTCTGCAGGCTTCAATATATCAGCAGCGGTTGATTTTGTTGTTATCAAGTAGTAGAACTGCATTGAATAGGTTAAACAGGCATATTGACTTACTAAGACAGGGATACCACTGGTCATATGCCAAACTATGGTTGTCTAGATTTGCTAGACAAAGCGCCCAGGAAAGAGATTGAGACACCTGGTTCCATTATTGAAGGCTCAATATGATTGAGAAGTAAGACTGAGAACCATTATCTTTTAGCTAAGAGGAGGAGAACAACTGCTGGCACCAACTATGCTGAAATACATTACTCTGTTTCCAGATCTTAATAGAAAATGAAAAATGTCAGAGAAAATAAAAACAATCTCTAATCAAACAGCTCAAACCAATCTATTGAAAATATGTATAAATGAGTTTCAATATGCTTAAAAACATCTGTTTTTCTAATGTGAAATATACAAATAAAAATAATAGGAAAAAACATTCTCTGATTGAACCTCAGATGTAGTTTTATTTTTAACTTGCACAATAAGAATACAGCATAGTCTTCTTGGCTAAATATATATGACATCAGTTCAGTCAATTAAAACCCAGAAAATGAACTTTTTAAATGCCATATATATGTAATATATACCTTTAATATGACCAATTATTTTCAATGTAATGGTTTGGGGTTTTTTTTTAAATTTTTGCAGTGATCTGAACAGCTGATCTTTATATGCAACCTTGTTAAGGGTGCTGGGCATATCCATGAAATGACCTATGTTAAGTTAAATTATGGTCGGAGATAAAAAAAAAAAATAGAGACTTCAGAAAAGCAGCTTATTGCTATAAATGTTAAAAAATTTAGGCTTATTTTATCTAATATATAATATAATATTAAACAAGTTACTTAAAAGTATTTGGGAGTAATTATTGAGGTAAAGCTTTGTACATGTTAGTTATGTGTCATATACCATTGAGTTTTACCCATAGACCCAAACTGAAACTATTTGAAATTTCAAATAATGGGCTGTAATATATAAACTAGGAAGAACAAAAACAATAATCTGTCTATTTTAAATGCTCTACTTTTAAGTTAATTTTCATTAGACTTACATTTATGCCCCAACTGTTCTTTGACAGCTTTAAATATAAGGAAAATATAGGGTGCATGCATGATTAAGAAATAATTTGAATAAACTGTGCAATTAAAACTGATTTCTCTAGCAGATTAACAAAGTAGTAGCAGTTAAGGCACTTGCCTATAAAGCCTAAGGACCTGGGTTCAATTCCCACTACCCATATAAAGCCAGATGCACAAAGTGGGGCATGCATCTGGAGTTCATGTGCAGTGGACAGAAGCCCTGGTGTGCCCATTCTCTCTTTCTCACTCTCTCTCTCTCTCAAATAAATAAATAATAAATAGGACATTATAAAAGCGAGAAAGCATCACACTTTCCAGAGGACTTCATCAGTATTACCTTTGGTCATCCTCAATGCTTCTCTTGACTTTGATCTTGTCCTCACCAGTGCTCAGATGAAAACTGTAAACACAGACACGTGCATTCATTAGCTCCACAAACCACTCTGCCCAGGTAGCAACTACTATAAGGTGAGGGATGAGGAAAAAAGGAGGCCTGAGGAACATTCTAAGTTGTATTTCCAAATATGTTCTGTGGGTCTCTGTGAATCTACAGAGTGGGACCACTGTGTGCTCTAACTCTCTTGAAAACTCACTGTGTATATTAGTTAGTAGGTTAAAGAATCCATGATATCCTGAAAAGAGCCCACTTCCAAAGAACCAGCTTCAGTTTCTGAATTCATGTCCTTCATTAACTTACTTGACAATTTGACCTCTTTTCTGTGTCAACGCAACTCATAGTTCACAAGATATATATTTAAAGATCATAAAACACACTTTAGAAAACCTGAAGTATAAAACTGTAAATAAGATACATAGGAGGATATGCAGGAAACTAGTGTTTTCTGGGATTCAGTGTAAATTTTAAGTAGAGAAATAGTTAAAATTGAGGTTGTGATCTGACTGTAGAAAAAGTCATCTTAGAAAAAGAGAAGAATAAAAAAAAAAGAAAGAAAAAGTCATCTTCACACGGATGATGCAACCCAGAGCGTGTTCCACACACTCCATTGGAGAGAAACCAACAGAACTTTTGTTGATAGTTCCTTTAATTTTGATACATGAAAACATATAATATGTTGACTGAGTTAAATATACACAGTCACTTACATATTTATTTAATATACATTTAGAGAGGGAGGGAGTTGTACTAAATTAGATATCACTCTAACTTTTTGGATAATTCATTCTGTCATTTACCTGATATTAACCACATAGACAGTGTAGTTCCAATTCTGGAAGGTTGAATTAAGCTGAAAAACACAATGGAAAAGGCCGATTTTAGTGATAGTTTAAACATTTATTTTGAGTCAGGGTTTTCTTCACTCTCAACAGATAGGTTGTTGTAGGTATAAAACTCTCAGTGGGCTGGAGAAATGGCTTAGTGGTTAAAGGCACTTGCTTGCAAAGTCTGAAGGCCTGGGTTTGATTTCCCCAGTACCCATTGTATAGCCAGATGTACAAAGTGGCATATATGTCTGGAATTTGTTTGCAGTAGCACTAGGCCCTGGAGCACCCATTCTCATCCTCTGTTTCTTTCTCTGTCTCTGTACTTGCAAATAAATTGATAAAATTATTTTTTAAAAAAATTAAAAATCTGGGACAATCCTGAGAGCTGAAGGAGTGAAACTTAGGAAGAGTTTTTGGACCCATTACCAAGAATTTGATATATTTCATCTCTTCCAAAACTCACAATAATAATTTAGATAGATACTCGCCCATCCTTCGTTTCTGAAGAAACAGAGCTTTGGTAGAAATGGCTTGCCCACTCTCATTTCCTAATTACAGTCGGATTCCCACATTAGAACTCAAGCTGTGTGAGTAGAAGTGCCCTCGTTTCCTCTCTAAATAATAGTATAAGATTGTCTCAGTGAACACCTTCCTCATTCTTTGTTTTATAAACATGGAGTATAATGAAACATGTTTTCTAATAATGACCACCTCAGAAGAACATTATCAGAAAAACTCACAAAAAGTTATAAATAGCAATATAAGTCTTTAAAAAACCAAAGTGAAATTCAATGTCATTGGAAATGTTCTATTTTTATGCTATCAACAGTGATACTAGTCTCAATAAACAATAAGCTTTCATAATGCAGGGTTCAATAAATCTTCACAAAACAGGACTTATTTTTTTAAAGCAAAGGAGATTCATTGAGAAAAAGGTGAAAAAAAAAAAAAAAAAACACCCAGAGCAAACATACTTCAAGGGATTTTTTTCAACTGCCATGAGACTCTGCTTTTTTATATGTCAACCCCAAAGCCTTCCTTATGTCTCATTTCATTCTTACATCTAGCCTTACATGTAAGCTTGCTAAAATGCATTGTAAATTTTAGTAAAAGTTGGTAAAATAGTGTTAAATTTTTATTGTAAGTAGTAAGGCAGATTGAGTAGGTTTAATCCAAAGTATTTGGGTCCAGAAGTGATTCAGATTTCTAATTCTTTTTTTTTCTGATAATGTAATATCTGCAGTCACTTTGCTGGTCAATCATTCCTAATCTGAAAACCCCAAAGGAACACCTTAGATATTGAGGTTCAGGTTAAAAATTCTCTGTGTATCATATGCATCCAGGAAATCACTATTATTTTCTATTTTGGGCCATTTATTTCATCTACCTTCTATTAAAGAAGTTCACACCTCTTATCAAGTTTGTAACAAAGTTGTTGGCAGTATGTTATTGTTTATTATGGTCAACTTGTTTTAAAGTGTAGTCCTTTTATACATAAGATGTTTTCCTATCATGTATTTTTCAAGTGGATATAACATATATATGGGCTAAATACCACTCAATGTATGGTTTAACTATCTCTTTCAATAATCTTTCTCTTGAATGAAAATATAAGTGACTTTATTTATACAAAAGCCTTAAGTTTGAACTGCACTGTATCATATATAATAAGAGTATAAAATCTCAGAACATATTTTAGGTGGTTAAAAACTAATAGGAAAATTAGAAACCCCTCAAATTTGATTTTTTGTGTGATTGGTACAGAAAAGAAAAAAGTGAAAAAAATCATAGGTTGTATTTGTAAGAAAAATAAGAAAATAAAATGTTAGAAAATTTAAATTGGAATCGCTAGATAAACTAAAAATGTTCATCAATAAAATACTTATAAAATAATTATAACCTAAATGTTCATCAACAGGGGACTTGTTAAATAAATGACGAGACATTCACATAAAGAAACACTGTATTCACTGTTTACAGAAAAGATGAAGTTCTTCAACATTGTTGTTGTCTGGCAACAATGAAAATAAATATAACATAAGATAATATGTAAAATATACTACTGTCACTATACCTAGAATGGGAAGTAAAAATCTTCAGTATTATTTTTTATATGCAGAAAGAAGTGTCGAAAAAAATTAAAGGAAAACTAAGAATTATTTCTAAACAAAGGAATTATTTTAAGACAGATAAGTGTCAAGGAGGAGTAGAAGATCTTCATGGTAAGTCATTTTGTGCTTTGGGGGAGGTGATCAAACATTCAGATAAATAACATAGAAGAAATAGTTTTTTAAACAGCTGACAATGTATGGGTAGAACAGCGAGCAATGATACCTACCATCATCTATTCATTATATATATATATATATATATATATATATATATATATATATATATATATATTTCATATTCAAGACCCTGATTGTCTGCTTGGCTCAATCTAGTAGTCTGTGTTCAAGCGCACCACCCCTACTTTGCATACACACAAAGGTCTGTGTGCTTCTATTGGACAGCATCTGTGTCAGTCAACGCTGGGGCTTCACTCAGAATCTTTCCTAGAGTTGTAGAAGGTGAAGGTTTAAAACAAAAAGAAATTTGACAAGCTCACATACCCATTCTGCCACTTTGCTCTGCACTTTGACTTCAGGGTGATGAAGAATGTTTTGAATCACTATGGAAATCCTATACATGATTCCATCTGTAAAGTGGAAATGGAATAAATTTATTAAGTATATCATAGCCAATTCAAACAATGCCAATTTACAGTCACATAATTTCATACAAGTTTAAAAATAACACCCTCTACATAGGCACAGAAATTGATGTCAATATTAAAATATTTCACTACTGCAAGTTCTTAAAGTTGTCGTGGATTGGTTTACTTTTACAGATAATTCATTACTTCTAAATTATTACTTGGATATGAACTTTGCAATGCTTGCATGCTAGTTTTAAATCCTATATAGTTTTGATACCTAATGCCTATCAAGTGAATTGAACAAATTATAATAACTTATATTCTTAAAAAACTAATGATACTATATGTCTCATCGTAGAAAATCATGGAAATTCTGAATAACTTAGAGGAAATTCCAAGAGTTCCTTCAAGATACAAGGGATATTCTGTGAATAGTCACAGTTGCTTGCAGAGTAAGGAAAAGCTACCACCAGGTGGAGCCTTACAGCATGCTTCTTTTTGCTATTAGTCATACTTAGGAAAATACTGCAAAGTACTAAATAGCAACAAAACACAGAGACTTCTGAAATTTCATGTAAGTATACAAACATTTAAGCTATATGCTTTATATTTTTAATGACTCCTGTCCCACCATTTCTCAGTTGATTATTTTTATAAGTGAGAGATACCTAATATCAGGTTAATGTTCTGTTACTTATGGCAGATAAAAATGTGGATATTCCTAATAAACTAGTGTCTTGCATTACAAATTCTCTCATGTTATGGATTAATATCAAATAGTCTCTGTTCATAAGCCTCAGAATAACATATTTCATAAACTTAGCTAAAATGTACTTAGCAGAGCTGACTTATATATGTAAATTTTTTGAATGGGATGGTCGACAGGTAATTACGACCTATGCCCAAGGGGGAAACCCCAAGAAACATAAAGTGTCCATGAAAGAGCTGGTGATAGGCAAATACATTTTCCTGAACATTGCCACTGGAGGATATGAACAATGAATACCAACAGTGAGCTTTCCTATGATATCATAGCAAATAATTTCCAATAGATAAGAAATTGGCATGGTATCCTAGTATAAAACCTGTTCTCAAATCTCCATGCATTTCAAAAGACATCCAAACAGGGTTGTATTTTTCTAATAATGGCATGCAAGTAAAGAGGATATGGCAGATATTTCTTGAAACAAAAAAGTAAGAATATATTCACTTTCCATCTAAACACACAGAATTTCAAAGTGAGACTGCAGATGTGGACTTGAAGCAGGTGTTCCAATGTTGGGATTTCTTACCACTCCTTTCAGAGTTCCTTGGAGGATTTAAAAGTGATGCATCTTTATACTGTGCAAACATCAATTGTGTGAAATATAGGTTTGAAGTGATTAGTTTGAACAGACATGTTGAAATCCAACTCACATGTTAATTTGGGGAATTTACAATAAGGACTGACATCCAGTAGAGCACTACATACGTGATTTTATTTAGCCGTCTGCATATAAACTAGAGTGAGTTTTGGAGCCAGGCAAATGTCCTGAGAGGAAGTATGCGATTTTACTAGCTAAACATATGTGAGAAAGAAGCTTCACACTATAATTTTCACTTACAAACTGCATTTTCAAAACAATAATGAGAGCTCATGAAATTAATTTCGGATGCTTGAGCCAACCTCACACAAGTTGACTATTCAGTAGCATTGAGGTACTGTTTTAAGCAAAAGACGTATGATTTGGATTGTAAACAACCACTCCACTACATTTCTTGGGAATGTAATGAAAAGGACAAAAATGTTCATTATTTCATGGAATACCCTGATTATCCACAATACTTTCAAATACCTGCTCATGAAGAGTTGACTAAAAATGAGTTTCTAAGTGCTTATGCTGAGGTATTGGGTAAAAGTTCTAATGAAGATAACTTTGCACTGAAAAGTAGGAACATCTCACCAACAATTAAAATGAATTTTGTTAACACAGTGAGCAACACAATTGCTTATCAAGCAATTCAAATCTTTTTCCTCTCTTCCCACATTTGTAGATTGTTTTATTTTTTGGCAGATTATTTTTATGAACTCAGTAAAATTCTGACAGTCCAGAGTAAAAAGGACTGCGTAAGGTACATAACCGATTGGCAGCTGTGCTAGTTTTTCTTACAGTGGACATAATGGGATTTCTGTTGTATCAGATTATAAGCCTGAGAATGTTTACTATACCAGTTTCTCAAAGAACAAGAAACTGCTGATACTATTTGTGATGATGTTAGGTAGTCGAGAACAAGAGACAAATGTCATCCACAGACAGGGACAAAAGTAATTCTATTATCAAAATTATTTAAAATTTGGTTATAGAAAAAATTATTTGAATATCCTCTGACTATAATACTTTTCTGTTTTCCATTTTTTTTTCCACAAATAGAAAGACTTGGGCTCTAAGATATAAAAAGCTCAACAGAATGCAAGAGAGTCATGGAACATTATGACTTATTTTCAGTTTTCACTTATCTTCTATAACAAGTGTTTATCATTTCATTGCATACTAGAAAAACTGATTTTTCCCATGTAAATACAAACAAGTAAAACTAAGTCAATCAAGGAAAAGAAAACATTAACAGGAAAGATGGTTCAAATCTATCGGGAAATTTGCCAAGATGATATCTAAACTTGAGTACACAATTTTGAGACTGTACCACCTTTTGACAACTTGTTTTTAAATGCCAAAATTACATTTTTATCAGCAACCACTGAATTAGAAGATTCTTTATGGATGTGAGCAAGATAAACCATCAGAACTAACTAACACTCGCTTGCTTTGTTGAATGTCTACTGAAGGTTATGACGCAGAGAGAGATGGACTGAACAAGGCTCTCTTCAAGAATGTCAGAAATGACATGATTAAGTGAATACGGCTTCCACTCCACCAAGTCAAGGGCTCTGAAGCTCCATATAAATGTTCTTGGGCAGCAGAGCATGTGCCAGTTCTGGAGGGAGAATGCTACAGAGGCTCTTTGTATGCTCATAAAAGAAGGAAATACTTAGTTAGAATTCTAATATTCCCATCTGCTGGCCAGAGCCCATGTGAAATATGTACTGGAAACTCCAGCTGCTGCTGCTTGCTTAAGGGGTTGCTGGGATTTTTGCTCTGTCATAAATCTCCTTGGTATAACTAGCAGAGTAACCATAAACACTTCCCTGAATCGCTGTCTTTATAACCCTAATGAAATTTATACCTATGTTTCATGTCAAAATCCCATACTTCCCATTTAAAGGTCCTTTTAGAGGAAGTTGATATAGCCTCTGGAGCCAAAAGAAAGAGAAAAAGAGAGAGAAAGAGAGAGACAGAGAGAGAATTATGTGGGGTTCTTTTCCCTGGGTGATCCATTACAGATATCTTGGCCTTATAAGCTAAAGGATTGGGCTTTAGAAAATTCCATTACATTTAGTATGTCATATTTGAGAATATCATTGTGTTTGAGGCAGTAGTATGGTCACCTGAATGGAATTTATCTTTACTGGGAGAAAGTTAAATTACTAACTCCAAATTGCAAATGGCCATGTATGTGGTCCATAGCCAAATAAGTAATGAGTTAATCCTATCTGGCTTTTTCTGTAATCATTTCCTTTTTATATAACTACCATACTTGGAAATTACAAGCAGTATCAATCGAAAAGTATATCTGGAGGGAAAAGGAAATATTGAAAGTGACTGGATTTTTTTCTCATTCAAAAACTGATTGGGGCTGGAATGAGATCTTACCACCAAAACGTTTACGAAACACACATGAATCCTGGATTTAATCCCTACCATGATGCAAACAGCAAGGGATTGATTTATGTTTTAGCTGATATCATATCCCAATCATGATTCTTCAACAGTAACAACAGATAACAGTGTCATCATGGGCATTGATTTAAACACTATAAATGTTTGAATGTAAAGTTGACTTCCATGAAAAAATCAAATTATAAAAATTACTTAAGTTTTCTTTTTGACTTATAAATTCCTTTTTAAACTGGCTTCCCTGGGTGATCCTCTTTTTTTTTTTTATTAACTACCCCTGCAAGTAGACTAAATAGCAAATAAACCTTTTCTAAAACTGTTTCCTGAGGACAGTCATTAAAAAAATGCTATGAAAAGTTTTCTTTCTCAGATCACTATTGTAATAAAAATTAATTCATTTTAATCAATTGTCTTTCTCTTAAAACTTTCTTTGAAAGAAAGTAGTTAGCCAGGCTTGGTGGGGCATGCCTTTAATCCAAGCACTCAGGAGGCAGACGTAGGAGGATATCCGTGAGTTCAAGGCCAGCCTGACACTACATAGTGAATTCCAGGACAGCCTGGGTTAGAGCCAGACACTACCTCGAAAAAAGAAAAAAAAAAAAGTGGTTAAAGTGTTAACTATACGTCCCATTTCTGATAACAATGGGGGACTCAAGAGAAACAATGATAAGCATTTGTTTTCGTATTTTACAAGTGTGCAAATGTACAAACTGTTGCCAATAATAGAGCATTGTTGGAGCATTAGTTATTTCCACCCTTAGAATGCTATTTTCATTATATCAGACATATGATAGGAAAGGTGCTACATCTTACCATTGTTTTGCTCATCAATTCTATTAGTGACAGGGATGTTAGTGGTAACAGTGGGTGTGTAGTACTAGGAAGGTTTACAATAGCTGCTAATAAAGATGAGAAAGATGCAATTTTATAAGGAGCACATGGCCTTTAATATGGATGAGCAATCCACAATTACTGCATGAAAGCGATAGAGGGAGGGAAGGGAGAATGGAAACTACTTCTAGCTACTAAGTACACGAGACTAAAAGTTTACAACACATTCAAGTGAAGTTTTCTATGGCACAGTAAGAATCAGTCCACTCAGCTTCAGTGTTACATTGCCCAAGGCTCCGGAGCTGGCACAAAGGGACTAGAGAAAGGACATTCAGATTCTAGAGCTGGTTTGTCACCAGCAGGCTGGCAATCACACAGGAAATTACTAGCTCTTTCCAGAAATTGGTTTCCTGAGTTTGTAAAAAGAAAAGTTGAAGCAGGGACTCTGGACAGATCGATAGCTTGAAAGTTATCTAATTCAGTCTACCTGGTATATGGACTGGGGAAATAAAATCTCAGGAAAACATATCTCTCCTTGCGAAGATAAGTGAGAAGAAAGGCAACAGAATGTCATTAATATACCTAATCAATTATTAAAAGATCCCAGCACCTTCAACAAACACATCTGTGCAAAACTATTTGACAAGGACAACCCTTACAGGGGCCCTTGTCATAGTTGTGTGCCTGATACTTTTAAAACTCATAAAGGTTCAACCCTTATTTAATGCCTTGATCTCATCTTTGTATGGAATTGGAGGAACTTTATAAGAAGTAAAGTCAACTGCACACTATTTCCCATTTGTCTACCTTGTGAGTACATTTTACTACAATATGGTCATATGCACTATGACCTCACAGTGTACCTTTTAAATTAAATATTACTAAATCTAAAACATTTAAGCCATGATGCAGAAACAACCTTCAAACAGCACTTGAGAAAATGCTAAATTCCTTGTTGCAAATGTGCACAATAAAATTATTTTCTATTCCAGAGTAATATAAACACTTAACAATGGGAATTGTTTTGACGATATTTTAAAACATAAGAACAGGGGCTGGAGAGATGGCTTAGCGGTTAAGCTCTTGCCTATGTATCCTAAGTACACCGGTTCAAGGCTTGATTCCCCAGGACCCATGTAAGCCAGATGCACAAGATGGCACATGCCTCTGGAGTTTGTTTGCAGTGGCTGGAGGCCCTGGTGTGCCCATTCTCTCTCTCTCTCTCTCACTCTGCCTCTTTCTCTCTCTGTCTGTCACTCTCAAATAAATGAGCAAAAATAAACAAAAAGACATAAGAACAATTAATGGTGTTTATCTTAATGCAAAATGCACCATGAAGATGCCTTCTGCTCATTTAGGATATAAAGAAAAAATCAAAAGAGAAAACTATGAGAACTTGGTCCTCTGACCCAAAGAGTATTATAGATATCTCAGATTGAAAAAAAATAAGTAAATAAAAAAGTGTTAACAACATTCAGGTGAAATGGGTTCTGGTCTACTTTATACAATTTTTTACAACTATACCACTGTCATGGAAAGAAATAAACAAGTTGATTGATTTTCATGGGGTAAGGATCCACCTCAGTTTGAGAGAAATGTCATAGAAAGGAAAAAAAAAAAAAAAAAACACCAGCAGTTACTTCCCCTTCCCTGCCTGACCTCCTCCCACATGGAAACACCAGAAAGAAGCACATGCTTCTCCAGTTCTAACTTGTCGTCTTTGTACCCCAATCCTCTTAATGAAGCCTGTTCTTATGAAAATGTACGGCCATGATTCTCATACAGTACAGAGAATAGGCTACACATTTGGCTTGGTAAGATAATGGGTGAACACAGGTCATGAAATATTAGGTATACATTTATATTGTATTTTTATTGGTGTGTGACTTTTAGCATGTAAACTAGCTTATAAAACAATCATATCCATGATATAATCATTAAATACCATAACACAGTCATGTCAACAGTAGCTTAGTATAACTATTTTTGTCTGACGAGCTAACTTAGACTTCACATCATGAACTGCCCTATGACCTTGCTTAACCTTTATTTAAATATTAAAAGTTTTCCTCCTTTTTATAGCCAATAAATACATTTTGAAAATATTGCATGACTCTTTACTAGATATTTGCAGTAATCTTGCAAAGAAATGGAAAACTGGAATCAACCCTGGTGGAGAAGCATCTAGAAAACTCCGTGTTTTATAACACTGTGATCACACGGTGTGTGTGCACTCTTTGTACACACTGCTATCATGGACCCAAATGACTAAGACATGTTCCTTCTGCCTCATTGGTTTCTGGTTTTCTAAGTGAAAATTAAGATAAAGATCCCAGCATTGACAATGGCATCGACCCAAACAGTAAGAGGCAGAATCAACACAGGATGTTGACTCCCTACCTTGACAAAGGGTGCCCAGCTCTGCGCAGTTGGCTAGCTCTGCTGCCGGCAGTGGAATCAGGTAGGAACCTGGGTCAACAGAGAGATGTGTATAAATAAATTTGGCTTATTATTTGCGAATATTATACAAAAATAAATAGCATAAATCTTATAATTGCTAAAGCAGAAATAGCCCCAGAAGAGTCAACCAACATGACCCCCACAGGAAAATATCCCATGAAGTCATTGTGCCTTAATTTTCTTAAATGTAAGATCAAGGAATTTAAGTTGTCCTTAATATCTTGGTGGGGCTAGAAAGATGGCGCAGTGATTGAAAGTGCTTTACTTGCAAAATCTGCTGGTCTGGGCTCATTCCCAGCCACCCAGGTGAAGCTGACAGGAATTTCATTTGCAGCAGTACATGTACACCCCCACACACACATGCACACAAACACATAAATAAGTTAATTTTAGAAAATCTAGAGCCCAATTTATCAGCCATCCACCAATGAAAGGAAAACAAATCCTATTGTTCCTTCATGTTTGTATAAAAAGGTTGGGGCCTCTTAGCAAAATAAGCTATAAGACTCTGGAAGAAATTCAAGCAAATCAAATAATATAAATATGAAGAATAAGTTTCAACAGTAAACTTGTATAATATAAATTACTAAAAATTTATGACACTAGCGTAACTACACTACTTGCAATTGTAGAAAATATGTTTCTGTGACTTCAGGTCAATTTTGTTTCTATGGCAAGCTTTTACTGACTCATTCTCACCATGAAACAAATGCTGAGCTGATTTCCTAGTAGAAGTATTAGATGTTCGCTGTTGCAGGAAATCTTTGCATAACAATGAACAAACTTTTACCCCCAGATTGGGGCTTGGAAAAATGGGCTACACATATTACAAAACATACTGTATTTGAATAGACATAAAAATAAGTGCAAATATATGTGATATATATGTAAATACATGTACATGGGCATATATATATATATATACATATATATATATATATCATACCACATATAAACTATAATATGCTGCATAATATGCATAATATCTATCATATATCTATTTATAATATGTTATATGAAATGTAACATACTTCTAGTTTTAATGGAAACCTATATGATAGTGATTTTACTGTGATGTTGGAATATTTTTCCCAACATTCCCTTGAGAATAACATTTGAAGGCAGCACAGGTGTATGATGAGCTCACAAAGTGTGTCTAATTAGGTAAATTATATGCACAAGCAAACAGAATCCCAGCAGTTTAACAGCATCTCAAGAGAAATAATTTCCTCTTTCTCACTTTCTTCAGGCTCCTAGTCTACATAAGGAATCATGCCTGCTACCTTAGCATGGCACATTCCTATAGTTGGATGGCACACTAATTGGCAAGAAGCCAGTTTACAGGGCCCTGCAAAGTAAGACTCATTGCCTACAGTATATGAGGTAATAGGCCAGAGAAACACCTCATGAGATGTCTGTCCTCAGTGGGGCAAGAATGGGAGCTGACTTCATAGTTCTAAGTGTCAACAGAATTGTTTTGAAGGTGGTTGGTAATGCAAAGATGTGACGTCAGCTTGGTGAGAAGAGTGAGGGCGAAACACAGTTCAAAGCAGGGATCCATGAGGCATATGAGGTTGTGGGAGCTCTGGGCAGCCAGATAGGATTTCTGAAACATGCCAAGGAGGCGCTGTGACGTCTGGGAACCCAAGAACCTGGTTTGTATCACTGCAGTAGGGTAATTATGGGAAACTCTACAACTACCGAGAAATATGCATTAGTAGCATGTGGAGAGCCTTGTAGAATGCAAACACCATAAATACTGGGGTCCTCAGTCTTTAAGAACTCTTCTTTAAGACAATGGGAAAGATAAGTGGGGGCATGGTGAAAGATGTTAGATTTAAATTTTAAATACTTTTAAGGTTCTATAACAAAAAGAGGGGAGATATAAGAAAGTGAAATAACATTAGTCATTTAATTTTTATATCATGAGTGTCATGAGGATGGGGAAAAAGATGGATACAAAAACCATAACAAAATAATGTATAATATTTAGTGACTATTCCAGGGAACTCCCTCTTCTTCCCCTATAAACCCTCTTCTGTTTTCATGTCTGATTATTTTTGCCCTCCTCCATCAGGAGAGGAAATACTAATGATGGTAATGGGAGGGATTATGATGAAATTATGTCCATGTGTTTAAAGTCTCAATAAAAAAGAAATACTATACCAGAAAATATCATGAGAAGTTTTTAAGTTCCAGTGAGAACAAGAAAAAAAATGTAAATTGGCAATCATAAGTTGAGCTTGTCATAAAGAGAGACTTCTGATTATCTTGAGTAATGATACTTGATAATAATAATCATAATAATCTCTGGGCTAAAAGGATATCTGATCACATATAAAATAATAAAAATCACAACTAAGGGAAATACTTTAGAAATTTGGAACATCCTACTAACTTTAAATATTTGAAATTCTTTAATCCCTTTGAAGTTTATCAGGCCAATTAAAATATTGTTGTCTAGTCATTAAGAAGAAACAGCTTTAGTGATTAGTTGCTAACAGAAATAGAAAGGAAAGAACAGAAAGCATTTTGCAGGTTTTTGACTTAAGAAACTGCTACATAATGACCTCATAAAAGGAGACAGGGAATACCGGGATCACAAGGTCAGGTGATGAGGTATTAACAATATGTCCTCTAAGAGAAACTGCATAAGCCTGAGGGACGTATGTTCACCTGGGAAGTTGCACAGGTTTCTCTAAGGTGTCTAGCTAGGAAGTGTCCAACAGAAGATGCTGATGGACTCAGGTTCAGTAGAGACAGAGCAAAGATTTGAAAAGAAAGCAGGAACTAAATATTCCTATATTTAAGCTTAAGATCTATATAGATACCTGAGAAGGTAACAGTGCTTTTCGACAAGGAAGCTTCAGAGAATTAAAGAAAAGAAAGTTTAGTAGAGGAACATAGTGACAGAAGGTATCTTTGAAATGTCAGAAGTGATAAAGACTGACAGGACCTTTAATTTGCCACTGGAATTTCTGTAGCAGCCCTTTAGAAATTAGTATCAGTCCCGTGGGAACAATGAAAGTCAGGCTGCAGAAGCCCGAGGAGTGAATGCAAGGAAAGGAAGCCTGGTTGTGCAAGGGAACAGAGATAGGGAGGGGGCATTGTGAAGAGTGAACACCAAAGCCACAGAACTCTGGAGAAAGAGGCCTTGAAGAGCCAAAGCTGAGGGAAGCCAGAGATGGAGACAGAATTTGATCTCAAATGCTTTTGGTCCCTTGTTCCTTCCTATCACAGTGTGTGCCCTCATTTCAAAGCCCTTCTTCTGTAGGCATTTATTTCTTCGTAAGGACTTCTGGATATTAAAAGGCCTATCAAAGTCAACATGACTGATGAAATCGCAGCCATTGTAATGTGGCTCAGAGGAGACCCTGGGATGGAGTTCCCCTGGTTCTCAGATTACACACAATGCTGGCAGTCAAAGACCCGTTAGACACTTCTGGAGCTGATACAGTATCACCAGAAGACAAAGAGTGATAAGGGAGAGTGCTGTGGGAAAGACGTTCTTAAGCTGACTACAGTTCCATTGTACCATGTCAAAAGGCTTAGAGGTGGGAATAAGGGGGAACAATCAGAAGAACTATGATTTAAAATAAGATACTTTGTATATTTTTTTAAGAAAACCATTTCATTAGACTCATTGTATATGGTAACAGCTACAAATTTCAGTACATGGCATGCTTTCATGTGAAATTGCAAACATTTGCTCCTGATGTTTTAATTCTTTGTTCTTTCTCAGGAACTTTTTAAATTTGTTAAATTAATATCACTTTATCCATACAAAACACTTTTACGTTATTTCAAAGAAAAATTGTAATTAGATTTTAAAATGTAATGAAATGGTATAAATACAAGTGAAATAATTTAGTTAGAAAGATGCTGAGAAATCAAGTTCTACATTACAAATACACCTAATTAAGCTAATACATGACAATTCAAGAAGTAAATGCAGCTAGATGTGTGGTTTCCCCTGTAATCTCATTGGAATAGGCTAAGGCAAGAGGACCCTTGAGACCATAAATTTGAAGCCAGTCTGGCCAACATCGTAAGATCCCACCTCAAGAAATAAATAAAACTGAAAACACATTAAACAACCATTTCATTTCTTTCTTTTTTTAAACATCACTTTTATTTTATTTTTTTAGATCTTATAAATACTTTTTTTCTCAATTTTTATTAACATTTTCCATGATTATAAAAAATAGCCCATTTTGGGCTGTAGAGACGGCTTAGCGGTTAAGCGCTTGCCTGTGAAGCCTGAGGACCCCGGTTCGAGGCTCGATTCTCCAGGACCCACGTTAGCCAGATGCACAAGGGGGTGCACGCATCTGGAGTTCGTTTGCAGTGGCTGGAAGCCCTGGCGCGCCCATTCTCTCTCTTTCTCTCTATCTGCCTCTTCCTCTCTCTATCACTCTCAAATAAATAAATAAAAATGAACAAAAAAATTTAAAAAAAAAAGCCCATGGTAATACCCTTCCTCCCACCCCACTTTCCCCTTTGAAATTCCATTCTCCATCGTATCCCCTCCCCTTTTATCCAGTTTCCTTTTAAGAATACCTGCATAAAAATGTGAATGTCATGATCAATTTTCCTTGGTTGATACATTCACAAAATGGGAGAGTGTTCAAAAGAAGACAATCCTTTCTGGAGATAAGGGGATATTTAACATAAATTCTTTGAATGTGATCTCTGTATCTTCTCTCATTTTTGAGCTTTCTCAAAGATGTTTAAAACTACCTGACAGTAAAATTTAGAGTCAAATTTTGTTGAAATGGAATCACTGAAAATGGGCAGTTGATGATAAAGCTCTCAAGCTCTCATCTTTCTTCTCTATCTGGTGTCCTCCCTAAAGATACTATAGGAAAGGAACCACTATTTACACAGGATGTGATAAAATGGTCTGGGGTGCAGCCAGGGGCTCCTTTTACATCCTACCGGATAATTCAAAAACAGTTGAGGGGATGGAGACATGGATTAGGCACTTGCCTGCAAAGCCAAAGGACCCAGGATCAATTACCCAGTACCCACATAAAGCCAGACGCACAAAATGGTACATGTATCTGGAGTTCGTTTGCAGGACTAGATACCCTGGCAAGCCCATTCTTGCTCTTGCTCTCTCTGACTCTTTCTCTCTCAAATAAGTGAAATATTTTAAAAACAGTTGAGTAAATCTCCATAGTAGGTTTCAGTAAGCAGAAAAGAGTTACATTCCTTCAAATTTCTTCTTTATAGTTGATACTAAAATAAATTTTATAGCTTTTCATAAATATATTATAAAATTATTTTATGATTATTTTATAATATGCCTATTATTTTAGAAATATTTATATATGTGATTTTTATTTACTGCACATACGTGACATATCATGTAATTGTACCATTTTCACTATAATAATATATTATTATATGTGATGAAATCACTTATGGTCAGAGTTTGGGTACCCTCAAAAATAAGCTTTGTAAAGATAAACTAATTTAATTTTTATTACAAAGATGAATTACTAATTGAAAAATACTAAACTCAGTAATTTGTTAGAGACAGAAGGAACCAGTTAATGGAATACTAAAATGTGAAAGCAAGAACTGCAGTAATTATTTAGAAAAGCTAGGAATCAGAGATCATGAAGACTTACCAATTAGGGACAAAGTTTTGGAGCTGAAAATCTAAGTCCACAATTTTTTTTTTTTTTCAAGTTAGGGTCTCACTCTAGCTCAGGCTGACCTGAAACTCACTATGTAACTATGTAATCTCAGGGTGGCTTCGAACTCATAGTGATCCTCCTACCTCTGCCTCCCGAGTGCTGGGATTAAAGGCGTGGACCGCCACACCTGGCTTTAAGTCCACAATTTTAAAAAACCCATAAATGTCCAAAAAAGACTAACAACAAACTTTGGTACTCATGATCTGGGTCTTATCTCTATATACACAATGGCTAATAGATGAAAGTGCTTAAGAAATGCATGTTAGATAAATACAAAGATGGCTTAATGGTTAAAGTGCTTGTCTGCAAAACCTCAGGACCTAGGTTTGATTTCCTAGTACCCACCTAAGCCAATGCACAAGCGCATGCATCTGGAGTTCATTTGTAGTGGCTACAGACCCTGTCACACCCATTCTCTCTCTCTCTACCTGTCTCTCTATCTCAAATAAATAAATAAATAAAATTGTTTAAACTAGAACTATTTATTGGGTTATACTGTACCGCTCCTCAAGAAAGAGTAGTAATCAGTAAAACAAATAAAATTGGCAGAGAAAGCTGTATATGCTTTGTGAAAATTGATGGCATAGGCAGTGTTTTAACACTTGAGTGATAACACAGTCAAATATACCTATAATTAAAGAGTCAGTAAGAGAAATTACCTGTTCCTGAAGGTCATAAAACTAAATATGTCTTAAAAGTTGTTCTAGGAAAATATAAAGATACTGTAACATTAACACTGAGAAAAATTATTGATGTTGGGCATGCTGATACATGCCTTTCATCCCAGCACTTGGTAAGCAGAGGTAGCAGGATCACT
Organism: Dipus sagitta; assembly: GCA_036346955.1. Taxonomy (NCBI): domain Eukaryota; kingdom Metazoa; phylum Chordata; class Mammalia; order Rodentia; family Dipodidae; genus Dipus; species Dipus sagitta. Next base: position 117,391,154 of record CM070778.1, on the reverse strand, counting down.
GTATTTCCAGGTCATTTTGGGACTACAGAGTGAGCTCTTGGTCAGCCTGGGCTAGAGTGAGACCCTAACTCAAAAACAACAACAAAAAAGAATAACATGTTTTGGTCTAGAAAAAAAATAAGACTAACCATAATTAAAAAGCCTGTTAAAAAGTTCTTAATTTATACATAGTCCCTAAATATACTTTAAAAACATAGGGAAGCAAGGAAGTATAATTATAAAATTGTTGAAATATTTACCAATATTTCTTTTATTAAGACTAGAATGTTAAATATGGGAAACAAAGAGATGTAGTCTGCTTGGTTTCACTACCTTATTTTCACATCATAATTCATCTGGCAATAGTCAGTTGGAAAAATCTATTCTTTTACTACCATGAGTTGATCTTGGAATAGTTCATAGTTAATAAGCATTGTCAGTCCAGTGGAATGCTAGGAATGAGAATCTGTTTCCCCATTGGTTACTGTACTAATGTGAGTTTGCTCCACATTATGTTAACCATAAACAGCAAATCATAATGTTTTCCCGAAAGAGAGAGAGAGGTGAAAATGTTAATAGAACACACTTTTTTTTTCCGTCCATTGAAGTTTTGCTTAACTAACAAGCTGAGATATAATCTTTGGTACAGGTATTTCCTGTCAGTTAATAAATGACTTGGCTTCTTCAACCCCTAAGCTGATGATTAAGCAGCAGGAAATTCCCTCTCCCACCATTTCTCCTGACACAGAGTGCAGGGCTTTGGGGTGCACCCAGTGTGGGTGTTTAAGTCATTCTGGAATGCCAAGGAGAGAGCAGTAACAGAGCGACTGAGTGCGCCGAGCCTCTGAGCCCGTGCTGTTCCTGTTATGAAATCACTGGGAAAACTTACAGATGACTATGGTACGTGAGCATGCGTGGGATACATTCCAGTAATCTTAAAGCTGGAGGGAAGGAAGAGTCTCAACGATGGTGCTTAAGAAATTACGAGGAATGAGTGATCTCACTTATATGGGAAATAGCAAAAAGCTGAAATCACGGAGTGCAGGACGGTGATTAACAGGGCTAGTGGGTATAGGGTGGGTCACAAGGGCTGGAGCCGTATCAGCCAAAGGATACAGAATCAGCTAAGAGTAATAAGGTGAGAAGCTCTGTTATACAGCTGGCCTACAGCATGGTGGGTACAGTTATATGCAGTGTTCTGTATACTTCAAATTGCTAAAAGTGGCTGGGGATATAACTCCTTTCCCAGCATTACAAAACAAACAACAACAACAAAAACAAAACAAACAAACAAACAAAAAACAGAGAGGGCTGGAGAGACTGCTTGTTGGTTAAGGTGCTTGCCTGCAAAGCCAAGGACCTAGATTTGACTACCCAGGACCCATGTAAGCCAGAGGCACAAGGTGGGGCATGCATCTGGAAGTTGTTTGCAGTGACTTGGGCCCTGGCATTCCCATTCTCTCTCTCTCTAATAAATAAATAAACTTTATAAAATATTTTAGAAATCAGAAAAATTGCTTAAAGAATAGATTTAAGGACTTGGAGAAAGCTGAGTTGGTAAAGTGCCTAAGAACTCTATTTGGTCCCCAGAATTCATGTTAAAAAAAAAAACAACAACATAAACCCATGTGGGGTGGTATACACTTATGATTCCAGGTCTGGTAAGCAGAGGTAGCAGGATCACTGTATTCCCAGGTCATTTTGGACTACAGAGTGAGCTCTTGGTCAGCCTGGGGCTTTAGAGTGAGACCCTAACTCAAAAACAAAACAAACAAACAAACAAAAAACAGAGAGGGCTGGAGAGACTGCTTGTTGGTTAAGGTGCTTGCCTGCAAAGCCAAGGACCTAGATTTGACTCCCCAGGACCCACGTTAGCCAGATGCACAAGGGGTGCACGCATCTGGAGTTCGTTTGCAGGACTAGATACCCTGGCAAGCCCATTCTCGCTCTCGCTCTCTCTGACTCTTTCTCTCTCAAATAATAAATAAATAAATAAATAAATAAATAAATAAATAAATAAATAAATAAATAAATAAATAAATAAATAAATAAATAAATAAAATAAAAACAAACAAAACAAACAAACAAACAAACAAACAAACAAACAAACAAACAAACAAACAAACAAACAAACAAACAAACAAACAAACAAACAAACAAGTGTTTTAGTTAACTAAACACCTCATTGGCTTACTCTTTCGAAGCTCAACTTTCCTACCCTGTGTAAAGTGAACCTCCTAGATGCAGATTCTCAAACTTAAATGTCTACCAGGGTCTACAGGCAATCTAAAGATGAGAAACAGGTCCTGCAGTGGGAGAATTCGGGTACAGTAAAGGCTGAGGCACACTTAAAAGCCTCCTCAAGGGTTACAAATATGGCTTAGTGGTTAAGAACCCCTCCTGTGCAAGCTTGACCACCAGACAGGGGCTGAGACCTCTAAGTTTGATTCCTCATAGCCCATCAAAATACGATGGACATGACCACAAATTTCTGTGACCCCTGTCCTGTGGGATACAGAGACTGGAAAAATCATAAGGGTTAGCAAAATGGTAAGATCCAGAATTAGGGAAGAAACTCCATATCAAAGAAATAAGCTGGAGTGTGGAATATCTGATGTTCTCCTCTGGTCTCTGTGTGCATGGAGTACACACACACACACATCCCTCTGGTCTCTGTGTGCGGGGTTCTGCATCTGCACGCACATGTGCACAAAGTACACACACACACACATACATACATACATACAGACAGACACTATCTGGTCTCTGTGGGCATGGGTGCAACTGTACACACATTGCATACACATACCAAATCATGCCTACTGCATTCACACACATGCAAAAATAAGCAAATAAATGAATAATAAATAAATAAATAAAGCAGCCTCATCCAAAGGAGCAACTTAGCTTTAGTTACATCATCCATGTAAAAGTACTAGCCAATTGTGTTTACCAGAGGAACCAAAAATATTCATTTTTATGTAGAATCTAATCTTTTAATGTTGTAAGCTACTCATAACTTAAGAGCACAATGTATGTGGAATGAGTGATACAGAGACCACACATGCACCGCCCACGTGTAAGGGCTGGATGAGCGCGTATGTGCTTGTCTTATTAACTCTGGCCCCGGAGACCTGGAAGTTCTTTCCAGTGTTGTCTAAAGTGTGAGTTTCAACTAGTCTTCTGATTCTTTGAATTAGTGCCAAGTCTTAACAAATATGCCCAAGAAGCATTTGACAGGAAACAATTAAGATGACAGGCCATGCCGTGTCCATCACTATGAGACAATGTGGCCCCTGTAACAGTCACAGCCACTGACAAGCATACACCAAATGGGGATGACTGTGTTCCAATAAAACTTTACTTACTTTGTAGCAAGACATGTGCCATAGACCCTCTTACTTTGCTAGGCCCTGGTGAACAGGGTTCTCTCCAAAGTCACACACACTTACCCTTGAATCATAGTCCTCGCTCTTTGACTAAAACCTGTATGTGGAGCTGGAGAGATGGCTTAGCGGTTAAGCGCTTGCCTGTGAAGCCTAAGGACCCCAGTTCGAGGCTCAACTCCCCAGGACCCACGATAGCCAGATGCACAAGGGGGCGCACGCATCTGGAGTTCGTTTGCAGTGGCTGGAGGCCCTGGCGCGCCCATTCTCTCTGTGTCTCTTTCTCTGCCTCTTTCTCGCTCTGTCTGTCACTCTCAAATAAATAAATAAATAAAAATGAACAATAAAACCTATATGTTATCAGTATCTTAGATTTAGTCATGTGGCATTGAAAATTGGTAATGCAACTTTGATTTTTTTTTTTTATACTTGAATCACTATTTCCAGAATTAACTTGTATACACAAAGAACACTGGCTGGACATCTACTTCAATAAAATTTTGTTCCATAAAAATTATTTCCCTATATATTTTGCATTCTGCTGCTTCCACTGATATCACATCTAAAATTTCCTTAAAAAGGGTCAGAGACATAGCTCAGACAATAAAATCCTCGCCTTGCAAACATGAGAACCTGAATTTGATCCCAAGAACCCACATGAAAACGTCAGGCATGGTGATGTGCGCCTCTAATCCCAGTGTTGGGAAGCAGAGACAAGAACATCCCTGGACTTGCTGGCCAGCCCATCTAGCCTAATCAGCAAATTCCATGCCAGTGAAGTTCTTGTCTCAAAAGAAAAAAAAAAAGAGGTGGATGGTATCATTCCCGAGGAGCAACACTTGAAGTTATCCTCTGGCTTCCACATGCCCCCCACACATACATACATGAATACTAATAAAAAAAAAACATAAAATCTAAGAAGTGTCCAGAGAAAAAGGAACATTAGGAAAAATGCTTGTCAAACAAGTAGGCATTAAGGTTCAAAGAAAAAAAGTAACCCTAGAGTAATCAACATTTTTCATAAAAATGGACAGTTACATATTTAATATTGGCTGAATAAACACTACCCTCATGTGGTGACTATTTTATAAGTAATGCTATTGACATTTCATCCCAGAAGGATAAATATATATGAGCTCATGTTGTGTATCACATCTATGAGTCAAAAGCATAACATATTTATTAATTTCTTTTTGTTTTAAACCTCTGTTTGAGGCTCTGCGATAAACCGTGTGATATTTTATGAACTAGGGAACATTTATAAATGGAAGACCAAAATCTCACTATAATAAGTGGAGGTAGCTTGTCATCAAATGCATGCTGTGAATGGTGAGCAGATATCATTTTTAAATTAAAAGGACCCTTTAGTGACAATTTTATGTAATGTGGGTATACATGTGTGTATATCGTTTTTTATTGACAAACATTTGATTGAACAATGCTCAAAACACAAAGCATATTGACTGTGCATGCTGAAGACTTACCACAGCTCAGGTTGCTTTCAGCTTTCAGAGCCTGCGTTGGAATACTCCAGAAGTCATTTTGCCAGTCGATGACATTCCCTTGTGCACTACAGCTGAGGTTGGAGAGAATTTTTGAGCTCATGGTAAAATTCCAAAGTCGAAAGTTATAAATGTCCCCTTTTAGAGAGGCCACTTCGTTCCTGTCAGAGCCCAACGACAGTTTCCCATTCCCAGGAATCACGGTGCCAGTGGTGGAATCACAGGGAACCGTTCCATAGTTCTTTTTGAAATTTATACCAACAGTTCCCAAAGTGTTATTCCACGTGACGCAGAGCTGCTCGAAGGTTTCCGTGAAGATGTCTTCCTTGTCTCTCAGCGGTAACAAGCTGCTCAGCAAGCACTTTGAACCAGAGATGGACAAGAAGTAGCCAGTGTTCGTCTTTCCGAAGCTGAGTGATGGCACAGCCAGGGACATGTGTGAGTACGAGAAAGCCGTCCAGCTGCTGTCTTCGTTGCCAACTTTGGCTGCTTCGAAGCAGAGTGTGAAAGCGCTGAGCTTTGGAATGGAGACACTCTTAGCAACTGATACCTGGTAAGCATCTTGGGTCTGGGGTAGGATGACCTTTTGATTCCTTAAAGACACAGCCACTAGGACAAACATAAAACCGGAGATAAGGCATGGTAACGCGACTACGGACTGGGATATAAACGTCTGAGGTACTCCAACCCTCTACCACTTTCTTCTCATTGTTTAGCCACTCTATGGTTCACGCTGCCCCTTTCTCCAACCACCCTCCATCACTCCAGTCCTTTTCAAAAGATCTTTGAAAAAATTTATTTATTTATTTGAGAGAGAGAGAGAGAATTTCTGTACCAATTTCCTGTTTGTTCCATGGGAAAGTATATGCTCAAAATAAAATTATTTCTAAAAAGGGATGTATTAGATTTCCAGTAGATAGATGTGAGACTTAAGGATTTTCATTATTAGTGGAATATCCATGCTGCTTCCCACTTGAGGAGACTTAAAACTCAAAGCAGAAACTCAGAGGCAGGTGAGACCTCACTTAGTCAGGGAAGTTTATAACAAACCCTCCAAGGCTCAGGGATCATTGCAGAAGAGAGGGCAAAAGACCGTAAGAGCCACATGGCGGGAAGGAGTGTTCTGAGCCATTGCCCCCCACCCAGAGACTAACTGGTGTACTCATGACCTCACAGTGAATACTAATAATCTCACTGAGGAGGACCCTGAGTGGAATGGGGACAGGGGTGAAGGAATATAAGAGTATATCCCAATGGGAATATGACTAATGTGCAATATGTTCATATCATGATGTTCTCAATTAATTTTCAAATATTTTAAAAAAGAAACAGAGCAGAATTCATCTCTACTGAAACCAGATCTTGGATCTGGCAACTGTAGTTTACAAATGAGAATGCTCAGAGAATATTAGCAGATTCTTGTCAGTAAAGCTAAATCCTATTCATATTCACAAAAAGAGCTCACCCAGGTCCTAGGGAACTTTGCAGCACATGTTAAATGAAAGCAGAAGGTTGGCACTGTCTGTGGTTTACATACCTCTGGTGTAGCTGGCATTGAAACCTTTCTTCTGGATGCTAAAGTCACTTGAAAAGGACACATGCATCTCATTCGCACTTGAGTTAAATGATAGACCTTTGGCAGTTGCTCCACAAAATTTAGTCTGGCTTTCTCCATTATCAAGGGATAATGAGTCATAAATGCAATTTGGAGCTTCTTCAATGTCAAAGTCATTAAACGTGATCTGGATGATGTAGCCGGTGGGTGCTCGGAGGGTCCACAGGCAAGCCTGGCTGTTAGGATAGTCATTGGGGTAGCATGGAGAAGTAAAGGTTCCGGAAGCACTGGACAGGACCACTCTGCAGTTGGCACATCCCCACGCTGCTGGCCAGACAAAAGAGAGACAGAGAGCTGGGATCAAACGCATGCAAGAAACCGAGAATGCCACTCGCCAGGGTGATCAAACAGAAAATATTTTAAAATATTATAAAACATTCGTGAAAATTAAAGGAAACTAAATCTATCTCAAGAAGAAACGGAAATGCCAAGAGTGTCCTAAAATGTAAAAGGAAAACACAAAATTTTAGAGAGAAATTTTATAGGGCAAAACTTGGAGGTGGGGCATACGCTCTTACAATCCAATAAAAGTTACAGAGAAGTGCTCAAGCAAATGGAACTAGAGCTATGTATATACTACAGAAGGCAGACAAGTTCAAGGAGACTAAGGAGACCTCTGTGGATTTCACCGAGCCATGTTTGGAATCTACTTTAGCAAATCATTTAATTGAAAAGGAAGAAAATCATAAGAATAGGCCTCAATATTATAAACCACAGGTAGAAAAAAGAAAAGCTCAGGCTGGGGAGATAGCTCAGTTGGTAAAGTACTTGCTTTACAAACATGAGGACCTGAGTTCAATCCTCAGAACCCACATTAAAAAATCTGCAACCCAATGGGGAATACCTGAAACCCCACTGAGGTTGGTCCCCAGAAGAATGGGGGCAGGGACTAGGGAAAAGAGGGTTTCAATACATGGTGTATCCATACAAAATATGTTGTTAATAATAACAACAGTAAAAAAAAAAAAAACAAACAAGGTTTTAAAAAGTCAGGCCTTATGGCATGCACTTGTAATCCCATTGCTGGGGAAAAAGAGACAGTAGATCTCTGAAGATTGTTGGCCAGATCATCTAGTCTGCTTGCCAAGCCTCGGGACACCAAGAGACCCTGTTTTAAGCAAGTAAACAACAACAAAAAGACAAAGTGGAAAGCCGGGTGTGGTGGCGCACACCTTTAATCCCAGCACTCGGGAGGCAGAGATAGGAGGATCGCCTTGAGTTCAAGGCCACCCTGAGATGACAGAGTTAATTCCAGGTCAGCCTGGACCAGAGTGAGACCCTACCTCGAAAAACCAAAAAAAAAAAAAAAAAAAAAAAAAAAAAGACAAAGTGGATGGGACTGAGGAATGATACCCAATGCTTTCCTTTGACTTCTATATGCACATGAACAAACAGAGGAACACATTACACACTCAAAAAGGACTAAAAAATAAAAATAAAAATAAAAGTCACATTCAAAAGAAAGAGAAAATCTTAGGAAATTAATGTTGCGCTATAAGGTGAAAATTTAAAGTACAATTAGATTATCTTCTGGCACACTGTATCTTTTCTTAGATTCCAGTGAACATTCTCACTATCTCAGTCAGCATTTCAGTGAAAGGAGAAATAAAGACCCATTGTTAATGAGCTTGGTCTTTCCAACTGAGCAGTTAGTTCCCGGAGGCCAAAGATCAAGTCATCTTTGCTCATCACTATATTCCCAATGCGCATGGAGCACAAATAGTAAATATTAATTGAATGAATGAATAAATTTAATGTAAGAGAACCTTGACAAGTAGACAGAGGAAATGTCATTATTGCATTTTCTCTAATAAGAATGTTTAGGATCTTTTCTGTGATTTTTCTTTTATCAATGGCATGGCCACCAGCTCTGATGAGAACAGTCCATTTTCTCCATGTCAAGAGGTGTGTCTGAAATTAATATTAATATTCATGCATTTAAAAATGTATAAATGAAGACAACCTTGCTTATCCAACATTGTAGACAAACTGCTAGAAAACTGGCATGTAATGCTTCAAACGACACTTTAATCATGCTAATGTAAAACACCTTTTCTGTGTTTCATTCTCTTTTGAGTTGAGCAGAATGACATTACATAAACTATTACAGATGTCTCTTATTTCTGTATCATGTGGTGACATAGTTAAGGGCTGAGATGTGCTAACCTGATGAAGTGAGCATTTTACTTTTGCTTCTCCCTGTGGCCCACCACCTTGTGTCATGCTGCTTTGGCTTGCCAACTCTGTTCCCCATCTCCTGTCTAACTCGCCTTCCCTCTGTTTGCTCCTTCTGAGTCTCTGACATCTTGGACAGGACTAATGACAAAAATGGGAAAACAGATGATGAGTAACAAGTGCCTGACAAAACCTTCCCTTATCCATCCCTGAAGCATCACCTTCCATGTTTTTGACAAGCTCTGTCCAGAGAAGTTGAGTTACTTCTTTCTGTGCCATTTCTTGCTTACTGTCCATCTTCTCTCATTAATATTAATCTGTAAACTCAGCAGGCAGACGACTCACTGTGTACCCTATTCACAACACCCCACACTGCGGGGTATTTAGCCAATGAGAGATGGGTTAAACACATGGATGTGTGAGTATCTTAAGTTAATAGAAACACGATAAATTAAAGAATGACTATACAAAGGGAAACCAAGTCACATGAACTGTAAGTGTAAAAGGGGGATGAAGAAAGCATGAGCTTGGGAACATCTCTGGATGCTGCTTTGGGACTCTTTCATGGAATTATTTCATGTACACCTCAGAACTTGAGATGACAGGGACCGTGGGACAAGTTTAGTTTATTTCTTCATACCTTGAATAGAGATCAGTCATCCTTGTCTGTGATTTACACAGTAAATTTATCTAGTAATAGACACTAGAGATTCAAAAAGAAAACAATGGAAAACAAGACAGAAGCAGGCTGTGTCCATGATGTTATATATTTCCCTACATCTACCACTCAAGTATAATTCTTTATTTCCTCTCTCTAGATTCTTCCCTAAAAGCTGAATGGTGAGTATATGAAAATTAAAATTTGACTCATGGCTGGAGGGATGGCTTAGTGGTTAAGGCATTTGCCTGCAAAGCCAAAGGACCCAGGTTCTATCCCCTAAGACCCATGTTAGCCAGATGCACAATGGGGTGCATGCATCTAGAGTTCGTTTGCAGTGCCTGGAGGCCCTGGCGCACCCATTCATTCTCTCTCTCTCTCTCTCTCTCTCTCCCTCTTTCTCTATCAAATAAATAAATAAATAAACAAAAATAAAATATTTTAAAATTTGACTCATAACACTGGTTATTTCATCTTGAAATCACCTAAGTTTGTGCCTAAGTTTCACCACGTTTACACTGGACATAGTAACAGCATTGATTTTCTCCTGTGATTGTTGGGAGGCTTTCATGGGATGTCAGCAGCACAGCCTGAGTTGTATATGGTTGGTAGTGCTAACATTTAAGTTCTGGCACTTGTCAGTCACTGACTCTAGCACAAAATCTGTGCTTCAATAATTTAAGAGCAGTAAAACAGCAGCTAACCTTGGGAGAAAGACTCTCTTTTTCCCTCAGGCGGTCATTGGGAAAAGAGACAGATAAGACAACAGTGAAATATATTGAAAACAATTTAAAACATTCTTCTATATAATTCTCACTGCCATAGCTAGACAACTTTTATTATGGAGCTACTAAATGGCCATTATCTTAATTGGACAGAATTTCAAATCAGGTACTATATCAACACGTTTATTACAGTTTTGAATTGCTTCACTCTATAAAAGTCTTTGTGATATATTTTTCTCATTTATTACCATAACAACTGTGGGGATAAATACCACTGGTAGAGGGTTATGAAACTTGCTGAAAAGTGACACATCTAATGGATGGCACATTCAAGACTTCAACCCACTTTCCTGAATGTAAGTCTGGAATCTTTTGAGGAAAATGAATTATCACAACGAAAAGATACAAAGCAAATTGGTGAGCTCAAGTGTTGTCTTAGCATTCTGAATGGGCAAGCTCTTAAGCATAGTAGCAACTAGTCTAAATTAGTAGATTTTATGAAATGAATTTGGAATGTTAGCATATATTGCTTTGGTTTTGACTACAGAATAATCAAAATGTCACTGATCACCGATTCCCACACTATAAACTGGTACACTAAACTATTATCTCTTAGAAGGAAAGTGGCCAGTGAGGGAGCTACTAGATGAGGCTTTGGTAAAAACCAAGGTTCACATATCCCCTGAAAAACTCCCCAAGTTAAAGTATCTGGCTAGCCATGTTCTCAAAGGCAGTGCAACAGATTTTCAACTCTAATTTATAAAGCAAAGTTTTCAACTAACCTAACCAAAGAACAGAGCAAAAGGCACTGCCAGTCCCTGCCTATGCTCAGAAAATGCCTACCAGTAATTTGTGCGTATTCACAGAAGCTTGTTCAGTATCTTCCATGAGAAACCTTCATGCCGTAGCTTTACCCAAACAGCTTTACATATAAATTTAATATCCATCACCTTAATAGGTTTCTTTTTAAATCTGGAGATGTTTGGATACTTACTTTACCCTTGCAAAAATAATTTTCTACGAAATCTAAAGAAACCATGTTCTTTAAAATCACTATCTGAAACAAAGTTGAGGATTCCAAGGAATAAAGAAATCAAATTAGAGATGAACTTTTTAGTCGATTTCAACACAGATCTGTGACTATTACTTTATAACTATTTTTCTATATTCTGTTAAGAGAATAAAAGGAATATACCCTTAAATCTTTTCTTTAGTTCAATGCCTGTAGAACTGTAGCTAATAAAAGTTGTGTAGTGAAAACTATCTAAGGAAAAATCTAGCTTTAGTTGCCATTTGTTTTGCATCTATTCAGACATGATTTGAATTACCAATGGGAATATACTAAGTGCTAGTGTATTAAAAGCTCACTTGTGGCTGGGAGATGCTTACTAGCCTTGCCTTGAACCTGAGACCCGTTCAGCTCGATCTCCAGACCATTACCAGATGCCAGGGCACACGCTCTGGATGTTGCAGTGAAGCCTGCACGCCATTCCTTTAAAATGTCTAGCATCAGTGGTGTCTACATATTAAACTGAAGGGTCTAAATTAAAATTTCTAGCACCAGTTCTAACCATTAAAGGGCCAAGACAGTCACATCCCCTTTCTTCCTATCAAGCCAATTGCTGCCAGATGTAACAATGTTGAAATTCAGAATGTAAGTGTCTTTTTAGATACTGACATGGATTTGATAGCTGACAATATACAGAAGTGAACAATTTCATCTGAGTTAGCATTCAAGTGATGTCAGAGCATGATGCAGATTTTCAGGATGGGGGCGAATAAGCAGATAATCTGCTTGTGACACCCGTAATGCTGCTAATGTGTCAGACTTGGCAAGCAACCCTCGCCACACTTCCTCAAGCTCAGCATTCAGAGACAGCATTTCCACACAGGGAAGGTCTGTCACTGGCAAGCCAGGACCATTCCAGTCTCCTACTAGAACTTCCCACAACCACCCATGCAAAGATCCCAGGTCAACCCAACACACCCACAACCCCAGTTTCCTCAGAGTTAGCTGACAACTGTTTCACTTGCTTTTGTGGCAGCTCAAACTCCAGCACCTACGGATGCACCATGCATAGGAAGTTACCCCAGTGACTTACCCATGAGATCAATAAGCTACCATTGACTTGGGGCAGACCACTTAGCTTTGACATAGCTAGGAAACTAACAAGATGTGGACATGAAAGTTCTTTGATGTGAAGCAGTATTTCATTAGACAGTGTTTTGAATCTCCTAAAGTATTCACAGGTATTACACCCTCAAGCACATGTTGGTCTCCTGTAATACTGTTCATGATTTGACTTCAAACCCTTATTTCCCATAATCACTTTGGCAAGTGAACATCTCATACTTAAACTTAGAAGATATTTTCTAAAGAACCAAACAAAGGTGTGGTTAAAAATCCTATAGCTGGGTGTGGTGGCACATGCCTTTAATCCCAGCACTGGGAGGCAGAGGCAGGAGGATCACCGCGAGTTCAAGGCCACCCTGAGGCTCCATGGTGAATTCCAGGTCAGCCTGGGCTAGAGTGAGACCCTACCTCAAAAATAAAAATAAACAAACAAACAAAAAATCCTTCTAGAGGTAGCTTGTTGGATAGCTATACTGTACGTAAATCCCATGAAAGACTATTAGACATAAATGTGCACATGTCCCCTCACGTACCTTCATGGGAAATTGTTTTCTCTCAAGCAGTGTCTAGGTATTCTTGTTTCAAAAACAAATCATAAAGGCAATAGATAACTTGAAACAACCTGAACCGCATGCAATTAATCTACTTCCTGGCTGGTATATCCATGCAAGTCTCTTTGCCCCTTCCGTATTACCACCCTGCAAACCCTCAACTCTGGATTAATCCAGCTATGGGCCTCTTTTCCATCAAATCCATGTGCTTGTCAAGCACTGCTCCAAAGGACTCACAAAAATATTTGTATTGTTCCTACTGAGGTTTCCAGTCTTATCTTTCCCTCTGCGGCATCAACTCCTCTGAATGTATCTGCTTCTTGAATCTCTCCGCCCATCACTCCTGCCTCCCCCAGGAGCCCCTGGCTATATCTGCCCTTACCAGCTTTGCTACTGGAGGTGATTCCAGACTCCTTCCTGACAAGTGCCACAGTGCTTACAAGGCATTCACATCTGCCCTGGAATACTAAACAAACCTTGTAGCACTCAAGTGATTCTAAGATGTGCTCCACTAAATAATAGCATGTGGTGCATTTTGTGTGGTAAGAACAAAAACCCACTAAAGCTAGATAAAGGAAATAGGTACAAGTATGTAAAATAAAGACATCTGGCCACAAAATTCAAAGATAAGTCACACACATACACACATACATACCATACAAAAAAAAAAGCTCTTCTCATTGATGATTGGACAAGGAATGTCTGGACTTAAAAAGTCCTCCTTATTCACTAGTGACCAAGGCAACAGTTTCATCATTCTAAGAAAATAATCTGCAGCTCGAAATTCAAGTTCTGGAAAAGAGAATCTAACTGATGAGCAAAGTCCATAATTTGATTCCCAATGTCTATTGAACATGTCCACTTTAATAGCCTTCAGGGCCATGACTCCAGGTGCTTTTCCACATACAATTTGCACCTTCTCTATCATCATTAATTGTGTGGAAGCCATCTCCTCTCTACTTTATCCCATACAGTTTTAAATACCTTACCAATTATTTTATTTGTAGTTACTAACTTTGTCCCTTCAGTTAATTTTTATGTCCATACAGTTTAAGGTTATCTTTTGTTTCTTAGACAAAGTTCAATAGCGAGTCTCCTACTTATTCAATATTCTTGTAACCTCCACATGAGCTTCCATATCACTTCTGGGAAGACTAATGAAGATGCAAATAGAAATTTGAAAGTATGTTTTCTCTAACTCAAAATCATTGGGTGCAACAAGAGCTTCCTTTGAATAATATTTGAATAATATATAAAGCACTTCATTTTTTCCTGTTCACACTTCCATCCCCTATAAACATTCTTTCACTAAATACTGCATAAGTATCTGTAAGCCTTTTAAACTTTTTTTTTGTTGTTATTTTTATTAATTTATTTGAGAGCGACAGACAGAGAGAAAGAGGCAGATAGAGAGAGGGAGAGAGAATGGGCGCTCCAGGGCCTCCAGCCACTGCATACGAACTCCAGATGTGTGCGCCCACTTGTGCATCTGGCTAACGTGGGTCCTGGGGAGTCGAGCCTTGAACCGGGGTCCTTAGGCTTCACAGGCAAGTGCTTAACCGCTAAGCCATCTCTCCAGCCCTGTAAGCCTTTTAAATTAAATCATTCACAAGAGATAATCCATGACTTTTCCAGGAAATGTAGATAAACAGTGATGATGCAAAGTGATATAACTTTGATAGAGGAGGCAGCTGAGTACAGTGGCCTGTGTTTAGACTTTATAAAAATGATGTCATGAAGCTGCGAGGGCAGGCCAGTCTTAGAGCATTTGATTGGCATAGGTGAATAGTTCCTGAGTTGTTTGAGCCTTAGCTTTCCAAAAAAAAGCAAACGATGGAGGAAGAATAAGAAGGAAGGGAAGGAGGAAGAGAAGAGAAGGGAGGTAACTGTGTTTAACATGTAAGAAACTAAGACCTTCCTATGCAGCCTGGAAGCAAGCCAAGTACAAGGGGAGGCAGAGGAGAAGTGTGTCCTGGGCAGTGTGGTTAGCAAGGATAAATGCCTGAAGATGAGAGAGAACATGGATTTTTCAAATAACATAAGAGTTTGGCTCAGTGGAAGTGAAGTGTACAAAATAGGAAAAAAAAAAAAAAAACCAAAGAGATAAGACAGCGCAGTAGACAGGTTTGAACTTACAGGATTTTGCATGCCTTATCTTCCCAAACTATAACAAAAGCAGTAAGGAAAATGAAAAGACTTTAATTATGTGGAAGTAAAATCATCAGATTTTTGCTTGATAGAGCTTGTTCAAACCTCCCCCATTTCTACATAAATAGCCCAAATGTCCTTTGAAGAGTCCTTAACCCTAAGCACTTGACAGATGACAAGAAGGAAGACAAAGGATTCGCAGCTCCCTCCTGTGACAATCTGTCTGTGAGAAGCGGAATAACAGTCACAGTGGCTGGGAGACTCAATCCACAAAGACTGAGGTCTCTGAAGCAAAGCCAATCACAAAAAGACAGTAAAGAGGGCCTTCAAGTGCCCATCAAAGCTCTGTCTTCTATCTTCTGTGAAAGCAAACACTTGTCTGGTATTCCTTGCACTACACTATATAACAGGAAAAGCTTTCCACTTGGCTGTTCTAGGTGCTGCTGCAAGTTAAAACTGATTTACATTGGTATCATCTGGAAAAAAAAAAAATTACCAAATTGTACCAACACAAGTAGAAAATGTCTTGGCCTCACAAATATTAATTATAATTCTGACAATTCTAAAGGCAATGATGTCATTACTGGCTTCAGTGTGTATTACTAACTTGTGAGCACATGAGCCACCCATAGTAGGTCTGTTCCTGACTCATAGAAATATTGTTTCCACTGCAGTTGTTACTTAATAGTACAATTTGCTAGCCATGTTTGTCACTTCATCCACTTGTTTAATTTCCTGGGTACCTAATCCCATGCCTGCTCGGCTTGCTTAGATATCTTCACATACGGTCGCCAGAGCATGGTCAAAGGGAAGGCAGAAGTAAAGCAAATTTTAAGTCTGTGAAGGTTATTGCTCCCCATTAATTTCATGTAATGTGGTGCAGGTGACGAACCTGAAATTAATAGCTACAGCAAATGTTGGGTTTTCAAACTTTCACCTTCCCAATAAGGTGGAAGAATATATGAGAAGAAGATGGTCAAGCCAAGAGAGGTTTGCATGTTAGCTCAAATTTTCCAAATGAGCCTTTAATTTGAGGGCAGGAGAAAAGCCACTCTAGTTAGTGCACATAAATGGAAACATTTTAAACAAGGTTTGGGGCAAAGCAAATTACAGGTACAGCCGACATGAAATTTGTCCCTTTATGGAATACTTTTTTTTTATGCAAGCATCTCAGCAAAGAGTAAAAAAAAAAAGCTGAAATAAAAATTCCATAATGTATATTAATAATTTTTAATTTTAATTTTATTTTATTTATTTGGGAGAGAGATAGAAAGAGGGAGAGGGAAAAAAAGAGAAAGAGAGAGAGAATGCACACAGCAGGGTCTTTAGCCACTGCAAACAAACTCCGGACACATGTGTCACGTTGTGCATCTGTCTTTTGTGGGTCCTGGGGAATTGAACCTGGGTCCTTTGGCTTCACAGGCAAACACTTTAATCACTAAGTCACCTCTCCAGCCCTAATAAATGCTTTTTTTAGTAAGACTTTCTACAACATACAGGAAGAACTTGTTTAATTATGCCATCTATCTATTTGCTTTAGTTCATCATTACAATTCTACATAGTTCATTGTGAGAAAGAGAGGAGCCAGGAGTGGTGGTGCAGGAGGATCACTGTGAGTTCAAGGCCACCCTGAGACTACACAGTGAGTCCCAGGTCAGCCTGGGCTAGAGTGAAACTCTACCTTGAAAAACCAAAAAAAAAAGTAAGAAAGAAAGAAAGAAGGAGAACATAATATCTTGAGATTTTCTGCAAACTCTGAATCCAAATTTTAAAAGGCTTATTCTAGCTAAATCGTGAGACCTAGGCGATAATTGTTTGTTTGTTTGTTTTTGTCACAGTGGAAAACCACAGTGTGAAGGATAATATACTAAGAGAGCTGAATGAGAAACTTCTCCAATCTCTCCAGACATAAAATTATCTCTTTCCAACATGTTCTTTAAAATTTGAATATAGTCATAGAAGTCCCTAAAACAATTGTCCTGTATCAACAATATGTGGAGTCAGAGAAATAAAAACATAATAATAACAATAGCTAGTATTTAGTGAGAGGCAAAACTAAGTCACTTTTTCTGAAGTCATCGGTATTTATTGTGAGTTTCTGGCCATATTACAAGTAGATCACAGTGGCTTTAGGCCTTGGCTTTGCCATCAATCAATCAAATAACTTTAAGTTTGAGCTTTCCCATCTGAAAAAAAAAAAATGTTTCTTCTGGTTCTGAAATTCTACCATGGGGCACAGATTCAGGTCCTCACACACAGTGCAGCTTCAGCTCTCTTTTTTACTAGAAAGAACCTTCCAGAAGAGTTATGAGGGAATCTGGAGCCTCCCTAAGGAAAAGTCTTATGATGTGCAGTTCACTAGGTCAGGAGGCAAGAGGGTCTTTTTGAGCGTTCCCGAGACACAGCCTGTTTATGTTCATCTGTCCACTTCGGGGCTGTAAGCCCATGTCCCCGAGGGACAGTCAATACAGGTTGAATACAGGGAAGGCCGCTGGTGGGCAAACATCCTGGCTTCTGGGGTACATTCCTTCTGCTCAAGAAAATTTCCACACCATGCGAACAGGGATCATTGTGCTATTTTGAATATTGCTGGCATAGAATTATAGAGCAAAGTGGGACAGTTTGTGAAGATTTAAAGTGTGGTTACATCAGGGGGAAAAAAACAAAAAACAACAAAAAAAACCCAGCTCTTTTCTACTCAATATAGCTGTGTTAGTGTACTCTTGATGGCGACCTGCTCACTTTACAAAGAAAATAGTGCAGAGCTTTTATAGAGCTAATATGCCTAGGAAGAAGCAAGCTGAACTTCGGTTCGCCACATCATTGGGAAAATGTTTATCTAATTTCTGGCTGGGGACAAGGCCATGTAGGTGCTAATCTTGGACGCCCCAGGCAGGTTATGCTTGTGGAAGCAGGCTTGCTGCGTCTCAGGTGCCCCAGCATTCCTCCACATCAATCAATCCCGTGTCTGCAGCAAAAGCACACTTGGAAAAGTTCACCAAGTTCACCAAACATTACATTATAATTATAAATTTCCAGGAGAACATATATATATATACATATATATCTTCTTGCTTGCTCTCTTTTTTGAGCCCCGTCATATTTTTAAACTTCAGGAAAATGGCAGAGTGACTTGTTTTAGGTGGGTGAGTGAGGTCACACCTGCAGGCAGAGAGAAGGCCAAACCACCAAAAGTGGGTGGACTGAGTGGTCTACCCAGCAAAACACACGGAAGGCGCAGACCTAAAAACAGAAGCTCATCCGTGTCGGAGCGGTCCTGGAGGTGGCGAGCGCCCCGCTGCGCGGGAGTGTGGGAGGCCTCAGCTGCGTGCCCCGGCTTCCATCTCTGCTGGGGAAGGTGAAAAAGATCTCCACTATTTGTGCCAACTCATTTCTAAGCTCTGCATTCCCATTTAGGTTTGTGGTCATGTTTGAGAGAAAGAAGAAAAAAAAAATATTAATGAAGTTCTCTCTTGATCCCTTTTGGGATATCAGGCAGGTAAGCTATGTACAGTAAAATAACCTCTAGGTCAGTACAAACAATAGCACAATTTAATCACCCCTTTCTCCAGGACAGTAACACAAATGGCAAAGAAGTACAAGCCCTAATAGTTGCTAGAATTATACAAGGGAGGTGCGTCTTACAGAAAAATTGAACGGGATATTTCAAAAAAAAAAAAATGCTCCCACAGGAAGGATTGACATTGTGTATAATGAGAATGTTTTGTCCAGTTTCAGCAAGGGAAACTGAGGAGTTTAGGGATTCATTACTAATGAATGAAACCAGATATACAGCAACAGGTCTTTTCTACCCAAGAAAATCAATCATGGCTGTTTTCTTTTCTTTTTCTCCTTTTTTTTTTTTTAATCCCTCCCTGTCTCCCCTTTAATGGTATTAAGGGTTAAACATAAAGCCTTGCATTAGCCAAGTCTTCTTCTCCTGAGCTACATGCCAGTTCACTTTTTACATTTCATTTTGAGAGAGGGTCACACTAATTTTCCCAGGCTGGCCTTGAAGTTACTCTGTAGTCCATGTAGACCTTGCACTTCCCTGTCTCGAATGAGTAGCTGGGATTATAGGCCTGGGGCTATACACTCGGCTCTAGTATGATTTTATTTTCTCTCCAATAACATCAATTTAACTTCAGGTTTTTAGCGCAAGCAAGACATTGGACATTGTTCTAAAAGGCCATTCACCCAATGGGACAGATTTGAAGTGGAAGAAATGCTAGCTCTTTGAGAAAGGGTTGTCAAAATCAAAGGCAACTGAAATTTGAATAAAACAACACTTGCTTGTATGTTTATGTTAATAGTTTTCATATATGTGATTTTGTCTCAAATAAATAATTTGCATTAAATAAGTATTTTTCTCAAATTGACTCCTTTTGTAACTATTACGCTTTAAAATGTTCTTTTTTTATAAAGTATAATTGCTCTGGAGAGATGGCTTGGCAATTAAGGCATTTGCCTGCAAAGCCCAACGACGGGGGTTCAGTTCCCCAGTACCCATGTGAAGCCAGATGCAGAAAGTGGCACATGCATCTGCAGTTCATTTGCAGTGGCTCGAGGCCCTGGTGTGTCCATATTCCCTCTTTCTTTCTCTCTCTCTCTCTCTCTCTCTCTCTTTCTCTCTCTCTGTTTCTCTGTGTTTGTAAATAAATAAATAAATACATACATACTATGGCTATTCAAAAGTAGACAAAGAAGATATTGGGTACTCTAATCACTATCTTAGTTAAGAACAAAAAAAAAGAGAATTTTAAAAATGATTGTCTTTAAAAGTCACTGTGTAATTAACAACTGAAGATATTTGCTCCTTTTCATCTCAGATACAAGAAAATATCCCTTTATATAGAAGAATAAGAAAAGAGCAATATCTTAAAGGGCAGACTGTCTTCTCATTTCTGCCTACTGCATTTCTACATCTGCTTGGAGGGCAGCTGAATACTAAGCACCTGTAGTTCCTATTAGCTGGCCTGGCCTTGAGTCCAAGTTTCTTGGAGCTGCTTATAAATTGCGCCTACTCCAACTTCTCTACAGCTGCTCCGGGCATATAAAGTCTCTGTTAGTTGACTGGAAACAGCACATTGCCTGGCTGGAACTTCTTGTAGTGTTTCAGTGAAAGACACCACTGTCCTCTGGAGCACATTATTCAACCATTGGACTTGGGCTGTGGCAGGCAAGGACAAAGGAAGCACTATGTCCTATCTAGTTCTGCCCGTGTGCTTCATGATGTCATTTTAAGGTACTGCCTTTCAATTCAAAGCATGATTTTTTTTCTTTGTACAACATTGTAGATGCCATGTAAAAAGATGTATTATGTCCTCTCCTGGGTACACTCTTTCAGAATATAAAAAATAAGGTTTTTAGCTGGAAAAAGTCTTGGAAGTTAGATCAACCTTTAAAACAAAAATATTAGTAATAGCAAACATTTATATTAAGAGATTTTTCATGGAAACAAGTATATAAGTCCACCAGGCAACACAATCTAAGTAATAGTAATGCACAGGACCAAAAAACAGAAATTGAAAATATAATGTCAAGGTGCACATGACTTGGTGTAAGATTTTTAAGGGGAGGTGGGAAAGGAGACCTTTATAAGAATGTTTGATTTAAATCATGATTAAATAACTGGATGGCAAGTAGCACCTTGTTATTTATAATTGGGATATTACTTAATTTTGGTTGAATACATCACATTTTCCTCTTGACCTCCTTTAGGAATTGATATTAAGGAATATCAACAAGTTCAAAAGAAAACTCTGTGCCTTGTACACGGATCAGGTGGGAACCCCTTGTTGTCCACTTCTTCCTTGATTCCTTGGACTTCATCCAATAAAAATAGAAGTAGAGAGAAAAGGAAAAGAGTAAGAGATCACCTCTATGGTGACTCACTTATCTTGATTTCACACTGTGACATTGTGTAAGGTCAGAACACAGTGTTACAGATTTCCTTCACCCCACACAGGGAAAATCGTGGGGTACCCTGTGGATGTGGGAGAAGGGACATAAAGGAGATTAGAAGGCACTGCCATACCTACTGTGAAATTGAAGACTATTTCCCTTGGCATGCTCCAGGTGATTTTGTTTCTTTGTCAGATATTTTTTAAAAAAATAAGTCAGGTTTCAAAAAGCTAAAGAAAAGAGTACACATTTACATACAGACAACATGTGCTTAGTACTCTACAGGGCATAACTGTGCCACCCAAACGTTCAGAAATTTAGAAAAAAAACATATATATAAATATATATATATATATATATATAAAATGTTGAAGATTTTTTTTAATAATCAGGATTTTCACTTGCTAGAACTACTACCAAGTTGATTACATGTTCTTCATCTTTTGATAAGTGTTAAGTTAAATTCCATCCAAGACATGATTATACTTGATTTTATATAGTATATGCTTGCCTCACTTCAGTGAACTTGCACATATCTGGTATACAGTATATGTAAGATACACATAAATATCAAGGAAAAGGATTTGCTGTGGGGAAAACAGGAGGAAAACATGGACAAAGTGCTATGAACTTTCCCACAAAGTGAGATCTTGACTTCAGACCATCGCTAGGAAGCTTTTGATTTTGAGCCATCTAAACCTGAATTATCAACACCTGGGAGGCTGTTGCTACTGGTATAAACTCATTTCACCCGCTTCAATCACCCTCACTTTTCAGATGAGAAAGCTAAGGTACAGAGGCAGTCAGTTGATTTATCCAAGAAGAAACTACTAATTAAAAAAAAATCATTTCTGCTTCCCAAAGATGACCAATGTAAATAAGTAGTTTATAATGTTTCTCTTTAATTATATTTATTTGCAAGGAGAAGAGAAAAAACACAGCTTGGCCTCAGCCTTCTCAAACAGACTCCAGGTACATGAGCCACTTTGTGCATCTGGCTTAATGTGGGTACTGGGAATTGAACCAGGCTATCAGGCCTTGCAGACAAGTACTTTAACTGCTGAGCCATCTCGCCAGCCAAGTTTCTAATGTTTCTATGCTTCTAGTGAGTTTTAACAGTGAAAATACATTTTAGAATGCCCAATAAATTATAGTACCATGAGTAAATTAAATTATTTTTAAATATATATTTTACTTATTTATGAGAGAGAGAGAGCCTCTAGCCACTGCAAATGAAGTCCAGATGCATGTGCCACCTGTGCATCTGGCTTACGTGGGTACTGGGAATCGAACCTGGGTTCGTAAGGCTCCGCAGGCAAGTGCCATAAGTGCTAAGCCATCTCTCCAGCCCAAGTAAATTAAATTCTTATAACCACCTTCCAAATTTACTAGTACTACAATTTTATTAATGAGAAGATAGGCTTTTGCACAACATTTAATACATTATGTTGCCTCTTTAGTTAAGTCTTTAACCTTTTAGAAGTTTAGTCAACATTGGTTGCTAAATCTCTCTAGTTGTAGTACTGCAAGTGGTCAAGATATTCATAAATGATAGCTAATTCAGTCTTCAAACTCTCTCCAGAATCAAGTCTTGAAGACTATTAGAACTGATATATTCCAGCATCACTCACTTACTCTAAAAGGTAGCTTTATAGAAAAAAAAGAACATGAGCTTTTGATTCAGCTTGATGTAGTATTTTTATGTGATTCTGAGCAAATCTAAAAGGTTCTTCTTAGTATTTGGAAGTCATCACCTCCTTTGTTGTGGCTTCTGCATGGATTAGACATATCCTTTGCAGAGAAGTCCTTCCATTAGTCTTGGCTATACAGGATCATTGGCCAGTCACCTCTTCAAAGTGACTGTCTCAGTATCTGAGACCATGAGCCATTGACAGCTAGCTCGCTGTTACATCTTCCTCAGAAGATGGACAACAGTAGAAGAGACACTTCATTCAAAGTCATGACCCCTTTCTGGAGTAGATCCTACTCAGTGACTGAGCAGCCTGGACATAAAGGCCCAGTCCCGTTTTCAAAGTATTGGCCCAAGCTTCATCCCTGGTCAACCTCCATCCCAGAGTCTGGTATTCTAGGAATGTGACCTGTAACATCTGGTTACTTAGGCCTTAGGTATGACTGACTCAGTAGGCACTGAGGACCTTGAACAAATACTTGTGCTCAAACTGCAGTGATTGAGAGGGAAACAGCATTTGAGAACTCAGATCATTTCTGGTTCCTTTCATTACCTAAGTAGGCTGTTTCACTGATTTCACACCTCAACTTTGCTGCTTCACAATGGGGTCGCCCTATAACCCTGACATATGGCTTAGTCATCTTTGCCATTTTGGAACCTTCTTTAGGCCCAATGGTTCCTAGGAGGCCAGGAAAAACATTCCCTGTATTTAAAACAATCAATAATTTCATGTTAACAAATTCCATAATACATTGTCATGTTGAAATATTGCTTTGCTGCTGAACCACAAGTACATATTCTTAAAGCACACATAGGGAGAAACTAGTTACTGAGATAGGTTTAGTACTCTCAGGAAAGATGCCAAGGCTTCCAAATGATGTTATGGATGAAGGAGGGAAAGGGCTGTCAAATTCAGTAGGGAATCAGAGCATAACATCTGCTTGTTTTCTAATCTTGACTATCCATAAACATTGTTCCCTCCCAAAAAGTGACCTATCTCATGCCTGAATCTAAATTTTGTTTCACTCATCTTTCCTTTTAACATTCAGTGCTGAGTTCAATTATAAGAAGGCTCAGTTGATCAAAGTTGGATTTTCATGTCCCTTTGATGTATCCTCTGGAGGGCTTAACAAACAGTATTTTAAAAATATACTCTGCCTAGAACATCAACCTATCACTCATGTTTGTTTTTTATTGAATTTCTGGTAAGCGGGTGGTGTGATGATTCTCAAACCTTAATTCCACCACTCCATTACCATGTAGCTAATGGGTTCAGAAAAATCCAACCACAAAAACATAATCACAGTAGCTCTCTGTAAAGAGGTACCTGAAACCTCATTGATTACGACACTTAAAATGTTCTCTGTGAAGGTCAAATTCAAAACAGATTTATGAAAAATAAACCTTTATGTTTAGACTTTAAATATGTTGGCCAGAAAAAACATAGCAGTTTGGTCCTGAGTATAAAAAGCTAACATAGGATCCAGGAGAATAATTAGCTACTTTATTCAAATAGAAACTTGTCAGTACTTGAGAGCTATGATGGAGAACTTCCCAGGAACTTAGAAATCAGATTGTCTCTTAAAGTGTTAAGTGTTAGTTTATTTGCATTGACACGAACAGATATAGCCACCTTAGAAACAGACTTTCTGAGAAAGTTGAGACTTAACTGTTATCAGACTGAGTGTGGAAAAAACGCATTGTGTATCACAAAAGCCAAGTCTAAAAGAGTTTAATAGTAAGTTCCCTCTAAGTACTATAATGTTCTGGCAAGAAAACCCCAGCTGATGACCCAGAATTACTGCACCACTGATAAGATCAAGCCTTTCATAAGATGGATTCATATTGGTCATTTGGTTTCATAGGATTAAACAAACACTGATTCACTTCATTATTGTTGTTTTCTACCCAGGAAAGGCCATCTATATTCTTCGTATTTCTTTGATAGATATTATGAATTAATTATCAACAGATTGGTTCATTAAATCTTGTTCTCCCCCATGATATCAATATTAAAATTATGTTAAAATATTTAATAACCTTCCATAATTTGGACTAGGGCCCTGACCAGTCAGAGTATATGCTGGCCAGGATGGAAGAACATTGATAGCAGCTTGGTATTAATTCTGACTGTAAAATGTCTGCGCTTTCCTCATCTTGTAACTAAACATTGACTTGTTCACTGTCTCTCCTCTCAAGCTGTGTGTTCCATGAGCTCAGGGGCTCGGCCATATCCACTACTACAGCTTCAAAGAGAATATCTGCTATAAGGTCTGGTCCTGGCCCTGAGCTAGGATTTCAGAAACAATGAATACACACACACACACACACACACACACACACACATTACTGCAGATGAATCTATTTTTTAAACATTTTTATTTTTATTTATTTATTTATTTGACACAGAAAGAGGGAGAGAGAGGGAGAGAATGGGCAAACCAGAGCCTCCAGCCACTGCAAATGAACTCCAGATGCATGCACCACCTTGTGCATCCGGCTTACGTGGGTTCTGGGGAATCAAACATGGGTCCTTTGGCTTTGCAGGCAAGCCCCTTAACTGCTAAGCCATCCCTCCAGCCCCAGATGAATCTATTATTAATAAATGGCTCTGCTTTGTGGTCGATTTAAAATC
This sequence comes from Dipus sagitta, assembly GCA_036346955.1. Classification (NCBI taxonomy): domain Eukaryota; kingdom Metazoa; phylum Chordata; class Mammalia; order Rodentia; family Dipodidae; genus Dipus; species Dipus sagitta. Next base: position 117,366,051 of record CM070778.1, on the reverse strand, counting down.
AAGCTTCCTTATTCATCAAAGGAACATCCGGCAGTAAAATCTCTTGGGAAACATTTTTATCAGCATGCCTACACTATCCTGATCCAGTCAAGTAGACACCACCTGGCTTTCCCCAGACCACACAGGACTTACACAAAATTCCTAACAGCAGCAAAAAGAGAAACAGTCCTGGAATGGCCCAAATCAAAGGCATTGACTGATTTCTTTTTTCCTCAGAACAACTTCATGTGGCTAATAGAAATCTAAAGTGTAATACCTAGCTAATTTAATGGATTAATGCAATAAGCCACATTTGTTGCAAATTGCAGTCTGGCTCATAGGTACAAGTATGATTACTGCCAACATCAACCATGTAAAGAAGAGAAACAAAAAAAAATATTTTTTCCTTTTCAATTTGTTATGCTTTTGCCTCAGACTGTTACCCCTGATGCCACTAGGAAATGTGTTTTTAGCTGATGAAATGGCTTGATCATAAATTTACATGAAACAAAATAAACCATCTTAGAGAGTGTACTCGGAACATGTGGTTGGGAGGATGGGGATCTAATGTTGATGATGGTCTCTCCCTGTAACCTATGCATGTCAGCAACATCTACTAAAAATCAATGCATTTTGCCAATACATAAAGCAGAAGCCTATTCTTTTTTTATGCAAACATAGCTGATCATGATGAGAAAAGAACTCCTAAACCAAAGGGCAAGATGCTTAACAGAGTGTCTCATTTTATGTTTCCTAACAACACTTTGTTTCGGGATGTCCACATGTACACACTGACTGCCACAGGTACTAACACATCACTCTCAAGTTTCTTCCAGTTTTCCCTTAAGCTGTTTCCCAATTGAAAAGTTAAAGAAATATTGAAGACAATGAGACTTTAAATCAAAAGCTATTAACTCATCTATGGATGGGTAGCACTTATTTTACTTCCTTGCTACGGTCTGAAAATGTTTGTCATATAAAACTTTAAAATCCAAAATGAATATTCCTCAAATCTCATGATGTTCATAATCAACAATATCTTACAATCCAATTATTGAATAACTCATAATTATGAGCATTATTGAACAGATTGAAATCTCAGTTATGTATTAATCCCCCACTCTATCTTAAGTTCTAACTTCGTGTTTCAGGAATCATTAGAAGTATGTGTATAGGCTGTTTATTTGTTATACTCCTAACACCTAAACAGATTTTTTATAATACTCCCAGGGTGAATGCTCTATTTTCTTATAAGGACAACCCAGAACCTACAATTCCAGACTCACATTAAACATTACTATGCACAAATGTTTGTATTAGGTGGGGATTGCGTGCACATGGGATATTCTGGATACCTCCAAAACAAACAAAAAAAATGGAAGCAGAATTTTTTCTCTACAGTTGAAGGCATTCAGTTACTTTACCAGAAATATATGTTACTGATCACGTAGCATTACCAAAGAAAACATCATTTATCATTTCTCTCTGAAGTTGTACCAATCAGAACTTCTTGTTCTTATGCATGTTTTTCTTTAAAACATGTTTAGAAGCAAATATCAAGTTAATTTTGAACACATTTGAAAGATCAAACTTATTTAACGTGATGTTGTTCAAGTATATTTAAAACAGCAGATATAAGACTAGTACTATAGGATTTGCTAAACTCTGTAGTATGTTCAGACTGAATTAAGAAAGCATTTCTTTTGACCGCATATAAAAATAACCTTTGGCTACAAAATTAAAGTCAGAAGAAAAACTATACAGACCATCACATTGTTAAACTTTCCCCAAATAGCTCTTTCACAATTTTGAACTCACATAATATTTAGTATTTTTTCTTATCGTCAATACTTTGGAAACAAAACAATCAGTGACACGATCTAGAGCAAGGGCTCTCGAACATTTCACAGAGTGATAAATCCAGAATACTAAATCACGTAGAGCTCCAGAGCTGGATGCTGACTTCTCTCTGAACATTCTTTCCGTCTTCTAGTGAGAACAGAATCCAGCAGGAACTATGACCATTGTTCAACAGAAATATCGATCAGATAAGCTTTCGAAATGGGAGTTCAATGTAATGCACATAGAGTTCCAGTAGGACATCAAGTTAACTGCTAGAGAGTCTAACAACTCTGATGTTTCCACTCAGGGAAGTGCATATGGAGAACTGCCCTCTTTGGAATTTTCTTTTCTCACATTATTTTCTTTTAAATTGACTTTCAGTAGCACATGAATGGAAGTGCTCTCATAGCTTTGGAGTTAGTTAACAGAAGTGATGGAGGGTTTGTTACTGTTATGCTTGAAAACTAAATGTCATTTATAATTCAGTTGATTCTTGCCCTCCTTTCTAATGATAATTATAATATTGCCTTTGAATCAATCTATTTCTAAAATCTATAACTAGAAACTAAATTTATATATGATAAAATGTACAACTCCATTCTATTTACCTTGACATTTTTCATAGAATTTTAATAAACATGAGAAAAAGATTACAATTTATAATACAGAATAAATTAAAAGTTAAGGTCTAAAATATTGGCACTCCTGATAATTTGTATTAAAACATACATATGTATATATTTATAAATATGCACATATCATATGTATGCATACACACATATTTGGTTTTTGGAGTACTACTGTAAAAGTAAAATGTGTAATTTCTTTGCATCAAGATAGCTTCCCATCTCAGGCTATTACCATATTTTTATTAGACTTATTATTTCATTTTATTTTATTTATTTATTTGAGAGCAACAGACAGAGAAAGAGGGAGAGAGAATGAGAGAGAGAGGGAGCGCATCAGGGTCTCCAGCCACTGCAAACAAACTCCAAATGCATGACCCACCTTGTGCATCTGGCTTATGTGGGTACTGGGGAGTCAAGCCTTGACCCGGGGTCCTTAGGCTTCACAGGCAAGTGCTTAACTGCTAAGCCATCTCTCCAGCCCCTATCACCATCTTTTAAAAATATATTATCTCCTTCCATTTATGTGTACTTTTTATCCAGGTAACTAAGGTAAATCTTGGTTAAATTCTCAATAAATATTAATAATACAAAGGCAGTTATTGATGTAACATTAATTTATTAAAAATAAAAAACGGGTAATTGATTTATCAAAACATGTTTCATTTTATAAAGGATACAAATACATTTTTTCATGGATTTAAACTTATATTTTACCTAGCTTAATATAATGAATCCACTCATCTATACCTAGAAGACAACTTTGGATACAGATGAGAGTAATGGCAACATGAGTAAATAAGAAGTGAGGAATGTCAGCTATATTTTCAGCAGAAATTTTACTTAACCTAGTTATGTTTAAAAATAAAATCTTTCCATTATTTACCCTCCTTTAATCATTGTTTGGAGATAATTTATGCTAGATGGGCATGAATGAAACCAACTTCAATTAGTTTTCTACCATTTGATTAACTTAATAATGTAGCTTTGATAATATTAAACTTCATACAAAAGGGTTGCAAACACATAGAGAACTCACAGGAGAGCAATAGAAAGGACACAGCTGTCAGCTTTGTGGCTCACTGATGCTGATGTGTTCAAGGCACAACTATGACTGCCAGTTAATTATGAAAACGCCCATGCGGTTTGTTTAAATGGCAAATTATCCATAGAAATGCTCAGGAAGTTGCAGGTCTCATAATTTTTTTTAAGTTAATGGTAGGGATCTACTAAACTTTTTTTGCAAAGAATATACTGTGTTCTAGGAAACAATAAACATACTTTATTTTTGCCTTGATTATGCAGGATATTACAATTTCCCATTTGGGGTAATAATCATCACTGTACTACAAAGTATCTACTGGAAAAGCTTTGTGGAATCCCACCTCATCTGGAACTTCACTTTTGGAATATATCCCTGAGATAAAACTTATATTTTTTCTATACTTTTTCTCCCAAACACTTTTTCTAGCTTTCTAGTGATGTTTATCCCACTCAATTATACTGGGCTTCACTCCACTGACCACATCTTCTCAATACTCTCACCTCCTGCCTACCTGAAGCTCTGTTTGTACTTTGCACACAGTCACTTATTACCAGCTAATGAAAACTGGAACTGTGTGTATCTCAAGATGTGAACTATATCAAAAATTTTCTCCTAAATAAACCTTAAAGTGGTGAGTGTTCCAGGCATAGGAACTGACTTCAGATTCCACTTTTCTGTTTACAAAACAGTATGTTGGGGGAGTGAATTTTAATAAATCAAATGTAAATTGTTGAATAATTTTTAATTTCTTATGATTTGGTAAAATGGCTATAGAGTTATAGAGTTCTTATTGGAATTTTATTAGAAAGCATATGGTCTAATCTCTCATGTTTTAATTTAGAAAGGAAAATTAATTTAGAAAAGGAAGGTGTAAGGTGTCCAAGGTCACAGTTACACAGTGGCATAACTATAATTAGAATCTTGCTCATTCTTGAAATACTCAAGAAAATATGTCCAAGCAAGAAATTAAACAAAATCTTGATTTCATATCAAAGCATATTTTCTTTCCAATTGGCAGCTGAAAGAGCTATTAATAGCTCTATTGAAGAATTGAGAAATTCAAAGTATGAAAGAATTAAGTAGTTGCCACGTCACAACTTAGAAGTACTGGAACCAGGATTCAAACACAATGAGTATGGCGCCAGAAGCTTCTCTCTTCATTCAGGACTTCATGTACAGCCCTGCCCCTCCACCACTACAGAATCACCACTTCCAAAGACTTGGAAATACAGATGTTCAGTCTAGTCTGTGTGAGCTTTAAGTTGAAGACCGCTTGTTACTCAAAGTGCCCCTTTACAAGAAGCTGGCTCTCTTAGAATATGTCTTTTTAAATACATCTTTCCACATGGCTTCCTGAACAAGTTTATAACTCTTTGTTTTTTTTAAAAAAAATTTAATCAATTTGTTTATTTGAGAAAGCAAGACAGAGAGAGGGAGCGCCAGAGGCCTCTATCTACTGCAAATGAACTCCAGACACATGTGCCACCATGTGCATCTGGGTAGTGGGGAATTGAACCTGGGTCCTCAGGCTTCACAGACCAGTGCCTCAACCACTAAATCATTTCTTCAGCCCAATATGCCCCTATACTTTGAGACTGTTTATTTCTGTACATGCTAAAAATGTTAAAGTTTAAGAAATTCTATATTCTTAAAGCTCAAGATGATGAGCAAAATTGTATAATGGCAGTACTTAATAACATTATGAAACTGTTATCAAAGGTCCTAATAATAACAGAAATATTGACTATATATACTTCAAATAAATTCTCCAAGTTTATAAAATTTACCCACTTGCCCATGTTCAACAACTGCTGGTGAAATATTTCTCTGATTTTACTTGGAATGAGGTAGAACGGAAAGGATGTCTGTCTGTCTGTCTGTCTGTCCCTCTCTCTCTCCCTATCTTCCTGGAAGAAAATATACTATTCAAATATCTTCAGAGTACAGAGACTCTAGAAATCACTTTCCTTTCATTAAATGTTTGCTGTGTGTGTGTGTGCATGTGTAGTACATGGTGTGTGTGTATGCTGGGTGTACATGTATATGCAGATGTTCATGACCAACTCTCACATGTGCAGGGATCAGAGGAGAACATTAAGTATCCTCCTCCATTATTCTTCTGCCTTATCTTCTTACAACAGAGTCTCTCAGAACCTCAAGCTTCCTGGTTCATGTTTTTTGGATAGCCTTGCTAACCACAGAACTCCAGTGATTCTCCTGTCTCTGCCTCCTCAGCAGGGGTTATAAGCACATGTGACTATGCCCATTTTATTAACATAGGTTCTGGGGATCAAACTCAGATCCTCATGTTTGCCCAGAAGTGCTCTCACCCCCTGAATCATCACCCATGGCCCATCATTTCATTATGAGCTACACAGCAAGGGCATATACTTTTTATTTTTTAGCATATCCAAGTTTGTTACATGGATTTATACAATGTACATGTGCATTATACATTCTGAAACCTTATATATCCATATCTGTATGTATACCATACCATACCATAATAACCCTCTATGTTAAATTAAATTCAAATACTGGTACTCAATGTAAGTTATTTGTGGCCAGGATGACTTGTACATGCTAACTAATAAACACTTGGCAATGTATAAATTGCCATAAATGGGCAATTATTCTTGGTAATATACCTGCATTCCATGTTGTGGTCCTCACAGAAATAGCTTGCAGTTGTTGGTGCGTCAGCACACCACCACTTGTTAACCTAACTCCCACTTCTAATGTTCTCCCCACAGATGTGAAGTGACTTACAGAAGACAGTCCTGTCCCACTCTGCACATAAGCTACAGTTCATAAGCTAACAAGGCAAAATAAGAAATCTGCTAAACCAGCGTGGCTCAGGACCTTCTAGTTCTGCAAATGGGACTTCAAAACTTTTTTGTCACTGGATCAGGAACTTGAGTTTCCAATGCCAACCACACCTGTAACACATATGTGTAACCCAAGAACACAGAAGGGAGTACTTATCCTATTGTGTTGAAAAAGCTGTACACTAGAGGAAAAGGGAAAAAGTCACCTGGTTTCTAAAGTTCCCATGGGGTGAAGCAATTCAAAAACAATTATCTGGCATTAAATGGAGACCATTGCGATGGAAATCTGAAGGAGGTGATTTCATTGTGGTTTACATTTTGTACTTCTAATAAGATACATACTTGTCCCTGAAACATTCGGGAAGGAGGAAGAATCTTGAAGACGTGTTGGTCACTGGCAAGTGTGACAGCACTGCATGAAGCTAGCCCTTGCTACCACAAATGAATCATGCTTTTGAACATGAATCGTTACTTAACAATGCAGAGAGCAAGCCGAGTCCAGGAACTCAGGCGAAGTTGTAGAGAGAGAGGCAAGGCGTATCAGTGCTCATGCTTGCCGCTGGGAGGGAAAGCTGGGACTGGGTTTTAAGTGTCATTTTTGGAAAGCTCGGAGGTCAGGCCTGATTGAAACATGCTTGTTAGTTCCTAAATCAAGTGATAATTTTAATGTTTCATATTAGTGTTTATAGTCTGCTCTTCTCCAGCCTCACTGGAAATACTTACACTGCTGTTATGCCTTCTAAAGCCAACGGACAGTTGATAGTGTAGTTGAGAATCTCCGTCTGGTCAGTCTTTGCATCTATCTGCCTGAGCGGCCTGTTCACGTAGGGTAAGTTATTATAAAATCCTGTGCATAGGCAGACATCAGATTCTCAAGTGGGGAACTCACTCAAGAATGTAAAAAAAAAAACACTATTAACCTACATAATTATTAAAGTTAATATCTGAAGTTGGGCATGTTGGCATGTACCTATAATCCCAGAATTTGTAAGGCTGAGGCAAGAATGTTGACATGAAATTGAGGACAGCTTAGACTAATATTTTCTTTACTAATCATAGTTTTAGAATTTCAGGCTTAACTGCTATGCCTTAGGGTTCACTTTGGAAATATCCTCAAACTTCCACAGAACAAATAGACAAACCCATTTAAACTAGTTGTTCATAACACTTCTCTTCCCCAATCAGTAACATGATATTAATACCTGCTCACCTTCAACAGACATTATTGTATTATCTACCTATTAATCTTTATTTTTAAAATAATTTTATCTATTTAGTTATTGGAGAAAGAGAGGGAGAGAATGGGTGCACCATGGCCTCTAGCCACTTCAAACAGCTCCAGACACATGCACTACCTTGTGAATCTGGCTTATGTGGGTACTAGGGAATCAAACCTGGGTCCTTAGGCTTCACAGGCAAGCGCCTCAACCACTAAGCCATCTCTCCAGCCCTTAATCTTTATTTTTAAAGTAATTTTATGAATGTATTTGAATGCGTGTGTGGGTTTGTGTGTGCGCATGTACTCTGCAAACAAATCCCAGGTGCTTGTGCCATTTCTGCATCTGGCTTGACATAGGTACTAAGGAATCAAACCCAGGCTGACAGGCTAACAGGCTATGCAAGCAACTGTCCCCAATCACTGAGATATCTCCCCAGTTCTCCAACTACTAATCCTTAGGGAGATTTTATCTTCACCAAATGCTTCTGGAAAAAGAAAAAAAGAGGAGAGAGGGGACAGAACAGAGACAAAAGGCCTGAATGAAGTTGCTCCTTGACACTAAGTCCCCATGTGATGACGGACATGTTAATGACCTTCTCAATTTCCTCATGTCAATGAACTTTATAATGTTCCCATCTCAGTTAACTTCTCAATTTCCTCATCTCTCAACAATAACAAACTACAAAGCCCCTGAGACATCAAGTGTATTGTTTCATCCAGATATGTTATTGGCTGTATCCCCAAAAGATGGGAACATTAAGTAATGTGTCCCGATTGCCAGAACTTGAAGCATAAAGTGATGATGGTGTGTTGTCACCTCCATCCAGTCCGATGATATACAACACAGACTTGCATGAGGAAGCAAAGTAGCTGACAGACAAGGTCGGCAAGACCTCATGGACCTAATGACAGATGCAAACACCTCGGGAATAGTAAAAGTGCGTGGAGGGCTAGATCTCTGACAAATAGTAAATGCACTTGGTGAGGAATTAAAAACAAATGAGTCAGCACAGAGGGTTCATTTTTTTTTTTTTTCTCATAATTTCCGTCTTCTATTCTGCCCAAAGCTGTTCTCAGGTGAGGTCTGCTCAGTGAAAGACTGACTAAAAAATTGAAGCAAAAAAGCAATTTAACATTCTTTCAGTTAAGGCTTGTATCACACATTCACTTTACTCTGAAATTCGAGGGACATCATGGGATTATATATTCTACTATGGTTGGCACTGAGTACCATCTTCACTCTCCAGCTTTTGAAACAGAAGACATGCTCAGAGCGCAAGGTAAGTGCCGGGCTAATTTTCTGCTCAGCTTCCTAGGGGACTGAGGCTGGAATGGAATCTTCACAATACCCCGTTGCTGCCTTAGGCTTAGTTTTCTATGTCTCTGGACTGAAGCCCTCCTTTAGAAGGTTCAGGAACTCCTCTGGGCCACTATTCCTGCCATGGTTCTTTAGCCTTTTTCTTCTTTCTCTCAGGGAGTGAAGGCTCAAGGATATCTTCACTAGTTCAGTAGCCCAAAATAATGTAGATATAATCTTCAATCTTTTATCTTCTTTGCAAAAGCAATCAATCTTTGCTTGGTAAATAATAATGCTTTCTGTCTACATGCTATCCAAGGCCTATAGCAAGATTTATAAGGAAAGGAAATCATTTCCTAGAGAAATTGCCCTGGAATGAGGTGGCTCATTATGTGAGCCAGCGGAATGTCAACTCGGCTTAACCCAAACTTCCTTCACAAAAGACTTAAAAAAAAAAAAGGAAAAAAAAAAAAAAAAGAAAGAAAGAAAAAAAAAACATCCTGGTTAAAAACATTCTGGTTTAGTAAAGAACAGAGAGCTAATTAAGGTCATCAAGTCAGTAGTTTATAAAATTTCCTTTTATTAAAAAGAAAAAATTCAATGTCTGTGTAATGGCATCAAATAATTACATATAATAAAATCTCTTTGTGAATTAAATTAGAAGAAATATTCTAGGACATTCTAGGTATTATGCTGACTAAAACAGCCTCTAATGCAAAAGGTCAGTATTGAAATCTTTCACAAGAACTACTATAGACTACAGAAGTAACTACTTTAAAGTTATCAACAATAGATGGCAACTCACATTGTGATAACATGTTCTGTTACACCTATCTTAAGGAGAATTGTATGCAGTACCTAGATTTATATATGGCTTCCCTTTTTCTGAAATACCAATGATATGTTAGATTCATCGTGTTACTCTAAAGACATGAAGATCTGCATTTAATTTTTTCCTCATAAGCCCCTTACCACAAAATACCAACCTACTCCTGAATTATAAAAGTCTAACTAACTTTTCTGAGTTAACTTTTTTCCCCATCTCATTAAAAGATGTGTGCAATGACAAGTTAATATGAAAAGGTGCCAAATTCCACAACGTGTGAATAAATATGATCAGTTAATGGGGAGGGGAAGGTGGTAGTATGTATTTTCGTACTTAGTTACAAGCATACTAAAAATAGAAGAGCAGTTTACCCAAAAGATGGGAGGTAACCATTTTCATCAGCTTTTTTACTCTATTACCTCTACCAATGGAAATCAATATGGCTGCTTTCAAAAAATTACAAAAAAAAAAAAATTCTGCATCCATATTCGGTAAGTACAGCTGCATTTCATGTCTATTTTCATTAAGGGAAACAATATGAGATGAAGTTAACATTTCTAGAGAGTTTTTCTTTTTCTTTTTTTTTTTTTTTTTGGTCGAACATCTTTTCAGAGGGTCATGTCATTGCTGGATTCCTACTACATTTTCGTCACACAGCATGATGATTATCCCCCACAAACACAGAACAGAAGGGTCTCTTTTCATTCCTGACTCTGCAAGATGAGATCACAGAAAGCCTCACACAAAGCCCATGGGCTTCAGGACATGTTTCACTGGGCCTAAAAAGACACAGTCCTTTTCACTGGGACTTGTCTTTGAACTGGACACTTTAAAGAAGCCATAAGATTCCAGGGGGGAGGGGCAGTGGGAAAGGCGAGGAAAAAGCGGAGGCGGCCTGTGCATCGGCTGAGACTCGGAAGCACAGGGGTGGCAAAGGTTAGCGGAGAAACAGCTAAAAACTCCAAGAAAACTGAAAACACTAGTTCTAAAGTTGTTTTGTGTGCCTGTTAGCAATCATTTCCATTGCATATTCTGCTATGTTCTATAGACGATGTCACTCACTACCATATCTGACCTCAACTCAAAATTCCTAGCAAAGGCAAGTTTTAGTTTTGACCGCCCACAGAAAACCTTATCAACAGCCTAGTTACATAAAAACTCTAAGAAGCGTTTTTAAAAACAATTTTGAACATCTTTTACAAGAACAAGAACCTTGTACTCGAAAATTACAGGACTGTGGATTCCTCTGTTGTTCAATCAACTGAAACTTGATTTTTTTTTTTAAGCTAAATGATGTTTTCATACTTGTAGATTGAAAAAGGAATGAGGGGCTGGAGAGATGGCTTAGTGGTTAAGGCGCATGCCTGTGAAGCCTAAGGACCTGGGTTCAATTCTCCATGTCCCACATAAGCCAGATGCACATGGTGGCACCTGCATCTGGAGTTCATTTGCAGTGGCTAGAAGCCCTGGTGTGCCCATTCTCACACACTGTCTCTCTCTCCCTCTCTCTCTGTCTCTAATAAATAAATAAATGAAAATAAAATTTTAAAAAAAGAATGAGTATGTTGTAAATTCCTCCTCTTCAAAACCTAAAATTTATGACTATCAGACAGAAGGTACGTAAACTATTGTCAACTTGCAGCCACATCATCTGTTGCTTGGTGATGGACAGAGACAAAAATGTCCAAAACCAGACTGGAACTGGTGACCTGGCATATTCCACCGAGAGCTAAGGGAAGCCCTCTTATTACTAATGGCTTTCATGAGTAATGAAGAGTATTACCATATTCACTCCCACACCTTTCCAGCTTGCATAAGCCCCTTTGGCTGAGAACACCATCAAAGAAAAAAAGAATGTTTTCACACCACCTCATTTTTTAACCTTCTTCCTGACCTGTTCTACTTTTAAAATGATTGCAGAGGCGAATAAAACAGTTCCACAAGCTGAACATTTCTTTTTTCCTTTCCCAAAACTAGTTAAGACTAAACTCATAGGCAAAGGAGCAAGCAAGTGAGGACTGCAAAGGCGAGAAAAACTCCTGTGATAGGAGACAGATACGCCCGCTGTACTGCACTGCACTTAGGTGGACTTCTAAGAGGATCACGAAACCTTCTCACTCTTTCTCTCTCCTTGAAAATAAATAAATAAATATTTTTAGAAACACACTGAGAAAAAAAGATAGCTTACTTAAAAAATGCTGGTGGCTAAACTAGATATATATACCTACCTGCAAAAGAAAGAAACTGGGTCTATATCCCTCAGCCTGCACATCTGTTTTTGGAAGCATAGTGATAATATAGTATAACAAGAATAGAGAGGAAAAGTTGCATGAAATAATTTGCACTTAAATAATTCATTGTCTTCCTTTCAGACGTGAAAATTTTAGAGCAGTGAAGAAAATAACTTTCAAATGATTATTTGGCACAAATATCCTTTTTGGGCCTACTTTTTACTTATTAATAAATACAAAATAAATTAATGTATAATCAATTATATATTAAGATGAAACGATGAACATTTACATAGGAAAATAATCTGCTTTTGAGCCCTGGGTATTATGTATATTTGAACACTCTGTCCTTAGCTGGTGGCACCGTTTGGGAGGTTTGTAGAACCTTTAGGATGTGGCTCCTGGCTGGAGGCAGGGGATCCCTGTGGGTGGGTCTTGATGATTTATAGACTGGCTGCATTTCCTGTTTGTTCTCCACTTCCTGACTATAGCGTGATAAATGGGCTTCTCACTCCTGCCATAATGTCTTCACCACCATGATGGAATTTGTCCTCAAAACTGTAAACTAAATTAAACCTTTTCCTTCCTTAACTCTACTCATGAATTTGTTCACAGCAGTGTGAAAGTAAGTAATATAATGTGTTACACCTGGAAAGTCTAAACTGGTTGTTTCCCCTTAAAGTTTGTTGTTTTGTTTTGTTTTGTTTTGGTTTTTGAGGTAGGGTCTCACTCTAGCTCAGGCTGACCTGGAAATCACTTTGTAGTCCCAGGGCAGCCTCACTGCGATCCTCCTACCCCTGCCTCCCTCCTGAGTGCTGGGATGAAAGACATGCGCCACCAAGCCCCACTTCAGACTGCCTTTTTTTAATGAGAGAGAGAAAGAATTGGTGTGCCAGGGCCTCCAGCCACTGCAATCAAACTCCACACGCGTCCTCGCCCTTGTGTGCGTGTGTGACCTTGCGCACTTACGTCACTGTGCGTCTGGTTTACATGGGACCTGGAGAGTCGAACATAAGTCCTTAGGCTTTGCAGGAAAGTACCTTAACTGCTAAGCCATCTCTCCACATATCACTCCAGCCCTAAAACTTTATTTTTAAGGTCATTGGATGGAATAAATCTTTTTCCAAAGCAGTATCTGCTTCCTCACTGTGCTTATTTCTGAGATGACGGCTAATAGCCAATGATAGATGATATGGCATAAGTGCATTTCTAGTGGGTCATGCATGCTAAAATTTTTATGTAGATTTTCTTATTTAATTGTCTCAATTATCCTAGGAGGTTGTAGCTATCATGACCTCATTTCAGAGAAGTCAGTTATCCTAAGTCCATCTAACTTGTAAGTAATAAGACCAGCATATTAATATTCTAAACCACAAGTGATCTTCAGAACCCTTATACTACCTTCTCAAGTAGCCAGCACAGGGATGCAGACATATATGACAGACATGTCCCAAATGCTAGATATCCTTCTCAGATACCTCAGGGGAAAATTGAATGATTAAATGAACCTAAAATATAATTGCAATATCTATGGGTTTAAAATAATGGTTTCTAACTTTTAGTCTGCATGAGAATCACTTGGAGGGTTGATACAAGCAGATTGATTAGTTCCACTCCAAAGTTTCAGATTCAGTAGGTCTTTGATGGACCCCCCCCACACACACACACATACACACTTGCATTTCTACCAAGTTCACCTGTGATAATGTAGGCCCAATAGGTCCTAAGGCCAGATAAACTTTAAGAACCACTGACAAAAAATAAAATAAAATAAAATAAAAAGTCCCTTTTGGCAATAATTCGAGTTGAAATATGAGGGAAGAGACTTTGCTACTGTCATTTATTGGGATTTAAAATCATACCTCACTCTTCATTATCCAGATGAAATAAATTTCATAAGAAAAGAATAAGCATGTGAGGGTGTGTAGTATTGGCTTCATATTGGTGAGTTGTTTGGGAAATCATCTCTAAGATAAATTAAAGCATGAAAACAAAGCATTTGAAGTCCAAAGAACTCCGTTCTTTGTAGTCTATACAATTGTCACTGTCACTCAACTGTTCCTAATTTCAATCTCCTCGTCTGTACCACTAGAAAAATAGTTTGCTAGTTTGTTTTATTTGGGGGGGGGGATTAGAATCTCTGAGTATAGGCTGGAGAGTATTTCATTCTCCAGTACCCATGAAAAGTCAGACGCACAAAGTTGCACATGCATCTGGAGCTAGTTTGCAATAGCAAGAATCGCTGCCATGCTCATATTCCTTCTCTCTTTCTCTCTCCTCTATCTCTATGCTTGCAAGTAAGTAACAAATTAAAAACTGAATGTATACTGTATATGAAAACATAAAAAGGAATATCTAAAGGAATAGTATTATTATTCTGATCAATATGACTCACCCTCAAAATATAGGACTTGCTTCCTTTTGATGCAAATTACATTTTATATTGGTTTATGATTATTAATTATTATGAATCATGACTAGATATTTTAACTCCAAGAGTTCTTCTGAGGAGGAAACAGAAGGAAATTTAGTGGGAAAAAAAAACAGTAAAACGCTTCCTCTTTCAAGAAAAACTTCTGAGTAATAATGTGACTAAAGACTGGTTATATAATCATCTTGCAAAGAAGAGAGGGAAATACTGGGGGTCAGAAGTTGTTCTTTATTATGAAATACGGGTTGTGAGGAGACACAACTATGGAAAACAATGTGTACTTCCCATAAATATTTAATACCTACATATAAACAAACTGAGTTAACAGTATTCATTCACCTGAAGTTTATTCTATGTCTGTACTAACTGAAATCTTTTTCTCGCACTGGTTCTCATCCTGGGTCCAGGAACACTTCCTGTCTTGAAAGGTGCACTCCTTTGTGGAGACTTTTCTAGTCGGCGCACAAAGTTGTTTTTTAGGTATTTCCAGTTCTGTCTAGCGCTGTAAGAGTTATATTTTTAATTCCTTTTAATCACTTTTTTGGTTGTCATTTTCTTAGCTGAAATGATGAGTCATTTGCCTCGTCTTTTATTCTACGAGGCTCAAAGCATGAAAACATTTTCACAGAAGTCAGAGTATGCCACAGATGAATGCATTACATCTGAAAACAGCAAATACTCCAAAAAGTATTAGAGCAAGATGGGATACTAGTTGTTCATAATTAAAGCAAGCTGAGAATTGATACTTTCAAAACGTCTATGATTTGGTACTGAATCATTAAATAACAGAGTGGGAACTTTCTGGATGCTATCAGTTTCTGAAAGAATGACCTATGTCGATTAATCTAAAAAGGATGTTCAAAGTGAGGAGATTTAGAAATCAAAAGCAACTACATGCAAGTACAAATCTTGCAAGTCTACCAAAAAGTGTCCAACTAAGCTCTCGCCCCCACCCATAAATACACGTGCCCTGATCCCCCCCCCAGCAGCTCCCCTGTATGGCTCTTTCTACAGATGTGATCACTTCAGCCAGGAGGTCTCTGTCTCCACCTCATAACCGAGTTTTGATAACAGATGATCTCAGTCTCGTAGAATGAGGTTGTTGTTCTTGCACCATTGATTTAAAAGATCAGTGAGCAGTCAGGGGGCACATGAAAACAAAACAACCCTGTTCTGTGAAAGGAGTGAGCATTCAGTGTAACATCCATCTCGAACTATGTTCAAGACAAAATAAAGAAAGAAAGAAAGAGAACAGCCCAATTCTGAAAATTGTATTTCATATTGCTAATAATTAGGCAGAATGAAATATGGCAATTGTCTTTCTATAATTCTAGTTAGGTTTTAATTCCTGTCTGTTTGAATGAGACTGTTTGCAAATTCACCATTTGCAGTAACGATGGGAAAAGGAAACTCAACAATTGGCAATCACTCCATAAAAGGAAACTTTTATTATTAAGGATACAGAGAATAAATACCTCTAATTTTTAGTTTGTCTTGATATACTGCTTTAAATTTCCCTGCATTATTGTGTCCCCCCCCAAAAAAAAACTTGTTAAACACCAAGTCGAATTATTTTGAAGACAATTTTCAAGAATGTAATAAGGCTAGTATCCCAATTATCTTGCCTCTCTTTAAGTATTTGCATACTACCTTCCCTTCATCTAGATACATGTATATTTTGCAAACACATTATACTTTATACTTAGCATTGGTATTATAAACCAAGCCCGTGTGTACATTTGCCTTCCAGTTGTACTTGCTTCCCATTGTTCATCAAATTATCCTGTATTAATGTTGATTTCTTTGTTTTATCTACTATAGACAGTTTTATATGACTACCTTCTTAGGGGAAACCTTTGCTTTTATGGTTTTCTTAGGTGTACCCACCCAACAATGAATAAAAAGATACAAGATCATTTTCCTACATGGATATCCTATGCTTATTATATATAAAAGTCAAATGATTTTACATATACTTGGTTTTTAGTAAGTAAAAATAAAAAGAGGGGGATTGAGGACATAGCCAGTAAAGTGCTTAACCGACAAGCCTAGGAACCCAAGTTTTGTCCTCAGAATCCACTTTACAAAAGAGCTGTATGTGGTGTTACATGCTTATAATCCCAGGGCTGGGGAGGGGGAGACAGGTGGATCCCTGGGTCCCTCTGGCCAGTCAGTCTCATCTATTTGGTGAGATCCAAGCCAGTGGGATTATTTTGTCTTTTTTTAAAGGTACACATTGCTTGAGGGGCAACACCCAGGGTTGTTCTCTGACCTATACTCACAAACACACCCAAGTGTACACACATACATACACACACAAACACACACACACACACACACTCAAAAAAATCAAAACCCAAAGTTAAAATTGTACAAATTAATCATGTTACAAAACAATTTTAAGTTGCATATTTGAATTTTGGAATTTCCCTGTGGAAATAACATTGTAAAACTTAGTTAAAACCCCAAAATATCTCATAGCATATTTTTAAAAATTAATAGCAGCCACAAATCCACATAATCTCTTGGAGCCTCATGAGTACTTATCGCTGAGCCTCATGGGAGGTGAAAGGTGGGGCTGGGCGGATGCTCCAGTACTTCTCCTGTCCTGAGAAGGAAGAGGCCTCGCAGACGGCTTAGCTCAGAAAAGACAAAAAGAAGGAAATATAACGATTGCTTTTAGACAAGCCGTCTGCAAGTCCCGAGTTCGGATGTGATCAACTGCTTGGTGAGCGGTTATTGGTCCTGTGTAGTTTTAGTTATACAAAAGATGGTTATGTGAATGTAACGAAGAAAAACAAGCTACTCATATTCCCACGCTTGTTTTACATGCTCCCTGTGTAAAGCAGCAACAGCAAAACACTGGAGATGGGTCTTTAGATGAGAAGCATTTTATTCAGTAGCGAAGAAGAGAAAAATGTGAGGTTGAGGAAATAGCATACAGGTGGAAATACGTATGGAATGCCAGTAAAATGACACTGTTGTTCAATTTGTTTATGTCCTGGATTTTATATAAGGGAATCATGAAGACGGTTTTAAACAGAACGGCTGATGCTAAAGAACCTCAAATGTCAAATTACTTTAGCAATTAAAAATCTCAAAATTGGGTTGGAGAGATGGCTTACTGGTTAAGGCGCTTGTTTGTGAAGCCTAAGGACCCAGGTTCCATCCCCTAGTACCCACATAAGCCAGATGTCCAAGGTGGCACATGTGTCTAGATTTGCAATAGCATGTGGCCTTGGCATGCCCATTCTCTCTCTCTCTCTCTCTCTCTCAAATACATAACATATATATATATATATATATATATATATATATATATATATATATTATTCAAAATTCCTTGGCAAATCAACCTTAAAGAGATGTTTATATGAAAGCAGTTTCTTGATAGATTGCAGAAGAAGACAATCAATTTTCTTTCTTTCAAAAGCAACTTGTGTGTGTGTGTGTGTGTGTGTGTGTGTGTTTGTGTGTATTCATGCATGTGCACACATGCATATGTGTAAGTGCATGTGGAGGTAAGGACAATTTCGAGGTACTGTGCTGCACTACCTTTAAACAGGGGCTTTTGAATTGCTAGAGTACAAACATCAGACTTGAATTCTCTCAGCTCACCGCATTGGGATCATAGATGCATGCATGACTTTGCATTTGGCTTTATGTGGTGGCTGGGGAATTGAACCTGGGCCAGTAGGCTTTGTACGCAAGCCCCTTTAAATGCTAAGCCATCTCCCCAGCCTCAGTTTTCTGATATCACAAGAGGTAAGTAAGAGGCAGGTGAGGCCCTGAATTAGGACGAAAGCCACTCAAGAATGCAGGTAGGCAAGATATGTCACTGTGTTAGCAAATGGGCTAGATTTCAGTGAGCTGCTGCCAAGAATGGGTCAAAGACAATCTTTGAAATGTTGATTCTGGATGAAAAGTAAATGACGCATGATATTGAACTCAGGAAGAAGTTGAAATTGCAGACCTCGGGTTGTTACACAGAAGTCCGCGTGTATCTGCTAACCAACCTGCGATTAACTGGTTCCTTAGGCTTATCTACATTCGTGACTTTTTAAAACACACTGAGTGTTGTTGCATGCTTATTAGATTTCTTTCTCAAACTTACTTTTGCTAGTTGTAATTCATATTATAGTTCTAAAACGTGTAAGATAATATATGGACACTAAAATATCCAAGTGAAATAATATATAATTATATAAAACATGCTTGTAGGGCTAGAAAAGTTATTTATAAAAATAAAAATTGTTTTTTAAGATCAATTAAATTCAAGCATAATGACTTTCTTACTATAAGTGGTAAAATTCTTAAAAATAGGATTTTGCAAACTATTTTGTAAGGCATTTGAATTTAAAAACTACCAATGATGGGCTTGAGAGATAGCTTAGCAGTTAAGGTGCTTGCCTGTGAAGCAAGAACCCATGTTTGACTCCCCAGATCCCATGTAAGCCAGACGCACAAGGTGACACATGTACAAGGTCATGCATACACACAAGGTGGCTCACATGCCTGGAGTTCAATTACAGTGGCTGGAGGCCCAGGCCTGCCAATCTCTCTCTCTCTCTCTCTCTCATAAAAAAGCAAGGAAAATATCTGAACAGAAAATGTTACTTAAAGGATTCTCTTCAAAAAAAAAAAAAAAAAACCTATGAATGATGAGTAAGGGGAATGCTTTAGGCACAAGAGACAACTATGAGCTCCAAAGAATAGATCTATCCCCAACCAAAAGGACTTCACTTGATACCAAGTGACTGGAAAAGGAACCTAGGCAGTTATTTTGAGTTTAAGTATAATTTAAAGGGACTTCTGGTACCACCCATGCTTAAGTAACAAGTTCTGTACTTCCCCTGACATCATAAGAAATCATAAAACTGCACAATGCATTTTCAACTATTTTCAGTCATGAGAAAACTAGCAAAGAAAAACTGATTCTTGAGAGGAAAGGGGCGCATGAGTTTAGCACTGTACTTTCTCTGGGTTTGGAGTCACTTCTGCAGCACAGATAGAGCCATGTGTGGTTTCAGACTTGGATCCAAGGCACCACTGGTCATGATAACATGCACAGCTTTCCATGAAAATAAAATGTCCTGACCAATGCCTACAGCTAATGACACTAAACGAGTCACATATGTCCTAACAGAAAACGCTTGTCAAATCAGCTTCAAGTTCAAACTTGTATGAAACTCAGACATAAGATCGTGATCTAAGATATGAACATGGCACTACCCATTTTTTTTAAGACAGGGCTTCACTGTTTTAGGCAGGCTGGCTTGTTGCTCATTATGTAGACCAGGCTAGGCTCAACCTCACAATAATTCTCCTGTCTCTGCCTCCTGAGTACTAGGACTACAGGGGTGTGCACCACCATGCGAAGCTCTCAGATACTTCTTTTGTAATACTTACTGAAGTTCTGAATTACATCATTTTAACCCCTGGGAGCTCCTGATTATATATATTCTTCCTCATGTTACTCAACCAATACCTTTCAGGTTCAGGTGTTTTTGTGTAACCTATGACTCATCTGGGAACTTAATATTAACAGTTGATGATTATAGGTTCTATGATTTTTGTGGTTAATCAATAGCCTCATTCTCATTACATCCATCATAGATAAAAATGACCTTTATCAGAGTGACAGTCATAGCAGGTGCTTCTTCAGAAATGAGACCATCTTGACTGATGCTTTCAACTCACTACTTACCCATGTGACTTCCCCAGTCAGTAACCAGGACAGAACAAATAACGCCTCAGAAGCCACTCACCAGGTGCTGAGTCTATTATAGGTCATGATTTTCAAGTGCTTCACTGCAGTTCACTTTCTGTCCCAGGTTTTATATTTTCTGAGCAATCTAATCTACAAAGAGACTTTTTGAGTTTTTAAGAACACTATAGTAAATGACTTTATAGTAAATAAGTGGTAAAACACTCCATTAAAGAAAAACCAAGTAATTAGAAAGACAAATAATACAATGACAACAAATGGAGCGAATTTTCCTGAACCACCCCTTAGTTTTAAATCTGATTTTCACTGAAGATGTCAAGCCAAACATGATCTGTCAATCTCCCATAAAGTCAGGTAAAAAGACATACACTACATGTATGAAGGTATGAATGGAAAATACAACTAAGAAACTCAAGATATGTTGATTACTGTATTTGTTTTTTTAAATATAAGAAGCCTTCCAGAAAAGGAGTTGCCAGCCATAGAGACAACCTGAATTTTGCATATGAGTAGAGGCTGAAGGAGAAAGAAAAAGACACTTAGCCTTCAGTTTGATGAGTCTCTATGCTTTGCAGCCAAGTGATGACCCCCACCCTTGAAATATTCCTAATTACTGAGCACACGTAAATAAGAATCACTAATACAAATCGAGTCTTTCTGTATTTTCCTTTCCTGCTATCCAAAATGTTCTGTCAAATAGAATAAAGAAGTCATGTTTCAGAAAGCCATTATGTACTTCTAGATACATTCAAGAAATGGTTGAGTGACTGAAATCTTGATAGTTCTGAGCATACTGGCATTCTTGTATCCTAAATTTATTTCCAAAATATTTTAATGAGATAAAATGAAATATAATTTACATATAATGAAATGTACATATTTTAAACATGCTATTTGATAACTAATGGAATCTATTTCCCTTTGCAATTAGATTATAACCACCACTTAAGACATTCCCATCCACCCAGACTATCTTACTACGCTTCCTCCCAGGCAGCTATTCCCTACAGGTAACATGGTTCTGACTTTTATTTACCATTATGACTGAAGGGCACCCATCCCATATTTCATATAATCATAATCTCAGCACGTGTACCTATGTCCCCTCATTTATTAACCATGTCTCAACTCACATTGCCATAAGTCTCCATAGGTCAAATGACTTCTGCTGAGTAATACTCTACTTTATGAAAGTCATTAAGCCTGTTTATCTAAAGTTAATAGGCACATGCCCTGTTTCTGTTTGGGCCTATTACAAGTAAACAATGTTATGAGATTCTTGTGGAAATTTCTCTGTGAGGAAATGTTTTTATTTCACCGGATAAGTACCCCATAGTAGCAGAGAGCATGCATGTAACTGAAACCATCTCCGTCTCTCCAGGCAGTTGTACAGTTTTACATTTGTGTCGCAATGCATGGAAGCTCCCGCTCGCTCTCATCTTCCCCAGCAGTAGTCAATTCCAGTAGTTTTGGTTTTGCATGAATAATGTAACCAGTTGAAGTTTCAATATTCTCACCTATAAGCTACAAGGACTTCTGACCGATTTTACCAAAAACTGGCGAACAATATTTTTATACCAAAACAATAAATTATGACTTACAGCATATATAAAAGTTTATATTTTATTTATCTCGATTTCCCACAAATGTGGATTTTAGACTTAAATTGGTCCCAAATTCCCAATTCAAAGTACGTTCAAATATACAGTCATTTGCCACATGGTATTTCTGTCAACAGGCCATATACAGAACAGTGGTCCCATAAGATTATGTCATCTGGTAACAATTATATCATCATGGCAGTTTAGTTTGTGTAAGTCCACTCTGTGATGATACCATTCACACAATGAGGGACTTACCTGACGGAATATTTCTCTGACTGTATCCTTAGGTGATACATGGCCATCATGATAATAAGATAAAGGCTACTACAAAGTAGCAGTAAAAACACACCTTTCTCTCAATCTCACGAAAACAAGTCCCTTTGAAATAACTATCTGAACAACTGACTTAGAAAAATTTAAAAGGTAATATGAGTGTTGAGCCATATTCAACAGAAGAGGTATAAGAACATAAAATGGAACTGACTACAGAAATCTGGATGTAAATCTGATTTAAATGAGGGAGGGGGTGGGGAAGAAGGCATACAAATGATTAGGAAGTTAGAGGCTTGTGCAGGAGCAATTTGAAAATATGAAAACCAGACCGCCTAGCTGCGCTGCAAATCCCGGGGAAAGAAAGATCGATGTAGATCCTAAGGCGAGAGCCACCCCATCATACCTCAAAAGGGCCCCAGCTGAAACTAAGAAAAATTGGCGAAACAAGCAAGGGTGCTGTTTTCCTGATGAACCAGATACCAGCACAAGGGGGAAGGAGATCAACACAGAGAAAAACCAACTCCTACCAAATCAGAGAGCCAGAGCCTCAGAGGCCCCCAACACCTCATCACTGAAGCAGACCAAAAATGAACCCAAGATGGCTCAGGGAAATTTTGCGGAAGAGGGGGTGGAAAGAATGTCAGAGCCACATGTTGGGTCATGATATACAGAGACATTTATCTTACCCATAACTGTGGGCTAACTCCACAATGCATGACCCATATACCTCAACAAGGAGGGGCCAAGGGGAGGGGGTAGGTCACGGATGAGCCTAATAATGATACCAAACTGACTGTATTTGCTGAATACAAAACTAACTAATAAAGAAAAAAAGAAGAAAGAAAAGAAAATATGAAAACCTCTGTCAAAAGAGCCTATATTTTCATAGTTGTACATAAGTTGACTAAACTCTAAATCATGAGGCATTTCATTTGGGTAGCAACACCTCTTCCCTAGCCAGTCGTTTCTTTCTTTCTTTTTTTTTTTTCTGTCTGTCTGTCTATCTGTCTCTCTGCTTATCTATCTACCTATCTGTCTTTCTTTCTTTTATTTTGATATGACAGAGAGAGATATATAGATAGAGAGAGAGCATGAGGGGGAGGAGAGAATTGGCACGCCAGGGTCTCCAGCCACTGCAATCGAACTCCAGATGCTTATGCCATCTTGTGTGCACGTGTGACCTTGTGTGTTTCCATCACCTTGTGCATCTGGATTACGTGGAATCTGCAGAGTAGAACATGGGTCTTTAGGCTTTGCAAGCACGCACCTTAACTGCTAAGCCATCTCTCCAGCCCCCTAACCAGACTCTCTATGGAGAAGTTCTTTGTGTTCTCACCAAAAACGAATGTTATCAAAGCAAACATGTTTTCTGCTTCCAGAAGCGATTCATCTTTCTCCATCCCCATACCTATCTTCCACCTTCTCACTTTCTCTCATCACTGAGGAATGACACTTGATGGTATAGTCAGCTTCCAGCACAGCAGTTTTACAACCAGCTACCCAGTCTAACTGCAGGGAGCTAGGTCGAGACAGTCAATGAAGCCACATGAAGTTGTGCATGATGTGAGTATCATCCTTAATAGAAGACCTGTTAAACATTTTCTCCTCCACAAAAACTTCTCTGAGATGCTTTCTGTCATCACTTAATGTCAGATCTGCCATCTTACGAAATCACATGTCACACTGCATCCCATGATTTTTTTCCCATATTATGCCCCCCCCCAAAAGCTATGATTCAGCTCTGAATAGTCAGGGAAAGAGCCATAGATGTATTATGTAGGTCAATAGGTCGATAAATAGATATAGACTGATTGATCTCAAGTCTTAGGATGTTATGAAAAATGCTTAGCTTTTCAAGTCTAAGAGTATTGCTACTAACCCTATAACTCCAGTATTATAATACTGTAACAAATGTTGAATATACTTAAATAATAGTTTGAAGAGGAGGTTCTGATTAAGAGAATCTAACTTTTTTTTTTTTTTTTTTTTTTTTTTTTGGTTTTTCGAGGTAGGGTCTCACTCTAGCCCAGGCTGACCTGGAATTCACTATGGAGACTCAGGGTGGCCAGGAACTCATGGCGATCCTCCTACCTCTGCCTCCTGAGTGCTGGGATTAAAGGCGTGCGCCGCCACGCCCGGCAAGAGAATCTAACTTTTTTAAAAAAATGTTTTTATTATTGCAGTTGACATACAAAGATTTAGGTTTCATTCTGGCATTTTCAAATACCATTTTTTATTTGACTCCCATCCCCTCTTCTCTCCCTAAACTCCTTTTCCCCATTTCCTCTTCCCCCAATATCCATCCCCTTCCTCCTACATGTACATACTTACAGATATTACAAGTAAGACCTGCATATCAATGAGAATATTCATTTTGGTGTTTTTGAGCTTGCAACACTTTGCTTAATATAATTCTTTCCAGGTCATTCCAATTTCCTACACGGCCAATAATTTCATTTTTGTGCACTGCTGAAAAGAATTCCATTGCATATATACCGCATTTATTTCTTGTTTTTTTTTTTTTTTCAATGTAGGGTTTCACTGTAGCCCAGGCTGACCTGAATTCACTATGTAGTTTCATGGTGGCCTTGAACTCATGGCAATCCTCCTACCTCTGCCTCTTGAGTGTTGGGATTAAAGGTGTGTGCCACCATGCCTGGCTATACCATTTTCATTATCCATTCATCTGTTGATGGGTATCTGAGCTGATTTCAATTCTCAGCTATTGTAAATAGAGCAGCAATAAACATGGATATGTAAGCATCTCTGAAGCAGAGTGTGAGGTCTAAGCCCAGGAGTGCTATAGCTGGGCCATATGTATGGGAGATCTATTTCTAATTTATTTAATTTTTTTTATTTGTAAGAGTGAGACAGGGAAAGAGGGAGAGACAGAGAGAGAGAGAGAGAGAGAGAGAGAAAGAGAGAATGGGCATTCCAAGGCCTTTCAGCCACTGCAAATGAACTCCAGACACATGTGCCACCTTGTGCATCTGGCTTACATAGATCCTGGGGAATCGAACCAAGGCTCTGGGGCTTTGCAAGCAAACACCTTAACCACTGAGACCATTTCTGCAGCCCTATTTTTTTACATACTGCTATATTGATTTCCATAATGGCGCTACTAGCTTGCACTCCTGCTTACAGTGAATAAAAGTTCCTATTTCCCCTCATCCTCACCAACAGTTGTCACTTTTGAAGACAGTCAATCTGACTGGAGTTAGATGGCATTTCAGAATGGCATTAACTTGAATTTCTCTGGTAGTTAGGGATGTTGAATATTTTAAAGTACTTATTAGCCATTAATTTCTTCTTATGAACTAATGACATGTCTGGTCATTTCATTAATGCATTCAATGATTGGCAGTTTTAATTTTTAGTATTTTTTTGCAGTTCCTTGTAAATTCTGGTTATTAGCCCATTTATGACATATACCTGTGGGCTGTTTACTAAGAAAATCCAATTTTTATACCAGCTACATATACTCCATAAGAGAAAGTCCAAATCTCAGCACAGTAGCTTGGAAAGCTACCCAGTTCTTTTGAACCAGGGTCTGCTGGACATGTCTTCCATGGTAGTAGAGTCCACATTGTCTTACATTTCCAAATGGACCCTATCTCCAACAGAGAAAATGGTTTAAAATTTACAAGAAGAATCCCCTCATGTGGTTACTGAATAGGTAGGCCTCTTTAATACATGTGCACCTTTTTGCTTCATAATTGTTCATTGGTTGAGAAAATTTTTGTAATTTTTTTTGTTTGTTTTTGTTTTTTTGGGGTAGGGTCTTGCTCTAGGCCAGGCTGACCTGGAATTCACTATATAGTCTCAGGGTGGCCTCAAACTCACAGAAATCTTCCTACCTTTGGCTCCCAAGTGCTGGGATCAAAGGTGTGTGCTACCATGCCCGGCTGTAATTGTTTATTTTTTTTAATCAGAGCATATGTATACCACCAGTTCAAGTGAAGCTGAAGGAATGACTGACTGTAAATGGTATTTTGCTATAAAATGCATCCCAGTTAAATTTATTTTCCTGAGCAAACAATTCATTTAGGTAACAAGCTGTGAATGGGTTTATGATTTTTTTTAAAAGAAAATTAACTTTAACTCTAAAGTGATTACTTTATAAATCTCCTACTGGGCTACTTGATTCCTCTCAGAGTATTTTAAGTAGAAGGTTAAGTTTAGTCTAGATGTTAGCAAACACCACCCATGTGCTGACCAGGGACCTTGTTTTCCTTCCAAGTGTTTAATCGTCTTAGTTTGATGGAGGGGAAAGAATACTGATGTGACTTCATGTTCACTGTGGGATGAACATATTTTCTCATCTAACCTCCCAACTTGACTTCTCTAGCTGCACGGAATTAAAAAATATATATTTTTTATTTATTTATTTCTTTATTTGAGAGAGAAAGAGGCAGAAAGGAAGAGAGAGAATGGGTGCAACAGGGCCTCCAGCCACTGCAAATCAAATGAGCTCTAGATCCATATGCCACCGTGTGCATCTGTCTTTACATGGGTACTGGGGAATGGAACCTGGGTCCTTTAGCTTTGCAGGCAAGCATCTTAACTGCTAAGACATCTCTGTAATCTTGTATGGCCTTTAAACTACATTTATCCATTAAATTTGAAATATGGTTATGTTTGTTTCTTTGTCTTTGGTTCTCCATTTTTTATTTTAATTACTGAATGATATTCAAGCCTTAGTAAAATCAGTGTCAAAAAGCACATATTCTATTTGCTGAAAATGAAGGGGAAAAAAAACTCCTTAAAGAATTAATCATTTTATAGACTATAGAGTTGGCTTAGCACTTAAGGTGTTTGCCTGAAAATCCAAAGGACACAGGTTCATTTCCCTGGCACCCACATAAAACCAGATGTGCAAGGTGGCACATGCATTTGGAGTTCATATGCAGTGGCTGGAGACCTGGCACTCCCATTCTTTCTCTCTCTCTCTTTCTCTCTCTATATCTGTCTGTCTGTCTCTCAAATAAATAAATAAAAATAAAATATTTTTAAAAGAATTAACTATTTGGGCTGGAGGGATGGCTTAGTGGTTGAAGCATTTGCCTGCAAAGCCACAGGACCCAGGTTCAATTCCCCAGGACCCATGTAAGCCAGAAGCACAAGGGGCGCTCACATCTGGTGTTCTTTTGCAGTGGCTGGAGGCCCTTGCACATCCATTGTCTCTTCTCTCGTCTCTCTCTCTCCCTCTTTCTCTGTCAAATAAATAAAAATAAAATATTTTTAAAAGGAATTAATCATTTGAGATAACTGGAAAAATGTTTCCTGCAAAAGGTTATATGTCTGTGGATCTTGGAATATAAAATGTCTCCCACGGTCTCATTATTTTGAATAGGTAGTCTCTAGCTGGTGACAGTTTGAGAAAATGGTGAAGCCTGGCTGGAAGAGGTCAGTTAGTGGGGGCGGACTTGAGGTTTGCAAGTCCTGCCCATTAGGTGTTCAAGCTACCTCACTCAGATGACTCCCTTCCCCTGCTGCTCTGACAAGATGGGGCACTCAGTTGTCTGCTCTGCCATACATACTTTCTCTGGCATGGTGAAACTTTTCCTCCAGTCTGTAAGGTGAAATAGTCCCTCTCTGCCCATAAGCTAACAATGTGAAGGTAACGGTAACAGTCCTTTCAAAGTCTAAAGTTTTCCAAAGCTTATTCTGTGCAAGAAAGTTATCATCCCCATCTCTAGGTCTACTTCAGTTTATAAACCAAGATGATAAAATTGAATGGAATGACACACAAGAGAAGATTTTGAAAGGAAACAAATCTCTGTGCATAAAACACCAGACTGCATCACACGTGCACTGTCCGTGGTTGAACCGTAGTCTAAGGCAGTCTGCAAAGCTTCAAGGATGAGCTCCTCACAACTGGAGTTTTCTTTTCTTTTTTTTTTTTTTTATGTGACAACTGCCAACGATAGGGGATTTAAAGGGTTGTTGCTTTCATTTTCTTGGAAATCAATTGCTAGTGAAGTCATGTGGTCTTACAGCATCTTCTCTCTGCTTCTAGGTTTGCTTTTTCAATTGTTTAGAAACCATCTTATTACTGATAACTTCACTATTCCAAAGTAAAGGTCATTTCTCTCTCTCTCTCTCTCTGTCTTTCTCTTAGATTCAATAGAAGTGTTACTTTTCAAAAAGGTTATTACACAGGGCTGGAGAGATAGCATAGCAGTTAAGAGCACTTCCTGTACAAACATGAGGGCCTGTGGAGGCCTGAGACTGCTCAGTTCAATTTCCCAGAACTTGCTTAAACTTCTGGGCGTGGCCAAATATGTGATAACCCAAGAATCACTGGGGCTTGTGACAACAGCAAACTCTTGAATCAGTTTTTCAAGGAAAAACAGGTTTTCATGCAATGTTGTGGGAACACTCAACATTCTCCTTGAGACTTAATGTGTGCACACGGAACACCACATCTGAACACAAAGGTTCATACACCACATACATTACACCACATCACAGTTGCTATACACACACACACACACATTCCTATGCAGAGGTAAATTTATTGTGCCTAACAGAAAGGCAGTCATTGTTACAAGTACTGCCCATAGTTACAGGTCCCCCCAGACATGTAACATGTAGCTGAACACAGAGGTAGATCTGGAACTTTCCTAAGATGTTTAGAGATTCAACCCCAAGCTGCCCGACATGGTCTAGATAGCCTATGGTTAGGAATTCTCCTAATCGATGACACCTGTAACTGGAGGCCAGCGTGATGTGATCAGTGAAGGGAGGGCCCTGCGGCAGCAGCCCTTTCTTCCCAACTCCGTCATCTAAGCGTCAGCCTCACTGGTGATCCCATTATGCTGGTCTGTCACTTGGGATTGACATTCTGGTAACAAATAAGTCACACCCATTCTATATTTGGCTAACTGATTTTGTAACTCTTCACATAGGAGTTCATATTTAACTTCATCCAATTTGGATAATGCAATAGTAGATGAAGGAAATTATCTGGAAAGAAGGCTCCTTTGACCTAGGATCTGATCGGAAGAGAAACATTCAGGTGAAAGTTTAGATAGTGATTCAGAGCATCTCATCCCTGATGGAAACACACATGTAGCGAATTCACAGCAATCTGGACTCTCAAATGCATAACTGCTTCAAATTTTTTGCAGATATACAAAAGGAACATTTTTCCGGACAGTTGAAAACCTTCTGGCCAAATCTTAAAGCATGTATAAAATGTTTGTTTAACACTTAAATGCGGATTGCAGTGTAGTAGATACAAGCTTATAATTGCTCATCCTATGATCATGAGAGAAAGTGACACATGAACAGAACACATGTGATTCTTGCTATCCAATCACTTGCCTCTGAAGAACTTGTGGTTTGCTCTGGTCTAAAAAGTACCCAGCAGGTCAGGTCAGAATGAACTTTTAGAATCATTTCCCTTTCTGGCTGCTCATGTCTCATAGATGTCAGAACAACACTGAGCTTTGAGTCAATCTGCTGATATCACTGATTTTCAGGGGCAGGGAGGCTCCTCCCTCAGTGTTCATGACTAAGGGTATCTGTGTAAAAACAGGATCCGGTTGCTTAGGAATTCATTGGCTCATGAATATTTGTTTCCTACTCTACTCGAAGCTATAACCCTCTGCCTACTTTGATACCATCATTCATCTTCATAGGCATGGAGTGCCACACCTTTTCAGGGATTCTAAACAGGTGAAGAAAGAGCCAGAGTAACAGTTAAGTGATTCACATAAAATTAATTTGGTCATATACATATAAACAGTCATATTTCCATTTTTAAATGTGAGTTTAAAAATATCCACCTAGTCTTCAAATTACTTAAATAAAAACAAAACGTGCTCATTTTACTAGCATAAAAATTCAGATGTATCTAAAATTCCATTGTCTTCCACCTTCTCCCTCTAAGCTAGGCTGCTGATGTTTTTGAAAGCTTGATATTCTCCATTCCATGATTAATTATGTTTATATAGCTTTATACAAACACACAGATATAATACATCCCAGTTTTATAATATCCATATTACAAATGTGGGATAGTCTCACATTTTGTTTTATAATTTGCTTTTTAACTAAACATTACTATTCAGTTAAGAGATGACAATGTAAGATAATATGCATGGTTTTACTATCCTGCTTTGAATAGAACACAATATTTTACAGTATAAATATAAACTAATTTTTATAATCATTCCCTTGTTGATGGATAATTAATTTTTTCAATTGTTTGCCATTGCTATGGTTATATGCTGATAGGTATACTTTTACATATGCATTTTTGTATGAGATACTTACATGTTGCAGTAATATCCAAAACAATATACATATTCATAAGTTTTTAAACAAATTTCCCCATTACTCTCCCAAAAGAGAACCAATATGTTGTTTTCATGGTCTTCAACTTTTTTGATGTTATAAAATGTTGTCAAGCCAACACATAAAACAATAATCACAGATTTTTATTTTAATTTGCATTTATGCAGGACCAGTTTACAAATCCAATGGTTATTTTGTTTTCTTTCTTATTAAAAGTTATCACCAGTTAGGCAACAAAGAGCTGTTGTCTACACTATTTTTAAAACTTTGAATGGAAAAGCCGGGCGTGGTGGCGCACGCCTTTAATCCCAGCACTCGGGAGGCAGAGGTAGGAGGATCGCCATGAGTTCGAGGCCACCCTGAGACTCCATAGTGAATTCCAGGTCAGCCTGGGCTAGAGCGAGACCCTACCTTGAAAAACCAAAAAAAACACTTTGAATGGTACAAACCTACATCACTGGCTTTGTAAGATTCACATGGAAATATGGTGTTAACCAACCAACTTGGAGAAGCCTGATATTGCAATTCTGTTCCATAAATTAAAATATAGATGTTAATGGAATTGAAGTATATTATTTTTAACTTTTAGTCATCCAAACTGTCAATTTTAACAACCTGAAGAGGCTTGCCAACTTCCAGTCTAGCTATCATAATCAAATTAGCACAACACCAGCAATAAAAAGAACAAGCAAAATTGTGCAGATTAACACAAGGGTGATACAACAAAGTGGGGCACCTCTGAATTGTGAGATGGGAAGGAATATCAGACGTAGCAATAATTAAAAGAAGAAAGTATCAGCCTGGGCTTCATCGCATATGTCTTTAATCCCAGCACTTGGGAAGTTGGGAGGCAGAGGTAGGAGGATCACTGTGAGTGCCAGGATCTACAGTGTGAGTTCCAGGTTGGCCTGGGTTAAAGTGAGACCCTACTTCAGAAAAAAGGAAGAGCATCAAAAAATGAAAAAAAGAAGCAAAAAACAGACCTCTTAAAAGAATTCTTAGGGAACAGGGGACAGTGCTAGGATTTCCAGATCAAGGAATAAAACATATACTGTTAAATTTCAATGTTAAGGCTAAGAGTTACATATATCTACAGTAATTGCTGTAATTTTAAATGGCTTGTGAGATCTTTTAAGGAATATCATACCTGAGTTACTATGAGAGACAATAATTTCATAGTAAACTTTCCCTAATCACCTCAAAAGTGTTTTGGGGGGGGGGATTTCTGGCATTTGTGAGATGGCTACACATTAAATGAGTCATGGGTAGAGAGATATTATTGACACAAAAATATTCTGAATACAAAAACTGTATGTGATGAAGCCTTACTTGATACAGACTAAGAACTGGGCAATGAAAACATTTTTAAAAAGAAAGAATATCTAGAAAGAGAGAGTCACTGAACAAGCTGAACTTTAGATTACCGTGTGCTGGAGATGGTTGCCTTCTAACATTCTCTACCCTCAGGGCTTCTCTTCCCTCAGCCCAACCCCAGCCTTGTTGATCTAACTTAATTTGCTTAAAAGAATGTATCTCATGTCATTTATTCAAAAGGCTAGAAATTTAGGAATGTAGATGTATCAATTAAAATGATGAGATCTAAAATCCAAAGTCCCAATTTGAGGTATGATGGTTTGTAGATGTTGAAAGTTTAAAGTCATGACCTCCCAAAAATGAAAGTACATAGACCACAACTAATTTTCACCTCATAATTTATCTTACATCATGTAACTGGTTCTTGGAGAACCACTTTGAAAGTTAAGAAATAGTTCAACACTGTACATCATAAAAATTCCATGTATGCTTCTTTCAGATCTCTTTACAAGTGTCTTTCTTCTTTTGGCAAAGACTAAGAAATAGACTGACTTTATAAAGATATTCTAGCAAATACACCCAAAAACTCACTCAAAGATCAGTTTTGTTTTGAAAAATTTAAACAAGTGCCAAGGATTTTCCAAACAAGTAGCTGAAACTCTTGAAATACTTGGAGGTCTTGAGAAAATAATTCACATGTTGCATAGCATGGAATTTCTTGATCCATGAGTAAGTAATTTTTACAAGTAAACTATTTCAAATATCTCTTAGATGTACTTATATCACATAGACATATCTATGAAATTTATAATTCTTGATTAAACCCTAAATAGTAATGACATATCACTTTAAGAATAGTGATTTGGCTAGGCGTGGTGGCGCACGCCTTTAATCCCAGTACTCAGGAGGCAGAGGTAGGAGGATCGCCATGAGTTCAAGGCCACCTTAAGAATAGTGAAGCCGGAGCTAGATAGAGTGAGACCCTACTTCAAAAAATCAAAACAAAAGAATAGTGATTTGGGGCTGGGGATAATGTTCAGTGGTTAAAGCACTTTCTTTCAAAGCCCGCATCTGGATTCAACTCCCCAGTAAGCACATAAAGCCAGATGCACAAAGTGGTGCATGCATCTGAAGTTCAATACAATGGCAAGAGGCTCTCGCACATCCATATATCCCCCCCCCCAATTAAATAAAAAATATTTTTTCAAAAGGACCCTTTCACGTGATTTTTTTTTAAAAAAAGAATAGTGATTTTATTAATTGACGTTTCAGGTTATTCTAGTAGAAAATATAATAAAATAAATACACCAGGATAAAATAAAGTGGACTTCAGAGAAATGCAATTTTGCTGATGACAAAAGCAAATGGAGGGACAGTTTCCCTTTAGGCATTATTTACATTCCTCAGTCTGGTTGATTTCCTTATATATTTTACTTCTAAAATATTGTAATTAAAATTGTGTTTTCATACTTGGTAGACTAAATCAACTACAAAGTAAAAGGCATAATTCCAAATTACTCTTTGAATAATGCAAAATTCATATTGCAAAAGGCTAATGAAATTGGAGTGAGTGGAAATACCGAGGTCTGTATTTTCCATAAACAATCATTTGAACTCTTCAAAAGAGAACTAAGTGCTGTGTATTTATTCAAACACAGAAGACACAGCTGGCACGTTTCCCCTGTCAGTTATGTAGTTATCTCGTCACTCAATATGGCCTGAATAAACAAATAAAATGAGAAGAAAGACAGCCATGATTAAAGAAATAAACTCATTAGAAAACAAAACAATGACCAAAGTGACAGTAGTCACAAAAAATTGAGAGACGATAGAGGCTAGAGGCTGACAAAAAAAAAAAAAAAAAAAAAAAAACACAGAAGGACAGAAATGGGGAGGGACAGCAAATAAAGGTAAAGGAATTTCAGTACTGTACAAACGTCTCAAGACCTTGAAACCATTACTACAGGCAAGGCTTGAAAGAGAGTCTTACCTGAGCAAGGAGCACAAGAGATGCACAGAGCCAGCACAAGAAGAAGGGGCCTGGGCTTCCATTTCCAATGGGGACAGCACCACATTCCACCCGAGTCAAACATCCTGCAATGAAGAACAGAAAGTCCCAGTCAGGACAGGCATCACTTCGGCAAAGCATTGTGATGATAACACAGTGTAGATTTTCAGCAGGGATTGGAGCACATAAACTTCTTTTGGTCTTGTTTCCAACTAACAAAAACTTCGAGTTGCTGGAGCTAGATAGAACCCAAAACCTCATGCATGTAAGGCAGGCACTCTTCCAGTGAGCCACTTCCCAGGAAGAAACGCAAAAGATGATGAGGACCTAATTATGTCCTTCAAGCAAAAGAGAAAACATAACTAAGCACATTTGTCATTCAATTCTCTTCTTTACAAAAATATAACAGGTAACTGGGTAGGAGAGATAGCTTAGTGGTTAAGGCACTTGCCAACAAAGTCAAAGGACCCAGGTTCTATCCCTAGTACCCAGGTAAAGCCAGATGCACAAGGTGGTCCATCCATCTGTAGTACGTTTGCAGTGGCTAGAGGCCCTGGTGCACCCATTCTCTCTCTATCTGCCTCTTTCTCTCAAATAAATAAAATGTTTATTAAAATAGAAATATAATAGGTAATTTCTGAATGAAGCTGAAAAGCATTCAGATAATTCAAGGAAGAAAGCTTCATTTACTTATAAAATAAAAATGAAAAAAAATTCAGCTTCACCTTCTTCAGTCTCACCAGAGATATATCCATCTAGGAAGCAGGAAGATAATCTCACCATAATATATACAACTTTAAGGAAACATTTTCATTTTATGCCATCTGCTGCCAAGTGGGTACTTATTTTTAAATTAAATTCCTCAAGCTTTCTTCTTTTCCTAATATGAACACTGAAGTAGTGACATTCCAAAAATTGAAGTTTTTATATGTCACAAAAACTGCCAATGTGTTTAAATGGTTAGTAAACACCAAGTCTTATGGAAACTAGGAAATGATCTTAGATTGACATCATGTAATGAAAATGATAATTTACAAAGATTTTCACAGAAGTATACATATCATCTTGACTCAAAACAATGGTATGACACATTTCATGAGTCAGAAGAGGCAAATCTGTGAAAGGGACAGCAAGGATAAAAAGCCAGTTGTCCAAAGAGGCCATGAGAGGGCTGGTTGGCTGGAGCGACATGGGGCAGACAGGAAGTGAAACAGCAGGGAGAAATCTCCAGATCTCAAAGTCCCCACAGAGTTCTTTTGTCTATAATTGTACCTGACAGTTATTTCTAAAAAGAGGGCTGGAGAGATTGCTCAGCAGTTAAAGGCATTGCTTACAAAGCCTGACAGCCTGAGTTCAAATCCCCAACACACACATAAAGCCAGGTACACAAAGTGACACATACATTTGGAGATCATTTACAGTGGCAAGAGGCCTGGCATGCCCATTCTTTCACTATTGCTCGCTCTCTCTCTCTCTCTCTCTCTCTCTCTGTCTCTCTCTCTCTCTCTCTTTCTCTATCTCTCTCTTTATCATCTATCTATCTATCTCTTATTCTATCTTTCTCTCATTTTCTCTTTCTCCCTCTCTCCCTGTCTCTCCTTACAAATAAATAAAATTTTTTTAAAAGAAAGAAAGAAGCCGGGCGTTGTGGTGCACTCCTTTAATCCCAGCACATGGGAGGCAGAGGTATGAGGATCGTGGTGAGTTTGAGGCCACCTTGAGACTACATAGTGAATTCCAGGTCAGCCTGGACTAGAGTGAAACCCTACCTCAAAATAAATAAATAAATAAATAAATATGAAATAAAAAATAATAAAAGAAAGATAACAAGATACTTTAAGTTCACAGTAATACCTTCCTCAAAGCCGAAAGTTTGCTTACCTGGGTGAAGTATATAATACTAAACAAAAAACCAGGAAGACAGGAGGAAAAATAATCAAATGAAAAAGTAGAACTCAAATGATTCTCACACTGGCCTGAAGCCAGCGTTTTGAGTCTCTCTGTTACTGTAGGAGACTGTTACCTTGTACCAAAGACAACATGGCAGACATACCTGGCTTGGCTACCTATGCAATTCTTGAGAATTTTACTTGACTACTGTATGCTTATAAAATAAGAAACAGCAGTGGACCAAGCCCATAGAGCCATTGAGATAAGATAATGTTATCAGGACAAGACCTAGTGATACTCAGCAAGTGTTCAATAAGTAATAGTCACTAGTACTGTTATCACCATTCCATATACTTTAATACAGTGTGGTCATATGGATTGCAGTGAAATCAAAGGCTGAAACAACAATAGACCATAGAAAAATACCTTTAATCTCATGTGTCAACATTCATTGAGTGACTTTATGGCCACTTCTGGGTTCAGCTGAGAACAAAATCAAATCATTCATTCATACCTGCTATGAATACGGAAACTTTACCTGGTACCTGAGCACACATCACAATTGCGGATTCAGCACGCTATAAGTTCCGGCGTGGAGCAGCTGTCTTTTTGGATTTTCTATACTAGGATGTGTCTGGGATCTGAAGGGTATTTTCTTTTTGTTTGGAA
The DNA here is from genome assembly GCA_036346955.1 of Dipus sagitta. Lineage (NCBI taxonomy): Eukaryota > Metazoa > Chordata > Mammalia > Rodentia > Dipodidae > Dipus > Dipus sagitta. The sequence continues at coordinate 117,329,937 of CM070778.1, read as the reverse complement.
GGCATGTTTTCAAATATATCTGCTCAAAATACTTGAAGCTAAAAGCAGTGACTGTTTAAGAGAAGCATTTTTGAGTAACTAAGTAATACCGATGGAAGTGAACTCTGGAATGGAAGAGGCCTACATCCTGGTCCTTTGTTATCTGTGGTTTTGGGGTGGGAGGAGTATAAGTACCTCATCTTGAGCCTTTTTGCCCTTCTGTAAATAGGTTATTACCCATCCAAAATATCTGTTATATTTTGTCCATTGCATTCATCAGGGGCTATAAACTCTCATGGAGAAAGTGAACTTATTTTGAAGAGCTGGCCTGTTTCCTATTGAGTCTGGATGAATGAGGTGTTTTCCATTCATACTGGGGATGAATGACTATGCTTATAAAAACAAAAGAACAATTATATATCCAAAGATGTTCATAGAGTTCAAAGATGAAGTCTATTCAGGATTTTCACAGAGGAGGAAACCGAGGTCCAGTAAAACAAGAGACCAGTCAAAGCTGGTTGCCAGAAGACTAACAGAGTTACTGATATGTCAGTCCCCTGAGCTACTGTTGTGTGACACATGACAATTCTCCTCTATCAATATGCGAATAGTTCCTCCTCTCTTAACTTTGTACATGCCCTAAAACTGTTCTCTAGAAATTGTGTTCCTTAGCTTGGCTACGACACTGTTTATTTTACATGCTCATGCAACTGACATTTAGGGACTCCATATCCAATCATGGAGTTGTTTCACCAAAGCTGCCCGCAGTCCTATAAGTCAAATGAAGACCAAAGCTTGATGGATCCCAGGGCTCAAAACTCCATCACTTTAGACAGAAAAGGAGCCCAGGGCAGGCTAAGACTTGTCATGAAGCATAAACCATATGACAAACCAACTTTCATCTACTTTGCTATTTACTGAAAAACAGAAACAAAATAAATTAAGAATAGAACAGAGGAAGGGAAGTACTGTGGTTCCTCTCAGGGGATCACTTAGCAAGGACATATCCTTGAGATTTAAACAACTTTTCTCACATGAGTGGAAAATCTCAAACAGGGTTACTGGGGACAAAAAATATTACAGGGTAGTCATGTACCATTTTGATAGTAGCCTCAATGTTCTACTGAAGAGAACAGACATGTTTTTAATGAAAAGAGTTACACACACACACGTAATCTGAAAGGAATCTAAACCTTATGCACTTAAATTTATCATCTCACATTGAGATGCCTAGGTCTGACTGAGCTGGAAAGCATTTGTCATTTAGCATCCAGCCCAGTTGTTCTTTCTGAGAACCAAGTTATCTCTAATGCAAACCTGGTCTCTTTGTAGAAGCTACAATATACTTGAGACCAGCTTCAGACAGCCTTATAATATAATATATTCCTTTCATCATGACTTTTACTTATTTATTTGCAAGCAAAGATAGATAGAAGACAGACAGACAGACATAGTGGGCATGCCAAGGCCTCCAGCTTCTGCAAATGAACTCCAAATTTGGCTTTACATGGGTACTGGGGAATTGAACTCAGGTTATTAGGCTCCTCAGGCATACACCTTAACCACTAAACCATCTCTCCAGCCCAATGGACTGTTTTTTTAATGTCAGTATGTGCCCTCCCCAACAAGATTTATCCAAATGAATCACTAATGCAACCTCGAAACTCTACCATTTTCCATCTCCTCTAGTGGTTTCTCCCAAAGTCACAATTTAAAGAGAAACCAGTAAAGACGCCTTTAGAAATTAATAGAGAAATTGATAGGGTACTAATTCTATTGATGCCCATAACTGGAATTCACTTCCTTGACCACCTCCCAAACTGTGTTTCTATGCCAAATCTTTTCAGCAAGGGGTTTGGGAGGGGCTGAGAGAATACCTTAATTCTATCAGAGAGAAAAGAACAGTAATTTACTTTATTCAACTGTTCTCGTAGTAGGGTTTCTTCTTCTAGTAAAAGATCATGTTCCTGAGACTATACAGTGAACAAAAAGAGAGAAAGTGCTATTCCTCTACTCAAGTTAAATCCTTTTATTACATTGGGTTCATTTCCACTTCAAAAAGATTCATTTACTCTTCAGATCATTACAATCCTTACCACATTTGAACAGGAACATGCATAAGTGGCTTGCACCACAAAGTCAACTTGAGAATTTACATACACACACATCAACGTATGTAAAACAGAATAAACAGGATAACAAGGTATAATGTCCTATGATCCTTTAACATAGTATTCTCGGTAGGGAAACTGGTCAAAAGTACACGGGATTGTATTGTGTTGTATTGTATCATTTTAACACATGTAATGGAATCAACAGATATCTCAGATTTTTCAGTTAAAAAAGGTAAACCTTGAAGTCTTGATGTATACAACTTACTTTCCAGTGATTCTGGAAAACATGGGTGCATGTGGAGGGAGAGGAAAGGAATGATAAAACCAATGGGATTAACGTTTGCAATAGGCAATTCTGGGTAAAGGGTGCACAGTTGTTCTCTGTGTTATTTTCAGTCTCACCACTTTCTTGTAAGTTTAAAGTTCTTTCTAAAAACAAATGTTAAATGCATGCACAGTTTAAACTGAAGTAGATCGGTGTTTTATTCCACAGCCATCTCCTCGTAGCTGCTTATGATTTCTTTGATCACTGTCAGGTTGATAGTGCCTCGTTTCAATTTCCTTTCTTTGGATTGTCACATGCATACTTTTCCACTACAATATAAACATTTTTCTTACTGATTTCTTATTTTGAAATGCAGTCATCAAAATATGTTAAGTCCTTGTTATATTTACTCTGTTTTAAAGAAGTTAATCCAGAAGACTTTTTGAGATACCCCAAATAATTCCATTTTGAATAAAGGAAGGTAAGATGAGACTCAGGAATCCATACTCAAGTTTTACTGGAATTCTTTGTCAAGACTGAAATATTATTTAATCATCAACTATTATGTAATCTTTCTTTTTATTTTTATTTATTATTATTATTATTTTTGGGGGGTTTTCAAGGTAGGGTTTCACTGTAGTCCAGGCTGACCTGGAATTCACTAAGTAGCCTCAGGATGACCTCAAACTCACAGTGATTCTCCTACCTCTGGCTCCTGAGTGCTGGGATTAAAGGCATGTGCCACCACAGCTGGCTTCTTTTTGTAATATTTTATTTTTTTATGAGAGAGTGTGAGAGAGAGAGAGTTGGTGGGCCAGGGCCTCCAGCCACCGCACTCAAAACTCCAGACACATGTGCCACCTTGTACACATGTGCAACCTTGTGCATTTGTGTCACCTTGTGCATCTGGCTTACATGGGACCTGAGAGTTCAAACATGGGTCCTTAGGCTTCGCAGGCAAGCTCTTTAACCGCTAAGCCATCTCTCCAGCCCTATTATATATCTTAATTGTAGCCAATGTAGATAACATAATGATGTCATCCAATGAGACATGAACATGGAAAGATAGTTTTTACCCATGTATACAACACACACTTTTTCTGTTTAGTCTAAATTCTGAAGTCTGTAGAAACTTTAATCATCTCATCAGAAAAGTAAACCATAAGATATACGGGAAGTTAGGAAAACGATCTGGTTTAAAGAAGCGGTCATCAGTTTATTTTTAATATATAAATGAAATCTCTCTCAAATCATTATTTCCAGAACTCAGAGTGGCAGTAAAACTACAGGCTTCTAATATTTCCCATAAGCCCACAGACAATAGCCTCATTCACCATTCACACTGGAAAAGCACAATGTCATGTAATTTATATAAGCCATAAATGGAACAGTGGCTTCATGCATCAAGACCAGTGAATGCAAGTCTTGCTAAATCTATTAAATTTCTGAGTGTAAGAGAAGCATGCAGTCATTACAACTCCTAAACATGTTTATAAAGCCTGTCATTTCAAAGCTTGAGTGCAACAACATAAAAAAGTTTGTTCTTCACAAGGAGCAGGCAAAAAACTACTTAAATATCTTAAGCCTTGAGTCTATTAAAACTAAAATCTCTATATACTATATATGTGTGTGTGTGTATTATAGTTTGTTTTCCCTATTTCAATATTTTTCATCAAGATAGCAGGACTGTTTATCTCAGGAAGGTTTGTATTATTTTACTACATCTAACATGCCAATATCAAGAAAGAATCAAAACATCTTAAACCATTCCATATAACATATACATTAATTTTTTTAATGTTGCAATCTAGAAGGGCATGGAAAAGTATTCATCTCAAACAGCTTCATAAAGAAATTTAGATCAAACAACAAAGTTCTGTGTGATTGAATGTTCACACTTATACTCCACAAAGACACAAATTTTAATCACATGGAATTCATTCAGATGATATGCCTTCACTGCATTATCAGGATATGTTTTATATTAGCTGTTGAGTAGTTTTACACCCTTTCCTATTAAACTGGCATTCATATTTTTGTGTACAATGTGGTTTTTTTTTTCCTCCATAAGATTGAAATACTTAAGGAAGTTGAAAGGAAGCTGTCAAAATATCTTTTGTTGAAAACCTAAGCATATTTTCAGGAATAACTCAAGTTGGAAACGAGTTCCTTCAAAAAATATTGCCTGCATATGAGAACAAGTCTCACAGGAGATGTCTGGCTGTATCCCAAAATCAATTCTCTCAGGTTATCCACTTGCCCATTCCACTGGTATAAATGAAACCATAGAACTCACAGGTGGGGAATTACTTCACATGCAGTTTTAATAACAGAAAAACAAGCGCACAGTTTTGATTACGGTGCACAGAGCCAAAATCAGAGCAGCAGAGTTCCAGGCTTCTGGGTACCGACTGCTCTATCCTACTTTTAAATTGGGCCTTGGGAGAGGGGAGGCTGAAGAGATGGCTCATCAGTTAAAGGCACTTGCTTACAAACCTGCTGGCTGGGGTTCGATTCCCGCAGAACCAAGTAAAGCCACACGAGTAAAGTGGCACATGCATCTGGAGTTCTTTGGAGTGGCAAGAGGCCCTGGCAAACCCATTCATTCTCTCTCATTCTCGTGTGTGTGTGTGTGTGTGTGTCTGTCTGTCTGTCTGTCTGTCTGTCTCTGTCTCGCTTTCTCTGCTGCTTGCAAATAAATAATAAATAAAAATATTAAAAGCATGTGTTGGAGATGGGGAGGTAGAGCACAGAAGAAAAGAGGGGCTTAGCGAGGCAGGCAGGTCTCTTCCCAAGGTGCTAATCTACAGAAGGAAATTCAAGTGGGAATTAGTAAGGATGGAGTGATAGGGAAAGGGAGAGGTGAGTATCAATTTTAGAATCTACCAAGTGACCAAGTGAGGGGAAGTGGGTAAAGTGTCTGTCAAGGTGCCTGCCCAAGAATAAATAAAACTCCAGAAGGAAAATTACACACTCCCAGGAAAAGTTACTGCTTAGTTAGCCACAAAAATAAGCTTGGCTCTTCTGAAAACAACTGTCCTTTTTTTCCATTCTGGAAGTCCAGGGAGGCAGACCTTTCTCTGGAGTTGCTCTGAGACACCTCGGCCGCTGGTGAACAATCCCACAGAAGTAAAATCTTACTGTTTTGTGTAACCATCCCAGGTCCCCCATTTCCCTGACTTGTAATTCTCCAAGAAGCCCTTCTCCCGTTTCTTAATTACATTTCAATCCGCAAAGTACATTGAGAACATTTTCTGGGCTCTTTAAAAAAAAAGTGGGGGGTTGGAGGGAATAAAGAAAGAACAACATTCAAATACCTCAAAGGTCTAAGAACCACTTCTACAGGGGATGGAGATCCAGCAGAAAGGCACCATCTTCCCAGCATACCGGTACCCTCTCCACGACCTCAGGTGTTGATCCCAGCCCGGTCCGGGATGCATGCGCACAGCCTGCTAACTCCTTGTTTAATTTGAATCAGAAACACGTTTTTCCCCATGCTTGAAGCCCTGCCCTTTTCGTTATGCTTTCAGCCGCCCAAATGTGCAGTTTACCTCTGGCTGGGGGAGAACAAGAAAGGAGGCAAGCCTCCGCGCGCACACAGGTCACAGATGCATTTGGCAAGACCCAGTCTTGTGTGCCTCGAGGGGCACACACTGAAGACAAACCGGTTTATTCCCATCCACGCACTTGGCGCCCTTCACGACATCGCCGAGTGGAGAGAAAAGGGGAGGACGGGGACGCTTGGAAGACTCTAGGCTGAGAGGGGACACTTACATGTTGGCATTACCGAGGGGAGGTCCCCAGAGGCCGCAGGGTCATCCTCCTCCTTCTCCACTCGCTGCCTCCGCTGTAACACCCAAAAGGACCCGGGTTCCGGGATCACGCCCTCTCTGGACAGTTCTTAGGGTTTTCCGCACAGCGGCTCCCCGGCGGGGCGCAAGGTGGACGCGGGGCGCGCGCGCGCGGTGGGGGCCCAAGTTCAAGTGCGGATGCGGCGCGCGAAGGCGCAGACGGCAGGTTCCTCCACCTCCGCCCCGAGAAGTTTCAAAAGAGTCCAGTTTGTGGCGGGGGCGGGCCGAGGAAAGCCGGACAGCCGGGAGCTGGGGAGGGGGGGGGAACGAGCTGCCCACTCTTCGGCTGCGGTGGCCCAAAGGCTCAGGTGGCTGTTCCCCGGTCGCCGGCGCTTCCCGGGCGGATGCGGGGCTCAGGTGGCGCGCGGGCCGAGTACCGCGGCTCGGCTCCCGGCGCTGGCCCCGGGCTCGGCGCGGTCTCGCCGGGCTGCTGCGGCGGGGGCCGTCCCCGAGCCGCGGCTGCCCCACCCAGGACCGTCAACCCCAGGGCAGAGAAAGGGAGAAGTCGCCCCGCGGGGCGGGCCCGGCGCGGGCAGCGAGGACCGAGCGGCGCGCGCGGCAGGGTGGGGGGGGAGGAGAGCTGGCGCGGGGCCCGCGAGGCCCCTCGGAGGGGAGGGGGGCCCCGAGTCGACCCCGAGGTCACCCCAAAGCCGCCAGCGCTCAACCCTGCAGAACTTGGGCGAAGGAAATGCAGTCGGAATGCCAGCGTGCGAGGGGGCCATCTCCTGGCCCCGCACCCCCCCCCCCGGAGTCCCTGTGCTGGGGGACTCCCCTCAGCCAAGACCCAGGACCACCGCTTTGCTTAGTTTTAAGTTTCTTTTTCTTTACCGTGTTCTTTTGCCTTTGTTTTCTCCCTCTTTTCCACTTTATCTCCCTCTCCCATTTAAAAAAGAAGAAGAAGAAAAAAAAAAAAAGATTGGGGAGATTTGTGGAGCTAGACACAAGCAGATTGATTTGCCAGGGCGCACTGGGCTACTCAGTGGGGCAAGCCGGCTGTCTGCTCCGTCGCCCCGTGGAGGAGCCGCTTAACAGAGATACGAACACTCGTCCTAGGAGACCAGAAGAGAGAGAAAGGGCGCAACACGCTTGTAACAGGCTCCCTTCTTACTGTGCGTGGCCAAAGTTAATTCGCACACGAAGGCGAGCGCTGAGGTGCGCACACACCTACATGCACGGGGCCACATACAGAAATGCCATCAAATAAGCGATTAGCCTTGAGTGGCTGATGGTAAAGAGTGGTTGGGGTGAAAGGGAATAGGAGTGGAACGGGCTTGAGAACAGGCAGTTACAAGCGGAGAAGAAGCTGGAAAGCTGCCAGCAATGCAGAAGCCTGACGGACCAGGGTGTGTACTTCTTAGGACTTTTATCAGTGTTTATTCTGATAAATAAACAGGAGGATTAATGGTGACTTTGAATTGTTGCATTTGAGAAAAGTTGAGGCTCCTCTGGTATCACCGGTAGGCAAATGAGCCTCAAGATGGGCACAGACCTGACACAGGAACCAGAAGCTGGGGTACAGGTCTCCAGACCCCCAATTCAGTGTGCTTGTATAGTACCAGATTGTCCCAAGGAAAAGGAAGATTTTAAAGTTCTACTTTTTTTTTTTTTTTTTTTTTTTTGGTTTTCTGAGGTAGGGTCTTACACTCTAGCTCAGGCTGACCTGGAATTCACTATGTAGTCTCAGAGTGGGCTTGAACTCTCTGCGATCCTCCTACCTCTGCCTCCCCAGTGCTGGGATTAAAGACACCACGCCCGGTTCCTCTCAGAATTATTTTAAACACTATTTCACAAGGGTTTTGTGTGTGTGTGAGAGAGAGAGAGAGAGAGAAAGAGTCAGAAATCTGGGTGCAGCTTACCTCAGTGCCTTTCAGCAGACTGTGACCAAAGCGGCAGTTAAAGTTAAGGCTGTTGGGGTTTGAGAGATGGCACATTGGTTAAGGCACTTGCTTGCAAAGCCTGACAGCCTGGGTTCCATTCCCCAGTACCCACTAAAGCCAGATGGACAAAGTGGAGCGTGCATGTGGAGTTCCCCTATAGTGGAAAGAGGCCTTGGCACGCCTATTCTCTCTCTCTCTCCTTGCAAATAAACACATAATATTTTTTTTTAAAGTTAAGTTTGTGATCTCTTCTGGGGGCTTGATAGGGAAAGGCCTTCTTTCAAGCACCTCTAAGTTGTTCATTCAAAGAATTATTTATTTTCTCTCATGTGTATACATGCACACACACCACGATCTCTTAACACTTCAAACAAAATCCTGTCAGACGTTGCATGGGTGGCTAGGGAATTAGCCCCAGACTGGCAGGCTTTGCAAACCACCTCCTTTAACTGCTGAGGCATTGCCCCAGCCCCATTCACAGACTTTTAAAACTATAATTAACCATGAATCAAAAGACAAACAAAGAAATAGAAGTAACTGTCCACTGTTTTCCAGGAAAAGAGAAACATCCAGGTGTGTGTGTGTGTGTGTGTGTAGGTGTGCGTAGGTGTGTGTGTGTGTAGGTGTGAATTCAAAATTTATAGAGTAAGCCAATTAAAATCAGTTGAAGGTAGTGTGCTGCTGGCAGAATTCCTTCTTGCCTGGGGCATATAGCCAGTTTACTTAGGCCTTCAACTGATTAAATGGAGATCACTCAAACTATGAAAGAACCAGTTTTACTCAGAGAGGCATGGATTTTTAAGTTTTTGTGTGTGTGTGTGTGTGTTCATGTATGTGTGTGTTCGTGCGTGTGTGTGTGTGTGTGTGTATGTGCACGCATATCAGTGTACATGGGTGGAGACAAAGGACAACAGTCGAGTCCAGCCTCACCATTGCACCTCGTGTGAGGTAGGGTTTCTTCAGGTGCAGGTCACTGAGATATCAAGATAGAGCTGAGCTGGACGCTGCCTCCCTGTTCACAAGTGGTCATAATGCTGGAAAGTGCGACGCAGCCTGTTTGGGGAGAAAGGCCCTGGGTGGGCCTAACCTGCAGTAGATATTGCAAGCTACACAACTGGTCAGAGGGAATTCCTGGCAAATGCTGAAAACCTAGTCAAAGTCTTATGGCTGGGAACGTCATAATCCCTAAAGGAGCAGCTACTACTGTTGCTTGGCTGCTACATGGACATTAGGCCCATCAAATTGCCCTCGAAATATTTTGTTTATGCCTTACATATTAGTTCTGCTCTCGCTTTTGTTTAGAGAAGTTTCTCTTTTTATATGGCATTGACTGTAGAGACAACTCAAAATGTGCTGAGAAGTGACAGTTGAGTGAGCCGCCCTTAATGAGGCATATACCCTTCAGTGATTCAGGGTAACAGAAAAGGGCAGAAGCTTGTGAGATCCAAAGGATTGGGAGAAGTGCTTTGGAACTGTCTTCCAGACACAACATGGTCATTGTATTCACAGGAGCTGTTGCTACCTGCACAAGTCCTGCATAATATTGGAGCCTTCCACATGTTATCATGGATGATGCAGGAGGGCATGAAAATATAAGACATTAAAGTAGAAGAGGAAATAGAAGGAAAGAAAAGGAGTTCAGTGGAGGGGGATGGGCAAAGAGGAACAAAGGAGGAGATGGGAAGAGATTATGTAAATTTTAATGAAGCTTTTTATTTATTTTTAAAAATACTTCTATTTATACATTTCAAAGAGAGAGACAGAAAGAGGCATAAAAAAAAAAAGTATGGGCATGCCATGGCTTCTTGCCCCTGCACAGAACCCCAGATGCATGTCCCACTTTCTGCATCTGGCACCTTCTGCACTGGCACTGGTGAACTGAACACAGGTTGTCAGGCTTTCAGGCTTTGCAAGTGTATCAGACAGCTTTAGGTTCGCTGAGATGAACTTCCTGACCAGGCACAGTTATGGAGGAAGGGATTTATTGAAGCTTACAGATCCAGGGAAAGTTCCATAATGGCAGAAAAAGCTGGCCTGCCTTCACAGGACCAAACAGAGAGAGAGAAGTACAAGCCTAAAAGCCAAAAGCCACAGCACACTTCAGGAACTCCAGCTAGGCACACTTTGCATATCTTTAGATTGAAATCTGAAACCCACCACCACACCTAAAGATCCACACAATGACACTGCCTCCAGCTAGGTGGTTAAAGATGCAAACTACAAGCAAATAAATAACTGAATATATTGGGGGCCATCTATTCTATTCAAACCACCACAGCAAGCAAGCACTCTTCATTGCTAAACCATCTCTCTAGCCCCAAAGTTTTTTATTTTAATTCAAAACACCTAAAGTTTTTATTAGACTTGGAATATAATGTGATATGTTAATTCCATGTGTGCGCCATGAAGCAGTTAAGCTAATTACGGTATCTATAAACTCATAATGTTTCTCTTCTTTTACGGCAAACATTTGAAAGTTACTTTCTTGGAATGTTTGAAATGCATAATACATTGTTAATGGCAATCACCATGTTGTGCAAATTTCAGCAACGTATCTCTTCTAGCCAGGGCTGAGGAACATGGGAAGATGGAGGAAGTAAAGCCAATCTGGGCTACAAAGCAAGTTTGAGATCAGCCTTTGATCCTATCTGGAAAAAAAAAAAAAAAATAAACAAACCTTGTTTTTATTGAAATGATTTGATCCATATCTCATATCCTCCCATTCCCCCTGACCCCCTAACCTCCATTGTCATTCACTTGTCTGCCTCTTGACTATGAGGGCTTTATATTCCATACATAAATGAAAGCATGTGATATTTGCCTTTTTGTCCATCAGCATATGAGTGGACAAAAATGTTTTATATATACCATGGGGTGCTATGTAGCCTTACAGAAGTAGGAAATTCTATCATTTTGAAAACATAGATAAATCTGGAGCATACTATGCAAAGCCAATTGACTCGAGTGAAAATCTCATCCAAAAACCAACTTCATAGATACATTCAGACAGATATCTAACCAAATACCCAAACACCATTCTGAAGCCAAGTTAATATGTAAAATCAACCATCACATCAAACAAAGCCAATTGGCATTCCTCTGAAAGACAGTCAAGTAGCTATTCATACGTCTTATTACCTACGAACATAACATGAATTATAGTCATACTTCATGCATTGATGTTTCTACAAAACCACATGAATCACAGCTAAACTATCCCAGAGTGTCTGTGCCTGCTACTGGTTAGTAACATCTGTGTTTGGTGGTTCTGTTCCTAGACTTTAAAAAAAAAAAAAATTGCTTTCATTGAGAATCCATGGTAGGTAAATGGAATATGTAGTGTTAAGTTTATAGTCTTTCAAAGCAATTGACTTGAATTCAAAACTTGGCTCTGTGATTTACTAATACTGTGCATTCTGCCAGCTTATTATGTACATGTGTGGTAGTTTGAATAAATTCCTGCCCCCCCCCCAAATAGATTCAGTAATTTATTAAAACTTCTTGGATTTCCATTCACCTGGCTAGAGGAGGTGCCACTGGGAAGATCTTAGGATTCAGCCCTAAGGTGTGGTGATGGATTTGAAATTCCAATCTAAAGATATGCAAAGTTCCTGGAGTCCCTGAACTGTGCTTGTTTATGGTATGGTTTTAGAGATTTAGCTTGTGGCTTCTCTCTCTTTGCTTGTCCTGCTCTATTAAAGCAGGACAGCTTCTTCTGCCATTATGGAACCTCCCCTGGATCTGTAAGCTTAAACAAAGCTTGCTTCTTCCATAACTGTGCCTGGTTTGGAAGTTCATCTCAGTGACCCAAGGCTGTCTACTACAGAAATTGGTACTGAGGAGTGGGTTGAGATGAATCTGACAATGTGGGTTTTGGTATTTTGGAACTTTTGGAGGATGTGGTGGGTTGATTCAGGTGTCCCCCATAAACTTAGGTGTTCTGAATGCTACGGTTCCCAGTGGATGGAGGATTAGGAATTAATGCCTTCTGGTGGCAGCGTATTGTTGGGGGCAGACTTACAGGTATTATAACCAGTGTCCCCTTGCCAGTGTTTGGGACACTCTCCTGTTGCTCTTGTCCACCTATGTTGGCCAGAGGGTGATGTTCAACCTCTACTTGTGTCTTCATTTTCTGTGCTGTCATGGAATCTCCCTTTGAGTCTTCAAGGAGTCTTCCTTTGAGTCTTTAAGCCAAAAATAAACCTTTTTTTTCCCCACCAAATCTTCTCTTGGTTGGGTGATTTCTGCCAGCAATGTGTACCTGACTGCAACATAGGAATAAGCACAGACTTGGTGCTTGCAACTGAAGATGCCTTCTGGAGTGGTAAGCCAAGTATTATGGACGATTCCTGTGGGAGTTTGAAAATTTTAAATGCAGAGAGAATTGAACTTGAGGGCTTCGCTTATGAACTTTCTAAGGAAAGGAAAGACTGCAGAGGACTTTGTTGGAACTGGGATACTGGTATAAGCACTGGCTGCATTCTGCTGCCCAGGCCCAGAGACTTTGATCAAGGTTAAATTTGTAATGGACTGATGTGCCTTGAAGATATTGGACTGAGTGATTTAAGATTTTAAGTTGGAAAACCTCACTGAGACTGATTTTAGGTTAATGAAGCTGCTATTGTCAAACACATTAGCAGTCTTAAGGATATGGTCCAACTGCTTTACATTAAAACAGTGTAGAGGAAGTCTGAGGTGATAGAAATACAGACTCTTTTGGAAAGAGTTGACTGGAGAATGAACCTGCTCTTTAAGGTCATGATTTATTTTGTCCCTTAATTAAGAATATGGCTATATTCTGCACACCTGGTATTAGTTTTGGAAGTATGAACAATGCATGGAGTGGCCATAAAATGCACATGATTCCAGGAGCTACTGCTGAGATGCAGCATGAGGCAGAGCATGATGACCCTGATGAATAGGCTGGAAGAACCTTCGGAAGATGGACCATGGTTTGCATGGAGACCTAAAGATGTTTTGGATATGCCAGCATTGTGCAAGCCTAGGATGGCAGTTTTCCTAGATACTCAGCCCAGCTGGAGGGCTGAAATTGGTAAATCCAGTGGCTGTCAGTCACTGGTTGTATCAGACTTGAACTGCAGAAGTTTGATGTTTGCTTAATGGTTGTTGAGTTTGCTTTGTTTTAATCTCCTCTTGCTATGTCTTATACCAGTTGAAAATGTTTACTCTGTGCCTTTATATGTTGAAAGTATGTAACTTGTTTGATTGTACAGGACTTACCACTAAGAGACAATCTTAAATCTCAGATGAGATTTGAAACTTTGGGACTGTCTTTAGTTGGCAAAGACTGTGAGGATCTTTGAAATTGGACTGAGCAGAGTAGAATTTACAATATGAGATGGTTTTGAATCTATTGGCGCCAAGGGAGGAGTGTGGTAGTTTGAATAAATGACACCCCCCCCCCCAATAGATTCAGGAGTTTATTAAAACTTCTTGGATTTCCAACTACCTGGCTGGAGGAGGTGTCATTGGGTCCAGCCCTAAGGTGTGGTGGAGATTTGAAATTCCAATCTACAGATATGCAAAGTGCCTGGAGCTCCCAAAGTGTGCTTGTTTGTGGTGTAGTTGTAGGCATTGTTTGTGGCTTCTCTCTCTGTGCTTGGACCTATGAAAATAGGTCAGCTTCTTCTGCCATTATGGAACTTCCCCTGGGTCTGTAAGCTTGAATAAATATCCCTTCTTCCATAACTGAGCAGGGTCTGGAAGTTCATCTCAATGACCTGAGGCTGTCTACTACAACATGCAAGATGGATTTGTAAAATGAGGATAGCTACTTAAGAGTGTTTCAGGCAGATCCACTGAGCTACGAACATTAAGCAGTCTGGACAGTTCTTGGAAATTGGTGATACCAGTTGCCTCCGCCTGTTCAACAAGCTATATCATTCTAACACTGAAAGTGCCAGGTCCACATTCCTCTGCATATAAGAATTTCTGACAACATTCCAGACAAAATGATGATTAGACATCTGTTTGAATCCCTTAACACTGATGAACTCAGCTATGAGAAACTTCCTTTTGTGTTGATTGAATCGAGCATTCATGTCTTCAACTTCCATTCAGAGCAAGGGCATTCTGTCTTCCACAATAAGTCTTTCAACCATCTGAAGACATCTATCATCTCCCTGTTCACTCTTCTCTTATTCGATGTTCACAATCCTAGTTATTTTAACCCTTCAGTATCTGGCCCTCACTATGACTAAGCTGTCCTTCCCTATATCCATGTAAGCCAACACCACTCCTCTGTACTCAAAGTGGGTTCTAAACCACAACCATGGAGCCATTATCTCTCCTGACCTCTTGCATAAATCAGTTAATGTTTAACTTTTGAGCAGACACTTAAAATGTGTGTAGTAGGAATAGTCATAGTTATAATAAATTGGTGCCGGAGAGTAGATACATTTTATACCATGAATTGTTTGAGAAATATATCTGAACTTGTAAATAATTCAACCCAACTGGAAACTTCTGTTTGGATCTCATATTTTTCTCAACAAAATTTCTCCATCTTCACCAAATTTATTGTTTTTTTGTTGGAAAGAAGAATGCTAATATGTGAGTTGTCTAGGTCAGTAGCTAACAGCCTATCCTGTCCCTCATCATTGGTCCAAGCTAGGCAATAAGCCTCTTCCAGTTTCTTTCATGATTCTTTGATGGTGTAGTACAACCTTCATCAGCCTAATGACAACTCCTTTAGTCCTCCTATGACCTTGTCTCCTTCCTGGTTCCCTACATGATGGCTGAGAACAGGGCTCCTGGGAGCCACTCAGCTCTCTGATCTCACAAACTTCCCCTCCATCACTCAATCACTCCATCATTTGTTTCTTGGCTTTGTAAGACATTAGAGGTAAGATAGCTTTTCTTTTCTCTGTTGATCCGAATCGCATATCAGTACTATAATTCCCTTCAGTTCTGTTAGTGCTTAAAATTGTGGGGAAGAACTCCATACTTTGAACATTCTCTGTAATGTCCTCTGCCCCATCTTTCAGAGGAGCTATGATGCACTAGGATAGAATGCCTAAACAGGGAGGGGCAAGGGAAGTAAATGAGGAGGGAGGAGTCTCTCAAAAATATCATTGATGGATCCACAAATTCACAACTTCTGCAAGTTAGTATTTGCATTTTGAGGAAAGGAAATTTGTTTTCAAAAAATGGCTCAGGATAAAGGCACTTGCTTGCAAATCCTGACAGTCTGAGTTCTCAGTACCCATGTAAAGTCAGATCACAAAGTGGTACATGCATCTGGAGTTCATTTACAATGGCAGGAGGCCCTACCTTGCCCTATACTCACTAACTGTTTGTCTCTCTCTCTCTTTAAAATAAACGAATTTTTTAAAAAATGGCTCAGTATAACCAACATCATAGGAGGAACCAGCATCACCTGATCAAGTCTGAATGGTTTTAATATTTTATATTCCCATGTGGTTTTGCCTACTGTGAGCTTTTCACACTTACCTGCACAACTGTGCAATCTATCTAAATCCCTATTTGGTGAGCCTAGTTTGTTTCAGGTTTTCTCATTCCATCCAGTTTATTAGTTCAGATAAATCACTTTTAAATCTGAGTACTTCATTAATCTTCACAATGTTTTATAATTTTTCTAACATGCAAGTTTAGTAATATGATTTCTTACATTTTAATCAAATAACAAGGTTAACACTTTGTAATATCAAGAAAGACCACCTTCTTAGGGATGCTGACCTTGTGATAATCAGCACTGGAGGCTACACACTTTCAACCACTTGTTAATCTATCCTGTGTTATGTCTTCACAAATAAGACCTCCAAGTTGTCATAGGTGTTTATATAACTCAAGGAGCTCATACAGATTTTATATCCTACTGATATGTTACTGTAAATGTTTATTCACTTATCAGACCAGATCATGACCATGACGACATGAGTTGTTCTTTATATACACATGCTGATTCTTTCATTCTTCACTCTTTTAGTGCTCTAAACATAAGCTTTCTTTTGGTGTACAGATGTGCATGCCTTGTGCACACATGGAAACTGAAGGAAGATGTCCAGTGTCCTCCTCTATTGTTCTTTTGCCAGTGTCCCTGAGACAATGTCTGTCACTGAACCTGAAGCTCTGTGTGTTTTGGTTAGGCTGGCTGACCAGTGAGTCCCAGCCATCCTCCTGCCTCCTCACCCCCTCGGCACTGGAGTTACAGGCATGGACAGCCACGCCTGCCTTTTTATGTGGGTGCTGGGAATCAAACTTAGGTCTTCATGCTTATTCAACAAGTGCTGTTATTCACTGATCCATTTCCTCAGCCTCCTCCAATAACAAGTTTTGTTTTGATTGTCCTTCCTGTAAATTCTCCTTTCCCATGTTAAAAAAAAAGAGATCAAATTACATATTATCTTAAAGCTGATACAGTATTTTCTTTCTTTGTTTTATTTTGAGAGAGAGAGAGAAAGAGGTGTAGAGAGAAAAAGAGAATGGGCACACCAGGGCCTTCAGCCACTGCGAGTGAACTCCAGATGCATGCACCCCCTTGTGGCACATGTGCACCATTGTGCACTTATGTCACTCTGCATCTGGCTACATGGGACCTGGTGATCAAACATGAGTTTTTAGGTTTCTCAGGCAAGTGCCTTAACTGCAAAGCCACCTCTCCAGCCCATGATATTTAAAACATATATTTATTTATTTATTTACAAGGAAGCTGGAGAGGGAGAGAGAATGGGCGCATTTGGGTTTCTTGCCACTACAAAGAAACTCCAGATGAATGCACCACTTTTTGCACCTGGCTTTAAGAAGTTACTGGGGACTGAAACCTAGGCAATCAGGCTTAGCAGTAAAGCACTTCAACCACTGGACAGTCCCTCCAGCCCCCTGATATGGTATATTTTTAAAGTCAAATTTTTATAATTTGGTGAAGAATATAGGCTTCTGTGAACTTCATGTTCCAGTGGTTTTTCATGTATTGGTGATATTTTGGTCTTCCATGAATTTCATAGGATACTACCCATTAACTAACATTAGATAATATTAATATTGCCAATAGTCATTACCATTTTAGTGTTTTCTCTGTGAGTAACACTTCACATTGAGATAATTATACAAAAATGCCACTGTTTGGCACATAGCCATGGTGGGAAACCAACTGCTCTTAATTTGGCTAACTGATCCCCTCAGTGGAATGGGACCCATAGCTGGAGCTGGGAAACAAGTCAGAACCATATCCAAACATGAGCATGCTCTCCATTATCAAGCTACCACCAATCATGGGCTATAATAGGGCCTACACCTATTAAATTCTCTATAAAAAAAAAAATAAGGGCTATCCCATTTGTCTGGTGCTAACTTTACTCTCTGTTGGAGAATCTGCTTCTCTTTTTCAGATAGATGCAGATCCTAAGGAGAGAACCACCCCATCATCCCTCAAAAGGGTCCCAGCTGAAACTAAGAATAACTGGCAAAACAAGCAAGGGTGCTATTTTCTTGGTGAACCAGGTACCAGCACAAGGGTGAAGGACATTGACACAGAGAATAGTCAACTCCTACCAAGTCAAATATCCAGAGACACAGAGGCCTCCAACACCTCATCACTGAAGCAGACCAAAAATGAACCCAACATGGCTCAGGGAAATTTTGTGGAAGAGGGGGCAGAAAGGATTTCAGAGCCACATGTTGGGTCATGATATGCAGAGACATTTCTCCTACCCATAACTGTGAGCTAACTCCAGAATGCATGACCCATATACCTCAACAAGGAGGGGACAGGGGGAGGAGGTAGGACATTGACAAGCCTAACAATGGTACCAACTTGACTGTATTCACTGAGTACAAAACTAATAAATAAATAAATAAATAAATATAAAAATTTCACTGTTAATCTTCCCACTAACCCTATAGACACAGAGATATGGCTCAAAGATTTTAGGCACTGTCACTACCAAGTAAACAAAAGTAAAGTCCATGTTTTCATTGAACTCATATTCTAGTTAGCATGGATGATGTGGTAGAGAGTAAAATAATAAAATTAGTGTACAGATAGGAATAAGTTTTGTTGAAAAGTAAAGCAAGAAAAAGTAGCAAAAGCTAGGGATGGCAGGTGATATTTTCTATAGGATGGTCAGAAGAAGTCTCTCCATTCAGATACTATTAAAGAAGAGACATGACTTAATTGGAAAAAGCAAAAACAGTACTCAGGTTTTGCACCAATGAAAATGAATGAAAGAATAATTAGTAACAGAGTTGAAGGAGAATGAGGAGCAGATTTGTGAAGAAAAAGCAAAACTTCAGTTCAGAACATGTTGAGTCTGAAATTTCTCCTAAACCTTCTAATTCATGCAACTATTATACAACCTAGAACTCTTTCAGTGTGCAAAAAGTTAGATTGCTTAAGCCAGGATTGTATGCTAATTTTGTCTGACATCAGTGTCACATTTCCTGAATTGTTTTGTTATTTATAGAATGAACTTACATAATGAATTGAAATTTTAAGTAAGTACTTAAGAATAGACCAGATTCACAATGAAAATTTACTCATGGAAGAATTTTCCAACAGTGTAGGAGAAAATGAAGAAAATGGAAAAAAAAAAAAAAAACTATTTTAAAGAATGTTAGCAAGCTGGGCATGGTGGTGCATGCCTTTAATCACAGCACTGAGGAGGCAGAGGTAGGAGGATCGCCATGAATTTGAGGCCACCCTGAGACTACATAATGCATTCCAGGTCAGCCTGAGCTAGAGTGAGACCCTACCTCAGAACCCTCCCCCCCCCTCAAAAAAAGAATCTTACCACATTATCTGGTTGCAGTGGCAGATTCTAGAGGCTGGTGGAAGGAAGGTGTCTGACAGCAGAAGGTGGAAGATTTGGGAAGGTAAGGCTAAGAGTTTGGCTTAATCTTATCATATATACGGAGCAAGTCAAAATTTATTTTCAAACATTTGTCTTTTATTTTTGTTTGTCTTTAGGAAGCCATGCAATTAAAGGAATGTTGCTGAAAAATGAACCAGAATATTAGAAAAGACCTCTGCAAGAAAAGAGAATAAGCAGGTACTACATAATAGTGAATGAAATAATAAATACTGTGGCACCAATGGAAATGTAGTTTTCTAGTTGTTGTAATCAAACACCTGCCGAGAAACAACCTCAGGGAGGAATGATTTCATTTCGACTTAGAGTTTAAGAAGGGATAGTGTTCACCATGCCAGGGAAGGCATGGGGGCCGGAGCATGAGGCAGCTGGTCACATTGCACCCTCAGTCAGGAAGGAGAGTGCCATGAATCCTGGGACTCATGTGTACATTCTCCTTTATCTTCAGTTTGGGACCTCAGTGCATGGGATGGTGCACTCACATGCAGGGTGAATCTTCCCTCCTTAGTTAAACTTTTCTGGAAACACCCTCAAACACACATGGGGCAACATGGTTTCATAGTGAGTCTAAATCCATTCAAGTTGATAATGAACATTAACTGTCACAAAATTTGAGGTCAAGGAGATCTGTGAAGAAGAAAGTTGAAATCAAGTAGACATGCTTTCTACATAGTCCAGACCTGCATAATAGATATCTAAGGTCTTTGATGCCTGATATTATGTGAATAAGATATGGTTAGCTAGATTCTTATTCATTTACAGAATCGCACATAATTCTTTGCAATTTCCAGGTGATGTAACTGTGAAAAGCCTTAGGATTTCTTGCCAGCATTGTGGTTCTCCTCTACACGTGGTACAATTGCTCCTACTTTTGTTTGAAAGTTAGGCTTGAAGACAGAGTGTATGGTTGATGTGTATCATTTTGGGTCAGAAGCTCTTAAGACGTAGAGTACAGGGGCTAGAGAGATGGCTCAGAGGTCAAAGGCTCTTGCCTGCAAAGTATGATACTCAGGCTCCATTCAATGGTATCAGCATAAAGCCAGATGTACAAAGTGGCACATGCATTCTCTCTCTTCTTTCTCTCCCTCAGTAAATTAATAAAAATATTAAAAGGTAGAGTACAATTTGCCATGCCTTCCTTCTTTCCCAGTAAGTGGTAATGTTCTAAACGGTGAAGATTCCATCAGCCTAGATTCCAGAGTGGGGATGACATGTGGCATGCATCACACGTAAGCTTATTATGCCATAGCACTAAGATTTGTGGATTTTATTTTTATTTATTTGTATTTTTATGAGAGAGAGCAAGAGAGAGAGAAAGAGAGAGAGAGAGAGAATTGATGCACCAGAACCTCTAGCCACTGCAATGGAGCTCCAGATATGTGTGCCACCTTGTGCACATGTGTGACCTTGTGCACATGCATGACCTAGTGTGTATGTATCACCTTGTGCATCTGGCCTACGTGAGTTCTGGAGAGTGGAACATGGGTCCTTAAGCTTTACAGGCAACAGCTTTAACTTCTAGGCCATCTCTCCACCCCAATTTCTGTTTTTTTTTTTTCAACCAGACTGTAATTAAGCTGTTTTTTAATGAATACAATTATCACTGTGTAAAGAATAAATATGGCCACATATAACCAATTATCAGATATTTAAATATTTTAATATATCTGTTTTACATGGGAGACTATCTTATTATCTCATATATGTTGACCAATAGATATTAAACCAAAATATGATGATATTTATAAGCCTGGCCAGAAGGGTATAAACATAAACATTAATAGTAGTTTTATTATGTATTTACTCCATTGAGTTGAGTCTGCACAAGTTTTGTGGGTTTTTTTTTCTCCAAAGTAAAAAGTAGTTCCCCAGGAATCCAGAAATTTAATATGTAAAGGAAATTTTATGTGTGTATGTATAGGGTGGTGGTGGGGGCAGATAGAGAGATAAAGAACCAGACAGACAGAGAAAATCCAATTCCCTGTGGCTGAATAATGAAATGAGTCAAATCTAATACTGTCTCAAAACCAATACAGCCATCTTCTGTAAGAAGGCTCTTGGTCCAGAATTTAATGTCAACAGCACTAGCCTGCAAAGGGATAGAAGACTGAGGACTTTACATGGATAGCTAGGAGACTGAGGGGGAGCAGAGGAGCCAAGAAAGACACTCGCATTTTGTGCTCACAGCTACACAGATAGGTCACACAGAAGAAAGGGAGCTGTATTCCCTCTAGATGTCTAAGAGCCCTTATCAAACACTTGGCACCTATATCTGAAGTGTAACATCAGACTTGGGAATCAGCAGCATAAAGGTGTTATTTCATGCACTGGGAATGAGTCAGCTTGCTATCTACAGATACAGATAGAGAAGATAAGAGAGCTGAGGCCATGCTATGGGACACACTAATATTTAAATGGGAAGACGAGGCTGGAGATGCAGCTCACTTGGTAGAATGCTTGCCAAGCATGTGAGAAGTCCTGTGTTGGGTTCTCAGTACTATATAAATCAGGTGTGGTCGTGTGTGCCTGTGTCAGCACTTGATAGGTGGAAGTAGGAGGATCAGAATTCCAATGCCATCTTTGGGCTGTATAACAACAGTTTTGAAGCCAGCATAGGCTACAAATGGTCTTTTCTCAAAAGATAAAAAGGAAAAATAAATAGTACCGGAGACTGAGGAGAAACAAGTAGGGCAGAACAAAAATAGTGAAATGTGTTGTAACAGAAGCCAAGAGAGGCATGTGCTTCAAGAAGGAAAAAAATGGCTCAGCAGTACTGATATCACTGGAGAGTAAGGATGGTGGACACGCTGGTGTGAGAACAAGGCACTCCCTGTAACTCCGGCAGGGGAGTGTAGTTGGAATGACAGGTTCAGAAACCATATATAAAGGAGCTTGAGAAGATGTGCTGGGATAAGTTCCTCGAGGTTCAAGCCTGTTAGAATGTCCTCATTTTCTGTAAGACAACCCCCTCCTATTACTCCCTTTTGTTCTATCCTCTTTCCAATGAAGGATTCTTCTTTCCAACTAGTCTCTCATTTACTTTGATGTCATTTTTTAATTTTTCTTTTACTCCTCCATCATCCATGACAAGATGTTGATGGGCCCAGTGGTATGCAGGTTGGTGCAGGTCCTGACCATGAATCACAGACAGTGACTCTACCAAGCATTCATTCGCTTTCTTGTGAATCCCAGAAGTACTAATCGCTTCCATATTTTCTCCCCTCTTAAAGTTTTTAGGAATGCCAGGAATGACATGAAGACTTTGCCACTGGAAAGCAGAGCTTCTGGAATTCTGTTTTCTGTTGCCACTACCCAGAGTCAGGAGGCTGGAGTCCAGAGCCGTTTCATTTCTACTCCTCCAGTGCACACAGGCCAGTTTCCACAATGTAAAGGTAGCTCGCCTAACTTGTGTGGGTTTGTATTCGGACTTTGGGCCTGGCTGCCACTTCACAGGTGTCCTTTAGTTCTTGTGTGCCTTGCCCCAACATCACATGAATTTCTTGGGTTCATAGGGGCAATGCCACTTGTTTGACATTGGTCTCCAAACCCTTGGCAACTATTTAGGTTTGACTTCCCTCTGCTTAATCATTCTGCCTTCCGCCATTAGTATTCCGGTTCATAGACTGATCACCAGACTGACAGGTATCTCCAAGTGTCATTGGAGATGGGGTTCATCTGAGGATATAAATATAGACATAATTATTTTTTTTAAAAAGAGTGATAAATCTGGCCTGGAGAGATGGCTTAGTGGTTAAGGTGTTTGCCTGCAAAGTCAAAGGATCCTGGTTCGATTCTCCAGGACCCACATTGGCCAGATGCACAAGGGGGCGCCCTGCATCTGGAGTTCATTTGCAGTGGCTGGAGACACTGGTGTGCCTCTTCCTCTCTTTCCCTCTGCATCTTCTTTCTCTGTAGCAAATAAATAAAATAAAGACAGGTTTAAAGAAATAAAAAATTAAAAAGTGATAAATGGTTCATTAAGTGCTTAACATAATCCTTTAAGAATTGGAAAATAAGCCAGGTATGGTGGTTCAAGCCTTTAATCCCAATTCTCAGGAGATAATGGTAGAAGGGTCATAAATTCAGGGCCAGCATAACAGTGAGACTTCAAAAAAGAAAATAGGGGCTGGAGAATGGCTCAGTGGCTGAGGGCACTTTTTTGCAAAGCTTCATGGCCTGCGTTCAATTCCCCAGTTCCTGCAAAAAAGCAGATGCATAAAGTGACACATGGGTCTGGAGTTTGTTTGCAGCACTGTACCCATTCTCTCTCTCTTTCTTTCTCTCCCTCCAATAAGACATAATTAATCTGGGCGTGGTAGTGCACGCCTTTAATCCCAGCACTCAGGAGGCACAGGTAGGAGGATCGCTGTGAGTTAGAGTCCACCCTGAGACTACATAGTGAATTCCAGGTCAGCCTGGGCTAGAGTGAGACCCTACCTTGAAAACAGACAAAGAAACAAACAAATAAAAAAGAATTGGCGAACAAAAACTGAGCATGCTTATTGAGCAATAATTAACTATTAAATATTGGAATGTAGTACTTTCCTTCTGTTATTTTTTAAGGTGATGCTTAAACACTAAGGTACAAGTTCCAAAGAATGTGAAATCATTATTTTGAGGTAGTAGCATTTATACTCTGAGAGACATAGTATCATTATGCCATAGCTTTTAGTAAGTGCTATTTCCTAGTGGTGGCGTGTTAATTTTCCCATTATATATTCAGCATATTTATATGCAGGAATATCTCTCTTTCTCTCTCTATGCCAATGTTGATAAGACCCATCTCCCAATGTTTATTTTTTAAAGGATAATATTCCATCCTTCCATTCCTTCTGTTCTCTTTTTCTTTTTTCAATATTTATTTAATTATGTCTTTAGTTGAGAGAGAGAAAACAGAAGGGATAGAGAGAATGTGTGTGTGTGTGTGTGTGTGTGTGTGTGTGTGTGTGTGTATGTGTATGGGTATACCACCTACTGCTGCAAGCGAACTCCAGACCCACTTGCCACTTTATACCTCTGGCTTTATGTAGATACTGGGAAATCAAACCCAGGCTATTAGGCTTTGCAAGAAAATGTCCTTAGCCATTGAGCCATCTCTCCAGCCCCTCTTCTCCTTTCCTAAGTCTCACTGGTATACTGGCCTTGAACTTATGATCTTTCTGCCTCACCTTTCCAAGTGCTAGGATTATAGGCATGTGCCACCACCCTCAGCTCCTACATCTTACTGTATTGTTTTTACATGATTCTGAAATAATCAAGTCCTGTGCTAAGCTTTATACTAGAAAATGTTAACTAAATTAAAAAACCCAAAACTGATCAAAGTTTTAAAAATACCAATAAATGTCATGAAAATAATGTCTAGTCCATCAAATATGCATACAGTTCACAAAATTTTACTTTTGGTCTTTGGAGAAAAAACTCAACAGAGATCTGAATCAGCATAGTCAACTTTGTTGACTTTAATTAGGAAAACAATGGCATCATTTTAAATTTCACTTTTTTTTCACCAAAATTTTCAGTTGTTTAAAAATACAAGTTTAGCGCCATGCAAATTTATGCAAGTTATTTTTCAAATATTCATATGTTATAAACCTTTGAACTCATCCTTTTGTAAAAGTTTATGCATGCTTAACTTCTAGCTAATCATTGATTATTCATTTGCTATTTGGCAATTCTGTTGTCAGAGTTTAATTATTTTCCTTTCCTTAATAGTGGTTTTAATCGTATCTTCTCTCTGCTGGTCTTGGAGAAGCTAATTTTATTGTTGAAACTGTCTGCCAGACCCAGAACAATTGGGAACAGTGAGTGCACAGTACACAGGCCAAGAAATATGATTGAAAAGAAGAGACAGGACTATTAGACCAGAGATGAGAATGGTTAAGAAAAACAATGTGGAGTCAAATTGGTTTGAATTTGTTCGTGGAGAATTACCACTTAGGAAATTTAGCCTAAATAGATGTCTCAAAAAAGTTAGAAAACAAGATGTTCTAGGACCTATAACTAGTAGAATGAGCAGTGAACTTGGGGCCACAGTAGAACATAGGGTGGGCGCAATGGTAAAAAGTACAGAAGCAGGGTTATAAGCAGTACATTGCCTTGAGCTGAGATTCTCTCCACTAAATCGAGCTCTGTATCTATAGACTGGAAGAATTGCTGCCCAGCCTGGTTAATTGTTGTTATTGATATTATTAAGTTATTGATTTACCTGAGAGTGAGAGAAAGAGGCAGATAGAGAATGGGCACGCTAGGGCCTCTAGCCTCTACACTCAAACTCCAGATGAATGAACTACCTTGTACATATGGTTTTACATGGGTGCTGGGAATTAAATATGGGTCCCTGGGTTTCGTAAGCAAGGGCCTTAACTGCTGAGCTATCTCTCCAGCCCCAGTTGATATTTTTTGTCTTTATGTTTATTATTATTATTAACAAGATGTTTCATGTGGATACATCATGTGTTGGTACCCTCTTTTCCCTTGTCTGTCTCTACCCCCATTCTGTTGGGGTCACTCCTAAGTGGAGTTGCCAGTATCCTCCATAGAGTTGTAGTTTATGCATTGTGGGAGCAGTAGTCAGTTAATTGGGGGGGGGGGTAATGCCTCTAGGCCTCTAGGCATGATGTCTCAACCTGTGACTCTTACAATCTTCCTGCCCCCTCTCCCACAAAATTTCCTAAGCCATGGTGATAATCAGCCCCAGTTGACATTTTTATAGATAGTATCTATAAAGCATTTGCAGAGCTGGTTTAAAAATGATGAAAATGACTTTTGTTAGTAATTTCAAAATAGATTTAGGTTTTTCTGCAGCCAAATAAATAAATACCAGATCCCCTCCATGAAGAAGGTAAAACCCATTCACAGAATAAATAGGCAATGTTAATTCATATGAAGTTGGGCTTTGTGATTCTCTCTAGTGTCTTTCTCTTCCCAGCTGGAAATAGTTGGTAGTCAGCATTCCTTGAATTATGGTGGAAAAGATTTGGCCTCTCAAGTTCTCATGGTTTGGCTGTCCCATAGTGTAGTAAGGACACAGATCTTGGGCTGTGGAGGTGTGGCACACTCACTAAAGAGTAGATCCACTTCGGATGGCTTGTGCTTTCCACACTCCCAGAACAAACATGCAAAAGAGGGGAAGTGGGCACTCAGCTCCTCTGAGGTAAAAATCTTGAAGCACCATCATCAGAAACCGCTTTCCTGAGTTCTATATGAACTGGCCTTGTTTTCCATCTGGAGAAAATCATACAGCTCTTGCTTATGACTCCTATAAAGTTTTGTTTGTCTCTCTGCAATCTGTGTCACACAGAAGTTATTTAAAAATCTCTTGTTTATATTTAAGCTTTCCAAAATATCTTTAACAAATAATTTAGTTAAAACTACATGCTGAATGTTCAAAAACATTGTTTTACCATAGCATGATGCAAATAGCATGCATTTGCCATTTTCGCCATTTAAAGTGCACAGTTTGGTGGCATTATATACACTCAGAGTTACCACCCATCACCACTGTCCATCTCCTGAACTTTGTCCTCATCTGAAACTGTGAACTCACTAAAGAGTAACTCCCTACTTTCCCTCCCCCATCCCCTGGAAATTCCATCCTATATTCTGTCTCTATGCATTTGTTTGTTCCTAAAACATCATATTAATGTAGTCATACAATACTTAGCTATTCTTATCTGACTTATAGCACTTAGCATGTTGTCTTCAAGGGTCATCTATGATACACCTTGTATTAGATTTCATTCCAGGTGTGGTAACACATATCTGTAATTCCAGCATTTGGGAGGCGGAGGCAGGTGGACTTGTTAGATGCCAAGCTAGTATAGGTTGCAAGATCGAACCTGAACACTCCAAGGGCTGGAGATATATCTCAGTGTTAAAGTGCCTTTATAGCACACACAAGGCCTTGAAAACAAAATAAAAGAAAGAAAAGTTTAGTTCTCACAGGGTTGAAGGATTACTGCTAGAATCACATATGAGATTCAAAATGCCAGTCAGGAAACCCAAGTCGTTTAGAGTGGAGAGAAAGGAGTTGATTGGATGTAGACAGGCTGTGCTTATATCCAAGGATGGGTTTGTGATTCTTGAGCTACAACATTCAGCACTGGTCACAGGTGAAGATGGTGGGTGTGGATAATAACTTCATATTTTAATTTATGTCATTGAAACTTTGCGATTTTTTTTTTGGTCAGGGAACCAAAAAAAAAAAAAAAAAAAAAAAAAAAAAGAAAGAAATCCGCACACAATCAGAAAGAACACAGAACAACTCCCAGTTCCCCAGTTCCCCTCCTTCACACTTGTTATACGTTGCCATTAGCTAGTATTAAATATCTAAACAAAAACGAAAACGTTTTTGAAATGATTATAACACTACCTGGTAAATGAGACCAAGGGACCTAGAATTCTGCCAAGTTAAAAACAAGCCAAATCTTATTCTAATAAAAACATTTGTTTTTTATAGTATTTGGATATGCTGCAGTATGAATAATTATGTTTTAAAAATGGCAAAGCATTAAAGGTGATAAGAAGAAGTGCCTGTCATAAAAACCTGAGTTGAAACTCCTTTGCAAGCTATAAAACATCATTAATCTTGGCATAAAGGAAACAACCCTCTTTCCATTCTCACATAGGTGGCTACTAATCAGTAGTTTCAAGGAAAAAAAATTGTTTTACATGGAAAATGTTACTGCATTTGGGCATAGGCAAGTGTGTTTAGAATCCAAGCTGACTTACCCAATGAGATGTTTTTCTTGAAATATTAAATAATACCCACGCTGAGTTTTCTTAATTATTTATACTATATCAATAAATTTTATTATGACTTTCTCATCACGGTGAAATTATGGCTGGTGTCAAAAAGTCATCATTCATACTCCGAATCAAGTTTTGCTTTGCATTACTAAAATCTCTTTATGATATATAAAATTTAATAGATCTGCAGTGAGAAAGCCATCTCTGCCCTACAATTTATGGTATTGTACTGTTAGCCACTGTTAGCTTTCATAGTTTTTAGTTTTATAACAGGTCATTGATAAAATGAAATTTATTGCCCAAATTAACTAACTTCCCATGACCAGGGTTTTCTAGTTTCCCCAAGTGGCTCTGAATCACAGATCATACTTTCCCAGATCAGCTACACTCAATAAACTTTTATTCTTATAGGCAAGGCACGTCCCAGTGTCTTGGGCAGGAACTGATTCCAGGGGAGCCCAAGAGAACTATTATCTAGTTCCTGTAGGACACTGTTTGGTCTTCAGTCTTTTCTCATGCTAATCACCATGTAATGCCATGTTCTGCAATGGCTACATTTGTTCTTTCAATGCCTATGAAATGGCCACTGTCTCTCAAGAAGACATTCTCTTTATGCAGATCATTGTAAAATAAGCTAGAAAATTATTTCTTGCACTTAGTTGTTTTTACTCGGATCTAGATTAATAAGTACATCAGAAATTTTAATTAATAGTTATTAGCACACTCAAACTTGCTGAGTTCTAGAGTACATAGAGCCCAATAAGCATGATAACTCAAGTATGTAATATTTCCAATAAAGTGAAAGCATTAATGAAAGAGCAAGTTTGTGTGTGTACTCAAATAAAAAACCAGTATTAGAATTACTAATCAGCTTTTTACAATGTAACAATGTTATGCCTTTATATTTAACTGAAAGGGATAATACATAAACCTCTACTAATTATGCTGCTTGTTACAGATAGGTATAAAATAAGTTATTGATAACAAAGGCATTATGATCATTATATTATTTTGTCTTCTAAATAGTAATCAGAATCTATTATTGAAAAATAATTAACTACAATTTTTCTATAATGTTCTTATTCTTTTATGCATTTAAATTTCTTTCTAAAGTGGAAAAGTTTTCTTTTCAATTTTAAGAGGGGAACAAGTCTTTTCGTCTTTGATTAGGATAATGTTTATAATGTTGAAGCTTAACATACTAAAAGGCCCCAAGTATAATAAAATTATAACCACCATAAGACAGAATACAATGACTGTAGGCAGAATTGTCAAACAAAGAGTTCCTTAAAATACAAGTGTCTAATGTCAAAACGAATACACTATTCTTTGGGACAATTAGCTTGCAGTGCACTGGATCTTTCTGTAGAAACTGAACTCCACTGACATCAGGTTTGGCAAGAAGAGGTGGTACTGAATGAAGAAATGTAAAATCATGGCCTCTATGCCCAAAATGATACATTGGCTTGGCAATGTGGTGAAGCAATTCTTAGTGTCTATACAGTGCTACTGCTGTTGAACTGCATCAAGAATGATGAAGACATCAGCCATGCGTGGTGGTGCACGCCTTTAATCCCAGCATTTGGGAGGCAGAGGTAGGAGGATCCCTGTGAATTCGAGGCCACCCTGAGACTTCACAGTGAATTCCAGGTCAGCCTGGGCTAGAGTGAAACTCTAACTGGAAAAAACAAAAACAAACAAAAAGACCAAAAAAAAAAAAAAAAAGAAGAATGAAGATATATTTGCACATGCATACACACACACACATACACACACACACACACACACGCACACGCACATGCACATGCACACACACATCGTCATTTTGTCCTTGGATTTTTTTTCCCTCTCAAATTATAGATATTTCCAGGATTCCAGTTAAAACAAAGTCTCAGAAACATAAAGTCACAAAAAATAGGACCAGAGATATCAATGACTGGTTACTACTTAATGTGAGCTTTCATAGCTTCCTCCTAGGTGAGTACCATATTAGACACCAAATTATGCAATATTCCAAAAGATAAAACAGATTCTGGAATGGTTATAGTAATAGTGTCCAATTTTCATCCAATAGCTATTACTGATCTAAAAATGTTATATATAAAATCTGGGGTCAAAGCTATCAACAAAAAATATTTTTAGCAATGGATAACCTATGGGAAAAAGAATTTCAGAACTTTATAAAGGTCAGTAGAGTAAGAAGATGCAATAACATATACATATATATTATACCTAATAACCCTGTTACAGAACTGAAAGGAGAAATAGTAACACTTAAAACCAAAGGATATTTTGAGACTTTTCTCATAGCATTTATTAGAGAAAATAGACATAAAATTTGGAAAAGTATAGAAAACTTTAACACAACAAACTGACATGTTTAGAAGCACTATATAACATCATGCCACACATCCTTTCTAAGCCTAGCAGAGCATGTACCAATACAGATCATATGCCACACATCAGTTCTGAAAAATTTTAAAGATTTGAAGTTTTAAAAAAGGGTGAAGGAGATTGACACAGAGAACAATCAACACCTACCAAATCAGATATCCAGAGACATAGAGGTTCCCAAGACCTCATCAGCGAAGCAGACCTAAAATGAACCCAACATGGCTCAGGGAAATTTGCGGAAGAGGAGATGGAATGAATGTCAGAGCCACACGTTGGGTCATGATACACAGAGACATTTCCTCTTACCATAAGTGAGGGCTAACCCCACAATGCATGACACATATTCCCCAACAAGGAGGAGCCAGGGGGAGGGCAAAGGACAGGGAGGAGGCTAACAATGATACCAACTTGACTGTATTCACTGAGTAGAAGACTAATTAATAAAAAATATAAATAAATAACTAATTTGAGAAAAAAATTTTCTCTAACAACAAAAGTAAATTGAAGTTCAAAACAGCGAAATCTGGAAATTTCCTCCAAGTATTTTGAAGTTAAGTAACACAGTTTGCAATAATTCATTGGCCAAAAAAGAAATGAAAAAAAATTGGAAAACATGTGAGATGAAAACTAATGAATGCATGTTACATAAAAATTTGTACAATAAAATTAAGTAGTTAATGAAAAATTTACAGTATCCAATCTTATATTAAAAGAGAAGAAAGGTCTGTAGTCAATTATATAATTTAGCAAGCTAAGAAATGAAACTAAAATTAAGCACTAGAATGAAATAAACACAAAAGTAGAAATCAATAGAACAGAAAGGAGTAGAGCAACAGAAAAAGTATGTGAAATAAGGAGGCATCTTTTTTCAAAAAGTATTGTGAAATTGATAAAACAAACAAATCTGATTTAAAAAAAAGGAAAAAAATAGTGACTGGGTGAGGGCTGGGAATACCTACAAGCTACTAATATAGAAATGATGAAAAGGGAGTATTTATTATGAAAACCTTCCATTGCTAGATTAAATGGACAGGTTCTGTATAAACAGCCACCAAAATCCAACTTAATAAGAGGCCAGGTGTGGTGGCACAAGTCTTTAATCCAAGCACTTGGGAGAGAGAGTTAGGAGGATCCCTGTAAGTTTGAGGCCAGTTTGAGTCTACATAGTGATTCCCAGGTCAACTCTAGGCTAGAGCAACTCTACCTCAAAAATAAATAAATAAATAAATAAATTTAAAGAAAAAGAGCCAGGCGTGGTGGTGCATACCTCTAATCTCAGCACTTGGGAGGCAGAGGTAAGAGGATTGCCATGTGTTTGAGGCCACCCTGAGACTACATAGTGAATTCCAGGTTACCCTGGGCTAGAGTGAGACCCTACCTTAAAAGAAGAAGAAAAAGAAGGAGGAGGAGGAGGAGGAGGAAGAGAAGGAGGAGAAGAAAAAGAAAATTCTGAATGACTCTATGCTAATTATAACATTAAATTGGCCAGACATGGTGGTGTACAACTTTAATCCCAGCATTCAGGAGGCCTAGGCAGGATGATCACTGTGAGTCTGAGGCCAGCCTGCGACTACATAGTGAATTCCAAGTCAGTCTGGACTAGAGCAAGTCCCTCCCTCGAAACCGCCCCCCTCCAAAAAAAACCTCCAAAACATGATATTCATAATTAAAATGCTTTCTACAAAGAAAACTCTTGGATTTTATGGCTTGAATGGTAAGGCCTATCAAAAGATTATTTTGGTTTAATAGAAACTTTTATTTTGATTAAATACAATATAAACTCTATTCTGCAGAAATTCTATCAGAAAACAGAGGGAAGAGAAACCACTTTCCAATTCATTTTTATAAATTGAAATTACCCCAAATACCAATATCATGACAAAAAAACATCACAAACATTACAAGACTAGAAAACTACAGATCAATATTGCTTATAGGCATACTTATAAAATGTCAATAGCATGTAGCAATTCAGAACAGCATGACGCAAAAACATAAAGTGAATAAATGCTTCCCTTTGAGACAGGGCATGAAAATTAGGAAATTTTTTTCAAAAAATGCAGTGGAGGGGCTGAGGAAATGACTCAGTGGCTAACGGTGCTTGCTGGCAAAGCCTGCCGGCCCAGAGCTCAGTTGCCCATTACCCACATAAAGCCAGATGTGCAAAGTGGTAGGCACCTGTGTCTGGAGTTTGTTTACAGTGGCAAGAGTCCCTGGAGTGCCCATGTCTATGCATTCTCTCTCAAATAAATCAACAAAAAAATTTTTAATGCAGAGAAAATAAGAAAAGTTCTGTTTGAGAGGTCAAAGGAGTTCTCATTCTGCTCTGACCTGCTTTGTATTGCAACATACACTTTGCACATCGCCTAAGTTGAAAGGAGGGACCATGGATTCTGAGAATGGAGGAGCAGAGAACATGGTTGGCAAAAGGATGATGAAATATTAGAGAAATGACAGACCTTCTTTGGCAGAAAAAGGATCAGGAAGGCATGTTTTAATATTACAGTGTAGTGAGCCACCTCTTCCTTCCTGGATGTGGGATTCTCTGCACCTACCAGAACATTCTGCTCCTTAAGGAAGTCATTTAACTAAGCTTCACTTCAGATGATTCATCTGTATTTGAGATAGAAAAGAATGCGTATGTGTACGTGTAGTGTGTGTGTGTGTGTGTGTGCATTTGAAAGAGAGATTAATGAAATCATGATATCACAGAACTATTGTACTCAGTAAGGATAAAGTCCCTATGCAAACAAGATGGTTACTGCCATTATTCAAATCACACATACCCTAGTCACACATTATTTGTGTATGCTACGAAGCTACCTGGTTTACAGCTTACTGTTGCTGAGAGCAAAGGCAGCCTGCACGTGTCCTTGGGGAGATCCTTGTCATATAATTGGGGTGGTATCATTTGTCCTTAGGGAAGACTGTCCTTGTTCTCTCACCTCACCTCCTCATTCCAGAACTCAAGGCTATAGACATGATGGTCTTATGTTTAAGTGAACCTCTGTAGGAATTAGTAGGAAGTGAAAGGACTAGAAACATGTATAAAAGGTAACTATACACAAAACAAAAACCTAAAAATTGTAATAAAAAAACCAAGTAAGGTAGTGTTTGGTTATGTGGAACTATCTTACTGGGACTAAATACAGTGAGGCATTATTCTTGCTTCTAATTGGGCTACATGAAGAAGACTTCAGGGATATCAATCAAGTTCTTCAGGGTCATAATTTGGGCTGGAGATAGATCAGTGGTTAAAGGCACTTGATTGCAAAGTCCGGTGGCCTGAGTTCAATTCCCCAGTACCTACATAAAGCCAGATGCACAAAGTGCAACATGTCCTGGAGTTCATTTGTAGTGGCAGGAGGCCATGAAGTGCCCATTTTTCCTATCATCTATCTATCTATCTGTCTATCTATCTATCTATCTATCTATCTATCTATCTATCTATCTATCATCTATCTGTCTAATCTTCTCTTTCCTTATCTCTTAATAAGTAAATAAAGTAGTGTTTTTTTCTTTTTTAATGTTTACTTGTGTGTGTGTGTGTGTGTGTGTGTGTGTGTGTGTGTGTGGACACACAGGTTCTCTAGCTCCTGCAAATTGCAATCACTTGCACCACGTTTTGCATCTGACTTCACATGGGTGGGTAGCTGGGCAATTGAACTTGGACACGCTTTGCAAACAAGCACCTTCAGCCACTGAGCACCCTTCCCACCCTTCTTTTCTCTATAGCCTCCTCCCAACCTCAGAGGGCAGGTTTAGGTTTTCTCTAGCCACCATCCTCATATGTTGCCAACTCCAGAATTGCAGCCACTATAATGAGGTGGGAGAAGCAGAAGCTGCCATCCTCCTTGGGTGTTTGTATTTAAATGCATGGGGAACATAATGAGCCAATATCTAGTGCTAGAATTTGGGGAATTGACAACAGCAGTAAAGGTGGTTTGTAGAAGGCTGGGAATCAACTGTACCTGTGGATCTTCCGTGACTCCTAAACTGTAGCTGCCTTTGAGTAATACAAATGTGGCTAGTGAAATGGCTCAGCAATTAAAGGTGCTTGGTTGCAAAGCCTGAAGTCCCAGGTTCGACTTCCCAGTGCACACATAAAGTCAAATGCACAAAGTGGCACACAGAGTCTGGAGTTTGCAGTGTCAAGAGGTCTTAGCATGCCCATTCTCATATTCTCTCCTCTCAAATAAATAAATTATATCAAATAGTACAATTCAGAAAATTACCACAATAGTCATGAGATTGTGAGTTTTGAGGGCCATTTTAAAAATGTTCAGAACAGAGTCACACCTTATTGTTATGTAACATGCCAATGTCAGAATAGAATCCAGGACAACTTTAAGAGGATGGGAACATACAAAGACTGATCTTGGGTCTTTCCTTGGGCTGTCAGGGGGGAATACGAGTCAAAGTAAAATATGATTTGTGGACCTCCAAGGTGTACAGAGATGCAAATGGTGGACACTTGATATTTGAACTGCTGAGAGCCCTGAATATTAACTGGAAGGCCCGAAGCATTCATGGCATTGCCAAGACATGATTAAATTCCTCTTGAAATATCTTTTCAGTGTAGTGAGAGTATTTTGATAAATGCCCAGAATTCCTCTAAAGATGTTTGTGCTGCTTCTGAGCTTGAGGCTAATAAAAATCTATCCTCTGAAACTCTGAAAGTTGAAGATTTCTGTGGTGCCATTGTGTTTCATTTTATTTTGTTTGCTGGAAACTGTCTTTTAGGCACCTGGACCCCATTGTAGCACTTATGTCTCTGTGTTCATTTAAATGCTTATGCCTAATAATGGCCAATTAATAAATGCCAAAATACCCAATTTCCTCCCCAGGAGGTAGGAGTCTACCAGAAATGTTGGCCTGAGACATGTGTGCGTGTGTGTTTTTTTAAGTATTCTGGAGGCAAAACAAGGAACTGGTGGGTGGTCAGTACAATGTCGTGGTCACAATAGAAACCAGAAGAGTTAGAAGAAAACATCCTTGTGGAAAACACTGTGTATGTTGAGAGATAAAAATGCACAAAGACTTATGTTTGACAGTGAGCTTTTACATAGAAAATAAAGTGAACTTCATATAACCTTAAAACAGTGTTTATGATGTGGCTTAAGTGGCAAACAACAGCATCCAAAAGTGACTGAAAAAAAAACAAACACATAAAACATCACTGAATCATTGAAATAAGCTGTAACTCAGTACACTGAATTACTGATGAAAAGTGTAATGATATATATGTATGTATACATATATATAAATATTGAATTAATAATGATGATCTGTAATGGTCTTAACCAACAGTGGACCCTGCAAGCTTCATAGCTCCCCCACCAGGCCACATGTGCTAAGTGGTACAATGGTGGTGCGTCTATGCTGAAACCAACAGCTCTTTGACTGGATTTGAGGCCCCTTTCATAGGATGGCATTCCTACCTGGTACTGGAAACCTGATCAAAAGCCTATGGGTGGTGAGGGCATGTCTAAATGGACATATTATAACCACCAAACTACCCTCTAAATATTTACATTTGTGTTCCATGTGTTAATGCTACTCTCATTTTTGGTTAGAGAAGCTTCTCTTTGCAAATGGTTATGATCATTGGGGATACTCAAAATTCATCAAAGTGCTGAGAAGAAGAGGCAGTGGAGCGTTTAGAACAGAGTGAGACAACTTTATCCCACCCTCAGGGACCCTTGTGGAACTGGAGGTGGAAAGAATGTACGAGCCAAAGGAAGGAGAAGAATGTTTTGCAATACTGTCATGTAGACACAAAGGGACCATGACCTTCATGATCTCAAAGGGGCTGATGCTACTTGCACCAAAGCCTCGTGAGGGGAAATGATGACATCACAATAGAACAGGCACAAGTTGGAAAGAATAAAGGATTCAGTTTAGGAGCGATAAGGGGGGATGATAAAGCAGGGTTGTGGAAGGGTTTATGATCATGGTATATTGCGTATATGCATGGACATGTCCATAAGAAGTAAAAAATAAGAAAATGATCTGGTGTAGTGTAGTGTAGTGTAGTGTAGTGTTACTGGAAAACAGACATGAGATGAGTCACCCCTGTTCAGTTTAGTTTTCTGACGTTGATTTCCTTGTGCTGTGGTAAAGGGAAGAGTCAGAGTCTACTCCCCTACCTCTGAGCTCCTAACAAGGAGACATGAAGCTGTAAGTTACCCCAGAGCATCTAATTGCATGGCCTCTCATCAGAGTGGCCCAGTGCACATTGGGAAGTCTTACTGGCTCATGGAGGTTCCAAGTATAGGAAGGAGGACAAAAATTGCAAGTGATAATCACCACTGTGGCAATTTTTTTTAAATCTCTGCTCCAGGAACATTCTGGCTTAACATTTACGACATATTTGAGCATGGTTTGATTATAAAAAAAAAAAAACCTCCCAGAGTATCATTTTCTCTGATGCCTCACATACAAAACTTTCTCAATCTATCTGCTTTCTTTTCTTTTTTATTTGCTTCCTTTCTTCCTTTCTCTCTCTCTCTTTCTTTCCTTCCTTCCTTCCTTCCTTTTTTCCTTCTCTCTTCTTTCTTTCTTTCTTTCTTTCCTTCCTTCTTTCTTTCTTTCTTTCTTTCTTTCTTTCTTCTTTCTTTCACCTGCCAGTTACTTAATCTCACAAGTACACTTAGCGTAAGGTTCGAAAGAAGTCAAAGGCACAAGTCATGTTATGCGCTTACTCTCTATGATAGCACTGCTGACCAGAGAGAACTTTCTGTACGTCTTGGCTGTATCCCAGCTTCCACCTTCGAAGGAGGGGGAAATGGCCGAATTCTAACTTTTCCTCTCATGGACTGGGTGTTTTTATCCACACTCCAGATTCCTATGTGGGATAGAGCTCAGTCCACAATGTGATGGGAATAGAAGATGAGCCTTGGGGAGATGACTAAGAAATGAGTAGAGGGCTTGCCAATGGGATTAGCTATCTTATAAAAGGGTCCACAGATCACTCTCTCACTCTCTTTCTACTACGTAAGGATACTATAACCCCCAATAGGGTCCTCAGAAGAACCTGACCATGGTGTCACCTCCATCTCTAGTTTCCAGCCACATAGTCCATAATACTTTGCTATAGCAACCCTAACAGATTAAAAACTTATGACATCTCCCCTTGCAGTGACAAGAGACCCTGGTGCACCCATGATGTTTGCTCATGCACTCAGGGGCATGTGAGGACACACATACATGTTCAAATACCTCATTAAGAAAAGAAAAATAAGGGTTATCTCTTTTGTCCTGGGTGCTAACTTACTCTCCGTTGGAGAATCTGCTTCTCTTTTTCAGATAGATGTAGATCCTAAGGAGAGAGCCACCCCATCATACCTCCAAAGGGCCCTGGCTGAAACTAAGAAAAATTGGCGAAACAAGCAAGGGGGCTGTTTTCCTGATGAACCGGATACCAGCACAAGGGGGAAGGAGATCAGCACAGAGAAAAATCAACTCCTACCAAATCAGAGAGCCAGAGCCTCAGAGGCCCCCAACACCTCATCACTGAAACAGACCAGAAATGAACCCAACACGGCTCAGGGAAATTTTGCAGAAGAGGGGGTGGAAAGAATGTCAGAGCCACATGTTGGGTCATGATATGCAGAGACATTTATCTTACCCATAACTGTGGGCTAACTCCACAATGCATGACCCATATACCTCAAGAAGGAGGGGCCAAGGGGAGGGGGTAGGTCACGGATAAGCCTAATAATGGTACCAAACTGACTGTATTTGCTGAATACAAAACTAACTAATAAAGGAAAAAAGAAAAGAAATAATGGCATGTGAAAAACTGTAGGTTAAAAGACTCATAGTAGATGTTTAATAAGTATTAATTGTCACACACACAGAGAAAGGAGAGAGAGAAAAGGTGGTGAGAAGTCACACCATTTAGTCCTGATGGATCCCTGATAGTTTCTGTTGCCCCTGGAGTTAGCAGTTTCCGGAACTTTCTTATCCTGGTTCTTTTGTTTCCCTTTGACTCTGTGACCTCACTGAGCAACTTACAGTTAATTCACTTTCACCTCCATTGTCTAGAATCTGTTTATATTGCCTGCAACTGCAGAATTGTAATGAGTTCAGCTGCTCTCCTCATGCATATAGAACATGGGCTAATATGAAACATGAAATATGCAATATGTATGGTACACAATATATTATGTTTATAAACATGCATATATGAGAGCATATGTGGGTAAGAGAGACAAAAATATGCATACCTAACTATAGATTAAAATATACAATAAGGAGAAATTACTAATTTGATCTAGGAAGTCTTTTGACTTTTCCCAGTGCCTTGGGAAGTAAAATATATTAAATCAATGACTATATTTCAAACACATCTTCCCTCTCTTAGACCTCTGTTAAAACATCAGCTCACTTTTGTTGTATCTCACAGATGCATACTGGGAACACATCAATTACTTTCCATGAAAACAAGTTGTCAAGGCCTATGGTGTACTCCTTATTCAGTCTTCCTTACCAATGTCCCCAGTGTTCAGCACATCATAGTTCCTAAAGACAATTTGTTGCCTTGTTTTATATTACCTCTATTTAGAGGTATAGGAACATATTCCTGAAACAGACTTTACGATGACTTAATCCTGGCTTTATTCACAAAGAGGCTTAAGTTTAGAAGAAAAATGATTAGATCTGGGCTGGAGAGATGGATTATCAGTTATGGTGTTTTCCTGAGACACCAAAGTACCCAGGTTCGATTCCCTAGGACCCACATAAACCAGATGCACAAGGGGCGCATGTGTCTGGAGTTCATTGACAGTGGTTAGAGGCCCTGGCTCACCCATTCTCTCTCTATCTGTTTCTCTTCTGCTTACAAAGATAGCTCTCTCTGCTTGCAAATAAATAAATTTTTAAAAAATGATCAGATCTACAAATTTAAAAACAGACTGGTGCAAATCCAACACCTATCTCTTGACTTCAACTCCATGTCAATAAATCACACATTTATTTCTCATAAGCCTATGTTATTGTACAATATTCTGAACTTGTTTAGTTTAGTGGCAGGGATTGTAAGCTTTGTTCTTGAGGGATGAGCTTTAAAAGCCAAAAAATAATTCAATTCGATCCATTTCAACCTGAGTGAAAACCCCCACAGCATAATCCAAGTAGGATTCTGCATTCCCACATACAACCCCAGCCTAGAGAAGCAGGAGGACCAAGAGATCAAAACCAGCCTGAGAAACATAGTGAATTATTTCCTGAGAGACTCTCAATTAATCAATCAGACACCTGTACCAGGATCCATGTTTCCATCTTCTCTTTCTACCCTCTTGATTATTCTCCAAAGACAGCCGATAAAGTATTTACCCATCATGTACATAGATGGACTCAGGACTTCCACCTTAAGACATGGGAAACAACATGCCCATTATCACACAATAAACCACACTCAGACCCCTCTTGGTTTACAGAGCAAAAGTCTTGCAGGAAGTCTTTTGCTCTCCTTTTCTCTCACAGAAGACTAATTTCCTATAAATTTGACAGCCCCCTTTCTCACTTTCCCCAAATCCCTGAAAAACAAATAGAAATCATGTCCAAGTCTTGGTTTCTAACCAACAGCAGCATCTCTTGGGCTGATCTGTGAAGTCATAATTGAAAATTTCATAATTAATGGAAATTATATAAAAATCCATCATTTACTAATATATGCACTATCCTAATTTTAAATTAAGCTCATTCTAGGCATTCAGGATGGAGCCATGTTTTTTATAGAAATATACTTTTAAAAGCTATCATACTTGATCCATATATATAACTAAAAACTTTTATGCTTTTGGCGGCCTGGATGAAGAAGAAAAGAATCAAACGGATTCGTCATGGGGAAGAGAGATGAGGAGCTGTCATCACTGTTGACAAATGTGCTATGTGCTTTTTTTTTAAAAGTATGTCTAAGATTAGAATAGCACCAAGTCCTTTCAGAGCTATTATTCATGAAAAAAAGTCTTTTCCAGAGAGAAGAAAGAATTATCCACAGGGAAATTATGACCTTTTGAACAGAGAGGGGAATAGGAAAAAAACTTTTTAAAAACAATCAGAAAGAGAAGCTTTGGCCATGAAAATTAAATCATAATGCCTTGACCAGGGGCTGTTGCAACCAGACCCACTCAGACTCTGTGGTCCCTGTGTGACACACTGTGACCTGATGATAGGGATGATATTTCATTTGTTCTCACAGCTGTACTGCTGTGGATGTTGGTGTTATCGCCATGGTCCAGATGAGAACACGCATTCTATAATCTGTATCCAGAACGTGATGGAGTCAGCTTTGAACCCGGATCTCATCTGATCCCAAAGAGTATGCACTACTAAAAGAAGTAACAACAGGCTCTTAAAGAGATATATGGTGCAAATAAATGGCATGGGTGAGATTTTGATGTGGGTTTTGTTTTCACCACTTATTAGCGAATGTGACACTATTTATTTAACTTTTCTGAGCTTTCACCTGCTCCTCTCCAAACAAACGGTAATAAAACAATGAGGAACTAAACCAGACATGGTGGTGCACATCTGTGATCCCAGCACTCGGGAGGCAGAGGTTGGGAGGAGGCCGCTGCAGGCTCGAGGCCAGCCTGGGCATGCATAGAGAGACCCTGTGTCAAAACAGTCAAGGAAGTTGAAAACACATCACCACAGCAACAAAGACTGGGCGAGGAAAGCAAACTTCCAGTGTGTAACACTCATTCCGTTTCTTCATCCTCTTCCCTTGAGTAGTTAGTTCTCCACCTGCATGTGCCCTCGATTCTCATCCTATTTGAGAGCAGGAGTACAGAAAAGGAACAGGTTAAGCATGCAGACAGGGAGAGAACATGCACAGCTCAGCCTGCACTGTCCCCCTCCTTTCCATGGGCATGGAGAAGTGGCATTTGCTTTTATTATATGACATCTATTCTGACCCCTGTTGTAATTTTACAGTGAAATGGGGACTCAGGGTGCTGCGTAGGGTGGGTATTGGTGGCATGGCAGGATTGGGAGAAGGAATGCTTAGGGTCCGATGCCATAATAACAACAGAAAGCAGCCATGACAATCATGATAATGAAAATGTGTGAGGCCGCGCGTGGTGGTGCACCCCTTTAACCCCAGCACACAGGAGGCAGAGGTAGGAGGATTGCCATGAGTTTGAAGTCACTCTGAGATTACATAGTGAATTCCAGGTCAGCCTGAGCTAGAGTGAAACCCTGCCTCGAATCCCCCCCATAGAGACCTTAGCATCCACATGTTCATAATATTATTCACAAAACATAGAACCAGTCTGGTTAGATTGCTCAGTGGTTAGAAATGTGTGAGGGCTGGAGAGATGGATTAGTGGTTAAGGCACTTCCTGCCAAGCCTAAGGACCCAGGTTTGATTCTCTAGTACCCTTGTGAGCCAGATACACAAGGTGGCACATGCATCTGGAATTTGTTTGCAGTGGCTAGAGGCTCTGGTGCACCCATTCTCTCTGTCTTTCTATCTGCCTCTCTCTCAAATAAATAAAAAAATATTTAAAATGTATTATTCTTTTTATGTTTAATTGCATGGAGAGAGAGGAGAGAGAGAGAGAGAGAGAGAGAGAGAGAGAAGGGAATAGGTGCACCAGGATCTCCTGCCTCTGCAAACAAACTCCAAGATGAATGTGACACTTAGTGTGCCTGGCTTTACATTGCTACTGGGGAATCAAAGCCAGGCCATGGGCTTTGCAAGCAAGTGTCTTTAACCTCTAAGTCATCTCCCTAGCCCTGTTTTATGAATTTCATGAACCATCATAGGCAGAGGGTATAGCTCAATGACAAAGCACTTGTCTTTCTTATATGTGCAAGACTCAGAGTTCAATCCCCTAAACTAGAAAAAAAAAAAAAAACATGTGTTTTGAAATTAAGACAGTTATATATTTGTGTATTTTCTACTACATTTCTTGGGATTGGACATCACAATTCATTATACCACTCACTAGTCATGAGGAAAATACAGATAAGACCACAATGAGACATCCCAAACTTGTTTGAATAGTTATCAAAAAAAAAAATAACAAATTCTGGAGAGGATGTGGAGGGTAGGAAACACTTGTGTACTGTTGGCAGGAGTGTGAGCTGTGTGCCCAAAATGAAGGTTCCTCAAAACACTTAAAGCAATTGCTATATGACAAAGGAATGTCATTTCTGAGTACATATCAACAACCCTGAAATCACCATGGTAGAGGTTGGGGGCGCAGCTCAGTGATAGAATGTCTGCTTCACATGCACGAGGCCCTAGGTTCCATCCTAGCATGACAAAAGTCCATTAGTATGCTAAAGAGACCTTAGCATCCACATGTTCATAATATTATTCACAAAACATAGAACCAGTCTGGTTAGATGGCTCAGTGGTTAAAAGTGCTTATTTGCAATGCCTGATTCCTCAGTATCCATGTAAAGCCAGATGCACCAGGTGGTACTATGCATCTGGAGTTCATTTGCAGTGGCAAATAAAATAAAAATATTTTTAAAAATAATGTGCTGGGCATGGTTGTGCATGCCTTTAATCCCAACATTCAGGAGGCAGAGGTAGAAGGATCCCCATGAGTTTGAGGCCACCCTGAGATCCTATAGTAAATTCTAGGTCATCTTGGGCTAGAGTGAGACCCTACCTCAAAAAAAAAAAAAAAAAAGAAACAAATCATGGAACCTCCAAGATTCCATGAACAGAACAGTAAGTGGATGAACAGATGTGGTATATATACTCAGTGGGATACACCCAGCTTTTGAAAAGAAGGAAATCATGCCATTTGTGTCAACAGGTCCATCTTGAGTGACATTATGCTAAGTAAAGTAAGCCAGACATAGGAATATGTATACTGAAGAGCAGCTTCTGGCTCAGAGTTCGCAGGTCTTCGCCACAAGCCATTGAGCATCTTCCAGTCTCTGAGCAGACATCAGCCTGGAAAACAAAACACCTGCAGAAATGAACCCATGCGTCACTGGAAACAACACTACTCAGTCTTCCGTGCAGGGTGTGCTCCAGCAAAATGGAGATGGAGTCCCCAGTCCCATTCCTATAGGGGCACCCCTGGGGCCTCGAGAGTGAAGGGAAGGAGGACTGTGCAGGAACGTGTGGCACAGACCTGATAAAATCGATGGTGGCGAAGGATGGCCTGGCATCCAGATTTGAAAAAAGAACTCCGTGTGCCATGGGCACTTCTGGGATCCACCTCTGACAGGATGTGAGCCTCATGATACTGGTCTGGAGACTGATGTGAACCCTGAGTTGTACCCAGGGGAGGAAGACTCATATGTATGGAGCAAGTCGGAACTGACACGTTCTGAAGGCCCGCTTGGATCACTTGAATGGTGCTCCGTGCCCCTTGAAGAGTTGACTAAGGCATTTGCTTTCTGAAGAAACAACTCAGGTAACCAAGAAGCAAAGGAAGAACCAGACAAGCAGTGGGCACAATGGCCCATGCCTGTAAGCCAAGATTCCAGGAAGACTGAGGTGGAAGTGTTGCTTTCCTCCAGGAGTTTGCGTGAAACCTATCTTGAAGAACTAACCCTGTTTTATAAAGGAAAAGAGCAATAAATTCTTAAATGTTAAAGTTCTTTTATGCAACTCATTTTACATAGAGACTTTGAAAAGGATCCCAATGCCATAATAAAACAGAAATGGATATTAAAAAAAAGAAATATGCATACTGTATGATCTCTTTGGTATACAATAAAAAATGAATGCATAGAAGCAGGGATTAGAATGCTGCCCCCAGGGCTGGGTTGGTGGCACGAGTTGAAGACAGAGATGGCAGTTAAACGAGAAAAAGTTTCCATCAAGACAGGTGGATGTTATTGAGAGATCACACGTGTATTCACGTAGAGGCTCGTCCATGATAGACAGGCATGCTCTGGGCACACTCAGCTTGTACCATAAAGTTTAACAGAAGTATAAAGGAAAGGAAATTTGAAGGGACTTTGACAGAGGAGTCAGCTCCTGAAGGTTTCTGCCGCACTTGGTGGTGAACATTTATGCTTGGTTGTCTGATGTAGCTTCAGGGAACTATTAGTCAAGAGCATGGTGGGTTTTGCAATTTGAGGGCGCCTGACCTAAAGGCATTGACATTTTGGTTGCCAAAATGAGCAGGAATACAGGAAATATAGCTATTGCACACATATTTTTTTTTCTACCTAATGTGTGTCTTTTCCACTCCAATGAGCAAGATAAAATCTGCAGTAGGGTTGCTTTTCAACCTGTTTTTAAGTTTTATAAACACTCCACGTAAAAACAATTTGACTCTTTTGTTTCCTTCATGCCACCCATGGTGCAGCAAGGAAATGATTTAGAACTGGCGCTTCCTGTCAGATGTGGGTTTTTTTTTTTCATTTATTTATTTATTCTTTGGTTGGTTGTTATGGTGTTGATGTGGAGACTCACTATATTCCCAAGTCTGGTCTCACATTCTTGAGATCAAGTGATCATCCTGTCCCAGACCCCAGAATAGTTGGGATGACAGACATGTAATGTGACAAATCTTTTATTCATAAGGTATGGTGGCAACTCTTATCAACGGGTGTGCATTAGACATATGTATGATTCCAAAGTCTGTGATAAAAAGTCTCCAAGATGAGTTCAGAAACTGTAATCATACACTATGACAGTG
Source organism: Dipus sagitta (assembly GCA_036346955.1). NCBI lineage: Eukaryota > Metazoa > Chordata > Mammalia > Rodentia > Dipodidae > Dipus > Dipus sagitta. The sequence continues at coordinate 117,285,229 of CM070778.1, read as the reverse complement.
GACCTGTTAGAGACTAGAATGGTATCAAAAGGATTCAGGACCAAACCTAAACTGGCTGTACCAAGCAGAGACAGGACATCTATACAGACGATAAGTTCGATGGATGAAAATACATCACAATGTGCATTTATCGATGAGTACCAGTAATGTCAAAGAACATCACTAGGGTTGGAGAGATGGCTTAGTGGTTAAAGAGCTTGCCTGCAAAGCCAAAGAACCCAGGTTTGATTACCCAGGACCCACGTAAGCCAGATGCACAAGGTGGCCCATGAGTCAAGCATGCCCATTCCCTCTCCCTCCCTCTCTCTCTCTCTCTCCCTCTTTCTCTTTTCCTGTCTTTCTCTTAAATAAATAAAGATAATATTTTTTTAACAAAAAGAACATCACTAATGTGGAACTGCTAATTGAAGAATAAGAAGTAAACATGTGCTCTGGCTTTCCTGCAAGACTCTGCCTCTAAAGAACTGTGCGTGTTTAACAAGAACATTTCCTTATAGAAGTGCTCCAGACTCAGCAATGAGGAAAGGGCAGCTAGTATAACCCGTAGTGAGTTCCTGCATCTGGGTGTGGAACACCTACAGCTGTTGACATTACAAAGCCTGAGAACCACTAATGAAGTTCTTCCTGGTGTCAAAACAGAACATCCGTGAAGGTGTCTTCAAAACACTAAACTTGGATCTGATCACGCTACTTATGGGAAGCACATGTTAAAACAAGCTACAATGTATTATCATCCATAGATTAGTGAGATGCAGCAAATGAACTGCATAGAAAAAGAAAAAAGGTGAGTTTGGAGCAGGGCGTGGTGGCGTATGCCTTTAATCCTAGCACTCAGGAGGCAGTGGTAGGAGGATTGCTGTGAGTTCAAGGCCACCCAGAGACTACAGAGTGAATTCCAGGTCAGCCTGGGCTAGAGTGAGACCCTACCTCAAACAAAACAACATATATACATATATATACATATATATATGATAAAAAATTGAGTTTGAAAGTTAAAGTACTTGGGCTGGAGAGATGGCTTAGTGGTTAAGCTGCTTGCCTCCAAAGCCTAAGGACCCATGTTCGATTTCCCAGTACCCACGTAAGCCACATGCACAAGGTGGAGCTTGTGTCTCCAATTCAGTTGCAGTGGCTAGAGGCCTTGGCATGCCCATTCTATCTTTCTCTTTCTCTGCCATTCTCCCTCAAATAAATAAATAAAATAGTTTTTAAAAGTTAAGGAGGAGAGTTATACTATTAAAAAGACATCATTTGGGGCTGGGGAGATGGCTTAGTGGACAAAGTTCTTGCTATATAAGCCTGAGTACCTGAGAGATGCTGTGGCTAGTGTCTGTAATCTCAGCCTACAGACAGAAGGAAACTGGTGACTGGAGAATCTCCTGGAAGCCGGGTAGCCTTGGGAACGAAATGGTCAATAACAATGAGACTCTGCCTCAAACAAGGTGGAAGGCAAGGACAGACAGCCAAAGCTGGCCTTTTACCTCCACATACATGCCATATCACATGCACACCCAACTCATACACATGAACATGTGTACACACACATATACACACATCAGACACACACTCCCAAAGACATGACTTGTGCTGTTTGCCAATTTCCGTGGCATATTCATAAAACTTTCAGTCCCGAAACGCCGGCTTGGAGATGGACTAGGAGAATACCTGTGTATAGCTCTCAGCTCCTAGAAAGCCAAGTGGAATGGGGGAAAAGGATGGTGATGGCTATGATCATCTCCGTGGCCTGTGTCATTTTCATACCAATCTTAGGAAGGCCAACTCTAACTAGGGTGAAGAGCATGTGCTTTAAAGACCTGCCTGCTACAAGTTCTGTCCCCCATTATCCTGTCATGCTAGTAGATACCAGACACTGGCTCTCAACTTTGCACATGGAAATCATTATAGAAGTATTGAGAGCTCCCCTCTCCCCCGAGAGTGTTTAAATTGCCTGAGTTGGGGGGCAAGGCAATCATTAGTTAAAAGTCACACAGGTGATTCCAATGTTTAGCCACAGATGTAATGCCTGTCTAAACAAACTTCAGTAAAGCAGCATGCTGAAAATGAGTTGAGGGAACTCAGATAATAATTCCATGTGCTGGTTACCTCCTTGGGGCTGCCACGTCCCTTCCTACATCAGCCCCTCCTATCTACTGCAACATGATGCTGATGCAGCAGCATTTCCTACTTGTGCCAAGACAAGAAAAGGTCTGGAAAGAGCCAAGGTGGCCAAGAGAGCAGAGTCTAGTTTACAGAGAGTATGAGAAAATCTCCACTTGTTGCCAAGGCAGGCAGAGAAACCCTAAAGGAACATTTATAAATTCTCTCCCGTGACCATTGTGAAAATACCTCTCTCAGATCTTGCTGCTGCGAGTGGCTTTGACGGATGGCCCCGGCTGTTGCACCGCCCCGAGCCCCAGCCCGTGTTCCCCTTCAAGACATGCTTCCCACTCCGCAGCTAGTGCCTGAGCACCGTGAAGGGCTCAGAGAATGAGCGCTTCCATGTGACCTGGGGTCTTCTTGAAGTGTAACTTTGCCTCAAGGGATCTCCATTGGCTTCACTGAAATCTTAGAGCTCTGCTCTCCTGGCAGCCTTCCCCTTCCAGTTCTCCTGCCCTATAGTCCAAGGGCTTCCCAACTCCCTAGTTTCCTCCCTTTATTCTTTGAAACACCACCTCCCCCCAACCGCCACCACTTTCTCTCACATTTCTATCCCCCCGACCTTTTTTGTATCAGTTGCTCAGAGATCTAAAACTAACATACTCCGGTTTGTTCAGACTCAGTATGTCACATACCATAATCGTTTCCTTGGAAGACAAGAAAAGGTCTGGCTTTGAGAGATAGGATAAGAAAATGGTAAGTTGTTGGAGAAGGTAGAGGAAGTCATCTTTCAAAGGGGTCAGCAAAAAGACTTTCAAGTCTGAACAAGGAGTGAAGAACTTGAGATGCCCTGCCTGACAACAAGAGAGTTTGAAAACAAAGGATTAATGTTACAAGCTTGAGAGGGTTTCAAATTCATATGCGAGTTTTTGGCAGAGATTTGACTAAAGGTGGGGGTGGGGGGCACAGACATTTGCTTAACAATTCCTTAAATGAATATTTGAATGTCTCCTGTATGCTAGATACTTTTAAGTATACTACTGAAAAGAAAATAAAAAGCAAGGTTCTGACTAGGTTGAATTGTAAACCCTGGTAGGCTCTAGATGTGACCTGCTGTTTTCTCCATCTGGTGGGGGAGTAGTCATAAAGTTCACTTTTGCACACTCCTTCTGAATGCCCACAACTGAGATACTTGACTCCCCACTCCAGGCTCAAGGCCAAAGTTCCTCTCCCTTTTGTTAAACTGGTGCAGGGGATTGAACCCAAGGCCTCCTGCATGGTAGGCAGGCAAGTGCTCTACCATTCAGATACATCCCTAGCACTATTCTCAATTTTTACTCATTTCCAACCCAGAGCCAACAATGAGTGAAGCCTATTGTATAATAAATAATGTGCTTGTGTATCTGCCTTTCCAGTTAACACTTCCAGCCTCACTAGAGCTGAGCTTCTAGTGCAAGTTACACAGCAAAAACCCAGTAAGTTGGAGCTGGGAAACAAGTCAGAACCATATCCAAACATAAGCCCACTCTCCATTATCAAGCTATCATCAATCATGGGCTACAAGAGGGCCTACACCTTTTAAATTCTCTATAAAAAAAAATTAAGGGTTATCTCTTTTGTCCTGGTGCTAACTTACTCTCCGTTGGAGAATCTGCTTCTCTTTTTCAGATAGATGCAGATCCTAAGGAGAGAGCCATCCCATCATACCTCAAAAGGGCCCCGGCTGACACTAAGAAAAATTGGAGAAACAAGCAAGGGTGCTGTTTTCCTGATGAACCGGATACCAGCACAAGGGGGAAGGAGATCAGCACAGAGAAAAATCAACTCTTACCAAATCAGAGAGCTAGAGCCTCAGAGGTCCCCAACACCTCATCACTGAAGCAGACCAAAAATGAACCCAACATGGCTCAGGGAAATTTTGCGGAAGAGGGGGCGGAAAGAATGTCAGAGCCACATGTTGGGTCATGATATGCAGAGACATTTATCTTACCCATAACTGTGGGCTAACTCCACAATGCATGACCCGTATACCTCAACAAGGAGGGGCCAAGGGGAGGGGGTAGGTCACGGATGAGCCTAATAATGGTACCAAACTGACTGTATTTGCTGAATACAAAACTAATTAATAAAAAAAAACCAGTAAGTAAGCAAATGCACACTAAATAAGAAATAATTTGGGACATTAGAAGACACAGCTTTGAAGAGTTCCTGAGAAAATGCATAAAGAAAGAAAGCCTGAAAAACATGGGGGAGTCAGAAAGTTGTGTATAGTGAGCCCTCTGGAAGAATCACCAATCAAATAAGGTCTGAAAAGTCCATGGCTAACGTTCAACTTTGTTTAGTCTGCAGTTTTGTGAAGTTTACCATATTACTATTTACATGGAATTGGGAATTAATGAAGAATCATTAAGCTGTGGTTTCTTTTCAGGTTGCCAATTCTTGGGCATGTAATGGTCCTTATAATGGCAGTAATGCTATGCTGTTCAGCTTTTTCATAATGGTCCTCTGACTGCTCTTCAGATTTCATTGATTATAAGAGGTTTTTTTTTTCCCTAAATCTAAATGTGTCTTCATTATTCTCATTTATAGATGTGTTATATGAAAGAAGAGAAAACTATTTGTAAGATACATGAAGAATATCAAGATGAAAAAAAATCAAGGTGTGATGTATTTTGTTAATTTCTTAAAGGGTATAACTCTTATTTAAAGTCATATGAGAAGTGACATCAAGCTTGTTTGTTCTAGTTCTTTCTAAAGGGAATTTCATTACACTTTTACTAGTGTTCAAGAATGCAAAGCAGACTGAGATCTTCACAAACAGAAACAAATACTAGCTTCAGGGCAAATTTTAATAACATACCCATCTCTTATACCTACTTGTCTATTAGATTAATTTTTTATATTACTGTTCAGCAGGTTTTGTTCTTTGTAATGTCTGGTGGGTATATAAAATTTTAAATCTCTTCCTCCAAGTTGTGACCTATTTTTCACTGTCAATTATTTTATGAATATAAAATTAAAAGTTTTAATTTTGACAAGTTGGCAGTTTGTGAATATTTTTATTTTTGAATTATATATATTTTTTGTTTTTAGCAGAAATATTTTCCCTAATATCCTAACAACTTTTATGCTTGGGAGAAAATTTTTAATTTTATAATATTGGTTTTGGTTTTCTTTCCACAATATTAACTTAGGACTGATGTATACTACTTTCCTACCTCATTTTTGCCACCCTTACTTGTCCAGAAAGTTTTATGAGACAATCACTGTTTCTGTACTGATCTGTAAATCCACATAAGTACCCTCCATATCTGTAATGCATTATGTTCCTATTTCATTACAGAATATTAGACTGGAAGAATAAGGTATGAAACTGAATGTGTGTGTGTGTATATATATATATATATATATATATATATATATATATATATATATATACATACATACACATATACATGTGTATGTGTGTATATATGTACATATATATATATATATATATATATATATATATATACACATACATATGCAGAGGTTTTCCATAAAGCAAACAAGAAAATTCTTTGTTTAAAAAATGAGAAGTTAAAAAAAAAAGGAAAAGCTGATCATGGTGGCTCATGCCTTTAATCCCAGCACTTGGGAGGCAAAGGTAGGAGGACTGCCATGAGTTTGAGGCCACCCTGAGACTACATAGTGAATTACAGGTCAGCCTGAGCTAGCGTGAGACTTTACCTCAGAAAACAACAACAACAGCAACAACAAAAGTTAAGCCAGGCATGGTGGCACATGCCTTTAATCCCAGCACTTAGAAATTTTGGATGCAGAGGTAGGAGGATGGCTGTGAGTTCAAGGCCAGCCTGAGACTATGCAATGAATTCCTGATCAGCCTGGAGTAGAGTGAGACTCTACCTCAAAAAACCAAAAATAAATAAGTAAAATAAAATTGAGAAGCTTCTCCTTTCAGATGATGGTGACTGCTGGGGAGACACAAGACTTATTAAAGTGCTGAGAAGTGACCATTGGGTGTTTCTTCAACACTTAATGAGACACGTCATTTATACCCTCCAATGACTCAGGGACTATAGTGAAAAAGGTAGAGGAGGCTGAAGAGGTTGCTCAGTGGTCAATGCGCTTGCCTGCAAAGCCTAACCACCAGAGTTTGATACTCTAGTTTCCACATAAGGCCAGATGCACAAAGAGGCCCTTGTGTCTGGAGTCTGTTTGTAGCAGCTGAAGACCCTGGAGCACCTGTTCTCACTGTCTGACTTTCTTTTCTCTCTCTTTCCTTGTAGATAAATAAATAAATAAATAAATAAATAAATGAAAATAATTAGTAAATAAAATATTTTTTAACAAGGTACAGGAAAGAATATAAGAGCCAAGAGATGGGAACGAGTGCTTCGGAACTCTGTCTTCCAGACACAAGTGGTTGTTCTATTCATAACCTCACAACAGCTATAGTTATCTGCAAAAGACCTGCATAATATTGCCCCATCAACAGTTGTCATGGATAATAGAGTAGAAGAAAAAAGACATCAATATAGAAGATACAATGCTAGGAAACAAGAGAGAGGAGAAAGTTCAGTGGAGGGGGCTTAGAAAGGGGAGAGGTGGTGGGAAGATATTATGTAATTTTTAAAATTTTTTAAATTTTTGTTTATTTTTACTTTTATTTGTTTATTTAAGAGGAACAGACAGAGAGAGAAAGAGGCAGAGAGAGAGAGAGAGAGAGAGAATGGGCACGTCAGGGCCTCCAGCCACTGCAAACGAACTCCAGACGCGTGTGCTCCCTTGTGCATCTGGCTAACGTGGGTCTTGGGGAATGGAGCCTTGAACCAAGGTCCTTAGGCTTCACAGGCAAGCACTTAACCGCTAAGCCATCTCTCCAGCCCTTATGCAAATTTTAATAACATTTTTATTTTAATAAATGAAGATGAGGGCTGGAGAAATGATTTAGTGGTTGAGGTTCTTGCCTGAGAAGATTACGGACCCAGGTTCAATTCCCCAGTACCCATGTAAGCCAGATGAGGCACAAGGTGGCACATGTGTCTGGAATTCTTTTGCAGTGGTTAGAGGTCCTGTAGCACTCATTCTCTCTCTCATAAATAAATAAACAAAAATAAAATAAATAAAAATAATGGGCTGGAGAGATGGCTTAGCAGTTAAGATGCTTGCCTACAAAGCCAAAGGACCTAGGTTCAACTTTCCAGGACCCACGTAAGCCAGATGGACAAGGGGGAGCATGTATCTGGAGTTTGTTTGCAGTGGCTGGAGGTACCTGGGGGGAGGGCATTCTCTCTCTCTCTGTCTACCTGCCTATTCTTTATATCTCTCTCTCAAATAAATAAATAAAATATTTAAAATAAATAAATAAAAATAATAAAACTAAAAATAAGATCACATATATAATTTCTGCTTCTTGTTTTTCTGTTCAAAAATAAATCACAGAAATACTTTCAAATAATGTACAGCAGCAATAATTTTTAATGACTAAATAATATTTTATTCATCAGGGCAAGGACATGTGTTCACAGAACACTGAATGTTTTCTATAATTTCTTCAGCCACTTTCTTGTTTTTTTTTTTTTAATTTTTTTGTTTGTTTATTTATCTGAGAGCGACAGAGAGAAGGAGGCAGACAGACAGAGAGAGAGAGAATGGGTGCGCCAGAGCTTCCAGCCTCTGTAAACGAACTCCAGATGCGTGCACCCCCTTGTGCATCTGGCTAACGTGGGTCCTGGGGAATTGAGCCTCGAACCGGGGTCCTTAGGCTTCACAGGCAAGCACTTAACCGCTAAGCCATCTCTCCAGCCCACTTTCTTGTTTTTGAATATTAACATTTCACTGTTATCAAATTTCTTGTCATAAAACATAGTTTCAATAGATAATTTTACATATCTGACTGTGCATGATGGATCTTATATTTCACTGGGGTAGAGTCCCAGAAGAGACCTGGGTCAAATCTGATTTTCATTTTTAATGTGAGTGTATCTTGCCAGTCCGCCTTCCAAGAAGTCGTAGCATCACATTTCCATGAAAATACTGAACACATCTTTCCCTTTGTTCTGCCAACTGTCTTACAGCTCATTGTTAAGTTTTACTAGCCCTATGGGTACCAAGAAATATCCTTCTGCTTTGTTGGCATAAATTTTCCAACAATCATTTCTTTCAAATATTTGTTTCCTATGTAGATGAACTTGTCTATGACTTCTTTACTCCCCCGTGGTGCTTCTGAGTGTGCTGTTCCATTGTGTGACATTTGCGTATTGCATTGCATAGCATATATGTTCTCCTTCATTGCATGTGTATATATGTGTGTAGGTGTGTGTGTGCATGTAGATGCCAGAGATTGACATTAGGTGTCTTCCTGGATAAATCCCCACTTTGTTCACTTAGACAGGACTCCTCGCCTGAACCAGATTCAACCAGTTTTGCTAGCTAGCTTGCCCCACAGGTCCACTGGCTCTGCCTCCCAAGTATTTGGATTACAGATGGGAGTATACACCCAACTCCATTCTCCCAACACGATTGCATTTACATGAGTACTGGGAATCTGAATTCAGGTCTTTATGTCTGTGATACAAACACTATCTACTGAGCCATATCCCCATATATATTAATTCTCTAACATCCATACTGTAAACATTTTCTGTCATTATCATTATTTCCTAACTTTACAATATTTTTTGTCATATAAGAGTTTTTAATTTTGAAATTAGTAATATTTTCTCTGTATCTATATGGTACTTGTTCTCTTCGAAATTTTCCATGAAAAATAGTATTTTAACCTGGTAAATTCAAAATAAAGTAGAATAAAAATGTGATGCTTCTTGCATTTCTAGAATGTAGGCACTCATGCACTCAAAACTAAAGTCAATGTTTTAAAATGAGTTATTTCAGTGTAATGCTAGAAAATAGGTTTGAATTTACTTAAAGCATATTAAAAATATTTTTGAAAGTAAAACAAACATTAAAAGGTTTGTCCTATGCCTTCTAACTCATTGGACTTCTTGTAGAATGTAACCTATGTTCTCTCTTCAGTAGAGGAATGGGGTGTAGTCTATTTCCTTTTTAACACAGAGACAGGTATTCTTAAATTTATTAACTGTATTACTTTAATTAATTTTTTCGTCTCTTTCTTACTTATTATTTCTATGGGTCGATCACACTTCTATTTGTTTAATTTCATCATGCCTTGTCTGGAATTTTCACTATGCTTTCACATCTTGTCAATGACTGACTTATGTTGTTGTCTCTATCATTCACAAGAGCTGCAAACCAGTGCCCACTGAACTCTATGGTAACTTTCAGTGCCTATTCTTCCCGACTTTATCATCCCGATGTCATAAGAGCTTAAAATTAACTTAAACTACCTTTTTTTTTCCTTCTTCGTATCTTTTCTTCCTATCCCGTGAGAACATTAGAATGTTTAATGTGATCAGTTCATTCTCCACTACTTCTACCCCTAAATCCATGACACAACCTAGAAAAATTCACCATATTTTTGTTCATAAGGTTAATTATTTTTCAGAGAGATCATACTTTAGATGTTATGTGTTGAAACATTCACTGCTGCAGAGAAGAGGGAAGCTAATAAGATGTAGAAACCTAATGAAACTTACAATGCACAGGAAGTTACAAGATCTGTGAAGCCCTTTCCGAGCAGTACATAAGCAGTAAACAATTACTGGGAAAGAGAAGACTGGTGGGAACTGCCTGCAAGTTGTGTAGGGAAAACCAGGAATGTAGAGACTTGAGAAAGAGCTTGGTTGAGCAGGGGCCTCTGAACTGCTAGGAAGTCTCGGTGGCTTTGCTGAGCCCATGGTGCAATGTGATCTTTAGAAGGTAGAAGAGGCTCTGGTGATTTAGACTGGCATACTAATTGGATTTGTAAGATTTATAGGCATTCAGGAGGAGATGAGGAAAGGTAATGCAGATGATGGTTTCTGTGCCAATTATTTGAAGGTAAATGTGACAAGATTTGTATCAAGTGTAAATTCTAGGGGATAAAAGTTGAAAGAAAGCCAGATGTTACGTTGAGTCTCTGGAAGGCTTTAAAACCTGAATGCAGGTTCATCAAAAGGGAGAACGAAGGAATGAGAGACAGAGGGGTACATGGGACAAAGATTAAGCTTGCCCCCAAGAGCACACAGTGGAGATTTCTGTCATGCAAGAAAGCACACCAGAGATGGAGGTTGTTCACGCAGCTTGGGACCACCAGCGCAGCCAGATGTGGCTGATGGAGAGGCGTAGTTCACGGTGTAGAAGCGTGCCTATTCGAGCCACCGTGCTGGTGGAAGCGGTAGGTGTGCTGGGTGAGAAAACCGCCTCGATTTGCCTTGGCTCCCAGAGAGTCTGGACAGCATGAGCTGGCCCCACAGAGACTGTCGGGTGTGAGAGACATGTAGTGTCCCCTGAAGCTGCAGCGATAAGAGGCCAGATGGCTCAAGGAAAATAATTGAATTGTGGAGGCTGGATGAGTAAATAGTATTCTTTACTCACTAAGCTGATTTTGAGATTTCCAATCTTACTGGCAGGGGTCAAATCTTTCTCACTTTCCCATTGCAGGATGAAATGATGCCAATCAGTGGCATTGTCCTTAATTTTTTTTTTCTGGTACTGACAGATAAGACAGGTTTTCCCGACACTGCGATTCCAAGAATGTTTGCTTCCATGAGGTCTGTAGACATTCCTGGAAGGAGACCTGAACATTGTGTTTATACTTGACCACTCTTATCAGAGGCTTGTTGATTCAGTAGACAGCCTGTGGTTCTGTTGATCCTATATGTTGAGCTTCCTATCTGTTAGGGTTTGAGATTTTCTGAACTGTCTGTTAATTGCATTGTTCTCAACCTTCCTGCTCATGTTAGTATTGAAGATGAGCTTTGTCTCCAGGTACTTCTCTAGCTGTACCCTTCATATTTCATACCTGATATATCAGGTGTTTTTTTTTCCTAGTAGCTGGCATGATTTTTTCTTAGAGGTAAAGTTAACTAGAGGAGGTTTATGAACTTTAAGAAAGATTGATAAATATTCATAAAGATGCATAATTTTACTGTCTGTTGGTGCTTGCTTTTATAAACTCTGTTTAATATTTATATAGTCATTCCTTGGTACCCATGGAAAATTGGTTCCAGGACTATCCACAGGTACCCAAATTTGGAGATTATGTAAAATAGCACACTTTTTGCATGTAACCTACATATAGTCTTCTGTATACTTCAAAATCATCTTTATATTACTCATAATACTTGATGGAATGCATAAACAGTTGCGACTCTACTATTTGGAGAATAATAACAAGGAAAAGTCGGTATGTCTTAACACTATTTTAGATATTGAGTTGTTTGGACCTGAAGATACAGAACAGGCTGACGGGCAGTGTGGTGGTTTGACTCAGATGTGCCCCCATGAACTCATGTGTTTTGAATACCTTGTCCCCAACTGATGGCAATTTGGGAGGTGGAGCCTTGCTGTCGAGAGTGGGCTTTGGCTTGTTAAAGCCAGCTTCCTTTGGCCAAAGTCAAGTTCACTCTCCTGCTGCTGTTTGCACCTGCTGTGGAGAGGTGACGTCCCGCCTCTGCTCATGCCATGCTTTTTCCTGCCGGCATGAAGCTTCCCCTGGAGAGTAGAATCCAAGGTAAAAACTCTCCTCCCATCAGCTGCTTCTTGCCATAAAGGCAACTGCAACAGAGAGAGAACATGCTATTTTGCATGTATGCTTTTCAACAATTAATATTCAATTGTTACAGCCAGAAACCTGTACCTGTCCATTAGGTAAGGCTTGTAAATCATATATATATATTTTTTTTCAAATAATGTGTATGTCCGCATCAATTAGTTGTTTATCTTCTTCATTGTTTGTTAGATGATATGGGTTATTTTATTATGGTGGAATGTTTGTAAAATGTATTTGTGTCTGTTTCTTTTCTTTTCTTTCTTTTTTTTTTTTTTTCCTTTTTTGCTTTTTCAAGGTTAGGTTTCACTGTAGCCCAGGCTGACCTGGAATTCACTCAGTAGTCTCAGGGTGGCCTTGAATGCAGTGATCCTCCTACCTCTGCCTCCCAAGTGCTGGGATTAAAGGTGTGTGCCACCACGCCTGGCTCTGTTTCTTTTTTAATGTGGTGGTGGGATCAAATCCATCGCCTTGTACATGTTAACATGTTTTCACCAAACTATGTCCTGGTGCCTCTGGGTTGTTTTGTTTTGTTTGTTTTGCATTTCAGAGTTATGGTTTTTTTTTCTTTTTTTCTTTTTTGGTTTTTTCGAGGTAGGGTCTCACTCTAACCCAGGCTGACCTGGAATTCACTATGGAGTCTCAGGGTGGCCTCGAACTCATGGCAATCCTCCTACCTCTGCCTCCCGAGTGCTGGGATTAAAGGCGTGCGCCACCACGCCCAGCTTCAGAGTTATGTTTTTAAGCATGTATAAGTTTATCTTTGCTGTATTTTCCCATTAGCAATATGTGCATAATCCCTTCTCACTATTACGCTGCTTGCCTGACTACATTATCAATAGGGTTATATTAGCTTTACTTTCGTAGTACATTTTATTAAATTCTTTCTCTGGTTGTTTACACATATTAATTATGTTTTGTATGCCTCATTCAATGACATTTCAATGGGTTGTTAAGAGTCCTGCAACAGAAAAGGACTTGACGTGTGACTCATACCTAATGGATCACTAACAGGTTGGCATATACCAGACCGAAACATTCTTAACTAGCTATTTAACTGGGAATTATTTAACTAGCTTAAACCATGTTCAATGTATATTTAACACACTTTTCCCTTCATTCTGCCACCAGTGTAGTAGCCATGATCTACATGTGGTGAATTGAATTAGAAATTAAAATTTAAAATTCAGTTACTCAGCTGTTCTAGCCCCATTTCAGTTGCTCAGTAGAACCATGTGGCTAGTGGGCTACTAAACTGGAAGGTAGGTATAAATGTAGAATATTTCTATCATCATAGAAACTTCTATTTATTGGACAAAGCTGCACTAAGAAATAAGCAACTGACAGCTTAAAGTAGTTTTTCCCTTTGAAAGATCGACATTGAAATTGATTTAAAAAAAAAAAAAAAAACCTAGCTGGACATGATGGGGCACGCCTTTAATCCCAGCACTTGGGAGGCAGAGTTAGGAGGATCACTGTCAGTTCAAGGCCGGCCTATAGTGAATTCCAGGTTAAACTGGGCTACAGTGAGACTCTATCTTGAAAAAAAAAAAAAAAAAAAAAACTAAGTAGCTCTAACTGTGACATTAGTCCTTGTTTAAGAGGGAGTGGTGGAGGAGCGTGGAGCCTCTGAGTTGTCCCAAAAGCCAAGCACCTGCCCCGGCGCCACTCAGGTGTAATTGCACAGTAATCACCCAGGAAACTTAATAATCACATGACAAGCCAGGCGGGACACTGTTTGTTTGAAAAGATCTCCAGGAGATCCTATTATTCACTTGGCACTGATAACCAGAGACCTAGGAGGCTGGTTGACATGACATAGTCTATGATCTTGCTGAACTTGCTGCAGCTGCTGCTGCCTTTCTTTTCGTCCCTCAGGGTAGAGGCCACATACTAAGCCCCCAGCTTTATGTATCACCTGTGTGTGGCCTTGGGATCTAAAGTCGCTCATGAGCCCATCTTCCCCCTCAGCCTCATCTCCCCATGCATCTCCATCTTTACTGGCTCCACCAAACAGCTTGTTTTCCTTTTCTCCATAGCAACATATTTTTGTTAGAGTTGCATTCTCATTAACTTAAGTACTTAATAATACTGATAAGGTGCTTCAAGGACAGAGATAATATACTTCTAACCAAACATAAGTGACAGGGAGTCAATCCTTGATTATTTACTTTTTGCTATCCAAGACACACATTCTTTTTTTTTTTTTTTTTTCCTAAACTTAAAGAAAAAGTGGGCAGGATGTTTTTCATATGATTTTCAGGGAGCCATGAAATATAGAGCCAATTAAGTATCGTAGGTGAACTTTGAGTGATCGTACTAATAGTATGAAGAGATACATGAAGAGTACCTGAACACAACACTGTCTAAGAAAAAATCAGAGTAACGCAGTGATCATTCTAGCCCAAGCTCCACCCATAATATACTGATGTTTCCCTTAAAATATGCATTCAAGGCTCCAATCAGACAATACATGTATAATACATATATACAGACAATATATGTGAAATACATGTAATATAGGCACTATCTATATCCTAAGCAGAATTAAACATCAAAACATCTTCAAAAATGGACTGGAAATACGACATGCAAGTTTTGTGAGTCCCAGGTCTTGTACATTTTGTCAGACTTTCCTTGAGAAAAGTAAATATCATATCTGATGTTATAAAGGGACCACAACTAACAACAACAACAACAACAACAATAATAATATTAGTTTTAAAAGTGAACTTTATAAGCAATAGAATCCTGGAGGGAGTTACTTACTATTGATAACTTTATGTGTTAGTCTGGTTTTCATCTCACTGACAAAATATCTGGCAGAAACAATTTGAGCGATGAAAGGTTTATTTTGGTCCATAGTTTCAGAAGTTTCAGTGTGTTGGAGGCTGAAACCTTACTTTCAGGCCTGTGGCAAAGCATAATGGGGGAAGGGCATGGTGAGGGAAAGCTTCTCAACTGCATGGCAGTCAAAAAGAAACAAAGAAGAGGAGCTGCAGAGATGGCTTAGCAGTTAAGGCACCCGAATGCGAAGCCTAAGGACCCAAATTCGATTCCCCAGTGCCCACATAAGCCAGATGCACATGGTGGCACATGCATCTGAAGTTTGTTTGCAGTGGCTAGATACCCTTGTGCACCCATTCTTTCTCTCTCTCTAATAAATAAATAAATAAGCTAATTTTAAAAAAAGAATAAAAAACAAAGTAGAGACCTCATGAACACAGGATAGTATGTGTCCTTGAAAGACATGCCCCCCATGCAGATCCTCCAACTAAACCCCATCTGACACAGTTCCACCATATCCTAATAATCAGTCTATTCAAAGTCTTAATCCATCAACAAATGAGTCCAATGATGAAAACAGAGTTCTCATGAACCAATCACTTCCCCAAAGCCCATCAGATAGCAGCGAAACCCTTACTACATGAGCCCATGGGGGCACATTTTATATTCAAATCAGAAATATTATAACATATGTTTTATACTTTAACATTTTTAACATATTTTTATTAGTTATGGGCATACTTAGTATGTAATCAACACATGTTGGTACCATCCTTTCCCTCCTCCCTGCCTCTTTTCCAAAGAGGCCCTCCTCATTGGGGACTCAGGTCAACCCCATGGGGATTGTGGGTCATGCATTGTGGGGGCAGCAGTCAGTTATGGGGGAGATGCAATGCCTCTGTGCATAATGTCCCAACTTGTGGCTCTAACAGTCTTTCCACCCTCTCTTCTGCCAAATTCCCTGAGTCATGTAGGGTGTGTTTTAAGTCTACTTTAGTAATGGGCTCTTAGGAGCCTCTGGATCTCTGGTTTTGTAGGTGTTGAGTGTCCTCAGTGTCTATCTCCTTCACCCTTCTGCTGATATCAGATTCACTGAGAAAGTAACACTCTTGCTCATTTCCCTAGCTCCTCTGTGGTTTCAGCTAGGGCCAGTCTGAAGTGCGATGGGTCATTTATCTCCTCAGGTCCTGCTCCCATCTGAAAAAGAGAATCAGATTCTCCAGTGGAGAGTGAAGTCAGCACAGGTTAAATGGGATAAGCATTATTAATTTAGGGAGAACTTAATGGGTGTAGTCTCTCTTATAGTTCAAAATTAGTGGGAGCTTGATATTGGAGAGCAAAATCATTATCTGGATATGATTCTGACTTATTTCCCAGTTCCAGATACGGGTTCCTTTCCACTGAGTGGATCTGTTAACCAATATAAGAGTAGTTGGTTGCCCACCATGGCTGTTTGCCACTATTGCACTTGTGTGAGCATCACGTCAGGTTGTTTGCTTCTGAGTAGCTTAGACCTCGAGCACCTTCCAGCACTAGATGGACTGTCTGGGGACTGGGTCTCCTCCAGATTCCAGCCAGGTCTCTCCATGTTACCTACTGACAGCATGTGGTGTCTTCAGCAGTAGGGTCTTAGCATTAATCTCTGGTGAGTAATCAAATGCTTTGACAGAAGTCTGTCTTGTTTTGGGAGCTCTTGTAGATCTCTCTGATCAATAGCTCATTGTAGGTGTTAACCATATCCTGGTACTGGGACCTACGTCAAGTGAAAAGAAAAAGGAAAGAAACAGGAGAAATTTAAGGTTAGGCTTCATCTCACCCTCTCCAGGGCCCTTCTTTTCCTTTTAAGGTCCTGTTGAGGGTTCAACCTTTAATCTATCTTCTAGGATGTACGTTTCTGCTTTAACATTTTATTAACAACCTCCATACATATACACAATATACCATGATCTTAATCCCCTCTTACCACCCTCCTTTGTCCTCTCTCCCCTATTCCCCTTACACTGAATCACTTCTTCTTTCCAGCTAGTCTTGGTTCTATTTTGATGTTGTCATTCGTATGTGAAACACTGGAAGGCACCTTGGGTTTTTGTAATTCCAGGACTTCTGACAACGAGACAGGAGGCACAGAGATAGGAGAATTTCCTGAGCGATGAACAATACTGCAGAGAACTGAATCTTGCCTCAAATGAGACTTATAATAGTTTTACATTTTTGTTGCACATAACAAGTTTCATTCTTTTCATTCATGTTATTCCAAGAATAGAAAGAAATTCCCAGTTTTTCACTATCAGGATAGACTCACAATTACCAGCCAATAATTATATTTATTGAAAGTTTAGAAAACTTTCAGCTTCAAGACTACTTTTGATTCTTTCCTATGCATTTTTAGGATTCGTGTATGTGCACATGCTTGAACGTGTTCGTGTATGTGTGTGTGTGTGTGTGTGTGTGTGGGCATGAACACACATAGCCATGTGTGGGGCCAGAGTACAATTTGGAGTACCATCTACCTTTGTGTAGATTGTGCAAAACTATTGTATTTACAATAATGGTTCAGAAGGGAAGGCGACGATCGTTATGTGTGCACATGTCACTCACACCTTCAGCAGTGGAAAGGTCCCTAGAATTACAGAATATTGTCACCAGAGTTCTTGAGCACATATTACGCAGGTGAAATTCTTTCTTTAAAGCTGCAGCAGGTTGAAGGCCATTCAAGTTCAAGCCGTTGTTCAAATCCTTTGGAGGCCATCGTCTTCTGTATGAATCATCTGACTTTTCTTCCACTTTGTCATCTTAAACTTTTGTTTTACAAAACTAAAAGAAAAATACATGAGAAATGAATGCAACAGAGGATATATTAAATAAGTGTAACATATAAAGCTACAATTGTGATATAGCAAGGAAAGGCCAAACATTAAAACTATAAAACCTGTGGCTTGTTGGAACCAGTCCTATACTGAGTTAGGTAACAAATACAATTATTTTCAACTAGATGACTTATATTCCCCTAAAATGTCCTAGTCATCAGTGTGCTATTATTAAACTAATCAAAACCTCCATTCTTGTATGTTTCTTCATAATGATACCAGCACATACCACTGCTACCTGCAAAAACTGTCAGTCTCTAATTTAGTGAACAAGAGGAAAATGAGAGGCATAGAAAGGAGAAACAACTGGAATTAGAAGTCCCATGCAGTTTAGCTTGCTAGCAACAAGGAATGGTTTCCAGTGAGGAAGATGCTATGGGGTGGGTGGGGATCACATTGACCTCTGTTGTCAACTTCAGCAGGAAGCTACTTATTCATCTTTGCTTTGGCCATGTTATAATCCCCTGTCCTTAAAGAAAAAAAAAATCATAACCATCAGGCTTTTGTCCCAGGTAAGGATACCTTGCTTTTAGTTTTGTTTCTTTGGCTTTTTCTGCAAAAGTTACTTTATCTTCCATTTTCTTCTGCCCCTCTTCCCATTGCAACCACAGGGTCCTCAGTGGACCTAGTGCTTCCTCTGTAGAGCAGATGCCAAGGAAAGACCTCAACTGGCCTAGAATGGCTAGAATGGCTGGCCAACAAACCACAGAGATCTGCCCATCTTTACCTCCCTGGCTCTGAGGATTGCAAGCTTTTGCCACCACACGAGGCTTCCTTCCTTTCCTTCCATCCTTCCCCCTCCTCTGCTCTCCCCTCCCCCTACTTCCCTTCCCTCCCCCCTCCTTCCTTCCTTCTTCTTTCCTGTTTCCCTTTCTTTCTCTCTCTCTTTCCTTTTCCTTTCCTTTCTTTCTCTTCCTTCCTTCCTTCCTTCCTTCCTTCCTTCCTTCCTACCTTCCTTCCTTCCTTCCTCCTCCCTCCCTTCCTCCCTCTCTCTCTCTCTCTCTCTCTCTTCTTTCCTTCTTTCTTTCTTTCTTTCTATATCCTGAGACTCCAACTTGGATCCTCATGCTCATGAGGTAAGCACTTCTTTACTGACTGAGCTCTTTATCTCCCCAACCCCAGCATTTTTAGGATTCTTGTTAAGTCCCAGGAACTATTTGTTTCTGTTTTGCATATATGAGCTATGGGATTTCTGACATTTAAAGTTTTCTTGTCTAGGTACTTATTTGAAACACTCATTAAATTGCCAATACCCCCTAACCAGTTTGTCATTGATATACATAGTTGTATTTTAGGAGTTTAGTTAATGCTATGGCTAGTGTCAGATTTCATGTTAAGTTAGTAAATAATTAATAGCCTGTATGTGAACCCAGGGTCTCCAGAAAAGGAAGGAGTGCCTGGATGGAGCTCTGTGTAGAGGGAAGGATGGGGTGCATACACTAGACTAGACAGGGCGGTTAAATGAGGTAGAACATAGAAAATCATGTCAACTATTGTGTGGAGGATTTAAGTTAGAAATGAAGGACCTATTAGTGGACAAATGAGCACACAAAACACGATGTAATGTTGGAAGTCTCATCAATAGTCAGACAAATTCCTGAATTTTGTCTCTATAGCCAGTAACCTGTGAAATTCTTTAGCAATAACTCAAGGAGATAAGGGAGTGACTACAAACCACATGAATGGATCTCACTAAACTCAAAATAAATGTATCATAAACTCAATTTATTCTTAGCTCTAATCCCCACATAAAATGACTGCTCCAACTCTAAAAGGGAAATGTGGGAGCTAAAGTTGACATGGATAGTATTCTCAACTATTTGGTTCAGATATCTCAGTTAATCAAGTTTTATAAGATCATGTGACTATGTGAAGATATTATTAGGGCTCAACCTGAGTCTTAGAACAGTTAATGCAAATGAGAAATCTTGAAGCTTAAGCTTCCTCAGCTCCACGATAAATGCTCTGCTCACAGCCAGACGGCTGGGTTTGAGTATTAACTGCAGCAGTTCAAAAATTATTAATGTCTTGGAGTATCAGTTGCAAAAGAAACAATAACAGTGGGGTCTGGGGAGATGGCTCAGCCAGTAAAGCACTTGTGCAAGCATGAGGACCTAAGTTCAAATCCCCACTGCCCATGTAAGATGTTGGGCAGGGAAGCAAGTGCCTGTAATCCTAGTGCTGGAGAGCTGACAACAGATGGCTGGCTCCCTGGGACTCACTGACTAGCTTAGTCTAGCTGCATCAGTAAACTCATGTCTCTATCAAAAAATCCAAGGAGGAAAGAGACTGAGAACTCCTATTGTCTTCCTCTGGTGTCCACACATACATGCCTACACGTGCATGGGCACCTGGACACACATATATACACCCACACACACAAGAACACACACACACACACACATCACACATACACATGCCAAACAAAGCAATAATAATAGTACCCATGGCATAGAGTTGTTGAGAGAATGAGAGGCTCGGCTCATGTATTTAAATTGCTGATACCAATGTTTAGCACATAGGAAAGTCTTTTCATTTTAGAACTATGTGAGTAACAGGTTGCATAGCATCTGAAGCTTTTAAATCCCTCATTACAACATGACTCATGCAGTCCTTTCAACGCATATATGGTATGATTATTCTTGTTTTCCAATTTTCAAATTCTTGGTCTTAGAGTACAAACAATTTGTCTTTCAGTGGGTTTTGGATGTTTATCCTTGGAGCGTTTTTGCATGCCTATCTTACTGCACAGATTATATGCTAACCTCCACATTGACCTGCCTTCCTCCATATAAGCAGCATCATTGCTGGGAAGGCCAGAGTCTTGTTGAACTGAGAATCCTGGGGGACTGTTAGTAAGTAATCAAAGGAATGGTACTTTTCATATGCCTATCTTTCTTTTTAAAAAGTTTTTGGCATTTTTATTTATTTATTTGAGAGTGAGAGAGAGAGAAAGAGGCTGAGAGAGAAAGAGATAGAGAGAGAGAGAGAGAGAATGGGCATGCCATGGCATATAGCCACTACAAACGAACTCCAGACACATGCACCCCCTTATGCATCTGGCTAATGTGGGTCCTGGGGAATCAAGTCTCGAACCAGGGTCCTTAGGCTTCACAGGCAAGTGCTTAAGCACTAAAACATCTCTCAAGCCCATGCCTGTCTTTCTTAAAGGACTAGATTTATTGCCACAATCTGGCCTCATCTGTAAACTCTGCTGGTGTACTTTTTAAGATATAGAAATATAAGGTCTGGAAATATTGTTCAGTGGTTAAAGACTCATGCTTGCCAAGCCTGATGACCTGGCTTTAATTCCCTAGCATGCAGGTAAAGCCAGACACACAAAGTGGCACCTGCATTGGGACTTCATTTGTAGTGGAAGACAGCTCTGGCATGTCTACTATCTCTCCCTCTCCCCCTTCTCTCCCATATAAAAAATAAATAAATAAGTATTTTTTTAAGATATAGAGGGGCTGGAGAGATAGCCCAGCCATTAAGACACTTGCCTGTGAGGCCTAAGGACTCAGGTTCCATTCCACAGTACTTATGTAAGCCAGATGCACAAGGTGGCACATGTGTCTGGAGTTTGTTTGTAGTGGCTAAAGGCCCTGGTAGGCTATACTTCCTGTCTATCATCTCTCTCTCTCTCATCTATCTATCTACTTATCTATCATCTATCTATATCTATCTATCTATCTATCATCTATCTATCTATCTTCTATCTCTATCTATCTATCTATCTATCTATCTCTATCTATCTATCTATCTATCTATCTATCTTATCTATCATCTATCTATATCTATCTATCTATATCTATCTATCTATCTATCTATCTATCTATCTATCTATCTCTATCTATCTATCTATCTATCTATCTATCTATCTATCTATCATCTATCTATCTATAATCTATATATCTTCTATCTCTATCTATCTATCAATATATCTACCTATCTATCTATCATCTATCTATCTAATCTATCATCATCTGCTTCTTTCTGTCAAATAAAAAAAAAGATATAGAAACATGAAGTCCAAGTAGACATAGTTAGAGTAAGAAATGTTGGTGATGCTGTCCTGTAAGAAGGAGGCTCGTGGTTCCACTGTGGGTGGCACATGGAGGTATGTCCACTGTGGGAGCGAGGAACACCTTGCGATGGGAAGCTGCCCAGAAGCTCTGGTTGTTAATGGGAGCCAGGGCTGAGGACACCTCTACCTCTCTCACTGGCCTATTTCTAATAATTGGAACTTCCTTTGGAAATCATTCATTGTAGGCATTTCCCCTCCTCCAGTTGCCTGTTTCTAGAGCACACTTATTCATTGTAATTGCTTGCCAGCTTGCAAGTTATTTGTAATGCTTTCAACCATCAAAAATGCCTATTGTGGTTTATTTTTTTAAATGGATTTATTGCTTATTCCCATTGGAAAACTCTTCTGTTGGTATTAATAGCTGTTCAATTACATTCTATTTGTATAATATTTAAGAGTCATGGAAGTTAGCTTATAGAAGATACGTGGGTTTGACTGGATCTGTTTTACTGTAGTCTTTTGTAGAATTCCTCCAACCAACACAGTGTCCAGCTCATCATTTCTCTCTCTCTTTCAAGTTGTGCTCGTGGCCTAATTACACAGAAACTTGACTGCAAAAGAAATTAGAAAGTTCTCTCCAGTCACCAACCATTTCAGTTCACCTCAAAATTATTCCCTCTGCAACGCTGTAGAATATCATCTGCATAGAATTTATTTTTAAAAGTGTGAACTGTTGGGCGTGGTGGTGCACACCTTTAATCCCAGCACTCAGAAGGCAGAGGTATGAAGATAGCTGTGAGTTAGAGGTCACCCTGCGAATACAGAGTAAATTCCAAGTCAGCTGTGTGCTAGAGTAAAAAAAAAGTATGAACTGGAGGGATGGAGAGATTGCTCAGAGGTTAAGGCCCAAGGACCCAGGTTCCATTCCCCAGTACCCACGTAAGCTAGACGCACAAGGTGAGACATATGTCTGGAGTTCGTTTGCAGTAGTCGGAAGCCCTGGTGCACCGATTATCTCTCTCTCTCTCTCTCTTATCTCTCTCTCTCTCTTTTTCTCTACCTGCCTCTTTATCCCAAATAAATAAAGTAAAAATCTTCTCAGACCTCTAAATGCTCTAGTACAGGCTGCTTGAAAAATATTTTTTATTCATTTATTTGAGAAGCAATGAAAGAAGAGGTGAAGGTATGCATAGGGAAGAAAGCTCTCTAAAACCCAAGTTTCCAACTCTCCCACTTTGTTTTATTTCTGCCTTTAAATTTAGGGGAAATTTGTTGTGTTGGTTTGATTCAGGTGTCCCCCATAAACTTAGGTGTTCTGAACTCTAGGTACCCAGCTGATGGCAATTTAGGAATTAATGCCTCCTGGTTATGGCCAGTGTCCCCTTGTCAGTGTTTGGCACACTCTCCTGTTGCTATGGTTGGTCCATCTGTTGTTGGCCAGGAGGCGATGTATACCCCCTGCTCATGCCATCATTTCCCCCTGCCATCATGGAGCTTCCTGTAGAGTCTATAAGCCAAAATAAACCTTGTTTTTTTGTTTGTTTGTTTTTTTTTCTTACAAGCTGCTCTTGGTCAGGTGATTTCTGCCAGCAATGCAAATCTGACTGCAACATTCCTCATTTGGGTGTCTTACTCCATCCCATATAGCAAGTGACTCAGAAAGCTACCAGTACTCAGTGGGACCCAGAACAAGAGAAGCTCTTCAACAGGCCCAGGCTGCTGTGCAGGTCATGGGTATCACTGCTGTTTCCCGTGGGGGTGTGGCTAAGCAAGGTGACTTCAGCAACTTTAGTGGGCTTGATACCCACTCCTTATAATCAGTAATAGATTTTTTAAGGGCATTCCCACTGGCATGGGAAGGCTTGCATGTGCAAGTTTACTAGAAACTAATAAAAAGGCCAGGACCAAAACTTTTATGTGTTAATGGGACTGAAACAGTCCATCTAAGCATTTTCAGTGCTTTGCTTTAAGTTAAGCTACATCAACCCCTATTGAGTTTTATAAAAGTTACACCAAAGAAGAAGCCTGTTTGGAGCCTTTGGCAGGCCCCTGTAGGTGAATTTTCCCACAGAGCTTATTTTTTGTTGTTCTTACATGGATATTAGGGATCAAACTCAGGCTGTCTCACATCCTCTCAGGCCCTCATGTCTGCATGACAAGTGCCCTTACTCTCATCTCTCCACACCCCTCCATTGCTATTGATCTGATATCAAGTAACAAGCGAGCAGGGATAGAAATGAAGAGTTTTAGACATTCTACTTACTGGCAGTAGAAAGTTAAATAATAAGATGAAAGTCAGCAATGAAATAGTGATAACAGAAAAAATTTTTTTCAAGGTACGGCTTCACTATAGCCCAGGCTGACCTGGAATTAAATTTTTTTTCCATCTTCAGACTTTATGACTCCTTGTTATTATCTTCACTGAGCCATACAATGTCTGAGGAATGCTAAGAAATAAAGTATAGGACTTCATTCACTCCTCCCACACCAAAGAAAGAGAGAAGAAGAAAATACACTGAAGAATTAGTAACAACTGAATTGACCTCTTTCTGGGTAGATGTTCTTCGAGGTCTCATTTCCTAGAAATTTTAAAATAAGGAACTTTTCTTCTTTATTAATGGAAAGTTACAGGGACTGCAGAAACTTAAAAGTTGTACATATACCACTTGGGAGAAATTTAATGAGATGGAATGTCTTACTCATTCTTCCATGATCTCACTATTAATAGCTATAATTCAAGTGTACCGTAAAGGTTTAAAGAGTACTCATCTCTTGGGAATTAGGATTCTATTTTTCTTGTACACTAAAATGGGGAACGAAGAGCTGGAAAGACATGAGTTAGCATACAGAGCACTGTTCCAAGCTTTTATTTTTCATGACTCTTCCTATCCTGGCATTCTTAACTTATTGCCTTTTCCTTGGTTATTTTTGCAATGGAGAAGGTTATTGTGAGCATCTCATCATCTTGTCAGAAGGGGAAGAAGTGAATAGCACCATATTTTCACTTTTCTCCTTCTGGAACAACTTGGTGCCCTCAATACTGATCTATTCTGAGTACCTCCTGATGACCCAGGTAGATGGAAACAACTAGAAATGACCTTGTTTAAAGTCATGAACAATACATTTTCTTGTGCTGAAGGGCCTGTAGTAGTGAGAAAAGCTCCTAAAATTTTCCTTGTTCAGAATGTAAAATTATACAGGACTTGTCTCAACGAGTTGTACAAGCCAGGCATAATTTAGCCAGGGGAGGATGAAACAGAGCTCCCATGACGGCTACTGAAATTGCAGCCCAGAGTTCATATTCTCCAACCCACAGATTTAGGGTTTCATGTTAGTACATTCACTACAGGCCCATTACATGTTAACAGGAGCTGATTAAGTAAAAAGCCCCACTTTTCTCTTGCTAAGAGCCTGGCACTTGGACGCTTGATCAGCTGATCCATGAATTCTTCTGAACACAGTTGTCCATGTACCATGTTCACCTGGAGTCTTTTGTTTCTTAAGATAAAATGGGTTTGCTGCTTCCATGCCTAATGGAATGCCTTACTTCTCTGTCTGGGTTACTTATTGGATAAGGACAAGTCCTGAGTTTGCTCTAGGTATGCTGGTCTTCATTATAAACTTGAATGAATTTGGAATAGCCTAGAAATTGATGAGGCATGCCCATGGACATGTCTGTTGAGGGTGTTTTCAAAGAGGATTAACTAAAGGAGAAAGAACTACACTAAATGTGGGTGGCTAAGGGCCTGAGCAGAATGAAAGTGGGGAAGGAGCATTAGCATTCTTATTTCTCTACTTAGCTGCTGTGGACTGAACAGCTGTGTTCTCCCACAACCTCTATGTCATGATGGACTGAAGACTCTGAAAGTGTGAGCCAAAATGTTTACAGGAGCCAACTGAATAAACAAGACCCAGTTTCCTCTGCTAAGAGCCTGGCACTTAGATACCTGATGAGCTGAGCCATGAATTCTGCCCACCCTGACCATTCATGCAGCATGTCCACTTGGAGCCTTCTATTTCTGAAGATAACATGAACTCAGGTTCCTCCATCAAGTTGTTTCTGTCAGGTATTTTGTCATAGGGAGGAGAGAAATTATGAATATTGCACATTAATTCATTTTTTTGTCATTTTGATTAACTTTTCTTCCCATGATCCTTACGTTTTGGGTTGTATCCCTGTGTTTTATTCAATCTTATTCCATTAGTATTTTTCTCCTTTTCTCTCAGATCTTGACCAGTTTCTCTCTTGCTTGCTTTCTTTGTATGGAGAAACACAGAAGGATTTTTCTATGAGTTAAAGCTAATATTTAAAAAATACACGGGATGGAGAGATGGCTTAGCAGTTAAGCGCTTGCCTGTGAAGCCTAGGGACCCGGTTCAAGGCTTGATTCCCCAGGACCCACTTTAGCCAGATGCACAAAGGGGCACACGTGTCTGGAGTTCGTTTGCAGTGGCTGGAGGCCCTGGTGTGTCCATTCTCTCTCTCTTTCTCTCTGCCTCTTTCTCTCTCTGTCTGCCGCTCTCAAATAAATAAGAATAAACAACAACAACAAAAATTATAAAAAAAAATACACAAGAGCTGCTACATACAAACCCAATGACATATTTGGTTAATAGATGTGAAGGGAAATATTAGTCACCTAAACTTCATCTATGATACTTATAAGGATTTATATCTTTAAAAATCTGAAACAAATATTCAGAAAAATGTTAATGTATTTAGGGAGAATCATTCACTTAGCTGTCTTTAAACATTCTATTTTTAGTTATATAATGCACACATACTGTCACATTACACACACAGGACTGTTGTAAGTAAAAAAAAAAAATTAGAAAAAAAAACGGACACCTCTTCAATTCAATAAAAGTACATGTTCTTAACCCTAGAAATCATAGTCATTGTTGACTATCTGTGGTGGTTTGATTCAGATACACTCCCCCCCCCCAATAAACTTAGCTGTTCTGAATGCTAGGTTCCCAGCTGATAGAGATTAGGGAATTAATGCCTCCTGGAGGGAGCATATTGTTGGGGGTAGGCTTTTGGGTATTATAACCAGTGTCCCCTTGCCAGTGTTTGGCACTCTCTCCTGTTGCTATGGCCACCTTATGTTGTCCAGGGGGTGATGTTCACCCTCAGCTCATGTCATCATTTTCCCTGCTGTCGTGGAGCTTCTTCCTTGAGCCTGTAAGCCAAAATAAACTTCTTTTTTTACCCACAAGCTGCTCTTGGTTGGGTGATTTCTACCAGCAATGTGAACCTGACTGCAACCCCATCTGAAACTCTCCTCTCCATGTTTGTCTTCATCTCCCTGGAATCATCTCTTATGCATTCTCTGCTTACCTCTGCTGTGTTCTTCCATCTCTATACCTTGCTGGTGATCCTTGGAACCTTCCTTGCCTTCAGTGTCTATCTCAACCATGGGAGAGAACAAGTCAGGCCTCTGTGTAGGATAATAGCTTCTTGAGTTGGTGCTGTATCAAGTAGACTCCACTCTACTCATCACTTTATTTGGTCTTTATGACAGCCTTAAGTGGCTGAGGAAACAGGGATTTTGAAACTCACTTGAATTCATAAAAGAGGAAATCTAGAAGTAATGTTGCATCTCTAGTTTATGTCAGCCCAAGTCATGTTTCTAACCTAAGAAAGAATGTCAGAAAGGAACTGAGGGAGGAGGTTGAATTTAGACAGTGAAATACTTACAAGTTTCCAGAAGTAATCTAGGTGACATGTAAGAGGTAAATGAATGGGAGTTGTGAAGAGGGAAAGCTGGCAGAAATACTGCAGTGAGGGGACTACACTTGACATTCCACTGAATGACAGAACAGAGAAAGCAGCCATGAAAATCTTATAGTTCTAAGACTGATTGGCCAGGGCAATTAGGAGTTCCATCCAGCTCCATGGCTTGCACAGCTAGAAGCCAAGCCAAGCAGAATAATGACATTTATTTTAGGGATAATATCTTAAGTGTAGCCTATTGTATTTTTCTCTAAGTGACTAAGATTTGTCCCCGGAGTCCTTCTGCCATAAAGACTAGACCTGACCCTGATCTTATTGCCCAAGGGCAGAAGAGGGCAGACACCGCCCAGACAAAAGGAAATCAATGTTCTGCTATGCCTCTCAAAATAGAAATTCAGAGTCCATGGTGGTAAGATGATGGTTTGAAAACAAGATTTTTGATTTGTAAGAGACTTGCTTAATGGTCTCAGAATTCCAAATATCAGGCTTGAATATCGAACCACATACAGGATACTATAGCATGAAGTTTTAATATAGAATTAGGAAGAAAATTATCATGGTATAAGGGGAGGTTTTGTCAGGAAGGCAAAAGAAATAAAAGATCTTTGTGTGTCTAAGGAGGAAGGGGTGAGCATAAGGACAAGAAAGACAGAAAGACAGAGATAGCAGATGACCATTATTAAACATAATGATAGCAAAATGACAGTCAGCTGGGGGTCTTGCCCATGCTCCACTGGCTCCCCACCAAAGTGAAAAAGAAGAAGGCCAGCAATAGGCAAGAGTAGAAATCCCAATAGTTTTGATATAATCCCAAAGCCAGAGGCTTGCTCCGAGTTCTCATCCAGAAAGCCTTCATCTGTCATAATTCTGGTACTAGGAGCATCCTTACAGTGCAGCTGTGAACCCATCATTATCAAGATAAAACGAAAGGGTTACATATGGGCCTGAGATAGCTTTCCTCAATTCCAGGACTTGTGTGGGGTGCATAGAATCTAGAAATTTCAGAATATCCTGGAGGGAATGAGGAAGTGGAGGAGGCTAGAAGCCAGAAAGCAGAGGCGGGGTGAGGGGAACCACAGCACTAACAGCCACTGCCAAGACACAAGCTTGGTAAGAGTGTACGCTAAGGGAATGGGATGGTTGTAGCTGTGGAATCCCAGCTTGGGATGTGGGAGAGCAACAGGGCCCAGCAGGATCACAGCGAAGGCCACTAGGGCAAGGGAGAGTGGAAGGCCTGATGCTAACTTACCTTCATGAAACTGAGCACGTAGACTCCTTGACACATCAGTTTGTGTCTTATAAAGACGCCTAGAAAGGAGAAGAAGAAAAATGCATGGGGTGAGCATGTGTTCAGAAGGTAGTCTTATTGGAATTAGGTACAGAATTTAAAGTGGAAAGATTGGAAATTCAGGTTTGTAATTAATATTGATTGCTAACTTGATAAGACCTAGAATAACCTAGGAGACAGATCTCTGTGTCTAACAGTGAAGGGAGTTTCTAAATTGGGTTGAGATAGGAAGACCCTCCCTAAATGTGGGTGACATCACTGCATGACATGTGGCCCGAGACTGAATGAACAGGGGAAAGCAAGCTGAGAACTCATTGCTCTCTGCTTTGTGACAGAATGTGACTGGCCCATAGTCACAGAATGGGAAACTATGTTCTATCTTCTCAGAGCAAAATCTGTGCATAAGATGAGTTCAATTTCTATGAGCAACAAAAATGTAAAGTTGTAGTTTTATAGAAAAATCAGAGTAGAGGAGACATATAAAAAGTCTATATAGAATTCAGCTGGTATCTCAACGTTGAGGGACCAGGAGAGAGGGACAAATGGTTCCACACAGTAGGGGAGGAACTGGTAATAAGCATGTTCTGAAGCCAAAGGTAGACTCTGGGAGGAAGTGGAGGACTGTGCAATAGGCCACAATAAATGAAATTGATGAATAAAAAAAAAGTGACAGTCAAAGAACCTTTTGCATTTGACAACCAGAGAACGAATTATTTTACCATGTGCCCCCTATCAATTGATAAAACTGGAACCTATTGTTTGGAGCTTATGTTGTTAACATCCTTTAGAAATTCCCACAGTCGATATGTCCCTGCCACCGCAGTAAACTCCAGTCACATGTTATCCTGACTGTTAAAATAATTATTTGTTCCTAGTACTCCCAGTTTTCGTTCCATAATATCCAAGAGGGTGACGTGGTTCTTGTTGTAGAAAACTGGAGCAAGTTCTTATATTACATATGAATGAGTCTCATTTTATCAGACTGTTTTCTTTTGAACTTCTCTTGAAATTTATTATTTATTCATTTATTGGTGTGTGTAAGATGTGTGTGTGTGTGTACGTGTGCATGCATGCCACACTGTGTGTGTGGAGGTCAGAGGACAACATTCAGCTGTCAGTTGTCATCAGTCCTCATCTGTCACCTAGGTTGAGACAGGGTCTCTCTTTCACTGTTATGTTCACAAAGGCTAACTGTTCTGCTAGTTTCCAGGAAATTCACCTATGTCTACATCCTACCTGGCCATTGGTGGGCTAGGATTACAGAATCCCACCACAGCTTCTGGATTTTATGTGAAAAATTCAGGTACTTGTGCTTGTACAGGCAAGCATCTTCTCTCTGGGCCCCCAAGGCTGTTTTCTTGAGTGATCTTCATTTACGTTCACAGGTACTTAAGGAAAATAATAGGATGGGGAAAGTATGACAGTATGACTAGCATTAAACATGGATAAGAGATCCTTGGAAAGTCTACCTGAAAACCACATATGCCACCAACAAGAAAAGTGAGGTGGTGAAGATAACTGAAGCCAGTGGGGTAATATAAACTGTAAGAACAGCACTTAGGAGACAGACGGAGGAAAACTGCCTTGAGATTAATGACAGTCTTGGCTATATAGTATCAGACCAACTATGTCTACCACAGCATGACTCTGTCTCCAAAAAGAAAAAAAAAAGACAGGGGGGGGGGAGGAAGGAAGGGAGGGTAGGTGGGAGGGAGTGAGAGAGAAGAGAAAAAGAAAAGATAATATGATGCTGTGCAAAGAGAGCTGTATTATTACTCTACCGACATTTTTCAAGAGACATGATGTCAGTGGAGTCTCTCCATTTCTTGGGGCCAGCTTCCTTCACTATAGAGGAACAGCCTGAGTTAAGTGGGCCCCGTATGTTTATTCCTCACAGTACATGGACTGAAGTGCGTGTGACTTGGTGTTGAATGAACTGGAGTCACAAAGAAACATCCTATTCAATATATCATTAAACATTTTCTTCTTGAAAGAACTACTTTTCAGAAAAGAGAGAACAGCACATTTAGACTTATGTGAAATTTGTATCATTGTAAAGTCAGTATTTTAGCTTTTGGAAATCATTTCAGAGGGTGTTACACCAGAATATGAAACCCATTTGAAACACCATAAAAGTTGACAATTGACATTCTAAGCCAAATATTTGGAATCCCACATGAATCCAAACCAAAAGTAAATCACGCCTTTCAAGGCTTTGCTTCCCTAACTGTGCCCTTGGATATACTTGTACATGAAGGAAAGTGTACTCCTAAAACTCAAAACCCTTTCCAGGAAGATTAATTTAGGACACTAAGTTTAAATCTGTATTAGAAGTATTCAGATAAATTCTGACAAAGGTAATAGATGAAAATGACTTAGCCCTGTCATGAAAACTACTTAATATTTTTCCAAAACTTATAAGAAATAAGACCCAGCTTTCAGTGGGCACTGGCAGTGCTATGAACAGCCTAAGTGTCTTTCTTGTCCCACCTAAGTGCAGTGGTAAGGCACTTTGGATTTTTTAAATCTGTGCATTCCCCATGAGCACAAAATATAAATCTTTGTGTCTGCAGTCAGTTTTTGAATTTACAAGTGAAGTTACTATTCACAGAAGATACCTGTTTTGAACTGAACCATTTACTTTATAAAAATATTGAACTGTGGAGAAAGATCTCCTTTGGGTTTTACTTTCAACTACCCCACTTCTTTGAAGGTTGCCTTGCCTACTCCACATGGAAACCTGGTTTTTCCCCCATTTGCATGATTTAAAAGGGAATATGCCCAGATGGGTGTTGATCACATGACTGCAATCGCATGTTTTCAGGTCTGCATTGCTGTGTTGCTGGGGAGAAGACCATGTCTTTATCAGGTATTGGATAATGACACTAGATACACAATGTGTGTTCAAAGAACAAATGCATTTTTATATTTCAGTCAAGATAAATCTGGGGCTGCAGAGATGGCTTATCGGCTAAGGCACTTGCCTGTGAAGTCTGAGGACCCAGGTTTGATTCCCCAGTACCCACATAAGCCAGATACACAAGGTGATGCATGCATTTGAAGTTTGTTTGCAGTGGCTAGAGGCCCTGGCACACCCATTCTCTCTCTCTCTCTCCCTCTCTATCTTTCAAATAAATAAATAAATAAAATATTAAAAAATAAAAAAATAAAGTCAATCTAACTCTCAGATTTTAGAGAGGGAATTAGAGAGGGTCCCTGGGAAGGACTGCTGAGTAGATATAGTTAAACATTCTCTGTATCGCCCTCATTTCCCCTAAAGCCACTCCAAAGAAAATCAGTTTGCATGGCGAAACCCAAATCTAGGCAAGTCTGTATGGCCTACCTTCCAAGAACATAGCCCTACCTCCTACACAGTACCTGTGGAGATTGTGTAGCTAAGATATATTCCCTACATCTAGCAAGCATTCCACTTTATGTCAAAATATTACTTATAAGATGCACGACATAAATACATATTCTTAGAATCTACATTCAGTGTACCTGTTAAAGAACAAACCCAATGGAATTACTACATATTTACTGTTTTATTTCCCTTAGAGGTGAACTCTTTGACTCGGTAACATATTGTTCTACCAAAATGAGTAAGTAAATACATGAATTAATGAATGAATAAAACCTTTTAACATGTGGTTCAATCTATTGAACTGAGTATCCATCCTGTGCAGTAACTTAGGCAAGCAATTTAGATGCATTATCTCTGATGCTTTAAATAACTATTGATATTAAGTCACTTCAGACAAATCAATTGCTTTTGGTAATTTGGTACATATTTGCAGATAACCCCTGATAGATGCATCAGACTAGAATGTAGTTTTAAACTGGATATTCTAAAGAATTCATACTGAAAGTCTCTCAGGATTGCTGGTACTACTCAGCATTGCATTCTGTAGGCTAAAATCCTACAGAAAACGTCTATAGAAGGGTAGAAAATAATTATGTTAGTTTTTAGGGATATTCTGTTTCTGTAATAACCACACAAATGCTCACACTGTAGCATAAAAGCAGCCACAGACAATACATACATGAATGTGCATGATTGTGCTCTAATAAAACTGTATTGATGGAAAATTGGTAATAAGTCATATTTGGCCTATCAAGACATTTCCTAATAGCAACATTGTTTAGAAATATTTTGTCAGTATTAGTGACAAAAATCAGTCACCAGCAATCTACCAGCTAAAGAAAGTCTTATTACCAGGCAAATACAATGCTAATGCTCTTAATTTTTTAGTTAATTAATTAATTTATTTGTGAGAGAGGGAGAGAAAGAGAATGGGCATGCCATGGGCTCCAGCCATTGCAACTGAACTCCAGATGCATATGTGCCACCATGTGCATCTGGCTTATGTGGGTCCTGGGGAATCAAACCTGGGTCCTTAGGCTTAGAAGACAAGCTCCTTAACCATTACACAATCTCTCCAGCTCACTGATTTTCTTATAACAAAATATAGACCTTACTTTAATAGCAAAATATCAGTAATAGTGAACAATTTATAAAACACACTCTGTTTAGTAATTCTTCAAATAGCTGTAAGTCTAAAATTGGAGCATTTCTACTTGTAAAATTGTCATCAAAGCAACATGTTAAAAGCAAAGAAAATTAAAAAATCAAACTAAAACCAAAATAACATTTTTAAATGCATATTTAAGTATGCAGTAGAACTGAGGAACATTGAACTAGGGAAAGCATAGGCATATCTTCACTAGAACTATTGTATAAGAAACGCTAGGGCCGGGCGTGGTGGCACACGCCTTTAATCCCAGCACTTGGGAAGCAGAGGTAGGAGGATCGCCGTGAGTTCAAGGCCACCCTGAGACTACATAGTGAGTTCCAGGTCAGCCTGGGCTAGAGTGAGACCTTACCTCAAAAAAACAAAAAACAAAAAAAGAAGAGAAATGTTAGGGCTGGAGAGATGGCTTAGTGGTTAAGTGTTTGCCTGTGAAGCCTAAGGACCCCAGTTTGAGGCTCGATTCCCCAGGATCCACGTTAGCCAGATGCACAAGGGGGCGCACGCGTCTGGAGTTTGTTTGCAGTGGCTGGAAGCCCAGGCATGCCCATTCTCTCTCTCTCTCTCTCTCTCTCTCTCTCTCTCTCTCTCTCTGCCTCTTTCTCTGTCTGTCGCTCTCAAATAAATAAATAAAAATAAACAAAAATTTAAAAAAAAGAAATGCTAAAGGGAGTTCTTCATAGTGAAGAAAACAGATGATAGTGAGTAAGAGAACAACATTGGAAAGTAGAAAACTTACTGGTAACTATGCAGATGAAATCAAAATGCTAAAATTTGCACACATATAAATAAGTTATATATTTAATGTGAGAACTATAAATAATCAAAAACAGTACTGACTATAGTAGTATGTTCAATGCTATGCAATACAGAAAGATATAAAAGATGGGGCTTAGGAGAGTGGCTCAGTGGATAAAGTGCTTGCCACTCAAATACCATTGCTCAAATTCGGAACCCTGGGTCCCAGGTCAAAATCTGGAAGCCATGGAGGCTTCTGTAATTTCTACATGCTGACTGTGAGGTGAGAGGCAGAGACAGGAAAATTTCCTGGAAGCTTACAGACCAGCTAGTCTGATAAGAAGTCTATGTGGAAGTTAGCAACAACAATGAAAACAAGAGAAAGACATGCCTCAAAAAAGGTAGAGGGCAAGGACCAATACCCAGCAGTTTTCCTCTAACTCCATACATGCCTCCTGGCATGTGCATGGCCACATTCCCATACATGGACATGAAAACACATGTACAGACTCTACAAACACACACACACACACACACTCACTCACAGAATGAGAGAGAGAAAGATATAAAATGGGACATCAGAAACTCAAAAAGTAAGGAGGAATGGAGTATAAAATACAGTTTTTCGTTATGTTTTCCAGTTTTATCTTTTCTTTAAGATTTAGTTTTATTTATTTATTATATGCTGAGAGAGAGGCAGAGAGAGAGAAATAGAGAGTGAGAATGGGCACATCATGGCTTATAGCCACAGCAAATGAACCATAGATGCAAGTGCCACCACGTGTGTGCATCTGGCTTACGTGGGACTTGGAGAATCAAACCTGGGTCCTTAGGCTTCGCAGGCATGTACCTTAACCACTTAGCCATCTCTCCCGCCCTCCATTTTTATCTTTATGAGCATGCTAATTTGCTATCATTTAAAAAGATAATTCTAAAGGCCTCCCAAAACAAATATGTGTAACAGAAAGCCTAAGAACAACAAGGAATTGAAATATGCTACTAGGATGAATCATGAAACTACAGGGTAAGATTATGAAAGAGTGAGAAAAAAAAGAAGCATGATAAAACTAAAATAAAAAGTTAGAGTGAGATGAAATAAATCCTTATCCAGACTAAAAAAGAGACAGACAGAGAAGATAGACCACAGAGTACCTCAATAACTTTGATGATCTAGAAGAAATGGACAAAATCCTAGGGATGTACACACACCTTATCAGGACAGAACCAGGAATCAATCAGAAACCTGAGCAGACCAATAGCAAGTAATGAGATTCAATCAATAATAAAGTCCTCTGTCAAACAGAAGCCTAGAACCAGACAGCTTTATTGTTGGCCATTTAAAAAATGAACATTGGGCTGGAGAAATGGCTTAGTGGTTAAGGCGTTTGCCTGCAAAGCCAAAGGACCCAGCTTCGATTCCCCAGGACCCACGTTAGCCAGATACACAAGGGGTGCATGCATTTGGAGTTTGTTTGCAGTGGTTGGAGGCCCTGGCATGCCCATTTTCTCTCTCTCTCTCTCTCTCTGTCTCTCTCTCTCTGTCAAATAAATAAATTAATTAATTAAAAAAATTTAAAAAACGAACACCAATTCTTCTTCAATTACTCCAAAACTGAGGAAGGCATTCTTTCAAACCCAATTCACAAACAGCATTACCATGACAACAAAATCGCAAAGGATGCGGAGGTATTTACACACCCAGGAAAACTGCATGCCAATATGTACATGATGAACACAGATGCAAAACTCAAGAAGTACAAGCAGGTCAAGTCCAATGATACGTTTACAGATAATACATTCTTCATCATGATCATGTGCAATACCCCAGGGAGGCATATCTCGTCCATTACACACACATCAATGAGTGTGTTACTCAGCATCAATAGAATAAAAAAAAACCTATATGATCATCACCATAGATTCAGAAAAGATACTTCATGATCTTCAAATGCTGAACAAGACAGTTATAGAATAAACATATCAAAACAACCAAAAATGGCCACGTATAATAAACCATTAGTTGATATGGAGCATGACTTGGTATAACTTTTCTGGGGATAGGTTTTCAATATTTTTAAAAACATATAATGTAGGGGCTTGAGAGATTGCTTAATGGTTAAGGAACTTGCCTGTGAAGCCTAAAGACCCAGGTTCGATTCTCCAGGTCCCACGAAAGCCAGATGCACATGGTGGCACATGCATCTGGAGTTCGTTTGCAGTGGCTGCAGGCCCTGGTGTGCCCATTCTCACACACTCTCTCTCTGTCTTTCTTTCTGTCTCTAATAAATAAATTAAAAAAAAAAACAGCTGGCTGTGGTGGCGCACGCCTTTAATCCCAGCACTCAGGAGGCAGAGGTAGGAGGATTGCTGTGAGTTCAAGGTCACCCTGAGACCACATAGTGAATTCCAGGTCAGCCTGGAGTAGAGTGAGACCCTACCTTGAAAAACCAAAAAAAAAAAAATTGTGTGTGTGTGTATATATATATATATATATATATATATATATATATATATATGTATGTATATGTATATATTTATATATTTTTATACATATATATGTATATATATATATATATACATATATATACACACACACATACATACATATAGTGGGAATAGTCCTCCAATTCACTTTACTTTACTGACTTAATTGCTATAATATTTTGGATATGAATGCCCCTCAAACCATGTGTTGAAGGCTTGGTCTCCAGTGCAGTATTCAGTGGTAAAGCTTTGGAGAGTGTTTGGATCATGTGAGCTCTGACCAATGGATTAATTCCTGGATGAATTCATTATTTGATGACAGTATTGGAGGTGATAAAAATTAGGAGATGGGGCCCTTTTGGAGGAAGTAGAGGACCCTTGAAGGGTCCCTTGTTACTGGTGCCTGTCTTTCTTCTTCTTGACTGTCATGACAGGAGTAGTTTCCTTTGCTGCATGCTCCGGCCTCCGTGATGTCTGGTCTCATATCGCAGGTTCATCACAATAAAACCATCAAACCATTGGGCTGAAACCTCTGAAAGCTTGAGCCCAAATAAATCTTTATTGAAGTTGTTACCCCAGGTATTTTGACAAAAAGCTGTGACTAGATGGGCATGGTGGAGCACACCTTTAATTCCAGCACTTGGGAAGCCAAGGTAGGAGAATGACTATGAGTTTGAGACAAGCCTGAGACTACATAGAGATTTCCAGATTAGCCTGGGCTAGAGTGAGACCCTACTTGAGAAAAAAGGCTGTAAGTAATCCCCCCAAGAATGTCAAAAGCTATGTCCACAAATATGTTTACTAAATAATTATCAGTTATATCAGAAAAACATTAAAGTATGTGACTCATGCATGTTAATCTGTATGCTTCATAAAAATTGATGCTATAGTATTTACATAAAAGGTGTCTAATGGACACATGTAAATGAAAATAATTGGGTTCAGAATGAGCATGGGTTAATAAATTAATAAATAAACCCATGGAAAGGAAAGATGTTTGTTCAATGTGTACAAAGACTATTTCTGGACTTCAATAAATTTTAGTTCTTTATTCTTTCCTACAGACTTTGGACTTTTCCCACTGATGATGAATTATTTTTCCAAGAAGATGCATATCTCATTCATAAGGAGAATTAGCCTAAAGCTATTTCAATGTTAGTTAGAGCTTAGTCGGAAATCTGATTCCCAGGCCATAGGTCTGTGCTCTTTCCCACCCCCCTTTGCTGTTCCCTATGCTCATGTGACTTTTTCTAATGAAATCTGAGTGGAAGTGGCGAGCTCTTCTGAAGAAAGGTCTGAAGGAGACCTCTGAGCTCTCTTTTCAGTTCTTCCAGCAGTTTGGGGTTGATCGATGGCTCCAGGTGGTACAGAATCAATCACAGCTAGAAGGAGCTTCACTCTATCAGTTGTCATCTTCAAATGGCCACCCTTTGACCAGATATGGCTACTCCGGACTTTCATACAAAAAAGAAACAATACTAACAATATGTTTGTGCTCTCATGCCTTTCTATTTATTTGCTTGTCTGTTTGAGTCAGGGTCTCACTCTAGCCCAGGCTGACCTAAAACTCACTTTGTAACATTGGCTGGCCTGGAACTCACAGAGATCCTCCTGCCTCACCCTAACCAGTGCTGGGATTAAAGGTATAAACCATCATGTCTATCATAGATGCACATGTAAGAGCATATGTGTTTTACAGTAGTTAAACTGACCTTAGCAAATATGGACTGAAGGTTTTTAATAGTATGAAATTATATATTCTGCATTAGATTAAAATCAGTCTGCTACTTGAAACTGTTTTTGCAACCAATAAGCAGTCTGATTTTTGGTAAGTTTTACCACTACAATGCACATGCAAATAGAAAGTGTTTGGTAATATTAAAAGACCATTAAAAGCTAGGGAGATAGATTAGTGGTAGAGAACCTGCCTATTAAATGGGAAGCTCTGGGTTGGTCCACAGCAAACAAGATTTTAAAAATTTCATCTCAGTTGAGGGATGATAATAGAGGTTAACGGTGTTTCTTTTGAGAGATGTGAAAATGCACAATGGCTTTAGGAAAATTTTAAATTCTATGAAGCATAACTTGCAGATTTTTCTACTGAATTTTAGTATAATTTTACTTTTTTTTTGATTTTTTTTTCAAGGTAGGGTCTCACCGTATTCCAGGCTGAGCTGGAATTCACTGTGTAGTATCAGGGTGGCCTTGAACTCATAGCGATCCTCCTACCTCTGCCTCCCAAGTGCTGGGATTAAAGGCGTGTGCCACCACACCCCGCTTTTTTTTTTTGGTTGATAATTTTACTTTTTATACTTAAAAGAAAACTTTCTGTGAGGCATTCTGAAAATATCTCATGTAAACATTTACAAAAATTATTACTTTGCCAACTAAGTAATGTGATATAACAGTTCCTAATTCCTAAAAGCACATTAAGGTTCATAAATCTTGGAAGGAAAGCCCCCTATCAAATTAAACTTTGTACAGTGGGAAGCTAGAAACATAGTTTTGGTATTCCATCTTGTGTAGGGTCCAGATTTCACACTTTGTTTTAGACTATGTAATTCCTAAGCTGAGCTGGAGACAGCCATCTCTAGCACGCTTGTCTTTCAAGATGTGTCTTGGGAACAACTAAGCACATTTTCAAAAGTGAATTGATCAATAACATTGAGATTTAGAATGCTTGCATTGCCTATTTTAATGTTGTTGCCTCCTTAAGATCCAAGTGTGTACTTTTTAAACAAAAGTGACCAGAGAATGTGGACACTGCATACTGTATATAGTGCCCAGCAGTAGACAGGAAGGATGCTGCTTATGTTGCTGGCCGCTGCTCAGTCCTGGGTGATTACAGCATCTTTCATATGTTTATAATTCATTTGCATATCTTTGGATAAATGCTCATTCAAGTCCTGTGCCTTTTTTTTTTTTTTTTTTTGGCATTTTCTTTTTTGTAGTGTTGAGGATGGAATGCACCGCCTTCTATAGATGCCAGACAAGCACTCTTCCACTGACCTGTATTCCTATTTTTCTTTATGTTTAAATCAAATATGTTTTTTATTTATTTAGGGAGAATGCCAGGGCTTCCTGCCGCTACAAATGAATTCTAGATGCATTTGCCACTTTGTGCATCTGGCTTTTCATGGGTAATGGGAAATAGAACCCAGGCCATCAGCCCCTCCTATTTTTTAATTGTTGTTGAGTTACATAGCTATGTACAGTTTTACATACTTACCAAGTAAGGTTAATTCAATAGGAATTAAAAAATAATGCACAAGTAAAAAATGTACTTTTAAATTGCAGAAGTAATTTCCCAAGAACCTTACAGATTTTAATTGTCATTAACAAGTTTTGATTAGTAAGATACCTTGAGAAGTGATATTTCCATTCAACAGATGCAAAACTGGAAACTATTCTAAAGTCATTTTGGCTGCAATAAAACAGGATCAGGAGCTGAGCCAAGTCCTGAAATGTTCAGAGACCCAAACACCACAGAGACACCCAGCTCCCTTAACTTTTGTCCTATTTATTAGTTTCCATTTTTCTACAGCAGTTCCCTAGCAAGGCATTTCAAAGCTGCTAGAAGCTCATACAGTAATGTCAATTAAAAGGATTAAAATCATTCTTCCCCTGGCCCCCTTGTCCTTGCATGAATGAATTACGTATATATGAACTACATCCAAATAGGGAAGGAGTGGGAGCCAGAAACAAAACTAAGAATCCAAGTTAGGCTTGAGTGAAAATATTTGTGATTTTTTTTTTCTACAAAAGTTTTTACTAAAACATTTGGATAATTATGAATACATATACATAGGTGTATATATGGATTTTTTCCTTCAGGGACCACTAAACACACTGACTGATATGAATGTCCAACTAAAGTCAAGTTTCCTTTTAATTGTAGTAGTTGCAGGTGCTAAAAATTGGGGTCTTTAACATTTATGCCTGAACATGTTTATTTGGTGAAGTTTCTCAAAGTCATATTTTTAAATACATAGAATAAAATGAATAGGGTACACTAGTTTTCTATAGCTGCTATTAATAAAGTGCCACAGATTTGCTGGATCAAGCACCGCAGATTAACAATCTGACAGTTCTGGAGGGTCAGAGACTGATAGCTGTCTCACTGGGCTGACACTGATGTGTTGACAAGGCTTTGTTTCTCTTCTGGAAAGATCTATGGGTGAATCTATTTCCTGGTCTTTTCAGCTTCCATGGGCCACCCATATTCTTTGGCTGTCTTTCTTCTTTTCCATTTCTAAAGCCTGAACGGCAGACCAACCCTTTTCATAGCAGCCTTTTTGCTCAAGGCTAGAAAAAAAATTCTCTTCTTTAAAGATGCATGTGAATAAGTCAGGTGTCACGTACCTGTAATTCCGTCATTTAGGAGGTAGGCAGGAAGATCAAGATTCCAAGATTAGTCTCAGCACATAACATAAGAAATTCAAGGTCAGCCTGTGCCACAGAAGTCCTTTTTTTAAAAAGAGAAAAGATGGGCTGGAGGGATGGCTTAGCAGTTAAGGCATTTGCCTGCAAAGCCAAAAGACCCAGGTTCGATTCCCCAGGACCCACATTAGTCAGATGCACAAGGGGGTGCATGCGTTTGGAGT
Organism: Dipus sagitta; assembly: GCA_036346955.1. Classification (NCBI taxonomy): domain Eukaryota; kingdom Metazoa; phylum Chordata; class Mammalia; order Rodentia; family Dipodidae; genus Dipus; species Dipus sagitta. The sequence continues at coordinate 117,244,398 of CM070778.1, read as the reverse complement.
TCATTTGAGTGGCTGGAGGCCCTGGTGTGTCCATTCTCTCCCTCCCTCTCTCTCTCTCTCTCTTTCTCCCTCTTTCTTTGTCAAATAATAAATAGATAAAATATTTATAAAAAGAGAAATATATTGAAAGGCCAAATATAACCATTTTAAGTAGAAAGGCTCAGGCCTGATTTAGATAGAGAACTAGCCGGCTAATGTGCTGACCTCTGCTTCTGTAAACTTTGCTTGCTTGCTCAATTGCTGCCTTTCTCCCTAAAGTTTCTTGGGAATCTCCATTTCAAGGACATTGCAGAAACACTCCACTGCAGAGGCCTCTGGTCTCCCTCCACCTGCTTAGATAAACCTGCCAATTCAAAAGTCATAAAGTACCACTGTTTGCTTAGCCCATCACAATGGAGATTACCTCATCTGCCTGGAGTGCCCCTAGCTCCTGCCCCCAACTTTGCCCTCTGAAACCCCAAGCCAATCAGAACTGTTTAAATCAACCAATCATGTATCTATCCCCTACGTCTTTGTTCGAATTCCTATATGAACCCCTTCCCCCAAAAGGAAGGGGCTCTCTCCCTCACTACCGCTGTGGCAGACTGTAGGGATGGAGCCCAGGCCTAGGCTTGCAATAAAGAAACCCGTTGCTTTTACATTCGAGTGTCTCGGCTTCTGTGGCGGTTCTCTGGGTGACTCCTGGGTGACCGGGGGTCTTGGCTCCTGGTCAGGGGACTTGGCACAACAATATAAAAGATGGAAAGAAAGATGAGAAGATATAGGACATAAAGAAGAGAGAAAAATGAAACAAAGGAGAGAGCAAGGGGAGACAGATATATACAACACACACACATACACACACACACAGAGAGAGAGAGAGAGAGAGAGAGAGAGAGAAAGAGAAGAGAGACTAATGATTAGGTGGTATGGTATGTCCCCCCAATATACTCAGGTATTTTTATTAAAAAGCTTGTCTCCAGCCTCTGGCTGGAGGAGGTATCCATGGGGGCAGATCCTGGGGGTCCAGCCCTTAGGTTTCCCCACAGAAGATCTGTTTTCTAGCCTAAGGTATACAGAATTTTTAATCTCTGCCTGGGTTTCCTGCTCTTTGGCTGCCAGTTTTTATTTATTTATTTATTGTTTGCTCTTGCTTGTGGTGGTTTTTCTCTTTGCTTGGATCTGTGACCTGGGCTAGCTTCTTCCATCATTATGAAAATTCCCCTGGATTTGTAAGCCTGAACTAAATTCCATTCCTCCCATAAACTGTGTCTTGGTTTGGAGGTTCATCCCAGCAGTGTGGAGCTGACTATGACAGAAATAGGTATTGGAGGTGGGGCATGGTGGTACACACCTTTAATCCCAGCAGCACTTGGGAGGCAGAGGTAGGAGGATTGCTGTGAGTTTAAGGTCACCGTGAGACTACAAAGTGAATTCTAGATCATCCTGGGCTAGAGTGAGACCCTATATCAAAAAACAAAAAAAATAAAAATAACAAAAAAAAAAAAAAAAAAGAAAAGAAAAGAAAACAAACAGGTGCTGAGAAGTGGAGTCATTGCTGAAATGAACCTGACCATGTGGATTTTGCTCTTTTGGAACTTTTGTTCTGGAGAAATGGATATAGACTTGGTACTTGCAACTGAAGATGCCTTCCAGAGTGGTAAACTAAGATTTATGGATTATTCTGGTGGGAGTTTGAAAGTGCTAAGTACAGAGATTGTATTGGCTTTGGAATTTTCTAGGGGAAAGGAAAGACTGCCGAGAACTTTGTTGGAAGCGGGCTACTGGCATAAGGGCTGGCTGAGTTCTGCCCAAGCCCCAATAGTTTGATCAAGGTTAAATTTGTAATAGACTGATGTGCTTGGCTAAAGATATGGAACTGAGGGACATAGGACTTAAAATTGGAGAAATTAAAACAAGTTTAAAATGCAGAGGCACAGAGACTGCTTTGAGGTTACTGAAGCCCCTATTTTCTTTCTTTCTTTCTTTCTTTTTTTTACTTTTTTAAATTTTTTTTTAATTTTTTTACCTTTTTTTTTTGAGGTAGGGTCTCACTCTAGCCCAGGCTGACCTGGAATTCACTATGGAGTCTCAGGGTGGCCTCGAACTCACAGCAATCCTCCTACCTCTGCCTCCCGAGTGCTGGGATTAAAGGCGTGCGCCACCATGCCCGGAAGCCCCTATTTTCAAACACATTAGCAACCAGTGAAGATGACCCAAGTGCTTCACATTAAAACAATGGAGAGGATGCCTGAGCAGTGACTGAATGCAAACTCTTTTTTGAAGGAGATGACTGACAGGAAGGAACCTGCTCTTCACGGTCACAATTTATTTTATTTCTGAATTAACAACATGGCTGTGTCCTGCACACCTGATAATGGTTTTTGAAGCATGAAAATTTTGTGGAGTGGGTCATGAAGTGCACATAGTTCCAGGAGCTGCTGCTGAGTTGTGGCAAGTGAGGGAGACAGGACTTGATTACCCTTCTAAAGAGGTCATCAGTGAAGCCACTGGAAGATGGACCGTGGTTTGCCTGGAGATCTGAAGATGTTGTGGATATACCAGGACTGCGCAAGGGCCTCCATGGAGTGTGGTTGGCTCAGGATGGAAGTTTTCCCTGGCTGCTCAGCCCAGATGGAGGGGCGGGACTGGAAAATTCAGAGACATGTCACTGATTATGGATATTGGAGTTGAAGTGCAGATGTTTGCCTAATGGTTGTTGAGTTTCCATTGGTCCAGTCTCTCGTTGATATGCCTTAACTTGTTTTATTTTACAGGACTCACAGTTAAGAGACAGTCTTAAGGTTAACAAAGACTATGGGACCTTTGGACTACATACAATTTGCAATGTGAAATGGTTATGAGTCTGTTAGGGGTCAGGGGCAGAATGTAGTAGTTTGAATATATGTCTCCCCAACAGACTCAGGTGATGTTATTAAAAAGCTTGTCTTCAGCCTCCTGGCTGGAGGAGGTGTCACTGGGGGGAAGATCCTAGGGTGGCTAAAGTATTACTAGGGACAGATCTGATTTTTAGTTTAAGGTATGTAGAGTGCCTGAGCTCTGCTAGGTTCCCTGCTATTTGGCTGCCAGTTATTATTATTTTTCCTCTTGCTTATGGTGCTGGTGTTAGTTTTTCTCTCTGCTTAGATCTTTGACTTGGGCCAAATTCTTCCACCATTATGAAACAAATCCCATTCCTCCCATAAACTGTGTCTAGTTTAGAGGTTCATCCCAGTAGCATTGAGATATCTATGACAGATGAAGACCATGAAAATACATAACTAGTTCAGGATAATTCAGGCTCCTTAATCACATTTGGAAAGTCTTAGTTTTGCCATTTGCGTGGTATCATATTCACAAGTTTTGGATTAGAATGTAGTCATTTTTGGAGGTTATTATTTGATGCCATAAGATTATGCATAAAGGAATATGGGGAAATAAGAAGTAACTTATTAAAAAATCAAATCATGATATGATAATATAAGCCTATCTTTCATACAGCATAAAATGAGATCTGGAATTGTTTTGATAATGTGCACAATTATACACATTTGAATTAGAAATGAGCATAGATGAATTTTCAGTATATACCAGTAACTGTTATGTGGACTTCATGACTATAATTTCTGTTTGTGATAGTCCTGAAGATAGCTAATATTACTTTGTTTTGCTGTTTATGTTCATAATTTTAGACAATACTAATTTTCAGATAGAGATTTAAAAGTTAAAGATGTATTCTCCAACTTCATCCGCTATCAAAGGCTGTCTTTCAGGTTATGAAGCTCTGCTCTAAGATGACAGTGGGAGATGGAGCATTAATGTCCTGGACATGGCAAGGAAAGAGCAGAAACTTTTTGACGTTCTTGAATAGTAAGCCTGAACATAGCAATGACTTTTCTATGATTTTTCATAATCCCCCTAAAGTCCATTTATATCCAAGCCCTGTTTTTGGCACAAAGCCTTCTTGGACATTTCTAAGGAACAGTGATAGCCTAAAGCTTTATACTCTTCCCTTTCATTAGTTTGGCATTTTATTAGACACTGTCCTGGGGTGAGAGGTAAACTTGCATATGTGTTTCTTACTGTCCTGAAGTTGGAAGACTTGTAGATAGAAGTAACATAGGCTCTATTTTTTATGTGTTTTTTTTTTGTAGAGTTTGATGGGATTTTAAGGTAATAATGAGTGAATATTTATGAAGTGATTAACAAATTAATCAGTGGAAATTACTGGATGGAGAATAATATATATATATATATATATATATATATATATATATATATATATATATATTGGAATGTCTTGGCAACATGCTTAGTTACTTAAATCTCTCTCTTTTTGAGACAGGGTCTCATGTAGCCCAAGCTGGTCTCCAACTTGCTATGTAGCTGAGGATGGCCTTTGAGTACCTAATCTTCCTGTCTGGTCCTTCACTAACTATAGAGAAGTTTATTATTATTATTATTATTATTATTACTATTATTATTATTTTGAGTTAGGGTCTTGTTCTAGCCCAGGCTGACTTGGAACTCACTATGTAGTCTCACTGTGGCCTCAAACTCTCAGCAGTCTTCCTACCTCTGCCTCCCAAGTGCTTGAATTAGATGTCTTTGGAATAAGATCTGTGAAAAGATTCTTGGTTTGTGGGTGAGAGGTGTTTTTCCTGCCCCCTTCTATTAGGCAGCTGTGAGATCCTGAGCAAGTAACTGCTTCTCTGCCCTAGGTGTCTGTCAGTCTTTATGAAATGGGATGTTTGTCTTGAATTACTTATGAGGTCTCTCTATTGTTCAGAGTTTGTGAATCAGAGTTGAGGTCAACTTCAACAACAGCACTAAACCTTTACCATTCACTGGGACTGAATTCAAGTTTCCAGGATTGTTGAATTTCCCTAGACAATTTAAGAATGCACGTGCCTAGACACTAAAATATTCTTGAGATGGTAACTTGTGACAATATCAAAGACATCCTAATAAAAGTTCATTCCTTTTGGCTGAGTGTAGCAGCACACACCTATAGTCCTAGCGCTCTTGAGGCTGAGGCAGGATTTCAAGACCAGCTTAGAATATAGGGGAGCCCTTGTCACAAAAACAAATAAACAAACAACAAAGATACATTCCTTCTTGTCAAAAATCTCATTTGGGCCGGGCATGGTTTTGCATGCCTTTAAGCCCAGCACTCAGGAGGAAAAGGTAGGAGGATCACTGTGATTTCAAGGCCATCCTGAAACTACACAGTGAATTCTAGGTCAGTCTGGGCTAGAGTGAGAATTTGCCTTGAAAACCCAAAATCAACCAACCATACAACAACAACAAAAAACTCATTTGGAATGATATTGTACTACTTTCCTGTTACTGTTACAAAATACTTAACAAGAAACAACCTCAAGGAGGAAGGATTTATTTCAGATTACAGTCTAGGGCTTATAGTCCACCATGGTAGTAAGACATGGTGGCAAACCAGAAAACGGCTGGTCATATTCAACCCGCATTCAGGAAGGAGAGGGATGAATCCTGATGTTCAACGCTCCCTCTTCTTTTTATTCAGACCTGGACCCAAGACCATGAGATGGTGCCTCCCACATAATGGGTCTTCCTACCTCAATTAACCTAATCTAAAATCTCCCTCACAGATGTTCCCAGAGGTTTATTTCATAGATGATTAGATGACTTTAAAACACATATTTAAAAAAAATTTTATTTGATAGGAGAGAGAATGGGTGCACCAGGGGGGCCCCCACTGCAAATGAACTCCAGATGCATGCGCCCCTGGTGCATCTGGCTAACGTGGGTGCTGGGGAATTCAACCTGGGTCCTTTGGCTTTGCAGGCAAGTGCCTTAACCACTAAGCCATCTCTACAGCCCAAGTTCACATATTTTGAAATTCTATTGGTAATGATTATGTCCCTCTGATGAATTGATTAACTATGAAGCAATTCTTCATCCATGGTGACATTCTTTGTTCTAAAATCTTCTTTATTAAGTTTGATCTTATTGGCCTATTGGCTTCAGCAGCAGCAGAAGAAAATTCCTTACCCAAAGAAACAAGTTTTTTTTTTTTTTTTTCTCTCATGGTCTGTGGTTTCAACTTTATCAAAAATAAATATTGACTGAATTTTGGAAACATTAACATAAGATGTCCAGGGGATATTTACACTCACTAGGACTGATAGCAGAATTTGTCTTGAAAACATGCTATAATGCAGAGAGTTAACATGAGAGTGAACTCAAAGGCCACACACTAATCCCAAATTTTGTCTGTAGAAGTCTAAGTCTTCAGACTTGATGAACTTCAGATCTCCAAAGGATGTTAGAACTCTAAGTCTGCAAGACCATGTTATGTGTAGGAAAGCTAACATGAAACCAGCAGAGGAGAGTCTGCAGGGCCCATTTTCTTTAGCAGTGCAAAACAGATATAGTAATGAGGGAAATAGAACCCATTTCCATCACATGCACAAGGTATTACTATCCATTCATTTCTTTCTGTCCAAATTTTGTATTCAAAAACAAACTTTCTTTCTTTTTGTTTTTCGAGGTAGGGTCTCACTCTACTCCAGGCTGACCTAGAATTCACTATGCGGTCTCAGGGTGGCCTTGAACTCACAGCAATCCTTCTACCTCTGCCTTCCAAGTGCTGAGATTAAAGGTATGTGCCACCATGCCTGGCTGACAAACTTTCTTAAACTTTCAGGTAGGAACTGAATGAAAGAAATAGTGAACGACAGATGTTTTTGTTAATTTTATATTGAAATGCTTACCTCTGTTTAATCTGCAGGTGAAGACTATTTAGAAAAGACAGGGCAATATTTACAATTGAAAAAGGTACAACAAATGAAGAAACCTAGGACTTCCTTTTGATGTGACACACCCTCAAGACACTATGCCAATCAATTGCACCAGCCAATTACCTCCCCTGTTACTGTCTGCACTCACAAATGTGATTTTAGGCCGTGGACCGGCATGTGCTCCCAATATCAATGGAGCAATCAGATTGTCAAGCTGATGCTCTCTTCATCGTCCAGCACCCACATTCAACTGGAATATTCTGCTCAAACAGATGAATGTCTGTGAGGCCTGACAAAGTGGTGCTCTTCACACTGCCCTGGTGATTTACCTACACGGATGGACTATTCGGGCTGAGCTTGAGAAGTAACTTGGTGATTTGGGCATAATTACTACTCTGTTGTTCACTTTCCTCATCTGCAAGACAGGGAGGGTAGAACCCACCTCTCAGAAGAAGAGCTTCTCTACTGATAGTTCCAGGGTCAAAATAGTCATTTTGATCCAATTGCTCCAGCACACAAAATGTGTAATGTTAAAACAAGCATGGGGTGGGGGTGGGTGAGAGGAAGTAGTGCAGATAATCACACCCCTTCAGTTTAAGCTCTGCTATTGTTCATTCCGAGTTGAAAATCTTTTTAACAAGCCTGTACTCAGTGTTTGCTTTTTTTTTTCCAATTTTTTTTTAGTTTTATCTATTTATTTGAGAGAGAGAGAGAGAGAGAAAATGGGCATGCTAGAGCCTCCAGCCACTGCAAATGAATTCCAGATGCATGCACCACCTTGTGCATCTGACTTACGTGGGTCCTGAGGAATGGAGCCTCGAACCGGGGTCCTTAGGCTTCACAGGCAAGCGCTTAACCGCTAACCCATCTCTCCAGCCCTAGTGTATGCTTCTTTATAAAAGACTGCACAAAACCTTTTAATACATATACTGAAACCTGGGATTTCTATATTTGAGTGCTATTGGTACATGAGGGTATAAGTTTCCGACTGTGGAGGTTTCTTCTTGGTGTAGCCCTCAAGCCTGTAAACCCACTTGGTACTGCTGACCATGGGAACCATTCTTGGCTTCTGGTTCCAGCTGAGCGGTGATGGGATTTGGAGAGATAATGCTGACAATCACTGCAGATAGAACTCCATCTTATTTTTTCATCCCTTTTTGTCACACTGGCAAAACACAGTTATCACTTTTAGGAGGGATAGTTACAAGAACTCAGAAGCACTGTACTTCAAGCTGAAGATCAGAATTCTAAACACTTGGAATCCAGTCTTCATTCCTCCAATGTGTAGCTTCACACCCAGCTTGCACAAATCTTGAGACTACATCATCCAACCGGATCCTCTACCCTTTAAGGTTACCAGTGGCCGTAGCTGGTATGTCTCTTCTTAATGCAATACTCCTAATTGACCTTCATTCTTCCAACCTTACCTGGCTTATGTCCATCTGTTAGAATCCCAGAGCTCTGAATCCATTCCTCGCTCTCTCCTCTACCACCTGGCCATGTTAGACCTGGGACACTAGGATGGCCTCCTGGTATGGTAATTGAGGATACCACTTGGATAAGAGGAGGGAAGCCACTTACCCCCAAGCCCACATAGGTCCCCTCCCTCGTAGGGTAGTTTCTCTCCTCACTCCATAAAATGCCACCCCCTGACCCTCACCTTCTCTTTCCGTTCTCCTGCTTCAGGTGTGTGCTTCTCCCATTTCCTACACCCTCTCTATTCCTCCTCCCCCCTCTGATACATACACTACTTCTCTTGTGTCCTGCCCCCGTTCTCCTTCTCCCCCTCTTTGGTAATCTTAGATCTAAGAAATTGTCATTCTTGGTCCTCCATTGTGAACCCAAACCTAACACTATCCTCATCACAAGAGCTATAGGACCCATTGAAAAGTTGCCATACAGGCCACATGTCTGCTCTAACCCTTAATGCAGCATCTTGCCTTATTCAGAGTTAAAGTGTCAAGTGTCTTGCCCCGCCCATCTTCCTGCTCACTAGCCTCCATCCACCCTACTGACCTTACTTTTTCCTCTCCAGCCCCGTTCTAGTGTGGCTGTCCCAACTCCCGCTCCCCTATCCTCGGTTAGTCTGAGCCTTACTGCCCAAATTAGACATACTCAGGTCTACAGTTATGCAAGAACCTCTTTAATTTTCCCAGAACATTGATTACTGTCTAATATAGCAATTCCCAAAGTGTGTCTCCTGAACATTCTTGCTAGTGGTGCTGAAGCCATGGACCGGGAAGCACACCTTTGGGAACCACAGCTGCAGGGATTCTCCCCTCCCAGCCTCCCATTGTTCTTGACTTGGGTAAGGCTAAACACTTAGACTTTAGGGCCCACTAGACTAATTAATTCCGAAAACACAGACAGCTGGGTGCCATGCCTAGTTTCTCACTGGACAGGGCCTAGGCAAGTACCGGAGAACTGAATTTCTAAGAATCATCCTTTGAGAACCACTGGTCAAATATCGTACTTTTATTAAACATGTCCATTTCTTCCCCATTAGTGTGTAAACTCTAAGAAATACATTTTTTTTTGTTTTGTTTTCTGCTGTTTCTTCTTTAAAAGACACATCAGGATCAAAGCAGCTGCTCAGTGACTGTAGAGTAAGTGCAAACTGCTTATCCTACTGTTGCATGTCAAGTGTATCCTACCGTTCTAGGAAAAAAAATACACACACAAAATTAGAAATTATATAGTTCAGTCTTCTCATGCAAGAAAGCAATTTTATACATTGGACGACCAAGACAATTGGGGTTTCCTGATATTAAGAGAAATAAATTATTATTAACAATTACATTTTTAGAGTTGAAATGAACAACAGTAAACATTTCTGGAATGCTACTCGGTGCCAAGCACCTCACGTATGGCATCTCATTCCATCCTCCTAGGACTCTCAGTGGTGTCACTTGTACCTTACAGAGAAGGCTTGGTGTTGCCCATGTAGCCCACAAGCCACCGGGCTTCGTGGTTATCTCCCTGTATGCTCTCAACTGGAAGAATCAGAAAAAAAAGGTGAGAGTTTTAATGTGAAAAGCTGAATTAATGTGACATCTGCATTAAGGTTTGCTAATTATGTTCACTCACCATTTTAAAAGACCCTATCCCAGCAGCTTTCAGTTCTGATGCTCTATAGGACTGTGCCAGAAGCCCAGAGTTCCACATCAGTAGGTTAGATGCCTACCCTACTGACTAGTATGTATTGCACGAAAGATGAGAGCATTTTCACATGTGCTTCTGAGGGTTCTCTGTGATGATTTGGAATAGTTCACTCAGTCTGAATATTCGCTCTTCTAAAGGCAGTGTAATAGGATCACATTTATGCAGAAAAAAAACTGACACAAATAATTATGAGTGACATGTGTTCTTTCAAATAGAATGTTAGAGTAAGTGTCAGCAAACTTTTTCCCTAAATAGTAAGCATGTGAGACTTGTAAGACATGCAACTCTGCAACCGTGGAAAGCAACAGCACATAAATGGGTGTGGTGCTATTCCCGGCAAGCCTTCATTCACAGCAGGTAGAGGCAGAGCTTGCTGACCCCTGTGTTAATGGATTCTAGATCACGTTGTGTAAGTGACATCTACCACACTCTGAAAACATTGTATGTAACTTTTTCAAGTTAGAAACATCTTTAAAAATTTTGTTTCTTACTATAGAAACATCTATATTCCCATAATTAAATATAAACACTAAAAAAGAGGACAATTCTAGCATGCAAATCAAAACAGACATTTGGCTCTGCAGTACCTTCAACCAATGAAAGGAATCCTTGTATTTATTTTTCATACAGCACAAATGCAGGTGGTTCAGTAAGTCCACAATCCCCTATAAGCCTTACAAATGCCACCGAGAATCTATGGTCCTATAGCCCTCTGCACTGTTCTATCTACACTCTATGGAATCCATACACAGCAGCCGAGAGAACCTTTAAAGCACCAGGTTTCCAGATACTACAGAAACGTTCCTTTTTCATTATCTAAGCCATGAATCAAACTCCCTATAAAACAAATACCAATGTCCATGAGCATCCCTGGGCAGAGAACCAGCTGGAGGCCAACATCAAGTCTAGAATGATTCTACCTCTCCATATTTCTTCCACAATTTTTAACTTAGCTATATCTACCATGTATATAAACGGAATTTTGAAAGCAGTCTCTTTTGTAGTCATTTAACATTTTTTAGTTCATATTTGTTTTACAAATACGAGAAAAAGCCAGGATCTTCGGTACAGAATATTCTGTCAATTTTTATTCAGAGTTAAATTTAGAATATTATGGAAATGTAAATTTCCCTTAGTGTGCGTAAATTAAGAAAACTTATTCCTAGCATAATTTTATCATAATTTCATACAGATATGTTTTCATTTTCTGAACCACAGTTCAAGAACATTTTTATGACTTGCTAATAACATCCTCCCTGTGTGCTCAGAGGTAACCATATCCACAAAATGGACAATGAAAATTGGCGGCGGCAGCTGACGAATTCTTCACCAGGAATCTGATGTGTACAAATGTCATTGTCACAGTCAGTGGAATGAAGTCTCTGGCAAAGCCAGGCTCCTGATAGGCTGAAGGCAGAGTAATGGACTGTTAGTTCCTTATGCCAAAAATACATGGATGTCCTGTACAAAGGCCTCATTCTCTGCCTGTGGTCAGCAGCTTGAGGGCTTTCTGCAGGTTCTGCACCGCAGTGCTCACGTCTTCATACTGCAGTGCACTGCCTGCATACTTGCAGTACTTCTGAGCTCTTGCAAAGTCCTCTGGAGTTAGATGGACATCCCCTAAGGGAAGAGATGAAGACAGTTGGGAGATTACAGAAAGTCAGACCTACATTCAAGATGAAAGATGACGTAGTTATGTAAAAACAGTTCTTTTTCAATCCCACATGAATTTTGGTAATTTTTATCCATTATTTTTTACTTATATAAACCATCTTAATATATAAGATATTCTTTCAATAATAAATTATGTCTTTGCATTTTAGAAATTAATTATGAGAAAACCCAGTTTGTGTGAAACAAGGCATAGCTTTAGTGTTTACAAGCAGAGTTTCTTCATGGAACAAGACACACAGACTAAACCGTCAACCCTCATTGCAGCTGGGGCATAAACATACCACTCAGCAGACAAGGCAAGTGACAACACACTGTGGATACATTACATGCCAGCTCTTTAGCATGGAACTATTTTACACCATATATGTAAAAAACTCTTGAAGCTACTCCAAAATTTTTATCATTGAAACACACAACTAAACATGAAAGCAGACTGGAGATATGGCTTAGCGGTTAAGGCGTTTGCCTGTAAAGCCAAAGGACCCAGGTTCGATTCTCTAGGTCCCACATAAGCCAGATGCACAAGGGGGCACACGTATCTGGAGTTCGTTTGCAGTGGCTGGAGGCCCTGGTGGGCCCATTCTATCTCTCTCTCCGTCTCTCTCTGTCTCTAATAAATAAAGAAATCTTAAAAAGCCATTACAAAGCTCTCTGCAATGTATTCTGTTTTCTAGTTACACATGCCTTGTAAGTAACAATGAGTTCAACTAAATCATTTGGTTAAAAACTATTCATTTAACATAAGATAGGAATGTACTTGAACATGTATTTCTAACAATATGATTAAAATCCAATAGAATACCTTGACTTTCAAAAAAATTATTTTTTATTTATTTATGTATGAGTGTGTATGGGGTGGGGGAAGAGAGAGAGAGAGAGAACGGGTGTACCAGGACCTTCATCTGCTACAAATGAACTCCAGATACATGGACCACCTTGTGAGTCTGGCTTATGTGGGTCCTGGGGAATTGAACGTGGGTCCTTTGGCTTTTCAGGCAAGCACCTTAACCACTAAGCAATCTCTCCAGCCTGAATATCTTGCCTTTTAAAATACCACACACACACATACATTTTTTTGGTGTATGAATGTGTAAATCTTTGAGGACAGTGCAAAGCACTTCCTAATTAGAAGGCTGGGCAAAGGAACATCAAGCAGATGACACATTGTAATTGTTTGTAAGGCTGTACTGATAAATTGTTTTCAATTTTTTGCCATTGTTAAATATAGCAAACTCTGATAGTACCTAGTAATGAGGTGGAAGCCCCAGGAAGTTGCTACTGCATTATTGCTATTTTCTAAAACTTTCAAAAAGCATACTGATAGCACTGTATGTATTCTAAACTTTTCATCTTAGTGCCAAGCAACCACCCTTCCAGCTCAGTAACTTTACTTCATTACTGTGAAAAGGTTGCTGCTCATACTTTCACTTGATTTCTCACATTTTAAAATAAAATTCACATTGAGTTAAACATGAGTTAAATTTCCGATTTTAACGTAATACACTTATAAATTTATATACAATAGTGCTTGGTGCTACACAAAGTATTCATGACTAAACATTATATAAAGTTGGTCCTTAATGTGATGAATCATATTATACATTCTTATTTTCACAAGAATATATTGATTTCCTTGAATTTTGTTCTTCAAAAGCACAGGAGAGATAGCACCATGTGGCCCCAAGTGGTGTTTGAAAAGCCAGAAAGGTTGTCTAGGACATGTCTCTCATGAAATCTATGTTCCTGAGTTCTGTCTGGCCTGGGGCCCAAGCTGTCTTTATGAGAGGCCTTCTTCTCCCCTTCAAAGGGCAGGACAAGAACAGACAGAAGACAGCTGATTCCAGCCAAATTCTCTGCTGCTGTGGTAAGGAGAGCGTTGGTGGGCACCAGATCAAAGGCGGCATTGCTCAGTGTAGAGAAATCACTGCGAGCTCAATTGACAGAAGCATCCCTTTCCAAGGTTCATTTCTCTGATGTCACCACAGAGGATGGAACACTTAACTGTAAATATTTCCAAAACGGCTCTTCAGAAATTCTTTCCAATTTATGAGGCTACTTCTAGAAATTCTGGGCTTGGGCTGGTGCTCCCAGTGCTTTCTCTACTAACCTGAATGAAGCACACTGGACTCAGAAAGAAGGAATGATCTCACCTTCAGTTAACGTTGAAAATATGAAATGACAGTTCTGAACAGGCTCTACCAAGACACAAAACTAGTATACCAAAAGTAGTCCTGAATTCAGGTAAAATTTCATTATTTACTTATGTTTTAATTTTTTAAAATATTTTTATTTTTATTTATTTATTTGACAGAAAAAGAGGGAGAGAGAGAGAATGAGCACACCAGGGCCTCCAGCCACTGCAAACCAATTCTAGACAGCTTGCGCCTCCTTGTGCATCTGGCTAACGTGAGTCCTGGGGAATGGAACCTAGTTCCTTTGGCTTTGCAGGCAAACGCCTGAACTGCTAAGCCATCCTTCTAGCCCGAATTTCATTATTTAAAGTGACATTACATACTTCCCAGATATGCTCCATTTAAGAGACTCAAAAATCACTGAGGTAAGCTGATTTTCACACCAATACTACACAGAGTGATGAGCTAAAAAAGTAAGTACTATGCCACAGATACTTTTCCTGTTCCCTTCTCCTTTCCCAGACCACTAACTCATTACAAAATATGTAATACCCATGCATATTAACAGATATACACATTAATTTAACACGTATGTATATGAAGAGGCGGTGAGTACTAAACACTAAAGGGAAAACCAGAGCAGAGAAGGGCATTGGGGTTCTCAAAGTGGATACTGCAGTGGCAGTGCTCTTATCAATGTAGTACTTTGGCTGTTTTCTTTCTTTTTTTTTTTTTTTTTTTGATATTTTATGATTTGAGAGAGAGAAAGGCAGAGAGACAGAATGGGAATGCCAGGGCCTCTAGCCACTGCAAATGAACTCCAGATGCATGTGCCCCTTGTGCATATGGACTACGGTGGGTACTCAGGAATTGAACCTGGGTCCTTAGGCTTTGCAGGCAAGCACCTTAACTAAGTCATCTCGCCAGCCCACTTTTGCTCTTTTATAAAAGTATTTTATTTATTTACAAGGAGTGAGAGAGAGAATATGAATCAGAATGAAAATGAATGGTCATACCAGGACCTCTTGTCACTGCAAAGGAACTCTAGATACATGTGCCACTTTGTACATGTGGCCTTAACTGGGCACTGGACAATTGAATCCGTGCTCTATCTTAACCACTGAACCATCTTCTCAGCTCCCTTCTTTTTTAAAGAGTATTTTCAGAGTAGTTTTAAGTTCACAATAAAACTGAGAGGAAGGTCCAGAGTGCTCACACCCCTCCCCCCACATGCAGCCTCGTGCATGATCATGTCGCCCGGCAGTGTGGTGTCTGATACCACTCATGAACGTCTCCTGCATGTCATGATCCCCTAGAGGCCATGGCAGGGCTCCTTCCTGATTTGTTCATTCTCTCTCATGACCTGAATCTACCCTTACATGACCTGAGAACATTTCACAGCAGTAACATTCATGTTCTCCCTTCTACTCATCCTTCACTTCCTGTCAACAAGACTATAAATACTGATCATTTCACTGAACCCAGCGTTGCCTTCTCTACAATGTCACTCTGGGAATCATACACAATGTGGCCCTTTTAGGTTGGTTTTCCACGTAGTAGTGTGCGCTTGTTTCCTGCATTTTGTGTGTCTGTGTTGTTTTTGAATGGGGGTGTGTGCCATGGAGTGTGTGTGGAGGTCAGAGGACAACCTTGGGAGGCGCTGGTCCTTCCTATCCACTGTGCTGAGATGAGGCTTTCTTTGTCATTGCTTATGCCAGGTTAGCTAACCCATAAGCTTCCAGGATTCTTCTGGCTCTGTCTCCCATCCTGCTTGTAGGTATGCAGGAATTACAGACATATGCACTACTTGAACCCAGGTTTACATAGGCTCTTGGGGTATGAATTCTGGTCCTTAAGATTGTATAGCAAGTGCTTTTAGCCAATGAGCCATTTCCATAGACCTCTTCCGTTTTTTTTTTTTTTTTTTTTTTTTTTTTTGAGGCTGTAGCCCAGGCTGACCTAGAACTCACTCTATAGTTCTAGGCTGGCCTTCAACTCACAGTGATCCTCCTACCTCTGCCTCCTGAGTGCTGGGATTAAAGGCATGAACCACCATGCCTACCCATTTTTTGTTTTTTAACTAACAGCTTGGTAGATCATTTCTTTTGAACATGGAGTAATTTTACTTGGATATACTATAGTTTATTCCTTCACCACCAATGGACATCTCTTATGATTAAAGGGAGCTAGAAACATCTGGTACAGTATTTTGTGTTCAGTGTGTTCAGCTTCTTTGGGTAGACATCAAGGAATATGACTCCTATGACATATTATATTTAGGCACATGATCCATTTTGAGTAAAATTTTGAGGAGGTGTATAGTCTGTAACTAGATTGTTTTTGCAAGTGGCTACTAAATGTTTAATCTTGTAAGGAACTGCCAATCACCTTTAAGATGGCATGACTCTGCATCCCGACCAGAAATGAGTATTCCTGCTACCCAACATCCTCCCAAGCATTTCTTGCCAGTGTCAATTTCTGGGTACGTGCAGTGCTATCTGAGGTTTTAATCTCATCTTTGTTTCCCGGATGACATATGACACAGGGACAGCTACTTCAGGTACTTGATAATCTGCAATTTTTTGTGTCCGTTAAGGCTCTGGCCTCTGTGAAATAGGGTCTGTGATCCTGTCGGGTTTAGGAGGTCATCGTGCATTCTGTACCTCATCAGCTATCTTTCTGAATGCCTTTCTCCTGTGGGCAGCACATCGTTTCACTGTGACAGTGCCTCTGGCCGGGCAGACGTTCTGACTGTAGTAGAAGCCAGCTGCCAATTCTTTCATGTACCATGCCACCAGCACCGCATCTAAAAATCCATCGTCAAACCCAAAGTCATCGAATTTTCTCCTATATCTTTTAAAAGTTATACTTTTGCATTTTACTTTTAGGCATATAATTCATTTTGAGAAAATTTCTGAGAAAGTCTAAAGGATGACCTCACTACTTCTAGTTTACTGTGATTTTCTTTATGAGTCTTAGATTTTGTCAGGTGCTAATCCCACATCTATTAATATGATCATGCACTTTTGCTTCTTCAGCTTGTTCATGTGATGGATTCCATAAATGCTAAATTAGTTTTTCATAGCTGGAATAAATCCCACCTGTGGTAATTCTTATGCGTTGTTGCTTTCAATCTGCTCTTTCAATACCAAGGATTGCTGAAGGAAACAGTAGTCTGGAATTTAGTGTCTAGTAATATCTTTTGCTGGTTTTGGTACTAGGGGAATGGTCTCACAAAATGAGTCAGGAAGTATTCCCTTTACACCTTTGTCTTCTGAAACAGGTCACAGAGAAATAATACAACTTTTTCCTAAATGTTTTACAGAATGCGTTACTTGGACTACCTTTTTTTTTGTTTGTCAATTTTGTATTGGCTGTTTCACAAAGGGTAAGGTAGGAGTATTAAGTTTGCATGTGGACATCTCATTTCTATCACAATTTACTAAAGAAGCTATCTTTCTTCAATGTATTTTTTGGCAACTGTTGAAAACAACCTGGTTTATTCCTCAGTACCAAAATGTTTTGCCCACTATGGCTTTGAAGCAAGTCTTGAATATATTCTCACTTTGTTCATTCTTGCTCAAGACTGCTTTGGCTACTTGGTGTCTTTCATCCTCCCATAGGAATTGCGGGATTTTTTTTTTTTTTTTTTTTTTTGGTACGTCTACAGAGTGCTGTTGGTTGGTATTCTGGGTGGGACTGCGTTGAATTTGAAAAGTGCTTTGGATAATTATGGATATTTTAATAATTTATCTGTTCCAATCCATGAACAGCAAAGATTTTTAGTTTTTTGTGTATTTTCAATTTCTTTATTTAATGTCTTATAATTTACAATGCAGAGATCTTTTAACTTTCTTCGTTAAAATTATCCCCAGGTTATTTTTTATAAATATACTTCTACTTTCCTCATGTAGAATATTAGGCGCTGATTCTAAACACATCTTCTCTTCTAATAGGTGTGGTACCTCTTCAGCCATGGTTTTGTAGTTGCTTCTCATTTAGTGCAAGCAATTTTTCCATTTCTCTCGAGGCTTCTTTGACTACATTATGTAGAACTGCTATTGACTTCCCACATATTTAAAAACTTCCCAGCTACCATTCTGTTACTGGTTCTTAGTTTAATTCTTCTGTAGTGGTATCTGACAGCAGGAATTTTATGAATTTTACTTTCACAAACATTTATTTGCATGTGTCTATGGGTGGGTACACGAGGGTCTCTTGATACTGCAAATGAATGCCAGACATAAGCATCCAACTTTATGTGGGTTCTGGGGAACTGAACCCAAGGCAGGCAGGCTATAAAAGTCAGCGCCTTTAACCACTGATCCATCTCTCCAGCCTTTACTGTATATAATATTCTACACCTTGCCCTCTTAGTGTTTCTAGGCAATCTTTTCACATTGGAGCTAGCATATTCTTTTAAATATTTTTATAGCCATAATTAACCAATTTCCTATTAATGAAGACTTAAAATCATTTTCTATTATTATAAAGTATCAAAATAGCATACTATATAAATACATTGTGCCAATATCTAAGTATTTCCTTATGATAGATTCCTAAGTAGGTCAAAAAGCATAAACTTGTATTTTCAAGGCTGACTCCCTACAGCCCAGACTGATCCGGAAATGACTATGTAGCCTAGGCTGGCTTCAAACTCAAGATTCTCCTGCTCCAGTCTCCTGACTTCTTGGATTACAGGAACCAGCTACCATACTCAGCTTAAGAATTTACAATTTCAACAGTGACATAATGCAACTAGGAAAAGCTTTATAAACTTTCATTCTCGTCCACTCATGTAAGAACCACTCTTACACTTTAAAAGAAAACTGAATTACCACTCTCTTGAAGTATTCTTACATGTATCAACATGGAACCAAATATACTTTAATTCTCAATTTCTCTGTAACACATTTCTTTCTAGCCCACTAACCACATCTTAAGGACATAATAAGGCAGGGAGGATCTTTTGTTATATGTAATTTATTACTTTTTATTTCACAAACCTGTTAAGATATAACCAAATGAGACAAAAAATTTCGGAGGTAAATAATGTGAATCCTGATGGTGAAATGTTTTAACACTGTTTTAAATAACGTCACAATGATCCAAATGGTATCTTTTGTTTTTTTTTTCGAAGTAGGGTCTCACTCTAGCCCAGGCTGACCTAGAATTCACTATGTAGTCTCAGGTTGGCCTTGAACTCATGGGCGATCCTCCTACATCTGCCTCCTGGGTGCTGGGATTAAAGGTGTGCACCACCATACCCGGTCCAAATGGTATCTTGATTATTAGATTAATTCCCATACTCTGTGGCCTGACTTCTGAATTTTTTAAATGTTTCATTTAACCATTTATCTATTTCCTTTTATGGAGGTATAAACATCCAAATTGTACTATGTATAAATATAAATTACATGAGTATAAAGTACATATAAGTATATATGTAACCATATATTATAAAATATATCCTACATATATTTGATTTTGGCACATGTATGTGTTTGAGTGTGTGTAGCCCACAGGTTGATGTTGGATATTTTCCTCAATTGCTTTCTATATTTTGTGTTTATTTATTTTTGGAGAAAGGGTCTTTCACTAAAGCCATTGCTAACCAATTTTCTAGAATAGCTAGCCAGCAAATCCCACAGTCGTCCTGTCTTTGCCTTCTTAGCACTGGATAACAGAAGCATGACACCTGACTTTAAATGTGAGTGCTTGGAATCCAAACTCAGGTCCTCTTACTTGGGTGGCAAGCACTTTACCCAGAGCTGTCAACCCTGTCCCCTTCGATATATATATATATATATATATGTTTTCCGAGGTAGGGGCTCCCTCTAGATCAGAGCTGACCTGGAATTCTCTCTGTAGTCTCAGGGTGGCCTCGAACTCATGGTGATCCTCCTACCTCTGCCTCCTGAGTGCTGGGATTAAAGGCGTGTGCCATCATGCCCGGCTTGGATATTTTTGCTTTATATATTAGGTAGAGCTTTTATAGGTGAATGGGACCACAGAGGAAAATCTGGAAACTGAGTACCACAGAGGTAGCAGTAGCCGGACAGTTTATCTCTCTGTGTATAGTCAGTAAGTATCTTTCAGTATATCCTTGAGTAATTTGCTAGTTTATTACAGGTTTCTTATATACTCTTTTTATCATAACACTTATTTCCATGAAGCATAGACATGTTCTTAAAACTATGTGTTTCTGGATTCAAATTTTACTATAGCTGATAAATTTAGATCTACTAACTTATTTACTTTTAATAAAACTGAGAAAAGTAAAACAAATATAAGGTAATTAGTACATATAGAAATAAGTTAAAATGCACTGGATCTTAATGTCTACTAGGCAAGAGAGTTCTGGTGCTTGAAGACACAGCACCTGGTCCACAGTGCGCACACGGTGCTCAACAGTTGGCTGTGGACAGGATTCTGGGGCTATGGTTCTTGATTACAGACTATGCATATATGACTGATTAATCTTTCTCTGGGAACCACAGTAAAATGACAAATTACACAAATAAATCCAAAGAATAACAAAGAAAAAGCAGAGAAGAGAGCAGAAAAACTGAAATGGTAGAACTGTGATTTATAAAAATTTACAGAGAAGCAGAAATTGAGTATAAGACATGCTATTTGATAAAACAATAGCAAAAATGGTTCAGGGAAGGAGCGATGACTTAGTGGTTACGGTGCTTGCCTGTGAAACCTAAGGACCCAGGTTCAATTCCCCAGAACCCATGTAAGCCAGATGCATACAACACACATTTGGAGTTCGTTTGCAGTGGTTAGAGGCCTTGGCATGCCCATTCTCTATCTCTCTCTAATAAATAAAAGAAAAAAAAATAGTTCAAGTCAGAAAATACAAGTGGGGTAGTGATTGGATTCATTTTACAAAAAGCTCACAAAGTATCTAGGCAGGGATGGTGATGGACTATTTCTAAGACTGAGGGGGGGAAAAAAAACACTATGTTTTTGTATTCTTTCCCACTCTGTAAACTTCCACATACTACCTTTACCCCTTCTCAACTCTCTTTTCCACTCTTAGGCGAAAAAGACACAGAACATCTCCCTAAATATGGCAAATAATCTGCTTGGACAGACAAGGAAGGTGTGGTATCTCTCCCACTCCACCCTCCCGTAAGGGTTTTATCATGTTGCTTCATTCTACAAACAAGAGGTAGCTGGGCTTACTATAAGCTCCTCCTACCATGAGAGCATGAAGTGGGGAAACATAACTGCATATATAAATTTAGTGGACAACAAGTCAGAGCTCCTAAAAGTAACCAGTCAAAATATTTAAGCATAAAAAAACAAAATCTCATTAGCCATATGGAGAAACAAACTGAGAATAATCAAAATAAGCCCAACATCTGACTAGATGTGAAAAGCAGAGACAAGACTGTCAAAGTAGTTAAGATTAGAATGAACACACCAGTCACAGCCTATGAGCCAACCAAATGATTAAGCTCACAGTAAGATGTTTATCTTTTGGACCATGCCACACTGTGGCTGTGCTGTAGAGGAAAGTGAGAATCACAACACACAGTGACTCTGACCTGGTGGACAGTGACCCAGCACACACTTCCAAGGTGGCTCTGCTAGACATTGACACCATTATATCCAGTTGTGCATAAACAAACAAAAAAGGGAAGACAGGAGGCAAGTACTACAACCAAAGGGAAAACCTGAATTTAGGTGTACATAACTCTATGAAATAATCCTGGTTCATTTGAAAATTGAGAAAGCAAAGACACATAAAGAAATTTGTTTTAAATAACTTGGTATTCAAATTTACATGGCATTCCAAGGTTACATTGCAAAACACTCCAGAAGAGTGACATGTTAAGCTCCCAGAACAGGCAGCCAACTCACCCTGGGACACTGTACTGAGCAGTGCAGGATCGATGGCTGGAACAGTCTTTGGAGTAGGCTGGACAGCATTGCTCGCCACACCTGCCAATCAGAAAATCAGAGACATGATGTACTACAGTGCTAATTACAGAAAGAATAAAGATGGGGGAAATTTTCACTATTTCACTTATTTTTTGAAACCTTAATGAATTCCAATTTATATTTATTTTATATTAAAGACTGGAATAAAAATATGTAGAAAAAAACATTATGAGTGATTATAGTCATGTCAGATTTATCAACTTGCTTCTCAGTTGAAGCTTACCGTGTACCTGTAATGGTACCTGTGGCTGTTGGGATGTATAGCCCCATAGGCTCAAATGTTTTTTATTAAGAATTGTATTTCCTGGCATGGATAGATGGTTAAAGGTGCTTGCTTGCAACGCAGGATGGTCCTGGTTTGATTCCCCAGTACCCACATAAAGTCAGATGCAGAAAGTGGTGCATGTGTCTGGAGTTCATCTGCAGTGGAAAGAGGTCCCCTTTTTCTCTCTGCTTGCAAATAAATAAATATTAACAAAATAAGATTTGAATTTTCTACTTAAGTATCAGATTCCTGCCACAGGGGCATGTTACTGGGGTCAGATCTCAGAGTCCAGCTGTACAGTGTGTGGAGAGCAGGCTGCAGCACTAGCTGTTTGTGTGCTTGCTGGGGCTGGTGTCTGCTGGATGTTGGTAGTGTCCCTCTGCTTGGATTTACTGAAGTGGGCCAGTGTCTTCTGCAATTGATGGTGTTCCCCTGGAATTTGTCAGCCTGTAATAAACCCTTTCCTTCCATACGATGCTTCTGGTTGGATGTTTGTCCCAGCAGTGAGAAGCTGACTCTGACTACAACAGCACATTTTAAATAATCTTAGAGACAAGATGAATATAATTATAACTCAGTTCAAGTTGTAAGATGAGCTCTACTTCATCACTTTACATGGAATTATGAATGTTCATTCCAAAATTTTCTAGTTAACATTTCTAAGATGGTATTCATATCAAAACAATAAGCAATTAACTTTGACTTCTTGTCAAAATTTAACAAAGCTGACATATTCAATGAAAGACTAGCACCGAAATTGATGGTAACATACTAGGGTTGATGTACTATAAAACAATCTGAAAATTTCAGCTGAAGATTCCTAAAAGAGGACTGCAGTGATTCAATCAGCAGAGAAAGCTAATGAATTAGTTCAAATCAATAAAGCCAAATAACCTCTCAGCATAAGGCTCATCTGCACTAAGTCATAAGTTAAACTGGGAAGCACTATACTGGAATAGGAAATTTGTAGTCAGAGTAAAGGGGAAATGACTAGAATAAGGAAACAGGAAGAGGGGAAGGAAGATTCAGAGTCATTGCTAGAGCCACAGAAAGGTCTACTCAGAGGATGACTGAGAGAGGAAGAGACATTTACTGGGTATGAAGTTCTGACTTGGAAGGATCAGTTCTCACTTCTAACTCAAAAGGAAAAAAAAAACATGGTTGAAACATGGTCTATTTTATTACATTTAATTTCTAAATGGTACTAATTTCATTTTATATCCCTTGGAGTTCTGAAACATCCTGAAAATCTTATTTTTTAACGAGAAATTGAACTAAGGGAAATCCAAAGAACATGGATGAAAAGCAAGCATAAATAAAAAAAAAATAAAATTGCAAGAACAACAAAAACCAAATCCACAAGCCTAAAGCCTGCCTGCCATCACTATACTTTAGGGAAGCAAATACTTTCAAAGTATGCCCCTTACACACTGAGACATGTTTAGATCGATTTCTCTCTCTCTCTCTCCACCTCTCTGCTGTTGCTCTTGAGTAACAAATTTGTGTTCTTGCAAAAATCAAAATCTTGTATGGTGTGCTTATGTTTTGTAAATGGTGCCGACTGTCCTGTTCTTTGTGTTTTTACTTTATATGGATTAACAATAATTCCAGATCATTTTACAGAATCATGACCATTCTTTTTAATAGTGACTAAATAGTTAAGCAATATCTTTTATAAGTTACTCAACATTTAAAAGCACATAAATGATATTAAAAGTTAGACTGTTAGAAAGCCAGATTTAAGACAACCTCAAAGACGAGTCTAGGGCTCGGAAGCAACTGTGTTTCATATGTGTGTAGATTACTACATACATCCTTCATGTAGATATATCACATCTTCTCAAGTCATTTGTATTTTTCCTAAACCAAATCCTTTAAGCATCTGCTTTACGAAAAGGCACACTTTTTGATTATGATCCTGCATTAATTTTTATGCTTATTTGTACTATATAATTACATTACTGGCAGTAACAGTAAGGACAAAATGGAATTTATAGGGAGAAATTTAGTTAGGTAGTAAAATTTCATTTGGGCAATATTTAAGAAAGGTAGTCTGTATCCTATTAAGTTCTGTGGTCAGGCATCCCACAGAAACTTGAACTGGCAGCCCTGCTTGGTGTGCCTCAGGCAGCACCATCAGAAGATGTGGCATTTGTCTGTCTGGAGACAAAGCAGCCAGTCCTGTCCTCCTGGCAGCCATCATGAGCCAGAAACACTGGCTCCACATACGCTCCAGTCACCTGCTGTGTCAGTCCATGGTTTCAGTTTATGATGTTTATCAAGATGCCCAAATTTAGTAATTTTTTCGTCCTTTCTTGACTTGGCCTTTTTGGATAATTGGCCTAATGGTTGCATCCTCCAGACTGCCATGTACTATAGTGAGATGACGTTAAAGACCTTCCTGGAGGAAAGCAGTGGGCTTGAAAATTTGCTCCTTTCGGTCACTCAACAAAACAGAAGTGACAGCAAGTGATGTCTGATTAGTTTTAAGAAGAGGCTTTGATAACATATTGGACAGAATTAGCACATGTTACAATATTGTATTATTTCTAGTTAATTGTTAACTTGCCTATTACTACATGGTGTAGAACTCTGAGGAGGGTGACATGGATGCTGGTTAGAAAACCAGAGACAATGGGCTGGAGAGATGGCTTAGAGGTTCAGGCACTTGCCTGCAAAGCCCAAGGACCCAGTTTCAATTCCCCAGGACCCACATTAGCCAGATGCACAAGGTGGCACATTCATCTGGAGTTCGTTTGCAGTGGCTGGAGGCCCTGGTGCACCTATTCTCTCTCTCTCTCTGTCCCCCTGCCTATTTCTTGCTCTTAAATAAACAAATAAATAAAAATAAATATTAAAAAAACAGAGACAACTTTGCAAAAGATTTAGTTACACAGAATACTGAAGGATACCAGGGAAAAGGGAGAAACAGAAATGCCCTACCTTCAGGGAACGGCAGTTGCAAAGGTAACAGGGGCACCGGCCTGAGTGTAATCAGGGGAAGTGGCATTGAGAGAGGGGCACAAGCCAGAATGTCAACGAGAAACTACCACACCCGAACAGATTCAAGTGTGGGACTCTCCCACCACCATCTCACACACCGCTCCAATTCTCCACGAAGTAACTGGGTGAGATGCAAAATGCCTAGCACTGGTTAACAAAATTCCACCATTTCCTCCAGTTATGTTCTGCTAAGACCCTCTAGAACATTTAAAGATTGCAAGGAGCACATGCTTCCAGAGGCAACTCCGTCATTATGGCCATTATGTGCACAGAGGCTAAAGCACGAGAGACCAACACTATCTGCTTAAACAATCACTACTCCTGCTCTGCACCCACTTTGCTCTTCATGGAAGAAGAAAGAATCGTCAATTAGTACACACTATTCTTCTCAGCTATCTTAAGGATTTCCCGTGGGTAAAAGTGCATCCTGGACCTTTATATAAGAGAAAGCAAATCAGTCTTAAGGTGAGGAAAAAGGGAAACATCTGCTATGTTTGTAAACTAGAAATGTTTTTTTTTTTTTTTTTGGACAACTATGAACTAATTTTTCAAGTGTAGTAAGCAACTCCTGGTCTCAAGAGGATATTCCACACCTCAAATCAGTATGAAAGATAAATATACTATTAGGAAAGTTGGTACAGATGCGGAAGGATTCTGGTTCCTTGTCCTCCAAGGAATACAGACAAGGGGTACAGAGAGAACTAGTGGAAACAAAGCCACTGTAGTGGGTTGAAATTTCTGTTTTTTCTTAGGATGATTGCTTAAAGCTTCACATTCTGTAAATAAGGGATAGCTAATATGGTAGCTACAACAATGAGTGTACAGGGCTGGAGAGATGGCTCAGTGATTACAGTGATTGCCCACAAAGCCTAGCAGCCAGGGTTCAATTATCCAGTACCTACATGCACACATATGCCCAAAGTGGTGCATACATTTGGAGTTTGTTTGCAGTGGCGAGAGGCCCTGGTTGTGTCCATTCTCTCTTTCTTTATGCTTGCAAATATATAAATAAATAAATAAATATGCAAATAGCTATGATAATTACTTAAATATTAAATTACAATAACATATAAAATAACAGGAGTACATTTTGTAAAAATTCTGAGGTTTCTACTTTCAGTTCCTTCTCTGATGATGTATGTGGGGGAAGAGAGAAGACAAGCAACTTTATGTCTGACTTAACTGGATCAAAATCAACTGTGCATGGTAGAAAGCTTACTAACAGAAAACCACCTCCTACCAGATATCTTTGTCATGCATATTTATAGTCAGAAAATAGTTTCACCATATGAAGCTACCAATATTTTATGGAATTCACAGCAACATCATAATGATCAACTAAACATAGTCCTCCTACTAAAAGTGTCATATTTCTTTCATATGTATAGAGTAAAACCACACATGAACAATATGTATAAGTAAGGTGACTAGAGCTCTGCTTTATGGTATATTTCTAAAGCAGTATTTTTTGAGTAATCTTTCTATAATGTCTTTCTACACTATACTGAGTTTTGATACTTTTCATCTTAAATATTCATTGGCTTGTCACTAAGGACCCTGTCTCTTTGGCATGGAAGCAACAAGAGGGGAAAAGAAAAAGCAAAGGAAGTATATTTGCTAAATGCTGGTTTTTGAGTTAGGGCTCAGCACTAGTCCATTTTTATTTTTCCTCCTTAATAATTAAAATAATCACAAGAAGTAAACATGAGTAATTTCATTTTAGAAAGAAGAAAAAGGTAGGTTGAAAGAACCTGAATGCCAGTTTTTGGTTTAGTAGAAAATAAACCACACAATTTTATTCCAAAATGTATTGCATTGATTCTTCTTCAAGAATGCCTGTCTGGTAAACAAGACTGGTGGTGTTCACATGTCCAAGTACAACTTGAATAGTATTTGCCTAAGGCAAGTATATCAGAGTAGCTAGTTTTGCTTAAATATTCTATACTGGAAATGTTGGGTGTTTCTAAAAGACCATAAAGTATTTAACAGTGTTCCATGAAATTTTACTTAGCAAATTTATAGTAGATGGATTATGTCATCACACAGACAATAAAGCACTGAAGAGCAAATAATGACACAATGATGAATTTCATTAATAATAAAGACATTAGCAATAACTGCAGAAAATATAAAGTTAAAAGTTTTAAAATAGAAAGAGAAAACTAATTATAATCGTTACTTTAACAGTCAAAATAAACAACTTTTAAATGTCATAAAACATGCCAAATAACCTATGTGGTTTGGGTAAACTGAGGCCAATACCTGACAGTGTGTGAGCAAGGCAGGTGATAGAAACAAATAGAAACAGGAGGCCTCAGCACTGAAAGGGTGACTTCTCCTGAAGCAATTAAATGTTCAAAAATACTTACACTGGTCAGTATCATATATGTCACAGGGATCAAAATAAAAATTTAGAAATGATTTTTTGGGGGAGCAAATTAAACTCAAGATTTAAATCCAGGTTACAAATGATATTCTATTTGTAAGGGTGACAGACTGACAAATATACAAGCACATGGAGGAGCACCTACACCTTTATGAAGACGTCTTCGTCACTGACATCACTACTGGAAAGTACTTTTGTCAGATTTCATCCTCCCCTCCCCCCCCCTCCCTCCCCCCCCCTCTCTTTCCTTCCCTTCCCCGGTCACTTCTGTGCTAGGGTCAAACAATGAAGAGGTGAAGGGAAGGGTGGGGAAGTAAAAGAAAAAGCACATTTCTTATAAATGTATAGAAACTACTCTTGCTACTAATAAAACATGATGTTAAAAGTAATCAGTGCATATAAAAACTTGTCTTTAATCAAAAAAATTACAGTATAATAAATATTAACATTGCAATGAATTTTTTTGTGGGCTCAAATGGAATTGTAGAAGCAAATGTTTCATAACTATGACAGTGGAACTCACAATGAAATGCTGATTTCTTACCTGTGCTGTGAGGAACTTCTGCTGGTGTATTAGCTGGAGCATGTGCACCTGGGGGAATCTGGACTCCAGTATAGCTGCCCGATGACAAGTTACTTGGGTCATACGCTGAAGAGGATGATGGCTGAGGGGGCTGAGGGGGCAGAGAGGCTGCTCCAGCATCTTCATTTTCTTCCATATCTACGATGACGTAAACATACGATGTTAAGGTAGGTGTTTGGAAATTCTAATGCTGACCATACTTATTTTCTAAATGCATACAACAAAGGATCCTACAGATACAATTCCATTTGATGCAGCTAATAAGTAGTCTGTTTCTTGAAATAAATATTACATTTATTTTTCCGCTTTTCTTAAAAATAATTGAGACTTATAATGAATACCATTTCTTTTAGGTTAGTGCTTTAAAATTTTTTTATTTATTTACTTGCAAGGAGACAGGGGGGAGAGGCACACTAGGGCCTCTTCCCATTGCAAACAAACTCCAGATGCATGTATCACATGGTGCATCTGGCTTTATGTGGGCACTGAGGAATTGAACTTGAGCCTCAGGCTTTGCTAGCAAGTGCCTTTAACTGCTAAGCCATTTCACCAACCCTCTTAATAGCTTTTTTATTTAAAATGAAAACTTTCTTTAAACGAAAATGAACATTTTTGGCAAAACATGTAACAATTGTGCTATCCAATATGAAATGTTTCTTGATAGCTGATTTTTCCTCAGTATTTACTGTGTACGTTCTATTAAATGGTTCTCTGTGCCTACTGTCCAAAGATTAATAAACAAAAACAAAGGAACAAATTTCACATTTAGTTATCTATGCATAATGATGTGAGGCAATACTTGGATTAAATTTGGAACACAGAGTTCAAAAAGATGCTAGATTATTAGCCAACTTTGAAGAAGTTGAATTTTGAAAATATGTTCACAAAGACATTTAGCCATTCTGGTAATCATATAATTTAAAGTAAAGCAAAGCAAATAGAGTTAGAACTTTGGAAAACAGTATAGTCATTTCTTTCTATTGAATTAAAAAAATATTTTATTTATTTATTTATTTATTTGACAGAGAAGGGGGGGGAGAGAGAGAGAGAGAGAATGGGCACGCCAGGGCCTCCAGCCACTGCAGACGAGCTTCACAAACATGCGCCCCTTGTGCATCTGGCTAACGTGGGACATAGGGAATTGAACCTGGGTCCTTTGGCTTTGCAGGCAACCGCCTTAACTGCTAAGCCATCCCTCCAGCCCCTTCGATTGAATTTTTAAATAACTATTTCATCTGATTGGTTATACATTACACTGGAAAAGGGATTTTATTAAGTAACGTTGTGGGTATACTTCTACTTTATATACATTAAATCATGTTTTACCTATACTGGAACTCTACCACCCATTGATACATTCTGGAAAGGAAAACAGTTCACTATTAAAAGTAAGGTAGAGTAAGTAACCACAGTGAAGAGACTACTGGGACAGGAAATCTTAACAGGTAAGGTTTACTTGTACTCCGTGTTTCACTGGAGGGTACTCAACAGTCTATGCAAAAGAAAGAATCCAATGGAAGTCTTGAAATGTGTGCATAAGTTCCAAGTAGGAACCTCCTTGTACCTGAATTCAAACATACTCCAAGCCACCCTGGAGAAAATAACAGCTTAATGTTGGAAGAAAGAGGCACAAGAGTTTGAGTTCAGGGATGCTAGCTATCTAATAGAACAAGAGTGAAGACTCTTCGGAGGAAAAATATCCCAGGTGGATGAAATTGAAATTCAAGTCAGAAACAATACTGGTGTTATGCAAATACTTTCACGAGAGGACAGATCACATTCTCTCATCTTATGGGGCCTGTGTGGCTCTGCTATCAAAACCTCACAAAGTCCTGAACACAGACAAGCATCCTTAGTATGAGAATTAAGACCAGCCACATAAAACACAGTATCATCATAATTGGGTTGGGTTTTTGGGGTGTAGGTTTGTACCAACAGTGGATGAAATAATCAATTCAATGCATACTAACAAAAGAAGAAAAACCATAAAATTTCAATAAATGCACGAGATATACTTAAAATTTAACATCCATTTATTCCAAGTGTCCTCAGCACACTCCTTACTATCACACAGAGCAAAATAAAACATTTAAATAAACAAAACCCCACAAAATATCTATCCCCTCCCAAAAATGGGCATTTACCCCTGACAACAGGGGAGAAAAGGGAAAAACAAGTAATTCTCTTCTTACAGGGCTCATGATTATGTACAGGAAAGCTACAGATTTATAAATTATTAGGATTAATAAAATAACTTAGAAAGGTTACAAGATACTTGGAAAAAACCTAACAAAGCATAAAACCTCTACTCTGATAATCATAAAATGCTATTGATAGAAATTAAGAAAGGCTTAAATAAATGGAAAGATGAACCATGTCCATGCACAAAAGATTCAATATGGCACTACCAACTCCCCCTCAAATGGCCTTGTAATTCTAGTGGGATACTGATCATAATTCCATCAGAGGTTTTTTAAAAGCAGACTGAAAACTTGATTTTAAAAATTGTCTTATTTTAAAAACGGGGATTCTTCATGGGAGAAAATAAGATATTTGTCTTTCTGGGTCTGATTTATTTAGCTTAACATAATATTCTCTAGTTACATTAATTTTTCCTGAAGACAACATGATTTCATTTTTCATTATGTATGCACACATACTACATATTCTTTATCTGTTCATCAGTTGATGGGTGTGGTGTTCAGGTGACCCCATAAACTTAGGTGTACTGAATGCTAGATTCCCAGTTGATGGAGATTTGGGAATTATCACCTCTTAGAGGCAATGTATTGTTGGGGGTGGACTTATGGGCATTATAGCCAGTTTCCTCTTGCCAATGTTTGAAACACACTATTACTACTGTCCACCTTATGTTGGCCAAGAGGTGATGTCCACCCTCTGCTCATGCCATCATTTCCCCCTGCCATCATGGAACTTCCTCATGAGCCTGTAAGTAAAACAAACACAATCCACCACACACCTTTCCCCAAAAGTTGCTCTTGGTCGGGTGATTTCTGCCAGCAATGTGAACCTGACTGCAACAGTAATGTTGATACCAGGAGTGGGGTCATTTGCTGCTAGACACTTGACTGTATGGGTTTGGCCTTTTGGAGCTGATTTTAAAGAGGAATGTGGAAGGATTTGAAACCTTGGACTAAGACATGCCTAGAAGCAGTTTATGTGAGAGGCTTGCTGTTATGCTGATGTCTGGAGAACTTGTGCAGGGTTGCAGTGTGTAGAACTGGACTGGTTATGTGCAGATGGATATGGCACAGAAAGAAATCTTTGGGTTGAAACTTCTCCCCTTCAACTACAATTATATGAGAGATTACAACCTTTGCAATTGGGCCAGATGACCTGTACTGGGGCAACAGGAAGAATGTAGACTCTTCAGAAGGAGCCTGAGTGCTCAAGGAGTGTCCTGTTCTTTAAAATCTGCTTTGTTTCCCCCCTGGATTAACAAATTTGCACCCTACTTGGTATCATGGAGTATAAGAAATGCAGGAAAATGGTCATGGGCAGTGTGAAGCAGGTTTGCTGGATGTCTGCATGGAGTCCGGATAGAACTGAGAGGATGGACTGTGGGTTGCAATGAAGACCCAGTGGAGATGCTGGGACCATGAGATGGCTGCTAGGGAAAGCTGTTGGCCCCAGGTGAATTTTTCCTGAGTAGCTTAGCTAGAGGGTTGGAATTGGAACTCCAGAGACTTGTTGCTGGTTAGAAATATTGGACTTGGAGACTTGTCACTGGCTAGAGTTGTTGGTCTTGGAGCTAGAGTTTGATGTTTGCCCTGTTTAAATCTTGTATTGGTAGAATATTTCCTTGCTATGCCCAATGCCATCTTTTGCAGTGTGAATGTGTATTCTGTGCCATTGTGGTTTTGTTTTTTTTTTCTTTTGGGGGATATTTTTGTATTATGGCTCAGTTAAAAGTTCTTGGATTGGGCTGGAGAGATGGCTTAGCAGTTAAGCGCTTGCCTGTGAAGCCTAAGGACCCCGGTTCGAGGCTCGATTCCCCAGGACCCACGTTAGCCAGATACACAAGTCGGCTCACGCATCTGGAGTTTGTTTGCAGTGGCTGGAAGCCCTGGCGCGCCCATTCTCTCTCTCTCTGTCTCTCTCCCCCCCTCCTCTCTGTCTCTTTCAAAGAAATAAACAAAAAAATTGAAAAAAAAAGTTTTTGGATTATGGGAATGTTTGAAAATCATTTGGATTAATAAAAACTATGGGGACTTATAAAGTTGGACTGAACCCACTGTATTTTACATCTTGTATTGTTATAAATTTATGAGGGGCAGTGGCAGAATGTGGTTTGATTCAGGTGTCCCCCATAAACTTAGGTGTTCTGAATGCTAGGTTCCAAGCTGATGGGAGATTTTAGAATTAATGCCTCTTGGAGGCAGTGTATTTTGGGGGGCAGGCTCATGGTTATTAGCCAGCTCCCCCTTGCCAGTGTTTGGCACACTCTCCTGTTGTTATTGTCCACCTGATGTTGGCCAGGAGATGTCCACCCTCTGCTCATGCTATCGTTTCCCCCCTGCCATCTTGGAGTTTACCTTTAAGCCTGTAAGCCAAAATAATCCTCCTTTTTCCTCCCCAAAGCTACTTTTGGTTGGGTGATTTCTACCAGCAATGAGAACCTGGCTGTAACAATGGGCATCTAGTTTTTGTGAAAAGTGCCACAGCAAGCATGAAATGTAGAATCTCTATTGTGTGCTGCCTTTGTGTCCTTCAGATATATACCCAGGAAGGGAAGAACAGAATTGTATGATAGCTGTACTTTCAGGTTTTGAGGAACTAATTTCAATAGTGGCTGGATTGATTTACATTCCCAACAACAGTGTATCTCTGTACCCCAGCCTCCTCAGCATGCTTCTTCATGACCACCCTGTTATGGGGAGATGGAATTTGAATGTAGTTTTGATTTGCATTAAAAAACATGACAGTAGAAGGGGGATTATTTGGTGGTGGTGGGGGGAT
This sequence comes from Dipus sagitta, assembly GCA_036346955.1. NCBI lineage: Eukaryota > Metazoa > Chordata > Mammalia > Rodentia > Dipodidae > Dipus > Dipus sagitta. Next base: position 117,211,499 of record CM070778.1, on the reverse strand, counting down.
GATCAGGATTTAAATACATGAGTGTACATGTATGAAAGCATCAGAAGAAAAAGTATTGTTTTGTTTGATTAATAAAAAAATAGGAGGCTGGAGAGATGGCTTAGCAGTTAAGGTGCTTGCCTGTGAAGCATAAAGACCCAGGTTCGATTACCTAGTATACATGCAAACCAGATGTACATAGTGGCACATATGTCTGTAGTTCATTTGTAATGGCTATAGGCCCAGGCATGCCCATTCTCTCTCTCTCTAACAAACAAATAAAAATTTAAAAAATCATTAAAATTAATACAATTCATTAGAAATGCAAAGGTGAGGTAATCTTAAGAAAGAGAAGAGCTAAAGCACTTACACTCTCTCCAGATGTACTCTAAGGGGCTACACGTCTGTGCATACCCGGATAGTCTAGAAAATATCAGTGTGACTAAGTCTACAACAAAATCAAGTTTATAAAGTACCAAAGGGATTCAATGGGGAAAAGAATGTGGAGAAGTTTTAGGTTTCAAGAACATGAGAAGCAAATTCATTGATTATATATTAACATATTGAAGATGCACATATTTCACTGTATAAAGGTTTGTTTGTTTGTTTGTTTGTCTTGTTATTTTGAGATAGGGTCTTGCTCTAACCCAGGCTTACCTGGAATTCCCTATGTAGCCTCAGGCTGGCCTCAAACTTACAGTGATTCTCCTACCTCAGTTTCCTTAGTGCTGAAATTAAAGGTATGCTCTGGGATTACAGGCATGTGCCACCATGCCTGGCTGTATGAAGGTTTTATGCCAATAAAGAAACACCAGCAAACTTGAGAAAAACAAGAAAGACAACTAGGAAACTACCATGAGTTTGCTTTCTAGGTTGGCCTAGGTTCAGGATTCAATGGCTGTTGTTTTCAGACTTGAACAGACAAATGAAAAGAAGCTAACAGGATTCAGGAATTAGTGATAAAGAATGAAGAACTAATGTCTGTCTATATTCTCTTTGTCTTCTCAGAAGGTCTAAAAGTAATGATACACGAGGAGTTTAAGTCTGGGCTTTTAGTACTTATTTATAAAAATGACCCAGCCGGACACTACCTACACAAGACCATCATAACAGGAGAAAAATATGATATCATCAAAAATAAAAGAAAGACTGATTGAGAGTGGGAAGGGATAGATAAGACAGAGAATGGAGTTAAGAAGGGGAATGTGAGGGAGGAGGGACTTACCTTTCTTTATTGTCTGTAATTATGGAATGTGTCAAAAAATAGTGGTAAGACCCTACTGCTGAAGACAGCTTATGTGGTTGACATGCAAAATAGAATGGCATGGCTGGAAGTTGGAAGACAGTCAGTCCTCAGACAGTCAGCGTGTCTAGTACCAGAAGGTGCTACATGGGCGACTGGGGGAAAATGACCAATATCTGTCCAAGCAACGCATGGTCTAACCTACTTAGCAGCAAATAACTTGTTGTGATGCCCACACAAGTGCAATAGTGGCACACAGCCATGGTGGGGAACCAACTGCTCTTAATTTGGCTAACTGATCCCCTCAGTGGTACGGGACCCATAGCTGGAGCTGGGAAACAAGTCAGAACCATATCCAAACATAAGCCCACTCTCCAATATCAAGCTACCATCAATCATGGGCTACAAGAGGGCCTACACCTATTAAATTCTCTATAAAAAAAATTAAGGGTTATCTCTTTTGTCCTGGTGCTAACTTACTCTCTGTTGGAGAATCTGCTTCTCTTTTTCAAATAGATGTAGATCCTAAGGAGAGAGCCACCCCATCATACCTCAAAAGGGCCCCGGCTGAAACTAAGAAAAATTGGAGAAACAAGCAAGGGTGCTGTTTTCCTGATGAACTGGATACCAGCACAAGGGGGAAGGAGATCAACACAGAGAAAAATCAACTCTTACCAAATCAGAGAGCCAGAGCCTCAGAGGCCCCCAACACCTCATCACTGAAACAGACCAAAAATGAACCCAACATGGCTCAGGGAAATTTTGTGGAGGAGGCGGCGGAAAGAATGTCAGAGCCACATGTTGGGTCATGATATGCAGAGACATTTATCTTACCCATAACTGTGGGCTAACTCCACAATGCATGACCCATATACCTCAACAAGGAGGGGCCAAGGGGAGGGGGTAGGTCACGGATGAGCCTAATAATGGTACCAAACTGACTGTATTTGTGGATAAAAAACTAACTAATAAAGAAAAAAAAGAAAAAAAAAGAAAAAAAAATTATACAAGAAAAATGACCTAGGGAGTTTAGGGAAAAGGCTGGCTGACTTCAGTCCTAGGTCACAGAAAGCAGTAGATGCACAGGAAACCGTCTGATGCATTAGGGAGCAAGAAGTGCAAGAATGATAGGGGCACATTAAACAGAGGCACCAGTTTGGAAGAACTCCCCCTCTGCCTCTGGGGTCATTTCACCATCAAGACAATACAACAATCACTGAATACAAATTCTTGAGCCCTGGTTACTAAAATAATTACATGAATAAATACATAAATGAAGGATGTTGAAATGTTCTTCCTTAAAACATGAAGCAAGCTTATGAATAAATACACAACACTGTCTCATTATGAGGCAATGCCAGACAAACTCCTAACTTGGGCGGGGGAGGTAGACATGTCTATTCAAAACAGGGCAAATGAAGACTGAGAGGCATAAGTAACTTGCCTGAGCTCTAGTAAGTAGTTATCATGACCATGATTTAAAGTCAAGTCTTACATTCTACTACTTGTGCTGTTCTTTTACATTTAAGAAGAGGTATTTAAACTTGACACTGGATAGTAAGTCTTAGACAGAGCTGTCTTTGCCACTGAGGCTTTCAGCCAATCAGCAGGAAAATGTTAATTTAACCTTCCCTTAAAACACAAGGGCACTTTGAAGAACACAATGTGACCCTGAATGTGTAACGACCTCCATCTTCCAGGACATACGGCTGCACATGAGTTTAAAATAATTTCATGCATATTTTGTCCTTTTCATTTGTTTCATAACCTTCCTTTCCTGCTCTTAATGTCATTTTGTGAGCTTTAGACAGATAAGGGAGGAACAAGTCACAGTGACTGTCATACAGACGCTTATGTTCTCACGAAGAGTGGTAACAGATTAGTAAGAGATTTTGCCCCAGCAGTCTTGAAAGTGAACTGGTGGTCCAACTGGCAATTAGTTTGCTACAACAGGTACAAAGGCCTGAGATAAAAGTGAAATTCTGAAGTTGTCAGCTTAAAAGCAGATGGTGAAACCAAAGTAACATAGCAACAAGACAGCTATCTGTAATCCAGAAGAAAGGTCTCACTAGAAATCAAAGTCCATGAGACCTTACTGTTAGATTTTCTTGTCTAAGCAACTGAGAAGTTAAATGTCTGTTATTTAAGCAATCCAGTCTATACATTTTTTATAGGCCCAATACATTAAGAGAAGATAAACTAGGAGTAGTAGGTAAAATATGACTATGTCTGATAAAGTCAAATATTGATAGATCAGAAATCTCAAAAATTTTTTGTTGTTGTTGTGGACAACTGTGAGAGTCAACACTTGAATGGTCATAAAAAAATCCCTGATTATGGTCAGTATTAAAGTAGAACATGTATGTAAAAAAACTCAAAATTGTTAAATGAAATGTTGTTGTGGAAATACACATTAAATATCCAATTCTAGCATCATGTGGAATAATCCAAACACAATTAATGATGTTAGAAAGGTGTAAATTATTATTCCGGTCCTAGCACTATAGAGCTCTGTTGCGGTCAGGTTCGCATTCCTGGTAGAAATCACCCAACCAAGAGCAGCTTGTGAGAAAAAAGAGGTTTATTTTGGCTTATAGACTCGCGGGGAAGCTCCACGATGACAGGGGAAAATGATGGCATGAGCAGAGGGTGGACATCACCCCCAGGCACACATAAGGTAGACAAGAGGAACAGGAGACTGTGCCAAACACTGGCATGGGGAAGCTGGCTATAATACCCATAAGCCTGCCCCAACAATACACTGCCTCCAGGAGGAGTTAATTCCCCAATCTCCATCAGCTGGGAACCTAGCATTCATCAGAACACCTAAGTTTATGGGGGACACGTGAATCAAACCACCACACGCTCTGATTCATACATATACACACACACTAATAATAATAATAATAATAATGATAATTAATAACAATAAAATTTCTGTCCTAGTACTACTGTACAGGATACAGGAGCAGAGTGCTGAACATCCTTCTCTGGGGCTCTAGAACAATTAGCAGGAATACTCACAAGAAAGTTCAAATTCCTTTGTAAAACAGGACTAATAAAAACTATCCAAAGATTTTTTAAGTGTATAATATGTCAAAATGATTTGCATATTTTAAGGAACTATACGACTGCAAAGCATTTATTATAAAAAAACACACCAAAAGGCATTTTCTATGACAATCACATTAAATATTAGGCAAGGACAGATCATGAAATATTTTTCTGGATCTAATAGTAACAAATTGGATTGAAATGCTGTGTGAAAGTATGTATTTTGAGAATAAGAACTAAAAAAAGTTATGTACCATATTCCTATGGTACCATAGTATTTTGTTTTCAATGAGTAGCAGAAAGCAGAAAAAGGGAAAACAATAAAAATGGGAGCAGCTGGGACTCCTGCCATTGCAAAGGAACTCACTTTGTGCATCTGGCTTCCTGGCCATCAGGCTTTACTAGCAAGCACCTTTTAACTGTTGAGCCATCACTCTAGCCTCCTAAATACTCTTAATAGTCCTTTCAATAAGGAAATAAAACAAAGGCTTTTGGGTATTTTGGGGAAAATTTATTAAGATAAAGTTTATATTCAGGAGTAAAATCCACACTGTTTAGGTATAGTTTTTTAAAAAATATTTTATTGACTTATGTAGGGGGGGATAGAGAAGAAGAAGAGAGATAATGGGTGTGCCAGAGCCTCTAGCCACCGCAAATGTAAACACATGTGTCACTTGTGCATCTGGCTTATGTGGGTCCTGGGAATAGAACCTGGGTCCTTAGGCTTTGCAGGCAAGCACTTTAATTGCTAAACCATATATCCAGCCCAAGGTATACAGTTTACAAAAACATACTGTGTATAACTAACAATAATGTACTATTTGGGGCATTCTCCTTACCCCATGAACTTTTTCTATGATCCTTCCCTTATCCCCAAGTGCTCAATGACTTGATTTCTTTCTACTAACTTTTATCGAATGTCACATAATTGCAATCTTACAACAGGTAGCCTTAGGTGCCTGGCTCCTGGAAGCTTCATATTGTGGGAAGCACCCGCAGTTCTCCCTTGTGATTACTGAGTGCTGCTCTTCAGTGGACTGCGCAGCAACATGTTGGTTGACTCATTCAAAAACTAAGTTTGCTGGGATTATTTCTACATTTTGGCCATTATAAACAAAGCTCCTGTGAATATTCATGTCCAGGTCTTCGTGTGAGCCTAGCTTTGCATTTCTCTTCAGTAAATAAACAGGCACAGGACCGCTAGCTTATGCTAAGAATGTGTTTAGTTTAATAAAAAAAAAAAAAAACTCTTTCTTCTTGTTTTTACCATAAATTATCTGTATGCTATAGCTGCTTTCCTTCCTAGCACTCAAAGCTATGGCTTGTTAAATTTTAGCTCTAGATTCTAGGTTATGTAGGGTAGCCCATGGTTTCCTTTCCCCATTACTAATGATTTCGGCATCTTTTCTCTTGCCACCTTCTCATTCTAAATGGCATATGGAAATAGTGAACGTGACTGTATTGTTAATGGAAGCACATCCACATGCAGAACTGCATGCAACTCACAAAGGAAGAATGAAAAGGCACTCACGTGCACAAGTCACTAAAATGGGCTGAAAGTAGTAAAATATCATGTATTTAATCTGTGTCTATACCTTTTTTCTCCCTGTGTGGTGTACATATGTGTATGCATATTTACATATGTAGGTTTATGCATGTGTGTATATGTGTGTGGCTGCGTGTGTATATGAAGGTACATTACATGTACATGTATGTATTATATACCTCAACAATTTTGGAACGATTCAACATACTACACTGCTCAAGATTTGTACAACCTCCTTCATGGGACAAATCGTTGTTGGCTTTGCAGTGGTGGCCTTCAGCTACAACCCCTTACAACCCCAACACTCAGGAAGCTATCTCAAAAAAAGAAACCAACTAAAGAAAATTTTTAGCCTGCTATGGTAGCACATGCTTGTAATCCTATCATTTGGGAGGCAGAGGTAGAAGGACTGTCATGAATTCAAGGTCAACCTGAGACTACAAAGTGAATTCCAGGTCAGCCTGGCAACAGCAAGACCCTATCTCACCAAGCCCCCATACGAAAATTATCGGGATGGGGATGTAGCTCAGAGGTAGAACATTTGCTTAGCATATGTGAACATGTGAAGTTACCCTCAGCCTTATGAGAGGAGGGAGGGAGGGGGGAGATTCACAAAACTAATGACAGCTTAAATCAATACCATTGGAAATTTCCTCCTAGATATGAAATTTAGTGATATAACCCTTAATAACAAGGGTTGTGGGAACACTGTCTGGGCAAAAGGGTCCTGTAGAGGGTGGAGAAAGCTTAATACTAAAGCCATAGGCAATGGCTGGTAAATCCCAATGCTAAAACTGGGTTACATCCCAGTGTAGGTCTCCAAAACAATGCAAGGCATTACCGAAGCACTTGGTTAACAATCACAGCTAAATGGTAAGACCCTATTGATAGAAACACCACAGTCTGAAGACAAAACCCATCCAGTGATCACACTGAAACTTAGAAGTAAGCCAGTTCCCTTCATAGTGCTGAAAAGTGCTATGAGAGCTATGGGGCATAGTGGCCACCAACAGCATGAAAAGGAAAAGAATACTGCAAACTACAAAATGAACCAACCAGAAAAGATGTACACATCTGTGCAATAGCACTACACAGCCTATGCAGGTAATCAATGACTTTCTGATTGAATATGAGGCCCACTCAGCAGGAGAACTCATAACTGGTACTGAGAACTAAGTTGGAATCCTTTGGATAGGAAGGTCATAGACTCCAGATATAAGCTCTCACTGGTCTTTGGCTAGGAAGAGTGACTATACCCACCAAAAAGTCACTTAAATAACTATGCTTATCCCTTTAATCCATGCTGTTCTCACTCTTGGATGGAGAACCTGTCTTTCCTTTTCCTGAATTTTCTTTAATAGATAGCAGTGAAAACCAGAAGAACCAAGGTCCCTAAATAGGACAAGAAAAGGAAGCTGCCTGCCTGGCACAGGAGGAGCCACCTCTATTACATCTGCCACAACCCAGGAGACATGACAGAGGAAGTGGCAATTTAAATGTGAGTGCTGCTCTCACTGTTATCCTTACAACCTGCACCCAGGAAATGGTGACTGACACTGAGGACACTCAAAACAGAAATCCAGAGAATACAGAGAACTCAACACTAAAGAAGAATTATAAGACACCTGACAAGACTCAGCGAACATTGTGAAAGAGGAGGCCAGAAGATTAAGAGCCACAGGGTGAGAAGGAGTATCCTTAGGGCACTGCTCCCCTCCTCCACAGAGGATGACTGATATATTCATGACCCCACAGTGAATAGCATAACCTGATGGGACTATGACCAAAACACAATTTGTTCACATAATAAAAACCTAAATAATAAAAATTAAAAAGAAAAACCAGCTACCTGCCACCACTCAGAGGTAACTCATTTCAAATGTTTTATTTCACCTTATTTTTTGAGACAAGACTCTCAGTGAACCTGGAGCTTACTGATTTGGCTAGATTAATTAGCCAGCAAGTCTCAGAGATATCTTTCAGTCTGCCTCCTCAAAGCTGGAATTAATAGCATGTACCACTGTGCCTTGCTTTTATGTGGGTGCTGGGGAACTAAACTCAGGTCATTTTTTTTTTTTTTCGTGCAAAAAGGATTCTACCGAATAAGCCATACCCAGTGTATTCCTAGATAGCACAGGCTGGCCCTGAACTTGCAATAATCCTCTTGCCTCAACCTCTCAGAGTGTTGGGATTACAGGTCTAAGTCACCATGTCCAATTACACAAAAGCTTTCTAGAAAACATTTAAAGAGGAGACAATTTCAAGGGAATTTCAACTATTCCAAAGCACAGAAAAAGACTAGAACATTTCAAATTTAATAAGTATAATATTTTGAAAACAAAAAGAAATCCTATACAGTAATTTTAGTTATGAATGTCAATGTACAAGTCCTCATTGACACAGTGATAATGAGTAAAATAAAAACAAAATATCATGGTCAAGTGAAGTTTCACAATGTAAAGTCAATTCAACACTGGACAAACTTTGCATAGAATTTACAATAATAAGAAAATGAGTTAGAATGCTTGTTGTCCATCTCTGGCCAGTGGCCTGTGTGGTAAATTAGGTTTGCTGGAACACGCCCTGCTCACTTGTCTACACAGTGCACTTCTGCATGTCAACAGCATGTGCATCAAGGATGGACAGAGGGTCTTAAGTGATGCAGGGTCCACAAAACGAGGCTATTTGCAACCTGACCTTCAGGAAAGGTTACTGAGCCCCACAGTAATGATCATTATCGCAGATGCCAAAACCTCAAACTGCGAGGACCATCTAGAACATTATCACTTCAGTGAATAGTAATTTTCTTTTACAAACTGAGGGAAATAAATCCTTTTTATTTTCTATCACACATTAATTAAAACACCAAGTAAAATAGTAAGTCCTTCACATTTTCCATGATTAAATTTTATAAAACCTACTAAGTAGAAATGGCAAAGCTTTCCTGTATAAAGTACCTTTAAAACAAAGCACCTAGGTGCAAAGTACTACATATGTTTTATTAATTATGTGAAAAAAGGATATATCCCTCTGCTGACATAGTCAGATACTGTAGAAATTTGGCCTTTTACTATCCCTAATTTATTTTCATGAATGGAATGAAATAACTTGCTGTATACCTTCTCAAAGCTGAATTCTACTGAAAAATTATGACTCTATTGAGTAGTTTTTACTTAGGACCAATTATCTTCATTACACATACCATTATCTTCATCTATTCCAACGGGGCCTGCCTGTGGAGTCTCCCCGTTCTTTAAGCAATTATGGATATATGTTGCCTTCCACCGTGCATACTTTCTGTGTTTCACGTTCTGTAAGAGAGTATTTTTACAGCAGTATTAGACCATGGTAAGGAAATAAAAAAAAAAAAAGCCATGTATACCTCTGATGCCATATTTCTGAGATTAAAATTTGTGTTTGTAGGGTACATCTCTGAGAGCCTGCCAATTTCTATACCCACTGCAGCTTGTCAGAGTCATGAAAAGCTGTCCATCAAAATACATGGGCAGTCCTCTAGTATGGGGTTACCTTCCAGAAAAAGTCTGCAATGGAAATATATCAGTGTGTCTTTCCTACAAATTTTGCAACCCTTACGCAACCCAGAGGCAGGAATGGGAATGGAATTTAAGACTAATGGAATTTTAAGACTAAATATATGACAATGACAACAGACGAACTATTAATGACATGGACAAATCTATGAAAACAGAAAGATAGCTGAGATGATAAAGACAATATACTGGTTAAAACCAACACTAGACAAATAACTTTTAACCCGACAGCCTCCCTAGCAGCAGTGAATCTGATTCCTTCACTTCAAATAAGAGAGACAGCACCTGTCGGTGGTTTGAAAAAGAATCGAAAGCATCACAAGAACTTGCTGGTCCTTCTTCCCTGTCTACGTTCCAAGCAGTGTTTCCCACTGTTTTCAGGTATGGCTGTGTTTTATTTCACATTCTCAATAAGTTCTGAAAAAATTGTCTCCACTGTTCAGATAACTGGAGTGTGTGTGCACTTGTGTTTGCTTTATTTCTTTTGTTTAGTTCATGTCTCCCTGTTACACAAAAAGAAAATGGAATGTGGCCATGGCTTTGAATGATAAAGGACCCTCATGTATCAGCCTGTACTTTATAAAAGGGGAGTTATTTTTGCAAATGTCACCAACAACCTACTCCACACTGTCAGATCCAATGAACCCTTTTCAGGTATCACCTTACCAAAGCTAGAAATTAATCCCTAAACCATTACAATCTCTGTAACTATTCTTGGTCCCTGGTTTGTGACTTTCTTTTCACCTGGTTTTCCTTCGACTTCCTTTTGCTACTTAAATCCATTGTCTAATCTCCCATTAATCTGAAAGGCCCACTGCTGGCAGGTATTGCAAAGTACTGGCAGAGTCAAAGTAGAGCATATGGAATTTAAGATGGGAGCTATGTTTGCCATAGTCAAGTTATAGTGTTTACGACTTTCTTTTAAAAGGAAGATCTAGAAGCACTGGGTTTACCTTTACTTGACAATAATTACCCGAGCTGAAAAGAAAGAGTCCCTTGAGATGATGACGCACACTCTCTAATTCATTAGTTTCTTTCCCTTACCAAGTGCCACTATCTCAGGGTGGGCTGTCTTCTCGCCTTATACTACCAATGTCATTCCTAAAGCATCATGACTCCTGTCATCTACCTCCTCTCTTCTGTCTCCATACTCATTCCCATGGCTTTAAATATCGTTAATATCTTTACCACCCTTAAATGCATGTGAATTTGCTTCTGACAAATACTTGACTATGTGACACTTCCATCTTGCAGTCACACATAAAAGTGTAGTCTATTTGCCTACAATCTCCTCTCTCTGCTTGTCTCTTGAGGGTTTCTCGCAAGTGTATGTGTGTGTGGCCAGTGGTCAACATTAGGTGGTTTCCTCAACTGCTTTCAACCTTATTTATTGAGACTGGTCTCTCACTGTGTCTGGAGCTCATCTGAATTGACTGATTAGGTGGCAAGGAGGTCCTGTGGATACTGCTGTCTCTGCCTCCTCACCACTTCAATTATAGGCACATGACACTGTACCTGACCATTACGTGGATGCTTGCTGATGATCTGAACTCAATTCCTCATGCTTGTAAGCCAAGCAATTTCCTGACTGAGCCATATCCCCAGCCTTCAAAACTGCTTTGCTGATTCACTTTCAATATCTCTCCCTCCCAAGGAATGTCATTCTTTGAAGTCAGAACTGTGTGGGAGATAGTTTTAGTCTCTCTGGCTTATCTTTACCCTCTTTCTTAAGTTCACCAGGAATTTGGATGATTTAGCTCTTGCTTCTGGAATATATCTTGAATTGTTCTACAGCTTTTTATTTTCTTTCTAGTAATCCCCTAAATTTGTTCCTTAGATTTTTGCTCTATTCTCTATCACATCTTTCTTCTAATATAACCCATCCATATCAATGTTTTCAGTGTAATATAACACCCACACTCACAATAAGGGCTGTAAGAGTCACTCTTCCTGGTTCCTCACTGCCTGACCTCCTCAAAAAATAATGAAAAAATAGGAAGTTAATGGGAGGGGATTATGATCAAAATACATTCTATACATACACAAAAATTGTCAATAAAAATAAAATTGAAAAAAAAAAAAAAGAAAAGCCAGGATTCAAGGATAATAGGTAAAGGAGAAGGATTAAGTCTGGTGTGCAAAGGCAGAAAGTATAAGCAAAGACAAAAATAAAGGAGATATGTGAGGAATGAAAATAAATCTATTTGTCACGTCTAAAAAGATGTATTAAGGGCTAGAGGGATAAAATAATCCCAAACAAGATTAAAGTCTTAGACTAAGAACTTTAAAGTACCTTCCATGTTATAGGGAATGCCTACATATTTTCCACTTATTTGATCTTCACAATAATCTTGAAATGTAAGCAAGTTACACTGTGCCTCCATGAAGGCTCTGAGGCATTCTGGGCCTAGGAGAATGTAAGCCTGTTTCATTCTGGCACTCAAAGCACTCCGCCTCCAGCACTGCTGTGGTCTTATACCTTGTCACATCCTTCAATGCAGAGGAGGCTGTCACCTGCAGGATCTCCTCATGCTACCCTCCCAAATGAACCATGTGTGTGTGTGTCCTTGTTGGCAAATGTCACCTCTTCCTCAAGACTCAGATCAAACATTTATTCCCCATGAGCATGACTGTTTCCCATGAAATTAGCAATTACTCTGAGTGCGGCACTACGTGAACTGTTGAGAATGAAAGGATGGCCAAGACAGATGTGGTCATTGCAGAGGAATATGAAAGCCAGGGAATAGCTGCCAGGTCTCAGCTTGACCACTCGTGGCCAAAGCCCTGCCTGTGCTGGTCTCTGCTGCGGTGGAAAACCATAGCATCACTGTCAGGAAACGAGAGAGGAAGGGTCCAGGGCCCTGTAATCCCCTTGGCAAGCACATTTGCAGTGACCAAAGGACCTCTTCCAAGGCCCTACTGCCTAAAGGCTCCAACACTTCCCAATAAGCTGTTATAGTATACATTTAACAAATGTACTTTTTTGGGGGTGGGGGGAGGGATGCACTTATCCAAAACATAGCAGTAGGGTAATTTTTAAAAATTACTAAATTTTTCTTTATTCTAAAAGGCTATGTTAAGAGAAATGTTTCACAAAATATTATTTTAAGCCATTAGTGTAAGATTTAACTTTAAAAGATACAAACACTCCAAACACCTGAGCCTGTGAACTTCTGCGGGTGTGTGCTTACATGTGTCTAAAGTGGTTCAGAGTCTGCTAAGTTTTAGTTGTTCATTTCTTTCTCCAAGGGTTGTATAGTATCATCATTAAAGAGTTACAGCCACAGTATTCAGAAGTAAAGAAAACCACTCCATTTAGGACTACGTTAGTAAGCTACAAGATCACACTATAATTTATAATTCATATAGAAATATATGAACTAAGGAAAAACAGGCTTTAAAAGGTCAATGACTTAATGTGCGCTATTGTTGAGTATGTACCAGAAAAAATGAAGGCAATTTTGACAATATAGAATTAGTTGCTTAGGAAAATTTAAACTGCCAGCTTTTGGGATCTTTAAAACTAGGACAAACCAATTAGAAATTATTAATTCTGTTTGAGGATTTAGCAGAAAAAATGTATTATAATAACTTTGTAACATTTTTTCAGTCCTAGATTCATATTACAAAGAAGGTAGAGTCATTTAAACCACCTTGGGTAATGTTACTAGTATGTAGTTTTAAGAAAATAGTTTTAAACTAAAAAAGGGCTCATTTTAGTACAGCCATCTCAAAAAAAAAAGTTCTTAAAGCAGGTAAGGCAATGAAATTTGATTTTATTCCAAGCTTTCTAAAACACCTGCATTTTGGTGCTGCGGTGTGACCAGAAACTCCTGGCAGGTACTGCTTCAGGCAATGCATGTATAAGTGTTCCTTAAAGTAAAGAACGCTACTTATCACACAATAATGTAATAATGTAAGAGGAAAATTTCAAGATGCCAATATTTTTGAAGTCCATTAACTTCTTTTGGCTGATTAGACATCCTTTCTGGGAAACAGGAATTGCAAAAAGAACTTTTACTTTTGTCCCTGGCCTCTAAGTTCCTGTTTTCTAACTGGATTGATGAAAATTACTGACAACTGCAAATTTCAGCTACGAGTCAGCAGCAGTATACAAAAGTTTCCACTTTAGTTTTAACTCATTTGCACTTGGATCCCTGAGAATGACTGGCATGAAAGAAAAAAAAAAAAAAAGAGCTGGATCACATGTTCTCAAACTATGTACACACAGAAATGACAGGAGGGTATCATTGAAGTTTTATCATTGAAAAAAGGGAATGTGTACTCAATTTGGGAAAATCTGATATGTCATTCTCTAACAGCACACAAAAGTGGATACCCTTTTTTTAAAAAAAAATATATATATAGTTTTTTAAAATTTATTTAAGACACAGAAAGAGGGAGGGAGGGAGGGGGGTAGAGAGAGAATATATGGGTATACCAGGGTCTCTCACCACTGCAAACAAACTCCAGATGCATGCACCACTTTGTGCATCTTGTTTTATGTGGGTACTGGGGAAGCAAACCCAGGCCATCAGGTGATGCAAGGAAGTGCCTTTAAGAGCTAAGCCATCTTTCCAGCCTTGGATACCAACTTTTAGGCAGAATGTTCTATGAGCTGCCTCCATTCTTCCTCCTTGACTTGCTCTTGACCTTAGACTCAGCACACTTTAACTACATCAATTGTTGCACCACTTGTTAGATAATTCTGGACTGCTAAACCCAACACTTGGATGGAACCTTCCTGAACTGTCATTTCTGCTCTGACCTCCACATTTGCCTGGATGCTTGGCTATCACTCTCCTGGTTTTCTTTTTACCTTGCTGGCACCGTTAATCCTTTATCCTGACTCATCCATACTACATGAGGCCTCAAGTCCAGCCAGCTTCAGTTCTGATTCCTCTCTTCTTACACTCTTTCTAAATGTCCTCACCCAGTGCAATGACCCTCCGTACCATGTCATGCTGCCGTCCTTTATTTGCCTCTTTTGAGCCTCATACTTATACATCAAACTTAACCTCACTTTTAGGTTTCACAGCCTTCTTAAAATTTATATCCACTCCTTGTTTTCACCCCACAAAATTTGTTCCTCCTCATGAAACAGGGCCTCACTATGTAGCTTAGGCTTAAACGTAGTACATATTGTAGGTTGACCTGGGACTCATGATCCTCTTGCTACCACCTTATGAGTGCTGGAATTCCACAATGTGCCATCATGCCTGGGTTGCAATTCCATTCTTAACAGGTGCTCAAGCCCAGACTCCAGAGACATTTCACTCTTTAAATTCTCTTAAGTTCTATCAATGCACCTGACTTTCTGTCAGCTTTGTACTAAAAATATTTTCAGAGTCTAACAACTTCTCATTTCTATTGCCCTGCCAATCCTGGTGTGAGCAAGCATCACCTCTCATTGTGATTACTTTGTAATTCACCAGCGCCTCCTTTTCTACCCTGCCCCCTGCACTAAAAGCATGCTCACAATGTTTGAAATCCTACTCCCCATCTACCTATCATCCTCCCTCTCCTTGCTCTGGACTCAGCCACACTATCCTCTTTGCTGTTTCTTGGAATGATGAAAGGTGGTCCCTGTCTTCTTGAAAACTGTGAACACCCTCTGTTGTCTCTTGGCAGAATATCTGTGTGATGCATGCCCTTACCACCTTTCAGGCTTTGCTAATGTGTAATTCTCAGTGAGGCTTTCCTCAAATAACTTGTTTTAATATTTTTATTCTAACTTCAATTTCTCCATGACAGTTTGGTATAGTATATAATGTGAACATGTTTCCCATAAGAACAGACATTTCACCCACTGCCACACTGCTAGTACCTAGAAGACCATGTGGTCACATAGTAGACATTAATAAGTATCTGGTAAATTAACTGGTGCACAGGTTTTGGAAATCATACTTTTTATCAAGCACCTCACCTAATTCTAAAGTCGGGTATCAAGAAACCATACTCCAAAATCATTGAAAAATAACCAAGCTGCTTTGTTGTTTATACATAAATGTGTACCAAGCTTGAGTATTCATTTTCACTTGGGCTTGCAAAGAAAATTCAGTGGATAGGGTTGAAGTTATTTGCAAAATCCCTCAAGTTATATACAAAAGTATAGAAAACATATTCATGAGAGAGAATTTATAGTTTAAATATCATTTTTAATTATTTTTAATAGCTTACAAAAATTAGGTTTCTTTTCTTTTTTTTTTTTTTTGTTTTTCAAGGTAGGGTTTCACTCTAGGTGAGGCTGACCTGGAATTCACTATGGAGTCTCAGGGTGGCCTCGAACTCACGGCGATCCTCCTACCTCTGCCTCCCGAGTGCTGGGATTAAAGGCGTGCGCCACCACGCCCGGCCTAAAAATTAGGTTTCATTGTGGTATTTTCAAACAATTTTTTGTTTCCTTTCTCTCCTTCTGTCCCCATTTCTGGTGTGCTCTCCCCACCACTATCATATTACATGTTTCCTTTTGCCCGAACCCTCCACCGCACCTTTTCTGACCACCTCTTGGTTCTCTCCCACTGTCTCTATCTCAAAAATAAGATTTCAAAGCAGCAATACAACATGGACTAATAACCACTCATCTGGTGGCTGCATCACAGGAAACACATTTGCATTCTTGGTTCTATTCTCACAAATATTATACAAATGACAATAGTCTTTGTAAGTCCAGAGCAATAAAATATAGTGAGAAATGCTTGATAAACAAGTAATACAAAAACTGGCTAGCGTAACAGCTGAAGTATTTATAATCAGTGATTATGTATTTTTTCTGATAGATTTACTTAACATTTTTGTAGTTGCATCTTTTTCAAAGTAACCAGAATTTCATTAAGAAGTTTTAAAAAAGGAAAGTAAAATTGTCCTCCAAAAATTTTAACTGAAATTTAATCCAAATACTTACTTACAGTTATCTACTCTATTACCATAATACTGGAATGCATAGTCAAACTAGCCAAGATTTCCAAACAAGGTATGGATGTTAACTATTTAATAATGGAAAATTACAGTTTCATTAAACTTCTAGAAAAGTTTTAATAACACTATAAGGTATTTTCCATACCATTATTCTCCAACTGTTTAAGAGACTGCACCCCATGTTCTTCCACTGCATATTTGTAAAATCAAAGACAACGTTATATACAAGTAATCAAATCCAGGAATGTTAAGATCTAACATGACTGTGCAGTCCAGGGCCATAACAACTTCTGTTAACTGTCTCAACAATCCCCTCCACAGTTATCTCTTTCCAGGCAGAGATCAAATCAAGATGCATGAATTGATTATTTACCAGGTGCGTTTAGATGCCAATCTGACATAGCTTGCTCTTTTTACATGGACCTTAAAAACATTAGTGTATTATTTGTAAAATACCGATTGATTAGATTTGTCTGACGTCTCTTCATGATTAGGTTTATATTATTTACTATGAGCAACATCACCACAGAAGCGATGCTTGTCTTTTTCAGTTCCTGTCCTAAGACACACACGATGCTGGTTTGTCCCAACCCTGGGCTGGTAGGTTTTATGACTTGGTTAAAGACATACAAGGCAATTTTCTCCCTTAGAAACTTTTAAGCTTTCTCTGTGAAGAAGCAACATGAGGATAGATATTTATTGGAATTGAACTGTAAAGAGACTTCTCTATGCTCCTATCATTTATTCAGCAATTATTACTGGGCTTATACTAATATCCGCTCTAATTCTCCTTTCCTTCCTCTTCCATTTCCCTTCTCTCTCTCCCTCCTTCCCTTCCTCTTTTGTTCTCTCCCTTTCTTTCTTTTGAATTAGGGTCTCAACATAGCTCAGGCTGGCTTTAAACTGGTATTCTCCTATCTTAATCCCCAAGTACTGGCACTACAAGTGTGTATCATCATAATCAGCTGACACTATGCTTCACATGGACAATGGGACCCTTGCAAGATTGCTACTGGGTTCTAATTAGGATACATTTCCTACTTTCTGGCATATGAAAGTCCAACCTCACTGAGTGCTTTCTGTGACCCACCTTGACAGTCCTTGTGTAAGGGTTGGGTCAATTTCAGAGCAGATATTTAGAATGAAATCAGGCTCTCGGGATGCTCACTGCAACTGCTGCTTCACTGCTTCTAGATCACCTCATTGTAAAGACACAGGAACTGCTGTGTACAAAGTGTGTGCATGTATGTGTACAAATACACACACTAAGTACATATTTACACAAATATGCAACAAATATATAGTCAAAAGCATGATTTATTCCTGTAATATCAAACCAACACAAAACATCTTCTATCTTGTGTTACAATATATTCACAAGTGAGAAACCTGTATTTGATCAGTATTTTTACTTATTTTCTTAATCCTAAAGTACAGAGTAAGCAGATTTATAACTGCCAATGTGCCCCAGATATACTAACTCAATATTTAGTATTTTTGTACTAAACCTGGTTTAACTTGAGATGCATAAACCTTAAGTGTATAATTTGATGTTTTGGTAAAGATATAAATCAGTATAAAAGCATACCCCTATCAATATATATTATTTTCATCTGCTCAGAAAGGTATTTTAATCTCCTTTCAGATCAATTTTCCCTAAAATCCTAAAAATAATTTCTATTTTCATGTACTAGAATACACTTGGTTGCAGCACCTTGTACGTAGGGAATCCTGCAGACTGCACTCTTTCGTTATTCTTTACTTCAGCATGTGTGAAGATTCATTTGCACTGCAGACAACCCCAGTTTGTTAATTCCTTGTCAGATCTGAATGAAACCACAATTTGTTAATTACTTGCCCTGATGGCAGACACTTGGGTTCTTTCCAGCCTTTGGGAAATATGAATAAATTTCCTATGAACAAGCTACTTTTTGGACATATGTTTTCATTTCTCTTGGATAAATACCAGAAAAGGAACTGCTGGGTAAATGGGTAGGAGTATGTTTAACTTTATAAAAATTTGCCAAATCTTTTCCCAAAGTAGTTAAAAACATCTAACATTTCCACCAAGCAAAGCATGAAAGATCTTGTTTTTCTATATTCTAGACAACATTTGAATGGCCAGTCTTTATTCATTTTACTGATTTTTTAAAACTATTTATCAGTGACTAAAAAGGATTTTAAAATCTGCAAGAGAAAAATTTTTAACATTTGCATTTTGTTAAATTTTGTTTCATATAGTTTTGAAATCTTATTAGGAATAGACACATGAAACTATACTTTGTTTTTGATGAACTAATCTCTTTACTATTATGTAATGTCCCAATTCACTTCCAGTAGCATTCTTGCATGTTATTGTACTTAATATTGTTATTTGGGAGTACTTTTTTTACTTGAATTTTAATTGTTTTTTTTTTTCTATAGCTTTTATTTTTCTGAATTGAATACTTTTTTCCTTACAGTTTTATTTTCCAAGTATGTACTTGCATTCCTTAGAGATCTCAGGTAAAGATATACAGATGAGGCTTATTTTTACAGCTAGCCTAAAAAGAAACTCTACTTTTATATTGAAGTGTTGGTCCATTTTCGCTTAAAGAGTGTGGTGACCCAACTGTATTTAGGTCTACAGTTCATTGTTTTGTTTTATATTTTCTTTTTAAATTCCTCTTCCATGTCCTTTTAGATTTATCAAATATGTCCTTTTAGATTTATCAAATATATTTATCAAATAAATATATTCGCCATATATGTAATTTTATTGTAATTTGTACTTGCCCATATTGGAAAGCATTTGACAGATAATTTGAATGAATTAAGAATGCGTAGGTACTTTCTGAGATTAACTCTGTTGCTATATCCGGGTTTTCATTCCTACTTGTAACCCAAGCTTCTATATGCTTCATTTTCCTTTATCCAGAAAACCTTTATTTCCAGCTGTTCTTGAGTGCACATGTGTTAACACTGAATTCACGTGCTTGGACATGTCTCATTTTATCTTCATGTTTCACAGTTAACATTGGTATAGACATAATTCTGGGTAGACACATTTCTTTTCCTCCTTTCCTTTCAGCCCTTGAATATGTCATCTCATTACCTTCTGGTTTGTCTGCCTGTCTGTCTCTCTCCTCCAAAGCAAACGTCCTCCCAAACATCGAGACCCTGTCTATGATGCATGGACCTCACAGGACTGACTGTGATGTTCTCAGGTGTGATACTCATTCTATTAGTTGGTATTCCTGAAGCTTCTTCAGTGTAAAATGCATTTTTTATTGGAGTTGAAATAAAATCTACGGTCATTAGCTCTTCAAATATGTTATTTTCATTTAAGTATAATGTAAATATGTAAAACTGATTTTGATAGTTTCCACTAAAATTTCCACGTACTTGCTGACAGGCTTTCTAAATAGTCATGAGGCATCGTGCATGGCACAGTCTATCCATCATCATGTACGACAGGTGATGCTTCATACTTAGAGGACAAGCTGAAAGAATTCTGCATTTTGGAATATTTGAGATTTTTGGATTAGGGATGCTCAAGTGGTGGTCTACTGCAGGTATTCCAGAATCTGGAACACTTTTGGTCCTAAGTACCTTGGATAAGAGATACTAAAAAGAAATTGGAAATATTTTTAAAAACTCATGGGAAATCAGACTTCTATTTTCTACATCTTTAAAAATTATTATTCTTGGGCTGGAGAGATGGCTTAGCAGTTAAGCGCTTGCCTGTGAAGCCTAAGGACCGTGGTCCGAGGCTCAACTCCCCAGGACCCACATTAGCCAGATGCACAAGGGGGCGCACACATCTGGAGTTTGTTTGCAGTGGCTGGAGGCCCTGGTGCACCCATTCTCTCTCTCTCTCTCTGCCTCTTTCTCTCTCTGTCTGTTGCTCTCAAATAAATAAATAAAAATAACAAAAAATTTTTAAAAAATTATTATTCTTATAACTCATTTATATTTTCCAAAAATAATCTTCAAAATATGGAACATTAAATAAATAGAAATGGTTGAATCATTACCATAGAGTTTGACAAATGTTATCTTGATATAGCACCTGGGAAAGGGTACTTCGTTTCTATGACCTCTGGTCTTCTCACATCATTCAGTCCCTAAAGTTGAAACATGGTATATATACATCTAATCATGATGTCAGGCAAATAGCAAGAGCTGCAGATGGAAACCTTTGTTTAACCTCACTGTTATCATTATCAGACATTTTCTTCTAAACTTCTAAACTAGAGCATAAGCCTTATGAAGGTAGAGTAACATATCAGATGAACTTGACCCCCCCACCCCCATTAGTAGAAACACTAAATCTTAGTATTACCTGTTACCAGCAATTTGTGGCAGTATTCAATCTTATCAGCCAGATACTATGAAGGACAAAAGCTACACCATTACCTATTCCTCAATACTTGCATCAGTGAACTAAACTGATAGTACAAGAAGGAAGGAAGCCTACCTATAATACTCACTGGACAGGCAGGTAACACAGGCACCAAGGAGGAAAAAGAAAATACTTGCACTTTGAACATCCTTGCTTAGTTAATATAAAACATAAAGTTGAGCATTTAATACAAAGCCTGTCATGGGGGTTTAAACCTACAATCCTAGTGTTGAGGGAGGACTGCTGTGAGTTCAATTCCAATATGGGCACTATAAGTGAGACCATGTTTCGGGGAATTTAATATATTACTCCAGTGATTTTATTCTTTTTGTTGTTGTTGCTTTGCTTTGTTGTTTCTGAGGCAGGGTCTCACTCTGGCCCAGGTTGGAACTCATTCTGCAGTCCCATGCTGGCCTTGAACTCACAGTGATCTTCCTACCTCTGCCTTTCCAGTGCTGGGATAAAAGGCATGTAGCAACATGCTGGGCAGTTTCACCCTTAAAACTAAAAAAAGTGACTCCAAGAGACTTTCAACAATATCCGAAGTTTATATATCACAGATCTGATTAAAATACTGAGAAGTTATATAGAACACAGTCAAAGGTGTTACCCACATACATATAAATAAGTCAGAGATTTAATAGTTGAGAATACTTCAAAACAGCCAGTTGGAAACTAAAGAAAATGTACACTATTTAATTTTCTATAACTATGAGTCCTAACATGAAATTGAAAGGGAAAAATATCAGGAACTGTACCAAGAAAAATGCTATGAGTAAATGAGTTCTGTAACTTTTAGAAGAGCTATGGAATAAGTTCTGTGTAAACACATCTGAATATTATTTTCATCTGCAGGTAGAAAAAATGAAAAGCTACCCAAAGTAAAATTTGAAATATCAATTCATCCGCTGCTTTTTAAATTCTACGATTTTACTTAGAGCAAATTTACTCAGTGCCAAAAGAGGAGAATAAAACAAAATCTCCTCTTCAAATTGTATGTAGTATGACGCTTTCCTAAATATGATACACAAAATTAAGTTGATATGTTCATAGTGTAAAAGTAATACAGTCAGGAGTCTTGTCTAAATAAAGGTTGAAGAGTTGGGGAAATGGACAAATACATACAAGGGCCAGAGTTAGACAACCAGGACTTGAAGAAAAGGTAAATCATAAGCCAAACTCCTTAAAAATGTACTCTCCACAGTGAAAACTGATAAGACCATGTATAAACAGATCTATAAACAAAAACACACACTGGTACAAGGTGGATATGGAATATTCTTGAAAGCCACAATGTCTCCAAAGAAACAAGGACACAGGAAAATGAACAGAAGTGGGACTCAAAATAGCAAACTGCCTTAATGTGACTCAAGTTGCCTTTTTAAAAAGGGCTGCAACTTCAAATAGAAAGAAATAATCAGAAGACAAAAATCCCCACCCTGAGAGCCACCCTGAAGGCAGCAGGTGGTCAAGTACCTCATGCCTGCATTTACCACCTGTAGTGTGGCTAGACTACATTCTCCCTTCCTTCTTTCCAGAACTGTTTGCTACCATCACTTCAGTAGTGATTCTTTTCACTGTCATTCACACAACCTATATAGTTGGTGCTCCTACCCCTCCTATTGCAGCTCCTAATCTAGAACTCTTGCTGTCTTTTTCACTTGCTTTTTTACTGTTCTGTGCCCCTACTTCTCATATCATATGTGAACCTGTAACTGTAGCCTGGCCAAACTGCAAAGCACACCAGAAATTCAGAAAAACCAAATGCCAAGGTAAGATGGTGCAGTTCTGACAATCACTGTCTCTTTTCTTTTAGGATAATTTTCTTACCTAATGAGTGGGAACTGTAAATTTCTTTTTCAATTTTTTTCATTTTTTTATTTAAGATTTTATTTTCATTTATTTATTTGAGACAGAGAGAAGGAGAGAAAGAAAGAGAGAGAGAGAGAAAGAGAGAATGGGCACACCAGGGCCTCTAGCCACTGCAAACAAACTCCAGATGCATGTGCCACCATGTGCATCTGGATTATGTGGGACCTGGAGAATCAAACCTGGGTCCTTAGGCTTCACAGGCATGTGCCTTAACCGCTAAGTCATCTCTCCAGCCCAATTTCTTCTTTTTTTAAATTGAGACAGAGTTTGTTTCAAATTTTCCCCCAAATCTTTCCAGATCTCTCCAGCTCCCTAGCCCAGACTGGCCTCAACCTGAGATCCTCTTACCTCAACTCTCTAAGTGCTGAGATTACAGAAATATAATACTTTGCCTAGCTCTGTAAACACTTTAGAATTATAAAACAATATAAAAGCAATCACTGTCCTGATTACACAGTGTGATAATTTGAAATCATGAAAATAAAGCAACAATGATTCTGTCCTCTCCTTGTTTTGTTGCTATTTTAAACTTCCATTTTCCTCAGCAGTCTTCCCAGAGCAAGTGGAACCAATCGTGAAGACAGTTTCAGCTGTGTTGAAAAGCTGCATCACGACTAACCTTAATCTTCTACATGTTCCCTCCCTCCCTCTCCTTCTCTCTGTCTCTCTCTCTCTCTCTTCTCTCTAACTCTTGTATATTAGTTATCTTTTCCCTCATTTTCTTAGTGGGCACTGACCTGTAACTCCCAGTACCAGCACGGGGCTATCATCCACAATGAGCTTTTGATCAGAGAGACTTACAAGGCTTCCTAAAAGACAGACAGATTTCTGTCAGAGTACTTGATGACCCACCAAAGATTAGTGGTAAGACCCTACTGCTGAAGACACCTTATGTGGCTGACATGCAAAAATAGAATGGCATGGCTGGAAGTTGGAAGAGAGTCAGTCCCCAGACAGTCAGAGCCTCTAGTGCCAGAAGGTGCTACATGGGCGACTGGGGGAAAATGACCAATATCTGTCCAAGAAATTCATGGTCTAACCTACTTAGCAGCCAATAACCTGTTGTGATGCCCACACAAGTGCAATAGTGGCACACAGCCATGGTGGGGAACCAACTGCTCTTAATTTGGCTAACTGATCCCCTCACTGGTATGGGACCCATAGCTGGAGCTGGGAAACAAGTCAGAACCATATCCAAACATAAGCCCACTCTCCAATATCAAGCTACCATCAATCATGGGCTACAAGAGGGCCTACACCTATTAAATTCTCTATTAAAAAAGTAAGGGTTATCTCATTTGTGTGGTGCTAACTTACTCTCTGTTGGAGAATCTGCTTCTCTTTTTTAGATGGATGTAGATCCTAAGGAGAGAGCCACCCCAACATGCCTCAAAAGGGCCCCGGCTGAAACTAAGAAAAATTGGAGAAACAAGCAAGGGTGCTGTTTTCCTGATAAACCGGATACCAGCACAAGGGGGAAGGAGATCAACACAAAGAAAAATCAACTCTTACCAAATCAGAGAGCTAGAGCCTCAGAGGTCCCCAACACCTCATCACTGAAGCAGACCAAAAATGAACCCAACATGGCTCAGGGAAATTTTGCAGAAAAGGGGCAGAAAGGATGTCAGAGCCACATGTTGGGTCATGATATGCAGAGACATTTAGCTTACCCATAACTGTGGGCTAACTCCACAATGCATGACCCATATACCTCAACAAGGAGGGGCCAAGGGGAGGGGGTAGGTCACGGATGAGCCTAATAATGGTACCTAAACTGACTGTATTTGCTGAATACACAACTAATTAATAAAAAAAAGAGAAAAGCTGCAGCGTATCATGTAGTCAGACCACACCACTGAGGATGTCCTACAGTGAGCATACAGGTAACAGAGTCCTGGATGTACCCAAGGTATAGATATACTTAAAGTCTACCTGTCCTCAAACTAATACTTACTCCACTTTTCAGTTAACTGTCTTTGTGTCTCCAGTTTTTTCAAAGTGTAAGACAAAACTAAAGTGGTAGTGGAAAGGAGGGAAGGAGGGAGTTAAAACTTCTCTGAGTGACTAGTTTACAGTCATGGTTGTTAAAATAACTTAGCCAATGTCTTCAAAATACATGTTATAGTGGTCTGTGTTGCTTTTATTTACATACTTAGTACTTAAAACATCAGTAAATAAAAGCCTCGGGTTTACACTAAGGGTATGTGAAAGAGGGCAGATACCACTGGCTGCCTTGCTTATTTATGCTTGCAGGAGCTGGTAAAAATCACAGCTAGTGTGTAATCCTCTGTACCCCACTCTAATAAAGCATCATTTAATATTACCAGCATTTTAAACCATTCCTTTTTAAACACCTACACCTCAGTACTCACTATGAGTCCTGCAATTCTAGAAATGGAAAATAATAGGACCACAATAGCGAACTTTCTAAAAGAAAACAATGTCAATGAGGCTCACTGGCATGGCTGGCCTCAGGACAGTGTGGCTGGCAAGTGCATCATCTCACCAGTACTCTTTCCTTGTTGGCTGACATATTCCCTCCATCCTGGTTATAGTCACAAATCAATTCACCTATCTAGTCATATACAGATGTAGATCACTGCATTATCAGATGGATAAAGGTAACACTGTATTAAATCCATTTGCGAGTTTTCATACATATATATCTAAAACCTATATATCCATATTTCCCCCTAAACCATTCCAGATCTCTCCAGCTACTTAAAATTTCTTAGTTAGCAGGCTGAGGAGTGGCATGGCGGAGGAAAGGGTTGGTCACTAATTGGGAACATCTCAAGTCTTGGCCCTGATAGTTATAATGTTAAAACAATGAAGCTGGGCTTCACAATTTTGGCAGTTACAGTGTCAAAGGACCATGTGCCTACATCTAGGAATATGGGTGAAGGGATCTTTCCTGGGAAAGGAGACCCTGGAGAGGCCAGAAGAGGAATGGGAGCATGTGGGCCCACTGGCTTTAGCCGTCTTCACCCAACACTAAACCTTCTACCCAATTTTGTCACTGCTGAAAGTATAATTATCTTTTTTACTAGCCACTGTTAGAAAGTAAAATGAGACAAAACAACTTCTTTAATGTTTTGTCATAGTAAGTAAATAATGTAACAATACAACTGATGAGTAGCCACACTCCTCCACACTCCTCATCTGCAGCTAGTAAGACAATGAAGGAGGTCACTCACCTCATCAGTGAGCTCGCCAAATACTGTTATGACATCTATTAGTAGACTTGCAGTATAGAAGGACTTGATCATGTTTCTGGGAAAGAGAGGTGTTAAAATTTAAATGAAAAATAGTCAAATGTAGCATTAGTCATGTACCCATTAGGAAAAAAATAATCTAATGTTTGTAAAAGCAATCTGAAATGTCAAATAAAAATAGACTTCAAAATATAATAAAATTCTTTCTTAAAAATATTTTATTTATTTATTAAAGAGAGAGAAAGAGGCAGAGAGAGAGAGTGAACGAACAGGCACAGCAGGGCCTCTAGCCACTGCAAACTCCAGACATATGTGCAACCTTGTGCATCTGGCTTATGTGGGTACTAGGGAACCCAACCCAGGTCCTTAGGCAAGCACCTTAACTGCTAAGCTATCTCTCTTCTCTCTGGCCACACAATATAATTCTTTTGCTAATATTACCATCACACACAGGCTATAAAATTTTATTGTAGTTTGATTTTAATATATATAGCACACTGTCTGACTCTATATAAAAATATTATGCATTTATTTATATTTTAATACTATTATAATAATGACCATTGGCTGGTGAAGTTTTTTTTTTTTTTATGTTTGAAAGAGCAAGAGAGGGAGAGAGAGAGAGAGAGAATTGTTGCACCAGGGCCTGAGCCACTGCAATCGAACTCCAGATGCTTGTGCTACATAGTCGGCATGTGTGATCTTGCGCTTGCCTCACCTTTGTGAGTCTGGCTTATGTGGATTCTGGAGAGTGTGAGTATTGCGTCCTTAGGCTTCACAGACAAGCGCCTTAACTGCTAAGCCATCCCTCTAGGCCTGGTTTTGTTTTTTGAGACAGGGTTTCACAAGATAGCCCTGGCTTGCCTCAAACTACGGCTGATCCCCTGGACTCTGTATGCCAATACTGGGGTTACATATGTGTGCTCCCACACCAAACTTGGTTATTGTAGTTTTCAAGTTTCATCATTGGGCCAGGCTGTGATTTTGATAAAATCAACTTTTAGATTCTTAAATGGCTAATTAGGATAAATTTAATGGGAAAATGAGTTTGCCATTTTTGTTAAAAATGCAGGCCTACATTTGTATTGCAAAATAATTGCTGGTCTACAATTTAAATTTAAAAAAAACACTGAAATCATTAAGCAGAAATAGAAAAAGTATTAGACTAAAAACTACATAATCCTGGTTTTACAGTAATGAGTTGAGCAATATTTCATTTTCCTGTCTTTACTGACTTGTGAAATCGTCCAGCACGATCTTCATTGTCTGCATACAGAAACATTTTCAAAGCATACGTCTCCAGATGGGCGCAGCCAACGATTTCTTGAGTAACAGCTTCATTATCACCCAACTGCTTCTTAAGCTAAAATGAAATCATACACACAACTCAAGATTTTGTATTCGTAAGTTAAATAATCCTAAAATTACCTTAAATAATTTTACATTCACTTCAACAAAAGTTCAATCAATGAATTTTACAAAAGGAAAGTGGCTTTCATCTCAATTCATTGTATTTAAATAAGGTCTAATTCTTATACAACTAAGAAATAACTCAAGAAAATCTAAAAGTATAATTTAGTTTTAAAGATAAAAATAACCAAAACTAAAAAGAGTATCTCCAAGTATCCTTGTTAAGTATCAAATCCTTCTAAATATTATCCTACACACTCACACTAAAAAATTAAATTGGAAAATTCTCTTAAGCATATTTAAAATTTTAACTTAATCCCATTTCAATTCCTATAAAACATAGCAAAAAGACTAGAAAGATGACTGTGCCTCAAATATTATCCTTCAGAATATCATGCATAAAAGAATAAATTTTACTAGATTATTTTAAATTTAGCCATCTATATCTCAAATGAACAGAAGTTACAACTATGTAAATTCTCAATTTGTATGTATGTGTGTGTATGTATATATGTGTGTATATGTATGTATGTACACACACACACACAGAGAGTATTTTTAAACAACTTCTTTTTCTCCCTAGGATTGTCATACTAGAATAAGATGATTTTCTGGCATATTAGATTTGAATACCATATTACTGTTTAAAATTTTCATTCATGAAAGATGTTGTACATAAATATTTTCAGTTTAAAAAACTTTCAGGATTTTCTATAAAGTCAGCAAAAGTAAATAGTCTTATAATTAAAATAAAATAACACAGGGTCCAGAAAAGATTTAATGTTGAAGTTAAAAGAAATTTGGAATAAGATTACCTTAAATGAAAACAGAATCTCTGCCCCAAGCTTAGTTATAACATAACATAATGTATTCAAACTACTGGTTTGTGTGTGTGGCAGGTTTAACCCTAAATTATTTAATGAAAAGAACCACTTCATCCTACCCTTAAGTGAAAATAACTGACAAAAATTGTAACATATTTGAAGAGTTTTAAACTGTAATACAAATATACTGTCACAGACAGATTTGTTCTAGTGGGGAATAAACTTGTTATTTAATTTACTGATAAGTCCCTACATAGATTCAATTTAATGCTTTACTATATGTAATTCTGAGTTTTGTCTTATTCCACAGCTAATTTCTTACCTGCTATATTACATATAAAATGCCTGTGAGAATTGGAATTTTACAAATACTGTTCTGTGTGAGAGAAAGCGTCTACCACGTAACCTCCCAGAAGAGAGCACTCAAATTCATCTTCCACCCATGGAAGCAGCATTACCAGTGAAGGCTAGACAAGCCCTGGGGACAGCTGAATTCCCTTCCTAGTGACACAAAGCCCAACCTAAACAGATAAAAGAAGCAGGTGACAGAAACTCTGAATCAGTAGGTCAGAGAGCCACAGCAAGGTAGAGGGACACTAGAGTCCATGGATGCTTAATACAACTAAGCTAGAAGACCTGTTGGAATAGGCTTGGATCTGAATAATATTTCAAAAACACTGAAGACAACAGAAAGTTATGGACTGAGTAGTGTAAGTGTGTTGACTATATTAGAATAAATTTTGTCCCTCTAAACAAAATGCCAGGCATGGTGGTGGACAAATTAAGAGAATCCTGTGAGTTCAAGGATAGGCTGGGGCTACAGAGTGACTAAGTTTCAGGTCAGCCTAGGCTAAAGTGAGACCCTATATCCTGGGAAGGGAAGGGGGAAATGATGCAAATGATCAAATAAACAGGTTTCTAATTCTCAGTAGGCCATATAACTAAAACAAATAGGAAGTAAGCCACAGCTATCACTGTAACAGCCTTGTGGGTGTATGGTGGGGGGAAACATCAATGTGGCATATCCCTTGACATTAAGAGAAAAAGCCTAGGCAGCTGGGCACAGGAGTCACAGGGTAGAACCCTGATTCCTCAGACCACTATGGCTGGCAATGCAGTCTTTACTCAATGACAACCTAACCTATTCAATTTTCTCTCAATAGCCACAGTGACCTAGAGTCATGTATCGTACTTAAAAGTGTGGCTTAGGCACGTATCATACATAATCTCTCTAGGAGGGGAGGATGTCTAGCCCTGGCACAAAAACAGAGAGAAGAATAACTGGTTGCTACCATTTCCTTCAAAATTCCTTTCACTAAATAAACAGTTCATAGAGCAATTTATTAATTCCCAAATTAATCATGCACAGGACAATATTAGGGAAGGTTAAATGGCTTCATTGCCCAAGAAAGAATAAGACAAAACCAATTATAGTATTTTTTATGCAAAGTAAAAACTGACTTTATACTTACAACTCCCCTGGCGTAGGGTATGAATAATTAAAAAAAATTCCTCATTTTTTCTCAGTGGTATTGACATCACTGAAGATGCTAGGAAGAACTAGAATGACAACACATACCTGCAAGTTCACATAAAGTAAAATGCCACTTAAAATCATCAGTTAATAAATTATCAGTGTGCAACTTACAGCTTCTAACTGATCCATCAGCTTTGATAAAAATTTACGACATTCAGGAGTTTTACTATCAATCTTCATTCCAGTTTGCATCGCATATAAACGACCTGCAAAGAAAAGAAAATTCAACTGACTTGAAGAATTATATATCTATATGTATTTTTACTTTACAAAATTCTGAACTTTATTGTATGAACATATTGCACATTGGTCACATTCTCATCAGATTATACTCTTATGTTTTCCCTTCTCCTCCTCCTGTTTTTTCTTTTCTTTTTTTCTTTTTCTTTTTCTTTCTTTCTTTTCTTTCTTTTTTTTTTTTTTTTTTTGTCCTTGATTCTACTTACTTCTCCCTTGCAAAGCTATAGGTGGGTGCTGAACCTCCCCACTGACACAGTCACCTAGACAAAGAACAGGCCTAGTTCCTGACTGGAGACATGGAGACACATGAACAACTCTTGGTGATTGACGACTGGGATAGCACTTCACTCAGTCCAGTCATTTTTAACAACTTATTTCTCTAGCCACAAAGTTTGTAAAACCCGAAGACAAAGAAACACACTGAGGGCTGGGGAAATGGCTGAGCGGTTAAGGCATACGCCTATGAAGACTAAGGACCCTGGTTCGATTCCCCAGGACCCACGTAAACCAAATGCACAACAGGGTGCATGCATCTGGAGTTCGTTTGCAGTGGCTAGAGGCCCTGGAGTGCCCATTCTCTCTCTCTCAAATAAATAAAATAAAATACAGAAACTCACTGATAATCTACTTTCTGGGAACCCTCTGTTTTAGAGAGCTTTTTACTCTTGATGTTTTTGCTTTTCAACAGGCAACCTGTCTTTGGGTCCTCTCTCCTATGGAATCTCCCAGTATGAGAGCTTTTCACTCTGATTTTTCTTTTTTTTTTTTTGGTTTTTCGAGGTAGGGTCTCACTCTAGCCCAGGCTGACCTGGAATTCACTATGGAGTCTCAGGGTGGCCTCGAACTCACGGCAATCCTCCTACCTCTGCCTCCCAAGTGCTGGGATTAAAGGCGTGTGCCACCACGCCCGGCTTCACTCTGATTTTTCTATACAATAAAGTTTGCTTCCTCTGTGCAATATCATTTTTGTTCTAATCTTGTTTTCTCTTTGTAGTGAGGTTTCTCCTTTATAACTCATCTTTCATTCCCTGTGAGATTCATTCAAAGAGATTCAAGACAAACATGACCATGAGGAGTAATTTCTGGCACTTCAGTTCCTGAGTTAAGCCCACCTAGGAGCTGAGATAGGGCTTCTTCCTCTCAAAGAGAACCTTTTCACAAGCACACACCCACTTTCCTTAAACTCAGGAAAAACTGATAGCATTAAACATAGAATGAGGCAGTTTAGCACTAGTTTGGGCTCCAAAAGTGGCTGGAAGCAGGAATGTCCTTGAGCCTGTGAGGAGGAATCTACTTCTTGGTTATATATTTTTTCCAAAAGAAGTCCTTGCAGCCACCACCTAGTGGAGGCCAGAAATGTCAGAAGAGTTCCAATCTCCTAGAGACCAGACAATGCATCTGGACACCTGGCATGGGAACTGGACTGACCAGCTCAGACCCTATTGAGAAAGACCCCAGTCAGAGTTACCAACCAGATTACCCATGGCGGGAAGCCTCTTATTGTACAGCTCTGCCTTCTTTCCTTCTCTTAAGCTCTTTAATAAAATCTTTCTAAACAACACCTTCTGTGGTTTCATTCAAGTTCATCAGATAAGGACCTGGAGGCCCCTTAGTGGAAGTTTTGTATGACCACGACCATCAGGCACCCTAGTTAGTGGGCTAACGCCCAACCAAGAGCTGAGAATGGCTCAGTCGCTCTCAAAGGCACCTGGAATTCCCATATCAAAATCATGTCAGTCTGAGGAAAAAGTAGTATCTCATTGTCTGAGTTTATACTTTCCTGACTATTGAAAAGGTGTTAGGTATTTACTGGGTATCTCAGTATTCTATTTTATGGATCAGGGCAGATATCAGAACTCTGATACAAAACTAGTTTTCTTTTGGACAAACTGATAAGTAGAAATGGGTGGGGGTGTGGGGCCTGAACCCTGGGCCACATGCAAATGAACTATAACCTTAGCCTGTAGAAATTCTTTATACATTATGAATGAGCAAGATACATTTTTTTCCTTCACTCAAGGACCCAATGAAATCTTCTGAAATTGTCAAATATCATTGTTTTAGTTTTTTCTTCTTACCATGCAATCATCTTCTATTTATTTATGTTTTTGTATCTACACTAACTAGAGTTTAACTGCATGATGACATCTATCTGGTTTGCCAATGAATCACTGACATGTAGAGTAATGGTTGGCTTTTGATAAACATTTTATGAATAAACACATGAATGAACGAATAGCTCATTCTGTCCCAGTGATTTAAATGTCACTTTTATCACTCATTATCATATATTATGCTTTCATGGTACAACAGAGCCTAACTGTCCATGCTTCAGTGTTAGTCTATTAGTGTATTGCTGTTTTATTTATAAGAGTTTTAAAATAAGGCTTAGAAAATATTAGTTTTCCTTAGGTTTTTCAAATTTAGTTACATCTAACTGATAAAATTCTCTGGAAAATATATATTAACATACCCATAATACAGTCATCCATATATTTTTCCTGTGTCTTTAATTTTAGTTATTTTTATCTGAAAGAAATGCTTTCAGTACTAGGACTTTAAGACTTTATCATGTTATGGGGTTGAAGTTTACTAATAAAATTTAAGGATTTAATCCATCTACATTATTTTATTTTATTTTTTAAAAAAATTTTGTTTATTTTTATTTATTTGAGAGTGACAGAGAGAGAAAGAGTGAGAGTGAGGGCGAGAGAGAGAGAGACAGAAAGAGAGAGAGAATGGGCACGCCAGGGCTTCCAGCCACTACAAACAAACTCCAGACGTGTGCACCCCTTGTGTATCTGGCTAATGTGGGTCCTGGGGAATCGAGCCTCAAACCAGGGTCTTAGGCTTCACAGGCGAGCGCTTAACCGCTAAGCCATCTCTCCAGCCCCCATCTAGGTTTTAAACAGAGAACAAAACATGGGGTTTCATCTGTGCACAGTCACACTAACACCCAGGCAAATGTACTCCTTTAATTTCAGCACCTGGGAGGCTGAAGTAGGAGGACCACTGTGAATTCAGGGCAGCCTGTGGCTACAGAGTGAATTTCCGATCACCCTGGGCTACAGTGAGACCCAACCTTGAAAAAATAAAAGAAGGGTTGGAGAGATGGCTTAGCTGTTAAGGCACGTGCCTGTGAACCCTAAGGACCCAGGTTCAATTCCGCAGTACCCATGAAATCCAGATGTGCACCTGGAGTTTGGTTGCAATGGCTAGAGGCCCCGGTGCTTTTATTCTCTATCTGCCTCTTTTTCTCTCTCCAAAAAAAATAAAAATAAATATTTTTTTTAAAATGAAAGACAAAGAAAAGCACTGCACTTCCTCTGCACACTAGCCAGCAATGAAGGCTAACACAAGTAGTATCTAATTAAGTTTTCTATATGATGATTGATGTGGATGCTATCATGTAAAGATAATGTATATATAAGTCTGTGGTTAGAAAAAAAGAAAGAAAAGGTAAAGAAAAGCCAACAAACCTAGTGATATTGTCAGTCATTGGTCTATTTTCCTCATACACCTATGTTAGGGCCTTCATTATCCACTCTGACCCCCTGAAGTACAAACAATGAACACTCTTTTTCAAACCAATTTGTATTACTTTCCAGATGGCTAAGTTGTGTGCCTATTTCAGTCTACTCCTTTTTACTTAAAACCTAACAGAACTTCCTGATCACTTCTCTTCTGTGAGCCATTTATGCATTTCTAGGTTTGTGTTCCATTCTTTGTAAGACATGTCCCATGACCCTCTTAATATAGTGGTGACAATCATTGTGCCTAGCCTTTGAATTTTGGAATGTTGTCTTAAAATACATAGGCCTAAGATGTTTAGATGCTCAAAATAAGCATCTGTGACTTTCCTACATGGAATAAATCTAAGCTTGGAAATCTTCAGAAATTTAATATAAAGTTATATATGATTTTTCTGTTTTTGCCCCCTA
Source organism: Dipus sagitta (assembly GCA_036346955.1). NCBI lineage: Eukaryota > Metazoa > Chordata > Mammalia > Rodentia > Dipodidae > Dipus > Dipus sagitta. The sequence continues at coordinate 117,177,785 of CM070778.1, read as the reverse complement.
TGGCTTAATTTTTCAAATCTAATGTAAAATGCAACCTACCCCCAAGTTATTGCCACCTTTTCAAATGCGCTCTCTGAGTTTTCCTTTTTCTAATGATTTGTGGTATTGTCCTTAATATAATTAATTTGGCATATCTTCTGGCCATTTGAGTTTGCTGAGCCCCTAGATCAAATGCCATATCTTCCATGATGGTATCTGTAAATAACAGTATGCCTTATCTTGCCCTAAATATAATTCATGTCTTACTGTACTGCCAAAATATACTGAAGGATATGAAGTGCCCCTGCTTGTATTTCTAAAAGGAAGGTTTCCAAAAGAGAAGAGAGCCGTGTCATGCTAGCCTCTGTGCCAGGCTGCTCACACACATCTCCCAGGAGAGTCACACCCTCAGCTATCCTGACCAGGAGGTCTCTGAGACCCATGTGATTCCAAGGATCAGAAATGGCTGAAGTGAGAAACAAAATATTAACATTTATATTGGTATTTCTTTTTTAATATTTTATTTATTATTTGAAAGAGAGGCAGAGAGAGAGAGAGAGAGAGAATGAATGGGCATAGCAAGGCCTCAAGCCACTGCAAACAAACTCCAGACACACGTGCCACCTTCTGTATCTGGCTTTATGTGGGTATTAGGGAATTGAACCTGGGTACTTCAGCTTTGCAGACAAGCACCTTAACCGCTAAGCCATCTCTCCAACCCTATATTTGTATTTTTATCACAACCTAAAATTGCAATTTTTTGTATCTCTTATAATACATATAGCATTAGTACATCAACATGTTACTTATGAATAGTACACATAATATATTGGAGACTGATGTCTAATATATTTTTGAACACATGTGGATAGGTGACCCACGGTTCAGTGTTTACTGCATCCTCAAGTCCTCTCAATTATGACTATATTTTCTGGCCCCTGTCTAGCTCAGGCCTCTTCCCTACATCCTCACTCCTTCTACTCCAACCCCACAGAACTGCTTCATAAACAGGATATTCCCAGCATGTCCTTGTAACTCTTCCCCTTCTCTGTCTCAAACTAAAACCTGATGCTGCTTGAAGAAATCACTAACAGCTGCAGTCCTCCCAAGTAATGAAACATTCTCTTGCAGTCCTCCTGCCCTGGGTTTGGAAAGCTCCTTTCTGCATCCCACTGATATTTCATTGCAGTACTTACCTCTAAAACTTCTCTGTCCATATGCATTTTCAATACTGTGGCAGGCTGCAGCTGTCTTCCCACCTCCCTTCTTCCCACTTCTTTAAACAAGGAGACATGCGCCTAACAAATGGGTACATTTTCCAGCATTCTTCAGTGTAAAATATTGCTCGTAACTAACTTCGTAAGACAATTCCTGGGAGACATTTTGGAAGTCTTCTTAAAAGGGGAAGTGACAGGAAAGACCTTATAGACTCTTTATGTCCTTGATGTCTAGAATAAAACCCCTAGATGGCTGAACTCTGGTGTTTACCTTGTACTACATGCAATCTTGTTAATTGTGCTGGTTGGTAAATTTGGAACTTTCATCTGCTTGAGCCCCTGGTGACCTCAGGAGATGGCATTCTGGTGCTGAGTACTGCCAATATAGGACTCCCCACTCCCCCCAAGGCAGGATTTCATTCTAGCCCAGGCTGACCAGGAATTCACCATGTACTCTCAGGCTGACCCCAAACTCATGGATTCTCCTACTCTGCTGCCCAAGAGCTGGAATTAAATGTGCGCACCACCACGTCTTGCAGGACATTCTTTAACAAAAGAGTAAACCCTTACTTTACTTAGCTACTAGTACCTGAGATTCTCTGCAAAAAGCAAATCTAGTTGTAATGCAAACACAGCAACATACTCTCAAAATTTAATAACCTTGGAAACTTTATGTACTCTCCTCACACTGTTACTCCATAATTCAATCCCTTCTCAGGGTGATACACAGCCAAAACAAGGATCAAGTGCCACTTTCTGAATGAGTCTCCTTTTATTCCAACATTTGATGACACACTTCACTTCCAGGTCACTGGCTCCTTTCTACTTTTCTACTACAATCAGCCATCCCTCTTTTCACTTCCCTTGGCAACCAGCTATAGAGAGTATTTTTCTTTCCTTCTTTTGCATTTTTAGACAGGGTTTTGCTATGGACCTCCAGGGGCCCTGAAACTTACTACATTGCTCAGGCTGGCTCCAAACTCGAAGCCTCAGCTTCCTTTTGTCTCCTGAGTCCTGAGATTAAAGGCAAGTGTCACCATGACCAGCAGAAGCCTGAGCTTCTTAAACGCTAGGACTAGAGGGGTGTGCCACGTGCTGGTATAATATGGTTCCATGTGAATGTACTATCTCCCACCCAGTATCCTTCTGTAATTATAACTTTCTAGTCAAAGCACTTTCATATGTAAGTTCATCTGTTTTATTTGGACCTGCAACTAAGCCACAGTAGAGACAGCTGGCAGATAGCCATGATTATAACCATCATAAATATAAACCTCCAATAAGCTTAATATTTGCTTTCCTGACATTTCAAATGACTATTTCAAACATACTTCAATCTTTTGTAAAGATCTTATGAACAACACACTATTTTAACACATACTGCTTAATTGACCACTTCTCCATGTACACACTGAACAGTATGGTACTACGAAAATAGAAGGAAGGACAGTGCAGAAAATTTCCTTTCTCTGTGAGGTCTTGTTTTCTTCACTGTATGCCACATTAAGTCTACCATCCAAGCATAAAGATAGCTGTCTGGCACGCCAATTTTAGGGAGAAATGACTACTGAGCATAAGGCAACAGCCAGGCAGTGAAGGAGTGACTCCTAGATGCACCTTGACTTTTGTGACTGGTATCTCAGGACTTAACTATCAATCAACTAGATACATCAAGAAATATTTTGTTTGTTTGTTTGTTTGTTTTTTTGTTTTGAGGTAGAGTCTCAGTCCAGCTCAGGCTGACCTGGAATTCACTATGTAGTCTCAAGGTGGCCTTGAACTCATGGTGATCCTCCTACCTCTGCCTCCTGAGTGCTGGGATTAAAGGAGTGCGGCACCATGTCCGGCAACACAACAAAAATTAATTTAGCACTTTCTTGTTCCCCATAAGAGAGTGATTTATTTCTGTGTAAAAGTTTCAGTCTCTGGTTACTTTAGATTCTGTTGTTTACAAGAAAAATGGAGAAAATGTGTGCATTTATTTCCTTCTCACAAGGATTCAAGTGTTCTGACTACACCACCACACAACCGTGAGCATTCACTTCTTATCGGTTATTTAACCTCACACATGTGAAATCCAGCTTAAGAAAACCAGTTTGCTGGCTTCACCTACCTGTTCTTTCTTAGTTTTGTGTACACTTAGTCTGGGCTGCACAGACTTTGTTACAGAGTAACACCTTAACTGAAGAACCAAATCCTCTGAGAATTTACTTTTATATCTCTGAATTGGTTGTGTGCGTTACAATTCTTAAGCACAGAAAATGTTTCAGAACATACATTCCCTAATACTAATAAAAAAAGCCTTAATTCTACTTATGAAAATAAGTACACTGAAATATCTTTTTGCCATAGGGACGGAAAAAAGGATCAATTTCATACAGGACTCTGAGACAAGCAATTCATTGTAGCAACAGCAATATGATGAAAAGAATTTATGTCTAACATGGAAAACACCTACTAAAACAGAACAAATAAATGTGCAGCTAAAATCAACAGTAAGAAAATACATTTGATTTATTTCATCATGGAAATGTACTTATTTTTATGAATAAATATTATTTGATGATGAGTAATGAGGCATGTTTGCAAAAGGATTAAATACTTTCCAACCCAACTTTAATTTAATGGGAGGCGTTTAGGAGACAAACATTCACTAATCCTGAAGGTATGTGTAGCTCAAAGTTCCATGGACTCTGAGCATAAATGTTCTAATACTGTTTGCTTCATCATGAGAATATAAAAATAAGTAACACTGATACAAACACAAATATATACATACATACATTATATATATATATATATGCAAGAGTGAAGACTGAAGTTTTATTTGTTAAGTGAATGTGGCACTCGAATATGAGACATATTCATGTTTAAAAGCAAATTTTACTATAAAAGATAGAACTGAAAATATTATTCTAAGTATATTATGAATACCTGATATAAAGTTAGTACTGTCCTTTGTGAAGGAACTTCAGAGTTAAACACTAAATCCTATTGTACAGTTTTTATAGTAGATATATTATACTTTCCAATTTAAAGCAAAAAAAAAAAAAACCTCCCATCAACGTGTGCACAGTTTGCCTACCAAAAGATTTAAAAAGGCAGCAGAGAAAATACTAGAGGAATGCACAGACAGTCCTGAAATCATAGGCAGGTATGCACTTTCTGAAGGGGACTCCAGTAACACAAGAACGTGACATTTCAAAGCTTCTTCACTGCACAGGAAACTATCAGCAGACTGGACAGGGGGCTATAAAGGGGAGATCACTGCCCGTTATTCCTTAGACTGGGGTGATATCTATAATATATAAAGAACCATAAAACTAAACATGAAATAACCAACACTGACAAAAAATAAATGGGCTAATGAAATGGACAGTTCTCAATAGAAGAACACAAAAGACCAACGGATATTTAAAAAAAAAAAAAAGTTCAACATCTTTAGCCATCAGGGAAATGCATATTAAAACCACTTTGAGATTTCCTCTCACCCCAGTCAGAATGACTACCATCAAGAAAACTAAAGAGAGCAAATGATGGTGAGGTTGTAGGAGAAGGGAACTCTTTTTTATTAAAGAGGCTTTAATTAATTTTTTATTTGCAAACAAAGAGAGAGGGGAGATAGAGAGAGACAGAGGAGAGAGACAGGAGAAAAAGGGGGGGGGGAAGAGAGGGAGGGAGAAAATGTGCATGCCAGGACCTCTAGGCATTGCAAACAAATTTCAGATGCATGTGCCACTTTGTGCATCTGGCTTTAAGTGGGTACTGGGGTAATAAGCCTGGATCTTTAGGCTTTGCAGGCAAGTGCCTTAACTAAGTGGGGAACTCTTATTCACTGTTGGTAACAATGTAAACTGGCCTTGCTACTCTGGAAATCATTGTGAAGGATTCTTTAAAAGCTGAAAACTGAACCCAGCTGTATCAGTCCTCAGCTACATGTAAAGAAATATATATATATATATATATATATATATATATATATATATATATCTAGTATACAGCTATATCTAAAGGAGTATATCTAACATACTCTATGCTACCAGAGATACTTGAACATCCATGTTCAGTGCTGCTCTATTTACAGTAGCTAGGAAATGGAATCAATCTAAACATCCATCAACCAATGGCTGGCTAATGGAAATGTGGAACATATATACAATGGAGTTTTACTCAGCTGTAAAGAAAAATGAAGTTATGAAATATGCAGGCAAATGGATGGAGTTAGAGAAAAATATACTAAGGAAGGCAACCCAGACAAGGACAAAAAAATTGCGAGTTCTTTCTCACATGTGGATCCTAATTTTTGATGTTTATATGTATGTAAATAAGGGGATGTAAGACTGAGTCCAGAATATGACTTGAGATAGGAAACCCTAAGAGAGGAGAAGAGGCAGTGAGAAGCGAGGGCAAAGGACAAAAGCAGAAAGGACAGTGCAAGGGAAAGCAGAAGGGAAAAAGAGGGAAGAGCAACAAAAAAAGTGCATGAAAGCTCCATAATGAAACTCAATTCTTTTAAAAATATTTTTTATTTATTTGCAAGGAGAGTGAGAGAGAGAGAATGAATGGGCACGTCAGGGCCTCTAGCCAATGTAAACAAACTTCAGATACATGTGCCACTTTGTGCAGCTTTTCATGGGTACTGGGGAATTGAACCTGGGTCTTTAGCCTTTTCAGGCAAGCACCTTAACTACTGAGCAATCTCTCCAACCCCAAACTCAATTCTTTATTGCTAATAAGAAATGATTTTTTGAAAATTGAAAAAAATACAGCAAGCAAGAATGAATGTCTAATAAAAGGGTAATTTATTCATCCTTTTATTAAACAAATGCTTTTGGAAATCTTGTCATAATATATCACAAGATACTTCTAACTTCCAACTGAAAGGTAAAAAGAACAGAAAATCTACTTATAAATAACATCTAGGGTTTCATTATTTACAGAATAGCCAGATACATAGCTGGATAGAAATTAGCCTTGTGCTGCTGCCCCTGCAGACATGAAGTGACAAGCTTACTATTAAAATGAGACCTTTAAGCCAGGCCAGGTTGCATGGCTCTATAATCCCAGCCAGTAGGGATGCTGAAGCAGGGGAACTGCCAAGCTTCAGGCCAGCCTGGGCAACTCAGTGGGACTCAGTATCAAAATAGAAAATGAAAGCGAAGGCTGGGGACAGAGCTCAGTGTAGAGTACCTGCTAGTATGCCCTGGTTTTAGCCCCCAGTATAAGACACACAGAGAGAGGGGGATAAGAGTGAGGAAGAATGAATATGAAGAGATTCTCTTTCTGGCCATGATGAAACAACTAGACTCACCATTCTTCTAAATACAGCAAGAACAAAAAGCCCAAAGAAAACAAACAACAATAAATCAGTGTGCATGAAATTCTAAGTTTTCTGACAGCAGATTTATTAGCAGAAGACCATGATAAGTCGAGAAAGGAAACAAAGGAGCTAGGGAGAATCAGCCCAGCATTCTACTTAGAGGAATATTCCAAAGAAGGGGAAGGTCAGCAGTTCCTTCCAGGCCAGTGTCCTCTCTGAATTGAGAAAAACCTGTGAGCACAGGCAGATGGAGTCAAAGAACAGAATCATGAACAGGAGGGAGCTGTGCAGAAAGAAGTTCAGTAATCTACAGAGGAATGCTGAAGTGGGCTGAATACTACTAGGAGCTTATCTATGGGGAAACACCATGAGGTCCAAGAATAGACAGAGGGCCCATGAGCTCAACTCTTCCCACGTCCACACAGGGCTGCAGTATATTAAGTACCAACCAGACAGGTGGAAGTCACAAATTTTTCACCCAGAGCATCATAGCAACCCTACAAGCCATACTTTACTGCTGAGGTTGACCTGTTAGGCAGCTGTTATATACCTGCTCCCCACAGAGCTAGAATAATAGCAATGGGAAAATAAAACGAAAAAGGAAACGATCAAATTCAACTGCAAAGCAAGACAGAAGACTTCAGTCAGTGAGAAGCTTCAAGTTAGGTGTCCTCTATCCTCTCTATTGCACATCCACAGGAAAATGTAATGCAAGAAACAGAGCCAGCTGTCCACGCAAGCCAAACAATGCCAGAGTCATGAATAAACCAGACAACATTCAAATACTAGGAAATCTCTATAAAAATGTCCAAGGAAAGCCAAATAACAAGGAAAATGAAACAAACAAGCTCAAATGTCCCTTCTAGGGATGAAACAATTTTTTTAAAAACTAAAGTAAAAATTCACTGGAATAATTTATACACTCAAAAAGAATTAATGAACTTTAAAAAATATTTTATTTATTTATTTGAAAGAGGGGAGGTGGGCGGCAGATAAAGAGAAAGAGAGAATGGGCACCCCAGGGCCTCTAGCCACTGCAAACAAACTCCAGACACATGTACCCCCTTGCGCATCTGGCTTACATGGGTCCTGGGGAACTGAACCAGGGTCTTTAGACTTTGCAGTCAAACACCTTAACCACCTAGCCATTTCCTCAGCCTCAATTCGTGATCTTTCATAGCAGCAATAAAAGTACTCAAAGCATGAAAAAGAAAAATTTAATTAAAAAAAACAGTCTGTTAAGATACAGGAAAATATCAGGTGTCTTAATACAGCTGTAACTGGATCCCCAAAAGGAAAGAAATGGGAGGCAGAAAGTCCCACACCCTACTTTTGACACTATGGTGGTGTGAGCACCTTGGTAATTAGTAAGTGCACCTCTGTAACTTTTGTAGAGTCATGTGATATTCCAATGATATGAACTCACCATGAATGATCTGAACTTGTCCATAGTGACATTTAGATTTTTCTGGGTTTTTAGCCTATGTGACATATGCTTGCCTGCAGCAGGGTTCACTTGCTTGCAATGGCTAGAGCTGAACGCGGTACCTCCCTCTCCATTGGTTTTTACTGTTTCTGGAGCTTGTGGGCTACAATGACTACAGGTCTCTGCTCCCTGTAGAGTAAGGGTTACAGTGTATGCGTGTGTGTGTGTGTGTGTGTGTGTGTGTGTGTGTGTGTGTGTGTCTGTCTGTCTCCATGCACAGCTGTTGTACCCGGCGTTTGAAGATTTGAACTCGGATGGTCTCAAGCCCCTTCAAGTCCTCATGCTTGAGCTGGAAGAACACTTAGCCACTAAGCCGTCTCTTTCAGTTTTATCTATTATATAAGAAAGAATACCTTTATGTGCCTATTTTGTTACACTGTTATTATCTTCTTTATGTTTATTTCTTAAAAGAGATTTCCAAATTTAAAAAATCCACTATTCTTTTTATATGATAACTATTTAATCATCACAGAATGAGATCTTAATCTGGTAAGAATCTTGAGAGGTTAGGGAGTTTGCTCAGTGGGTAGGAGCATTTGTGTACAGTGTGACTGTTTGAGAGGGCCAGATTTGCCGAGTTCAATTCCCCAGCACCCACATAAGCAGCTGGGCATGCCCATATACATTTTGTAACCAGGGTTCTGTGGTAAGCAGAGACTAGAGAATCACTGGGGCTCACTAGTCAGTTAATGTGATTGAAAAATGTCAGCCTGGGGTTCTCTGGGAAACTCCATGTCAAGGAAACATGCCTAAGAGTGATAGGATAGAGGAGATGTTTGTGAGGAACTCATATCTATATAGACATGCATACACCCTACAAATACCACACTACACACAGTACACATGTGCCAAAAACTTCACTGACATAATAATTTGATATTTCTAAAATGGAGGCATAAGGAGGGTGTGTGTCACATGAAGTTATAGAACAGATAGCAAGTAGGAATATGTATATAATTGTAAATTTTAGTTACTTCAAACATCATGCTTATCAAAAATGAATGTAAGTATGTTAACATTTTAAACGTGCTGATTATATCTGGGAAACCATGTGTCTTTTATATTCTTTCCTACATATTCCATGTTTTCTGAAATGAACATACATTATTTAGATCGTTTTTCAAGGTTGTCAGACACATTACTGACCCTAGGGGGAGATGGAGAAGCATGAAGGCATATTGTTTATTTTTTAATCTGTGTTTGTGAATCCAGTGTCTGGACGGACTGCTGTCATTTAGAACCAGGACATCCTGAAATTTGTGGAGCAGTCCTGACAATAAAGAATTGGCTCTCCAAGATGCCAGCGCTATTTCCAAAGAGAAACAATAATAAACTGAGGTTTAATAAACAAATGTACTAAAACAAAATCAAAACCTTGATAAGCCACAGGGGGAAACAAAAAAGGAGAAAAAAATTAAGCATAGCAGCTAAGTGATGACTAAGTAAAGGAAGAAATGGTTATTGAAGTCTCCTGCATAGAACTGTGCACTGTGCCCGTAGCATGAAAGCTTTCACTTTGAGCAGTCAAAGGTAATTATTATAACAGACAAACCTTCATCAAATATGCTTCAGTCAGACTGGAGAGATGGTCAAGCAGTTAAGGCATTTGCCTGCAAAGCCTAAGGACCCAGGTTTGATTCCCCAGTACTCATGTAAACCAGATGCACAAGGTGGTACATGTTTGGAGTTCATTTGCAGTGAGTGGCTTGAGGCCCTGAAGTGCCCATTCTCTCTAGATCTGCCCCCCCCCAATAAACAAATAAATAAATAAAACAAATTTTTTTTGTTTTCATTTTTCGAGGTAGGGTCTCCCTCTAGCCCAGGCTTACCTGGAATTCACTATGTATTCTCAGGGTGGCCTTGAACTCACGGTAATCCTCCTACCTTTGCCTCCCGAGTGCTGGGATTAAAGGCATGCACCACCACGTACAGCAGCAAAATGTTTTTTTTAAAAAGATGCTTTGGTCTACAGGGGCGGAACAGAGGGAAATAAAAACTAAAGGGCACTGACTTCACAAGCTCTATCCCTTATACCTTGTTTTTTTTTTTCTTTTTTCCCTAGAGAGCTGTAAATGAAATGATTTACTCAAAGAAATGAAGGTATTAAAATGAATTTATAAAATGAAATCCAAGTTTGCATACACTTGCTGAAAAAAAGATTAATGCAATGTTAATGGATGAACCAGTAGCTCCATGCCCTGTGTTTTTGGTTTCCTCTGACATTGTCATAATAGTCTCTGGAGTGGTCTATCATTAAAAACAATTCCCAACTAATGCAACTATGGTCTCTATCATTCATGTTCTAGCACCCCTTAGAATGTGAGAACTGCTTCTCTCCACCAGCTTACTTAGGCATGCTAAGTGACTTTAAAGTCCATTTTCTGTGTCATTATTGCTAGCTTCCATGTGGCTTACCAGTACTAATGAAGAAATACAGTATTTCGATCTTTATTTAACCTATTACAATTTGCTAAATAACTTTTCAACCCTCCTACAGTCACATAAACAAATGAAGTCTTAAGTACACATACATACTTTCACTGAAGTCCACTGACTTTACAATGCCACCCCCTAGAGGAAACTTTGAAAAACAAACTTGAAATGTCATACCTCGTTACAGTAAGCTTAAAAAGGAAAGATCCTTTTGGATTTACCTTTATCTAAGGGACCACATCTGGAAATGTCAAAATACTTATCATACACTTTTATTAATAGGTACTCAAACACTTCCTAGCCTTACTTTAAAATGTAAAGAGAGCTGGGCTTGGTGGTGCATGCCTTTAATCCCAGCACATGGGAGGCAAAGGTAGGAGGATCCCTGTGAGTTCCAGGCCACCCAGAGACTACACAGTGAATTCCAGGTCAGCCTGGGCTAGAGTAAGAGCCTACCTTGAAAGACCAAAAAAATAAATATAAAATAAAATAAAGTAAAGTAAAGAGAAAACCTGTCCTCCACTTCCTTTTCCACCTGGATTCTCCCATAGTTACCCTACTGTCTTTCTGTCCTTTTTATTATCACTAGCTTAACTTGTTCCTTTCTCCTCACTCACTGCTCACTCAGTAACCAGCTCTATAAATTATTAGTATAATTATTGTCATTCAATCATTTCTCTTCTGACATTTGTAATTCAGGTCCGGGTTCTATTACCTAGTCACAGAAGATCAGGATGACTGCAGTGTGATCAAATGAGACACCCTGAAGGAAAACACTGTTACAAATGCCAAGAGCTACAGAGATGTATATGTCAGCTCTATGCTTGTATACTGTGACAACTATGTGGCCATAGTTCCCTCTAGGACCACTGTTAACATTCAGGTCAATTTAGTACACACGTTTGAGCTCCTGGTCTCTTTTATAGGTAATTATATACCTCTTGTGGCCCAGTACTACAACACAGTAAGTGGGTAACGAAAAGCCAGGGAAAGGCCTCTGTAAGTTCACAATGCAGAAGACAGACAAATGGACAGGCAGCTAAGGGGATGCCATGCAAAACAGCATGAAGCCAAAAAGAAAATGCCCCCAAAAGTAGGCTGAAGAGGGCCTCTCAGGAAAAAAACTGATGTTCTAATTAGTACCTTCAGGAGAGAACTGGAGTGAATGTGGTGGTAAGGAAGACAGGCATGAAGGCAGTGACTAGAACACTGGGAAGCTTGGCAACAAGAGCAAGTTTTGGAAGGAAATGAAGTTCAGTTTTATTAAAACTATAAATATGACTCCAATTAAAATCACGAAAGGCTATACCATTAAAAAGCATTATTTTTTTTCTCAGTATACACTCCTTTTGGTTGTGTTGATTTCACGTTTCAATAGCTTTACTTTTAATACCATAAAGCACAGTGACTTACAGAAAGTAGGGACAAAAACAAACAAACAAACAAAAAAAAAAAACACTCCTCATGAGCTTAAAAGCCTTTTTCTACACACACACACACAGTTTGTGTATCCTACATCAATCATTTAATTTTTCAAACAATTACATTACATACAGCAAATACACTTAACCATTTCCTTAATACTTATGTATATAAATGATGTGTTAAATAAATTTGTGCTTTAAAGCTTTATACCTCCAGTTACAGAAAAGATGTTTGTGCCTGCGTGATACTGGGTCCCAGGTATGCTAGGCAAATGGTCTACTAAGGAGCTATAGCTCTAGTTTATTTATTTATTTTTGAGAGCATCCCATATAGCCCAGGTCAGCCTAGAAATCGCTATGTAAATGAGCCTGTCCTTCAACTCCAGATCCTACTGCCACCACCTGAGTGCTAGGATTAAAGGCATGTACCACTATAGTCAGCAGTCACTGACTGCTTAACGAAAGAAAGATGGACCTGAATTTATTTTATCTACAGGACCAAATCTTAAAAAGAAATCCATACAATATCTGTTTGTTTGTTAGGGCTCAAATATTTTCTGGCTTAAAAACAAGACAAGTATGCAAAAATAAATCTGTATCCTAAGATGTTTGTGATTATTAGTAACAACAATAACAAGCTTTCCAAAACTGGAATTACTATAGTTTATATTTTGCCAAAATACCTTCCAATACTTTGTGCCAATTCACTCAGCCATGCCAGTGAAGATTTTAGCACTCATTTGCAATGAGTTAGAAATTTATGTTCAAAAATGGTGTGCATTTTAATCTACATTTATTAGTACTTAAGCTAAATGTTAAGAATTAGTATATATTAGTCTTTCTGTTGCATGTTTTTGTCCATTTATTCACAGGGATCTTTACTTCTAAAACATTAGGTGTGTGTGTGTATGTGTGTGTATCACAGGTAGTGGCCTTCTATCTGTCTGTGGGAAAGTTTTAATAATACAGTCTACTAACTTGTATTGTCTATGTTACATAGAGTTTTTTTTTAAATTTTTGTTTATTTTTAATTATTTAGTTGAAAGTGACAGACAGAGTCAGAAAGAGGCAGATAGAGAGAGAGATAGAATGGGCACGCCAGGGCTTCCAGCCACTGCAAACGAATTCCAGACGCGTGCGCCCCCTCGTGCATCTGGCTAATGTGGGTCCTGGGGAATCGAGCCTCGAACCGGGGCCCTAAGGCTTCACAGGCAAGTGCTTAACCACTAAGCCATCTCTCCAGCCCCATAGAGTTTTATATGTCCATAAACTCCACCATTTATTCTGGATTACTTCACTAAGCATTTAAAACCAATCTTTATAGAGGAAGGAGGGATTGCTTGCATCTGAGAAGCTATAACAATATAGGTGTCAGATGAGAGAAAGAGAAAATAAATGCTCATTTTAGATTTTTAGATTGTGATAAATTGTTGACCAAAAAAAAACAAAGCTACTAGTTTCTAGATAATTTAGTTTGAAAACATGGAAAATTGGAAGAAGCTATTTAAGAAAACAATATTTAAACACTGAATTTCTTTTAATAGAAGAAATAAAGAAATGCATCAAGCACCCCCCAAAGCACAAGTTCCGCTCTACTGATGATTTCTTTACTCTATACAAATTAACACTGAGTAAAAAACAAAAACAAAAACACTATTATCGGTAACATTTGAGAACTAGTGTAATGTTATCCCCCCTCCAAAAAGTCAAAATGCCAGCACATTAAAACAACAACAAAACAATAAAAACTTGAACCAATCTCTGGGGGGGAGGGATAAAAAGAAAATAAGAGACTAGGCCTTTGACACCAAAAATACAAAACAAAAAGAAAAAAAGCAGTAAAGAAGAAATTATACATTACGAAAATTTAAACTGGCTTGCCTATGAAAAACATTGATATGGAAATGAAAAGATAAGATATAGATGGAGAAAAAATATAACTGACAAAAGATTATAACCAGTAAGTAGGATATATTAAGGATTCTTTACACCCAATTATTTAAAAATTAGCAAAACTATACATGGACATTTTACTGAAAATAACACATAATAGTGAAAAAGTATATGAAAAGATACTCAACTTCATTAGTAACCATGGGAATAATGTACCTTTTAGGATGACAAAAGTAAGAAATAATGACAAAATGATGGTCAGGACTCAAAAAAACTAGATCACTCATCTCTTATGTTTATCGCCAGTGGGGATGTATAATGATAAAGGAATTACACTTTTGGTCTTTTGAGAGATGGACATTTATGTTGACACACAAAGCATGTTCATTATATTAATATTTACAACTTGGAAACAAAACAAATGTTGTTCAACAGCTAAATTATTAAGCTGTGGTATACACACAGCATTAATAAGGAACAAATTAATTTGGATGAATCTCCCGGGAATTATGTCAAGTGAAAAAAAAGGCCAATCCCAAGAAAATACATAATATATGACAATATCACTGAGGTAACAGTTTGGCACGTGTGGATGGTGCTGAGGATGAAACCCATTGCATTCTGCTCACTGGTATTCCACTATGCACACATGTGTGCCTCTAGAGATGGATAAAGTAACCTAATGTATTGCTTCAACAGCAGTTTCTGAGCAAGTAACATGGAAACATAATAATATGAAGGGAATTCAAAAAAAGATGAAACAGGAGAATTTCCACTAAAGCCAGGGATAAATCATTTTTGAAAACCACATAACTACACAGGAGCAGGTATAGCATGTATATCTTATGATGATGTTATTTAGTACAACTACAGGTTGAATATCATTTATGTAGAATACTTCAGACTAGAAATGTTTTGGATTTTAGATCTTAAAATCACAAAATCACAATGATTATACATTTCTGGGATGGGATCCAAGTCTAAACAAAAAAATGTATTTGTTTTATTTAAACTTAATACACATAAGACTGAAGAAATTTGACACAGTATCTTAAATAATTTTACACATGATATAAAATTTAACAGCATAGAATTTTCTATTTGAGCATCATGCTGGCACTCAAGGTCTTTTTGAAAGTAGCATGTTTTTATTTGAGTTAGGGATGCATAACGTGTAATAAATTAAAGTATAATAATATTGTAATTTTAGTCACATTTCCTTACTAATTAATGATAGCATATTATGTGTTACTACATAGTTTATTCAACTAACAAAGAAATTATAAACATTTACTGACTTAGGTACTATATTAAGAGCTAAAGATTCAACGATTCACATCAGGACATGTTTTTTCTTAGCTTTGGAACAGAAATAATGTAGGGACACAGAAACGATGCATTAAGTACTTATGGATCCCAGTTACGTGCCAAAAAGCGAACAAGGTATCTGTGGTGGTTTGATTCAGGTGTCCCCCATAAACTTAGGTGTTCTGAATGCTAGGCCCCAGCTGACAGCAATTTGTGAATTAAAGCCCCTGGAAGCACTGTAGTATTGAGTGTGGGCTTATGGGTGTTATAGCTAGCTTCCTCCTGCCAGTGTTTGGCACACTCTCCCGGTGCTGTTGTCTATCTGATATTGGCCAGGAGGTGATGTCCACCCTCTGCTCATGCCATCGTTTTCCACTGCCATCAAGAAGCTTCCCCTAGAGTCTGTAAGCCAAAATAAATCTTTTTTTTCCCCACAAGCTGCTCTTGGACGGGTGTTTTGTATCAGCAATGTGAACCTGACTGCAACAGTATCCACCCCTGTCACTCAGGAGAATTAAGAAGACTGACAGGCAAATATATTTATAATGCAGTGTGCTCAAATGAGGACCACACTGGAATAATTCTAAACCACATTTAAAAGGTTGTGAAAAACTAACCTGCCAGAAATAAAATTTGTACTGAATCAGTAAAAGTTGGTAAAGAAGCAGCAAGAAAGGGAGTACAGACAGTTCCTTTTTGGGTTGACCCACATTTCCAACTACTAAGCCTCTGGAATTCCATTATAAAGTGTATGCTTGAGATCTTTACTGAAGTTCCGCTTACCTCTGCAACCAGAAGTACATCAAACCTCAAAGTTCAACTTTTACCAGATTCCTTTGCAAGTGCCAAGTGCAATTCTTTATCTATAATTAAATCTTCAGAAGTAGTCATACAGAATTGATCAAACGTATTATGAATTTAAATGATCATAAATGCAAAAGGCAAAATTTTATTAGAAATGCCTCATGATAAATTAAGTATCTATGAATTAATATGATGTGTCATAATGAGTCAGAGAACAGCATCATGGTTTTAGTCCTATTCCCATTTTTATGAATATAACATGAGAGAATGATAATTTACATAAATAAGTAGATGAGACTGGAAGTTTTAACACAGAAAAATATGTTAAAATTCCATATATTCACTAGTCACTAGTCATCAAATGGTTGGTAATTTCTTGGCTGACAATTTAATTAAGTTTGCTGCAAAATTTATTTAAAAACTAGAAAACAGGGCATGTAATTGCAACTTGCATTAGCAAATGTGTGTATGTGTGTGTGTGTGTACATTTTTATCTTCT
Organism: Dipus sagitta; assembly: GCA_036346955.1. Lineage (NCBI taxonomy): Eukaryota > Metazoa > Chordata > Mammalia > Rodentia > Dipodidae > Dipus > Dipus sagitta. Next base: position 117,161,422 of record CM070778.1, on the reverse strand, counting down.
TGTTTTAAATATATTTATGAAAGACAGGACCTCTAAATGGCTCCACTCTGGATCTCTAAGTGGGCTTTACCTCCTGCCTACTCATGGGTAGGAGCTCTTCATACTTTCCCCTTTCCTTCTCTTAATCTAATAAAGCCTCTCTAAACCTTATCCTCTGGTCTGTAGAATTCAATTCTTTGAATTCACCAGACAAGAATCCAGGACACTCAAATTTTTGGTGGATTGGCATATACTGGAGCTTGACAAGAAACCCTAAAATTCCATTTTCATATTGGTGCTAGGGACTCATAGGTCAATTTGCACTCAGATGACTCAACAGCAATCCAACTCCATCTACCAAGGTTCTCTTATTGCCCTCCAAAGCATGAGACTCTACAAGAACTCCAAAGAGCTCCAATTCACTCAGTGCCCTCTTTCCCCTAATGTCTTGCTTTCATTCTTTCTCCCCAACATTTTCTTCTAGTACTGTCTTCCTGCAATTTCCCAATACACTCTTGGGGTCCCTTAGATAGACCCACTGTAGAAGTTTCCCAACTGCCAAACCTGATTACCTTGATCAGCCCAAAGAAGCCAGATCAGTCATCATCCCAATTCCTTAATGGTAGTTACTTCTTCAAAGGAGAGAACTGGGGCAGTTTAGGGTAAGAAAGACCCTGAAAATAAAAGCAGGGAATGTTTTTAAACTCGGCCTAGAAGTCTTCACCTTGCTAGATGTCAGAGAAGGACCTGGTTTGTCCTTATCTCTTGCCTACATCTGTTTTTCCATAAGTAACCCGAGACCCTCCCTAGACAAGAGTTTTCCTTTCCTAAAATTAATATTCCTAAAATGATTAAATCTGAACCTGGCTTGTGGTTAGCTCAGTCCCCAAACTTCTGCATCGGCGTGGTTAGCTTAACCCCATTCAGAACCTATAAATGACTTCAATCTGTGTCTAATCCCTCCTCGTATCCTCTAGCATGTGCCAGTGTATGCCAATGTTCATTTTTACCCTCTTTGTCCCAAGTGGAAGCTGCTTATAGCCCAGATCCTTTCCCTTCTACTTCTTTTTCTTCTCTCTCCTTTCCTTTTCCTCTTTTTTCCTTCCCATCTTCTTTTTTTTCTTTGTAATTCTTGGCATTGAACCTCAGCCTTGCACATGCCAGCTAAATGGTCTACCATTGAACTACATTCCCAGCTCCAAAGATCCATTCTTGACAAAGTATTCATGAAACAGGCAAACCCCAGTTAATGTCCTGCTTCCCCATTTAACAACATTCCACTCACCCTACACTAAAAAGCTCCTGCATAGCCAGCATTTTCAAATAAAGGCTTATTCTTTGCTGTGGTTGAGTTTCTTCCACATAAGTTACAGAAAGATGGGAAAGACAAGAAATTAATGGAGGTTTATAATGTGGATTATCTTTTTTCCTCCCCCGGACACCCTGGAGGATTTTCTACTGTCCCTTTCAGAGTGTTATACCATAAAAATACAAGAAGCATGACCATATGTCTTTCTTTGTTAGAGTACAAGGGAAATTAAGAAGAACTATACAAAGACAGATGTATGGTTGTGCTACCCCGAGGACAGGTCCCTTGTGAGAAAAAATAATTTTAGAAGGAAAACATGAAAGTAATGAACTGGGAAGTTAATTTCTTTATAATATTAAGAACTGTAGAATCCCCAGACTAAAGAGCACTTAGCATGTCTCGTATAAGACTATAAGAAAGGAAATTGTGGTGATCAGTGTTCTGTTGAAGAGCAGAATCAGATTCACAAATATATTAGCCATAGGACTCATTAGATAGTGAATACAAAAAAAATCAAGTGTTCAATGAAATATTAAGTGTCTAAAAAATATCAGCAGTAACAAGAAATAACCAGAAAACCAGACAGAGTTGAACAAAATTCTCAGACATAACTAAATCTTAAAGAAACTCAATAAATGTGTTAAGGAATAGAACAGAGACAGAGATGAAGACAGGTCTAAAAGTAACACACAGGGAAAAAGAGATAAAAATATGGAAGAAATAAGAGATTAGGTGGGAAAGTATAATATATGTATACCCAAAATTTCACAAAAGAATGGGTATAATAAAGAACAAATAATGGATGAGCACATAATTTTCCAGAGTTGAAAAAAGCTATTCAGCTATAAACCAAAGAAACCAAAGTTTCAAGTAACTAAACCAAATCAAGGCTTAGAAAACCAGAGCCTGATAAATTGGATATACTTAAACTTAAGCATTTTGGGGAAAAAAGAACCTCATTGAGAAAAATCAAGCTGTGAACTGGGAGAAAACATCTGCCACACATATAACAAAGGATTGGTATATATTAACAAGAGAAGACAGTTCAATAGAAGAATAGGCAAATGCAGTAAGTAGGCATTTCAAAAGGAAATCACACATGCTTAATTAACATATGAAAAGATGTTGAACCTCATTAAGACTCAGAGAATTGCAAATATACTCCAATGCAACACCATTCACATTGACCAGATTGGCAAAAATTAAAAGGTCTAAAATAACATCAATGTGAGTATCTCAGTGTTCATTTTATCATTCCTTAAACTCTGCATGGTTATTAGCCATACTCTCTTAGATGCATATACTTCATAACAACATTTTCATTAAGAAGCAAGTGGACTTTTCTGTCAAAACATTTTCTTATACACCTGCAGAAAGCAATTACTCTGAAATAGAAATGGCCATAAAAGGCAGACTTTGCAACGGGCTGGAAAGGTTCTACCAGGTGAGGATACCAAACAACTGCACCCTATTTCAAGCATACCTACAAGGCTGGGCAAGCAAGGCTGCAATTTTAAAGCTCCTGGGATTTCCTTTAAAAAAAAATTAAAAGAAAGTGGGACAAGCTTAGAAACAAACAAAGAGTGAGGACAATGACACCGGAAACACGAGGTTCCAGGGTAGACACAAAGGTGCATAATTATAGAGACATGAATTCCGACTAGTTTTACAGGGAAACAAAGGGCCCAACTCCACTGTTCTGACACATTACTTCTTTGTTCTTATCATATCAATTTCCTTCTGGGTTTATCCACTGTGGTGGTGTCCTGGCTCCTTCTGAACAGACCTCTGTACTTGTATTCCCTCTATAGAGAATATTCTTTCTCAAATGTGCATGAAGGCTTGTCTTTCACCCCTTGGCTTCAAATGCAAGCTCAACGTTCATTCTCAGATCACTTTGAAAACGAAATCCCCACTACAAGCCTCAGGGCAGACCTAGTAATCCCTGTTTCCTTTCTCCACCTTATTTTTGATTACCTTTTAACTCAGCATAATATGTTATTATGGTGAAGTAACAAATTCCTACTGTATAGCACTTGTAGAAACTGTAGCTAAATGTCTGAACACAGTTAAGACTTCCTCCCCTCAGCTGTAGATGACAAATATCGCTGGGAACGTTGCAATTAAACTTTACAACTCCAGGTATGATTAAAACTAAAAATTCTCTGTGGTGGAAGAATGTATTTTGGATACAAATGGAGGGCGGGTGGGGGGGACTAGTCATTTTCAATTATTTACCAGCAGATATCCTATCTTCCACTTCAGACTTCAATCACTTAGATATTCAGGAATAGGCCTGCAGGCTGTCACACTTGCTGCCCTGCGTTTATTTTGATGTTTCCGACCCTCTATTTTGCTTTTACAAAACCGCATCATCTTTGAGGTAGGCTCTTTCTTTTGAAACCCATCTCAACCGCTCGACCATCCAAGGTTATTTACAGACAGGAAGCTTTTACGTAAATATGGAAGGATTGTGTTCAGAGGTCTCGAGCCCATGTCAGTTGTGGGATATTTGAATCGAAGGCGGGAGAGACTGAGGACAGTATGGTGCTTGACAGGTTTCGGCCTTTCTGGGGCCCGGTGGTAGGTCAGTACCCAGGCGAGGCGGGGCTCGGGCATTCCCAGGGAGGGGCAGAGGTCAGGGTCAGGGTCAGAGTCAGGGTCAGGGTCAAGCCCGTGGGCGGGGCGTGCCCAGAGAGCCAGGGTGGAGTGGGCCGGGCCTGCCGCCGGGACGGGAGGGAGCGGCCACCGGGACAGACTCACAGTAATAGGCCACCACAGGGTCCCGCTTGTCATGCTCCTGCGCCGTCCTCAGGTGATGCTGTATGCTCTTAAACTGTGCGGGGAGCGGCGGCAGCGGAGCGAGCGCGGCCATCTCCACTCTAGGAAGAACCACTTCCTGCTCGCGGGCCACCTGCACTTCCGCTTCCGCCTGGGCGGAGGCGCGCCGGAGCGTTCTGGGAAAATCCCGCCCATTGCTCCGTTCCTCCGCGACCCGGCACACTACGAAGGCCCAGTGGGGACATTTTAGTTCAAAGGCAATTACAACCCAGAATAGGATGAGCGTCTCGGCGGGCGGGGTGTTGTACAAGGTACCAGCGCTCTCTGCTGGTCAAAAGAGTATTATTTCCTTTAACTTGTTTGTTCAGCTTGGAACAAAAGAGAGGGTATAAAAGGGGAAAACAAGAAAATAGTACTTACAGACTGGGAGAAAGGGAAGAGATGTGAATTGACTTTGGCAAAATTCTGGATTTGTCAGTTCGGGTTCCTCGATGTGTGTGTGTGTGTGTGTGTGTGTGTGTTGCTGGGAATTGAACCTAAGGACTTGTACATGTTAGATAAGTGAACTATAACACTGAGTTACATCCCTGACATTTTTACTCAATTTTAATTTTGACAGAAATCTTCACTAAATTGCCCATGTAGGCCTTGAAGCGGCTGTTCTCTGCTTTGGCCTTCCTAGCCTCAGAGATTAAGGCTAGCTAATAATCACCTTTTGTTTTTTCAGTTTAACTAATTTTTTTAAAACTATTTTATTTATTTATTTATTTATTTATGAGAAAGAGGGGGGTGGAAAGAGAGAGAGAGACAGAAAGAGAGATGGGGGGGGTGGGAGAGAGAGAGAGAGAAAAAAAAAGAAAGAGTGGGCCAGGACCTCTAGCCACTCTAAAAGAATCTGGCTTACATGGGGACTAGGAAATAGAACCTGAGTGTTAAGATTCACAGACAAGCGCCTTAAGGTCTAACCCACCTCTCCAGCTCAGTTTAACTAATTTTAGTGGAACAAATCATTTACAATACAATTTTATAACCATTCAAATACAAAACCACATTGCAACCTTTCCAGAAATTGTAGAATTAAACAATTGAGGACACCTACGTGGATACAGTTGGAATTGGAGACAGCCATCTTTTTGATTTAAGAAACTTTAGTTTCAACTCTTGCATGAGAAATAATGAGTTTAAACTTTTAAATTAAAAATCTAGAACTCGCTGAATGTGGTGGCACATGCCTTTAATCCCAGCACATAAGAGGCAGAGGTAGGAAGATGGCTGTGATTTTGAGGCTACCCTGAGACTACATAAAGAATTCCAGGTCAGTCTGGGCTAGAGCAAGACCCTACCTCGAAAACAAAACAAAGCAAAACAAAACAAAAAAAATGTGGAACTCGAAAAAGGCTCAGTGGTTGCATAACTTGAAGGCATGAGTTCAATTCTCCAGTATCAATCTAAAACCAGATGCATAAAGTAGAGTAGGTGTCTGGAATTCATTTGCTAGGGCAGAAAGCCCTGATGATCAGTCTCTTACCCTCCCTCCCTCTCTGTCTCTCCAAAAATAAATAAAAGTTTTTAAAAAAATATACACGTGGACATATTGGATTAAATAACCTGAATTCATTTTCAAGCATAAGCATTAAACATATGAAGTTTAAGAAAGGAAGAATTTTTTACTTCATTCTGGCTTGTTCATATTTTAGTGGGGAGTGAGTAATCTGAGGTTGCTTAATCCTGGAGAATGATGAACAATTAGAAAAGTAGTTTCATATTATCATGTTGTAATGTTCCATATAGAGTTCAGGGGACTTGCTTTTTATACTGCCAACTCATATCAACGTGCAACTATTTCAACTCTATCAATGATTTAAATTTTGTGACCTTCTTCGTCACATATTTACTAAAATTATTTACACTATATTTACCACCTTCAACAGCCTTAATTACTTGCCTCAGTTTCTAATTTTGAGGTTTTATCTGAAAACTAATTTGGGGACTGAAGAGAAGGATCAGCAGTTAAGACACTTATTTGCAAACTCTGGTAGCCTGGGTTCGATTCCACAGTACCCACATAAAGCCAGTTATACAAAGTGGAGCATGTATCTGGAGTTTGTTTGCAGTGGCAAGAGGCCTTGGAGCACCCATGTTCTCTGTGCCTCTCTCTTTGACCTTGCAAATAAATAAATAAAATTTTTTAAAAAATAATTTTCATTGCAATCCATATATCTTCAAGAACTAAAATTTGAAGTTGTGGAATTTTCTGTGTCTAGAATTGTCTAATCACCTCTATGCCCCACACCTCAAAGTATTCATCCCATGTCTTTGCAGTGTCCTCCTATACATCTTTGTCTATGCTTGGTTTCTTTTGCCTTGTGCATATATGTATATAATCAAAATGTTGGTGCTGGAGAGATGAGTTATGGTTAAAGTGCTTGCCTGCAAAGCCTAAGGACCCAGGTTTAATTCCCCAGTATACACATAAGTGAAATGTACATGGTGGCACATGTGTCTGGAGTTTGTTTGCAGTTTCTTAGAGGCCCTGGCACACCCATTATCTCCCTCTTTCTCTCTCTGCCTCCCTCTTTCTCAAATAAATAAATAAATATTAAAATAGTTGTTAAACATCCATATGTTTTTAATTTGAAATGATGGGTTTGTTACAACATTTTCATACTTGTCCTTATGCTTTGTTATTTTTCATTCTCTTTCCCATCTTCCTCCATCCTTTCCCCCCCTCTTTTTCAGGCTTCCCTCTTGCTAGTCCCAACTTCTATTTTCAGGTCACATGTATTCCACTACCAGTCTGTTTGTCTTCACCATTCCTCTCAGGTCTTTCCCTTCTCTTTAATGAGCCCTTTTCTAGTTTAATGAGACTTCCCATGTATAAAAATTGAATTCTAGAGTTAATGTAAAAAATATGTGTTGTTTCTGAGTCTATCTTATTTTGCTTAATATGATTTCTAATTCCATCTGTTTTCATAAAAATGCCATAATTTTGCTTTCCATTATGGCTGAATAACATTTCATTGTGTATAAGTATCATAATATTTTTACCCATCCATCTGTTGATGTTCACCTCCGCTTGTGTTTTACCTTGGCTATTGTGAACAGAGCAACAGCAAATATCTCCATGGTATATTGACTTAGAGTCCTTTGGGAATATAAGTAGCAGTACTATTATGGGTTATATGATATTTCTATTTTTAGCCTTTTGTAAAACTTCCACATTGGCTTCCATACTGGCTGAACCACTGAACATTCCCATTGGCCATGGATAGGTTTTATCCTTCCCACATCCTCACCAATATTTGTTGTCCTGTTATCTTAATGATAGACATTCTGACTAGAGAGATAAATAATTTTCAACAGTTTTAATTTGCTTTCCCTCATATCTGAGGATGGGAAACATTTTATAATGTTTATTCGTCATTTATATTTCTTCTTTTGAGAACTGTATTTGGTTCATGAGCCCATTTAAAGATTGCCTGATTTGTTCAATTTTTTTACTTGCACAGATATTCTAGATATTAACTAAGAGTCTAATGTTTATTAGCAAAGATTTTTGTTCCCATTCTACAGGTTGTTTGTTCACTCTAGTGTTTGTTTCCTTTCCTGTATGGAAGCTTTAAATTCATTCAATCTCATTTGTCAATTTGGGGATTATTTCTATGCTATTACAGTTCTTTTTAGAAAGTGTTTGCATAGGCCTGTATTGTGAAGTGATTTCCTTATGTTTTCCTACAGGAGTTTGAGAATTTTAAGTCTTACATTAAGGCATTTGATCCATTTTGAATTAATGTTTGTGAAAGGTGAGGGATAGTGACCTAGTTTCATTCTTCTGCTGTGGAGATCTAATTTTCCCATCACCATTTTCTGAAGAGGATGTCTTTTTTCAAACGTAGGTTTTTGAAAAATTAGGTAGCTGTAGCTATGTGGATTGGATCCTTTATTCCATTCCATTGGTCTCCATATCTACTTTTCTAGTAACATGCTGTCCTTGTTACTATATGGTAATATAGTTTATGATCAGATAATAAGGCTGGACATAATGGTTCATGACTTTAATCCAAGCACTCAAGAGGCCAAGGCAAGAGGATCACAGTGACTTTGAGGGCACCCTGAGACTACAGAGTGAATTCCAGGTCAGACTTGGCTAGAGTGAGACCCTACCTCAAAAAACAAACAGCAGCAACAACAACAAAAGATCAGATAATGTCCTTATGTTGTTAGTCTAGTCTACTGTAATAATAATATTTTTTACTATAAAGGAATGTTAACTTTGATGAATTTTATTATTCCAGTAGGCTTTTATAGCTTCTAGAATTTTATCTTTATATGATTATACTTATCAAATAATGTGATATCCTTTCTATGCTAATCTATGTTTTATTGCATTTGTTGAAGAAATATATATTCAGCACATTTAAGTTTTTGTTTTGTTTTGGTCTTACTGAATGCCATTTTGAAACAATTCAAGTGATGAAAGTGGAGATACTTTCTTTTTTCTAGACTATCAGGATAATTTTCCATTCTTTTAATATTAAGTGGGATATTTTCTTGAGATTTCCTTAGATTAGTTTTAATCAAGTTAGACAATTCCGTTTTAGAATGAAAGATTTGGTTTTGTATGATAGTTAATCTGAGTTGTCAATTTGACAGGATTTAGATTCACCATGGAAATAATTCTCCTGCGGGGGGTGTTGGTTTCTGGGTTAAGTTAATGGAAATGGGAAGACCCTGCCTACATGTGGGTGGAACCAGTCCATGTGCTGGGGTCATGAACTGCATAAATGGGAGAGACCTAGGCTAGCATCAGTATTCATCTCGGCTTTGTGATTGTGGACTGCGTGTGGGTAGGAGCTCCATGCTCCTGCTCCCATGCCTTCCTTGCCATGGTGGCCTGCATGCCCTTGATCTGTAAACTGAAATAAACCCTTCTTAAGTCACAGCAATGAGAAAAGCAACTAATGCAGTTTATTTCACCATAAATGCTAACTTTTATCTGCATCTTTAAGATGATTGTGTTTTTTTGCGTTTAGTACAGTTCAGTTATATCAAGTGACTTTCAAATGCTCAACTGTAACATGATATACTAGCTGCACATAGCTAGATTACAATTTGCTATACTATATTTTTGCTAGGAATTTTTGATGCCAAAGTTATGCTGGTCTCATTAAGCAAAATGGAAAATATTCACTAGTTATTCCTACATGTGATCTTACTCAAAACTACTGAGAATGTATCCCTCTTTATTCCTAAAGAGATTTTGGAATATTATCTATTCCATAAGTATATGATAGTAGTCACCAGGGAGACCACCTCTGCCTACAGTTTTCTTCATGGGAAGGATTTAATTTTTGAATTAAGTTTCTTTAGTAAATAGAATAATATGCATATTTTCTGTGTATTTTATCAATTTATGTTTAATCAATCTTTAGTAATATTTCTTTCAAGGAATTGCTTCATTTCATCCAAGTATCAAATTTATGAGCCAAACATTGTTAAAGTGCCTTGTGATTCTTTTATGTCCTGTTATTTTTATTTATCATATGAGTGCTTGTTAGTTGCTCCTTAATTATCTAAAAAATATCTAACAAGAAACTTATTACTTTTACTAAGGTTTCAAAAATCAGATTTTTATTTAATGCATTTTTCTATTATTTTTCAAATTTCTCTTTCTCTGTTTTATGTGCCTTTTGAATTTTATTATTTATTTAGAGAGAGTGTGTGTGTGTCTGTGTATGAGTGTGCTTGTGCTACTTTTTGAGTTGGGCTTTACATGAGTGCCTGGGTAATTAAACCTGAGTGGGAAGGCTTTTGAAGCAAACACTTTTAACCACTGAGCCAATTCCTTGACCCCTTATGTACTTACTTTTATTACTGTCCTATTTAATTTGTTTTGAAATTTATTGTTTTTGCTAATTTCTTAAGATAAGAATGTTTAATTTTTCCAAGTAATGTTTTAATATTTTTAACAAATTCAGATAAATCATTATTATTGCACTAACACTTTGTTTAAAGTTCCTCTTAAATTTCTATGCAATTTTTCTTTGACTCATGGGTTTATAAAAGTTTCTCATTAATTTTTCAAACATTTAGACTTTTACTTATTTACTATTTACAATATTTACTATTGTTTACTTCTATTGTGACAAATAATTATACTCTGTATTCCTTCAGTCCTTAATATTTTCTTATGGCCCACCAAAAGGCCTGTCTGTGTGAATGTTCCACATAAAGCTTGAATAGACTATTTTTCTACCTGTGAGTGGATTGCTATATAAATGCCAGTGAGTTCAAGTTACTCCTCAGTAATGTTCAATTTCTCTATAGCCTCTTTGGTAGTGCTTATTTTATTAATTGATTACTGATAAGAAGGATTGAAATCAGGCTGGGGAGATGATTTAGTGGTAAAAGCACTTGCTTGCAAAGCCTGACAGCCTGGGTTTGACTCTCCAGTACCCACATAAATGCAGATGCATTAAGTGGCACATGCTTCTGAAGTTTATTTGCAGCAGCAGGAGGCTCTGGCTCCCATATAAATAAATAGCATTTTTAAAAAGAAAACAAAAATGTGCAGAAATCTTTAAGTGTAATTGAATTTATTTTTCCTTTAAATCTATCTTTGCTTCAAATATTCAGCAACTGATGGAATACATGCTATTGTTTCCTGATGCAGGCATATGGGAATTATTTGGAAATGTATCTTTAATCCCTGCCATTCTTCTTTCACCTTGTTGGTTTTTCTCATAGTATAGCTACTTGAGCTCTCTGGTACTTAGCGTGCCATGATATATATTTTTTTCAGTTATGTAGTCATAAATTTATGTATTCATAAAATATTTAAATATTTTAAATATTGTGTCTTAGACATTTAAAAAGGTCTTATTGATAATTTGATCTGTTTTATACACATACACACACATTTAGAAAATCTCTGTTATTCTTTGCAATGCCCCTATTATATTTATTGCAGCTTCTGTGTTAGGGTTTAAGTCTACTACCTTGTGTTTTGTATGTTTGTTTTGAGGTAGGGTCTCACTCTAGCCCAGGCTGACCTGGACCTTACTCTCTATTCACCGGATGACCTCAAACTCACAGTGTTCCTCCTACATCTGCCTTTTGAGTGCTGAGATTAAAGGTGTGTGCCACAAACCCAACTACCTTGTTTTGTGTTTGCTTATTTGTCTCATTTTTTTCTCTTTTGTGCAGCTTGGGGCTTTGTTAATGTTTTGAATTTGTTGGCTTGCTAATCAAAATGTTGTTGCTTTGTTTTACTAGGTGTCTTATATTGTACAGCATATCTATAATTTATCATTAAATTATCATATCATATTTTTAATAATAACACATAACTTTTCAAATATAATTATGAATGCTACAATGTTAAATTTCTATACTTCTTTGATTTTCCAGAGATTTCTCTATTTTATTATTTTCCATGGCTATTTTGGACTTATCTATGCTATATAGTTTGCATTCTGATTTATAACTATTTGCTTCCTCATTAAATTATTTTTATTTTTAGCTACATTTCGAAAATTGTTTTTGTTTTGAAGTTTGTATTTTAGCTTTTGCAGTACTTTTTGTTCATAATAGATGCATTTTTGTCAATTTTATGTACACTAAAAATTTTGTTGTATTTTATGAGTTTTAATGTGTAATATTCTGATTTTTCATTTACAAATAATATGAAAAACTTAAAATTACTTATTTGTTGAAAGCATTTTATAAACATTCTAAAATCTTAGATACAGATACTTAATTTTGGAGTCAGACACACTCACTGAGCAACAGGGTCCCTGCTATTTGCTTTTAACAAGTATATTCTTTTTTGAATGTTTATTTATGTTAGACAGAGAGCGAGAGAGAGAGAGAGAGAGAGAGAGAGAGAGAGAGAAAGGTCATGCCAGGAGCTTTAGCCACTGCAGACAAACTCCAGACACATGTGCCACCATGTGCATCTAGCTTACATGGGTTCTCAGGAATCAAACCTGGATCCTTAGGCTTCACAAGGAAGCACCTTAACTGGTAAGCCATCTCTCCAGCCCCTTTTTTGAATTTTTAATATTTTATTTATTTGAGAAAGAGAAGAAAATACAGAAAGAGAGAAAGAGAATGGATAGGGACCTGGTTTTACAGGGGTATTGAGGAATCGACCCCTGAGCTGTTAGGCTTTGCAAGCAAGTGCCTTTAAGCAGTGAGCCATTTCCCAAGCTCTAATGAAGATATTCTGATTATTTGTTACTATAATTATATTTTGGTCAGAAAAATGAGTCATTGTATTTGTATGTGAATTTTATATGTAGCATTTACTATCCCAAACCAATATAGTTGTGTGTTAATAACTCTGATATATATTAATAAAATGAAATCATAGAATAGTAGACTAGTAAGGAATGAATTTGTTTAAACCAACTCTCAATTTATATCTATTGTTAAATACAATGGTATCTGCTTTTCCTAGTCCACTTGGTATTGCTATTACAGACTACTGGTGACCAGGTGATTTATAAAGAAAATAAACTTATTTTTTTTTAGAGGTCTGGAGGTTGAACAGCCCATGGAGAAATGGTTTGCATTGCTTAGGGCTGTCTTATGCTGCCACAGGATAGCAGATGACAGCACACATTTCGAGAAAGAGGAAAAGAGGATTAACTCTGCTCCTATAACAAACCTGCTCCTCAGATGATGAACACATTCCTTAAAATATATAGGAGTCTCTTGACATAATCATTGTTTAAAGATCTCCTGTTTCAACACTGAGGCATTGGGAATGAAGTTTCCAAAATACAAACTTTGGCAGAGATGTTTAAACTGAAGCAATACTCTTTACATAAAGAAGTAGAGGTAAGCAGATGGTTTGAGATGGCATCCTATCTTTTCAGGCTAAAAGGACAGGGCAACCAAATTTCAAAGGATATATTGTTGGTAAGGGACAATGGACAAGTCAGAGATTTCCAGAGTAATGGGCGTTCAAGTGGTCCTTACTAGTGAAACTTCTTCAAACATATTTCTAGCTATGGAGCAATACCAAATATTCATACAGGACTAAGAATACATCTTTTTTTCTTTCCTTGAACTCATTTAAAACCTGTTTCCTGTAGATACACAATTTATTTGGCAAGCGTGAGTAAAACCAAATGAAGCTTAAACTCAAGGTTTTTGAGAGCAGTGTAAGGGCAATATATCCCAGAAGTGCACCCAAAAGGCTTTGCCTTGTCATGGAAAAAGAGCCCTTCAGTAAGGACTAAGCTGATCCCACCTAACAAAACTTTAAACGAAGCAGAAACACATATCTTATTTTCAAGAAACTTAACTGTGTTTCAGAACAAAATCTGAGAACATGAGTAAAAACAAAAATCTAGCATCCAATAAGGTAACAAACAGATGCAAAGCCTGAATTACAATTTAAAATTATCAGCCTTGCAAAGATACAAGAAAGAACAAATGACCCAAGGTGGTGCGTGTGTTTGGGTGACACCATACCTTTGACGTTACCAATAAAGGAACACATATTTATAAAGAAGATAAGTATAATAATAATGATTAAGCATTCTTATTTCTTATTAGTGCCATGGTTCAGTGATTCTAAGCAAAGACGATGAACAGATTCCTTTTTGGTTGGGATATTATGCTAGTCATTACTGTCTAGGCATGCCGTTGGACCATCCAGTACAATATGATCTCATGTGGGTACTACAGTATTTGACAGTTTACATGTCTCCCTAATAAAACACCAGCATAAGGCAATAGGATATAAAGAGTTTTAAATGATAAAGTGAAGATGATTGTTGATAATATAGGAAGACAGAAACTCATTGGACAGATATAAAATTGTCTTTGAAATAATTTCATGGCTATTGAGGAATTCTAGCTTAATATAAGCATAATTTTCCATTTCAGTAACCTTGAATATGAAACTTATTATTACTGATGTTTATGGGTTCAACAAGAAAGAAGAGAGGCACACACGTTATTATCCATAGCAACTTTAATGTATTTGGTAGCTATATTTCAATAAACATTTAATATTAAAAATTTCAAGGAAACAATGAGTATAATACTAAATATGTAATTGCTCCAATTCTTTTAGTTAGTGATCAAACCAGCAAATTACTCCTTAATAATTAATTTAGAAGTTTTGTGCTTAAAGTTACACTTTACATGAATGCAAAAGTAATCATGCCCTCAAAAACGTCTTGATTCAGTGGAAAAAGAAATAGGAAGATATGAATTCTGGTTTGGTGGTATGACTTAGAGCACATAAATTAATATCTTTGAAGATAAATTTTCCACTCTGTGTGAGAGATAATAAGTTTCTCTGGCCACAAAATGTGATCAGTTAATATTTTGTATGTGAGGATCCATAATAGTACTTTTAAAAATGAGTCAATATTATTGTTTTTATGTATACATTATCATAAAATGGGTGATAAAATTAAAATAGAATGAAATGCTCAAAAAATCCCTGCTTTAGAACTCATTATTATTTTATAGTAAGACACAAATTTCAGACACATCAAAGCAAGTTTCAAGAACAGACATTTATATGGAATTGAGGTACTTACTGAATAGGAGAAAACTGAATATAAATGATTGATAAGTAACTACAACCTGACAGTAGGTAATCGACTTTTGTCATTGTCTAAATAGAAAACATAACCTTCTAAATATAATCTCAAAGACCTCAGCAACACATAATATCATTGTAATCACAGTAAACGTATACATTGCAATGAGAAAAATGGTCTTTTCAAAGTGCTCTGGAACCATGCATTTGATAATAGTCATTTTTTTACCGAGTGACCCAACATCACACAAGTAGATAGGATTCACTTGGTAACCAAAGAGGTGAATCTGAAGCCAAAACGCTATCACCTCCAGGCTAATCCTTAACAAGACGGAGAGGATATAGATCACCGTGTAGACGGGCTTTTGAAGAATGCATTCTTGATTGATGCTTTTACATGCGGCATAGAGATGGAAAATTGCTCCAGGAAGTAGAACAATCACTAGTTGTAATGCCCAGAATACCTGAAGTATGTCAGAAATATCTTAGTCAAATCAAATTATCAGCAATATACAAAATGACACTAGAGATTTGTGCATTCAATAGAAGCTAATTTGAAGGTTCATAAAGTCTTCTCAACAACAAAACAATGCAATGAACACAGCAGTACTAACAGCTTTTAGTTCCTGAAACTCTTAAAGGTTTAAGAACATGGAAGTTGTGAAAGCATTATCCCATTTTGTTATCATTGCCTACCCATTAATAATAATAATGGATTACTCAACTTTAGGCAGAAACGACTATTTCTATCTTCTAAATGCACATCTAGACTATAGTGTATCATCAATAGTATACTGGAAGTAAAATGATTTTCTGTTAAATTCAAATTATCTTTTCCTGAAATATACAACCAATTAAGGACAAAGTAGTAAGTCTCAAAACCATACATGTTAGATACTCTTTTTGCCATTACTTTACATTCGTACAAGACAGACTGTATCTGTGGTAGAGTCAATGTGTGCACACAGAAAACTTACTTGTGGAGTGATTGGTCTGAACTGATTATAACAGAAGAGATTGATCTCTCTTTTGTCTGGGTCACAGCTGAAGTGCAAAGCCTCATTCCCATACACCGCAAAGCCTAACACACCAAGGAAGAACATTCGCACGGAGCCAAAGAAAAGTGTGTGGAACTGACCGATCACAGTTGGAGGTTTAACCTATGATGGTTACAGGAAAAAAAAAAAAAAATATATATATATATATCTTGGTTGTGAGAAATTATTAAAGAGAACATTATAAAAGACATTCTTATACTATCAATTAACAATTTAATGCTCAAAATGTTGCGAAGCATGATAGCCACTCACGGTGATCAAATCAAATGTAAATACAGCATTATGATATTTTTCATGACTGCACTCTTACATTATAAAGTGTACAGTCAATTAGTGACATATTGTAATGGAATGAGTCATTTTTTATATACTTTAAGCAGCTTCGAATTAATTAATTTCCTTTCCCCCTATAATCTCTTTGAAATAAAATCTTAGAATATCTAATATCTCTTTGGAAAATTAGATGATAAATCCAGTTTTAAACTTAGCAAACACACTGTCATAATGACCAAGCAAGGTTAATTTAGTTCTGATAGTTTTCTTTACTTTTAATATGAAGTGAGAATGTGAGGCTACTTAAAACATCAACAGACAAAAGCACTTGAAGTATTTTGTTTCTAGTTTTAACTTCAAAATATTTTATAGTATATAGTTATGATTACGTTATTTGCCATAGAGAAGATTTGTTTACCAACACTCATGAAAATCAGGTTAAAACACCTGAACAAAACTCATACAACTGATCGTTTGGTACTCACGCATCCTTCATAGAAGTTTTTGATGTAATTTAGAGACATCTTTCAGGAAATGCTATCTTGACATCCCTGTGGATTCTTGAAACACGTTGCTAGTTTGCTTCTGCCAGAATCAAACTCATACTCTCTCATGACTTTTACAGCAGAAAACACTTATCACTGCAAATTTTTTCTCCCCTCCTCCTTTTTCTTTTTTCTTTTTCATAGATCTCTGGGGCCCCAGTCAACTTTCCTATCTCCATCCCAAAACAAAACAAAAACAAAGAAACAAAAGCAGAGGCCATGTGGTCAATCTAATAATCCCTTGACTAGCATGATCAGCAGAGCTAGCCAGCCAGCCAGGAGTGCCAGCAAAGCAAGAGGCCAGCAGACAGAGGCCCTGAGCTCCCAGTGGCTCTGAAATCACTTGAGAATCACCTAGATGGACCCTTTAGTTTGGAAGTCCATTAGCTCTGTCCCAACTACATGAGATATATTCCTGATTTCCCCTTGTTTCCTTTCCTAGAATATAGTTAATTTCTAGGAAGTCTAAGAAGTTGTAAATACAGGCTAATGATAACCACTACATCATTGAATATTATTAATTGTTGCTATATTTATCTCTTTGCTGCATATTTGTGCCAGGCACAGAAACATGATGGAATTTGGTTTTCTGTTCCAAAGATACACATATGGAGCAGATAATCAAAGTAAGATCTGAGTGGAACACAAATCCTAAGAACCTCTCTTATTTCTTTTGCCTTCAGAAAGAAGATGCATTATCTATTAGGCAATATTCTGGGTGCTAAGGCGAAGCATGGACCTAGAGAGACAAATAACTGCTTCTAATGGGTATGTCCCCTTGCTTTATTTTATCCACTGATAATGTCACACAGCCCAGGGCAGATCAGAGCTACTTCCTTCACTCACCTTTCTCATCTTTCTCCCTTGTGTGGTGTACTGGAGATTGTAACTCCAGACAACTTGATTGCTCTCTCCCATCAGCTGAGACATGACTACATCATATATAATTGTACCTGATAGGCAAAGTTGAAAAGAATATTGTGATGGGTAGGAAAAATAAAAATAAGCAACTTACTGATCCCTCAGATAGTCAAAATAAATTAGTATATATTCTCATCTTTTCATAATCAGAATCCAAGACATGTTTTGATTCCAAGAGATATGTAAAACCCCTTATTGCTTTTTGTGCATAAAGAATTCAATCTTGACATCTATAGTACAGTAGTGAATGCTACTTGTCAAATAAATACAGTCAGACTATCAAAATCTTCCTGTGTCCTTTTAAGGAGAATCTATGTCTATATCTCTAGTATCTATCTATCTATCTATCTATCTAGATATAGTCTTGAACCTTAGTGATCATATGGCCTCATTACTTGGATCTATGTGGCACACATAATACTTGCCTTTCCCCCTACAGGTTCTGATTGAATAACTAATAAGAAAAGAGGAGTATTGTATAGACCAGTCAGAATATCTCCCTTATTGTCTACAAGGATTGGGTTGATAAGGGATATAGTTTATTTCTTTGTGGAGGTGTGACTCACAGACATATTGTGTCCTAGTGAACGCTTTGTCATGGTTGTCTTTCCTGCATGGAGTGTCTGCTATCTCTGCCTGAGTTGCAGCATAAGAAGAGCAGAATTGAACTGTTGATCTCTGGGCAACTTGTTTACAAGGCAAAGTACTGGGGGATAAACAATGTATATTCAATCTTACCTTGGGTAAGGTTGGTTCACCAGGTATCATCACTACGATAGCAGCTATTATGAGATGGGCCTCATATGTATGACAGTTGCCTGCTTGCATGATCATCTGGACCTTTTTACATGCAAGTATCCAATAGCAGTAAAAGAAAGTAGTCTACAATATATAAGCATCTCTTAGGTCCATTCTTTGAACATGTTTGCTAATGTGACAATAGCCATACCATGTTAAATACCAACTTTTATTTAAGAACTAGCTTATACTTCTTTATCTGTAGTCACATGACAGAGGAGTAGATATAAAATGAAGAAAAATGTGTTCAATTTTTGTATTTCTCCACAAATATTCTATTATAAGTATTCTTGTCTCTCCTCAATGCTATCCCAGAATGCCAAAACTTACCTAATTAGAGCATGTCTGTGGATTTGAGATTTATTTGCATTATGCCTCGAAGTAATACTTCTTGCTCCCAAATCTAGAGATACAATGGGAAATATTATCTTTCATTTATTTATTTTATTTTATTTTTTGGTTTTTTTCAAGGTAGGGTCTCACTCTAGCCCAGGCTGACCTGGAATTCACTATGGAGTCTCAGGGTGGCCTTGAACTCACGGCGATCCTCCTACCTCTGCCTCCCGAGTGCTGGGATTAAAGGCGTGCGCCACCACGCCCGGCTTATCTTTCATTTAACATGGGAATACAGTGGTGAAGCACACACAGGGTACATTAGACATTTCACTCTCATGGTGAACAAGCAAGAGATCCAGTGCCAGAGATCAGTTAGTGAGCAGGACTTATACAAAAGTGAAAGAGCAGGGAATACAAAGCTCTCACTGCTACATAACAGCTTTGAAATTTCACATGGAAAGATATTTCCTGTCACCCCTTAATTTTGTTCCATCATTAGGACACCACCTCAACCCCTAGAAGCAGTTACCTCCCCAGGCTAGGCTGCATTATTCTTAATCAAAGTGGTTCCCAGGCCCATAGTCATCAATGTCTTGGAGCTCCCCAGTGGTCTATACTCTGTATTCTTGTCTGAAAGCCTCTTCCCTCTTTAGCTTTGTTGAAGTTGAATGGTTTCTTCAGGCTAGTCCCTGGTAGAAGAGAAGTGGAGAACTAGAATTCTTTTTGGTTTATAATTTCACCAATACTTGGCTACTTCAATGCACACTAACAATTTTTTTTTTTTGCTGTTAATCCTTGCTTGCTTTTCTACGTATAAGGATTAAAATACTAAGTATTTTTATTCTTGATTTTTAAAAATATTTATTTACTTGAGAGAGAGAGAGAGAGAATAGGCATGCCAGGGCCTCTAGCACCTGCAAACGAACTCCAAATGCATGTACCACCTTGCGCATCTGGCTTACATGGGTCCTAGGGAATCAAACCTAAGGCCTTTGGTTTTGCAGGCAAGTGCGTTAACTGCTGAGCCATCTCCCCAGCCTTAAATTTTAATTTTTCATGTGCATATGTATGTGATATGTGAATATGTGCTTGTACATATTTGTGAGAGTGTGTATGATGTGAGTGTGTGTGTGTGTGTGTGTGTGTGTAGGCCAGTAGACATCATTAGGTGTTCTGCTCAGATATGACTTCCATCCCTTTTTGAGACAGTCTCTCACTGAGCTGGAATTGACTGATGGGGCTATATTGGCTGACAGTGAGCTTCAGGGATCCTCTTGTCTCCGCCTCTCCAGCTCTGGGATTCCAGGCACACACCATGACTGATGGCATTTACAGGGTTTCTGGGGATTGAACTCAGGTTTTCATGTGTGAATAGAAGGTACTTTACCAATTGAGCTATCTTCTCAGATGCAGATTTAATATATTCAGTTTTTCTAAGTTTATTAATTTACAAGTGGAGAGAGAGAGAGAGAGAGAGAGAACATGGGCATGCCAAGGCCTTCTTCCACTGCGGAGGAACTCTAGATGCATACACTGCTTTTTGCATCTGGCTTTTTGTGGGTGCTGGGGAAACACATTCGGGCTACCAGGCTTTGTAAGCAAGCACTTTAGCTACAGAGTCATCTCTCCAGTCCCTATACTTAGTATTTTTTAAAGCCATATGTTATGTTAAAGACACATTTCTCTGTCCTCATGTATATTCACTAATATTTTTGGAATAGGCTTTCTGTGCTTTTAAGATTTTTAGAATATATTCTCTATTTAATAGTGTTATTGGTCATGCAATACATATCAGAGAAGTCATATCAACGGACATTATAGTAACACCATTGTTTTGATTTTTATCCTAAAACCTTAGATATGCTTACTGGCCCAGAAGACTGGAATTGAAGAAAATAAAATTTAGCAAGTCTTGACTCTTTTACATGTGCATATTTTTACAAAAGTTTGCCTATAGCTATCTCTAGTCTTCTAGAAAAAGTAATTCAGATTAAGTACTCAAGCCTCAGAACATGGGAAGTTTAGGAGAATTCAGCTCTACCTACTTATGTTCGTCTGCAGAAGCTCTGGGGAATATTGAGTCACTCAGTAGTTGGAGGGCCCTATAGAGCATGGCCTTATGACACAGTACACATGCCTGGCCAGAGCTTATTGGGAAGGGGAAAGGTGAAACAGAGAACCCCCTCCCACCCTGCCAGTACAGCACAGCAGAGGAACTGTAGATTATCGTAGATTTAGAGAACACATCTTCCTTCAACTAAAGACCAAGACAACTGTTGTTTTTGTTTGATTTCTCCTTATTATGCGCTCTGTAGATTATAGACCAACTAATGATCCCCTTTAAACAAGGAAGAGTCATTATTCTACATAGTATAAAGAATCTTTGTGTTGGCCAGAGTAAAAGAGAAAATCCTGTGTCTTCTTTCAATGATTCTTCTGTCTGCTCCTATCTGTTTAATCTATTTTGGAAGGTTTTAGAAGGAAGGCTCTTTTCAGTTAGGGTCTATTATGATGCCAAAACATCCAATTCTGCCTACCAAAGACTAATGGGATTGAATCAACAGGAGGTTTTTTTTTTTGAGCATATTTTATTATTAAAATTTGTCTTTGTTATTTAGGCTCAAAGATTTTTAAAATGAGTAAGATAACTCAATGCGTGAGTTTCCCAAGAAACATACTAAAATCTGAGGGAACAAAACTTTGGGCTTGCTTGCCCAAACTTACTCAAAGATTTCAAAGAGAGGGATGAACATAAGCTCAAATCTACCATTAAGCCCAATAATCAAAACAGCATTTCACTGGAATAGAATCAGACATATGAACCAATAGGATAGGATAGAGAACTCAGGAACAGGTTTGTACATCTATATCTTCAACAAGGGTGCTGAAAAAGTACAAAGAAGAAACAACAGTCTCTTTAATAAGGGAAAACCTGGCTATCTTAAACAGAAAGAGGGAGACTAGACTCGTATCTCATGCCACACACAAAAATCAGTTTACATTGGTTTAAAATTTTAGTATAAGAACTGAAACTATAAAAACACCAGAAGACAGCAGAGAGAAGCTTCTTGACATTGGTCTGGCTACGAAGTATTGAATATTATAATAGGTACTGGCAGCAGTAGTTAATGGTATTGTATCAAAGTAAAATCTGCAGAGCAGGGCTTGAGAAATGGCTTAGCAGTTAAGGTACTTACCTGTCCTGCAAATCCAAAGGACCAAGGTTCAACTCCTTAGTACCCATGTAAAACAGATACCCAATGTGGCACATGTGGCTGGAGTTTGTTTTCAGTGGTTAGAGGCCTTGGCATGCCAGTTCTTTCTCTCTGTCTTTCATCTATCTTAAATAAATAAAATATTTTTAAAAATCTGCACATAAAATAAACTAGTGAGCTGAATGAAAGCACAGCTTATAGAAGGAAAAATACATTTTAGACTGGATATCTGATAAAGGGTTAGTGTCTGTAACATAAAAGAACTTACAGAACTCAGTAACTGGATAACCAAATAATCAAAATAACTGTATAAAAAGATGGGCAAGTGGATGTAATAAAATAAAAATCAAAAGAATATCTGGGGTAATGGTTCAGTGATTAGAGGTACTTGTTTGCAAAGCCTACTAGCCAGGGTTCAATTCCCCAAGTACCCATGGGAAGCCAGATGCACAATATAGCTCATATATTTGAAGTTTATTTGCAGCAGCAAGAGGCCCTGGTGTGCCTATAATCTCCCTATCTTTCAAATAAAATAAATAAAAATATGTTAAAATATTATCAAAATAATTTTAAAATTACCAAAAGAAAACATACATATGATCAACAGATAAGTGAAAAAATGCTCAACATTCCTAAGTATCAGGGAAATGCAGGCCCAAACCATAATGATACATCACTTCATATATATTGTAAGAATTATTATTTATTATAATATATTGTATTATATAGAATTATCAATAAAGTATTAGAAAAGATGTAGAGAAGAGATAGCCCTTATTTATTGTTGGTGGGAATGCAAATTGGTACAACCATTATGTAATATAACATGGAAGTTTCTCACAAAATTAAAAATAGGATGACCTTAATAATCCATTAGTCCCATTTCTGGGTATATACCTAAATGGGTGCAATTAATATCATGTAGTATAGAGCTATCTTCAGTTCCATGTTCATTATAGTGTTATTCAACTGTAAATAAGATATGAGACAATGTAAATGTCTACCCACAAATCACTGTATCATTGTATGGGGCTAGAGAGATTGCTCAGCAGTTAAATGAGCTTGCTTGCTAAGCCTGAAGGTCCAGGTTCAATTCCCCAGTACTCACCTAAAGCCAGATGCACAAAATGATGCATGCATCTGGAGTTTGCAGTGGCAAGATGTCCTGGTGTGCTCCATTTTCTCTCCCCCCTCTCACTCCTTGCAAATAAGTAAAAATATTCTAAAAAGAGAAATCATTGTACACACACAAGTATTATTCAGATTCCAAAGAACAGACTCCTGCTATTTGCAATTATACAGGTGAATATGGAGTGTATTGTGCTGAATAAAATAAACGATCCTCTAGACACAAAAAAGTAAATACTACATGCTTGTATTTCAAGTACACCACATTGAAAATTACAGAAGCAAATAGTAGAATGGTTGCAAGTGGATAGGGTGAAGGGTACTGGGGAGAGGAAGGCTATACATTTTCAATTAAACCAGATGAGTAACTTGTAGAGATCTAATGAATAGAAATGTGGCTGTAATTAACACTGCTATACTTTAACTTGTCTAACAAGGTAGATCTGAATGTTTTCTATACAGATGCACACACATAAAATGATAACTATGAGAGAAGATAGATACGTTAATCAGTTTCACTGTGTTAAATTGATCGATGTATATTAATATGATGTTACTTTGTACACCTTAAATAAATATAGTTATTTACCAAAGATTCCTCAATAAGACCGATAATAAATAAGGAACTTAAATTCCACATAGTGTTTTACAGTCATAATTCTGGATTCTAATGTTAATTCACCTTTTTTTCATTCATACAATAAATATTAAACTACCAGCTGTTATGCAAGGTGTTGGGAATGTGTGAGAACAATGTAGCCTTTGGTTTCAAAAAGGTTTTATAGAGGACTAGAGAGATTTCTCAGTGGTTAAAGTGCTTGCCTGAAAAGCCTAATGACCTGAGTTCAATTCCCCAGTGCCAGTCTACAGCCTGATGCACAAAGTGGCACATGCATCAGGAGTTTGTTTACAGTCACTAGACACCCTGATGTTCTCATTCTCTCTTTATCTCTCTTTTCTCTGTCTCTCTCTGCTTGCAAACAAATTAAAAATTTAAAGCTTCTATAGGAATATGTGGATATGTATCTACATATGTGGATATGTATATGGTCAGATGTATGCTGAACATTTGCTTCAAATAGAGCTTGATTTATAGTCAGTCTTTCAGAGAATGGTCACAGACTGTACTGTATAATTTTATATCTAGCGAATAAGGAGAAATGATCTCAATATAAATTTCCTCTTTACATTCTTTGACTCTGAATATTTTGCATCATGCCTCAGTAATCTAGCCTACTCCTTGTGTGAGATCCAATGACTGTTGGATGGGGTGGAATAGAGGTCAATTTAGGTACTCCCAGTTGTGTGTTTCCCAGAAGGACAGCTGAGATAAGGCAATCTGGATAGCTGCCTACATTCATAAATCGCAGCTCTTAACCAACTCACATCTCACTGAAATCTCTGACCTGCCAAAATTGGATTTGTCTTTCTGCATGAATAATTTATATTTTCTGGAATGGAATTGGGGATAGCTTAGTAGAAAGGTCAATAACCAATGATGTTGTTTTGGATAAATGATTTAACCTTCTGTGGTATGTCTCCATTTCTTCAAAAGGAAAGGACTAGATACCATGATCTATGAGTAATTTCACAATTCTGTGGTTTTATTATTCTAAGTATTATAAACCATACTTGGAGCTGTTGTTCTACTTTCAAGATTTACTGCCAGTCATATTCCTGGTGCTGCCAATTACGTATCCTACTGGCTTTAGTATCTATCTTTTCAAGTGATCCCATTTTGAATATTTCTGAAAAAACCTGGTGGTCTCTAGCTTAAAATCTTGAGTTATAATTTATAATAAAAAGCTTAGAAATATTACCTAAAAACTCTAAGCTTCAGTTATCTTTGATAAAAGTAATATTAATGTGGTCTCTCTTCTCATTATACTATTCTGTACTCACCCTTTCTTTTTTTTCTTTATTAGTTAGTTTTGTATTCAGCAAATACAGTCAGTTTGGTACCATTATTAGGCTCATCCGTGACCTACCCCCTCCCCTTGGCCCCTCCTTGTTGAGGTATATGGGTCATGCATTCTGGAGTTAGCCCACAGTTATGTGTAAGATAAGTGTCTCTGCATATCATGACCCAACATGTGACTCTGACATTCTTTCCACCCCCTCTTCCACAAAATTTCCCTGAGCCACGTTGGGTTCATTTTTGTACTCACCCTTCTTATGATAATGGTATATGATGATGCACCAAGATGAGATGACATGAATGACGTGGGCACTGAGACATAAAGTTAAGCAACTATGTAAGGGTTTCATTGAACAGAAGCACTAATGCCATGCAGTTGATCTGGTAACTGTGATGTCTACTAAGTGACTAGTGGAAAAAATAGCATCAGATATACCCACTGATAAAGGGGTAGTTTACATACTCAGCAGGAAGGAGTGAAAAAAGAGAGATTTGCTCCTGCTGGCCAGAATGTAGTCCAATTTAAAGTTTATGAATTTTCTACTTAATAGTTTTTGTTTGTTTTTGTTTTTCGAGGTAGGGTCTCACTCTGGCTCAGGCTGACCTGCAATTCACTATGTAGTCTCAGGGTGGCCTTGAACTCTTGGCGATCCTCCTACCTCTGCCTCCCAAGTGCTGGGATTAAAGGCATGCACCACCATGCCCAGCTTCCACTTAATAGTTTTTGACAGTGGTTAACCATGTGTATCTGAACCTGTGGAAAGTGAAACTGTGAAAAAGATAACTAGTTTACTCTCACAGCAGCAGGAAACATGGACAGTGAGTGATTCATTCTGTAGTCTTCCTTTTATGTCTATTTTCTTTGTTTCGTTTTGGATAGTTAATATGTTCATTTCACTTATTTTCTATAAGATCTCTTCTGAGGCATGGAAAAATTTTCATTTCTGATGTTGCACTTTTTACCTCTAAGAAGGGCCCAATCATGCCATTGGTGTGCCATCTCTTTGGTGTAAGGGGTTTTATCACAGCCTGATAATTCCCATCTGCATAGTGTCTCCACTTGCTCTTCGGTGTAAAATCAGGGTTGAATAGTTGTTAACATAAAGCATTTGGTCCATAAACATTACATTTCTACCATCTGGCCCATCAAGAAAAAACTTGCTCTAAAAGTTGAATGTAGGGGCTTCCTTTTTAATCCCCGATTTTAGTAACAATTATGTTTATATTTTTCTTGACCTTTTAAAACACAGACAGAATATGTTTTAATAGCTGTCTTTTTATTCATTTCTAGGTTTGTTTCAAATGACTGATGTTATTCTCATTATTACTTGGGTTTTCCAACATTTTATACACCTGGTAATGTTGAACTGATAGCTTGACACTGCAAACTTTATTTTGTAGTCTTCCTTTAAATATTGTTAGAATTTGTTCTTGAATGCAGCTATATAACTAGATTTTGCTGCAGACTGTTAAATAAATTTCATTTATTTGTATGTACATATGTATGAATGGGCACATGAGCCATGGTGCACCTGTGGGGGTTAGAGGACAACTTCGAGGTGTCTGTGTTCCACCTTCTTTGAGACAGGGTGCTAGGGAATTGAACCTGGTATAGCAGACTTTGCAAGCAAGTGCCTTTTAACCAATGAGCAATCTCCCCCACCCTTACTTAGATAGTTTTGAGGCTTGATGTAAACATTGTTACAGTGGGTTTGGGCTAGCTTTTAGCATAGATCAAATTTTGTCTAATGATTCTTCTGAGTATAGTCACACATGGCCCAAAGATAGGGAAAAGTCCTGAGAAATGCCATGTTGGACAATTTCATAATTGTGAAAATACAGTGTGCATCATTTACTGTATACCAACTAAGATGAATATGATAATCATTAGGTCACACAATTTTATAGCACCACTGTTGTAGATGTAGTCCATTATTGGCCAAAATATAGTTATGTAGTACATGAGAATAGTCTATTAATACATCTCACATTATAAGGTCTTTCCAGTCTACTCTACTATGAGGATGCAAACTACTTCCAGCTTTTTGTGTTTCAAATATTTTTTGTTTTTGCTTTTTTTTTTTTTAACTATGTAGCCTAGGTTGGCCTTGAACTTGGGATCTCCTTTGTGATAATCTTGCTGGGATTATAGGCATGTTCCATCATGCCTGATGGAGTTTTAAAACTTGTAGGTGGGTCTTCTCCTAGTTTGGGGAAACTTCCTTTATGTATAAGCAGACAGATACTCAGTGGTGATCTCAAGTCAATCCTTGTTCACATCTCCAGAATTCCCTCCACTTAGCTCCCACCATGAAAGTACTGATCCCAACAAACTCCAGCTATCCCCTAGTGTCGATTTCTGGTTCCTGAGTTCACTGACACTATTAGACACTGTTAGAGTTGTCCCTTCACAAAAGATGGCTGAAAACTGACGGTCAGTAAGCTGACATATTCATGACTCACTTGGTGTGTCTCTTCTCTGCAATTAAGGCTCAGCGCTGTTCAAATTTCAATGGAGGCATCATCTTTCACAATGTTGCTGCAGGTGTTTTGGGGTGGGGAGGTAATTTTACAGTTTTTTTTAAAGCAAAACATTCAAACTTTTAATACACTTCTACCCAAACACAAACCTTTTCAAATTGGCTTTGTGTTTCTTACCAGTGCTCTTGAGAATTAAAGTTACTGGACACATGACCCCTGAACAAAAATAATGTAAACTTTATCATATTTGTAATACAGTTGATAAAACTTTATGTTTGAAATGAAGAAGGCACCTGATTTCCACGAGAAGTATCAAGTAGTATATGGTCAGTAATAAGCCAGGCTATGGAGGCTGTTAATTCAAATTCTTAAAACAGAAGATGATGAAACTGTTTCCAGTTGTAGGAGTTATTGGTTGTGTGCTATTGGATATACTTTTCTGTGTTTCAATTTCCTATCTACAACAGGAAAAAATATATTGCCTACCTCCATGGGTTTCTGTAAGATTGAGTAAAATACATTGTGTAATAAATGATTATTATCACTTTCCTGTGATCTTTATTTGAGTGATTCATTTGTCATGTGACAATGAGCCAAAACCATGAAGTGCCCGCTATGCTTAGAATATTTGGCAATTCTTTTTGCTTTATTTAGGATGAAAGCAACATAACTGATCTGACTATAACCTCCTGCATTAGCTCCTAGAGCAAAGGCAGCTATAAATCCCAAGCCGAATGAGGTAATCCTATATAGATGAGAGTTGCTCGGCCCAGGTGTTGTGAATGGTGACAGTACCCCACCTATGCACAATTCTGTTGCTGCTAGTAATGCTGGCTACTGACAGTACACAGCTATATCCTCTACCTAGCATTGCCTTTTTTGGCCAAGAAATGTTTTGCTTAGGTTAGGTCCCTGGTGATTACATAACAGGCTGATGCAGTCTTGTTTCCATCCAACTCACAATACTTAAGGGATATCCCAGTTTCAAGTCTCCCCTTTGGATTGACTAAGACTTCAGTTGCAATCACTGAGTTTCTAAGTTCACTAATTTGTTTTCCAAGTACTATAATCACACTTGCAGGTATTTCTTCCTCTGAATAGCCCTGCCTTTCTCATTTCCTTATCATGTCAACTCCTGAGAGTGTAACGGGGTGCTAAGCATTCAGAAAAGTCCTTGAACCCCAAACCCTAGGTCCATGTCTACTTTTAATCAAAGGATAGAATAAAATCAGACTGAGAAGGATAATTATTAAATTATTACATTTATTTAGGGAAGTACAGAACCAAGGAAGGACACTCATGTGGCTAGAGATTCCATGTGGAGGGCCTGGAAAAGCTGTGGAGAGAAAATAAAGAAAAGAAAGTTCACAGAGCTCCTGCCATGTGGGGAGCTGGAAGGGGTAAAAAGCCCATGTGGACAGTAAGAGCTAGGGGCTAGGGCTCTAGGTATTCAAAAAGGTCCTTAAATCCCAAACCATAGGTCCATCTCTACTTTTAGTTAAAGAATTGAATAAAATAAGACTGAGAAGGGTAAAGAATCAAGGAAAGACACCCACGTGGTTAAAGATCCCACATGGAGGGCCTGGGAAATCTATGGAAAGAAAGAAAGTTAAAAGAACCCCTGAGGTGTGGGGATCAATAAATGGGCTATTGAATGAGAAGGTTTTCTTAAAAATGAAATACAAATACTTCAGATATTTCAGTCTGTAAAGTGCTTGCATCACAGTCATTAGGACCTGAGTTTGATTCCCAGCACCCACATAAAAATCTTGGGTATGGTTGCATGCTTATAATTATAGCACAGTAGGGATGAAAATGGTTGAATTCCTGGGGCTTGTTGGCCAGCCAGGCTAGGTTAATTGGTGAGCTCTAGGCCAAGGAGAGACCCTAAACAAACAATAAACAAATCCCTATACACACATGAACCCCCCCCCCATGCAAAGAAATACAAATGACTAACAAACATTTGAAAAAAAAAATGTTCTACTTCACTAGCCACCTGAGAAATGCAAATCCGAACTAAAGATGCCTTCTCACCCCAGTCAGATAGCCGTCATTAAGAAAACAAATGACAACCAATGATGGTGAGGACGTGGACAAAGGGAAACCTTTGTAAACTGCTGGTGGGAATGTAAACTCATCCAGTCATTATGGTAGACAGTGGAAGTTTCTCAAAAATCTAAAAGTTGAACTTCATGTGATCCAGCTCCACCACTCCTAGGTGTTAACCTAAAGGACTTCAAGTTAGCATATAACAGAGATACTTGAACAATGTTTATTATAGCATTATTTACAATAGCTAAGTTATGAAACTAACATGAATATCAGCAGCATAGAAACCGACAAAGACACACACACACACACACACACACACACACACACACACACACCACACGATGTATATATAACATATTGTGAACTGAAGTTCCCAGAAAGTGCTATATCTACCTCAAATAATGCTAAATGGAGTGATAGATCTCCTGTAGAGATGGAGTGTTGAAGGATCAGAGCCAATTTACCTTGGGCTACCTTTAGCCCCTTAATAGCAATTTATTGTCCACCTATATGTCTGATCTAACATCCTGGTGACTATCAATTGATCAGGTGTGGTCTTGTTGGAATATAAGAACAGACCCCAGCCTCGACCAACACAAGGGCTAAGAATGTCATCAGATAGCATCTGAAGTCTATGATGGAATCTATAACCTGTCTACCTGATGGCCAGCCATTGTATTTGAAAAGTGCCTTGATTTATGACTTTCTTCTGTTGTGTACCTATAAAACCTTTATGAAATTGTTAACATATTGGAACATGGAATTGGGGTCATCTAAATCTGTGTTCCTGGGCCATGGTCCACTAATATTTGGCTCCAGAATAAACTATCTTTTTTCCCTTTAAGGTGAGAGCTGCGTCTTTTCTGTTGACAAATATACACACCACACACAACAGAATATTTTCAACCACAAACAACAGTTATATTATTTTCAGGAAAATGGATGCAACTGAAGATAACCATATTAAGGTAAGTAAGCCAATCCCAACAAGACAGTTTTTATTTTTTTCTCTCATTTGTGGTTCCTATATTTCATACAGACACATAAAGTCATGTACCATGTACGTATATGTGACATTAAAGTCAAAAGGAAATCATCTAGGGGAACAAAGGAGACCAATGGGAGGGAGGGAGGAGTGAGAAAGGGGAGGGCTGGAAGACTGGGGAGAGAATTTGCTCAATATATAGTATAGTCCACTTCCGGGAAAGATGGCCTCTGCCTAACCTCTCCTCACCTCATGGAGAAGAAAAGGCAAGACCCTTAAGGTTGGGGTGAGGGTGGGTATTTTTTGTTTAGGGGTTTGCTGATTCTAGTAGGCTTCCAGTGGGAGGGGGTGGAGGAGCAAAATAGGGAATCCTCTGATTCCCACACTCTCGGGTAACCACCCACCTAAAGGCATTGGTAAAACAAGAAGAATCCAACCCAAAAGCCCCATACAGAAAGAAATGATTAAGATTACTGCAGATATTTGACAAAGGCCCTAACAATGTAGACTGGAAAAAAGACAGCATCTTCAAAAAAAATGGATTGGGGGAACCAGAGAGAATGGGCACACCAGGGCTTCTAGCCTTTGCAAAAATGACTCCAGACTCATGTCCCACTTTGTGCATCTGGCTTTACGTGTGTACTGAGGAACTAAACCCAGGGTGTTTGGCTTTGTAAGCAAGCAAACCATTGAGCCATTTTTCCAATGCTCTTCCCCAATTACTTTCTCACAATATTTTAAAGTTTTCATATTAGAGGTTTTTCACTTGCTCGGTTAGGGATGTTCTGAGATATTTAATTTTTTTGTGGCTTTTGGTAAAAGGACTCTTCCGTGATTTAGTTCTCCATGTTAGTTATTGGTACATAAGAAGGCCACTAATGCTGATGTGTTTATTTTTCTACCCTACACTTTGTTGAAAATGTCAGCTGTAGATTTCTTGTGGAGGATTTTAGTCTGTTAAATAAACAATCATGTTATCTGCAAGCAAAGATCTTCTCAATAAAATATTTGCTACCTAGTTCAAGAATATAAAAAACAAACACCATCACACTCAGTTACATGGTCTTTCAGAGATGAAGGGATGCTTCAACATATGTAAGTAAACAAATGAAAAACATCATGTGAACAGACTCAAGAACAGAAATCACATGGTCATCTCAAGAGATGCAGCAAGGACCTTTGTGATAAACACATTGGAGAGAGAAGGGATGAAGGGCACATTTCTCAATGTAATAAAGTCTATGCATGTAATTCATTGGTGTCAATGGTGTTTTGCTCTGAAACTCCACATATCTACATAGAATTTTTCTACTGAAACCACAATCTCCTATTTTTTTCTACCATTGCTATTACCATTTTGTAGTGGCACCAGGCTCTTCACAGCCTAATTTGAACATTTCCTATCTTGGACATACTGCAAGTCTTATCCCAAAATGGAGCATTTCATGTTGTCTAGTATATGGATAGATCAGTTTTCCTAGGGATGGAATATTTACCTGTAGGACTTAGAACTAAGATAATATACTTCTTGTTCTGTGGCTGGGGATGCACAATGCCCTAGGTTGTATTTAACTTGAAAGTGTCCTGTCTTGGCCCTAGCTACCAGAACTGCTTGAATCTGGCTAATTTTGCAGCCCTTTGAATTTCCAACAGAAATTAATTTCCTAGACATTTATAGGAGCTCATGAACCTTCCCAGTGTTGCCAAAGCGTTAGCCGCTTTTTCTCCTCCTGATGATGGAGAGAATGTCACTGCTATAGTGGTACAGTGTGATCTGCAGGCCACTGTCCTTAAGATTCACACCTCCTTAGATTGCACTGCTACATGGAGCTGCAGAGTTAACCTAGAATTGAGGTAAAACTGATTGCATTTTTTAAACCTTCTACGTAAATGCAAACACTTCCTCTTCCTTTCCTTTGCTCTACAGAAAGGCACCATCACAACACATGCAGACACACATACACACACTCACCCAATGTCATACAACTCATGACAACCTATAGTCAAAACTGTTTCAAAAATATTTAAGGCTGTTGACTGATTTGAATGATTATATGTAATCTGGAAATCAACCACTTTTTGTCATCCCCTTTTCCACTCCCCACCTTACTTCCCAAATTACATTTTGTCTGAGATTTCTATCTAACCTCCACTTGAGTATGATTTGGCAGGTGTGAAGTTGCTGGGTCTTGTCTTTCTTGGCATTGTCCCACATTATAGCTCTTCCACCCCTCCAGGCTGGTGCAAGGACTTCCCCTTTTACGAATATTCAGCTCAGGCAGACAGGACACTAATGACCACCCAGCATACAATCAACACATGGTTCTTTTTTTTTCTGGTCTAAAGAGAGAATTCACTGTCAGCCCTTATCCTTACTGCTACTAGTGTGGCTAGGCCACTGCATTTATTTCTTCCATAAGTGAGAGGAAGAGAGAGAGAGAGAGAGAGAGCGAGTGCAAGCAGGACAGTGATCCCTAATATGCAATAGTGAATAATAGTAAATTCCAAATAAGCCTGGGCTAGAGTGTGACTCTAACTCAAAAAAGCAAAAAGTAAATCATATATATATGGTGCATTTTCACTGAGAATTTTCTCTTTTCCTAGTAGATCTGTCTTTGCCTTTATTTCATATTTAAATGCCATTTAAAAATTTAAAATAAATAAATAAATAAATAAATAAATAAATAAGATAAAAATTGTGGTCAAGGGCTGGAGAGATGGCTTAGTGGTTAAGGCACTTGCCTGCAAAGCCAAAGGACCCAGGTTTCATGCCCCAGGCCCACATAAGCCAGATGCACATGTTGGCACATGCATCTGGAGTTCATTTGCAGTGGCTGAAAACCCTGGTACATCCATTCTCTCTCTCTTTCTCTCTGTCTATCCCTTGCAAATAAATAAATTTAAAAAAGTGATGGTCAATATTTGACAGTATAAAATGAAAATTGTGTAATTAATTTTGAACTTTTGATAGTGTTAACAATTATCCTGGGATGGTTAATTTTCATTTTGAGATCTTATCTCCCTGTGGCAATCATACCACATGTAAATACACTCACACACTGATCACACCCCTTGACAAATCCACCCAGGTTTTTCCTGCCCTGTGGGGTGCTTATATTGACTCTTTTACCCACAACCATCAGAGCAGGGCACTAGTGCTAGCATGCTACATGATGTGGGATTCTCGAATGTTCCATCCTGTGTCCTATCCTCAGTGAGCTTTAGTCTCATGTAGGCATCATCATGAACATACATTTCCACTTTGTGATAGATTGCTGCTGGCTCTGCATGATTTCATGACTTGCTGAAGCAAGAGAGCACAGATCTTAATATGAAGCTTAGATCCATGCTCAAAACATGGGTATTACCAGGTCACTGCAGAAAAACAAATTGTATATATTATTTACTGCAAAGACAGAGAATGAGCAAGGATGAATGGCCAGCCAAGGCTACCTACCTGTCGCTGCAAACTAAATCCAGATGTACATGTATTTTGTATATCTGGCTTTACATAGGTACTGGGGAATTGAACACAGGCCATCAGGATTTGCAAGTAAGTTTTTAACCACTGAGCAACCACTCCAGTCCTTGTTTTAGTTTTTAAAAGGCATCAATGGTGTCTTGCTCTGAAACTCCAGGTACCTACATTTCCATTTATGTGCTGAGAACATAATATTTTCACTATTTTGTTTCCAGTGCAACTGCTACTTTATGTTAGAATCAATTGGCTTGTTAAGGTCATGAGATAATATGCTTCCTGTTCTGTGGTTGGGGATGCACAATGCCCTAGGTTGTATTTAATTTGAAAGTGTCCTGTCATGGCCCTGGCCACCAAACCTGCTCAGATCTGACTGATTTTGTAGCTCTCTGGAGTTCCAACAGAAATGTATTTCATAGACATTTACTGGAGCTCGGGAACCTTCCCAGTGTTGCAAAGTTTTAATCACTTTTTCTCCTCCTGCTGATGGAAAGAATGTTACTGCTGTAGCGGGGCATTGTGATGTGCAGGCCACTGTCCTTAAGATTCACGTCTCCTTGGACTCTATTGTTACGTGGAGCTGTAGTTAACCCACGTCTGAGGTAAAACTGGGATTGTACTTTGTTTAAATTTCGATGTAAATGCAAACACGTCCTCTTTCTTTTAGAATAGAAAGTCACCATCACACGCACACACACACACACACATTCATCCAATGTCATATAACTCATGACAATCTATAGTCAGAAACTTTTCAAAAATATTTAAAGAGGTGGATTTCAGTGATTGTATGTAATCTGGAACAACAACTGCATCATCACCTATCTACGCCCCACCTTACTTCCCAAATTACATTTTGTCTGAGATTTCTAGCTAACCTCCAATTGAGGATGACTTGGCAGGTGTGAAGTTGTTGAGTTTCTTATGTCTTTCTTGGCATTTTCCTGCATTATAGGTCTTCCCCACAAGCTGGTGCAAAGACTTCTCCTTTCAAGAATATTCAGGTCAGGCAGACAGGGCACTAGTGACTGCTGAGCATAAAACACATGGTTCTTGTTATTTGTGTCTAAGGTGAAAATTCACTCTCTGTCCCCATCCTCACAGCTGTTAGACTGGCAAGTCTACTGCAATTTTTTTTTTTGTTCCATCAGAAAGAGATAAAGAGATAAAGAGATAGAGATAGATAGAGAGAGAGAGAGAGAGAGAGAGGGAGAGAGAACATGTGTGTATGAGAGAAAAAGAGAACAGTGATCTCAAGTATGCAAACCAGAAAAATGTACATTTGTTGAACTATACAAAATAATTCTGTTACAGTATTGAATCCATGGAAGTCATCCCCTTCTGTTTCTCCCTGCTTTCAAAGGTGTTTTTTTTTTCCTTTCTTTTTTTTTTTTTTTTTTTTTGGCTTTTCGAGGTAGGGTCTCACTGTAGCTCAGGCTGACCTGGAATTCACTATGTAGTCTCAGGGTGGCCTCAAACTGAAGGTGATCCTCCTACCTCTGCCTCCCCAGTACTGGGATTAAAGGCGTGCACCACCATGCCCTGTTCCTTGTTGATTCTTTATATTGCTGGTGATTAGTATGTACTTAGATCCTTTCTGTATCACTCAGATGTGGAGTTATTATTAGGGTGCATTGGTCCATTCAGTTCATTGTCTTTTGATATTATTTTAGTACAGTCCACTGCCTTCATCGGTGACACAACGTTGCTGGCCATCAGGCCAAGGAAGGCAGTGGGGAAACAGTATTGTAGGGCTCTAGTGCCTACTGGCACTCCCGTGGAGGACATGCTGGTAGTCAGGGTAAGGGCGCCACCTCACCCTCCTGTTTATATGAGAACCTGAGAGGTTCTGTGTCTGTGCTTGGATCCTGCTCCACTAGTTGGGGCTGCAGGCCCCAGGAATGATGGTGTGCCCTGCAGGTAGGACACTGAGGATGTTGTTGAGTTTCCAATGCTAGTAACTGAAGAAACTGTGGCATGGTTGCTATGGGAAGAGGCCAGCGGAGAGGTGGGAAAGAAAACAGGAGGAGTGGGATCTATTTGCATTGGGCAGGGACATTGCTGATGGTTTGAGGGGTGGGGGTGGGGGGGGTTCAAGAGCAAAAGGTAAGGTTGCGGGGGAGTGGGGAGGTGGGAAATGGGAGGCGGTGCAGAACAGACACAAGCCCCCGATAGGATGGGGGGCGCAGCAGGGGGAGCTGGGGTGGGCAGCGCGGAAGTGGAGGACAGAAAGGGAGCAGCAGAGAGGACAGGCCGGGCAGACCGAGGGGCAGTGAGCGCTGCCTTGAACCACTCCTTCTTCTTTTTTCCCATCGCCCGTAATTTAACCCTCCTAGTCCTCGCTGGGACTGGGTTGGTTTTGCTTCTTAGGCAAGGTGAACAGGTACTGCCTGAGGTCCAAACATGGAAGCTTGGGGCGCACCGGCAGCTCCCCTGGGCCCCAGAGCAGCTGCAGGGGCAGCGGGAGAAGCAGCGGTGTTGCTGGCAGACTGTTCTTTCTCTTGATGGTTCTCTGAAGAGTGTCCCTGGGTGCAGCACGCCTCACTGGTGCTCCACCACGGCGTTCTCTACCTTTAATGTGCTTCCACAACCCATGAGAAGCCTGCCTGCGGTATCGGCTGAGGCACTGCCCTGGCCACTGCCACATCGAGTGTAGGGCAGGGTGGCCCTGGGTGAGGATGCTCCACGGCATGAGCACCAGAATGCCCAGGAGTCTGGACAACCCCAAGAGGGCTGTGCCCAGGGCACCCTCTATCAGATACAAGTTATGCCTCGGCCATCGGTGGCCTGCATGTCACCAAGGCCCCAAGGCCAGATGAGTCACTTTTCTTCACATCTGGGACACCTGCCTCTTGTACCTGGTTCAACTCCTCCTCCTTCTGCACTCTCCCCACCTCCTTTAGTTCATCTTCATCCTCTTCCTCCTCCTTATCTTCCTCCTCCTTTTCTTCTACCCCCACTACTTCCTTCTTCTTTTCCCCCCTCTACCTCTCTTCTCCCCTCTTTTTTTGTATCCCCTCTTGCCCTTGCCTCTGTTTCCTTTTGACAAAGGATTGGGTGGTGTCCCGCTGTCACAGGTTCCTCAGCCCCTTGTCCCAGACGCACTGTCAGAGAAGGTGGCAAAGTGTCCTCCTGCCCAGCAGGACAGATGCTCACAGTTCTGTGGGGCGAGGAGTTTCCAGAGCTGTTAGTGGTTTTCACAAGTTTTGACCATAGGTTCCCTGAGAATTGCACCTGTATGGTGGGGGCACCGCCAAGGATGCTCTGCGGAAGTGCAGGATGGAAATCGGGCCTGAACACTGGCGGCTTGACCCTGGCAGGAGTACCTGGACTGTGTGTGGCAGGCAGGGCAGACTTACCAGCCAGAGGTCTTGGAGAGGAACATTTCAGCTTGACCCTGGCAGGAGTAGCAGGGCTATGTGGGGCAGGCAGGGTGGGCTGACGAGCTGGGGGTCTTGGA
Organism: Dipus sagitta; assembly: GCA_036346955.1. Lineage (NCBI taxonomy): Eukaryota > Metazoa > Chordata > Mammalia > Rodentia > Dipodidae > Dipus > Dipus sagitta. The sequence continues at coordinate 117,124,135 of CM070778.1, read as the reverse complement.
GGGTGACAATCCAGTTTGACTCTGGCAGGAGTACCAGGGCTGTGTCTGGCAGGCAGGGTGGGTGGAGCAGCTGAGGGTCTTGGAGGGCAATGAGCCAGCTTGACCCTGGCAGGAGTACCTGGGCTATGTGTTCCTGGCAGGGTAGACTCAGGAGCCAGGGGATTTGGACTCCGGTGATCCAGGGAGGGCTGGTGGCAGGGTGGATGGCCATGCTGCCTCAGAAAGCCATCCATACTGAGTAATTTTTGCAGCAAGCAATGATCCACAGCATTGAGTCTCAGGAGACCTCACTCCAGGCTTCTATAGCTTGTGGCTCCAGAAAAGTACTGAGGCTCATGATATCCTCTTGGCACTTATAACCGGTTGGCCTTTGTGACATCCTGCTGGGACTTGTGACCAATAGGGTGCTCCTGGGAGATACCACCACTGAGTAATTAAAATAAGTTTAATAATAAAAGAACTAATGAAAATTATAGCACCATAAATGGATCATTTAGAAATATTGATAAGTAAATCATATTTATCTTTCTAGTACGTACTGAATTTTTTTTTGTTGTTGTTTTTTGTTTTTGGAGGTAGGGTCTCACTCTAGCTCAGACTGACCTGGAATTCACTATGTAGTCTCAGGGTGGCCTCAAACTCACAGCGATCCTCCTACCTCTACTTCCCGAATGCTGGGATTAAAGGCATGTGCCATCACGTCTGGCTCAAGTACTGAATTTTTAAACTTGTCAATGTTTTGTTTATATGAACCAACTATATATAGAGATATACACATCTAATGATCAATGGTGCTGTGAAATTGTTTGCTAAAGTCAAACTGAATAGCTTGTGCTCACTATTCCACCTTTGGTAATACATCTATCTGACTTCATTCCAATTTGCATTAATATTAATTCTATACATCAGCAATCAATTGTCACTTTCAAATGTTGGACATAATGAAAAATTGTAAATGCTGTTGTTCATGGTTTACTGTGAGGAATATTAATGATTGCTTTATGCTTAGCAAAGCACTATGCTCCAAATGCTTAATGTTTGTAAATACTGAATTATTTTGGATTACTAAAACACAGAGCATTCTGTTCATTTATAAAATGCTTCCAAAATTGAACTTCATCCCATATAGGCAGCCTTATATGCATAAATTGCAGCTTACTGAATTAAAAGTCTCATATCGCATTGCTGGGCTATCATTAGAATCATTTCTTATTCCCTTTGTGACATGTTACCAGGGAAAATTCACCTCTTTGAATAATAATGAACTTGAGGCACATTTAGCTTTTGAAGACTGATTAATGGCTTTTCCTGTTATGAGCTACTAATTTATAAAACACCCTTGCTCCCCTTTATAAGGAAAGTTTAGTGTCAGTTTTTCTATGAATTCCCACTTATTAAGCATTGGAATATGCTAATTTATCTTTAGAATGTTAATAATATTCTGACATAGATGTATCAGAGGTGGTAAGATGGGAAACCACATGTGAGATTATATTAATATCCTACTTATTATGATTGAGTTTTCTGAGCCACTAAGTCAGTACTAACATCAGTGAAACCATCTTATATTCTTTGATGGTTTCAGAATGAATGATATTTCTAGCTGTATATTTTAGGGACATAAGCTTTTCAAGATGTAGTGAAAGGATCTATAACTATCTCAATGTCTGTTAGTAACTTTAACATTTCAAGCATTATTTTACCTGAAAGGAATGAAAGTCATTCCGCATATTTTTGTGAGATTGGGATACAAAAAACATATCATGAGTTAATGTGCTACAAGTTTCTAACACCAATATTTATAGATAAAATGTGTGTGTGTGTGTGTGTATATATATATATATATATATATATATATATATACATATACATATTATTTCTTAATTTATTAGGTGGCAGATTTATAATGATTTCTAATGATCATATTATTTATGATGATGTTAGTAAAAGTTAACTGTGAAAGACCACTATGTGAATGGCAATGATAATTATTATGGTATATTTAGACAACAATAGATCAAATCTACACTAATAAGGTATAAGATTATTTATGCCAATTAATCCTTTAACAATATTAACACAGATTTATTGAGTAAGGACTAAAGAGAATGTTCCCTAATAATTACTCCTTAAAAATTGTTAATTATGCTGGGCGTGGTGGTGCATGCCTTTAATCCCAGCATTCAGGAGGGTAAAGTAGGAGGATTTCTGTGAGTTCGAGACTAGCCTGAGACTGCACAGTGAATTCCATGTCAGTCTGGGCTAGAATGAAACCCTACCTTGAAAAACAAACAAAAATGCTGATAACTTGTCCAGTGACACAAGGAGATCTTTATGAAAAATAAGACTCCTTGGGAATGGATTTCCTGGAATTGGTAGAACCATATGGAATCAAATAGTATCTCTGACATAAGATAGGAGATAGGAAATTGTCTTGATTTCTGATATTTTAGAAATTAGAGGCATCAACTGCTTGTAGAATGTGAAGACTGTGACTTAGTGGATTTATAGCATTACTATTTACCCTTAAGTCCTTCTTAAAACATTCCCAAAGTAGACCCTGCAGGTCTTTGAAGATATTAATAACTCTACATAATCACATAGAGCAAAATCTTCAATATTTAGCTCCCTATAGTAACTATTATCAATTGTTATTTTTGTGTCATTGTGGATATATGTACTTGGGTAGATATCTTTTTTTTTTTTTTTTTTTGACTCAGAAGACTTGGAATAGACCCAGACATCTTCCAGGTTAATGAGCTGCAACTGAAGATTTGGATAAAGGTTCCACTCTTGGAATAATCTTGACCTAAACAACTAACATTTGAATATCACCAAAGTAATAACACTGGAGAGTCTCTATTAATGTGATTATTCAAAATACTATAGTGTTTTAATATACCTGAAAGCACAGGGTACTTTCCCACCAGAGTTCACTAAATTACAGTATTCCTCCTCTTCAGAAAGAGTGCAATATTCTGTTGTTAATTGAGGCTGGTTCAGCAATTGAAGTTTTAAATATCTTTTTGTAAGAGCAAGAGGGTAGAGAGAACACAGTTATTTATCTGGCTTAACTTTATTAAAATCACAATTCAAGGTCTTTTAGTAGTTTTTTTTTTCAAAATCATTTCCACCATTTCTTCACTAGAATAGTTCAGAGAGGCTCTTAATAGTTTTGCAATTGTCTTCTTTTTCTTACCATATTGTCTACTCAAAAATATCTGCAGATGATGCCAGGATAATCATCCTATGTATGGTTTTGTTGATTCCATTCTAAGTCCCCATGACTCCTTGTAGTTTAATAACCAGATTTCACACCTTCATTTAACACTCTGAATAGCCCACAAGTTGGCTCTTTGCTCTGATTCTGCTAAAAAACCTGTACTTCACCCACTCCTTTTGATACCCTGTTCCTCAAATGTGCCTCACATTTTTCCACATATGAATCCCAAATCCCCACTTTATTTTCCCTCTTTTGATTAAAATTGTTCCCATTAAAATTATATTCATTGTCTTTATGATTACTTGAGCTAAAAATAAATCTTTCTGTTTGATTTCTTGAGCCACTTGACAATTTTGAATAATTTAGGAAAAAATATGAATACTTCAGTTGGCCAGAAAATCCTAGACACACAGCTTACCAAGCCAATGACTGAGTGAACTGGGAAAACAAAAACCATGCCTTTTGGGCTGGAGAGATGGCTTAGCACTTAAGGTGTTTGCCTGCAAAGCCTAAGAACTCATGTTTGAATCTCCACGTCCCACCTAAGCCAGATGCTCAGTGACACAAGGGTTTACGTATCTGGAATTCATTTGCAGTTGCTGAAGGCCCTGGAGCACCCATTCTCTCTTTCTACCTCTCTCATTAATAAATAAAAGAAAAAAATAAAAATACGCATGCTTTTTAAAATATAAAGTTCCTTTTAGAATACACAAACACATATTTTAACTGTCACATAGTACTTACAAATGTTTATGGCATACAATGTGATATTCAATACATATATACAAATTGTAATGATCAGATTATATTAGCTTTCTGTTGCTAAAACCAAATAGGATAAATAGCTTATAAGAGATAAGGGCTCATTTTGGTTAACAGTTTGGGACATGCAATCCATGACTGTTGGCCCGATGACATCAAAACATTTGTAGCAGACCTTAAATTGCCTCCTGCTTCTACATCCCCAGTGCTGGGATTATAAACCTACATCACCACAACCAGTTTTGGGGTGCTTGGGATCAAACTCAGGGACTTATGCAAACATTACACTAACAGAGCTACGTCCCCAGCCTCACAAATGCATCTTCTGACTGAATGTTTACTGATGATTTTTTTCAAACCCATCACCTTTTAAATAAATAGTGTCAGCACTACAATATTTTGAACTATGATTTTTCTTTGTTTTTGACTTCAACTAGATGCATATCTGATCATTACACTTTGTGTATATACATTCAAAGATCAAAAAGTTGAAATCTCACCCTGTGTGCCATGAACCCAGAGGGTGACTGTAAGCACGACTGAGATAGCAGTATTGTTAATAACCTGAGTTTGATTTAGCTGTGATGGATTTTGAGAGAGACATTTGTTAGCATGATTCATCATTCCCATTCCACTGAGAACAATTTCCATTTTCTAAGAGACAATTTGTGATCAAATATCAGATTACTAACTAAAAACAGAATGTCAAAACTATATCATTACCTGAACAGAGGAAAAGAACAAAATAACAGTGGTGGAGATGATTCTCCACACAGTACCAAAGCGAAAGGCCTTAGTCTTGACCTGAGGAGAATGTTTTCAAGGCAACAAGGTAATGTATTTTCCTACCTGGGCTCATTCAAATTCTTGTCTTCTCGGGCAATATCACTGTCAGTTATATTCAGTGGACCAAATTCATATCGGTCTCTTAACCTTTACAGAATATTTGTGACCGCATGTCGTGGCTGTGAGTTGGACTTTTCCTGTTTCATAATTGGGTTCTTCCTGCTGACATGTCTCTGGGAGTCAGAAGATAGGCAGAAATGCAAGAAAACAGAGGGGAGTGCACCCAAGGAAGGTTTTCATTAAGAATATGTTTGCATATGGAGAGAGGGATTCACTTTCATATTTTGGCTACTTTTATGTTTACAAAAATATCAAAGCCTCCATGTGAGATGGCATCATTACAGAAAGTGATGTCTTATGTTTCTGAAAACCATTTAAATGTCCACAGATATTTAAACGCTTCCTAATTTTGTAAGGTTGCTAATAATACTTGAGTACTATAGAGAAGCAAATTTGCAATGTCAACCTTGTTTGACTGTTCAAATCTGATGTTCTATCTGTACACAGCACACAGTGAAAGATGTAATGAATGCATTTAACCAGATATAGTAAGTCACTTCATTTTATTTTATTACAAATTATTTCATGCTGCTTATAGTAGTTACTATTTTATTACTTCAGACATCTACAGGATGCTAAAGAAATTGATTATCATATTTATGCAAATAAAATATAAAACTAGATCCTTTTCTGATCTGGTATTCGCTGCTTTGATTATTATAGCTGTACTGTAAAGCGTTCATGAAAACAAAGTGCTGGAGACATAATCATCCCGTTGTCATTCTTTTGTTGTTTTGATTGGTGCCTTTTTGTATTTGCAACACTTGCTGAGACTTAGAACTGAGAGTAACACTCAGTAGGTGGCGCTAGTGAGACATGCAATAGTGAATTGTCAGAAGCTATTGCAGGAGAGATTTATTATAAAGTTCAGTAATAAGGATGTTGCAGGTAAAGACAGATTGATTACATTATATCTCATTTGGGGAATGCTTATGTCACACCCAGTGATTTTAGTGATTTATTCCATGCCTATCTATATGGAATTGGAAGATAATAATTCTCTTTTTGTCCACTTTATATTTGAATAAAAAAGGCATTTTCTTCTCCTGAAAACTAAGACTAATTTTTTTGCATGTATAAAGTACCTTCCAGCAATGTGCTTCAGGAGGGGAAAGCTGAATCATATAGATGGCTCTACTAAACATGAAATATGGAATTCAAATGAGATTCATGGAAGCTACTATGAAGAAATTACAATTCTACTAATCTTTGAGACATGCCTAGAGGTTTCCCATTCAGGCTGAGTTGCTCATGTTGGAAAATTACCATCTTTCAATTCTATTGTCCATTCGGAACAAAAAATGGAGACAGAGTGGCAGTTAGATGGACTTATTAGAATGAACAAATATAGGTTCATTAGAAAGACTTGAGGTAATTGCTTACCTTGTCAATTTAAGAATTAAACTATAAAATCAACCTTAAAGGGGGCTGGTGAAATGGCTCAATGGAAAAAAATGCATGCTATGCAAGCATGAGAACTCAAGGTCCCAACCTATATAGATAGAGTCAGATGCTTGGGCTGTTATCCCAGTGTTCCTAAGGTAAGATGGCAGGTGGTGAAGACACTTGTGGGCCAGCTAGCCTAGAATCCCTGGACACAAACAGCAAAGGCTTTGCCTCAAGCAAGGTGGAAGGCAAGGATGACACTAACACGCTGATCTCCACACATACAACGTGGCACACATGTGCCCACATTTATATACATGTATTCACATACATCATACATAACACATACATGCCAGCATTGGCCTGCATATCAGAAAGAACCCATGTGATTCTTGAGTAAGATGAGAGCCATTTCAACAAGAAAGGGTCACATTTTAAGTGGGGAGTAAGAAATGTTTACTAAGGGCCACAGTAATTCATGTTCTCTGAAGTTACTATTTTACATGTATGTATCAACACTGAAATTGGGGCATTGCAATTTTTTTTTTTTTGCTTTTCACTATTCTTCAAACAAAAATCAACCACTTCCAATTCTATGCTTTGATTTCAATGAATCTACATGTTTCACATTTTTGCAATCCTATTTGAAGGAAGTAGTTGTATAAAACTATTTCCAAGTGGTTCAGTGATGGTCTACTTAACTTTTCACAAGGGACATTAATAATTAAATTCTCAAAGGGAAACAAAACAGAGGAAGGGCTACCTTGAAAGACAAGGGGTAGGGGACAAAAATCAAGGATAAAGGGATGGTAAAACAATCAAATTGCTGCATGCTCATATATCAAAGTTCTCAATCAGAATAAATACTCAAAAATATGAATATTATATGACTAAACAACTCTTCTTACCAAGAGACATTCAGTGTGGTTTTTATCAATGAGTCAAAATTATGACTGATGTATTAATTGCCTCTTCCTAACAGAAATGACCTCTTCCCAGGTACCATGTTTAATTGCACTTAGCAGTACAAACCAAAGGCCATGTGTTAGTGATGTCAAGGAACATGTGTTTGATGAGCATAGGCACAGAGCTCTTATCATTTTAAAGGATTAACTTGAAATGTTTCCCCAAAGGGATGAGTTCTCTAAGATAACCCATTGAAAAAATTTTCTGCTTCCTGTGTGGACAAGCTCCATAATTATGAATGTATTGTCTCGAACTGTTCACGGGGTCAAGCCTTTCAAGGAGATGAATTCCATTCCCCACTTAGAAACTTCCATAATTGAAGAGGGCTTAGCATATTTTCTATAAGTGGATTTGGCTATAGACATGTCAGACTAAAGGGACCTGACATGTTCCTTTTCCCTTCCTCCTCGTTGCCTTCTGCCTAACAATTTTAATGGCATATGCTTCAAATACCATGCATTCCACCACTTAAAGTATATAATACAATGGGTTTTAGCACACTCACCACAGTGAGCAATGGCATTCCACCACTTAAAGTGTATAATACAACGGGTTTTAGTACACTCACCAAAGTGAGCAACAATCACCGCAACCAATCTTAAAACATTTCATTACATCTCCCAAAGCCTCCTAACCATTCTTACTTCCCCATTTTCTTCCTACTACTTCTTAATGTCCCACGTGCTGGAAACCATTGTTTGATTTTCACAGTGGTTACTTCAAAGATTATCATACATCTCTTAAAAGAAGCTACTTCATATTTATACTAACAACTTCTATGAAATATGAAAGTATTATATATTATAAAGGGCTTTTTCTTATTCTCTCTTTAAAAATTTTTTTTGTTCATTATTTATTTATTTAATTATTTATTTATTTGAGAGCGACAGAGAGAGAAAGAGGCAGACAGACAGAGAGAGAGAGGAGAGAGAGAGAGAGAAGAGAGAGAGAATGGATGGGCCAGAGCCTCCAGCCACTGTAAACGAACTCCAGATGTGTGCACCCCCTTGTGCATCTGGCCAACGTGGGTCCTGGGGAATCGAGCCTCCTACCGGGGTCCTTAGGCTTCACAGGCAAGTGCTTAACCGCTAAGCCATCTCTCCAGCCCTCTCATTCTCTCTTTTTATAATAATATCATTACACACATCATTTACATGTGCTATAATCCCAGCAATACATTGTATTAAGGTTGATGTGTAATTTTTTAAAATGGACCTGGGAGAAGAGGAACAACTATTTAATTATAGAGTTTGTTATATTAATCTTTCTGTTCACCATTTCAGATTCTCTTCATTTGTCCTTGAGAGTGATCTTTTAATTATTTAAAGATATATTTTAGGGTCTGGAGAGATGTCTCAGCAGTTAAGGAACTTGCCTGCAAAGCCTAGCTACCTAGATTCAACTCCCCAGTGCTCACATGAAGCCAGAATCACAAAGTGGCACATGCATCTGGTGTTCATATGCAGCAGCAGGAGACCCGGGCCATCCATTCTCTGTCTCTCTTCTCTCTCTGCTTGAAAATAAATAAATAATAGAAATATTAAGTAATTTTATTTACTTAATTGCAAGGTAAGGGAGAAGAAGACAGAGACAGGAGAAGAGAGAAGAGGAAAGGAGAAGAGAGGAGAGGAAAGAAGTGGAGAGGAGTATGGGTATTTGGGCACTGCAGAGCCTCTTGCCACTGCAAACAAACTACAGATGGATGTGACATTTTGTGCAGCTGGCTTTATGTGCATACTAGAGAATTGAACCCAGGCCAGCAGGCTTTGCAAACAAATGCCTTTAACTACTGAGCCATGCTGCAGTGCAGAGAGTGTTTTTTGTGCTTGAGTTCTTGTGAATTTTTCATTGATTAATGTGTACCAATGTGGTGTCTTCTTCTTACTTTCATATAGCTCTGATTCCACCAAAAACTCTCACAATTTATTAAATATTATTATATGTTTACATGTCATAGAACCAACAATACAATTTATATCTACTTTTTATATCATTGGCATTTAAAAATAAGTTGAGAATGAAAATGAGAATAAATATGTATCTATCCTATCTTTTATAAATATAACATTGTACTTATTTATTTTTAAACAGAGATTTCATGTGGGAATATATTAGTCATAAATTTTTGAAGGATAGTCTGGCTGAATATAATTATATAACTCTTAGCTGGCTGGCTTTTCAGTCAGTATTGTGAATATACTGTCTTCTGGAGAATATTCCTCCATCCTTTCTTTTGTTGATATTTTTTTGAAGCAGGGTCTCACTCTAGCACAGGCTGACCTGGAACTCACTCTGTAGTTCCAGGCTGGCCTGGAACTCACTGATACTCCTACCTCTGCCCCTCAAATACTGAGATCAAGGGCATGTGCCACCATGCCCACCTCACCTCCACCCTTTCTAGTGAGAAATCAATTGTTTACTGATGTTCCCCTGCATTTGACAAATCATTTTTACTAAGTGCTTTCAGAATTTTACCTTTGCTCTAATCTATGAATATTTTTACTTTGAAATGTCTGAGTGTAGATATTTTTATGTTGCCCTATTGGGGATTTATTGAAGTTTTTCAATGTATATTGAATAATTGTTACCAAATTTGAGAAATTTTCAATATTTTTATATGAATTCCTGTTGGTGGTATTGTCATTGTGTGTATTTTAACATGATCCATTATGTAACATGACTTTTCAGAATTGCTATGCACATTTTTCTATTTCACCTCTCTTTTATGCAAGCTCAAATTAATACTGAGTACTATAATGAGTGTGCTATTTCAATTATTTCACTTTTTAATATTTTATTTTGATTTATTTACTTATTAGAGAGAAGAGAAACAGAGAGAGAGAGAGAGAGAGAGAGAGAGAGAATGGATATGCCAGGGCCTCTAGCCACTGCGTACGAATGCCAGACGTATATGCCACCTTGTGTATCTGGAAGTGTGTTCAGGAGAATCAAACCTGGGTGCTTAGGCTTTACATGCAAGTGCCTTAACCTCTAAGCCATCTTTCCAGCCCTATTTTAGTTTTTTTTTTTTTCTTTAGCTTTTTTACTTATTTGCAGAGAGAGAGAGAGAGAAGAAGAAAGAGAAAGGGAGAGAGAATGTGTATGCTAAGGTCTCTGGCCATTGCAAACGAACCCCAGATGAATACTCCACTTTGTGCATCTGGCTTTACATGGGTACTGGGGAATTGAACCGAGGTCATTAGACTTTGAAGACAATCATCTTAACTACTGAGCGATCTCTCCAGCCCTAGTTTACTTTTTAAGTGAAGAATTTTCACTGGGTTCTTAAAAAAAAAAAAAAAACAACAAAAAAAAAAACAACCAGTATCCCTTTTCTGATGTTCTGTACTTGATGAGATATTGCCATATTTTCCTCATTTAAAGTATACCCTAATTGTCTGAATATTTCCAACTATTATGCTCAGCTAGTATAACCCACTATTGTGAACTAGTTCCTTTGCAGTCTTCATATGTTAATTTTGGTATGCCAGTCCTCTCAAACAGAGTTTTTCCTGTCTTCTCTGTCTAGAATATAGGTCAGCCTTTCTTGCTCCTTTGCCTTATACATTTTAAATTCGTAATTATATCGTTGGGATAATATAGTGCATCCGCTCTGTATACTGACCACCTCCAAACGTGCTATTTATATGTGTGCTTGTTTATCTGCTTATGAGCTAGGTTGGGCTACTTCAGGGGTGTCTGTGTTCCCACCGTGCGCAGACTCTGACGTCACTCCTTACAGGTCCAAGCCCCGTATGTGCAGTGTGACCCTGGGATGAAGTAGGTATAGCAGTATTGTTATTATTATTATTTTCTTTGATGCTCTCTTTCCCTGGGCTCTTATTAGTCTGTCTGCCTCTCTCTACAAATGTCAAATCCAGCTGTTAGCTCCACTAATTGCTGACTGCAAGCTCTATTGTTCTTAGTAATACCTAGGGGCCATTCATGGCTTCACATTGCGATTCAATTAAATTCAGGCCCTTTTGCAAGGGTCATCCTCCAGGTCAATCTTTAAGCTTTGCTCCATCCTTTTGCTTTAGCTCACTTTTTGTAAAGTAGGTGGTTAACAATTTAGTTAGTTATTTTTAAGAAACTATAAGCACCTTCACTTCTTGTCACCATAACCTTTATTGATTTTCCACAGTATGCTTCATCTTCAGAGACCCCCCCCACCTTTGTTCCAAAAACAGTGACTTTGTAGCTGTCTTAGACATTACCCGGTTCCCTTAACTTAGCAGAAACCTCCGCTGCAGTTCTGGGAACAGTCCCCATGACTTATTTTCTCAGTGACACCGCTGCTTTATAGGTAGGTCACTGGACCGAGGTGGTAGCCTTGGGCTCCTCAGCTTGCCCCTCTCTCTGAGAGTGAGCCAAAACGAGGTGACCGACCTGCCGCACCGAGGGTGTGGCCCCTGACCCACGTGAAGAGCTGCAGGTAGGAAGATTGCTGCGGACCAGGTAGCGGCTCCAGCCTGGAAGAAAGTTGGATAAAGGATCATAACTGGACGTGGACTGGTCCTCCCAAGAGCATTTGCTGGGAGCACAGTGTGACAGTTACTTCCTCCTTACTGATACGATATACCTGACTAAAACCAGTTTAAGAGAGGGAGGATTCATTTCAGCTTACCCTTCCAGGTTACAGTCCATCAAGGAAGGGAAGGCAGGAGCTTGGAGCAGAGCTGGTTGCATTCAGTCCACAGGAAGGACCCAGAAAGGGATGAGTGCTGCTCAGCCAGATCTCTCCTTTTTTTTAAAATTGTTTTTCTAATTTTTTTATATTTATTTATTTATTTATTTGAGGGAGACAGACAGAGAGAGAAAGAGGCAGATAGAGACAGAACGGACCTGCCAGGGCCTCCAGCCACTGCAAACGAACTCCAGACGCGTGCGTGCGCCCCCTTGTACATATGGCTAACGTGGGTGCTGGGAATGGAGCCGCGAACCCTCCTTAGGCTTCATAGGCAAGTGCTTAACCGGCAAGCCATCTCTCCAGCCCCAGATCTCTCCTTTTTGTATAGGTCCAGAGTCCCAGCCCGTGGAACGGTGGAGCAGTACCACTATAGTTAAAGTGGAATCTAATCTCCATAATCCCTCACAGACATATACTACAGTGAACCTATTCTAAGTAATCTCACAGTGACTCTGGCTTCTGTTAAACTGACAATCCATAAAAACCATCACATGCAGGACATGGGGTCCTGCGTTCTTGGCTGCTCACACATAGAAAGAGGTTGTCACACTCATCTGGTAATTTGGATCTTAAAGGTGCTAGCTTGGGTCTCAGACACTATAAGCACAGGAGATTTTATATATATATATATATATATATATATATATATATATATATATATATATATATATAGAGAGAGAGAGAGAGAGAGAGAGTAGATATTCTTGACTATATGTACTCTGGACAGTTTCTAAGGTCATTAATGGCTCTGTATGATTATAAAGTTCACTATTTACCCTTCTATCACTGGGGATAAGGTTTGTGAAGCTGTCTATCTTACCATTCCAGTTATCTTTACATCACAGGCTCTTTCTGCTTCTAGTTTTAATAGGATACCTGAAAATATGTTTGATCTAGAGCACATACTCCTTCACAATGTTCTGAAGAGTTACATTGTCTTAGAAGAGTCACATTTCTTCGTTTTATTTCTTTGCTTCCACAGTTTATCCCAGAGGCACTGGTTTTTGAACCTAGGGTCTCATGCATATAAGGCCAATGCTTTATCACTGAGCTATATTCCCAGTTTAGCGTTTTTTTTTTTTTTTCCATTTTGAAAGAACGTTAGACCAAGAAACTTGCCAGAATTTTTTTTGAGAATAGTACAACCATGTCATTTCAAGTCCTTATAAGAAGTGAGTTTTTGTAAATGTATTTTCTTTCACCAAAGGAAAATTTTATTAGTCCTAAATCTCCTATGCTTGGTCCCATTTCCCCAAAGGCTTTCTTCATCCTCATAGCAGAGTTTACTTCATCTAATGTATATACTGGAAAGATAAACTTTCCAATATATATGTTAGATGTGGACTAACTTCCTGATGAAATTAGGAAACATTTACTCATAAGAAGTGTGCTTCCTGGGCTGGAAAGATGGCTTAGTGGTTAAAAGCTTGCCTGTGAAGCCTAAGGATCCTGGTTCCAGGCTTGATTCCCCAGGTCCCACATTAGCCAGATGCACAAGGGGGGCGCATGCGTCTGGAGTTTGTTTGCAGTGGTTGGAGGCCTTGGCACGCTCATTCTCTCTCTCTATATATATATATCTGCCTCTTTCTGTCTCTGTCTGTCACTCTCAAATAAATAAATAAACAAAAGAAGTGTGCTTCTCAAGATAAAGTCATTTGGTAGCTGTTATTTAAAAAAAATTAAAAATATTTTATTTATTAATTTATTTGAGAAAGAGGAAGAGGCAGATAAAGACAGGGAATGAGTGCATCAGGGCCTTCAGCCACTATAAAGGAACTCCAGACATATGTGCTACCTTGTACATGTATTTGTACATAGGTACTGGGGAATTCAACCTGGGTCCTTAGACTTCGTAGGCAATTGCCTTAACCACTAAGCCATCTCTCCAGCCCTGGTGGCAGTTATTCTTAACTATACCTTTATCTCTATATGCTGGAGAACTTCTTGTAGGTCACCTGCATAAGGGATGCTAGGATCTCCAGTGTTAGAGCACATTTGTGATACCCATGTATCTGTGATCCCATTGCCTCTATATTCTATTCATATATATGCATATATATATATATATATATATATATAGTTCATTTTTATTTATTTATTTGAGAGTGAGAGAGAGAGAGAGAGAAAGAGAAAGAGGCAGATAGAGAGAGAGAGAAAGAGAGAGTGAACGGGTGTGCCAGGGCTTCCAGCCACTGCAAATGAACTCCAGATGAGTGTGCCCCCTTGTGCATCTGGCTAACATGGGTCCTGGGGAATCGAGCCTCGAACCAGGGTCCTTAGGCTTCACAGGCAAGCGCTTAACCATTAAGCCATCTCTCCAGCCCCTATATTCTATTCTTTAAAAGGAAAAAAAATGTTTGTGTGCCTCTAAAACTCTTATGTTGAAACCCTATTTAATAGTATTAGGTAAGTATAGTATTAACAGGTAGGGACATGAGAAAGTAATTGTGTCATGAAGGCAGAGGGATTACTATCCTTATGAAAGAGACCCAAGGGAGCATGTTGATCTCTAAACTTATATGAGAGTTACACTATATTTCACCAAATGCCAAATTTGTCAATATTCTGACCTTGGACTACCTGGTCTTCAGAAATATATTTCTATTGTTTATAAATTACTCAGTGTCTAGTCTTTGTGTATTGTAGCAGTCTAAATGGACCAACACAGTAAGACACTGTTTTGACCTAGTCCATGTTTGAAGGAAGCGTAGTGATTTCACACTTACCTGATTGTTGCAGGAGAGAGCTCTGGGCCACTGGCTCTGAAATAACTCCTGAAGTCAACAAGCCAGTCAAGCTCTTGTTACTGACCAGCAAAGAATTAAAAACAAATACAAACACCAATAAGGATTAATTATCAAAGATTTATTTGAAGAGAGTAAAAGAAAAGAGTAAAACTGTCAAGATGATAAACTGAGAGGGAACCTGAAGTTGTCCTGTAGTGCCTTGGGTAGGGTTTCTTTAAAGCCTTGGAAATGTACATGAGGCATCTAACTGGGATGAACCTCTCTGCCAAGTTCAAAAATAAAGGAAAGATCCTGATTGGGTGTTGGGCACAGGAAGGAAGTAAAGGACCCACTCATAGGAGGTGGTGAGTAGGTTTAGAGAAAGCACGTGAAAACCTTCCAAGATGAGTCCCAGGGAGCTTCTGATGGCCATACTAACTCACATTGTAGTCTCCTTCCCTTCTGGCCTGGGCAGGTTGGTATCTATGTTCTTCTTGAGCCTGTACACCTGCAAATAAACAAAACAGAATAAAGCAAAGAAAGCTATCGTACTCCCATTGTCCATCACCTTCAACATATACATTAATGCTATTCTCTACTATTAATATCCTCTACCAGTATGGTATTTATTTGACATAATTAATAAACCTATTGTTATTAACACATTAAAATTACCCAGATCTGTAGTCTATGTCAAAATTCATTCTTGGTGTTATGTATTCTATGCATTTGGCCACATATTTATGTCATTTATCATGACATTTATTTGTCACTATGGTATCTACCAAACAGTTTTAATAACCTAGAAATCCTGTATACTCTGCCTAGACAGCTTCCTGCTTCCCCAGCAACTGTTTAGTACTCAGCTTTGTATTGTTTGCATAGCTTTGCCCTTTCAAGAATGCCCTATGGTTGGAATAATAGTGTGTATCCTTTTTTTTTTTTTTTTTTTGGTTGGCTTCTTTCATTTAGTTTATTGTTTTCTCAGTATTTTTTCATGGCTTGACAGCTTATTTCTTTTTGGTGTTGAATTACATATTACTGTCTATCCTACTTTCCTTACCCATTTACCTGTAGAAAGACCCCTGGATTGCTTCCATTTTTTTCACAATTGGAAAAAAATCCCACTATAAACATTCATGTGAAGATTTTTATGTGACTGTATGTTCTGGAAAAACCCAGTTATGCAAGGCTTAGCTATAAAGTGACATATGATGGAAGAAAGAGAACTATGTAGATACAGGATTATACAGGATACAATTTATGAAGGGATTTGGTGGAATTAGCATGGTCTTAGGCATCAGTAGGACCAACTGAGTTTCTACAATTTGGTTCAGATAATGGAGCACATGTAAGGGTTAAGACAAAAGTGATATCATGCTAGGTTGAATATAGGCAGTGTGTTATAAGTTTTCATAGAGTCACACTCTTCCTAGAGCCAGCCTGGGTTGCAAAACTCATTATCCAATCTTGATGGTTTGTGTAGTTATGGTTTGCTGGAAACTATTCAGGAAAGAATTGACTAGGCTTACCCTGGGGTAGTTATGTCAGCTACAGACCAAGATGGCAGCAGTCATGTCAAGCTGAATCCATACAACATATGTTTCCAACTTCTTTGGATAAATACCAAAGACTGTAATTGCTGGATCATATGGTAAGAATCTGTTTAGGTTTGTAAGAAGTTGCCAAGCTGTCTTCTATATTTTGCATTCCCACCATCCATGAACAAGTATTTCTGTTCTTTCAAATTCTCATTAGCAATCAGTGCTGTCAGTGTTTTGGATGTTAGCAATCCTAGTGGATGTATTAGGGAAGCTCATTGTTTTTTAATTTGAAATTCCCTAGTGAGATATGGTTATTTCACCTGCCTGTCTTCTCCATAAGGTCTTTGATTCAGTATTCATTGGGTCATTTATTTTTTCATTGTTTAAATTTAACTTCTTTGTATATTTTGGATGTGTTGAGTTATAAAAGTTCCTTTGTAATTGGTACATTTTAGGCTCCAGGTCCCAATCTGTGGCCTGTCTTTGAATTTCCCTGACAGTTGCTTTTGTAAGGCAGAAGGTTTACATTTTGATTAAGTCATTAAGTATAATTTGTCAATTATTTCTTTTACACCCCTATGCCTGTGCTGTTATATTTAAAAAATCTTTGTCATATCCAAGGCCATTTAGATTTTTCTCATATGTGATCTTCTAAGGCTTTTACAGTTTGTGTTCTACATTTAAGTCTCTGATCCATTACTTTTTAAAAAAATATTTCTGTTTATTTCTTTGGAAGACAGAGAAAGAGATGGAGAGGGCGGGGAAGAAAATGGGTGTATCAGGGCCTCTAGCCATGGCAAATGAACTCCAAACTCATGGACTTCTGAGTGCATCTGGCTTTATGTAGGTATTTGGGAATCAAACCTGGGTCCTTTGGCTTTGTCAGCAACTGACTTGACTGCTAAGCTATCTCTGCAGTCCCCTGATCAATTAATTTTTGCATAGGGTATAAACTAGACTTGGATGATGATGATTTTGCATCTTCATATTTGATGTTTTCAGTATTGTTTGCCACAAGGATTGCCTTTGCATCCTTGTACTATCTTTGTTCTTCTTTCAGAGATAAGCTGTGTATGTCTCAGTGGAAGATTTCCAGAATCCGTATTCTGTTTTATTGGCTTAATTTTCGTTCTTAGACCAACATCACACAGTTTTGATTACTTTAAATTTACAGTCTATTCATATAGAGTCTGTTGTCTAATTTCCCCCTTTCTCCAATATTGTTTTAGCTCTTATAAGTCATATGCATTTCTATATAAATCTTAGTATGATTTTATTCCTAACCACCTATCTCCCTGAGATTTTTATTGAAATTGAATTGAATCAAGATTTGCATAACGGAAATCCTGAGTTTTCTCATCTATGAATATGTAACATTGTCTCCACTTATTTTTCTTTGATTTCATTCACTGTATTGATGTAGCTTTCTTCGTATAGATCTTGTATATTTGCTTGTCAGATTTGAATCTAATTACTTTATTTTGGGGCTGGATACAAATATTTTAGTGTTTTTAATTCAAAATCCCACAAACTTATCAATACTATGTAGGAAGACAGTTGGTACCCACACCTAACTTTGTATTGTGAAACCTTCCTCTACTTTCTTTTCAGTATAAGAAATATCTTTGTTGTTGCTTGCTTTGTTTTTTTTTTTCTCTCTCTCTCTCCAGATCATCAATGTAAACAATTATGTCATCTGTTAACAAAGGCAGTTTTACTTTTTCTTACCAGTTTGTTTCATTTTCTTTTCTTGCCATATTCCCTTGTCCCATACTGAAAAGTGATGGTGAGATGAGGGACAGCCCTTCCATGTTATTAATTTTAGTGTGAAAACTCCTAATTTTTCCCTTTGGAAAATATTTACTCATGTTTTATCTCTCTGTGATTTTAAAGTTTCCTGAATATAAGAGTATTTATCCTTTAATAAATATGGAAAATTTGGAGCCAGGCGTAGTGGTGTACGCCTTTAATCCCAGCACTTGGGAGGCAGAGGTAGAGGATCGCCATGAGTTCGAGGCCACCCTGAGACTACATAGTTAATTCTAGGTCAGCCTGGACCAGAGTGAGACCCTACCTTGAAAAACCAAACTAAATAAATAAATAAAAATATGGGAAATTTGGGCCAGTATTTCTTCAAGAATATTTTTCTTTATCTCTAATTGTTTAAGGACCCAATTAAAACTGTATTGGGTGAGTTTAATTTCCAAAAGTGCACTGGTAATCTTTCAATTTCTCTCTGCATTTCATTTTAATAGCTTATATTACTACATTTAAGTTTACTATTTTTTATGAAAGTTTATATGCGGTTGTTATGCAAAATTAATTTATTATAGGCATTGTTTTTCTTCTGTAGAAATTCATGCGTGCCATATATATGCATATTTTTTCCTTAAGGTGCCTTTTCCTTTCTGAATATATGAAATATGTCTTAGTAGCATTTCTTTTTTTAAATTTTTTGTTTATTTTTATTTCTTTATTTGAGAGTGACAGACAGAGAAAGAGGGAGAGAGAGAGAGGGGGGGGGGGGGAGAATGGACATCAGGGCCTCCAGCCACTGCAAACAAACTCCAGATGCATGCATCAGCCACCTTGTGCATCTGGCTTACCTGGGTACTGGGGATTTGAGCTTCAAGCCAGGGTCCTTAGGCTTCACAGGCAAGCGCTTAACTGCTAAGCCATCTCTCCAGCACCCTTATCAGCATTTCTAATGGCCCAAACTTCTTACAATATTATCTGTATCATTATTGGTTTAATTTCAATGGCTGATTTTTTTGTCTTTATTATTAACTATAGTCTTCTGTTTGAAAGGCAAGACTAGGAAATATTTAGTCTGTTATTAACTTTTCATCGCTATGGATGCATAATAGAATCTGAGTACTCTACTAGGTGATATGGATATTACAAGAGTTTGTACACTTTCGAATGCAATGTATTTAAAAGACTGACTGATCTGTGAGTCTTATTTACTTACTCATTTAGGATAGTTATATCAGCAGACTTGACTAAATGTTTCCCCAGATCTTAACTGTTTAAGTTAGAGAAAATTAAAGTTGCATTCCTTCATGGTTGAGACATATTTAGCCTCAGCAATAAGATAGAGAACTTGCCAAGTGTGGTCATTTGAATGTACGGCCCCATAGACTCAGGCTTGAATTTTGAGTCTCCAGTGGGCAAAACCTTATCAGGAAAGACATGCCACTGGGGGGCACTAGAACTTTTAATTGTTTCAGGTAATTTCTTTTTAAATTTATTTTCAAAGGTTATTCTCCTACATGTCCTCCCCTAGTCCCCATGCCATTGAAGGTCCTTCTTATAGTTATTGGTATTTACTGTGGGGTCATGAATGCATTAGTCAGTCTTTGTGGCTGGGGGCAGAGCAGTGCCTAGGGATACTCCTACCCATCCTGTGGCTCCTTTAATCTTTCTGCTCCCTGTTCTTCAATGTTCCCTGAGCCTTGGTGGACATGTTAGAAGTCTCGTTTGAAGTTAGGTTCTCTGTAGCTTCTGGATTTCTGTTTTGACACGTTTTGAATAACTACAGTGTCTGTTGCCATCTTCTTGGAGCTGGTTTTCAGGCTATCAGTGACAGTAGTACTTGTGTTGTGGCTTCTTCTTCAATATCTCCTGGGCCCTGGAAGATCTGGTAGAGATGTCTAAGGTAAATTTAAGACTTACATACCTAACTCAAATAATATCTATGGGTACTTAATAAGATATGGATCTCACTTTGTGCTTCTGGCTTACGTGGGTACTGGGAAATCAAACTTATGTCATTAGGCTTCCCAGGCAAACGTCTTAACTGAAGAGGCATTTCTCCAGCCCGAGATATGAATATCAAGTGGTATATAGCATATTGAATAAAATAAAGTCAGTTTCCTCAGTGTATGCTTATTTCTGATGTGTATCCAAAAGTGAGTCAACAGTCATGTTATTTATAGCATTTCATGATCCATCTGTATGTTAAATAATGTCAAAAATTCATAACAAAATGGTCATTATTAACATGTTCTCTATAATCTTCATTACTATGAACCTTAATCTTTAAGTTAATACATATACATTTACTTAGAATGGTAGAAAAGTGTTCCATATGAATGCTTTGCTTAACTATGATAATCAATGGAATATTTGCTAATAAGGCTTTTGGCTTAAGCACTTTTCTTATCTGAAGGTCATGATAATATAGACAGTCAGATAACACCACACAACTGTCTATCGCCTTTAGATTTTCACATGTCTTCCTTCACATTAAAATGGGGCAGTTTTAGTTTGGAAGTTTACCTTTTGTAATTCAAATTTCTTTAGAAATTTACATTTTATAATGAGATTGGATGGCTCAAAGTAAAAAAAAAAATGGTGTTAAAATTCATATAGACCTGTCTTAGCTAATATAGCTATATATATAGCAAGGCACATAATATTATGTAAAATATATGAATGGAATACTCACATTTTCAAGTAAATGTACATGATAATTCTATTTACCCAATCTTAACTTGTAATGGATTAGGTTAAGTAGTAAAATCCAGGAAGCTTACAATAAAAGCTTGTAATTGCATTAAAGAAAGGACTGATCACAATGCAGATGTTTATTAGCCTAACTCAACTATGACAATTAAAAAAATTTGGTGGATAATGTCTGAAAAAGTTGCTTCAAAAGCAAATGGCTTTGCATACACACATTTTATCAACTTATTGCTAGATCATTGTAGGTGGTCCTTGAGTGACTTCCATGTTACCGTGCAAGTTTATTCTTTAATAATCAAGAACTAGGTAAATGTTCTACCCAATACCAAGACTCTTAATTACAACTCCAGGAATGAGCAGTCATATTTGAAAAAAATGTTATTATTATTATTATTATTATTATTATGTTTTTTCAAGGTAGGGCTTCACTCTAGCTTAGGTTGACTTGGAATTCACCATATAGTCTCAGGGTGGCCTTGATGATTGTCCTACCTCTGCCTCCTGAGTGCTGGGGTTAAAGGCGTGCACCACCATGTCTGGCAATATTTAGTTTTTAGAGTGAGATAGTGATGGTGATTTGGGAAAATCCTTTGATTTTTAGAAACATTACATTTAGGTGAGTCCATTGTGCTGGGTGTAGTGGTATGGGTCTCTAACTTCAGCTACTTGGGAGGCAAATGCAGGACAGTCACTTGAGGCCAGGATTTCAAGACCACACTGGGCAACGTATGAGGCCTTGGCTTAGACAAGCATATCAGGTTTTTAAAATTACCTTTATTTATTTATTTATTTATTTGGGAGAGAGAAAGAAAGAGGTATATAGCAAGATAGAGATAGGTAGGAGAGAGAGAGAGAAAGAGAGAGAGAGGGAAAGAGAATGGTTGTACCAGGGCTCTAGCCACTGCAAATGAACTCCAGATGCCTGTGTCACCTTGTGGGTCTGGCCTATATGGGTACTGGAGAATTGAACGTGGATCCCTAGGCTTTGCAGGGAAGCACCTCCAGCCCCTAGATTTTCTTTTATTGAGTATTCACCTACTGTTGACATTACCCAATTATAAGCATGCATATATTTAGCCTTGATATTGAGCTTGTTTCAAAGAAATAAAAAGTTGGCAATTCCCTTTGAAAAACTGTCTGCTCTGTTATATATGAACACAAGCTTTGTGACTAGCAAATTCACACCTGGAATATATGTAAATATGTACCATAAGACAGGAACAAGAATGTTCTTATTTAAATTTGTTAAAATTGGAGGCCAGACAAAATAGCTCAGTGGATATGCACTCTTGTTGCATAAGGATGAAGATCTGAGACCAATTTCTGGTCACTCATGTAAAAAGGTGGGCATAACCATACAAGCCTATCACCCCAGTCCTGAGCGGGGCAGAAACAGGAGGATCTCTAGGCCTTGTAGTGTACTTGAAAAACCATGATTTCTAGGTTCAATGAGATACTCTGTCTTGGGAAAATAAATTAGAAGAGTGGTAGAGCAGCACACATTATGTCCTCCTATGGCTTTTGAACATGTGTGCTCTGTGCACAGGCATCTGAACATACATGTGCATGCATCCTACTCACCAGATACACTACATACCATATGCATACTAAACCACACACACAACATAAATCTGCTCAAATTGTGAAATACACAAATGCAAGTCAACATGGGACTGGATAAATAAACAATGGCATACCTACAAAAGGCAATGCAAACGACTGCTCAAGAAGCATGGGTAGATCTCACGGATACCATGTTGTGGGCAGAAGTTAGACCAGTGTATTCTCCATGGCTGTATTTGCATCACCCTCATGAGCAGGCAGAGTAAGATGAAAACAGGTACAGTGTGGCTACCTTGGGACCTGATGTTTAGATTGCTTGATTGAAATTGGTGAAGTCATACGTTTAAGGACTATATGCTTAAGCATATATATTTAAAAAATAAAAATGCATTTTAAAAAATAATACGTCTACTGTAGGAAAGAGTTTCCGTGTGTGGGGTAAGAGAAGGATATGATAGAAGACATACATCCATTGACTGCATGTGTTGCCCTTCGCTCCCTTGCTGGATTCAGTCTTTCAGCCTTGGGGATTGGCCAACTCAGCTCTGAAATCCTCGGGGGCTCACAAACTTCCTGCGTGGGGCTCCTCCTGCTCGGAGGAGGGTATGGATGAGTATATCTAGGGATGCAGTGTGAATGAGGACTCCTCTCGCCTCCAGTTGCACACAACCTAAGAGGTGTCGCAGGGACCAGAGCAGACCTGCGCTGGCCCCAGCGTTTCAGCAGCGGCCGGCTGGACAGCGCCCGGAGGACTTCCGCAGTTGGTCAGGTACTTCGCCGAATCCCTGAGGCGCACACACCTTTGTTCTCCAGAGGGTCGTCCTCAGCTTGCCGGAAGCTACAAAGGAGCATCAAAGAGGAAAGAAGACTCGACTGCTTTTCTTTTTGTTCGAATTTAAATCACGAGCCAGCGATTTCTGTGAATGGAACCCTTCTAAAGGCGAAGCTCCGTTGCGCGCTCTCAGGCTTCTCCGCCCCACCCCCAGCTCTGCGCAGCTGGGTGACCCTGTCCCCAGGGAGCAGCAAAGTTCTGGGGGCCCCAGGGAAATAGTTTAAAAATTAAGACGTATCCATTGCACTTTTAGAGGCACGTGGGCGCATGCAGACTCCTGAGGACTCTCCAGGAAAAGAGACTATGCCTCCTTCCAACCTCTCCACGGTCACCGAGGCCAACGAGAGCGACTTTATTCCAGAAGTGTGGGAAAGAGATTTCCTGCCTGGCTCGGATGGGACCATGGCGGAACTGGTGATCCGCTGTGTGATCCCGTCCCTCTACCTGCTCATCATCACGGTGGGCTTGCTGGGCAACATTATGCTTGTGAGGATCTTCCTTACCAACAGCGCCATGAGGAGCGTCCCCAACATCTTCATCTCCAACCTGGCGGCCGGCGACCTGCTGCTGCTGCTCACCTGCGTCCCCGTGGACGCCTCGCGCTACTTCTTCGACGAGTGGATGTTTGGCAAGGTGGGCTGCAAGCTCATCCCCGCCATCCAGCTCACCTCGGTAGGGGTTTCCGTGTTCACACTCACCGCACTCAGCGCTGACAGGTAAGAGCGCAGGTAGCAGTGGGGTGGCTTAGCAAAGTGATGCACGGGAGAGGGGAGTAAGTAAGGGCGCCCGGAAAGAGAAAGATGTTAAGAGAAAGATGTTGGGAAAGATTATGGACGCAGAAAGAGAAAGGAAAAGTGCGTGTGTGTTTGTGTGTGTGTGTGTGTTTAAGAAAAGTAGCGTAAATGGAATTTAAACTGACTGAGACGTGAAGCTTGAAAAAAAAATTTAAAAGTCATTAAATTAGACTAACTTTAAAATTGCACATTCTAGGGCTTCCATTCCCACACACACTTTGGAAATGTTACCAGTTTCATAGAGGAGTTTTAGCATATGTGCAAAAACATAAGTATATGTGATATACTTGTGTATGTGTGCCTGAAACATCAACAGTGTCCTAATCTGATTCAATAAGATGATACTGTGGTACGTTAGAATGCTCACCGTCATGTTAGGAAAATGGTGAATTTAGACCCCCATGTGTATCTTGTACTCATTTAAACTAAATACTACCTACTTAAGTGAAAAGTTAGGATAAGAGCTGTTTCTCAGACAGAAGACTTTTCATATTTGTGTTTAATATCTGAAGCCAAGTGATGGTATTTTTCTCACAGATAGCTGCTTAATTTTAGCATCTTAAAACTGTGCTACACATGCTTTTGATACAAACCTATTAAGAGAAAACTTAATTAAGTGTAAACTGTCCATCATTCTACCTGGCAGATCAACTCGTTTCACCTTGTCAACTTCCAGGTGAAGCTCAGAGACCTGAAGTCCTCCTTGAATTCCTGGCAGGAAAATGCAGACCTCCTGCATAGTGGCTAGGAACATTATTCCAGGCTGCCTAAATCATGTTTTGGGGATTTTTTTTTTTTTTTTCCTGAGATAGGGTCTCACTGTAGCCCAGGCTTACTTGGAACTCACTCTGCAATCCTGGGCTGGCTTTGAACTCACAGAGATCCTCCTACCTCTGCCTCCCGAGTGCTGGGTTAAAAGGCACACACCACCATGTCCAGCTATGTTTTGGGGAACTTTTGCAAGAGGGAATGTCTGGTTATGGGTGAGGGCACATTAAAAGATTATGTGTCATTATATTGAATCTAGTAATTCCCAGGGGAGTGGAGGACTAGCTGTTATCTGGCTAAACAATGTAACTAAGGATAATTAACGTGGTGTTCTTTCTCTTCTGTCGTTTACACATTAAATTATTAATGTGATGGATCTGAATTTTCTGGTATTTTCCATAATGTCCTTATGTTAATTTGGCATTGAAGAGTAATAGCTATTGAAGGTAAGATTATATTTAGTAGAGTGTTGGAGATCATTTTATTTAATTAGAAACTTCAGTTTAATCCATGTAATATACTGTGTTAAAATGTACTCCTGGAAAATTTGGTAACATAAAACAATAAATTATGCACCTTATTTTGTTTATGGCACAATTTCTATTATACTTTTAGAAGTTTTCCTTGAAATCCAAAGCTAGAATGTGACTTTTGAGCTTAGCTGTGTGTCTTTAGGGGACCCATTACTGATTAGAAAGTTAAATAAATCCTCTTACTTAGAATAAAATATAATTGGCATTCACAATAGTTAATTTTACCATCATTATGCTTTCACATTTAAAGCACAATATTAGTAGCAAGACCGAGGGCTTGAGTTTACTTTTTCAGTCTATTGTCATGGAGATACACAAGTCCGTTTGTCCAGATCAAAGTCAGAAAGTTGTTGATCCTCATATATTGAGTGTCATATTGGATTTATGTACATATCATGTCTTTTGTGAATGCAGCTTGGCTTCTTCAATAATAATGCTAAATTTTGGTGGATTATCTCTTCTTGGCCCATTGGCTACCCTTTCCTACTTTTAATTTATTCCAATTAAGAAAATTAAAGATGTGAGCAACATGCAACAGGATTAATAAAAGGGAAACCTGGCACAGGTAAAACGGAAGCTGAAAAATGTAACATGGCCTGTACTTTTCCCAAAAAAGTAATTAATTTTTTTTTTCTCAGAGCTTTCTAGTTGTCTGCTCTGAGAAAGAGGTTTGTTTTCCATCCTAAGCATCCAGTTGTTATTTTTATAGACCCACAGACACAGGGTGAATTGCAATTTCTGTATCTAATTTGTCAGTGTACTATTAAATAAAGGTCTCATATTTGACTCCACTAAATTACATCTCTTTTACTCAATGGTCTTAACTTAACCACGTCAGTCTTATTTTGTTTCCCCTTCTCCTTAGAAGGAACATCAAATTGACTTAGAAAAGTGCTGTATTATTTTTGAAATATTATTAATGTCACCACAGATTAGATAATTTTGGAAGACTGTTCATCTTTGTTGATGTAAAGCCTGTGTGGCACACTGTAAGTACGGAAAAACATGTGTCAAACTGGAGTTTATGGCAGCTACGTCCTAACTCTTCTTTGATAATTACAAATATTTTACATAGAGTATAGTGATAAAACTGCTTAGCATTGTTTACCTAGTTTGTGAAATGAGAATAAATTCTTCAACATTATTCTTCAACACAGCATAACACGATAGGAGCAGGTATCTGATTCTCAAAACACTGGGCATCTGCTACATCCCAGAAACCCACCACACAGCTGTTCATGTGCGTCCACTGCACTGGACAGCTTGCAGAAGCCTGAGGCAAAGATGCCTTTTGCCACATCAGTCCTCTTGAGGAATTGTTTCTAAACATGCCTTATGTGCAGAGTCACCTGAGAACCTCAGTAAAGGCTGACATCATACTTCACATACTAGAGATTCTGCATCCTTCAATCTTGGGGAAAAAAAAAACCTAACAAAACTTTATTAACCCACACCCCCCACTTCTCCAGGAATTCTGAAGATTGATGCACCTTGAGTTTTGCTGGATTGTCTCCACAGCTCATCACCATTCCTACTTCAACCTGCTACCTAATAGCTTCTACCCCAATTACTACTGTTGGTCTTAATTATTGATTTCCTATTGTTGCCCAGGCCAACACATGTTTCTGAGAATATACTGTGGGCCTTGGCCATATTGTTGTGTGCTAGAGAAATAATAGATAGTAAGTTCTTTTCTTCTATTACCTAGAGTTTACACTTGGATGTTGTTGGCCTGCTTTCTGCATGATAGAGTTTGATAAGAAAAACATGGGTAGTTTAACTAGATGTTAATAGAAAAGTAGAGATTTTGATATGTTGTGAGGACTCTTATCACAATATCTATTTTTCTGTGTGCTTGGTATTATGATTAGATTTAATTACCTCTTCACATTAAATTTTAAGTGGCACGCAGATGGCATAAGCAAGATTCAAAATAGGAATCGATGCATTATCTTCTTTGATAATTCATGGATACTGCTTATTCTTCTCTCTCTTTTGATTGGTGATTCTTTAGAATTCAGTTTTGAAGTAAGAATGTCTTTCTGATACTGTTGTAAGGAAAAATATAACTTTTCATACATATCTCTGAGGCTACAGTATTCATTGAAACAGTTCTTATGCCAAGTGAAATTTTTCTCACACTTCATGTAAGTATCTGAAGAAAGCATGATAAAACATGCCAATTGTAATAAGCTCTAAATGGTTTTTCTTTTTTCTTTATAGTTTTCCAAATATGCATGTACAACGTTATTATTCTGTCACAATTGTAAGCTAAGTTTCAGTATGAATGACGTTTTGATAAATTATTATCTCTAACCCTAAGTTCTGGCTTGTGGGATTTTCAGTGCCGTCTTTTCATTCAAGTGTGTATTATTTAGAGACTCCTTGGGGGTGTAGTCTCCCTTTCTTTCAGAAATTGGCATAAAACATCCCTGTTGAAAACATCTTCTATATCATAATCCTACTTTCCTGAAGTATCATGCTTTTCCTAAATGAATTTTGTACCTTTTGCTAGCCATCTGATACAGAGTAAAAAATTTATAGTTTTATTTATTAAACTTTTCCAACATCTTTTATGGTTAAACTGTCCATGCCTGTGACTATCCTCTCTCTCCCACCATTACAAATTGAAATCTTCCCTTTTGATGAGATGGCATTAGGTGGTGGGATCTTTGGGAGGTGATGAAGTCCTAAGAGTAGGGTCCTCATGAATGAAAATAGTACCCTTATAAATGCAGCCCCAGAAGAAACAATGAGAAGAAACTGTTTATGAGCCACCTAGAAAGATTGTTCTCTCAGACACTGACCCTATCTGAACCTTAATTTGGGTGTTCCTGTTCTTCAAGAATGAAGACAAATTTCTGGAGTTCATAAGCCACTCAGTATATCATGTTTTGCCACAATGGTCCCAAATTGCCAACATCTCTGCAATAGTGTGTTCCTAACTATAGTGTTGAGAAGTGGCATCTTCTTTTTACTCCTTGATTATCTGGAGGGCATTCAGAATGCTCTTTGTGGTTCTTGACAACCTAATTGAAGCTTGACCTATTTGTGATGGTCTCTGATCTGTTTTTTCTCTACTTACCTCTCCATAAAAATAATTTACAATTCATAAATTCTTATCAGTTTTCTGTCTACAAGGCATTGTTCTTCCTTGGACATTGAAACTGGAGCAAAAGTTTTATTTATGTGCTATATAGTCTATAAACTCAGAAGACAAAAAAATGAATTATCAGTGAATAATTAGGTAAAATGATTTCAAAAGTCTGCTCATCTCTACTTCTCAAGTAGAAAAATAAATCACTTCAAATGATTTCCCCAAAGATCAGAGACAATAATATAAGTTGTCTGAATAAAGTCACTTTTGCTGCATCTTGTTATCTCCTGGGTATTGTAACCTCAAATGCCTTCAATGATAAATATAAGTGACTCAAGGTTAACATGCAAGGCCAGTTTCTTTGTATCATCCTTACCTTACTCAATATGTGTGGCTGAGTTAGCCATGAAAATTTTGAGATGGTATCAGCACATTCTGAGATGTGAGTCCTTTACCACTAGCTATTAGTAATACATTCCCCCCAATACAGTAAGGGTGGGAAGATAGACTTCTGTGGGATCTTAGTATGAAGTAAATTTGGAATGTAAAGTCACAAAATGGTTCCTTTTTCAATTCTTTATGATTGGACTATGGAGAAAAAAAAAACCCAAATTGAACTACTAAGATTTACGAATGTCCTTAAAAACAAAGTAAACAAACAACCTCAGGCTCAGAAACTATAGGAGAATACAAAGGTAGAATTCAATTCAACTGTTTTGTGGACATTTAATATTATGCAATTATTACCCATTTATAGCAATTATAGCATCAATAAGTTTGTTTTGGAAAGAAGGCATTTATAATAACTGATAAAATTCTATAAAGAAGCAGGATGTGGTGGTGCACACCTTTAATCCCAGCACTCAGGAGGCAGAGGTAAGAGGATTGTCATGAGTTTGAGGCCACCCTGAGACTACAGAGTGAATTCCAGGTCAGCCTGGGCTAGAGTGGACCCTACCTCAAAAAAAATTCTATAAAGAGATACACGTAAAAGGAAAATAATGTGAAAACAATCAGTAAATCAAGAAATGCCAGGTTAAAGTATTTCTTTCTCTCTTTTCCTGTGCTCTGGGCTAGACAGCCATGGAATGACTTATAGATACAGTGATACCCGGGGACTTATGTCATCCATACATTATAAAAGATGTGTTGGGACCTCTCTTACCAAGTGAGGTTCTTTTCCTCCCTTTCTTCTTCCACACCTCTTCTTTTCTCCTTGCCTGATTCCATTCTTCCCTTCCCAAGAGACTAACTTGTACATACTGTCTTTCTAGGTATAGAGCCATTGTAAACCCCATGGACATGCAGACATCAGGAGCGGTGCTGTGGACCTGCATGAAGGCTGTGGGGATCTGGGTGGTCTCTGTGTTGTTGGCAGTTCCAGAAGCTGTGTTTTCAGAAGTGGCACGCATTGGCAATGTGGATAACAGCAGCTTCACAGCATGTATACCCTACCCACAGGCAGAGGAGCTGCATCCAAAGATTCATTCAGTGCTCATTTTTCTTGTCTATTTTCTCATACCACTTGCTATTATTAGCATTTATTACTATCACATTGCAAAGACCTTAATTAAAAGTGCACATAATCTTCCTGGAGAATACAATGAACATACCAAAAAGCAGGTAAGTTGGACTGGTGTTTGTGCACACAATGCTCAATATGGTAAGAACATGTTGGTCAGAATCATTGATGGATATTTTGTGTTCTATTTTATGTAGCAGTTAAGTAGTTACCTTCTTATTGCTGGAACAAAACATCTGACTAGAACAAGTTTGTGGAAGTAAAGGCTTTGTTTCTGGTTTACAGTTTTGAGGGGAAGTAGTGTCATGTTGGGGAAATAATGACAGAGAAGATGCTAGGAATGACATCAGCACTCACATCACCAGGGAGGAAGGCAAGAGAGAGCTTGCCCACTAAGTGTGGGAAGTGGAGTTGGACAATAAACCTCAAATCCTGCTCCCCAGGGACACGCTTCTCCAGCAAAGCTCCACTTTTCTAAGTATCCACCATCTGTACTAAGAATGAGGCTTAATCACAAACAGATGAGGCTGTGGGAGACACTTCACATTCAGACCACCGCAAAGGCACTTTATCCTCCCTATATGATGAGGAGAGCCTTGGGCATTTACTAGCATTAACTAGGTAGAAGGGCTGTTGGAGAATTTGTGCTTGTGTCAGAGCCATGAAAAAGTCTAGCTGGATATAATTTATCTGCCATATGAGCTTGTGACAATGACTGAAATTTCACCACTAGAATTTATATCTTTGGAGGTCTTTTAAAAAATACATAAAAATAAGAGTCATGGGTTGGAGAGATGGTTTAGCAGTTAAAGTGCTGGCCCGAAAAGCCTAAGGACTGAGGTTTGATTCCCCAGTACCTATGTAAAGCCAGATGCATAGGGTGGCTCATGCATCTGGAGTTAATTTGCAGTGGCTAGAGGCCCCAGTATACCCATTCTTTCTATTTGCCTTTCTCTCTCTCTCTCTAATAGATATAAATAAAAAAGCAAAGAAAATTATAAACAAGAAAGCATCACACACTAAGTATGAATTTTGTTATTGACCCTTTTCCTGTTATCTCTGTAAGGATAACAGGAAGTGCGGAAGAACATGCTTCAGGAAAGAGTGGAGGGCACTGCCTATAGTATGGGAATGGGACTCATGTGGAAAACTAGACTAGGTGGTCCTGGAAACTCCAGAGCAGCAGAAGAAAGGGAATGAATGTGATATGCTACTGGGAATATTTTGCCTACTGCCAATGCATAACTTTCCCATAAGGAGTACTTACAAATTTTAAAAAAAGTAGCATGTGTATTATACATTTTCTTCTTTAAAGAATATGCAGTATCAGCCAGGTGTGGTGGTGCACGTCTTTAATCCCAGCACTCAGAAGGCAGAGGTAGGAGGATTGCCATGAGTTCAAGGCCACTCTGAGACTACAGAGTGATTTCCAGGTCAGGCTGAACTAGAGTGAGACCCTACCTCTAAAAGAAAAAAAAAAAAGAATATGCAGTATTGAAATGCAGAAAAAATGTTCTTATGGAAGAGTTTTGATCTGTGTTTTTGTGCATTTTTAGAAAACTCAGAGTTCTTTAGGTGCTGGGAGGTAATATGAGGTTCTTCAGATTAATGTTGGAAATTCTCTAACAGCCCTTTAGATGGGGTAATAGATTGGGGCCCTGGGCCCTTGGGTGTAGGTTTCCTTTGTGGAAGGGAAGCTCATTAATTGACGAGTGTCAATGTGACAGATTAACATCTGCTTTAAAGACTTAAAAAGTCAACGAATGTTTTCTGTGTGCATGTGTGTGTGTGTGTGTGTGTGTGTGTGTATGATGTGTGTATACATGTGTATCTGTTCATGTGTATGAGTCCAGGCAGACATGTTCCATGCATGTGTTTGGTGTTTGCAGGTGAGAAAACAACTTCCGGGGGTTGCTCCTCACCTTCCACCTCCTTTGACGTAGGGTCTCTTATTCATCACTCTTTGCCATGTTGTCTAGTTTTCCAGCAGCTACTGTCTCTGCCTTCTTTATTGCTGTGTGTGTGCTGGGATGACGCATGCTTGCTACAACATTCTGGCTTTTTACATGGGTCCTGGGGATCCAAGCTAAGGTACTAACACTTGTGAGGCAGATGCTTTATCCACTGAGCCATCTACCAACCCATCAAGCAACTTTTAAAGGCATCATTATACAAATGAATAAATACATCATCTAAGCATCTGGACTGATTGAAACAAAACACACAGATCATAGGAGGACTGTGCTTTACTTTACACAGCCAGTTATTTTATTCATTTCTCTGTAATTGAATTTATACCATAGATTGGATATTTGAGTTTTAGCTTTTGGCTTCCTAAACTTGATTTCTTATTACATCCATAGCTCCCCCCACCCATGCCATTTTTTTATTTTTTTATATTGGCAACTTCTATAAATATTAACAGTATACCATGATCATATTCTCCTCCCACCACCCTCCCTATTTCCCATTTCAAATCCTCTCTTCGCCGAATTTCTCTCCTTCTTCTTCCTCTTGAATTTCAATATATTTATGTATATATTTTACATAGTTTATAGTCTTATATTCCTTAACTCCTGGTCTCACATTCCTTGAAGGCCTTCTTCAGTAGGGTGTTCACTGTGGGAAATTTAGGGCCTCCATAAGTCTCTGGGTGGCCAGATCTGTGCCTCAGTATGTTTCTGTCCTCCTTGTTGTTGCTCTTACATTCTTCACACCTTCTCTTCTCCAACATTCCCTGAGCCTTCATGGAGTGTCTACTGTTTCTTTTAGTGGTTTTGGTTTTAATGGTTCAGTCCAGTGGAATCTCTTTTGGGATTTATAAACTCTAGTTGACTAAACTGAGTCTTGGTGTGTGAGAAGACATCATCTAAAATCCACCAGCCTGGCTTCACACATGAATTTCCAGGTTCAGATTGCCAAGAATATTTTTGCCCACACACTCACCCTGCTAGCAAGGATATGACTGACTAATCCAAATTTCCCATTTGTTTTTAATGTGGTGGGATTTTCTAGTTTACTTCACTACATAAGTCCTACCACTTCTACTTCCCAGGGTTAACTGGCATGAGTTTAACCTTTCCAGTTTTCTCTAGAGTATTCTAGTTGATGGCCAATAAAAATCTATCTCAATAAACATATTTTTCCTTTTTAAGATCCACTGATATTTGGAAAAGACTTAAACTTAAATATATTCTATGGTTCACTAATTTAGTATGTTTAAAACAAACAATAATTTATAGTTATACTGAATACAAGGCACTTTAAGTAAAATTAAAATAATTTAAGACATTCAGATTACAGCTTTAACATGAAGAGATAATCTTGTGTAAGTATTAAATAGACATTTCTAAATACAAATATTATGATGACCAAAATAAGCTTGATCAAACTAGTCAAATTATCACTTTGAAGAGGAAGAGAAACAATGTGTTTTGTGTTTTGGATACATTATCAAGCTGTGATATGTTTTATTTCTTGGTGTGACTGACACCATTTCCTTTTAACCAATGGGAGGCTTTCCCTTTATTTGCAGATGGAAACACGGAAACGCCTGGCCAAAATAGTGCTAGTCTTTGTGGGCTGCTTTGTCTTCTGCTGGTTCCCAAACCACATCCTCTACATGTATAGGTCTTTCAACTATAAGGAAATTGACCCTTCACTAGGTCACATGATTGTCACATTAGTTGCCCGGGTGCTGAGCTTTTGCAATTCTTGTGTCAATCCATTTGCCCTTTATCTACTCAGTGAAAGCTTCAGGAAACATTTCAACAGCCAGCTCTGTTGTGGGAGGAAGTCCTACCGGGAGAGATCAGCCAGCTACCTGCTCAGCTCCTCAGCAGTGCGAATGACTTCTCTGAAAAGCAATGCTAAGAACATGGTGACCAATCCCATCTTACTAAATGGACACAGCACAAAATAGGAAATAGCACTGTGACTCGAGGCTATTCAACTCACTCTTCAAAAAGACCTTCCCACCTTTTCTCTTCCGACTGAGTAGAGCAGAATTAAATAACGTCTACACTCTTAACTGAGGCTTGGCTAATTCACTACAAGATTTCATGACTGACTCAGAAGGAAGACAAACACTTGTCTCTTAATAAAAAATTTAAATTACATTACACACATGTCTGTAACATACAAATATATTTCATTTTAAACCTGATTTAGAAGGTAATTTAATATATATGTATGTATATGTATACATATATATATATATGTATATATACATACATCAGTATCCCCTTAGGGTTGAAAAACAACTCTACCATAGTTACCTTAAATTTCTTCTATGTTAAAGCACAAAGTAAATTCCTTTATTGACTGGATAATTCAATGAGAGACAGTATTCAAACTCCTATTATTTGAAATACAAATCTTCCTGTAGAATATATATATATATATATATATATATATATATATATATATATATACACATATATGTATGTATATGTATCATGTATATATATGTGATATATATGAATAAATTCCAAAAAGTGGGGCTTAATCTCAATTCAGTTATCATAATTTTATGTAATTAATTATAATTTATAGAAATAGTTCATATCTGTAACTTCTAATTATATTATTAACAGGAATGATGACACTTGTATTATGAATTGTAAATAGGTATAATATGGATATGATTCGCTTTACAAATGTAAAACAGCTTATGTTCCAAATTGCAAAAGTATGAATCAGAAATTTGCATGACTATTTTTGTGTACATTGTTAAATCCTTGACAATAGGCTGATTCTGTATAGACAATCAGATTTTTGTAATTCTGGAAATTTCTCATTCTCTCTTATATCAGCCAACTGTCACATGTAAGATCTTAGGCAATTTTTCTCTCTGTAACATCACAGTTATCTCTGAATAAATGTCTTGATATTCTCAACAAAGTGCAAACAGGATATTTATTTAACCACAAAGCCAACTGTATTAATCATATGCCAAAAGTATAATATTTGAATCAAAATATTCCATAGTATTTCTCTTTCCAGATATGTTGAGATGACTCTGCTGGTGTACTAAACTTTTCTTTAATAACCTCTAACCCATATCACTTAAGGTATAAAACAATCAGTTGTATGTAGAAATTGAAAAATAATGTAAAGAACTGCCTATTGTATTTGATATTAGAATGATAGCACTAATTAACTGTTTTCTGTGTTCTAGACATAGTAAAATTTTACCTGCAATGTTTAATTAAATATTAGAAGAAATTTCTTCTGATATTCAATCACTGAGGTGAATAATGAAAGGATCCAATGGTAACAGGGTCTGAGGTTATTCAAATTGGGAGGATTGGGTATTTTGTTGTTGTTTTGTTTCCCAAAGTAGAATCTTGCAAGGAGTCCTACCCTTCCTTTGGCTCTTACATTCTTTCTGCCACGTCTTCTGCAATAGACACTGAGCTTTGGAAGGTGTGATAGAGATACTGTAGTACTGTGCACTCCAGTCCCTTCTTTCCAGCACCGTGATGCCTTCCGAGTCATCCTGAGGTCACTGTCATCTGATAAGAGAAGATCCTCTATCAAAAGTGAGAGTAGCATTAAAATAAGGGTATGAACATTAAGAGAAGTGCTTACCTGGCAGTTTGATACTCATAGTATATACATTTAGCCAGATAGAAGCAGACGTTACACCCCTAGGGCTCATGATGACTACACCTGTTTTAAGTTTTCATTATCAGGGATGTATTCCCTCCCATGGATTGGGCCTCCAGTCCAATTAGAGGGCAGTTGGTTTCCACCATGATAGACTTGCCACTATTGCACTTGTTGGCTCATTTGGCCTGGCTAGCCAAATACAAGGCTTGCAGTGTCCACTGTTGAGTATCTTCACTGGTGATTTCTATTTCTCCCATTGAACTGCATGCAAAGTGGCTTCTTCCATCTTTCTGTCAGCTGGTCTACATGGAAGAGGTTATCAGCTCAGGTCCAGCAGGATTTCTCAGTGGCCTTGCAGCCCAAGTATGTGGAGTCTTCAGCAATAGGGTCTTACCATCTATTCCTGGTGGGAAACCAAGGGTCTTCGCAATGGCCTATAATGTTTTGGGGGCATCAGGGACCTCCCTGGCCAACAACTCACTGGAAGGTATCCCATCCCTGGCACTGAAAATTTTCTAGCAATAATCTGTGGCTCCTGAGTGTTCCATTGTGCATAAAAGTAGGTTTCCACATGATTTATTTATATCCTCTTAGATTTTGATTAGCCCTCTCTCCACCTTTCCTTTACAACATGCTCCCTCCAGACACAAAATGGCCTAGATATCCATGACCTCACAGTGCCTGACACTACCTACACAAGACCATCATAATAGGAGGAAAAGATCATGACAACAAAATAAAAGAGAGACTGATTTAGATGGAGAGGGGATATGATGGAGAATGGAGTTTCAAAGGGGAAAGTGGGAGGGGAGGGTATTATCATGGAATATTTTTTATAATTATGGAAGTTGTTAGTAAAAAATAATTGAAAAGAGAAAAAAAAAGTAGAATCTTCCTCTAGGCCAGGCTGATCTGGAATTCACTGTGTAGTTTCAGGCTGGCCTCAAACTCACAGTGATCCTCCTACTTCATCCTTCCAAGTGCTAACATTAAAGGTGTGTACCACCTCCATCACACCTGAGGGAAAGAGAGAGAATGGCTGCATCAGGTACTCTCTCCAGCTGTTGCAAACTAACTCCAGATGTATGCACCACATTGTGCATCTCAATCTGACTCTACATGGGTATGGAGGAATTGAACTCTGGTCCTTAAGCTTTATGGACAAGTACCTTATCCACTGATCTATCTCTCCAGCCCTGGGGGCATGTTTTCTTTTAATAGTACAGAAACTTACAAAATAGCTGGCAACATCTCATTGTTGCTAGAGTCCCAAACTTAGGCTTCATTAACTTCATTGTAAATTCACCAGTGAAGTGGGTCTCATTTTATGTATTAGAAAATTGAGGCTTGGTGATACTAAATAACTTAAAGATGATTATTCAACCAAGTCGATGTCTTGGAATATAAAATTAGATACCATATTATAGTGCATTCCTGTATACTAGTATCACACTCATTTGTGGCATTCTATGGCTGCTCTTAACCCTTAGGTATGCTGTAGATATAGTCATAATGAAATCACACATATATTATACACATGTTTTGTGTTGATTTTGAAGATTTTATAAGTTTTTAAAGGCATATCCTTTTAAATCTATGACACCTTGGCCTAAGAGAAAAGAATCCTTTAAGTTTAGGTATGAGTGTGTTTTTATGAATATTACATCATTTAGCTTCA
This sequence comes from Dipus sagitta, assembly GCA_036346955.1. Taxonomy (NCBI): domain Eukaryota; kingdom Metazoa; phylum Chordata; class Mammalia; order Rodentia; family Dipodidae; genus Dipus; species Dipus sagitta. The sequence goes on along the minus strand of CM070778.1, from coordinate 117,087,065 downwards.
TATTTATACTGGTAGTCTCTGGATTTAGACACATGATTTCCATTAAGTTCCGATTAAGTTGTTTTTCTTTTTCAAGGTAGGGTCTCACTCTAGCTCAGACTGACTTGGTATTCACTCTGTAGTCTCAGGGTGGCCTCAAACTCACAGTGACCCTCCTACCTCTGCCCCCCAAGTGCTGGGATTACAGGCATGCACCTCCAGGCCCATCTTAGATCAAGTTTTATACAGCAGTAAAGGGTCCAAGATGTGTCCCATGGCCACATGCAGCCACAGATAGCTATGAATGCAGCCGAATACAAAATCATAAACTTAAATCATTCTGTGATATGTTGCAGGTTTTTTTTTTTTAACATGAGGTGGTTATGTGCCTCTCAAACATGAACTTTCTATGACAATGTCATCTCACAATGTCAACAAGTTGGACATGTTTCCATGACTAAGTAGAAATCATTCTTTGAATTCTGATATCTTCCTGAATTGGTCTGTTGCACCATTTACCTTCATGATGGCAGGCAGTGGCAGCAAGTCGCAGGTCCTTGTCAACTATGTGATTAATAAATAGTACTAAACACTGTATTATGCTGAAATCCTAAGGAGATATCCTTATTACAAAAGACTGTTTATTAAGTGGGTTTTCCAGGCTTTTGGCTAATGTAAGTGTTGTGTTATAGTGTAGCTAAAGCCAAGCCATGATACTTAGAAAAGGAAGCATATTCAGTGCATTTACGACTTATTTTCAACACACAATGAATTTGCCTGTGGGATTACTGAAACATGACCTTATTATTGATTAAGGAACATCTCTATTTGTTTCTGGATATTTGAAAATGTCATTGCTCTTATGTCCCCCCAAAATCCAAGTGTTGGACACTTAATTCCAAAACAACAGGGTTGAGAGGTGGAAACTTTAAAGAAGTGATTAGAAATGGATGTCTCCACCCTTTAGAATAATGTCATAATCATAAATGGGCTCAGTATCATTGGAATGATATCTGTAGCCTCATTATTTCTCTTCTATGCATATTCTTGCACATTCCTTGTGATACTTTCCATGTTCACAATGTAGCACTAAGGATCTCTGGATGCTGCCCTTTAATCTTAAACGTATCAACCTTTTGGAACTGTGAGTCAGGTAAGCTTCCATTGTTTATAAATCAACTGGTCTTTGTGGTATTTATTCTGTCTTACAAAACAATCACACCTCACCTAAACTCATCCCACCCCCCCAAAATAAACAAAGTGGAGGAGAAACCAAAAATAGTAGAATATTTTTTTCATACCAAAACATATTTTATTGGATTATTGGCTTATTAGAATATATGTTAAATATTTATAAAAACCTTCAGAGTTATAAAATAGTTCATAGATGTTGCACAATTATATTTCTCCTTTTACTAGTATCTTATTGCTATCTTTATTGCTCACTCAAAAACATTTCTAAGTTTCAGAGAAATGAAACAGTCCAACTATTTGGTTTCTCTTAAAATGGAATAAGCATATGTATTTTAATTTTAATGTGTTTGTTTTCTTTAGCCTTACCCAAAAACAAGAGGGAAAAAGATAACAGTTTACAGTCTGGTTTTTTGGGGGGGTCGTAAAATTCCATTTGCATTACAAGTTATACAAGAACAAAAAGAAAAGAATTAGCAGAAACCTGCTTAAAGCAGCATCACTACAGATCTGCAGAGGAAGCTGTGGTGATTACAGTATTTTATATCATCGTATTCTTTTTTTAAAATTGTTTTTATTTTCATTTATTTATTTGAGCGAGACAGACAGAGAGAGAAAGAGGCAGATAGACAGAGAATGGGTGCGCCAGGGCCTCCAGCCACTGCAAATGAACTCCAGACGCATGCGCCCCCTTGTGCATCTGGTCTACATGGGTCTTGGGGAATCGAGACTTGAACTGGGGTCCTTAGGCTGCACAGGCAAGTGCTTAACCGCTAAGCCCTCTCTCCAGCCCCCATCATCATATTCTTTAACTCAATGTTGCTAAGTTATTCCAACTATTTTTTAAATATATTTTGTGCATATGCTACATCTCACCATACTTGTAAACAGAAGTTTTTCTGGTGTCCACAGGCAAGTCTTAATCTCCAGTGGGAAATTTTTGTTTGAAGTGGTATATAGTAAACGTTAATGAAGAAATTACTTCTGAAACTAACACTTCTCCTGGGTAGTAGACTGATAGTAATTATCCATTTTCCTCATGGTAGAATAATAGTATAAATTAAATCTACTTAATCACCTAAAAATACTTCATAATTTATTTAGTGATATTCAACAAAACCATTTGAAGTGAAAAAACTAATCAGTTGAGTCAATGTGATACTTTTAAATCAGAAAATCAAATTGTCAAGTATTATAATGCTCAAAATGCTAGTTTCTTTTCATATATTCAACATTTATTGGGAAACATGAATTGATAATCTTTTAACTGTTTCATGGATGTTAGAAACCTGTTTGTGTCTGCTATGGAACATTTTATTGCTTTTTTGTACTTTATTTATTTATTTATTTTTTAGCTGTAAGGGATGAGCAAGCTGTCAGTAGTGGAAGCCATCTTTACAGTTGCTGTGAAGCTTAGAGCCAGGCTCATCTTACGTAGCTCAGGCTATTAACCCTATTATCTTCATTGGATTAACTCATCATGCTTTTTTTTTTATTAGAGACATATTCAGTATGTAAACAGCACTTGTTGGTACCATCTTTACCCTCATTCCTAACCCCCTCCAAAGGGAGCCTCCTTGTAGGGGATGCTGGTTATCCCCATGGGGATTGTGGGTCAAGCATTGTGGGGGGTAGCCTTATTTTGTTTGTTTGTTTGTGTTTTGAGGTAGGGTTTCACTATACCTCAGACTGACCAGGAATTCACTATGCAGTCTCAGAGTGGCCTCGAATTCAAAGAGATCCTCCTTACCTCTGCCTCCCAAGTGCTGGGTTTAAAGGCGTGCACTACTACACCCTGCCGGGTAGCCATTTTTTTCAAATTTTTTTTTTATTATTATTTGTGAGGGTGGAGAGACAGAAAGACAGAGAGTTGGTATCCCAGGGCCTCTTGCCATTGAAAATGAACTCCAGATGCATTGCCATTTTGTGCATCTGGCTTCACAAGGGAATTGAACCTGGGCCAGCAGGGTTTACAAGTAAGGATCTTTAACTGCTAAATCATCTCTCCAGCTCCTAAATTCATGGTTTTGTTGGGTGGAAATTTTCCATGTTAAAGCAGGTGGAAGTTGGCCAAAGAATACTTTTTACTTAATAAACTTAAATGGCAAATTGAATGTAGTGTGCTTTTTCAGCTCACTTTAGAAACATGAATTTATTCTAATAACAAACCACCAAGAACAGTGTTAATTCTGTTTACAGTTTAATCAAATTTGTCTCCAGGGATCAGCAAGGGCCGTCAAAAAGTGCATGCCAGAATTCAGGTGTGTTTGATCTGTATGTGTTACTGTTGTATTTCCACCTAAGCCATAATAAGATGTCCAGAATATTTAAAAATTAGAGCTCAGTTCTCCTCTCTGCCAGTTTGCCAAAAGCTGTACTAATGGAATGTAGCAGTTTGAAGAAAATGGCTTGGGATTTCTCCTTGCCACAGGACAGGATACATTTCATTTCAGGAGAATTTATGATTAAAAGAAAGATAAGTGTTTGAACACTTCTAACACTTTTTAGTTCTTAACTTTATGTTACCTCAGTTTCAGAATATTATGTTGACTTTTTAAAATTAATAAAATACTTACTAAAATCAGGATAGAAAAGTCACGTACCTACAGACAAAAACCACAATGATTTGGGAGCAAGGTTTTCAATCTTCTGAGCATACTCTTCTGGTTTCAAGTAGGGAAAATTTGTACTTAAATTAGCTTATCATCTATTTTGTTACTAACATTTCCTTAGGTCATTTAAAATTTAAATACTACTATAAATATCATTTTCTGTTAGGGTAATTATGTAATTTTTTATTCAAAACTGGAATCCTGCTAAATACTCATGATGAATACTTCATTTTTATTTCTATAGTAACATAACCTACCAAACTACACCATGGCAATACACCATAGCAGTTTCCTCATGTACAAGTTAAATCCCCAAAGTCATAGGTTAGTACTACTGAGGGTGAAAACTTAATCTATGATATTGTAGATAAAGTCTTATGATATGATTAGGATTTAATGATGTCATTACAGAATACTCTCCCCTTTAGCTGAGTCATTCCATCTTTCTACAAAGAACAAAGGAGTACAGACAAGGAGGCACACTCCTTGTCTCTTGATATATCTACTGATTCAGGACTCTCCTCTCAAGTCAACATCATAGCAGTTTTTGTCTTTTTGTCTCATGAGCATATAATAAAAAAATTATTTCTTCTGATGCTTCCTTAAAGTAAAATGTAAAAAAAAAGTAAGTTGATGTGCAATATAAAGTTAGCTATTAAGACCATGATAAAATGATAATTCAAATTCCCAAGATAATGAGTGGAACTTATGAAAAAATATCTGTCAAATATATTATAATTCAAATGTTTTTATACTAGACTGTACTGGTCTCCTTAAAATACATAAGCCAGAGACCTTGGATCAGTTATGGCATTTACTGTTATTACTAATGAGCTCTTATCTAGTTCCTATATTGACTATTCTGTTATGAGCACCATACATTTCTTACTTTATATGATTTACTTCCCTTTTGTTCCTAATATTTGATGCATTTTACTCTATATGATACGTGCTGCCCAAAAGTTCTGGGTGAAATAGAGTGGTAGCAGCAAGAATTTCAGATTTATAACTTTTAATATTTCTCCATACAGACACTATTCCTAATGACTATAGATGATCTCACTAACTCACAGAAAATATTAATAGCGATAATATGGTTGCACTTTTCTTTCATTTCATGTTTATATGCTTAATAATGACAAAAGTATATAGTTCAAATATTGACAGTAGTAAAATAAAGAGGGAGTTAATCAATCTTGGATTTCAGAAATAGCAAAGCCTCCCAGGAAAAGTCATCCCTCATATGCAGGGAATTAGCTATCATTAGCTATCATGGTAATAGGCTTATCCTGGAGTAGAGGTAAACAGTTTTGAGAACAAGGTTGTTCCTTCAAGGGATAAGGGTGTTTTTTGGACCACTTCACACAAACAGAACTGAGACAATCTTCAAAGGGTTACACCTGCATACTTATATATACTTCTTGTCTTTGTGTCCTTGTTTTTTTTTTTTGGTTTTGGTTTTAGAATTTGAGTTTAAAGCTTATTTCAGCTTCCTGAAGATGGACTTGGGTCCTTATGTTTTAGATTTTATTTTTATTTATTTATTTGTTGGAGACAGAGAGAGTGAGAGAGAGAGAATGAGCATGCCAGGGCCTTTAGCCACTGCAAATGAACTCCAGATGCGTGTACCAACATTGTGCATCTGTCTTATGTGGGACCTGGAGAATCAAACCTGGGTTCTTAGGCTTCACAGGCATGCACCTTAACTGCAATCCATCTCTCCAGCCCACTTGGGTCCTTCTTAATGCACATATGTTGACTAAAGTTCTTATCCTTGCTTCTTGCCATAACTTGTTTATTTAATTGGGATGTTGAAACAGATGGCTAAGCCAAGCTCTTAGGACTATTGAAGTTGGGGATTTTATACTCAAATGTATGTTATATTATGAAATAAAAGGAATTTGGACTACGTATACCTAGGAGTTAATTATTTATAAACTAGCTTAAATAAGACTCTTTGGGGGAGGGGAACTTTATCATGTTTACATACCATACAACTTATATTTAGTGGTAGCACACAGAAAAATAAATACTGCCAGGGGTTTCCAACCTTGACATTGTGACATGATGCTGTCATGAATAAACGTGTTGGGCTACATTCACAGCTGTTCTGGGATATGTGGTCCCTGTAGATTAAAGGGTCAAATTGCTTGTTGATACACCAGGATGATGTCAACTTCATGTTAAAAGTGAGTCACAGGATAAAATAAAACAAACTTACCAGTTTAAAAAGTAGTGGTAATCTGTATTTGTAATCAAATAAAATAAATTAAAATCATCTGCTTATTTGGTCAATCTCTAAAACTTCTTGTTATCATGAATATAAATCTTAATTCAAAACTTCTGTATTGACTGTAAGACTCTACCATACAATTTCTAAAGGTGATAAATTTCTTTAGAAAACCGGTAGGATACAAAATGAACTCGCAAAAACAATGCATAGCCTTCCTACATGCAAAAGACAAATATACAGAAAGAAATCAGTGAGGCTGTCCTATTTTCGATAGCCACAAAAAAAAAAAAAAATCAAATACCTTGGAATAACACTAACTAGGCATGTGAAAGACATATATACTGAAAACATAAAATATTCAAGAAAGAAATTGAGGAGGTCATGAGAAGATGGAAAGATCTGCCATGCTCCTGGATAGGTAGAATTAATATTGTAAAAATGGCAATTCTACCAAAAGCAATATACAGACTCAACACAATACCAATAAAGAAAGACCCAGCATCACTATTCACAGAGATAGAATAAAAGTCTCAAAATTTATATGGAATGGCAGACAAACTCAGTATCCTCAGCAAAAGAAACACTTCTGGAGGTATTACCATACCTGATCTAAAGGTATAACACAAAGCCTTACTGCATGGTACTGGCATTAAAACAGACATAGAGACCACCGAAACAGAACAGAAGACAAAGCTTTTAATTCAAGCAACCACATCTACTTGATCTTTGTCAAAGGAACTAATAGCAACTTTCACTGGAGAAAGGACAGCATCTTCAACAAATGGTGCTGGTCAAATTGGATAATCACATGTAGAAAAATGAAACTAGACCTTCTCCTCTCACCATAAACAAAAATCACTCCAAATGCATTAAAGACCTCAACATAAGACCTACACTTTTAATTGTCTGGAAGGAAACACAGGGGAAACCTCCAAAATATAGGAGTGGGGAATGACTTCCTGACTAATACCCCAGTAGCCCAGGAAATTAAACAATCACTCAACCAGTGGGATCTCATGAAGTTTAACAACTTTTGTACAAACATACCATAAATAGTCAAATGACTACCCACAAAATGGAAGAGGCTTTTCACCAGTTGTATCACTGACAGAGGCCCAATATCTAAAATTTACAAAGAACTCAAAAAAATAAAAAATGAAAAATTCAATCCACTCAAAAAATGGGGCACAGAACTGAATAGGGATTTCTCAGTGGAGGAAATACAAATGGCTAATCCTCACTCAAGAAGACATCAGGGAAATGCTAATTAAAATAACCATGATATTCCACCTTGCTTCAGCCAGGATAGCAATCATTACAAAACCAATGGACAACAAATTTTGGAGAGGATGTGTGGAAAGAGAAACCGCCATTCACTGCTGGTGGGGGGTGCAAGCTTGTACAACTGCTATGGGAATTAATATGGAGACTCCTCAATAAGATGAAAATAGAGCTACCAACAGACCCAGCTATTCCTCTACTGGGCATCTACCCTAAAGGCTCCACTCTTCACTGCAGAGATAGTTGCTCAACCTCATTTATAGCTGCTCAATTCACAATAGCTAAGAGCTGGACTCAACCATGATACCCATCATTTGATGACCGGATAATGAAGATATGGTACGTATACACAATGGGATTCTACTCAGCAGTAAGGAAACATGATGCAATAAAATTTGTAGGAAAATGGATGAACTTGGAACAGGTCATTCTAAGTGAACTCACACAAAAACAGAAAGATAAATGCCGCATGTTCTCCCTCATCTGTGGTTCCAAACTGGGAACACCTTGAGTTTCAGGTACCCAACAGGCAACTAGGCAACTCAAGGGTCAGTCAGATAATAGGGATGGAAGTTTTTTTTTGGGAAAGGAGAATGAGAGGGTGGGGGGAGAGATGCACACACAACTAAATCCAAAATGAATCCATTCCATAGAAATCTCTCTCCTGGATAGCAGACTGAATGATACAATCATCAACAGGAGTATGCAGGAATTGTCTAACTCAAAATAAATAAATAAAAGGCCCTGGAAAATGTGGGATGGGCTGAAGCCTAGCTCTAAAACATTTGGTTCTGGATTGTAACTCCCAGTACCAGAAATAGGCTATAATCTATATTGAGCTGTTGATTAGAGAGACCTACGAGGTCCCCCAAAACAAGACAGACTTCTGTCAAAACATTTGATAAACTGCCAGAGGTAAAATTAAGACCATATTGCTGAAGACACCACATGCTGCCAACACAGACCACTGAGAGATTTGACTGGACTGTAGAAGGAAGCCAGTTCCCAGATGGTCTGCCCATAGAGTGCTGGGATTAAAAGAGTACACCACCAATCCTGGCTTTGTTTTATAAATTTAAGGCAATAAAATCCTTAGACCACATGGTGAGGTTATTAGAATAAGAGAAGGAAAGAGAAGAAAGTACAGAGCAAGAGGGGTAGAGAACCCATGTGGGAGTTAGTGGGGTTGGGGGGGGGGTGTATCCACTCATTTCAGCCTGACTGGGCTGAGGTGGGGGAAGCTTAGCAGAAACTGGAAGTTTAGGAGCTAGCCAACAGAGCTTGTTTCCTGTTAGGCATCTATTTACAACTTTGTTGTGGTGGGGTTTACCTTTCTGTAAAAGTGAGCCTGAGAGACAGCTGATTGGTCTGGGTCACAGCCTGGATCATGACACCAAGTTCTGGGGGTGAACTTGATCAACTACAATGTCAGGATTGGATTTAAATTTTAGTAAAGGGGATCTCCCTTCAAACAGGGGCTCAGGTTTTTTGTGGAAAAGCAGATATAGAAAACTCCTTTCATCAGAAGATAAGGAGAAACTGGCTTCTCTGATCTCTAGCAAAGTGGAGAATGCAATGGTTAAACATTTCTGACTACCTTCAGGGGCCCAGTCACCCTAACTGCTGCAGAGAGGGCAATAATGAAGGAGCAAGAGGCACTGTCAGAGAAGAATGGATGAGAAAGAAGTTGAGAAATTAGATTCCTCAGTATTTATCTTTAGTTATGAAGATACTTCATTTTCTATTCTTTAACATCTCTCTCTGTCTTTATTATAGTTTCTCAAGGTTATTTTACTATAAATTAGTACTTTATCACTTCTTAGATTCTCTAATTTAAAAAGTCTTCCCATTTATGAACTTCTATTGCCTAGGACTTCTAGTTTAGCATGCAAACCAAACAACCAAAAAACGCAATTTGGTATAACAAATGTTCTTCATATTTTCATATACTTGCAAGTAAAATTACTGTAATTATCAAGAATCTAAACAGCTGGAATATAGAGTAGCATGACCTTCCTATTATTTCTTCCTTAAGTTTCTGCTTCCCATTTTAATGCTTTTATTTTCCTGAAAAATACAATCTTCTATGACTACCTGAAGGGATTTGTATTTTGAATCAGATTTATGGGCTACTTATAGAAGGAGCTTCCTTGTATAATTCCCTGAAGTCAGTTTCTCTGATGATCTGGTGATATCTTGGGTTTATCCTGTGCATTTATGGAAATATAAGGATACCCATGGCACTGGATAATGACCACATATGTGTGTTTTCCAGCTGAGCCAATACACTTCCTTCTATCCCAGGAATAAATTCCACTGTTGAGCTTCTCTATGAATTCACTACATGTCCTTGGGAGTTCCTCCTGATACCTCCATTCTGTTGGGCTGTAGGGAACAAGTGCCTCTTACCTTTGGAGTATTTATGATCCTCAACTAAAACATTGAAATAAACAGAAGAGGACACAGTGAGGAAGAAAACAGATTAGACACTTGAGAAGTAACAAGAGCAAAAGAATGGATGACAGTAAATAAATGCTCGGACAAAATTCTCTAAAAACAAAACAAACAAAATACCAAATAAATATCTTAGCTGAGTGCTCTGAAACTAAACCAGAGAATGTCCAATAACTAGCCAATAATATATCAAAGGACTGTCAACTAAACCAAAGGGAGGTCTGAGCCCCAGAGACAACTCACCAGCATGCACTTGTGGAGGCAACATGGATGGATGTGTATAAAGAGTCCATGGTGGAACTTAGCCTGAATAAGATATTCCAACATTGAAGTGGTTACATGTAATTTTATTGTCACAGTACAAAATCAATAATAAATAAGGCATTTAAAAATACATTGGTGATATCCTCATGTTGTATTACCTCATGCAGATGGGTTATACAGCAAAGCAGGGAAAACCCTGTTACAGTTTTTAAATGTTGTATGATAGAATTCTTAGATGTTGGGTTGGTATAAGATAGAAGTCTCTTAAAGCAGTATATTTCAAAGGTATTACCAAACAGATGAAATGATATCGCATGAGACACAGAGGTGAAGAATGAACAGCTATTAAAAGGACTAAAACACCATAGCTCAACATAATTAGGCTCTGGAGCTTCAACATTCCAAGTCCACAAAATTATGAAGCTCTAATCTATTACTCAGTCTTGTAAAATCTATAATATAGGCGTGACTTTTGGGGGAGGAGGGTTTCATAACCGTAACTAATACACCTAACCTAATTGAAAAGCTGGGCAAGCAATATGGATAGGTATTGGTACTTATGTAGGATAGGAATCTAAAGTCACGATGGCAGAAAAAAAATGAATATGTTTGTTCAATGCTTTCTCTTTGTAGTCCAGTATGGCTTAAGCACAGCTGGTGAGTGGGGTGTGGCCAGACTTAGGCAGGGATCCAGTAATGTCACATCGTTGGAATTTGAGTTATGATTCAAAGTTTTAAAAGAGTTTTACTTAAACCAATGTGTACAGTTTATCTATTATTAACAAAGAAGAGCTTATTTATGGTGTATATAATAGAAAGATGTATGAAAGGAGTACAGAGCCTATGTCAATGTACACATGATAGCGACTCATCTTGTAGCAGCATGCTAACGATAGAGATAAGAATGATGTAACCACACTTAAGATACAGATGGAGCATAACTGGAAGAAACTAATGATGAGTGTGTCTAGTTTTGATAGAAGGGCCTTCAGGTCTTAAATGGGAAACTATTTGTTATAAATACATTATATGTTTTTATTGTACACTATTTTAGATATAAGTGATAGAAATTTATCAAAATTAGATTACAAAGATATTATTGACTCCTCTGTTTGGCAAATGTAAGGATGAATGAGAAAAAAAAAAAAAGAAACCTAGGCAAACTCTATTCTAAGCCCCTAAGTTGTTTATGGATTTTGAATGAACCATATCTTGGATTCTGTCCTTTAAAAAGTGTGCTGTTCTCCTATTAAAACACCAGTCATTATGAGCCAGACAGCCTCAGGTTAGAAATTTCAGAGAAATCAGAAAAAAATTTCCCCATCCACATGTGCAGTCTCAATAAAGGAATTTGGAACTCTCTTGAGTGTCCATGCACACAGTGTTCAAACGCTGTGTCTGAGGCCTGGCTCATCCACCATCCTCTAGGGGGACAGCAGCTGTTATCCTCACAGAAGTGTGGGGGAGAGCTCACTGTGCTTGCCAAACCAAGTAGCAGGCAAGCAGATAACTCATAGCAGTACGAAGCAGGATGACCTGTAGGAGCTGGAAACACAACACAACACAACACAACACAACACAACACAACACAGCACAACAAAAAACCAGTCCCTGGTACCCAGTAACTGGCCAGAACGCAGGGTAGACCTTGCTGCTTTGCTGTTGAGGGCAAAGAATTTCCCACAGCACTGACATCAAACACGCCCTGCTATAAGCAAGAAAGAGAAGAAACAGTATCTCTGCGTGGTCACATCACAACGCAGAACGTGCACAATCCTCATGTGACAAAATTTACCTGAAACAAAGGTCCCCTATCCCAGCTAAGGGTTGTTTCTTGATAACTCAAATATTGGTCAGGATTTAGTTTTTAAGCTATCAGGTCACAGAATTAGCCTGTTTTTCTGATAATATCTCATAAAAAAAACAGTAGGTGTTGCATTTAATTCCTTATCCTTCCTATCTTAGGTTAATAGTCTTCTCTGGTAATCCAGGTAAAATTACAGTTCTTTTTTAAACTTTTTAATGAGAACTTCTGTGCATGTAGATAAATACCATGATCATTATACCCTCCCAATGACTTTTCCTTTGTTCCCCTCTTAGTTCCCCCTCCACTGAATCCCTTCTTCTTTTCTATTGTCTTACCAACCACTGTGAGGTCCAGTACACCATGATCACTTCATGTCTGGAAGACAGTTTTGAAAAACCCTCCTCCCCTTCCTTTGGCTTTCGCATTTTTGTTTTCCTGTCACCTCTTCTCCAATGGTCACTGAGTGTTGGAATGTAGGACAAAGATTGTCTCACTATAAAATTACCTTTCAAAATTATGTTTCCACATCTCTTCCTTCAGTAGCTAAGCTTCTTGCTCATCTATTTATTACCTTCTCTATGAAGTGATGCTGGGAACTATAAATTTGATCCTCACGTGTGCTAAGTACACATTCTACTACAAATCCTGCACTATGACCTCTTTTCCATATGGAATGAGATTTCCATGTTGGCTGGACTCTTCTTTGCCATATGCATATCTCTATCCCCACTTCCCAGGAAGAGGATTGAGTAAATGTTCCACAAATGTTTACTGGCCTTACAAACAAAAAGGTAATGGAAATCAATTTTTGGTAGCTGATTTATGACATTAATCTTCTTTTGGTGGAATCAGGAATTGTAATGTATCTATTTTGGGTGAACCTTAGACTTTACATATGGACTTGGCAAAGCAAGAGTTAGGAAGGAAGTTGACATGAATCTCTCTTCAGTTTCAAAGACATGATAAGTCTAGATTCTGATACAAATTCAGGCAATTGTTGATCTTGAGCAGACATATAACTTCACTGGAACTTTTCCATCCAGTGATGAATACAGAAGTAGCAATTTGCAAAGTTTTTAGGTAAATAAGTTGGAGGCTCTTACCTAAGAAAGTGCCCATGAAAATCTGTGGGGAAAATCTGAGGTGTTGGAATTGCAATTCAAAGAAAATGCTGAGTGCTGAAGATAATTTAGAGATAAATTGGTCACACAGGTTTCTCAACACAGTATATAGAATTGTACTAGTTCCTTATTTTTGGTTGGATACTTGCTTGTACATAAAACTTCTGGCTGATACAATTAATTATCTTTTTTATTGAGAGAATTTTTGAAGCGAAAAATTACCTCAACTGGAAAGTAAGCAAGGACAATCTGACCAATTCTCAAATTTCAGAGAGAGAAACTTAAAGTTTCAGAGAGCAGAGAATATGCTAGCATCAACAAATGCAGAGAAATGTTTGTAGTCATGCAGGGTGATCTGCATTCGGGAATCTATCAGAGTTGGGGACACATACAAGGACAGAATGTCACACTGATCAGTGGGTCAAGGCCAATAACAGGCTATAATCTTCCAACTCCTCCCATAGAAACAGGAGTTGGACCTAAAGTTGAATTTAAAGTCTCATTTTAACCATCTTTAGAGTTGAGGCAAATAGGAGTAATATTCAACTGGCATCAGTGCTGACGTGTTACTATTATCAATACATATTACAATAGTCCATTATTATCTCAGTTAATCAATTATTGATGAACATATTGTTGTTTACATTGGAAGACTGCCTTCGCATAGTCTTAATTTATAAATTTAAAGATTTTAGAGTAGCTTTCATTATTCAAATGCTTATGTGCCTAACTTTGTAAAGAAGGGGTATTTCAACCATAAAGTACTATGGTGGAATAAATATCTACCTTGTATATTTAAATTTTAATTTTCTCCTATGGTTGTAATGAGAAAAGGAAAAGGTTGAAATATGTACAAATCCAAATTATATTATACTTCACAGTTCTTAATCTATGATTTGGCTGGCATCTTATCATTGCACACTGATAACTATTTGCTACTTGGATATGGTATTTAATGTACATGACTTTACCAACTCTGCATACATTCTAATCAGCTCATGTTCCACGTTGAAGTACAGTTCGCTTCTATTAAGTAATTCACTTTGCCATTTAATTCACTTTCAGTGGTATTGCCTGTTAAATATGGTGCTTTGGAGAAAATCCATATTGCTGAACACTTACTGGTGACGTGAGTTATCTCCCGAAGATGGTGTGTTTGATTCAGTACTGTAAGTTATTTGGACAGCTCTTACGGTAACTCTGTTTCACCCTGCAATACCTCATAACTCACAGCTGTCAGCTGAGAGGGTGGGAAGAAATCTCCAGATCCCCCACGCCCTCCTCCATTAGTCCTTTTTCCATTCTCTCCTATGAGAAAAAAAAAAAAATCTCCATAGCGATCCTTACTGGAATCTCTGCATGAAACACACGACTTATTCTTTGAATTGTTTTGATTGTAAAGGTTAAATAACCAGAAAGGAGCAGCAAGGTTTCATTTCCCCAATATATTACCTCCTCTCTTCTTGTTTGCTTTGGGATAGATGGCTTATCTGCAACTGGAGGAGGTCACCCAAGAGCTGTCTGAGCACGTGCTATGTCATGATACTCCGTCAGATAAATAATGGCTGGTGGAAATATGAGGGGTGGTGGGTCAAGCGCAGTGGTTGAAACACAGAGCAGATACAATTACTTGTCATTTCAAACAAATGCCAGAAGATGGCAGTCCTATTTGTTCAGAATTTTATGAATTTTGCAGCACCCGTGAGTCCTCTTTGGTTTCAACATGATCATAGCTCATGAAGATACCCAGAGATTAGTTTTTGTTACCATAGAAACCAAATGGAGTAACTGATTTTTCCTTTTTGTTTTCTTTGTAAAGAAACATATTTTCCAAAACAGGTAAGAAATAAAGGATGCTAGAGAAAAATATGAAAGGAAAACAAAATAATTTCTTTCTCCTTATGCTATTACTCCTGAAATACTTGGGTATTTATAAATTCTTTTGGACAGTCTCTCTCTCTCTCGCTCTCTCTGTCTCTCTCTCTCTGTCTTTCCCCATCTCTTTGGATACAAGGTCTTGCCATATAGCCTTGGCTTTCACGCTCTTGCCTCTGTTTCCTGAATGCTGACAAAAAGGCATGTACTGCCATGTCTTACTTTTATTTTTTTCTTTTCTTAGAAGGATATTCAAGTTGGCTTTTGGAATCTTCTATTTGCTTTAAAACACATTAAATTAATTGATATTGTTGTAAGAAGAATAATTACGCAAAGAAGAAGCATAAGTGATTTGTTTTATCACAATAAATATACCAGGATTTAGAAAAAAAAATGGTATCCTGTTTCCTCTTTCTCAAAATCCCATTACTCCAGATAAATTTATATTGCTTTCATTGAATTTAGATACTGTGTGATCTATAAAGTACAGTGAACCTTCTCCTCTTCTTCCTCCTCCTCCTTCTTCTTATTTTGTGGTAGAATCTCAAATGTGGCTCAGGCTGGTCTCTAATTCGCTAAATAGTCAAGTCTGACCTTAAATTTGTGATCTTCCTGCCTTCTGGGTACTGTTACTAACTACCCTGATCACTTTTGACCAGTCCAATTAATAAGTTCAAAAGACACATTTAAGAGCTGGGGATGAAGTTCAGTTGGGAGAGTGCTTGCCTAGCATGCATGAAGCCCTGGGTTTGATCCTAGTGACCATTTTAACCAGATGTGGTGCCATAGGTCTGTAACCATAATAGTCAGGAGGTTGAGGGCAGAGGACCAGAAGTTCAAGGTCATTCACAGCCACAAAGGCTGGCCTGGGATTCATTAAACTGTATCAGAAACAAGGAGAAACACATGGAAACAAAAACAAAAAGCACATTTAAATATGATACCAAGATCTCCTTTTGTATTTACAAGTTTGTGAAGACTCATGTTTCATTATGTTTTGAGGTTATGTGAACTCTATTATTAGCTCATGAGTACATTTGTACAGCTCACACGAAACATACATTTTAAGAAAGAAACTTTGTTCTTTGCATGGTGGCAAAAGTTATTTCTCCTTGAACAGTGACAATTCATGAGTGAGAGATTCTCTATAGGATCATACAGAGTGAGTAGAGAAATCAAGCCTCATGATGTTGACAACTTGCTTGATTCCCAGTTCCGAAAATACTACAATAGTCTTGCCCCTGGGATGTATAGCTCTCTCCTCTGTGTTGTGTCATGATTTAGATCTTAGGGTCCATCAAAATCCAAGATCTTGTTACACATTTCTTACACAGCTCAACATTTCTTTCCATAGTGCTTGTGTCCTCTGACCTTGGAAATCAAGTTGCCCCAACAAGTTTTGACTTTCCTTCAGTTGGTCCTATTATATTTCGTGAACTTCTGTCTTATACCGAAGCTAGAGCCCTCATTTAGATAATCCAATGCCTTGCCTCTATTCTTTAATGCTGAGTCATTGCTTTATTTAAATTATTGATTATCAGGAGAAATAAGCAGTCATGACTCAAACCACAGGTAGGTGACTAGTAGCTTGAATTTCATGACTGTCCTTTGCTACAGCCATTCTTCCTGTAGTGCCTCCCCAATACCTTTTCTCTGCATCATTTGAGACCAGTGTCCTTACTGTGTTCCATGATCAGGGTTCACTTATTTGTACCACCAAGACAGCATTATCTGAGGTTTGCTTGTCTAACTAAACATTATTTTGATTCCTGCCACTTTACATGTTTCTAATTTCTGCTCACAACTCTTTGTAGCATTTCAAGGTCTGGAATTTACCTTCTGTCAATATGGTAGGCATTCTGTGTAATGGTGAATAAATAGCACACATGTCTTCCCACTTCTGCTTCATCACATTGGGAGCTTGTTAGTGGACAGGCAAATTAGTGGGTACTAGTAACTAGGGTTCCCTTTCCTGGCCTCCTTGCTATAGAGAACACATGTAGTTAAACATTTAGCAGAACACCACTGTACCCCAGCCTTACCCTTTGGCATACTATCTCATACTGTTCTCTTACTGACTGTGGCCCCTTTTGCACTGTTACTGTGGAAAATGTAAGTCCGAACCTTGAGAACAATATTGGACTGGTAAAAGCTCTCAGCTGTCTGTTCCCTTCTCCAATGCCTTGTCATTTGTGAAAATGACCTCAAACCAATTTTGCACTCTACAGTGCAAATGAGCTGGCTAAAACAGAGTAACTTCCGTGTTGAAAATACAGCATAGATTACTTTTTGGGAAGAGGTTCTCAAAGTGTGCTAAATGGAAGAAGCATTAGACATTCTAGGGAATTCTCAATCCTCACCCCAGACTTCTTGTATCAATAACTCTACTAGTGGGTCCTGCAGTTGGTTTTAACAAGCCCTTCAGATAGTCCCCAATATACTTAAATTATAGAACCAGTGAGTTCTAGTCCTTCAGTCCTTATGGAGAATCTCAAACCTATTTTTGACTTGCCTCTTTCCTAATCCTGCTGCATATTTCTCCACTGTGAACTCTGCTTCTGCAACACAGAAATGCCTTCAGTTCCCCTGTTTTCATCATCTCTTATGCAGCTCTCTTTTGTCTGGGGAGGGGCCTGAGAACAGTGCAGAGGAGGTGGCAGAAAGAATATGAGTGCTGCTTTCAGTAGTAGCCAGAGAACCTTCACTATAGAGATGGCTGCAGACACTGAGGAGACTGAAAGTTCAGCAAAGCTGAAATATGCTGTTGAGAGCGAACACTAGACACCACTGACATAACATCAAAGACTGAGGGAACATTGCAGATGAAGGTCAGGAAGCCTATAGCAGCAACAGGGTGGAAAGAAGTAATTTGGGACTCTGCCATCTGGGCATGAACTGATTAGTGCATTTATGACCTCACAGTGGTTTTTGCTACCCTACAAGCCCTTCACAATTCTGAGTTCATCAACATTTTGACATACAGAATGGAGGAGGACAAAAATAATGATATTGAAGACGAAGAAGAAGAAAAAAGAAAGAGGAGGGTGTTACATATAATAGAGGTGGGGGAGAGTAACAAAAGGGCAACAAGAGTGGAATAAGATCTAATTACAATATGTCACATAACTAAAGTTGGAATGAAGCCTACTTCTTTGTTGAATGATTGAAAGATACAACTCTGAAAGAGAAAGAGAGACAGAAAAGAGAGAGATTGGTTAGAAGTACCTTGTTTGGGCAGAGAAAACTTTATCTTAAAGTGGGAGGAGGGCTGGAGAGATTGCTTGGTGGTTAAAGCACTTGTCTGCAAAGCCTAAGGACGCAGGTTCAGTTCCCCAGTACCCATGTAAACCAGACATACAAGGTGGCATATGCATCTGGGTTCGTTTGTAGTGGGTAGAGACGCTGTGCCCATTCCCTCTCTCTCTGCCTGCCTCTCTCTCTCTTATATAAATAAACAAATAACCAGAGGCTATTGCTGGTAAATCCCAGTACCAGAACTGGATTAACTCCCACAGTGAACTCTTCGTTAAGGAGGCCAATCAGGCCCCCAAACTAATGCAGGCCATTTCTAAAGCACATTGTTGGCCACAGAATTAATTGGTAAGACCCTGTTGCTAAAGACACCATGGTTTTACTAACAGGAAGTGATGAGATCATGCTGGAACTGAGATGGAGCCCCCTCCTTGCTGACTAGCTGTCACAGTTCTTGGAAGCTCTATGACAACTGCTGGGGATAAAAGTCACCAACACTGTCATCAAGCAGTGGACCCTGAAAGTGACACAATCAACCAGCTAGGTGAGAGCTACAAACCAGTGCAATAGTGGCACATAAGATATGGGTGTAAGCAGCTGCTCTTTGGTTGGATGTGAGGTCCATTCAGTGGGTAGGAATCATGCCTGATACTGAAAACAGAGTCTTATGGCTTGGAAATTCACTGACCCTAGAGGGATGATTCCACTGTTCTTTGGATACATGGAGAGGTTATATCCACAAAAAGCTTTCTGAGTGAATGTGCTTATAGCCTTTGGTCAGTGCTGCTCTCACTCTTGATTAGAGAACCTGCTTTTTATAGATGGCAGCAAATACTAGGGAAATACAAGTCCTATAAAAATGACAAGAACAAAGCTGGGCCTGGTTGCACATGCCTTTAATCCCAGCGCTAGGGAGGCAGAGGCAGGAGGATTGCCATGAGTTTGAGGTCACCCTGAGACTCCATTGTGAATCCTAGGACAGCTTGGGCTAGAGTGAGGCCTTACCTCGAAAAACAAAACAAAACAAAAAAAAAAATGACAAGAACAAAAAGCAGAGTGACTAGCACAGAATGAATCATCTCTATCACACCTGCCAGGGCTTAGGAAAAACTATTGAGGAAATATTGGATTAAATATGAGTTCTGTTCTCACTAATAGAAAGAGCACTGTCTCCGTAAAGATGATGGTAGACATTTAGGAGATTCAAAATTCAGAAAATAAGAGGCTCCCAGGAACTCAAAAATAAAGAGAGCTACTAATATGTCCTCTAAGGGTTAAGGAGCATTGTCAAAGGGGGATTATAAAAAAAGATAATAGCTATAGGGCTGGAAGGTATACTCTGAGGCACTGTCTTTCTCATATGATCTGACTGGTACATTCCTGACCCCTCAGTGAGGAGGGCCCTTAGTGGAAGTGGTGTGGGAGAGAGGGAACAAAAGGGAATAACTTGATGGGAATATTACCAATTCATTGCATGTACATATATTAAAGCTCCTAACACATAGCAAAGAAAATAGAATCCCTAGCATTGTAATAGAAAAAGAATTGAGAAGTCAACCATGGTTGGGTGAGAAACCCAAGATATTACTAACTACATCATAGGGGTCTAAGTTGCCATCCCTTTTGCCTGGATAATCCTCATAGCCTCCTTTGTGACTGACTTTCTTATGCCTTTGCCCCTTTCATTTATATGACACCAATTTCCAGGTTTTCCCCTTCAGAATAAAGCATGACAGGGCTTAAGAGATGGCTTAGCAGTTAAGGCCTGCAAAGCCAAAGGACCTCGGTTTGATTCCCCAGGACCCACATAAGCCAGATGCACCAGAAGGCATATGCATCTGGAGTTCATTTGCAGTGGCTGGAGGCCCTGGCATGCCCATTCTTTCTTTCTCTCTCTCTCTCTCTAATGAACAAGTAAATAGAAATATATTAAAATAAAAGAAAAATAAGTTCTCTATTTTTCTTAGCCCAGTAGATGGCTTAAATAAAGCAGTACAGATAAAGTACTTATCAGTGTGTGTTTGCTATTATTTTTACCCCGATCACCAATATTTATTAAATTGATGCTCCAAGAACTAAGTGGACTGTATATACCAATATGGTCCAGGGTCCTTTGGATATTTGATATGCAATAAAAGAACATTTACTGAAGCTGCCTATATGTGGGAGAAACAATGATCTCATGTTGATCTCTTTGTAAGAGTAGAAATGAAGTGAAGGATCCTACGACATCATGGACATTGAGATTTGGGTTAGGCCACAGTTTTGAGTACTTGTACATGAAGAGCAGGGAAAAATATTTCACTTTTAATTTTATAGGTTTGAAGTTATCATCATTGCCTCACAGTGATAAATTTGGGGCTTTGAGAATGGTGTGCTTCGCCTCATATTGTGTACGTAGAACAACAGAACTTAAACCTGAGCTCAGGACTTCTGATCTCACATTTATGGTGACTTGCATCATGTCCTGTTACAGGATAGCACTCTTGGGTCACACACTTTCTAGGGAAGATTTAAATTTTGCTGGAGATCTGGAACAGGGAACATACAGCCTCTTGGTATCCACTGGTTATTCCATGAGTGTGGGCACTCAACATGTGGGTGATACAAATCTGTACACAAGCCTAGTGATTGTTGTTCAAGCTCAACATTACTAATTCAAATATCTAAAATTCAAAATGGTTCCAAATTGGAACCTTTTAGAACACTGACATAATGCTAAAAGTGGAAAATTCCACACCCGATCACATAGAAAAACAAAACATCAGTGTACTAGAAATATTGTACAAAACCACCTTATAATTATGTGTATATGGTGTGCATGAAACATAAATGATTTTGTATTTAGAACCATGAAAACATCAACACATTTCATTAAGTGTATTCAATATTACAAAATACAAAAATTCTAAAACCACAGCACAAAATTTCTAAAAAGTACAAATATATTGATAACAACCTTGATCGTAAAACTGTACCCTTACTTTATATATTTTGATCTGCATTTAGATCTATTTTCTTAATTTTTCTTAGTTAAAAAAATATTTGGTGACCTGTCAGTTCAATTCCTTGTTTACTGGGTTCAGACATGATTATGGCCTAGGGCACTTGAATCAAATGCAGACCTATGTTCCCGCCCCCCATTTTATAGGGCAAAGCTAAGATAGTAGTTGTATCTGCTTACCAACATAAACTCATGAAGATTTTCTGACAGAGTGATATTTATTTTCCTTGATGGGAACAACTGTGCAGTTTCTGACTGTTCCATATTAGAACCTTTCATCACCTTCTGGCCCCTTCCCCACTTATAGTACACCCAGGAATATTTTTCTCTTTTTAATTTCTGAAGCCTCCATCAAAGGCTAACTTAGTTCTGCTTTTTACATGAATTTAACAAGAGCAGTCAGGAAGATCTGGCCTGGTCTGATCCACCTCTGACTCTGGGCAGCTGTCTCACCACACTTTTTTTTTTTCATCTTGTGTCTTGTCATTAATGATCACATCACCTCTCCTCTTTAGTTGTTACTTTCAAAAGACAGGTTCAATCAACTGATCTTCCTACTGTGACCACCAATGATCTTGGCCACATAGAATGGGCTTCATGATTATTCCTCTTTTGTTCTCTCTCTCTCTCTCTGTTTAAATTAAATAGAAACTTTGTAAGGATACATCATGTGTTGGTACCATCATTTCCCTCATTCCTGTCCTGACTCCACTGATTGCCCTCATTAGTGGGGTTGCTGGTATTCACCGTGGAGTTGTGGTTTATGAGATGTGAGGGCAGCAGTCAGTCACTGTGTGGGGAGGGATGTAGCAGTCAGCCTCACATTGCTGGGATGAACTTCCAAACCAGGCACAGATATGAGGGAAGAAAGTTATTTGAAGCTTACAGAACCAGGGGAAGTTCTATAATAGCAGAAGTTGGCCCCCCTTTCACAAATCCAAGCAGAGAGATAAAAAGGAGTCACCACCAACACCATAAACAAGCATAATTCAGGAACTCCAGGCAATGCTCAGGAACTTTGCATATCTTTAGCCTGGAATTCAGATATGCCCCCAGTGACACTTCCTCCAACCAGGTAGCTGGAAGTCCAAGAAGCTTCAGTGAAACTGCTGAGTCTATTGAGGGACATCTATTCAAACTACCATATTACACCCTGGCCCCCAATAGTTTTATAACCATCTTACTTTGTAAATTGTGTTTAGTCCAAATTTAAAGGTACCCTCAGTCTTTACCAAATTAAGATAAAGTCCCAACTATTATCTGAGATTTAAGAGTGTCTCTTAACTTTGAGTCCTGCAAAATCATACAAGTTATATACTTTCACCATATATAGGCACAGAGTAAACATTCTCAACTGTTACAAGGTATAGCAAGGTGAGACTGGAACAATGTAAACTCAACTACCATCAACCAAACATCAAACATCTGGAGTTCAAGTCTGATATTATAACCAGTGACTAACAGCCTCTGAATTTTTTTAATTCTTCCCCTCCAGCTGGGCTAACTAGTCAAGGAAAACTTTTATCCCTTGTAGTCCTTGTATATCTAAACATCTTTGGGTCTCCATGCAACCCATAGTCCATCTTCCAATGGCTTCATCAGCCTATCCAGGTCATCACATCCTGCTTCATGCTGCCTCTCAGCAGTGGCTACTAGAACCATCTATACTTCATGATCATTCCAAACATTTTTATGCCCCCCCCCAAATTAATATCAGGTGTGTTGTGTAGAGAGCTGTGAAGTGCCGCGCCTTAAAGAGGGCGCTGGCTTCCGCCTTCCACCTCCCCGATGGTGAGTGCTCTCTGTCGTAAACAACTCCATATATGGCTAAAGCTTCCGCCTTCCACCTCCCCGATGGTGAGTGCTTCCTCTGTCGTAAACAACTCCATATATGGCTAAGGCTGAGAATCTGGCTTGCTTCCTCGTATGTGGACCTATCTGCATTCACCACGTGGCGTACTGGGATTGGCTACCCAAAGGCCTTATATACGATGGGCTGGCTTTCCTCGGGGTCAGAAGATTGTTCAAGGTTCCTGAATAAACTGCTTAAAGAAGAGTCCGAGCGTTGCGTCTTCCTTGCTGGTCGAGGCGGTCGCGACAGTGTTGGACACAGCTGTGTTTTTAATTTAGGAATGAAATAAATCATGACTTTAAAGAGCATGTTCCTTCTTTTCTGATAGCCTCTCATAAGAGTTTTTGCATTTTTAGCACTTAGTGGTTCTGGGGCAGGATCATCTAAGGCATTCTCTCCATTGTTTTAACATAAAGCAGTTGGGCCATCTTCCTTAAGACTGCTAATGCTGAAAGTGCACCCCCTTGAGGGGGAGCCTTTCCCCAGGAAGAGACCCTGAAACCCAGAGATCAGTCCGAGGCCACTGGATGCAAACAGCAAGAGGCTTTATTGTGGGTACCGGTGCACCGGGGCTCGACACGGAGTCCTCACGCAGGAGGGGTGAAGAGCCCTGGCCCCCTGGAGGGAAGGGTTTATAAAGGGAGTGAGGTGGGAAAGAAGGACAAAGGGGTTACGTCATCTCGCGCCCTTTGAAATGATTAGTTCTGAGAGGGCGCGCGCGGGAACCCTGTGGGATGCCATAGGGAGGGGGACCTGCCTTTGGAATTTTCCATATAGAGTGGGTCCTGATTTGTCTGATCCACCTGGTGTCCCTTAATTGGATAACCATAGGGGGTGGGGGTTTCAGGTCACAGAGTTCATGGAAGAGGCAGTTAGGCCAGGCCTCTCTTAGGTGCTCAGTAACTTAACAAAAGAACAAAGCAAGCAAGCAAGGTTACAGAAGCTGAATAGAGCAGAATTAGCAAAAGCAAAAACTCCAGTCTCTATCTGGGGTGTGGGTGGGTTTTCCCAACTGTTTGTTCCCCTACCAGACCAGGTGTTAGACCACAGATATCCCGTTTGGCCACCTAAAGGAACTGACCTTGCCCTGAACTGGTGCTTGTTTGTGCAAGCCTTGCAAAATAGCATTACAGCAGTGAAAATGGTGTAACAGCGGTCTAGCCGGGGTTTTTCAATGCATTTGACAATAGCAGTTTCAGGAACCAGGCTCAGAGCCAGTAATTTTAAAGTTGCTTCAGTTTTTCCAATTTTAAATCTTGTATCTC
The DNA here is from genome assembly GCA_036346955.1 of Dipus sagitta. NCBI lineage: Eukaryota > Metazoa > Chordata > Mammalia > Rodentia > Dipodidae > Dipus > Dipus sagitta. Next base: position 117,062,875 of record CM070778.1, on the reverse strand, counting down.
TCAGTATCATATCTTTAGCCAAGCAAATCAGTCCATTAAAAATTTAATGTTGGTCAAACTGTCTGGGTCTAGGCATCAGAATGCATCCAGCCCTTATGCCAATAGCCCGGTTCTATCAAGGTTTTCTATAGTCTTTCTGTCCTCTTAGAAAGGTCATAATCCAAGCCTCCAAATACAGTTCTCTCTGTACTTAGCATTTTCAAACTCTCATCAGAATAGTCTACAATACTTGGCTTACCACTCCAGAAGGTATCTCTGGTTGTAAGCACCAAGTTTCCCATTCTTCCAGCATACAAGTTCCAAAAGATCAGTATCCATATAGCCAGACTTATCTCAGTATACCCCACTCCCAGTACCAATTCTGTAGCAGTCAGCCTCACATTGGTTGCTGGAATGAACTTCCAAACCAGGCACAGTTATGAAGGAAGGGATTTATTTGAAGCTTACAGATCCAGGGGAAGTTCCATAATGGCAGAAGAAGTTGAACTGCCTTTCATAGATGCAAGGACAGAGAGAGAGAGAGAGGGAGGGAGAAAACCACCAAAACCATAAGCAAGCATACTTCAGGAACCCCAGGAAAAGCTCAGGCACTTTACATATGCACTTTACATACATTTAGATTGAAATTCAGATCCATGCCCAGGGACACCTCCTCCAGCCAGGTAGCTGGAAATCCAAGAAGCTTTAAAAAAAAAAAAAGAAAAAGAAAAGAAAAACCTTCTAAATCTATTTAGGGACATCAATTCAAACTAACATAGGGGGCATTTGCTCTGGATATTCCCTCCCACCCTGCCTCACACATTCTTTGCACCCCCTCTTCCTCAAAATTCTCTGAGCCTTGCTGGGTGTGCTTTAAGTCTACTTTAGTGTTCAGCTCTGAGCAGCTTCAGGATTTCTGTTTTTTTGCATTTTGAGTGTCCTCAGTGTCTGTCTCCATCACTCTGGTGCAGGTTGTCAGGCTCGCTCTGGAAGCAGGGCTCTTTCTCATCTGCATAATTTCTCTGTGGTTTCACCTGGGCCCTAGTGACTACGTAAGGAGTGGTCCATCTGGTGAGAGGGAGTCGGCTATCTATTGTTGTCATGTAGACAGATTTTGGTTGTCCTCACTTCTTGCTACTTTGTGAAAAAGAAAAATGGATTCTCTAAAGTACAGTGGGATCAGGATAGGTTGAAGGGGATAAACATTGTTAATTTAGAAGGACTTTGATGATGTAGCCTCACTTTTGGGCACACAAGCCCCAAACATACCACAACCCTCACCTGCCCTGAGGGCATTGACTCCAAACATGCTGTGCCCTTCACTATGCAGGAGTGTACAAGCCCCAAAGACATGCTGTACCCCTCATACCCATAGAGCTCTCAGGCCCCAAAGATGCTGGCCCCGAACAGGCTGGGCACCTCACCCACCTGGAGCTCACAGGCTCCAAATACACCACACCCCTCACCAGCCCAGAGTTCACAGGTACCCATTTACTCAATTTCCCTTAATTTTTGGGATCCTTTCCTGGAACAATGGTAGCCCACCCTGTACTGCCTGGGGATGTCTGAAACCAAAAGAATCTCAGTAAACGTTAGTTGGGGTGACATAAACTTAGTGGAATGTTACAGCATGGAAATTTGGACTAGAATGGTAAATAGGAAGAATGAAAGCAAATGACAGTATCTAAATGAAAATCTATTGTTATAACAGAGGTCAGACCTTGTCTCCTCTGATACCATTGTTCTTTTGGGAATCACAAAGTGCTCGATGTTTCTAATTATTAAGTAAATGGACACAGAGATTATCTTTAACATAGGCCAAAAATACTTAAGTGTTCTTTTTTTGGGGGGGGGCAAGAAAAATCCAAATAAAGTGGATTCTGGAGCCCCACATGGAGTACCAGGTTCTACAGCTGGCTAGAAATTTAATATCTCAACTGAGGGACAGGAGGTCCATTTCTTGTATTCTTCAGTTGTCACTTTAATGTAGTAAGAATACCTCATATAGTGTATCAGATATCATAAGACACTGTGAGCTGGAGTAAAATCACTGATTTAAGTTCTTGTGCAACAAGGAAGTCAACTGTAAATAAGAAAGATGGGGAAGAGGAAGACGGTGAGCAAAAGGAAAGGGTAAGAGGGCTGAATGTTATCAAAATACATTACATGCATGTGTGGACATGTTATAATGGAACCCATTGCTTTGTCCAATTAGTTTAAGCTAACGAATTAAAGAAAGCAAAGGAAAAAGTATGAGACAGAAGAAAGCTTAATGAGTTCCTACTTTGATATATCTGTTGATACTGAACATAATGCCATGACAGATAAGGCAAGAGGACAGAAAGCTACAAAGAGATATCTGGCTTAACAGAAACAGAAAATAAACTTCTGGAACAGTATAAGACATGGGACTCTTTGTATCAAATCAGCAACCATTTCCTTGAGTCCAAGATTTTTGAAGAATGGAGGTTGGTTTGCAGACTCAAGGCCCAGCCACAGCCTATGCATACTGATGTATACCAGCCTCATGATGATAGAGTGTTCTTAAGCTTATCATGGGGCAAAAACGCCTGAATTTTTGCTATGAGTCTGCTCCAGGATAGAGTCCTAGTGTTCACATAGGTAGAAACTGTTACAAAGTAATGGCCAGGAAAGAGATGGCTAGAGAGGATAGAGGTAGCTAGGAAGAACTATGAAATGGAAAGAAAAACAAGACTCAAAATAAAGAAAAGACCAATCTACAACATATAACAAGATCTTATACTAAGGGACTATTTTTCGGGGGGGGGGATACAAAAGGTCTCATTATACTCTTTAAATGGTGTCATAGTCAGCTTTACTTTGCTGGGATGAACCTCCAAATCAGCCACAAGTTATGAGAGGAGGGGATTTATTCAAGCTTACAGATGCAGGATACAGGGGAAGTTTCATAATGGCAAAAGAAGCTGGCTCCCTTTCCACAGGTCCATGCAGAGAGAAATACCACCACCAGCATCATAAGCAAGCACCCTTGGGGAACCCAGGCAGAGCTCAGACTGCTCTGCATCCCTCAGGCTGGAATTAAGTCTGCCCCCAAACACACCATAGGATTGAATTCTAGGATCTCCCCACAGTGACACTCCTCCAGCCGGGCATCAAGAGCTCTAAAAGATTTAATATAATCCTGAATCTATTGGTGGACACCCATTCAAACGATCACAAATGGTATCCAGGTAGTTTTACAACATGATTTATGTTTGGTTTCCACCTGTTTATTTGACCTGCTGGAAATTAACTTTAGGGATTATTGACATCAAAATGTGCCTTAAAGGGCTGGAGAGATGGCTTACTGGTTAAGGTACATGCCTGCAAAGCCAAAGAACCCAGGTTCAATTCCCCAGGACCCAAGTAAGACAGATGCACAAGGTGGCACATGTGTCTGGAGTTTGTTTGCAGTGGCTAGAGGCCCTGGCACATCCATTCTCTCTCTCTCTACCTGCCTCTCTCTCAAGAAATAATATATTTTAAAAAGTTTTTAAAAAGTGTCTTTAAAATGGACAGGTTAAAGAGAGCCTATTTCTGCTTCATTCTTCTTAAGAATTAGTTTTATTCATACCTCAGATTTTTCATGGTCACTGAATCCTACATGCTTGTGATTGGATGTTGGTTCAATGTCTTTTCATGTAATGCTTTTTACCCATTCTATATTTCTTTCAAATTTTGCTTCATGAGTCTATGCTACTACTTAAGTAAAATGAATGAGCCAGTGAAATTTACAGCTCGTTTATTTAAACTACCTGCCTTCACCATGTTAAGAATGATAACTATTATTATCTAGGACTATTTTATTACTGTCTACATAAATGACTGTATGAAATCTATCATCCTTAAGCAATACTTAATATTGAGTATTTTAAACAAGAAGCAATGAATTGTCTGTTTAAAACTTGAGGCAAATATTTAAATGTCAATAAAAATTCAGTAAGTGATACCCAGTTTTTATTTTTTGTGGAAAATCCTGTATGTTTTTTTTCTCTATAAAAACTTATATACCTGAAGCATATTAGGCTGTGAGACAAGACTTGCTACTTTTTTCATGGCTCTAAAAACCAGAGCAAAACAAACAAACAAACAAACAAAAACAAAACAAAACAAAAATCACTTAAGGAAAGAGGGGTTTATGTTGGCTTACAGTGTGAGGATCCAGTTCACCATGGCTGGGAAGACATGGACGGCAGGAGCACGACACAACTGGCTCACTTGTTTCTGCAGTCAGGAAGCAGAGAGGGATGAACACCGGTGCTCAGTCCATGTGGTGGCTTGATTCAGGTGTCCCCCCATAAACTTAGGTGTTCTGAATGCTAGGTTCCCAGCTGATGGCAACTGGAAATTAAAGCCTCCTGGAGGTGGTGTATTGTTGGGGGACGGCTTATGGGTGTTATAGCCAGCTTCCCCATGCCAGTGTTTGGCACAGTCTCCTGTTGCTATTGTCCAACTTGTGTTGGCTACCTTATGTCCACCCTCTGTTCATGTCATCATTTTCCTCTGCCATTGTCGAGCTTCCCCTCAAGCCTGCAAGGCAAAATAAACCTCTTTTTCCTACAAGCTGCTCTTGGTTGGGTGATTTCTACCAGCAATGAGAACCTAACTGCAACAGTCCACTTCCCAACTGTCTCCTTTTATTTGGTCCAGACCCCGGCCCATGAAATGGTGGTGACAACATTTAGGGTAGATCTTCTCTCCTCAGTTAAACCTTACTGGAAAGACTATCATAAATACATAATAGAGATATTTTGCCATGGTGATTCTTAAGTCCAGTCAATTTGACTAGTAAGATTAACCATCGCTGCGGATTTGAACTTGCTGTAAGTTAAACATGATCAGTACTTATTTGGGAACCCATATGTTTCTTATTCAAGCTTTGGACTTTTTCTGGACATTTGAAATATTAATCCCTATAATTGTTATCAAAATTCCTTATTGTATAGACCTGATGGCAGGAGAAGGGACCAGATATGGTGGTAATATATATATAAGAGAAGATATGTCTAATGGAATAGGTGTATACTTTATTTTATATATTATATATAACTATATATAATAAGTATATATATATGTGTGTGTATATATATATATATATATATACATATATATATATATATAACATTTTTAGTAATAAAGTTTCAATTAGTATAGAATCATTGATTGTATAATCTTGGATATATATATTAGAAGTTTCTTGAAATAGGACGCCCATGTACTTGTTTATGAGTACAGGAAATCCAATGAGTGAGGCTACATCCATCTAAATCTCTCTAAATTAACAGTGCTTATCTTCTTTAACCTATCCTGATCTCACTCTCCTTTGGAGAGTCTGTTTTTCTTTTTCCCCAAAAGCAACAACAGGTGAGGACAATCAAAATCTATACAGACTAGAATAGATAGCTGACTCCCTGACAGGAGATGTACCCCCATTAGCATAGCAACTAGGTCCCAGGTGAAATCAGAGAGGAATTGGCGAGATGAGTAAGAGTGCTGCAAACCTTGCAACCTGAGCCAGGGTGATGGAGACAGACACTGAGGATACTCAAAATGCACCAAAGCAGAAATCCTGTAGCTGCTGAGAGCTCAACAGTAGAATTAAAGTATACCCATCAATGTTTATGGAATTTTGTGGAGACGGGGGTGGAAAGAATATAAGGGCCACAGGGAAGGATGAAATATTCACAGACATTATCCCTGACTCCCAAAGACTGACTGCTGCTCTCACAACTCATATCCTACAACTCCATGGTGAATACCAACAATCCCACTAAGGAGGGCCCTCAGTGGAGTTGGGCAGAGACAAGGGAAATGATGGCACCAACATACGATGTGTTCCATACAATATTTCTACTTAAATATAAATAAGACTCCTAAAACTAGAATAATTAAATGCATGATTTAAAGTGCTAAGCTATAGTAATTAGTGGTAAAAAAAATTGACAAATAGATCAATGGACTAGAATAGCTTATTATATGATGTATAATAAATAGATCTTGATGAGGTAGGTTAAAGAGTTGGGCCATTCTACATATATCCCTGAATATACTTAAGAGATGGTTCAAAAAAATCCATTTGATTTCACATCATTCATTTCATCAAAATTGACAGTAAAAGAGTGAAAGACATAAGTAGCAAATGGAATACTATCAGGAAATATAGGTAAGTATTAAACTTATGAATGAAGAGAAAGCATATGAATGTTAGAAAAAAAAATCTTACTATATGTAAGCCTGTCTTAAATTAATGTACAAACACCACAGAAACAAAGTAGAAAATGTCTGGTTTAAAAGAAAGTGTACTTGAAAGAAAATGAGAAAGGATGTTGCTATTTTAAAGGTATTTTTATTTATTTATTTGAGAGCAACAAACAGAGAGAGAGAGAGAGAGAGAAAGAGAGAGAGACAGAGAATGAGAAAGAGAGAATGGGAGCATCAGGGCCTTCAGCCACTGCAAATGATCTCCAGATGCACGCAACAACTTGTGCATCTGGCTTACGTGGGTACTGGGGAATTGAGCCATGAACTGGGACACTTAGGCTTCACAGGCAAGTACTTAACCACTAAGCCATCTCTCCAGACCCAATTGTTGCTATTTTTAATCTATGAAAGCATTAAACCACTTTACAGAAAAGAAAATATACTAAATTAATCCACCGGAAATTGGCCAAGGCAAATGATTCATAAAAACAAGAGGCAATTGGCTAATTAACATTTGAGAAGGATTACACTTATTGATAATGAGCACCTAAATCAAGTATAAGTTATATCATTTTCAAATATATCATACATGAATAATTTCCATATACATCAAATGATAGATTATTTTTTTTCTGGAAACTTTTAGTTGATGCTTTCATCCTGAATTCTACTTCTGGATATGTGCTCTAAGGAACACTCTGAAGAATAAATATATCTAGAGAACAAGTTACTGTATATAATGATTAAACTAATTATATTGTAATGATGGTGCCTCCCTATTTAAACAGTAGCAAGATATAAAATAATCATGGACTTCCTGAAATCATTAGGAAATAATGGTTATATCATTTTATGTGAACTTTTTATGTATAATTTTTCATTTGTGGGACAACTTGCATACACTATGGAAAGAAAAGTCTATCATGCTAAACTAAGCAGTGGAAGTTTGAGTAATTTTCTACCTTTTGTAATTTTTTCATTGCCTTTCCTAGCATCCCCTTTTCACAGGGAAATTCTATTCCCTTTATATATAGATAATCTTCTTTAAAAAATATAGAATTGAGGGATTGAGAGATGGTTTAGTGGTTAAGTGCTTGCCTGTGAAGCCTAAGAACCCTGGTTCGAAGCTCCATTCCCCAGTACCCATATAAGCAAGATGCACAACATGGTGCATGCATCTGGAATTCATTTGCAGTGGCTGGAGTCCCTGGTGCACCCATTCTCTTTGTGTCTCCCTGCCTCTTTCTCTCTCTGTTGCTTTCAAATAAATAAATAAAAATTAAAAAATTTAAAAAATATATATAGAATTGAGAGTAGCAGGTAGGAAACAAAGGGAGGAATAGATGATAAGATGGGGAAAAGTTAAATGTGTTCTCACAGAGATTGCTTTTTATGGGAGAGATGGCATGTAGGAAAAGTAGGATGCATTCCCAAAGATAGTCTAACACATTTCAGAATCGTGTGACAAAAAAAAATCTTTTTCCTTGTTCTAAAATTTGTAGGAATGTAACCTGAATTTTCCTTATACATAATGTAAAATAGGCACTCAGTCACATGACTCTTATTACATGAGTTTGGACTCATACAAAGGGGTCAAATCCACTTGGAAAGTGGAGAAGACATATTTAAGATTGTCTAATGAAGAACAGGAACATGCATCCATAGGTCAGACCCAAGAATAAGTTTTTAGGAGAAGGAGCCCGAGGTAATATGCTAGAAGACTCTCACCAGTCTTTAGAAGTGGTCACACGGGGTGGCCTAGAATAAAGAGCAAGGGTTAGGGTGAGGACCAGACACAGAGAAGCAAATGTGGATTTGTTGAGAGAAATAGATCATGGCGTCTTTTATACTCAGGCTCTTAGAGGGGTCATCGATTTGTCTTCCCACTGCATCATTTCCAACTGCTTACAAATGTGCTATGATTTCCTTCTGTGGATCCATTTTTCTTTTACAATTGTCACATCCATTTCTCACTTCTCTTTACACCAAAGCACAAGAGAGAACCGTAATTTTTATGAGTCCAATCCTATCTGTTTGTCCCCAGCCTACTCTTAGAATTGTTCCTATCCCCAGTGATCTTCACTCCCATTGACAAATCCAAGGGTCATTCATCAATCAATCCTGAGTGAACAATCTGAGGTAGGTGACTGGTCTCTCCCTTTCTGTTTGCTGTCTTCACTTGCTTTCTGGGACACTGCATTTGCCCGATTTAACCCCATCCTTTCTGGCTTTATTTATCTCTCTCCATTTATTTCTCTCCATTGTTTACAAACCGCATATATGGTGTTCTTCAAAATTACATCCAGTTGTGACCTTTCAGCCCTGACTTGTTTATCTAGCTTCCTTCTCATTGCGCGGACTTCTACCCCTGCTGATTCAAGCAGGGACATCTTTCATCTGCAACTGATCATTTTCCGATTGGTATCATCTCTTCCACTCTTTTTACCTTTTGCCTCTTCTGTGGGATAGAGAGAGTGAATCAATTATAAAACAGATACATAATGTCATAACTATGCTCAAAGTCACCCAATAGCTTCCTTTGTTATTAAGGAAATACCTAAAGACCAAAAATCTAGTGTACGCCAGACACACTATATGATTGTCCCCAGCTCCAGGTCCTTAATCAAACTCTGCTCCAGCCTCATTGGGTTTCTGGAAGATCTCTGCCACCCTTGAGCCACTCCCCCACACTCCCCGTACACCTTTTTTATCTTTTTTTCTTGAACCTCTCTCATCCGGCAAGCCAAATCATTTGTTCTCCCATGCTCTTCCCCTCAATTTCTCACAGCTGAGCCTGTGCCAGCCTAATCCTGCTCTCCCTCTGTGGCTCACTGGTCATTTTCCTGTCTGATTCCTTTTGACAGCAACTCCACAAGGGTAGTAAACATCTTGATTTTACTCATTTTTGTATCTGCAGACCTTTCAACAGTAGCTGGTATAATGTCTGAAGCTAATAAATATTTGGGGAATGAATAGATTTGGATCTAGCATAAATTTTCAAGATAAAAAAAAAAACTGAAAAGATTTAATCTAGGCTGAATTCAGGTTATTCTGTAAGTGTTCATTCCCATCATAATGCAGTGATTTTATACTGAGTTTCTTTTGTTTGTAATTCCAAACTCTAAACAGAAAATTATTCTAGAGAATATGCTTTTTCATGTTCTTTCTCCCTCAATTTAGAATACTACTCTTAAGGGTTTTCTTTTTGTTGTTGTTTTTACTTCTCTTTCTTAAAAGCATGGGGTCTTATAGAGCAAAAGAGCATAATTTCTTTATAAAATGTTTTTATTATGATAATCTCTTTGTACTAAAATATGAGAGAGTCACCACAGCTTTACAGTTTGTAATTGTCTTCTCAGAGGGGAAAAACACAATCATAGCCCTCACTGACATTAGTTAATACCCTCAGCAAGAGCACATCATGTCATTAAGTGCTATCCCCTGGTGTGAATGAGAAAAGATACTCTTGCAATTTTTGATTGTTTTATATTATAACCAGGACAACCATAATTATATAACTCTTTTCTCATTTTTTTTTGTGGCTCACATAATTTTAGGTAACTGATTTTTCACATTGAAGGGATGCTGCCAAGAAAATTATCAAGAGACCACACTTAAAAAACAAAGTACTGATAAGGAATACACAGTGGAGCTCTGTTGTGGTGAGGTTTTAAGAGGTTTATATTTAGATATTCTTCTTTAAAAAATATAGAATTGAGGGATGGAGAGATGGTTTAGTCTCCTTGATCTAAAATTTGTAGGAATGTAACCTGAATTCTCTTTATACAGAATGTGAAATAGGCACTCAGTCACATGACTCTTATTACATGAGTTTGGACTCACACAAAGGGGTCAAATCCACTTGGAAAGTGGAGAAGACATGTTTAAGATCGTTTAATGAAGAACAGGAGCATGCACATTTGTCAATGTTTGCATTAATACATGAAAGATTTGGGTCCTTTTGCAGTGATGCATGGAAAGGGGAATGTATGAGGAAGTTGCAATTTACAACTATTTGAGTAAATTCCTTACTTACGTATTCTTCAGCATTTCTTAAGAGTGGATGAGACAGAGTTCAAAGCTCTACTCTTTTGTTTGTCTGAGATTCATCTGTTCTTGCCTGTGTATATGTGAATAGTTTGTTTGTGTGTATGTGTGCATGTGTGTGGGTGCTTGTCTGTGCATGTATATGTGCGTGTATTCATGTGTGTTCATATAGAGGCAAAAGGTTGATCTTGGGTATCCTTCCTAATCTGTTCTCCATTTTATTATTTGTTTAGTTAGTTAATTACTTTTAAAAAATATTTTATTTATTTATTTGCGAAGGAAAGAAGAGAGAGAGAGAGAGAGAATGGGTGTGCCAGGGCCTCCAGCCACTGCAAATGAACTCCAAATGCATGTGCCCCTTGTACATCTGGCTATCGTGGGTCCTGGAGAGTTGAACCAGGATCCCTTGGCTTTGCAGGCAATGGCCTTATCTGTTAAGCCATCTCTCTTATCCAAGCTAGTTCATTATTTCTGAGCCATGGTCTACTGCTGAATACTCGACTGACCAGTATGGGTAGACTGGCTAGGAAGTTCTGGTGATCCTTTGTCTCTGAGCCCAATTCCGAGCCTTGAGATTATATGTGCTTACCACCCCATCACACCCAGCATTTTATATGGTTGCAGAAGACTTGAACACAGGTCCTAATACTTGCTTGGTGAACACTTTACCCACTGAACCATCCCTCCACCCCTGAGGAGCTTCCCTTTTAACTGTTTTGCTTCTAGTCATTGGATATAGGAAAGCGCTGCTATTTATTATTGGATATCAAACCACCTTAAAATATACTGGCCAAAAATAAAACTGATTTATGTTTTTCCCTATTTCATTCATCATTTATTTATTTATTTATTAAGTAAGCATACAAAGTCATCGGTTTTGTTATGACACTTCCTTACACATGCCGTTTTACTTGTTCTTATTCAGTCCCCTCTTTACTGCCCCCCCAATCCTCTGCCCTCATCTCGTTGTATACATGTTTAGCAAAAGACATCATCAACATTAAGAGAAATGAATAGCAAAGTAAGCTGGTTAAAATGTTTGCAAAAGAGATAATGGCAAGAAGGCACCTAGGATACATAATGAAGTTCTACAGCTCAATAGCAAAACGGCAATGATTCCATGAGGTGGTGCTTCACTAAGGAAAGTCTACAAATGTCCTTCAGGCAGGTGTTACCCTTCCCAGTGCCCTTAGTAATCAGAAGATACAAACTACAGCAAGATACCATTATATACTCACTCAAGTGACTATAATTAAAAGAATTTATAACATCCAATTTTGGAAAGGAAAGGATGTGAAGTAACCATAACGCTGATATTTACCACTCAGAATGAAAATGGAGCTTTGGAAAAGTATTAATAGTTTCTGATACAATTAAATTTCAATGTATCTCATGACCTAGTCTGTCTTTCTATCTATCTATCTTTCTTTCTTTCTTTCTTTCTTTCTTTCTTTCTTTCTTTCTTTCTTTTTTTTGTATTTGCCCAAAAGAAATAATGACAATAGACTTTTACAATAATGTTCATTTAACTGTTTTTGGATTTGTTGTATATTGGAAAATACAACATGGTGTGCCAATAGGGGAATGGATAAATATTGTGCTACACAGGACATTCCTCAGCAATGTACATAATATATGGAGACAAAAATCATAACTGATCTCTAGAACATGCTAAGTAATTAAACATAAAATTACTATTATATATATATATATTAGAGAAATAGATTCATCAGTAGACCTTCAAACACAGTTTTATCTTTTTTATCTGAGGTTTCTTTTTCCTACAGTCAACCATCTCCAAAAATATTCAATGTAAAATTCCTGAAAGAATTCATAAATATTGAATCACATACCAGCCTGGTATCTCACAGTATCCTACTATATTCCACCTTGGGCACATAGTCTCTTTGTGTAGCATAACCACATTGCATACACTATCTACTCTGTCAGTCATTATCCATATTTGGTAGCAGTTTGACTATCATTGTATTCTTGTATTTGCACTCAAGTGACCCTTATTTCAATTAATACTGTCTCACAGCACAAAAATAATGATGCTAGCAATTTTGTTATGCCAGAGAAAAATCTGTAAAGTACTTATTTCAAGTGAAAATTTGAAAATTCTAAATATCATAAGAAAATAGTAAATTTGCTAAGATACATAGCAGGAATGACTCTTCTATATGTCAAATTGTGAAGGAGAAAAAGAAATTCATGCTTATACATCAGCAAAGGTTGGAAACAGAGTTTATATGTACATACTTGATAAGAAAGGCATTAAGCTTGTCAGCTGAAGACATGACCTGGAAGCATGTTCTCACTGACTAGCTTATCCACACTGCATACACTACGCACTCAGTCAGTCATTGTGGTGGTTTGAATGGGTGTCCCTCAGTAGATTCAAGAGTTTATTAAAGCTTCTAACTTAGATTGCCAGCTGACTGGCTGGAGGAGGTGTCACTGTGAGTGGATCCTGCCGTCCAGCCCTAAGGTGCTAGTGGGGATGGGTCAGTCTAAAGGTATGCAAAGTGCTGAGCTCCGCCTGGCTTCCTTGCTGTTGGGCTACAGGATTTGCCCTTGCTTTTGGTGGTGGGTTTTCTCTTTTTCACCATTATGGATCACCACTTGGATCTGTAAGCCAGAAATAAATCCTGTTCCTCCCATAAAATGTGTCTGGTTTGGAGGTTCATCCAACAATACGAAGCTGACTACAACCGTCATTGTGTGAAAGAGATGTGAAAGAAATTAGTGAAACAAAGCAATTGCAAAAATTAGTGACATATTATTGACTATGGGGGGGGGGGCATTGAGGTTGGGGTTTGATCTAGCCCAGGCTGACCTGGAATTCACTGTGTATCTCAGGGTAGCCTTGAATTTGGGGCAATCCTCCTACTTCTGCCTCCTGAGTGTTGGGATGAAAAGTGTGTGCCGCCATGCCCAACCAAAATCTTTTCTTTAAAGGAATTTATTTTATTTAAGAGAGAGAGGGAAAGAGAGAGAAGGGGCATGCCAGGGCCTCTAGCTGCTGCAAATGAAATGGCTTACATGGGTTGTGGATAATCAAACTTGTGTCCTTTGGCTTTGCAGGCAAGCGCCTTACCTGCTGAGCCATCTCTAAGCCCTAAAAATAAAATCTTCATTAAGCCATCATAGCACAATTGATGGAACACAGTAGAAATTACTTAAGTATTAATCCATTGGTAATAATTACCCTGAGGAATTTAGCCCAGGGTAAGGTTACTTCTAAGGCAACAGGGAAAAGAATGGGCTAACCACTAATAGATTTGGACAACTAAACAACTATCTCAAGAAATAGCAATGGATTCAAATTTATATTTCACAATGTATATTAGAATAATATCATTCAAATATCTTAAGAGTTTAAATATGAAAATTTGAAAACATGTATACTCAAAAGATAAAACAATTTGGTAAAAATTATCAATGCAGAATACTCTTTTCACTTAAAAGTGCATACTCTTTTCACTTAAAAGTGCAGATGGCATAATCTAAAATTAAATTGATGTAAATTGTCAACTAAAAATAGTATTAACAAAATGTTAAATTTAGAAAAATATTTTTAACTCTTGCCTTCTGAATTATCAATAATTAGGGCCAGTTTTCCTCTGTAGTATGAGTCTATAAGCATGCTAGGTGTTTATATCTGGCATCTATTCTGACTGGGCTGGCTTCCTTTGCTACTGGCTAAGAATTATGCCATATTAACTGTTAAATTTTGTTTTTGTTCTTTCTCTCTATCCCAGGCTGACCTGGAATTCACTATGTAGTCTCAGGGTAGCCTCGAACTCACAGTGATCCTTCTACCTCTACCTCCCGAGGGCTGGGATTAAAGGATTGTGCCACCATGCTCAGATTTAAACTTTTTGAATATGGAACTACAACAATTTAATGGAGGAAAGTACAAATAATACCAACAATAATTTAAGAAAAATAATGTAAGTAGATTTTTATCATGAGAACACTCTCTGAGCTACATAGTGAGTCAGAGGCCAGTCTAGGCCATATGTCAAGATCCAGTTTCATTAAGTAAATAAATAAGCTAGAAAATAGTTTGTTGAGCCAAGCATGATGGTGCATGCTTTTAATCCCAGTACTCGGGAGGCAGAGGTAGGAGGATCATGGAGAGTTCAAGGCTACCTGGAGACTACATAGTAGATTCCAGGTCAGCCTGGGCTTGAGTGACAGTCTACCTCAGAAAACCAAAAAAAAAAAAAAAAAAAAAAAAAACCACAAAATAATAATAATAATATTTTGTTGAATGTATATTTTTTCTTCTATCAAATGAATAAAAAGGGAAAAATTTAATATTATCTGGGACTTGGTTTTGGGGGCATGAGTATTCTCTACTTTTCTGACGAGTATATTAATTGGCATAATCTCTATGGATTGCAACTTGCTAATACTTGTCAAAGTTACAAAAGAGATAGAATTTGACTCACACTTCTCCTGGGAATTTGTTAATTTGAAATACATCCACAGCTAAAATGTAATTCATAAACTAAGCATTTAATTGGGAATTTTCTTCTGGCTAGAAAATGTTGGAAACAGCTCAAATGTCCACTAAAATGGTGCTAGTTAGAAAGTTGTAGTCTTCTGATGCAATGCAATGAGGTAGTCTATGGTTTCAACAGAGTTTGTCCCACAGTGGTTTATGTGTTAGAAATCTGGTCCCTAGTGTAATGGGGGTGAGGCCTAACTGGAGGTGGTTAGGATATGGTGCACTGTCCTCATGAATGGATGATAATTTTGCTCAGGATAATGTATTATTTCAAAATAGGCTTTGTAGGACTATGTTAGTTACTGAGAAAGTGGGTTGTTAAAAGTAAATGGTGACACACACCTTTAATCCCAGCACTTGGGAGGCAGTGGTAGGAGGATTGACATGAATGAGTTCGAGGCCACCCAGAGTCTACATAGTGAATTACAGGTCAGCCTTGGCTAAAGTGACACACTACCTCAAAAAAAAAAAAATGTTTTTTTTTTTAAAGGCAAATCAGCCCTCCTCTTTCTCTCTCTCTCTCTCTCTCTCTCTCTCACATACCCACTTCCTTTTGTTTTGCTTCTCAGCCAATTGTATGATTCCACCTGTGAGTCAAACGAAACCTCTTTAAAACTTACCCCATTCTGGAATATAGCAACACAAAAAAGATCAAGACAATTTGCAGCTATAAGAGTGTGGTGGTTTGGATGTAAAATGTCCCCATAGTCTCTGGTGTTTGTAATTAAGGTTTCTACTTAGTCCCCAGATCATGGAGCCTCTGGGAGGTGTGCCACTAGGGGTGGACCTTGAGATTAATTAGTCCAGCCCACTGGGTGTTCAGAGCTAGCTGGCTGGTTTTTGCCACTCTCTTGGTCTCTGCTGCTGATGTATACACATGTGAGCCGGCTGCCAGGCTTTCTCCACCATGATAAACCTTTCCCTTGAAACTGTAAGCCTGAGATAAATCCTTTCCTCCCATAAAGCTGCTTCTGGTCAGGTGTTTTGTTTTATTCCAGCAATGAGAAGATAACTACTACAAAGATATAATAAAACTGTATGAAACTTATGGAAAGGTCACTCAGATTCATTAAGTGAAACCAGATGGCACAGGGCAGGGTACATAGTCCTGTGGGGGTCAGAGACCATAGAATCACTGGGGTTTAGACTGGAGAGTTGGCTCAGTAGTTAAGGTCTTGCCTGCAAAGCCTAAGGAGCTATACCCACGTAAAGCCAAATAAACAAAGCGACTCATGCATCCAGAATTCGTTTGCAGCAGCTGAGGCCTTGGAACACCTATTCTCTCTGTCTGTCTCTTCTCTCTCTCTCTGTCTGTCTGTCTGTCTGTCTGTCTCTCTCTTTCTCTCTTTGCTTACAAGTAAATAAATAAATAAATAAAATCTTTAAAGAATCACTAGGGCTACCTGGCCAATCCAGTCTAAGGGAAACTGGAAGCTCCAGGTTCTGTGAGAAATCAGTCTCAAGAAAACAACATGGGAAGGTGATAGAAAAAGACATTTCATGTTCTTGGTCTCTGCATAGACTCACATCAAGTATAATAATCTGTAGACATGTGAATACACTATATATGCACATAACACACACACACACACACACACACACACACACACACACAAACACACACTCAAGTTGGAAGAGGTATACTGAGCAAAGGAATGATCACAGTGAGAGGTAGGACTTTCTTCCCATCCAGAAGTTTTATTTTTTAAAAAAATATTTTATTTTGGGAGAAATTTGAAATATATTAGCTGCAGGCATATCCAAATGACAAAATACTTCCAAATTTAGTGGTGTGAGCACAGTTTATTTCACCCATGCTTCTACAGGTTGACAATTTGGCCTCAATGCAGCAGGACAGTCTGGTTTTGTTAGGGCTCATTTACATGGCTGTGGTCAGCTGCCAAGAGTGCTGGGGACAGCTGCCTAAGCTGGCTTCCGTTCATGTCTGCCTCACCTGTCTCCTCTAGAAGACCAACTTGGACTTGCTCAGAATAATGGCAGAAGCCCCAGAGACAATGGAAGTATGCAAAAGTTCTTGAGTGCTAGCCTGAGCATTCTTTTAAAATTATTCCTTCCTCATTTCATTGGTCAGTGCAAAGCTCACAAGCGAGTTTCAGGTTCAAGGGTTAGAGAATTCACTGTCTCTTGATGGGGGTGATGAGGCAGCCATGTCTGCAATCTTTCTTTGTCTCAAAATACCATATTAATTGTCAGAATAATTTCAGGTAACCATTTCTTCTCTTTCATTACATGGAATATTACTACAGTGAATTCTGGTGAAAGGAGTTATTTGATTAATAATAGAGAATTTTCTTTTAGCTGTATCTCTTTCATTTCTGTATTCTTTAATGGATACTCATTATGTATGAAGGAAATGAACTTAAATTCCTTTAGAACCTGTCATTCATGGTATTCTCTTGCTTGGTCTCTCTAGATTCCTCCCCTGCCCCCTTCATACCATGTCATTCCTCTCAGACTACAGCCCATGTTGTATAACTTGACAAGTCCTGGACACCATGTCAACATTATGTCTCTGTCAGTTTGTGGATACATAAGCTACTTACACAACAGGAATGCTCTTTAATTGTTTATTTCTTGATTATTTCTCAGCTTTCCAAGTATAAGTTTAAATCTGTGAAGCTTTCCTGATGATGGCCCTTTCCTAAGAAGAATTTTGGGAATACCATTACTAAATTAAAATTGTTTTCAAGAGTAATTCAGGCTTAAACATAAAATTCTTAAGCAAGATTATATATGCCTTTAAGATATATGTTTCTTAAGGAAAATGAATCTTGGTGTAGGCAAAACTCAAATCTATATTAGATAGTAAGGTTTCAGTAATTTGAAAAAATAATAAATAAATATATGTGTTAAAGACAGAGGGTAGTCATTTCTTTAATTTTTTGTTTTACTTTTTCCATGTATGGTTTCATTCTAGCCCAGACTGACCTGGAATTCACTATGTAGTCTCAGAGGGATCTCAAACTCACCATAATCACCACACCCAGCTCATTTCCTTATTCTTTTTCCACTTAAGACATAATCTTTAACCTTCTTTGACCATCTGATACATTTCCACCTAATTCGTATATATAAATAAAGGTTTTTAAATCTTTATTTTGTTTGATGTGTAGTCTTGTTTATTTTGTGTTTGTTTGTTTAAGAAGCCTTGTGTTCACGAGTATCTCTAAATGGTTTTGTTTTGAAAGCAATGCCTCCATATCTGTACTGTTCTCCTAGATACAGCATGGTGTTGTCTGAATGTCCCACTTTTCTTGAGTCCTGACTCGGATTTACTTTTCCACCTCTGGTAACTATTACCTAAATCATCTGTTAAAAAGCTTAGGCAGGGCTGAAAAGATGGCTTAAGTAGTTAAGGTGCTTGCCTGCAAAGCCAAGGAACGCAGGGTCGATTCCCCAGTACCCACATAAAGACAAATACACAGGGTGGTGCATGCATGTGGTATTTGTTTGCAGTGCCTGGAGGCCCTGGCATGCCCATTCTCTCTCTCTCTCTTTCTCTCTCTCATATATATAAAAAATATTTTTTTTATGTTTAAGGACTTTTTTCAAAAGACGTTTTAGTTGACAATTTTCACATATTTGTATAATGTACTTTGATTCCTTCCTGTTACCTTTCTGGTCCTTCTTCCTCTATCTCCCTGCCACTGACCACTTTCTTCTTTCCACCTTGCCTCTCTTCGACTTCAATGCCGTTTTTTTTTTGCTCTTATCCACTATCCGTGACAATGTTGATGGGTCCAGTATTGCACAGGTCTTATAGAGTTCCTGATGGCAGTTGCTGTGGAGCCATAAATGCAATGGCCGCGTCACGTCTGGAAGACAGCATTTCACAGCACTCCTCCCCTTCCTTGTCCATCCCTACTCACTTTCATTTGCACTTCAAATAAGGTTAAGTGGCACAAAAGTGCAATTAACAATAATTTGCCATCAACCAAATGAAAATTAAGGGTCATCAAGAGCCATGCTGATCCTACACCCATAATGGTGTAACTGAGAATAAATTTCAAGTGGGTCTAATTTAAAAGGATAGTGTTAATTTTATTTTAATCTGATTTCCCACTTCTGGAGATAGATGACTATGTTTGCTGACTCACTGGGCATAGACTAAGAAATAAAGTCAGGCATTTCAGTTCTTATTCTTACTTATTGTCCACACCTGGTCACTTTACAATTACTTTGATTCATCTTCGTAACAAGTATTTATAACTTTTCTTTTCCATTCACATTTTTGAAGTTCATCTTTTTAGTAGTTATTATAATAGCACTACGATTAGTCTCCCTTACTGTAATTTCCCATACATTTCAGTGAAGTGCTATTACTTTTCATTTTAACCCTTCACTTCCATTAATCATACTAGTAGGTTGGCTTTATACAATTTTTCAGCTATTTTTTGTTATTGGACTTAAAATAAACTTTTTCCCCTAGGATCTCTAAATTAGAATACATGATGGGTTAACATGCTTGGGAATATTTGTTTACCTAGTGTATTTAAAGCATAAATAAACATTTTCTTTTTGGAAACCAGGAACAGGTGTTGCAATTAAAATGTGGGCAACATATTACACAACATATTGGTAGAATGGACACCGTCCCAACTCTGCTTCTGTAAAGTCGCCTGCTGCTGGGGTAAGATAAGTGTTCATTTGCATTCATAGTCTAACATTTACAGACTGACATTATTTGTGAAATTTTGTGTATTATGCCCTGAATACATGAGTATTTATTCTTGGTTATTATTGACAGATTTGTGTGTGTGTGTGTGTGTGTGTGTGTTTAATCAGAAAAGAATATTAGGAAAGGAAACACATTTCTCTGCAAGAGTGAATTAATACTTACTAATACTTAAGAATGTTTATTGTGTTTTAGGAAAGGCACTGCAAGCTTAATACTTTTTCTCCTTTAATCCTCATAATATCATAAAGCAGTTGTTCCAAACCCTGTTTTTCAGATGAGGAAATAGAAGCTCCATTAGGCTAAATATCTTGTCCAAGATTATTTTGCAACAGAAAGGTAGAGTGGGAATTAAAAGCAATTTGGGAACCTTCCACATTCCATAGGAAAAGATTCCAATAGTGGGGACTGGGTCTCAATGGAAGAACTTAGTTTCTGGAAGGTCACTTTCTAAAGTTAATTAGTCCTACCTTTCCTATATGTAGTCTAGGTATAGATGGTAAGGGTCTAAAATCTACAGGCTGACTCTTGTCTATGGTTCTTGCAAAGCTGTCCAAATGTGCCACAAAGATTTTGCAATATAAAATTAATTGTGGAGCCGGGCGTGGTGGCGCACGCCTTTAATCCCAGCACTCGGGAGGCAGAGGTAGGAGGATTGCCGTGAGTTCGAGGCCACCCTGAGACTCCATAGTGAATTCCAGGTCAACCTGGGCTAGAGTGAAACCCTACCTCGAAAAACCAAAAAAAAAAAAAATTAATTGTGTATTATATAAATTTTCTCTCTTTGTGATTGTTGTATATTTAAAATAATCTCTAATTTTGATGTACTTTAAGTTTAAGTATACTTGATTAAAACAATACTGCTTTATTAATTGTAAACCTTAAAAATTGGAAATATGTATATCGTGCCACTGAAGTCTTCTATAAAGATCATACATGGCTCAGATCAAGGACGTATTTATGTTTTGAAGACCATGCTTTCATTCCAAGTGTTGGAGAATTCAGTTCCTTGAATTAGAAGGACTGGGGTTAGTACCCTTGATGATGTTAACCAAAGTCTATTTCAGTTGTAAGGGATCATGGTAAGTCTCTTTCCACATGCTTTCTTCCTTCAAATCCAATAATGGAAAATACCTCTAAATGTTGAAATGCTCTCAGATTTTAAATTACTGTTGTCATGAAGCATCTAGTCCTCTCAGAGAGTCATCTCAGTAACAAGAGCTTTAAAAGTATTTTTATTATGTATTTGACAGACAGAGAAAGAGGCAGAGAGAGTGAGTATGGGTGTGCCAAGGCCTCTTGCCACTGCAAAGGAACTCCAGATGCATGTGCCACTTTGTGCATCTGGCTTTACATAGGTACTGGGGATTTGAACCTGGGCCATCATCAGGCATTGCAAGTGTCTTTAACCATTGAACAATCTCTCCATCCCTGATGTAGTAGATCTTGCCCTTTGATATTTTTGGTTATTGTTGTTTTGAAATTTACAGTGCAATCTGAATGATGTGATGTGTTCTAAAATAATAGAGAACAGATAAAACAAAAACAACCAAACCAAAACAAACTTATGATGTAGATAGTTGTATATCATGTCAAAACTCTTGGATTGCTACTTTATGCTCTTGAATTTTATAGAAAATTTCTTAATTGAGTGCTATTTATTAGTGAAAAAAAATACTTTTTTATATTTTTATCTTTGGGAGGGGCTAACATTTTTCTAGTGAATACCCTAAATGTACTATTTGTTTTTCTATATTGTCTTCTCTAGATACAACAATTCAATTGAAACAGTTTTGCATGCATCCTAAAATGGTTCTCATGATATATTTATTTGTTTAAGATGAGTTGCATTCTCTATAGGTCAGCTATTTGTAAATGACTTGACTCATGGCAATGAACTTCAGACAGAGCTATCTGGCAAGTTAACCAGAGCCATCACAGTGCTATGTTTGCTTAAGTGTTGTGTCTTTCAGAATGGCCTTTTGTTTCCTTCCTCTTCACAATGGACCACACCCACAAGAAAGAATTGTACCTGGGCTGGAGAGATTGCTTAGTGGTTAGAGTGCTTGCCTACAAAACCTAAGGACCGAGGTTCAATTCTCCAGGTCCCACGCAAGCCAGATGCTCATGGTGGTGCATTCATCTGGAGCTTGTTTGCAGTGGCTAGAGGCCCTGGCTCACCCATTCTCATGTTCTCTCTCTCTCCTTCTCTCTGTCTCAAATAAATAAATAAATAAATAAATAAATAAATAAATTTTAAAGAAAGAATTGTATCTCCTCAGCATGAGAGACATTTCTACTGACACACTTATATGTGCATTTCCAGATTTCATACCAGACATGTCAGTAAAGCTCTCCTCAGCCATCTTTGCATGTGTCATCTTTTTTTCCCAGGAGAGAACATTGGTTTGTTTCTTCAGTGTAGCACATGTTTGGGAAAGGTACTATGAAAGTTTTGTCTACATTCTAAAGGCATGGAGATAATGCTTCCATTGCTATCTAGTTTTGTTAATGCTCTGTCCCTGGGTGAATGTGTACTCTATAATTTCTTCTGTTTTTATACTCATTTATCACTATAGTTATCCTCTTAATTTTCATTTTTATTTGTGAATAGACTGTGTATTTTTAAATGTTTTAATTGATGGAGATTCCTGGTTAATTTCTGGAGATATTTCTTTCTGCAGTGATGAGGATTGGTTCCAAAGATCTCAAGCATGCTACCCATGCACTCTACCACTGAGCAGCAAGCCATCCTCAATACTAGAGATCCATTTTTTTTTAGAGCCTAAGGAAATGTATGCAGTAATTCACTGAAATATTATATATAGCGGGCTTGAAATAACCATTTTAAAATGATGAAAGTAGCTTTCTAGGTAATAAGTTTTAAATAACAAGGACAACTTGCTTGTGTTCTATTGAGAATGAAACAGTAGTAACACATTCTAAGGCTGTTTATTTTGTCTTTTAAAAAATGTGGAGCTCACAGTGAGAATTATGAGTGCCAAATATTTATTTTTGAAATGAATTGGTAATGTGAAATACATTTGTGTTTTATATGTGACATAGTACATTTTCATAATTAAACATTTTAGGATGTTCCTTTCACATAAGAAGAAAGTGACAGTAATTGGAAAAATGCTAGTCTGTAATTTAATCATCTCCAAATCAACATTTTTATATTTATTTAGATAAGCTTGTCACAGCTTAAAAATAACCTTAAATAATTTCTTCCTGTTGTACTTATGTTATTTCTTCTCTAGATTGTATAATTTGGCAAAATACAGTTTTTCCTGGTTATTCAAAGATATGGTAGTAGAGCCTATTGATAGATTTTAATTTCTCAGTAAATTGTAAAGTCTTTGTAGAAAGAAATCACTCCAATTTATCTATTTTTTCTGTTCAGGGAATTGGACTCAACAACAGAACCATGCTAAGAATATGGTCATTATTTAATGACTTTATTCTTTTCTATGGTTACAGTTGATTATGACTCCTATCATTGTTACTTAATCGTGATTTCTTGAGAAGATGAAGAATGCCCCATTATTATTATTATTTTGATTTTCTAAAGTTAAAAATTTATCTATACTCTCAAATTATTAAAGAAATTTAGTTGTAGAGACATTTATATGATTACATGATTATATTTATTTCAACTGTTTTCAACTTAATTAGTTCATAAGTAGAAATTTTTGTCCTTTTCTTTTTTTTTTTTCAAGGTAGGGTCTCACTCTAGCTCAGGCTGACCTGGAATTCACTGTGTAGTCTCAGGGTGGCTTTGAACTTACGGCGATCCTCCTACCTCTGCCTCCCGAGTGCTGGGATTAAAGGCGTGCGCCACCACGCCTGGCTTTTTTGTCCTTTTTGACTGGCAGAGTTTATTTAGAAATAAATCACATTATTACCTACAAGTATGGTCAGTCAGAAATCTTGCTCATAATTTTATATCTCAATAACATTTGTGTTTATCTGTGAAGTAAGAAATGTAGAAATGCCATCAGAAGTCAGACTTTCATTTTTCCCTCTCTTTCTTTCTTTCTTCCTCTTCCTCTTCTTCTTCCTCCTTCTCCTCCTTCTTTTTATCTTTTTGAGACAGAGTCCTACTCTATAGCCCAGGCTGGCCTGGAACTCACTGAAGCTCTGCCTCAGCCTCTCAATTTCTAGGCTTACAGATGTGAATCACATCTCACAATTTATTCTTTCATTAGTTAATATTCATTTATTCTCAACATTTTTAACTCTTTTCTACATGGGTACTTTGAGTTGCATCCCTTAAGAGAATTCAAACAGTTTTGAAGAATTCAGGCTCTTTGCTCTAGTATCCTTCCAGTTCCAAAATTTTCTGTATTTCATACAGACCATTATTTATAGAATAAGGTTGTAGCTCCTTTTTACTTTTCCAAAAGATGGAGTTGTCTGTATATTTTGTCTTCATTATTTAAATGCTGCTTTTAGTTGCTTTGTCCTAGAGGGTAAATAAAGTAAATTTTACTTTACCATCTTTAATGAAAATATGTGAAGCTGGAGTGAACAAATAAATTTTATTATACTTTCTCTCCCAAAGTTTAGTGTGGAACAATTGAGAAGCCCCATTGGGATATAAAGGCTAACATCCCTAAGTATGGAAGGAAAATGGATTACTTGCTGGTAACAAGGTCTCCCTCCATGAATGAGGCTATTCAGGTGCAGGTATGAACCTTCCTGGGAATCCTTGTAGAGTGGATTTATGAAGCTATTTTTAGAATACCCAGATGGTTCCCCTGCAGTGTTTTAATTCTATGATTTCATGGTTTTCCCTCCTTCTCCTTCCTCCTTCTTATCCTCCTCCTTCCTCCTTTTCCTTCTCCTCCTCTGGCAAAATAATTAATCGCAAATGTCTCTAAATTTCTCGGTGAGTAATGGAAACCAAGCTAATAAGTCATATTTTTCAGTATTGTATTTTCACACAGAAACAAAATATATGCAATTCTTTTTTTTTTCTTGTGAATTGCCTGGGAGTAAAAAGTTAAAAACAATCACTGAAAATGGAAGAAGCACTTTGATAATTAAGACAATTCACAAATACTGTGCAGATAACAATTATATATAATAGCCCAGATCATTTTATCATTCTTCTAGTTCATTTTCTTAATGTGATTTTAATAAGCAAAGCGAATTTATGGCAAATAGCAATTTACCATAGATATGTTTGAAGAGGCATACTGCTGAAGTGGTACTTAACAGTCAAGCAAGGGGAAGTAATAGAAAGTTTCCAGTGGACAGGACAGAGCCAGCGCTAGAGTATTCTGCATATGTAAGGATCCCTCTCTATCACCATGCCCCACACCAGAGGTAAGGACCTGGGACAGGAGATACTTGAAAAATGACCTTCTTCTAAGAAGGCCTTTGGATCACCAGAATACTCTCACCCTCAGAATGAGTTGTTGGAACAATGAGGCTTTGGATTTGCGCCTTTGCTGAGCGTACTGTAGGACCTTACTTTTTCTGCAAGTCATTAGGTTACATCAGCCTCCTTCCCTGAGTGAATATTATTTTCATTTTCATGAAAATAAAATTCCCCAGGTAATTTACTGATGTGGTAATTAACATTTCCAGTGACAAGCTAGAAAGCTCTGTGGCTTCTCAAACTGTTCCTATCCTGAAATATATATTTATATTTGCAAATATGCCAAAGCATAAAATGGCATTGGTGTTGTGAATTGTTGCCAAAAGTATGGTAGGAAATATATTCATAGTATGCTCTTGTGAATTATCTACTATGCTTGAGCATAAAATGCTATGATGGCCAATTTATTTGTGTTATATTACTTATATACATATTTATTTTTATATAGCAGAAACAAATTGATTAAAGACCTACCAATGAAATAATGCCTCCACAGACTCAAATTCCAAAAGCCAGTGCTTCACACATACTGAGAGAGTCCTTTACCACTGAGTTAGTTCTCCTCCAGATTTGTGTTTCCAGAGACAGGGCTTCACTGAGCTGCTCAGGCCAGCCTCGAACTCACTCTGTAGCCCAGACAGGCTTGAATTTACAGTCATCCTGTTTTACCCTCCAGAGTAGCTAGGCTTACAGGCGGTTGCTACCACATCCAGATGAGATTTTTTATTTTAACTGTCTGTTCTTTTTTGTCTCCACGTTTGCTTTGCTGGCTGTCGTGTGAGCATGCTGCGGCTTAATCCTTAGTCTCTTCTATGGCTTTCCCGTTTGCTTTCATATCTCTGAATCTACACATACACGAATCCAATTTATCCCTCAAAGCTTACTTTACCCTTCCTCTGTGAAATCCGTTTCGATTTCCCAACTGGCTCTCATGTCTCATTTGCGCCTTGCTCAAGGCTCTTATAATTGTGTGTCTCAGTCAGGACTCTGGTTATTAGCTTTGAGCTACAGTAGATGATTTACTTGGCTTATGCCTTTGCCAGACTGTGGACTTGTGGAAGCAGGAGCTTCGCATCCTCAGTCTCTATAATTCTCCTCTCCTCACTGCATTCTCCGTGGGGGTGATGCTGAATTACAGTGCTTCCCAATTGATCTGTTAACCCAGACTTCTTTCTATTTTGGCATAGATATTATTCTTGTGGTTTTACTTCTAGATTTCTGGCTGTTCCCTAGTGTCTCTTCATTCAATTTCTGTCTACATCATGCAGAGTTCCATCTTAGTTCCTTTCTATCTTCATTTGTGCCAGACAAAAGCCAAAGTGATGCATTTATTCCCCCTTCTTTAAAACCTTTCCCAGTTTCACAATTCTCTTCCTGAGTGTAGTAACCAGGGATGCACAGGTATTAGAAATAGTTCTTGGTATTTGCTGTCTATATTTCCAGCCTAACGAAACACTGGCCTTCACTGGGAGTGGTGGTGCATGCCTTTAATCCCAGCACTTGGGAGGCAGAGGGAGGAGGATTGCCTTGCCATGAGTTTGAGGCCACCCTGAGACTACATAGTTAATTCCAAGTGAGCCTGGACAACAGTGAGATCCTACCTCAGAAAAACAAAAACAAAAACAAAAAACTCTGGCCCTCAACTGGTTTCCTTTTTTCTTCTATTCTTGAGAGGTGTTTGAGAATGTGTGTAGCCTATTGAATACCACACCTCAGATGCAATTGAAAAATCTCACATGTAATGTTAACAAATCAAATTCATCATCTTACCAAAAACTTCCATGCTATTATTTATTTTTACAATTAATGTTATCAATTAGAGAATAGATAATATAAAAGGCATGACATGAAATAACTGGCAGCATAGTACAGATATGTATAAAATTTTTAAAAAATGGAAAAACAAATAAAAGGCATGACTTCAATGAAACTTACATGTCAACAACATAAAGGCAGAAAGGCCAGAAATAAAGGAAGATACCGACAAATCAATGTCTAGGTATTTATATATTTAGGGTATTACTTTTCATATTTACACAGTACCTTTTTATTATATTCACAATAGATATGAATGACTGCCATTTACTGTGCAATGCATGTGGATGACTGTGTGAAGTTTGGGGGGACAGCTGGCTAGGTTCTGTTACTGTCAAGAGCACTAAATGAGCAACGCTGTCACGCTGAGCCGCGGGGTGGCATGACAATTAACTCTGGTCTGATGAGCCTGCGGGTGTGCTCTCCCGCCAGATGGCACCACTATGCTGAGTTCAGCAGTTGAACAGGGTGGCAGGAGGGTACCCCGAGGTGAGAAGGAGTCATCAGTTGGCATGGATGAGTCCAGCTGCTGTGCTCAGTAGACTTACACAGTGAATTATTCTTTGCTTATGTGAGGCGTCTGGGCAGGGTTTGAGTCATTGATGAGTACTGTTCCAAGTGTTCATCAAGGTGGTTGGAACTAGCCGGGCGTTTCCTGTGGTGGCCATAGACCTGTCTGGTGATGCTGTGTAGTATGATTCCAGGGTCATCTTGAAAGGTAGATGATGTTAGCCATTCAAGTCAAGCTGAACTTGCCGCAACCCGGAAGGGTAACGAGCTCCGCTTTGGGGGAGGGCGTGCTGCTCGGTAATACCCCAGATCAGATACTACTGCTGGGTAGACTGAGCTGTCAAGAAAATCCCTGTTCTAGGGATGGAGAGATGGCTTAGTGGTTAAGTGCTTGCCTGTGAAGCCTAAGGACCCCGGTTCGAGGCTCGACTCCCCAGGACCCACGCGTCTGGAGTTCGTTCGCAGTGGCTGGAGGCCCTGGCGCGCCCATTCTCTGTCTCTCTGTCTCTCTCTCTCTCTCTGCCTCTTTCTCTCTCTGTCACTCTCAAATAAATAAATAAAAATAACCAAAAAAATTTAAAAAAAGAAAATCCCTGTTCTTGGCATTGCGATTCTTCCTCCTGTCTTTGTTTCTGTTTGACCTCAAGCGCTCTAGCCGTTCAAGTGAGACATAAGCGTCTCAGGATGGCAGGGAAACTGTATGTCTGCCCCAGGTATCTCTTCCCTCTGATAAACTGTGTGGTCCCTGGGGAGCGCTCTGTGTGGCACCTTTGTAACTGGACAAACGGAGCATGGCTGAAACACGTGTCTTTAACTCCCTCTATGTGGTTTTTTATTCTCGTTTGCAGATGGTGCTGGTGACTGTAGCTCATTGGAGATTTTCAGAAGATAGTCTTGGTTGGGGATAGCTGCGAGCGGAACATTCTGGAGAGAATAGTGCTGTCTGAAGGAAAGGTCCTGTTCTGACACTGTGCTGACACCATTCGTTTTTATCATCATACTTTCTTGAGCACAGAACATGCCATGGACTCATTCTGTATATCAGTTTCACGCTGGGACTTATTTATTAGGAAAGTGGCCATGCGAATATGCGTTTACAAATCCCCGAGAATATTCACATCAATTTCTTTTTACCTATGCATATTTAGTATTTTTCATTCTTTTCTTAATATTTTTCTGTCTGATTATTAGAGCTAAATATTTTTTAAATTTTTATTTATTTATTTATTTGAGAGAGAGATAGAGAGAAAGAGAGAAGGAAGAATGGGTGTACCAGAGCCTTCTGCCACTACAAGTGAACTCCAGATGAATGTGCCACTTTGTGCATCTGGCTCTACGTGGACACTGGGGGAATCGAGTCCTGGCTATAAGGCTTTGTAAGCAAGCACCTTTAACCAATGAGCACTATTTGAGTTAAATCTTATCAATTCCATAAGGCTCCATTCAGTTCTACACTGTACATAAGGTTTGTTTCAAGAAATTGTTCTCTATTGATATCATACATTAAGAATTTCAGCATTTTAGCATGGAAAGACGCTTAGATATTGCTACCATTTTCTACATGTCACATGAAGCAGCTATTGATTTACAACATGCTTTTCCCAACTAGAAGATCACACCTGCCCTCCCCAAGATGAAACTGAACACTGGCTTCACAGTTGGCAGGTAACCCATGAGCTGGGTAGTGGCTTTCAGAGTCCCTTGGTCAAGGGCAGTTTCATGCAAGTCACAACTGGCAACATGCATTTTGTTCTGATCACATCTTGTCTTTAAATATTATTTCACATTTCTATGTAAAAAAAACTATATGTTTAGTTTCTGAAGGGAAGAGGTGTGGTTACACACTTCTTTGTGTAAACCATAGAATTCAGAGTAGGTCATCAATAAGTAAGTGATATTCATGTTAGAGGTACTAAAGCATTGAAAACCTATTATAATAGAAGAGTGAAATATAACTTGGGTAATGACTAATACTTGAAATACATGCAAATGAAAAAGTCTAGATTCACATTACCAGTGAAATATGGTGTATGTGAGAGAGAGAGAGAGAGAGAGAGAGAGAGAGGGAGAGAGAGAGAGACAGAAAGAGAGAGAGGTGGGGTATGTGCATGTTTATGTGGTGTATGTGTGTGTGTGTGTGTGTGTGTGTGTGTCATTGCTGCCCCTTATGCTTGCCTGTGGCCACAGTGGAATGTGAGGTGACCTGCTCCATTGTTCTCCCACTGATTCCAGAGCTTGTGTGACTCTGTCAATTCTTGAGTGTCTGCTCCCCTGCAGGACTGGGGTTACAGGCAAACATGATGCATGATGTGGTGGTTTAATTCAGGTGTCCCTCATAAACATAGGTGTTCTGAGTGCTTGATCCCCCAGCTGATGGCAATTTGGGAATTAATGCCTCCTGGAGGCAATGTATTGTTGGGGGGTAGGCTTATAGGTATTATAACCAGCTTCCTCTTTTCAGTGTTTGGCACACTCTCCTGTTGCTGTTGTTCATCTGAGGTTGTCCATGAGGTGATGTCCACCCTCTGCTCATGCCATTGTTTTCCCTGCCATCATGTAGCTTCCCCTTGAGTCTGTAAGCCAAAATAAGCCTTGTTTTTTCCCCTATAATTTGCTCTTGGGTTGGTGTTTCTTGCCAATAATGTGAACCTGACTGCAACACATGGCTACTTCCAGTTGTATTACATGGGATATGGGCATTTGAACTCATGCAAACTCAAGCTTTCATAGTTGTGCACTAAGCACACTTAACCACTGAACTATCTCTCCAGTCTAAGAAATAGGATATATATTGACAAAATACTTATTAAAAACAAAAGAGCATTTTAGAAATGTGACAAGGCAAAGGAAGAATAATCAGGGGTGGAAATAATTGTATAGTCCAAAGATAGATCTGAATCAGATATTTCTTGTTTGTAGGATAGGAGAGAGGTTTTAAAGCCATAGTAATTTCCTAATTATTTAAATCTCTACCACTAAAAAGACCATGCTTTGCAACAAATCCAATATTAGTTATTAAAAATTTAAACTGGAAAACTTTACTTGCAGTTGATTCTAGCATATTTAGAGCAATACATCATATAACACTGACTCATCAGCATAAATAAATACTATCTCAGGAACTAGAAATTTAGATTTGTAAAGAGATTAAGAATGAATGCTATTATTTACAAATACACAATTGTGAATAAGGAAAGGGTGTAGATAGTAACTGAAGAATGAATTTCTATTAGCTTGCAAATTTGACAGAGGCACATTATTAGCAAAACACGCACAGAGGGAGGGTTCAGTGGTTAAGGGCACTGTGTGCAAGGCCAACGACATGGGTTCAGTTCCCCAGTACTCAGTACCCACATAAAGCCAGATGCACAGAGTAATGAATGTACATGGAGTTCACTTGCAGTGGCAAGAGGCCCTGGTGCCTACTCCCCCCTCTCTCTACTTGCAAATTAATAAATAAAAATATTAGGAAAATCCGTAGGGTTTATGAGCTGACGATCATCAATATGTTTGGAAAAAAAAATCAGCAACTAAATAGATGAATTGACACTGTGGGCACAAATTGGAAGACAACCCTTCTTCCCCAAGTTTATTTATATTTACATATGCATTTACCCAAAACAACTCTGATTGAAAACCTTTGTGCTTTTCTATAGGTATAGACTGGTATATTTAGAAATACATATCACAATACTCAAGTCTTGGAATAGCTAAAAGCAATACTTATAAAGAAAAATAAACCACTTTACTCAGTATTAAGACATTATATTGCCATTGTAATTATGCAAGAGAGAAATTGCTGGAAACATAGAGAGGCATGGAACAATGGACAAGAAACAAAATGCAAAAATAGGCCCATATTAATATTTGGCTGATTTTTGACAGTGGTGCAAAATATATTCAGTGATAAAAGGATGGACTACTGAGTAAATAGAACTAGAGAAGTTAGATACCTTTAGGGAAAAGATGAAATGACCCCCAACTGATACCTTATACAAAAATTACTTCATAGTATATTCTGGGATTAAATTTGAAATGTAAATCCATAAAAGTTTTAGAAAACAAAAACCGTAGATGAAAACATCCAGAACCTAGGGCTAAGCAAATTTTCCTACTTTACACTAAAAGCACAGTATTTCGTTCATTGTTTGTTTTCTTGAGATACAGCCTTACCCTGTAACCTAGATGGGCCTGAGATTGACTGTGTGGCCCCCGCTGGCCTCACAGGGATGGCCGTCCTTCTGCTCCAGCCCACACTCTTAGACAACTTGACTAACAAGACTTCATGAACACTAGAGCAGTGAGAAAATTGCCTGAGGGAAAATTACTAACACTCTTCAAACATTTTACATTTTAAAAGCTGTGTTATAGGGCCACCAAGATCTATGTGCGAAGTCACTAAAATTGTGTGGTTGAATTAAAAATTCTTCAAGACTTTACAAAAAGAAAAAAAAAAAAGATTTCCAAAACAATATACCAGGCAGTAGACACAAGGTTTTGCACCAGCTATTGATCAAAAGGATTTTCCACAAGTTCTATTATCACTGGCATACAACATGGTTAATTGCCCACCATTAACAAGTGTTTTGGCTAACGGTTCCTACAGCTGTGGAGAATGGTTTGACAGGTAACATATGAGCTGACTGACAGTCCAGTGAGCGTAACAGTCCAGTGTCACTGAATGAAATGTGGACAGATGTGTACTTCATTATTTTCATTATCTTAAGAATTGTCTGTAATTTTTGCAAGTCATGTTCTGAAAACTTTGTAACCAGCCATATTTGAATGTCTATTTCAGGGCAATGGCATATGACCACCTATTACTGTATGATTAGCAGAATACTGAGTCAAGCTACCTGGCATCAGATGAAACAGAGAACCTTCATGAAACATTATTGTGAAGTGTTTTTCCCCATGTCTTGTTGAAAAAGACTTAGACTGACCCAAACACCAAGTATAGTAAGTAAGCACTTCATAATGCTCTTGCTCAGTCCTAGCATGGTGCAAGTTTTCCTGTTTGGTTTTATAGCCCTTTGGGATGGTTGATGAAAGCAGAAGAAAGTGTTTTTATATGAAAAAGGAAAGACAGAACATTGAACCTAATTTTTCTTATATTGTTTTCTTTTTATAACAGAAGGTTCTTAAAAGCTTCCACACTGATAACAAAAGTCTTTCTAAACTCTCTGCTGTCTCTCACACTCCATTAAATGTGTCCTTTATCTTTGAAATAGACGTGGAAGCAAAATATTTATGTGGTGTCATCTCTGCCTGCTAAATTGCTTTAGAAAATAAAAACAAATATGTTTGAGACTCAAGAAGAGGCCAAGTACATAAAATTCATTTTGCAAGGATCATTAAAGCCTTGCATCTTTATTATATTGTAGCTAGTTAGTGTTAGGGTGACAACCTAGAACATTTTATAAAGCTTTAAATAATTAAAAAAATCATTATCCCTAGATTAAGAAAAACCTTATTTTTAGTTAAAGGGAAAAATCAATAGAAAATCTACAAACAAAATGTTTTTGCCTATACTCATCCAAGTTCAAGTTTGTTTACCATCTTGGAACTTTTAAATGTAGTCAATAACATGCAAGTGCATTGAATTGAGATTGAATGTCATCTTTAATAACCAAAAGACTAAATGTATGTATGTATGTATGTATGTATGTATGTATCTATCTATCTATCTATCTATCTATCATCTATCATTTATCTGTCATATTTCTATATAATTTATCATCTGTCTTTCATACATCTGTTATCTATATGTTCCCTATCTACATACCTATCTCTCCATCATCAGTTATCTAGCTACTCTACCATCTACCTATCTCTCATCTCCGTCTATCATGAATGTTCACATATATGTGCATACACATGTTTGAGGGGGTGCATGTACACATTTGCACATGCATGTGGAGGGTTATGGGCATCTTCTTCATATGTCATCTTCAGGAATGCTGTCTACTCCCTTGAGACAGAGTCTCATTAGCCTGAAACTCACCAATTCGGCCAGACTGACTGGTCTGTGACCTCTAGGGACCTTCCTGTATTTGCTTCCCCTGAGCTTGGATTGCATTCACATGCTGTCATATCTGGCATTTTTCTTTTGTGAATATTGGGGATTTGAACTCACACCTTTCATGGTTGTAAGGTAGATATTTCACCCCCTGTACTACATCCTCAGCCCTGGAACTGCATTTTTGAAGTCACGATGCTTAATGCTTAATTATAACGTGACTTATAATGTCATACAATTTTGTCAAGAAAATGACACCGTTCAAAATTCCTGTTGGGACTTCTGTTTTGCTCACTAGCATCATCACTGGTGCCAGCTTATAACCCAATGGGAGAGAGAGAAGGGACCATATATGAAGATGTTTTTAAAAGTCTAGTTAAGGGTGAGATGACCTACTCTAGAAGGAAGCACACTGCCTTTCTTTCTTTCATTATTTTTAGGGTGTCTGTGTATTTATATGTCTGTGCACATGTGTGCAAGTACTTATGGAAGTCAGAGGTAGACTGAGGTGTCTACCTCAATCTATCTTCATGTGATTTTTATGAGGCAGAGTCTTTTCCTGAACTTAGAGCTGACTGATTCAGCTAGACTAGCTAGCCAGTGTGCCCAAGGGTTACGCTTCTGTGTACCTTCCCAGCACCGGGATTGCAGTCGCGATATCTAGCATTTTATGTGGATGCAGGGAATTCAAGTTCAGTCCATTATGTTTTCCTTGCAAGCATTTTAAAGATTGAACTATGTATCCTACCCATGAAGCTCCCTTTCTTTTTTGGTTTTTTGAGGTAGGGTCTCTCTCTGGCCCAGGGTGACCTGGAATTAACTATGTAGTCTCAGGGTGGCCATGAATTCATGGTGATCCTCTTACCTCTGCCTCCCAAGTGCTGGGATTAAAGGCGTGCGCCACCACGCCTGACCGAAGCTTCCTTTCTTATCTGAACATTCTCCTAATATGTGCAGAGCTGACCATGCTAAGTAATATTGAGCTTGCTGTCATGTAGATTTCTATTGTGACCCAAACTCCTTATCATCAATCTCTTAATACTCAGCTTTTAATTATCTGCATCCAACCCAGAGTCCATTCTATGACAGCATTGCTACAATAGCTTGTTTCTCACAAGTCAATGCTATTAAAATATTTAGGAATGACCACAGATAAAAGCTGTTGTCAGGAGTGGCACTTCTCTTGGATAGGTGAAGAGAGTTCATTTTTACTTGCTTAACAATTTGTCACTCTGTGAAATCTGCTAATGGCCTTAAGTCCAGTATTTGATAAATTTCTCTTTAAAGTCTTTGTCTAAAGCATTGGTTGACACTTAGACCTGCATGTCAGTGATATTGTCTCTGACTTCCTGGGGGAAAACGAAGCCTACCTATTTGATTCCTGCAGAGACACCAACATATATGCTACTGATGGCAAATGTAATGACTGCAATATGCCAAACACATCTTAACTGTGCATGCCCTGTATGAAGATCATGCTGAGATCTTCAAGAGAAAGCACTTTGTCCTCAAGGAAAGCTAATAGCAATAATTGGAAATTTTCAAATTGACCCAATGAGTCCAAATATTTCCATGTATATGGTAATTAGTTACAGCACCAATCACAAAATCAGCTATCGTAAATTATGTTTTTTTTTTTCATTTTAACATGAATGAAACTTGATACAAAAAATATAGCTGTAAATAACTAAGGGACTTTGAAACGTTTTGGTAAAAGTGGCTCAGAAATTACATGTTATAAAAGCATTAATATGCTTGTGAATTGTATCTGTAATGTGCATTTTCATGCTATTCCTATAAGTGTCCTACTACAGGAAATCACTAATAAAAACTATACCTTGTTCATTGAAGTCAGTTGATATTAGTTTTATTTTTTTAATTTTTTGGTTTATTTCTGCTTATTTGAAAGTGACAGACAGAGAGAGAAAGAGGCAAGAGAATGGGGGCACCAGGGCCTCTAGCCATTGCAAACGAATTCCAGATGCTTGAGCCACCTTGTGCATCTGGCTTATGTGGATCCTGGGGAATCCAGCCTTGAACCGGGGTCCTTAGGCTTCACAGGCAAGGGCTTAACCAATAAGCCATCTCTCCAGCCCTTAGTTTTATTCTTTATCATGATTCAAGATTAAGGACACTCATCTATAAAAGAGGGGATTATGCTAGTGGATGCCTCTGCTTTTACATGGAACATTACATCACATGTCTTCCTGGTCCACTCTACTAGGTACTGGGGGTGAGAACTTAAGTGAAAGAGACACTAAGAATCTTTCTTATCCTCTAAAATTGTATATTATCACAGTTCCCAGTTAATGAATATAGTAATTGTTTCTTGTTGCTGTAATAAAATACCCAACCAGTAGCAGTTTATGAAAAAAAAAAGTTTTCTTTAAAGATTACCATTTTTAGGGGAAATTTCACATGATGGAGAAAAATGGCAGGCATCACATCTTTAAATATCAAATATCAGCCGAGAGGAAATAATAAGTGCACTAAGTATGTTGAGTGGGGCTGCACTATAACATCCCAAGCCCACCCCGAGAAACACATTCTCCAGTAAGGATCCACCTCCCAGAGGCTTCACGATCTGGGGATCAAGTATGGGAATTCGTCACAGACACATGAGCCTAGGATAGACATGTTACATTTCAGGCACCACAACAAATTTCTATAAACCAGTGGCAGGATTTTTTTTTTATTGCTTTGTGAAATGAGTTAAAATCATTGAAAAATTTCATTACATTTCCTATTTTAATGAAAATGTTTAATAAAATTGGAACTGTTGATAGGAAAGTAAAGATCAAGAAGATGACATGCTCTTAAGACTATAATTTTCTGGTCAGCCTTGTTATGTTATTCAATGGGTGTACTTCTGGAATCAGCCATACTGGGATCCAAACCTCTTTTCTGTGTGATCTTTCAAGCTCTCAGGATCTCCACGTAGGAAGAT
Source organism: Dipus sagitta (assembly GCA_036346955.1). Taxonomy (NCBI): domain Eukaryota; kingdom Metazoa; phylum Chordata; class Mammalia; order Rodentia; family Dipodidae; genus Dipus; species Dipus sagitta. The sequence goes on along the minus strand of CM070778.1, from coordinate 117,026,735 downwards.
ATGTTATATTCATGCCTAAGGAAAGCCTAGAAGGAGGATATGAGAGACTGTTTTAGAAAAGTGATTGGCTTAGAAACTAAAAACTAAGGACGTGTTACTATTTACTGAGATTGTTAGTCACGTTTCATTCTTCTCATGCCAAATGGTGTGTGTTCATCCAGGCACAGTGGCACACCTGCAAACTCAGTTACTGGGAAACTGAGGCAAGAAGAACTCTTGAGCAGAAGAGTATGACACCAGTAGAACAGCATGGCAAGACTTTGTGCCAAAAAAAAAAAAAAAGAAAAAGAAGAAAAAAAAAAAAAACTAAACCAAGATATTGCCTCTGTGATTATGCTTTGTTTCTCATCTTGTCTTCTCTATTTCCACACTGACTCAGGAGTTACAAATACACGTTACATCCCAGTCTTTAAACACAACGTCTTTCACAACATAGTCAAAATGTTTTTTTTTTTTTTTTTTTTTTTTTTTTTTTTTTCTGACACTCATTTCCTAAGTCTCTCTGGCCAGGCTGTGCTCTTCAATTGCCTTTACTCCCTGTAAGGCTGGTTCTTGAAACACTGCTCTTCCTCACTTTCCCTATATGTTCACATTTCCCTGTCTTCTCTATGTTGTCTCCTCATTGAAGTCACAGCTAGAAAGCAGTGCAGCACACATCCAGCCACACATCAGTAAAGGACACTGATACATTCGGAGAAAGGTTCATTTGGTGATTCTGTCTTTGTGTGCATGTTGTAGGATGTCCTTATATAAGCCTCAAACTTTGTGTCTGGGCACGCTGCGTAGTACAGTCCACAAACATACATGAACATACTGTCATAGTCACCTTCTCGCAGGCAAAGAGCAGCTGGTCAAAATCAGTTTAGGAGAGGAAAGGTTTCATTTGGCTTACAAACTCGAGGGAGACGCTCCATCGGGGCAGGGGAAAATGTGGCATAAGCAGAGGGTGGACCTCACCTCCTGGCCAACATCAGGTGGAAAACAGCAGCAGGAGAATGTGCCAAACACTGGCAAGGGAAAGCTGGCTTTAACACGCATAATCCTGCCCACAGCAATAAACTGCCTTCAGAAGGCTCTAATTCCCAAATTGCCACCAGCTGGGTTCCTAGCATTCAGGACTCATAAGTTTATGGGGGAACACCTGAATCAAACAACTGCACATACCATACTGAATGCTACATACACTCAGCACACCAAAATTGTTTTCATTAATTTTTTTGTTTATATTTATTTATTTATTTATTTGAGAGCGACAAACAGAGAGAAGGACGGGGGGGGAGAGAGAGAGAGAATGGGCACACCAGGGCTTCCAGCCACTGCAAATGAACTCCAGACACGTGCACCCTCTTGTGCATCTGGCTAATGTGTGTCCTGGGGAAATGAGCCTCGAACCGGGGTCTTTAGGCTTCACAGGCAAGTGCTTAACCGCTAAGCCATCTCTCCAGCCCAGCACACTGAAATTTAATTGTAAGTAGTCTTGTGTCTCCACATAGTAGACAGGCTTTGCTCTGTCAAAATTTTTGAAGTGATAGGAACTTTTAGGTTTCATTGTAACCGTATTGGACCAGAGCTGTATGTGCAGTCTGCCCTTGCTGGCACTTCTATGTGTATAGTATACACAGACTGTATATGACTTAGTTCAGCACAGAACTGTTGGAGCAAAGGTGCCCTACTACCCTGTTTTCTTTTGTCCTCTGGAGACAGATCAAATTCAAAATAAACCCGAAGGACTTGGTGCCTTAGGGATATTTTGAAAGATAATTTGATGAGAGAGTACACTCTGATATACATCCCAATAGCTCCAGAAAATTGTTTTATAATTTTACTCTGGAAATCACTAACAATGTTGGTTAAGGTACATAAACCACATGGGTATGTTAACTGAACTACTTTAATATTTTTTTCTATTATATTTTGGAGAAAGAAAAGTTAGATCTGTACTTTGTTCACAAACATGCATCCACTTACATATAAGGTCATTAATTCATATCTTTGAGGTGTCATAGGTATGTAAAATATTGCATTTTCCCATTCTCCTGTGGAAAAAAAGTACCTTTAGAATCATTTCTATGCTCATACTATTTCAATATTTCATTACATTTGTGGTTAAGTTATATACAATTTCTCAAATACTTATTGCTACAAACCACTTTTGGAGCCCATCATGATATTGACTAAATAGTAATGTTTTCTGAGTGCTGCAAGAGTTCTAGGCTGCCTGCACCATGCTGGCTGCACTCTGACCAGGTGATCCTGGGGCTGCAAGCAGAAACCATTAGACACGGAAGCCGAGCATTCACAGAACCCTTGAGCTCTTTGAGCAGCGGTTCAGTGTTGCCATGACAACCCCTGCATTCATCCTCAGGTGAACACCAGCATCAAGGCTTGCCGACTGAGGGTCCCACATGATCCTTCTTGGTAACTACTTAAATTATCACCCTTTAAAATAGTGACAATTAAAAAATTTTCACTTCACAGTGTCTTAAGGTATCAGGCAGCTCTCGGAAGAAGTAGAGTGATAATGTTTGTAATTATCTATCTACAAAGTAGCAAGCAATACCTTGTAACTAGTGGCTATTAAATTCTTAGTGCTGGTGACAAAAAAAAAAACATTAAAAAAACTCTTCCCTTGTGATTCTTGAGATTTTATGCTTTAAGTATATGTGCAACTTACAATTTAGTTGAATAATGGTGTAATTCAGAGATGTGGATAGCTTATGTGAATGACCTTAGCAAAGGACAGGAAAAGCTTCCTTACAGTGGATTATAGGAATTCAGGATAAATTAGTTGGAAAACAAGGGATACGGTTATGATATTATCTTTTCCTTTTAAAAAATGTTTTATTTATTTATTTGAGAAAGAGAGAGAATGGGCACACCGTTGCCTCTAGGCACTGCAAATGAACTCCAGGTGCATGCGCCACCTTGGTGCGTCTGGCTTAAGTGGGTACTGGGGAATAGAACCTGGGATCTTAGACTTCGCACACCAGAGCTTTAACTGCTAAGCCGTCTTCTCCAGCCCTTTTACATTTTTAAGTAGTGATTATCTACATGGTTTGATGAGTTTTCCCTCATTTCTACACAGAGAAATAGGGAATAAAAATATGCAGAGATAAAATGGTATTTTATTTCATTTTATGATACTAGAAATTGTGAAGGCCAGACAGCAAGTATCTAACTTGTAATGGTCCATGGAAAATACCCCAGATACTAAAGATGAAAACATAATTTATGGTCCTAATTATTGTTAGGTTATTTTCACAAGTCAGGTTACTTAATATTCAATATATAGCACCTTCTATGATGTGCATACTTTAATCCAAGATAAAAGTTCATCTGGACATGCAGCTCAGTTATAGAAAGAGTTTGTGTAGTATACACAAAGGTCTGGGTTCAATCCTCAGCCAAAGAGGGAGAGAGAGAGAGAGAAAACAAAAAACAAAGTTTCTTACTATCTCAGAAATATATTAACTCTAGATAATACATGAATATGTACAGTGGAATAATTAATTATGGCTTAAATTATATCAAGCTAAAGAATTATCTCAGGCTAAATAATATTCAAAGCAAATGACAGACCTGCATTAGTTATTAACAAATTTTAAATTAAATGTGGTTAAATATGTAATGTAAACTATGTCATTCCATCTTACTGATCCAGGGAGATAAATTTTGTAAAACCAATGCTATTTTCAATATTTAATGCTTTTCATCATAGTATATTAAACACAGCTTTAAATATTCACTATATATGTACTGAAAAATTAGTTGATTTCTTTTCCTATATTAGATAGTTGTTTTGGTTTGACTGTGAAGTTTTCCACATAGGTTTGTGTGTTTGAACACTTGGTCCCAACTGGTTGCAGTTTGAGAAGGTTCTGGGACATTTAGAAGGTTGAGCAGCTCCACAGGGTGTGGGTCACTGGAGGTGGGCTTTGAAGTTTTATAACGTGGCCCTGTTTCCTGTTCTCTCTCTGCTTCCTAACTGTTGATGCTCTTGTATCTCCCATGATGCCTCTCTCACAATTGCAACTATAACCTCAAACAGTGAGCCAAACTAGGCTGTTCCTTTTTTCTTGGCATATGTGTGCATGATGTGTTATGTGTGATGTATACATATGTCCGTAGGGGTCCATGTACTGTGTGTATGGCAGTGGCCACAGGAGAAGTTTGAATGTCCTTCTCTATTGACCATATATTTATTTCTTCAAGGCAGGGTCTCTGTGATCCAGCTTTTGTTCAGTCATTGAGCCATTTTCCTGTTTGTGTCCCAGGCAGACTGGGACTCTAGTGGTCTCAGGATCTTCCCTTCAAGGTCCTCATAACTAAGTGGCAACTGCTGTAGTGCTGTAAAACACTAAACAGCACCCCAGGTTCCAAACCCTTCCCTTAGTAAGTTGCTTTTGCAAGGTGTGTTGTTACAGAAATGAGACAAGTAGCTACTCATGTATATAGTTACCGTAGAATGACTCACATCGTGAAGCAAAGAATACGAATGCTGTAGGTTAAAACTATACTGAGCTTTCAGAGGACTGTGGGCTGGCAGTGGTTGCAATGATATGGGTAAGGGAGCACATTTAAATTTTAGTTGGCAAAGATAGATGGATGAGGAAATAGGAATGTAGTCAAACAGAGAATTAAAGAACTTGTTTTGGGTGGAAGTTTGGATTGGATTGTTAAGCACTTGGAAAATTAGTTCAATAAACTTGGGAAAAGTCAAGCGAAATACAAAGTATGACTTACTGCCAAATCCTTCAACCGGAATCCACTCAGGGAAGTCTTGGGGAAAGCAAACAATTGATTGAAGGCGCTTGGAATGGCAAGCTGGGGTTCTGGAGCTGGCTCTACTATCTGGCATTTACAGTAGAAATTAAGAAAGATTGCCCACAGTGTGAAAAAGAAAACATTATGTCAAGGAGAAAGCAAGGAAGAATGTCACGATGACTCATGTATGTGGTCGATAGAACAGCCTTTATTCTCTCTCCAGGCAGACTTTGGGGTCAGGGTGATAGAAGAAGCATGAGGAAGGAAGAAGGGTATGAATACACTTTTCACTGGTGCTTCCTAAGTTCAACACCGAGCAGTTAGTAGAGATTCTAGACTTCTGACTGGAACCCAGTGACCCTTTTCTGTATTGAATTTGCTTATACCAACTGATGGTCAAAAGGATTATATTTAAAGAAAAAGTTGTTGTTTTTTTTTCTTTCCTATTTCTTTCAGCTGTAATGAGCTTATGACTTTCTTCAAATGATCAAAATTCTTATCCAAAGTCTAACAGAAATTAAATGAAATAACTTTAAACTTTTAGTCAAGAAGCGGGGTCCTGGTACAATTCTCTCTCACACCTTCTCCAAACGGTCTGGGGAAAGAATCTGACTTGTTTATCAAACTTTCTGTTCTTTTCTCCCTTTAAATTTCTAGGTTTGCCTTTTTCTCCCTCATATCTATATATTCTCCCCTTTGAAAACTATTTCCTCTGGTCCAAAGCACTTTTCAGTTTAACAGTTGAGATTTTATGATGTTTGTCCTGGGAGAAATTTTTTCTCAGAAAAATATTAAAGGTTTGAATAGAATAGGACTGGAAAGAGGCAGAATGAATTGGTTCATATCAGAGGAGCAAAAGGCTGATACTCATTACAGACAGACAGAAAAAGCGCGCGAGAGAGAGAGCTGGAGGTACCTATAATCTGTTGATTGCCACAGATTTTATCCCTTAGGGGTCAGAAGTGAGTGTTCCAGACAGCAAAGAAACACGTCCAGGATGAGCTGCTTTTATAAATACATCAGTCCTCACTGTGCATGGAAGGTTCTTTGGCACAAAAGATTTACTTTACTTTGTGTCTGATACTACTAGGATCTAGGACAATTATTTGCTCTCCTCACAGTTCTCTTTCTAATGCTTATGTTATATGAGCACCTAGCTACCCACCAGGATCTTGCAATGGGACCAGAGCCACCCGCCGAGATCCTGAAACAGCCACTCACTAGGCTTCTGCCCATTACTTATCTATTGCCTGTAAAAATGTATCCTTCTGTCTGCTGTGGAACAATGTGCCAGAGGAGTCTTGATCTACCTCTTCCTCTGCTGGACGCAGTTTGGTCCAGGGTAACTTTCTCTCACTTACTGTAATGAGGGTCTGTAATCAAACCCATGGAAAACTCAACCAGTAGACAAATCCGTTTCCTTCATAAGGAAGTATCAGCTCTATTACCGTGGTCTGCTAGGGGAAATGTTAACTAAGGGGAAACAGGTCATGGATCCCAGGTTTTCAGAAGTGGAAACTTCATGTGAGACGGATGCTGCTTGTAGCAGTGGACGATGGTACTGCAAGGGAACTGAGACCATTATCTCAGTGTGTGGCATCAAGTATTCCTGGGCAAGAGGAATGGTTTGGTGCCATGATGATGTGAGAAAATGTGGTCTTGCCAGCAGTTTACAGAAGACAGTGGAGATGCCTGAGAATCCAGTTACAAAGTCTTTTGTACTGAGGAGTTAGTAAATACGCAAATATATAATGACATTGGAGAGTAAAGTGCTAAAGTAGCTGAAAGCAAAGTATAAAATAATGAAATTGGGCTGGAGAAGCGGTTAAGGCACATGCCTGTGAAGCCTAAGGATCCAGGTTTGATTCTCCACATAAGCCATATGCACATGATGGCATATGTGTCTTGAGTTCCTTTGCAATGGTTGGAGGCCCTGACATGCCCATTCACACACACACACACACACACACACACACTCCCTCTCTCTGTCTCAAATAAGTAAATACAAATCAGAAAAAAAACTTAAAATAATGAAGTAGAGAAAGTGAACCCAAGACATTCCTCTTCTAACTTTGCTGGTCTTTATGAATCTCTAACTCAGTCTGGGGTGGAACTATGTCTGGCAAACAACCACTTTGGGCAACATTTGTGGAACCTTCAACTCTACTTCCAATTCAGTTTTAAGGTCCTAGTTCATGCTCAGCTTGAAAGTCTTGATAATGACTCTGGACTTAGAAAGTGACACGGTTCTAGTCAATATTAATTTGTCCTATTACATTTAAGAATGGTTGAAAGAAGTAAGGATGGGAATCTTAAAGGTGTGCAAAATACGGTTTCCATAGTACTGTGGTTTGGATGTAAAATGTCTCCCTGAGGCTCCTGTGTTTGCACACTTGGTCCCCAGTTTGTGATGCTGTTTGGGATGGTTGTGGATCCTTTAGAAGGTGGAGCCTTGCTGGAGAAAGTGGGTCACTGGGGACAAGTTTTATAGTTTTTTTTATATTTTTTGTTCATTTTTATTTATTTATTTGAGAGCAACAGACAGAGAAAGAGGCAAGTAGAGAGAGAGAGAGAGAGAGAGAGAGAGAGAGAGAATGGGCACGCCAGGGCTTCCAGCCACTGCAAACGAACTCCAGATGCGTGTGCCCCCTTGTGCATCTGGCTTACGTGGGTCCTGGGGGACCGAGCCTTGAACCGGAGTCCTTAGGCTTCACAGGCAAGTGCTTAACCGCTAAGCCATCTCTCCAGCCCCAAGTTTTATAGTTTTATAGGCTGGCCTCATTGCTGTTCATCCTCTGGTTCTGCAATGCAGTGTGTGATGAGCTGGCTTCCTGTTTCTTCTACCACACCTTCCCCACTGTATTAGAGTGCTCTAGAGGAACAAAATTGGTGGAATGAATTGTATTAAAAGGGTTTTTAAATTTTCAGCTGAGATAAATAAGCATTTTAAAAAGGTGGGGGATTATTGGATTAGATTATGGCAGTCCAACAATAGCAGTCTGCAGGCCTGAGAGTCAAGTAACAGGGTAGCTGCTCGGTTCAGGAGGCTGGATGGCCCAATGCAGCACTGAAGGCCTGGAGACTTCCTGGAGAGTCACTGGTCTTGAGTCCACGGTGGTCTGAGCTAGTCTTGAGTTCACACTGGAAGGCAGTCAGCAGCACCACAGCCAGGTAGGAAGAAGAGATTCTTTTCTCCCAGAGCTTCAGTAGATAACCCCCCTCCCCAGGAGAGTTGCAGCCCACTCTGGGGGAAGGACTTCCTCCTTCAGTTACTCCTTCTTGGAAGCAACCTCTGAGACCCACTCAAGAGGAATGTCTGTGAATTCCTAAACAGATCAAGCTGAGAACAAAACTTAACCATGACACCCATCATGATGGAAGAGATTGATTTGTGAGAGATGGTTATTTTCTTTCAGAAAATTTCAACCATACACTAGCAGTCTTTTGTTTACATGAAAATATCTCAGGTATCAATTACCATGAGAGATAATGTGAGTGAAATAAACGTATTTGCTTTTTAGGCTATGTTTATCTTAATACAAATTAGTCTTTACAAACATATTTATAAGTTCAGTATGACAAAATAGTGTTTGCAGTTAAAGATTTATAATGCACCTAAAATTGCTGTGTGTGGCTAAGGATATAATCATTCATCATTTATGAAAATAATAAAGAAAAACTCACTGTTACAAAATTTAAACTGAAATTCATTTCAGACTTCACAGAGAGTTTTTGTAGGACCTACAGTGTAAAGGAATCTGTGTAGTTAGCCACAGTGCTATTAGTATTTCCAGCATGGAAAGAACATAATTTATTTTATGCAAAATTTATTTTAGTGATTCTCTGGCCATTAATGAGATTATAAGTCAAAATGTTATTGTTTATTGGAAAAAAACATGTTTGTTCTCTACAATAATTGTCTTCTAAATCAAAAGGGAATAAACTGCATCTATGGCTTTGTAGAATTATGCAGTTTGGTACCATGTCTAATATTATTTATTTTGGTAATAAAGAAAAGATAACATTTTAACCTAACCGTTAATTTTTACTTTTATTAAAAATAGTCAAAAAACATGTTCTACAGCCAGATGTAGAGACCTTAACTAAGAGGGGAAAGTTTATTGACCCACGTTTTATTAACAATAAAACTTGTTTTGGTTGGGTGTGGTGGTGCACGCCTTTAAATCCCAGCACTTGGGAGGCAAAAGTAGGAGGATCACTATGAGTTCAAGGCCACCCAGAGACCATATAGTGTATTACAGATCAGTCTAGCCTGGGCTACACTGAGACCCCAGCTAGAAAACAAAATGAAACAAAACAAAACAATGACAACAAAAAACTCGTTGTGGTTTTGCAAGTATGTAATGGGAATCATTCATAGCAAGTGAATAATACATTTTTTCCTTTTCTTTGAAGTATTGCCTTGGCACTTGTCTGAAGTCTGATTATTCTCCCCAGTGAAGAATATGAAGATGAAAGAGAGAAGGAGGAAGAGTAGAATGTTTTTACTGTAACACAGTCACTGGTCAGAATTCAGCATGACAAAGCCCAGTGAGTGTAATTCAGAACACAAAAGTTAGGGGAGAAAGGAAGACTCAATAGAATTAAATGAGAATAATTTGCTTTTGTAAGTAATAGGCCTACATGTTTATCACTATCACAATTTAGGTATTTTCTCAATAGGTCTATTCTCCTTCCCATCCTTCTGTCTCAGTGAGGTATTGTTCTGTTGTCCTATTGCTTCTTTGAACTTAACCCTGCTGTGTTATTGAGATTTGAGGCCTCCAAAACTGGCTTTAGGATTTTTTCCACTTAAATCTTGTGTTAGATTTTGCCCATGTAGCATTTCACACTGCCCTAAACTTCCTCCACATCATGGAGTAGTGGTGTTCTTATAAGAGTGGCCTGGGAATAGAAGGAAGTGGCAATACTGGGAGAGGCCAGGGCTACATATAGCCCCAAGGACCTACCAGTAACCTATTTGCTCCATCCAGATCTCACGTACTGTACTACCTTTTAGCACTTCCCGGTGATGCCATCACATTAGAAATCTGTCAAAAATTAGCCTATTCGGTCAGAGCTCTCTCATGACCTAATTGTCTCTAGAAAGACCAACACAAGAAAACTCCTAGAGTTGTGCTTCACTGATCACCTTGGGCTTTTGTAGTCTAATCAAGTCGAGTTTTAAATGGACATCGCAATGCAGTTGTAGTTGAAAGTTGTAGTTTTTATCAGAACTCGGTGACTGACAGTTTGTGTAGTTGGCAAAGATATACAATCTTGTCAGAATCTCACATTTGTGCAGGAGAAACAGTGATATCCAGATGGTTTTCACGGCATATGCAATTATTTTTGGAGTGCTACAAATAGTTTTAAAAATTCCATTTATTTATTTATTTACTTATTTTGAGAGACAAAGTGACAGATAGATTATATATATATATATATATATATATATATATGCATATATATCTATATCTATATGTATATATAGAGAGAATAGATTATATATATATATATATATATATATATATATATGCATAAGAGGGGAAACTTTATTGACCCATGTTTTATTAACAATAAAACTTGTTTTGGTAGGGTGTGGTGGTGCATGCCTTTAAATCCCAGCACTTGGGAGGCAAAAGTAGGAGGATCACTATGAGTTAAATGCCACCCAGAGACGATATAGTGTATTACATATCAGTCTAGCCTGGGCTACACTGAGACCCCAGCTAGAAAACAAAATTAAATATATATATACATATATATGTATCATCTATCTGTTTTATATATATATATATATATATATATATATATATATATATATGCCACCATGCTCAGCTCCTACAAATAGTTTTAAACAACTGCTTTTCTGTCTTTATTCATTCAGAGAATTATAAGGAAATTGAGTAAGGGAATTGACAACTGACTGTTTTAACCCCACTTCTTAAATCTCCTTCTGTTTCTTAGAGGAAGAAGTTGATTCCCACAAAATTGGTTGAAGAAGTTCAAATAGCTCACAGAAATGTGTGTGGTACCGCAATCCAGCTGCCCCAGGCAGGAAAGAATCTGTTCGGTGAGAGTATTGTGGTGACATGCACGTACCTGTAGTTTTCCTAGTAACTTCTAGACTAACCCCAACAGTCAGTGAGGAAATCCCTAGAAACATGTAACTTAGAGATGTGCTTAACCCAACATGCCAGGTGACAGCAGACAGCTGACATAATGACAACATGGTATCAATGTACTGGCCAGGGTGTGCACGCTTACAAGAACTTACAAGAGTTAAAAGGTCTGTTTTATGACTCAGCATGACAATATTTCTGGAAAACCAGTGACCCTATGGAATGGAATGAGCTGTTCTCTGTGCACAAGCAGAGCTTGAGGAGACTGAGCTTCTGGAGCACACACCAAAGGCACACTCCCACCTAAGTTTCAGTTCATTTCAAGCCATCAAGAAGGGATGGAATTCCACGCATTCCAGAGTTGAAAAGCATGCAGGAAAAAGAGCCTCACCCCAGGCTCTCTTATCTGAATGACATGAAGTGCCTGGGAATGTGTGGAGCAGATAGGCACATCCATGTTCACAGTTGAAGTTTACTATCATAGATATTCATAATTTATTGCTGACTACATTCTCTGTAAAATGAAGGTAGCTAAAGGCAGCTTGGGAATCATTTTAATATTCTCATTTTACAACGGGAGCAAATGTCTGTTTATAATCCAGCTATGTAACTGATATTCTTTGTTATTTAATTCACATGGCCACAAAAGCTTGGGAAAATAGCTGGTCATACAGTCCTGTCAGAGAGATAGAGGTCATATATGACCCTGAACCAATCACTTCCCCATTGCTAGTCCCGTTTCCCCACCTGAACATGTTGGGCTAAGTGATCTCTGAAGATTTTGTAAGATTCTGCGATTTATTATAATTCAATTTCACATTTATGCTGAGGACATATATTCAGACTAACTCCGTGTGGTGGTTTGATTCAGGTGTCTCCCATAAATTAGGCGTTCTGAATGTTAGGTTCCCAGCTGATGGAGATTTGGGAATTAATGCCTCCTGGAGGCAATGTATTGTTGGGGGTGGGCTTATGGGTGTTATAGCCAGTTTCCCCTTGCCAGTGTTTGGCATACTCTCCTGTTACTGTTGTCCATCTGATGTTGGTGAGGGGTGATCTCTACCCTCTGCTCATGTTGTCATTTTCTCCTGCCATCATGGGGCTTCCTCTCAAGTCTGTAAGCCAAAATACACTTTTCCCACAAGCTGCTCTTGGTCAGGTGATTCCTGCCAGCAATGTGAACCTGACTGAAACACTCCCATTAGAAAAGCCACAATATTCTCTTCTGCAATAGAAACTCCATGAAGTTACTGATGAATTTAGATGTGATATAAATATAGGGAAGCTTTGGGTTTCCTATGTCCAAGCAATTTAGCTACTCTGGGTTTTAGCTTGTGTATGAGTCATACATTGCATAGCTTGTTTTAATAGACTTTCCTGCTCAAGTATGCAAATAATTTGTAATGCTTTAATGCTTTGTGCTGCAAACCTGCATGATTTTAGGTGAAACCATTGTGAATGCACACTGTTGGAACTTGGGGTTGGATTTTATTCTAGACTTCATTCCTTTGAAAAGCAATATACAATTGAGATGCTATTAGGGAGAAACTAAAACCTGTTTTATGGATGTTGAGTCACAAAGATGCGTGGGGCACAGCTCCTGTCTTTTTGTAGAACCTCAGAGTGGATTCTAGGCTAGCTTAAATGGCTAAAAAAATGCACTGACATATTCTGGGATATTATCTTGCTAAAATTTGCTCCCCTTTGGTTACCGCGGACATATATTCATGGGAGGGAATCAGCTGATTCCCTTGCACAGGGAAGTTGAACATCTCTACACTCAACCTGATATCCTGGTTTCCAGGTGTGTTCACAGACATTTCTATCCTCACTCTATGTGCTGTGTCCAAATACATGTGCCCTGGATCTTTTCTGGCAAAGTTTTTACAAATGTGTTTCCAAGGAATAGATTATTCTTGCTTAAAAGAAAGAAAAAGTTGAAGGTGAGTGAGCCTATATATATATATATATATATATATACATATACATATAATATACATATAAAGGAACTACTCATTAGTGATAAGAAACAAGGAAATTCATTGGAAATGGGTGTGGAGTTGAAGTAGTTTGTCTACCAGGACTTAACTGTAGTGCAAGTGTTCTGTATCCTTGTAGGAGGAACATGTATGTTTGTTTTCAGTAATTAAATTATGGTTTGATTGCTTTCTGAGGTCTAGCAAAGCACTGATTAATATTGCTTGTTTCAAAGACAGTCAGAAAGGTTCAATTCTTACTACACCTTGTCTCTCCTTTCTCTTCCTCCTTCACTTTCTCCATCCTTCAATGGGGGTAGAGGGGTTATCTAGCCATCCTCTAGTCTCGGAATCTCTTTATAATTTTATAATTTTATGATAACGGCTGGTGAAAAAGTCAATAACACTTGAAGGCTATATTTACTTTACTGAAATTACGCTGAATGTATGAACTCGTGTGGTATCACTACTGAACTTAATTTAACATTCTAATTAGATGTCACTACTCCCTAAACTCAGAGTAATTGCCTTGTGATTTCAAGGACTTTAAGCATATTTACTTAAGGAGACTATGACAAATGCTTCATATTTGCCTGAAAAATTATTCATAGTCATGATTTAAACAAGAAGAAAGAAATGTCTTGTGTATCTTACATGGAAGAGACCTGTAGATCCCAGTTTATGACCTCTCTGCTCACTGACCACTGAGCTGGCTAATCTGGGCAGTGTGGTACATGTCTCCTTCTGATTCCCATGTTTGTTTGTTTATATTTTTCCTGAAACTCAAAATAAAACTAAAGTCTTAGACAAGGGATATTTGTAATTTTTATTCATTTATTTATGTTTGGAGCATATGTGCATGTTTGTGTGTGTATGCCCATGTGGTAAATGCAGATGTGCACAGATGCGTTCACCCCGCACTGGCATGGATGGGGACCGGGGGAAGGCATTTGGTGTCCTCTATCACTCTTCTGCCTTACGTCCTTGATGCGGGGTACATCACGGAATCTGGAGCTCACTGTTTCCTCAGTTACTCTGGTTGGACAGCACGGCCCAGCAGTCCTGCTTCCAGTCCCATTTTGCGCTACTTGACAGACATGCGCATCCCTGTCCATCTTCTTACATGCATGCTGTTGATCAAACTCGGGTCCTCAAGCTTGCTCAGCACACACTGATGAGCCTGCCACGTCCTCTCTCTAGCCCAGATTCTATAATTTTGCTTACAGTACTGTGTTTAGTGAAACAGATAACTTGATAAATTGCTCTTTCAGTATCTAGGTGTCTGAAACATGATACTTATTAAATTTGCATAGGGTCGATTTTCTTCGTAAAGCACTCCTCCCTACTGTCATTGTTTAATACTATATTCATTATTTCTAACTCATTTTTTAATCTCCACTAAAATGTGTACGTTAGAAAATAACAGATCTCTCTCTCATTCTGGGAGGACTATGTTTCAAAGTCATGAAAATACTGACATTTTCCAGTGTATTTATTTTTATCTACCTTACATAAGTATATACTACATTCTTTACAATATTTATTAGTTTACCTTCATTTTTATTGTACCCACATATTTTGCTAAGAAAAGGTTATTTCATACACAAGTAGTAAAACTGACAGAATGGTACTTGTTTTACTAGGTTTTCAAAAAACCTTCCACTGGATAAGCATGTGATTTTTACTGGTGGGATTATTCTTGGAGAGAAGAAGACTTTGTGTCAGGCAAAATTCCATCCTCTCTTCCAACGCCTCTGAATCCCTTTATCATGCTAGGAACGGATGAATGGCACCCTTCCTTTTCCTGCCATAGTACCTTCATGTTTGACATTGACTGACTATAATTTGTGAATGTCAGTTTTGTGTATCTTTGAGCATTTCTTTATAATAAAATTATATGCAACATTTGACACACAGTTTTCCCAGTAAATATCAACACATAACTGTCAATTGGTTTGATTTCAAAGTACTAACTCTTCTCAGAACCCACGCCCCCATCCCCAGTAAAAAGGATAATTTCTGGCTCATTTTTTCAACTCTTATGATGACACTTTACTTTTCATTCAATAATAACTCTTGTCCATAAAAATCCCACTATTTTTTTTTTTGCTTTTATGTTTTGTGCTGGGGATTGAACCCAAGGCCATGTGCATGGTAAACACATTTAATAATCTTTAAGATTTTTCAAAGACATAGTCTAGGTTCCAATGAAATTTTTTCAAACCTGATCACTTCACTCTGTAGCTCCAGCTCTACCAAATCCATAATAAGAGATTGCAAAGACAGTCTTGCTATGAGGATGTGGCTCTCTTTGCTTTGAAAGCATTACCTTCTTAATGTTCAGAAGTGTTGACGTATGCCACACAGGACAGTGCGTAAAGATTAAAGACTCAATTTGACATTTTGACAGCTAAACATGAGTGCTAATTCCTCTAAGAAAGCACAGATGAGTGATTATTTCATCAAACTCTCAATCTACAATGATAAGTGGTGCCAAACCAAAATTAATCAGCAATTTAAGTGACTGATAGGTTGTTTGGCATCTAAGTCTCTGCTGCGAAACTTGATTTGCTCACGTGCTCCTGGGCCAAGGCGAAGGCAGTCGGGAAAGGAAATGGCACTTGTTTTAAGCTCTTTTTATCACTTTGACAGGAAGATGGTATCTGCTGTATGAAGCACTGTTTGGAACAAACATAGGGCAAGTTGGATTATACACTGTTGTCAATTATTTGAAAGCAAGTATTGATCATTCCCCCCCCCCCCCGCCACTAACCCTTGTTTAAATTGTAAAGAAACATGCAACAGGAAAGTGAAGAGGAACCATCATTTACGGTTGGATGCATATTATTTCCTAGGCTGCTTCCTACTGCTTGATCTACTTTTGACTACAATCTTTTGACTGCAAGCAAGCAAACAAGAGCCTGGCTTCTGCTGAAGTGGTTTATGCATGAAATCTAGTACCAGCCAACCTGGAATACTAGTAAAGTGAGTATCAGTTAGGAAGGCTTCTGTTCTACATTCCATATCCTTTCGTTTTGTAACAAAGTGTTAAATTACTGGATCAAAGATTTGGATGGTAGAGCACATCATCAGTCCTAGCACTTAGGAGGTAGGGGAAGGAGGATTGCTTTGAGTTTGAGGCTAGCCTGAGGCTACATAGTGAATTCCAGGTCAGCCTGGGTTGACCTTACCTCAAAAACAAACGAAACAAACAGTAGGAATATTTTAACGTTGTTATTTTATATTTTTTCCCAGATTTCTCATTGTTGCAGAATCAGATAGTTAAAATGAAGAGCTATAAGATGAAAGAGATCTTACTGTTCAAAGTGTGATTCATGATGCTCCAAATTTTTGCTGACACTCTCTATCTCCCCATGCCATCTTCCTAGACATAAAACACATTTTTTGCATCCAATCTTACTTTTGTTAGAAATTCTATGAGAATTCAAAAACACGTATAAAGTATGTAAATGGAAAATAATTTTAAACTTTTTGTATTTTGTGTTGAGTTTTTAAAGTCATATTCATATTTTCAAAAGAAGGCACTTACTTGGTTTTATTTTTTTATTTTTTTATTTTTTTATTTTTTTTTATTATTATTATTATTTTTTTTTTGGTCTTTCGTGGTAGGGTTTCACTCTAGCCCAGGCTGACCTGGAATTCACTATGGAGTCTCAGGGTGGCCTCGAACTCATGGCGATCCTCCTACCTCTGCCTCCCGAGTGCTGGGATTAAAGGCGTGCGCCACCACGCCCGGCACTTACTTGGTTTTAACAGAAACAATTGCCCATCTTTTTCTCATATATGGGATAGATGATATAGTTGTGTAAT
Organism: Dipus sagitta; assembly: GCA_036346955.1. NCBI lineage: Eukaryota > Metazoa > Chordata > Mammalia > Rodentia > Dipodidae > Dipus > Dipus sagitta. Next base: position 117,010,039 of record CM070778.1, on the reverse strand, counting down.
GAGAGTTGCATATTCAATGGCATCATAGATTTAGAAGCAGACACATGCCACTCATTTTTTTGTGAGCAGAAGTGTCTGAGTGTACTAGAGAAAAGCAGATTCACCAACATGTGGCAGCCACAGGACTCTACTCAAGTTCTGTTTTAAAAATTTATTTATTTATTTGATTATTTTTAGTTTTTTGAAGTAGGGTCTCACTTTAGCCCAGGCTGACCTGGAATTCACTGTGTAGTCTCAGGGTGGCCTTGAACTCATGGCAAGCCACCCACCTCTGCCTCCTGAGTGTTGGGATTAAAAGCGTGTGCCACCACACTTGGCCTATAAAACATTTTTTTGTTGTTGTTGTTGTTTTTGAGGTAGGGTCTCACTCTGTCCCAGGCTTATCTGGAACTCACAATGTAGTCTCGGGCTGGCCTCGAACTCATAGCAGTCCTCCTACCTCTGTCTCCTGAGAGGTGGGATTAAAGGCGTGCGCCACCATGCCTGGCTTCTGCTGAAGTGGTTTATGCATGAAAGCTAGTACCAGCCAACCTGGAATACTAGTAAAGTGAGTATCAGTTAGGAAGGCTTCTGTTATGCATTCCATATCCTTTCATTTTGTAACAAAGTGTTAAGTTACTGGATCAATTTGGATTTGGATCAATTTTAAGATATAAACATTAAAAATATTTTTGACACTTTCATACATGTTTACAATGCATTAAAAATTATAAATTTATTTATTTATCTCAGAGAGAGAGAGAGAGAGAGAAAGAGAGAGAGAGGGAAATAGGCAGGGAGAGGGGGCAACAGAGGGAGAGAATGGGCATGCCAGGGCCTCTATCTGCTGTAAATGAACTCCAGATGCATGTGTCCCCTTGTGCATCTGGCTTTCTTCGGCCCTGGGCAATCAAACCTGGGTCCTTTGGCTTTCTAGGCAAGTGCCTTAATGGCTAAGCCATCTTTCCAGCTCATACAATGCATTTTTAAATTTTTATTTATTTGAGAGTGACAGAGAGAGTAAGAGGCAGAGAGAGAGAGAGAATGGGCACGTCAGGGCCTCCAGCCACTGCAAATGAACTCCAGATGCATGTGCCACCTTGTGCATCTGGCTAACGTGGGTCCTGGGGAATCAAGCCTCGAACCGGGGTTCTTAGGCTTCATAGGCAAGCATTAACCGCTAAGCCATCTCTCCAGCCCAATGCATTTTTTTAAATAATTTATTTACAGAGAGACAGACAGAGAAAATAGGCATGCCAGGGCCTCCAGCCACTGCAAACGAACTCTAGATGCATGCGCCACTTTGTGCATCTGGCTTTATGTGGGTCCTGGGGAATCGAACCCTTGTCGTTAGTCTTGGCAGGCAAGCGCCTTAACCACTAATCCATATTTCCATCCCCCTACATTACATTTTAATTCCCCTTATCCCAATTACCCATTCTCTTCTCTCTCCCCTCTTACTAAAACTCTTTTTCTTCCATTACCTCCCCATCCTACTTTCCTTTATTTATTTTAATTAATTACTTAACTTAGACCCACCAAGCTAAATAAATTAGAGTTGCTTAAATGATCATGGGTGGGAGGCAATTACTGAAGAATGGGTAACTAACCAGTGGTTACACCCTAAAGAACATGATTCTCTGTCTTCCATCAGTTGTCATAGGTGAACATTGAAGGTATAACATTATTTTTATCTTCATGGATGTTGCATTCATAGGAATTGTGTTTCTCTTATGTGACTAGACTTGTCAATATATCTCTTTCCACTCAATAATCAATCCAGAATTCTCGCCTAATTTATTTATAGTCTCATCCTATAAAACATCCAATTCTCATATTTTCAACATTATCAGATGAAGTTTTTAATATGTTGGTTATCCATATTGTTCTGAAAGTAGTACCAGGCTCCCGAGTAAAGGGCTTATTAATTTCTAATTTTGTAAACAGTATCTTTGTTGATCCCCCCATGCCATAATTCCCTCTCTCACTGGGAGCCATAAGTCATCCTACATAACCAGGGTCTTCAGGTCAGGAAGAAAACACACAAAAAAGTGAGTATTTAGTTTTCACAAAGGCCCAAGAAGCAAGCAATCTCTTCTCCTCTTTTGAGATGCAGGGAACAACTTTATCTCACTGGTGTAAATAAATTTTCTTGGTAACCTAAAGAGAAAAATCATTGGTCTTATTTCTTTGAAGTGAAAGTAATCATCTCTGGAAGAGCCTCATATACATGTTTCTGGGATTACAACCCAGTGTCAACCCTTTCCTGTTTGAAGTTCTCACTATCTATTCAGACATAATGCATATAGCTTTTGATTCAATAAAGAAATTCTAATAGTGCTGAAAAAGGCATAATGAATTTTTTATTCTACAATGAGAATACAGAGCTATCAATCCACACATAGGTATGGAATCTCTTTATGTACCTGTTGCATTGTGTAAAAAAAAAAAAAAAGCCAATTTCAAAAAGCTACATAGGATGTGATCCCAATGATGTGATGATACAGAAAAGACAGACACCCACAGGCAGTAAAATGATCAGTAGTTTCCGATAATTGAGTTAAGGAGAAGCACAGCTTATAGGGGCCACAGAACTATTGTGTTTGATACTATAATGACGACTACATGTGCTTGGTAAAACTCACAAAACTGCACACCCAGCCAGAGTAAAGCTGATATGAATTGTGGTTGTTGTTAATAATTAATCAGCATTGGTTCATCAAGCATAACAAATTTACCACAGTAATGTAAATGTTAATAAAAGGCTAAGTTGTGTGGATGAGGGGAGAAAGGGTTTATGTGAAAACTGGGTTTTGTATTCCCTGTTCCTCCTAAATTAATACTGCCTTCAAAATAGTCTATTAATTTAGAAAGGCTCATCTTTACTTTCTTATTGAATAAGCTTTAATTCACTGAGAAAATTAATTACAGAAATGGCACTGCTATTGGGTTGCTTAGAAAAGTTTCATGCTGTGTGGCAAGGGTGGAATCACTCTATAGGAAAGTAATTGAAAGAAATGATTGCTCCTCTATCTTGGCATGTAAATGACAAAAAAAAAAAAAAAGCTGCTTATGTGAAAAAAGACAGATTATTTTCTTGCTTGGTAGCCTACCTGATGCTCTGATTTTAGAGACAGTCGTGGTTTCTCTGATGAATACTTTATTGTTGATACCCATCAGATAAGCAACCAAGCTTTCATTTTACAGACCTGAAATGATTACAAAAGCCATCTAAGGACTAATGACCTCTGATAATTAGCATCATAGATAAAAGTGATTGCTTTTTATTCATTTTAGTGACTAGATAAAAATGATTAAGGGGCATATAATTGAGTCAAATTAACCAGAATCTTACTGACTATATTATGCAAGCATCTCAGAGTTTGATTTATTTGAGCCCACCAGACACTTGATAAATCACACGAATTTTAAGTATACTTGGGTAAGTTGTGTCTTTTTACTTGGGAAAGTCGGAAAATGAAATCTCACATTAAATTATATAAGCCTTTATAGTGATCATTTGGACTGTAATATAATTCTAATCGTTTTCCTCATGAATTTTTTAGAGATCTTATTTCTAGCATTTTTGATGATCAATTTCAATTTGTTTCCATGTATTTCATTTATTCTTTCATCAGCTGTCTTTTAATATTGTGAAACTGGGTAATAATAGACCCATTTGAATTTTATGAACCCAGTAAATGTTCTTTTATGATGCCTTTTTCTTTTCTAAAGAAAAAAGCATTCTCAACCTCACAAGGTCATTCTTTTAAGCCTTTTCTAAAAGCTAGTCCAATTGGTTTACTTATTCTGACCTTTTTGGTTTTAGACAGCTTTCCATTTAACTGTTATAAATAAAAGCACATTTAAAGTTTTTAGGGGCTATCAGAAGTTGAAGTTCCATGGAAAAAATTAGGGGAAAATGATAAAAAAAAATCTTGTAAACTATATCATAGTATTACTGCTATTATACTGTTTGGGAATAAAAGAGTAACAAATGTGCTTAGTATTGTGAGTACCCACCAGTTTTCCCTGTATACTCCTATTATATAAATAGTTCCATATATATTACATATCTGTAATATGAATAAATATGTCATGTAAGGACTTGAAGTCACCTGAAGACTTCATATGATTCCACTTGGCTAAAAGCAAGCAATAGGAGAATGGTAATAATTTTAAGCACAGAACAAGTAATCAACAAATGTCAAATATTTTATTACTCTTCTTAGGCAATTTTTAATAATTTTATCTTTTTGCACGTGTATGAGTATTTAGCTATGGTGACCAGTACAGAAAAGTAGAATGTTTTCTCTCACATTCAAAAATACACATGTAATACCATGAGGTTTTCCCTGGTGAATCTTAGAGTCAGGTTTGACCTAGATTCTTCCCTTTATGTTTCTAATTACACACATGTTTATTAAAATATATACTTGTATCTAAATTACTTACAAGTATTCTTACTAATGTATAGCTATTGAATACATCAAAACTTTTGGGGTTTCAGAAGATGGCTTTTTGAATAGTTAGAAAGGATTTGACCATATTTACACTTGTTGCAGACACCACTGCCAGACACAGCTACATAGACATCCCCGAGGAAAGGGTTAATCATTGAGGGAGTGAGTCCGCTTCTTGTGGACTGGGTTGACAGCTCTTCTCCTTGCATCTCCCATGGATACATGAAACAATTTTCCTTTCATTCCATACAGGAAAAAAGCAAACACAAATAAACCAATATACACAGCATTGTAGGTGTGGGATTTAAAGGATCAGCACTCCATTAAGCCCCAATTTTCACTGTGAATTAGCATTAAGTTTATTTGTGGATATTAAGTGCCTTGCCCTTTTGGAAGGTGATCACAGAAACCTGCCAGCAAATATAAAAAAAAGTGTCACAATATATGTGTCTAACCCATGTTTACTAGTATAATAGTATATGTGCATTATTCCTAGCAATATGGATAGCTCAGTTAAAGTTGAAGTTATAAGTCTGAAATCATATTGATTGGCCAGAACCTTAGCACTTAATTTCTGTGCCCTTAAGCTTAAAAATAGAACAAGTTGTGTGATTCAACCCTAGGGTATTTGAGGTAAATCTGTAGAAAATATGGACAAAGGCATTCTTGAAGTCGTAAAGTATGTGCCAGCATATCAAGAAAAGAATAGTAATAAAGAAAGCACACTACAAATTGGGAGAAAAAAAATGCAATCTTGGGAGACTGATGTTTATGATGAGCCTGTGCAAGGACAGATGACTGTGGCCACAATCCACCTTTAGACTATAAATGTGACATTCTGGGTGGAGGTAGTGGAGAAGAAGGACAAGTCATTATAGAGTCCAGGAAGTAGAGGAGGCTTTAGGAGACAGTGTCTGGGTTTATATGACTCAACCCAGACTACATCATCAAAAATGGAAAACAGTTTGAGTTTTTTTTTTCCATTTTTGTTTCCGTATTTTGGCCACTTTCATCCATGTATACATTTTGCTACTGCTCCCACCAATTACCCTCTGCTTCCCCAGTAAAACCCTTCTACCTCCCACTAGATTCCCACTGTACTTTCGTGCATATTTTGTTTGTTTTTTCACCTACTGAATTAAATTAGGGTTGCTTGAATGATCACGGGTGGAAAGTTATTGCCACTGAGCTTTATAGATAGCCTCAAGGATGGAGAGAATAGAGTTGGAATTCATAATCATGAAATAAATACCATAAACACCATTTTCGATAATGAAATCGTCCACATTATCTTTTTTTATTCAAATTGCAAGTAATTTTGAATTCTAGTAACTTATTACCAGTTTTTTAAATATGTTCAATATATTTAAATATGTCTTTGTTTCTGACCCTCTTTCCAACACTGTGTGTTTTGCTTGTTTTAACTAACTAACTGCACCTTGTTTAACCTTTAATACATCTTGAAGGTCAGTATCTGTTCCCTAATTCAATTCATTCTGAAGTTTCTTTTCAATTAGTTGAGTCATACTACCAGTAGTTTCCAGTGTAATTCCCCTTAAGCTTCTCATTGTGTGAATATAATTTTCATTATCACTGTGGTGGTTTGATTCAGGTGTCCCCCCATACACTTAGATGTTCTGGATGCTAGGTTCCCAGCTGATGGAGATTTGGGAATTAACACGACCTAGAGGAAGTGTATTGTTGGGGGCAAGCTTATGGGTGTTATAGCCAGTTTCCCCTTGCCAGTGTTTGGCACACTCTCCATTTCTGTTGTCGACCTGATGTTGGCAAAGGGATGATGTCCACCCTCTGCTCATGTCATCATTTTCTCCTGCCATCATGGAGCTTCCCCTTGTGTCTATAAGACAAAATAAACCATTTTCCCCCCAAATCTGCTATTGTTCGTGTGATTTCTGCCAACAGTGTGAACCTGACTGTGGCAATCACTAAATTTATTTTTGTAAATCCCAGCACTTAACATGGCAGTTCATATTTTAAAGAATATACCTTGTAGATGGCTTAGCAGTTAAGGCATTTGCCTGCAAAGTCAAAGGAGCCAGGTTCATTGCTAGGACCAGATGCACAAGGGGGTGTGAGCGTCTGCAGTTTGTTTGCAGTGGCTGGAGGCCCTGGAATGCCTATTCTCTCTCTCTCTTTTTCTGTCAAATAAATAAAAATATTAAAAAATAAAAGAATATGCCCTGGAAAGCCAGGTTTCTTAAGTTGACATTCAGTTTCTCTGTATTTGTCATCATGACTCCAAAACTTTCAAGTATATCTCCTGCTATATCTTTACACAGACTCTAAACTGTGATTTTTTTTTAAATGAAAAGACTTAGGAACCATGGTAGTTTTATTGTTTAGGACCTGTAGCAGACAGATTCAGGTTCACTGAGATGAACTTCCAGACCAGGCACAGTCATGGAGGAAGGGATATTTATTGAAGCTTACAGATCCAGGAGAAGTTCCATAATGGCAGAAGAAGCTGGCCTACCTTCACAGGACCAAGCAGAGAAAGAGAGAAGCACAAGCCTAAAGCCAAAAGCCACAGCACACTTCAGGAACTCCTGCTAGGCACACTTTGCATATCTTTAGATTGAAATCTGAAACCTACCACCACACCTAAAGATCCACCCAATGACATTGCCTCCAGTCAGTTGGCTGCAGAATGCAAACTACAAACAATGAAGAACTGAATATATTGGGGGCCATCTATTCAAACTACCACAGGACCTAAAGATCCATATGTTGAAGGCACGACTGCCAGGTTGTGATGCTAATGGGAAGTGGTGGAACCTTTAATAAGTGGGGCCCACTAGATGGAAGCCAATCATTGGGGGTATGCTCTCAAGTGGGATACTGCACCCTGTCCTGTTCTTGCCTTTTTCTTTGCTTTCTGGTTGCCATGAGGTAAGCAGCTCTGCTCCATCATGTGTTCCCCATGGTGATGAACTGCTCATGAACTGAGAGAGAAGGTGGCTAGGCAGCTTATGGTAACAGGACCCCAAAGCTGTTACTTGAGTATGTGTGAGAATTGCCCTTAGGCCAGTAGGAAGAAATCTAGGTCATTTCACTCTCACAAACATGAGAAGGTTCTAGTCTTTCCTTATCTCTGCCCTCTTAGGGAGTCCTTCACTCCTGTAGGTAAGGCCCTTCCTTAAGACTTATGGGAAGATTGTCCTTTTCCAGAAATCCTGACCTCAGACATTTGATATCAGGACTGGAGTGACTAGACCAGCTGCCCATCCAGTGCACTCATATTAAAAGCAAGCAAACAAACAAAAAACTGTAGCCTGATTCTCATGGTAGACTTCTCATACCATCTCTTGTCTTCCTAGGCAAGAGCTCTTCCTTCCTTTCTTCCTTCCTTCCTGCCTGCCTGCCTTTCTTCCCTTAAGCTCCTCTTCCCTTAAGATCCTCCTTTCTAGAGCTCTAAGCTATAGTAAAATCTTTCTGAACCATATCCTCTGGTCTATGGAGTTCATTCAGTGACTTATTCATAAGACAAGAATTCGGAGACATACCAATATTAGTGGTACAATTGCAAGGAACCCCATTTCTTGTTACTGCCTTGCCAAAAGACACAACAGGTTAATTAGCTGTGAACTGAACCATAAGCCAAAATAAAACTGTTCTCATTATAGGTTGACAGCCTCAGGTATTTTTCACAGCAATGGAAAGCTGATGTACGTGGCATTAAATACTTACACACACACACACACACACACACACACACACACACACAATAAACCAAAGATGTCATATGCCCATTCTTATCTGATTTGTTTCACTGGAAATATCTCATCCATTTCTAGCTAGTGAATGTCAAGAGAACTTTAAAAATCTAGTTCCAGCTTCTTTTTCACCTTAAAGTTCTAAACATTATCCTAACTATGTTGTTTATTCTTTTATTTAATTTTCACTTGTACAAAACAGGCACAGTTGATGCTGTGAAAGCTTTGGATCAAATCAGTGTATATCCAATCTTAGTAAGAGAAGTGGCTGTGAGCTTGGATATACATCAGTTATACAAACCTAATCTCTCTCTTTCTGTCTGTGTGTGTGGTACAGGCACGTGTATGTGCCCTTGCCTTATAGCACCACTTGTGCTCACCTGTGAAGTTGGGGGAGGGACTGCTTGCCAATGGCTGCAGGAGCCAAGCAGAATATTGGGGGCTCAGATCTTTCAGCCTTCTGCTTATTCTCACTAGAGCTGGGGTTTCCTACTGATAAGGGAGCTTGATGTTTTTTGGGGGAGGGGTGCTCAGGTGATTCCCTGGTCTCTGTTGACCTTTTCTGTACTTAGGTGACAGGTACACATAATCACACTCAGCTGCTCACTTGGGATCTGAAGATTCAAACATGGGGAGTTTCTGGCCTCCTTAGGCCCTATGCTTGCACAGAAAATGCGCCCAACCACTGAGCTACCTCTTCAGCTCCAAATCTGATATTGTACAATCTTTCTTGCCACACAGTTTCCTGGGTTGTTTGCGGTGGTAATTTCTCCCTGTTGACATTTGTATCTTTAATATTTGACTTAATTTTAGCTGTGTTTTTTTTTCTAGACTAGTTGCTCGGTCACCAGAATCTGCAAAGTGGAAAATAATTAGGAAGCTCCAGCATTTCAATTCTGAGTGGCTGAATTATGAGTAATTTGATTCACTAACATGTAGATTCATGTCCTTTTTGATATAAGGAAATATAAAAATTGCAAGACCTTGTTCCTCTACTTCCTGGACTCTAATTTCCTTCTGCTATACTCCCTCCATCCTCAGTGCTACCTTTAATCTCTAGGACAATGAGGGATCAGAAGAGTCCTGAGGAAGGGGAGGAAGTCTAAAAAGTTAGTGCCTCAGCTTTTATTTATCCAGCAGAAGAATAAATGAAGATGGTTTTAGCTATTAATAAAGAGCAGAGATGATTTTCCTTCACTTTTTAGTTCATTTATTTTGATATAGGTCTTTACTATGTTACCCAGGTGAACCCCAAACTCAGCATCCTGAAGCCTCAGCTTTCTGAGAAACTGGATTTTCAACTACGAGCCACTATATCCAGCCTCCCTCATCCCGATTAGATGTGTAATGTATTAAGCTCTCATAAGGATCCATTGACTAGAGATTGTTCTCTCTTGTGGGTAGTCTCAGGCTCTGAGTACCCTGAGTAGGACTGTGGAGCAGTTAGTAGTTCAACTTGGTGTTCATCTTATTTTTCTAGGGCTGAAGCTAGGAATTTTGCCTTTAGTTATACAGTACATAGCCCGGGACAAATCTCTGTTGTAAACCACAAGATTATTTTTATAGCATTATATTGTTAGAAACATGAAAAGACATGAAAAATTGTCTATTTCTGATTTGAATAGGTGGTCCAAAGCCTTTTGATGCTGCAAATGAACTCCAACCATACACAGCACTTTGTGCATCTGACCTTATGTGGGAACTGGGGAATCAAACCTGGACTATCATGCTTTGCAATCAAATGCTTTTCAACCACTGTGACATCTCCCAAGCCCAATAACTGAACTTCCAAAGGAAGTAATATCTGTATTTTTTTCTGGTGATAGTAACATCCTTTAACACTCATACTTGATGTTATACTGTAATACTTGATGCAAAGTATTCTTTCAGCATTTTATCATGTGCATATTCTCCTCCAAACAAGCTAGTTAGGTACATACAGATGGTGATTTGTCTCTCTCTCTCTCTCTCTCTCTCACACACACACACACAAATACTTAAAGTGACATGAAAAGATGTTCAAGGCTTTGCCCTAGTTGGGTAAGACTGGGGGTGGACTGAGGCAATGATGGCTCTCCTGGTATTCTACCCATTGGTTTTCCCCTTCCAAACATAACATATATTGTGATCCTGAGTGGATGCTTATTTCTCCCTGAGAACTTCAAGAGAAGGGAACAGAATGGCCAGCCTGCCTGTGCCTCGCTTCAGTGTCTTAAATCACACTGGGAAGAATGGGCATTAAAGCTAATGAGGGAACATCTTGAGACTTAAAATTTACTATGTGCTATGGCTTCATAATCATGAGTCCAAAAGCTATGGCTTAGAATTGGAAAATGTCTATGGCTTCATAATCATGACTCTGAATGCTATGTTTTAGAATTGAAAAATGTCAAAGAAGTCTTATCTAGCCTGAAACTATGGAATAATAGTAAATGCAAAAAACCCATAATAAAATAACATTTTCATTTTATCTCGCACATCAGGATCTAGTTGGCTAATAACATTTTAGTGTTCATAGGTATTGGGTAATTTACCGAGTAGTGCACTGAAATCTTAGAATTTTTTATGAATTATAGGGAATAAATGAAATTTGCTGCTGGTGATTGCAGAGCAGAACCAGCTGATTGCATTTGCTAGTTAAATCTACTAAGTAATCACATGAAAAAGTATCAGACTGGTGAAGAGTACAATAAAGTTGAAGTGCTAATTTCATTAGAATATAGCATATGCTTCTGTTTCTAAGTGCTGTACATAATTACATGACAGTTAATAAAAAAGTGAAACTATATATTTATCTATTCCCTTAGCATCTTTCATGAAATCTTCAGGCAACCATCACAAATCATATTGCTACAAAGTTATGCATGGCTCTTTCTAAATGTTTGCTGAGGACGGTCTGTATGCAAATCCTCATAGCTTGGGCATGTGGCTTGGGACTCCCCTGCTCACTGAGAGTCCTAGCTCATTGTTGGATTGTGTTAGTCGGCTTTCAGTCACTAAGACTAATACCTGAGAAGAGTTCCATTTTGGCCCATAGTTCTGGAGGTTGCAGACTGTGAATGGTTGACTTTCCTGTTTGGGGACTGTCACAAGGCAACATATCATGGTGCGAGCACATACCAGATCAAAATCACTCACCTCATGGGCTGGAAAGCAATCAAGCAAAGATGGGGCTGAAGTCCCAGTATCCTTTTCAAAGGCACTCCACTAATGACTACTAGATGGTCTCCTCACCTCCTAAAGGTTCCACTATTTACCAACAGTTCCAAGTTCCAGGGATCAAGTCTTTAATACATGAACTTGAAATCCAATCTACAACATACATTTGACAACTGAAAGCAATGACCAATGAAAACTTTCTCAAAATGCTTTCCTTTCGATCATAGACATTTTATGTCTTGCTTTTTGGTTAAGATCAAGTGTAGAACATTGAGAATTTTAGAGACAAGACAGAAACTTGTCATCATTCAATTGTGCATGTTTATGGGACAGAATCTACACAAGTGTCACTACCTATTCCTTGTTAGATGGATGATGCTTTTAAAATGATTTTCATGAATTTTGAAGATACAGCTTTTATATTCGAGTATAGATATTGCTAGTAAAAATGTTTTCTATTAAATCTCCATTTTCGGTTTCAAGCTCATTTTATTGAATACCATTAAAGCTAACTCGAGCTGTGTGATGGTTTAGGAATAGATAAGGGATTTAATTATAGATTTATAATGTCTCAAAGGACTATAGACACAGGGAAAAGTCTACATGAAGTTTGTGCTAGGCGGGGAATAGGTATTGGTCTATAGACCTCTGTTTCTTGGAATTTTAACACTTTACCAATTGACTTTTTTGTGTGTTTCAAGAATAAGATCTATGTGAACATACCAATGTACTCACTGATCCTTCATAAGCTTGCATCCAAGGGATAAGTTTAAAAATGGGGAAACAACATTAAGTGTTTCATTTGCAGCATGGGCACAGTAAATTATTTTCTGAAAGTGAAAACTAGGAGGAATCTCTTTCATCTCTATGTGAAATATAGCAAAGAACAGCATGTTCGCTTCAGGATTTCCCTGCAGCATGGCCCTGGGTAAGGACACACATTTCATCTACCATTAGCTTGCGTATCTCCGCACTTATTCAGACCCCTTAAGAAAAGACCATATCTAATGATGACACGGAGGCTACTTCTCCTGGCACAGGAGTGCTGTTAACAATAGCGTATTCCTTTCACAACCACTGTGAGTGGCACGGAAGGACACCCTCCACACTGATGCTGTCTTAAAATGTTCTCCCTCATTCTTCTAGCTCCAGAGTCATCTAAAGCTTCTGCTCTCATGGTGTCCTGCTGCGAGTTCTCTGTCTGCCTGCCACATGGATGTGAAGAGATAATACTGAGTGATGAATGTGCACTCTAAAAACACAAACTAAAGAAAGTTTGGATTTCTATTAAAGCAAACTCTTGAATCAAATTTACACTCGTGAAAAGATTCTACATGGTCTTTAGAAAACCACAGTGAAAGAGCTTTTCAACTATAACTGAAGTCATTCAGTAGCTGGAAAGGTCAGAAATATCATCCACAACCAAAAGAATTGGGACAATTACATTTTATCTTTTGGTTTTCATGAGGAGAATAGTGGCCCTATAGTCAGAAGGAAGTTATATTTTGTATGATTCTTAGGCGGTATTATCATGGAGCTAACATTAATTTCCTTGTTTGCTTAAGTTAACTGAAAAACATATTTTTTTCTGTTTAAGGCGGAAAAATGTTATCTAAATCCTTTGTATATTTATGAATTCACAATAATTGTTAGGTCCATGAATAGAGAATTATGAATTTGTGTGTGTTTCTTTTTATTTTATTTTTAAAGTGAAAGGCTTAGCATTCATAAAATATCCAAAGTGTTCCTGTATCAATCAATGTCACAGTAAGGAACAGATGGCATCCACAAATTGGGATTATTTGTACAAATTTAAATAAGGAACTATTTATAAGCTGTTAGGAGGGTGTAGGAAACTCATGTCGAATAGCACAATGTCCTTGAGCTTGTACCAGAGAGGACGGTAAGTTCCCAAGACTCAAAACAGTGATGACAGAAGCAGTAAGTGTAAGAAGAGGAACAGAAACTGTCCAACTGGGCTTCCTGACAGGAGCTGCATGGAAGATGATGTCATCCACAGGAAGTTTATGCCTTCCCCACAAGTGAGAGGCTGGAACAAATATCCTGATCTATTCCTTTTACTTATGCTTTGGCTCATACTCCAAATGCCAGAACTCAGAAATGCAGTAATAAAGGATTCTATGATGCAAGAAAGTTAAAGAAGTGTGAAAAATAATAGACAGAAAAATACATATAATGTATACATACATATGCATCAATACACACACGAGTATGTACCTATCACCTTCAGTGAAACAAGTAGAAGGATGCAATTTTCCTTTTTAACTTTCCTTCACCTTACATCCATTCAACTTTCACACATCTGATGAAATTCTGATATCTAAATTGTCAGTATGATTCAATAGCCCTTAGATACTTCAATATATTTATCAGTTTCATTTTAATATTTGCATTTTGTCCACTCTTAAGTCTTCCAGGCTTCTAAAGATTTTCTTATATAACATTTTACTTAGTAGTTTAGATTCTAAAATTAGAAATTTGCTGGAATGAATGAGCACAGTTAAATTGAAAGAAAATTATTTTTGGATATCCTCTAAGTTATTGATGTCATGCACACACTCAGTGTATAAAAAAACCTGTGTGCCTTGGTGTTCAAGCCATTGTGTGTCACTAACATTCCACAGTGGTGACTGAGGAATGAGTAAAATCTCTAAAGTATTCTGATCTCTTAGGTTTCTCTACTATCTACTTTCATGTCAAGTTCCTGTCAACTCAAAGCTTTGATTGAATGACTGAGTGAAGTCATGCCTTTGGGGGCAATGAGTTAATATGTGCTACATGTATATTTATATTATACACAACATCTACTCTCTTCCAAATACCCTGTCCTGGAAACTCTTATCAGTATTTCTTTTACATCAATATATATAGATTTGGATGTGATGACTTGGTTGTGAACTCTCTATGTGGAATTCCATATAAAATAAACTGGAAAGAAATGATATATAAGAAAATGTTTTCAAACATTGACTGAATTATCATCTGTATGGTGAAAGAATTTATTCATCATACAAATATTCAGAATTCATGTTCACAAAATTATTTTGACTCAATCTATTCATCAAATATCCATTGAGTATTGTGTGATAGGCACAATAAGGCAGTGAAAATTACTACATGATGCCTGGTCTTTGTCTCAAGGGTTAAACAATTTAGTGGATGGACAACATGTGTAACCTAGTGAGAGGTAGTAATTTGAAAAGATGTGTGATGGTGCAAAGGCAAAGATGTATTCTGAATATGTTGACAAATTCTTCAGTGAAGACAGAAAAGTTAAGAATGTTGAATAAAAAGGAGTGAAGAGAGGCCAGTATTGAGAAATTTAAGCATTGATACAATAAGATGAAGTCATTAATCTTGGTGATGAAGTGTCATTAGTAACTGTGTTAAAGAGGTGTTAATGGAGAAACTATGGCAAAATTTCACAACACAGTGAAAAGGACAGTGGGCTGGAAGAGGAGTTGTTGTCATTAGTGCATACAGTTCATTTAAGGTGCTTTGCTTTTAACAGAAAGAGAGAGAAATCACTGGACTGGGAGAGTCATTGTCACTGTGCATGGAGAAGAGAGAGAGAGAGAGAGAGAGAGAGAGAGAGAGAGGATCAAGCATAATTAGTGAGGGGGAGAAGTTACAGACACACAGAGGCAAGTGCCATTGGAGAACTTTTCACATGAGGGCAAAGAATTGGAGGATGGGTAATGAGGAGGAATAAATCTTCCATAGGAGGAAAACTCTGGAGGGTTGCAGAAACAAGAGAGAGTATATAGAGATGTGAATGACTTTGAAGGTATAGACGCTAAGAAAGTTCATTACTATTATTTATTTAGTGTGTGTTTGTGTGTGTGTGTGTGTGTACACATGTACTTGCACATGCCAGGGCCCCTGTGCATGTGCCACTTTGTGTCTGGCTTTACAACAGTGCTGGGGAATTGAAACTGCACTGACAGGTTTTGCAATCGAGTGCCTTGGACTGTTGAGTCACTTCCCCAGCCCAGCAAGTTCATATCTGAGTGTCTGGTTGCCTTCTGAGACTTGTTAGATATAGTATATTTGAAATTGTTCTAGTAGGAATTGCCAAAAGAGCCAAGAAATGAGATTGAAAGAATCTCTAGTGGCTTCTGAGGGCTTGAAATGGTGTCAATACTGACCTAGCCAAATTCAGGTTGAAATTCTAATCTCATTTACCTTAAAATGTGACTAAAATTACATATAGGGCTTCTTTAAGAAGTGACTAAGTTAAAGATGTCATTGGATGGGTTATATCCCAACATGTATTGTGTCCTTATAAAGAAGAGGAAGGTAGGACAGAAGTGTATGCATATCTGGACACCTAAGTGACAAGGCAAGACAATGTGAAGTTTAAGGGAGAAGATGCCTTTATTTAAGACAACAGAGGAGTATTTCAACAACTTTTCCTTTATGAACTTTGAAAGAAACCAATCCTACCAGTATTTTAATCTTGCATTTTTATTCTTCAGAACTGTGAAAAAATAAATTTTTGCTATTTAAGCTGTCCAAATTGTCACACAGGATTGCAATCTCTCTATAAATCCAATATGGGGGTCACCAAAAATGAAAACATATTTCAGTAGATATGAAGTCTTTATAATTTTTTTTCAATATTTAGTGCTTATGAAGAGATGCAAGCTACTATGTTCTATTTATGATACAATAAGTTATTTTAAAAGATGAGATATTTCATTATTCTTATTAAGATAAAGATATCAAGGTGACAGTATATAACATTTTTATATACTATATATAATAAAAATGATATACCTTATTTTGTGTATGCATATATAAATGTTATGAATATTTGAGGTAAATGTCATATATAATCTGGTATATTGTTTATAGCATTCATTGTCATTCCTTTAATTATAATATAACATAGATGTACATATATATCCATAATTAACAGTGAATTTAAATTACAGAAGCAGAAAGTTGGAAAACCAAAATGAAGTATAACAGCAAGGCAGTTAAATAGATATTTATGGAGGTACTTGCCCACAGGATGCACAAGTATTTTCACTTGTATTAGGACATTTATCCTTTAATATACTCTTCAGTCTTCATGTAGCCATTTCAAAAAATTATATTAATTTATTTTCAAGGATAGAGAGAAAGAGAGAAGGGGTGAAGGCTTTCTGTCACTGCAAATGAACTCAAGATAATGTTACCATCTTTATTAATAGAAAAATTGAATCTCAGAAAAGACAAGTAACTCACTAAGGTCATATAGTTATTAAATATTATGGGTTAAGTTTGAATATGACTTTTCAACTTTAAGTAAGAGCACAGGAATAATCACAAGAGTGTACGTAATTAATTGTTTGGTGAGTCATAGTCAGACTTCTCTATTTGTGAAAGGAAATAGCTCTTTTAAAGCAAATAGGTCTAAAACATTAGGTGGAAACAAATTCAGTCTTTTTTTAAAAAAATGATTTTAATTCTTTTTTAAATATTAATTTTATTTATTTATTTGATAGAGAGAAAGAAGAAGAAGAGGAGGAGGGAAGAGAGCAGGAGAAGGAGGAAGAGGAGGAGGAAGAAGAGGAGGAAGAGGAAGAAAGAGAGAATGGGCATATCAGGGCCTCCAGCCACTGCAAATGAACTCCAGATGCATGTTCCACCTTGTGCATCTGGCTTACATGGTTCCTGGAGAATCAAACGTGGATCTTTTGACTTTGCAGGCCAGTGCTTTAACCACTGGGCAATTTCTCTAGCCCTTTAATTCTTAATAGACACAGAAGCCAGCTGAGGCTCTGGTAAGATATGTTGTATTAACTTATTATTAAAAACTTCAAGATTATATAGGACTGTTACAAGCAGTGAAATACAAATAATAGGTTATGTTTGGTTATGTCTTATATTGCTGTGATAGTTACATATATTTAGCGAAATGTCAATGAAAATCTAAAAGGAAAAGGAAAACATACTAAACATACCAAATGGTAAAGGAATATAAGATTATGTTTAACATACACATTTATTGTTAAAAGTCTATACAAATAGATGGCTTTGGATTTTAGTATATTCTTAAATACTATAAATAAGAGACTAGTACACACATAGGCACACATATAAACATACACAACATTTTCAGCCATAAAATATGTATTGATTTGATATTTTAGGGACCCTGGAAGGAATTCTACTCCTCAGACTGGGCCTTTCCTGGGACAGTGCATGACTTCAGAGAGCAGCATTGTCCACTTCCATGGGGAGTTCTTGCTCAATCTCTCAAACTTTCTCTCTCTCTCTCTCTCCACCTCTATCTCCCTCCTTCATTCAGTACCCCCTCTCTCATGCATGACCGTCAAGGATGAGAATTCTCATCAAGAGCATCGTTAGAAAAATGTGCTTTGCACACCAGCTGCATTAACTAGGGTCTCAATCTTATCAATTTCTTTACAAGACTTTTAATTCTCTGGGTAATAAAGTCCCCTTTCCCTGTTGGTTAATGCATAGCCCATAGTTAGTTTCAAGGGATTTATGAATTATACTTGGCAGTCTCCATTCAGTGATGGGGATCTGATTCCATTAATTCATTATTCCCCTGAAGTAAATAAATCAAGACAGCATGTAAACCTAAAATCAACACAGAAAGAGCAAGAGCCAATAAAATTACACAAGACTCACACCTTCAAAAGTACTAAGAAAAGCAATACTCTATTCTTCAGCTTACATGTATCTGTAGAGATCAAACAGGCTCTGAAGAGCTCCTACTGCTTATTGCATCTAACTTGTAGCTTTGGATTCAGGAAAAACAGACTTGTTGAGAGACTATAAGGGCATGGGAGGCTTTAATAAGGCACACACACATATCCACACTCACGCATGTGTACACAAACACATAGAAATGCATGCCCACCCACCAAAGTATTCAACTAGAAAATGTTTATTGAGTTATTGAGTGCCTATTTCTCAAAAGTGAGAACCCTAATTGAGGGAATTGTTAGAAAAAATATACCTTGTATTACAAAATGTAGTATTGAAGTCTTAAACTTATTTTATAAATATTTTATTTATTTAAGAGAGAGAGAGAAAGATGCAGAGAAAAAGAGAAATATATACCGAGAGAAAGAGAGAGAGAGAGAGAGAGAGAGAGAGAGAGAGAGAGAGAGAGAGAGAGAATGGGCATGTCAGGGCCTCTAGCCACTGCAAACGAAATCCAGACACCTGTGCCACTTTGTGGATCTCGCTTATATGGGTACTGAGGAATCAAACCTGCCTTCTTAGGCTTCACAGGCAAGCACCTTAATGGCTAAGCCATCATTACAGCCCTCTTAAACTTATTGATTGCTTTATGAGGTCATTATTAATGCTCTAGAAAGCTGAGATTTCCATGGGCATGAGCAGTGGTGAGAGTTTGAAGTTAATCTTGTGCTTCCTAAATTGAAAAATAATTAAAGGTTTTTGGCAGGTGTGGGTACTAAGAACTACTACTTATCCCTTGGAAAACATTTCTCCTAATACATCTGTCACTTAATTTCTATTTTAATTTTATTTATTTATTTGAGAGAGAACGAGGGACAGAGAGAGAGAGAGAGAGAGAGAGAGAGAGAGAGAGGGAGGGAGGAAGGGAGAAAGGGCATGCCAGGGCCTTTAGCTACTGCAAGCAAACTTTAGACAGTATTGAATCTGGGTCCTTTGACTTTGGAGGCAAGCGCGGTAACCTCTAAGCCATATCTCCAGCCCTGTCATTCATTCTTCTAGGTGACATTTTTTCTATGATTTTTATAGCAGCAACAATTGGAGCAACAACCGGAAGTTGGTAAATTTAGCTATAGCTTTGTGCTTAGCTAGTACTGCAACTAATCTGGGTCATTTACATCACTATATACAGCTTCATCTTCAAGACTGTAGCATCTGAATCAAGGTTCCCACATGTTGCATTTAAATCTAAGCTGTCTCCCAAGGGCTCATGTTGTAAGACACCTGGCCTCAGGCTCTTCACACTGTTTTGGGAGGTTGTCTGTTGAGCCTCTGAGGCCAAGCTGGCAGAAGTGAGTCCCTATGGACTGAACCTTTCAGGGTCACAGTCTACAGACCCAGACTTTTGCCCCCAATGGGAAACTATAATGTGACTCGTTACCTCATAGTCCTACTGCTCTGATGGACTGAACTTCTCTGAAACTATGAGGTACAACAACCTTTTCTTCCCTTAAGTTGTTTCTGTTGGGTTACTAATGAACCATATCACTTCATAGTCTTGGCTTGTTGCAGTTGACTAGTTGCTACCAATCTCACTATGTGCGAACAAGAAGATGTGCACCACTGAAACTCCCATGTTCCCCTGATGGGGGAAAGGTGCATTCCTCTTGTCTTCATCATGAAGAAATATACTATAGCTCCATGAGAACCAGGGGCCTCAGCCAAACACTCCTGCCAGGATATGAATTCTCTTCTTTATCTCCAAATGCCCAGGGTATTGCTCACTGTTTTGGTTTATTATTTATTTATTTATTTATTTATTTATTTATTTATTTAAGAGCAACAGACAGAGAGAGAGAAAGAGGCAGATAGATAGACAGATAGAGAGAGAGAGACAGGAAAGAATGGGTGCTCCAGGGCCTCTAGCCACTGCAAACGAACTCCAGATGCCTGCACCCCCTTATGCATCTGGCTAACATGGGTCCTGGGGAATCGAGCCTCAAACAGGGGTCCTTAGGCTTTACAGGCAAGTGCTTAACAGCTAAGCCATCTCTCCAGCCCTTACTTTTGAGTTTAATGGGAACCTTATCAAGGACACTGATGGAAGAATATCTTTCTACTTTAAGGCACTAGGACTGAAGTCCAAAAAAACCTGAATGTTTCAGGAAAGAAATAACTGATTATCCTGGTGTTATGAATAATGTTGAGTAAACCAATTTTAATTCTCCCATTTTGGTTCCACACTTGTGTTTTCAAGATGGAGGTGGCTTGATGAGTAAAACACTTGCTCTACCTGAGTCTGGATTCTCAGAACCTATGTAGAAACTGGATGCAGTGGCAGGAGCGTTTGTCTCCAAGCATTCCTACGTGGAGGTGGGAAGTAGAAACAGAAGAATCCCTGGAAGGCTGTGAGCCAGTGAGCCTGACACACATGGCAGTGAACAGCGAGAAACACCCACCCTTTCCTCAAACAAGGTGAAAGGTAAGGACCGACACCTGAGCTTGTCCTCTGACCACACATGTATACCTGCACTCATACACGTGAAAACACACACAATAAACAAGAACACAATCCTATACACTAGCCAATAGTTCATTAACTATAGTTCACCTTGAAGGACAATGTCACAACTTAGGGTACCATTCTAAAGCTCGTACCTTAGCAGTGCCTTGAGAAGACCACAATATGTATTGGGATGTTAGGGTTAGTATATTCCCGAGTTACTTACCATTGTCTCTCTTCACTTTTAATGTGAGGTCCTTAGTCCAAGGTCATGATTTTTAACATTTTATGATGGTAGATCATTCTTCAAACCCTTCATTGGCCATGCTATTCAAAGACAATTTTGTATCTAGCACACTTATTGAGATTTGAATATTAAATATCCCCTCAGTTGCTGGTCCTGTTTGGGAAGGTTGTAGAACCTCTAGGAGGTAGATGCTTTCTGGAGAAAGTGGAACACCTTGAGGTTTTTATAGCCTGGTCCCACTTCCTTTGGACCCTCTGCCTCTAGACCATGTAAGTAATGTGACCAGCTCTGGTCTTGTGCCTTCCCAAGTATGATGGAATGTATACCCTTAAAACTGTAAGCCAGAACAAACACTTTTCTTCCTTAAGTTATACTTGTTGGTATTTGTCATAGAAATGAGTAAAGTAACTACTATACTTATCATTTCAAGTTAGGGCAAAACTGTCCCTCCAGAGTATGAGTGACCTAATGTTTTCATATTGCCATCTAGTGGCTAGCTGGTGTCCTTGATGAATGGTGTCATGTCAAGGAATCAATATCAGTCTTTGCATCTGACAATTTGACACTTAAGAGCAGCAACACTTAGAATCACTTAGCAATGTTGAGCTTACATGTTCTGTGCATCTACTTTACAATATACCACTATGGTTTTTGTCTCAGTCCAATGTTGATGTATATGTTTGAGAACATCAGCCAGCTCAGCTTCTCTTGATGGATCACTTAGAACCATTTTTTCTCTAATTTTCCCATGTTGCTTTTTTTTATTCTTTTTTAAAAATATTTTATTTATTTACTTATTTAGAGAGAGATAGAGAAAGGCAGATAGAGAGAACGGGCATGCCAGGGCCTCCAGCCACTGCAAAAGGACTCCAGACTCATGCACTACTTTGTGCATCTAGTTTACGTGGCTACTGGGGAATCGAACTTGGGTCTTTAGGCTTCTTAGGCAAGTGCCTTAACCACTAAGAAATCTGCCCAGCCCCACTATTTGCTTTTTCAAACCAGCTAAGTCACTGTCCATTGGTGAATTTCTTATTCCCTAAGGAAGAACCAGGTCTTCTATTACATTTACCAACTTGGAAGTTTTCTTCTCACCACTGTCTTTCAAGGGCCACCCAGAAAGATAGGTCTATCTTGACCTATGAATGTTATCTGGATGTCATACTCTCTCATCAGCTGACTACAAGGAACCCATTTAAGATATAGGCATGAATTAAGTTGAAATTGCTGCTACAACAGAAGTGAGAAAGACACACTGTGCCTTTACAGACTCTCATGCTTCACCTTGAAGTCACACATCCTGTTATGTAATTTGGGTGATCTGACCATAACCAACTAAGGAAAACTGCTTAGTATGACATCATCTGTGTCATGGGCCACTGGGGTACTCTGAAGAATGTCATATGGTCCAACATTGGAAGCACAGTGCCTTCAGTGAGAGGAATTGGATTATTAACTAAAAGAGTGGAGTGGAGAAACTTCCTAGTATTTTCTTCACTGACACCAAAGCACACATCTGGGATGGATTTGGGAACAAGGAAACAGGGAGGCACACTATAAAAGTGGATACAAGAAGGTTGTTTTTCACTACGAAGCTGCTCTCACACAATTCATGATTCAACACTCTGTCACTGAAACTTGGAGTCGGTCCAAGTATGGTACTGAAGTTGTTTCTTGATGCTTGGATAAAATAATAACCCATGACTGTAATGTAGAGATACTGAAATATAATAAAACCATATATAAATGAATTGCACATTTAGGAATAATTTAAAATAAAGCAAAACTACGGAATCCATGGCTGTGTGAATAATTCTTAGAACTGAAAGACGTCAGTAGATGGCTATCTATTTTTAGTTTTTTTTTTACTATTATTTTGAATGCATTTTTATTATTCTCTATATCTGAAGCATGAGATCAAGACAATTTTTGTTCTTCAATTTGCCTGAAAGGATAGCCATTTGATTTTTCAGAACATGTCCCTCTGTGATGAAACAGAGGTGTTCACACTCTGGAGGGCTCAGATTTGAGCACAAGAAGGCAGAAAGTGCATATTATCAATGCTGACATGGGCTTTTCTCATTTCCTGTCACATCTCCACTTGGGTAAAAAATCCATTCAGTATTTTACTTCTCAGTAAGTGATGACAGAATTCTCATCTCCATGCATTATTTGTGCATATTGAAAATAATTTTTATAGCCCCTCTTTAAGTTGAAACACATGGAAGTGAAAGTTAGAAGAGGAAAAGAGGGGAAAAAACTCAGACCTGGAAAATATCTAGGAAGAGTCACCTTTTAGTTAAGCATTTAATATGTTCACTATTCCACAATTCATTCATTCATTCACTGCTTCACTCACTCCTATATTTCTTTGTTAAGTGTTTGTTAGGCACCCAGCAGACACTGAGGATCTACATGCTACTTGTTTTTATAAAACTATCAGAAAAATCTGAACAGAGCATGTTCTCAAAGGGACATTATTGCATGTTGTATTATAAAAAGCTTATAAATGCTATGAAGGCATAATGATGTAAGAGTAGTGTTTAGAAAGCAGATACTCTGTCCATTCACTATGATCCTAATATTTTTCACAGCTTCTTAATATAGGTTTTTCTTCAGAATAGTAGTTGGTTTTATAAAGGCACAAACATTCAGCTACAGCTTAGGCACCTGGAGCTGGAATGGTATCAAGGGCAGTCTCTGATCCTTTCTGCTTTCATCACAAAATCTGCCTCATAGCACACCATGCCCCATTCCAGTGACTCTAGTGGATGGACTCCCAGACATAGTTTGGGACTCCCAGATGCACGTCTATGCCCTTGAGACACACGAGACAGGCACAGACAAGATTATTTTGTACTGAGCTTCCCCACTTCACATCCTCCAAATCAGAGGGCTGGAGAGATAGCTCAGTGGTTAAGGCACTTACCTGAGAAGCCTAGGGACCCAGGTTGAATTCCCCAGAACCCATGTAGGCCAGATGTACAAGGTGACACATGCATCTGGAGTTAGTTTGCAGTGGCTACAGGCCCTGGCACACCCACTCTCTCTCTCTCTCAAATAAATAATAAATAAAATAAGATAAATAAAAATTTTAAAACTCAATAAAGAATTGGTGATGCTTTATTAAAATTTATGAGCAGACATTACATTTTCCAAATACGTCTCTTGGAATTTACTTCCAATTTATCCAGTTACTTTCTAAACTGGAATTGCTCAGAATGGAGGGTTGAATGAGTTACATACATTCCTTCATAAGAAATGATATGGAATGAACTACATGTCCCTCTCACCATTGAAATTTTGAAGTGTCTTTTACAGTATGATTGCATTTGGAGTAAGAGCCTTTAAGAGGTGATTAGATCATAAGGTTTGAGCCCTCATTAGTGGCATAAATGCACTTATAAGACGAGGTAGGGCAGATGCAATCTTTCATGACCAGGAGAATTTGTGGAAAAAACTACTCTCTATAGCCAAGGATTGGTTCTTCACCACACACTGCTTCTGCTAGTCTTCATCCGATTTCTCTGTAACATATGTCCATTGTTTAAGCCATCCAACCTATGATAATTTTTGTTGTAGCATCCTAAACCAATTAACATAGATAGCATTAGGCCAAATCTAGGTTCAATCTTCCTAGGAAGGACACAGATTTAGGAAACTATCTTTTATTTTTTGAAAGAGAGAAAGAGAATGGGCATGCTAGGGCCTCTAGCTACTGCAAGCAAATTCCAGACACATGTGCCATCTTGTGCATCTCTGGCTTTATGTAGGTACTGGGCAATTGAACCTGGGTCATTTGGCTTTGTAGGCAAGTGCCTTACCTGCTGAGCCATCTCTCCAGCACATAGCTGGGTTGTTTGATTGGAAACATACCTTTTGCTACAATCAGAAGTTCAATTAAATGCATCTAACTTTTCAGTCTGTGAGGTAATAAGAATGACATTTGCTAATAACAAATAATAGATTCATGACAATGAAAACTCTGAAATAAAGACAAGACAATATTATATATTTCAAACATAACAAAAAGCAATATCATAATTTTGTAAATATTATTCTTTATCCAACACTGACTTGTTCTTCATTATTCATGACCAAATGCATATACTTGGTTTATGTGTCCATCCCTATTTTGCACTATTTCTCGGGAAAATTTTTCTAAGGATGGGTGGGTCAGCTTGTATTAAAACAAACTTGATCTTTTGGGCTTATGACTACTTAAATATAAATTATGATCCATTTTATCCAATGAAGTATGTGGTTAAATTTATTGGCATATTTTGGAAATGTATTACTTGGTTTTTGGTCAATGAAAAGTAGCCCCTGACTTTCTGCTAAGTATTAACAAGGTATGAAGTTACTGGTAGCCATCTTTTCTCTAATTTACCACTGTATCCTCTAACCTTGAAGTCTACTCTATATTTGGACTTGATTTTCATGAGCTTTTTTGATATTTAGTGTTCAGCAAGTCACATTCAGTGGTATACATCTGAAGAAATGCTACTATTTGTGTATAGTGAAAAATGACAAATATTGTGGAAAACACAACTAGGTATGATGAGGAAATTTGTTATGGGTGTCAGAAAATGCTCAAGTTCATGTTTATTTAGAAATCTAAGATATAACCTTGTTAGATCCAAGTTGAGGAGAGTATTCCATGATAGACCTTGAGGTAGGAGATTTGTTGGCAATTTTTAGAAGCTTAACAACATTTTTTATGGCTCCATCAAGGGTATTGAGCATGTAGGGAAACAGGAAATTGGTCATAAAATGAAACTAGGGATGTAAATATTGGCTAGCTACTATAATATATTTATGGCACATAGAGTATTAGAGGAAACACACATCCAATCAAATGACATAAGATAATGTGTGTTTAATAGTATATTTCTTATTTATATTATTGATAATAGTGAAACAAGGATTTTGATAGGTGCATAAATGAACAGGTGTTTGTCCCAGAGTCTCATTGACATAATGATGCTGGAAATGACAATAAAAAACATACTTCACTTTGAAGCTTGCTTTGTTTTATACCCAACTTAATGTGTTCAATTTTTAAATATGGGAAGAAATTTAAATGATTCCATTATTAGCTTAACCTAAGCTAGAGATTCTGTTCAATATGTGGGTTGTTTGGAAAAATGAAAAAAAATCTTATTTTAATCTCATTCACCTATCTAGGGTATATAGATGCTTAACAAAATGTGGATAACAAATTAGAGGGGTGGAATTATTAAGAATGGAACTAGAAGAAAAAAACACAGGTGAATGGCTCTTCCTTATGTTGGGTGGCTATTAGGGATCTAAATTACAGGGTTCACTGAAGAATATCATATTAGTCGCATCTTGGAGTTGAAAGTTTGTATGTGCTTGCTAGGTGAGATGTAATAGATAATTCAGGGAGCAACAGTCAAAATCAGTTAACATGATCTTTATAATTTAGTGTGAACTGTATGAATATGGGGATAATTTTTCTCAAAAACATTGTACAGAACATGCCGTTTTCCTCATAGGCACTATACAAAACATGTTGATTATCATGCAAGCCTCTAAGTCCAGTGATGGATAGAGAAAAATAGGGAGAAACTGGGGCAACTTATTGGGGGGTAGTTGATACAGAACTAGTTGAAACACTTTAAATAATGTCTTCATTAATTAAGAAGTCAAACATCATATTTGATACATATACCAGTAAAGACACAACTATAGTCTTAGCTTTCAAAGCTACAAAAGCAGTTATTGCTGTCATTTGTTATGCTAAATACACTGGAAGCACCATCTTTTTTATCACAGCATAAGTACTCTTTTTTACATTTAATTTAATTATTTTATTTTTTAAAATTAAGTAGAAACTTTGTATGGACACATCCTATCTTAGTATGTCATTTCCCTCCTCCCTGCCCCACTTCTTTTTGGAGCCCTCCTCAGTGGTGTTTCTGGAATTCCCCCTGGGGTTGTGGGTTATGAGATGTGATAGCATCAGTCAGTCATTGTAAGTGGGGGTGAGGGGAGTGCCTCTGGACATTCCCTTCCAATCTGTGGCTCTTGCAATCTTTCCCCTCCCTCCTCAAAATTCCCAGAGTTGTGGTGGGTGGGTGTGTTTTAAGTCTACTTTAGTGATGAGTTCTCAGCAGGTTCTGGAGTTCTGCTTTGGTGTGTTTTGAGTATCCTCCGCGTCTGTCTCCATGACACTAGCCCAGGTTGACAGGCTTTTAAGGTCAGTGGTTACCACTGTCACACAATTACTTAATCATTATCCAGGAGAGAGGGAAAAGTCTGAAGTGCGTTTCCCCATTCCTTTATGGATAGCAAATTCAAATACTTCAAATCTGGAGAGAAAGAACACTCCTGTGGCCCAGAGGCTCTGCTTAACTGAGTATAAAGTATTTAATAGAGATGTCATAGCTAGACAGAGTGCATTCATTTCCAACTGACCAAAGGTCACTCAGCACAAAGAAATAAAGGGAATTAATAATGTCATTGGAGAATAGTAACAGTGATTGCATATGTTTAAGGAAGATTAGATGAAAGATGAGAAAATAAAGATATATTTTCAGAGTGACATGTATTCAAAAAGTTTTCTCATTAGTTGTTAATAGAAAGATTCTCAAGTTTAAAAATCTCTTAAAAACAATCACTGAGTTCACTCATAAAAAAAGGTGTTCGTGGAAGGTGAAATGAAATTATTCACAAAAATTGCAAGTGGCTATCTGAATTCAATAAACTGAATAAATTGCTGCCACCTGAACTGGGACAAGCTGTCTCTCGTTTACCATTTCTATTTTCCTTGGCCTTTCTTCCTGTTGCAACAAAATGACGTTTAGAAATTTTAATTGCAGATGAAGCTAATAATAACATGTTTTACTGAAGCTGTCTCCAGCAAAGTATAAAATACCACATTGGTCTACCCTGTTAGAGTTGGTGAAAGCCAAAAATAATCAATATGACATGAAACATAACTGTGCTAGTCTTTCAAATTTGCATATTGCTGAGGGAAGAGTCATAATAATTTCGCATGTCTTTTGGTTGGGCAAATACATTTTAAAACATTTTTATTGAATTATGTAGCAATAGTGCACACACATCCAATTTTCTTTTAAAAAGAGGTATTGGTGCCCTTTTGGGGGTTGAGTAGAATGCTGTCCTTGTGTAGGGGGAGTTTCAGAATTATATTGTTACAGACCTGTGGTTGGAAAGTTGTGAATAATTCATTGAAAGGCATGTAATTGTTTTCTAAATTATCTAAGTACACTTACCATAGGGGAGTGGATTTATAGAAGGTGTTGAGGAGTAAATAATTGAAGAAAGGTTTAACAAGACTTTGCATAATTTGGATCTAGTTATTTATTTACATTTATTCATTCATTATGTACAGATAACAAAAGGCTAAAAATTTATTTAGGTCCCAAGCCTATTGAGGGCCTAAAAATTGTAGTAAATTTTATGACATAAAAATAGAATTCTGGTTTTGTAATTTATCCTTGATTATGTAAATGATGTGCTTTTAAGACTAGACAGCATGATTCTTAGAAATAGGCTTATTATAATAACCTAGCAAGATTGAAATATTATGGAATCTTCATTACTTCAAATAAACTTAAGTCTTTGTAATTAATTAGAACAGGTAGTCCTTAATAATAAAAATTATATTTACATAGCACATGAATGATTCTATATGCATACTTTATTCTTTAATTTCAATATTATTATCAAACATTGACACAAAAAGTCTTTGATACTTTGATCTTAAAGAATTAGTCATTTCCCTATCTTTTTTTTTTTTTTACTTGTAATCCTTAGGCTCACTGATATCCAGTGAAATCCTGTGATCTTTCCCTTGTGCATTTATCCCCTGGGGATGAATTCTGCCTCTCTGTCCTCAACATATGACCTGGAAGATACATGCATAACCGTTTGATTAATTAGGATAGAACCTTTCTCAGAGGATTTTTTTTTTCCTTTTAATATCACTGATTATAACCTAACAGTCTTCCACAATGTCTCCTTAAATGATGGCACGTCCTTAAGTTTGTAATATCATCACCATAGGATCAGCTTGGTTTCATTCAATTTTATTTTAATTTTGTTTTGGAAAGTTATCTATACATTTGACTACATGATAACTCTCAGGACAGTCTAGACAGTGTTTGAGATCAAATAAAATAAACTTTGAGAGAAGCAAACATACAGTCCAGTGTGTAAGGCACAAAAGTACATTTAAAAAATGTATCTCAGGGGCCTATGGGAAAGAAAAGGATTCTGGGGCTGATTGGTTTATTGTGTGCTGTATTTGTGTTTGCAGAGTAGTGGTGACACCAGTCGTGGTCACAGGCTGCATCTGTAGCAGCAGCAGTGTGTGTCTGTTACCCCCCTGATTCCCATGAAGCACAGCTCAGACATGGGAACAGTGAGGTCACACAGGGCAGGTATGACTGACTCTCACATACTAGATTTTCAAATCTGGACAGACTAGTTAATAACTCCATCAAGATCTGGTTTCTTCATCATTGAAATTCAGTTTAAGAAATAAAATGGTAATTGTTGGGATATAGTTACTAATCACTCCAAAAATTAAGTGATATTGCACCACCTTCCACCAGCTTCTTATGGCACATGGGATTCCATTCCTTGCTAAGCATTTACTGTGTATCATTGATTTATTGATAGAATACTTTTGCAGAGTTCTGCTTTCAATGAACCTTGGCTTCCCTTTGTACCCATCTCTATGAGCGTATCCGGTTTTCCATATTCCATCACTCCTGAGGAACAGAGGAAATAATAATTTCCATTATTAGGTTGCCTTACCATTAAACTTTCACTTCTCCATGTCTGAGAGTCCTGAATTCTGGGTCCTTGCTCCTGACTATGCAATTGTCTCATTCTTCTATGGACTCTATCAAACCAACTCTTTCTACTCAGTTTAGCATTGGATAATGGAATCGCTGAGGAAAGTAATAAAAATCTCAGTTAATTCCAAATTATCACTGTATTTAACTTTTGAGAGTATTAATATTTTCTTGTTTCTTAAAGACAAATATAATGTAAGTCTAAGATTATTTGATTAGGAAATTATAAATAGTGGATTACTTTCCATCAAATAGTTTACGATTAACTACTTACAAACAAGATTGAGAAGCAAAATGGATATATTGTTAATTCATTAGATTTCCAATTAATCTTTCCTTTCTCACTTCTAGGAGTTAATGTCATTATGACAATATTTATTAGTTAATAGAAATATGACATAGTCAAATATGTATTTCACATTTCTTTTACATTACTGTACTGAAAATTTTAGGATTATAATTTTAATTAAATTCAGTTTATGAGGCTGAGAAGGAGACTTATTCTATAAAAATGCTTGCTATGTAAGAGGTAGAGACAAGGGGATTCCTTAGGAGGCCAACTAGTCTAGCCTAGTCATTGAGTCTGAAGTTCAATAAGAGACTTGTCTGCAAAAGAAAAGGTGGAAAACAATTGAGGAAGATATCTGGCATTGGTCTCTGGCTCAACACATATACAAACACACACGTGCACCTTCCATACACATATACACATGCACATGTATGCATACAACACACAACAAAATTTTCCATTTATAAATTTATAGTTCTATCAGCAGAAAAATTAATTGGGATTTTTATAACAATATTAATATAAGAAAAAAATATTTCAATACTGATAGAGTTTAAAAGGACTGATATCCATTATCAAAATATCTGACAATGGATAGCCATCCATTAAAGAAATAATTAGGCCAATAAAGAAATAACTGGGCATGGAAACTTAATCATTCCTTGTATGTCTACTTATATATAAATCTTAATTCTTTATTCCTGCAATTAAGATAGTGTCCTCTGTGTCCCATTTGCTAACTATAATAAAAAGTTATTCTTACATTCAATTTTCACTACTTTGATATATCTTCAGAATAAAGGTATATAAGTCATGTACTGAACAGTTCCCTCTGTGCATGTACTCAACATTTATTTAGACTTTATGATTCCTTTAATTGGCTGTCAAAATATCACTCTGCTGGCTTGGAGAAATTGCATAGTGGTTAAGGCACTTGCCTGTGGAGCCTAAGAATGCATGTTTGAATCTCTAGGACCTATGTAAGCCAGATTCACAGTGATGCAAGCATGCAATGTCACACATGTGCACAAGGGGATGCACATGTGTAGAGTTCATTTGCAATGGCTGAAGGCCCTGGTGCACCCATTCTCTCTCTCTCTCTCTCTCTTTGCATCTTTCTCTCTCTCAAATAAATAATAAAGAAATCACTGTGCCACATGTCCTATTAGTTTACACTTATACTCAGGAATACTGCACAGCATATATTTATGTATCAAACGTGAGTGCCTTGATCTTCATTTTAGGCATCTCAAAGCCCCACAATGCTTATGTCTTATATCAGAGTTAATTTCTTATTTGGATGTATATTATTCTCTTTCTCACCCTATGAGTAACAATTCTGAAAAATTTCTGAAATAATAATAAAAACCTCAATCAGCTTATGTCTTGTAATAATTTTTAAATGGTTTTCAGTTGTAGATCTGAGTTTTCATTCAAATATGTAAGATTTCAGTATTTGTCTTGTTTGTTAAAATATACATGGTATTCATGGAAGTAACTGAAACCACACATGAATAAATATGCAAGAAGAGTATAATCGGGAAAATGTTTTCAAAATTTGTTTTCTAAAAATTGTTTTCTTACTTAGATAATTGCATTTTTAAAAATATAAAGCAATTGGCAACAGTGTTCTTTTTATATTTGTCAATGTGGTGCAATTTAAGAAATAGTCCATTTTTTTTTTTGCAAAGAAAAGTAGATTTTTCTAACTGCAAAACATTTAATGAAAAAAAGCTTTGAATGATTCTGTGCAAAGCAATTGGCTCAGAAATAGGAAAGCCATAAAGGAATAAAAATAATTGAAAAGATTTTGCTTGGAAGAATATTCATAGTTTGATAAGAAAATTTTGTTTTTTTTCCTCTATGAATATATTCATGGGTGGAATAGATGGCCGAACGGTTATGTGTGCTTCCTGTGCAGTCGTGAAGGCCCAAGTGTGCCTGCAGTCCCAAATGCTAGATTGCATGCAAACATCTGGGCCTGGCCATGCAAGCCTCTTACCACAGTCCTGCCAAGGGGAGCAGAAACCAGAGATTTGCCAGGGCTCACAAAAAAAAAAGCAAAAACAAAACAAACAAACAAACAAAAAAAAAACAAGCTCTCCTATGAGTAAGAGAATCCTGCTCAAAATGAGAACCAGCAGTCTCTAAGAAGGATGAAGCAGGACTCCTGACATTCTGCCTCTAGTCACCATGGGCAAGTGCATGGCCTGTTGAAAGGACAAGTGCTCGAGAATAGGTACGCGCACGTGCGCACACACACACTGCATCACACACACATATACACAAACAAAAAATGAGAAGGAAAATGGAACCTCCCCTGAGTGAGTTCACAGTAGAATAAGTCTGTTGCATGGGCAGCTATGTGTGTGTTTGACACTTTTCGGTTCTATGTAATCTTACCTCATAGATGAAATCTACAGTGACTACTTTTGAATGATATATTCCGGGGGCTACGGATATGGCTCAGTTGGCAGAGTGCTTGTGTGTAGCATTCATGATACTTTGGGTTTGAACTCCAGTAGAGCATTAACTGAATGTGGGGATGCAGGCCTTTAATTCCAGCAGTCAAGAGTTGGTGAGAGGAAGACCTGAAGTTAAATGTTATTCTCAGCTACATAGTGATTCCAGGCCTGTGTTATATACTTGAGACAGTGTCTTAAACACAGCAATAACTTCATAGTCTTTAAAACACTCATAATCGACTTCACTCATCTGTATTTCCCCTCAAACTATTGCTTTTTTGATAACATTGCATAATTTAATAATTTGCAATTTTGTTGTTTGGTTTCTGTCTGTCCACATTAGATTGCTGGCACCATTTAGGACAGGAGTCTGTACTGCCAAGAGCTGTGTTTAAAAATATGTGTTTGCCATTCCGTGAATAAGCCAGGAGGAATAATGAAACTAGTCCTCTATGGAGAAGGGAGTGTGGAGAAGCTGTAGAGCAGGAAACTCTGAGAAATGAAGTGGAAAATTTCTTTGTTAGTGCAAAGGGAGAAGGTACCAAGTCAGAAATTATGACTTCAGCAAACATTAGGAGGTTTTAGACAATCCCACAATATAATTTAGCACAGTATTGCCTATTTAGGAACACTTTGATGGAAGCAGTTTTGTTACAAAAGTGCTTGTGTAGTCTCTGAAGAGTATACTTTGAATTACTCAAATTGAATATACTTGTTGGGGAGAAAACAACAATCTTAAGATTTCTTTCAACCATGATAAAGGAATAAAACATCATAGGAAACAGATTTACTCTCTACTTGAAAAATTAAGAAAAAGCATCTATTTTAAAATAGTTTTTTTTTTTATTTCCTTATGTGTGTGTGTGTGTGTGTGAGAGAGAGAGAGAGAGAGAGAGAGAGAGAGAGAGAGAGGAGAGAGGAATGAGAATGGAAGTGTCAGGGCCTCTGCAAACGAACTCAAGACACATTTGCCATGTTGTGACATGCATCTGACTTTTATGTGGTTCCTGAGGAACTGAGCACAGGCCATTGCAAGCAAGTGCCTTTAGCCACTGAGCCATTTTCCTAGCCCCATACAAATGTATTTTAAAAAGGGAAAATAATTATTTTTAAGATGAGAAATTTTTAACATATAGAGCAGTACCCCCCAAAATATAGGGAAACAATGAGATATACCCCATTGCCCAGGTACTGGTCTTGTTTCTGATTGTCAGTGTAAAGATGAACACCATATGGATTCAAGTTTCTCTGTAAGGTGTTGAGCTCATGATAACGCTCCAAGATATCTAAAGCCAATGGAAGAGAACACCAGAGAGGAGAGAACTCTGCCAAGAGAGCCATGAGGGTATTTCTTCTCAAATATCCAGCATTGTTGGACCAAAGAGAACTCTTCTCAAGACTGGTGTAAGAACTACCCAAAAGAATGAGAGGAGGAATACTGAGGACACACCTGCCTAGGAATAGACACAATGTCCTAGCCTGGGTGGAAAAGCCATTCTATACTGAGGAGTGAGTTTAGTGTGCAGGGTGATGTCACTGCAGAGAGATAGCTATAGCTAGGGCAGGTTGGCTTGTCCATTCTTGAACCGCAAACATGGCAGTCATCTGAATAGCACTAAGATAATATGAAAATACAAAAAAAATATCTAGCACTCAACAAGGTAAGTTTACTGAGTGTAACATCTAAAATAACAGACATGCAAAGATCATGGAAATATATTCTAGAAGGGCAAGAAAAATTATCCAATTGCACATGATACACTATCTGACTCAGATTTCAAAATAACTAGACATTGATATTAATTTAGTTATAGTTATACCCAATGCATTCAAATGTTTGTTAAAATTTTAAGGTGCTGAAAAATGTGAACTGAGATTTTTAAAATCTACATTTAGCTTTTTTACTTTATTTTCTTTTTGTACTGGGGATTGAACCTAGGACCTTGAGTATGCTAGGGAAGCCTTCTACCACTAAGCTCTTATATCCCGGTTCTTATTGTTTATATTATTTTACTTTTACATTTGTGCCTTTTTATTGTTGGAAACTTTAATATATGAATACATAGCAATTTGATCCATGTTCCTGTCCCATTATCCTATTTTCCATCTCCCCCCACCACACTTCATCCCCCAAGTACCCTCTTCTTTCAAAGTAGTCCTTCCTGTGTTTCACTCTCTTGTTCCTTTTGTCCTCCTACATCCTTAATGCTAAAATGCTGATAGGCTCAGAACCATACTGGTCTTGTGGGCATATTGGTCACCAATGAGGGTTCATGAATGCACCAGTCAGTTCATGTCAGGATGGTGCCCCCAAAAATGTCTATGAACCGTGAGGCTCTTAATTCTCTTCTCTGCTTCTACAGTCTTCCCCGAGTCTTGGAGAATGTGTTGAAAGTCTCCTTTAGTGTTGAGATCTTGGAAGCCTCTTATTTTTGATGAGTTTTGAGTCTCTTCTGTGTCTGCCTCCATCGCCATAGAGAAGGTTCTCTGGCTAGCCATGAGTGTATCACTCATATTCGTTCAATTATGTCCTTCAGAGTAATCCTGAGCCCTGTGGGATATGACAAGAGCTGTCCCATTCAGAGCTATTGCACCAGGATTTCTCTTCATCTTGCCATTTTAGTGAGGTTTGCTTCTTTAGTATTCACTTCCTTCTGTCAAAAGAAGTTTCTCTTAGTAAAAGTGAGATCAGCATTAATCAAAAAGCATAAGCATTTACATTTAGAAGGCTTTTGGGGAGGTATAATGTCCCCATTTAGCCAAGAACAGCAGTAGTAGCTTCCCTCTGGGGTCTGTGTCTTTCCAAGCCATAATTTCTTTTTTATTTAAGCAACATTTTTTATTAGATATGGACATATTTTGTATGTAAAAAGCACATGCTGTTACCATCCTTTCCCTCCTCCCTGCCCCTTTTCTGAGGAGGCCTTCCTCGTTGGGGATGCAGGTCAACCTCATGGGGATTGTGGGTCATACGTTATGGGGGGGGGGGAGGCAATGTCTCTGTGCAAAATGTCCCAACTTGTGCCTCTAACAGTCTTGCCCCCTCTCTTCAGCAAAATTCCCTGAGCCATGCTGGGAGCATTTTAATTCTACTTCAGTGATATGCACTTAGGAGCATCTGGATCTCTGGTTTGGTAGGTGATGAGTGTGCTCAGTATCTTTCTCTGTCACCCTTGTGCTGATATCAGATTCACTAAGAAAGCATTATTGCTCATTTCCAGAGTTCCTCTGTGGTTTCAGCTGGGGCCTGGATGGAGTGCACTGGGTCATTTATCTCCTCAGGTCCAGCTCCCACCTGAAAAACAGAAGCAGATTATCCAGTGGAGAATTAAGTCAGCACCGGTTAAATGGGATAACTGTTATTAATTTAGAGAGAATTAAAAGCATGTAGACCCTCTTATAGTCTAAGGTTAGTGGGAGCTTGACAATGGAAAGCAGAATCATTATCTGGATATGATTCTGACTTGTTTCCCAGTTCCAAACATAGTTTCCTTTCCACTGAGTGGATCTGTTAGCCAATCCAAGAGCAGTTGGTTACTCACCATGGCTGTGTGCCACTATTGCAATTGTGTGAGCATCACCTCAGGTTGTTTGTTTGAGTCACCTAGACTTCGAGTTGCTTGGACAGATGGTGGCCACTTTCCCCCGGTAGCTTATGTAGCAACTTCCAGCACTAGATGTGCTCATTATCTGGGGACTGGCTCTCCTCCAAATTCCAACCAGGCTTCTCCATGGTCTCTGCTGACAGTGTATAGTGTCTTCAGCAGTAAGGTCTTACCATTGACCTCTGGTGGGACATGAAGTGCTCTGACAGAAGTCTCTCTTGTTTGTTACAGGAGAGCTTGTAGGTCTCTCTGATCAACAGCTCATTGTGGATGTAGACCATGTAGACCACATCCTGGTACAGGGAATTACAGGCCAGTGCCAAGAAAAAAGAAAAATACAGAGAAGAAAAAGAAACAGGAGAGATTTGAGGTTAGGTTTTGCCTCACCCTCTCCAGGGCCCTTCGATTCAGATACTCCTCCTAAGGTCCTCTTGAGGCTTTTACCTTTCAGTTGGACTTCCAGGATATAGGATTGTATGGTCCAAGTTCAATTTGGGTTCAGTTTTGAGCCCTCCCTAGTGTCCAAGCATCAAGATGCTATTCAGTTACGACAGCAACTTGGGCTGATCCAGTTTAGGAACTGCAGATGAGTGAGATCATATAATGGTTGTCTTTCTGTCATTGTATGAGTTTACTTAGAATGATCTGTTTCAAGTTTGACCATTTTGTTTTGTTACAAATTTCAATGTGTCATTTTTTTCTTAAATCTGAGTAGAATTACATTGTGTAGATATACCACATCTTGGTTATCCATTCATCCAATGATGGGTACCTGGGTTGGTTCCAGTTTTTAGCTATTATGAATTCAGCAGTTATAAATATGTTTGAGTAAATATCTCTGAACTGAGATGTGGAGCTTTTAGAGTAAATGACCACTAAGGGAATAACAGGGTCTGTTGGTAACTCTATATTCATCCTTTTCAGGAGTCTTCATATTGATTTCCACATTGGTTGTACCAGCTTACATTCCCACCAACAGTGAATTAGTGTTCCTGTTTCTCCAGAGCCTCACCAACATTTGTTTTCATTTGATTTTTTAATGTTTGCTATCTTTACTGCAGTAAAGTGGAATTTCATAGTTGTTTTTATTTTATTTTATTATTTTTTAATTTTATTTTTTTTATTAACAACTTCCATATTGTAAAGAATATTTCATGGTAATTCTCTCCCTTCCCCCACTTCCCCATTCCCTCTCAAACAGCTTATCTTTTATTTTAATGTCATGTTCTTTTCCTCCTATTATGATGGTCTTCTGTAGGTAGTGTTAGACAATGTGAGGTCATGGATATCCATGACATTTTGTGTCTGGAGGGGCATGTTGTAAGGAATCCTACCCTTCCTTTGGCTCTCACCTCTTCCACAATGGACCCCAAGAATTGCAAGGTATGATAGAGATATTTCAGTTCTTAACACTCCTCTGTCACTTTGTCTCAGCACCATGATCATCCCAAGGTCACTGCCATATGAAATGAGAAGCTTCTCTAACCAAAAGTGAGAGTAGCATTAATATATGGGTATTAACATTAAAAGAAATGCTTACTGGGTATTTTGGTGAACATAGTATGTACATTTAGCCAGACACCAGAAGACATTACACCCCTAGGGCTCATGACTACCCCTGTTGCAGGTTTTCAGTATCAGGTATATATTCCCTCCCATGGAGCAGGCCTCCAGTCAAATTAGAGGGTAGTTGGTTTCCCCCATAACAGACATGCCACTATTGCACCTGTTGGCTCATTTGGACTGGCTGGCCAAATATAAGGCTTGAAGTGTCCACTGTTGAGTATCTTTACTGGTGATTTCTCTCTCTGCCTTTGAACTGCATGCAGCGTGGCTTTTTCCAGCTTTCTATCAGCTGGTCTATAAGGAGGAGGTTTTCTGCTCAGTTCCAGGAGGATTTCTCAGTGACCTTGCAGCCCAAGTATGTGGAATCTTCATCAATAGGGTCTTACCATCTATTCCTGGTGAGAAAACAAGGGGAATATACTTAGTGAGGTAATCCAGGCATAGAAAGCCAAATGTTCTCTCTATATGTGGATCCTAGCAACAAGTGACTGGACTTCTATGTGAGTAGGAATAAAACTCAGTAGCAGAGGTCAGTAAGCTAGAAAGGATATATAAAGGGAATAGAAAGGGAGGTGGGGGGACTTAATAGGATGGTATTGTATATATGTAAGTAGAAGAACAGATTAATGGGAGTTCCATATGTCAAACCATCCCTGCATCCCTGGGATAAAACCTACTTGATCAAGGTGGATAATGCTTTTGATGTGTTGTCGAATGCAGTTTGTAAGGAGTTTGTTCAGGATCTTTGCATCTAAGTTCCTTAGGGGTATAGGCCTGTAATTCTCTTTCCTTGTTGCATCTCTCTTGTTGGTATTAGGCTGATGCTAGCTTCATAAAAGGAGTCAGGGAGGATTCCCTGGTCTCCCATTATGTGGAACAGTTTGAGAAAATAAAAAGGTTTCAGTTCTTCTAAGAAGGTTTGGTAGAATTCAGCTGAGAAGCCATCTGGTCCTGGACTTTTCTTTTGCGGGAGGTTTTGGTTACATTTTCAATCTCCATAGATGTGATAGGTTTGTTTAGGAGATTCATCATCTCTGAGTTTAGTTTTGGTAGGTGGTATGTGTCTAGGATTTCATCCATTTCTTCCAGATTATTTAGTTTTGTGGAGTAGAGGTTTTGGAAGTATGCTATGATGATTCTTCCAATTTCATTGATGTCTGTTGTTATTGCTCCTTTTTAATTTCTGATTTTGTTAATTTGAGATTTCTCTTTTTTTTTTTTTTGTTTAGTCAGTTTGGCCAGGGTGTTGTCAATATTATTTATTTTTTCAAAGAACGAGCTCCTCATTACATCAATTTTTAAAATTGTTTTCTTAGTTTCCAATTCATTAATTTCTGCTCAAATCTTGATTATTTCATTCCATAGGGAGCTCTTTGGGTTGGATTCTTCTTGTTTTTCCAGCACCTTTAGGTGGACAGCCAGTTTATTGATTTGGGATCTCTCTGTCTTTGTAATGAAGACATTTATGGCTATGAATTGTCCCCTTATGACAGCTTTCATTGTGTCCCGTAAGTTTTGGTAGGTTGTGTTTTTATCATTAAATTCTAGAAATTTTAAAATTTCTTTTTTGATTTCTTCCATGACCCATGCATTGTTTAAAAGTGTGCTGTTTAGTCTCCAGAAGCTGGTGGAGTTCTTGATGTTTCTCTTGTTGTTAATTTCTAGCTTTAAAGCATTGTGACCTGACATAATGCAGGAAGTTACTTCATTTTTCTTGACTTTATGAAGGCATTCTTTATGGCCTAATATATGGTCAATTTTGGAGAAGGTTCTATGGGCTACTGTGAAGAATGTGTATTCTCTAGAGTTGGGGTGGAACATTCTGTGGATATCCATTAGGTCTAGTTGATTTATGATGTTGTTGAGCTCTACTATTTCCCTGTTAATTTTCTGCTTGGATGATCTGTCTATTGATGATAGTGGAGTATTGAAGTCTCTGACTATGATGGTGTTGGTGTTTATGTCTGCTTTATTGTCGAGTAGATTTAGTTTTATAAACTGTGGTGTCCCTGTGTTTGGTGCATATATAATTGATTGTGATGTGCTCATGTTGGATCATTCCCTTGATGAGTAAGACGTGGCTTTCTTTGTCCTTTTTGACTATTTTTGGCTTGAAGTCTATTTTATCAGATATTAATATAGCAACACCTGCTTGTTTTTTTATTTCCATTTGCTTTGAATATCGTTTTCCAACCTTTCACCCTGAGGAGGTATCTATATTTAGTGGTGAGGTGGGTTTCTTGAAGACAGCAAGGAGGATGGTCCAGTTTTTTCACCCATCCTTATCACCAATGTCTTTTGATGAGTGAGTTAAGGCCATTAATATTTTAGGTTATTACTGTGAGGTTTGAGTTAATCCCTGACATGATGAGGTGTTTAATGGGCTTGGGTGCTTACTTGTGTTATGTACTGTTTGGAGCCTAGTCTATTTTGGTTACTGTGATCTTCTTGTTGGATCCTGAGAATGGTTGTTTGACTATTCTATGTGAAGTATTCCCTCAAGTATTCTCTGTAGGTTTGGCTTTGTGTTCATATAATTATAAAGTTGACTTTTTTCATGGAAAAATTTTACTTTATTATTTTTTTATTTTATTTTATGAGGGATACTTTTATTGGGTAAAATACCTTGGGTTGGAAGCAATAGTTTTTCAGACTTTGAAGTGTTCCATCCAAGGCCCTTCTGGCTTTCACAGTTTCCATTGAGAAATCTGATGTTATTCTGATGGAATTGCCTTTCTATGTTGTGAATTGCTTTTATCTTGCTGCTTTTAACACTCTCTCTTTGTTTTCATTGTTTAGGGTTTGAACTATGATGTGTATTGGAGAGCTTCTTCTTTGGTCCTACCTGATTGGTGTCCTGTGGACTTCTTGTATCTGGATGGACCTCTCTTTTGCAAGATTTGGATTTTTTTTTTTTTTTTAGTTGTTTGAGGTAGGGTCTCACTCTGGCCCTGGCTGACCTGGAATTAGCTATATAGTCTCAGGGTGGCCTCGATTTCATGGCAATCCTCCTACCTCTGCCTCCCAAGTGCTGGGATTAAAGGCATGTGCCACCATGGCGGGCTGGAAAATTTTCATTGATAATTTTGTTGAATATGTTCTCTATGGCTCTGGCCTGGATTTTATCTTGTTCTGATTTACTGATGATATAGGTTTTTTGGTCATTTTGGGGTGTCCCACAGTTCCCTCATATTCTGTTAACTCGATTTTTTTTTTTAAACTTAGCAAAGATTTTTACCTCCTGATCTATTTCTTCTGTCTTATCTTCCAGGTCAGAGGTTCTGTCTTCTACATGAGTAACTCTGTTGGTGAGGGACTCTAGAGTTTTTTGTTTTTGTTTTTACAATTTCTATTTGATTTTTGTTTTCTGTTGTATTATTTTGCATCATGTCCATTTCTTTTTTGAGGTATGATTTCAATTAGAGTTCTTATTTTCCTGCTGCTTCCTGTAATTCATTCTTGCATTTGATCAAGTCTTCATTAAGCTTAATCTTCCATTTCTTGACTTACCTTCAATTTATTTATATTTCTTTGGAGGGTTCCAGTGTTTTCTTCAATCAAGTTAAGCCTACTGTCAAAAGCTGTATACTCTAGGAAACTATTCTGTTTGATTGCATTGAAATGATTGTTGGTTATTTGATAGTTTGCTTCTAGTTCAGCGATTTTTTTGATCATGGTCTTATCAGTTGTTGTGTTTTCATTTTGGGAATGAATTTCTGTTGATTTTTTTATGATTTCACAGGAGGCTTCCATTGTAGGATTAGGCATCCTAGGTGAAGATCTCTTAGTGTTCTGACATTCAATGGCTTTTTTGTGTTTTGTCTACCCATTTTAGGAAGCCTCTTTATTTTATTGAGGCAGAAGCAAAGTTTTGTCCTTTGGCCCATTCAACCTCGGACTCAGGTGAACAGGGATGTTGTTACCCAGTTGTCAGTCATGATTCCAGAGCAAAAGGCCTGATTCCACAGCACACACAGGGACCAAGCCTCCCCAGGCAAGGCACAAAAGGACCTACCAGGATCAGGGAACTGCAAGGAGCAAGGAAATAATGACCTGGCCTACTTCATATTGTGCCCTCCAGCACACAGACCAGCTCAGGCAACCCAGACAGGGAGATGGTAGGAGCCCAAACCAGGGGTCTGGCCCACTCACTTCAGACCACCATGACTGTCAACACACTGTCAGCACAAGGAACTCAGACTGGGGAGGTAGGAGGAGCCCAGAAACAGGAGTCTGGCCTACTCACTCCAGACAGGTCTTGCCAGCCCACACACTGTCCAAGCAAGAAAATTTTAACTCAGTTCTCAGTATAGGTATGGTTTTTCTCCCACTGAGTGGGCCTCATATCCAACGAGAGAACAGTTGATCAGCTCCTTAATTTATGTGCCACTATTATGTCAATGGGTGTAACTTGCTTGGTCTGGTTGATTTTGTAGCTTGCAGGATCCACTCCTTGTTGAGAATGCAGATAACTTTTCTCCCCAGGTGACTTGCATAACTCTTTTGGAACTTTTTTTTTTTCGTTCATGTGCATTTATTATTTTTTTCTTTTTTCTTCTTTCTTTATTAGTTAGTTTTGTATTCAGCAAATACAGTCAGTTTGGTACCATT
The DNA here is from genome assembly GCA_036346955.1 of Dipus sagitta. Taxonomy (NCBI): domain Eukaryota; kingdom Metazoa; phylum Chordata; class Mammalia; order Rodentia; family Dipodidae; genus Dipus; species Dipus sagitta. Next base: position 116,967,885 of record CM070778.1, on the reverse strand, counting down.
ATTAGGCTCATCCGTGACCTACCCCCTCCCCTTGGCCCCTCCTTGTTCAGGTATATGGGTCATGCATTTAAAGCTACTCATAGGAGTATAGCTTCCATCTTAGTTCCAACTTGGTTTTCAAAGTCCTGTAGGGGCATTGTAGGGTCTTTAGCAATAGGATCTTGCCTTCTTCTTTTGGTGGGTAAGGACACATTTTGTCAATACATTGTTTGGGACCTCATGTGCTTCCCTGACCAACAGCTCATTGTGGGGGAGTGACTCCTCTCTAGCACCGAGAGTCACTATAGCCATAGGATATAATCTGTGCCTTCAGGGAAAATATTTCTCTACCTCAGCAGGGTATTTATACCCAAATTATCTCTCTTTTCCTTTTCTTTTCTTATAAATAACAAGTAACAGTAAAAACTATAATGTCTGTATTTTTGAAACTGTCAAAAGTGTAAAGAGCATTAGTAACAAGCTAATATTGCAACAAATAAATAATTATAAACATCTGAGACTACCAATTGTCCAACATGAAGCCCAATAAAAATGGAAGTAATAAGAATTAATTGTTGGGTAGTTTTAAGAGCGCCAAATATGTGTAACTGGTTCCTAGACAATAATGGAGAAGGAAAGAACAAAAATTTTAATGAATAAAGGCACAAAATGTCAAATTTACGGGAACAATAAATTCAGTTTGAAGAAGCTGAGGAATCCCCAAATACAAAAAAATATAAATAAACTTATCACATGACATATATTAATCAAATTTCTCCAAACCAGTAAAAAAGAGAAAATGTCAAATGCAAGCAGAGAAAATTGTTATGTCAAATAAATGACCATGGACAGAAAGAAGACAGCCAGTTGAAACCAAAAAGACACTAGAATATCTCTAACATGCTTCAAAGCAGTAGCTGTCAACTTGGAATTATGTCTAGTCACATGTTTTCAACATAAAGGTGACACATAGCCTTTTCAAAAACACAAATGAAGTAATTCAACATCAGTAAGCTCATTTGTAAGAAATATTCAATGACAGCATCTTTATAAGAAAAATGACACCTTAAAGAAATACTGTGATAGACAGAGGAGCAAAAGCACTGAGAATGACAACACATGGTAAATGTCTATGTATTTTCTTATTATTTATACTTCTTTAAATTCGAACAAACATAAAAATATGACATTGTAGAGATTATATCATGAATTTATGTAAAATGATTGTAAATGATAGCATACAGGACAAAGAGTGGAACAGGAAATATTATAGTTAGACTCATGTGCTTAACGTGGAGTGGTCACATGAAATTCAGCTGTAATGACTTAAGGACAGACATTCCAAATCCTGAAGCAGCTAGTAGACCATTCTAATTTATAAGCCAAGAAAGCAACAAAACACTTGTTTCTCCCAAAAGGATAGGGAAAAAAAAAAAGGAATAAAAAGGGGATGATTATAAAATGGACAAGGGGAAACAAGACAATTGTCTCATTCTAAGCATACCATGGAGGACATTGAATATAAGTGGTTTAAGCATTCCAACTAAAAGCCAGAAGTAGTCAAAATAAAGAACAAAATCTAATTTTATGCCTTGTGATGAGAAGTATCAAAAACACACTGGTAAGGACAGTCTATTCAACACATAGTACTGGCAAAAGTTGATGTCCACTTGCAGATGAATAAAATTAAATCCATATTTCTCACCCAGCACAAAAGTCAGCTCCAAGTGGATGAACCACCTCCATTTAAAAGATGAAACATGAAATGGCAGAAAAACATAGGGTAAATGCTTCATGATATAGGCATAGGCAAGAACATTTTGAACAGGAGCCCAGTAGCATGAGAAATAATATCAAGAACTGGCACATGGGATTGTGTGAAACCAAAACAGATTTTGTACAGAAAATGAAACTATAAACAGAGTGAAGGCCTAGCCTACTGAGTTGGAGAAAATGTTTGCCATCTATATATGAGACAGGGTAGTAATATTTAGATAACATAATGAACTACAAAAGATAAACGCTATAAACTAAAACTGCCAGTCAATAAATGGACCAATGAACTGAGTAGACAGCTCTCCTAAAAGAGACATAAATGGCCAATATATTGTGGTGGTTTGATTCAGATGTCACCCATAAACTTAGGTTTTCTGAACGCTAGGTTCCCAGCTGATGGAGATATGGGAATTAACACCTCCTGAAGGCAGTGTATTGTTGTGGGGAAGGCTTATAGGTATTATAGCCAGTTTTCCCTTGTCAGTGTTTGGCACACTCTCCTGTTGCTATGGTCCACCTTATGTTGGCCAGCGGATGATGTCCACCCTCTTCTCACACCATCATTTTCCCCTGCCATCACAGAAATTCCTCCTCAAGGCTGTAAGCCAAAATAAACCTCTTTTTTTTTTCCCAACAAGCTGCTCTTGGTAGAGTGATTTCTACCAGCAATGTGAACCTGACAACAACAGTAATGTTGGTACCAAGAGTGGTGCTGCTGGTAGACATCTGGCTGTGTGGCTTTGGCCTTTTGAAGCTGATTTTCAAGAGGAATGTGAAAGGATTTGAGTCCCTGGCCTAAGAGATGCCTTGCAGTGCTGTAGGTACAGCTCATTGGACTTTTCTGGTCAGAGTTGCAAGACCTGAATGCAGTAAGAACTATGGACTATGAGGTTTGGCCTGTGAGGGTAAAAATGAGCTTTGTCTGTACTGGGCTAGAAGCAATTTATGCGAGAGGCTTGCTGTTATGCCTGTGTCCTGAGAAGTTGTGCAGAGTTGCTTTGTATAGAAACAGACTTGGTGTGAGCAAAGGGATATGGCACACACACACACACACACACACACACACAAATCTGTGGGTACACTGCTGCCCATTCAGTTGCACTTGGGAGATTACAAACTTTGAGATTGAGTCAGCTAACCTGCTCTGGAGCAACAGGAAGAATGTAGACTTATTTGGAGGCGCATGAGTACTCAAGAAGCATCCTTTTCTTCAAAGTCTGTTTTATTCCCCTATGGATTAACAAATTGGCACCCTACCTGGTATTGTGGAGTACAAGAAATGCAGGAAATTGAGGGTCATTGAGTTTACAATGCAGTCTTGTGTTTTGGAAATGGCCATGGGCAGTGTGAAGCAGGATTGCCTGCATGGAGACGGATGGAGCTGTGAAGATGAACTGTGGATTGCAGTGGAGGCACAGTGGAGATGCTGGCTCAGTTAAAAGGTCTTGGACTATAGGAATGTTTGAACATCATTAGGATTGATAAAAACTATGGGATAGTTTAAAGTTTCACTGAATGCATTGCATTTTATATCATGGATGGTAATCAGTTTATGGGGGCCAGGGACCAAACGTGGTGGTTTGATTCAGGTATCTCCCATAAACTTAGGTGTTCTGAATGCTGTATTCCCAGCTGATGGAGATTTGGGAATTAATGTCTCCTGGAGGCAGTGTATTGTTGGGGGCAGGCTTATGAGTATTATAGCCAGTGGCACACTCTCCTGTTCCTATTCTCTACCTGATGTTGGCCAGGGGGTGATCTCCACCCTCTGATCATGCCATCGTTTTCCCCTGCCATCATGGAGCTTTCCCTCTAGTCGTAAGCCAAAATAAACCTCTTTTACTGAAAAGCTGCTCTTGGTTGAGTGATTTCTACCAGCAACATGAACCTGACTGCAACATATATTTTTAAATGTTCAGTATAATTAGGCAGTAAGAAAATGCATATTAAAGCTACTCAGATTCTATTTCATCCCTGTCAGAGTGTCTATAATCAAACTAAAAAAATACTGACAAATTCTGGCAAGAATATGGAGAAAGAAGGACCCTTACTCACTCTTGGTAAAAGTGTAAATTGGTGTATCCATATGGAACTCAGTGTGACGTTTTCTCACAAAACTAATACCAGGACTATCATATGACTCTTGTGCAAGTACCCAAGGACTCTACATTGTACCACAGGGAAAACTGCACCATCCATCAGTGTTCTAATCACAATAGCCAGGAAATTAGCCTAGAAGACTATCAATAGACAGATGAATGGATAATGAAAGTAGATATACATATATAATAGAATTTTAGTCAGTTGTAAATAAGAATAAAATTCATGTGAAAATGGGAGTACCTGGAATTATTATCTTGTGTCAGGTCACCTAGAGTCAGAAAGATGAATACTGCATATTCTAGTTTATAGGTACGTTCAAGATTCTAATTTTAACATGTGTATTAATGTGCAGGTGAGTGTAGGCATAGGATATGACACTAGCAAGGGGGCCATGGAGGAGTAAGGGAGATTTTCAAAGAAAGTGTGCTACTGAGGGAGGAAGGGCACAAGCAAGATAGTTGAAGGAAATGGAGAGAGCAATTGTTCAGTTCTGCCTGTCTTTGCTGTATGTGAGATTCTGCTGCTGCCCAGTGAGGTGAAGACAGATAATGGTAAGATGCTATATAGTTAAACACTGGAAGACAGGATTCTCTGTAAGAAAGTGGTCCGAGCTTGAGGATACGGACCTTGCTTAAGGGAAGGCCAGAGGTCTGCATGTATGAAAATATCACATGGCATCCCATAAGCAAATACGGTTTTATCTAGTAAGAATAAGTTCAACTTAACATAATAAAATGAAAAAAAAGTAAACTGTTGGCTAAAGAAAGTTTCATCAGGCATCAGGTGGTATTTTGAAATGAATGAAATTGAAAGCACAAGAAATAAATCTCTGCGTGCAGATTGCACTCAATGCACTAGAAAAGACAAAGCTGAGCTCAGGCAAAGAGGGGAACATATGAAGTGCAAAGCCAAAAATCAATGGAATCAGAAGTTTGGGTTTGTTTCTTTCTTTTCTTTTCTGCTTTGGTATTTATTTATTTACTTTTCTCATTTTTTAATTTTTTTTTCTATTAAGTAGAAAGGTGATTGAGTACGTCATATGTTAGTATGATCGTTTCCCTCCTCCCTGCCCCATTCTGCAGAGGGCCCTCCCCAGTGCGATTGCTTGTATTCCCCCTTAGGTAAGAGAATCAGTCAGTCATTGTAAAGGGTTGGAGGCCTCTTACACTCTGCTCTCCCTCTTCTGCAAAATTCTCTGAGCCCTACTGGGTGTGTTTTAAGTCTATTTTAGTGCTGTGCTCTCAGTGATTTCTGGATTTCTGCTTTGGTGTGTTTTGAGTATCCTCAATGTCTGTCTCCATGACCCTGGCACTGGTTGGCAGGCTCACTATTGAAGCAGTACTCTTGCTCCTCTAGCCAACTCCTTTGTGGTTTCAACTGAGCCCTGGCTTACATGTGAGGGGTGGTTTGTCTCCTCCTTCTAGCTGCCTTCTGAAAAAGAAAAGCAGATTCTCCAAAGGAGGCTGAGGTCAGCATAGTTATTTTTATTTATTCATTTAGTGGGGAAGAGGAAGGGAAAGGGAGAAGGAGGGAGATAATGGATATACCAGGGCCTCTAGCCACTGCAAAGGAAATCCAGACACATGCACCACCATGTGCAGCTGGCTTACTTGGGTATGGGTGAATCGAACCTGGTCCTTAGGCTTCATAGGCAAGTGCCTAAATTGCTAAGCTATCTCTCCAGCCCCAGAACTGGTTTCTAAAGAGAGAGACATACTTTCAGAAATGAGATTCAATATCTTAGCAGATTCTATAGTTACTAAGATATATAAAATATGTTAAAATATAGATATTGTAAGTCTAATAACTTCTACCAAAACATGTTACTCAGTTTAGCAAGGTTGGTTGTGGGCCAGAAAACTCTACCCTATTAAAATGTTAATTTACTTACTCAAATTACCCATTTAACTAATATAACTTTATTCAACTAAATAACTTTATTCAGTTTCAATGATTTGAAAAGCATGATGTACCAGTGGTTCATTCAACAACAGGTAACTTAGTGACATAAGGTGATTAACTTTCAGTAAAACAAATACCCATCCTACTCAGAGTATTCCAGTGGTAGGGACTTTGTTAGCGAAGTTTACAAAAATGTAAGGACAAAATAACACCAATTCTGTATCAACTCCCCTAGTAATGGGAGAGAAGGTACTTCCCAATTCTCATTTTATTAACCTGATGCCAAGCATACAAAATAATTAAAACTATAAATCAATAAAGCTTATGAACACATGAAAATAATATATGTAGTTAATATAGTAAACCAAATATATGAAATAAATCTATGTAATTAACCATATTAACATACAAAAATCTTCAAGTTTATCAATAGACAACAGAGAGAGTACAGGATTCAAAATATTTCCAAACTCCCTTCCTTCCTCCTTCTCTTTCCTCCCTGCTCCTTTCCTTCTTTTCCTTCCATTTCTGTTTCTTCTCTTCTTTTTCTCTTGAGGCAGAATCTCAAGCAGCTGAGGATGAACTTAAGATCCTGACCCTCCTCCCTCCACCTTCCAAGTGAGGAAACCAGAGGAGTGTGCCATCAAGCACCACCCAGAAATCTTTCTAGTAGAAATGCTAAACAGTTCATAAGCAGACATCATTTAAAAAATCTGTGAAAATCCTATAGTCAACACTGTATTTACTGACAAAAGGCAAAATCCTTTCTTGTTAATATCAGTGAAAGACAGGGTATCTGCTTTCACTACTTCTGTTCCATATTATACTGGAGATTCTAGCCAGTGACATCTGGAAAGAAAATGAAAAAATAGGAGTCAGAAAAGAAACTATCTTCATTCACAAATGATGTGATTATCTATGCTTAAAGTCTAATAACTTCTGCCAAAATATAATACTCAGTTTAGCAAGGTTGGTTGTGGGTCAGAAAACTCAGCCCTATTAAAATGTCAATTTACTACAAGTTGCCCATTTAAGTAATATAACTCAATAAAATAATTTATGTAAAAGTGATTAACAGGTTCTAAAACTCACATGGAAATGAAAAATTGTCAGAGAACTTTGAAAATGCCAAATAAAGCATGCCAGATCTTGCATCAAAGGACATAAATGACGTAAAAAACAAACCTAGCATACTGATGCTCAAAGACGCTTGTGCTTAGCCTTTTATTCTGATCTTCCCTCTGCCTATCATTCTCTGTTCCCCAGGTAGGTGCAGTTTAAATTCTGTCCAGAGGTCTTCGTTGGAATCAGTGGGCGGAATAGCCTGTTTATGGCATCTTGGCTGGTATTGCCACTGTCCTACAGCTTTAAAAAGAACCAGTTTTTTATATTATTGATATTATTGATTCTTTCCTTCAGGTGGTTAGTTTCGTATCTTATTCATTTATGTAATTATACTTATTACTTTCCTCATATTGGGGACTTAATTTCTACATGAAGTCTAGTGCTAACAAAAATTATGGGGGTCAAAATTCAGCAGGAAAAAGCAAAACCTTCTATCCTATAGCATGCATTTACTATTCATTCTCCGAGATGCTGCTGTATTTCTGTTATTGTTTTAGGTCATGATATTCTGCAAGGGGAGATGAATAATGCCCATGATTTAGTGGTTTGAAGAGATACTGCATGCAAACACATTACAATATATATATATCGTATTGGATAAGGTCAAGGACTTCTTTGGTGAATTAGGCTTTAATTTTAGTTCAACATGTGTCATCGATCATCTGCATAACTTTAAAGAAAATCTTTCAACCTTTCCCCAAGTCCTCTGTCTATAAAATTTATGTCATATTAAATATTTGAAATGATTACAGATATTTAAGGAGAATTGCACATACGGTGTCAACATGTGCTTTATATATTATTACGATTCAGCCAATACCAGTAATTTATTCATTTTACAATAAATGTTCTTAATGACAGTGTGTCTATTCTGATATTCTATAACCTTTTCTTAAATGATTTTTTTTTCTTTTAAAAACTTTGTATTATTATGGTTAGGATTCAGTGTGACATCAGATTGAATGAAGTATGGAGATATACCATAGTCATTCTGTGATATAGAAATTGGGATTCTGCTACATTCAGAGATAGTGTAGACTCTCTCAGGATGCAAAAGCTGTAGTTGGGAGAGTTGACACTTGGTAACTTATTTTAAAGGTTCTGTGGAGGAAGAGCACGTTGTTGGATGTTTGAGCCCTGCCTAAATTGAAGGCTAGATATGCTTCTCCTCTGATGAGTCACCAGATGCTTCTCAGCATGGCAGGGATTAGTGCTGAACACTGGCAAATAGCACACACAGAGCATACTTATTTCGCTAGCAGAGCAGAGCTAACTTTGTGAAGTGAACCAATAGCAATGTAGTAATTTGAATTACATTTGCTTCATTTAAACTCTGTTATACTTTTTTGAGATCATTAAATGTGAAAATTGATCTTAATTCTCATGTTTGGGAGAGAATGGAACATATAAATTCTGATTCACTCTCTTTTCACATTTTTGAGCTTTTCCCATCAATGTAATTTGTTTTAAATGTAAATAATAAAAAATATAAAACTTAACATTAAAGAATGGTTTTACGAATTACTTTTTGTGTTGACCATAAGCTTAAGGCTCAACTTACTATAGACATTAAGCATAATATAATTTGTTTAAAGAAATGACTTATATACCATGACATTTTAAACTTTTTAGGTAACACATACATTTGCTGAAGCTAGCATCATGACATTAAACTGAATGTCACAGATACATTACCTTAAAATAATATATTCTTGAATTTTTCTTTATAATTTCAGTCTCAAATTCAAAATTACTGCCACATATTATGACAGTTAAGAAATTCAGAATAGCTTCTTCAGTAATTTTTAACTGTATGACACTATTTAATTCATCACCATGTTAATTTTTATATGCATTTTACATCTTTCTAAATCTAGGGACTTAGTGACATCTCATTATATATTGAAAACTTTACTCTGATTTGCTGGATGTCCTCATTACATAATTTTTGAACAATAATGGAATTCAATATTTATTCTTTTTTTGTCTTTAAATAACAACTTTTTTCCAGTTTTGAACTGGTCTATCAGTAACATTAAGAGATTCACTTAGTAACTGAGGCTTCATGCCCACCTATTTTTAATGATGTGTGAGGTAAATGTTCTTGTGCATGCTATTCTTTCCCTGTTGGCACATATCTATATCAAAATCTCAATTTTGCTTCTATATTGGGTTGTCTCCAAGGGAGTTCTCGACTTTGGTTGAAAGACAAGGTCAGCAAACTGCAGTCTGGGGGCCATATCCAACCCACGCACCTTTTATGCTGTCAGTGAGCTGAGAAGGATTCTTGCATTTTTAAGTGGTTGAGAATAGGTAACAGGAGTAAATAATTCACAACAGATAAAAATAATTTATAAAAGTGGAATATGAAATTCATGTCTTTTGTATCTACATTTTGAATGAAACTAACTTAATAGTCTGGGGAATTTTTTTTTTCTGTTGTGTAAGTTCCTACATCATAGGAATCTGTAATCAAAGAGATGGCTTCAATTTTGCCACTGGGCTGGACAAGTATGAATATTTAAAATCTGCTTCTTGAAAGAAAACTCTTTGCCTACTTTTGGAAATGCATATCCATATTTGTAAATTTTGTCACTTATTTTTTATTGATATAAATGGCCAAGTAAAATAAACATTTCAAAAACAAGAATGGAGCAAAAACATGGCATCTTTACATAGAGGAAAGCATTGTGCTTTTAAGACATCTTCTTGTGTTTCATACAGGTTCCAACATAGAATTATTTTATAGTTTTACTAAACATCAAGAAATTGTACTCATATTGCTGGAGTAATGGATCAGTTGGTAAAGTGCTTGCCACACAAGTGTGAGGACATAAGTTCCAGTTGCAACACCTATGAACAGCCAGAGTTTGGTGGCAAGTGCCTATAATCCCAGCACTAGGGAGACAGAGACAGATGCCTCCTGCAAGCTACATAGCCAGACTAGATGAACTGTTGAGCTCTGGACTCACTGAGAGCCTTTGAATCAGTAAGGCAGAATTTGAGGAAGCCACCTAACGCTGCATACATGCATTGAACACATATACACAGATAGAAAAGAAAAATGAAAAGTTGGAACCAGTAGCATCATAGCTCTATTCTAAAAAAAAACCCTATATTTTACCTTGCTTCCCTCCTTCCTTCCTTCCTTTCTTTCTTTTTATCTTTCCTTCTTTCTTCTTTCTTTCTTTCTCTTTCTTTTCCCTCCCTTCCTTCGATCCTTCCTTCCTACCTCACGCACTCACTCTTTCTTTCTCTCTCTCTCTCTTTCTCTTTTTATCCCACTAGCATTTCTTCCTATCCCAATTTCTCCCTGCTCACCCCACCGAGTGAGCTCTATGCTATTATTCTCATTGCATGTGGATATCCTTCATTTCTACATATTTTTAACTGTGTAACCCAGAAGTGTTGACACGAGTGATCTAAAATGCAAATAGCAGACTGGGGAGATAGTTTAGTTGTTAGATACTTACTTGCCAAACCGGTTGGCTCTGATTCAGTTCTCTAGTAAAAATGTAAAGCCATATGCTCAAAGTGGGACATGTATCTGGAGTTCATTTGCAGTAGCAACAGATGCTGGTCCACCCATTCTTTCTTTCCTTCTCTGTCTCTCTTTCTCTCCAAATACAGAAAGAAAGAAAGAAAGAAAGAAAGAAAGAAAGAAAGAAAGAAAGAAAGAAAGAAAGAAAGAGAGAGAGAGAGAGAGGGAGGGACGGAGAGAGAGAGAGAGAGGGAGGGAGGGAGGGAGGGGGGAGGAAGGAAGGAAGGAAGGAAGGAAGGAAGGAAGGAAGGAAGGAAGGAAAATGCAAATACAATGCATGACATTCTCCTGCAAAGTGTCTTCATCAGTCTGATTGTGGCTGCATTTAGTGAAGACTGAGTGGAACCCCTTCTGACTTTTCCAGCCTGGTTTGAAATTATTTTCCAACAGAAATCAGTTGTGCTTCATAACTGGTAACTCCAGCTGCTATGTTTCTTTAGGCTTTCACACTTGGAAACAACCATTTTCCATGGCTGGGATATGCACATTTCCTTCTAGAGAGTCTAAACGTTTCTGACTATCAGTGACAATTCTTACATGTCTTGCTGTTTCCCTCTGATAACTCTGAATTTAATAATGACCCTGGGAAGGTGGTCTGTGCTTCAGACATCTGTATTAAACTTACATCATCATTCCATTCATAGGACTACATGTGTTGAATTGTTCCTCTGTCTTTCTTTCTACTAACATGAAATCTCCTGTAAGACATAATGCTGATGTTTCTAACTCCAGAGCCTCATCTACAAGCACCTTCATTTTCCTTTGTACCAAGTAGAAAAAAGAAATCTTTTTAAAACAAGCTGTGGTTTTTGTTACATTGAAGGCTTTCCAATATCCTACAGAGAATGGATCTTGGGTACATATAGACATGGATGCTTGGTGGGATGGTACTTTTGAGAAAACTGCAAGGTTTATATAGTGCATGAACAAAGCAGATTACAGTAATGACATTGTTGTGTTTACCTTCTCTTTACTAGGTTGAAACACCAGACCAGAAGCAGCTCATGGGGAGGAAAGGGCTTATTCAGCACAAAGTTGTGAAGTGGGGGGAGTTTCAATCTGTCTGGGCAAGTATGACAAACTGGAGCAGGAAAGTTGGGTCATACCTACACATCAGCAAGAAGAAAATAGCCTGAGTGAGCTAGCTAGCACTGCCTGGAGGCTGGACTATAAAATTCCAAGACTTGCCCCTAGTGACACACCTCTTCCAGCAAGGCTTCACCAGCTGGGGATTATGTAAGAGGCCTAATCAAAAGCAAATGACACTATGGGGAATATTTTAATGTTTTAATTTTTATTTATTTGAGAGCTACAGACAGAGATAGAAAGAGGGAGGGAGAGAGAGAGAAAGAGAGAAAGAGAGTGGGTGCAACAGGGCCTCCAGGCACTGAAAACAAACTCCAGATGCATGTGCCACTTTGTGCATCTGGCTTATGCGGGTCCTGAGGAATTGGGCTTCAAACCAGGGTCCTTAGGTTTCACAGGCACGCGCTTAACCACTAAGCCATCTCTCTCTTTTTTTTTTTTTTGAATATTTTATGTTCAAACTACTACATCCATAAGTTCACTACAGGTGTTCTGAGTGCCATGAATTGATATAATTTTAATAATTGGTTAATATGTGCATAGTCATCTCCACAAAATAATGCTTATGTGTATGAGTTTGTGTGGCCAATATGCAAAATTGCTGTACTTATGTACTGGCCCTATGTACATAAACACAATTATATGTTCATCTTCACGTACATGTGAAATCCTTGAGACCTGCATTTTATTTTATTCTGCTTGAAATTCTTCTGTTAGCCAGTTAAACGATATTTTCTGGCAGACAATGTAAACAAAACACTTAAGCAGACTCTTTTAACTCAAAATCAAGGTTCCTAAAGACTGTTGTGAATAAAAAAATTGTTTACACTCATTGTACCAATCACATCAAATTGAATGCATTAAAAGGCTATGCTATTTTTTTTTTTTTGTCAACAAATGCTCTAGTCTACACTGAAGTGAACTGCTTGGCAATATTTGAAGGACATTTTTTATAAACTATACTAAAAATTGATTGGAATATTTTTCAGTAGGTGTTTTTAAGATAAGTGGTAATTTTGTTTAGCATTCCAGGCTATAATTATCAAACCATGGCAGATGAGATGTATCAAGAGTTTTGTTCTTCCCTAGGACACCCATAATTAAACACCTACTTAGTTGTAAAACACACACACACACACACACAATTCCACTTGTTTTTCATATTGCTGTAATAATTGCAACAGAAATTCTACAATATTATTTTACCTCAACTGACATTGTACTCTCATCTGCAATAAATGGAAAAATACATCACTAAGATTGAGAATGAAAAGTAAGGATGAACATGTGGGGTTCACAAGATGTATCAACTCTATAAAGAAAATTCCAATAATTTTTGATGACAAACTGTAGCAGTGTGTTCTTACAATTAAAATATATACTGTGATATTTGGTTGATTTCTGTTACCAGGTTTACTCTGAAACTCATTTTCTCTAGTATCTTCAATTCCATTAAGAGCTAACTTCTACTAGATAAGTAGGAGTTTCTCTGGTTAGGATCTGGGAGTGCAAATCCAAATGTTGATACTGTCTGTCAATGGGATGGATCACACTAACATTTGAGAGCTTTTTTAAAAAAATTGTTTATTTATTTATTTGAGAGAGACAGAGAGAGGGAGAGAAAATGGGTGCACCAGGACCTTCAGCCACTGCAAATGAATTCCATATGCATATGCTACCTTGTGCATCTGGTTTACATTAGTACGGGGGAAGTGAGCCTCAAACCGAGGTCCTTAGGCTTCACAGGCATGCGCTTAACTGCTAAGCCATCTCTCCAACTCTATTTGAGAGCTTTTTACAATGGGTTGTCTGAAAACACAATGTCTTTATAGATAAATACTTGGAATTCATGTTAATCAAAAAGATAATCAGAAAAGATTTCAAAAATATAAATTCTTAAATACCATTAAACTGCTTTATATCAATTCTAGTCAGCACCTGATATTAATTTTTCAGTTCCAACTCCTTTGAACCTAGGATACAGCACAAAGCATTAAAACTTTTATTTACATAAAAATAGATTTTATCATATGTATTATGTCTAAAGAACATCTTTATTTAACAAAATGTTCTTGACCATCATTCAGCTTTCTAAGGAATTTCTTTCAGCAAAGTTTAAGTAAGTCAACACATCAACACATCTATAGTTGTAACCTATTTATCTCTCAAAGTTTCTTTTTTTCGGTTCACAGTGCTCATAATTATCCATTTGGCTAGCAGAAAATCTTTCTTATTTTTCAGATTTTTTATAATTGTGACTGAGGGTCATAATATGACACACACACACACACACACACACACACACACACACACACACACATATATATATATATATATATATATATATAACTGAAATGTTTTCTCAACTTTTAAAATTTTGTTCAGAATAAAGCATTTCCAGAGAGCAAATCTAGGATTCAAAACCACCTCCCAATTTTACTAAGAAAATGTTTGCATGTGACTCTTTTGGTGTATGATGAGGAATTTTATGTGTATCCATTGATTTTAGAGTGTTTCATCCAAAGTCTTGACATTCATGTGGTTCCAGATTTGTATAGACAAAAAGGTTTGTGCATGTGTTTCATTCTGTATTGTGAAATTATCACTTGACACATGCTGTCTTTGTTTTCAATACTTCATTTATATCAACAATTAAAACTACACTATAGAAACCAGGGCTGAATAAAACAAGCTGGGAATCTGCATTCATCTTTCCTGACTCTGGATGCGATGTGACCTGCCACCTCATGCTTTGTTTCCATGCCTTCCCCACGATGGTGGACTGTGCTCTAAGACTGTGTGACAAAATACACCCTTCCTTCTGTTAGCTGCTTTTATCAGACATTTTGTCAGATAAATGAGAAAATTACTAACATGCCTATCTCAAAGAATCTTGCCAGAAATTTATCTTGATGTTGTTATTGATATTTGCAGTGGGCAGTCTCTATTGTTTATCATGTTTTCTGTTTCATTCCACTCTATAATTAATATTTTTTTCACATTCTACAGTATGATGCTGAAATTCATTTGTTTCTTAAATTAGATACTTACTCACTAATATTTGGCTTTTAGGTTGTCCTAAAATAATATTTTTACTGCACACATCATATATATGCATCTTATATACATATATTTACTCCATGATATATTTTGTGTATAATAAAGGTTTGGATGGGTTTAAAAATATTTTATTTTTCTTTTTCTCATAGATATTCTTATTTCAAAGAGTATTGTGGAATTTTAAAACTTCCAAATTTTTGGAACATAGTATTGATGTTTATCATGTAGCTTGAATTTAGAATGCCCTTTCAACTACCTACCTGTAAAAGGTTTGGTCCCTGCCTTGGCACTTTTATAAAGTAGTGATTCTTTAAGACATCACAAACTGTGATGTCTTTACACAGTTTGGATAGGGTTGGTGGTGCCAACATTCTTCTTCCTTTCTTTCACTTTCTGGAGCCCATAAAGTGGGAAGTTTACAGGTGTATCCAAACGTTCTATATTGTGACATAATGTTGTCGTCCATAACATTCATCTTGAGAACCATCAAGTGACAAATTTTTTTTGTGTGTGAAAGGAAGGATTTCTCATACCATTTTAAGTGTTCAGTTGGAGTTAGTCCACATTCTTAGGCTGGGTGGCATCAACTTTTTGAACCAAGTCTCAGCGTCCCCTGGTTTCTACTATTGGAACATTTCAGTCCCATTCAAATTTCAAGGACTAGTGTTCCAATATTGGCAAAAGTCATCCCATCCTTACATTTTTAATCTGTGTAATACTATTTATTTATTTAAACATTTTATTCATTGAGAGAGAGAGAGAGAGAGAGAGAGAGAGAGAGAGAGAGAGAGGAGAGAAAGAAGCAAGTGGGGTGTGGAGGACTGGGCGTGCCAAGGCCTCTAGCCACTGGAAATGAATGTCAGATGCATGGGCCACCTTGTGCAACTGGCTTAAGTTCATACTGGGGAATCAAACCAGGGTTCTCAAGCTTTGCAGGCAAGCACTTTAACTGCTGAGCCATATCTTCAGTCCCCATAATTGTATTTAAAGTATAAAGTGCATCTCCTATAGATTACATATTTTTATCCTTGTATGTATCATCCCTGCTAATGTTTTCCTTTTTAGACTAAAACATTAATATTTAATATAAGTACTAATAGTCCGAATTTTTGGTGCTGTCTACATATTACCTCTTTGTCTCTTACTGTCTTTTGAATGAATTGAAGTTCTGATGCTCCAATTTTACTCTCTTTGTTTACATAGTGTCTACATTATTATTTTAGCTGCAGTGTTTCTTTTTTGTATTTATAGTTCCATAATTCACTTATTACAATCTAGCTCTAGGGCTGGAGAGATGGCTTACTGGTTAATATGCTTGCCTGAAAAGGCAAAGGACCAGTTTTGTTCCCCAGGACCCATGTAAGCCAGATGCATAATGTGGTGCATGTGTCTGGAGTTTGTTTGCAGTGGCTGGAAGCCATGACATGCCCATTCTTTCTCTCTCTGCCTCTTTCTTTCTCTTTCTCTCTGAAATAAATAAATGAATAAATAATTTTCAAAATCTAGTTCTAAATGATATGAAACTACATTACATATAGTCTGAGATTTCCTGATTCCACCTCCTAAGTCTTTGACCTATACCACAAGACCCAACTTGTTTTGTCAATTTTTCATACCTAAAATGTTTTAGGTCTTTCATAAAATTACTTGCAAAGGTTATCAGACTGGATTCTGTTCCCAAGCTGCCCATATAAAGCCCGACCCTGAAAGTGACACAAACATCTGACATTCCTTCTGTAGTGGCAAGAGGCCCTGGTGTGTCCCTCTCACACAAATAAATAAATAAAAATTATTACAAAGAAAGTTCTTATGAATTGTTCTCACTGTTAAAGTCAGAGAACTGCCTATTACAGTTTTGAAAAAAAAAAAAAACACCACTATCTCAAAGTTATGGATTCATGGCACTGGAAAACTGTGATAAATTATCCCACCTCCTCCATAGTACTCTTTTACAAATAATTTGTGAGCAGTAGTGTAATGGACAAATAGGGAGAAAGTTCATACCCAAGTATCAAAAGTAGTTATTCCAGAGAAAAATATGTATCAACGTGAAAAGAATGATAGGTTACCAAAATTAAGTTTAGAAAGGTGAAGAAACCTGTAACTCTTTCACAGCCTACATATACACTCTTCATATGCAACCTTTAAGTGCTTAGTAAGCTCATTAATGCTCAATTTGTATGTTTTTTCCCAAACATCAATACAATTTAGCAGTCACTAGCTAACTTAGTCAACTAGGTACATCCCTATCCCATATTCCCTAGGCTCTGTTTAATTGTGCCTGCTGCAACCTTTTCATCCACCAGAGCATTTTCTCAGGTCAAACCATCAAAAGTCTTGCCAACAAGTCACTGTGTCCTATCAGGGCCATGTCTTCTACAGTAAGAAAGGTGAATCAACCTGTAACCTAAATTAAGTCCTTAAATTATTGCTTGCTTTCTTAGGCTGCTTTTGACACCCATACTGTTAGTCTGGAGTGTTCTGAAGTTTAGATGCCAAAGTGCATGACCACATGCCACTGCAAAGAAAGCTGAGAAAAGAGAGTTGAAGAAATGACCAATACAGATTTTACATTCTCATCTGTTTCTTTGAACTTAGGGCAGGGTTTTTCTTGTCTGAATGTCCACGGTCTCCCCTTTTTAGAGCATTTAATTTTAAAATCTTGCAATTGTAAATTCTTTCTCCATCTTTTGAAATATTAAGCTTTTCTGATTTTCTTGCCAGTGTTAGAGTCCCTCAACATGGTTCTTAAGGATCTGGGAGTCATCCCTTTGATATGTAATTATGAAGAACGATAGTGCCCTTGTTTCTCTGGCTTATAGGAACATGCAAGCCTTACTTCAACAAGGACCGCTTAACACACTTGGGTTGTCTGCTTACACTGATCATCCTCCCCTCTGCCATCTTAAACTTTTCCACTAATTCCTGAAAGTGTTGAACAGCTACCTCATCTTTTGTTTTTTGGAGATGTTGGGTTCAGTCTGTCTATCCTATTGTAATAGTCTTGACAAAAAAAAGTATTTTGTGTCTATTTAGTTATATGTTACAGTTTTTAAAATTCTTTCTTTTCCCTCTCTTTAGTCTTTCTTTCTTTCTTTCTTCCCTTCTTTCTTTCTTTCTTTCTTTCTTCTCTCTCTCTTTCTTTCTTTCTTTCTTTCTTTCTTTCTTTCTTTCTTTCTACAGAGAATAGGTATGCTAGGGCCTTTTACCACAGCAAGCAAACTCCAGACTCATGTGCCACCACATACATCTGGCTAACATAAGTTCTGAGGAGTTGAACCTGGGTCCTTAAGCTTTTCAGACAAGCAGCTTGACCATTCAGCAATGTCTCCAGCCTGGTACAGTCTTTTTTTTTTTAACAAAAATACAGAAAGAAATAAAAGTCCTGGCCCTGATTGAAGGAGGTGTTAGAAAGTTGATGAAAGCCCCCTGGGTTGCCATGTGGTCTAAAAGTGGTTTATCATGGAGCTCTTAAGTAAAAGACATCTGTCAGAGGATCTCCATCTGTCTCAGAAATAGATGTGACTTTATGACTCTTCTAAGTTACAATCAGCCCCATGGGGAAATTGAATTCTCACAAATGGATCATAAGTTTTGACAGTACCATGGAGGCCATAGCCTATTATATTACCAGTAGCTGGAGGTCTGTTACAAGTATATTGAGAACACATGCAGTATCCCTGTTTATTGAGTCAAGATTAATGAGTTAATTAGTGTCCATCATCCTAAAGACAGACTGTGACTGTGTCAGCATTTACATTTTTTGAGGTTGTATTTATTCTCTTGGGTAGGTTGGAAGTTGCATGATTTGCAGTATAAATCCCAAATGAATGACTCCAGAGTGCAAGTGTAGCTGAGATGCACACAGAGTTGATGAAGAGATCCAGCTTGTGTGCTCCTGAAGATTGTTCATATCCACCTGTTCTTTCTGAGAAGTGTCTCTGATGCTTCTAGCTAGAATGCCTTCCAGAATGAAGTACAGGCACTTGTATATTCCCTGAAGTTCCAAGCATTCACATATGTTTAATCTGAGAGGCCCTGGCTTATCTGTACTCATTTTAAATGGAGCAGGGGATATGGCTTCTGAATTCACTACTAAAAATACATCCTGCATGGCTGTGTGCATGTGTGGTGATAAGGTTGGGGGTTGAGTTCTCTGGTAGTAGGATCTTATTCAGTGAGATATTCTCCAGTTCATATGTGGTCCATTGTGTGGGCCTCATAGAGGTGGGTTGCTCTTCCCTGTTTTCCTAGACTTTTCTCGGGTATCCCCGGTACCTAGTGATGCACTTGCTGGTGGGCCCACAATTCCTCTCCTTTTGATCCTTTGTGGAACAATTATTTTGTAATGTGATGTACTGCATGACATTGTTTTGTATCTCTTTTTTTATTACCATAACTTTAGTATCATTGAGGTTTTAGCTTCCAAATATAGTGTAAAATATTTAGTTCTGGTCTTATATTCTGTTTGCTATGGAAAGGTAACTAAAATGACATTAATTTACCAAGTCAACTATTCTAAGTAAAAAAAAGTTTCTCTTCATAAATATAGAATTGCACTAAACACATACACATAGAATAAATAAATTGTAAATAATTTTCCATTCTCTCTCTCTCTCTCTCTCTCACACACACACACACACATACACACACACACACACCAACGGATTAGTGGCATGTTGGCTCATGCTTAAAGAGAAACCAAGCTAATTCAGGGCTTAGCACTTTTTTGTGTCCTCTTATCCTCTGCCAACATTTACTTTTGCCTTTCCAGAGTTATTTTATTTTTTCAAATGAAGACTGTCATCCACTCCAATAGTTGGAGATCCAGAAATCATTTTTCTCTGGAACTTTGGTTGTGATTTAAAGGCTGTTTAGAAGAAACATTTCTTTTTTCATCTATCTTACTTGCCCACAGGAGACCAATGGTCAGTGGTATCTGTGAATGACATTTATTTGTCCTGTGGAGAAAAACACTCAAAACTTTCTTCTTTCCTCTTTATCTTTGTTCAGGGGATATAATTTGTCATGGTATCTGCTAGCAAAAGTGTAATACAATACTGGGATGGAGGCTGGGGACTTTATCAAGAGCCTGTGAGCACTCCTGAGTCAAGCCAGACATAGATAGTTCATATTCTTTTGTTATTTCAGACAATACACGATCAATGCAGCCTCTATTATTCTGTTAGCTGGCTTTTCAAGCCTCTTTTATGGACTATGGGTGTGAATGATGGCATACTATTGCACATAAAGCATGGAGACATCAAAACTAATTCCACAAGGCATCATTGTAATTCCTGCTTAACTAACACAACTTGATGTTCAGAGAGGTTAATCTAGAGACAAGATTCAAATATTACATTGTTTCTGCTTCCTATGTGTAAGCAGCACCTATGGAAATGATGATGAAAACATTTAATTCTGAAATATGAAAGTTTTAGATAAATCCATTTGCTAATTCCCAAGCAAGCAGAGCAGCGGAGGGATGTTAATGCACTCAGTGTTAACTACACAGGCGAGCATAGGGGATTGCTCTGCTGCTAGTGACTCTGCTTTGCTTAGACAAGAACATGTCCTTTTCCTTAAAAAATGCAACTAATTACCTGTTGGGAAGCTGGAACTGTCACCCATACCCCATTATGCCCATTATATTGTGATCAGCTTCTATTCAAAAATGTACTTAGGGGTTGGAGAGATGGCTTATCGGTTAAGCGCTTGCCTATGAAGCCTAAGGACCCCGGTTTGAGGCTCGATTCCCCAGGACCCACGTTAGCCAGATGCACAAGGGGGCGGACATGTCTGGAGTTTGTTTTCAGTGGCTGGGGGCCCTGGCGTGCCCATTCTCTCTCTCTGCCACTTTCTTTGTCTGTTGCTGTCAAATAAATAAATGTACTTAGATTGATCCAGGATTGAAGTAGCAAGGGACAATCTAGCCTGAGCACATTTTGAATGCCTTTCCATTTACAGATGAACTTTTCTTTATCATCGTGTGACGATGCATAGCTGGGCCATACGTATAATTAAACGAGATACATCATGAGAAGGTACTCACATAGTAGAGGAAAAGTTATCTAATGCATACTTGTCAGTCAAATGAGAGCACCACCCAAACTACACACCTAGCAAATGACCACTCCTCCTTGTGGATGCCTGCAAAAGAAGCCCCAGGCTGTAACTAGAATGCATGAGTATTCATCCAGTCAGGCGCCCCATTACCACATCATGGCAGTGTCTTCAAACCTTAACCATCATTTTTCTCTTAAGGTTCTTCTTTTGGTGAATTTTGATTTTTTCATTAGTTATATACACACTCATTGTGTAAACAGCACATGTTGGTACCATTCTTATTCTCATCCCTGCCCCCCACCGAAGGGACTCTCCTTGTTGGGGATGTCCATGGGGATTGTGGGAGGTGCATTATGGGGGTAGCCATCAGTTATAGGGAAGAGGCAATGGCTCTGTGTGTAATGTCCCAACGTGTGGCTCTAACAATGTTTCCAAACCCCTCTTCCGCGAATTTCCCTGAGCCATTTTGGGTTCATTTTAGGTCTACTTCAGTGATGAGGTCTTGGAGACCTCTGTGTCTCTGTATCTCTGGTTGGTAGGAGTTGAGTGTCCTCTGTGTCAATCTCCTTCACCCTTGTGCTGATATCAGTTTAGCCAAAGAAACAGCACTCTTTCTCATGTCCCCAATTACGCTATGGTTTCAGCTGGGGCCCTGGTGATGTGTGAAGGGCTGGTTCTCTCCTCAGGTTCTGTGTCCATCTGAAAAGAGAAGCAGATTCTGCAACGGAAAGTGAAGTCATCACTGTGTAAATGTGATAACCATTATTAGGTTAGAGAGAATTTAATAGGTGTAGGCCCTCTTGTAGCCCAAGATTGGTGGGAGCTTGCAAACTCATTATTTGGATATGATTAGGACTTGTTTCCCAGTTCCACCTATGGGTTCTGTTCCACTGAGCAGATCTGTTAGCCAATCTAAGAGCACTTGGTTACCCACCATGGCTGTGTGCTAATATTGCACTTGGGTGAACATCATGTCAGGTTGTTTGCTATTGAGTAGCTTAGACCTTGAGTTGCTTGGACAGATGTTGGCCATTTTCTCCCAGTAGCTCATGTAGCACCTTCTAGTACTAGGTGTCACTCTTAAGATTCTTGTAGCTCCCTTATCATGTATATCTTTTCCCCATCACTTTCAATAAGGCATCAGGAACCTGGCTGTCCCTCTCCAATGCACACACAGACTGTGAATGACAGTAATTGAGGCTTCAGGAAGCTGCTCTCCATCCTTACAGGAAAAGTGAATTCTATCATGGAGAAACAAGTGCTTATTCTTCACAGTCCTTCCACTTTTATTTGCCAAGAAGGAGAGAGAGAGAGAGAGAGAGAGAGAGAGAGAGAATGGGTACACACCAGGGCCTCTAACCACTGAAAGTGAACTCCAGATACATGTGCCACTTTGTACATCTGGCTTTACATGGGTACTGGGGAACCAAATCTGGGTCATTAGCCTTTTCATGCAAGTGTGTTAACTGCTGAGCCGTCTCTCCAATCCTGGTCCTCCCACTTTTAGACTCATTTGCCCCTGGTTGCTGAAATCACATCTCTTGCTTCCACTGCCTTGTAGAGGAGCAAAAATTTTCAATATGTGTCATAGAGCTAGAAAAGCCATCAAATTTATTAGATTTAGTGTGGTGGAGCTGTGAATGGAACAAAACCCTCCATGTTACATGTATTGGAGCAGAAATCCCCATGTCTTATGATTTAACTACCCCTTCTAGAATGTTGAGCCTAATGTTTACTGTTTCTGCTCTCAAATCTGAGTATTTGGTTGAATACCCACATATCTTCAGGCTTAATAGGATCCTTTCAGTGCTTATTTTTCTCATTCTGTTCTTCACAACAGAAACACCTGTACACCCTCGAGGCTTGTTTTCTAGTGTTTCCAAACATACTGCACCCATCCAGAGCTTAGGTGGCTTTAAGCTCATTAGCCACAGGCCTTAATCTCCTGATTAAGGGACTTGTTTATGCCTTTAGCTGGAAACTAGTGACAGGCGATGGACTGGAACTGGCACTCCAGAGATGCCAACCCCATCTGTACCTCCTGCTACAGGTGCTACAAGTTAGGGAAAAGGGAGTCATGATTTGCTCGTGAATACTTGGTGGCTAATTAGACTTCCTATTATCTAAATGCTAATTGGTTTCTTATCCAATCCATTCACTAATGGTGAAATACTAATTAAATGTTTTCTCATTGTGATTATTTTTTTTTTGGGGGGGGGAATACAACACAACAGCTAATAAATGAGAGATTTCTGAGTTTACCATGGATACAAATAACTATATACCAGGAGCTTGTACTTATGTTATTAAGGATTTTGAGATATGGGATGTATTTAATTTGCATAGATTCACCATTTTTAAAAATTTCTAGCATTTACAACAGGTTAAATCTTTCATAATGGGAGAAGAGAATGTACCTAGCCATGCATTAGAGCCAAGTTCCTTCTCCATCCTTCCTGTTTCTTACATGTTGTTGCTCTCTCTTCAGTAAATTAGAGCACTGGAAAACCCAGCAGGCTTAAGTCTATTCTTGCTCTGTGTGTGTGTGTGTGTGTGTTCAAGTTCTTTTGGGAGGCAAAATAATACCAATAATAATTTTCCACTCATGGCAATTCATAAAAGGCTTGTGTTGTGAAAGGCAGCTGCATGGGGATGCTAAGTACTATTTACTGAAGACAACAGTGTTTAAATGTGATTTTATAAAAAGATCCCAGCCTTCTTCAGAAGGAAAAGCATTTTCTGGAGTACTATGTTACACCTTTTTTTTTTCAACATGATGATACAAATAAGCAAGAATGTGAAATGTTGCTTAACTCTTTATTGTGAAATAGTTTTGGTATGCTCAGTAAATTATAGTGGTAATACTGAAGAAGTATATTAAGGTGGAAGGAGGGCTAATCAAAATCTAAGAGGATATAAATAAGTCATATGGAAACATACTTTTTTGAACAATGGAACACACAGGAGTCATATATTGTTACTAGAAAAATTTCAATGCCAGGTGTGGAATGCCTTCCAGTGATTTGTTGGTCAGGAAGGTCCCTGATGCCCCCAAACATTACAGGCCATTGCTAAGGCCCTTGATTTCCCACCAGGAATAGATGGTAAGACCCTATTGCTGAAGACTCCACATACTTCGGTTGCAAGGTCACTGAGAAATCCTACTGGAGCTGAGCTGAAAACCTCCTCCATGTAGACCTGCTGACAGAAAGCTGGAAAAGCCATGCTGCATGCAGTTCAATGGGAGAGAGAGAACTCACCAGTGAAGATACCGAACAGTAGACACTGCAAGCCTTATATGTGGCCAGCCAGGCCAAATGAGCCAACAGGTACAATAGTGGCATCTCTGTTATGGGGGAAACTAACTTCCTTCTAATTTGACTGGAGGCCTGCTTCATGGGAGGTAATATATCCCTGATACTAAAAACCTACAACAGGGTAGTCATGATCCCTAGGAGTGTAACATCTGCTGCTGTCTGGCTAAAAGTATATACTATGTTCACCAAACTGCCCAGTAAGCACTTCTCTTAACATTCATACCCATATACTAATGCTACTCTCACTTTTGGCTAGAGAACCTTCTCTTTTCAGATGGCAGTGACCTTGGGATGACTCAGGAGTCACCATGGTGCTGAGAAGAAGTGACAGAAGAGTGCTCAGTACTGAAATATCTCAATCACACCTTCCATGGCTCAGGGTCCATTGTGGAAGATGTGGCAGAAAGAATATAAGAGCCAAAGGAAGAGGAGGACTCTTTACAACATGCTCCTCCAGACACAAAATGGCCTGGATTTCCATGACCTCACAGTGCCTGGCACTACCTACACAAGACCATCATAATAGGATGAAAAAATCATGACATCAAAATAAAATAGAGACTGATTAAGAGGGGGGATATAATAGAGAGTGGAGTTTCAAAGGGGAAAGTGGGGGGATGGAGGGAATTACCATGGGATATTGTTTATAATTATGGAAGTTGTCAATTAAAAAATTACAACAAAAAGAAGACAGCACACCTCACAGTATCTTCAGCATGACAAGATTAGCTCAAACATTCTACCTTTAACCCTGAATATCAACAGACTCACCCTGCCCCCACTCCAAACAAAAGACACAGGTTAACAGGTTGGATTAGAAGTCAGGATCAATTTATTTGCTGTCTTCTAGAAACCCATCTTACCATTAAGACAGATACAACCTTGGGGCGAAAGGATGGAAAAAGATATTCCAATTAAAAGGAAATAGGATACAAGTAAGCATGACTACACTCATCTGACAAAATACTTTAAAATAAAAGTAATCAAGGGGAATGACTCTCTTCCAACTTTCAGCAGACAGTCAGTGCGTCTAGTGTCAGAAGGTGCTACATGGGCGACTGGGGGAAAATGACCAATATCTGTCCAAGCAACTCATGGTCTAACCTACTTAGCAGCAAATAACTTGTTGTGATGCCCACACAAGTGCAATAGTGGCACACAGCCATGATGGGGAACCAACTGCTGTTAATTTGGCTAACTGATCTCCTCCGTGGTAAGGGACCAGTAGCTGGAGCTGGGAAACAAGTCAGAACCATATCCAAACATAAGCCCACTCTCCAAAATCAAGCTACCATCAATCATGGGCTACAAGAGGGCCTACTCCTATTAAATTCCCTATATAAAAATTTAAGGGTTATCTCTTTTGTCCTGGTGCTAAGTTACTCTCCATTGGAGAATCTGCTTCTCTTTTTCAGAGAGATGTAGATCCTAAGGAGAGAGCCACCCCATCATACTTCCAAAGGGCCCCGGCTGAAACTAAGAAAAATTGGTGAAACAAGCAAGGGTGCTCTTTTCCTGGTGAACCGGATACCAGCACAAGGGGGAAGGAGATCAACACAGAGAAAAATCAACTCCTACCAAATCAGAGAGCCAGAGCCTCAGAGGCCCCCAACACCTCATCACTGAAGCAGACCAAAATTGAACCCAACATGGCTCAGGGAAATTTTGCGGAAGAGGGGGCGGAAAGAATGTCAGAGCCACATGTTTTGGGTCATGATATGCAGAGACATTTATCTTACCCATAACTGTGGGCTAACTCCACAATGCATGACCATATACCTCAACAAGGAGGGGTCAAGGGGAGGGGTTAGGTGATGGATGAGTCTAATAATGGTACCAAACTGACTGTATTTGCTGAATACAAAATTAATTAACAAAGAAAAAAAGAAAACAGAAAAAAAGTAATCAAGGGAGAATGATGGTATCATTACAGTTATGAAAAGAACAATTCAACAAGAGAATTTTAGGAAATCATAAACATATATAAACAAAATTATATAAAGCAAAATCTATTAGATATTAAATCAGAAATAAATCCCAACACAATAACAGTGGGTGGCTTTAATACCTCCCTATCATCAATACACAGAACATTTAAACAGAATATAAATGGAGGAACAATGGAGCTAAATGACACACCATTGACCAAGAAAGAGTAGCACACATCTACAGAACATTCCATCCAAGCATTACAGAATGTACATTTCTTGCAACACCTCATGGAATCTTGTCTAAAGTATAGATCATATATCCAGACACAAAGAAAGTATCCACAAATTCAGGAAGATAAAATGAAACCTTGTATTATGTCCAACCATGATGCAATAAAACTTGAATTAAGAAGAAAAACAATGGAAAATGCATAAACTACTGGAAATTGAGCAATATGCTATTGAACAATTAATGGGTCAATAAATAAATCATAAAAAAAACTAAAACAATTCCTTGAACTGATTGAAAACAAAAACACATATAGAAAAATCCATGGTACACAATGAAAGTAATCTAAAAAGGGTGTTTATAGCTCTAAATGCTCACATTATGATAATAAAGAAATCTCAAATGAATAACAGAAATATTCATCAGAAGGCTTTGGAAAATAAGAACAATCCCAAATCCTAAGGTAAAAAACAGAAAGAAATCATAGAGATCTGGGCATAAATCAATCAATTATAAATGAAGAAAACAATTTAATATATTGATGAAACAAAGAGTTAGTTCCATGAAAAGTTAAATAAGATTGATAAACCTCTGGCTAAATTAAGCAAAAGAAATAGAGAATAATTTAATCAACAAGATTAGACATAAAAAAGGAAATATGACAACAGATAGAGATGAAATTGAGAGAACCATAAGGGCATATTTCAAAAACCTATTTTCCAACTAATTGAAAAATTTGGAAGAAATGTATGAATTTCTTGACATATAATCTATGAAAGTTAAATCCATTAGAGTTAGATAATTTAAATAGAGCAAGTTTTGAGGTTGAACAATAATTTAAAATCTCCCAACCCAGGTAAGTCCAAGTTCAGAAAGATTAGATTATGAATTCTACCAGCCCTTCATAGAAGGATGGACACCCCTGATTCTCAAATTATCAAATTGAAAAGGAGAGAATGTTCTTTAACTCCATGATTTTAGCATTACATCAAAACCAAAACCAGACATAGACATAAGAAATGAAAATCGGGCGTGAGAGATGGCTTAGTGGTTAAGCACTTGCCTGTGAAGCCTAAGGACCCCAGTTCGAGGCTCGATTCCCGAGGACCCACGTTAGCCAGATGTACAAGGGACAGACGTGTCTGGAGTTTGTTTGCAGTGGCTGGAGGCCCTGGCGTGCCCATCCTCTCTCTCTCTTTCTATCTGCCTCTTTCTTTCTCTGTCTGTCACTCTCAAATGAGTAAATAAAAATAACCGAAAAAATAAAAAAGAAATGAAAATCATACAGCAGTGTTCCTGATAAACTTAGTTACAAAATTTCACAATAAAATTCTTGCAAATCAAATCTAATAAAACCATCAAAAATATCATCTAACCCTATTGAGCATGTTTCCTTCCAGAGGTGCAGGAATGGCTCAACATATGGATATCAATAAAGGTAAAACATCAAATGAATATACTTAAGATCATAAATCTTGTGACCATCTCAGTCTATGAAGAAAAGGTCAACAAAATACAACATCCCTTCATGATAGCAACTTTGTAGAAACTAAAGGTGGAGCGATCATATCTCACCAGAATAAACTAAAGACTCTACGTGATAGAGATACTTGCTCCCCCATGCTTTTTACTGCTCTATGCACAATAGCAAGACAGTGGAATCAGACAAGATACCCATCAAATGATGAATGGATAATGAAGATGAGGTATGTATATACAATGGAGTTCTATTCCTCTATAAACAATGAAAAGGTGAAATTATAAAATCTACAGGAGGACTTATGGATCTAGAAAGATTATACTAAGTGCAGTTATGCACCATGAAGAGTTTGATTTGTTTCTAAGTCATAGTTAGCACCAGTAGTACTGGTTAGGAAGCTAGAACAAGGCTTGGATAGAGGAGAAGCAAAGAGGGATTAGGTGAGGAGATAGCAGCCAGGTCTAAGATGGAGCAGGGAAAAGGGGAAGGGGTGGGGGAGGGACACACAAAACTAAGGATGGTATGAAAAATTACTACATAAACATTTTTATTTTTTAAAAAATATTTTTTGAAATAAAGCCGGGCGTGGTGGCGCACGCCTTTAATCCCAGCACTCGGGAGGCAGAGGTAGGAGGATCACCGTGAGTTCGAGGCCACCCTGAGACTCCATAGTGAATTCCAGGTCAGCCTGGGCGAGAGTGAGACCCTACCTCGAAAAAACCAAAAAAAAAATATATATATTTTTTGAAATATATTTACTTGAGGGAGGGAGTAAGAGAGAGAGAGAGAGAAGGAGAGAATGGGGATGTCAGAGCCTCAAGCCACTCCAAACGAACTCCAGATGCATGCACCACTTTGTGCAACTGTCTTACATGAATACTGACTGTGGCATTGAACCTGGGTCGTTAGGCTTCACAGGCAAGCACCTTAACCACTAAGCCATCTCTCCAGCCCTAAACCTATATCTCTAGTTAGGTAATTTAAGGATATAACTTCTTAAAGAGAGAGAAAGATAATGAGAATGAGGTTGTTTCGGCAGAAGAACCCTGCTGGCTTGGAGGAAGCTTTACCTTGAAGTCCTAGTTTGCTGTTTTCATCAATACCAGTGATATAGGTGGGCCACTCCCCTTAGTGAGCTGTTGCCCAGAGAGGTTCATATGACCCCAGAACAATGCAGGCCCCTGACAAAGCATGTGGTGATCCACCAGAACTAGATGACAAGACCCTATTGATGAAGATGCCACAGGCTGAGGATGTAGGACATTGAAAGTTCTATCTGAACTGAGATGGAAGATGGCTTCCCTGCTGGAAAATGTTTACTCTGACAGTTGCTACAGGAAAAAGGACATCAGCAGTGTGAACAAACAGTGGATCCAGCAAGCCAAAAAGTTGAACCAGTTAGGCAAAATGTATCCACAGTTGCAATAGTGGCACACAACATATGGGAGTAACCAGCTAGTCTCTAATTGGATATGAGGCCTGCTCAGTTGGAAGGAATTCATACCTGGTACTGTGAACCAAGTTAAAAGCCTGATTTTTTTTTTTTTTTTTTGATAAGCCATATTCCCTAGAGGTAAGCTGCCACTGTGTTTTGGCCAAATAGAGAGGTTATGCTCATCAAAAGACCTCCACAATATGTAGGTTTATCTCATTTGATTAATGCTGCTCTTACTTTTGGTTAAAAAACCTACTTTTTATAGATGACAGCAAATATCAGGGAGAGCCAAGGCTCATCAAAATGACAAGAGAGAGCTGAGCGTCTAGCACATGATGAGTCAGTCATCTTTATGACACCGATCATTTATTATGGTAGATTGGTGGTTTGAATATTAGTGCTGCTCTCACTGCTAGTAAGAGAAGTTTCCCTATCCAGATTTGAGGAGACTCAAATTTCAGCAAAGCAGAAAATAGCAGTCTCCCAAGGGCTCAACACTAAAGATTTCTATCATGACTTTGATGGCTCAGGAAACATTGTAGAAGGGGGGGCACATAGAGTGTAAAAGCCACAGGGTAGGAAGATGTGCTATGGGGTACTGTCCTCTTTAGATGAAGTGACTGGTGCATTCATGACCGCACAATGATTACTGATACCCCTACAAGATCTCCTCTGTTCTGAGCTATGAACAACTT
The DNA here is from genome assembly GCA_036346955.1 of Dipus sagitta. Taxonomy (NCBI): domain Eukaryota; kingdom Metazoa; phylum Chordata; class Mammalia; order Rodentia; family Dipodidae; genus Dipus; species Dipus sagitta. The sequence goes on along the minus strand of CM070778.1, from coordinate 116,938,160 downwards.
GACACAGATGGTGGAGGAGAACAAAAGGAATGAGATAACGAACTAGAGGAAGGACTACCATGAAAGACGAGGAGCCTCAATCCAATGGGGAGGCTGAGGAGATGCAGCAAAAAAGGATAATGTGTTCAGAACATGACCAAATTACAGTTTGTCCATGTATTAAAGTTCCTCATAACAAATTTTAGAAAACACATAAACACTCAGAAGAAACCCTAAAATAAAAGACAGACTTAAGCAAATTATAGTATGTTTTCCTTTCTGAAGGTATATCTAGAAAAGTAAAATTGCTTTATTTGAAAAATTGGAGATGAATTCCTGATAATAGGCATGCCTCAGGACACCAGAAATTATATTGAAAATCATTCTAAATATGTGTTTTGGCAAATTGAAAACATCAAAACAATGCTGAAATTTAGCCTACAGGTGAAAAAAAAGGCTTCTAGGAATATTAAATATACTGCAAAGGAATTTGAGCATACCTGTCTCCCTCATCTTCTGATGAAAGAAAATTTCTTAAACAGCCATTATGATGCAAACTGAAAATTCTAAAAATTTTAAAAGATATTCAAACTAAATGAATTTGAATAAAAGTTATAAAATTCTAAGAGAAATACTGCTAGTAAATTATCTAAATGCAGTCAACCAATTTGGTGGGACTGATCATATTGTCAGTCAGTGATGAAAAGATATTTTCTTTTCTGCAGGTTACCACAAAGATTATTAATCTTGAGGCTGTGGGTGTGTGTGGTATGTGGTGATGGTGGTAGCGGTAGGGGTGGTGATGGCGTGTGTGTGTGTGTGTGTGTGTGTGTGTGTTACACAGATGTGCAGAAGTCAGAGGAGGATGTCTGCTTTTTCCCTATTGTTCACCCACCTTATTTCCTTGAGATGAGTCTCTCACCAAACCTGGAACTCACCAGGTTTAGTTAGAGCTGGCTGACCAGGGAGCCTCAGCAATCCTCTTGCCTCCTCCTCACTCAGTGCTGCAGTAAAAGGCTTGAGTGATGTCCACTTAAGTTTCCATGGCAGCGCTGGGGATTGAACTCAGTTCCTCATGCTTGCTCAGCCAGTGCTATTATACTCACTAGCCCTGGAGTTTCTTAATTTTTTTTTTGGTCTATTGCTATATATTAATATTCAACAACTCTGAGTGCGATATTTCTAAATGAAAATGAAGTAGGACTGGAGTATATGAACATTTTGAAATGTCTGTGAAGCATTTTATATTGACTAAATCATGTAAAAATTCCGATTTTGTTATGGATGTGCAATTTTGGAAATGTCGCTTCTCTTTCTGTGTCCTCTCTGTGTTCTTTCAAATTCACAGTGAGTCTGTGAGCTTAACTTTTATACCAAAGTCCACCAGCAACCAGCAAAACATTTCAGTGTAATTAAAATTGGCTTCTGAATTATACAAAGCCCCAAACTACAATTTGGCCCAATTCTTAGAAGACGGATTAATTATACCCAAGTGAATAATTACTTTTCTCATTTCGATGCTTGTAAATTGTAGTGTGGATTCTGTGTCTTGAGATAATTAAGCATTTGTTTAGTTTAAAGTATTAACCCAAATGACTTACATTTGAGTACTATACCCTTGGAAAAAATGCTTTAAGTTCAAAAAGGATAAAATATTAAAATTTTCATCTCTTTTTAATTTTAAAATGATATTAAATTAGGGAAAAAGTTAGAGTTTTAATAATTTGACTAACATTTGAATTTAAAATAAATGTAGAAATGTCATTTAAGTACTGGAGCTAGTCTGAATGTAAATGAGTCAATTATACAATTTCCTTTCAATTAAGGCCTTTGGGATGCTCAAAACACTGCTGCATGAGGTAGTGGGTAACCAAGCTAAAAAATATAAGCTTATCTAATTATATTTTTCTATACATCCATGAAGGGGTACATATTGATAAAATACAGTATCTTTTGTTTGATTTAATCTTTTGAATCTTGCTTGCCTCCTTTAAAATGGCACATGTGAAATTCTCCCTTTGTACTCCTTTGAAAGTTGTATTATCTTGACAAGATGCTAAACCTGCATTTATATTCTAAGTGTAATAATAATGTAGTGACACTGCTCAGCAGCTTATCTTCACAGAGCTCAAAGGCTGTAGATAATATGTTATCACACTCATCACAGCACTCTTGTGAATTCTGATGCTTTCTTTTCTTTGCTGTGCTTTTTGTTTGAATTAAATAACTCCAGAACAGGGGATTGAAAATGAAAACACTTCATATTGAAGCACTATGAAGACACAATTATTTCTTTTAACTCTAAAATAGGAAATCTGAAATTTTAGGGCTCTGTCAGAAGTTTCACAGATAGATAATTCCAAAGACCATTCTAATTAATTTGATTCAACTCAGTCAGAAAGTAGAATTCTGGCAGAAAGTAGAATAACCGCTTACTTTATTATGTGTAAAATATGCTGTACACTTGAATTCTTTCATGAAAGTACACAATAATTTCCAAAACAAAATACTTGTAATTCCCTAACAGCTCTTTAACATTGAGCCAAAATCTGTCTAACAATACATTTCACCTTTTGGATCCAATTCTTTACCATGAAACAATGCACAACAACCAACTTCTACCCACAGTCCCAGGCTAACAATTGTGTGGAATCAAGGCATTTGGTTGAACAGATCAAATAATTCTTTAAAATATTTTATTTTATTTATTATGAGAGAGAGAGAGAGAGAGAGAGAGAGAGAGAGAGAGAGAGAGAGGAAGACAGAGAATTGGTGCACCAGGGCCTCTAACAGTACTGCAAAGGAACTCCAGACAGAGGCACCCCCCTGTGTATCTGGCTTATGTGGGTTCTAGCGAATTGAACCTGGGTCCTTTGGCTTTGTAGGCAAGTGACTTAACTACTAAGCCCTCTCTCTAGCTCTGAAATATTTTTTTAAATAGTACTTTTATTTATTTATTTATTTGACATAGAGAAGATTAAAGAGCAGAAAGAGAGAGAATGGCATGTTGGGGCCTCTAGCTACTGCAAAGGAACTGCAGACACATGCACCACATTGTGCACTGGGCTTTATGCAGGTACAGAGTAATTGAACCCCAGGTCCTTAGGTTTTGCAGGCAACTGCCTCAACCACTGAAACATATCTCTAGCTTTCAAATAATTTTGATGATCTTTGCTTTTTTTTTTTTTTTTTTTTGAAAATGGGAGAGATTTTGTAGAGGGTAGGTTGTATTAGGAGAGTAAGTTAGGTAGGGAAGAGCCTGATTGTAAACTATGTTTGTGTGGTCACCTAGGAAAATGATACAAAGGTGGAACTAGCCTAGGACTAGAGCAGGCACCTCTATTACATCTTCCAGGGCCCAGGAGACATTGCAGAGCAAGTGGCGCTTTAAACGAGAGTGCTGCTCTCATTTCTGGCCTGAATACCTGCCTCAGGGAGATGGCTATAGACACTAAGGGCACTTGAAACTCATCAAAGCAGAAATTCAGAGGTTGCAGATAGCTTAAAACTGAAGAAGACTCATAACACATCTGCCAGTGCTCAGGGTACATTGTGGAAGGGGGGAAGAAAGACTGCAAGAACCTCAGGGTGGGAAGGCAGGAGTATTCTGAGGCACTGCTGTCCCTTACAGAGACTGGTGCATTCATGACACCACAGTGAATACTAATCACCCCAGTGAGGAAGGTCCTTAGTGGAATGTGGATGGGGACAGGGGACATAGGCGTATAATCCAGTGGGGATATGACCAACATGCAATATGTCCACACAGTAAAGTTCACAATTAATTTAAAGAATTCAAAAAAATAAAAACAGGAGAAAACACTGAGAAATGAGAAAAGATTTTTTTTTTCAGAATTAGCTTAGGGAAGTTGGTGACTCAGTAGATGTGGAACAGAATAACATCAAAGATGACTCATGTATTGAGCCTGACTGAGAGCAAAAATTATATCATTAGAATAAATCACTTAGTCTATAGCTACTGAAAACTCGACATCTAAAACAAATATAGGTATGACTCGTTGTTTTAATCTTACAAGTTGTTGTTCATTTCAAATAGAATAACATGAAATTTCTTGTGTCTGAGAGATAGCTCAGTTCTGAACAAATGAGTTCAATCCCCAGAGCCCATGTAAGAAGGTGGTGTAGTCTCATAGCCTGTAACTACTTCTGAGGAGGGGGCAGACGGGAACCACTGGGGCTTGCTGTCCTTCTTTTCAAATATGTGTTTGTCATTTATTTACATTTCTTTTTTTATTTATTTTTATTTTTTATTTTTTGGTTTTTCGAGGTAGGGTCTCACTCTAGCCCAGGCTGACCTGGAATTCACTATGGAGTCTCAGGGTGGCCTCGAACTCACGGCGATCCTCCTACCTCTGCCTCCCAGGTGCTGGGATTAAAGGCGTGCGTCACCATGCCCAGCTTTATTTACACTTCTGATACACATTTCTTTTATTATATTGAGTGTCTTTTGTTGTAAGATACTTATTATATGAGTTTTCCTAATGAGATGCAAACAAATATCTGTTGTACCAACTAAATGACTCTAATGCCAAACCAAAGAAATGATTCCAACCATGGCCAGCTCCGTGACCCAGTGAACAACGTGGAGATTACTTACAGTAGCATTGGTGAAGGGTTACTTGTAGAGGCACTGGTGATTCACAGCTCACTGAGGGCCACCCCAGCACAGGTGATGTCCCAGGAAAGCTGCAGGTCCTTGCTGTTCTCTGCACAACTTGCAACCAGCCAGTGTCTCCTTTTCCCATCAATTGCTTGCTAATTTTATAACCTTGGGAAAGGGGCCTTGTGAAATCTTGTAACATAGTTTTTCTCTTTAACTATATGTAATTTTTATTTGCCAAATATGCCTTACTTTAAATAATTTAAAATGAATCCCTCAAAGTATAAAAGTTCTCCCCTTCATGCTATATTTCAGCCTTCTTTTTTTTTTAAAAAAAATGATAGCTTGGGGCTGGAGGGATTGCCTAGTGGTTAATATGCTTGCCAGCAAAGCCTAAGGACCCAGGTTCATTTCCCCAGTACCCACTTAAAGCCAGATACACAATGTGGCTCATACATCTAGAGTTTGTTTCCACTGGCTAGAGGCCCTGGCATGCCCATATTTTCTCTCATCTGCCTCTCTCTCACTCAAATATAGAATGATAACCCTTGGGCTGCAGAGATGACTTAGCAGTTAAGGCCCTTACCTGCAAAGCCAAAGGACCCAAGTTCAGTTCCCCAGGACCCACATAATCCAGATGCACAAGGTAGCTTATATGTCTGGAGCTCATTTGCAGTGGCTGGAGGCCCTGGCGTGCCCATTCACTCTCTCTCTCCCTTCCTCTCTCTCTCTCTCAAATAAATAAAAAATATATTAAAAATATATTAAATAATAAATATATACATAAATATATATTAAAATATATATTAAAGTATATATTAAAATATATTAAATATATTAAAATACATATATTAAAATATATATTAAAAAAGAATGATAACTCAAAGCTGGGCATGGTGGCTCACGCCTTTAATCCCAGCAATGGGGAGGCAGAGGTAGGAGGATCACCATGAGTTCAAGGCCACCCTGAGACTACATAGTGAATTCCAGGTCAGCCTGGGCTAGAGCGAGACCCTACCTCGAAAAACTAAAATAATAATAGTAATAATAATAATAATAACAATACTGCTTTATTCTCTTTATATTTTCTTGTAACTTTTTGGAGCTTGCCCAATCTTGTAGCTCTTGTGAGTTTCTGAATCTTATGAACCTCTTTCCTCCAGGAGGGAATGTTTTAATTTGGAGGCGTTACAATATTCTTTCCCACGTCCTATCCACCCCCTCGTCTGTGATGTTGACTGATCCTTGGCGGATCTAGTTATTTGCCTTCACTTATGCCTGAGCATTGGACCACTAAGCATAGGAATGGTCACTTATTCTGATGCTACCCACTGCAAAAGGTAAGTGTCCCTTCATGGCAGAAATGTGCTGGCAAAGCAGTAATCTATAGATGTAAGCACACATGTTTAAACAATTTGATAGGCACCTCACATCTATTGGACAAAATAGTACCAATTGCTTCCCCACTGGGGCCTATGAATTATCCAGCAACAAGATTTGTCCTGTCTCACAGTAGCAGATATGAGTTCCCTCTTTTGGAATAGGCCAGTTGGCTGCATTCACACAGTCATGTCACTAGTGGACCTTTGGGATTATCCTTCCAGGCACTTTTGGTACAAGAGTGTGCATATACAGGGGCCATAACCAAACAGGAATGTTGGTGACAATTCTCTCTGGTCTCCTGATACTACTAGGAAAGCAAACCAGATTGGAGGGAGCTTCCAGCTCAGTCCCAGCTTCATTTTCCCATATCATGTAGCCAAATCACACCATGTCTTTAGCAGTAGGGTCTTGTCACCTAGTTTTGACATGCAGTGATGATATTTTTATGTTGTGTGGGCCTCCATGTCTAGTAAGTCAAAACGGGGTAGCCCACCTCACCCATGACATTGGGGTTTTCATCCAACAATATTATGACTCCTTGAAGTGCCCTTTTAGCACAAATCCATGATGCTTTAGTTCAAACTCCTAGGCTGATATTTTTCCATCCTTACAGATACTTTTCCAAATCTGTAAGACAATCAAAGGTTATTACTATAAGATGAAATATTTTTTTACATACCATAGGCAAGATATCTCAAGTCCTACCAGTATCCACACCAAGCAAGTAAGAATTGATCTTGGATGGCTAAGGGATGTTAAAAAAGAAACAGAAAGCTCTTTTGGAGGATGAAAGGATTCCTTTCCTTATATCAATTATAATCTCAGAGAGCAATGTTTGCTATCATAGTGTACATACGGGTTCAGGTCTCCATAACCCCTAATCCTCCATGGGCCATCTTGCTTCATCACCCATGTGGACTGCCATGGGGCAGCTCTGCATCTCCTCACCCACAGTGATCCTTGTGATTGGCTTGCATTACTTGGCTTGGCTCATACTCAAGCAGAAATAAACTTGTGCTTTGTTATATCATGCCTGCTCTTGAATGCTGTTTATCTGGAATTGGGCTGGATGAAAACAAACTGCCTTTTATAAAATGTTGAGGTGGCACATTATTCACCATGGTTTGAGGTGTCCCATGGGATATAGGTCCTGTATTACCAGGTGATGGTGGAGGAAATTGGTTAACATTTGGTTCCCAGATGATTCCACTATATATATATATATATATATATATATATATATATATATATATATATATATATTTGCCTATAGTTTCTCTTTGGTTCTCCTCCACAAGGATGATTTTGAAAGAGAATTAAGAAGACTCTTTCCAAAACTACAGGTATCAAATTGGACTTCCCATTTTGGGTAGAAGAAGACATAGTTTGAGGTTAAATTCATTGGTAAAATTGACTGCTCTGGCATTCTTATTGAGGGCAGGGAAAGAGAAACATTAGAAAAATCAGACATAAGTCGATAGGAAGCAGAAGCCCACATATCAGCCTATTGACAAAACATGGAATATACACTATATTAAAGTCTATGAAGGCATTTCTGTCACAGGGGAGGCTATAAACAGTTGAAATAACACAGCTCTGTCGTCAGCCACTACATTACTTGCAAAATGGGGGCCAAGGTATGATAAGTATAGACTTGGAGGCTATTCATGGGCCCACCAGGCCAGATGACACTAACCATAACTGATCTCTGTAATGACGCTTTTAAATGTCTACCTGACAGCAGATTTAGTCCGAATCAAGGTGGTTTATTCTGCACCATCATTTGAAGAGTCTAATAGACCCTTTACTGACAAGTTTTCTGCTTTGTGCTCCTTCTGTTCCCAGAGGGACATCAGACCAGTTTGGCTGGAATTGGCACAGATTCCTCAAAAGTGCTTGCCTTTTCTTCCCTTACAAGTCCACAGAAGCAATCATTGGTGTAAGCACTTGAAGTGTGCATACTGTGCTGACATGGGGAGCCCTCATCGCTTCACTGTATCAGGGCAAAAAAAAAAGAAAAAAAATCCAACCAACACAGTTAACCATCTCCCCTGAACTTGGTTGCTCCCAGCATTCTGAATGCCTCCAAATGAGAAAAGTTACATCAAGTGTCCAAAAGGACACTCAGTTATGGCTGTCGTTCAGGAACTTGAAGCTGTCCATGGAAGGGACTCAGCAGGAGTAAACTGAAGCCAGCGTTCTGGCAAGGATGTCTCAATGGGATGGTCATGAAGAGGCAAGGCTGCTGCTACCCAAGGAGGTGTGTGGTCCCTGAGTGACCAGTGACTCACGTTGTGAATACAAAAGGAGAAATGTAGCAGACACAATCTCAGAAGAGTATAGTAACTGAAGTCCAAACCCCTGGGGAATGCAGGAAGGCCACCTAGTCCCAGAATATATCACAGAACAGGACTGAAAAGGATGTCTAGCGCCAGCACACTAAAAAGGTTGGAGAAGCTTTCCAATCGCTACTGCTCATCGCTGTTTGACCATTTGGCCTCCGCCACAGGATCAGGAGTCTGTCGTGGGCATTTATTACAGTTCTATATCAACAAATTGAATAACTCATATGCCTGCCATATTTTGTTACCAAATCACTCTCAGTAAAAAATTTTATATATGTGTACTTCATTCGTGACAGTAAAGTGCTAACTTTGCCACCTGTGCATCCGGGTTGTGTGCATACTGGTGAATTGAACCTGGCTGGGCCCTTAGGCTTCACAGGTAAGTTCCTTAACTGCTAAGCCATCTTTCCAGTGGTTTCTCAAAGTTTTAGTGGGGAGATTCCTTTGCTGTCAAGGGTGTAGCTTGGCATTTACATTCTAAATTTAAGTCAAGAGCCATTAACTTACATTTTTCTGACTAGAGTTTTTAATGAATGTTGTTAAAAATATTATAAGATGAAAAACGATTCAACCCAAGTTGCCCAAAGCTAGAACACCAAGATAAGACCATTTTGCCAGTCTACTGTTACTGTTGGAACCCCAAGGTATAGAACTTGGCCCTGGGTCTGGACAGTCACACAGATTACAAGAAACACACACACACACACAGAGACACGTGTGTGTGCATGTGCATGCATTTATTTAGTTTTGGCTTACAAATAATAGAAAGTATACATATGTAGATTCAGCTACTGGCTCCAGTTAACAGCCTGGCAGATAGTCTATGTCCTGTGAGATAAGTGCTTCTGATGACCCAGCCCTTGGGATGGGCCATTTTCCCTTCATTTACTGCAAGGATTCTACTTCTTTTTTAAAAAAATTATTTATTACATACATACAACATACATATATACAGAGAGAGAGAGAGAGAGAGAGAGAGGGAATGTGCACACCAGGGCCTCTAGACACTGCAAATGAACTCTAGTCACATGTGCTACCATGGGCATCTGGCTTACGTGAGTGCTGGGGAATCAGACCTGGGTCCTTAGGATTTGCAAGGAAGCTCCTTAACTGTTGAGTCATCTCTCCAGCCCAAGGATTTTAACTCTTAGAACCCAATTACATTAGAATGAATCATGGTGATTTTATGTTTATCAGTTTCCAACAAATCCTATGTTATTTTTAATTTAATATTTCTGTCAAAATAGTTTAATCAATAGCTTTAATAGACCATGATTTCGGAAAGTAATGGTGTATATTCTTTCAGCTTTCAAAAATGGAAAACGGATTGAAGGATTAAGTGTAATTTAAGAACTAATATATTTGGTGGTAGGTTTGCTATTTCTAAAATTATACAACACACTTTATAATATTGCCTTAAAGGATGTTTGAAATGATGCCCTAAAAAAAATAAAACATTAGAAATCCTTTGGGATCAGAAAAGGTAATTAATTTCAGTTACTTTTCAGTGGATTTGAAAGAAAATGAAAACAAAATTGGTAGGTTTTATAAGGCAGGGAAATATTAACTAATAAAATAGACATCTCTGTCTGGCGTTCTTTTTTCTGGATGAAATGGAGATTATGAAGCTCTTGAGGTGAGAACATTGGCCACAAATCAATAAAACCAATTATGCTCGGCCTTCACCTTCCTCAGAGATGGGAAGTTTGCATCAGGTAATTTGGTTCCTAAGCTAAAATAATAATAATAATAATAATAATATGAGGATTTTCATTTTGATCTATTTTAAGATAACAGCATTGCTGTTTTCACTAAGGCATTCATTTCCAAAGGATTTTATAAAATATATAAAATATTTCACAAGAGTTCTGGCTTTGTGTATAAAGTATAGAATAATGGAGATACACAAGCAATATTTTGGGAAGGATTAAAAAATATACATACCTACCTTCATTCAGTCATATTACAGGAGTGTTATTTTCCTACTATCTAGTATTCACAGTAGGAAACTAAGGCTTACAAAATCTAGATTTATTCTAGATGTAGATGAGGAAATGTGAAACCTGATTTTTACTCTATTTTAGGAGTTGGAAGGAAGCTAACAGATGTTCTTTTACAAAGCAGATGTTAGCTTTTGCTTTGCTTAGTCCACGGCAGTGTTGTCATTAAAATCTATTTGGAATAAAAGTCTCTTCTTTTTCTCCTTAGTTTTCTGAAAGACTATGTTGTTCCTATTAGTTTTTAAGCCTTTATTAAAACAAAGTGGTCATTTTTACTATTTTGTTCAACATTCTTATTTAATTATAAATCAAGCCATTAATCTACATGGTTGGAGAGATCCTCTTAGGATCCCATTTGTATTTCAAAATAAACAGTTCTGTTCATCAGATTTCTCAATCCATCTTTCAGAGGGTGCTGGTTTTGAAAGTTGACCTAGGGCTAGAGAAATGGTTCAGTGATTAAATGCACTAGCTTTAAAGTTGGCCAACAGCACAGGCCTGAAATTTAGACAACTGTCAGAAACCACATAACAAAACCGGAGGAAGTGCTTAAAGTGTCTTCAAATGGTTTTCAACTTAAAACGTTCAACTTTGTCTTGAGCTATATACCAAACTACATGTAGCAAAGAGACTACAAAGGAAGATGCTTGTTTTTAGTTACACAGCACCAAATATAACTCACAGCTTGTTCCTATTATTTTTGTCATTAAATATTAGAAGCTTTGATTTGCACAAGAATTTCAACAAAATCTTGAAAGATCACTGTTTAAAAACATGTTATTTATTTATTTGAGAGAGAGAGAGCAAGAGGAAGAGAGGGAGAGAGTAGTCAGGCCAGGGCCTCCAGCCACTGCTGACTAACTCTAGATGCATATGCCCCATTGTGCATCTGGCTTACGTGGGTCCCGGAGAATCGAACCGGGTTCCTTTGGCTTTGCAGGCAAATGCCTTAACTGCTAAGCCATCCCTCCAGCCAATGATCTCTCTTTTTTTTAACAGGTGTAAAAGAAATAAATTTTCATAATAACCTTAGTGCCCACATATTGAACTATTTTTCCAGAATTCTTTCAGATTTAACCCACTGGCTCACCAAACAACCTGCTACCCATAATAAACAGAAGGAGTGACAGGAAGTCCTGACTCGGGACAGTACAAGGCATCTTCTGAATTATCATGGCTCACTACCACTGTTTGGGTCATAGTGCTGAAATACTCAGGGATGATATTAATTCCAAAGGCTTTAACTTGTTACCTTAATCTGCAGGAAACCTACATTTCTTCTAAAGAGCTATAAAAAATTGACTTATAGAGAATTATATAAAATATAATGGAGATGTAATAAAACAAATCCTTTGTGAGGGGTCAAAAATAATTTGGTAAATATAAGGTCGTTTGATTTGTGCCATTTCTCCCTAAAGCAGGACTCCGATGTGGACAATATGAAGAGCCAGGAAGGAACAAAATAATTAACCTTTTGTATCTGAGAATTCAGAAGCAGTCTTGTATGTGGTTCAACATGAGCCTAATTGACACATTTGGTTCCATAGGCGCAGTATCTTCTGCCTTCCCTTTCTTCTGTCGCTGGCATTGGCATTATAGGTGTCTCTGTTCATTCCCTCCCCTCCACCCCCTCCAACCCCTTACTATCAAAACTGTCGCCTTTTCTCAGAGTAGAACACAGTTTAGGTGGTATTATATAGGCCATGTCTGATCTCCATCTGAAATAGGTGAAATCATAATGTAGTGGAATGGCAAAGTGACATAGTGCGACTCTCTCTTCCATTTCTGAATCCTTTGGAATGGGGTAAGAAAAGGCCAGCTTGTTCCTCCAAGAACACAGGGTAAATCCTCCCTCGAACTCACCCAGTTGGCCTTCCCAGATCAAGGCAGTGGTAGTAATGTTGGCATAATGTTCCAACTTTTTATCTCTGGCTTTATATGTCTCTGGTCCCATTTTTCCAAAACTGGATAAACGTTTCACTCTTAAAGAACATTATTTCTGTTTTTTATGGTTTTTTTGTTTTGTTTTGTTTTTTGTTTTTTCGAGGTAGGGTCTCACTCTGGCCCAGGCTGACCTGAAATTAACTATGTAGTCTCAGGGTGGCCTCGAATTCACGGCAATCCTCCTAACTCTGCCTCCCGAGTGCTGGGATTAAAGGCGTGCGCCACCATGCCCGGCTCATTAAAGAACATTATTTCTGTATGCTCTTTGAGTTCGAACTACTTAGGCTTAAACATCATGTGACAAAGTCACACATAGCAAGGCTCTCCTGGTGTTCTAGGCATTGGGTTATAAGTGTTGAACACCATCCAGTGATGTTTGCATAAATGCAAAATGAACACATCACAGGCAAAATATGATTTAATGGAGAGCCTGGGAGATGAGTTTGAGCACTTCTCCCACTGCCTGTACTCATAGCTTTCATTGAAATTTAAGAAGCCAAAGCAATCGGAGTCTGAGCCTAAGACAGATCCTGAGTTTTAATCAGACCAGATCATGAGTTGTTGGTTAGCTTTATTTTATCAGGAACTATTTGGAGAAACTGTGAATTTACCCCTCTTTAAGAACTCAACCCAAAGGCTCATAGTTTCCATGTCCCCAGGCTTAGTCTGTGCAAAGATTATCTTATTTCATCCAATTAGACTGATCTCCACATACAGGGCCCCAGTATGAGACGATGCTATCCCTCATTTGAGAAGAAGTGAAACTTATGTAAATGATGACATCTATTTTTTTTTTCAAACATGTCAGGAATGTTGATTATCTGAGAGACAACATTCAGAAAATCCTTGACTCTAATGACCAATAGTGTCATAATTTTACCCCTCTGTTTTTGCACTGGGGATAACAGATTATATTAAAATCATTTCTTTTAAGAAATTGATGAGAGCACTTAAAGATTATCTGCTTTAGGGTGGGAGAGAGGAGACTCTTTTAAGAGAGATAAGCCAAAGGAATAATGTTTAAAAAAAGCTACAAAAAGACTGCAGAAGGAAAATACATGCTTGTTATATATTAGAAGCAATCATTTTGGCCATGCCCCAAGCATAAATTGTCTTCTAAAGTCTTAATACAGAAATGGTTCTGTAATTAATGTGGGAAAGTGACTTTTCAGTTCTCAAACATCTGGTAAGCTTTTGATTTATTTATTCACTTATTTATGAGAGAGAGAGAGACAGAGAGAGAGAGAGAGAGAGAGAGAGAATGGGCATACCAGGGACTCTATCCACTGAAAACAAATTCCAAACACAAGTGCTACCTTGTGCATTTGGCTTACGTGGGCACTGGGCAATAGAACTGGGTCCCTGGGCTTTGCAAGCAAGAGCCTTAACTACTAAGCCATCTCTCTAGCTTGTAATTTATTTTATTGAGAGAGAGAAAGAGGTAAAGAGGCAGAGAGAAAGCCATGTCAGGGCCTCTAGCCACTGCAAACATTTTCCAGATGCATGCACCAGCTTGTGAATCTGGCCTTATGTGGCTTAATGTGGGTACTGGGGAAGTCAACCTGGGTCCTTTTGGCTTTGCCAGCAAGTGCCTTAACTACTAATTGATCTCTCCAGCTCTTTTGCATATATCTATTTTTTGTTAAATATTTTATTTATTTTTATTTAAGAAAGAGAAAAAGAATGGGTGTACCAGGGGCTCTAGCTACTACAAACAAACTCCAGATGCATGCACCACCTTGTGCATCTGGCTTTTGTGGGTCCTGGGGGGAAATGAGTCGAGGTCCTTTGGCTTTGCAGACAAGTGCCTTAACCACTAAACCATCTTTCCAGTCTCGTTGGCATATATTTTTGATATTAAGTCCTGTAAACCCGTTTGCTCACAAAGTCACTATGTAGCTGAGGGTGATCTTGAACTTTGCTTTTGAGGTAAGGTCTCACTCTATGTCAGGCTGATCTGGGACTTACTTTGTAGTCCCAGGATAGCCTTGAACTCACACTAAACCTTCCTATCTCTGCCTCTGGAATACTAGGTTTAAAGGCATGGGGCACTACAACCATCTGGTCTTGAACTTTTGATTCTCTTGCTCCATCTCCCAGGTACTGGTATTATAGGCATGTATCACCATGCCTGGTTTATGTCGTGTTGGGGATCAAACCCAGGACTTTTTGTGTTAAGCATACTACCAGTTGAAGGACATCTCCAGGCCCTCAAACTAGACTTTTTAAATGCAGATATTAATGTTGCAAAACAAACTCCAGGACTGCTAGGACAAAGTTCAAAACACAATTGTGATGTATATATAATCTCTAGTAGTGAACCTGACATGATTGAGAATTAGCCTGGAAATAAATCCCTTGGGATGTCTGTGAGGGAGTTGCTAGATTACATTGAGGTGGGAAGACCTGCTCTAACTGTTAGCAGTACCATTCCATAGGCTGGGGTCCCAAGCTGTATGAAAAGGAGAAAGTCAGCTGAGAAATGGAACCCTCTTTTGCTACTTTCTCCCTACTGATGTGAGGATGAGATCTTGACTTCCTGTTCCTGCCATGTTTTCCTCATGGTAATGAATTCTATCCTTGAAACTGTAAACTAAAATAAACACTTTCCTTCTCCAAGCTGCTTCTGGTCAGGTAACATACATATCCCAGCAACAACAACAACAACAACAAAATAACTGTTACAAGGACTTACAAAGATGTCAAAGTGAGATCACATGTATATTTTGATAAAAAAAAATGAACAACTTGAAAGAGCTCAAATTATGATATTCAGAAGCCTTAGCCATTTCCTTTGGAATTTAAGCTTTGGATGTATTCCCAGAAATTCTAATATTTAGCAAATCTGATATACCCAAACACCTCACAACACTGTTAGAGGATTAATATGAAGTGATAGCATATGCTGCTTAGATGTCATGCATAAATTATTCCTCTTCTATACTCTCTAAATCTACCTACTCAAACACGCTTCATGTTCCTCCCAGTTGTTGCCTATTCCTTTTAGATTCCCTTTGCTCATAATATATTACATTTTGCTTGAACTGTTGCCAAAATGAATTTTTTGCTCTCCTAACTCAAGTTCAAATCATGTTTGCTTCACACTTGAGTTCACCTACAGGAACAAAATTTAAATGTCAGGATGTTTCTCCCTTAACACTGAAGACAAGAGTGCTGGCAAGAGAAATGACCACAATGAAGCCACTCACTGCTGCCTGACTGTGTGTAGGAGATAAAGGGGAGGAAGCAGGTTCAAGTGATTAATAGATAATGGCTCTCTTGGTTAATATGGAAGAGTGAACGGGGACATACTACAATAGAAAGGAAAGGAGGGGGCCTTGATAGGATGGTATTGTATATATGTAAGTAGAAGAACAGATTAATGGGGGTAAAAAGTCCTAAGTGAGGTCAGCGGAAGAGATAGAGAAAAGGAAAGGTGGATGGAGGGCTAATCAAAATCTAAAAGGATATAAATAAGTGATTTGGAAACCTACTCTTTTAGAAAATGGAAAACTCATAAGCCATAGATTTTTACTAGAAAATTTTCGGTGCCGGAGTGGGATGCCTTCCAGTGAGTTGTTGGCCAGGGAGTCCCTGGTGCCCCCAAAACATTACAGGCCATTGCCGAGGCCATTGGTTTCCCACCAGGAATAGATGGTAAGACCCTATTGCTGAAGACTCCACATACTTGGGTTGCAAGGCCACTGAGAAATCCTGCTGGACCTGAGCTGATAACCTCCTCCATGTAGACCAACTGACAGAAAGCTGGAAAAAGCTATGATGAATGCAGTTCAATGGGAGAGAGAAATCACCAGTGGAGATACTCAACAGTGGATGCTGCAAGCCTTATATTTGGCCAGCCAGGCCAAATGAGCCAATGGTGCAATAGTGGCATGTCTGTTATGGAGGACACCAACCACTCTCTAATTGGACTGGAGGCCTGCTCCATGGGAGGGAAGACATCCCTGATACTAAAAACCTACAACAGAAGTAGTCATGAGCCCTAGGGGTGTAACATCTTCTGGTGTCTGGCTAAATGCATATATTATGCTCACCAAATTGCCTAGTAAGCACTTCTTTTAATGTTCATACCTATATATTAATGCTGCTCTAACTTTCGGTTAGAGAAGCTTCTCTTTTTAGATAGTGTTGACTTTGGGATGACTCAGAAGGCACCATGGTACTGAGAAGAAGTGAGAGAGAAGTGCTCAGCACTGAAATATCTCTATCACATCTTCCAAGGCTCAGAGTGTCTTGTGGAAGAGGTGGCAGAAAGAATGTAAGAGCCAAATGAAGGGTAGGACTCCTTACAATGTACTCCTCCAGACATGAAATGGGCTGGATATCCATGACCTAATAGTGCCTGACATTACCTACACAAGACCATCTGTAGCAGACAGCTTCAGGTTTGCTGAGATGAACTTCAAGACCAGGCACAGTTATGGAGGGATTTATTGAAGCTTACAGATCCAGGGTAAGTTCCATAATGTCAGAAGAAGCTGGCCTGCCTTGAGAGGCCCAAGCAGACACAGAGAGAAGCACAAGCCAAAAAGCCAAAAGCCACACAGCACAGCACACTTCAGGAACTCCTGCTAGGCACACTTTACATATCTTTAGATTGAAACCTGGAACCCACCATCACACCTTAAGATCCACCCAGTGACACTGCCTCTGGCCAGGTGGCTGCAGGTGCAAACTACAAACAAATAAAAAACTGAATATATTGGGGGCCATCTATTTAAACCACCACACCAACATAAAAGAAGGAAAAGATCATGGCATCAAAATAAAAGAGAGACTGATTGAGAGGGGCAGGGGATATGATGTAGAGTTGAGTTTAAAAGGGACAAGTGGGGAAAGGGATAAAATTACCATGGGTTATTGTCTACAATTATGGAAATTGGGCTGGAGAGATGGCTTAGCGGTTAAGCGCTTGCCTGTGAAGCCTAAGGATCCCGGTTCGAGGCTCGATTCCCCAGGACCCACGTTAGCCAGATGCACAAGGGGGCGCACGCGTCTGGAGTTCGTTTGCAGTGGCTGGAGGCCCTGGCGCGCCCATTCTCTCTCTCTCTATCTGCCTCTTTCTGTCTCTGCTGTCACTCTCAAATAGATAAAAATAAACAAAAAATAATTATTTAAAAAAAAAAGAAAACATACAATTATGGAAATTGTTAATAAAAATAAATAAAATAAAAAAAAATATTTTAAAAAAAGTTGTAAGTAAATGGAAAGAATGAAATTCAGAAGTAGAAATGCTCAATGGACATTTGGAGGCTTATGGTATAATTCAGAAAAGACATTTTACATAATATTTGGAATTATTTTAATACACAGTTATCTTCTTTTGGAAAGATGTGATTATATTAGCTTTATAATTATCAAATGACAGCCATTAATAACGTAGCTATTTGGTACACTTTGGTATTTTGGTATATCATCTTACCTCCCACATTAAAAAAAATTACAGGAGGGAAGAAGGGAGAAAGGGGGAGGGAAGGAAGTAGAGAAACAGGGGGGAAGAGGTAGAGAGAGAGAATATGGGCATACTAGAGCCTCTAGCCACTGCAAAAAAACTGCAGACACATGTGCCACTCAGTGCATCTGGCTTTATGTGGGCATTGGGAATTGAACCTGGGTCCTTTGGCTTCGCAGTCAAGCACCTTAACCACTAAGCCATCTCTCCAGCCCTCCCGCATTCTTATATTCATAACAATGTTTCTCTAAACTTGACTTCTCATGTATTTACAATGTTGTTGCATTCTTTGATCATTTTTGCTATTATAAAAGTTTATTCTAATTCAGGGTCTGGAGAGTTGCCTCTGTGGGTAAAGTGCTTACCATGCAAGAAAGAGGCTCTGCGTTTGAATTCCTGGCACCCACGTAAGTGCTGGGCATAGCGGTATACTCCTGCACTTGGGAGGTGGAGACAGGAGTATCTCCATGGCATGCTGGTTAGGTAGACTAGCCAAATCCAACAAACTCTGGGTTCAGGGAGAGTACCTGTCTCCTTAAATAAGGTGGAAAACAATTGAGAGGGGACCTGATGTCAACTCTTGTCTTCCACATACACACACATATGCATGTGCACACCCCACATGTGACTATATACATATGAACATGTGTGCATATATGCAGACACACACAACATACACATACGTAGAATTGCAAAAAAAAATAAGTTAAAAAGCAAATGATTAAAAATGTGTAGTGTGCTGTTTGCCCCTTGGAAAGTGAGGGTCAGTTGTTCATTTCTGATATAGCACTGATCATACCTATGAAATCACTGGAATGCTACTATTGTACAAACTTATGAATAGGATGCAGTGTATATGTTGTGGGGGTATTTGTTTCCCAAGTAAATGGGTAAATATCGCCTTAGGTAACATTCAAGAAACCTAAGGTATTCAAAGCAACTTCCTCAGGGGAATAAATACTATAATGCTTACTCTGTAAGCTGAAATCAAACTAAGGGGTATTTTAAGAGTTAAGCCCAAAAATTTCTCAGAATTACCTTAAAGCAGTATTAGGAAAGAGTTCAACAGAATATTCCCTTATTCAGTTATTCTTGAATTAAACTTCAGTGGTAGTAGGGCTTTATAAAGCAGCATTGTATGCATGGCTATCCTAACAGAAGTTGTTTGCCTTGAAAACTGAATCACTATAACTGAAGAGGTATCTATGGTGGAATGTGAAGTAATTTCCTATGGAGAAAAAAATCATTTCCTATTGTGTAGCTTGTGTTTAAATCAACTTCCTTATGATTTCTGGTTGAGAAAGATGGGTTCATTAAGACAATTATAAAATAAATTAAGGTTGCAGCTGTGATTAAGAAAGTAATGTCTAATATACCTGCAAAGCCAAAGGACCCAGGTTCAATTCCCCAGGACCCACGTTAGCCAGATGCACAAGGGGCCACATGCATCTGGAGTTCCTTTGCAGTGGCTGGAGGCCCTGGCATGCCCATTCTCTCTCTCTCTTCCTCTTTCTCTGCCAAATACATAAATAAAAATAAAATATTTAAAAAAGAAAGTAGTGTCCAGAAGGCTCACGTTGTTTTAATGAAAATATTTTCTGTGTGACAGGTCACTTCAAGCAGAAAATAATCTTTTTGACAAAGAAAATAAGTGTGGGTACACTTATACACATCTGCTTTCAGTAACTCCCTATAGGATATTGTATAGTTTTATAATAAATGGCTTTATCACCCAGGACAGCCTATATATACTTTTAAATTCTTTTATTGTAAGGAAACAAAATTGTCTTCTGAAATATTGTAAATGTAATTTTGAACAAAATTAGCTAAAACTAATGTTATCTAAAATCACCATAGGAATTTAGTTTCCTTTTCATAGAAATCTTCCTGTTGGAGATGATGAATGGACAGTAGTGACCATAAATTCTACAATAATCACTTAGGAATTATACTTAATATAGAGTAGTCAGCTGTGTGGGTCCGTGCAGCCATCGACTGAGACATTTCAATAATTTCAGGAGATGCTGGATAGGAAGGTTGCAAGTGAAACTCTTCCTGAAAACTCTATGAGGGAAATGTTAACATAGAATTGATTGGATTGTTCAGCAAGGGCTTGTGTTAGGAAAAAAAAGGGGCAGCTCTTTGGATCCTATTTTCTTTTGAGGGAAGGAAAGAGATCTGGTTTCCTTCTGAATGATAAGGAGAGCTCTGACACTTTATTCTGATACTTCGTCTTATTTTAAACTCCCACAAACTCCCATTCAGATATACAAATTACATTTTTAAGCTGTTTAGGGATTCTCACAAAATAGCAGCCTTCCCGCTGTGCTGGTAAACCTCTAGCTGACTGTTGTTCAAGAAAGTCCTGGAGGCGGAAACAATTGGACTCTGGAGAACCCATCAGGGAAGAAAAACAACAGCAGTGTCTAGGGAGTAGATAACATCCCCCCACCCCGTTATGGACAAAGGAGCTCTACAGTATGTAGTCACTTGTTTTGTTTGGAGGCATTATAGGTCAGTGGATAAGGGCGAAGTCTCTGCTTTGTTTTTTAGACATTGAGATTCTGTTCCACAACTGATCCATACAAAGTTACTTATGACAGTTATACACTATGTGTGTGTGTGTGTGCATGTGGTGTATGCACGTGCATTTGTGTGTGTGTGGGCGCGGACACGTGTGTATGTGTGGTGTAAGCACATATATTTGCCCATGATTCTCTTGCTATGTGTCAAAAATAAATATTTTAAAAAGAATATGGAAATATCTGGGGCTGGAGAAATGGCTTAGCAGTTTATGTGCTTACCTGCAAAGCCTAAGACCCAGGTTAGATTCCCCAGTATCCACATAAAGCCAGATGCGGAAAGTGACATATATGTCTGGAGTTTGTTTGCAGTGGCTAGAGGCTGTAGCATGCACATTCTCTCTTTCGCACTCTATCTGCCTCTCTTTCTCTTATGAATAAACAAATAACATAATTTTAAAAAAAGAAAATGGCAGCCGGGTGTGGTGGTGCACACCTTTAATCCCAGCACTCCACTCTGGAGGCAGAGGTAGGAGAATCCCCATGAGTTCGAGGCCACCCTGAGAATACAAGTCAGCCTGGGCTAGAGTGAGACCTTACCTCGAAAAACCAAAAAAAAAAAAAAAAATAATAATAATAATAATAAAAGGAAAAAGAAAAATAAAAAGAAAAAAAGAAAGAAAATGGCAATATGTGTTTTATAGGGTCGTATAGGAAAGGTTAGTTGTGTCAACACTGATGCTTAGAAATAGTGCCCTAGAGAAGGTGGGTGCCTCATAAACTGACTGAAATTATTATTAGCCTTTTTAGGCCTCTGCTAGGTTTTTATAAATTAAGTGGAGAGCTAGGGAGAAAATCATTCTTACAATTTTTCTCAAAATTAAGAAAAGATATATATTCTGGCATAGCTAGTATAATGTGTACAGTGACAAACTGATATAAACATATTTAATACTAATTTATTATTATAGCATTGCCATATATAAATATTACATTTATTTCTCCTGAAATTTATTAAAAGGGAAGTATACTGTATGACCATGTACCACTGACTATATGTGTTACAAACTTGGTCCCAGGCAGGTAAAATATACCGCATATGCATGGCATAAATGAGCTGGAATAAGATTTGAAGCCTGCTTGACTAAATTAATTATGTCATCTCACTGAACATATGTTCTTGGGCAAACGAATCATATAAGAAGTGGTTAGTTAAGATGAACATATTTATGAATTCTAGCTCTTCTCTGCTTTTATGAGAAGATGTATTTCTATCACATTGGCATGATATTTAGTATGTAACATTTCTCTGGAATTATAAGGTCTATTATCACCTTCTTGTTACCAGAATGAAATATCTATCCTAGACTACTTACCTCCTGATGTGGCAGCAATGGCAGGGAATGAGTGTGTGTACAAGCAAGTGGCTGCATCTAGAACTAGAAGCCAAAAGGGCTGGAGTGGCCCTTTAATAACAATCTTCTCTGGAGAGTCAAAGAGATAACTGTCTTCTGAGGTCTTTTTATCCCAATGACTCAAGGAGCTCACAATGCTCCACTCTTAAAAGTCCCACAAACTCCAAACACCATTGCCCTGGTCACCAAGCTTTCAAAGTATGTGCCTTTAGTAGTGGGTATGCTATTGACAACTATAGCAGATGATTCAAAACAAACAAGTTTAGTAGTGAAATTTCAGACCAGCAAATGGCTAGTATAACTTCACTGGAGTAACTGAGATACATTTTAATAAGAATCTGAAAATATCTTATTACATTAAGCCATATTTAAAATTTTATCTGGCTGATAGCCAAGTAAGTGTGCTTTGTATTGGTTGATTGGGTTTTCTCAAATATAGTCCTTTTCCTTTTGCCTCCTTTTACTTACCTGTTCACAGTTAAATTATAGCATATGTGTATGTATTATATATGTATATATATATATATGTATATATATATGTGTATGTATGTATACACACTATATATATTATGTGTGTATAAAATTGTGGATAAATAGCAACTAAAAATAATTGAGGTTCCTGTCCCTTACCCTCATGATATTCTTAACAAAAATGTTTACTTTCATTTTAATTGTGCTATTTAATTAAATCACCTATATAAAATTTCAAATTAAATAATATATGTAGAATTTTCTATGATCTAAGTGATTTTTTTCACTAGGAAGTATCAGCATTTACACATGGAATATGTTCTTCACTACTTTTTCAAACACTTTTGCTTAAATGTGCAAAGGTGATTTTATATTGTTCATTCAACTTGTCTTAGCCTTACTCAGTTGATTTGTTCATGATAGTACAGTTGTATTTCATTCTTTTTGAATGTTACATCATACATTTTATCTGGCAGTGTTTTGTGTGTGGGGGCTTATTGATAGTTCCCACATCGGTGATTATTTGCTATATGAATGTGCAATGTAGAAGGATGCCAGCTAAATTTCCATGAACTCCCATATTTCTCCCAAATAGCAATGCATTGATTTGTCTTCATTTCTTTTTCTTAATTTTTCCATTTAAAGGTCCTCTTGGACACTTAGGTAAAATTACATTTTCAGTTTTTATTTTCAGTAATGCATTGTTTTGCATGGTTTATAAAAACTGCGTTGTCTTTTCCTTGTAAATTTTTCATGCTGTTGTTATTTACTGTTTTGAAACCAGCAACACAAGCAAAAGAGCTCCTGGGATTTGAGTCATCCATCTTCCTCTATCACTGCATATTAATGGAGCGTTTATAATCTACATTTACCTTCCTCTGCCCATGTGTATTTAGAGCACCAACCATGCTTATCTATAACACCATGCGGCTTTCAGGGTGACCCCTCTCCACAAAAACCAGTATGCCCCATCTCACATGACTCCCCCTGTACCCTGAATGTTTTTACATGAACATACATACTGCTTATTCCCACAATTTTGCCTATATTTTTCTTGGGTACAGCTTTTAATTTTCTCCAGATGTGTGTATAGGCTTATTAAATTATCTATGGATGTTATTGAGAGAATAAATTGTGCTTGACAAAGTAGGTACTATAAAAAGAGTGCTAAATTTGACAGGATTGAGAACCAGTCAGACAGGAATATTCTCACATGGGCTCAAGGAATCATGATCACCAATATTTCTTTCCATGTGATTAAAATTTGGCAATATTATAAAACTTATCAACACCAATATAGATGCATTGCAGTTCTTTAAGTAAAAGGAAATCATGCATCCATTCCATAGAATGAACTATACATATCAATACAGATAACCAAACAGTTGAAATGCCGAATAGCTTGTGGAATGCTATTACAGTGAGGAATATTTCACAGAAAGTGTGAAATCTACATTACCGTGCCACATAGCCTACATGATCATACCTATGTGATGTTATAAAACCTGTGACAATGATAAAAACTAAATGTTAAAGTTGTTTTGAGAATGTTGTAGACGGGAAGCATCTCAGAAGAGAATGTGTGTAAGAGACCTAAATATCACAAGTATTTTATGTTTTTCAAAGGAGTAATGGCTATAGACATCCATATTAATGGTTTAATATCAATTTTGGAATACACAAATTAATTCATTCCTTCCTGATCAAAGAATTCTAAAATCTCAAAGGCTTGCTGAAATGGCATTCTAGTTTTGGTCATTATTTGCATCCTTTCTATGGCTTTCTTTTTCACCGGGACTTTCCTTTGTGACCAAGAGGATGTGCTAGTATTTTGAGACATGCTAATTTTATGGCAACCTAGTAAGAATGATGATGGATTCATGCAATGCCACATAATGTTTCTCCTTCCTTAGATGAGCACTGTTGACACCCACAGCAATATGCACAGTAACAGTAAGCCTGGCATTAGTGGGGAAGGTTAGAAGGCGACCCTGTAGAATGTCTAGTGGGCTAACTGACCAATTATAGCACAGGACTTAACATGGGTAACATACATCTTTTCTTCTTTCTTTGTGGCTGGTTGCCTTCTTATCAGATCTCATCTCCAATTTAGTAATTTTATTTTTGAGATTGGGTCTTATTCTGGAGCCAAGCTTAGCCCAGAACTACCTATGTAGCCCCGGGTGGCCAGAAACTCAGCAATCTTCCTGCTGTAGCCTTCCTTCCACCTATAGAACTTATAGGCATGAGCCACCATGTCAGGTTCAATTCCACTGTTTTTAAAATACTTCTGAGCATTTTAGAGAGATGTTTGCTCTTCTTATTTGAACCAAGGTACTTTGATTTTGCAGGCAAATGCCTTCACTGCTAAATCATCTCTCCAGCCCTGCTCTTCTTATTTCTTTTGACTAAATTATTTCTGTATATCCCTAGCAAAGTTTCAGTCATTTACATTTACCATTGGTTGTGGTGGATTGAATATAAAATGCCCCTGTAGGCTCATGTGCTGGAATACCTAATTCCCAGGAGGTGGCGCTTTCCTGGAATGTTGGACTCACTGGGTGTGGGCCTTACATGGTGTTACAACACCAGCATTGTGTGCTCTTCTCTCACTGTGTATCTCCCCTGATGATGGAGTTCAGGTTTGGCTCATGCCATGCTTTCTACTCCGTGGTGGACTCTACCCTCTAGAACTGTAAACCAAATTAAACCCCTTTCCTTCCAGAATCTGATCCTGGCTGGGTGTTTTCTCCCCACATGAAAAAGGTAGTGACACAAGGATTTTCTTCATTTGCCTGGTGATACCTGATCATATTTATGAATAATAAATTTGCTTAATGAATTAAAGCATTAAGAATTAACTTCCTGGGTTGGAGAGATGGCTTAGTGCTTAAGGCGCTTGCCTGAGAAGTCTAAGGAGCCAGGTTCAATTTCCCAGTACTCATGTAATCCAGATGCACATGGTGATGCACACATCTGGAGTTCATTTGCAGTGGCTAGAGGACCTCGTGCGCCCATTCTCTCTTCTCTCTCTCTCACTCTCTCTCAAATAAATAAATACAAATAAAATGTAAAAGAGAATTAACTTTCTGCACAATTACCTGATTGTTCATTTTTAAGATTTTATTTTGTAGGTCAGTTTACATTCACAGAGAATTTAAAGGCAGGGGCAGAGATTGCCCATTTGCTTTCTGCCCGCCGACATGCTAACACGCCCCCGCCTAACCACAGTGAATGTTGACTGTAGGTGCTGTGCCTAACTGCACTAGTGCATCATAATTACTCACACTCCTTAGTTTCCATTAGGGTCCATGCTTAGTGTTAGAGATTCTGTATAGAGCTTCTTTAAAGTCCTTTGGGATGCACTTATTTATCACCTTCTTTAGCCCTTGGCCACCCCTCATGGTGCAGTAGTGCATTAGGGTGACAGATGTTTTCACCACCTTGCACCAAACTTTACATGAGTGCCACAACTGAGCCGGGGCTAGTCAGCTTTGTGAGCAAGTGCCTTTAACTGCTGAACCGATTTCCCAGTCCAATTTAAGGACAATCTTATATTTTCTTATTTGTTGTTTCTTTTTTAATCTTTTAAGGTTATCTTTTGCTGTACAGGATTTTTTTTTTTTCAAGGTAAGGTTTCACTCTCACTATGTAGTCTCAGGGTGGCCTGGAACTCAGGGAAATCTCAGTGATCCTCCTACTTCTGCCTCCCAAGTGCTAGGTTTAAGGGCGTGTGCCACCACACCCAGCTCTGTTCAGGTTTTTTTTTTTCTTTTAAATACAACTTTTCCTTTTCTGTATGATGTTTTAAGAAACAAGTAGGTTTCCTTATGGCCTTTTCATTGTATCTTTAGTTTTGGTTCACCCTCACCTTCACTTTTCCTCCTTCCCCCTTTCCTGACCTGACCTCCATTAGAACTTTCAATCCCTAGTAGTCTTCCCCTCTGCTTTTGTATCTTCTGTCTCCTCCCTTTAATCCATTAGCCCTCAGCTCCCTCATTAGAAAAACAGGGGGACAGGGCTGGAGAGATGGCTTAGTGGTTATGGCTTTGCCTGCAAAGGCAAAGGATCCTGGTTCGATTCTCTAGGACTCACATAAGCCAGATGCAAAAGGGAGCACATGCATCTGGAGTTTGTTTGCAGTGGCTGGAGGCCCCAGTATGCCCATTCTCTCTCTCTCTCCTCTCTCTCTCTGCCTCTTTCTCTCTCTCAAATAAATAAATAATAAAGAAAGACAGGGGACAAATGAAAGTAATTGGAGGGAATTGTGATCAAAATACATTATAGGAATTTATCAAAATTATCAATAAAAGTTTAAAAATTATTGTTACCTGTCATTTTACTTTTCCATATAAAGATTATTATTTTTAAAAATACATTTATTTGCATACATGCACATGAGAGAGAGAGAAGCAGAGAGAGAGAGAGATATATAGAGAGAGATGAGAGAGAGAGAGAATGGGCATAACAGGGACTCTAGCCCCTGCAAACAAATTCCAGACACATGTGCTACCTTGTACATCTGTTTTGCGTAGCTACTGTGGAACTGAACCTGGGTCCTTAGGGTTCACAGGCAAGTGTCTTAACTACTAAGCCATATCGCCAACCCATAAAGATTATTCTTGTAACTTGACAAGTTTATTTTAATTATCTTTAACATATTTTTAATAAACTAAAGAAAGCACTTTGTTACATTAATTACGTGTGTCAAATCGTCATATATTTCTGTTATTAAGCTTTCTCATATGCTCTGTATCCTGACTTCTTTGTTACTCTAGGCTCATGCATTTCAAATAAGGACTATAACGAGATCATTCACAGATTTTTCTCATACTTGTAAATCCTTATCTCCTGTTACATTTTTACACTTTTCTATCAGTACTCATTAATATGTACACTTATCTCTCAGCACTAATTTTTAGGCTATAAATAAAAACTCATTTATTCTTCCTTTTCAATATTTAAAAAAGGCTTCTTTTTATTCTTTAGGAAGGTACTAAAAATGTAAAATTTTAGTAGTGATAACAGAGACTTGAGTTCTCTTCAAAGGTGAATCTCAAGTATTTTTATAACACTATGACGTTTGTGCAATTTTAATAGTTTCTTATAACATGTAATTTTCATTATTTTTCAGGACACACAATTTTGAAGAAGTACAGAGAAAGGGGATGATTTGTTTATTTTATGATTTATCATCTTTTGATTTATTAAACTTGTTGGAATCTCTAACAAATGAGCATGTGTTTTATTATTGCTTGTGTATGTGTGCAGTGTTGTGACACTTGTAGATGCTCACACATTCCAGTGTGTATGCATACATGCTTGCATGTGTGTGTGTGAAGGTCCCAGATTTGTGTTGGGTGACTTTCTTAATCATCCTCTATGGTGGTTTGAATGTATGTCTTCAAATAGACTCAGTTTTTTTTTTTTCTTTTTTAAGTTTTGGAAGTTCCTCCCAGGAACATGAAGCTGTGTAAAACATTCTCCTTTCTTAATGAATCAGGGTCTGTCACTTGAACCCAAAGCTCAGTGCTTTGGGCTAGACTAGTGAGCCTGCATTTATCCTGGGGATCCCAAGTTTCTGCCTCCAGAACACTGGAATTACGAGCAGCCCACCACACTTGCCCAGTATTTCCTTAGGTGTTCTGCATCACACTATTCCTGTCTTCAAGCTTGTATACCAAGAGCTTTGCCCCCGATCCATGTCCAAACATACTTATATATATAATGTATTCCTAAAGCATTTGATATTTTACTAAGGAACATGCAACATAAAAGAATGAGTTATCTAAAACTTGATTGCTCTAATTAAGAAGAAAAAGAAAGAAAACATAAAGGGATTAAAAAGTTGTACTTTTTTATTTTTTTGAAAGAGTGAGAGCAAGACACAGAGAGAATTGGCGTGTCAGAGGCTGCAATCGAACTCCAGATGCTTGTACCACCTAGTGTGCATGTGCAATCTTGCACTTACATCAACTTTGTGTGTCTGGCTTACATGCAATTTGGAGAGAGATCAAACATGGGTCCTTAGGTTTCTCAGGCAAGTGCCTTAACCACTAAAACATCTCTCTAGACTCATTTTTAAAATAATTTATTTGACAGTATTATTCTTACATATAATGTATTTTGAACAAAATCACCTTCCATTAACCTTCTTTTGTTCCCATAACCCTCCTATTTAGCCATATCAAAATTCATGATATTTTGTAGTTGTGAACCCGAGTGTCTGTGTGAGTTAGGGGCAGGAACATAGTAACTCGGTTTACTCATAGTCTTCTCCTTTATATGACAAGCAAGCAAGAGCTCCTACTATGTGTATACTTGATGTACCAAAAGGAAAGGAGCAAGTAAGAAACAATCAGTATTTGTAGAAAGAGAAACTTGGAAGAAACTTCATAGGCAGAGCTAATAAACTTATGAAAAAACAAAATTAACAAACTTAGTAACAGAAGGAAGAAAACAAGTACATTAAACTTAAGGAAACAACATTATGAATAACAACCTTTGGATAAATATTATGAAGATGGAAGATAATGAATGGCATTTATGACAGGCTGAAAGAAAACAAATGCATGTAGAGTTTTACAAGCAGCTGAAATATCCTACAAAATGAAGGTGACCTTTATGATGGAGCTATGGTAAATATATTTCAACATCTAATATACTGAACATGGTTTGAAAGTTTACTTCATGACAAAGTGCTCAGGTGTAGAATTTACATTAATTCACATTTTGTACATCTTACCCATCACCTATCAAGTTAGCCATTATACCAACTTACAAAACACATGCAATATTTTCAGCATCTTTATGACTATTTGACATTATCTTGTTTTGTTTGATTTTGAGCAATGTGTAACAGTACCACATGAGGGTTTAATTTATAACTTAATTTGATTAAGTTATAAATTAATTATATTAATATGAAGCTAAATTTTTCATGTATTTATAGTACGTTTAAAAGTTCTATTTTTTAATTTAATTTTTTTGCAAGCAGAGAGATATAAGGGAGACAGACAGAGAGAATGGGTATGCCAGGGCCTCCAGTTTTCTTCCATTTAAGGTTTTCTTCTCTTTATACATTAGATTTTAACTCTAAATTTTCTCCTGATTTGTGTGAGGTATTCATTTACAGCATATGACATTAATAACAATCCTGCTAGCATCATTATTCATTATACTTCACAACAAGGAACAAATCAAAGATCTAACAGTAGTATGATAGAAATGTAAATTGTAGTATTTACATAATTAAATACAATGCATAGGTCATGATAAGTGAACTATGAAAACATAATAAACAATGAATATCACAAACAATTCAAATTAAGTAAAATCTCAGTAGAATATATAGTACATGAATTTCTGTAATAACAAAAGAGAATCTACTATGACAGTAGTTCAAAACTAATATTCTTCAGGAACATTAATGTCTAGATAGGAGCATGAGGGACATGTATATATGGAAATACTCTGGGTTTGGATCTATTTGATTTTATGTGAGTATATAATTATACTTTAGGCAAATAATTCAAAGAAAAAGACAATGTTTCTTTTTCTATATCTTTCATTTTGAGATTCTACCTTAATAAAAGAAAAAAAATACCAAAATATATAAGCCTATTTTAATGTCTCATGTTAACTTTCTAAGAATACAATTTCATCTTAATGGTACAAATAGTGAGTTGCCCAATCTCAAAGTTATTTTATAAATGATTTGCTGATTCTTCTATTCAGATTTTACACAACCTAGTGGAATATCTCTAATTAATATATAGTTTTAAAAATATTTTTATTTTTAATTTGCAACCAGAAAGAGACAGAGAGAAGAGACAAACAGAGAGAGAATGGGCATGCCAGGGCCTTCAGCCTTGCAAATGATCTCCAGATGCATGTTCCATTGTGCATCTGACTTTACATGAGTACTGGGGAATTGAACTCAGGTCATTAGGCATTGCAGGCAACTGCCTTAACCACTGAGCAATCTTTCTATACCTATTACATAGGGTTTTAATAATATATAACTTATCAAAAATATAAATACATTTAAAATTATTCCTTTGAAACAATTTGTTAATTTGTTTTGTTTTTTATAACAGCTATTATAAGGCTTAGGAGATCAGGTAAAAATTTAAAAAATTGAAATATTTTTACTACTTTGAGGGCTTGTGATGGAATATGTTCTGACATCCACATGTTATGAAATGTCATGGGATTCAGATATGAAATCAATTTGCTTCTCAGTTCTATTATTAAACTCCACTTAAAATGGGCCTCACATTTATCACCTTTTAAACAACTTATATTCCAGCTGTGGCATTAATTTATAACAATGTTGACTGCATATAGCTGGTGACATTAAGATTATTTCTCTGCTCCCAGAACCTTTTGAACTGTCCACATAAAACTGTATAGATCTCCATGTCATAGAAAGTTTCACTTCTAGAAGTTTCATAAGAAATCAAGGTACATGTTGTAGAAACCTTGGAAAAGTAAGATAGAAATGTGTGTATTGAGGAGTAGAGAGATGACTTAGCAGTTAAGATAAAATCTAAGGACCCAGGGTGGTTCCCAGTGCCCACATAAGCCAGAAGCACAAGGTGACAATGCATCTGGAGTTTATTTGCAGTGGCTGGAGGCCCTGGCATGCCTCTTCACTCTCTCTACGTGCCTTTTCCTCTCTATTCCTCTCTCTCAAACATGTAAGTAAAATACTTTTTAAAAAAGGTGTTGATTGAATACATTAGCTAAATTTTCTTTAACTAGAGGCAGAAAAAAACAAAGTTATACTTTTATGTTTTATAGCACAAGCTATATTGCTGTACCACGAATATGTATCAAACTGACAAAATGTGAAAATAGTTTATGGCTTATTTAAAAAGAATATTATATAAAGAAAAAAAATATCGTGACAAATGTTATATTAAAATGTAGGAAGGAATATTTAAATGCATAGAAATGGCTATATTAAGGTGAAAAATTATGAACTAGACAATCTTTTTCACTGAAAGTTTTTCATAAATATTGAATATATTAATTCTAACCATTTAGGAAACTTATTGAAGCTCTCTGTGATAGCATACGTTTCTCCAAAGACTCTCGCAGTTTTTAATTGCTGCCAGTGTTCTTTTCCTCATGTAGTCCCTTCCCCCTCCCACATTTCATCTGGTTAGTGTGGTACAGGGACTTCAGACAATTGGCATGCATGTGTGTGTTGCAATATGAGGTGAACTCGATATGTCCGAGAAACACGGTTATGAAGATATTCATGAGCAGAGAGAAAGAGAGAGTTGGAGAGAGATCAGGAGAAGAGAAAGAGGAGAGGAAACAGTTCTCTGATCTTTTAGCTGAAGGTTGTTTCTTGTAGAATATGCCATTTTTGTTTTGTTCACTCTGGGTCTAGCACATAGTGTCTCAGTGTAAACATATGGTGTGCATTGTTAAATCAAGTGGACAGACTCACAAGGGAAAATAGGTTACAATTGTGCTTTTTGTATATTCATAAGGAAAAAACAAATGATAAGTCAGTTTTTTTTTTAAGCATAGGAACAAAAGCGAACTAAAGACTTTACACTCTAGGCCTATTGCAGTCTCCAGGATTTCTACCATTCTGCTTAACTATTTGAATCTAAAGATGACCAGGAACAGAAGGGTCTGGATAATGAAGACCGTGGAGCTGACAAAACAGCAGGAATTTTGTAATTTTGTTTTTCAAAGGAAAACTGAACTTATGGAATCCAAGGAAATAGCTGAGACACACTGGGCGTATTACTCATGAAGGTTTTCAAGCTCTTTTAAGTTGTTGAGTGTGAAGACGTGTTGTAGTTACCTTCACATTACTGGAACAAAGCAGGTGACTAAAAGCAGCTGATGGGAGGAAAGGGCTGATTTCAGCTTATATTATGGAGAAAGGGCTTCATGAAAGCAGGGAAAGGATTTACCTAGAGCAGTTGCTGGACATCACTCCTTGCCAGAGCAGGTGGAAGAAAGCAGGAAGAAAGTGAGCTGAGTTCTGGCAAGTGCGAGCTGGGCTATGTCAATACCAAAAGCCATCTCCTACAACACCTCCTCCAACTGGGTTCCACCTCCCAACTCCCTCCACCAGCTGAAGACCATGAAATTATGGGGAACCACTGAGTCAAACCACCATGAAAGTCTTCTCTCTTCTTTTTCAAAAATATGTCTTGTGTAAATTTTTATTATATTTTATTCATTTATTTTAAAGAGAGAGGAAGAACGAGGGAAGGAGAGAGAGAGAGAAAGAAGAGAATGGGTGTGCCAGGACCTGTAACCACTGGAAGGAACTCCAGACACATGACTAACTTCTGCACCTGGCTTTTGTGGGTCTGGAGGAATCAAACCTGGGCCCTTTGGCTTTGCAGCCAAGGACCTTAACCACAAAGCAATTCCTCCAGCACGAGTCTTATCTCTTGAATCAAACAGATCACAGCAAAAAGGTAGACAGGAAAAAAAAAATTTACAGCAAACACTGATAGCAGTCACAAGATAATGAGTTTAACTCTGGACTAGAAATGTGTGTGCTCTGGTCTCCTGTCTCTTTAGACCACCATTTGCATACTCCACACAGAATCCATAAATAGGAGAGTAAGGAAGTATCACAGTTGAACACCAGGCAAAGGAGACTCATTAGGAAGCTGAACTCATTAGTACTGCCTCTCTCCCTGTAGCAGACAGCCTCAGGTTCGCTGAGATGAACTTCCAGACCAGGCACAGTTATGGAGGAAGAGATTTATTGAAGGTTACAGATCCAGGGGAAGTTCCAGAATGGCAGAAGAAGCTGGCCCTGCTTTCACAGGACCAAATGCAGAGGTAGAGAGAAAAAAAGCCACACCACACAGCACACTCAGGAACTCCAGCTAGGTACACTTTGCATATCTTTTAGATTGAAATCTCAAGCCCACCACTACACCTTAGGGCTGGACCCTAAGATAGACCCAGTAACACCACCTCCAGCCAGGTGGCTGCAGATCCAAACTTCAAGCTAATAAAAGCACTGAATATATTGGGGGCCATATATTCAAAATACCACACTCCCTAAGCCTATGTCCTTTTAGGCATGGGATCTGTTGGCATTCTGCCTGCTAAAACCAGGTGTCAAATCTTTTCTGTTCCCCCCCCCCCCGGAGGATTGCTGACAGGAATTAGGGGGAGTGTTCATTAACTACATCTGTGAAGAGAAGGCTATGTTGGAAGGAATATGTCCGTTGCTAAGAGTAAATGATCTAGAAAAATTCACTAATCCATCTGTCATGAAGGACCATGGTGAACAGATCTTTTCAGACCTTTCTTCACCTTTCTATTTTATACATGTCAGAGGAAAGGATGAAAGAAGAAGTTAGTGATCAGGGAAATTCCTCAGAATGCCAGGAATTCAAAGGTGAGAGTGGCAGTAAAAGTGCAGGAATTTGGGGAGAAAATGCTTTGAAATAAATCAAAGATAAAAGGTAGGACATTGTTATTTCTCTCCTTAGTGCTTCTTCAGTGCTCCCTAAATAATCATAAAATCCCCAAGATGTGATTCTCAGGAAATGAGGAAGATATTTAATTGAAAATATTAATATGGGTCAGAAAGGGGATATAGGAAAATTACAAATTAATTTACTTTCACATGGAGTTAATTTCTAATTAGAGTTTGAGCCATAAAACATCTTTATTTCTTTTCTTTGACCCCATTGTTCATTTCTTATTAATAATAAGAAAAATAATAGTGCCCACATTTCTATGGTTCATTTCTGGACTTATGGTATTTTTTTTTCATATTCTTTGGAGGTATTTTTGTTCCAGAGTCAGATAAGGACTGTGAGGAAAAACGTTCTTATCAAGTGACAGGAATTATAAAACTTAGGAAGATAAAGCAATAAATATGATTGCTTTCACTTTAAGCTGAACTTTAGAAATATAAATATCTGTGATTTTTTTTTTTTTTGTGTGTGTGTGTGTGTGTGTGAGTGATTCATGGATTGGGCCCAAGGCCTCATGAACATCTTTTATGCTGAACTAACCCACATTCTTAAAATTCTTCATTTTAAAATTGCAGCCCAGAAGGTGACATTATGCTTTTGACAGAGAGTGGCGTGTTCTATCTGTGCATGAGAATCATCTCAACATTCATAAGCCTTGAGTGTTTAGCTCAAAGAGACTGAATTTCTTCATCACTTTCTTGACTCTTTCTCCGCCCAAATTTGTTCACCTAATTTCTTCAAAAATATTTTTGCTGCATTAAAAAATCTCATCACCCACATATTTTTGGTTTCATATTTTAGTTGAACTTGCTGATGTATCTGTATTTGGTGGGTTGCCTTTTTTATTTCAAGGTTAATTTCCCCTGAAAATTGAGACTTGACATGACTTTTCTAAATCATACAATTTCTCTACCCCAATGATAAACTACTCTGTCAGTTTCATTTTAATATCTTGTATAGTTGATTTAACATATACTAATATAAAGTGCCCATTGCAGACTAGGGACCTCAATTTGGACATCAGAGGAGCTTTGCTTGGTCAGAGAGTAGGGTTGGCTTAAAAATCATTAGTAAGACCTGTGAGGTGTCAGACACAGTTCAACTCTCCACAGGCCTATCCACTTACTGTGCTTTCATATTTGATCAGCTTTGCCTCATTATACCCATTGGATTGTGGTAAGAAATTGCATTTTTACATTTCATTTAGAATATCAGTGTAAGGAAAAGCATGATTTTAGAAGTTCGCTAAACTGTCTCTATATTCATGAGCATCTTTCTTTATTAACGGGTTAACTTTCAAAAGCAAATTATATTCCATAGGTAAATCTCCTCATGGACAAAGTAGGAGTCATGCTGTTAATACTCCCTAAGGTGGCCAACTGCACTGTCTGTGATGCCAGGCATGTTCTCTGCCTGCAGCGGCCCTTACACTGGCTTGTCACCATGTGTGGCTATTGGGCATTTGAAATTAATTTTAATTAATTAAATTTATTTTTTACTTTTAATTATTTATTTATTTATGAAAGAAAGGGAGAGATGGACAAAGAGGGAGAGAGAAAGAGAGACAGTGAATGCTCCAGGGATTCCAGCCACTACAAACAAACTCCAGAAGCATGTGCCACCTTGTGCGTCTGGCTTTCATGGGTACTAGGGAATCAAACCTGGGTTTTTTTTTAGGCTTTTAAAGCAAGTACCTTAACTGCTAAGCAATCTCTCCAGACCTTAATAAAATATTAATTGCAGCCTGGAAAGATTGCTTAGTAGTTAAAGGCACTTGCTTGCAATGCCTGCTGGCAAGGTGAAATTCCCAAGCCATTCATGTAAGCCAGATGCCAAAAAAGTGGTACAAACATCTGGTATTTGTTTGCAGCAGCAAGAGGCCCTTCTGTAGACACACACACACACACACACACAAATAAATAAATTTGAAAATATTAATTTAAAATTTCTCTGTGTATATGGCTACAATGTTGCATATATTAGTCTTAGTCCATTTGCATGCACCTGAGCTAGTGAAGAAATACAGTTTACTAATAAATCTAGTTTTGTTGTTCTGTTATGTCCATGACTCTTAATCATAGATTGATTCTTAATTGACCAATTCTTAGTTTAATTGAAATTAACAACAAAGTCACAAAGAAATCTCTGAGAGTATTTCAGTCAACAATTGCAAGACTTAAAATTGGAGTGAAACAGGAAATCTAGAAATTAAGGAAGAATCTTGAACATTAGAGGGACTCACTGCTTTCATAATATTTTAGTTCTTTTCTCCTTAGAAACTGGTATTTTGTGGTACTCCATTTCATTCTACCTCAGAATCTCCACAGACTTCTCTGGTTTTTAATCATTCCCCCTTCCTCCCAAAATGTTCCTTTTTCCCTCATGGTCATAAATTCATTAGTCATATTGGATATAGGTGCATCCTAGTAATCTCATTTATCTTCTTTCCATAAGATTTATTTCATGCATGTGGATTTATGTGTGTATGTGCTTTTCTTGTGTGTTTCTGATGAATGTGTCTAGGGGGAGGGGAAGGCCAGAGGACAACCACAAGCATTGTTCCTCAGGTTCTGTCCACCTCTTTTGGAGACAGTGATGCAGGGATTTGGGGTTCATGAGGGTGTCCCCAAACTTATGAACCCAAATTTTGGGTCCTATCCAATTTTTAAAAAGGAATTAATTCATATGGACCCAAGAAGGATAAATTATGAGTTATTGAGTTTATTTATGAAGAAATCACAAATTATGGAGTCTACTTAAGGGAAAATTGGGATCCAGGAAGAAGGTAAGAGCAGAGTCATAAGCCAGTGGAAAGCAGGAAACACACACTCATGTGGAAAACACAGCACAGTCAGTGAGATTCATTCAAGAGAAATGTCTGGAGCAGAATCATAAACCTGTAGAAGACAGAATCTAGGTGCTTATGTAGGGAGATTTAGAAGACACACACAGTATCTTCCCTGAGTTTCTCCATGGAAGGAAATTAAGAGGGCAAGTGATGGTGGCTTAAAGAAAAATAGCAGAGGGAAAATACCAAAGCAGAGACCAAAAAATTCAGATAAGAAATGAGTAGTAAAGAAAATTATACCCTGAGTTGATAGAGATTACACTTGTAATGGGCCCAGAGTTTAGAGGAAGCACCGTGTGGTAGATCAAGAGTGTAAGGGCAGTATGCATATGGTAGATTCAGAGACCAGAGGAAAATCATACATGCAATTAAAGTGTGAAGTTACACCAAAGAATAAAGCATAGGCAGAAAATTACCCAGGCCAAAAAACAGTGCTCTGCTCTATCCCATCCACCTAGTCAGGCTGTGTGTGTGTGTGTGTGTGTGTGTATGTGTGTGTGTAACCAAACTCATGTGTCTACAAGCAGAGATCACAGGGTAGGATGAGGAGGAACAGAAAGAGCAAAAGAAGCATGCACAAGCCTTATAGTCAATTGAAAACGGCTTCTTAGGACAGATTAGGTTAAGGTGTGTAAAGGGAAGACCTGATTGGTTTGTAGATTCGGAGGGGCAGGCTCCAGGGCCAGCCCACCTGGGTAGGGAAGGCCACTCCTCTAGGTAGTGTGCTAGATTGTGAGCAGCATGGTCCACTGCAGCTGTCAAAGACGAGTCTTGATCAGACACTAGTTCCATTCCTGGCAAGGTGGGGTGACATTATTTTTTGTTTGTTCGTTTCCTCTTTGGGCTTCTGTCCCTAACTGAAATGGCTTAAAAGAAGCTAGCTTTATCCTGAGTCTCCTACAATAGGTGCTATTGCTGGTCTAGCATTCAGCAAGTAGGCTAGACTGTCTGGCCAGTGAGCCACCTTTCTCTGTCTCCTACGTACTGGGATTAAAGGGTGCACTTGCCATGCTTGGAGTATTTTTTTTTTTTTTAATTTGGGTATGGGGGATGAAACACAGATCCTCATACTTGCAAAGTTTGGGCTCTAATGATGGAATTATTTCACCAGTTTCTCAGTAAAAAAAAAATGTCGGGAGCTGCAGCTGCTCTTTGACTTTGGGAGCTGCAGGTGGTCTCTAATCTCTTAACACAAAGGCCTTATCCTACAGCCTAGGTGAGAAGGCAGCCCAGGTGAGATGGCACCAGTTACAATGACGTTATTTAACATACAGCCTAGGTGGGGTGAGCGGCAGGAAGAGGCATTACCATATGGCCCTGGTGAAGCTGACTTTAGGCACATGGGCATTATCCAGAAAGTTTTGTCTTCTGTATATAAGCTTGTGTCCGCCTGAATAAAGCAGAGCCTTGATCAGAACTTGTCTTGGCTCCGTTCCTTGTGTTCTTGTCTCAGGTTCATTCCCACTCCCTCCTTTGAGGCCCGTTCCGATCTTTTGTGCCGCAGGCTGGCACAAAAAAAAAAATAAAATAAAATCTGTTTTTCTAAATAAAGTCATGTCCTATAGAGCTGGATACTCAACGTTTCTGTTTGAGTCACAAACCCATAACACGACTATGCTTAACTCTTATAAAATGTTGAGACATAGACATAGACTGGCTTTTGAATTCAGCACATCACCAGAGATGACCTTGAATTCCTGATGCTCCTACCTCTAACTCCCAAGCGCTGGGATCACAGGTTTGTGCTCCCTGCCCAGCTACATGACTGTCTTTAATCTTAGCTATTTAGTCACTGTAGAGATACCAGACAGAGGAAGAGAAAGAGAGAGGGAGAGAGAAGTTGGAGAAGCTTCAGTTGTTTTTATATTTGAGTTATAGTCCTTTTATCCAAGTATTACTCTATTATGTTCTATGAAATTCCCCTACTTTGTATTTTTTATGAATTCCCTAATGAGAACCAATTTGAGAAGATAAACATGCCTTGTCTCCAGCAGTTAAGATTTAAGTGTTAATATTACAATAACCATGTATAATAAAGCAAAAAAATAGATATAAGCAAATTAAGCAAGTCATTTTTCCTAAAATGGTATCAAAAACCTTATGTGATAGATCTAGTGAATAAATATCTCTGGAAAAGTATTTTTATAATAAAAGACATAGCTGAAATGGTTTGATCATAACTCATGTTGAAACAGATTTTCTTATAAAAACTTTTACTTAGAAGGAAAACAGTTCATTTCAATAATTTTTTCCATTTAGCATGGCTTATGACTAAACAATGTATTTAAGACACTGTGAAAATTTGACAATTCTTTAAAGCTCTATATACTTGGTGAGATATGATTTTGATTTTGGTGCTAATGATATTCAACTGTTTATCTCTCTCCAAATGTATCCAAAGCAACTTTCAACTGATGTTTCCAGCTGATCACAAAATATACTAACATAGCCATTAGTGCTCCTAATTTAAATCCATTAAGAAGGGGAAGATAATATTGAAGATGTTACTAATTTGCAAAATAACCTAATTTATATGCAATTCTATTCTGTTTCTCAACTACAGCTATGTTGGCAGAACAGTAAAAATCAATTTAAACTGTTCTCTCAAAATATCCTGAAATCATTTAAAGTAGAAAGACACCAGTGGTTCAATGATTCTATGGGCTTGAAAAAAGAAATATTGGCAGCTTTCCCCCAAAATAATCCATGAAAGTTGCATGTATACATATCAGTATAGCTCTTCTTTCTCATGCTTTCTGAATTCACCATTCAAATTTCTTTGGCTCATAAACCTTCAGTGTATGTCATGTTTACTAACTTTAGGCACATTTCAGTGATTACACATACATCTTTATTTAAAAAAGATTTCCCATATTCTTATCTTAAATTTTTATATCTTCATATTTAAATTGTGTTTCTTTTTTTTTATTGAGGTAGGGTCTCACTGTAGCCCAGGCTGACCTGGAATTCACTGTGTAGTCTCAGGGTGGTCTCAAACTCTTGGCAATCCTCTGACCTCTGCCTCCCGAGTACTGGGATTAAAGGCGTGTGCCACCATGCCCAGCAGTGACATATACTTTTTAATAAATGAATCTGATGATTTATGCCTTTTAATAAAGTACTTTGCCCATCTACATTTTTGGTAATTATTAGGTTTGAGTTCATAATCAAGTGATTTATTTTCTTTTTGTTGTTTCACTTATCTTTTGGCTTATTTTTTAATCTGCTTTCTTTTGGATTATTTGAATTCTTTTGTTTTAAATTTTATTACAATGGATTTAAATTTTATCTCCATTTTAGATTATTAGTTATGATGCTTATAATTATTTTCATGGCAGCTTTGGGTTTTATAGCACTGAGTTTTGACAATCTACTTTTATGTGATACTGCATCATATCATGTTTTGTTTACAAACCTTTTATTTCTATTCATTTCTTCCATTGTTTTAGTGTCCTGCATTTATCTTTCACATATGCTCTGAACCACATAATACATTCATGTAACTGATTTAATGATTCATTTTTCATATAAGACATTTATCTAATTGCTCATGTATGTACCATTTTCATCTGATAGTTTCTTTCTACATGAAATGCTGCTTATTAGGTGACATTTGTGTCATCATCTCCTCTAGTTTTATTATATCTAAAGAAGCCTTTCTTTTATGTTTATTTTTTTGAAAAATACCTTCACTGTGTCTAGAACTCTGCTTTTATTTTTTAATAATATTAGAGATTGTGTAATGGGATGAATTAGGAGTCTCCCATAAACTCAAGTATTTGGGGGCTAGGTCCCTAGCTGATAGCAGTTTGGGAATTGGAGCCTCCTGGTGGTACATTTTTGGGGGCAGGCTTATGGGTGCTATAGCCAGCCTGCTGCCTCTTGCCAGTGTTTGACACACTCTCCTGTTGCTGTTGTCCACCTGATGTTAGCCAGCCTCTACTCATGCCATGGTTTCCCTGACACCATGGAGCTTCCCCTTGAGTCTGTAAACCAAAATAAAATCTTTCTGCTCATTAAAAAAAAAAAAAAGATTGAAATTGTTTGAATTTGTAGGTATTGTACTTATACTTTCTTTGCTGGGACAAGCACCTGACCAAAAGTATCAGATGGCAAACAGCTTTTAATGTGGCATATAGACTCAAGGAGAAGCTTCATGACGACAGGGGAAAGCATGACACGAGCAGAGGCTAAACATCACCTATGCCACTTCAAGTGGAAAAACAGCAGCAGGAGAATAATCAGAGCTCTCTAGTAAGGGGGAGCTAGCTTTAATACCCCACAGCCTGTCCACCACAACACCTCTTCTCCAGCAAGTCTCTGCCCCCAAAATTGTCTGTCAGCTGGGGACCAAGTAATCAAAACATCTAAGTTCATGGCGAACAGCTGAATCAAACCACCAAGAATTTTCACGTGTGTAGAAAATAAGTGGAAGGTTAAAAAAAAAAAAAGCAATATGCTATAGTTACGAGGGGATTTGGAGGCATTGATTCTGATTAATAATGTATACCCTCTGACACATGTTTATTTATCTATGCTGTCACCATAGACTGACAGTAGTCCCCAGCCCCCGAAGCAATGCATAGCATTTCTAGAATCAACAAATTTGAAAGTTGTGTTGAAAACTAAGGTTGTATTTTGAATTTTGCCCTTAAAGTACTGTGTTGAGTGACCTTGGAGGAAATTGCTGATGTTCTCTAGTCTGACTTGTGTCCTAGGGAAACAATATTTGTTATTGAAACCAGATTATTTTTAAAATTGCTTGTATACACATGAATGCACTTAACATTTCATTTTGCTATAGATGATCTTGGCTCAATTTATGGTATGTGTAGAATTCTTTCTATTTTTCAGATG
Organism: Dipus sagitta; assembly: GCA_036346955.1. Taxonomy (NCBI): domain Eukaryota; kingdom Metazoa; phylum Chordata; class Mammalia; order Rodentia; family Dipodidae; genus Dipus; species Dipus sagitta. Next base: position 116,896,819 of record CM070778.1, on the reverse strand, counting down.
AAGATGTATTATCATAATTTTTGTGGGCTGCCGTGATGAGACACAGGCAGATGCAGTTGGGATTTTCGCTTAAAAGATGACTCTTGTCTCTTCTAAAATATGCTCAAATGCATTCTTGGACTATTAAGCATTTCACCATGACATTGAAAACTCTGTAGCTCTTGTTTCTTGTACATATATATGTACATATATTCTATATTACATTATACATGTACAATCATTTGGAAAACAAGATATGTTTTATGTTAGATTGATCATTTCCTAATCATAAGAGTGTTGTACAATTGACACCTAAGCCAATTTGAAAGATAAGTCAAGAACATAAAATGTGTATAAAATTTAGCAGCTAAAGGAAGTAACACTTAAACTGCAGAAAAGTATTTTAAAGTAGTAAATGATGACTTTGATCTTCATCATGCCCTGTATCATCTATTCCATGTTGCCTTGCATCTTCACGCAGGTTGGAAGCACCCATATTGGAAGATTTAGGAGACCAAAGGGAGAGAAGCACAGGAAGACCCAATGGAAAAGGCACATTTCGTTCAATATAGTTGTATATGCCTCCCACACAAGTTGTCTTCGTGAAAATTTGTTTTGTAATTTCTCTAAATATAGCCTATTCTCTATGTTGAGCCAAATCAATCTTCTGCATAATTATATCTATGAATAGCTTAGTATAGCACCAATAATAGCTGACATTCAGCATTATAAGTATGCCAAATCCCAACTTATCAACCACTAATTACCAACCCTAGAAAGTATGTATTTTACACATAACGATATGGAAGCTTCCAGAAGCCATGTAGTTTGCTGTAAGTTTCAGTATGAGTAGCATTAAAGCTGAGATTGGGATTCACGGAGCATCCTGAATCTGTGTTCTTTCTCTTCATGTTTAGGGTACTTTATTTTAACATTTATTATGTTTCATATGTAATATTACCTATCTTGCCTAGGAACATGCATGTTCAATATATACTTCAAACTAGAATTCATGTCTTGTGTACCTGGATCAAAAGAGCAATCATACAGTGATGCTGAAAGATACTTCTGAGTTGGAAACAAAATAAAGCTAGAGCCTGCTGGGGACCACTCCTCTCACCTACAAACCAACATAGTGTGGACAAGGATTCCTGTCTTGTTACCACTGACAGGGGAGTTCTTTGTTTTGGGGCACTGTTACTCAGCACTGTTGGATTTGATTCAGTATCTTTGATATGTGTATATCAGATGCCCATGAGATCTTTCTCTGGCCCATGAAAACTGGGACAAAATGTCTCTGTATTTGTCAAATATCCCATGTGACACAAACCTTCCTGCAATTGAGAGTCCTTACTTTTTTTTATATATATAGGGATTTTCCTGATAATTTTGTGAACCAAGGTTCTTTGTAAGTTCTGTCACCATTTTATTAAGAACATTCTTTTAGGAAAAAAACATATGTCTTGATCTTTCATTGAGTTTTTACAGCCTGAAGCATGAACTATTTCTTTATCTTGCATGTAGTCCTATCCAGACCCACTATTCTATTTTGATTTGGTCTTCTTTTTTATTGTATAATGTCCTGTAGTAGCTTCCTGAAAAAGGGTTTAGCAAAGGTCAAAATTTGAGAACTTGCCTCTCTAAACTTACTTTTTTCTTAAGCTGCTATTTAGCTGAACATGCTGCTGGACTAAGCAATCATAGTGTGAAATGCCTTCAATATCTGAGAGGGCATATCAAATATTTCAAATATTCTCTCAGATATTGAAGGTATAATATGATTTTGTTCTACACTAATGTTTTTGTTTGTTTGTTTGTTTGTTTGTTTTGTTTTTTTGAGGTAGGGCCTCACTCTAGCCCAGGCTGACCTGGAATTCACTATGGAGTCTCAGGGTGGCCTCGCTCTCACAGTGATCCTCCTACCTCCACCTTCTGAATGCTGGGATTAAAGGCATGTGCCACCATGCCTGGCAAAATATGTAGCTTTTGTTTGGGTTTACACATGAGCATTTTTTTTCTTAAATTTGTCTTTAAGACCTTTAAAGCTTATTATTTACTGCAGACAGGTAGTTGTCATTTGTTTTCTCCACTCATAGGGCTAGAACCCAGGGCCTCAAATTTCCTAAGCAAGCATACAACCATCAAGCTAAATTCCGAATCCCAAAACTTTAGTTTTGTTCTGTTAAGTGAAAGGAATCAGATTTTCCTGTCAGCTATATCATGTTAACAGTGCCCATGTTTTTCTCTATTTCTAGAACTGTGGTTGCCTTCTATTTTCTTTTATGAGTTTAAAAAGTCATTTTAGGAGATTAAAGCAATTGCAGGGCCACATAACTGAATGGACGGTATGTACATGTATCAGACAGCTTCAGGTTCACTGAGATGAACTTCCAGACCAGGCACAGTTATGGAGGAAGGGATATTTATTGAAGCTTACAGATCCAGGGGAAGTTCCATAATGGCAGAAGAAGCTGGCCTGCCTTCACAGGACCAAGCACAGAAAGAGAAGTATAAGCCTAAAGGTCAAAAGCCACAGCACACTTCAGGAACTCAAGCTAGGCACACTTTGCATATCTTTAGATTGAAATCTGAAACCCACCACACCTTAAGATCCACACAATGGCACTGACTCCAGCCAGGTGGCTAAAGATGCAAACTATGAACAAACAAACAATTGAATATACTGGGGGCCATCTATTCTATTCAAACCACCAGAGCACATTTCCTGTATCCTTTCTCTCTTATGCCTACAAATCTCTCACATTGTCTGCATCCTGCATTAAAGAGGAGTATTAATAATAATAAATGAACCAACATTGATATATCATCTGAAGGCAAAATACCAAGTTTTTCTCCTTGTGCTTCTCATATATATGTTGTGACAATTGTTAAATCACATATACCCACCATTATAGTATTATCAAACATAGTTTCTCCATGCTAAGAATGCTCATTTCCATTTTTATCCTTCTCTTCCAGAACACTTGAAAATTGCTTACTTTTGCCACTGTTTAGCTGTTTTTTTTTTTTTTTTGTCATGAATATGAGAGAGAATTATACCAAGTGCAGACTTTTAAAATTACCTTCTTTTAATTAGTGATATGTACCTTGGGGGTTCCTCCATGACTTTCATGAGTTGATGATTTATTTCTTTTCAGCACAAAATAATATTGCATTGCATGGAGCTGCCATATGTTGTGTATTTTTTTCTTTAACTCTGCTCATCTATTGAAGGGCATATTGTTTGCCTCAGAGTATACACTAACAGCTAAAATCACCATAAACATCTGTATGGCAGTTCTGCGTGGACATGTTTTCCACTCAACTCAGTAAATATCAAGAGCTGGTCCTGCTAGGTATGGGTATAGACTGACTGTGGTAGGGATGAGCAGTGGGAGAGAATGGCTGGGCTCAACACTAAACAGAGTATGGACCAATGGGAATTTACAGTAAAGGAGCAGGGTGTTTGGGGGAGGGGGGTTGATGGAAATAAGAATGGCTGGGGTGTTACAGCCAGCCCCCCCCCCCTTGCTGCTGTTTCTGTGTGCTGTGGCCGAGGTGATATCCAGCCTCGCTCACGATACCATGGAGTTTCTCCTCGAGACAGTAATCCAAAATGAAAGCTTTCTTCCCACGAGTTGCTTCTTTCAGGTGTTTCCACAACAACAAATGCAGTTAAGGCCATTCTGTATGAATCTACATAGAAGATTTTTTTGCTTAAGTCAGGCTAGGGTGATTGCATAGCACTTGGAGTTCAAGGTTGAAGAATGCAGTTGGATGTATAGTTATTGAGAATGAGGGATCTTGTAAAACTGGCTTAGAGTGGTTCTTGCTAAAGTTAGACTTTACAAGAAAGTATATAGATACACTAGGAGAAGGTACAGGCTACTAAATAAAGCTTTGGTACCCCCCAAATCATTATCAGATTGTATGGTGAGAATTATTCTAGCTGTGTAAGCAAATGCTGACTGAGCATTGGAAATATTTTTTTGTAGGTTTTACCAGCTATGAATAAAAATTCATTCCTTTACTGCATGTTCTCATCAGCTTTTATTATTATTTTGAATTTTGACCATCCTGATAGGTATGTAATGGTATAACATCTTTGCTTTAATTTGCATTTCTTTAGTGGCGTATCACTTGGAATCTATCTTCATATGCGCATGTGTATTTTGTTTATGTTGTTTTTTGGTGATGTGTCTGTGTAGACATTTATGATACTTTTAATATTTATCTTATTTGGTGCAATTCCTTCTTAGGAAAATCTCTCTTAAATTGAAAAGAAACATAATCCCAACCAAAATATAAATCAATTATATGGGGGCTATCCAAGTTTGTTTATTCTGTTCTTCAAAAGACACTATTTTTTCCAAAGAAAATCAAATGGGAAGCCATTCAGGTACAACATATTTGCAGTGCACATATGAGATAAAGGACTGATAAGCAAGATAGATAAATATCTTACAAATTTTATTACAAGGGAAAAATCATTATTGGCTAAATGATGAGAACAATACTTTACTGGAGAAAATGTAAGCACATGGATGTCAGTAGTCATTAAGAAAATGAAAATTAATGTTACATATAGATACAATTTTACACAAAATACAATCAAGTAAATGAAAAGGAACATTGACAAATTCTGGAAAAGGTGTGGAATGACTGAACTCTAATATGCTGCTGAAGGAAATGAAAAATGCTGAGTCCAACTTGCAAATCTATGTGACAGCTTCTTATTAGGCTAGTCATATACTTCCCACACCATCTAGGACTCCTGCTACAAGGTACTTAGCCAACAGCAATGAAAACCATGTTCTCAATAAACTTGTAGGCCAAAACTTAGAGCTGCTGTGTTGATGATCCTCAGACTCTAAATATGCCTGAAGTACTGAACTGTTAAACAAACAAATATAATGTGACATGTTTAGAAAAAAGAAGGAATGACATAGAGGTACATATATCATCATTAGGGGGAATCTCAAAATGCTGTGGAGTGAAAGAATATAGGGATAAAAACACTGTATTCATTATATCATGCACTTGAATTTTGAGAAATTGTAAGATATTTGACAAAATCCAATCAGTAGTTATTGTAGACTAGATGTGAGAACTATCATAACAGTTATTTCATATCTGAATTTAGTAGTAACTAGGCAATCATGACTTTTTTCAAATTCACATTCTGCTTTACTATTTTATTATAACCTATTCCTCTATAGTCCTAGAAATTTGTCTTTAGAAATTTAATAGAGACAAAACAATATGATTTTGATGTAATTTCTAGTACTACATTTCATAGATATAAACTGTGTTGAATGTGCATGATTCTTCTATTCCCATAAGAAATTATATCTTAGAGCTATTGTTGATGTATCTTCATTGCTCATTATATTTTTCCACAAGCTGAGAAATACATGTTCATTGACCTATTTACCTCTTTTTATCCTCAATCAACACAAAGTTGTTCTGAGGTCCACTGAACTTTCTATTGTTGAATCTATTCGTAATCGTGAAATATGATGTGATTAGCACACTATATCATTTACTCCTAATTTTTGCCACTCAAAAGTTGGATTTCACAAAAATAAGTGTTATAGACAAGAGGAATAAATGTTAAAATTTTTTATGGGAAGAGCATCCCAGCATAAGGGAAAGAGTTCAGGATTTGAGGATAACACAACCTTCTTTGAAATTCTGTCACTGATGCTTTCAGAGGTATTTGTTTATGAATTAGTTACACTTGCTCTTCAGTCTGCATTTTTTTTTTTTTTTGTAAAATGGAGACAGATGATACTGAGGTTAATTCTAGTGTTACCTCAGAGCAGTTCGCATCAAGTGATTTAGTTTTCACCAAACAAAAGTCTGACAAAATGCCATGAAGGTACACAATTAAAATTTAGTATTTTTCAGGCTGGAGAAATTAGTTAGTGGTTGAGGTGCTTGACTGCAAAGCCCAAGGACCCAGGTTCAATTACCCAGCATTAACATTAGCCACATGCACAAGGTGGCACATGCTTCTAGAGTTGGTTTGCAGTGGCTAAAGCCCGGGCATTCTCACTGTTTCTCTCACTCTTTATCTGCTTCACTCCCTCTTTCTCAAATAAATAACATAAAATAAGCTTAAAAATTAGTATTTTCGGCCTGGAGAGATGGCTTAGTGGTTAAGCACTTGCATGTAAAGCCAACGGACCCCAGTTCAAGGCTCGATTCCCCAGGACCCACATAAGCTAGATGCACAAGGTGGCACACATGTCTGGAGTTTGTTTGCAGTGGCTGGAGGCCCTTATGCACCCATTCTCTCTCTCTTTCTCTGCCTCTTTCTTTCTCTCTCTGTCGCTCTCAATTAAATATATAAAACAAATTTTTTTTTAAAAAAGGAAGAGCAAGAAGAGCAACTAAATGGCAGAAGGAACTTAGGTAATTGCATGCTTCTTACTTTTTATGTCTACTATTTGGCATTCAGCACTCTAGTAGTTTCAAAGGATTTGCTTCATAATAGAGAGAATGAATTACTTCTCAAGTGATATCCTTTATGACTTTTAAAGAATAAGTAATTGCACTTGGACAGTTCTACATCTTTCTAAGTAGGATTCATCCATCTCAGTGTGTTAATAAGTTTCATTTTAGCAGTAGGTGCTGTAATATGTCATCCTTATTTATGAAGCTGTTTCCATAAAATATTTACAAGAAACCCACTTAAATCTCCATTGCACATTTTTCAGCTTTCAATTACCATGTAGGAGCTGCTCTTGGTTCATTATTTTGATACCAAGCAAACTGCACAATGCTCAGTGAAAGAACACTAAGACACCAGGTCTTGCAACGTGAAAGCTTTATCTAATGGTAACCCGAAAGCAAACAGAAACCATGCTCAAATTCATCTTGCCAGTTGGTCATAGAAGAGGACTGGTAAGGACTTTGGCAAGTAAACTGGTGTGAACATGTCTCCAGTCTTGATCAGGCCCAGTCTTGTCTTTCAAAGTTTATTATTTGTATTGTGTGAGTTCTTCTGTGCTTAGCACCCTGGCTCATTGCTCCAGTCTGTGTACTTGTGGGTTTGGCATGAAATTGTGTTTTCTCAGCTGAGTATCATCCCTAGGTATCACACAGGACAGCCTGTTCTGTGAATCATCTTATGCAACATTATAAATTAGGAACATGTATTTTTAACACTAAGCAGTAAGGGATGGGGGGGGTTAGCTCCATTCTGATTTAATTTTTTCATGAGGATATCAGACTTAATTGTGTAAGGAGTGAAAGCTACAAAGGATTTGTTAGCTGACATTATCCAAGTGAGGATTTTATTTGCCCATGATGCTGGGATACTGTGATTTCACTCTTTTGATAGATTCATTATTTGGAAATGAATTCCAGAGATTCTCAGAGTTGCATGTTTAATATTGTGAGCTCTTTTAAGCTAATGTCTGGTAGAAGTCTGTGGCCTATAGAAGGGGTTTATATCCATGTTTATTATTTAGACAATGGATAAATGATTATCATAAATATATTATTTGAGAAGGCATTTGACAAAAAATTCTCTTCTAAATTGAGCAGAGGATATTTTTATTCATATTGCCTCCCCAGGTTTATTCCCTGGGGGAGCACATTCAGATGTGGATATTGGCAAAGGATCATAACCACAAACAAAATGACTGCTCCAGTGAAGATAAGCGAGGGGAGCTTTTGAATAACCACATTGGCTCTTGTGACAGTTTCGAATCTGGGGATGACTGAATAAGAGGCTTCCAATTTTCTCCCACTGGACTCTAGGTGACGGCTGAGTTTGCTAGGGGTTGTGGTAAAAACATAAAATTAAATTCCAAACATTTGAATGAGATTAGAAGTCAAATCCCTGGCAGAAGGACGGATATTAGGCCTTGCCTGACAGGTTATGTCTTCAAGATATTGAAATCAGACGGAAAATGAAATGAACAAAAGCTATCTTCCATCTCTGGTCATGCTTAATTCTTTATTGGAATAAATGATCTCTCCATTGCTCTAGCTAGCTATATAGAAAAATTGTATGCCATCTTGGGGAAACACACAATCGTTTCAGCTATGAGCCATTTCAGAAACAATGTCTGGGCGATAAAAGAACCTGGGGGAGGTTAAACACCAAAAATATGTGTCAAAGTAAATATAAAAGTAGCCTAAGGGTGGTGGGGCAAAGTCATTAGATCCCACTGTAACATATATCATGCTTTAAAATCATCAGAAAATGACTTTATATTATTACTATAAATATATTAAATATATTTATATTTATAAATATAATATAAAATATATTAAAGTTCATACATGAAGTTTAAAAATGATGACCCCTAAATCATCACCTAAATTGGAGGCAAGGATAAATTACTTTCAAAAGAGATACTAGTAAGTTCAATAGCAGACTTTCCAATAGAATTATGGAAAGTAAATACTTTATGTCATTAATAAGTGAAATAAAAGTTTTGCTGACTAGCATTGCATGATGTTTCTTGGAAAGATAGAAACAAGCATTGATTTGCCCAACATGGGACCAAAGGAACAATTTCACTCAGGTCTGGTGTGATGAATCAGTGAGTTTATGAGGGCTACTTGTAGGTACGTGTAATAGGGGATGCTTATAAGAACACAGGTGATTTGGGCAGCTGCCTCATCAAAACCCTTCAATTAATGTGGGTGACTACTAGTGAAAGTTGCATTGCTGGAATTTCCAAGAACTTTTAGGCAACTCTACCAGAACCTATTCCATTGCAAATATTCGCCGCTTACATAAACCCTGAAGAGTCTTGCAAGTTTCATTAGCTGCTTGAGTCTTATGAGCAGTTCTGGTCTCTCCAGGCAGAGATGCATCAATTCTAAGGAAATAACTGTTCAACACTAAAATTCTATAACAGCAAAAAGCATGCTGGAAAAACTAAAATGCAATATAGACGTTTCTAAGAACATGACTTGAGAGAAGCTTTTCAGCAACAGAGCCACATTAATCTCTCAATGCATGATTAAGAATTTCAGGTGAGAGCATTAAAATTGAAGGAGAGATAAAGTGTGGCAAAAATAAAAAAGACCACAAGTTTCTAGAAACAATGTCAGTAGATTTTAAATAAATAAAAGTAATAATAGCATATTTTTCAATTAAAATTAATATCCAAATAATAATAATACAATAATAATAATACATAGTGCTTTGGTATAGAATTCCCTAAGTTCTTTCTTCATCTGATGAACAATTTTTTTTAAGAAAGTACAGCAGAGACATACAGAAGAGTAAGTTAAGAAAGATTTATTTTAGGAAAATGAAGCAGGAAAGCTCCCAAGCTGGGAGGGGTCCCAAGTTGGCAATTCGAATTCTGTCAGTTTTTAAACATAGATTCTTGCAGCAATAACAAGTAGGTCACAGAGAAACCTCCAGTCCCTCCTGCTGCCTCACACCAAATACTCTAAGGTATTTAGAATTCTTTGTGTGTTCATAATTCAGTCCTTCCATGGTATGCCATGTAAAAATATTTTCTCCTAGTCACTTGTTGACCAGACAAATAAATTTACTTTATAAAATTAAGCACAAGGTCTGTATTCTAAATAGTAAGCCATATGTGATAGTTAATTTTAGGTGACAACTTTTCTTGTTCATGGGATGCCTAGACATTTAATTAAGCACTAGTTTTGTGTGTATCTGTGAGGGTGTTTCTGAGCGAGGAAAGCAATTGAAGTTATAGATTGAATAAAGCAGATGTTCTTCCTCATTATGAGTGTGTATCAACCAACTCACTGAGGACCTGAACACGTAAAACACAGGGGGAGAAAGAATTCACTGTTGTTGGCTGGTTGAGCTGGTACATTGTTCCTCTGCTCTTGGACACAACTGCCACTCCTGGGTCCCAGCCCTTGGAGCTTGGAAGATGATCAGGGTTTCTGGCTTATGGATGGCAGGCCACAGCAAGATTTAGTCTGTGACTCAAAATGCAAGATAATTACACACACACACACACACACACACACACACACGTTCTGAGAACTCTGACTAATAAATAATGTTACAGAAATTAAAAAGACATGAGTGGAGACTTATCATGACCAGAGAGTGGATGATGTAATACTGTTAAAATGTATCTGCCTCAAAATATATTCATGGATTCTAAACAATCACAATAAAATTCCCAGCATTATGTGTTTATTTCTATTTTAGAGACTGAAGTACTAGTTTAATAGCATGTATTTGAACGTGCAAAGCAAACTAACAATAAAAAGAAAGTTTTTATGAAAATACAACAAAGAAACCAATTATTTTGCTTACTTAAAAAAAGAAGGATTTTGGAAAAGTAAAACTTGGAAGATTTTACTATCTCAAGTCATATTCAATATTATTGCATTCAATGTGATGAATTTAGCAGACACCCCCAGTCGCTTATTTCCTAAGTCCCATTCATGTACATAGAATGACTTTTCAAAAACAGTAAGATAATTCAACATAGAGAAGAATGACCTCATGGTCACATGATGCTGAAACTATTAAATTAGCAACTGAAAATGAACCTTACCTCATGCCTCACAACAAATACTAAATGAGACTCACCATGAATTATCAACTAAAATGCAGAAGTAAAATATTTTTTAAAAAGTTAAAATACTTACTTGGTGTATACGAAGATAAGGTAAGGACTCACAAAAAATAACATCTGAAGAAAACATATTCTGTTACCATGATCAAAATTAAAATTGTTGACCAGTGTGGTGGCACACGTCTTTTATCCAAGGACATTGGTAAGCGTAGGTAGGAGGAACACTGAATTTGAGGCCAGTCTGACATTGTATAGTGGATTCTAGGCCAGTCTGGGCCAGAGAGAGACCCTACTTAAGAAAAAAAAGAAGAAGAAAGAAAGAAAGAAAGGAAAACAGAGAGTAAACAAAGGATTGAGAGATATCTCAGTGGTTAAGGTGCGGGCTTGCAATACAAGCAGTTTTCAATTCCCCAGTACCCATGTAAAGCCAGGTGTTCAAAGTGGTGTGTGCATATGGAGTGCATTTGTAGGGGCTAGAGGCCCTGGCACACCTGTCCTCTCTCTGTCTGTCTGTCTGTCTGTCTGTCTGTTTGTCTCTTTCTATCTTTCTTTATGTGTTTGCTAACAAACAAACAAGTATTTAAGAGAAACAAAATTAAATTTCTTTACCTAATAATATTATTTAAAATGAAAGGCAAGCTGCTTGCATGGGACACAATATAAATAATTATATCTCCAAGTGTTTTATCATAAATATATAAATGATTTTTATAAATCAATAGGAAGGCAACCAAATAAAATAATGAAATATGTTTCTCCCCTTTTGTGCATGTGTAGCAGACAGCTTCAGGTTCGCTGAGATGAACTTCCAGACCAAGCACAGTTATGGAGGAAGGGATATTTATTGAAGTTTACAGATCCAGGGGAAGTTCCATAATTGGCAGAAGAAGCTGGCCTGCCTTCACAGGACCAGGCAGAGAGAGAGAGAGAGAGCAGCACAAGCCCAAAAGCCACACAGCACAGCACACTTCAGGAACTCCAGCTAGGCACACTTCGCATATCTTTAGATTGAAATCTGAAACCCACCACCACACCTTAAGATCCACACAATGGCACTGACTCCAGCCAGGTGGCTGCAGATGCAAACTACAAACAAACAACTGAATATATTGGGGGCCATCTATTCTATTCAAACCACCACAGCATGGGTATGTGTGTGTGGTGTGTACACTTGTATAAGTGTGGGATCTTTGATGTATGGGGATCATGAGCATATGTAAATGTATGTACATGTGTGTAGAGGCCAGAAGTCAATGTTGGGTGTATTCTTCAGTTGTATGTAATCTTATGTTATTTTATGAGAGAGTGAGAAAGATAGAGAATGAGAAAAACAGAGAGAGAACTGGCACACCAGGGACTCCAGCCACTGAAATCAAATTCCAGACTCATGTGCCACCTTGTGCACATGTGTGACCTTGAACTTGTGTCAGATTGTGTGTCTGGATTACATGGGACCTGAAGAATCGAACATGGGTCTTTACGCTTTGTAGGCAAGTGCCTTAACTGCTAATCCATCTCTCTAGTCCGTCACTTTATTTTGTGAAACAAGGTCTCTCACTTAACCTAGAGCTCACTAGTTTGCCTAGGTAATATAGCTAGCAAGCTCTAGAGCTCTTCCCGTCTCTACATCTCCTTAGGTCTGGGATTACCAGTGCCCACCACCATACCGAGGTTTTATGTGGATTCTGAACTGAGGTCCTCAAGTTGTGGGGAGAGTACTGGACTGACTGAACCATCTCTCCAGCCCTAAGTGATAAATGTTTGAAAAGACATTTCATAAATCATAAATCAAGCATAAATATTAACCAATCTTCAAAGTAATAATTGTTTACATTGATAATTCTCAAGGACATGTGAATTAAAACCATGATAGGATGCTACTGACAACAGTATTATAATTAGTGCTAATAGACTGATGTAGCCGGGCATGGTGGTGCACGCCTTTAATCCCAGCACTCGGGAGGCAGAGGTAGGAGGATCCTGGAGAGTTCGAGGCCACCCTGAGACTACATAGTTAATTCCAGGTCAGCCTGGACCAGAGTGAGACCCTGCCTTGAAAAACCAAACAGAAAAAAAAAAAATAAAATAGACTGATACTACTGCTTTCAAGGTTTGGTGGTACACTCATACATTCCTGGCAGTATTGGAAGCTTAGCCACTTTGCAAAAAACAAACAAACAAAAAAACAAAACAAAACAAAACAAAACAAGTAGCTTTCAGTTATATAAGGTTCTAATGTATAAATCCAGACCTTAATGTACATGATAAATAGGTATGTGAAGTTTTATACCATGATTCATGACAGGCTTGACCTGGAAACAACTGACTGTACTCCCCAGGTAAATGACTGGACTATGTGACGTGTATTATATGATCCCATTTAATTGACATGTCTAGAACACACAAATATACAAGGACAAAAATTGGATGAAGAGTTTACTTAGGCTGAGGGCAGATTGTATGGTATCTGACTGGTTAGTGGCATGGGATTTCTGAGCGGTAATAATGACGTTTTAAAATTAGCTAATGGTGATTTTTACAGATGCAAGGATATATGAAAAACTGTTGACTTCCCAATGAATGTAGGCAAATTTCATAGTACGTGAGTGTCACATTAAAATGGATCATCCATATTTTAAGATGGATTATTAGGGGCTATAGAGATGGTTGCAAATACTGATGCACTGGGCTTGATTCCCCAACACCCACATATAGCCAGATGCACAATGTGGTTCATTTGCAATGTCAGGGAGGCCCCGGCACATACCCATTCTCTCTCTCTCTCCAAGTAAATAAATATTTAAAAAAATATTATTGTACAACAATTAAAGAGAATGAAGTACCTGTATGACTTAAAATAAAATACACTTGTCTCTGGTATACTTACTGAAGGATCCTGAAAAATAATGTTTTGTGACATTTATTTAATTTATTTAAGTGGAGGCAAAGCATGTGGATGATGGTAGAAGACACAAAAGCCAAGATAAGATGAGGAATAACATCTTTTTGGAAGTTGGCATAAGAGGAAAAATGTCATCGGAATGGACTCAAGGCAAAAGTTTTATGTGGTGTTATGCAGTTGTGTTCACATATGTATGGAATTACGTCAGGGACACACAGCAAGGAGTAGCATTCATTACACACTTTGCTGGATAAAACCTCTCAAAAATGCATAATTCATTACATTATGATATTTCACAGGGGGCTGAATAAAGGATTTCAGTTTTGAGAAACCTCCAAAGATCAGAGGAGGATAATTTTCCTTACTCTATTGTGATCATTGTGTATGGATCATCAATAATAGTTGAACAGTTAAAAGTGCAATGTCTCATGCTTGCCTTGTGACAACCTTGATGACAACATGGCTGAGGAAAAGCTCAGCGGCCTCAGTATGAAAGCCTGAGCTTCCCATATTATCTGCTGTTCTAGTAGACACTCCTACTGTGGTTCTATTTGTAGACTTAGCCCACAACACTGGAGGAATGTGTAATAAGCTATGCTTGGAACATTATAACTGAAAAATATCCTACAAAATGGAATTGGGTGAAAAGTCATGGGAGTATAAGGCAGCAAGAGCACACACACACACACACACACACACACACACACACAGAGAGAGAGAGAGAGAGAGAGAGAGAGAGAGAGAGAAATAAGTGAAGGGTAGAATTTTTTGAAAGTAATTCAAATCTTTCAACTGGTAAATGAGGAGACCAGTTTGTTTTGTTTGCTCTTCTAGATTCCAATTTCTCTCAGCTGATAAAAAGCTTTTATGAATTAATAAAAGCTTTCCAGTCTGAAAATAAGTGGACATACAGCTTAATGGCTAGAATGTGTTGCCAGGGTTTTGTAATTTAGACAGTTTGTTATGACTGGAACAGCCCTGAAATGCACTGAACTTTAATGTTGAAATGTCAACTTCCTGTGTAGCAAGGCAGCAGCCAGCCCACACCTGCTGGCTTTCAGCAGAGATGCCACTAAATCCACCTTGAGCAAGCAAAATTTTGGAAGTCAGTAGAATGATCATATGAGTCACTTTCTATCTTCCAAACATGATAAAAAAAAAACCATTTAAAATCAAACCTTGTGAAAGCCTAACTACCCTCCATTCTTAGCATTAGAAGAAAGGCAGTAGGAGAATTAATGTTCGAGAAATGAAGGTCCATAGAACCATTGTATTTTAGTTGGATTCCAAACCTTTCGACGTAATGTTGTCCCTTTTCCTATAAAATATCACAATTTCTTAAGTCATTGCTTTTCATGTGACCCATGAGTCATAGATATATTTCAATTTAAGGAAACAAGGAGTGAACAGATCTCACTTGGTATTGAAATAAAAGCAATGGGAAATAAATTCTTACACTAGTGCTGTCTAGGAAGTAACCTCTTTCAAGTTCTCAGGCGAATCCATGAGGCACTGAAGCAATTAGTTTTACTAATAATGTATTGTCATTATCTAGAGATCTGCAATGAATAGTTCAGATTAAGACTTCCTGTTAATATTAGCTTCCTAGGTATTTACCAGGTTAACCACTACTGTGTAATGTGCTTTTTCAGAAGCTGTGGAGATGGCTCAGTGGAGGAAGCGTCTGCTGTCCACGCATGAGCACTTGATTTGGAGCCCGAGCACCCATGTAAACCCACATATTGTAATCCCAGGGAACTGATGGGAAGAAGGGAAGACGAGACAGGAGAAGTACATTTGTCATTTGCCATAAGCTCTCGGGCTAGCTAGTCTTATAAACACAGACTGGGATAATGCAAAACCCCAGCTCAGATGAAGTGGAAGGTAGGGACCAACACTCAAAATAGTCCTCTGACCCCCACATGCATGCTAACATCTACACACATGAACATACACATGTGCACACACAGACACACACACACACACACACACACACACACACACACACACAACATAACAAAACAAAAACAAAAAATCAACCAAATATGAAATATATCTCAAGAGAATGGAGACATACAAGGAAAATAAACCACTAGGTCCTATTTTGTGAATCCACAGTAACTAAGCTTTTAATCCTAGAGGACTTAAACTGTCTGTGTGTGTGTGCATGCGTGTGTGTGTGTGTGTGGTGTGTGTGTGTGTGCACATGCACACAACCCTACCCCCCCACACACCTTACCAGTAACTGAGATATAGAGCAAAGCCTACTTTTAATATGGATTAATTGGAATTGCTTCTTGATTTTTGTGTGTGTGTGCTCCTTTTTTTCCCCCTTGGTTCTTGCTCTGTATCCCAGGCTGGCTCTTTCACTTGAAATCCTCCCTGCCTCCTCCTGTCCAAGTGCTGGTAGCATAGGAACAGGTCATGTCTGCATTTGGCATTTCATGAGAACCCTTATCTATTACCTACTATATGTAAATTTCAGTGTTATTTTGTTTTTGTTTAGAACAGAGTGAAAATGTAAATGGATTGCAAAGTAATTCAGGAAATATTATTTTTACAGGACATCCTTACTTTGTACATGTTTTCCTGAGTGATTTATTGTTCTATCCTGTTTTATGATGGTGACTGGTTAGGATGCTATAGAGTCTCAAACATTTAATTTAGGTTTCCCTAAATAACCACTATTTTCTACTTATATTCAAATAACTTGTATAATAATTAGTGAATCGAAAATTTAAGTCACTACACATCTTGTCATAAAGTCGAAGAGCTGGTGAAAGCAATAGAACAAGAGTTTATGGGATATTAAATAGACCACCAGTCTTCTATGTCCCATGGCTATCTAGTTGGTATACAATGAAGAATGGCTAGTGTGAGTTTCTCTAGAAATACAAATGAATTCACATGAGAGAAACTAGTGTCAATTGAAAATTCTCTAGAACTACAAATGAATTCACATGAGAGAAACTAGTGTCAATTGAAAATTCTCTAGAACTACAAATGAATTCACATGAGAGAAACTAGTGTCAATTGAAAATAAAATGAGTTATACCCTTTTATTATGTCCCGTGATTGTATATGAAATCTTAGATGTGAAGCATTGGAGAAGCTCTAAAGTATGATGAATTATTCTCTTGTTTAATGAGACCTATTTACTTACATGTTTGTCAACTTAGCAGATCTGATTTTCAAAGTGTGTGCAAGAGAGATTAGAAGAAAATGGAGAAGCACATCAGAGATTGCTGGTGCCTCCAGTTTTTCTAAGTAATTAATATTTTTGCTGTGTATGTGAATGTTTGTGGATATGTGTGTGCAGATACATGTACACATGTGAGCAGATGTGTGTGGAGGCCAATATCAGGTGTCTTCCTCATTCTTTACTATGTTTTTTGTATTTTTCCAAACAGAATCCCTCAGTGAACCAGGAACTTAGTGATACAGTTAGGATAGCTAGCCAGCCAGTACTGAGTATCCTCCTCTGTCTTCCTCCCCAGCAGTTGCTCATACGTACATGGACTACACTCAGCATTTCCTTGGATGCTGGTAATCTGCACTCAGATTCTTATCCTTGTACACCCAGCATGGTTCCCACTGAGCTGTCTTTCCAGTTCCATCCTTTAATTCTTGACTTTCATGAAGATTCATTTTTGTTCTAAGTGCATAGTTTTCCCTATAACCATATATGATAGAATATGACAAAAGACGTGCTTATCTGAAATGCATTTTGCAACTTTTATGCTCTCTATGGGTTTCCCTGTAATGTCTTATCCACTTTTCATAACAATCCCACATGTCACAGAACACTTATCTGATGTAGTATTTCTATGAGGTTAGTTAAGCAGAACATAAAACTACTGAATATTTTCAGTGATATGATTTAACTAATCATACGCAATTGTTTCTCTATTCAAAAGTGTACCTAAATATGAGACGGAAGATCATAATAACTTTAGTATTTTTTTTTTGGTGAATGCATTGAAGGCCCATGTTTATTTTGCAGTTCTTGGGCTCAAGACTGGCGACTTGCATGCTAGGAAGAACTAAGCTACATTCGTAGTCCTCAGAACATTATTATTGGGTTTGACGGTAAAAACTATATATCATACGGTAACTGAAGAGTATTTTGAAAAATACATTTTAATATTATATTGTAAGTCAAATAATAAAACATCACATGGGTTGTGAGAAATCTCAAAAAGGTGTTGGACATCAGGATAATGAATCCAAGACTAAATGGCATTCCAGCCAAAGACATTCAGAAAAATCTTACAAGTATGAGAATTTTATAGAACAAAAGGAGAGATGTTTTCATCTGAAATTTCATATTTACAAAGATTATGTATTGCTCATTCAATATGCATATCAACCCATTAGATTTATTAATTCAGTAAGTCTATGGTGATGTTCAACTATTATTTTCATATTTAAGTATTAAGGATATTAGAATATAGTTCCTATGAGAACAATAGAATCACTCATGAGGTTTTTGTTTTGTTTTGTTTTTCTTTACTGATATAACCCTAAAATAGGACAGTTCCTAGAATATGAGTTCAATAAATAATTATCAAATAGATGGGGAAATAAATACACAATTTTGGAATGTTCTGGTATAGATTAATAGCTAAGCAAACTCTTCATCTTACCCTTATCTTGGGCTGATCACTGAAACACCAAATCTTGGTATCTAGGTTTTGTCTCTTTCGCCTCCCTTCATTTGGAGGAGAGTCCATCTCCCATTCCATGGTTATCAAGTTTAGTTAGTGTGCTTTCTGTGCAGACATCCTCCACCTTTCCTCTTGTATCTGTCCAGGGACAGGCATTGTCTGGGAACTTGAGGCCGGAATGCTCCTATTCCACCCACCAATTCAGTGTTAGAGACATGACTTGAACCAGCACTTCACATGCCCGATACCTCAAGGGTCTTTCTTGACATCAAATGGAGACTGGCTCTGTAGGAATTAGGTCAGAGAGCAGAAAATGGAGCTTGGAGAGGAACATAGTTGAGTTGTATATTGTTTGGATACTTGGATGTAACTGTTTCTGAGTTCAGATCCACATGCTTAGTGAAGAACAGGTAATACATTTAAATGTCAGCTACTATGAGTTGGGCTTCTGTCATCTGAAGTGAAAAGTACTGATTAATGTACTAGGAATGGGCAAATGATAAAATTTGTCTTTCAAATGTAGAATTAAAACTCCCTAAATTCCTCTAGGGAATGTGTATGTGGAATCAGCTATAAGTGATTAGTACTGTGCACTAAAATGGAGATTCTGTTATGGGGAAATATTTCTATTCAGTCCTGATAGGAATATGTACTCTGAATACATTAAATCCCAGTACTTTCTCACTTTCTCAACACCTCTGTTCCCCCCATCCCCCACCCCAGGTAGGGTCTTGCTGTATTCCAGGCTGACCTGGAATTCATTATGAAGCCTCAGGGTGGCCTTGAACTCACTGTGATCCTCTCTTTTACCTCCAGAGTGCTGGAATTAAGGCGTGAGCCATCACAGCCTGGATGTCCAACACATCTGTTTTGTAAAGTATTTCTTAAATTTTGGAGGTGCCTGAGGCCACTTAAGCTGTAAGGAACATAGCTGGTATCCATAAGCCAAGTACTTGCAGAGATTTACCTGATGAAACTTAAATATTTAGAGCTTTAAAAAATTTTTCTTAGCAACTACTAGTAAAAAAAAAAAAAAAAGACATGTATCCAGTGATTAGAGAAACTATTATTTTCCAGCTTAAGAATTAGGTGTAACATTTTGCTATTTATATCTCATTAACACCTTAGACAACTGAGATTGAAAAATAGAGTGGTTTTTAAGAAATGAGCATTAAATGATTGGTGTCTTTCAGTTAATTATTCAGAACAGTATTCATGCAGTCTTTATCAAATTAAGACCTTAGAATTTAAGTACAAAACAAAATTTGCATTTTATATCATTCAATCAATTAATAGTTTCATTGGTACTAATTTGTAAAAGATATAGACCTAAGAAGAGAGAGACAGAAATAGAGATGGAGACCAGGAAAAACACATATATTTAGATGGATATATGTGTAAAAAATGACCCCCCCCAAACTTAGTAACTGTGACTTATATGTATCTGTCACACATTTTCTCTGGGTCAGGACTTTCAGGTCGCTTGGCTGGTAGCCTACCTTAATATCGCTTCTGAGGCTGTGTTCAACATGTCGGGCCTGCAGTGATCTGAGCTTGGCTAGGAATGGCACTGCTAGTTCTAGAATGATTTCACCTGATTGGACAGTTCTTCCTGGCTGTGGTAAGAAACCTAATTTCCTACTACGTGGAACCCTTCCCTGCCATATCACATATGCCATATGAGGTGTCATTTTTGCTTGCCAGCTGAATACTATCAAAGGAGAGATCCATTCACAATTATATCTTGAGATGCAACAATAATAGAAAGTAAACAAACACAACCCTCGAACAAGTACACTGGCCAAGCAGGGTTATGGTTCAGGTTGTTGACCACCACGCATGGGGAGGGGAAAAGAGACACAGAGCCTTCTGTGCGCTCTGGTCCTATAATTGAAGATGCCAGGTACCGGTGTTACATCAAAGCCACACATCCACAGCAATATTGGGCCATGCTGGCTTGGATGGCCAGCTGTAAATCCAAGATAAAAAAAAAAGGGAAGGCCAGACATGGAAAAGATACCTACTTCTAGAGAGCAAGAAGAAAGAACAAAAGACAAAAATACAAACAAGAAAAAACCTTTCCAAAAATATTTATGAGCTGCCTAAAACTTTGCTTTTATTTCTAGAAACATCACAAAATTCTCTGTTTTCTTTTTTAAAAATTCTTTTTTTTTGCTTTTATTTATTAATTTTCAAGGGGAGAAAGAGAGAATTGGTGGACTAGGGCCTCTTGCCACTACAAATGAACTCCAGATGCATGTGCCACTGTGTGTATCTGACTTTATGTGGGTACTGGGGAATGGAAACTCAGGTCTTCAAACTTATCAAGCAAGTACCCTTAAATCCTGAGCCATCTCACCAGCCAAAATTCTTATTTTTAGTGTTTTTCTCTAGTTTTAGTTTGAGTTGTTTTATGCATAAATAATAATGCATGTAAATAAACTTAACTGTATTTTCTTTCCATTGCTTCATTTGTTTATTTTCAAACTATATGCTTACTAATTATTGTCCACAAATCTCTTGCAGAAGGTCAAATAGATTAATTAGAACAACACCTTCCTCCTATTTACAATTTTAAAGGATGTTGTTTTATATCTCATTAAGATGTTAGCTATAGATTCTTTTGTTTTGTAGTAAGGCTTTATGTAATTTAATGTAATTAAATTTCTTGGCTTTAATGGGTGCTTGATTCTATCAAATGACCTTTCATTTCACATGTAAAATGCAGTCTAAAAGTAGGACAAGTATATAGAAATATTTTCATGACTCTAAAATAATCAGTGCTAAGGGCTAATGGACTGTGCCATTAATAAATTAATAATAATTAACAAAATAAACACAGTAAATACAATGAGTGACAAAATATAATTAATTTTACAGAATACATAATATGATTTTTATTTTACTTGACTTTGGTCATTTATATAAAGAATTTTTATTGCCATTTTTATATCTAGGGGATCTGTCTAATTATTCATTTACAAATATTTCTAAAACAAAAAAGACTCAAAACTCTGTTATTTACTTTTTTTTTTTTTTTGATTCAGCCACTGTGGTGTAGACTGGCCACTAAGTCATGGGGATCCTCCTTCTTCAGACTCCCAAATACTAGGATTACAGGCAAACACTACCATTCCTAGCTCTGTAGTGAAATTTTTCTTGATGCCACATTTATTAGGTAGTTACAAATAACAAAGTACTTTTTGCCATATTTCCTTTGGCCACTGGGCTCCATCCTCTGGTAAAGTAGATTCCTATTCCTCAAGCCATGTGATAGCCTTCTTCTCTGTGAAGCTATTTCTGAGGCTGCTGCAGGCACTGGACACTCTTCCCTCTTTGCTTCTAAACCTACCTGAGTTATCAAATGAGACCACAGCAATCATCTGTCTGGCGCTTATTCAAATCTACAGTGATTCGAAGGATTTAGACAATCATTATCTCTAACTGAGGCATTCCTTTCCTTCAGGCCATAAAACTGTCACATAGAGTTCTTTACAAATATACTTCCTATTTCCTACCAGGCACAATTTTCCCTTGGAATGTCAGATAAATTGAAATTCTATGTAGTCTATGTATTGACAACATTATTCCAAGTTTGGTGTATTTCACTGTCATCCACGTGGACAGGAAGTTGCTCCCCTGACTACTCTCCTCTTTATCCTGCTATGCTCTACATATTCATATTCCAGACTTATTTTCAATGAATAATTCAGGAATATTGGATATGTTCTCTATAAATCATTTTACATCTAAGAATTCTACTTTCTCTATTATTATATTTTTAATGAATTTTGGAGACCAATATGTTTTTCATTATTCTACTTGGTCTCTTTTCAGGGACATAAATTATACACCAACTTTTATTACCACCTTAAAAACTTTACATTAGTACTTGGCAACTCTGGGCTCAGGAGACAGGTAATCTTGTGTATCACATATCAACCATGTTGGTTTTCTTGCTGTGATGGGAATTGAACCCAAGGCTTCATGCATACTATTTCAGTAGTCTACTTCTTAGTGACACTTCCAGCTCTCAATTTATATGAATAATTATGAAGAAGCTACTAACATCTCAGGATTCACTTAGTCATCTATAAAAAAATGATTTATCTATATTAAACTTATTATGGTAAACAAGAGAAAGTAAAGATTCAGTTTACTTTGGCAAATGTTCACATTGAGATGTAATTATTAATTTGTATTTATTTCTGTTCTTAGCTTACTGAGTTTTATAAGGATAAGGATCATTTATATTTCTTCTATTCACTCAATGTTCACGAAAACTATTTTAGTATATAAGTGGAAGAAGAATGGTCTTTATTAAGATTTAAAATATTTGATTCAAAAAGCAATTGTTACTATGAAATTGATATTTTCTGTAAGTATGTTTACAATACACTGTCTTGCTATAAACATTTAAGGTATTAAATGATGAAGTTGGTCATTTGTCATTTTGGATATGTATTTCCTGATGCTTTTTTTAAAAGATATAGATTAGTTAGACGTTTGGAAATATGGTGAAGAATTAACATATTGAAGAAATAATCATCAGTAACAGCATGTTTTATTGGAAAAAATTATGTAAATGCATGCCATTAAAAACAATCAGTTTACAATGAAATATATCTATGTTAGTGTCCATCAGATATGCTTATTAACATGCAATAATTTCTGATTACTTGTTTAATTTTCCCTGAGATTCATTTGTAACTTGTTTAAGTCATTATTTACTTCCAGCAGTACATGAAATTGAAATCTCTAAGCCTTGGATAAGGAAGGAATATATAATAGCTTTTAATTATACTATATTCTGTATTTATTTGATCCCTTCTATATCTTTCTATTAAGAGATTTGTTTTTTTCTTTTTATAAATTCAGAACTACTCTGAAAGAAAGACACTGGAATTTAATTTCTCCTTAAGTAAGAATAAAAAAAAAATCGTCATATTTCCTTAGCAACCTCACCCTACCACAATATTACTTTCACTAATATGACAAAATATTTATCTGGAAACATTGAATTTTTTGGGTAACTAACTTTTATCCAGTGTTTGGTACAAATGTTTACTGAGCAATGAATGTTTCTTTATTCTGTTAGTTGAGTCCTTCGAGAGAACTCAGTCATGCTGCTTGATGTTTGAGTCACCACGTTACCATAGATTTCTTTCTTTTCCACTGATTGCTCATTTTCCAGTATCTTTTATTCCTCCTGTGATTTAAATATTTGGTTTTTTTAAAGTGATATTTTGGCTTACATCTCTTCCTGACATTCTTTTGTTTATTTTTGCAATCTCATCCATATCCATGAATGTAAATACTACATATATGCTGATGCTACAAAAACATTTATGCAGATTGTTCTGGCAGCATTCTGAGTGTGCGTGCATGTGCATGTGTGCGTGTGCATGCGTGTGCACACACACGTGCATGCTGATACCTAATGGTACTACATAGCTGTCATTTCTGTTAAATTAATCATAATACATTCAAATTAAATACAATTGAACTGATCTCCTCATCTGTTTTTCCATCTTTTCTCAGTCTTTTCATCTTCATCTAGCAATGTATTAGAAAATAAGGCTATTTATCTAGGTGCTTAGTCTGTAATAGCCCTCCCTTTCTGTAACTTAACTCTAATTTAATTCTATGAGCAGACTCAGATAAAAAAGGCTCTAAATTCTGTACTTATATTGAAAAAGACATTTGAAAGAGATTCATTTCCTCAATCTTTTTCTTTTTTTCTTGTTTTTATTTCGCAGAGAACTTTCCAACTGATCTCACCATCTGATCTGGTCGCCCTGCTCTGATGATACTGGTCGCTTTTTTCCTGCTTGTCTTGAGGATTCTTACTTCTGACCTTTGTGTCACCTGCTTCTGTCTCATTATGTTGCAAGTTGGAGTCAAGTTGAAGGTCAGGATTCTGGCACTGACACTGACTGCAGCACTCTCTAAGTTGTGTTCCAATTACTAACGGTGTCTTCCAATTACTAATACTACTTTATTATATTTCTAGTGTGCTACTATGAGCTCAGATGATTCACAAGAAAGTACTGAAGTATAAATTAAATCCACTAGAAAAAAGAGCCACTTTGCTGGGGGTGGAAAGTGTCAGGGCAAGTGTGCCTCTGGGATTCTGTGCAACTGTGTAATCTTCTGTTTTACAACTGGGAGGGACAGACAACTTTAAGAGTACATGACAAATCATTTCCTATGTTTTTGTGACCTGTGGCTCAAATTTTAACCCTGAAGCTACCCACCTCAACCCCATTTACTTTGCTTAAATTGACAAAAGAACTAAAGATTTTTTTTCTTCTCTGAAAAGGATGTTCATTTGTCTCTTTCATGTGGTGAGCTATTCATCATTTCAGATTTTCTTTGTCTAGAGTTTTCTTACTCATTTTCTCTACTTTCCTCCACTTTGGAGAAACTCATTTTTATTAATTCAGCAAAAATTTTAGTAAAATTTCTATGTCATGTCATGTTTAATTAAAAAACATATATTTTATTCATAGAGAAAAATATAAGTGCAATTTTCACAATCATAAATTGTAGAAAATGTAGAGTTCAGACTTTTGCATAAGAGCTTAGCCTCATCAAAGCGGCAGTGGCAGGAGTCAGACTCAGGACACTCAGATAGAAACACAAGTCATACAGGATTGATTGCTCATGAGCTTTAGGAACTCTTTGACCTCTTAGGACTTTGGAAGGGCTCAGAGAGCATAGTCTTTCCTCCTTCTTATCTCAAAGAAAAGAGACAATCATATAAATTTATAACAAACCAAGTTGATAGATGAGAAATTGGCTTATGTGGTAGACACAGGAGACAAATAAACAGGTTTGAACCTTAAGCTTGACCCCTAATATAACAGGACAATGATAAAAGGAAGCAACATGTAACAGCATGTGGAGAAATACAGTTATAAATTGCCTTGGATTCCACAGTGTATTCTAAAATTTAAGAGTCTTCTTTTCCAGGAATATAAAATATATTCCGGACTAGTAAGTATAGCAGCTGTTATGTATACCTATGGATACTTAATGAACATTTCTACAGGATCATCAAGAAGATAACATATCTCTGTGTCATTATCTCTGTTGGCTTTGCATGATGACTGGGCATGGCTGGGAGTTTGTATCTGAGATACCTCAGGAGATTGTAGATGGAGACATGGTTTCCAGATAGCTGAAGATTCAACAAGATGCTTCACCCACAAGGATGGACACTGAGTTTTCTGGCATCTAGAAATTCAGCCAGTGCTATTGGTAGCCACACCAGCATTTGGTCAATCACATGGCTAATACTCCTCATATTTTGGCTGCTGGGGTCTGAAATTGAATGTGCTATGAGCAAGGATAAGAGGCTCAATACAAGAGGGAGGCTTATGATTCAGACAAAGAAATCCCACAAGACTTGTCACTATAATCTGTTTGTTGAAACAATTATAAACTTACCTACCTCAGACTATGGGGACACACAGTCACATCCAAACCTCCACAGATCACGTGTAATCAATCCCAGACTACAAGTAATTATCTGCATTTCCTGCGCATGAACAGACATTCATTACCTGATTCATTGCAAATCACACACATAGACTTGAGGACCAGGAGCTCACTATTTTTAAAACAAGATGCAAATACATTTCTCAAGGAAGTTCCTGTGGTACAAATCCTTTACCTAAATTGTCCTTCAGTATGAATCATTCTTCCTAAAAATTGCACTGGTTTTGTAGTTAAAGTTGGTTGTGGTGGTTTGATTCAGGTGTCCTGCATGGTGACCCGATGGAGCCGTGAGGATGAACGGTGGATTGTAGTGGAGACCCAGTGGAGATGCTGGTACCACTAGATGGCTGCTAAGGAGAGCTTCCAGCCCTGGACAAAGTTTCCAGGACTTAACTGGCCTAGCTGAAGGGACGGAATTGAAACTCTGGAGACGTGTTGCTGGTTAGAATTATCAGACTTGGAGACTTGTCACTGGCTAGAGTGGTTGCGTTTGGAGCTACAGAGTTTGGTGTTTGCCCTGTTTAAATCATGTATTGCTTGAATGTTTCTTTGTTATGCCCAAAGCCATCCTTTGCACTGGCAATGTTTATTCTATGCCATTAGGGTTTTTTTTGGGGGGGAGGGGGGTTGGAGTTTTTGGTATTATGGCTCAGTTAAAAGACCTTGGATTATGGGGATGTTTGAACATCATTGGGATTGATAAAAACTTTGAGAACTTGTAAAGTTGGACTGAATGCATTTTATTTTACATCATGGATGTCTATCAGTTTATGGGAGCCAGGGCAGAATGTGGTGGTTTGATTCAGGTGTCCCCCATAAACTTAGGTGTTCGGAATGCCAGGTTCCCAGCTGATGGAGATTTGGGAATTAATGTCCCCTGGAGGCAGTGTATTGTTGGAGGCAGGCTTATGGGTATTATAACCAGCTCCCCCTTGCTAGTGTTTGGCACACTCTCCTGTTGCTATGATCCACCTTATGTTGGCCAGACAATGATGTCCACCCTCTGCTTATGCCATCATTTTCCCCTGCCATCATGGAGCTTCCTCCTCGAGCCAGTAAGCCAAAATAAACCACTTTTTTTCCTACAAGCTGTTCTTTCTTGGGTGATTTCTACCAGCAATGAGAATCTGACGGCAACAGTGGTCCATTCTCCAGGTGATCTTATTGGAATTTTTTCACACAAAAGCACTGCCCTTATTTTCTGAGACAGGTCCTTCTATATTTTGGTAGGTAGTATGCTGTAGGAGAATATCTTGGGTACTCTTGGAAAGCCTTTTATCTAGAAAAATGGCCAAAAAGACATGCATACATACCTGACCTTTAGCTGGTTAAGAGAGTGTAGGAAGCACATAGTTAAGGTATTAAGACATTTCCTGATCTAATTCCCATCATCTAAAAGAAACTAACTTAAATTATTTTTCATCAAGATTAACAGAAGGTATTGGATCTGAGATTTACCCTAAACCACATTTATACCATGGATTTGAGTTTTGTCTTGTAAATCTAAAGTTTCTCACAAGGCTGTTTATAGGTTAGTCTCATTTATTGCATGGCAGGTGACTTCAAAAAGGTAACATATAATCAATGGCACAAGGACAAAAAAGAGGCTAAGGTGGAAGTTACAATGTATTTTGATCCTTAATTTCAAACTGAAATTTTTCCAGTGAAGTAGCTCTACCACTGGAACATTGACTCAGATATAAAGAAATCAGTGTAAAAGGATTTTTAGCTATTTTGACATATGTAGCTTATTTGAAATAAAGCTATTAGATTATACAAAAAGTATTTTGATTGGCTTCTATAAATTTAAAGTAAGACAGCTCACAAATGTCAAGGGAAGATATCCCGCTTGCTTTAACAATTTCAGACATATATTGATATTCCAAACATTACTGAGATGTCAAAACAGAAAACAGAATGATACTTAGCTTAATGGCCTTAGTTGTTAAGAAGTAAATATGAAATATTAGGCTAGTAAATGACAGGTAAAAATACAAACTACCACTATAAGTTGAATAAAATGAGAATTATTGAGAACTATAAAATTGTTTGTCTATCTAACAGTCATCTATCTATCTCTATTGTGTATCTATAAATCTATCTTTCATCTATTGCTTAACAATATATCTATCACAAATATTAAGATTTTTATTAAATGAGCTTAATAATTTTCTTCTAAAATCAGTTAAGGGGCTTCATACTTGATTGCATGAAATATGGGAATATCACTGGTATCATAGCATATTATACAAAGGACTAGCCCAATTTTTCATTGTAAATCTTACATTATTTAAACTGCCTTCATTTCTTATGCTGATATTTTCCCCCTCAGAAATTATTTTAAGATATACAAATATAATGTAAAATCCAAATGTATAATTAAATAAAAGGATATTAGTTGTGATCTTCCTAAATAGCATGCTCTTGTAGGCTACAAATGGGATTGAACATTATGTAAACTTAATTATTCCACCTTAGATTCCCGATTAATATTTTCAAAGAAACTCATAACACCAGTCGTAATTTATACTTTGCCAGTCATTTATATCAGATTAAGTTAATTAGATTTGGTTATTAGAATGAATTCAATATCTTGAAAACACTTAAGGATAAAATGTAAGTGACCTTGAATTTTGAAATAAGTATTCTTTAATTGACTACCTTGTTCTTCAGATTGCCTTAAACTTGCAGTCCTCTTGCCTCTACCCTCTGATTTCTGGGGCTATAACATGTACTACACTGTCATGCTTGATAATGCATTTTTTTTTGAGGTAGACTCTTACTCTTGCCCTGGCTGACCTGAAATTCACTATGTAGGCACAGGGTTGCCTTGAACTCACAGATCCTCCTACCTCTGCCTCCTAAGTGCTGGGATTAAAAGTATGGGCCACCATACCCCTGGCTAGATTTTCAAATATAGTGCTCAAAAGCAATGTTCAGTAAAAAGAAAAATGATAATGTATGATAACATAGACTTTGTGAAAATTACAATCTTTGGCCTGTTGAACACATGGCCAAGAAAATAAAAAATAAGAGAACAATTATTCCTTAATCACCAATGTGACAAAAATCTTTGTTTCTAAAATATAAAATAATTCTCATAAAGTAAATACTAAGTGAAAAACCAAGAACAATTCTGAACTGGATAAAAGGCACACATGATATATAAGGCATTGGGGACACATATTAAACTATTTTAAATTGCAGCTTTGCAATCTAAATTTGCAAATTAAAACAACAATGAGATGGTACTTACTATAAAAGTGTTAGAATATATTTAAGATAAATAATAAAGAGCAATTCATAGGAAGATTGTAGAGGAGCAGAGACCCTCATTCATACACTACTACTAAGAATATATAGGCTTTGGAGGTAGGGTCTTACTCTAGCTCAGGCTGACCTAGAATTCACTATGTAGTTTCAAGGTGGCCTTGAACTCTCAGTAATCCTCCTACCTCTGCCTTCTGAGTGCTGGGATTAAAGTCATGCGCCACCACGCCAGGCAAATATAATAATTTTTTTAAAAAAGAATACAAAACAGTGAAAACATTTTTGAAGGTGTATTGGACACTTCCTTCAGGCTAAAAATATCATTACCATATGGTCCAATAATGGAGCTGTCTACTCAGTTGCTTTGAAGACGAATAAGAACAAATTTCCTCATGTGGATATTTTTAGCCCCTTTATTCATAGTCACCAAAACCTGGATGCTGTAAAAATGTTCTGAAAAATATGACTAGATTTTAAAACTATGTGCACATAATGGAAAATTATTCAGTGTGGAAAGAAATGGCCTATGAAGCCATAGAAGGAAAATAAAAACATGGAAGAGAAGAGACTTCATAGTATATTTCTACAAAAAAAATATTGTGAAAACGGTTATATATTTATTCTCCAAATGACCTGAAATACATAAAAATAAAACTTCCCACACAAATGAGCCAACAGTAGTTTTAAGTTGTTTGAGGCAGGCAGATGTGGAGGATGTGACCAAGAAGATGCTTGTGAGTGTGTGCTGGTAAATATGTGCATGGTGGCTTGAATATACGACTCCACAGATTCAGACACTTTGTTTTTTAATCAATATTGATCTTTTATCTTCAGCCCCCAGTGGATGGAGCCCTGCTGGGGAAGAGAAGATGTCACAGGGGATGCATCTTGAGTCCAGCCCTAGTAGGTATGTGAAGAGCCCAGTTTTGAGCCCTGGCTGTTGGTGTTTGCTGACTGTTGGCAATTGTTGGCTTTTGATGATGTCTTTCTGTTTGGATCTGCGGAAGGAAGCCACCTTCTCACAGTGATGGTGTTTCCCCTGGATCTCTGAACCTGATATAAACCCTTTCCTCCCAGAAGCTGCTTGTGATTTGTTGGTTGCTTCTCCAACAGGTAAGGTAAATACAACAGTAGAATTGGTAACAAAAAGTGAGGTCATTATTGTCATGCATGAATCTGACCATGTGGGTTTTGGTCTTTTGGAATTTGTGGGCAGGAGGAATATGGAAACATTTTGTACTTTGGACTAGAGAAGCCCTGACCTGTGGTAACAAGAGCCTGTTGGGCTATTCTGGTCAGTCTGAAAATGCTAAATGCAGAGAAATTCGTGGACTGTAAAGACTTTGATTATGAACTTTCAAATGGGAGACAGACAAGAAAAAGGCAACTGGCACCAAGGCTGGCTGTGTTTTCCTGCCCATGCCCAGAGAGGGTGATAAAAGTTTAATTTAAAAGTAATGGACTGGGTCTGGAGAGATGGCTTAGTGGTTAAGGCACTTGCCTGCTAAGCTTAAGGACCCATGTTCTACTCTCCAGATACCACTGTAGTCAGGAACCCAAAGGTGAAGCAAGCACAAGAATGCATATGCCCAATAGGTGGTACAAGCATCTGGAGTTTGATTGCAGTGGCTGAGGCTCTGGCTGTCAATTCTCTCTTTCCTCTCTCACTCTACAAAAAAATAAATATAAAAATAATGGACTGGTGTCCTTAACAAAAGGCATCGAATAGAAAGATATGAAAATGTATGCTTTATGAGAGGAAAAATTCAAATAAGTTTAAAGTTAAAGTTATGGGCACAGGGACTGATTTTGGGTTTTTCAAGTTGCACATTGTTAAGCACATTACCACTCTTAAGGGTAGGCCAATTGCTTTACATTGTAACCATGGAAATGATGTCCTGAGGATGAGCCAGTAGAAGGAGGTGGCTTTAAAGGGGAAATTCTGAAGGTATATGCTTCTCTTCAGAGTCAAGATTTATTCCACACCCCCACCCCTTGATTTACAAATTTGGCTCTGCTGCTTATCTGGTAATGATTTTGGAAACATGTCAAGTGCCGAAAAGAAAGGGTCATTGGATGTGCAACATGGTTCCAGAAGCTACTGCTGAGATGTGACATGTGAAGAAGGGTAGACTTCCCAGTATTGAGGCCCGATAAGGCCATTACATGAAGGTGAAACAGAGCTCTGCTGAGACGCAGCATGGGAAACAGACTAAAAGCCATGTATTGGAAGTCAAATACTGCCCTTGTTTGGAGCTCTGAAGATGAGTCATGGTCGACCACGTAGTCCCCTGAAGGTTATACATATACCAGGGCTTTGCAACTGCTGCCATGAAAAGCTGTTTAGCTCAGCTGGAGGAAAGGAACCGGAATCCACAGGCTCCCATCCCCAGTTACGGATGACGGAATTGAACTACAGATGTCTGAGGTTTGTCTGCTGATTATTATTTGTATTGGTCCCTTCTCCCCTTGTTATGACCTTTTACAATGAAAATGTTTATTTTGACCCATTATGTGTTGAAAATAATAACTTGTGTTTTATCTTATGGAATTCACAGTTAAAAAATTGTCTTATTAAATCTCAGGTAATACATGGGACTTTAAAAAATTTTTTTGTTTATTTTTATTTATTTATTTATTTGAGAACAACAGACAGAGAGAAAGAGACAGATAGAGAGAGAGAGAGAAAGAGAGAATGGGCATGCCAGCCACTGCATACAAACTTCAGACTTGTGTGCCCCCTTGTGCATCTGGGGAATAGAGCCTTGAACTTGGGTCCTTAGGCTTCACAGGCAAGCGCTTAACTGCGAAGCCATCTCTCCAGCCCGATACATGGGTCTTTTGAACAATGTTAAAGTTGGTCTGAGTGTAATTTGAACTATGAGACATGAGCGTATGGTGATCAGGGCAACATGTGGTGAGTTGAATGTATGGACCCATAAACTTGACCTGTTTATTAAGACTGAGCTTTTAATCTAAGTCTCCAGTGTGTGGAGCTTTGCTGGGTAAGAGGAGATGTCCCCGGGGAGGGGGGGTTGGCGTACGCTAATCTTTAGCCCAGGCATACTAGGTATGTTAAGAATCGGTTTTGAGCTATGGTTGGTGGTATTTGCTGGCTGTTGGTGCTTTCGACTTTTGAGGATGTTTTTCTGCTTCCATCAATGGAAGTGAGCCAGCTTCTTCTATGGATGATGTTTCCTCAGTTTGTAAGCCCATAATACACCTTTCCTCCCATAAGCTGCTTTTTGCCTAGCAGTGCAAAGATAACTACAGCACTATGTATGTACACAGGTGTTTCAAAGAAGAAACCTATTCTGCACTGCAAAAGAACTCCAAATACATGTGCCACTTTGTGCATCTGGCTTTATTGGTTACTGGGGAAATCAAACCTGAGTTGTTAAGCTTCTTAAGCAAGTGTTTAACCTGTAAGCCATCTCTTCAGCCCTATTTATTTTGTTTTTGTTCACATGAAAATACAAAAAAATAAATAGTTGATAGTCTGAGAGATGAATGTCCTTATATCACTACATGTGTTCATTTGAAGCTTACTGTTTTGCCTTATTTCTCATGTATTTCAATTACTAAAAAGAAATCTGTTTTATAAAAGCTGAAATTACTATCTTCAATTTCTTACATGAAGTAAAGTTCACCCAAAGCAGCTGTGTAAACTTCAAACCTCCTCGAAGCCAGATTATTTTAAGATATCTTTAGTCCATTTGATAGTCATTCATTGCCTACCACTGTGTCTAACCTAACATCCATATGACTATCAGGTGATCACGTGAAATCCTTTGGAATGTGCTAGCAGACACCCAGCTTCCACCAACCCAAAGGCTAAGAATGTCATCAAAGAGCTCATACAACCTGTGACAGAGATTTCTCTGCTTTACTTTAAGTTGCCTATCTGACATTTCCTCCAATGAATTTGAAAAGTGCCTTGGTTTATGACCATTTTTGTTCTGTAACTATAAAAACTTCATGAAATTGTGAACACAATGGAATATAGAATTTGGGGTAATCTAAGCATATGTTCCTGGGACATGATTGCTCATATTAAATAAACTATCTCTGATTCCCTTTGGACTGACAGCTGTGTGTTGTTGACACGTGTGTTCTTTCTTAACATTGTAATGATAGATCAAAACTGGAATCATGTCTTTCCTTTGGACTTTGAGACTGTGACACTGCCTGTAACATACATAAATACGTATCTTTTTTGGTTTTGATGTTTAAAAACTCACCTCAGAATAAGGAAAGAGTTACAATTCTTTACTCTCACAGTGCTGGTGTAATTTTCAGGAAGTGAATTGATTAATAAAAATTTCATTTTCTGTCATTTTGTAACAGAGAGAATACAAAAAAAGATATGTGCATGCTCTGTGGTTGCTGTAGTTTTAATTGACTCACACTCTCTGGAGAGCTATGGTAGCTGTAAGGCATCGCCATGCAACATATTGACAAATTCTTTGACAAATGAAAAAAAAAAAAAAGAAAGAAAGAAAATAAAACATGTGCTGTAGGTCAAACAGAAGCCAGTGACATATTGAAAATATTTCAGCAGTCATGGCCCTTTAAGGATGCATAAAAGCACAATAGTATTCAAGCATAATAACTGTCAACACTGTCATCATATCCGCTTATAGAAGTACTATGTACTCTCTTGGCCATTTGTGGAAGGACAACAAATACTTTATGATATGAATTAGAACTCTCTGGAGATGTTATGTACTTCACTGGTTTATAATACCTTCTTCCTATCAGGATTATCAATTCAATCCTTTACAAAAAGATCATTACTACAGCACAAGATTCCACTCTGTATCTTTGTGATATTTCAGGACATTGCAGTAAATCAGAATCTTTTCAACCTAGTTCTGAAAAGTGGCTCTATCACTTTTCTCACACTTATTTGGAAGCTTCTTTAATGGAAAAAAGTTCAGTGGTTTTGGTTTAGATCATTAAGTTCTTTTACTATTGATAGTTCAAGATAATCAAAACAAGGTTAATTCTCTGGAGCCAAATAAAATTAAGTTTCTCTACTAATAACTCTATTTTAATATTATATTTAAATGATTAATTAATTTATTTATTAGAGACATGGTATGTGTGTGTGAGAGAGAGAAAGAGAGAGAGAGAGAGAGAGAGAGAGAGAGAGAGAGAGAGAATGGGTATGCCATGGCCTCTAACCACTGCAACCAAACCTCAGATGTATGCATCACCTTGTTCATTTGGCTTTACATGGGTACTGGGAATTAAACTTGTGTCCTTAGGCTTTCCAGGTAAGCACTTTGACTACTGAGCCATCGCCCCATCCCAAAATGTTCCATTTTTTTAAAGATATAAAGAAATATTACCTTTTCCTTCTTTTACTACTTATG
The DNA here is from genome assembly GCA_036346955.1 of Dipus sagitta. NCBI lineage: Eukaryota > Metazoa > Chordata > Mammalia > Rodentia > Dipodidae > Dipus > Dipus sagitta. The sequence goes on along the minus strand of CM070778.1, from coordinate 116,862,576 downwards.
AAAAATTTCACTGATGATATGTACATAAATTATAGCAAAACACTATTTATAAAGTTTCTTATTTTAAATGATACTATATAGTTCAAATATATATATATATATATATATACATATGTATATATGATTTCTTTTATGTTGCCATAGAAATCCCAAGAACATTAGATTTTAGGAGAATGGAAATATACAAATAGATTCATAGCTATCTGCAAAGTCACTTAGACCTATAGTGCCATACGGAAAAAAGTACTCTTACATGTTTCTTTTACTAGATATGATGATACAATTGAAATATAAATTTAACAAGAATACGTATTTCACTATTTTTTGATGCTTAAAAGTCCTTTGAGATAATCAGCTTCAGGGCTGGAGAGATGAATCAACAGTCAAGGCACTTGCTTGCAAAGCCTAAGGACCCAGGTTAAATTCCCATGTACCCACATAAAGCGAGATGCACAAGATGGCACATGTGACTGAAATTTGTTTGTAGTGACTAGAAGCCCTGGTGCACCCACTCTTCATCTCTCTCACCTGCTTTTCTCTCTTTCTCTCTCACAAATAAATACAAACATAAAAAAGCAGCATTAAGAAAAGAAAAGAAAACAAACTTCATATTGACTATAGCTAATGATACCCAGCTCTTATAGTCAAGGTGAATCTTTCTTCTTCACAGGTCAAATATATTAAAACATATATTGATTTTAAACAAGTAAATATAAAAGGATGGTTCTATATTGATAAATCCTTCAGGCACACCCAGTAGTGGTGAATGACATCATTATTTTCGTAGTCTTCAACTAGTCAAGATGAGCTTTAAAGATAGATAAAACCTGTTTCTTGAATAAAAATGCGATTGAGCTGTGAGGTAAGGTGCTTTAGAGTATCTGGACAGTTGTCACTACCCAAGTGTTCACATCATCAGGATCACAGTTCTGTTTACCATGATTGTTTGTAGATATGAAGGAAGATGTCTGCAACATCCATGGGGGTAAGGAAGAGAACCAAAAACTGTATAGTCAATGACAAACACAAAAATTCTGAATTTAGTTCTGTAGTCAAATCACACTTTAGAAATGAAAGTGAACTTGAAAAAGATAAGGAAGGAAACAAATGATACTAATTTAGTTGATTAGCCTACACATAACATCCTCCTGTCAAAGAGATTAATGAATAAATTTTAAGAAATACATAAGTCACTTTTTCCTCACTGTAAGCAGATACCTGACCAGCAGCAACCTAAGGAAGACAAAAGCTTATTTTGGCTTACAGTTCCAATGGGAAGGTTCAGGCAAGGGAAGGGATGGAGGCAGGAACAGGAAGACATCCAATTACATTAACAAGCAGAAAACAGAGGATAAACAGCATGTGAGACTAGGCTACACAGTACAAGACCCAAACCCAGTGACCCACCTTCTCTAGCAAGGCTCCACCTTCTCAGTGGTTCCATCAGTTTCCCAAACAATGTTACCAGCTGGGGATCAAGTATGCACATCTAAGAATCAGTCAAAATCATTTTACATTGAAACACAATAAGTATCTTAAGAAAAAGTAGAAAGAAGGGCTGGAGAGATGGCTTAATGGTCAAGGCACTTTGTGAAGCATATGGACCCAGATTCAATTCCCCAGTACCCAAGTAAGCCAGATGCTCAAAAGGTAGTGTATGTGTCTGGAGTTCGTCCAGCAGTTGCTGGAGGCCCTGGCATGCCAATTTCTCTCTCTCTTTCTCTCTTTCTCTCTCTCTCTCTCTCACCCTCTTTATCTCTCTCTCCAATAAATAAATCAGTTATATATATATATTTAAAAAGTGGAAAGAGGAGTTAAACCAACCAAAACTTTTTTTAGAATACCTAGGTTGGAAGGGAATGATGGACCCCTATGTAACACATGGATAGTGTTATCTGAAATAGTGTTGTAACTAACTGGAAATTGGAATGTAAAGGGACACAATAGACCTAGTTAAACATCCTGCTGTGCAGCTCTTGCCTTTAGGCACACATAGTGGAGGCCACCACCCAAGCTGATCTTCCTGACAGATAAAGAAGAAGTTCCAGGAATCCTTATCTCAGGCCTTATTGCAAAATGCAGGTGTTTTCTGTTATCTAAGAAATGGGATGACCCCCTCTGTGCAATGTACCATGTCCTTCCTGAACCTTTTTGTTTCTAAATATTTTTGTGATTACGTAGCATAGAATGTTACTTGCCTTAGTTCCACCGATATGACCTGTGTAATGAATTCCTTGTGACTTCTTGCAATAGCCCCGTCCCTGTTTAACAGTAACTTTATGGTTTAACTCTCATCCTGTTTTTTTTTTTTTTCTTTCTGTAAACATCATGTGGTTATTTCCAATAAAAGCTGACACTAAGAACAGTTTGGGGCTGCACCCTGAGATCCCAACCTCTGGGGAGCAGACCTGATCTACCAGTCTAGTTTCTTTTTCCTTTCTTTCATTTTACCCAATAAAACTTTGCTTCACATTCCATGAGTTGATGGTCTTACTTGTGCAACACCAGACCCCATAACATCTTGGGGGTTCCTCCAGAATCCACATTGCACGACCTCCCTCCCCGACTCTGGGGAAACAAACTGGGGAAGGACCCCTAATCTGGGCCTGAAAACCAGATCCCCCTTCGTCTGCATGTTCCTGGTGTTGGTAGCAAGTCGTTGATGGGGAAATTTTTGCCTAGGACTGCCAGCCCCCTCCTTTATTGGGTAAGAAACCTCCGGAGGTGCTTTTCCCACTCTTCTTTTTCTTTTTTCTTTTTCCTGTTTTTTTTTTTCCCCCCCCCCCGCTGGTTTTCTGGTTTTGCGTGCTTTTCTGGGTCTAAGAGAGAAGCTGGAGCATTAATTTCCAGGACAAGAGATTGAGGGGCTGCCCTTGACCCACTCTGGCTCCATTCAGAGATTTTGAATACAGGTCTGTTTCTGGTTCAGTTTAGGTTTGATAGCCACGTGGCAGTGCCTGGAGAGCCTTTATTGCTAGCATATTTGTGTTTAGTGTTGTGTTCCTTGTCTTTGAAGATATGGGTCAAAATCATTATTTTGAAAAATCTCCTTTAAAACTGGTTAAAACCCCACTTTGAAGATCTTCAGGAAAAAAAAAAAAAAAAGATAAACAGTAAAATGAGCTAGGCCTGCTATCCTAAATACTTGGGAAGCTGAGACAGGAGAATCTCCAATCCAAGGTTCCAATGTAATAGCCTGACTCCACATTTAAAACCATGTGACTTACTTTTAAGTTGCGTGATAAAAATAAGTAGATAATTTTAATTTGAAGTGTGCCTGATATCTCCTGTTTTCTTTGGGCTTTAAACAAATAAGACATTGTTAATAGACACCTTTTGGTTTCTCTGTTAATCCAAATAGTCCAACAGGTCTCTCCTAAAGCTTTTGTTGGCATTTGATTTATTTCAAGGATTTTTGTTTTTTGTCTTTAAAAGTCAGGTTTAACTAAAGCCTATAGTGAGCTAAAATTTTATGTAAAGCTGTATTTTCTTATATGATCTCATAAATATAATTACTGGTTTTATGTTCTAGTTCAACTTCAATTTACATAGAGGATTATTAAAAATACCAAAATTCTCTCTGAGGTGGTGACTCATAATTTTCCAGGTACTTTTATTATTATTATTATTATTGTTGTTGTTGTTTTTTGGGGTAGGAGGTAGGGTCTCACTGTAGTCCAGGCTGACCTGGAATTCACTATGTAGTCTCAGAGTGGCCTCAGACTCATGGCTATCCTCCTACCTCTGCCTCCTAAATGCTGGGATTAAAGGTGTGCCCCACCATGCCTGGCTCTTGCTAGGTATTTATAAAGATTGTAATGTCCTGTTACTTTAAAGGAGGAGAAAGCTAGCTTGAGTTCTAGGGCAGCCTGCCTCAAGACAGGAACAAAAATTTGCCTTAGTTACTCCTAATAAAAGCATTTCCAAATGTGTTAGAGGTATTGATAAAGATTATCTCCAAAATGATTGTCATGGTTTGCCTGTATATTCATGAAGTATATTTCATGAGTTTATTAATAGGAGCTATCTCAAATCAATGGGTTATATAAAATCTGAAGGTATATATACTGGTATTATAAAGCAAGTCTGGTTGTCAGGTAGAGATTTTTGGTGACCTAAGTACTAAGGAAGGATTTTTCTCTACAAATTTCCAATAGTAAAATAGTTAACACTTTGAAGCCAGAGTACTTGCTTCTTTGTCAGTGGATAAGATTAGTATGATTAATAAATTTGGTGTAGTTTTTCTTAATAGTCTTATAAGAAGGATGGTTATTTATGGGTTGAGATGAGATGATGAAGGAAATAGGGAAGGCATTTTTCAATGTTAAACATAGAATGCTTGTTAAAAATGCTTTCTTAATGGAACTTAGATCACAATATTAAAGTATATGGATGAAGATGTGCATATGTGGAAAGGATGTAAGAGATCTAAAAAGACCAAATTTTACCTAAAATTAATTTCCTTTTAGAAGGAACAGAAAGCTAATTTTCAGGCTAAACCTAAACACCATGCCTAAAATTAAAGATTTGTCAACTGTTTACAGACTTTTAAGGATGCTCTAAAGGTTTTATACAGGGACAAGACTTAATGTAAATTCAGCTTACATTAGCACAGGTGAGTTCCTATGATAGATGGGGCTAAAAGTCATAAGCACAGATGTAATTCATATTCTTTGGCAGTCTAACCAGGTTAGACATAGACAAGACCCTACCACCTTATGTATTACAAATGGGTAAAATAAATTACCTAGGTAAAAACAACCTCAGAATAAGACAAGGAATGTCAGGGTGCTTAGCTCTCTGCTCTGTTGTTTCCTTGTGCTCTTGCTAACAGTTATATACTATTTAAAGTCATGGCAAGCTGTACTCTGGAAAAAGGGGTTGTGCCCCCTTTATCTCAGACCTTATGCAAGTTTAAGCCATGTGTCCCCCTAACTCTGTCCAGACACAAAATGGCCAATTGTCTCTAACAAGGAAAAGGGAATGACAAATGGCATATAACTTTGTTTCTCTTTATAGTTCTTCTCTTTTGAACACGTAAAGTCACATCTGTTAGATAAATTTCTCAGTAGACAAAAAGTTAAATAGGTAAACTGAGTCAAGGTACTTGACCAAGTTACAAACTCCTTATGTAAGGCAAACATCAGACTTACCTAAAATGTATGTTGGGATACAAACAGATGATTTTAAAAAAAGACACCAAGTAAATGATGGCTTAACGGTTAAGATGCTTATCTGGGGAGCCTGAAGAGCTAGGTTTGATTCCCCAGCACCCCCATTCTTATTGCTCTACCTAAATCTGATTTAAAGCAGGTTCTCTGACATCCCTTCTGGAGACAGTCTTCTATACCCATCAGCCCACAAGAGAGGACTGTCAGCAACTCTTGCAGACCCTCTTCACCACAGAGGAACTTGCAATAGTGTTGTGCAACAACAGGATAATATTGAATATCCTAGAAAGCTTTTGTGGACATATTCTGGGATGTGCATTTAAAGATCTCACATTCTGGGTTGAAAAGTAAAAAAAAAGAAACAAAAAACAAATAATAGCAACAAAGAAAAAAAGACAACAAACAATTCAGTTAAATTCTGAGAAATTGTTCTCTGCTATGACCAACATTTTAGAAAAATGCTACAAAATTGTAGCAAAACAATTTCCAGAGCACAGTACAACATTGAACTGTTTAAAAGTATAGTTCCTAAAATAAAGCTTTGTTAGAGTAAAATCAATGTGGTTTGATCTTTGGGACCCAAATAAACAGCTGGCTACAGCCTCCCATGCCGGTAACTCTGTTCTGTGGGGAGCATAGGTTCCTGTAGACAAGGGACATTTAGTTGTCAGATTAAATCTTCTACTATTTTACCTATAAACTGGAGTTTGCATGTTGAAGTATATATATTTGGAGTAAGAGAACATGAATGTAAGCTTGTTTTTGCCTATTTTGAGGAAACGCTTCATTGAATAAGTCAAGCACTCTGGCATTTGGTTTGCATAAGTCATTTCCTCAGTCTGTATCATCCAGTCTTCGCATTCTTTTCCCCATCACAGATTTTACCCAACACCAGTTCTAAAGTCCAATTTATTTCTCAAGTTTGAGCAGAAACATTTGGAACTTATTGAACAAGTGTAGATCCTATATTATGTTGCCAGATTAATACACATACTAAAATACATATGTATTATCCTCCTACTTATTTATTTATTTATTTATTTATTTATTTATTTATTTATTTATGTGTGAGAGAGAAAGAGGCAGATAGAGAGAGAGAATGGGCTCACCAGGGACTCCAGCTGCTGAAAACAAACCCCAGATGCATGTGCCACTTTATGTATCTGGCTTATTTGGGTGCCCTTGGTCCTTTGGCTTTACAGGTAAGCTCCTTAACAGCTAAGCCATCCCTCCAGCCCAACCCTTCCTGCCTTTTTTTTTTTTTTTTTTTTTCTGGGGATCTTGATTCTTAATGTCAGCTTCTGTTTCTTTCTGTTTAACCAATCTACACTGACTGGCCTTCACCATGTTTATAACTCTGCTGTCTTTTCTTGATCTACAAACATGCAAACCTTTCTATTGTTTTTTAAATGATTTCTTCCTTCCTTCCTTTCTTTCTTTCTTTCTTTCTTTCTTTCTTTCTTTCTTTCTTTCTTCCTTTCTTTCTTTCTTTCTGAGAGAGGTGTGGGGGGGGGACTGGCCACTCCAGGGCCTCTAGCCACTGTAAATAAACTCCAGAAGCATGTGCCTCCTTGTGCATCTGACTTTACATGGGTATTGGGGAATCAAACCTGGTTTCTTTGGCTTTGCAGGCAAGCACCATAATTGCAAAGTCATCTCTCCAGCTCTCTTTTTTTTGAGGGGGGGTTGTGGTAGGGTCTCACTCTAGTCCAGGCTGACCTGGAATTAACTATGTAGTCTCAGGGTGGCTTCAAACTCACGGCGATCTACCTACCTCTGATTAAAGGGATTAAAGGCATGCACCACCACACCCGACATCTATTGTATTTTATTTTAAGATTCACACTACTTCAGATCCTTTTCACCTTAATGTCATGAGAACTTCCATGTATTAAGAGGTAGTTGAGCATTCTTGCTTCTGGTACTTGCTGGCCCCTACAGAACCGTTCTTGTATTTTCAGCAGTGTGGAGGGAGGAAGGGTTTCCTTCATATCATTACAAACTCTCTGGAGAGTGCTTGTAGTAGTGTTTTTGTATTGCTTCGCATTGCACTGCATACAAAGTAATTTATTGGCTCAATTACATATCTTCCAAAATGGAAATAAAGGAGTCATTGATTTATTCACTAAATAAATAAACTGATTTCCTTATAAAATGGGCTTTATTTATTTATACTTTATTTGGGAGAGAGTGTGAGGGAAATAGAGAGGAAGAAGCAGATAGAGAATGGGTGCACCAGGGCACCCGGCCACTGAAAATGAACTATAGATGTATGTGTCACCTTGTGCATCTGGCTTTATGTGGGTACTGGGAACTTGAACCTGGGCCCCAAGGCTTCATTGGTAATTGCCTTAACCATTAAGCCATCTATCCAACCCCCCCAAACTGGATTTTAACACAAGGCAATTATGAAAAACAAAAATTTAATGAATGTTTATGATAATTTGCACATATTGAATACAGACACAAAGCAGTAATTTGTGATTATTTAACATACACTTGGAGTCAGTTTCCCCATATACAAATTATATTCTAGAAAATATTGTAGCATTATAAGCTTAAGATTTTTTTTATTATTTCTAATATGGGACCCTAATTGATTACTTCAATGACATCATGTATAATACAAAAATTGACTAAAGTCAAATAGAGCTTGAAGATACTTACATGTTTAATAAGAATTTGCTTAGCTGGTATATTACATATCCATAGACTTGAAGGCTTATTGGAGATCCAAGGATATTACTTTTGGAAATAGTAGTTGACTGGAGATATGGCTCAGTGATTACAGACAGTTCCATTGGAACCACGAGATGAGACCTGAAAGATCCCTTGAGTTTAATTTGCAGGACCCAAATAAACAGGTGGCCATAGCTTGTAATACTTATAGCTCAGTCCTGTGGGGGGCAGAGACAGGAGAAACACTATGGGTATCAAGGCAACCAGCAAGCTCAGGGATCAGGTAAAGACTTGTATCAGGTGAAAACCAGCTGACGTGATATAGCACAGGACACTCATTCTTCCCCTCTGACCATCTCAGGGGGTACACCCTTCCATTATGCAGCACCATAAGGGCATACTCACATGAATATACCATAAACCCCACATCACACACACACGTATACACCAAACAACATTATACACATTCACAAGGAAAAAAATGGTAGTGGAGAAAATGTCCAAATATTTGATGGATATTTTGGGTAGCTTAAAGAAAACCACTTAAGTGGCTGTAATTGTAAACAGATACAAAGAAATGGGGTGAATGGAGTAGCCACTTCTGTACTTTTAATTTCTTTTTATGAAACTAGGCTCAGTATTCTAAGTAAAGAAATCCATCATAGGAGAAAAGATACTGAGACAAATCACTTATTCTATTTCTCTGTGTCATCAGTCCCATCTGTAGCTGACACATATTACCAGGATTTCTTAACGGTTTGCCAGGATTTCAACTCCACATCCACAGCATTTTCAAGCTAAATCACATTTATATAAAGAAAAAAAAATCACAGTTCCATTTAACCATCAGCACAGAACACCTCATTTTAATGGAAAGCACATTTAAACAAATATCTTTTCACCTCAGCAAATCCATGGGATTAAACTGTCTCCAATCTGAGCAAATACCTGGTCTCTAATGATTTTTTCAGCAGAATAACATCCAGCATACGTGAACATGAAAACATTAGCAAAGCGTTTGATTAGCTCTTGGACTTACCATTTCAATGCCTTCTTTAGTCCCATTTATTTGAACTTTTGTTGACTTGCCTTTTCCCCCTTCATTTTACAGTTTGATAATTTAGAAAAGAAAGGCAATCTGTAAATTATACAGAGACCAACAATTAGAAGCTGATATGTAGAAATACTGCTTTTATGGAAATGATCTTCCAGGTCTGGAATGTGGTTAAGGACAGACGAGAAGGTCTTATAGTGAAACATGATCCAGTGGGAACAATTTCTAAAATGAACAAAGAAAACAAAAACAAAAACAACAGATGTTCCATCACAGAATATGTATTTCACTATATAGTGAAACATTTTGAGTTAATAAGGAACAACTCAATAAACTTGAATGTTACTTGAACTAAAAGCAAATATCTGGAGTGGATATGAATAATTGCATATACATTGAAAATTTGTATTTGTGGGCTGTCATTCATTTATGATATTTTATAGGCTTCAAACCTCTTTGAAATAGTAACCTTCAAAAGAGCATTTTAGCTTAAATGTGATAGAACTCCTAAATGTGGCTCTGTTTAATTCATACTGCATTTCAATGACATTTCAGAAGACATCTATTTTAAATCAACTAATTAATTTACCTGCAATATTTTTCAACTTTGACATTTTCCTTAAGAAATAACCTTAAAGTTAGATCAGTAGAATAAGTCATATTGAAATTTTTCATGGCTAATTATCTTTCACAATTGCTAATATGATTGTTGCATTTTTTTGTTTACTGACTGAGTCAAACAATTCAATAGACATAGACTCTAAAAATGGTTTGTCAGAACAAACTGAGTTTCTTGCTTCCCTATATTCGTTTAAACCCATTCATTCATCCTATGTGCCAGATATTTTCTTTATAAAGATGTCCAATCAGATGAAAAGTATCTTTGCCATTATATGTGCCCCCCCAAAAAAACCCCACAAAATTCTGATAAGTATTGTATATTTCAAGGTTCTTTGTGCAAAAGTATCTAACTCTGCTTATAATATAAAGACATCCAGAAATGAAGTATAGAGGCACAGTTTTAGACATACATGTGTACGATCTGTACTAGAAAACTATAAAACTGATGCAAAAGATCAAAAACGAAATAAATGTATGCGTATTGCACATTTTTGGATAGGATATTCAATATTGTCAAGTCGTCTGTTCTAAAATCTAATAGGTTCAAGGCCACCTGGTCAAAACATCAGAAGGTAACTGCGTGGACAGTGACAAACTGATACTGAAGTTTATGTACAGAAGCACAAGACTCACATATATAACAGCCAACAGCAAATATTGATAATCTAGGTTTAGTGTGTGTGTGTGGGGGTGTATGTGCTATATGGTGTGATATGTGTGGTGTATGCACATATGTGTGTATACATATGCATCATGCATATTTACTTGAGATAAAGTCCCTCCCTCAGTCTGAAACTCCTGTGTTTGTCAGTGAGCACCAGAAATTCTCTGGTCTCTGATCTTTTGGACTGTGGTTACAGATGTTATTGACCAAATCCAGCTTTTCACACGGGTTTTGGGGCATTTGAGCTTTTGCTGTCTCAGGCCCTCATGCTTAAGTGATAAGTAGTTTTTACTGCTGATCCATTTCATTAGCCCTGGAAATTTAGTTTTGTTGATGACATTTGCATATCTGACAATGGAAGCTACTGGTATTCCATTTTATCATAATGTGGTTTTCTGGTTTGGGTATCAAACTCATAGGCACTATCCCCATGTTGATTGGCAGACTTCATTATTGTGTGTTTAGTAAGGAGGAAATAGGTTGAATATTTAATGATTCCCAAGTATTTTTCCTGGGCAATGCTTTTCAGATATAAGAAAATTATCTTTGATGCAGAGTATGCATGATGTCTATGGCTAAATAGTATCTGCTTTTAGTCTTATTAATTTCATTATCCAGTCCTTACCCCTACTACCAACATATGAATATTGGGAAAATAGATTTTTAAAGACATTTGCTATTAGATGCTATTATGGTAGGTTTTCAATCAATATGATTATTGTCTTTCAATGAAGATTCTGCAGTCAAATGCTCTACCACTGAGCTGTACCCCCAAATGAAGATTCTGACATGGACATAAACAGAGAGGAAATCATGTAAGACAACCAGGTTAAGACATAAATATTCAAATCAGGGAAAGAGGCTTTAGACAAAACCAATACAGTAATATCATCTTGGACTTTTCTCTTTAGAATTGAAACAAAACATATTTTGATTACCTTGAAAGTAATTACATGTCTCCAATTAGAAGTGTTATATTGGTAGTTGCCTATTCAAATGTGAAGTGATTTATAACCATTGACAAAATATACCTGCCTGAATGTAAGTAAGAGTACTATTAAAATGATTCTTGAGTCTATGAAAAATTACAACCAAAATTATTAACATTTCTACTAAAAGTTATTATAGGAAAAAAACTTTCATGATACCATTTTTGAAAAATATCTAAAAGAAAATGAAGGCACATATATGCAAATAAAAATTTAGAAAAATTGTTTTACATGACTTCCCAAAGAGAGGAGGGAATAAGGAAGGAATGGGAGGGGATTATGATCAAAATACATTATGTACAATTGTGAAAATTTTCCAAAAAAGCTTTAAAAAAGAAACCTTAAGAAAGTGAAAGCAAGGAAGTAGGAAAACATAAAGTCGAAAACTATGAATAAATTAGTACAGAAGAAAGTTTTATTAATGAACAAAAGCATAAAAGTATAATCCAATTACTAACAAGTCAAGTTGACAGAAAAGTGGCAAAAAACACCCTAAATAAGGTTCCAAAAAATTTTTTTTTCAAAATAGAAAAATTAATAATGATCATAAGAAACAACTTTGCTGTTAGAAAGAATTTGAAGGCTGGAGTAAATAGATAAATTTCTAGGAAAAGCATAATTTACTCTAACAAACTCTAGGAATTAATTTTAAATAGACCAAGTTTTTAAACATACGAAATGGAAGCCGGGCATGGTGGCACATTTGAGAGGCAGAGATAGGAGGATCGCCGTGAGTTCAAGGCCACCCTGAGACTACACAGTGAATTCCAGGTCAGCCTGGGCTAGAGTACAACCCTACCTCAGAAAATAACTAAATAAATAAAAAGAATATCAGCCTAAATAAGCATGCAACCCGAATGATGATTCAAAGAGCAGACAGTTCCAGTGACACCTAAATGTGTCTGCTGAATGAGGGGTAAGGGGTCAGCTGCTTTGTTTCTGTCCTTTATTTCTATGCTCCCTGACACATACTTCACTACAATGTCTGCGACTCCACAAAGTATAGGCCCCAGGCACTCATGCCAGATAAAAGAGTGGTAAATAATCCTGCATGTTGAGAGCATTCATGGGAGAGTTGACAGAGAGGAGGATTGAAGAACTGACTCTGTCATGTTTCTGCTGGCTGTGTTTTTGGAAACAGGAAGATGGAGTAGCTATGTTGGCCTTCATGTGGTGATGATGGCAGATAAGCCTGCAAAGAATGAGGCCTGGGAATGTAGGCTTCCAGTTTCCTACATCACCAGTGTTATGTCCTGTTGCATGTGGCCCTTTCTATATGTGCTCATGGTAGACTCCATAGTATGGCAGAGAGAAGAGATGCCGAAAACCTAAAAGGACACTATGACTTTACAAAAATTTAATTTGTGCTATATCTTCATTGCCTCCTGTATTTTTTCCAGACAATGTAACTAATTTGTGTACATACTCCTTTCCTATCTGATACTACAAGCGTTCTGATTTCTACATAGTTCATAATGATGAATCACCATAGCATTAATATTTAAACCCAGTAATGATCTTGCATAAAAGATAGCCAGACATTAATTTTAATTATGCTAACACTGTTGCAGATATTTGAAAATAGTATTAACCAAAAGTGGTAATAGCTCATTAAAATTTATAAATAAAAATGATTAATTAAGATTGTTTCAATGATGCAGGGATGGAACAAATTTAGAAAATCTATTAATGTAATCAATTTCAGAAATAGACCTAGTGAGAAGAAATCATCTGTCATTGCCATGAAATGCCATGAAAACTTCTACACAAAATTAATTTCCTTTACAAAGAAAAATATCTAATTCACACAAAAATAATACTCCATAAAACTGAATAGATTGAATACATACGAGTAATTAACCCAAATCACAAAGAATGGGAAACTAATGCTGAATTTTTCTTAAAGTTAAAGAGAAAAGGTATAGCAGAGCTACATCATTAAGTACTGAACATTCAAATGTCACTCCCCTAGGACTGTGATATATATACATATACATACATACATATACATACATTGTCATGCAAGTGTTATATATATGGTTGAGCACTTGCATGACATGTTATAGGATCTCTGGGTGTAGTTGTTAACAACCTCTGCCCTCAAAAATCAATATATTACAAATCGTCGGACAAGATGAGAAAGGATGGCTAGAAATCACAGAACAATTGCCTAGCGTACACAAAAGCCTGTATTAAATCCCCAGTACCATAGAAAGGAAAATAATTAGAGGTATAAGAGTTAGAAAGAAAAACAATCATCTCTCTTCACAGAAAAGTGATGGCTTTCTGGGAAACCCATAAGAATCCAAGAAAAGCAGAGGGTAGTATTGAAAGGAAGAGGATGGAAAGAAGGAGGGAGAACCAGCATTTGAATCTGAAACAACCCCCATGACATCAGGTGTTAAATATTTGGTCCCTAGTTTGTATTTTTGACAGGTTCTGCAAGCTTTAGTGATGGTGTCTAGTTGGATGAAGTAGGTTCTCAGACCCCTTTTACTCTCTTCTTATTTGCCTTGATGTAATCCCCCTTTTCTATATGATTTTGTCCATGCCTTTCTGTCTCACTTTGTGTTAAATAACTACAGATACAACCTTGTGAAACTGTGAACCAAACTATATCTTTCCTCCTTGTCAGTGTACTTTCAGCTATTTTGTTGAGACCACGTTTAATCAATATATATATATATTCATAGAGGAGACAGAGGGAGACAAATAGAGGATGAGAGAATTGAATAAATATTGAAGTTAACATTCTAAAATGAAATATTATTGCTATGGAAAATTTTATGTTTCAACTTAAGCTAAGCCAGATATTTGTTCAAGTATTATTTCGGATTTTTTCTGCACATATAAATATATGTTTAAGAATAATACTAAACTGGATTTTGAATGAAACTCACTACCTTGCAGGTGTTGAGTGGGTCTCATGAAGTCAGTTGTAGGTTTGTAGAAAAAGAAAGAATCAGTGCCCCCAGGATAGAGGCATTCTGCCAATAGGCTTCCTCAGAACTGAACTAACATATCCTCTTTGGGACTCTGTTCTGCTAGTTTCCCCCACAAAAATATTTAAATATATCTACCTCTACAATCACTTGAATCAATTCTTTAAAGTAGATTTATGTCTTATCTATTTTTCTCTTTTCCCTCAAAATAATTATATATCCCATTTCTCTAAAACAAATCCCGTATATTAAAAGGTGTAACTTATAGAAGTAACTAATATGCCCAAGATATAGTATCTCTAAATTCTATTCTATTATCCTTTTAATAAACTTAACAAAAAGAGTTGAAAATATAAATAACAGCTATGAAACATTCTTGAAAGATGAAATAATTTTTTAAAAAATAAACATTATGTTAAAACTTACATGGTCGCCTCCCATTTTGCTCCATTGAAACTCCACGTCTTCCCAACTAGTTTCTATATCGCTGTTTGTTTATTTGCCCTCTTCCATCATCCATAACAATCTGTTGGTGAGCCAATATTGTACAGATCCTGTGAATGTAGCACTACGCACTGTGAATGTACTCCTCTCCATCTTCTGGCTCTTACAGTCTTTCCACCATGTCTTCCCATTTGTGATAGAGATTTCTCCTTAATGCTGAACACTCAACTGTCACCTCTTCTCAGTACGGCACTTAGATTGAGTTTTGAACAATCACTGCCATCTGAAAAGAGAGACTTCTCTAACCAAGAGTGAGAGCAGCACTAACATACCGACGTAAACAGAAATATTTATAAGGCAACTTGGAGGGCATAATATTTCCATGTCGCTGAACAGCAGTAACAGCTTTCTCACCTCTAGGGGATTTGTGACTTCACCAGCCATAGGTTTTTGACTAGGTTTTCTGCATCAGGCATGAGTTCCATCCCATAGTTCTGGCTATACAACTGGACACCTAAGCAAGATGAGCCTCCTCATGCTTGAGTGGAATTCCCGTTTTGGAGGTCATCAGCCAGTCTCTAATTGGGTTTAAGGATCTCTCCATGGTAGTAAATTTTCTTTAAAAATTTTTAAAATGCTCATATAGTCATATAAAATGATCTTACATCATAGAAATAATTTTCCCATGTTAAAATAAATTTAAAGTTTTCTAATAAAAACATTAGTTTTTGGCAGGAGAGGGTTTGGTTAGTGATAAGTTGGTTCTAAATTTCGTATGAAAAACAAATAATGACCAAATAATTTGATAAAATTCACTAAAATGTGAGTGCAAGAAGAGGCATTATACTCTGATTAATTAAATGAACACCTATAATGAAAACAATATGGTATTCTTAGGTGACTGGCAAAACCAATAAAATAGAATGAAGCCATAATATATATCCAGTAGCTACAAAATGTTAGTTTATTATAATGACATTACATCAAATATCTGTGGAAGTGATGGACTCTGTCATTTATCATGTTGAAAATTCTAGAAAACTTCTTTGAAACTACATATCTCAGCATATAGCTCTATAAATGTTAAGTATATTTGAAATATAACTATAAGTAAGTATGAAAACAAATGGGTGAAATTCTATATAACCTAGCCTATTAAATCTGTATGCTCACAGATCAAGAAGTATGAAACAAAAATACTAATAAACTTGAAAAAATACAAAATAAAATATATTTTATTATAAAATTTGCCATAAAAAAGTAAAAAAAAACTGATTTGAAAATTAAGTATCTCTACATGCATGTGTACAAGTAGGGTCAGGTAGTATGTGGTAGGGTCCTGGCAAATTACAGATGGCATTTACTATGGTGGTCCCTTAAGATAATAAAGGAAACAATATTGGAGCTATCATAACACTGATATGCAATACATCACTCGTGTTTGTGCATAAAGATCTGTTGGAAACAAAGGGCTACACAGACTTATAAAACTTTAGCAGTCAGTTTTGCAGTGGGGGCAGAAATCACCCAACAAAGATCAGCTTGTGGGGGAAAAAAAAGTTTATTTTGGCTTACAGATTCAAGGGGAAGCTCCACGATGGCAGGGGAAGATGATGGCATGAGCAGAGGGTGAACATCACCCCTGACCAATGTAAGGTGGACAATAGCAACATGAGAGTGTGCCAAACACTGGCAAGGGGAAACTGGCTATAATATCCATAAGCCCGTCCCCAACAATACACTGCCTCCAGCAGGCATTAATTCCCAAATCTCTATCAGCTGGGAATCTAGCATTCAGAACACCTATGTTTATGGGGGACATCTGAATCAAACCACCACAAAAGTGTAACACAGGAAATGTGTACAATACATAAAATTTGATGATAACAGAGACATTAGTAGTTTATGGACTGATGCTCGTGCACTTTGTATTGTCATGTATAATGCTATTGTTAGTGCTTATAAAATATTTGTATAAAGCTTTGCCATGTTACACTGGAAGCAGCCTCCTGTATTTGGAATTTACCAGGATTCTAGACTGCATCATTTTCTTTTGTGTTTGACTTAACCTTGTGTCGCTTTAGTCATCATGTCTATATGAGCAATAGCTACATAATACCTATCATCTACCTACATGATATTGACTTATATTTATCTTTTTATCATCCATCTTCTATCATTTATATTATAATATATCACATATTTAATCTATCTATCTAACTATATCTATCAATCTATCATTTATGATGTATCTCAAATCTATCATCTTTCTATCATACAGCCTCTTTGTGTACTTGGCCACACCATGTAGGCATTTTTAAAAAATATTTCGTTTATTTTTATTTATTTATCTGAGAGCAACAGATGGAGAGAGAGAGAAAGAAGGAGAGAGAGAGACAAAGACAGAATGGATGTGTCAGGGTCTCCAGCCACTGCAAACAAACTCCAGATGCATTGTACATTTGGCTTATGTGGATCCTGGGGAATCGAGCTTTGAACTGGGGCCTTAGGCTTCACAAGCAAGGGCTTAACTGCTCAGCCATCTCTTCTGCCCCCATGTAGGCATTTTTAGAAGCACACACTATATAACAGTGAAGTCACCTAGCAATGCATTTCATAGGCTCTATCTTTGTATTTACGCATCTTCCAGATGAAGGCATTTTATTTATTTATTTATTTTATTTATCATCCACATTAAGATAAAGCAGGTATCACCAAATATATAGGTTTGTTTTTATACTTACCGCAAAATAAACTCTACACAAAGGTTATATTTAATGACAGTCATTTTTTTTTTCTGTTTTTTTTTTTTTTTTTTTTTGAGGTAAGGTTTCACTGTAGCCCAGGCTGACCTGGAATTAACTACGTAGTCTCAGGCTGGCCTTGAACTCACAGCGATCCTCCTACCTCTGCCTCTCGAGTACTGGGATTAAACGCATGCGCCACCGGCTTGTTTGCATTTTTTGGAGACTTGGTCTCCCTATGTAGCCTAAGTTGGCTACAAATATATGATCTTCTTGTCTTAGTTCTGGGGTTAGAAGGCGTATGCCACAATGCCCCACTTAAAGCAATTGTGTGTGTGTGTGTGTGTTTTCATGTGTGTATGGCGTGCATGTGTATATGTGTGCATGTGTTCACATGTGTAAATGAGGGCACATACGTGCCATGGCATACATATGGAGTTCAGAGGACAGTGTCAGGCACTAGCCTTTTCTGGTCTATATTGTGTGAAGGAAGGTCTCCTATTGATTCCCCACTGACTACCAGGTTAGCTGGCCCATGAGCCTCTGTCTGTCTTCTCAAAGTAGGCATGCTAAACTTGCAGGTGCTTGTGCTAGTGCAATTGGCTCTTTATGCGTGTGCTGGGGAACCAAAGACATTTACTCCCTTGTGTGATAATTGCTTTATTTCCAGAGCAAGGTTCCTATTTCTTTAAGGCAGCCTTAACCAAATCTTTGAGAAAAACTGAGCTGATAAGCTCTATCTTCTACTTGGTAAGATTAATTAAGATGAAAATTTGGAATGATATATTTATGTGAAATTTTTAGCTCCACTGGAGTAAGTATTGTGAAAAGCGGTAGTGGAATGGGAGATGCAAGCCACAGTTCCAAGAAGCAGAACCCTGTCCACTCTCATGACAGCCGCTTCTTCAGGTCTGCAGTAAGCACTATTGAGGCAGGAGGAAAATCTCCCTTTAGTGCAAGAACATCTGTTTCTGTGAGGCCTGTTGTCATCTCACTCTGGGAGCAGGTTGCACTTGGAATGGACACTACCATCCCTATGCTTCTGTGATGCACTATGTGTGATAGAGACTTTGTAAACACATGTCTCATCTTCCACCACAGCCAAGAAAGGACAAGAGCTTAAACTAATTCTGTATAAGTGAAACGAAGTCAAGCTCTGCTCTGATAATAATCCTGTGTCTTTCCTGACACACACACACACACACACACACACACACACACACACGTATATATATATGTAGCTTTTGATTTATTATGATTATTGAATAATGGCTTTTCTTCTCTGTATATGCATGTTAATTCTGGAATAAATTTTTAATTCTTCCATTTATTACTCATTGATTAATTTTTGGCAGTTTCCGATATTCATTAGTTACAAGTTTTATACTTTATTTTAAATCTATATAATTTTGTTTTCCCATGGTAGCCTCCCATGTAAATCTAATGTCAGATTCCCATGAGAGTATTTCATTGGTTGCAGTCACTGTGGTCAGTGTTACTATTATCATTTTACATTGATTGGCCCAGGCAAATAGGATTCTCTCACAGGGTCCTTTTTAAACCTGATCAGCATTTTCCAGAATATTCTTTTGATAAGGATGCAGTCTCTTTAGACTCTTGGAGTTACGATGTTCACACACCCAGCTTTCCAGTTTTCATGGTCCCAAGGCTTATTCTCTTTTTCCCCTATGTTTGTTCTCTACAATGCCCTGGGGTCCTATTACTGGCCTTCATTTTCAAAGCAGTCCTGGCTTTTCTACTCATTTGTCACTGCTTTTCAGATAAGTGTTTATCCTTTGCCTTTAGGGAATTCTAGTTTATCAGAGTTCAACAATGCATGAGAAAGTCCTAATTTAGATAGGTCCTATGTTTTTTTTTTTTTTTTTCTAGAAGGAGAACATTTAAAACTATTAAAGCCATCATAATAGTTGTTTTCTAACATTATACTAATAAATATAAATTCAAAGAACCAACTGGAATTTGGAAAGAAGCCAGTTCCCAGATGGTTAGCCTTTATTATGCTGGAAATCACTACATGAGTGGCCAACAACATTGAGAGCCAGCAGGGGACACTGCTGTACAAAAACAACTGGCCGGACAAGGCTTGCACATCTCTGCAAAGGTAGCACCCAGCCTAGGTTGGTAACCAATGGCTTATTGGTTTGATCCACACATTGGAGAGAAATCCACAGGGCTGGAATGATGCCTCAGTGGGTAAGGTGCTAGCCTGGAAAGGCACCTATAGCTGGAACTGGAAACAAAGTCAGATCCTATGGAGACCAATATCATTTACTCCATTGAGAAGTTCCCACTAGTTTTTGACCAAAAGAGAGGTTACACCCACCAAAATCTCTCCAAATTAGCAATGCTTGTCCCCTTTAACCAATGCTGATCTCATTTGCCTTTGGAGAAACTGTTTTTTTTTTTTTTTTCTTTTCCAGAAAGCAGCCAAGAACGGAGGATAACCAAAATCTGTCAACAAGACAAGAAAAGATAGCTGACTCTCTGGAAGTAGAGGAACTACCCCTCACATATCAGCCAAGGCCCAGGTGAAGCCACAGAGGAAATGGAGAGATGAGCAAGAGTGCTGCTTCCATGGGCAGCCTAACAACCTGTACCAGGGTGATGGAGATAGATACTGAGGATACTCAAAACACACCAAAGCAGAAATCCAGAAGCTGCTGAGAGCTTAACTCTAATGTAGACTTACATCATACCCACAACAGCTTAGGGAATTTTGCAGAAGAAGGGGCAGAAAGAATATAAGAGTTGCTGAGTAGGAGAGTATATCCAGAGACATTGCCTCTCCCGATAATGACTGAGTGCTGCTCTCTCAACTCATAACCCACAACCTCATGGTGAATACCAACAATCCCACTGATGAGGGCCCTCATTGGAATAGGGGCAGGAAGAATGGCAATTATAGTACCAATGCACACTGTGTGCATACAATATTTCTACTTAATTAAAAAAAGAGAAGCTTTCAAAAAATATAACTTTTTAGTGGGCTGGAGAGATGACTTAGTGGTAAAGGCACTTGCCAGCAAAGCCAAAGGATCCAGGTTAGATTCTTGAGTACTGTCACAAAGTTTTCTCTCTCTCTATCTGCATCTTTCATTCTCTCTCTCTCTCTAGTAAATGAATAAATAAAAATATTTTTAACTTAGTTATATATTTTATTTAATAAATCCTTATCCTCATATCAATTTTTTTTTACATTTCACTAAATCTGGTGATCTTTAAATTTTAAATACTTTATTTATTTATTTGCAACTAGAGAGAGAAGAGAGAAAATGGGTACAGGCTGGAGGCATTGCTTAGTGGTTAAGGCACTTGCCTAAAAAGCCACAGGACTCAGGTTCAATTCCCCAAGACCCACATAATGCCAAATACACAAAGTGGTACATGCATCTAGAGTTGGCTTGCAGTGACTACAGGCCCTAGTACACCCATTCTCTATTTAATGTTTTATTTCTATTCATTAGATAGAAAGAAAGAGGGAGAGAGAGAGAGAGAGAGAAAGTCTTGTGCATACGGCGGTGGTTAGGTGTTGCAGGAACACATTAACTGCTAAGCCAACTCTCCAGTCCCAAATCTGGCTTTAAATCTTAGCTTGTGTGTTAAAGCAATGCATGTCATTTTTGATATGCTATGGCAATAACAAGGATATTGACATGTTTCTTGCTTTATTTTTAGCTTTTATAACATAAAATAGGAAATGAATCCTACGTGAAAAGTTAACTGGAGGAATTTAGTTTGATAAAATCAAATAATCCAGTAGAATGCAAAAAGAGATGAGTTAATTCCCTTCCGTCATTTTCTGGATTCTGTTAAGAAACACCTAGGGGGCTGGGGAGATGGCTTAGTGGTTAAGCGCTTGCCTGTGAAGCCTAAGAACCCCGGTTCAAGGCTCAATTCCCCAGGACCCACATTAGCCAGATGCACAAGGGGGCGCACGCATCTGGAGTTCGTTTAGAGAGGCTGGAAGCTCTGGCGCGCCCATTCTCTCTCTCTCTCTCTCTGCCTCCTTCTCTCTGTGGCTCTCAAATAAATAAATAAACAAAAACATATTTAAAAAAAGGAAAGAAACACCTAGGTTTTCATCTGGGAACAACTCTTCTGCCATTTTTCACAATATTAGTTGGGTCATCATTCACTGTGTCAACTCTTCATCAAACAAGTGGGGGCAATCTACTTGCTACATGGATTTGAATTATGATAAAGTAAGCATAGAGATAACTCAATGTAAAGAATGAAATTCTAAGATATTCCTTATTGACTTGGGTTACTTAGCTTTTCATCCTTGACAATTTGAAATCTTTAGTCATCAGAATTTTCTTTCTCTTTTGAGCTGGCCCATATTGTATCATCAAATGCTATGGCTTCTCATATTATGTAAGGCTAACCAACTTACAATCAAATATTTCTAGTGGGTACATTTGCAATGAATGACATTCAGTAGTCATTAACTTAATAAATATTTAATGATTATGCAACAAGAACTTTATGGATACTGATAAAGTTATACTGATATAAAGATATGGCTATAGATATAGGTCCATATATATATATATATATTATATATATATTATATATATAATTTATAATCATATTTTCCATCCTATTCCTTACATACTTCTTCCTAACACCTTATATTCACTTTCATGTTCTCATTTAAGTCCCACACTTTCTAGAAGTACTCATCTGTTCGAAAATCAGAACTCATGAAGAACAGCATGCAAATTTTCCTTTTCTTTGTACTTAACACTGCTGTCTATGGTTTTTGTTCTTGAGCTTTTCCTTTTCTCTGTCTTATTCTGTCAAACCTACCTACAGGAATGAACTCTTTGATAAAGATGATAATTTTATACACACTGAAAGAATGAAGGACTGCATAAAATACTCATATAGATGCAGAATTTTAAGGGGTGGTGGAAAATTTATGATAGAGTACATGATTAGGATGTATGAATAAAATCATATAACCAATGTATCTCCTTTTACTCAATCTATTCACATACCATGTTTTCTTTCTTTAATTTACGTCGTGTGTGTGTGTGTGTGTGTGTGTGTGTGTGTGTGTATTTGAGAAAGAGGGAGACAGAGGGAGAGAGAGAGAAAAAATGGGCATGCCAGGGCCTCTAACAACTACAAATGAACTCCAGATGCATGCGCCCCCTTGTGCATCTGGCTTACATGGGTCTCGGAGAATCGAACCAGGATTCTTTGGCTTTGCAGGCAAAAGACTTAACCACTAAGCCATATCTCCAGCCCCTAATTTACATTTATTCACAGGGAGGAGGCTAACAATGGTACCAACTTGTATGTATTCACTGACTGCAAAAATTTTTAAAAAAAATTTAAAAAGGTACAGTGCATTCCCAATTTGGGACAGATTAATAAAGTACTTTGATCTGATCCATTAAAAAACACATTTGAGCATTGTACATCTTTATTGGGGCATGCTGCCTAATTCCCTTGACTTTCACCTAGTTGACATGGGGTGGTCTGCTGGCAGATATTCACCCAAAGACTTTCCTGCTTCTAAGATAAGGCTCAATAGAAAGGTGCATCTATCTCAGACATGGTCTCTCCTACCAGGCAATCATTGTCTTATTTTCTCTGTGCTCCTCAGCTTGTTCCCCTATGATGCTGGTATTTTCACTCCTCCAGTACTAAACTGAGTCAGATTGAAAACACAAATCCAGAGAATGGATACATGTGTGAGTTTAGCTTTACTCCAAAATAGGCTTGATGTGACGTGTAGAATATTGCACCAAAGGATCCCACTGTTGTCTGTCCCACAGAGATTTCAGAAAAATACAGCACTCACGATTGTATCTGAGGAATGCAGGTGTTGTTAGTGCCTTCGATGCCAATATAATTCAAATGAGGATTACTTGTGTTTTAATCAACTAACCTTTCAAAACTGAACAGACTCGATAGACTTCCTACCCATTATGCCACTATATTTATCAGATGTCGGGTCTGATTAAAGGCAGATAAATCTTCATTTTTTAGGTAATTTCCAACACTAAACTTGTTTCTCCCCAGTAATCTTCATATCAAGACATTTTTGAGAAAAAAGAGCTCTTTGGAAAATTTCCTACATGTAAAATTAATATACTTTTATATTGTCATATGCAGAAGTTAAGTAGATGTCATTTTCCATATTTAACTTTTAATTGTATAGGCAAGGTATGTTAGAGAAATTTGTGCATGTGAAACTCAAGGTGATATTTTTGATAGTAGGGCATAATTAATAGAAAAAAAATGCAAAATAGGATTTTTGTCCTCTATCCTTAGGATACCCTATTCATAGGGAACAGGAAAAATTCTTAATATTCTTTTTCAATAAACTCATATATTTCATTTTTATATAGGCTAAGATTTATTTTCCAAATTTTCAAAAAATTAAAATTATTCAAAGAATGCTAAATATTTCTTTCACTGATTCTTGGCAAGTTGCTAATATTTCTCCTGTGAAGCAGTCTCTGGGGAGTTAAAAAAAAATACATTTGAAATTCACTTTCGGAGTCATCCTGGTCTGGCAAGATACATGCAAAAATGATTTCCAAAAAGTGAATGAGGTGAAATGAAGGTTCTTTTTGTTTTGTAATAACCAGTGAGATTTTAAACTTGATTATATGCATTCTAAATCTATCTTTGTTTTCCATGATTTTAAAAATAACCAAACTGCCATTCTGTTGCTTTCTAGCTGTGAATCTTCAGGGCTAATAAACAATATGTTTGAGACAAAAGGATTCTACTACCTAAGGATGGTTAATAATTTTTACAAATGCCTTTATTAAAAACACAGGTAACTTATATATCATGCTTATTAACAGCGTTTTGCCAGCAAGATGTGTTTCACTAGAAAGGCTTTGAACAAGCAGAATCTATATTTCATATATTTAAACACAGTATTGCTTACTGCTCAGTATGGAGCACAGTAGAGAAGATGTGGCCTCTGCCCAGTGAGATGAAATATAATATCAGTTTTAATTCCCTTTCACTTCTTTCATGCAAACCACTGGAAAGAGAAACAGAAATTGACTATTCTTCCACATCAAAGGCTGTATGGAATTAGAGTGATTTATAAAGATGTGTTTGAGCTTTCATTAGTGTGACATTTGGCAAAAGAAAAAGGGGAGCAAGCCACCAATGAAATTCAGTGTGGCGTGTTCTTTTCTTTCCATTTCCCTTATCTTTTTTCATTGTAGATTCTATAGCATATATTTTCCTTCATATCATTCATTTTTTATAATAAATAGTTTTGTGCTCAGTGAATGCAGTCAGTTTGGTACCATTATTAGGCTCATCCGTGACCTACCCCCTCTCCTTGACCCCTCCTTGTTGAGGTATATGGGTCATGCATTGTGGCAGTTAGCCCACAGTTATGGGTAGGATAAATGTCTCTGCATATCATGACCCAACATGTGGCTCTGACATTCTTTCCGCTGCCTCTTCCACAAAATTTCCCTGAGCCATGTTGGGTTCATTTTTGGTCTGCTTCAGTGATGAGGTGTTGGGGGCCTCTGAGGCTCTGGCTCTCTGATTTGGTAGGAGTTGATTTTTCTCTGTGTTGATCTCCTTCCCCCTTGTGCTGGTATCCGGTTCATCAGGAAAATAGCACCCTTGCTTGTTTCTCCAATTTTTCTTAGTTTCAGCCGGGGCCCTTTTGAGGTATGATGGGGTGGCTCTCTCCTTAGGATCTGTATGTATCTGAAAAAGAGAAGCAGATTCTCCAATGGAGAGTAAGTTAGCACCAGAGAAATGAGATAACCCTTACTTTTTTTTTTATAGAGAATTTAATAGGTGTAGGCCCTCTTGTAGCCCACAATTGGTGGTAGCTTGATAATGGAGAGTGGGCTTATGTTTGGATATGGTTCTAACTTGTTTCCCAGATCCAGCTATGGGTCCCGTACCACTGAGGGGATCAGTTAGCCCAATCGAGAGCAGGTGATTCCCCACCATGGCTGTGTACTACTATTGCACTTGGGTGGGCATCACGACAGGTTATTTGCTGCTAAGTAGGTTAGACCATGAGTTCCTTGGACCAATATTGGTCATTTTCCCCCAGTCGCACATGTAGCATCTTCTGGCACTAGACGCACTGTCTGGGGACTGACTCTCTTCCAGCTTCCAGCCATGCCATTCCATTTTATGTGTCAACCACAAAAGGTGTCTTCAGCAGTAAGGTCTTATCACTAGCCTTTCTACAGCTTCTTTCTTTCTCTCTCTCTCTCTCTCTCTCTCTCTCTCTCTTCTCTCTAACTCTTTTATATTAGTTATCTTTTTCTTCCTTTTCTTAGTGGGCACTGACCTGTAGCTCCCAGTACCAGCATGTGGCTATCATCCACAATGAGCTTTTGATCAGAGAGACCTACAAGGTTTCCTAAAAGAAAGACAGATTTCTGTCAGAGTACTTGATGACCCACCAAAGGCTAATGATAAGACCCTACTGCTGAAGACACTTTTTGTGGTTGACAGATTATTCATTTTTAGTAACATTCATGAATGTCATCTTCATGCTTATCCAGATCTGAATCAATTTTTAAAAAATATTTTATTTATCTATTTAAGAGAGAGAGAGAGAGAGGGAGGGAGAGAGGAAGGGCAAGATAGACAGAGAACGGCATACCAGGGCCTCCAGCCACTGCAAATGAACTCCAAATGCATGTGCCACCTTGTGCATCTGGCTTATATGGGTACCGGGGAATTGAACCTGGATCCTTAGGCTTTGCAGGCAAATGCCTTAACCACTAAGTCATGTCTCCAGCCCCATGAATCATTGTTTTTTTAAAATATTTAGTTACTCATTTATTTTAAAGAGAGAGAGATGCACACCCCCCCCACACACACACATAGAGAGAGAGAGAGAGAGAGAGAGAGAATGACAGAACCTCCTGCTACTGTAAGTGAACTCCAGATGCCTGAGCCACTTTGTGCATCTGGATTTACGTGCGTACTGGGGACTTGAATCCAGGCTGTCATGCTTAGTAAGCAAGTGCCCTTAACCCCTTAGCTGTCTCTCCAGCCTTGAATCATTATTTTTCATTAATTATTTATTTGAGAGACAGACAGACAGATAGACAGAAAAAGTCACAGACAGAAAAAGAAGAGAGAGAGAGAGAGAGAGAGAGAATATGGGCATGCCAGGGCCTCCTGCCACTGAAAATGAACGCCAGACACATGTGCTTCTTTGTGCATCTGGCTTTAATTGGGTACTGGGCAAAGAAATCCAGGCCATCAGGCTTCGCAAGCAAGTGCCTTTTATGGCTGAGCCATCTCCTCAGTTCCTGAATGAATATTTAAAGAACTAATTCACATAAGGAAAAATAAGATTGATTAACAATTAATTTTTAGAAAAGGCAAAATTGAATGTAATACAAATAACAACAAATCAGATACTATGTGTTTCAAGTTCCCACAAATGAAAACTTTTCAGGAAGTATTGCATTACTGTCAAGAAGATTTTATTTTGCTAGGAATTTTGTTTTAGTTACTTTCCTAACCATCTCAACTTTGTCTCTCTGGTTGTCCTCAGCTAAGTAGACAAGCTTTTCCTGTTGTGAAAGTGCTGATAGATTTATTTTAACTAACTGATTAATTTTGGCTATCTGTAGGTAAAAATGGAAGTTAATTTTGGAACCTGGCATCAATGTTAGTGTGCATTTGTCCTGAAAATATGACTAACTTAATTCATTTAGACATGAGTTAAAGGAATGCAAAGAACCTGCTGGAAGATTGCCAACAGAATCAGTTGCTGTCATAATGTCAAGGAGTGTAAAACAGTGGCATATCTCTTGGCTTAGGTAAACATTCATTACCTGCTTTATAACCCCTATGTATGGCAAATGGCAAGACCAATCCAGGTTACCTTCATTTAGTGGTGAGTCAAGAGTGAAACAAACAAACAAAGAAAAAACCATAAACAAAAACAGAAGAGAAAGATGGCTTAGAGGAAAGATGACTTAGAGATTAGGGCAATTGTGTACATAGCCTGAAAACCCAGGTTCAAGTACCCAGTGCCTACATAAAACCAGATGCATAATGACACATGAGTTTGGAATTTGCTTTTTGCAGTGGCTAGAGGCCCTGGTATGCTCATTTTCTCTTTCTCTCTTTGTCTCCTGTCTATTTCTGCCTGCAAATAAATGAATAAATGAATAAATAAATAAATAAATAAATAAATAAATAAATATTTTTTAAAAGATGTCATTATTTGAGCTGGGCATGGTGGCATATGCCTTTAATCCCAGCACTTGGGAGGCAGAGGTAGGAGGATCATTGTGAGTTCAAGGCCATTCTGAGACTACATAGTAAATTGCAGGTCAGCCTGAGCTAGAATGAGACCCTACCCTCAAAAAAAAAAAAAAAATAAGATGTCATTATTAAAAGTAGGTAAGAAAAAGGTAAAGATGTAAACAATGTGTACATAAATTAAGAAAAGGTGTTTGCCATTTCCCTTGGGCAGAGAATGGGAGGGGGGGAAGGAAAACACCACACAAAAATATAAAATCACAAGATTTTGCTAAGGGGACAATTTTTATACAAATTCAAAATACTGTGCCAATTTGATTGAGAAATAAAACTTGGAAAAATTTGATAAAGCCTGACTTTAGCTGATGAGATGCCTACAGCTCTTCTCAAGTTGGCAAAAATAGCAAGGATAGTTTTACAATTCAGGGAACATAAAAATCTGTGGGACAAAGAGGCCTCCCACTGAAAATGGGTTAAACAATGCAAATGCTAAAGATAAAAAGAAAAAGGAAACAAACAGAAAAGCATAAAATAGATGAATAAGCGAGTTATTCCATGGATAGGTGAGCAGATACCAATAGTGAAAGCTCTTCCTACAACTGGCTTAGAATTCTATTGTGAGAAAGTGAAAGGGATAAGACATTAACATGGCATTTTTTAAAGGAAAAAGTAGTGAATAATAATAAAATAAAAAGAAATAGTAAGGCTGGAGAGATGGCTTAGCGGTTAAGTGCTTGCCTGTGAAGCCTAAGGACGTGGGTTTGACGTTCGGCTCCCCAGGACCCACGTAAGCAAGATGCACAAGGTGGTGCATGCATCTGAAGTTCGTTTGCAGTGGCTCGATGTCCTGGTGTGTCCATTCTATCTGCCTCTCTCTCTTTCTGTCTGCCTGTCACTCTTAAATAAATAAATAAAATAGTAATGGATAAATTTTGGAATAGGGCGGATATATATTAAAATACATTATAGAGGGCACAGACATGAAAAAATATGCTCTGTAAGGTATCAAGATGGAAACGTGCAAAGGAGACAGAAGGAGGGATAGAATGAGTCATTTCTAATTGTGTATAAAAAATATCTGGGCAGATGGGACACAGCAAATAATGAATATTGTGGCTGGGAATTTTGAGAATTGGAGAATTGATGAGTTTATAGATTGAAGGAGAATGCAGAGGCCTGAGAAGAATAATAAAGCAAGGCATTGAGAACACTAAGTGACTATTTCAGAACTGAGACACAAAGAATACTGAAGAGGAAAAGAAATCAGCTAGGAACAACATATATATTGGTAGCTGATTTCTCACAACAAAACACAAGAAATTATAAATGACTATCTTCATAATACTGAGAGGGGAATTGTCAGTATCTCTTCAAAAACTATTGAATCTGTTTTCCAAGAACAAGCTCATGCAGCGATATTTTAAAACACGAAGTCACTGAGCAAATCTATCACTTAATAATTTTTAGAATGAAAAAGAAAGAAGTGTCAATTTCCAAACAATGAGTATAAGAAAGGAACATAGCCAGGGAGACAGAGGAAACGATGGGGGCATACAGGGAGGTAAGATGAGGGAGAGGGAGATGGAGAGAGAGTAATAATTTAATGCAATAATTAAAGTTGCAGCAAGACTCTATTTACAATAGAAACAGGTGAATGAATTAAAATAACCAATGGAGAGATGAAAAATGCCACAAGAACATCAAAAGGGAATATAGATGCCCATAGCTAAGTCAAGAAGCCAGCATTTAAAATTTACAAACTGTTTGTGGGATTCCAGTTATAAAATATTCCAGAAAAAGATGAAGCTAGGAAGAAAGAGCAATGGTAACCAGGAGGAAATGGAGGGAGGTTGAACAGGGGATCCTGAGTGAAACTAGTGCATAGTGCTCTATCCTCTTTGGGATACTGTAATAGTTGGAATATGACATTAGACATCCATTCCAAACTGTAGAATGCAGACTATCACAAAGAGGCATAATATAACCGGTGGAATTCAGTAAATACTCAAGTGTCAATATTTGTTCATCATTTATATTAACTCTGCCAAATATTGGAAGACGTTAATAAAATGGAAATTCACAGTGGGACAGTTAGCAGAGAAGGTAGTTTGAGGCAAGGTATGCTTTCTACACACTTTTCTGTTAGCAAACAAAAGAAAAATACTTTAAAATCAATAAAAAAAAATCAAACCTAATTCTGACTTTATGCTGGTTTGGGTGGCACGGTTTGTTTCTTGTTTTGTTTTTAGGCAGGTTCTCACTAACGTACACCATTTGGACTTGAGCTGTCCTCATGATCCTCTCATCTCAGCTGTTCAGTGCTGGACTTAGGGAAGAACATCACACCCCCAGCTTTAATGCTATTTTGAAGGCCAGATTTACACTTGGTTATAGTATATTTGAATAAAAATATGCTAGCCAAATCCTAATAAAAATAATTCACTACATGATACAAAAATTATTAAGGGACTGAAAATTAATAGGTTATATTTCCAATGACATTGTTTAAAAAGTAAAAAAAAAAAAAAAAAGTACAACAAATGTGAAATAACCTGGAGCTATGCAAGCCATGTGTCTGAGTTCATTCAGTGATGGGACCTTGACA
Organism: Dipus sagitta; assembly: GCA_036346955.1. Lineage (NCBI taxonomy): Eukaryota > Metazoa > Chordata > Mammalia > Rodentia > Dipodidae > Dipus > Dipus sagitta. Next base: position 116,832,397 of record CM070778.1, on the reverse strand, counting down.
TGTTTACAGGACAAGGAATACAGAATTAGAAGGAGAAATAAAAAAGATTTCATACTGTTCATTTGATTACATCTCTCTCACAAATAAACAGATTAAATAGATGATATTATGTAGAATATTTCAACAACAAAATAGAAAAAACTCACACACTCAAAGCAGAGGATGTATTCATTTCCAGCTGAGCTTCTCTTAGCTTAAACTATGATTTATATCTTAGAAGCTATATTTTAATATATTCTGTGCCACTATTATGTAATAGAATATTTAATTTATATTGAACAGAAATTCCTTCTGGCTCTGAAGGCTGAGAAGCCTAGAGTGCGGGCCCATCCCTGGTGAGTGCCTTACTGCTGCATCGTTTCTTGACGGAAAGCAAAGCAGAGTGACCAGGAGCTTGAACATGTAGCCCTCGTGCATCTACCTAACACGGGTCCTGGGGAATCGAGCCTCGAACCGGGGTCCTTAGGCTTCACAGGCAAGCGCTTTTAGAATGAAAGCCTTTTAGAATGAAAGGTGCTTTAGTCATGAGGATGGAGTGTCCACAACCTAAACACATCTCATCTTGGCTGCACTGAGGTAGGGTCTCCTAGCACTAGCCCATGCTGACCTGTAATTCGCTCTGTAGTCTCAGGCTGGCTTTAGATAGAAATCAATATCAGGCTATTAGAAAATATAGTAATTTGCATATGTGCACATGAAATACCACATAGATCATGATAAAGACCAAACAATGTGCAATTAAATAATTGAATCACATATGAAAACATATGCATGCACGCACGCGCGCGCGCACACACACACACACACACACATATGGATTTGGTTTTGATATTTTTTAATTTTTATTTTATTTATTTGAGAGAAAAGAGAGAATGAATGGGTGCACCAGGGCCTCCAGCTGCTGCAAACGAACTCCAGACACATGTACCACCTTGTACATCTGGCTTACATGGGTCCTGAGGAATTGAACCTGGGTCCTTTGGCTTTGCAGGCAAGTGCCTTAACCGCTAAGCCATCCCTCCAGCCCTGGTTTTCATTTATAAAGGTAAGGTCTCACTCACTCTGTAGCCTAGGTTATATTGGAACTCACTACTTAGCCCAGGGTAGTGGTGAAGCAATAGCAATTCTTCTGTCTCAAATGTAAGGATAGCGAAAGAGAAAACGCAAAGGAAAACACTGGGCTTGATCTCAACAGAGACTGTTTTTTGGAGCACAACAAGGGTCTACAACCTTCCTGCAGGGTGGAGGCTGAAGCACTGAGCTAGGCTGGGGTTCAAGCTTATAAGGAGGATGCTAAGAAAAAACAGACCAAGGGAAGTAGATAAGGAAAGTAGATAAGGAGCTCTATCTATTTGTGGCCTTGCTCAGAATAAACATTTTCAGCAAAATTATCTAGGGAGGATGCCCCAGATGGTTTCTGTTTTTTCAAGGCCTTCTGAGTTAGGGAAGTTTATCAATCAGGAAACTTGTCAGACTTATCCAGCACTGAATGCCTCTGATTTCCCCAAGACCTCCTAGTATCAGGGACAGCCATTAACCCTTCAGTTCCCTTTGGTTTCAGGGAAAGCCATTATCCTTTTTCACTGTGTTAGAAGGTCTGATGCATCATAGCTGGCTTGTGATGTATTTAGATAAATATGTTGATTTATTCCAATGAAATTTCACTTCTTCAAATGATTTAAAGTAATTGGTAAACAAAATTAAGAGCATATCGCATTACTGAAGAATTCTCAACAAGATTTTATCTGTGCTGTGTATATGAATGAAATGTGTTACGTGTGTATTTATGTGAGTGGAAGCATACAAGTACCAAGACATGCATGCGCAGAACAGAGGACGCATGTTTGGGTGTCCATCCTCCCTGACACCTTCTTTGAGATGAAAATACCCTACTCTACTCAGCTGACCTATTCAATGACTCTCACCTAGGGGATTGCATATTTACAATGCATAAGTCAACACACTACCTCTTTTTTATTTTTTTGTTTATTTTTATTTGTTTGAGAGTGACAGGCAGAGAGAGAGAGAGAGAATGGGCACACAGGGCCTCCAGCCACTGCAAATGAACTCCAGATGCGTGTACCCCTTGTGCATCTACCTAACATGGGTCCCGGGGAATCGAGCCTCGAACCGGGGTCCTTAGGCTTCACAGGCAAGCGCTTAACCGCTAAGCCATCTCTCCAGCCCTGCCTCTTTTTTTAATCTAAGGGTCTCATGTTGCACACTGCTATTTTTGCCTCAGGCTGGCAGGTCCCTGGTCTTCCAGCAGTTTTTCTTTTGTCTGCTTCCCTTCTTACCTGTAGGCATGGCTAGGATTATAAATGACTGCCACCGTCTCTGGCTTTTAAGTGTGTTCTGAGGTTCTGATCTAGGGTACTCATGCTTGTGCAACAACTGCATCATCCACTGAACCATCTTCCCACTCATAAATAAGATTCTGAAAGCTAATTTCCAAAGAATTACGTAGTAATTTTCTATAGCTCTAAGTACAACTCTGGTACTCATAGTTTGGAATCCTAATTCTAAAATGAAAACAAAAACTAAAACATAGCAAATAATTCATTGAAAAGTGAAAAAGGTGACGGAGCAATTGTCATACCAGGTACTGATACATACTGTAATAAAAATTTGCACAAGACTAAAAATGTATCATTGAAACAAAGTGTAACCTTTGAAATTGGGAATAAGCATATAAAAACAATTTAATAGTTGACAAATGTTGTATGTCAGTTTGCTGTGAGAGTATATAAAATTTTACTTATTTTAAATTTTTACTCACCAGGGCTTCTTGCCACTGAAAACAAACTCCAGATGCATACACCACTTTGGGCATCTGGCTTTACATGGTTACAGGGGAATCAAACACTGGCTGTCAGACATTGCAAGCAAGCACCTTTAACTGTTGAGCCATCTCTCTAGGCCTGTATTCATATTTTAAAGCACAAACACTTAATGTAGGTTACAAATAACCATAAAATAAAAATTAAGACAATTTATGATAGCTAGCCCTTACCCTGAGACTAGTAGACACTATTTTGAGCAATTTAAGATATATACAAGTTCTGGAAAAGCCAATGCACATGACAGAAATATCATAGCCTAAGGAAAAGGGGTACTGTGTTGCTTTACGAATTTCAAATGCAGGATTCCCTCGGTACAGATTAATTGTATCTGTCAACTTGATTAGTATTGGAGATGTTCAAAAAGCCTTCATTTTGCATATACATTGTTTATTGTTGCTTTTTGAAATAAAAACATATGTGTGTGTGTGTGTGTGTGTGTGTGTGTGTGTGTATTATATATGTATGTATTTGAGAGAAAGAGAGCAAGAGAAAGAGAATGGGTGACCAGAGCCTCCAACCACTGCAAATGAACACCAGATACATGCACCACCTTGTTTGTCTGGCTTACATGGGTGTGGGAAAATCGAACCTTGGTCCTTAGGGTTTGCAGGCAAGTGCCTTAACCACTGAGCCATCTCTCCAGTCTGCTTTTTATAATTTTGTTTACTTATTTGCACATGTATGTGTGTATGTACATGAACTCCAGATGCATGAGCCACTTTGTGCACCTGGCTCTACTTGAGTACTGGAAAATCAAACCCTGGCCAGTAGGCTTTGCAAGCAAGTGCCTTTAACCACTGAACTTTCTCCTCAGCCCCTACATAATGTTTCTTGATATAAATACAATTCTAATTAAATGGTTCGTCAAATTCTTCAAATATATTCAAAAGTAACTGGTGAAGCAGTTATATTTTCTCTGTGTTATGAAAAACATCAGTTGATGATAAGATGAATTCCTAGAGTTCTGAGCCCTCCCAATGTACAAGATAGTGGTTTAAATCAAATTAATTAAGGAAGTGAGTTTAAAGAACAGTTTACAATCACGCTCCAAATTAATAGACCCCATTAACCCTCCAAGATATAGAAATTGAGAACAAGATGGAAAATATTAGAAACAGTGTAAACTTTCAAAGGCTAACATGACAAAAAAATCTGCATTTCATAGTAGAGATAAAAAAATGACATTCAAATTGAAAAAACTATTGACTTAAAATCTGTTTACATAGAAAGTGTCAATATGAAAAAATATCCCTTGTTCTTATTTTTACTATCCTGTTGTAATCTTTTTGGAAAATGAAGAAACAGAATACTGTTTCTCTAACACAATCCATGATTTTCTGTTTCTGCCATTTTCCTCTGTAAAACAATATATTATGTTACCCTAAAATCTATGATGAATACCTTTGATTATCTATTTTTTAAATATTTTGTTTATTTATTTATTTGAGAGAGAAAGAGGAAGAGAGAGCGAGCATGCCAGGGCCTCCAGCCACTGCAAATGAACTCCAGATGCTTGCACCCCCTTGTGCATCTGGCTTACATGGGTCCAGGATCCTTTGGCTTTGCAGGCAAATGCCTTAACCGCTAAGCCCTCTCTCCAGCCCTGTTTATCTATTTTTAATAAGTATATATTTTGTACCTTGGGAGAGATGATAGAAAAATTCAAAATGTATATTGACATTCCTTGGGGTATAGTTTGTATACCATGGAACCAACCCTTTTATAGTGTAGAATTTAATGTGTTTTAGTGGATCTAGAAGTAGATTTACATGTGCTAGCAGGCTTTCTCTGTTCCCTCTCCTAAATCCCAGACCAACCGTTGATCTAATTTTCTGTCTTTGTCGAAGTGCCTATACTATATATTACATATAAAAGGATTCGTAGTCTCGGTGGGCTTTTTATACATGGTTTCTTTCAGCGTAATGTTTCCAGGATTCACTCACTGTATAGCTAGTATCAATATTTCATTTCTCTTGATGGCTGACTGGGATTTTACTGTATAGATAAGAGGGACATTCCTGTTTGGGTTAGTTATTCCATACCTCTTCCTTTCACCCTCTCCTTGACTTTTCCCCTTAATATTTTATTTCCACAAATTTCTCCAATATTACATACATTTCATGGATTAGTCAGAAACACAAGGAGGACAGCACTCTTCAATATTTGGTTCTATTGTTTATCTAGGCCAATATCACAAGGATTGAACTATCATTAACATGTAAACCTGCCTCTGAATTTGACAGGAAATCTCTTCCTTTTTTACACATTTTGCTTATTATACACTTTTATAAAAACTCTAAATAAATTTTATCATATCTTGGCCTTAACCTGTTTTATTTTCTTTAGTTGGAATTTAACTGAAAACATACATGAGTTTTCTGAGTGCAATGATTACAGTTTTATTAAACATTTCTGACCCATTGACATATCATTTGCCTCCTTTTGTTTTTATTTGAATTGTCTTTTTAGATTTATGTTAGATTATTTACAGTAATAGTACAGGCTGTGATAAAATAATCATGTGAATAAAGTGATTAAATAAAATAATATTTATTCCTCCCACTTCTGGAGATGGGTAGTCTGTGGTCATGGTTTAGTTCTTGGTAAGAGATGTATTCCTGGTTTAGAAGGAAATGCTATAGCTCTGTATTCTCTTACCTGTGAGTAGGGTGAGGTAAGGAGAGAAGATGAGGTAAGGAGAAGAAGATAAGGAGGGATGGGAACAATGTAGAAGTGCAAGAGACAGAGAGAGGGAAAGAGAGAGAGAGGAAGAGAGAGAGAGAAAGAGAGAGAGAGAGAGGGAGAGAGTAAGTGAGAGAAGAAGAAGAGGAGGAGGAGGAGGAGGAAGAGGATCTTGTTACAAGGGTGTTTTATTGACTATATTTGTTCCTTTTCTCTTGTTTCTTTGACAAAATACTTGACAGAAGAAATTCAAGAAAGGAGAGTTTATTTTGGTTCACCATTTGAGGGTCTGGTCCAGTCTGGTTCGGAAGGCATGGCAGGAGCGGTGTACTCTGCCTGATCACTTTGCACCCTCACTCAAGAAGCAGAGTGATAAATGATAATGCTCAGTTTCTTGTCACCTTTTTACCGGGTCTGGGATCCCAGCCCATAGAATGGTGCCAGCCACAGTTAGGGTGAGACTTCCCAAAAATTCCCTCACCAACATTCCCAGAGGTTTGTTTCCTTGGAGATTCTAGATCCCAAGTTAACAATGGAGATTAATCATTAAAGAACTATTTCCCTTGTTAGGCATCTACCCTCAGGACCTGATCCCTCTTCCTTGATCCCTATTTTGATACTGTCACATTAGGGTAGAATCCCATCTATATTATCTACCATTTATAATTGCTATACTATTAGAAATACTTGATTTTGAAATTAAATGTCTGATTATATACACTTCTCATAGATTATCCCAGTCTGCAAGAGACATTCACTATCTTGTTTGCCCAGGCACAGACTTACACTGATTAGCACTTGCTCTGACCTTATACTGAGTCTTTTAGAAGAATGGCCCACCTCCTGGGTAGAGAGCTTCAATTACCTGTGGGTTTTATGCCTCAGTATTCTTAACCGTGGCTCTAACCTGTGGGGTAAAGGTTTGTAGGACCAACCCTGAGATATCAACTTAAGTCTTTGGTGGATCAGGTTGAGGCTGTGACCTTTAGTGTTTTCATGCCTGATTGATCTTGGCTTGTTCCAATTTTTCTTTTGTTGCTGTTGTTGTTGGGTGTTGGTCAAGTGCTTTCTGCCAGTAATGAGAAGCTGACTGCAACAATTCCCTCCTGGGTTAAGAAGTTGGTAGCCCACCTGCTACTACAGAACATAACAAATGGAGGAAAGAGTTGATCACAAATTTGCAACACAGTTTTGTATTTTGGAAATGGTCATGAGCGGTGTGAAGCAGGCTTTTTGGATTACCTGCATGGAAGCCTGATGGAACCATGAGGATGAACCATGGGTTGCAGACAAGACCCAATGGAGATGCTAGGACTATGGAATGGATGCCAAGGACAGCTGCAGGTATCACAGGGTGTTTTCCCAGACTGTGAGTGGCCTAGCTGTAGGGAGCAAAACTGGAACACCAGAGACTCATCATTGGTTAGAATTATCTGAACTGTAGACTTGTCACAGGTTAGAGTTCTCAGGTGTAGCAGACAGATTCAGGTTCGCTTAGATGAACTTCGAGACCACGCACAGTTATGGAGGAAGGGATATTTATTGAAGCCTACAGATCTAGGGGAAGTTCCATAAATGGCAGAAGAAGCTGGCCTGCCTTCACAGGACCAAGCAGAGACAGAGAAGTACAAGCCTAAAAAGCCAAAAGCCACAGTACACTTCAGGAACTCCAGATAGGCACACTTTGCATATCTTTAGATTGAAATCTGAAACCCACCACCACACCTTAAGATCCACACAATGGCACTGACTCCAGCCAGGTGGCTGCAGATGCAAACTACAAACAATAAAGAACTGAATGTATTGGGGGCCATCTATTCTATACAAACCACCACATTCTGCCCCTGGCCCCCAATAGATTTATAACCATCACACATTGTAAATTGTACTCAGTTCAATTTCAAAGGTCCCCACAGTCTTGACCAGTTTAAGATATGAAGACCTGTAAAATCACACAAGTTAAACATTTCTAACATAAAGGCACAAAGTAAACATTTTCAACTGGTATAAGGCATAGCAAGGAGAGACTAAATGCAAATTCAACCACCATCAAACAAACATCAAACTTCTGCAGTTCAAGTCCAATACAACCAGGAACTGACAGTCTCCAGATTTTCCCATTCTGCCCCTCCAGCTGGGCAGAGTAGCCAGGGAACACTTCCATCTTAGGCCAACAATGCGCTCTATGGTAGCCCTTGCATAGTCCTGGTATATCCAAAATATCTTCAGGTCTTCATGCAAACCACAGTCCATCTTCCAAAGGCTCTTTCAGCCTATCAGGGCATCATGCCCTGCCTCATGCCGCATCTAAGCAGCAGCCCCTGTAACCGTGTGCAATTCATGACCACTCCTCACATTTTCCAAAGGCTCTTTCAGCCTATCAGGGCATCAGGCCCTACCTCATGCCGCATCTTAGCAGCAGCTCCTGGAAGCATGTGCAACTCACGGCCACTCCTCGCATTTTTCATGCTTCTGAAACCAATACCAGGTGTGCAGGACACAGCCATATTATTAATTCACAGACAAAATAAATCATAACCTTGAAAAGCAGGTTCCTTCTCCAGTCAACTCTTTCCAAAAGTATTTGCATTTCTATGATAGTCTTTCCTCAGGCATTCTTTCCATGGTAAAGCAATTGGACCACCTTCCTTTAAGATTCTAATGTATTTGACAATAGAAGATTCAGTAACCTAAAACCAGTCCCAGTGCCTGTAATTTTAACTTGCTTGAGGTTTTCCAGCTTAAAATCTTAAATCTTAAATCTCTCAGTCCAATATCTCTAGCCAAGCACATCCATTACAAATTTAACCTTGATCAAACACTCTGGACCTGGGCAGCAGGACGCAGCCAGCCCTTATGCCAGTAGCCCAGTTCCAACAAAGTCCTCTGCAGTCTTCCCTTCCCCTTAGAAAGCTCATAAGCCAAGCCTTGAAGTTCAATGCTGTCTTCACTTAGCATTCTCAGACTCTCATCAGAATAGTTCATAAAACTTGGCTTACCACTCCAGAAGACATCTTCAGTTGCAAGCACCAAGTCCATGCCTATTCCTCCAAAACAAAGGTTCCAAAAGATCAACATCCACATAGTCAGGTTCATCTCAGCCCACTCCTCGGTACCAAGATCTGTATTAGTCGGGGTTCTCTACAGGAACAGAACTGCTAGAATGAATTATTTTAAAAGGGGGATTTATTGGATCCACTTATAGTAGTCCAACAGCAGTTGCGGGCCCGAGAATCACTGAACCTGGTAGCTGCTCAGTCCTCATGGCCAGATGCCTCAGCAGTCCTGAACCGGCACTGCAGATGGTGCCAGAAAGCCTGGAGGCTTCCTGAGGAACCGCTGGGTTTCGATCCACCTGGGTCTTCAGTTGATGCTGGTCTTTAGTCCACACTGGTCTTCAATCCACGCTGGAAGGTAGCCAGCAGCTCCAGCAGCCAAGTGGAAGGAAGGAAGGAACTCGTTTTACCCAGAGCTTCCTTATATCAAGATTCCCTCTGAGCAGGGCCACCCACTCTGGGGGAAGGGCTCACCCTGGCAGAAAGACTTCCTCCTTTAGTTGATCCTTCCTAGAAGCAACCTGTGGATTACTAAACAGATCAAGTTGACAACACCTTAACTATCACATCAGGCTTAGAGCTAGAGAGTTTGGTGTTTGCTCTGTTTCTTTTAAATCTTTTATTGGTTGAATAAGTATTTCTTTGTTATGCCCAATGCCGTCTTTGGTAGTGTGAATATATATTCTATGCCACTATCATTATTATTATTATTATTACTATAATTGAATTATGGCCCAGTTAAAAGACCTTAGACTATGGGGATGTTTGAATATTATTGGGATTTATAAAAATTACAGGGACTTTTAATGTTAGACTGAATACATTGTGTTTTATATCACTTATGGTTATCAGTTTATGGAGGCCAGTGACAGAATGTGGTCATTTGATTCAGGTGTCCCCCATATACTTACACATTCTGAATGCTAGATCCCAGCTGGTGAATATTGGGAATTGGTGCCCCCTGGAGTTAATAGATGTATTGTTGGGGGAAGGCTTATGGGTGTTATAGCCAGCTGCCCCTTGTCACTGTTTAACACACTCTTCTGTTGCCACCTGATGTTGGCCAGGAGGTGATGATGTTCACTCTCTGCTCATTCCATCATTTGCCCCTGTCATCATGGTGCTCCCCCCACCAAGTCTGTAAACCAAAATAAACCCTTTCATCCGACAAACTATTCTTGGTCTTGTGTTTTCTGCCAGTGATGCGAAGCTGACTGCAACAATCCTCAGTTTTTTTTTCTTTTTCCAGAACAGAGAAAAGTGTACTTCTGGTAAGATGGCTTACTTGGTAAAGTGCTTTTTATGAAAGGCCTCATGGTTTTTTTTTAACAACAACAAAAAAAAAGGGATGGCTTTATGGTTAAGATGCTTGCCTATAAAGCCCAATGATCTGTGTTCCTTTTCCTAGTACCCATGTAGGCCAGATTCTGGAGTTTACATTGGCTAGAGGCCCTGGTGTACCTGTATTCTCTCTCTCTCTCTCTCTCTCTCTCTCTCTCTCTCTGTGTGTGTGTGTGTGTGTGTGTGTGTGAGTGTGTGTGTCTATATCTCCCTGCTTGCAAAGATATATATATATATATATATATATATATATATATATATATATATATATATATATTTTAAAAGGTCAGGCCAGGTAGACATCTCAGCACTTAATGGTGCATGCCTGCAAAGTATGGCAGTTCTGGCTTACATTCCCAGTACCCGTGTAAAACCAGATGCACAAAGTGATACATGCATCTGGAGTTCATTTTCAGTGGCAAGAGGTCCTGATACACCCTTCCCCTTTCTTTCTCTTTCCCCTCTCCTTGCAAAGAAATAAATAATGGAAACCATACCTGGTGCTCTTTCATCCCAGCACTGAGGAAGCAGAGACAAGAGGAACCCTGAGAGCTTACCGGCTAGCTGCCAGTCTAACCTACTTAGCAAGCCTCAGACCACTGAGAGACCCTGTCCCAAAAATGGCGGACAGTGCAGGAACAAGGGCACCCGAGATTGATATCTGACATAAATAAGCACGCATGCATGCATGCACGCACGTACGCACATGCACAAACTCTCACAATTAGTAGTACTCCCAGATCAACCACAATTAGAGTTTCTACATATATCCTGTGGAAATAAAACAATCTATTAAGTTGCAATTGAAGAAAAAAATGGTGTATTAAAATGTAAATCTTCAAGCTTCACTTACATTCCATATCCCATTAAAAATTAATACTTTTAAGCACATATTATCCAGGTAGCTCTCACCCATTCAAAAACATTCAAATGATTACTAAAATGTCTTCTGTTTAGTTTAGAAAACCTGTAAGTAAAATTCCCCCAAGTTGTTTTAAACTATGAATATGATACAGAATGGGTTTGCTATTCTAACTCATGCAGATTCCATATACACAGATACATGTAACTCCACATAGAAGCATATAAAAAGCAGGGAGACTCATGCATTAGAAATGAGCGTTCTCCCTTTATCTAACTCTCCCTTGCTAGTGTTGGACCACGTCAGATTAGTCTAGATCTAGGAAGCAAAGCGTACTCTGAGAACCTTATTTAGCAGTCCTACCTAATCAGGTACAAAAAGGAGAAAACGAACCCAACTCAGTAAAGGGAAAAGCTCAAGAAAATATGCCAGCACCCAAAACAGAAAAGAATGGTGTAATGTTCACCACAATTGACCCAATTCAAAGGATAAGCAGTTCAAGCTGGGGTTCATGTCTGCAAGATAGTCCAGGAGCCAGGAGGCCCAAATGAGCTGACCTCAATTTTGCTTACACACGTGCTGCCAAGATTTTTTTTTTTTTTTTTTTTTTTTTTTTTTTTTTTTTTGGTTTTTCAAGGTAGGGTCTCACTCTAGCCCAGGCTGACCTGGAATTCACTATGGAGTCTCAGGGTGGCCTCGAACTCACGGCAATCCTTCTACCTCTGCCTCCCGAGTGCTGGGATTAAAGGCGTGCGCCACCACGCCCGGCAAGATTTTCAACAGAATGATAATTAAAGTCACAGAGAACATATTAATACCTGGAGCAAACAAGTTACCAAACAAATATCACTAAGATAAATTAGAACTTTATTGTAAGGGTAGACGAAAAGGACATCAGAATAAGTAGAAACAAAGATTATGTGGGTTGGTACAAACATATGCATCCTAGTTCAGTCTTATCTGGGAACTCACCTCCAGTAATTGTAATTTATCACTTTTTAAAATATTTTTTACTGGTTTTCTGAATTAGTGATCAAAAAAAAAATCTATACAAAATCTGTTATTACTAGCATGAGTCTCATATCGGCCTGAGATAGATGAGGAGCATTACAAACTGATACTGGGGCTGGAGAGATGGCTTAGTGGTTAAGGTACCTGCCTGTGAAGCCCAAAGACCCAAGTTTGATTCTCCAGTACCCACGTAAAGCCAGATACACAAGGTAGCACATGTGTCTGAAGTTCATTTGCAGTGGCTAGAGGCCATGGGACACCCATTCTGTCCACCTCTTTCTCTTTTACTTTCTCTAATTTTTTTTAAACATAATATTGCTTTCATGAGTTGCTCTTAGGTTGATTTTTTCAGGCTATATCTTGATCCAACAAACCATGCACAAGTGATAATTTCTCAAAACCATAATTTAAGAAAGCATAAAAGCTGTTGTAGAATTGGGGAAAGAATTTTGGAAAAGCTGGGACTGGGGAGATGGTAGAGTGGTCAAAAGTTTTCCAATACCCACATAAAGCTTAACATAATGGCACATATGTCTACAATCCCAATATACCTACACTAATGAGAAGTGCAGTCAGAAGAATCATGACACTAATGGAAAAATGAGTGTGACATTCCCAGTGACAAACCAGAGGGAAGACACTTTGTACAACAAGGTAAAAGGCAAGCAATAAACCCTGAGTTTGTCCTGTGACCTACACACTACAACTGGGGACTTAGTATTCAGAACACATAATTTTATGGGGGGCCCCTGATTCAAACCACCACAATGATCAAATGCAGTAAGATTACAAGATAATATTAATATGGCATCTTAGTACATTTTTCACTTGGCAAAGGAAAGCACAGATCATATCAATATTATAACATCTGAAGAAAGAACTGATTCTCATTCATTCCAGCTAAGCAGTTTCCCTTTCTTTAGTCAGTCCCTCTGAGAAGCTCCTGCAGTAAATAGATGCCTATGGAACATTCTAGCCTCACAGTACCTTTAGTTTATTCACAGAACCTCCAGTGTTCCATGATCTGCCTGAGTCAACACCTCTCTCCCTCCCTCCTTCCTTCCTTCGCTCCCTCCCTCCCAGTTTTTCTCCCAAAGCAGTGTCTCACTCTAGCCCAGGCTGAACTGGAACTCACTCTGTAGTCCCAGGAAGGCTTGGAACTCATGGGGAATCCTCCTATCTCAGCCTCTCTAGTGCTGTGACTAAAATTATACACCACTACACCTGGCTCAACACAACACTTTCTACTCTTGTCAACTGCTTCTCTCTGACTTCAGCTGCTCACCATTGATAACAGCTACCTAACACTTTTATGCCCAGGACACTAATTTCATTGTTTCTTCTGTAGTTCTTCCCTAAACAGATTCACCTAAGATAGATCTCAGAGTCATGCTAATTCTTTTCCTACCTCTATAAACTCTCAATATTTTTTTTAACACCACATACCTGTCAGGTTCTCTATTTATACAATCTTCTCTCTAAATCTGAGTTTGTCCTCTTTAAATATACTATAATACTATGACAGAGTTCATCAGCCTTAGATGTGTCAATGTAATGAAAAGTAAATTTGTGAGATGTGTAAGTTGACTGTTTATCCTACACAAAGTAGTTACACAATGATGTTCTGAAAGAAAAGAAGCTGGAGAAGGGTTGAGGCCTTTGTTAATTTATATTTAGTTTTAGTCTCAGATTCTTAAAGGCAGTGGCTACATCTGCATGTGAATAGGGACATTTAATCAGTCCAGCCTGTCAGGCTGACAGTGGTGCTTATCAAGAAATGGGAGAAAATGTTCTTCAAATTCCATTTTCATGACATCTAAGTAGCAACATATCAGATATGAAAAGTCAAACACTGTGATTAAAAAACTCAACTTCCTAGGGAGTCTTTGAAAAAAAAATATATATGTAATGCTCCACTTGGTGTTCCACTGTGAAGACAGACTTTGCTATGTCTCCGTGGTGTTAATTATAATATTCCCACAATGAGAAGGCTGACTTTATGGGACTTTTCATTGTCTTGAATAATACTGCTGATTCATACTTATTCAGCAAATATTATGTATCACAGTCATTTTGGAAGAAGATACTCGTCATCTTCAAACACGATTTTTTCTTGAGACACGAAGCAAAGAAACACCTAAAATATACTTTAAAATGTTCATGACCCTCTGAAGCTTTGAGTTCTCTTCTTTCCAGGTGCCTTTTTAATACTGAAGGTTTCATAATGAGCAATAAGATTTCTGATTTAAAACACCTTGCAGAAATACTTATTTTGTCCTAGGCTACACTGGTTCACAGATGATCTGTGCAGTGGAAAAGCAATTCTCCTGCCCTGTGGAGCGTGTAGCTCTAGCTCAGCCTGGGTCACTTTTCAGCTGGTCTTGGCTGTCTGTGACGGAGACTCAGAGTCTTATTTGTCACAATCTCGCAAGCCATGAACTGCCAAAAGAATCTGGCTGACTCAACGAATCCTTATGTATTGGAATGTTTAGATCAGTACTTCTGCCCAAGGAGTTCATTGGCCATTATCTACAGTTCCCCTATTCTCTTAGCAAATAGAAGATTCCACCTTGCAAATGCTACCATTTCTCCTCTGGAAGCATAAGTTGGCTGTTTTCTTAGGACTTGGAACTGGGTGAGCAATTTGACCTTGGTCTAATATCTTTCTTTCTTTCTTTCTTTCTTTCTTTCTTTCTTTCTTTCTTTCTTTCTTTCTTTCTTTCTTTCTTTTTTTTTTACTAAGGATCTTCTTTTTTATGTTGTTTGTTTTTGTTTCTGTTTTGTTTTGTTTTTCGAGGCAGGGTCCCACTCTAGCTCAGACTGAGCTGGAATTCACTCTGTAGTCTTAGGCTGGCCTTGAACTCACAGCAATCCTCCTACCTCTGCCTCCCGAGTGCTGGGATTAAAGGCGTGCACCACCATGCCCGACGCACTAAGGATCTTCTTAACCTTAAATTGATTCACTTCTCTTCAGTCCAGGATTATATTAGCTCACATTTCTGTAGAGAAAAAGACACAAAAAGGAGAAGAAATATTTATTTTGAAAATTAGCTTGTCTCTATTGCTTATAGGCTGTGGCAACTCTGACTTATGTGGAGCAGGCTACCAGGATAGCATTACTGACAAAAGTTGCCATTTTGGTGTTGATATGAATTTCACAAGGAAGCAAGCTGGAATACTGGGTAGGGCATCAAGATTTTAAATATAATTCCTTCTTTAGGAAATCTCTGTATTTATCCATAAGACTTTCAGCTTTTAGAATGAGACCACCCTCATTATTGAGGATAAATAGGTTACTCAAAGTCTACTTATTAAAACATTAAACATCTAAAAATCACCTTCCCAACAACTTAGATTGGGTGTTTAAAAAAACATCTAGGCACTATAGTCAGGTAAGGCTGGGGCATAAAGTTAGTATCAGAAGTACTTTGTATTTTTTTAAAAAAACTTTTATCAATTACATGTGAATTAAAGCAAAATATTTGTAGAAAAAAACTGTAAGAAATGGCATCACCCAAGAAGAAACAATACAAACGCTATTGTTTTATTTTCCTTCAGAGTTACAACATTACATATATTACAGCAAATGCATGAAGGTCCCTTTTAGCAATGATGCTGGATCTGAATTTCAAATTGACATGATGTGAATGTCAGCCTCACATTGTTTGTTTTATAAGCAAGTGCCTTTAACCACTGGGCTCTCTCCACTGCCTGCAATTCATACTTTTCTGTAAGATTTGGAAGGCAGAAGTACAGCAGATTGTGTGTGTGTGTGTGTGTGTGTGTGTGTGTGTATAAATATCATAGTATCTACCATGACCCTCATGTTCTGCCAGTCATGTCTTATGTGACAGTTGCTGCCTGAGCATGAGAGGACCTGTTTTCTACTGCTGGGAGAGTATGGGTGATAAGATGTATATTATCATATGCATATAATTACATTATGTACATTGTATTTGCTATCATTTTGGAAACACTCTCATTTTTGCTGTCTTGGAGGGAGTAATAAAACATGTTAAAGAAAAACAGGCTGGTTTTAGACATCCAGCAGTATTATAAAACCATTAGTCTTGTAGCTATAGTGAAATAAATTCACACAATGATCTGACTAAACTTGGATTTGAATACTCTGCAAGTTAAGCATTGCATTGAGGACTTCAAGTGTAGAGCAACATTATAAGCACAAACTTACAGATGATACATCCAAGCAGTGCCAAGCTAATTGGCCCATAGAAAACATAAAAAAAAACAAATGTCTCAATTTAAGATATAAAATTTGTGGCAAATATAAACTGAGTGATACAAAAATATCTCTGACATGTTTTAGAAAAGATAATTATGTAGTCTTTTTTATCAATATTATTCTAGAGTGAAGTAGAAGAGGATAAATCTAAATGGAATAAGATATCAATAGTAGAAAGTTATTCAGAAAATAATATATTACACAACGATTACACTGCAATGTATGTATTACACAAGTGACGGCAAAGACACAATAGATGAACATTGGTGGGATGAAGAAAAAACTGGTACTATACATTTATGGCATTAAATATTAACTTGTGGCAAAAAATGGAAAACAATAATCAAAATAGTACGTATCATTAAATTGCAAAGGTTATGGTCAGATATTTATATTTACCTTCTCCATGACCTATCTATTGATCTATTAATCTATGAATCCATGTATCTATCTCTCCATCTATACTTCAATCCTTCCATATTCCTTCCTGCCTTTATATATTTTTAAACAACCATCCAGGTGGCTGAGCGTACACTCAAGATAGTAACACTGGTCATCTAGTCCAAAGAATGGAATATAGGTGCTTAATTTCAATGCAGCTGAGATTTCTTCCTGAATTCCAGGAAGACCAAGTGTCAGAAAATGTCATTTTGTGATTAACTTTTCCTGTAATCCCTCCCCTAGCCCTCTCGGTGGCAAGTGCATCATGTAAACATTCTATTGCTGGCAGCTCTTTGCTCTGCCTTTCCTGATTCTAATTCACTGCACTTCGTTGTCTTCCTCAGTGAATCTTATAAGCGCCACAGCATCCGTCACAGTTGCCCTGCTGGAGTCTTGGACCCAAAGCATTCATTCAGCATTATTATCAATGCTTGTTTTATGAGAGATTAGAGATAATGTTGTCCAGAGCTCTGTGACACTATAATTTCAATGGACATAAAAACGATAACTCTCTCCAATCTACTGCCATTTATTTAGCAATCCCAGGAAAAGCACAGTGTCATTGTATAAATATTGTGACTGCATATCAGTGACAGGCACCAACAGAAGTTTAATGAATATTTTTAGGTAACTGGAATAATAGTTTATGTCATTTTCAACTTGAGATCAAATTTAAAGTTATTTCATCATCCAAATTTTATGTAATATGTCAGTAATTTCTAACATAATACATAAATGCTAAAGATTCTTTTAGATGTATATGTGTAAGACTAGGCTATTTTACATAGGATACGGTATTTATATGCATACTTACTCTGAAATTTGTAAGACACTCTAGCATCTTCTCAAATGGAAGATATAATTGTTGTCATCAGTGTAAATAAGTGATTGGGGATATAGCTCTGGGGTAGAGTGCTTGGTCTAGATGCTCAAAGGTTGGGTTCATATTCTGTTTAGCAGTTTATCAACACAGAAAAAAATTGAGTAGGGATGCATTCTGTGACAGAGCACTGGCCTTGCAGTCACATGTTCTTGGGTTCATTAAGCAGCACGAAAACAAAACAAAACAAACAAAAATTAAAGAAGTTTGAGATGAGCTTATATTTATGTAAACTGTCTATGATGAAGACAAAAGGTGTATATGATCTGATGATGTGAAATTGTACAGTTGTAGCCTGGGAGAATACATCTCAAAGATTTGTAAAGCTTTAGATAACAAATACCTCATATGTTTTTCCTGGAAAAAATTATTACCAAGGATGTTATGGGAGGCATTTCACAGCACATGGTTCTACTCTTAGCCATAAAGATATTTTCCTTTGTATCACTTTTATAAAATTTCATTTATAAATATAAATTAGATGTGAACTATGTTTTTACTCTGAAGGTGAACAAACTCAGTAGATTAATATTCTCCTGTTAGTTTTCTATGGCCTCAGAACGTATATAGTAGCTTTCAATAGCACACTGTTCTCTTAGAATTTCTCTACATGGGACGGAACCTCTCAGTATGGCGCTGCTGGTGATACGCTCAGGACTTCACCAGGCTAAACCTGAGAGACCAGGAGTCCTCTTCAGCATTCCTTCCTTCTCCACCACCAGGTCTTTCCCATGCTCAGAGCATTATCAGCCCCATGTCTTTCTGTACTTTTACCTTCATGGTCCTATTCTTTTAAATTGTTTGTTTTGTACCTCATGTGATTAGGTTAGATACAGAAATAATCAACTTTTGGCCATAGAATGTAACATAATCCTCCTGAAATCATCAGTAGGTTAGGATTTTCCCAACTCTTTGATTAGTTTATTTCATGGGTGTGAAAACATTATGCTGAGAAGATAGCTTCTTATATAAATTAAAGATAGTGTATTAACAATATCAAATTGTATTTGAAAATAACTAAATCTTTGAGTACTAATGAAAGATAATAAAATAAATAATGTATTAAACTGAACCCTATTAAACTAAACATATCAAATATTGTCCTCTGTCCCTCCATTCTTCTGCTTCTCTCTTTCATTCCATTTGATGTAAGATATTAATTCTTTCCTATACACTTATCCTATGGACCATTTATTTACTCACTTGCTGATCCAGCATTTCATATCAAACTGTATAGGTAACAAAGTTTATATCATTTTAAGCGTTTAACTACAATCATAAGAACATCAAATGATTAGCTAGCTAGACTCTTACCTGGACTAGTTTACACCACACTTGGCTAAGTAGTTGATACTTGCATGTGCCAAACAAAATGGGAGTCTCTGTTTCAGCTAAGTGGATTCGGCAAGGCTAAATTTTCTTAATGCTTAGAAATTGAAAAGAAATTGCAAAGGAAGCAGAGACAAGGAGTATTGCTTTGAATGCCAGCCCAGCAACTCCCTCCACTGAAATAGCAACAAACACGATGGTTAACTGAAACACATGGTTATAGAAACTCAGAGGCAATAGAGAACTCAACACTAAAACCAAACTGCTAACACTCCCACCAAGGCTCAGAGACTGCTGTGGAAGAGGGGATCATAAGATCCGCAGACTAGGCAAAGACATCCTGAGGTTCAGCCCTATCTAAGGACTGACAGAGGCCCAAATTACCCCACATTGAACGCCAAGGGCCATACTAAGGAGGACCCTCAGTGAAAATGGGGACCAGGGGTTAGAAGCTTTAAGACTATAACCTATGTAGCATATATACATGACATTAGTGAAAGTACAGCAAGATGAACAGCAAGCAGAGATATCTACATGGGTGGAGGTGAGGTGTTTTTTTAATGAATGAGAATTGGTTAAAGGACATGTGTGGGGTCTGGTCTCATTTACTTCACATTTTCCTTATGTGAGATCACTGCTTTTTATAGAGTTTCCTAGGGATTAACAAGTCTGAGAAATTAATACTTTTAAAAGTGAAAACATAATCTGTGGAGTATAGGTGTATAATTTTCACTAGAAGTAAGATATTTACTATGCTATTTTATGTAAAGGATTTAATCACTTCCAAGTTTTAATTCATACACTTAGTTTCAAAATACTTAGCTTTTTTATGCTTGGAATACTACTCAATTAAATATTAATAGATACTAGTTTTCTATTACCAGTTTATTCAAGTAATGAAGAATTTATGAATAAGTCCACTAAATAGACTATAATTTATTTTATTTTTTATCTTATTATATAGCCAATTAATTCATTAAAGAAATAGACATGATTAAAAGTAAATCTCTATTTTCAATGGCAATTATTACAATTGCTATTATCATGTAATTTTCTTATATTTTAATCTTATAAGACTTAAGTTGAAAAAATAAATTAACTTTAATATTGTAGAGATTAATTACAAGTTTTATCTTGTTAGAAAAATAAATTTTAATCATGTTTTTATGGCAGAAAATTAATAAATAAATGAGAATATAAAAATATAAATCATAGGGAGAAATAGTTTCAATTTAGATATCTGAATAAAGGCATATGTTTTGATATTATATGTAGTTCATCTTAATATTAACTTCATTAGTCATGTTCTCTTTTTATTAGTGTATACTTATTATATGAAATTAAAGTTTAATTAAGGTATTTTATACATGTATGTAATATATTTGGACCACATTCACCCATCATTACCCACTCATCTTCAATTTCTAATAACCCCTCCTCTTCCCAAACAGTTCCACTTCCATTTTTCTTTGTATCATATTTTTAATATAAATGCTGCATATGAAAGAAAACTTATATCTCTCTTTTTATATGTGGCTTAGTTTGCATAACATCAAATATTGGCATGCCCATTTTTATGATGAAACAGAATAAATCATGTGTATAAATAAAAGTAAAGACAGTTAAAATGACATTTTCTCAAGGAAATTAAGGACACTGAGATATGTTCAACTTCATCATTAGTTGCTAGAGATGTGCAGATAGAACACTATTTGTAATTTGTAATTTGTGATTTAAAGTTCAATAATGAATGGTTAAGAAGTGGTAAAATCAGAACCCTTGTGAAGCTGCTGGAAGCATGAAGCAATGTGGTCACTTGGGGGAAAAAGCATTGGTGTTTTTACAGATAAATATTAAGTATGGGCTGGAGAGATGGCTTAGCGGTTAAGCGCTTGCCTGTGAAGCCTAAGGACCGCGGTTCAAGGCTCGGTTCCCCAGGACCCATGTTAGCCAGATGCACAAGGGGGCGCACACATCTGGAGTTCGTTTGCAGTGGCTGGAGGCCCTGGTGCGCCGCGCCCACTCTCTCACTCTCTCTCTCTGTTGCTCTCAAATAAATACGTCAAAATAAACAAAAAAATTAAAAAATATATTAAGTATGCCTTTCCAAGGACTTGAATGCCTCTGTTCAGGGATTTATTCTTCATGCTTGGAAACAATTCAAATGTCAATCAGCATCATCAGACTCTTTCACGTGGTAAAGGTAGCAACATGCCGCATCATGGATAAACCTGCAAAGTCTTCTACTCAGTAACAATATTCAGACACAAATTTATGTATGTTTCAACTCACTTCAAGTTCTGAAGAAGGGACAGATGTAAGACAGCCGAGCAGTTGTCCGAGACAGGATGTGGTAGTGCGGAGTACTTAAAATTACCATGAATATATTTGAGAGATGGGAATATTTTACTTTTGCCTGTGTGTGTGTGCATGATGGTGTTAGCACAGTTACCTGTATTTGCTCAAGGGATACCTCATGCACTCACATGCAGTGGCTTGAGGGAACATCAGATACATGTCTTTTCATTCCTTTTCCACCTTTCCCTTTCATACTTGAGCATAATCTCACACTGATCCAGGAGCTTGCCATTTTTATGAAGCTCCAATTATTCTCTTGTCTCTTTTTTTCACAGAACTGGGGTTATAGACACGTATGACACTGCCCAGATATTTATATGATTCATGGGCGTCAAACCTGAGCCATCTCCTAGGACTCTCCAGGCCCTCAAGCTTGCACGGAAAGTGGTCTTAACTACTGAGTGCGAGAGAATGTGTTTTAAGACTCGTGTTTTTGTGTGGATTGTATTAAAATTAAGTTCCTATCCTATCATGAGTGAATTTCATGAATGAAAATTATGCTTCAATTCAGCTATTTTTAAAAAATGGAGTCAACTTCTCCCTTATTCTGCTGGGAAACTTTTACTTTGGGTATTTTATGTCTGAGATCATTAAAAAATTCTTTTGTTTAAATATTTTATTTTATTTATTTGAGAGAGAGAGAGAGAGAGAGAGAGAGAGAGAGAGGAGAGAGAGAATGGGCATGCTATGGCCTCCAGCCACTGCAAACAAACTCCAGACGCATGCTAACGTGCCCCTTGTGCATCTGGCTAACGTGGGTTCTGGGGAATAGAACCTGGGTTCTTTGGCTTTGCAGGCAAATGCCTTAACCGCTAAGCCATCCCTCCAGCCCCATTAAAAAAATTCTTATTTGTTCATAAATATATCATGTGAGGTAAGAGGTTCACTGTGAGTTTGAAACCAGCCTTGGACCACAGAATGAGTTCCAGGTTAGCCTGGGCTAGAGTATGACCCTACCTCAAAACAAAGGGGGGGGGAAGAAAAATAAATAAATGTAAATCCAGTCAAAGTCTTAGATTAACTGGTTTTTAAGCACAATTCACGTAGCAATCCCATTGCTATAACCTGGGATTATAAACCTCTCTATCATGCCATCCACCTACACTTACATTACAGAACTCAAAGAATTGTCTGGAAACTATTGTCCTCAACTTCCAGTTAGTTTTTTTTTTTTAATCTTCTTAACAACATATTGTCCCTTCTTGATATTCTGGAAGGAAATATTATTATAAACAAACTACATATATTTGGGAATACAAGGACAACATTTTACTTAGTTGTTTATAATTGAAATTACTTCTCAATTTTTTCTTTGGTGGTTCTGTGTGCTAGTAATAAAAGAATTTTGTCTTAAATCGAAAATTACAAGTATTTCACCAACCTTATCATGTATAATGCATTTTAATTTTCACCATAAAGATGAAGACAGGTGAAATTTTAAATTAATCATGAAGTCAACAGGACAGGGCAAATTGAGTTCGTAAACAATAATGGAAATGGTTATTAGAGTGAAACCTCAAGAAATAGGATCTGTGAGCAAGAAATATGTCAGTATTTTATAATATGAATGAACACACTTTTATCTCTCATTAGAGTTTGGTTTCAGGAAACAGAATTGAATTTAAATAGGTTTAAATGAAGCAAAGCTGTCAGTACCTCACATTTAACAGGTACTTTTATGAAAGGCACACTTTGATTCCACAGAAATCTGTAGCAATGGACAAGGTTTATCCTCTCAATCCAGAAAGAACTAAACAAATGAAAAACATGTAATACTTAATCTAAACAAAATTGCCATTGGAATTTTCTTCTGTACCTTATTTCACAAATCATATTTTCTTGTCAAAATATAAGCTTCCTGGGCTGGAGGAATGGCTTAGCAGTTAAGGCATTTGCCTGCAAAGCCAAAGGACCCAGGTTTGATTCCCCAAGACCCATGTAAGCCAGATGTACAAGGTGGCACATGCATCTGGAGTACATTTGCAGTGGCTGGAGGCCCTGGAATGCCCATTCTCTCTGTCTGTCCTTCTCCTTCTCTTTGACTCTCTAAAATAAATGAATAAAACTTAAAAAGAAAACATAAAAAATATATAAGCTTCCTTTATTTCAAGATTGCATTCATTCATTTGAACAGTTTAATTTCATGACTTCAGATATATATCTAACATATCCTTGCATGAAAACTGATAGTTTTTTATATTTTCAAATATTTTACTTTTTAAAATATATTTTATATTTATTTACTAGAGAGAGAGAGAGAGAGAGAGAGAGAGAGAGAAAGAGGAAGAGAGAAAATTAGGGAGGGAGAGAATGGGCATGTCAGGGCCTCCAGCCACTGCTAACAAACCTCAGGTGCATATGCCACCTTGTGCGTCTGGCTTACATGGGTCCTGGGGAATCAAAGCTGCGTCCTTTGACTTTGCAGGCAAGTACCTTAACCATTAAGCCATCTCCCTGGGCCCAAATGTTTTACTTTTGATTTTAAGGCAAAAGTCCTCTAGTATCCTAACCTGTGGGATTCTATCTGTCCACTCTGCTCTGCTGAGAGTTTTGAAGTCCATTGGAATTTGACCTGCTGCAAGGTTTGGAAACTCCAGAGAATGTCACAAATCTTTTTAAAATACCTTTTCAGTTTAAATTTTGAGAATATAAAGGGCATAATTAGACACAAAGTAACACTGTCGAAATGTTGCAGACTCCATTTAGAAAGGTATGCAGCAACATCTCAATTAAAATTGTCTGCTTCACAGTGTCAATCAGAATTCAACAAAATTTTATGAGGCAATATCTACAAAATCATATTTTGACAAACATAACATTCTCAATTGTTATCATATGCTTTTTTGACAGGTTATTGCTATATGGTTCAGGACTGTTCTTGAACCCTCAGACATCCTACCTTGGTTTCTCAATACTGATATTACAGTCATGTGCCACCATGTCTGGCCCTATTAGTCTCTTTTTGATGATTTGTATTGGGAATGATGAATTAGGAAAGCAAGAGATATGAGGATATTCCTACCCAGAATTCCGTATAACTTTCTGAGCTTTTTGAGTCTTATGAATTAGTTTCCTGAGTCAATACTCCCTGCTTCTTGCATAAATGTTTCATTTCTGGGGAATAGTTCCAGAAGACTCCACACCTTCCCTGGGTCTTACTGCCCCCTTCCTGAGCATTGGATAGCGTGGTAGATTAGATTTATGATTGTTTTTATGTCCACTTACAAATGAGCACTGGACCTCTATACCAGACCAATAGTCCCTTTTACTCAGCAGTTTGACCAGTTATGAGTATCCACAGTAAGTACTGCTTATAATAAAAATCAAAAGAAAAAAAAAAAACTAAAAAGGTTTCCTTCCACAACTGAAGCTGACAGAAGTTTCTAATTGTTTAGATGGCAATTTTGAAGGCATAACATCTCTATCTAAAAAAATAACAAACTACTAGGACCTCTGATTTTCCATACCACTGATTTTGGTCCCACCTTATAGTACAAAATATGGATTACCTCTGGAAAAGTCAGCTTAAGCCCAATCAGAAATTAATGCTTGCATCCATTCACAGTCATGCCAATATTGCACCAGTGAGCACATATTATCTGCTCTATTGACATTGTATTGATGTTGTAACTCACAGGGCACATAGCCAAACAGGACTATCTGTGATAAGTTTTCCCTGGCATCTGCAGAGGAGGCGCCTGCCAGCACTCTAAAAGACAGCCAACAGGGTTGGAGCTTACTGCTAAGTCACAGCTATTTTTCTCCAAGTCCTGCAACTAAAGTATGTGAGTGTTTTCAGCAACAGGAACTTACCATCTGTATTAGTTAGGGTCTCTAGAGGAACAGAACCAACAGAATGGATTATATTTAAAGGGATTTTATTGGATTAGTTTACAGCAGTCCAATAGCAGTTTCAGGCCCAAGAATTAAGGATCCTGGTAGCTGCTCAAGCCATGGGGCTAGATGCCTCAGCAGTCCCAATCCAGCACTGAAGGCCTGTAGACTTCCTGAGGAGCCTCTGGGTTTCAATACACGAGGGTCTTCGGTTGACAGTTGACGCTGGTCTTCAGTCCACACTGAAGGCAGCCAGCATCTCCAGCAGCCAAGTAGACTGAAGGGTGCTCTTTTTACCCAGATCTTCCTTATATAAAGCACCCCCCACCCCCGAGTGGGGCCACCCACTCTGGGGGAAGGGCTCACCCTGGGGGAAGGACTTCCTCCTTCAGTTAGTCCTTCCTGGAAGCAGTCTCAGAGACCCACACAAAAGGGATGACTGTGGATTACTAAACAGATCAAGTTGACAACAACTTAACCAACACACCATCTATATCTGGCATTCAACCAATAGCAGTGGTAATAACGTATATTGTTAGTGAAGATTCAGGAATTGCCTTAACCAAAGGCTTTTAGGGAGGTAACACACCCTTGGCACTAAGATTTTTACCCAACTACTTTATGTCTCCTAAGAATAACTTTTTCCCCCACCCATGTAGAGCATCTTAGTCCAAACTAGTCAACTGCTTGCTTATTATTTTTCATGTGACTTTCCAAATATGTATGCCACACAAGAGTTAGCATTATATAATGAAACCTCTCACTACAGGTGGTGGGCAGGATATCTGAAGGTCCACCATCATACTTTCCAACAAGCGCCAAACTGGTATTGGATATCTATGGGGATACTAAAAAAAAAAATGTTGCAATGTTTATTGTAACATGAAAAAATCCATCATCTGCTTCAATTGTATCATCAAAAGAGCAATATTGGGGTGAACAATGTGAATGGAGATATTGCCTCCTCTACCCCTTCATTATCCAGTCACTTTCCATACACCATTTGACTTCCTCATCCTGCAGTGCCTCTGCTGGGTTACTGTGGATATGTGTACCCCTGACTAGCTTTGCAAGGCAGGTCTACACTGCTCCACTAAGCAGGCAGCCAGCAGGAGTGGGTCCATGTTCTAGCTCTTTTACTTTCTCCTTAACTCAACTCTTGGAATCTAACTGACATTTGTGAGTGCCTTGTCTTTCCATAGGTCATATTTGGCTGCTGAAAGAACCTCAGGTTGGGAAAACTCTACCTCCAGGATACTCTACTATCTCAGAGAAATGTGGCAAAGTAACTTCGGCGGGACAATTGCCAACTCATATGAGAAGATTAAGCATTTTCACCTACCTATTCTGTCAATCACTCTTTCTTCCACCACTTTGGATTACCATTGCTTGAGTTTAAAAGTCTTCCAAAGACTAAAACACACAGCATTTGACTTTCTGTCAGTGTTTTCCCCAAGAACTCCAGCTCAACAAAAGACTTGCAAAATTTGCTTTTAAGTGATGAGACAGACACCATTGTCTTTGTTCTCTCATACCCTCTATTACTTAACACTTTGTGAATCACATTTTCATAATAATTTGTCATTCATATCCAGCATAGCCTCTCCTGCCTTATAAAGATTATATACAACCACTGGGCTCAGCAAAGCCACTTAAGAGAACAGCAACAACACCACCAACAATGGCAACAACAACCACACCCTCTTCATATAGCTCCTTAAATGACTGGTGAATTCACTATGTTCTCTATCCTCCCAAGACCACAGTTATATGAGGCCAGTTGAATTGAGTTGCAAACATGGACTCTTCAATGTTCAATTTCCCCAGCAATACCATTTTTTTTTTCTCCACTGCTTTGTGGTCTTCTTTATTTACAGGGTCTGTTGTAGTCACTTTCACATTACTAGATCAAAACATCTGACTAAAAGCAGGTGATGGGAGAAAAGGGTCTATTTGGTATACAATCTTGAGGAAATTTCCTGATGGCACAGAAAAGTAGGGTAGAACAGAGGTTGGGCACTGTGTCCTAACACAGCTGGTGGTAGAAAACAGCAAGAGAGTGAACTGAGCTCCGGCAAGGGGAAAGCCAGGCTATAAGACACCTAAGCCCGCCCCCAGCAGCACACCTCCTCCAGTAAGACTCCACCTCTGTAACTGCCACCAGCCTGGGGCCAAGTATTCAAAATACAAGAGTTTATGGGGGACATTTGAATCAAACCACCACAGGAACTACCCCAATGGCTCATATGAACCAGTTAATTAGCAACTAAATTCTCCTATATTACCTTAGATTATGTGCCCTTTCTTTTAATTAGTCAAAACAGAAAAGGAGAAAAGATGACAGTATTCTCTGGAAGGTCTGGGATAAGACAAGTATAGACAGCTTCACTAATGTTGTTCAACATGATCTTAGAAGTCCTAGCCTAGTCAATTATGCAAGACAGAGATACAAAGGGCATCAGGATACGAAATGTCATGTATGCAGCATTTTAGTATAACAGAATGTTCCAGTGTTTCATGTTCTTTGATTTTATCGAAATTCTTAGTGACTGACTTTGTGGATACAATTGAACCTTTCTTACATCTAGTGCAAAAATTAATTTTCCTCAATTATATATCTTTAAATGTGCATATATTCTGTCTGCTGATGTTCATTTATGCTTAACAGTAGTTACATATCAGAAGCATATACCTATAATTTTTTCTGTGTCACGTTGAAATATTGACAGTCAATTCATCTGTAAAAATGTATGGGAAGGATGTATTTATACTTTTGAATATTATGATAGCACTGATCAGAAAAACTAAATTAAGTAATAAATTTAATGTAATTTCATATTCATAAAACTACTAAGTACTTTATATTCATATAACTTGTACTATTTAGTAAATGATTTATGTTTTCCAATTACCCTAATTTGCATTTGTACATATGCAATGTAATACTCATATAACATAATACTTTCACAATTTTGCAACACATAAGGCTAAATGTAAAGATTAGCAAAACAGTAATCACAAACCTCACACAATTCACTCAAAACACACACAAAGCACAAATTCACAGTAGAATTTTGATTCAAGAGCCCTGGTATTGATCTACACACCTGGTAACCAGAGCCCTCTTAATTCCAGATGTGAGAGGTTGTTGTATTATAATCCTAATGCACCTATGCCAATGGAAGGCAGAGTCAGGGGAATCTTGAGCGAGAATCAGGAAGCTTGAAGGCCAGGTCCTGTGGGATTCATAGCAGCAAAAATAACAGGAGAACTTATCTTAAACAAGGTTGCAGGTGAGGACTGACACCCCAAGGTTGACCTGAGACCTCTCCACACACATGCCATGGTACTTGTGGCACTATCTACACACATATCATGTACATACATGCATACACGCATACTTATGTACATTCAGACAAACCCAAATTCATAACAAAACAAATAAACAAAATGTTTTATATACATAGTTAACAAGGGAGAAGTGGAAGGGGAGAAGAATAGAATAGAAAAGGAGGAATGACACAAATATAATCAGAAGAACTGGACAAAGAGAAAAAGGAAAATCTGCAAGAAAAATAAGCCCCAAGGCACATATTGATTGTAGACATATCATTTCAGAAAAGTATCCTTGACCTTATTTTAACTTATAAAAAATATGTTTTAGCTTTAAGCATGAGTTGTGAGTATCAGACTCATGCTTTGAATCTGAAAATTATTCCCTGACCCATAGGACCTGAGGAAAAAGTACTGGACTTCTTTCAGGATATGTTCCAGATTGAGACTTGATTCATAACAATTTGGTGTTAGAAAATTTCACATTTTAATTTTTATTCTTCAGTCTGAGGCAGTCAGGAGAGAAAGAAAGTGGGGATGAGATTGAGATTCAAATGATGAACTGGGACTTTTATGTGTTCTAAAATTCCTTGTCTAACTCTAATTCCTTCCCAGTCCTTCCCTACTGAGCCCCCTTGTGGTAAGTATCTGTAACTTTTCCCTTTGGGATCGCTTTTAAAGGTCTATAACACACCAAAAAACTCATTTCCAGTAAGAATCACATTGCCTTTGTAAAACCTTTAACAGTATCATTAAAGATTTAAAATGATAATTCAGTGTGAAAGAAAAAGAAGAGAGTGATACAAATTTCTCTTAGATGTATTTCAGGCATATTCATAAATATTTTGCATTAAAATATATTATGTATTTTTGTTGAAATATACATCCACATTCTTTGTCTTTGTGTGCACATTTTTATGTGTCCACAAACACATTTTGTTTTTTGTTTTTCGAGGTAGGGTTTCACCCTAGCTCAGGCTGACCTAGAATTTACCATGTAGTCTCAGGGTGGCCTTGAACTCACAGCAATCCTCCTACCTCTGCCTCTTGAGTGTTGGGATTAAAGGCGTGCGCCACCACGCCTGGCAAAACTTTTATAATTTAGTTTTAAGATTATAAAATGGAAAATATCACTAGAAAACATTACAGTAAAAAAGTTTAGGTATTGGCTGGGTGTGGTGGTACACAGAGGTAGGAGGGTCGCTGTGAGTTCGAGACGAGCCTGAGACTACATAGTGAATTATAGGTCAGCCTGGGTTTAGACACCCTACATTGACCCTCCCCCCAAAATGTTTAGTTAAGATGTAAGTAAAGTGTATGGGGCTAAAGTTTAGACTGGGAAAATGATTTTCCTATACTTTTTAGCTGTCATTAGTGGTCTCTTATCTTAAAAAAGCATGGTGGCATCAATGTCACATCAAAGACCTAGACTAATCTACCTCTTAGCAAACAGAAAGACCACCCAGGAAGAAAGGTGCAGTTGGGCAAGAGCACTCTTTGCTCATCCAAACATCTACTAAGGTCACAAGTCTTTGCTTCTCTCACCCTTTCTCTTCCATCTACACCTGGGCACCATTCACAACCACGCTCACAGGGTCCCATATCTCTAAATTTATCACCTTGAGCTCAGTGTAGCTAAACGATTTCCTAAAGGAATTTCAAAACTCGAAGGTATAGATTCTGTATGAAGATGTTTTACATACATGGGGAGGGCCTGAGAAGATCTATGCATTCTCTCAATGCGTTTTTATTAGCTACAGAATTATCAAGGCCCTACTGAACCTAGGAAGGCAAAAAGACCCTCAAAAAGGTTGCCAGAGGAGAATGCAAAAGTGATGAACTCATTCTGTGAGAGCTGGGGAAATATAGGATGAAATAGAGTATGAGGACTGTAGAGATGGTTTCATGGTTAATGCGCTTGCCTACAAAACCAAAGGACCCAGGTTCAATTCTCCAGTACTCAAATAAAGCCAGAAGCACAAGGTGGCACATGTGTCTGGAGTTGATTTGCAGTGGCTAGATGACCAGGAATGCTCATTCTCTCTCTCTCTCTCTCTCTCTCTCTCTCTCTCTCACACATACACACATATAAATAAATAAAAATACTAGAGAAAATAGAATATCAAAAATGAGACAAAAGCATATTTCATAAAGTAAGTGTAATCAATTGTTTTCTGGGATATTATTTCATTTATTTATATGTGGAGATGTGTGTGTGTGTGTGTGTGTGTGTGCTTGTGTAAGTGTGTGTGCATGCATGCGTGTGTGTGTGTGCAGTGTGTGTGTGTGTGTGATGGATCACAATTAAGATGTTTTTCTGTGGCTCATGTGAAGAGCGTCTGAGTGACCCAGTAACATGCCTGATTATATAGGAATCATGCTCCCTAGTAAAGAAAAAGACTAAACTTACTTAAATTCTAGCATTAGGAGTCAAGATTATAATGGTTCACCAGCATGCCTTACCAGCTGACAACTCTTATTATACCCTTCAAGGTTGTTGAACGTCAGTTACTTCCATTTGAATTTTAAATGCATCCTCACTTGACAGAGCATGTCCATCCTGTTGGTGGCACTGTGCACACAGGAGTTAAGGAAAGCTTATGGGAAAGACCACTCTACTTATGGATATAAATTTAGCACTTCAATGATGCTTGTCTTTCTGAAATTTCCAGAGCAGATGTTTCTACTTGTCAGAGCTGCACTGTTCAAATCCTTGCTAAAATATGTTCCCATGGTAGTCCTTAATACCTTCTTCAACTTGAAAAAAAAAAATTGTGACTCCTGGTTGACTAACTCTTATCAAGTTTTTGATAAAAGTTAGTCCTCACGGCCTGGTAGTTTAGGCTTCTACCCATGAACTGTTCTGAAATAGCAGTTAAGTTAAATGCCAATAGACAGTCTTCAAAAGAATCAGTTGTGAGGGCTTGGGGAGGGGCCCCGTGGGTAAACAGCCTGCAGCACAGGCATAAACACCTCTGTTCAGATTCCCCAAAGCCTATCTGAAGCCTGTGGAATAAGGTGCATCTTTAATGCCGGCACATCTACAGTGAAATATGAGGCAGAGATGGGAGGTTTCCAGAACCTCCCAGATCAGCCACCCTGACAAAGCACTGAACAATGAAATACCCTGACTCAAGCACTGTGGAAGGCTCGGATCTGTACCCCAAGTTGCCCTCTGTCCTCCATAAACATGTCATTACACAGCAGCACCCATATCAACACAAGAAAACACGCACACACATCACGCACACAGCATCAGTCATGAGATGGAAACATTGTGGTTCTATTTAGATACTTTTTCTCATCATTTCTTGCTTTTGAGTTTATATTTTTAAGCTAAGGACCTGTATATTGAAAAGGTTGTGAAAGCCAGGAAGACTATGGGAGTGTGCTTTGGTAGAATGTTGGTTAAATTTGCAAATCAATGGATAATCGCCCTCTAGTTAGACAAGACTGTAAAGAGAACCATTCAGGCAATGAACCTGAAATTCAAGAAAACTGTAAATGCTGACGTAACACAAGGTAACCTAAAACTGACATCCTAAATATAGGGTGCATGTTATCATTAGTTACTAAAGTTTATGAAAGTATATGCTCCTTAAATGATACAGATATATAAACAAAACTCTGTTGACCACATGCACTGAAATGTAGACTCTTCAACGTATGATTGTTGTAATCTGACACTTCTCTAGAAAAATATTGTACTCTTTCCATAATCATTCCAATCCATGTATGCAACACTTTTGATTTTTCTTTGCCTTTTAACAAAGCCTTACATAAACACAATCATTTTCAACATCCATGTTGCTTTAAGTGCAAAGAAATGCCCATTGAAAAAATTTTCATCTCAGTAAAACAAATACACAGCACAGAGAACACCTAAATCATGGGTTATTAGCATGTTCTACCATGTTTCTGATTCATTCACACAAGTATACCCTTGTTCGTGTAGAGCGCTGCAGTCTCTCAAGTACAAGGCATAAAAACATCCCTCCACTTTTATTATGACTTATTACATCTTTTAGAAAGTATTTCCAATGGACTGAATGTCAATGTCCCTTTTGTGTTAGTCAGATATTTTGCTGTAGTGACAAGGACCTGCGAGAACAATTTAAATGAGGGAAGATGTATTTTGAGGCATGGTTTTAGAAACTGTAGTTCAAGCTCACCCGGTTCTGTTGCCTCTGGCTATGCATATAACAAGGCTGAACATCACAGTAGGTGACTGACAGGGAACATGGTGAGACCATGGGGAGGAGGAGACTGGCTTAGCTCACGGCAAGGAGGCATGACCCAGGATGGGCCTGACATGCAATAACAGGCCCTGGGAATGTGCCTTAGTTACCCATTTCCTATAACCCAACCTCCATCTCTGAACATTTCTGCCACTTCTCAATGTTAACTGCTTATGAATCAGTCAACTGATTAATCTATTGATGAAGGCAAATGCGACTGCTAAGCACATCTCTTTTGGAAACTGTTTGCGCTAAAGGCCAAGCCTTCAATTCATAAGTGTTTGGAAGCATGCTTCATATCTAAGCCATAACATAGCTTAAATTCAACTGTTGAAAACTAATCTCCAGTCTGACAGTGGTTAAAGATAAGAAGGTCATTGGGTCATGAGACCTCGGTCCTCACTAATCAGCTTTAATGTCCTTAAACAGCCAACGATCTATTTATTTCTCAATTCTCTGAAGATAAAATGAGTCATAAGTCTAGAATATAAGAGAAGACCATCAGGAGGGATGACAATGTTGATACTTTCTTCTCAGATTTTCACAGTGTAAAACTGTGAGAAATTGGGCAGGAGGGATGTTTTAGAGGTTAAGGCATTTTCCTGCAAAACCAAAGGACCCACGTTCAACTCCCCAGGACCCACATAAGCCAGGTGCACAAGGGGGTACGTGCATCTGGAGTTCATTTGCAATAGCTGGAGGCCCTGGAGTGCAGACTCTCTCTCTCTCTCTCTCTGTCTCTCTCTCTCTCTCTGTCTCTCTCTCTCTTTCTCTCTCCCTGCCTATTTCTGTATCTCTCTCTCAAATAAATAAATAAAAATAAAATATTAAAAAAACAGTGAGAAATAAATTTCTTTTAATCATAAAACACTCAGCCTCTGGCACTTTGATATAATAGCTTGAATTGACTAAGCTGGTAATAATGTATTTACTCATGATATCCAAGAACACAGCGGTGATTCTGAAACTCAAAAGCATCCTAGGAATCAAGGATTGTGTAAGAACTTATGCAGATCAGAACTGGCATGATATTATAATACCCATAAGAAAAGTAAGATTCCTAAGGAAAACAAAGAGTAGATGACTTTTGACTTTAGTATACTTCTTAATCTACATTCAAAACTCAATTTTAAACCTTCTTATCTACCATGATTTTACTCAAGGAAATGTTGCTGAGTTGTAGCATTGTGTTCTTGTGTCCTCTGGAAATAGTGTAATGGAGTTCTGGAGGTTCAGGAAAAGTCCTTAAACCAAGATGGATAATTATTATATCATTATATTTACTCAGGGGAAATCGGCGGAACAAGAGAAAGTGAGTCCCAAGGAATGGAGATGGATGCACCTATGTGGTCCAAGAGTGTATGGGCCTGGGAAAACATGAAAAGGGACTTAGAAAGACTTTAGAGAGGAAAGGAAGAAGAAAATACAGAAAACTCCTGCCATGTGGAAGACAGGAGGGGATAAGAATAGGTATCGCCCTCCCACCTTCTCAGCTCAGCTCAACTGGGCTGATATGAGAGGAGTTTCCCAGTTCAGGGTCCTGGAAGTTCAGGAGTGGTGAAAAGCCAACAAGGGGCCTTGCCCACCTCATAAGCATCCATTTATAATCTTACTATAGGCGGCTTTCCCCTCAGACATTAGAGGCGTCCTGAGTGTGAGAAGCTGATTGGTCTGAGCTCAGCAGGCTGGATCAGGAAGAGATCAGCACACCTGGGTCGGAGATGAGAGCTGATTGGACAATATTTGGATCAGACAATAACATCCAGTTCTGCTGCAGCAGGCAGGCACAGGCGGGCTGTGCTACATCTTTTTCATTCCCTCTTTTGGGCCCAAACCTGACTAATTCCCCCTCAGTATGAGGACTAAATGTCTTACAGAAATTTAGAAGCCTACATTTCCGTTGTTAAACTGTCATCCTGGGGGCAAATTCATCCAGTTATTTAATCACAAGACTTCTGTTTGGTGTCATTTCCATCCTCTCTCATTTCAGAATGATTGATTTTATTTTAAAATGTTATTGTTTTGGCATGAATGTGTGTGGTGTGGATGCATGGGCAAACATGTTCATAGCTATGGGGCGGGGAGGCTCACGTGTCCATGTGTGCTTATGAGTGTGAAGACAGAAGGTCGGCACTGGGTATGTTCTTCAATCTCTTCCCACCTTACTTATTTAACTGTTTTTATTTTATTTTATTTTATTTTATTTTATTTTATTTTATTTTATTCATTTTACTTTGAGGTCTTTGAACCCAAAGTTCACCATGTTGGTTAGTCTGGCTAGCTACTGTACCTTGTGGATTTACCTGACCCTTTCCTGGTGATATCTGAAAATACAATCTTACACTTTAATGCTTCTTCAGCATTTCTGTGGATTCCAGGAATGGATGTGAGCTCACTTCCACAGGAAGCACTTCATCTGTTGAGCTATCACTCCAAACCTGAGGTTATTCTTTAAAAGCAAATATATTTTACAATAACTTGAGCAAGTATATAGAGTTCCCTTATATTCACAGCCCCCTATGCACACAGCCTGCCTCATTTATGAGCATCCCTACTGGGATGGCACATTTCTTCCAGTCATCAAAGCTTCACTGGCGTATCGTTATCACCCTGAGTTCGTTTTACATCACATATTGTTAGCGGCTGGCTCGTTCAATGGCAGTCCCACTCTTATTCAGATACAGATGTCTGAAAACTAAAAATCGCATTTTTCAGAGTCAATTTCACTTAGGATTCATTGTACAAAATTTCTCCACCAAGAAAACATATTCAAATGAGATTTTAGAAGCAAGAGTGGGCTCAGGGTTAACCTAGCTATTGTTGATGTTGGCAGTGAGATTGTGATTTGTGAGCACTTACAATGAGTGGCCATCACTGGATTATGCCTGAAGACATCACTGCCTCGCTAGGTGGAAAACCAAAAGAAGTGGACGAGAGACAGAGGTAGAACCAGAAGTGCTTTTTGGCTGCTGCATCTCAGAAATTGAGTCACATCACTTCAACCCCCACATCCAGTTGCAACCCAGTGAAGACCTTCAATAATTGCTCTCATATATGAAACCTGGTGTTAATGATCAGACATATCTAATTTTGGTAAAAGTTAGTTCTGTGTGAAATAAGTAAAGACATTTCCTCCTTTGTTACCCAAAACTTTTATTTTTAAGAGCAGTTATAGGTTCCCAGTGAAACTCGATGCATACCAGAGGTTTTCCTTATACTCTTTACTTCTGCTACATAGGCAAAGCCTCCTCCTTTATCAACACTCAGCAAGATAAGCATATATGCTATCGTTAATAAGCCCATCTGAACAGATTATATGTTAAGACTCATAAGTTTCATAAGAATTCACCTTTGCAGTTATACATTCTGGGTTTTTATTTATCTTATTTCTTTTTATTTTATTGTTTTCTTTATGAGACAGGATCTCACTCTTACCAAAACTGGCATGGAACTCACTATGTAGACCAAGCTGACTTCAAATGTCTGCAGCAATCTTTCTAGCTCTATCTCCATAGGACTAGGATTACAGACATAAGCCATCAAGCCTGGATAAATTTATTGAATGATATAAACATATAGGCATATATCCACTATCACAGCACACACAAGAACATACTCACTTCCCTAACAATCTTACTTGCTTTATCTATTCAGCACTCTCTTCCAAAGTGAATTTTATTTATTGCCACCATCTCTTTTTATTAAAACATATACAGTTGTTAAAATACTTAAATATGTGTGCGAGTC
Organism: Dipus sagitta; assembly: GCA_036346955.1. Classification (NCBI taxonomy): domain Eukaryota; kingdom Metazoa; phylum Chordata; class Mammalia; order Rodentia; family Dipodidae; genus Dipus; species Dipus sagitta. The sequence goes on along the minus strand of CM070778.1, from coordinate 116,796,199 downwards.
TCTGTTGACTCACATAAGTTGAAGATCTGATTCTATAGGAGAAATCTTCATTTTATAGAAACAATATTTTTAGCAGGATAGAAAATATTTAACAGTTTTGAAATAGTGAAATACAATTCTAATGAGAGGGACTGCAGAAATGGATCAGTGGTCAAGTGTGCTTGCCCTTAAGGTCTGAGAGATGCTGCCCTGGTCTGATTTCCCTAGAAGCCATGTAAGGAACTTGGCATAGCCATACACATCTGTAAGTGCAGTCTGGTGAAGGAGGAGAGACTAGAGAATCACTGGGCTTGCTGACCAAAAAATGTCAGCCCCTGACTGAGGGAGAGACCCTGTCTCAAGGAACTCCATGGTTGATCAATAGAGAAGGCACATGCAATTTTCTTCTGTCTACCATGGGCATGGCACTCAGATCTGCACACACACATCTGCCTACACCATATGTAATACCACATTACACATACACCCCCCACACTAAAATAAGGTATTGCTATTTCATATTAGTGATATTTTCAATTAATTACATACACATAGTTACCTAAATAGGAAGGGGTTCTCAGCCTTTGGGGAAATGGCAAAATATACACAGAGAGTCATGGCACAACATAAAACATGCCAAACTCAGGGCTGGAGAGATATCTCAGCAGTTAAGGAGCTTGCCTGAAAAGCCTGATGACTGGAGTTGGATTCCCCAGTACCCTTGTAAAGCCAGATACACCAAGTGGTGCATGCATCTGGAGTTCGTTTGCAGCAGCTAGAGGTCCTGGTGCCCACATTCATTCTCATTCTCTCTCTCCTTCAAATGTTAATAAGATATTGAAAAAACAACATGGCAAACTATGTGATGAGTGCCTGCATTAGTGAAGCTCAGCTTGGGTTTTCCAGTTGCTTCTGCCCATCAGAGATTAGAATTGTTCTTTTGACATTCTCCATTTTAACTCCCAGCTAACAATGTTTTAAATTCAGACTAGAACTATGGTAAGTTTTCTTTTAGCTTAGTCCAAAAATACTTTGCTTTATCAACACTTTAAGGGTCATATGTATTAGGAAATTCACATTTTTGTTCTTCTTCTCCTGAACACTCTTGACACCCCTAAGCCAAATTGAAATGTAGAATTTACAGTCAATCCACCAACCAACATAGGCCCTGAAAATAAAAGAGTAAAAGTTACTCTGTTAGAGACAAAAAGAAATATTTAGATATGAGGCATATTCATTTTCTTGTTGTATTCAGTCTAAGACTGTTTATTTATTGAGCACACATATAAATTTAGATGTGTTGATAAATACATGAAAAGTATATGTCTCTTGTGCTTATGAATTTTAAGCAGTAGAGGGGAATAAAGACATTGTGTAAGTAAGTGAGTAAGGAAGATGAAGAATAAAGGATTCAGTTAAGAAACTTGCAATGACACACCTAAGCTAGTGTGATCCATCACAGATTGATACACTGGTAAAGTGACCATGAAGTTTGGGGCCCAAGAGACACCATGCACATTTTGACAAAGTAAAACAGCATGTGAAGGAGGACTAAGACTAGCAAGTGTGAAAATAACCCATGAAGAACTTTCTTTGCCAAATGTTGGGATTTGGTTTGACATTGAGTTGTAATGAGAAATCATATGATAGTTTGAGTCAAGGCAGTAACCTGATGAAATTTGAGCTAATTTTGGCAGTACTTCAGGGAAATGAGACAGATGTCAGTTTAAAAAGTGAGAAATACAGGCAGATGATGGAATGATTGCAGCAAAAGCAGTGCAACAGCTATTTAGAATCATAGAGCAAAGACTGGAGAATAATTTTGGAAGTAAGTACAATAGTATTTGGTGAATGATTGTATTTCATAAGTGAGCTAGAGAGAGAGAAGGGCAAAGAAACAGTGTCATCCAGTACAGTTACTAGATTGTGTATGCATACACATGTATGTATATATATTTACTTGTACACATCTAAAAAACATAAAATATAAGATACTTAGTTAAATTCAAATTTCAAAACAACCCTAATGAAGACATTTATTATACTTCTCATGAGCTATTTGAATATATTTGTCCAAAGTATTTCATTGTCTCTCTGAAATTCAAATTTAATTGGACAGTCTGTACTCTATTTGCCATCCTATGTTTACAGATGATTTGTTTTTTTTTTTTTTTTTTTTTTTTTTTTTTTGAGATAGGGTTTTGTTCTAGCCAAGGCTGACCTGTAATTCACTAAGTAGTCTCAGGGTGGCCTCACACTCACAGCAACACTCCTGCCTATGCCTCCCAGGTGCAGGAATTAAAGGTGTGCATCACCCTACCAGGCTCAGATGAATTTTTTAAGAGGACGGATGTTTGGCTTTGTTTAAAGGCTTTAATATTGGCAACATGGAGTTGGAGGTGTCAAAAAGATATCACTGTGAAATTCATAGTAGATGATGTAGAAATATGGGTTTGATTTGTAGAGAAAGGAATCTCATGACAATCTACAGCAATTTTAAAATAAATTCTAAAATGATAGAAATAGATTGTCTCTGATTATAGTATATAATGGAGAATAAAAGAGAATATGATAGAGAGAATAAAAGGGATACAAGAAGGACAAGATAAAAGTCACTTAATGGCCAAGAGCAGGGTTGTCTCAGAGAAAACAGGGCGAATTGCCCAAGGTGAGTTGAGAAGCAGGTGTGTTAATGGAGTCCAGTGCATCCCTGTTCCCTTTGCTTAGCCAGCATCTCCCCTGTGGGTTCTGATACCAGTGGGAAGCACATGTTCCTTGTTTCCTACTAGATTCTTCCTATTTTGAGTGGGATTCCTCACTGCTGCTGTCTTACATATCTTTTCCGAAGGTGCGGGGGGGTGGGGGGAACCTATGGGAATATGTGTATCCTCTGAAAGCATTTTGGGGATGATTTGGGGGAAAAAAAAGTCTGAGAAAGAACAATATGGGAAGAACATTCATTCAGGAACTGATTAAAGTTGTTTTGTAAAGGTAGAGAAGGAAAGAAAGGGGAAAGAGGAGGAAGGGAGGAGGAAGAAGAAAAGGGGAAGGAAGGGATTGGTTTATAAATTGTGCAGTATTTCTAAAGCTCATATTCCTTGCTGGCTCTCAAAACTCCCCAGATCCAATGACTATCCATGGTACCTTGCTTGAAAGCACAATTATCTCCTCCTTGCCATTCTTCTCCCCCTCTTTCTCTTTATCTTCTCTGCAATCAAAATTAGAGGGACCCAGCACGGAATTTTCTGTTGTCCATTTGCGTAGTGATTCTCCACACATTGAGGACATTCAACAAGTGTCCAGTCCCCTCCTGTGGGCATGGCAGTTGGCGGCTCATAGTCAAGCTAATGTAAGAGGATTTACAAAAGAACGACTCAGGTAAATGTCAAGGCTTGATTTGACGCTGATGCCCTTTGGAAAGATTCCCACACATCTTTATATAGCTGAGTTATGGCTCTTTTCCCGTGATCAGGCAATAAGAAATGGTATCTCAGGAGTGTTTTGGCATTTTAAAGATTGATGGAACTGTTCTATAATCAGGACACACAATTCCCTAAGGGTTTGCTACGGAAGCATCCTTTATCTTAGTTGGTTATGTTATCCTAAAAGATGGTAGAGGAGAATGTTTCAATAATAGAGTGATAAATTCTGGGAAATATGCCACAGAGATTAAATAACAATATAAATTAATATTTTGCAACATAAACCATATGTTTCTATAAAAGTGTCCTTATGTGACAGAGGGACAGATGCAATATATGTTGACTTGGTTGCAGGAAGACCCTAGGATTTCCAGAGAAATAATGCCATAACAATTTAAATGTTTCCAGGGAGAAAAGAATATAAACTCAAGAAGGAGAAGAATCCAAGTGGAATTTATTTACTCATAAGAAACATGAGATCACAGAACATAATATTCTAAGCAAACATATTTTTAAATATAAATTCTATAAACAATAAAGCTTTCAATTATACCTTTCTTAGATATCCAGACACTGAGAGTATTTAATTTAATTAATTTAATTCATAGGTTTAAAAGAGTGAAAAAAAAGCATGCCTGAAAACAAAAAATTCTAGAAAAGTCTAGTTTAGAGAAACATAAAGATGCTTGGTGGTTAATTTACAATGGAAGATGCATGATTCAATCAGAAAACCAGCGGGTTCCCTATGTAACAATATTTTTATTATTTACATAAAATGTGTGCACATACACATATATTAATGAGGTAATCATGGTATTCAATTAAAAAAAAGAGGAGGCAACACTATGAATTACTGATACTTTGGGGAAGATGATACTGATGGAACACTTTTTCAACATTAAAACAGCCGGGTGTGGCTCACATCTTTAATCCCAGAGATGGGAGGATCACAGTGAGTTGAGGGCAACCTGAAACTACATAGTGAATTCCAGGTCAGCCTGGGCTAGAGAAACACCCTAACTTGAAAAAACAAAAACAACAACAACAACAACAAAAAAAAAAAACAAGCAAATAAGATGTCAAGTGAGAAATCTCTGATCTTGATCTTAGAAGAGGCACTGACATACAAATAAAAATGTAATTAATGTGCTGTTGCAACTGGGAGCTATAGCTAATTAGGATTTTTCCCCTGAATAGATTTTTGCATAGTATGAAAATTTCAAAGCAAGTTTATAAGCTCTATAACCAATAGCAGTTTCATATTTTCATATTTATAATAACCTAATTGCCATTTACTTTTCAGTCTTTAGATTTATCCTATAAATAAAGCACAGCAAATTGATTATGCTCAGAATGTGTCATTAATCTCAAAGAGCGAGTACAGAGTAAAGGAGACTGATAGGTGAAAATGTGTGTGGGTGGAAAAAAAGAGAAAAAAATGAAAAAAATTAAAAGGTCAGGGTTAGGCTTCTTAAAAAAAAGTGAAGGCAGTACAGTGTTTCTTTAAATGTAGAGTAGAAATCTGAGGAGGAAGGTGTGCTTATATCAATCACGTTTCTGAGAAACTGAACAGTGTGAAAGAAGTAAACAATAAAAAGAAATGTTTCTGTAGGCAAATATGGGAGCGAAGAAGGAAGAGATATAATAAAATGTGGGGCACTGGAGACTTGGCTTAGCAGTTAAGGTGTTTGGCTACAAAGCCTAGGGACCCAGGTTCAATTCCCCAGGACCCACATAAGCCAGGTACATAAGGTGGCACATATGCCTGGAGTTCATTTGCAGTAGCTGGAGGCCCTTGCACTCCCAATCTTTCTCTCTCTCGCCCTCTCTTTCTCTCTTTTTCTCCGCCTCCTTGTCTCTCACAAATAAATAAAAAATTTAAAAAAATCATTTTGGTGGTACTATTTTTCTGTTTTATACCTTGAGGAAGGGAGCATTAGCAACTGACATCCATGACAGAGTAGAGAGGGATCACTTAATGGTACGTGAGAAAGCAAGTGTGAAAGGACCGTCCTTCCCCAGAGAAGGTAGGAAAAGTGAAATGGGATCATTTAAATCTTCTTACTCACGTGCAATGAAAGCCAATCAAACCAGAAACTGTAAAAATGTAAACCCAATTAAATTGCCCTTGCTAAAAATAGATTAACTCTCCTGAAGAATACCATAGCACACAACAGGCATTTTGTTTCCTAGTTCATTGCTTTTCCTTTGATTTGTAATAACTTTGTGAAGGTGCACACACACATTCCTGAAAGTGCTCCACGCTGCCTTCCTGAGCATAGACTGGCGTGGCCTTGACGTCTCTGAGGGAAGGATTTCACGGAGTGATCTGATGGTTGTTCACATCAATTTTATATTCTCAATTAGTTAGCATTATTGCTTCATTAGTCAAAAGAATTCACCTGGCTATATGGATTTAGATTTTTCTGTAATTATATATAAATCAGTTTTTCTAGGATTAAATTTCTGTTTGTCTTTCCTACAACACTTATTATTGACCTATGTTTAGGTTCTGATTGAATAATTTTATGCCACATAAAATGATAAGAGTAGTCAATAAAATTACTTCATATTATCAACATGGTAGCCATCTACTTGTCTGCCAGAAGTAATCTGTTTTATAATAAGGGAATGATTATATATTCTATAATACAATCAACATAACTTTTTATTGTATAAAATATTTAAAATACATAATACTATTCTGTATCTTTTGTAGGATCGTCAAAATAAAGGCTGGGCCAAAGCTCAATTGTATGATATCCTTTGTTTTCTGGAAAATTTGTAGTATCTCCAGAAAAGGATGACTAAATAAAACATTCAACAAGCATTATTCAAAAAGGGCACACAGTACAACTTAGAAATGAACAAATAGATACATCATTAAATAACATGGGTAGAAACTGACACTAATATTGTTACATATATGATTTGGCAGGGTTTCAAAAGGGCCAGTGAAAAGTGTATGTTTCGGTTAATGTCAACAGCTGGCTTGCACACTGCTGATAGAGTACATCAATATTTAAGGGTCGCACAGCCGAGTCTCAAGGGATTTGCGGATGAGTGGTACATCATGGCTGCATAGCCTTCAATATCAGTTCTACAGGAGCCTAGACATAGATTGATACAGAAGTAGTTTCACATGGCCAACATGACAATACTCAGAAAGCTTACTGATGCAATGAGAACTGCTTAGAGAAATAACAGGTAAAGTTTACTGATCTTAAATTCTTGCCCTTCTACTAGACATAAATTATTCACAAACTACAGGGCTCAATATTCATATTACAACATGGAAAATATGGTTGCATTGTGATTTGAGCAAGCTATATGACATCTGTGGGGCTAATTTAAACAAACAAGTCTAGAAAGAAACTTTGTAAGTGATATATCGTTCCTATCAATAATACAACCCACAGGCTTGTTTAACATAATTTCACTTATTTATAATTCAAGTATTTGAACAATACGTCACAGAATTAAAAGTACACAGATAAGACCCATAACTTCATTTCTTATTTTATCATAAATAACTTGTGTAATTTCCTTTTAGGACACAAACTGTTATAGCAGGAATATGCAAGACCTTCATGTCATGTTGGGTCCAAGTCATTTAGCTTGCACATCCAATTGCCATTGTTTTGACTTCAAACTGAATGAATATAAGATTGTGATTATTAAACTTATAGCAGTGGAACAATACACAGATTTTTTTGTGTGTGCCTGACTCCATTTTAAAAATCATTTTTTTTCTCGGAGCCTTTCCAAAATTATTGCATTATAACATATTTAAAAAGGATTCCATAGTATATATATACCACAATTCATTTTTCTTTTAGAGTAGACATCTGAGTGGCTTTCATGTTCAAAGTATTATAAATATTTGTGATGTTAATGTGCTGATCCATGCCTTTTGGAATTGGTTTGTCCAAAGCTCAAATGTAATAGAAAGTGACAAATTGTCTTCCATAGTGATTTAACCAAAACCCATTATCACCAGAAATATATCAAATATTTTCTTTCTCTACATCCTACCATTTGTGCAGTCATTCTGTTTACTATGAGACATGGACACAGATCATGGTAGCTCCAAGTATTGCTGTACTAATAGGTTTGAATATATATATTTTTATTTTTTATTTTCTTTATTAGTTATGTAATACTCAGTGTGTAAACAGCCATATTGGTACCCTTGTTAGCCTCCTCTCTGTCCTCTCCCCTCCAAAGGGACCCTCCTTGTTGAGGGTTGTGGGTCATACATTGTGTGGGTAGCCATCAGTTATGGGGAAGAGGCAATGTCTCTGTGCATTATGTCCCAACTTGTGGGTCTAACAATCTTTCCACCTACTCTTTGGTGAATTTCCCAGGATATTTTTGTCTACTTATTTATAATCTACTCAAGGTCTTAGATGACATGTTTATTCATTTAAAAATGTAATTATTTATTAGAGAGAGAGAGAGATAATGGGTGTGCCAGGGCCTGCAGCTGCTGCAAAGGAACACCAGATGCATGTGCTACCTTGTGCATCTGGCTTCCGTGGGTCCTGGGGAATTGAACCATGCTCCTTTGGCTTTTCAGGAAAGCACCTTAACCACTAAGCCATTTCTCCAGCCCTGTTTATTCATTTTCAATGTGTGCATTTCTATGGGATATAATGTCTTTTTATTTTTTAAAGTTCCTTGTGAATGCAAGTTATAAGTCACACTTAACCTTTCATAATGTTAAGTGACTTTCATAATAGTATTTCTTAAATAGTATATAATAAACTATTTTACATAGATGAAATAACCCACTTAGTTAGGAAATACTGCTTTCCACCAATATTATCAACAATTTAAGTATCAAAATTGTCAATGCATTCATGTGTATTTTCTCATTTAGATATATGAGTCAATTCAAAATTATTTTCAATTCAGTAGTTTTCACACTTTTTTGCGAGAGAAATCATCTCCACTTTTCTTATAAAATGTTCAGAAGTTTTTCCCAAAAGGGATTTATGTACCGCTGAGATTTGTGATAGCCCCACCTAGAGCCTCTCCTGTAACAGTTCATCAGGTCTGCAGAACCTAAGCAAACACAACTGTGCTGAGCCTTAAGAAAATTACTGATACTGTCATGCTAACGTCGTGTGAACTTATGTGTCAGGAAATATCATTGATCTTTTTACACAACTTATGTCATTACATTCGTTAAACATCAAATGGTATTCTCCAATGAGGGCATCTGAAGCTGGGAGACTGTTATGAATTTAACCAATTTAATAGAAAGGTTACAAATAAGTTTACATGTGTTTTCTTCATTCTCTTTTGTAGAAATTTTAGTAGAAGGGCAAATTTAATAAGATAATGTGTTAAACTTAATCCAGTTTTAAATTTCTGTCTTATATATTTCAACAAATTTCTCAAATAGATTTGTCCCAAGGCTTTTCATGATATTGCTTTGATAATATTGCATTTCTTGCAAGAATAACTCAAAATTTAGACTTTTCAATTATTTAATTTGTATAGTTAATTTATCTTCCTTTTATACTTATAATTTCATTGTTTTTCTGAAAGGAAAGACTGTGCTTGTCATTGATTTTTAGCCCTGTGTTGATTTATGCTTTTGTTTTATTTTTTCTGTCTTTAATTTAGTATTAATTTCCTATTTTGAGTTTGCTATTTTTTTCTGGTTTGCATATTTTATTCTTTGAACTTATAAAACAAAGATCTGTAAACATATCCAAATTGTTGGTGCATTGGTGTATGTTGGTACATTGGCAGAGGAACCTCAAAATTCATGTATTATTTTTACCCTTAATGTTTCTTCTGATTAATTTGTTTATTTGCTATCATCAACAAAAGTCCAAAGATTTACCAAGTTTTTGCATATTGTTCTTTTATTGTTTTAAGAACACATTTGGGTTACCAAATTACACTGAGTGGTCTTGTTTTCTTAGGCTCCTTTTTATTGTGATGATTTCTTAGATGTTCCTTTCTTTTGGTGGCCATTGACAATTTTGAAGGCTAGTCTCCATCTCAAAACTTCTAAAGGTGAAGAGGTGAATAATTCCCTGAGTAAAGTGGTGGAATACAAAATCAATGCCCCCAAATCAGTAGCCTTTCTACATGCAAAGGACAAATATACAGAGAAAGAAACCAGTGAGGCTGTCCCATTTTCAATAGCAACAGATAATTAAATACCTTGGAATAACACTAGCCAAGGATGTGAAAGACCAATATATGAAAACATAAAAAACTCAAGAAAGAAATTGAGGAGGGTTGAGAAGATGGAAAGACCTCCCATGCTCCTCTATAGGTAGAATTATGAAAACAGCAATTCTACCCAAAGCAGAGTTTTCTATTTTAAAATAAGCTTAGATCATTGACTTTACACATTTTCCAATGTTAGTTCTATCATTCAAAACTATAATTCCTTTCAATGACTTTTGTGCTATCTACTGATCTACTTTGATAATTGTCCTAATTCCGTTTAAAATATTTTCTATTTACTTAGTAATGTATTTCTTAACCCAGAGGTTTACTAGAGACATGTTTGTGGATTTTCTTGGTGTAAATCTATATTTAGTATGTAATTATCTAAAACCAGTCCTGTTATTTTCAGGCCACACACTGTTGTTTTCTGTTGTTTCCAATTTGTTGTTTTATGACCTGCAATAGTGTCTTTATTGGTAGTTTTCCAAGTTTATGGAAGTGATCTTTACATTCTTTGAACTTAAGTCTTTTGTATTATTTTATATTTTATAGGTGTCTATTACATTCTCTGTCCTTTGTTCCTACTTTAAACATAGTATCTATTTATGTGTGCATGTATGTGTGTATGTATATGATACATTTGTATAAGTGTGCCTGTGTGTATGTGTGTGTGTGTGTGTGTGTGTGTAGGATTAAGAAGATCACTTCATAGTATCTCTCCTCTTCTTCCACCTTATTTTTTGAGACATAATCTTTGTTTTTGCCATTTCTGCTTATAAACTGGTGATTCTCCTAGGCCCACCTCCCATTTATGTAGGTGCATTGGGATTATAGATGCATTCACTACTTTTTCCCCTCTGGTGGATTTGGGGTTGAGCATTTGTTAGTGTTCTGGATTAATTGAACAGTTTTCTCTGTATTAGATTCAGGTTATATTTATAGTTATCATTGGCTAGTACCATGTTTGCACTATGTGTTGTAAATAATTGTATTCTACTTGTTTTGCAATGCTTCTAGTGTATTGTGAGATTCCTGGGCTTTCATTGCTCCATTTCTCCCCTGCTGTTTTTGTGTTCTTACTACCTTACCTGTTCACCACCATGATTATCAGCAGATCAATGAAATACTTTTACTTGCTTGAAGATCAATGATCCTCTAAGGGAATTGTAGGTATGATTCCAATTTTTTATTTACTGATTTATGATTTTATTAGATATTGGGGGTAAGGAGCCCATTGCAAACAAACTCCAGATAAATGTACCACCATGCACATCTGGCTTTTGTGAGACCTGGAGAATCAAACTTGGGTTCTTAGGCTTCACAGGTTAGTGCCTTAACTGCTAAGCTGTCTCTCCAGCCTTAAGAGTTTTCTTTTCTTATGCTTACAGCAATCTATTTATCATGAATCTCTCTCTCTCTCTCTCTGTGTGTGTGTGTGTGTGTGTGTGTGTGTGTATGGGGGGCAGCTGATATTCCTGTGTAGCTGTTTATCATGTTTATTATTGTGTGTTTGATTTGCAATATTTTCATTTTGTTCACTATTTTTAAATATTTCTTGTTCCTCCCTGTGGTGGTTTGATTCACGAGTCCCCCATAAACTTAGGTATTTTGAATGCTAGTTTCCCCAGCTGATGGTAATTGGAAATTAATGACTCCTGGAGGCAGTGTGTTGTTCGGGGTAGGCTTATGGGTGTTATAGCCAGTTTCCCCTTGCCAGTGTTTGGCACACTCCCCTGTTGCTACTGTCCACCTTATATTGGCCATGGGGTGATGTCCACCCTCTGCTCATGCCATCATTTTTCCCTGCCATCATGGAGCTTCCCCCTGAGCCTGTAAGCAAAAATAAACCTCTTTCTCCCACAAGCTTCTCTTGGTTGGGTGATTTATACCAGCACACGAACCTGACTGCAACAGTAAAGTGGTACCAGGAGTGGGGTTGCTACTAGACATCCGACTGTGTGGCTTTGGCCTATAGGAACTGATTTTCAAGAGGAATGTGGAAGGATTTGAAACCTTGGCCTAAGAGATGCCTTGAAGTGCTGTAAGTACATCTTGGTGGACTATTGTGGTCAGAGGTGAAAGACTTCAATGCAGTGAGAACTGTGGACTGTGAGGTTGGCTTAGGAGAGTGAGAAAGAGCTTTGCTTGGACTTCACTAGAGGCAAGTTGTGTGAAAATCTTGCTGTTAAACCCATGTCCTGAGAAGTTGTGCAGGGTTGCTTTGTGTAGAAATGAACTGGTGTGAGCAGAAGGACATGGCACAGAAAAAATGAAATCTTTGGGCCTAAATTGCTGCCCATTCACCTGCACATTGTTTGAGAGATTACAACCTTTGAGTTTGGGCCAACTGACTTGCACTGGGGACAGGAAGAATGTAGACTCTTTTCATGCGGCCTGAGTGCTCAAGGAGTGTCCTATTTTTCAAAGTCTGCTTTATTGTCACTGGATTAACAAATTGGCACTCTACCTGTTATTGTGGAGTATAATAAATGCAGGAAAGAGAGGGTCATTGAGTTTGCAACATGGCCTTGTGTTTTGGAAATGGCCACAGGCAGTGTGAAGCAGGTTTGCGTGCTTGGAGACCCCATGGGGCCATGAGGATGAGTTGTAGATTGTGGTGGAGACCCACTGGAGATGCTGGGACCACGAGATAGCTGCTAAGGAAAGCTGCCAGCTCTAATGAAGTTCTCCAGGACTGTGAGTAGCCTTGCTGGAGGGGCAGAATTGGAATTCCAGAGACTTGTTGCTGATTAGGATTAGTGGACTTGTAGATTGGTCACTGCCTAGAGTTGTTAGACTTGGAACTACAGAGTTTGGCGTTTGCCCTGTTTAAATCATGTATTGCTTGAATATTTCTTTGTTACGCCTAATCCCATCTTTTGCAGTGTGAATGTTTATTCTGTGCCACTATGGGTTTTGGAAGGATGTTTTTGGTATTATGGCTCAGTTAAAAGATCTTGGACTATGGGTATATATGAACATCATTGGGATTGATAAAAGCTATGGGGACTTTTAAAGTTGGACTGAATGCATTTCATTTTAAATTATGTATGGTTATCAGTTTATGGGGGCCAGGGACGTAATGTGGTGGTTTGATTTAGGTATCCCCCATAAACTTAGGTATTTTGAATGCTAGTCTCCCCAGCCAATGGAAATTGGAAATTAAACCTCCTGGAGGCAGTGTGTTGTTGGAGGCAGGCTATGGGTGATATAGCCAGTTTCCCCATGCTAATATTTGGCACACTCTCCCATTGCTATTGTCCACCTTATGTTGGCCCAGGGGTGATGTCCATCCTCTGCTCATGCCATCAGTTTGCTCTGCCATGGTGGAGCTTCTCCTCGAGCCTGTCAGCCAAAATAAACCTCTTTGGGTGATTTATATCAGCAATTCGAACCTGACTGCAACACTCCCATAACATTTGTCTCTAGGACAAGTGTTCATGTGCTAGACCATTTATATATCATTCTCTTTGAAGTTTTTTAGATCTTTAATTTTGTGTGATTTGCAGGTTCCTGGTAAGCCAATGAATTTACTGGGCTTCCATACAGAGAACAGGAGAGGAATTTTAGGGGCTGGTGAGACTTTGAAGTAAGTATTGCACAGAACTGTCTCAGCCCAGCTTAAATAAGGACCCCTCAAGTTGCCTACATGACATTCTTCCTCCTTCAGTTAACATGCCAAACCACTTGCAATTTGGGCAGAATCACATACAGAGGGTAAGGAGGTGCAAGGAGTGACCAAGATCCCAGGTGAGGGTTGATGAATCTCTCACCTTCTTCTATGAGGGAAGCATAACAGCTATAGTCTTGAGGGTGTCTTGCTAGTAATCACAGCTACTATTGACTTTTGCTTTCAGGAAGTCATGGCAAAGAGCACACCCCTTCCTCCACCAATATTACATTGCTTTTACTCCACTCTCCTGCAGTATTTCCTGAACCTTTAGGCGAGTGTGATATTCCCCCTGCTAGGGCTGAATATTGGGCTGTCGTACCACAAGAACAGTGACTCAGCCTCATGAAATATCTGCCCCTACTTAGAAAGCGACAGCAGTAGTAACATAAGGACATAAATACAACTGTTTAAAAATAATTTGATAGGCACAGTCCCTGTAGTGCACATTCCATTATGAAAAATAAAACTTTCCCACGTGAAGGTGATAGCAATGGATATGGATGGGAGTAAATAAAAAAGTTTTAAAATTTATTGGATAGACAATTTGCATTCATTTACCAAAATAATAAAGTTGTTTGTCTACCTGGGCTTATAACCATTTGATATACATATTTTTTTTTGTATTCACTGCCCATTAACCTCTCTTTTCTCTAGCACTCCCACTAAACCCCATCTTCTTCACAATCTGTCCCCTGCCTTGTTTTCCTTTTCTTTTATCGCTTTGTGATCCAGGATTAAATTTTTCAGATGGGAGCTGGACATGAGGAGATAAATGACCCAGCACACTCTACCCTAGCCCCAGCTGAAACCGCAGAGGAATTGGGGAAATGAGCAAGAGTGTAGCTTTCTTAGTGAATATGATATCAGCACAGGGTGAAGGAGATAGACACTGAGAACACTCAACATCTACCAAACAAGAGATCCAGAGACTCCTAAGTGCCCATCACTGAAGTAGACTTAAAATGCACCCAAAATGGCTCAGGGAATTTTGCCTAACAGGAGACAGAATGATTGTTAGAACCACACGTTGGAACACCATGCACAGACATTGCCTCTTTCCCATAACTGACTGCTGCCCCCACAATGCATGACTTACATTCCCCATGGAGTTGACCTGCATCCCCAAAGAGGAAGGCCTCTTCAGAAAAAGGGCAGGGATGAGAGAAAGGATGGTACCAACATGTGTTATTTACATACTAATTTTGTCCATATCTAATAAAAATAAATTTTAAAAATCCATTGTGAAAACAAATAACATGAGTCCCAAGATATCTGGACATAGTATAGCTTAATATATGACAGTTAGGTCAATAATAGTGTTTATTTCTTAGAGTTGTACAAGATTTAAATGAGATAATTCATAGACATCAGTGGATGTATAAGAGCTCAATAAGTGTAGCCATCTGTCACACCCCCCCCCACACACACACAAAATGAATGTTTCTTGAATTACCAAGAGTAGTGGAATTTGGAGCATGGACAATTTCATGGTGACTTGATCATGAAGGTCATGTCTGTGTTCCTGATTTAGCAACATTTAATACTAACACTTCTCTGGGAGGAGTGGGTCTCACCAGCCCCTTACTCACCTATAATGGAATGTTGATGGGTTCCACTTTACACAGGAAACCACAGCTCAAATATTGCTTTTTTTTTTTTTTTTTTTTTTGAGGTAGGATTTCACTCTAGTCCAGGCTGACCTGGAATTAACTATGTAGTCTCAGGGTGGCCTCAAACACATGGTGATCCTCCTACCTCTGCCTTCCAAGTGCTGGGATTAGAGGTGTGCACCACCATGCCTGGTAAATGTTGCATGTTTGATGGAGAAATTCCAATTCTTTCACTTCTGATTCTATTTTCATCTCTTCCATCTTAGATATATATACACTTATGTTTGTATATAAATTTATCATAGCTATTTAATGCTCTACTAAGGTGATTTACTTCTCTATGTTATTCCAGTGCATTTTCCTCTTGAAAGATTACGTTCTTCTGGTTTTGAGTTGAATTGTCCTGATTATTGGTGTGACGAGTCATTTTTATTGTATGCTAGAGGAAATAGATATTGCACGACATGTCTGGATTTTTATGTCCCTTAACAATTGTTCAATTTTGTTTTGGCAGCCATACTCATAAGTATATGACTCCTTTGAGTCATGTTTTATGCTACAGCAGGGGAGAGATTGGCTAGTCTTCACTCAAAACTAAGGACAGATTCATTTGTGGTGTATATGGAGAGGTCATATTGCACTGCTGGATTATTTATATTTTTGTAAGTGAGACACTCACAGCCTTGCACTGGCACTAGTCCGCTTGTCTGTAGCTGCATTTTGATTATTGTGCATACAAATATGGCCGTGAAGCGTTTTGGTACTAATCTGATTTGAAATTGTCTATATAATAGGAATAATCTTTTCTAGGCTTTTAGTACTTGTCAACAGTTGTGAATGGAAATATGAAGGAATACATTTTTATAAATGTATTTTGATATTTCTATTTTAGTTGTTTCAAAGAACATATTATTATTAGAGCTATAATTTCATATCTAGTAACACCAAAAATACAATCAACAATTATATCTGGATACATTGATACAAAATGGTCAGTTTATTGTGCTTTATTCTCTTCTGCCAGTCTACATGCATATTGTCTTGACAACCATAGATATCATTAATTATTCTATAAATTTGTCTCAAAACTTATTTTAATATTCTCACCTATTTGCTTTTGAGGTTTTTAATATACAAAGTGGAATTGTACTGATAGAAATGAGACAGAAATTTATTCTGTAAATATTAGTAGATACTATAATTATCTTTATTTCACTTTTTATTATGTTTTTAGAAAATAGCACATAAAACAATGGGTTTCAACTATATCATTTTTTAACATTTTTACTTGTTAATCTTCTTCCCCATTCCCCTCCCCAATATGCTTGAGCCCCCTTGATGTTTCCTTTCCTCTCACAAGTAGCCTCCATTTTGTTGTCTTGCCACATGGATTTTATTTGCCCTACCTCTCACCTGCTCCCGTAAGTCCCCCATTTTCCCATAAGGGTCTCCTTCATAGTTTCATAACCAATACCAACACCACTATGTACATATATGCACATATATAAAAAATTAAATTTATATATTTACATATGAGGAGATAATGTGGTGCTTGAATTTCTGAATCTAGGTTGCTTTGTGTATATAAACATTTCCAGTTCTATCCATTTTTTTTCCTGCAAGAATCATGATTATATTTTACTTTATGTCTGAATAAAATTTCATTTTACAACATACATATATAAAAATGATATATACATATATCCGTGTGTGTGTGTGTGTGCATGTGTGTGCATGCGTGTGTGTGTGTGTGTGTGTGTGTGTGTGTGTGTGTGTATTCAGGATTATGTCTTTGGTCAAATCCACATAATTCCCTTTCCTCTATGAAATGCTGAAATCCTAACCCTTTCTACTTCACACTTAGAGTCTTTTGGGTTTTTGTTTATTTGTTTGTTTGTTTTCAAGGCAGGGTCTTCCTTTATCCAAGGCTGACCTGGAACTCACTCTGTATCCCAGGCTGGCTATGAGCTCATGGTTTTCCTCCCACCTCCACCTCCCAACTGCTGAGATTAAAGGCATGTGCTACAACACTGACAGGGATTTGCCATCTTGAAGATGAAATTATTTAAAGTAAGATCTTCCTGGTATGGAGTGGGCCCTCAAAATAACATGAGCATCTGACATCCAGAGACGCACTGGGAAAACATCTGTGAGAAAGATGACGGAGCTAAGGGACGGGCAGTTGCACCGTAAATAAATACCAAAATGGCTGACAACCGCTGGATGCTAGGAAGGGGCAAGGCAAACTTTTCCTACAGATTCACAGAAAGCAAGACCTTGACCACACCTGATTTCAGACTTTGACCTCTGAAAACTAGACAATTGATTACCATTTATATAGTAGCCCTAAACAGTAACACACTGGGCTGTGTCATCTGCCTATTGCACTCTTGGTACAACCTGAAAAATGTGAAGGTCTGTTTTGGATTAGTGTAATGTGTTAATATGCCCTGGTTTAGCATATTCATACAGATGTTCTATTCATTTCACTTATTTATTTATTTATTTATTTATTTATTTTGGTTTTTCAAGGTAGAGTTTCACTCTAGCCCAGGTTAACCTGGAATTAACTAAGAAGTCTCAGGATGGCCTCAAACTCAAGGCAATTCTCCTACCTGTGCCACCCAAATGAGGGGTTAAAGGCATGTGCCACCACACATGGCATATTTCATTTTTCCTACTTATTCTATTGTAAGTTTGGTAGCTATTTCAAGACAGTCAAAGACTGAAGCCTTTTATGACTTGAAAATATTGTCTTAAAGTCATCTATTCCTACAATGTTCTCAACATTGGTATTTTTATTTGAAGATTTTGTTTAGGACATTTATTTTAGTGGTTTTTAAAAGGATACAATGCTTACATGTCTGAGGAAGTTATTTATTGTCGTCTCATAAATCATTGAACTACTACAACTATCTTTGAGAGAGTTTTACTTCATTTTTTCAGGCATTTATTATTATAAATAAATGCAAAGCAAACAACTCTGTATGTATCCATTAATCTTCCCTCAATTGGAAATGTATAAATAAGCAAGTTTAGAAATTTATTTAATGCAGAAAATGACCATTTCTATCAAATGTTATATTTATGAATTTATTTCACTTGGCAGAAATAGCAAAAAAGTCATAATTTGAATTTATATTACTTCTACATATGAATAATTCTTTCCCTTTTATCTTGTTTCTGACCTTATCTTTGTAATCTGAAGGCCTTCTTGTATTTGGTCTTTTACATAATAATAGAATTTTTCAAAATGACTAAATGCTTTTGAATCTAAAGGCTTGAAGTATTTCATTGTTTTCCTTTCTTATCATTGCTTGAGTCATAAAACATCTCATTATTGCTGCTGCTTCTCATGTGCTCTTTTTATAACTGTTTGGATGGCATCATTCCTTTGTGTACCTGTCTTTTACTTTGGCTTTATATATTTCAAGACTTCTTGAATGCAATTTTGAATTTAGAGTGCATACTTCCTAACTAGATCTGTACTGTTTTCTGCAAAGATACATTGTTCTTCCTTCCTCACCAAGGCTATGTTCTCATTAGTTGTGAATATTTACTTATCCTTGAACAGTAGGTGTATCTTCAGTATTGATAGTATCTGAATACATAATGTATTAATCTTCATCTCTTCAACATCCATTTTTTTGTATATTATGCCATCCTGGGAGTTTTGATTTATTTGAAAATAAGTACTAGACACACTTATATTGCTAGTTTAACATTCCACATCTTTCACATCATTCTCTTAAAATGATATCTAATGGTTTACTAAACTCATAGCTGTAAAAAATAAAAGTTTAAACTGTTTATAAATTGATTTTATGAAATATAAAAATGCTAATCACCAGCATATGTGCTGAAACTATTATAAAATCTAACAAAATTATAGATTTCAATATCTAATCATAATTGAATATCAAAATCCTTTAAGAATATAGATGTATAAAATGATACACACATAATTCTAGGAAAAAAGTTTTATCTACAGAGATATTCTTTCTTTAAGAGTTTCAGGGATTTATTAGATTAAGAGAAGAATGTGGAGAGAGTTCCTGCCATTTGGAGCGTGGGAGGGGCTGGAGAGACCATGTGGGAGTAGGGGTTGGGGGGTCTCCCCTCATCTTACTGCAGCTGAGCTGAGGGGAGGTCTACCAGAACATGGAAGTTCAAGGTAGATGAACAACCAGTAAAAATCTACAAGGATATCCTTAATAAAAACACCAGGGACTTGTTTCATTTTTTTTTCATTAGTTCTATTTTATTTCTCATACATTCTAGGCATTAAATCAATGTTACTAGGGTGGACATTTATCTCAGTGCGGGAGCAATTATCTAGCATGCACAAGGCTTTGGGTTCAGTCATCACTACCACACACACAAAAAGTAATGTCATTAAACCAATAAGAACATTGTTCTAGGCTAGTACAGTTTGCAGATATCACCTTTGTACACTGGACCTGTTTATGCTTTCAGTATGACAAAAATCAATGGGCATTTCTCAGGTTGACATCATTTTCACATATAACCTTAATATAAAATCTTTCACATCTTAAACTTACCAGCTCATTTTTAAAGTTTTTTAAATTATTATTGGCTAGAGTGAACACAGTACATTGGTGTGTTTGTTTCAGTTCAGTTTCATTATTCAAATCCAAACCCATAATGGTGGTTGACCCACAATCATGATTTATAATCAGGAATGAAATGAATAACTATGATCTCATTTCAGATAGAATATCATGTCCTAACTATAGGTTATTTTAACCCTACTATCATAGCCCATCCACATAAAATCTTCATATGCATCCATATCATTGGATACTCTTGTTTTTTATACTATATGGTCCATATTTTTTTGCCTCAAGAAAATAAACAAGTGATACCCTATGTTTAATTATGACATGAAGTATCTACAGCAACCAAAATGTTTTAGGCTTATCTGTAAGCTGTGTAGAACTACAGGACACTTTTTTATTCTTTTTTCTTCACTTAAAGTCATATTTAAGAAAACATGTAGAATAAGGCCCTATAGATCATTAGAATATAAGACAAAATTCTTAATTAAGCATTCTCCAAAATTATACTAATGTTTTAAGCATATGTTCTTTTTCTTTGTTGAGGATATACATGCAAATACAATGTTAATAAAAGCTAAGTGATGTGAGTTAACTAGCTATTATTCATATTTGAGGAATGATATAAAAACAAAAGTCAAAAATCCAACATTTCATTTGTGAGTATTTCTCTGTGTATGAGTCAACAACTTCTAAAATTCATGTTGAAAATTTGTTTTGGGGGGTGGCTGGAGAGATGGTTTAGCAGTTAAGGCACTTGCCTGCAAAGCCAAAAGACCCAGGTTCAACTCCCCAGGACCCACATAAGCCTGATGCACAAGGTGGCCCATCTGTTAGGAGTTCAATTGCAGTGACTAGAGGCCCTGGCATGCCAGTGTTCCTCTCTATATCTCTCTGTCTTCTGCCTCTTTCTGTCAAATAAAGAAAGAAATATTTGGAAAAGATTAATTTTTTTCTTGATGAATACCAAGTACCAACATATTCCCTATGTAAGAAGAAAAAAGAGTTTTGAGCCATGTAGCAGTCACTTTCTCATTGCTGGGACAAAATACCCTACTGTAAGCAGCTTATGGGTGGCAAGGATTTACTTCAGACATAGAGTTTGAAGGGGTAGTTCAGTTATGGTACAGAAGATATGGCAGAGCAAGAAACTGGCTACCATATTTATATACTAGCAGAGAGAAGAGAGAGAGGGAGAGGGAGAGAGAGAATGAGAGGCTCACTGGTAAGTGGGATGGACTATATTGTCTCAAGGTCCACCCTCAGTTACATACCTCCTCCAGCAAGACTCCATCTCCCAAGGTTCCACCAGCTGGGGACCAAGTAGGAGGCTTAATCACAAATAGTTGAGGCTATGGGGGACATTTACCACCACAAGGGACTGTTAAACTTTTTAACATAAATCATCCATTCTCAGATGCTTTAATGTTTTACTATAAATATATGTATTGCAGTTACTGAATCATTTGCAAGCTCCACCCACTTTTGTCCTGTTTTCTAAATATTTCTGTTAATCTCATGTATTATCAAAAAGAACTTAGTGAAAAATGTTTTTTTTTTTTTTTTGATTTTTGGTTTTAAGTGTTAGGATCTTGCTCTAGCACAGGCTGGTATGAAATTCACTATTTAGTCTCAGAATGGCTTTGAACTCATGGTGATCCTCCTACCTCTGGCTCTCAAGTGCAGGAATTAAAGGCATGTGCCACCACACCCTGCAGGACCTAGTGAAATTTAACAAAATAGTATAGTTTTTTCCTGAAATATTTTAACATTTTAAATGAAAATTAGCCTTGACTACACTTTATATTTTCTACTAGTCACTTGAAGTCTATCATCTAATATCTACCTACCTGTCTCTCTCTCTATCTATATTTCTATCTATCTATCTATCTATCTATCTATCTATCTATCTATCTATCTTTATCTACAATCATGAACACTGTGTGTTTTGTCAAGTTTCACAATAGCAGTGTGTGACAGAGAGCTGCAGGTTCGCTGAGATGAACTTCCAGACCAGGCACAGTTACGGAGGAAGGGATTTATGGAAGCTTACAGATAGAGGGAAAGTTCCATAATGACAAAAGAAGCTGACCTGCCTTCACAGGTCCAAGCAGAGAGATAAGCACAAGTCTAAAAGCCAAAAGCCACACAGCACAACACACTTCAGGAACTCCAGCTAGGCACACTTGACATATCTTTACATTGGAGTCTCAAACCCACCACCACACCTTAGGGCTGATCTCTCATATTCACCCAGTGACACTGCCTCCAGCCAAGTGGCTACAGATCCAAACCACAAGCTAATAAAACACTGAATATATTGGGGGGCCATATATTCAAACTACCACACAGTAGAACAAGTTTGTAACTAGAGATAGTGCATAGTAACCTGAAATATGAATATTCCTATGGCCATAAAGATTTTGTATATCCTCAG
The DNA here is from genome assembly GCA_036346955.1 of Dipus sagitta. Taxonomy (NCBI): domain Eukaryota; kingdom Metazoa; phylum Chordata; class Mammalia; order Rodentia; family Dipodidae; genus Dipus; species Dipus sagitta. The sequence goes on along the minus strand of CM070778.1, from coordinate 116,774,306 downwards.
ACTCAATATACTTCCAAAACTGATAGACAGTGCTGACATACTCTTGCATATATTTAAATACACACAAGATCCTTATGTGTACAACACTTTCCTTAGAAGTAGTACAAAATTCAGTAACACTTTTGCTTAAAGCTGCTTAGTATATGTTTATACATTTTTAAAGGAATTTACATATACTACCTTGCATAAATTGTACTTATACTGCTGTGTTCAGTGGTATGTTTTTTCTTGAATGTCTCCTATAGGGAATGTGTTAAAGATTTTGTTGTCATACTTTAGTGTTATTGGGAGACTGTCGAATATTTAAGAGAATGGATTGATGAAGAACATTAGAGCACCACTAGATATGTGCTCTTGAAGGGTATGTTATAACTCTGGCTGCATCTCTCTCTCTCTTTCTCTCTCAATTTCCAGTCAGCAGAAGGTCAACAGCCATGATACTCTGTTTGACTACAGACCCAAGTACAACTGAACCAGCTGATCATGGGACTGATACCTCTGAAAACGTGAGGGCAAATAAATTAAGCATTTTTGTGACATTGTGAGAATGCCAATAAAGGAACTTGGTATGAAGAAGAGGCACTATTACTATAAATAAATCTAATTGTGTGGTTCAGAAGTATTGAGACTGCCTCACAACACACATTTGTAAAGTTTGGCAAATCAGACACCTTAGAGATGTCCTATAATCCTGGAAACAGTGCCTAATGGGTGATGCTGGTGACAGCTCAATTGCTGATAATGATATGCAATGTAAAGGGTAGATTCCCAAGGTTACACATGAATGTGAGGAAGGCACTGGGAATTAAGTTAGTTGTCATTCATATTATGTTCAGAGAAAGAACTTGTCAATGTCCTCTCAATGCACTGGTACTTTGTGGCAAGTTAAGTCTGAAAGTGACAGACTAGTTCATTTAGTGGAGGAAATGTCAAGGCAGTGATACTGGCCTACTGGGTGGCTTTTACTCACATTTATGGCTAGCATTGGGAGCAATGCTGAGTGGAAAATTTGAAAAATTTACCTCTTGGTTAGAGAAAAGAATAATGGGAGTTATAGAAAGTGGAGTGTGGTTGACAGAGAAGCTAAGTTTTCACTGAGAAACTATAAAAGTTGTCTCCTTAGCCTCACAAGCTCAGACTTTCATGAAGAGGGCCCTAGCACAACTTCTTGATGCACGGCTACCTCATGGGATCTGTTTCTTATCAACATTATTTAGTTTATATGTTTATACTTTCATTTTAACTTCTTATTTTTTGTAATTGTTTGTGATAGGGAGGGAGAGAGAGAAATAGTATGAAAAAGTATGGGCATGCTATGGCCTCCTGCCACTGCAGTCAGCTCCAGATGCATGTACTTGGTGCATTTTAGCTTCACATTGGTACTGGGGAATTAATTTCAGGTCAGCAGGCTTTACAGGCAAGCAACCTGTAGCTGCTGAGTCATCTCTCAAGCCCTCATTTGAAATTTTGAAAAAAAGTCTTGGGATTGATAAATTTTTTTTTCCAACAGTTTATCCTTGTCTGTATATGTAAAATAAGTGTCTTCCAAACAACATGCAATGAGATCTGACTTTTAGTCACATCTCATTTTCCCATTATGCCCGTCACAAAGGCAGTTAAATGAATAGTGCCTTTCTGATTCTCTTCTGGGATGCTCATGTAGTATTTTAGCTTCAGGCTTCAATACCCCACTTAGAGGTTCCCTCCTCTATGAGCATGCCCACTATCTCTCTTCCTGTTGCCTACTCAGTTCCTGGTCACCATTCCCATGGCACCAGTTCCCAGGACAGGGCAGTGCGTCCCTGCTAAATACCTTGGGCAACATGTTAAGTGTGGGTACCAGTTGGCGGTGGTTGCACCTGGCTACTTCTCCCCAGCATTTGGGTTTTTACCCTTACTTTTGCTACTTTACGGATATTACTATGCATCATTGCATGTTTTCATTTGTGCATTGTGGGCCATTCTTTTAGATATATACCAGTAACGTGTTGAAGTCAGCTTCATTTCCTGGGGGCACATCCAAGCAGACAGTTTGTGGGAGAAAGGGGTTTACTTCAGCCTTAAATAATCAATGGCAGAAGTTGTGTACTTTCAAAGATCCAAACAGAGAGAAACAACTGGATCAAGGAAAACCTAACACCAGCAAGCAAGAACCACCAGAGATCAAACTGCTCTTTCCACACCGTGGGCTGGAGTTCCGATTGGCTACAAAACACACCTTGGGACTGGATTCCAGGATCCACATCCAGTTGACACCACTTCCAGTCAGAGAGCTAGAGTTCCAAGTCACAAGATTGGTGCCATACACTTACATATCACACTCAAACTACCATACATGTCTAATTTGTATGTTAACTCTATAACTTAAAGAATATTTATTTATTTTAGAGAGAGAGACAGAAAGAGGGAAGAAGAAAGAGAAAATGGGTGTGCTAGGGCCTCTAGCCACTGCAAATGAACTCCAGACACATATACCCTTCTGTGAGGCTGGCTTTCACGGGTACTGGGGAATTGAACCTGGGTCCTTAGGCTTAACATGCAAGTGCCTTCACTGCTAATGCATCTCTTCAGCCCTTTAATTCTATAACGATGAATAATGATAAATTAATTTTTCAAAGTGTACAGACCATTGTATATTACCTCCAGCAGTGTACTAAGACACTAATTTCTCTGTATTCCCAACAAGCATTGACTAAGTTTCATCATAATCATCCTAGTTTGAAATTGTATCTTGTAGTATTAGTTGATGTTTCCTCAATGATCAATGAAGAAGAGCATATTCCAATGTAATTACTGGGTATTGTACATATTGATCAATGTTTGTTTGAATTCATTGCCTGTTTTCAAATTGGTTTGTCTAATTACTGATGAGTTTTAAGAGCCTTCTTTTTTCCCTACTAATATGTCTTACTAAATATGTGATTGGTAAATGTTTGTCTTGAATTCTTTTTTTTTTTTAAATTTTTTTTGAGGTTTTTTTTTTTTTTTTTTCTTTTTTTTGAGGTAGGGTCTCACTCTTGCCCAGGCTGACCTGGAATTCACTATGGAGTCTCAGGGTGGCCTTGAACTCACGGCGATCCTCCTACCTCTGCCTCCCGAGTGCTGGGATTAAAGGCGTGCGCTACCATGCCCTGCTGTCTTGAATTCTTAAAGTATCTGTATATTGTGTACACAGAAGTCTGCAAATTTGAGGAATTCCAAATCATCTTTCCATTTATCTTGCTTGTATATTTTATTGTATACATGAGCACTCATGGCAACATAGAGATGTAATCCTATCTTTTTATCTAATATTTATACTATTTTTTTTAGCTGTAACATTTAGATCTACGCTTCATTTTGAGTTGTTTTTATATATGTAATGAGGTGGGAATCCAAACTCATTCTTCTCCATGTTGATACGAAATTAGCTGAGCATTATTTGTTGAAAAGACTATTTTGTCAGTTGAACTGTTTTGGTACTTTGTCAAAATTTAATTTATTATTGATGTAAGGATCCTTTGCTTAACCTTAAATGATTTATTGTTCCATTGACCTGTACATGTTCTTTTATTCCAGCACCATAATAGCTTAATTATAAGAGCATTTTATTTATAGCTGTCATTATTTTATTTGGATTTCAGGAGAGACATGTTTTTCTCTCCTTCAGATATAATCATCTTACTCTTCAAAAAATTGTCTCCCAGTTCAGTCACTTCACCATGAGCTCTACATTTTGTGTGATACAAAAGGGTAAAATTTATTTTTTGTCTTATTCTTTTATACACTAAGAATATGAAGCCTAGTTTTGCTACTCACTATCAAATTTGCATGAACTTTCAAATATTACAATAGCTACTAAAGTGAGCTCTGCTTATTTTCAATATCCCAGAAATTTTACTGCTTTATATTAAAATAATGTGATGTGCATATACACACAAATATGTTCTGTATAGCTTTTTATAATATTTAACTTATACATTTACAATCAAAGAGAGATAGAGAAAGACAGACAGAGAGACAATGGGCATGCCATTTATTGTATACATGAGCACTCACGGCAATATAGAGATGTAGTCCTATCTTTTTATCTAATATTTATCCTATTTTTTAGCTGCAACATTTAGAACTATGCTTCATATGCCTCCACTCACTATAAACAAACTCCAGTTGCATGTGCCACTTTGTGTATCTGGCTTTAAACGGGTACTGGGGATCTGAACCCAGGTCATTATGCTTTGCAGGCAAGCACTTCAACCAGTGAGCCTCCTTTCCAGCCCTTATCTGTACATTATGTTGTTTGAAAATATGATCATCCTTGTGAAAGTATGAGTTAATAGCATTTAAATTTTCAATTACATTTTTTATCCTATAAATGAGACTCAATGTTACAAATTAATCTAGGGAATGTATGGAATAAAGTCAACATAGTGTACAAAATGTGTATTAATGTTCACTATGTAATATTGAAGGAATAATCATTCATTAATTTCAAAAAATCTTTCTGGATTACATATTTCAATCATGGAGAATGCTTATCTCTGTAACTAGTATATCCATCAAACAATCCATTCAAATCAGAAAGATATGAATAAGCATTGTTGTACATAAGGAATGTATATATAATATATCAGGCAATAAAGGATATATAGTCTGGTACAGACATGCATAGTTAAACAGTACCATTTATGGCAATAAGTACTAAGAGACAGATAAGCGAAAAGAAGCTTCTATATCAAGTAAGCATAAGTAGATGTGAGGTGCAAAGCTTAAGTAGCTTCATGAAACACAGTTAGGGCATGCATGGCATAGCCTTCTGTTACAAATTGAACTTCAGGTTTTCTATCTTGCTGCAGCAAAAATAATTTAATTCTATTCCTGAATCTCACTGAAGCTGTTTCTATGCCATCCTGTACTCAAAATCCTATGATAATATTTGGGAAGAGTGGAATTAGATGCTTGTTTATCCAGTCCCTTTCCTAGTAACTCAAATTTTGAGGAAAAAACACACAGACAAACAAAGCTGAGTTCCTTCCTAGGATTGTGGACCTTCTAAAGTTCTATTTATCTACTCACCTAGGGAAGCATTTGAAATAAGGACAGGTTTTACGTTCAGCTTACAATATGGAAAAAGGTGTCAGGAGTGGGAGGCCAGAGTCACATCGGCATGCAGTGAGGAGAAGACAACAGCAAATGAGGCCAGGCTGTCATACCTCAAGACCTATTCCTAGTGACTCACTCCAGCAAGCTTCCACTTCTGAAAGACTCCTTAACCTTCAGAAACAGAAACACCAGATGGGAAATAAGCATTCCAACACAGAAACCAAAGGGACACATTTTACGTTCAAACCACATCTGCATTATAACTTCTGATATCTGCTTATGAAAACCATTTCATACTAATTCTATAAAACATTAGCCCAGATAAATTGCAAACAAACCTCCACTGTGTGAGTTCAGTCTTACCCATGTTTGAGAAGGAAATTATACCCTTGGAATCTGATATTTTCAATTAAAATATGCAACCTGAATTAATATTAATCACTCATTCCTCGAATATTTTTGCTACAAAATGAGGTTGCACTATGAGAAAGAAAACAACATAACAGCATTTAATTAGACATATGTGGTGGCTCATGTTTGTAATTCCAGCTTTCTGGAGACTGAGGTATGAGTATGACAAGTTCAAGGCCATCCTTGGCGCCACAGGAAGGTTGAGGTGAGCCTGGGGTATATAGTCACACTCTATCTCAATAAAGCACACCAATGTGCAAAGCTAGCACTTAATTCCATACTTTTTTTTCCGTTACCACATAACTACTTTAGAGAAAATCATCTATCGTCAGGAAAGAAAATATTTTCTAAAAACATTCCTGTATTGATTCAAAGATAAATGTTATATTTCAGAAGATTAGCATACATTAGATAACAATAGAGAAAAACACCAGAAGCAATACTCTGCCTCTCTCCAGCTCTGCATCCTAATGCTATCTGCTCCAGGTATCTGAGAAAGGCTGTCAATCAGCTCCATTGCTGGAGAGAAGGAGTAGATGGTACAGTTTAATTTTATTATGGAAATTGATTTGCATCTTTTATATTTCTTGATTGAAATCTTTCCAGGTAATGGCATTGAAGAATACTCATAAAACTGCCATGACTAGGGTAATAACTATTATTATGATCAAATTTAATAAAAAAAATCCTTGCCTGCAATATGGGAGCTATGAATAATTCATGTAAATTGTTGCTTAAAATGTGATAGAGAGGAAAAGACTTGTAGAAAAATCTTAATGTATCCAGACAGGCTTGATAATTGGCTTTTGCAAATAATGAATACTTCATGTACAAGCCAAGACTAACAAGGATAGGGGGAGAGAGAGAGTTCCACACACAGAGGACAAATCCACAAACCTGATTTTTGCAGGATGAGTAGGAGAGATGATTTTTTTTTAAAGAACTGTCATGAAATACATATTCTAAAACTTATATTTAGAACATTGTATGATTTGAACATATTTTAAATCAGTCTATATTCATATATGTGCAGAAAATCCGTGAAAGTTGACTTTGAATTCTCAACCTTAGTATTTTCTTGTCTATATTATTTACCAAATTTTGAGGCAATGGCATTCATGTTAACCGTTAAGAAGCAATACTCAATACACAAAAATTAAATACCAGATCAATATTTTTCTAAATGCTTTAAAGGAATATTAGTTTTTAAATAGTATTCTCTGTAGCTATAGTCAAATTTTGTGAGGGTTTGGTTTCAATTTCATTTCATTTCTTTTAACTATTAATCTCTTCTTGCTTTTATTGGCTACCATCTGGTGGGAAAAAATGCAATAGCAGAGGGAGGTTGAAATATATGTATTAAGACAGAGATTCTAATTAGGAATATAATAATCACATAATTTATGTGCCAACATAGGTATCAAGCTTGAGATGAACTTCCTTTCTTTAGAGCACTAAAGTCTACTATGAAGATGCTGGCTCGTAAGCAATTTAAACAGTATGTTTGTCTATGTATAAAATAGATTTTGTATTGCAAGAATTTCAATGAGTTGATGACTGTTGCTGCTCTTACTTTTGTTTTTCTTTCATAATTTCAATATAATAAGGATACCTAATTGTTCTTTTATGTACATTGTTTCAGCAGAATTTTAATAGTGCTTCATTTTGCAGTTAAACTATATTAGATTAGAAAACAAATTATGGGATCATTTTCTCTATAATCAGGAATTACCAGGGTTTCTGTATATCCACTAAGCATTAAATATTTATAATTCTTTCACCACATCTGTTGTGCTTTAACACTTATTTATGTTACATAATTAGACATAGATCCTCATATTTGGGGTTTGCCTTGAAGGTACCACATAGAATATGATCCTTTATAAACTGAGAATTAATAGTTGTAAATATAGCAATACTAAACATGGATGTGCAAATATATCTGTAGTAGAGTGTTGAGTCCTTAGAGCATACACCCAGGTGTTGTGCAGCTGCATTGTATGAGAGTTCTATATCTAATTTTTGGTGATACCTCCATACTGATTTGCATAATGGCCATACTAGTTTAGGTTTTCAGCAGCAGTGGAGAACTAAGAATTGGAATAAGCCTAAATACCCCACAACAGATGAATGAATAAAGATAAAAGTGTGTTGCACACACACAATGACAATTTACTTAGCAGGACATAAAAATGAAATCATGAAATTTGTAGGGAAGTGGATGTACTTGGAAAGAATTATTATAAATGACCCAAGGTCACAAAGTCCCACAGTGCAGGTTCTCTCTGACATGCATATCCTAGCTTTATAATATCTATAATGTGTGTATGTAAGACTGTGGTTGTGGGAAAAACCGATCAAGATAGAATGTTAACCAGGAGTGAGTATAAAAAGATGAGCAGGAAGAAAAATGAAGGCTAAAAAGTGTCATGTGAACAAGAAACAGATTGAGGGAAGATACTGGAGAGATAGAGAATGAAGAAAAGAGGGATTTGAGTGACAGCATGTGGGATATGAATCAGCTAAAATAAATAGTATGTGAAAATGCCAGAATGAATGTGTGCTAACTAAAAATAAAAAATCAAAAAGGAAGCATACAAAAACTTATTTGAAAAGCAGAGCATACATAACCAATTCATACTATGTGCATTCATGAGGCCTGCTTATGGTGCTTTTAAAAAAATTACAAATGGTCCCTTCAATATTATCTCATGTTATAGAACTGTATCAAAATATACATTTTCTTCCAGGTGTGGTGGTGCATGTCTTTAATTCGAGCACTTGGGAGGCAGAAATAGGAGGATCACCATGAGTTTGAGGCCACCCACAGACTACATAGTAAATTCCAGGTCAGCCTGGACTAGAGTGAAACCCTATCTCATAAAACCTATATATATATATATATATATATATATATATATATATATATATATATATATCTTACCCTCAAAGTTGCATAATTAAAGCATTCAGCAACACATAAAAGAGTGAGTGCTGCTCCTCAAAATATCAATAGATAACAGTTATTAGTGATAATTCAATCCCTCACATTTACTATAGTAAAGCAGTTTTATTGCAAAAAGGAGTAATAATTGATGAATGAATGGTAGATGGTTACATAATAGACTTCACTCTCACTCTCTCTTTCCCTTCTTCTTCCCTCTCACCCTCCATCCCTCACTCCCTGCTTCTACACACAATCAGACACCTATAAGGTATATTTTATTTAGGTAAACACACATATATTAGGCATATATGTATATATGTGTATGTGTATATATATATAGTATATATATTATATAAGGTATATATATTATATATAAAGTATTTTCATGCATACATAAGTAGGTTTACACATGTGTATGTTGCTTTTATACACATATATGTGCACATATTTATGATACATAATAATTATGTGGGTCTGGAGAGATGGCTTAGTGGTTAATGTGCTTGCCTAAGAATACATGTTAGAATCTCCAGGTCCCACATAGCCAGACACACAGTGACACAAGCATGCAATGCTGCACATGTTCATAAGGAGGTTGCACACATCTGGATTTCATTCACAGTGGCTGCCTCTTTCTCTCTCTATCACTCCCTCAAAAAAATAATTATCTTCAGAGATATTGTTCCTAGATTTACATATTTTAAAAATTCAATAATATTCTGTATTTATATAGCAACACTCCTACCTTTAGATTACAGTTTCTCATGTTTTGATATATTATTCAATACCTTGAATAGAAGGAATTTATAAATATATAGTATATATAAAATAAAATTGTGTAAGCAACCTTTTAATGACCAAATATTTTATTTATAGGTTATCTAATATTTGTCCAGTTTACTTTCCTTAATTGCTTCAAGACTTAAATTATATCCCTGTTTTGTTCAAAAATTACATTTTAAAACCTGCAATTGATGCAGTTCAATGAATCTCAATGTTGTAATTTGAAAACTCTTTCCTCAGTGTTGTAATTTGAAAAATCTTTTCATTCTTCACATTATTATAGTGAGATAATGAAGAAAACAGTACAGAAGCTGAAGCAAGATTGACTTCACTGCTTGGATAAGTCATCATGATAGATGGTTTAATCTGGAATGACATGTGAGAAAGGAATTGTTCACTGCTAGAAGAACTACTGAGTATTATCTCTAACAATATCCATTACTTACTATGATAATATATTCATATGTGTGTTTTGTTTCTTTAAGTAAAATGTTATATTAAATACAATATAGATCAAGAGTGAAAGTTGTTGTAAGCTTGGTTTATAAGTACACTTCTTCCCAAACTTTAGTATATTAATCATTTATGCATGAACCATGCTTGCTATAATCAGTTTCTATGACAACCAGGAAGCAGGAAGATTACATCGATTCATGCAGGATGGTTTCCTAGGTTATGACCAATTTATTATACCTAATTATTGTATCAAAATGACTGGCAACAGTAGCTATAAAAGAAGCAATAGTTCACCATTTTAAATATCCCTGCATTTCAAAGGTAAGGTATTAACAAATTTTTTTAATGTACTAATAATAGAAGAAGGTGAAATTTAAAAGTGGATCTGAAGTACATAGCAAGCTAGCAAAACAGAGATTATACAATAATTATGACTGAAGTTTAAGGAATCAGAGTTACTCTCACCAGTTATTAGGAAGATCAAAATACATATCTGTCCACAATACTATATTAAAATTCATCCCCAACATTTTCAGGTAGCATTAAAGCTTAAGATAAATAATTCATGTTACTAAGAACTTTGTTACTTTCTCAAAATATGTTCTTTCTGATTAAGATTGCTTTTTAAACATGTATTTAATGTATCTTGAGGTCACAAGAAAATAATTTTGGAGGATAATTCAGCATCTATTGTATGTAAGGTTCAAAAAAAGTGTATGTAGCTTTCCTGTCTTGAAGTTATAGACTAGGTAGAAACTTTCGCGTGGCCTATAGAAATAAAATAAAATTGCTCACTGCTACACCTTCGGCTTCAGAGCTGCATCCTGGTGGCCTATGAGGGGTATGCCTTGAAACAGGCAGCAAAAAGGGAACAACAGAACATGGTTGATCATACCACCAGAAGGTGTGTAATGAGACTACAGCTATCTTCACTATAAGTACTATTGGGAAGACAAGGACACAGGGGATCAAATTTGCATTCAGATAGTAACAGGAATGTTATTTTTTTTCTTTCTTAATGGAGAACAAATTTAATTCGAAAAATAGATCTCAGTAACAATGATATACCCAAAGCTGAACATTATAACAGAAAAAAAAGTAATAGGAATTTGCTTTAATTTTTCTCTCATAAACTAATCTGCAATTCACTGGGCGAAGTTTTTGGAATGAATCTTGCTGATCTGCATGGTGATGAAGTTGTATTAGAAAAATCAGCCTCATTTTTATGAATGTTTTAGGCCCATGCCGCCCGACCAACTTACATTCCAAGACCCTATCCTATGATCAAAAAAATGAACTCCATTTATAATCTTCATTGACTGCGGTGATAGGGGGCAACGTTATACTTTTCCTTATCTTGAAGGAAACCATTTTAATATGCTATTACTGTTTAATATCTAGCTCACCATAGTAAGTATACTCAGTAAATGTAGTGTTTTAAGAAAATATCTTTCTAGTCATCATTTTCTATTGGCAGTTAGTTTGAGTATATGTTATGTTTCATGGGATACTAAATTTATTTCTACTGAAATGAACGTTTGATTTGTTGTTTTAATTCAGTTAGCTTTATTGCTTTTGTAATATTTTTCCAACTGGAGTTTCCTGAGGTAGACTTACTCAGGTCATAATAAAATTATCAAGGATTTCTGGACTTGGTTTGTAAATGTTGACTTGGGATTTTACCTTGTTGACATGAGTACCACAGGGTTGTCACTTTCATATGCCTAGCAGTTTTGTATTTATTTTATGTGTACCTAACAACATTATGTGATGATTACTTAATCTTTTGTCAGCTGTTAAGAGTTTAAAATAATACAATTATGTTATCTTTTGTAGTTAGCTAAAATTTGTGAATGACCCAGTTAGGTATTACTGCTGTCTACACCAGGAAATTTCAAACATTGGACTTTTACAAATTTTTTTAAATTTTTTTCTTTTACAAATTTTTAAGTGTGTATGTATATAGTGTGCATGTTTGTGAGTGGTGCCCATGATTGTATGTGTGCATCTTTGTGTGTGTGCATAAGTGCATGGGTTTGTGTTTGTACATGTGTATCGAAGTAAAGGGTCTACAAATGTTGCATTCCATAGTCACTCCACATCCTTACTATTTTGAGACAAGGTTCTTCACTGAATCTAGAACTCACCCCTTTTATTTCAGTAAGTTCACCAGCAATCCCTAGGGGTCATCTGTCTCTACTTTCCCAGTTCTGGATATACAGGTGTGTTGTGGGGACTTGAACGCAGGTCCACATGCTTGGATGATGAGCTCTTTATCTACTGAGCCAACTCTGGCTCATGTCCACACTTTATTGGGTTACTCTGTTGTTTGAAAATATAAAATTTTATTTTACTTTTATTTGTTGCTTACTAATATTCTTCCTTTCTTTAAAAATATTTTATTTATCTGAGAGAGAGAGAGAGAGAGAGAGAGAGGCAGATTGAGAGAGAGAAAATGAGTGCACCAAGGCCTCTAGCCACTTCAACAAATGAACTCCAGAGACATGCACTACCTTGTGCATCTGGCTTTAGCTGGGTACTAGGGAATCAAACCAGAGTCCTTGGGTTTTGCAGGTAAATGCTTTAAACACTGCTGTCTCTCCAGACTTTTCTTCTTTAATCAAAAACTTTAATATATGATCATATTGCAAATTCATCATATTCCCATTGGGTTTCACTTTTATGTTCCTTCCCTCTCTCCCACTCCCATTTCACTGAGGGCCCTCAGTGGGGTCACCGGTACTCATTGTGTGGTCACTAATGCATCAGTCTGTCCGGGGGGGGGGGTGGTACTGGGATATGTCTCAGAGTACATCTCACAATATGTCTTTTGCATTCTTTTCATCCCTTTTCTGAGATGTTCTCTGAGCCTTGGAGGGGGTGTAATAAGTCTCTTTTAGTGTTGAGTTCTCAGCAGCCTCTGATTTTCTGCTCTGGTGTGTTTTAGGTCTTCTCAGTGTTACCACCATCTGATTGGAGGAATTTCTCATTCTACCACTGAGACTAGCACGTGTGTTTAATCAGCCACTTCCTCTATAATGTTTCTGGGCCCTAGATGATGTGACAGAGATGACTCATATTATGCTAGGCTGTCAGCTATCTTTCCTTGTAACTTGGGTCTTGCATATCCATGGTATTCACTGCCTTTTGTAAGTAGCAGATTCTCTAGCCAACAGTGAGAGAGAGCAGTATGGACCAAAAGAAGTAAGTTTTACCTTCTAGTGTGAAGCATGAATAATTTCCTACTTCATGTAGTTTGTTTAATTGCCCATTAAAATTTTTTAACATTGTTCATCCAAGAATTTTAAATATCAGGCTGGAGAGATGGCTTAGCGGTTAAGCGCTTGCCTGTGAAGCCTAAGGACCCCGGTTCGAGGCTCGATTCCCCAGGACCCACGTTAGCCAGATGCACAAGGGGGCACACGCATCTGGAGTTCATTTACAGTGGCTGGAGGCCCTGGCGTGCCCATTCTCTCTCTCTCTCTCTCCCTCTCTGTCTCTCTCTCTGTGTCACTTTCAAATAAATAAATAAAAATTTAAAAAAAAAGAATTTTAAATATCTATAGAATCAATGAATATTATTCTTGTTTTCTAATGTGATTAGTACAATTTTTATTCACTTTCTTAATTTCTGAAGGATTTGGTAAATGTTAACAATTTTTAGTGAAATATAATTTTTGATATTTTTGTTGAGTCTTTGCTTATTCCTTCATTTATTTTTCAAATTTTATCCTTTCTTCACATGTCTCATATTAGTGTCTATTTATACTCAGTATTAAGTTACATATAATCACATGATTTTAACCTTTTAATGACATTTAACACATATATATATATTTTCTCTGATGATCACAATAATAATCTAAACTATAATAACAATTCTATTATAGTTTTATAACATCTATTTCCTTCCTTATTTTTATTGAGGTGAGGACATTAGACTTCTATAAACTTAAAAAATTTAAATGCAGTATACAATATTAGCTCACTGCATTTTGACACTGTGTAGTATTGGTGACCTCTAGAAAAAGTTATTTGCTTGTTTGTGTGCCTATGTCGTGCATACATGTGTATATGTATGTCTATATGTGTGGGTGCATTGGGTGGGGAATTAGTATAAGTGTACACATTTGTGTCATGTTGAGGCCAGAGGTCCATATTAGTTATCCTCCTTAATTGTTAGCCTACTACTACTACTACTACTACTACTGCTATTCACACACACACACAAATATATAGTAGAAGAATATATATATATATATATATATATATATATATATATATATATATATATATATATGGAGAGGGGGGAGGGAGGATGCACACTGAACATAGAACTCTTTGGCTAGATTAGTCTCTGAGATACTCCTGCCTCAGTTTTCCCAGTACTAGGATATCTTGTGCATGGCACAATGATACCCAGCTTTTACACTGGTGTTGGCAATCCTAACTTAGGTCCTTGTGCTTATGCAGTAAGCACTTTATCCTTTGAGCCATCTCCCCAGTCCCAGAATTTATTCTTCTTTTATACATGAAACTTCACATCACTTGAACAGTGACAAGTCTATCATCAGTTCTTTATGAATCCCACAGAAAACACTGTTCTACTCACTATTTTTGAGTTTAGCTGGACTATTTTCGATGTTTCCTATAAATAAAATACTGCAATATTTGTCCTTCTATAACTATTTTATTTCACTTCACATAACATGGCCTGGTTCATCCACATTTGACCTTTCTCTTAAATGTGAATAACATACAAGTATAGAATTTATATATATATATATATATGTATATATGTGATATATTATCTATATATGATAGATATTATATATGTCATAGCTTCTTCATGTATTCATTCATCCATTTATAAATACTTTGGTTTACCCAAATTTTAGAAACCACACACGATGCTGCAATAAACTTGTGATCATCTTTCTTGTAACTGGAAATATTGATTCTTGTTATTTTGATTAGAAGTCTAGAGGTGGACATGCTAAATAAATAAGTTGTTTTATTTTTAATTTTTATTTATTTATTCATTTGTTTTAATGGGGGGGGCACATCAGGGTCTCTTGCCTTTGCAAACAAATGCCAGTTGCATGAGGTCCTTTCCAGTCTGGCTTTATGTAAGCACTGGAGAATTGAGCCAGCACAACAGGCTTTGTAATAAAGCACCTTTTAAAAAAAGAGTTATATTTCTATATCTATTTATATATCTATGTATATCTATATCTATCTATCTATCTATCTATCTATCTATCTATCTATCTATCACCTCTTTATGTTCTATCTATCTATAGTTTACTTGAAAGAGAGAGAGAAAGAGACAAAACACAGAGAGAAAGAGTGAATCTTTGCCACTGCAAATGAAATCCAATTGTATGCACCACTTTGTGCATCTGGCTTTATATGGGGACTGGGGAATGGAACCCATGTTGTCAGGATTTCCAAGCAAACGCCTTAAACCACGGAATCATCTCTCCACCTCCAAGAAAGCACTTTTAACCACTGAGCAATCTCTGTAGCCCCTCTAAAAAAAATTTTTTTTTGAGAAACTTCCAAACTATCCTAAATGGTGGGACAATTTGTATTTGAAATGACAGTGAGTGTGCAACAATGTTAACTCATCCACATGCTCACCGATTAATACTTGCCGTGTTTATTATTTTTAACAGCACTTCAAACAGGTAGTTTTGATTTGCATTTCTCTTTTTATCAGTATGTTGTGATCGTCTTGACCATATGTTTTTAGTCACTTGGAACTCATTTACAGGAGGAATATGAAAGGATTTGGAACCTTGGCCTAGAGAAGCCTGACAAGGCAAGCTTGTAAGCACAGTTTCGTGGGAGATTCTGGTAAAAGTCGAAAGACCTCAGTGTGGAGAGTATTATGGACTGTGAAGCCTTGTCTCATGAGATTTCAGGGAGTTCAAAAAGTACCTGGTTGGAGCTGGCTCACTGTCTGGCTATGTCCCATGTCCTGTAAACATAAGCAACTTTGAATTTAGAAGTAATTAACTAGTGGGTTTGGTGGGGGTAAAAGTATAGAGCAGAAGGATGGCAAGATGTGAAGTATGGTACCCAAAGAAATGTTAGCAAAATTGAAGGTCCAGGCACACGAACTGATCTTAGGCCACTTAAGCTGCAGTTGTGAAAGAGATTAGCATCATTGAAACCAGCCGTTAAACCTTGGGACAATGGAAAAGATGCTTGGAGGGTAAACCATGTGTTTACCATGGAAACATTAGGATTTTTGAAGGTGTTAGGACTGTGGGAAAGCTGTCAAGGAAACTAACTGTCTCTGACTTGGGTGGATCTGCCCAGAAAGCAAGTAGCACAATGGTGAGGTAGATTTGGGTCCTTTGGACCCAAAGACCCTGATGCTAGTCCTGAAGCTGCAGGATTTGATGTTTGCTCTGCTGCTGTCCACCTTGCTCTGGTCCAGTCTTTCATTGCTATGCCTTCTTTTTTGCAATGGGAATATTTACTTTTTTTTTTTTTCTGTCCCATGATGTGTTGGAAGTTTATAACCTGTGTTTTGATTTTACTGGTCTCACAGATAAGAGAAAGTCTCCAGACTCTGAGGAGACTTTACGCTTTGGACGTTTGAACCGTGCTAGGATTGATGAAGACTATGGGGCCTTTTAAAGTTAGACTGAATGCATTTTGTATCATGAGATGGTCCTGAGTCTATGGGGCTAGAGAGAATATGGTGGTTTACATATAGCTTCTCCCTTAGTCCTCAGATAGTGAAGATTTTAGGAGATGGAGCCTTGCTGGAGGAGGTTTGGTGTAGGCCTTGAGGTTTATTAATCTAGTTCTACCAGGTGTTCAGAGAGAGCTAGCTCAGTATTGCTTCAATACGTCAGTGTATAAAGATATCAACCAGTTAACATGTTTTATCCACCATGATGAAACTCACAACCCCCCCAGAAAAACAACAACTATAAGTCATAATAAAGCCTATCGTAGTAAACTGCTTATAGTCAGATGTTTTGTATCAGTAATCATAAGTTAGTTAACTAACTTTTTGTTTTGTATTTTTTCTAGCAACTATTGAATTCTAATGGTGCATTATGTCCAGGTTTTTTTCTTCTTTTTACATGTTGCTTTGATTATGTTGGATGTTAGTGGTTTCTTGAAGATTTAACTCCTGTTTTCCTCTATTTTAGTCAGTTATGATATTTGTTATTTTTATAGGGAGTTCATTGGCTTGGTTTGAGTTGCATGGACCCACTAATCTCCTTAAAAGTTTTAAAATACAGGAACACGGGATGTCTTTCAAGCTATTTATAATGTATATTCTTTTATCTTCTGTTTATTTTGGCTAAATACTTTAAGATCCTATAATAAAGTATTATTAATTTTCTTCAGAATAATTTATTGTTAGTGTACAGAAATAGAATGGATTAAACTTGGGCTTTATATCCCTGAAACTTACAGAAATTATTAGTTGCAATAAATTTTTGTCATGTTTGTGGTCATTAGGGTTTTACACATATACAATCATGTCAGAAAACCTGTCTCTACCACCTTTTTTTGATTCCTCTCTTGTTCTTTCTTTCTTACTTGTCCTCTGCCTCTTTCACTTTTTATCACTCTTTCTTCACTCTTTTTCTTAATTATTTCTTTGCTTCATTTACCTCTTCAGTCTTATATTCTGGTTATGCTAAATAGAATTAATTAGATTGGGCATGCTGCTTTGTTTCTGATCTTAGTGGAAACATTTTTAGCTTTTCATTGTTGAGTGTGATTTTAAATATGGGCTTTCCATATATAATCTCTATTATATTAGAACACATTAATGCTGCATGTTTTTTTCTTTTGTTTTTGTTTTATTTGTTTTTCGAGGTAGGGTCTCACTGTAGCCCAGGCTGACCTGGAATTAATTTAATGCTACGTGTTAATATTAAAATTTTTTTCCACTATCATTTGAGATGTTCACATTATTTTCATCCTTCATCTTGTTAATTGTGTGTATTGCTTTCAATTTTTTCTTATATGTTGAACCATTGTTGCATGCTAAGGACATATCTACTTTCTCGTGGTCTATGATCCTTTTAATGTAGTACTGATTTTCAATTGTGAGCATTTGCTGAGGATGTTTGAATCTGTATTCATCAGAGGTGTTGACCTGAGTTTTTATTTGTTTGCACTGTGGCACTGTAGTAGAAAGTTCCATGATTCCAGGCTGAACATCCAAACAAACACAGTTTTATGGGAGGAAGAGATTTATCTCAAGCTTATAGAATCTAGGGGAAGATCCATCAATGACAGAAGAAGCTGGCTCCCATTCATAAGCCCAAGCAGAGAAAGAAACCACCACCAGACAACAAACACCAAAACCCAGCAAACACAAACCAGCAGCAAACAAGACCCACAGAGCTCAGACATTTCTACATACTATCTGGGCTGTAATTCTGAGCTACCCCAGTGACACACAGCTGCAAACACAATTTTAATAAAACACCTGAGTCTATGGGGGACACACATTCAAACTACCACAGGTACCTTTGCCTAGGTTTGGTATGAAGGTAATTTGGCCTCATTAAATAGATTTTGAAATGCCTTTTATAAAAGCTGGTTTTGGAAATTTGGTGTTAATATTTTAAATGCTTAGTAGAGTTCATTAGTCCAGTTATCTGGTCTTGGACGTGTCTTTCTTGGGAGAGTTTGGTTAGTGATTCAATTTTTTATTTGATATTGGGCTATGAAAATTTTCTATTTCTTTTTGATTGAGGCTTGGTAGGTGTATTTGCTAAGAATTTAACTGTTTCTTACAGTTTATTTAATTTGTTGGTTAATAATAATTTATCACATTCTCTTCTTATTATATCTAATATTTTATTGATTTATTTGAGTGTGAGAGAGAGAGAGAATGGGCATTTCAGGGCCTCTAGCCACTGCAAACAAACTCTAGACACATGTACCACCTTGTGCATCTGGCTTACTTGGTTACTGGGAAATGGACTCTGGGCCTTGAGACTTACCAGCCAAATACCCCCCTTAGCCTCTAAGCCATCTCTCCAGATCAGTTACTATTATTTATATTGTATCAGTTTTGGTGTGTCCTTTTCCATTTATCTTTCTCTTTTTTCCTTCTGTGTTACTCCAGCTAAGGATTTGGCAGTTTCATTTACAATTTCTGGAAATCATCTCTTAATTTCATTGTTTTACATTGCTGTATCCTTTATTTTGTTAATTTTTAAACAAATCTTTACAATTTCCTTTCTTTTGTCTAACTGTGGGCTTAGTTGTGTCTTCATTATTGCAGTGGTATAAATGTGGGCTGTTGAGGCTTATTGAATGGCTCAGCAGTTTATGACACTTGCTTGCAAAGCCTGCTAGCATAAGTTCCATTTCCCAGTATCCAGGTAAACATGCACAAAATTGCACATGTGTCTGGAGGTCACTTTCACTTGGCACATACCCCGTCTCTCTCAAATAAATAAATAAATAAATAAATAGATAGATAGATAGATAGATAAAATTTGGCTGCTTATTTATGATCTGATGCAGTTTTTATTAAAAACTTTCCTCATAGTGCTACTCTTCCTGAATCCTATACGTATTGGCTGATACATTTGTCTTGTGACTTTTCCTAGTTGCCAGTAAACTTGAGAAAGTTGAAAATGCATCTGCTATTGGTTAGGATATCTTGTGTATGTACATTAGGTCCATTCAGTATACTTTGTTGTTTATATTCTTTGGTGATTTATTGGCAGAGCTTGTAGAAGATATTAAAACAATTGATAACATTACAGTGTTGAAAATCCTACTATGATTATGCTTTTGGAGCTTTCTATGTTTAGGTATATTCATGTTTATACCATATGTTGATGTGCATGGATATTGGCTATATACATACATGCATACATACATACATACATACATACACATATATATACACACACAAATATATATATATATGCATATATATATATATATATATATATACATAGAGAGAGAGAGAGAGAGAGAGAGAGACAGAATTGGCACAATATGACCTCCAGTCACTGTAATCAAACTCCAGATGTGTGCGCGATCTTGTGCATATGTGCAAGTTGATACATACATCACCTTGTGCATCTGGCTTACTTGGGATCTAGAGAGTCAAATATGGGTCCTTAAGCTTTGCAGGCAAGTTTCTTAATCAATAAGCATTCTCTCCAGCCCTAAAGGGAAAATTTTGAAGACAAAAGGATTAATTTTTATTTCCCTACTAGCCTCTCTAGTGAGAAGTTTAATCCACTGATATATAAAGTAGTTATCACTGAATAAAGTCCTCCTGAAAAAAATTTAAATTTTAAAACATTTCCTATTTACTTTATATTTATTCTGTCCTAGTTATTGATTAATATCTTGCTTGCAAGAGGTGTATGCAATTTGATGTTTGTTTTATAGTGATTCCCTTTCTTTAGGTATGTGGTTACCATAAGAATTATATTAAATATGTATACTAAAAACAGCATTATAATCTACTAGCAACTTAATTTCAATAGCATATAAAAGCTTTGTTTTACTTCACATTCCACTTTACATTATTATTGTCATAACGTTTTATATGTTACAAGGATTAAAATTTCCAAAATTATATTTGTTGTTAATACTGTTGTGTTTTAAGCTTATGTTAAATTTAAAAGTGATTTACAAATATGTCTACATTATTACCAGCTATTTTATGATTTCATTTACTTTGCCCCTCTATTTATCACCCTTTTGTTTTAACTTGAAGAATTTTAGTGTAAGGAACCTCTTTCTACCTGTTTGCCCTGGTGTTCATTTTGTCCCGTGATTCATAAAGGATATATAGGCTGTGTGTGTGTGTGTCTTCCCATACAACATTTCTACTTACCTGTAATAGACCATTATTTGATCAAATATTTTTCTGGTTGCAAAGGAGCTCTCATAATGTATTTCAGTTGGTTATATAATTTCTCATATAAGATTAATTTTAAAGAAAAATGGGAAATAGATATTTTTGATAACTGGATACTTACCAAGGATTTGGGGTAGATATGAATGGAAAATATGGTCTTGAAACCAAATTAAAAGTTAAGTTAGAGAGGCTAATTTCTTTAGAGAAATGACCACACTGTAGCTGTTTTCACCAATTGGCAATTGTGGTCATTTATAATAAGGGGAAGAGTCTCAAAGTCCCATTTCTTAGGCAAAAGTTAAATGTCTAAACTCCTTCATCACTGTAACACTGGATGTGCTTGGGATGGTTCTATTCTTAATCATGAATATCAAGGTAAGAATGTTCTGGGCTGTAAGACAATACCCATATTCATATGAGCTATGGTGTTACTGTCAGAGCATGTATTAACATAAGGACTATAGGCCGTGCCATGTAATACAAGTTCTGTTTTCTTAAAATAAGGTTTCCATGCAGCTAGACCAATAAAAATTATCTTACTACAAATTATCAGTTAATCTGACAAGAACTATGCTAATGATATATTATCTAATTGTTACTTTTGTTAACCCTTTATGATAATGCTATCACATTTCTCTGTCAATTTGAAAGTTGAGGTTTACAGAAGTTATTTAATTTTAATGTGAACACAATTATTTTGTGGCAAATTTGTGATTCATAACCACTTCAAAGCCATTATGTTACAATGAACCCAAATTATATGTGAAAGAAGGCAATTAAGAGAGATTCTCTTAAAAAATCAGACAATTGGAACTAAATCAGGTTTCCTGAGAGACACATGTCATGATTTTTCACTCTGTTCATGACATATTTTTAAAAGGCAATCAAGTAAAATAGGAATGTGTATCCCAGAGAAGGTCTTAGGGGAAAATAAACTGTCTTTAATCATTTAATACTCTGTAATATTGACAAGGTAATATCCTTTATTCTGTGTGAGTTCAAGCATAGAACTAATTGGGGAAAAGTCAATGAATTTGTGTCTCAAAGGTTTTGCTTATTTATTTGCTCCATTTATGACATATTGATGTAACTGCTAATGTTCTAAGGTATGAATTTCTAAATACAACCTAAGAATTTAAGTGAGTTACTTGGGCTTTCTCAGTCATATTAATAAATGGTTGGTCTAGTACTATTTAAATGATCCCACAGCAGTTTTAATAGTGTCTCCTATAAAGTTATGGAAAAATCTTACCATGTCTCCAGGATAGTCACCTTACATAAAAGCAGAGACTTTGCAGACATAGTCAGGTCAATGTGAGGGAATGTGCGGATGAGCCTTTAGTCAACAGTTGATGGCTTGTCTAAAGGAGAAAGATCAATAGAAACACAGAGAGATGGTATCCATGGGAAGAAAGAGGGAGCCATTGAACTACTTGCTGACAGGGGCTCAGAAATCTCAATGAGTAGAAGTTGGGAAGAATCAGGGAAGGATTTTTCCCTGGAGGTGTGGCAGGGATCATCACTGAGCTGAAATTGATTTCAGACTTCTTGCTGCCTCTAATGAAAAATCATATTTTGTTTTTCCCCGTTGTGATCCACCTGCTTTGTTCTATAGTGTTATGATGTCATATCAGCACTGAGAAACTAACACTGAGCATTCCAAACATAAAAAAACATTCGTTTATGAGATTATAGAACTCACCAAAAGTAGTCTTCAAATAACAGAAGTTTCCATGAAGGCAGCAGTCTTAAATTGACCCATAAAATACATGATTCAAAGAAAATAAAAGCTAACCAGAGAAATTAAAGAGAGAAAAACTACGTGATCCTTTGCTTGGAGGTTGAAACAGAATGTGCTATAAAAAGGATCAGGAGTCAAGTCTGAGAACTTGGGGGGCCACTGAAAGGACAATGTCCATTTCTGTTGTACTTTTCAGAAATTCTAATATTGAAATAAAATTTCATATCACTCTACTGTCATACTATTTAGCAAATGGCAAACAATATTTTAAGAGTTATTCAGATTTTAGTACAGACAGTGAGATTGAGAGCATCTGTGTACTCATCCTAGCATGGTAAGAATGGAAGAATGTATAGATGGTGTGTAGTTCACCACTCTAAGAATCCAAACTGTAAGGGAGTTTCTATAGGAATAAAGAATTAGTAAAAAGGAGTGTGTAAGATTAGTCTGGAATCACCTCAAGGATTGTTTAAGGAATTAATGATTAGGTTGCCTCTATAAAGTTTGAGGTTTGGTAAAATGTGGGAGAAGGTTCTGGAAGGATTCACGAAGAGGAAGGTGACAGGCACTATGGATAGAAAATGGCAGCAGCAGACTAGACAATGGAGGAGAAACAGAGATGAGAAAGAAGTGGGAAGTCACATGGAGACACATAAAATAAAATATGAAGAAGAATGATAAGGAAAAAGACACAAAGACAGAAAACAGATTATTGCATGATTTGAATGTCTTGAACAAGAAAAATGGTGAATTTCTGTATGGATACATTATCTCTAAGGAAGGGTTAATGTCTAAATATTCTGTCTTGGCAGAACTCAGGGTCTCTGTCACACATTCTTCATTCTGATGTTGTTCAAAATGGCAAAAAAAAAAAGTTGATGTTTCAGCTTTAATTTATTTGGGCCATTATAATATCCTTTCCTTTTTAAAATGTTTAATTAACAGAGGGAGGGTGACAGAAAGAGGGAGATAGAGAGATAATGGGCATGCCAGGGCCCAGATGCATGTGCCATCTTGTACATCTGGCTTTATGTCAGTGCTGGAAAATCAAACCTGGGTCTTTTGGCTTTGCTGGCAAGTGACTTAATCACTAAGCCATCTCTCCAGCCCTAGTATCCATTGCTTAATAGAAGTGAATTTTACAGATTCCCCATTTGATGTTCAAGAATCTTGAGATGAATAGTGTTGGTTCTATTATAAGATAGAAATCATAAGGTGTATGTTCTTCCCCCCGTTAGGATTCCTTCAAATAATCTTAATACTGTCATAAAATTTCTTTTAATTTCACCAAGTCATTGTATTGCTTAGGCAAGACATAAAATATTTTTAGATATATCCAATATTAATGTAGAGCGACTCTCTCTCTCTCTCTCTCTCTCTCTCTCTCTCTCTCCAAGAGATGTGGCAAATCTCTCTGAGTCATTTTTCAAAGGAAACATAACAGTTTCCATGGAACAGAATATCAAACTGCACAAAATGAGAACCCATCTATTATTTTTTCCATTCAATGAAAGTCTGCATTTTAACACCTTTCATGATTCAATGTCTTTTCATTGCAGATGAATACATATGTGTAAGCCATTTTGATTGAATTTAGATAATTTCTGATTCAGGGCATTCTGAAGGACACAATTGAGAATGGAAATGTGATGTGATGCCTTCACATTACATACACAAAATGTAAACCTGGATGCATAAGTACCTGCCGGCTTCATAGATTAAAAGTATCTTTGTTCAAAGAACTCTTTTTGCCAAGAATAACATTCTCATACTATACATTATTGTGATTTCTCCATATACTTTTATTTACACAAATCATCAGAAAATTATTTCCTCAGTTTAACACATACTATTTACTATTAAGTATGATTTAAACAATGGGCTTCAGACTTTATTAACTTTATCTTTATTGAAAGGGTCATGTTTGGTAATTTAAAATTAACTAGCTATGAAACATCTGTGAATCAAATTTTGTATAAAACAAAGGCTATATATGATTCACCATTGAATTATTATGTTTGCATTTAAATTCAAAATCTGCCTGGATAATAACTAGAGACTCCTGGTATTGTGAGGTTAAAAATTTGTCTAGATCTCTTACATCATTATATGTATTTGACAAAACATTTGGAAACTTCTTTAATTTATGTCAAATTTGTAGAGAAGCTTTAGCTGGATTAGTATACACTTCAACTCAAAGTAGAATACAAGTGTATCAAGTTGATTGTCTTGGCAAGAAACTGCAATGCTAATGAATCTGGGCAGGAAGGAGTCTATTTTATTCTCTGCTACAAAATGTGAGGGAAAAAAAACATGTGGAACAGGAGTTTGTGAAATTAATGATGTATCTGAATTATTTGCAGTACTGTAGCACAGGGATGTAATTAGATTAAGACATTCATTATCTGGTTAAAGATTATCGTTTTGCTCAAGTTTAAAATGGCACAACTAAAATATTATTTTATGTAAGTTGGACTAGTAGGGTTTTCTACTTAGTTGCTTTCTCTGAACTCCCTGCAATTCTGTGTAAATATCACCAAAATTATGATTCTGGTTCTGTGAAGAGGAAGATACTGGAGCAAGTTAGTCAAACATTTATTACAATAACAAAAATGCCAGAAGCAAGAGTTAGAACATTAAGTTTATGCTGTGTGCAGATCTTGAGTTTCTACTTTATGATTGGTTGAAAGCTTTGCTTTGGTCTGTTCAGACATTACATCACAGTGGGGCTGTGCAAGGAACATCATTCATTTGCATCATGATCATGAAACAGAGAGGAATGGGAGAGGATAGGGGGGTTCACAGGTCCCCTTCAAAAGCAGGCCTTGTTGGACCAAAACACCTACAACGCCTTACTTACCTGCCTTCAAAGTTTTCCCACCACTCATTAGCACCACCTTGTGGACCAACCCACTAACACATGGGCCATTGTAGGAAATACAAGATCCTTATCATAGCATGATATTAAATAACAGAACACATTTAAAAGTGGAGAGATACATTGTTTTATAAAGTAAAATAAAATAATTGGAACACAAGTTAAACATTTCCATTCACCTAAAAAATTATTTTGTACACTTCACACCTGGCATGCATGTGATGTAGTCCACTAGAACAAGAGAACTCTGATTCCTAGATAAGTTCTCTCATCTACAGTTTGAACTATAGAAGTTTAAATTTCAAAACAAGAAATTTTCCCAAGGGCATGATTATTTATAAAAACTAACGAGGGTCTGTTATCTGTTAAGGTGCTTGCCTGTAAAACCTAATGACCCAGGTTAGATTCCCCAGTACTGACCTAGAGCCTGATTCACAACGTGACACAATCATAGGGAGTTCGTTTGCAGTGGCTAGAGGCCCAGGCATGCCCATTCTTTCCCTCTGTCTTTCCTCTTTCTCTCTCTCTCTCTCAAATCTCTCTGCTTGCAAATAAATAAATAAAATATGTAAAAAAAAACTACTAAATATTTGAATAAGTGACTTTTTTTCCTTAATTCAAAGAGGCAATAAGCATTAACCTGATCAAGTACACATGGAGTTATTAATATGTGTTGTTAATTGCTCAAGGTATAATTTACAAATGCACTAATGATTCTAAGTAGAATGTGGCCATGGATGAAGGCTTGAATAATTACAAAATTATGTGGTATAGGCAGTGGCAGAAATATTCTGAGGATATTGTGCCCTAGAAATGAACTTGTCCTAAAAGCATTTTCATTTAAGCATTTTAATAATTGTCTTTTCAAGACAAAGACAAGCTCCTTTGTTTCCTATCATAGAATTACAAGATTGCATATTTTCCCCCATTAATGCTAAATTCTGGTCTGACATTCAAAGCTGTAGTTTTTTATAAATTTACAGTTAGAGATAGAGAAGCCAAGAATGCTATGGTGCCTTTGCTGTAGAACCCTGTATTAGTCAGCTGGATCTGGTGTAATGGACTGAATGATCAGTCTAGATTAAGAAAAATCAAACCTTTATTTCTCATAGTTCTTGACTCTGACAAGCCCTTATCCATTTCCTGGTATGTTTAGTGTTGGGAAGCCACTCGTTCTGATTTCTCTTCTCTTTAAGTCTTCATATGGCTTTCCATGATGTTCATGCTGGGAGAGAGGAAGAGGGAAGGGGAAGGGAGTAAGAAAAGTGAAGGGAAAGAGAATTTGATTTAGTTCCCATCATATAATAAAGAAATGATATTCAGTTAGGTTAAAGGAGCAGGCTCGCAAAGCCTGACATCAAGCGGGTGATTCCCTAGCACCCATGTGGAGCCAGATGTATGAAGTAGTATGTGCATCTAGAGTTCTGTTTGCAGTGGCAGGAGGCCCTGGCATGCTCAGTCCCTGTCTTCTCTTTCTCTCTCCCTCTCCCTCTCTCTCTCTCTCTCTTCTTAAGAAGCACGTTTGTCCAGGACCCTTTTCTTGGGATGCCTAGATTATAAGAATAAGGTACTTTTAACTTCCTTAACATGAACAATGGCCCAGTGTTTCAATTTTCTTTATACCCCCACTTCCAGAGTATGAATTTAATGAGATAGTAGTATTCAGGAGTCATGGAAAGTATTTATTTATTTGTATCCATTTATTTATATATTTATTTTATCTACTGTTGGGCCTTGAGAGGCCTGCACATGAGACCTAGTGGAACTTCCTGAGCCTAGCTAAAGTTTGGTGAACTGCCTCCGGCCAGTTATGACTCAGCAGGGCGCAAAATGGCCTCTGGCCTGTTACTTCCACATAGGAGTAGGAATTCCCACACGCGCACGCTTAGAACCAATCATTTCAAAAGTCGCGGTATACATTGGCCCTTACCTCTCCCCCCCATCTTAGAATCCCCGCCCTCGTTCTCAACACTATATAGGCAACCGCGTATAACAATAAAGCGAGTTCCTGCTTCGACAAGACTCCCGACTCAGTGTGGTTTTTCTCCGGTGACTAGGAGAGATTCTGAGTCATCCACACTCATCCTCATCCTCAACCCCTTGGGAGGAACCAACGGGCCTGGTCCTTCCTCAGCACTACCTGCCGGGGGAGCCCAGCAGTCTACTATTTACTTATTAATGTATTTATTTATTTATGAATCTTGTTTGTTCAGTCTGGCCTAGAACAATTCAACATGTAGCTCAGGCAGTCCTTATCTTCTCAGTCTCCTGCCTCCTAAGTGCATGGGCCACCATCTGCAGCTGAGGAGTGGTATTTTGTAGTCCCTTCTATCAGTTTCCCCTTTTAAACACCGCCATGTTTACTCCCTGTTAAGTCCCTCATCAGAACACCAGTAATAATGAAAGTAAGTAATAAGTAACAAAGACTTACACATTATTTTAAATGTATTGGAAAGCCACCCATGATTAATTAATTATGTTTGGACAGAACAAGAATGAGCAACCATTGGTAAATGTTCCCACATTAGGTTGCTGTAATAGCAGCACTCTACCTTAATCAATCCTAAATTGGATCATTAGTTAATTAAGATAGGCACTAATTAAATACTCATGGTTTTTATTTGTATTATGAGATGAAATTACCGCAGGAAATTTAGTTTGGAGATTAGCTGTATTTAAAGATTTCTTCTTTCTAATTTAACTTCTATAGACAGAGAACATTGTAAAAGGAGAGCGTCATAGAATGTCAATACCATCGTTCCATGACTGTGGACTAGTTTTGCACTGTTGGAGCAGGCCACCCAGGGAAATCGGAATAGCATTTTAAATGGTGTGACTTTGTTTTGAGATTTAAAGGAGAGCAGCAGGGAGGCACAAATTTGAGAATATCAAATCCTGTGGATCCCCACAATTTCTCAATGGAACAGCAATTACGAATGCCAAGGTCTCTGTGTACTGTAGTTGGTCTGAGCTCCAAAAGCAGTTGGGGCTGGAGACATGGCTTAGTGGTTACAGGTGCTTGCTTGCAAAGTCTGATGGTTCAGTTTCCCAGTGCCTATATTAAACCAGATGCACTAAGTGTCACATGTGTCTAGAAAACATTTGCAGTGGTGGAAGGCCCTGGTGGGCCCTACTCAAGACACATACTTTCTCTGTTTCTCTCTATGTATCTCTGTCTTGCTTCCTCTTTCTCTGTCTCTATCACTCCCTCTAAAGTCAATAAATAAAATATATTTCTTAAAAAAAAAACTTAGCATTTGAGTTTAGGCAAGAATCATAATTAAAGCCTCATTTCCAACTTAGGCTTTTACAGTACATCCATCAATTGCATTTATATCATGACATTGCAGTGGTGTGGTGTAGAGGTCACCCCTACTATCCATTAGCATGGCTAAATAATGCTGTTTTTGAGTTTTTGAGTTTATTGAGTTTTACTATTGCCTGATGGACAGTCACAGTTCTTATTTCCTATATCGCACTATGAAGGTGAGCGGGGTCCATCAAATCTACCTGAGACCCTGACTGTATCTGGAACAGCTGATCTCTTTGTTCTTACTGATAAATGGTTGTAAGAAAGTATAAAACTCCGAGAAAGGCCAGGCGTGGTGGCGCATGCCTTTAATCCCAGCACTCGGGAGGCAGAGGTAGGAGGATCATTGTGAGTTCCAGGCCACCCTAAGACTTCAGAGTGAATTCCAGATCAGCCTAGGGCTAGAGTGAAACCCTAACTTAAAAAAAAAAAAAAAAAACTCAGCTTCTCTTAGAAGTGTTTTAGAAAATCATTAAGATACCAATGTTTGTGGAGAAGATCTTCAATGTGGGGAAACGTACATACTCAGAAAGGGAAAGAAGTTTTTGCAGGTGGAAAAGAAAAGGAAAGTTCACTTATTATTGCAAATACCTGGGTTGATCCAAGGCTTCACAATATTTTTTAATCATCATAATTGCATGCAAACATCACCTACTCTTACATGTATGTATTTAATTATATAGTTTTACGTGGTCTATACAGCTTTACTTTACATGGAATACAGGAATTTGCTAATGAGACAGGAAATGTATGTAATTACCATTCTTACTCAGCACTGCAAAAAACAAAATTCTTCAGTTTAGACAGATGTGATAAATTTCAATGGCATTGTAAAGAAAACATCTGTGATGGACAATCATCTTCTGACAAAGAGTGAAAGGGTTAAATGCCCTTTAATTTCTTGAATTTGGCACAACTCCCAAGGCTTTTACTAAGAAACTGTTTCGGTTTTCTGCCAGGTGGATGGAAATTCACCACACAAAAAAGGAATTAATTTACCAAGGTATGATGCATCTTCTCTCTTTTCTATTCTGGTAATTGAATATTCATCACATAACAAGTGCTGCTAATTAGCCGATTATTCCCATTTACTGGCGAATAATGAACTTACTATTCCCATCAAATAAAGCAAGAGTTGCAAAAAAATCTAATTTTATTTAGTTAGTACTGCTCAGATAATTTGAAAAGCCTTCAAAACATACAATGCATCTGTTTGTAACGAATCTTTCTTTAGTAACTGTAAGATTTCAGCTTTAATGTCTTTAGGGAATGGACGTTCTAGGCTCATAATTAGTTGGTGTAACATAATCTCTGCTTCTAGTAAGTCTGTATGTTTGCCTGAATTTAGCAGTTCCTTGAAATTAGCAGTTCTGTGTGCATTTTCTCAAATTTAATGAAGTTGCCTACTTAACTTTGGGAATTATTTTTGCAGTTTGATTTAGGAATGTTAATTTTTTGTTGATATTTAACAATGAAGGCACTTAACCTTTATTTCTAAAGGTTATATGCTAGAAATGACTTATATATGAAGCATGTTTCTCCCTTCTTTTGATTTATAAATGTTTAAATAATTTCTCCCATGATTACTATTCCTTTGTGTTACCTAATGGACCTTGTGCTGATACTAATTTTATGTAGATAATACTGATGTAAGGCTTTGTTTGGGGTACACTTCAGCATTTCTGTGTAGGTTATGGCCTTATTTAATAAATTTAGACAAGTGTAAAATAAAATTTGCTTGAAGAAATACTTAGAAAAGTTAGTTCTACTGATTATAGTATTCACTTAATATACTTTGTATTAAAATTTGATTTGTTGATTATAATTTTTAGCTAATCTATATGGTCATTTTGAAGTGTGTGTGTGTGTGTTTATGTGTGGTGCATTCATGGATATGGTGGTTTGATTCAGATGTCTCCAATAAACTTATGTGTTTTAAATGCTAGGTTCCCAGCTAGCGGAAATTTGGAATTGTATCCTCTTGGATGGATGCCGTATGTTGTTGGGGCAGGCTTATGGGTGGTATCTCCCTTGCCAGTGTTTGGCATGCTCTCCTACTGCTGTTGTCCACCTGATGTTGGCCAGGAGGTGATGTCCACCCTCTGCTCATGCGGTCATTTCCCCCTGTCATCACAGAGCTTCTTCTCAAGTCTTTAAGCCAAAATAAACCCTTTACTCTCAAAAGCTGATCTTGGTTGGCCGACAACAGAAGTGTGGTCATTGCTGCTAGAAACCTGACTGTGTGGCTTTGGTCAATTGGAACTTATTTGAGGGAGGAATGTAGAAGAATTTGAAACCTTGGTCTAAGAAATGCCTTAGAGTGCTGTAAGTACAGCTTGATGGAATGGTCTGGTCAGAGTTAAAAAACCTGAATGCAGTAAGGACCATGAACTGTAAGGTTTGGCTTATGAGGGTGAGAAAGAACTTTGTTGGGACTGGTCTAGCAGCAGTTTGTGTGACAGACTTGCATCAACCTGCCTGCCTGTGCCCTGAGAACTTTGCAGGGTTGCATTGTATAGAAATGGACTGGTGTGAGCAGACAGATATGGCATAGAAAGAAATGGAATGTCATTGGGCCCAAACTGCTGCCTGTTCAGCTTCAATTGTTTAAGAGATTACAACAATTAACATGAGCTAGCTGATCTGCATTGGGACAAGAAGAATGCAGACTCTTTTGAAGAGCCCTGAACTGTAGGTCGGTCCTGTTCTTCCAAGTCTGCTTTATTCCCACCTGGATTAATAAATTGGGAGCCTTCCCAGTACCATAGACTATAACAAATGCAGGAAATTAAGGGTTATTGAATTTGCAGAATGTTTTTGTTTTCGGAATAGGGCCATGGGCAGTGTGAAGCAGGCTTGCTGGATTACCTGCATGGAGATCCAATGGAGCCATATGAATGAGACATGAGTTGTAGTTAGAGACCCAACCGAGATGCCAGTGATGGCTGCCAAGGAGAGCTGCTGGAATCCGATGAAATTTTCCAGGACTGTGAGTAGCCTAGCTGGAGGAGCAGAATTAGAACTCCAGAGACTAGTCACTGGTTACAATGATTAGACTTGGAGACTTGTTACTGGTTAGAGTTGTCAAACCAGGAGCTACAGAGTTTGAAACTTTCCCTGTTTGTTTTAAATCTTGTATTGGTTCTGTATTTCGTTGCTATGCCCCGTGCCATCTTTTGTACTGTGAATATTTATTCTGTACCATTATTACTATTATTATTGGTATTACAGCTCAGTTAAAAGTCCTTGAACTATGGGGATCTTTGAACATCATTGGGATTGATAAAAACTTATGAACACTTTTAAACTTGGACTGAATGCTTTGCACTTTAAATAATGGATGGTTATCAGTTTATGGAGGCCAGGGATGGACTGTGGCTGTTTGATTCAGGTGTCCCATATAATCTTATGTGTTCTGAATGCTAGGTCCCCATGTGGTGGTGATTTGGGAATTGGATACTGCTAGAGGCTGTCTATTGTTGGGGATGGGCTTATGGGTGTTATAGGCAGGTCCCCCTTGTTAGTGTTTGGCACACTCTCCTGCTTCTGGTGTCCACATGATGTTGGTCAGGAGGGGATGTCCACTGTTTGCTTATGCCATCATTTCTTTCTTCCATCATGGAGCTTCCCCTTGAGTCTGTACACCAAAATGAACCCTTTCCTCCCACAAACTGGGCCTGGTCAGCCAATATTACAAAGCTAACTGTAACAATGAGAGTGTGCAGAAGAACACATCACATGTGAATACATGCAGAGGCCAAAGGAAGACATCAAGGTTTTTCTCTTCTGCCTTATTTCCCACCTTTCCCTGTGATGGCTTCTCACTGAGGCTGCAAGATGCCAGGAGTTCTCAGTACCAGGAATGTGATAAATCCAAAGAGACCTGAAGATAAATAGTGGAGTGCATGTAAGAGAAGGACACAACTTTAGCAAATGTCATGGCCAATGGGATAGAGCTGCCTAAAGCCATTGGGATTCATATTATGTCACAATGGTACAGGATTTAATGTCTGTCTTTCAGGGTTTTGGTCTTATGTTGGTCTAATTATTCCTTGCTGTGGATTCTTTTATCCCTTTTATAGTGGAAATTTACTCTGAGCTCCTTTCTGTTATAAGTAAGTAGCTTCCTTTTTCATCTTACAGTGATGCACAGGCAAAAATTTATCTTGAGTCTCAGAGGCTACTTTGGACTTTGAAAAATATGGGGAATATACAAATTATAGGGACTTTTTGAATTAAAAGTATTTGGCCTTATGAAATGGCCTTGAACTTTTGTGAATTGGATGAGATGACATGGCTCAAGTGGGCCAACAACTCATGTATTGAATTCTTATTCCTCAGCTGCTAGCACTGTTGGCAGTGTTTTGAGAGGCTGTGGAAACCTCGGACATGAGGTCAGAAATAGGTCACTATGGCCAGAAGGTAAAGCGATATGTTCTACACCATGGCTGTGGACTCACTGTTTGTGTCCACCATAAGGTAAATAAATTCTACTATAACGTCACACTGTTACGAACACCACCATGCTTTTCCACCATAATGTACTGAAATTCTCTGATACCAACCACCATAATAAATCTTTCATGCCTTAAGTTGTTTCTGTACAATATTGTAGTCACAGTGAAATGAAAGTAACTAATAAAATTTGTATTTCCCATTTTCTTTTGTTTTCTATTAATATTTAATTCCCTACTCTTCTAAAGTGTTGGCATAAGGCAACAGGAGTCTGGACATTATCCAAGATCATTGTTATGACTAAAATGTAAACAATATTTAATAATAAGTAGAACTAAAAAAAGGATTAAGTAATGATGTGTTATTTCATACAGTTCTTTGAATTAAAAGCCGCAGGGCAGTGGAAGCTTCATAGTCTTTCAGTAGCTCAGGCAGAAATTTTTCTTTAATCTTTTTTTTTTTTATAGTACTGGGGTTTTGATTTAGGGTCTCACATTTGCTAAGCAAGTGCTCTTCCATTGAACTATTTCCAGAGCCTTCACTTAACTTTTTCATCTTAAAACAGGTCCTCATGGAACTATTCAGGCTGGCCTTGAACTCACTTTGTTGTCATGAAAAGACTTGACTATGTGATTCTCCCATTTTGACCTTTACTCACAGCAACTGTTCCAACAGGCACGGTGACAGGTTGAAATTTTCTTACTTAATTGCTTTGCTCTTTGGGACATTGTCGTCTGTTATTTAAATCTACTTTCAACCTTCCCTATTTGCAGCCTAAGCACTAATTATTTTTATTTCATGAAATGGAATTTAATATACTAATCAATTTCTGATTAACACAAAGAATCAAGACTTAGATGTTGATATACACATAATAGATATATAGATTACAATGTAGAAAAATTAACATATGTAGATAGAAGATGGATGTGTAAATAGTGATGATAGAAAAATAAACAGACTAATAGAAAAAATTAACTCTTTGCTATTGAGAAAACATCTAGTTTCTATTGCCCTGTTATTTCTCTTATTGAAAAGATGTATATTTATATCCATACATCTCTCTATGCATGCATTCATATCCACGGAGAGAGAGATATTAAGAAGATGGCTCATATGTCTGGTAATAAGGAAGTCCAACATTTTCAGGAAGGATAGCAAAATGTGTATTGTGACAAGCATCAAGTTTGACATGTTTTAGAAGCACGATGCCTTCCTTAACAATGCTGTCTTTTTCTTAACACCCTCAGGGAGACAACTCAGGAGGTTGAGCAGTCAGTGACACTCATGTGCTCATATACTCATGTGCTTATGATCCTCAGTCTCCACAGCTTTAAGTAATAGGGCTTGTTTCATAGTCATGGAGTTCTGCTCTTCCAACTATCATGGGCTTTCCATCCTGAGTACACTGCTACATAAACTTCTCAGCATGCAGACAGTCAACCCTCTACCAGTTGGGGTCACTCCCCATCCATTGGCAGGGTGTTCTCAGTCTAATTTACTTGCAGCTGATACCTGTTCTCATGGGGTTAAACCTCTCCAAATGTGGCTCCTGGCTATAGCACTATTAGTTATGGGGAATGGCAAAACCACAAAATGGATATCTTCTCAAATGCATTCTTTCACGTAGGAGTGGGTCATTTTCATTTGCATATACCCACAGTGGGGCTGGAGCTGTGTCTTTTTTTTAATCCCTTGTTTTTTTATGTAATCTTTCTGTTTCTTTAGATTTTGAGGTGTTCTATCACCACTCTTGGGATTCTTTACTATTATTTTTTATCTTTTTCTTTTTGGAGTAATGTCTCTCCTTTGTTTCACTGACTCTTTTCATTCATGGAATTGCATAAAGCCTGCTATTAAGCCTCTATTAATTCCTTATAAGTCTGCTTCTAACTACTTGCATGTGAGTTTTATCGAAAAAAGGACATTGGTTGAATTTTCCTTGTAGCTATGATGCTCTAATAAGAAGTAGACACTATCTCCATTACTAACAGTTAATATTTGCCTTAAAGCATGACCATTCAAATTTGCATGGGATCATGATGTCCTAGAGAAGAACAATCACCAGTATGATATGTGCACTTTTCTGACAGCAGATGACTACTTTTCCTCAGGTTCCTGAAAAAGCAACCACACAGAGCACTAGGGCTTCACTGAATTAAGAAATGCAGAATCTCCTAGATTAGACACTAGGATGGAAGGGGAGGGAGGGGAGGGCATCAAAGGGGTGGGAAACACAAATCTAGACTCAAACAGCAATGGTACCATAATCTTCTACTTACTAAAAGATAGACCAAATGACTGATCCTTCACCAGGCCCTTACAGGGAACACCTGAACCACAAGACACTGGAGAGGGTAAGATTAAGACTAACCTTAATCTCCTACATCTTCCCTCCCTCACTTCCCCTCTCCCTGTCTCTCTCTCTCTTATCTCTAACTCTTGTATATTAGTTATCTTTTTCCTCATTTTCTTAGTGGGCACTGACCTGTAACTCCCAGAACCAGCATGGGGCTATCATCCACAATGAGCTTTTGATCAGAGAGACCTACAAGGTTTCCTAAAAGACAGACAGATTTCTGTCAGAGTACTTGATGACCCACCAAAGGTTAGTGGTAAGACCCACTGCTGAAGATACCTTATGTGATTGACATGCAAATTAGAATGGCATGGCTGGAAGTTGGATGAGAGTCAGTCCCCAGACAGTCAGCGCATTTAGTGCCAGAAGGTGCTACATGGGCGACTGGGGGAAATTGACCAATATCTATCGAAGCAACGCATGGTCTAACCTACTTAGCAGCAAATAACTTATTGTGATGCCCACACAAGTGCAGTGGTGGCACACAGCCATGGTGGGGAACCAACTGCTCTCAATTTGGCTAACTGATCCCCTCACTGGTATGGGACCCATAGCTGGAGCTGGGAAACAAGTCAGAACCATATCCAAACATAAGCCCACTCTCCAGTATCAAGCTACTATCAATTGTGGGCTACAAGAGGGCCTACACCTATTAAATTCTCTATTAAAAAAAAAAAGTAAGGGTTATCTCATTTGTCCTGGTGCTAACTTACTCTCCGTTGGAGAATCTGCTTCTCTTTTTCAGATAGATGTAGACCCTAAGGAGAGAGCCACCCCATCATACCTCAAAATGGCCCCGGCTGAAACTAAGAAAACTTGGAGAAACAAGCAAGGGGGCTGTTTTCCTGATGAACCGGACACCAGCACAAGGGGGAAGGAGATCAGCATAGAGAAAAATCAACTCCTACCAAATCAGAGAGCCAGAGCCTCAGAGGCCCTCAACACCTCATCACTGAAGCAGACCAAAAATGAACCCAACATGGCTCAGGGAAATTTTGCGGAAGAGGGGGCGGAAAGAATGTCAGAGTCACATGTTGGGTCATGATATGCAGAGACATTTAGCTTACCCATAACTGTGGGCTAACTCCACAATGCATGACCCGTATACCTCAACAAGGAAGGGCCAAGGGGAGGGGGTAGATCACGGATGAGCCTAATAATGGTACCAAACTGACTGTATTTGCTGAATACAGAACTGACTAATAAAAATAAATAAATAAAGAAAGAAAGAAAGAAAGAAAGAAAGAAAGAAAAAAAAGAAATGCAGAATAGAGAAATCTATCCAGATAAAATTAGGCATATCTTTGATTATCCTCAATAGGTTGCCTTTGGTGTATAAAGTGAATATCAAATAATTTCAGTGAGCTCCTGGAAAACTCAATTCCCAAAATACACAATGTGGAGAGGACATTGGAACACCAGTTAGCCAGAACATACCTCTATGACTACCTAGCATTGGGTAGAGGCTCCAATGAGGTCAGACCTCTCCAGTAGAGCTTCAATATCCCTTCAGTGGACACTGCTCCAGGCCTTCCTAGAAATGCTTGTAAAATAGACCAGAAAAGAATTAAACGCATGTTCCAACCACTACTTTACAAAGTAATTATTAATATTCTCTATTGAAAGTCTTTTGAAAGGAAACAAAATCAGCAATACAATTTTCACAAAATTCAGACCACAACCAAAATCGCTAAGCATACTGAGGTAAGAAATTGTGACTCAAAACAAGTTATTTTTTAAAAGTTAATAGAAACTATTCACAACAATGTCAAAGGCCATGATGAAACTAGCAAATAAGAATTTTCAAATAAACATGTCACATTGGTACAGATTATTAAATGAAGAAAAATGAACATAGGAAACTGAGAAAGGGAATATACACAAAAACTATATTTCTTCATTCCTATTTTCAAGAAAAGGTGAAGGGTTTTTATTCTATTCAATGTTTAACTGAGTGTTCTAGAAAGTCAAATAGAAAGCTGGGCATGGAGTTCAAAAGAAAATATTACATTTATTTTCAAAATACATAATTGCTTTTATTGACATTCTAAAGAATATAATACAAAATTCAAAACTGACTTCAGTAAGACCACAGAAAACAGGGTCAATTTAAAAAAAATGACTTGTATGACTACATACAATAGACAGACATTAACAAACAAAAATGTTTCAGGAGCTTGTAAACATGAAAGTTTTGACAAGATATGTTAAACAACTTTATGATAGAAACTATACAACATTATTGAGAACAACTTAGGAAGGTCTCAATTTAACATTTACTAACTAGATACCATGCCCCTATATTTGAATAATCAATACTTACAAAACTTTAAAATGATGAATGTTAGCCTACAGATGCAAAAACTCA
The DNA here is from genome assembly GCA_036346955.1 of Dipus sagitta. NCBI lineage: Eukaryota > Metazoa > Chordata > Mammalia > Rodentia > Dipodidae > Dipus > Dipus sagitta. The sequence continues at coordinate 116,736,634 of CM070778.1, read as the reverse complement.
TATTCATAGCTCAATAGGTCTTTTGATTCTTTGTAAAAACAGATTATAAAATTTAGATTTAATAATGTAGGCATTTTACAAAATACATTTAGAAAAAATAATAATAATAAACAGAGTTATAGGACACAAATAGGATGGTTAAAAAATATAGTATTTGGAGACTTGAGGTTTAAAGAGGTGTATGCTTGTAAAATTTATTATTTATTATTGTTATTATTTATTATTTTGCTATAGTAATTAAGATACAGCAATGTCAATCAACATTTGATCAAGGTAGCAAGGAAATTTTAAATGAGAATATTCATTTTTCTCAATACTGTATGTACACACAAATAAATATTCATATGCATTTTTAACAATTATCTATTTGTTTATATGAGAGAGAGAGAGGGAGAGAGAGAGAGAGAGAGAGAGAGAGAAAGAGAGAGAGAGGCATATATAGAATGGGCACACCAGGGTGTCTAGCCACTGCAGATGAATTCCACCTTGGGCATCTGTCTTACATTGGTACTGGGGAATTAAATCTGGGTCCTTACACTTCACAGGCTAGTGCCTTAACAAGTAAGCCATTTATCCAGCCCTGTACAGGTATTTTTTGACATGATTCATTTAAATTTATCACAGGTTCACCAAGAAAGCAGCAGTCTTGCTTATTTCCCCAATTACTCTATGGCTTCGGCTAGGGCCCTGGTGAGGTGTGATGGGCTGATTCTTTCCTCAGGTTCTGCATCCATCTGAAAAAGAGAAGTAGATTCTCCAATGGAGTGTGAAGTCAGCACTGGATAAATAGGATAACCATTATTATTTTAGAGGAAATTTAATAAGAGTAAGCCCACTTGTAGCCCAAGATTGATGGGACCTTGATATTGGAGAGCACACTCAATTTTTGGATACGGTTCTGACTTGTTTCCCATGTCAAGCTATGGGTTCTGTTCCACTTAATGGATTTGTTAGCTAATTCAAGAGCAGTTTGTTACTCACCATGGCTGTGTGCCACTATAGCACATGGGTGAGCATCATGTCAGGTTGTTTGCTGCTGAGTAGCTTAGACCACAAGTTGCTGGACAGATGTTGGTCATTTTCCCCCAGTTGCTCATGTAGCGCGTTCTGGCAGTAGACAAGCTCACTGCCTGGGGACTGACTCCCTTCCAGATTCCAACCAGGTCTCTCCATGCTCTGTACCAAGAGTATATGGCATCTTCGTCAGTAGGGTCTTACCATTAACCTTTGGTTGGTAATCAAGTGTTCTGACAGAAATCTGTCTTCTTTTGGGAGACCTTGTTGGTCTCTCTGGTCAACAGCTCATTGTGGTTGTTAACCTCATCCTGGTACTGGGAGTTACAGGCTAGCTCCAAGGGAAAAGAAGGAAAAAAAAGAGGTAACATAAAAGAGAAAGAAAGGAGACAGACAGAGAAAGAGAGAGAGAGAGAGAGAGAGAGAGAGAGAGAAGGAGAAGATTAAGGTTAGTTTTTATCATACACTCTCCAGGCCCCTGTGATTCAGGTGTTCTAAGGGCCCCATGAACAGTCAACATTTTAGTATGTCTTTCAGGATATATGATTTTATGGTACCATTTTAATTTGTGTCCAATTTTGTGCCTTCCCTTTCCCTCCCCTCCTGCCCCTCCCTCCCTATTGTCCGGTCCTAGAGATGCCTGTTAGGTATATCAGCACCTCAGGCAGATTCACGTTAGCAGGCACAAATGAGTGAGACCATGTGATGACTATCTTTCTGTGATAGGGTGAGTTTGCTGAGAATGATCTGTTCCATGTTTGACCATTTTTCTTCAAATTTCATTGTGTCATTTTTCCTTACTGCTGTGTAGAATCCCATCATGTAGATATACCACATCCTGGTTATCCATTCATCTAATAATGGACATCTGGGTTGATTCCAGCTCTTAGCTACTATGAATTTTGGTGTTGTTGCTATTGAAAATGGGACAATGTTGCTAGTTTCTTTCTCTTTATCTGGTACCAGCACAAGGATAAAGATATAAACAGAGAACACTCAGCTCTTACCAAATCAGGTATCCAGAGACACAGAGGTTCCCATGACCTCATCACTGAAGTAGACCTAAAACAAACCCAACATGGTTCAGGGAAATTCGCAGAAGAGAGGGTGGAAAGATTGTTAGAGCCACAAGTTGGGACATTATGCCCAGGGATATTGCCTCTTCCCCATAACTGATGGCTACCCCCACAGTGCATGACCCACCGTCCCCAATGAGGAGGGTCCCTTAAGATGAGGAAGACAGGGAGGAGGCTACTGATTGTACCAACATGGCTCTTTTTTTTTTGAATTTTTTGTTTATTTTTATTTATTTATTTGAGAGCGACAGACAGAGAGAAAGAGGCAGAGAGAGAAAGGGAGACAGAATGGGCACGCCAGGGCCTCCAGCCACTGCAAACGAACTCCAGACACATGCGCCCCCTTGTGCATCTGGCTAACGTGGGTCCTGGGGAATCGAGCCTCGAACCTGGGTCCTTAGGCTTCACAGGCAAGCGCTTAACCGCTAAGCCATCTCCCCAGCCCCAACATGGCTCTTTACACACTAAGTATGTACATAACTAATAAAGAAATGAAAAAAAATATTTCATCAAATGAAAATAGGGAACAATACCTTGAACAGAATATGGAATTGCTAGCAAAAAAATTTAAAAAAAAAGATTCTTGACTTATATTGTACAAATTTGTTTCGATATAGATAATAAATATGAATATTGCGGGGAGCCATTGGGCTGGCCTTGTATCCATAGCTCTGGGCTGTTTGGCAGCAAGATTTTAGCACCTACATGTAAGCAAGATTATGTATAATCAGTGTTACTGATAAGAGCTGGCCATTCCTTAAAGATTTATGCTTATATTGCTGGGATCAGAGGGTTTGTTTGTTTCCCAACCTTGGGATAATCTTTTGTACTGAGAAGTGATTGAAGTGCCAAACTCTGAAACAGAAAGGAGTTGTCTTGATAGAAACTTGTGTGTAGGTCATGGAATTTGTTTTTCTTTATTAGTTAGTTTTGTATTCAGTAAATACAGTCAGTTTGGTACCATTAGTAGGCTCATCCGTGACCTACCCCCTCCCCTTGGCCCCTCCTTGTTGAGGTATACGGGTCATGCATTGTGGAGTTAGCCCACAGTTATGGGTAAGCTAAATGTCTCTGCATATCATGACCCAACATGTGGCTCTGACATTCTTTCCGCCCCCTCTTCCACAAAATTTCCCTGAGCCATCTTGGGTTCATTTTTGGTCTGCTTCAGTGATGAATTTTTGTCCATGGGAAAACTGTTTGCAAGAAGATATAAAAAGGACTGCTGAGAAATAAACGGCGCTTCTCTCCTTGCTTCAGTCCTGGACTGGAGTCCTTGCTTTCATTCTTTCTCCTGTCTTTCTTTAATTCTCACTCCCCATCAGGCTCAAACCCTTTCAGTCGGCAGGCTCCGGCAGAATATAGAAGCTAAAATTGTATAACGTCCACAAAATAATGCATACATTTTTCAAGAAAAATTGGTCATAATTGACCTTGGGTCCTAAAAATGGCAAAGCAATCATGAGTCCAAAAGTAAATAGTGATAAACTCCATTTCATCAAAACTAGTTTTCTGTATTGAAAACCACAAGGATGAAGTTGAAATGTGAAGCCACATAGTTGGGTAAAAAACATGTTTTTAAATTTTTTCATTTATTTTTTATTTATTTATTTGAGAATGACAGAGAGAGAAAGAGGCAGAGAGAGAGAGAGAGAGAGAGAGAGAGAGAGAAAATGGGCATGCCAGGGCCTCTAGCCACTTCAAACAAACTCCAGATACATGTGCCCCCTTGTGCATCTGGCTAATGTGGGTCCTGGGGAATCAAGCCTTGAACCAGGATCCCTTAGGCTTCACAGGCAAGTGCTTAACCACTAAGCTATCTCTCCAGCCCTAAAAATCTTTTAATACATGTATTTGAAGATATCTTTTATCCAAAGTGGAATAAATATGACTGAAATATTCTCATATATAAGAAAGAGAAAGTGAAGAACATTTTACAACCTTTTACAAGGACTGTTAGTGTTGTTCAATCCAGAATATCATGTAATATTGTTATACATATACATAATTTTTTTCCCCTTTCAACCCTTATGTAGTTTATTTCTTTACCCCTGAATTTCACTAAGTAGGATATCCAGCACAACACTGAATGGAATATCTGATCATGTTCTATTCAGAACACAGTGAGGAAAGAACCTTTACTTTCTTCACAGGTTAAGTTTAAAACAATTTTTATTTAACAATTCATAATAATGCAATTATGATGTTAGGTTTCAGTTAATACTTATCTCATTTAAAATTTTTTTAAAAACTTCCTTATTTTCTCTACTTGGGATTGCTGTAAAATAATAGACACTGAATTTAGTTAAATAGTTTTCCAGTGTCTATCAAAATAACAATATGATAATTTTCTTTGTTTAAATTCCTGATTTTAATTAATTTCTTTTTAAGTTTAAAATTTTTCTTCTTAAAATACTTTGTTGACAAAACATTTGTCTTACATAATCTGCTAATAAGGGTGAATAACATTGATTGATATTCAAATTCTTACCCAATGCTTTGATTCTAAGATAAACCTCAAATAGACATGAGTTACAGCCATCTGAGTTATTGGGTTGCACATTTTGCCATTAGTGCTTTCAATAATTGTGCTGGGAAACATTTCTTTATTCACTATTTTCTGAAGTTATTTGTAATGAAGGTAAGTTTCCTGTTTGTTTTCTTAAATTTTATTTATTTATTTGTTTGCATGGAGAGAGAGAGGGCATTAAAGGACCTCGGACCACTGCAAACACACTCCAGATACATGTGCTACTTTATGCATCTGGCTGGCTTTACGTGGATATGGGGGACTTGAACCCAGGTTGTGAGGCCTTGCAGGCAAGTGCTTTAACCTCTGATAAATCTCTCAATTCCCATTACCTGTTTTAATGGTTGATATATCTTATCACCTTGAAGGTCATGAGTTTTCTTTTTACTCTTTTTATTTTCATAATTTTATTGATGCTTAGGAACAGTACACAAACATTGCAATTGTATACAAATCTTAGCACATGTACTGAAAATCTAAAGAACATGTATTATTTCTTTAGAATTTATTCCAGTGGCACCCAGCTTCAATCCTAGAGGCATTTTTCCTTAAAAGGCTCTCATGTGCAAGCATCTTCAAATATTCACAGTTCTACTCAACTACCACTGGTTCATAATTTTAGTGTCATATACACTGAAAATGAAAAATTTTCATCTTGCACAGTACGTTATCAAAATTATTAGGAACACTGGACTACCACAACTAGAGACGTCACTGAGGCACACAGTGCTGGTGATAGGGCAATGGCTAAGGAGGTTTTTTTGTTGTTGTTGTTTGTTTTTTTAGGAAATTGCTATACTAAAAACACATATTAGGAGTAATTGAACATGTTCAAGACATACTAAGTGTACAAATGTGACTCCAAATTGCAATTTAGTATGCTTTGTTTTGTAGGATACAAAACTGGTCCCCGCCTATGGAATGTTAAGTTGACACCTGTTGCAGTCTGGTTTGTATTGCTGGTAGAAATCACCCAACCAAGAGCAGCTTGTGGGAAGAAGAGGTTTATTTTGGCCTACAGACTCAAGAGGAAGCTCCATGATGGCAGGGGTAAACCATGGCATCAGCAGAGGGTGGACATCACCCCCTGACCCACATAAGGTGGACAATAGGAACAGGAGAGTGTGCGAAACACTGGCAAGGGGAAACTGGCTATAACACCTATAACCTCACCGCCAAAAATACACTCCCTCCAGGAGGCATTAATTCCCAGATCTCCTTCAGCTGGGAATCTAGCATTCAGAACACCTAATTTTATGGGGGACACCTGAATCAAACCACCACATTCTGCCCCTGGCCTGCATAAACTGATAATCATACATGATATAAAATGCAATGCATTCATCCAATTTTAAAATTCCAAATAGTTTTTTTTTATCAATTCCAATGATGTTTATTCATCCCCATGGTCCAAGATCTTTTAACTGAGCCATAATACCAAAAAATAACCTCAAAAACCCAGAATGACACAGAGTAGACATTCACACTGCAAAAGATGGCAAACCAGGGCAAACATCAAAGTGTGTACCTCCAAGTCCAACAACTCTAGCTAGTGACAACTCTCTAATTCTGATAATTCTACACCAGCAATGAGTCTCTGGTACTCCAATTCTACTCCTCCAGCAAGGCTACTCACAGTCCTGGAAAACTTCCTCAGTGCCAGCAGCTTTCCTTAGCAGCCATCTCGTGGTCCTGGCATCTCCACTGGGTCTACATAGCAATCCACAGTTCATCCTCATGGCCCCATGGAATCTCCATGCAGGCAACCAGCAAACCTGCTTCACACTGCCCATGGCCATTCCCAAAACACAAGACCATGTTACAAACTCAGTGACCCTCTCTTTCCTGCATTTCTTATACTCCACAATACCAGGTAGGGTGCCAATTTGTTAATCTAGGGGACAATAAAGCAGACTTTGAAGAACAGGACACTTCTTGAGCACTCAGTCCCCTTCAAAAGATTCTACATTCTTCCTGTTGCCCCAGTGCAGGTTAGGTGGGCCCATCTCAAAGGTTGTAATCTCTCAATTGCACATGAACAGGCAACAGTTCACCCAAAGTTTTCATTTTTTCTGTGACATATCCCTCTGCTCACACCAGTTCATTTCTATGCAAAGAAATCCTGGACAGCTTTTCAGGACACAGGCATAACAGCAAGCTTCTCACACAGCTCCTATCCTGGGGATGACTGGTCATATGTGGCTCCTTTCTCTCCCGCTGCCGCAGAGGCTGAACTCTCCTTGCTCGTAGCCTCTACACTTTCCACAGGTAGGTCTTCCTTAGTCTGTAGCTTAGTCTCTTCGACCTACTTCCCCTTTGCTCCTCTCCTCCCTTTTGTTGATCTTTTTTTGTCTGAAGACTTATCCTTTCCCTCTGCTGTTTTTTGCTTCACTTCCACTTTCGCAGGAGCCAGTTTTGGAGTCAACCTGGCCAAATTGCGCATTGGCTTATCCTTCACCATGCCTTCCTCTTGAGCAACTTTGAAGCGCATGCAGAAGCTGCTGGGCCTAATCTTGCAAGAACCTTCCCTAAACTATGCTGCCTGGCCAGGACTGCCCTAACTGCTAGCTCTATTTTTACTTTTAATAGAACATAAAATAAAAACTGATATACTTTTGACTAACATATGGCAATTCTCTAGTGGTACATACATTCATATTTAATATTATTATGTCTTTTGTAAGAATTGACCCCTTTATCATGATGTAGTATTCTGTTTTCACATTAACACTATTCCTTGTTATGAAGTCTTCTTGTTGATACATACTATAGAGACACGTAGATTTTTCTTGTTTTACATTTTCCTGGTAACCGTTTCTCTCTTTTACTTATAATCTGTTTCTTTATCTTTACAGTGGATCCTTGTAGCATGGAGATGACTTTGCTTTTGAAATGATGTGGGAATCTGGTTTTTAAACATATTTATTTATTTATTTGCATGCAGAGACAGGCAGAAGAAAGACAGTAATATAGAGAATGGGTGCACCAGGGACTCCAGCCACTACAGACAAGCTCCAGATGCTTGCACCACTTGTATCTGGTTTTACATGAGCACTGGGCAATACAATTCAGGCCATTAGGCTTTCCAGAAAAGTGCCTTATCCACTGAACCATCTCTTCAGCCCAGCAATCTGATTTTTTTTTATCTTGTTTATGTAGACCACTCATAAGTTATTACTGGAATAGAGAGATTAAAACCTATGATTGTATTAGCTCTTTCTGATTTTTTTCCTCCACTGACTATTTGTTCCCTTTGTAATCATACTTATATCTGATTTTTATATTACATACATTTACAATACCTGAGCTAGTCTTAACTAATGCTTTACTTCTTTTCAATGTTCTCTGTTTTTCTTGAAAATTTCTTTTAATGGAAAGGTGGGCACTCATGAAAGACAGAGCACACTGATATAAACATCTTCTATGCAGAAGAAGAATGCACCATCCTTCTACAAAGCCCTTAAATCTCTTAGCTATGTTAAGCATGTTGATCCTATAAATTGCCTCAGTGAGCCACAGGATTCAATTTTCTTTAGTGATACTTCATGTTTTGGCCAGAGCCTGGTTATCAAGCTCATTTTTAACTTTTCTTTTGATGAGTATTTATTTTTTTGTGATTTATTGGTTTCGTAAGAATTGGTTGCATGAGCATCTATGGGAAGTTATGTGTAAAAGCATGAGCAACAGTGACTGTGCCTCTGATGATCATGTGTCCCCTGCTCTTGAAGCAATCACCAATAATTCCTCAGGAAGGTACTTATAAAGTCCCACTCCAATTCATGACAGAATGTTGATGGGATCAACCTTATACATGCTTTTTTTTCAGTGATCCGCAGCTGCTTGAGTTCATGAGCTGGTAGTTCATGAGTACAATGGCCCTGTCATGTCCAAAAGACAGCTCCACATACTGTCTTACATTCTTTGTGCCTGCATTTCCACAATGTTCCTTGAGTTGTGGAGGGGAGTGACATAAAATTTTAGGACTAACTACTTGACAGTCTTAAAGGTCATGTTCTCAATGGCCAACACCTTGGGTTCAGGTTTTTCATTTTTTCCTTGAGAAATGATCTTTTTTCAACTCAGCACATGTTAGTCTTGGTGGCATGGGATCTACATTTTGAGTAGGCTTCATTTTTAGGCATGGTCTCTCTAGTTCTGAGGACATACACATGCTCCTCTTTAATCTGTTCCACCAGGGGTATTAAAAATCCCTCCCAATCTTCTAGGTATATTGTTTTCATTTTATTGTATTTCTTTTCCCTGTGATAATTGGTTTCTACCTGCTCCTTAGAGGGAAATAAATAAACAAATGGTGAATATATGGGTGAATGTAGGATAGACTGGTAGATAATAATGAGGCAACTCTCTCTATGTATATATATATATGTGTGTGTGTGTATACATATCCATATCTGTGTATGTGTGTGTATAGAAGCTTATATATTGAATTTACTTTCTTCTGTACATAAGCACATGTGGTCTGTGGAAGAAACCATGGAGAAAGGACATGGTTTGATACTGGTATTAAGTTCTTTTCCATCCTTCAACTAACATGACAGTAAATATTCTCATGGAATCATTCGTGCAAGATTTCTTTCCTTTTTTCTTTTTCTTTTTCTTTCTTTTTTTTTTTTTTTTTGACATATACTAGTTATCCCAGCACTGAGGTTGTTGAGGCTGCATAGTGATACTTAGTGATACATAGTGAGACAGAGGTGACCAGACATTTCATGTGACCCTGTCTTACCTCTCTTCCCCACCATACAAATGCAAACACCGCCTCACATTTGCTGTATTTGACAGGACTCATGGGGAAAGGGCTAGCTAGCTGGAATCAGCAGTCTTTATCCTATCTGCACTCTCTAGAGGTTTTAAAGTCAGTGTTCATGGAACTAAAAAAAAAAAAATCAGCTGTATACATTTAGCATCTCATAAGAAGTCCCATGATGTATGCAGCTTTAAGTAAATGTTCAAGTTCTATTTCTCACTTCAAGTTGCTGTTTCCTTAGATTTATGGACACCTGGCTGACCCAAGACCTCAATTCTATGGTGGATTTGAAAGGCCATTCATTTGCAATTCCTTTGAGGTTTTCTTGTTTTTTAAGAATAGAGCAAATACTCTGTAGTTTTTACATTTCTGAGCTTTACTGTTTTTTTTTTTTTTTTTTGGTTTGTGTCTATGAATTAGAAATCTAAAAAATGCAGTGTTGTGCAAATTGGTGGATTCATAATATTAACAAAGTTTACACAGCCAAATGAATAAGGAAACATAAGTTAAACTGATGCTTCCCAGAATATGACAACAGAAACTAAAGATGAAAACATAACTTTTATGTTGAATAAAATTGTTGAATGTATAGAATTTCATCTAGTGTCTATGTAATGATTTGTTCCTGTCCAAGTCATTTTGGATGAGAATAATTTATTGTGCTGTGAAGATTTATTAACCTTGCATTGCCAGTAAAGGTTAACTGATGCTTGTTGTTTTCTGTGAAGCTGAGAAAGGAGCAGAGTGAGTCATGAGCATGAGGGATAAATCCCTTGCCCACATAGCTCACTTAACATCATTCCCCCTCATAGCATCCTGTGTTTAGAAACTGAGACCCTGGTCACCTTGAGAGACCATACTGGATACATTTATTATTGTCCTAAGGCAGTTTCTATTTTTACCAGTTACCCAGCATTCATCTGACATTAAACTGGGACACTAGCGCTCTGTCTTATTCAGCATCCAAATTTCCTTTTCCTGAGTGCCAAAGGACAACTGAAGATTGAACTATCCACTGCTTGTATATCAGCCTCATACAAACTAATCAAGTATACAGATGCTTATAGTGTTTATACTAGTCATCCAGTTTAATAATATGAAACTGTCAACAAGACAAGTTAAGATATAATCCACGTCTACTTTCTTGTGAATTATTTTTTAAGAAAATTTGCAATAGGTTAGAGAGTATTATTTATATACAGGGAATGAACTCTCAGATTAAGGACAACTTTTATAGATTTTCATCTCTGAATGAAGCATTTCAAGCACTTCTGTTTGGTTCTCTGGGCATTTTCAAATTTTCTAGACATTTTTTGTTGTTGCATTGTAATAAAATCTTTGTATTTAGCCTAGGATTGCCTTGGATTCACCATATAGCACATGATGGCCTTAAGATATGATCTTCTTCTCTTATCCTTCTGAGTACTAGCATGTTTAGCAGGGCCACCACATGCCCAGCCTCTGAAAAAATGTTAACATCTAAATTCCATCATGGTAAAGTTATTTCTGTAATAAAAAATCCAGTAGGAATTTTGTAAATTTGTTGGATTTGTGGTCATAAAGCTAGGATATGCCTCCAGTGTCTATCCACAATTTTGTGTGTGTTGTACCTCACTTAGACTCATGATCAAGTAGATATTTTTAAATGTAGATAAGTCTTAGGATATTCAAAATCACAACATCAAGCATCAGTATTACTGAGTTTGTACATTTATTTAGATGGATTTCTAGGCAAGCTTCCCTAAATGGGTTGATGTAGTAAACTGCCTCTGCTGAAGGCTTATATCTGAGCACTTTAACATCTTTATATCTCTGTGATTAAATTTTTATGGTCATATGAAAATTATCATGCCAGTTGGGATTAGAATTTCTCATCCTCACATATTTCAATTTTAGTTTTCCTGTTGAATTTTTATTTTGAGATCATGGATTATTCAACCATTTCTTGGACTGCATACTTCTTTACATTCCTATCTTTTCCAAAACAGTGAATCTTGATGATTTAATAAAGCTAAGCTAATTAAAGTCTTAGATTTTATGAGCACGTAAAAGTTATATTTAAAGCAATTTCATTTACTATAATATTTATACCACATTTGATATTTTACTACCAAATATAATCATATATTTTAATGTTTTAAACCTAAACCTATAAAGGTGTTTCTGTGGTACAAATGATAAATAAGATAAACATAATACAAGATGTAGTATCATAATGTTTAAAACCTAGATCTATAAAGGTGTTTCTGTGGTAGAAATGATAATAAGATAAACATAACACAATAGGTGCTATCAGAAGCTTTGGTTGTAAGTATCAACTTCTTATGTTACCTTTTATATTTATATGAAACTGACAATCATATGCCATGAGATTTGGTTTTCCCATTTGTAAAATAATTAGGAACAACATTGCCCTCCTTTTTAGAATTGTGTCCCAATTACCTTATGTAATGCATATGAAAGAATTTAACTGTATATTAACTCTCTATATTTTATTAATTAAGTGATGTACATGAAAGCATAGATATATACATATATAGGTAGGTAAGTTGATATGTTCTATACTTTTTAACTAAAAACAAAGCTTTAATGAATAGCCCTTTCTAGAAAAGCGATTGAAGGCAACAGGAGATAGCCCTATACTCATAAAATTTAATGCAGCTCCAGGGAGCAAACAATGTATTGTGAAATTCTAACTCATTTGAAAAAATAAAGATGAGTGAGTGAAAACTAATGAATTAGATGGGGTAGACATTGTTTAGGTTGGGTAACAGTAAGATTTTTCATAGAGTGTGACATTTAAATAAAGAAGTAGATGTCCCAGAAGGGACAGTCTGGACAGAAATTGGAAAAGCTTAACTTTAAAGTCATGCATTCTGGTCAGTAAATTCCAGGCCCAGAAATGGGTTACCCCCCCTCCCATAGTGACTTGTTGAGCAGGGATACCTACGAGGTCCTCAAAACAATGTAGTCCATTTCCAAACACTTGATTACCTGCCAAAGCTAAAAGATAAGACCCTGTTGCTGAAGACACCACAGGCCGAGATCTCAAGACATCAAATTACCTTGCTGGAAGGGAAAGGGAAACTAGCTCCCACCTGGCTGGCCCTCATAGTGCTGGAATACACTATGGGAGCTGCTGGAGGAAAACTGTTACCAACAGCATGAATAATGAGAGGACCCTACAAGCTATGAAATGAAACAGCCAGTCCAGAAGTATGCACTCATGCAATAGTGGCACACCTCTGGGGCTAAGCAACTGTTCTCTGATTGGACACGAGGCCCTCTCGGTGGGAGAGAACTCGTATCTATTACTGGAAACAAAGTCATGATCTTATTGTCAGGAAACTCATAGATTTGAAAGTGTAGCCCTCACTTTTTTTCTGGAAAAGAGGAGTGGATGTGTGTGTGTGTGTGTGTGTGTGTGTGTGTGTGTTTGCATACCCCCCTTTAACAATCTCTTGTTTAGAGATTCTGCTTTATTTTAAGGTTGGCAGAGAAAACAGCTGAAAACCAATATTCATTGATAAGACCAGAGGTTAACTGACTGCACACTAATAAGTTGCACTACCTCTACCACATCAGCCAGGCCTAGGAGAAATTCCAGGGAAAGTAATGACATAGACACTGCTCTTACTGCCATCCTGACAACCAGCTCCAGGTTGATGGTAACGAACATGGTGGCCAATCAAAACATATCAAAATAGAAAGCCAGAGGCTACAGAGAACTCAACAATAAGTTAGATTGCCAACTGTTATGCTATGGATCATGGAACATTGTGTAAGAGGGGATAGAAAGATTGTAAGAGCCACAGATTGAGTAGAAATGTCCTGAGGCTCAGTCCTCTGCTAACCTACATGGACTGACAGAGGCCTTCATGAACATAAAGTAAATACCATAACCCCACTGAGGACGGTCTCCAGGGTAATAAGAGCTGGGGCGAGGGCATAACTTGTTATAATTAATATAAAATCAAAATCAATATAAAAAAGAATTATATGTCAAGTAAAAACCGAAATGACAAATGCCATCTGAGATAGCTTTACGATTGGAAAAGAGTTAATATTGCATAGGAATAGGAATGACAGTGTGGTGGAATCACAGTGACAATGCAGTATGATGAATAAAGAAATGGGTAGCCAGGCATTATTAGCAATGGGCGATTCATTGGACAATGAAGATTTCTAGGTGCTTACAGACAATTTTTGGAGTTGAAATTTTACCTTAAATGTTGTAGGAAACCATTTGAAAGATTTAGCAGACAAAAAGTACCCAGAAACATATTGTAAAATTCCAAATAAAATAATATTAATTTAAAAAACATGAGTAAAGAACAGATTATAGATTTTTATTAAAGATAAACAAATCATAATTATTCATTAGTTTTAGGTTTCAGCAATCTAAACTGATTTTTAATGTAACATTATATTAAGAAATTATCAGAGCGGACCATGCAGTTAAAGGCACTTGTTTCAAAGCCTGCTAGCCCAGGTTTGATCCCCCAATACCCATGCAAAGCCAGATGCACAAAGTGGCACATGTGTCTGGAGTTTATTTTCATTAGCAAGAGGCACTGGTAGGGCCTTAACTGTCTTCTCATTCTCATAAATAAATAAAATACTAAAAGATAAATAATTAGTGTTGCAGTCAGGTTCACATTACTGGCAGAAATCACCTGACCAAGAACAGCTTGTGGGAAAAAAAAAAGGTTTATTTTGGCTTACTGACTTGAGGTGAAGCTCAATGATGGCGAGGGAAAACGATGGCATGAGCAGAGGGTGGACATCACCTTCTCGCCAACATCAGGTGGACAACAGCAACAGAAGAGTGTGCCACACACTGGCAAGAGGAAACTTGATATAATACCCATAAGCCCGTTCCAATAATACATGGCCTCCAGGAGGTGTTCATTCCCAAATCTCCATCAGCTGGGAACCTAGCATTCAGAACACCTAAGTTTATGGGGGACACCTGAATCAAACCACCATATTTAACAATAAACTAATTTTATCATAAGTTAATATATTGATGTTTTATTCATGAAACTTTATAAACTATGATATATAGACACAGACATGGAAATATTTATTTTATTTGTGACTGCTTGTTTTGCAAGAAGAAACATATATATTTGAAACCAGGCTTCCCCCCAAACGATTGACAATGAATTGAAGCTCCAGGCTTTGAAGTTATTTTGATTGTGAGACAAGCCTATAGAGCATAGTTTAGAATCCTTAAGGTTGAATTCTAGGAGAAATAATAATGCTTTATATTATAATTCATAGAATTGTATGGGTAACGTTAGTATATACATACAAACCATTTAGCTGTGTAAGTAAATATTGTTAATAACAAGATGAGTAAAGCATTATGTTATTTGAACTAATTTAAACACCAATAGTCTTCAGGGTAAGGATAATCATTTTATAAGCTTATTTGATATAATGCATCAGTAAGCTGAAAATAACACGTTTTAAACTAATACTGATAGATTTATACATAATCAGGAAATAATACTAAATTTTGTAAGTCATTAAAAACAGCAAGTAAAAGGCCAGCTTTTTAGCTTGGACTAATAACTGAACAATTAGTGCTTGTAAGTCAAATAAAATATAGGCATGAATAAAGTTTCTTTAAATGAAAAATTTATACCCCACTAATAGTGGTGTGTTAACAATAGAGCTAGAGTGGCTCTGGAAATACCAGAATAAGTAAAGTATAGAGCACAGATATATATCATTTGAAGTCCTTTCACAATGAGTTGGATTTATCTTCAAGACATCTTAAAATTCTATTCACTGAATAACAACTTGAGAAATATGGGGCAAAACTAATAGAACTTAAAATAGGAATAGAAATGTTTCCCATTATAATTCACAAGCTTCCTCCCAAGAATTGATAGGAAAAGACAGAAAAGATGGTATATAGCAAGGAGGGAAAATATTGTTACTCACTTGTACTGATTATTTTAGAAGTTTTCACATAACAACAGAAGAGTATATATCATTTTTGTATCCATGCAGAACATTTATAAGTATATATATATATACATACTTAGTAATACAAAATTTATTGACTAAATGTAAAACGATTGACATTCTGCAAAATATATTCTCTGATAAAAATAGAATTAGAAGCCAATAAAATAAAGCCTAGTACAGCGATTCATGCCTATAATCCCATAATTTGGGGTGTGGAGGCAGAAAGGTCAAGAGTTCATGATCATGCTCAGTTACATAGTGAGTTAGATGCTTGCCTAGAGTACATAAAACACTGACTCAAAACAGAATAAAACAAACAAACAAACAAACAAGAAGTCAATGAAGAAAACTAAATCAAGTAAACATCCTATAGCATAAAACATTAAATAATGAATTTCTAAATAATCTGTTATAGAAAAATAACTGTAAAATTATGTTACATCAAATAAAAATGAAACTCTTCAGATCAGTTTCTCATAAACTTTCATATGCACTTATCTTGTGATTCCAGAATCCTTCTCTTTGACATTTGTCCAAATGAGTTAAAAGTTACAATCTATACAAAAAAAAAACATATACATGAATATTAATGAAATTTATATTCATAATTGTCACATTTTGGAAATAATCAAGATTTACTTCACGTGACAGGACAGACTGTGTAACATGCATAAAAGTGAGTATATTCATTGCTAAAAAGAAATGTCAACAAACCACGGAGACATACAGGAAGTTCAGAGCAAAGGATTATGTGAAGTAGATCCACTTGGACAGTCTCTGCACTGTGGGAATCAGTTACAGAATATTCTGAAATTCCAGTAAATAAAATAATAGTTTCCAAGGTCTCTTGGATGAAGTAGGGAGGGTGAATTGGTAGTGCACAGAATTTTAGGGCAGTAGAACAATTGTTCATGACACACTATTTGTGGACACACACCACTTATTTTTGTTAGCCTCATACTACGAAAGACTCGAGTGACTCCTAATGTAAGCTAAGCAACTTTCATAATGATAATCTAGTGATGTTTACTTGTCATCTATAACAAGTGTCCCATACTATGAAATATAATGATAAAGGATGAGAGGGCAAACAACATGTCCAGGAACTCTATTATTCTCTTCTATTTTTTACATAGCCATAATCTTTGTCTATTAATTGAAAAAAAACAATGAGTAGGAAAACCAAAACTCTTCCACAAAAATTACCCACTAGGATTTGTCTCCAGCCAGCGTTAAAAGCAACACTGAAGTTTTTTTCTTTCTTTTAGTTTTGAGGTTGATTAGAAAAGATACACTATTCAAACCTTCAAGAAGGTTTCAGAATTAATAACACGTGACAGGAAAGCTAATTGCACCTAAGGAAGATCACCATTAAAACAGACATGGAAATCAATGACATGAACATGAATAATTTTTGCATGTAAGAAAACATTGGAAATTTTCTGTGATTAACATAATATATAAATGATATTATTTTAAGTGATTCTAGAGCATAATATATATAGTTATGTAGAATATGTTTAATATATTCGTTATACAATTTACCAGCAAAAGGTTCATGATGACAAAAGTTTAAAATACAAAAGATTCTACAGAAATTCAAAGGAATATAGAAGGATACTAGAAGCACAGGGCCTACTACTGATATGAAGTAGTTTACATTAAGTCTCTACAACACCATGCTCAGTAAAAGAAGCTGAGATAACACAATGTTAGCCATGAGATTGCCTTTAAACAAACTCTAGTAATCGGCAGTGCTAATGTATGGATAAAGGCAATAAAAACATCACCTATAAATGAGAAATATACTGAACATTGGAACAGAGATATAGTGAGTTAATAGAAACGTTTTCCATATCTTTGGGTGGTGGATATATGTATTATTCAAGTACTAAAATTCTTTGACTCTAGAGATTTGAATTTTATTTTATGCAAATTTTACTTCAGTTGAAATAAGCGTACAGTTAATTCTATGTCACTTTGTACCACTGTATACCATAAGGTATTATTCTCATAGTAATATCTTTAGGCCCTGTGTCTCCTCCAGTATTTCTCAATTGTGGGTGTCACTGTGTAAGTGTGATCATTGTTTATGTATAATTGAATGTATGATTGCTGTTATTTATTTTGAATAGTGTTGAAATGGCTTTAGCCATGGAGGAAGAGCATTTCTAGTTTGAAAATAATAAAAAAAATATCTGCTTGAATCTCTGTGTGGTGGTTTGATTCAGGAGACTCCCATGACTTAGGTGTTCTGAATGCTAGGTTCCCAGCTGATGGAGATTTGGGAATTAATGTCTCCTGGAGGAGGTGTATTGTTGGGGGCGGGGCTTATGGGAGTTATAGCCAGTTTCCCCTTACCAGTGTTGGGCGTACTGTCCGGTTGCTATTGTCCACCTGATGTTGGCCAGGGGGCGATGCCCACCCTCCTCTCATGCCATCATTTTCCCTGCCATTGTGGAGCATCTGCCTCAAGTCTGTAAGCCAAAATAAACCTCTTTTTTTTCCCATAAGATGCTCTTAGATGGGTGATTTCTACCATCAATGAAAACCTGACTGCAACAGTAAAGTGATACCAAGGAGTGGGGTTGCTGCTAGACACCTGACTGTGTGGCTTTGGCCTTTTGGAGCTGATTTTCAAGAGGAATATGGAAGGATTTGACACCTTGGCCTAAGAGATGCTTTGCAGTGCTATAAGATCAGCTTGATGGACTATTCTGGTCAGAGTTAGAAAACATCTGAATGCAATAAGAACTATGGACTGTGAGGTTTGCCTTATGAGGGTAAAAAAGAGCTTTGCTTGGACTGGGCTAGCAGTTTGTGTGAGAAGCTTGCTGTTATATTTGTGTCCTGAGAAGTTGTGCTGGGTTGATTTGTATAGAAAGGAACTGGTGTGAGCAGAGGGATATGGCACAGAAAAAATAAAATCTTTGGGTGAACTGTTACCTGTTCAAGTGCAATTGAGAGATTACAACCTTTGAGATTGGGCCACCTGACCTGTGACAACAGGCAGAATGTAGACTCTTTCAAAGGGGCCTGAGTGCTCAAGAAGTGTCCTGCTCTTCAAAGTCTGCTTTATTCTCCCCTGGATTAACAAATTGGCACCCTACCTGCTATTGTGGAGAATAAGAAATGTAGGAAAGTGAGGGTCACTGAGTTTGTAACATGGTCTTGTGTTTTGGAAATGGCCTTGTGCAGCATGAAGTATGTTTGCTGGATGCCTTCATGGAGACCCCATGGGGCCAGAGGATGGACCATGGATAGCAGTGGAGACCCAGTGGAGATGCTGGGACCATGAGGTGGCTGTTAAGAAAAGCTGCTGGCCCGATTAAGTTTTCCAGGACTGTGAGTAGCCTAGCTGGAGGGGCGGAATTGGAATACCAGAGACTTGTTGCTGGTTTGAATTTTTGAACTTGCAGATTTGTCACTGGCTAGAGTTGTTGGACTTGTTGCTATAGAAGTTGATGTTTGCTCTGTTTAAATCATGTATTGGTTGAATTTTTTTTTTTTTTTTTTTGCTATGCCCAATGCCATTTTTTTCAGTGTGAATGTTTATTCTGTGTCATTATGGGTTTGTTTTGAGATTATTATTATTTTTTTTTTGGTATTATGGCTCAGTTTAAAGATTTTGGACTACTGGGATGTTTGAACATCACTGGGATTGATAAAAACGATGGGGACTTTTAAAGTTGTACTGAATGCTTTGTATTTTGCATTATGTATTTATATCAGTTTATAGGGGCTGGGGGTGGAATGTTGTGGCTTGATTCAGGTGTTTTCCATAAACTCAGGTGTTCTGAATGCTAGGTTCTCTGCTGATGGAGATAACACCTCTTGGAAGTAGTATTTTGGGGGGACAGCTTATGGGTGTTATAGTCAGCTCCCCTTTGCCAGTGTTTGACACATTCTCCTGTTGCTATGGTTCACCTTATGCTGACCAGTGGGTAAGATGTCTACCTTCTGCTCATGTCATCATTTTCCCTGCCATCATGAAGCTTCTACCTTGAGCCTGTTAGCCAAAATAAATCTCTTTTTTTCCCACAAGCTGCTTTTGGTGGGGTGATTTCTACCAGCAGTGCAAACCTGATTGCAACACTCTGCTTTACTCAAACTGAGTTGACAAGGTCCTCATTAGACACTCTGTGTGAATAACTTGTAAATATTCATATTTATTTACAAAAGTATGTCTTGTAAGCCATTTTCAGTATTAGAATTAACGTCTGCTTGAGGTTTTGATTTCTTCGTTAATATTACCCCAGTGTTTCAGTAATATTAGAAAGCACTATTAATGAAATTAGAATTAATTGTAAATGCACAGACATCTAACCCTCCAGTTGGCTAATGACTTTTTTTTATCAATAAGTATAGAGAAAATGGTGATGAAATATTTGGAGCCCTGTTGCTAGCAGTGACAAAGGTCCTGTTTTCCTATACTTATGATAATGATCCCACAGAATGGAATGACTATTGTTCTCATTCTCCTCACAGCTGGTGCATGTTGTCTTAGAGACAGTCTTCATTACCTGATGGTCTATGAATAAGCAAGGGGAAGATCCATCTTTGGTGATTTAATCACTGAATATTATTAGTGTGAGCTCCATTAATTTCCTTTTATATACAACCACCATAAAAGGCTCTTTAAACTCATTTCAGCATTATTACTACTATTTAGAGATTTTAAATAATATTATCTCATAGCATTTTCTCCCTAGTTCCAAAACTGTTAAACACTTTCTCTGCTGGAAATGTTATTGAGATGCTTTTGAAATTACAAAAGCATTTAAAAGATCAACTTAATGAAAGTATAATGCACCCTTTTTAGTATGCATTCTGATAAACATTGACACATTTGCACATCTGTGTTAGAGAAATAAATAGAATCAAGAATATATGTATTATCCTCATGCACTTCTCTGTCATTTCCACTCTCTCTGACTCCCGACCCGGGCAGACACTGATGTAATTTCTATTTTCTATTCTCATAGATCCTGGTTATATTTGTTAATTTGCTATCTGTCCATCTTACTTTCTTTCCCCTAGTGTACTTCCTTCCTATGGCTAAAATCAACCAAAGTTATATTTGTCATACATCTAGAAGAAGCTACCTATAAACATAGAAATAATTGGATGATTTAGCGTCAGTCACCAAGCAGGTTCAAATAACTCTGTACAGGAATTGTCGTTGAATAACGTACACTTACAAATCAGTTCTCGGTGTAGCCACTGACCACTGTCTATTGAGAGTATTGTGTTTTAAGCCCTCTAGCAGAATGTGGTGTACAAAGTTAGGATCCAAAGCATGGTGGTCATCAGAACATAGGAAGGTGAATGGGTACAAGGACTGAAATACATTATGTGTGACTACTCAGTGCAAGGCCAAGGTCCATAGAAGACTATAGGAAGGAGTGACATATCACCTAACACCTGATGAAATAATAGAAATTTGCAAGAGGAGATGGTATGAAATTAATGTCACTTAAAACTCTAAAAGGAATAGCCCAAAACAATTATTCAGCTGAGGCCTAAAGTTGAGGTGAAGAATAAAGGTCTTGAAGTTTCTCTTAAGTGATTTGCACTAGGGATAATAGACCATTGATATTGGCATTTGTAGTTTGGTGACATCATCTTGTTTGATAATTTGACAAAACTGCTCTGGCTTTTTTGAGGGAAATAGAAATAATTGTCAAGATTTCATATTTTTCAAAGAAAATACTATAATAACGTATTGGATAGATACGGAGTACACCACCAGACAGGTTAGAATATATTTGAGAGCCAAATATCAGCAATAACCCAAACCCTGAATCAGTGCGTGGAAGGTCAAAGCATTGTTTCTCAAATAATAAATGTGTGAAAGAATAAGTCATGTATGATATAGGAAATTCAATAGCTATGTCCACATTGAGATGATTGCAGAATTTGTCTGAGTGTAAAGAATCTCAATATGCCTTTGAAGAGATTTACCTTTTTACTAGTTTCATTTTTCATCTTGCTACACACACACACACACACACACACACACACACACTTCAACTCTAAATATTTCAGCACGTATGTCACAAGGCTGATTTTAATATAGAAATATAATTTTCAACTCTTTAAAGAACTTGATTTCTTGAATTTTCAAGATTTCATTTCCATAATATCAAATTTATCCAGTTATTCCAAATTTTCTCATGTAGCCACTAAATTGCTTTCCATTCTAAAGATGTGGACAAACACAATAATATATTTGTCAGTACTTAATAAATAAATTTAGGCTATTCATTACAAATTATCAAAACTTAATATCCTACTACAAAGTAAGTTTAGAATTAAAGTGTTTGTCAGTCAATGCACTATAGCATCAGGTTTCACAAAACTGAAAGTGGAGGATGGGGCAATAGCTCAGTGAAGATTGAAGTAGGTAGTCAGGAGTTCAAGGTTAGTCACTGCTGGCGACAATAGTGAGTTTGAGGCCAAAATGGGCTATAGGAGAATCTGTCTCAGAAACCAAACAAATAAAAATAAAAGTAAAAGAGTAAAATAAATAAATACAAATAAACTAGTATGATGGGGAGGTAGAGAAAAGCGCACCCAAAGGCCAGCTGTGTAGCCATTCTAGCCTGATTGCTGAGCTTTTGTTTCAATGAGAGAACCTGTCTATAAAAATCAGCTATCATAGTCTTTGGGAAGATACCTGATCTTCTACCTTGAGCCTCCACACATTTACATACACACATGTAAAACACCTATGAATATGTGTGCACACACATGTCTATCTACACACATATGTATAGACAGAATGCACAGCACACACACATGCATACAAGCTCTCATGTACACACAGAGGAACTGATGAATCTATGTGAGAAATGCATTGCATGTATATTTATCAGACCTTTTTGATAAATGTTCTTTGCTGGTTTATGTGCCTGGACATGCAGCTGCACAGAAAATTAACCAACATGTAACTGGGATGACATTACCATATCTTTAGATGATTAATTGTCAAAAATCCCCAATTTCTTTTACGAAAACTCTAAACCCAGACTTCATATAGTTAGAATCTCAATCAACTCCACTCTAAATACAGAAAACTATATCTGACTCATCAAACACTAATTTATAAAATCCAAAGAGAAAATGATAAACATATGGTGATAAAAATTTTAGAAGAATAAAATATGGAGCTGTAGAAATGGCTTAATGGTTAAGACACTTGCCTGCAAAACCAAAGGACTCAGATTAAATTCTCTAGGACTCACATAAGCCAGATGTGTTAGGTGGTACATGCATCTGGACTATGTTTGCAGTGGCTGAAGGCCTTGGCATGCCCATTCTTTCTTTATCTCTATATGCCTCTCTCTCTCTCTATCTCTCTCTCTCTCAAATAAACATAATAAGATAAATTTATTTTTTTAAAAAAGAATAAAATGTGTGCTACAAAAAGTAATCACACACACACTCACACTCACACATACACACACTCATACCAAAGAATAACTTCATAAATTTCTTCAGAAACAATATAGGTATGAAGGCAGAGAATGTGTATTTACAATGATAAAAGACAGTTAGGGTTCAGAGTTCCTTAAGCAGACAGTGCGTGGGCAGGCATAGTGTTCTGGAGTGAGTAGGCCAGACCCATTTCTGGGCTCCTCCCACCTCCAGGATCTGAGTTCCTTGTGCTTTAAGTGTGTGGGCATGGTGGTCTGGAGTGAGTAGGCAGGACCCATCTATGGGCTCCTCCAACCTCCTAGTTTGGGTTGCCTGCTCTAGTGAGTATCCTAGAAGTCAAGGCACAAAGTAGGCCAGATCCCTCTTCCCTTGCTCCTCCTAGTCCCCTAGGCCTGGTAGGTCCCATTATGCCTTGCTTAGGGAGGGCTGGCTGTGGAATCAGGCCTTTTGCACTAGGTACCTATATCCCTGTTCACCTGAGTCATAGGGTAAACGGGCCAAAGGACAAAAACTTGCTTCCTCCTCAATAAAATAAAGAGTATTCCTAAAATGGGTAGACCACAACACAAAAAAGGCAACTAAAGTCTTACAACTGAGAGATCTCCACCAAGGATGCCTAGTCTAGTACTACGAAGCCTCAAATGAAATCATAGAGAAACCAACAGAAATTCATTCCTAAAATGAAAACATGACAACAAGTAAAACCCTGATAAAAAAGATTGCTGAACTTGAAGCAAACTATCAAAGAACCAATAATCATATCAATGAAATTGAACAGAATTGTCTTCTAGAGCATTCAGCGTTTGACAGTAGGCTTAACTTGATTGAAGAAAATGTTAGACCCCAGGCCTGGAGAGATGGCTTAGCGGTTAAGTGCTTGCCTGTGAAGCCTAAGGACCCCAGTTCGAGGCTCAATTCTCCAGGACCCACGTTAGCCAGATGCACAAGGGGGCGCACACGTCTGGAGTTCATTTGCAGTGGCTGGAAGCCCTGGCGTGCCCATTCTCTCTCTCTCTCTCTCTCTCTCTCTCTCCCTCCTCTTTCTCTCTCTGTTACTCTCAAATAAATAAATAAAAATGAACAACAACAACAAAAAAATTTAAAAAAAGAAAGAAAGAAAACTTAGGAGAATATTAGTTTTTAAAAAAAAGGTTAGACCCCCTCCAAAGAGATATGAATAGATTGAAGGTATCAAGAAATGGAAGACATTAGCAACCAAATGATTAAGCTTAATGAATACTTGATCAAATTCAAGAATAAACTACAGGAAGCATCAAGAAAATGTAAGGCATTAAATGAATGTTTAGTACCTTCTTAAATATTGAATAATTTGAAATGAGTATTTTTCTATAAATGTTTTAACTAATCCTATTTAACTTAATTGTACTTTTTTCTTTTTTAAAAAATATTTTCATTTATTTATTTGGATGAGAAAAACAACTGCACCAGGGCCTCTTGGTGCAAATGCCACTTTCTGCATCTGGCTTTATATGGGTACTGTGGAATGGACCATTGACCAGCAGGTGTTGCAACCAAGCATTGTTAACCACAGAGCCATCTCTCTAGCTCTATTCTTTTTCCTTTTAATAGATAAAACTTTCATAATTGACTGTTTGATATAAATTTCTTTTGATGCATGAAAGTGATGAGTTTTAACATCTACTTAATTACTTATCCCCAAATTGCTCCTTGATCATTTAATCCTGGCCAAGTGTACTCTGGCTAAATTCCTAGTTCAAAGTTATATGAAATGTAAAATCATACATGTCTGTATACATTTGTCAGAATCCATCAGCCAGTACATTCAAATAATTGCTATGTATAACACAGTGTAGATTATTACTGAAGTTAAATAAAATACTAGTAGTAGTCTGTGACATTCGTAGGAAATAACTAAAAGTTCAAAAATTATTATGAGTAATGGAGTTATTATCTGCATTTGAAGAGAAATATAGTAACATATGTGTGTATTTCTGTCAAACACGCACACTTCTATAGCAAGATCAAACCAACCAATTAAGTCTAACATATAAGCCAAAACCATTAGTTACTCTTGTCAAGGAATTTAGTAGAACCTACCCTTCTCTGAATTATCTAACTTTTTTTCTTCAAAACGTAATCATCTGCCTCCCTCTAATGACTACTATTTTAAAACAAAATACTTTCCATCTAATAGCTTAATTCCCCTACTTCATTACTCATACATCTCTGGTAGTTCACTGGGCTGGTACTTGCTGAAGTCCCCTCATAAAAATGTGGTCACCAGGATATCTCATCAGCCATGATCCATGGTGGCTAGAGATGTTGATTGTCACTGGGGAACTCATACATATTCCCTTGATTTTTATATATCACCATTGGGATGGAAGTCAGCAATTCCAAATTGAAAGTAATTGGATGTGTCTCTGACACTTAATCAAGAGAATCGTGGAAGACTCAGGGACACATTTACCTTGCCACAGTGTGCTCCAATTCTTCATCACAGAGGATCTTCCTGTACAAGCGCTTATTCAAATCCACCTAGACAGAATGGGCTTGGAATTCTCCGAGAGTATGTTTTCACTGTTTTTCCTGTTCTACTCCGTAGACTAACTCACTCTTTCATCGGTGCTACATATTTAAAATAATGCAGATATATTACATATGTTAGTATCACACAGTTTTGTGTGTATGTTTTCTTGTCACATACTCATGTAATACTGTAGAATGGCTCTGAACCCCATCTGTACTGTGGTGGTTTCAATCAGGTGTCCCCCATAAACTTAGGTGTTCTGAATGCTAGGTTCCCAGCTGATGGAGATTTGGGAATTAACACCTTTGGGAGGCAGTGTATTGTTGGGGGCTGGGTGATGGGTGTTACAGCCAGTTTCCTCATGCCAGTGTTTGGCACACTCTCCTGTTCCTGTTGTCCACTTTATGTGGGCCAGGGGGTGACATCCATCCTCTGTTCATGCCATCGATTTTCCCTGCCATTGTAGAGCTTCCCTTCGAGCCCATAAGCCAAAATAAAACTCTTTTTTGCTCCCACAAGGTGCTCTTGGTTGGGTGATTTCTAACAGAAATGCTACCCTGACTGCCACAGGTACCTTATTATGAGAGTGTGTTGTTCATTACAGATTGTTAGAGATAAACCACTGAGTTATTTTTCAAGTCAGCAAACTCTACTTTCTGTAAGCTTTCTAAATTCTGCTTAGTAGGTCACTTTTGAGGGTTTTTTTTGTTTTATTATTATTATTATTATTATTATTATTTGGGAGGGGTTCGAGGTAAGGTTTCACTATAGCTCAGGCAGACCTTAAAGTCACTCTGTAGTCTCAGGGGGCCTTGAACTCATGGCGACCCTCCTAACTCTACCTCCCAATTGCTAGGATTAAAGGTGTGTGCCACCACATCCAGCTACTTTTGAGATCAATTTTTTTTACATTTAGTTTTATTTTCTAGAACTAAAAGGACAAATCCCTGGGTGTCAACATTTTATTTTACTGGAAATTATAATTGACTGATTTCAAAAGTTTATTAGCTATACTTAACATATATTTCATCAGTACAGAATGGGCAACTTCATTCTTTTTATTCTCCTGCAGTGTTTTATTGACCACTTCCTCTCATCTTCTAACCATTCTCGCAGTGCCTGCTGCTTGCAGCAAAGCCAGTTTGGTTTGTAATAATGACAGCAACTCTTTCATGGTATCAGGTACTTGGTCAGTCAATTCCTAGTATTAAAAAATTATTGAAAAAAAAAACACAAAGTCTCAGTGACATCAAAATGTCATTCTTCATCTGCATGTGCAAATAAGCAAGGTCTTGTATCATTTCACATGTCTTCTTGGTCTCATCTCCCCTCCTCTTCCATGGTGAGGTAGAAGAACTGTATACATACTCTTCTTGCATTTGGGCCAAGTTACTCTCACCAATTTCCCACTGGCTGAAATGTACACAAGCATATTTCATGTAAATATAAAGGTCCTGGGCATGGATACATATTCCATTGATGTGGGCAAAACTTACAAGACTGAATATGTGAATCAATGATGCAACTTAAGGCATTTGTCAATCCACTTGTAAGTTTTGTTTTATTTCATATTTACATCAAAGGCATAAGTATATAGCATTTCATCTTTTTGGACAGAAGACGTCTGGAAAGAATGGAAAATCTACTAGCAGTGATAAAGGAAATTTCATAAGGTTATGCATTTTAGTGTAGTATAAAGATTGATATACGCAGAGAAAATATACATTAGTAGTTAAGAACTCCTAATAAAACACAAAAAGCACTAGCTAATGATTAAATTTTGTAATTTATTGAGTTTTCCCACTTCTGACATCTAATTTCTTTTTCTCCTATAGGTAAAATATAATTTTCACAGATTGTATTTATTTACCTTTGCACTGCTGGAAAAAGACCCGTGAGCAATGGCCTGCTGATGGGAGGAAATAGTTTATTTGGCTTACAGGCTCAAGGGGAAGGATCTATGGCTAGGGCAGGCATGGCAGGAGTAGAGGCTGGTCATCACTTAGCCCCTGGAGCTGAGGTTCCTCTTGCAAGGGGGGAAGCTGGAACATAATATCCCCAAACCTGCCCTCAGTGACACACTTCTACCATCCCTTTCCTGCCATCATGAGGAGCTTTCTCTTGAGACTGTAAACCAAAATAAACCCTTTCCTCCCATAAGTTCCTTTAGTACCAGCATCACAAAGTTAACTACAATAGCCTCTCTCCCATCTATCTCCCCCCCTTACTTATGTTTATATGCCATATGTGTCCTTATGCCCTTTCCTCATCCTTCCAATTTTTCTCTTTATGCTTGCTCTTGGTTACCAGTTCTGTTTTCTATTGGTTTAACCCAACACCGCCCATATATATATACATACATACATATGCTTAACCTCTGTAAAAAGATTATATATTCTTTGATTTGTAGATCATGGAGTTTAATCAGGTTAACTGAACTAATGTATGCAAAATTCTTGCCATAGTGTTTGCACATAATAGGTACTAAGTTATGCAAATGTCGTCCTCTGGAGGAGAGATGTGCAAGAACATTCTAGAGAGGTGATGTAGTATTAAAGGACCTGAACTGAAAGATCTTTTGAAATCCATAAGGAACAAGCAAACATTCAGAATGTTATCTATTCATCCAGGTAAGTAGGCCAATCTTTTCGTCAATGTGGATGAAAAAAAAATGCTTCATTACAAATTGACATTTTAATATTTAAAAAGAAAAAAATGTACCTTTACTTAATCCCTACAAGTCATATCATTTGTTGAAACTGAAAACCATCATATTTCCTTTCCCACATTATCTTCTTCCCATTCCAATCAAAACACAGATATAGCACAGGACCCCTGTGGCTTTAGACAGCCCAGGCAGCTGTAGTAAATATCTGCAGACTGTAGATGGATAAACAGCAGAACTTTAATACTTACTGTTCATTTACCTGCAGAGATATTTCTGGGAGTTTCTTTGCCTTCTTGGAACACTTATTTAGTTTACCCCATTAACCACCAGGTCTTATACATTTCTTTTATGAGGTATCTAACATATCCTTATTTCCCTAACTCTTTTCATTTACTACAATAATCCAGCCATAATTTTATTCATACTTTGCTTGCCATTTTAACTCCTTTTAGTTAATGTCTAAGCAGATATTAAATACAATGAAATATTACTATTATCACCACTTCTCCTTCTTTTTGTTAACATGGTGTATCCATTGATTCCATGAGATGATATACCATAGTGTGATTCTCAGTGAGGCAATAGGAGTCTTAATTCTTCTATTCACCATTAAGCAAGTTAAGACTAAATCTTCCCATTTTTAAATGATGTAGGAAGAAATATCTTATTTATTAACTCCTTCATTCATTCATTCATTTCAAGGCCTTTTTCTATTCTATCACACATACACTTAAGTATTAATTGCTCTATAAGTACCAAGGACTCAAACAACCATGAATAAGCTCAAAATTGAAGAAAACTATATATGAGTCTCACCTTAAAGGAATGTGTATTGCCACTATTTTTGTGTTTCTAGTTATATGAAATTATAATAGAAGGCAAATGAATGGAAACATAGTACTTTGGGAAATATTTATTAAGATGTGACATCTACACAGAATTATGTAAAATAATTTTCCTTATATGTGCATTCAAAACTTATTTGTCATTCATCTAAACACTGAACATTTTCAGAAGTTTTTAGTTTAGCATTTCTATTTATTTCCATGCAATGTTCTTGTAGGAAACTACAGATAGGATCATTTTGGGTGCCTAGTTGTTAGGTTTGGCAATGATTAAGTAAAGCTTTGTTTTAAGTAATTAAGTAATTTGGTCCTTGCCAATGCATCCTTTAATTAAATTTATATCAATGATGGTAATGCAATGTAAAACCATATTACAGTGGATTTAATGTTCACTACCTTCTATACAATTTAGATTGGATAATTAAGCTTGGCATATTTATTAAGGGAAAAACACATCAATTTCATATTATTCTTTAATGAATCCATTTGGTAGTAAAATCTTTTGCATTAAATATTTAAAACAGCTTATGAATATATTTTATTCCCTCAAATATTCCAATGAAAATTTAATACAAAACAAATGTTCTATTTTATTCCTTTTTTTCAAGTACTTGTATGTTTGTGCATGTGTTCAAATGTTTTATTCAGCTTGCAAAAACTGTCCTAATATTTAAAATGTAATCAAATGAATTTCTTAAAAGACTGATGGTGGACATCAATAATTTTAGTTTTGACATTTTCCATATAGATAAAATATAAAATATTGAGTTTGTTAAGTAATACTAAATAAATGGTGAAAAATTAAGTTTCTATTTCCTTTATAAGATAAAGACCAGAAAACTTACATCTTCAGAGCTCTACCTGATAGTGGAAGTCCTTCTTGTTTAAGTATTAAAACTACTGTGTGGAATCATTTTTCTTGGCTCAGCTTAACTTCATGTTCTCAAAGAGCATTGACTTCAAGAGTCCTTCAAGTATCTGTCCAAAATCTAAATGGTATTTTATAATAACAACATGAATTAATCTGTTTCTAGGCCAAATTGTTTAGAAAACATAATGTGGGCTCTTTCATTTCACTTTATTTAGAGACACATCTAGATATCATAGGTCTGCTTTTCATTAAGACATTTTATGTAATTATATTAATTGCTTTCTCTTGTTTGACCATTGGTATTACAGATCAAGTAGAATTTAAGACTTGAGCTGTGTTTCTTTTATTTATGTTTATTCTATGTAAATTGCTTCTAAGATTGCATATTTATTTTCCTGGAAAAATATTCTCCTTTTCTTCATTACAGTTTGCGTTCTGTTTTGTTAAGTAGAGACACTGAAGACAAAAGAATTCCAAGGACACATGATATTTGTAGACTAACTCAGATGAAAGATGAAAGCCTAAATTTCTTTGTTTAGTTTTATGTTGTCATTGGACAAAATATTTTTAAAATGTCTATGAACTTGTCACATGAAAAAATATTAAATCATGTATCCTAAGTTAATTTTGAGGGCCTGGGGAGGTGGTCCAGTGGGTAGAGATGGGGCAGTGAGCAGCAGGCATCCCTAATTTTCCACATAAAATGACAGATGTGATGGTTATTCCATAAGCGGGGAGATGTAGACATGGAATTTTTGGAGCTCTGTAGCTAGCCAGTTTATCTGAATTGGTGAGCTCTAGTTTCTGTGAGAGACACTGTCCCAAAGAAGAGAGTGGAGAGTTGTAGTAGACAGATTTAGGTCACAGGGATGAACCTCCAGACCATACACACTTATGGGAGAAGGGAATTTATTGAAGTTTACAGATAGAAGAGAAGTTCCATAATGACAGAAGAAGCTGGCTAATTCTCAAAGATCCATGCCAAAAGAGAAAAGCTACCACCAAAAGCAAGAGAGAGAGAAAAACAAAAGTAAAACAGTAGCCAAACTACAGGGAACCCAGGCAAAACAGAACTCAGGCACTTTGCATATCTTAGGCTGGAATTCAGCTCCAACCCCAGTGACACCTCCTCCAGCCAGGTAGGTGGCTGGAGATCTAAAATAAACTACATTATAAGCTCTAATTAACTCCTGAATGAATTGGGGAACATCCATTCAAACTACCACAAGAGTATACACACACACACAGACGAACCGAAACTACACATACACATACATGCACATCACATCTACATGAATATGTAAAAAAGTAAAAAATGATGACTGTTTTATTATTTATTTATTTGTATATTTACTCATTTGAGAGAGAGGTGAGAGAGGGACAGAAGGCGAGAAGAGAGAGGTTGAGAGAGGGCATGCCAGAATCTCCTACCCCGGTAAGCTGAAGAAGCATGAGCTGCTTTATGCATTTGGCTTTGAGTGGGTACCAGAGAATCAAAGCTGGGCCTCCAGCCTTTGCAATCAAGCATCTTTAATTGCTGAGCTATCTCCCCAGCCCTATTGCTTTCTTTAGGAGGGAAAACATGGAGTGCTTTTTGTCCCCCCCCCCATTTTATAGCACTTTTCTAGCAAATTATAAGATACTGTATACATGTCTCATCCTCCGCTAACTCCCACATAAGGGATCAGCTTTGATCAGTAATAACATACACATATTCTTGCTTTCAAATGTAAGAATATGCAGAAGGAACTGGGTCTTCAGCCACAGCAGCACCCAACATACACAGTTGGGCAATGAGGGGCTCACTGACCACAGGTCTTAGACTTACCATGGACTTTCTCTGAGCACACAAACTTTGCTATTTTCATCACCAATAACACATTCTTTCTTAGGTAGAGATATTTTGCATTTTTTTCGGATTCTGACTCCTTTGTGGCACACTCCTTTTCTCCCCAGTTCTCAGAACAAGGTTCCCCACCCCCAACAGCTTAATTTTAAGGAAGCTCTGGGATGACTTAAGCGTGCATTGAGTTTGCTAGTATTCACAACTGATTTGTTAAGCATGTGCAATTCCATGATCACAAAGAACAAAGCAAGCATGTTCAGTAACTGTTGTGTTGTTCACAGTATCTAAAGCTTTTATTCACTTCTTTGCATCCACTTCCTTCTTGAGCCAATT
Source organism: Dipus sagitta (assembly GCA_036346955.1). NCBI lineage: Eukaryota > Metazoa > Chordata > Mammalia > Rodentia > Dipodidae > Dipus > Dipus sagitta. The sequence goes on along the minus strand of CM070778.1, from coordinate 116,704,749 downwards.
CCAATCACATTCTCAACATTCCCTTGTCAAAACCATCAGTGACTCAGTGTTGATGATCCAATGGCCAATTATGAATAGCTGTCACCTGTAATTTATAAGGAAAATTAATTTATTTTTTCCTGACTCCTGTGGTAACTTGCAGTTATTTTCCAAAAACAATTTTTTGTCAGTTCTTACCTAACTAATTTTTTACAATTTTTTTTCAGTTTCCTTCATTACTTTCCCTTCTTATACCCAGGAAGTGAAGCTGTCTCTGCCCTTTGTTCTCTGTGTTTCGTGAGGCCTGTATAATACTATCCTGAGTTTCTTACTCCAGAATAAAATAAACAAAACAACAACAAAAAAACTATGAAATATATTTTTATGACTTCTATAAAGTAGAGTCAAATACACTAATAGCCTATATGGAAACATTCTATATGACTTAAATTTTCATTCTATCTTTGAGTAGAAAAACACTTAACATTTTTGTGAATCCCTAAAAGTATTGTGAGTCTCATGAACTGTGCTTTACCACTTAAAAGAAGAGCCCGTTCTCATCCAGAAACCTTGCATGGCCTCTCTAGACCTTCCAAACCCTTGTTCTTCCCACTGTGATCCCTGATCATAATCCTCCTGTTCTTGCTTACCTTTAAAGACCTAAGTCTCAACCCTGAGGGAGGGGCATCACACCTATGATTCTCTATCCATAACTTGATTTCTAAGGATATCTACAAGGTCTACTTGCTCATTTTAGTGCCTTCAGAAAGACTATATCAAGATGACACTCCACTGTGACCACTCCTCACTTCTCAGTACTGCCTCTGTCTCTTGGAGCCAGCTGTTTTACCCTCTACTTTTATGAGGTCAACTCATATATATTATACAAACAGGACAACAGAAAATAAAGTTTTTATGTTCTCTGACACAGTAGAAATATTTTAAAAAGCAGTAATACATTATTTATCTAAGAATAGTGACTTTCTGGTGTGCACGTGTGCATGCTGTGAGTGTGTGTATACACGTGAGAGTGGGGTTGCATACACATCACAGCGTATGTGTGGAGGTCAGAGGACAACTTTAGGCATTGGTTGTCTCTTTAAAACTTCTGTGAAATCGGGCATGGTGGTACATACCTTTAATCCCAGTACTCAGGAGGCAGTGGTTAGGAGGACCACTGTGAGCTTGAGGCCAGCCTGAGAATACACAGTAAATTCTAGATCAGCCTGAACTAAAGAGAGACCCTACCTTGTGTTTGTCAGATTAGCAGGCCTACTAGTTTCCAAAGATATTCCTTCCTCTGCTTCCCTTTTTGACCTATGCGTGCTGGCATTACGGATGCTAGACTGTTTAGGGAATCCAAAATCAGGTACTCACACCTGTACAGCAGGTGCTTTGTCCTCTGAACCATCTCCTTATCCTCTCCACAGTGATTGTTAATGGACTTATGATAAATAAATGAACTTACTGTGGGAGATAAAGGACCAGGGGAGACTAGTGGATAGAGTTGTTGGGGAGTAGAATAAGAAAAATGTGCCAATGAAATCCATTATTTTAATGATCATTAAAACAACAAATAAACAATCAAAGCTTAAAGGAAATCAAGTGTTAATATCCCTGAGTTGATCATTTCCAAATATACACATGTATGATTATGTCAGTTTGTATCATAAAAATCATGCAAGTGTTACCTTTTTAAAACGATATTTTATTATTTATTTATTTGGAGGGAGGGAGGGAGAGAGAGAGAGAGAGAGAGAGAGAGAGAGAGAATGGGCGTACCAGGACCTGCAGACACTGCAAAAGTACTCCAGATGCATGTGCCACCTTGTGCATCTGGCTTATGTGGGTCCTGAGGAATCAAACCGAGGTCCTTTGGCTTTGCAGGAAAGTGCCTTAGCTGTTAAGCCATCTCTCCAGCCTGCAAGTGTTATATCTTTATATTAGACACTGCTTTTCCTTGTTCTCCTCCTCTCACATACGAAGTGTTTATGCATTTACTCTCCTGTTGTTGACCAGTATATAAAAGAGAGTGTGAATATGTTATCATTTTGAAAATTTATTTAAAGGGAATAAACAATAAATATTGAAAACAGAGCTATAATGTACATTGATTAATCAATATTTGTCCAACTGGATTATAGCTTTCATATGCAGAAATCTCCATTCCCTGGCAAAATGAGGACATTGTCATGACATATTTTTGGTTTTTCCTCTTTTGATAAAAGAAATCATACTACCTTTTGCTATCTTATTCAAATGACTGACTTTATAACCCACAGAATAGAGAGGAACAAATTTTAGTAAAGCGTCTGTCTACTATGCCATGTATTACTGACCTCTTGCACCATGGCTGCTATTCAAAAACTGGCCAGAATACAGCTACTTGCGTCACAAGAGAACTCCGAACCCTCAGATTGTACTCTGAACAAAATGGTGCAAGAGTTACAATGATTTTTTTTTTTCTATTTGTGTAGTAGGTGTGGTGTGGCATGTATGTGTGTGGTACATGCTCACGTATGTGTAGATGTAGCCCCCCTCCCCGTTTCTCAACCCCTGCTTCCTTGAGACAGAATCTCTATGCTCACAAGCTGCAATGATTTGATTTTCTCATCTCTGCCACCCACAGGATGGGAGTGACAGATGAGCGTGGCCATACCACACCTCTTAAGTGGAAGCTAGGAAGAGGAACTCACTCCCCCTTAGGCCATCATGTTGAGCAGGAAGTGCTCTTAACTATTGTGCTAACTTTCCAACCCAGCACTGATGTTTTTGAGGGGTCCTCTATGTATGTTTGGCATAAATGGGTAAAAACTTCTTCTACTTTCTTTCTGAGTTTTCTGTTTCCTATTATCTACTCCTAATTTCTCTTCTGTTTCCCTTTCTTCTGTTCTTTCTTAGCTTTCCTTTTCCTTAAACACACACACACACACACACACACACACACCAATTTTTCAAAATAGAAATATCCAAGTAAGCTATGGAACATTATGGTATTCTAGCATGCCAGGGAGTTTGGGGAAAATAATTCACTGTGGAGATGAGACTCTCTCCATGCTTCTCTAAGGAAGGAACTTATGTGTAAGACTTGGTACCAAACTGGGTGTAGGAAGAAGGAACCATGAGTGGTAGATGAATTTCCCATTTGGCCAAATTTCAGAAGGTTTTTAAGTTTGACATCATGTTTCTGACAACAGTGGCAGGGAAGAGTCTGACTATAATAGGCACAAACTGAAAATAGGTTGACCTACTAGGAAACCATTGAAATAAGTTGGGGCTAAAAATAAAGAGGATCTGAAGCAAGAAAGGCATTGGTTGAAGAGAGGGTTGAATTTTAGAGACATTGTCATACACATGCATCATTTCTAATTTTAGGTTGAATGGCACAGAGAACTGAAGAAAAGTCAGGCACCAGCCATGTTAATTTTCACTGCTCTGATCAGGAGTTTTGTCACAGTAATGAGAAAGTAACTGATATAAGATCTTAAGGAAACCTTATGAAAAATGATACAACTTGTTTAACCATTTTTGTCTTTTGACTTAATCATGTCTATAGGCAAGACAAGAGAGTATCACAATATAGTAACACACTACAGATGGTTTTCTCACATTTAATGCTTTGTTGACATGAATGTACATTTATGCAGTCTTGTATTCACTGCAAAGATTCATACTTCACTCTCCAAATTTCTCATATATATATATATATATATATATATATATATATATATATATATTTCTGAATAAACTATAAACATTTTATATAAAATAAAAGGATTATCAAGCAAATAGTCATATTGATACTTTCTTATATAACTAGGACTCTAAACAAGATCTCAAAAACTGTAGGAAATGTGGTGGTTTGAATGTAATGTCCCCTATAGACTTATAGGTCTGCATCCTTGGTCTCTAGCAGAGTGGTTCTATTCTTTTAAGGTTTGAAGAAACTTTAGGAGGTGGACCATTGCTGGAGAAAATGGTTCACTGGGAGTGAGCCTCCAGATGCAGTTGTCCCATCTCCCTCTTCACTCCTTTCCTCCTGCTTTGGCTGTGTGACCCCTGCTTCCTGCTCCTGTGGTGATGACCCATACCCTCTACAGCTACAAGCCAAAATGAACACTTTCCTTCCCTAAATTGCTCAGGATTTTGTCTCAGCAATGAGAAAGTAACTGATACAAGATCTTAAGGAAACCTTATGAGAAATGACACAAACTTTTGAAACCATTCTTTTAGACTTAGAGTGGCAATAGTCAAAACAAGACAGTGTCATAATTTCTAACACACAGGACATGGCCACCTCGCTTTTAATATATTGTTAAAATGGCTGTACATGTGACTCTTCCACATCCCATCCCTTCACATGTCCACATGTCTCTTGAATCAACTGCTCACCACACAGAGGATTTCTTCGTTTTATAATCACAGAGACGTAGCATGGGGTCACTTCCTTCTAGGATGGCCAGGCTATGTAGCTCATATCCACTCTGGTGCTGAGCAGAAGGGAGAGGGGAGGAGAGAGAGGGAGGCGGAGGGAGAGAAGAGGAGGAGGAAAAGGAGCCGATCAGCTCCCCTGGTATTGTAAGTGCCTTTCATTTTCCTTTCCTTGTCTGGTTTTAATTAGCATTGGTGATTCAATGCTGACTATATTTTTCATCCAAGTTTTTCTTTCAAGTTACCGATCAATAACTCATTAATGAAGCCAGAAAAGGAGACGAAGCATTCTTAAATGTCCACTGCCAGTCCTAAAAGCAAACAAATAAACAACTCTGGAGGAGAACTGAAACAATAATTCAGCTAACAAAATTGTGTTGGAGTGATAGCTACTTAAGAAAGATAGATAATGGACTTAGTGGTGAGGGCTAGAACATCCTTAAATATTAAGCTGAGTAAATGCTACTGAAATATTGCTATAAAGAGTACTAATATTTGTATTATCATTTTTTTCCATTTAACTTTCAGGAAATATCATGTGAGTCTGAATAAAATCATTGTCAAGAAATGGTTTATCCTGAGAGGATTTCTTTCAATCTCCTGTAAGTAGAATTCGTCAGAACAACAGTGCTTTTAGACTCTCCGAAGAAACACAACAGTGTGGAATGCATATACTCAGCCTTCATGCAGAGACCAGAGAAGGTCATTTGCACTGGTGTGCCAGACATTTCAAAAATAAAAGCTAAAGACGTGAGGTCTCGGTATGCAGTTCAAAACGTTGACCACTAGGTGGCAGAAGCGCTCCTTCGGCTGCTCGGGCCTCTCCTGGTGTGGGCTGTAATTAGGTCAGTGTAAGTTAAAGTAGGGCTGAGAGATGAATAAGGTAGATTTTCTCCTCTGGAACACACTGCAGTTTAATTTCCCTTCTTTCTACCCTGTGCGATGAAGGTGGATTTAACTTTTAAAGGCAAAGAGACAAACCTGTGCCAGGATAAATGTAAAAGCCTCAGAGAAGGCAACTGACTCAAACCCACAAAAGAAAGGGAATGCTTTCGGGCTGTTTCCTAATTTTGATATCCGGGGCAGCGTCAGAAATCGTTTTCAGAGCTAAAGTGGTATATATCTTATATAAGGAAGGGGAGAATTCTGAAGCCTAAAGGGGTTTGGCTCGCTAGGTGGTGATGTTAAAAATCTCCCCTACTGGTGGTCCACGAATTAAAGGCATTTTGAAGCTCATTTTTTTTCTTTTTATTTAGTTACTTTATTTTATTTTATTTTTCTAATTCTGCCAGCAGCCAGAAACATGTTAATCTTAGGGAAAAGCTCCACACCCTAGCACAGACTTCCCTTTCCTGCTGATGGAGTCATGGAGAAGGAAGAGGTTCGGAAGGTAAAAGTTGAAATTCCTCGCTCTCCTCGCTGCTGTCTGAGGGCATGTGGGAAGGGCAGAAACACCTTGGGCACAAAGCTTCATCTGGGAGTGATTACCAATCTTGGGGTGCATCACGGCACAACTGAGTAGCTTCCCTATCAAACAGCGTGAGAGGTCACGGTGGTCACTTACATGAGGAGCAGTGTGGGCCAGAGAACAATCGCAGGAAAATCTATCCTCTCCTCAATTGCTGATCAAGGCATTAAATGTGCTAGAGTCAGATTTTTTTTTTAAGGAAAAAATGGCAAATAAGGCAAAAGAGTAAGCATGGTATAGATTGTAGTATTCCATGATTCTGAATTTTCTAGAGGTTCAGTGCATCCGAGTTGATTTGTTCCTTTAAATGACAGATCATGTCAGAGGTAATGACAATGAGAGAGAAAGGACAGTTAGTAGCACCGTTAAACGTGCTGCTATACTGGTGAGTGAGACAATGATCTCAGCACAAGTGAGTAGCAAGGATAGACTCCTCAAATAATTCTGGATTTTTCTGAAACCTACTTAGAACTGGATTTGAGCCTCTTCGGCCTTGTGTTGCTGCTAATATCTTTCCATCACCCCAAAATTTGTCTGAACATAATGAAAGTAGAAACCTACCTGGCTGACCATGCCTCCTGTCTGTTCAGGCTGTTCCCATCTGCAGCCTCAGGTGATACGGCCACAGACTTCATGTGCCATTCACTGTTCTGTGTTTTTCTCTAGAATCTCAGACAATCACAGTAAATCTATGTACAAACGTGGGACATGACTAAATTCTCCATTCTTGAAATGATGTTCTCTGCATGTCTCAGTAGTGTAAGAAAAGAACAAAGACTAATGGCAGACTGAGCAGCAAAGGATAAATAAAAAAAAAAGTAAGACCAAAACTTTAAAGTCTTGTTCAAGGGCACAATCTGTGTTGTGTGTTAACCACTTCTTTCATTAATTAGCCTAAGAGTTCCCTTTACTGACAGATACTAGACAGATATGGACAACTAAATACCTCACTGTTGATGAAATTAGAAGCAGAAAATGCAGTCAATGAATTACAGCTTATGAAGATTGCAGACTGATCCCTGATATGCATCTCAGAAATCAGATATACACTTTATCCAGGTTTGGAATTTGGATACTGATGTTTGAAAAATCATTTGTCCAGTTAATCAAAAGTTGTTGAAAGAACTGAATATATTCAAAATGTAAACCCAATGACATGCACAGGTTAAACTTCAGCTGAAACATTTATTACAAATCCTTAGTTTTGGCTTACTTTCCTTTTTTTTTCCCTCCTATCATTGGTTTATTTTAGAAAATAATGTCAAGTTGAATTTTGGAAGTACATATTTGGGTCACTTATGAAATAAGACTTGTTTTCCACCTTTTAGAAGCTAAAACCAGGATCTCATCAAGTCTATAAATGTGGAGTGAGAAATATTTGAACTATCATTAGGGATAAGATAGACAGGAGCAAGCAGTCTTTTGTAACTGGAGTGCAGACAGGTCCCTAGCAATCTGCACAAAGTATGGTTCTAAGTTTGACATAATTGGACCTTATGGTATGCATTCTTTGGGCCTTGTTTCTTTTACTCCAAAGTTTTTATGGCTGTGACTCATGTATATTGTTGATTATAGTTGTAATTTATTCATTTCTCCTCCAGCATCGTGTTCCATTGAGTGATTTTGATTATACATTGTTGATTCATTTCCTGAGTAAATTTCAGTTTGGTAATAATAATTCCAGCACAACTACGAACACATTTTTAGGTTCTTTGTCTTACACATGCTCACATGTAGAAAGCTTGTGTATGGACATGTTGGGTAACATATGTATATTTTACATTTTTGACATATTGAGAAAGAATTTAAAGTAGTTGCATAAACTAACCTTCTCATTAGCGATGTATAAATATTAAATTTGATCATTTCCTAGTCAACAGTTGTTGTTCTCTATCTCTTTTAAACCATCCTTTCTGTTTTGATAGAAATACTGAACAGACCAGAGAGATGTTTAAAATACAGATGGCAGCAGTTAGTTAAATCAAATAGCCTAATTGTTTTCTCTCAGACAGTTAGTTAAAATAGTTTTATCTCAATCTTTAGGGTGACAAACTGACTGTAAAATGAATGGTATATTTTTAATCATAAAAATAAGAATTTTATTTTATTTTATTTTATTTTTGGTTTTTCGAGGTAGGGTCTCACTCTAGCTCAGGCTGACCTGGAATTCACTCTGTAGTCTCAGGGTGGCCTAGAACTCTCGGCGATCCTCCTACCTCTGCCTCCCGAGTGCTGGGATTAAAGGCGTGCGCCACCACGCCCGGCTAAAAATAAGAATTTTAAAGACAGGGTTTGGCATTGGATTTTTAATATATAAACAACAAATTTCAGAACAAATGAATAATTTCCTCCTTTTAAAAATAGTAATCATGTTGGGCTGGAGAGATGGCTTAGTGGTTAAGCGCTTGCCTATGAAGCCTAAGGACCCCGGTTCGAGGCTCAATTCCCCAGGACCCACGTTAGCCAGATGCACAAGGGGGTGCATGCATCTGGAGTTCGTTTGCAGTGGCTGGAAGCCCTGGCGCACCCATTCTCTCTCTCTCTCTCTCTGCTTCTTTCTCTCTGTCTGTCACTCTCAAATATATAAAAATAAACAAAAATTTTAAAAAAATAGTCATCATGCCCTCTGTAATGTAACTGACTACTGCTCCCACAACTCATAAACCAAACCCCATGGGGAATACCTGCAACTCCACTAAGGAGAATCCCCAGCAGAATGGGAGCAGGGACTAGGGAAAGGAGCATTCTAACACATGATGTATCCATATGAAGCATGTTGTTTATAATAATAATAATGATAAACAATAAAAATAGTTATATTAGGGAAAAAGCAAAGTTTAACAAATTTTTAACTTTTATTCTGATTTATTTATTTGCGAGGAGGAGTAGACAGCAGAAATCAATAGATAGATAGATAGATAGATAGATAGATAGATAGATAGAGAAAATGAGCATAAATGGACACTACAGAGCATACAGCCACTGCAAACCCGAGATGTATGTATCGTCCCCCTGTGCCTCTGGCTTTACATGGATACTGGAGAATCAAACCCGGATCACTAGACTCTGTAGGTAAGCACATTAGCCACTGATCCATCTCTCTGTCCCTCACATTAATGATTTAAATATTGATTTTTTTTCTAGTACTATGAAATGCCAAATTATGTCCCAAAAAACAAGTCAGTCATGTAGAATATTTTGCAAATGTACAACAATAAAAATAAAATTCACATGCTAGTCTTAGGAAACTAGAATTCATTCTGTAAGCTTCATCTCCTGCAGATCACTGCTCAAATAATATCTTATATTTCTATGACATTAATTGGAACATTTTCCTCATATATTATACAAAGCTTCTTAACAATAGAAATTATTGCAAATTAGGTTAATTCTCAAATTCTGTAATGTACTTATCCATGTTTGCCCTATATCCAAATTGAGACTCTTAATCCATCAGTTAATAACACAAAATTTGAGCTTAAAGTTATTTTCCACTATGGGAAAATTCACTGATTTACAATATTTGTTGTGGGATAAAATTAGCCTTCTTCCTGTCAAAGAAGAATGTAGTGACCCAGTACTGTTCAATGTAGTGACCTACTAACATCCATTAATATCTTCACAGAATAATGTCCTCAAACAAAAGGATGAAGGGTATTAAAATATTTATTTGCGAAGCATAAACATCCCATAAAACAAAAAAAAATCCATGTCATGTTTGTTAATAATAAACACAAAACAATATACACTCAAAATGAAACAAAAAGTCCTTGAGAAACTTGAGATTTAGACCTGTTTTAAACATGAGATGCATGTTATAACTAAGCTATTTTTTCATTAGTTTGATGTATAGTTATCAAATACTTACTCTGTTTCTGGTATCTAGATACCAGAGGATTTCTCCTAGATAGAGGTACTAGTGTTCATTTCTAGAGCCAAAGTCCCATGGATAGGTCCAGCAAGATAGCAGTGCAGGGTATACAGGAAGGGCCTTAGGGGTATGTAGGAGCGAGTGTTGTGGGTTGAAGGCTAAATAAACCTCATTTCTGATTCATCTCCTCCACATAATCAGTACTGCTATATTGAGACTCCCACAAGATATTTAAAGAGAAACAGGTTGGTACTTGAAATATCTCTTTGGCAATAATTTTTTAGATACCTCTAACATTTCTACTACATTTCACAAAAGATCTAGGAGAAATAATGGTGACTAAACCTTCAATATCATAAAGTACTTAACATAAGCTCACTAAAGATGATGATTGGAGTTATGATACTACAACCAAAATACACCCTTTATTTTCTAGGTAATCCATCAGTTTAGTCTGTGTGTCTCTACATAGTCTTATGTATAATTGTTACATGTATTAAGTCATTAAACATAGCAATAGTTCTCTTCAGCTATTTATTAGTAGAAGAGTGGTACTAGTCATGAATGAGCTTCATTCAAAAACATTACCCCTTGTATAATCATGAGAAATTGATTAACATAATTTTGCATTAACGTAATATAATATTAGAGAAAATTATAAGTATGAAAAACTTTAACAAGTTTTCAATGGAAATAATTCAAATATCTTCTAAGTTGTTCCACTGTATATGAAATATAGTCCGTCAAAGCCCAATTCTTAATTAAATCTCAGCTACCCTATGTTCCATAATTTATTTACTAGTCAGAATTTATTAACTTCAATTTACTATGCAAAACATTGGCCATGTGAGGGATATACTTTGCCAAAGAAATAATATTCATGAGAATAACTTGAAATTACTTTTTCCAACTGATTCAAAATATTAGAATATGACAGTAAATTTTTGTACTCAATTATTATATATACATTAAAGACTGAAAATTGCAGTAAGGATTCACAGAAATGCATGGAAGTTTAGTAAACTGTGCTTATGAGGAAGCTCTTATAAGAACTATGAGAAATGACCATATTCTTTTTTTTAAATTTTTTTTTGTTCACTTTTATTTATTTATTTATTTGAGAGCGACAGAGAGAGAGAGAGAGAGAGAGGCAGATAGAGAGAGAGAATGGGCACGCCAGGGCTTCCAGCCACTGCAAACGAACTCCAGATGCGTGTATCCACTTGTGCATCTGGCTAATGTGGTTCCTGGGGAATCAAGCCTTGAACCCCGGTCCTTAGGCTTCACAGGCAAGCGCTTAACCGCTAAACCATCTCTCTAGCCCAACCATATTCTTTTTCATTAAAGAATTCAAGAAAATTAGAAATAGTAAGTATAAGATTAGTAAGAGGAAGTTTCTGGTGGCAGGTTAGATATTGTGATCCTCAGCGGAATTTCCTTGTGTGGAAAGGCTTATTGAGAGGAGAGGGTAGTTCACCATGGACAAGCATCCCCAGAGCCACAGAGAGGAGGGACTTTAATTTGAGAAGGACAAATGGAGTTTATGGCTTTATACAGATTTCTGCGGGAGGAAAACGGTTACATGACACATGACCCAGCATGTTGGGCTCCGAGAGCCCCACGTTGGGCACCAGATGCCGGGCTCCGCCGGCAGGGGCAGGTAGTGCTGAGGGAAGGACCAGGCCCTCTGGTTCCTCCCAAGTGGTTGAGGAGGAGATGAGCGTCCGACGACTCAGACCTCTCCTGGCCACCGGAGGAAAACCACACTGAGTCGGGAGTCTTGTCGAAGCAGGAACTCGATTTATTGCTATGAACAGTTGCCTATATAATGTTGGGAAGAAGGCGGGGATTTTAGGACGGTGGGGAAAGGTAAGGGCCAATAGTAAACTGACTATTGAGATGATAATCCTAAATCCCATGCGGAAGTAGCAGGCAAGAAGACATTAGGCGTCTTGCTGAGTCACGTCTGGCCAGAGGCAGATCACCAAACTTTAGCTAGGCTCAGGATGTTCCACTAGGCCTCACACCTGGGCCTTTCAGAGCCCAACACCAGCATGTGTCTAAGATCCATGGAGAAAGTGAACCATAATGAAAAGAATCAGGTGGAAAAAAATATATCCTGAATACCATACCTCAAATAACATTGAAGTATTTTATTATTCCTCACAGTTTTGGTGACCAAATCCATGCCAAAAGTGTTCAATGTAGGATGTTGTTCAATGTATAATGTTAATCTGGACTGTTTTATAGCTTTATCTAACCCCATCACTCAAAATCACCTTCAGTATTATTTCTCCCCAAACCAGAGTCATAAAACAAAAGAATTTCAAAGTGAAGCAGATATAAAATAAAGACTGTGTTTGTAGAAGGTTCTTTTCATAATTCTGCCCCATGTTTGATAACAACCCCTATCCAGAGACTGAGCTGCTCACTTGGAAATAAGTACTTTAAATCATGTATAACTGAAAATAAATAAACTTTCTAAATCACAAAAATGCATCCACAAGTAGTTATGCTACAAATTATTACTAGACTCCTGTGGTGCATGTGTGTGTGTGTGTGTGTGTGTGTGTGTCTGTGTCTGTGTTTGTGTCTGTTAATGTGCACTATAGGGGGCAAATATAGGTCAGAGGCATAAGGAAAAGTCATTTCTCAGAGAACCATGTCAAAACTTTGGACTTACCAATTATTTTACTCAAAAAGTAATTACATTACTTCTTTCATTATTACTGCTTTCATCTGTATAGTATTTTCACAAATAAGATTTCACTATTTAAGAAGACTAATTCAAGAAACACATTATTTACAACTAGAATACCAAGGACATGATTATTTTATTAGAATGCAATCTAAGCACTACTATAAAAATTTCCCCACATGTACATTTTCATTCTTTAGAGATTAAAAAACTTTTTGGCAGATAAACATCAATGAAATCTGATTTTCAGGCATCAGAAATTTGTCTGTCCTTTATTCCCACAAGGTAGTGATAGTTATTACAGCATAAGGCCATAGTTTGATAACATTCTCTTCTCACAAATATACCTTTACTGTCTCTGTATGTTGGTTTCATTTTGCACTATTTACAGGTGACATTTCACTGTTGATATTTTTGCGAAATGTTTTCTTCATGTGCCCCACTACTGATCTTTTCTTTTTCTGTCTTCTTTCCTCCCCTTTAGCTTGAATGTTAAATTGGTACATTGGGAAATGTCTGTTCTAGAAGAAAGTGAATCATGCTACAATATACTCAATGCTCTTTGGACTACATAGAAACATAAGTTCTTAAAGTCTGTTGTAATATTTTTGTCATGGGTTCATTTGTTCATGTTGATATATGCAGGTACTTTTAAGTTATTTTATGCTTAAAGTTTATACAAACAAGAAATAACAATATTATATGATACAGTGTTATGAAGAGAAAATTATATAAGAAAATCATTTAAAATATTCTGTTGCTATTGTATACTTATGCTGATATTATATTTATGGCAATCATTAACGTAATTTAGATAACAATAAAATTTGCTGTATTTCTCATTTTGAGGAGTCCAATCTCCACTAAAGAGGTATAATTCCTAATAATATGTTCACTTTACTTTTTAGGTGGGAATAATTCAAATTAAAAAGTTGAGAAGCTCTCATATAGATAAGCAGAGCTATTCAATACTAAAATACTGTGGATTAAAGAAATTCACATTTTTAGGTTTTCTTCCATATATTTCAATTTACCTTTGTATTTCAGGTTAATCCAACAGCTTTTTCCTGGTTTTGATATTAATTTAAAAATATGGTAGTAAGCATTTATTTAGGAAGTATATAAAGAATGAAGTCTAAGTAAATTCTCTCTTTAAAAAAATAAATGAGAAAGAGAAGGAGAGAGAGACAATATGAAAGTAAATAATCACATTAGGGACTCCTGCCACCGCAAAGGAATTCCAGATGTATTCACCACTCTGTGCATCTGTCTTGCATAGGTACTGAGGAATTCAACTGAGGCTGTTAGGCTTTGCATAACAGCACTGTTTTCCACTGAGCCATCTCTCCCGTTGCAAAGTTAATTCTCTTTATGATTTTAATTTTAAAAATAAGAAACATGACATTATTTTTTAAATAAAATTGTTATATAAACAAGAGCAAACTTACATAGTAAAGGACAAAATTTGTAGATGTCCTTATAATTCTGTTAGTTCATAGATGGCAAAAGGAAAGTCTCACACGTTTTAAATGTCAGTAGCAAATGGAAATGAAAATGAACTTAGTCCTGAGAACTGAAAAGTTGAAAGTCAACATAAAACAGCCCAAGTGCTTTGTTCTGATGGTATTCTGGGTCTGATCCAAATAGCAGCACAGAGGTATGTTTTTAGGGGAAAGTAATAAAGTAACCGATCATAGTTTTTCTATATATATCAGGCAGATTATTCTCATGTCTCCACGAAGACAAAGCGATCTGCAGTCACTTCAGTTTTATTTCATACATTGGCACAATTCAAATCTGAACTGTAGTTTATGCCCAGACTAGTCTATTTGAGCTGTCTCTTTATTTATATATTTTATAGATTCATTGGCATTCATATTTGAATTTTTGTCCTTTTAAGTGGAAAGACTATTAAAGTAATATTTAAACATTTTAGCCCATAAGAGGCCTCTCCAAGAGGGTCAGATCTCTTCAAAGGAAAAATACATCAAAATTACTAGATTCTCACTCTGAATATTGCTGTCTTTTCTCAAATAACAACCAACTGAACTTCACTACATGTTTCATTGTGCATTGCCTTTGAGCAATTTCTTTTAATATGTTACCATTTTTGTATCTGTCCTCACTGTAGGGGTAAAAGCATTAATTTTAGTTATTTCCAGCAATTAAATATCAGTGAGTATGCAAAAAGGTGCAGAAAAAAATAATGTATATTCAAAAATGTTTAAGACAATAGTCTTTCATTAAACCATATCTCAGACAAGGTAGAAACAATTCAAGGGGGAAAAAAACTAAATAAGGAATAACATTTCCAAAGACCCAGATAATATTATATGATTATATTAAGAGAACAATCAGATAATATATACAAGGATAGTTTTTTTTTTTTAATTAGATATAACACAGCAACACAAAGTCCTTTGCAGATGTAGTAAGAAATGCTAGTGTAAATTTTCCCAAGAAAATGACAAGAGACAAAGAGAAAAGAGAGGAAATTGTAGAAATTAAACAGTGAGAAAATGTTAATTGTGGACATTGGACAAAGTCATATACAAAAATCCTTTTCAGTTTTTTTCAAGGTAGACTCTCAATTTTGCCTGGACTCATCTGGAACTGGTTCTGTTCTCTACTGACCTCAAAATTAAAGAGATCCTCCTAACTCTGCCTCCTGTGTGCTGGGATCATGTTTATTTTTTAAAGTATTCTTTAAAGTTCTACAATTAAAACAGAGACACAGAGTTTTATTACCAAACATAAATATCTCTCAGAGTAACTGACATTTTCCTGTACAAAACATAAAAAAATAAAAATCTTACTTCCAAACACCAATCTAAAAGAATTACAGGGAAACCTTTAGGCAAAAAGAAGATGATATGGGTTAAAAAATGAATACAGGGCTGGAGAGGTTTCTTAGTGCTTACATGTGTTTGGTTACAAACCTGATAGCCTGGATTCAATTCCCCAGTATCCACATAAATCCAGATGCACAAAGTAGCACATGCATCTGGAGTTTATTTGCAGTGGCTGCAGGCCATGATGCACCCTTAATCTCTCTCTCTCTCTCTCTCTCTCTCTCTCTCTCTCTCTCTTTCCCCCCTCTTCCTTTCTGTCTCAAATAAATGAAAAAAAAAAAAGAAAATGAATATAAACAGAAAGAAAAAAATATTTTTTCAACCACTTTAACACTTTTAATGGAAACTAATTTAAGTAATAACAGCAACACTGTCGTGTATTTTCAAGGCATATATGCAAGAACAAAATTTCTTTTAACATTGTAACCTAGTTTTGGGAGACAACTGGGGAGTTACTGCTATAATTTCCTTAGGCTATATGCGAAGGAGTGTCATACACCTGAAAGTGACCTCACAACACATAAGTATGTGTATTTTATATTCTGGGAAAAATGAATAAAGATGAAAGGACAAAAAATAGAGGGGTGGGGGGGGGATGGCTTAGCGGTTAAGGCATTTGCCTGCAAAGCCGAAGGACACAGGTTCGATTCCCCAGGATCCATGTTAGCCAGATGCACAAGGGGGCATATGCATCTGGAGTTCATTTACAGTGGCTGAAGGCTGTGGTACACCCATTCTCTCTCTCTCTCTCTCTCTCTCTCATATATATATATGTATATATATATATATATATATATATATATTAGGAAGACAAATGAAATCCTAAAATTGAGAATTAAAAGTCAGAAAAATGTTCACCCCTGAGTAGAGCTCTGCAGTATTTATAGGTTAGCGGAAGAAAACAATAAAAAGAACTCAAAGATATATGTATAGAAAGACCACAACTGAATACCAAGGAAACAAAGAAAAATAGAAAGTGCATAGAATAGGTCATAGAATTAGAAGAAAGGGAAAGTTAAAGACTAAACAAATAAGAATTTTTCTTCTTTAATGTAAAACACTATCTAGATAGGTAAGATGAAAATTTAAGGACATTCTCCCAAACCAAGTAAAAGGCAGGCATGGTTGTATGAACCCAGCCCCAGGGCTAGGGAGGCAGAGGCAGGAGGATCCCTGGAGCTCAAGGGCTAGGTAGCCTATCCTTCCAGTGGGCTCCAGGTTCAATGATAAAACCTGTCTCAAAAATATTAGGTGGGGAGTGATTGAGAATGACTCATATATCAACCACTAGCTTCCACATGTACACATGTGTGCCTATACATACTAATATGCATGTACACCTGCATGCATCCATCACATATATATGTAAATATATATACATATGTATCTGCTCCAGGAAACAGTGTGCTGGAAACTTTCCATCTCCTTCAACATAGCTTGTATTCTGCAGACCAAGTGAAAACAAGAGACCTACATCCTACAAGTTCACAAACTCAAAACACTTCAGATATCAGCAACTGGGAATCAAGAGTATATAAATATGATAACACATCATGGCTAAGCAAAATTTATTGCAGAAGTGCATTTCAACAAAGATCAAGATAATTAATTCACTATAGTAACAGATGATATAAGAAAAATAGAATCCAGGCATGACGGTGCATGCCTTTAATCCCAGAACTTGGGAGGCAGAGGTAGGTGGATCGTTGTGAGTTCAAGACCACCCTGAGACTACATAGTTAATTCCAGATCAGCCTGGGCCAGAGTGAGACCCTACCTCAGAAAACCAATAATAATAATAATTAAACAAAAAATAAAGTAGGGCTGGAGAGATGGCTTAGCGGTTAAGCGCTTTCCTATGAAGTCTAAGGACCCTGGTTCGAGGCTTGATTCCCCAGGACCCACGTTTGCCAGATGCACAAGGGTGCGCACGCGTCTGGAGTTCGTTTTCAGTGGCTGGAGGCCCTGGCGGGCCCATTCTCTCTCTCTCTCCCACTTTCTCTGTCTGTTGCTCTCAAATAAATAGAAAGAAACAAAAAAATTTAAAAAATTAAAATAATAATGTAAGCGGTTCATCTGGAAAACAGCCCCCTTGCTTGTTTCTCCAATTTTTCTTAGTTTCAGCCGGGGCCCTTTTGAGGTATTATGGGGTGGCTCTCTCCTTAGGATCTACATCTATCTGAAAAAGAGAAGCAGCTTCTCCAACGGAGAGTAAGTTAGCACCAGGACAAATGAGATAACCCTTACTTTTTTTTTATAGAGAATTTAATAGGTGTAGGCCCTCTTGTAGCCCACAATTGATGGTAGCTTGATATTGGAGAGTGGGCTTATGTTTGGATATGGTTCTGACTTGTTTCCCAGCTCCAGGTATGGGTCCCATACCAGTGAGGGGATCAGTTAGCCAAACTGAGAGCAGTTGGTTCCCCACCATGGCTGTGTGCCACTACTGCACATAACTGTGGGCTAACTCCACAATGCATGACCCATATACCTCAACAAGGAGGGGCCAAGGGGAGGGGGTGGGTCACGGATGAGCCTAATAATGGTACCAAACTGACTGTATTTGCTGAATACAAAACTAACTAATAAAGAAAAAAATAATAATAATGTAAGCATCTCACTAGAAGCAAAAAAAGAAAAAATAAATTTAACAATTTCATACTCACTTGTCCTACTAGGAATGGGGAAGGGCTTCTTTAAGCTAGCAAACTTCATACATTAAGAGTATCAGCTAACATTTTATTCAATGATAAAAAAAAAAGCATGTCAACCTTACTTCTAATATCAACACAAGGCAAAGACGTCTTTTGTTTTTGTTTTTCAGGAGCATGCCTACTTTGTCTTGAAATTATAGTTGATGTAATACATTTAATAAATATAGTGATGTCTCTAAAGGCAAAAATAAATCTTATGTGGGAAATCCCCCACATCCAAAAATGTACTTATAGATAAAGTCTAGAAAAACTTTAAGACCCAAAATAATTATACAAATTTCCATGTATTTCTGTACTTTAAGCAATCCATCCACAGATTTATACACTAGTGTTGATTATTCACAATAGTAAAAAAACGTTGGATGAGCTAAACATCAATGTGTTCATTAATAAACAAGAAATCTCATGTCTATACAGTCAGATAAAGTATTTACCAGTAGGGTGTTTGAGCCTCATAACATCCTGCATCTCATACACTAGGTGTGGCAGTTTGAATTAGGCCTCCCACATAAAGTAAAATTCCCAATACTTGGTTCCCCAGCTGATGTCAATTTGGGAGATGGAGCTTTGCTGGTGGAGATGTGCTTGTGGGGTAAACGAGGTTTATTAGCTCCTAGATTGCCAGTGTTAGTCAGTTCCTACTGCTGTTTGCCACTGGTAAGGAGGTGATGCCCAGCCTCTGCTTTTCCCTGATATACTGGAGCTTGTCTTTGAGACTGTAAGGCAAAAGAAACAACTTTCCTTCCATCAGCTGCTTTGTCCCAGCTAAGCAAAGATATCAATAACCCCAGGTTCAGAAAGACAGAAGGATTAAGGTTAGTCTTCATCATACCCTCTCCAGGGCCCTGTGATTCAGGTGTTCCTGTAAGGACCTGATGAAGGTTCAACCATTTAGACTGTGTTTTAGGATATAGCATTTTATGGTCCCATCGTCATTTAGGTCCAGTTTGTACCGATGGCTAACCCCACAATACACGACCCACATTTCCCACCGTGGAGGGTCCCTGTTGAGGGGGAAGGACAGGGAGGTGGCTAACCATGGTACCAACATGGCTGTATACACACTGTGTACATAACAAATTAAAAAAAGAAAGACAGAAGCTACAGTCTATTAGATGGTTTAGATAGTGCTGATGTGTGGTACCCAAAAAGTTCATGTGCTGAAAGTTTGATCTATAATGTGGGGGCCAAGGTTGTGGGACCTTTAATAGATGTGGCCTAATGGGAAACTTCCAGATCACTGGGCTCATACTCTTGGTAGAAGTAATTGTGCATCTACCTCGATTTCTCTCATTTCCTGTTAGAATATTTTTGTTGTTGTTGTTTAAAAGCAATCGTGGGGTGGAGAGACGGGTCAGTGGTTAAGTGTGCTTAGTATACAATCTTGAATGCCAGGAAGAGTCTGAGACCACCAGGGTTCAAATCGTCAGATCCCACGTAAATAGCTGAATGATTTCATGTCTGTAACCCTATGATAGAACAGACCCCAAAAAACTATCAGAGTCCAGCAAACACCAGAATCCGTAGAGAATCCTCATCAAAATGAGACCATGTAGAAGGGAGAGAGGGCAATGTTCCAGTGTGGCCACTGTAAGCCAGTGTCCCTTGCGGCAGGTGAGTTTATGTGATGCCACCCCCTCTACACACACCGCATCTCCTCCACACACAAACTAAGATGAAGAAAAGCAATTCTGGTCCCTGAAATCCTCTATAGCCTTATGTCTCCATGTGAACTCTTCCCACATTGATATTTATATAGCCTATTCCTGAAAAAATGTGGATGTCCATTTTCTTCTCTAGTGTGAGTATAGATTAGTAATCACCTCAGTGTGGAGATGGAAGCAAAGAATGACTAAGTAGGCATATGGGTCTTTGATGGAATAACAGACATGCTATGGGAGTAGATAGAGCTAGTAACTACAGCTCAGTCACATGAGAAACAAGAGTGATTAGCCTGTACACTTAGTATAAATAAGCTTTGTGAAGCATTGAGTATGCTCTCAAAATGCTGTTACACATTGAAATAATAAAATAACACATTAAGAAAAATTACCATGTGGATTTTTGAATGATTAATATATTTTTGAATTTCAGTTTTCTTTTACCGAATTTTCTATCTTGCAACATAGGAGAATCTGCAATATGACTGTCCTTGTAAATGTGAACCCCAAATACACCTCTGGGTCTTTGCAGAGGTCTTTGTTCTGTGATACAATGTGCATAAGAATCTTTGTTCTACCATTGTTACTCATTTCTTCAGATTTATAACTTGACTGCCTAGAAAAGTTTCCATGTTAAATAATTTTGAATGTTTTATTATGTATTTTGTTACTTAAGTCACAGTTTGTTTCTTTTCTTTTTTTAATATTGATTGATTTATGAGAGAGAGAGAGAGAAAGAGAATGGGAACACTAGGGCCTCTAGCCATTGCAAATGAACTCCAGATGCATGTACCACCTTGTGCATCTGGCTTATGTAGGTTCTGGGGAATCAAACCCAGGTCCATGAGTTTTGCAGGCAAGTGCCTTAACCACTAAGCAATCTCTCCAGCCCCACAGGAATTATTCTAAGTTACTAAAATGAGCCCCAAAATTTAGTGAACTTAGAACTAATCTGAATTCATCTTAACTGATTTTTGATCCAATAAATTCCTACCTTAATTTTATAATTTTCACACGAATGGATTCTAGTCAAGTGTACATGTTTAAAGCCATTGGTTAAAAACACAGTACATAGTATAAACAAGGCCATGTTTAGTACAATTCGAAAATATTTTCATGTCACAATCACATTTGCTATACCTGAAATTGAGTTTATACACTTTAAAGATTTACTAGCCAAGGTTGCCAATTGCTTAGCAGGTACTTTGACACTCGATGAAAAAACAAACAAGTAAGTAGTAAATATTCAGCTAGAAAAATCATCTAAGCATCATCTGTCAAGAAATAATGTAATCATTTATATTCCCATGTTAGAAGGGCTAACAGATGAAAGAAAACTAAAGAGAAGAACAATATGAGAAGGGAAAATATAGTCATTTAATAGTGATTCCATACAATATGATAGGATTTTTTAAATCATTAAATGCTAGAGTCATGTTGGGATATGTGTGGTCTGGTGCCATCCAAAGGCACTGATAAAAGTAGTATCTCATAGTAAGGATTATAAGGCATTGTAAATTGTCAGTATAATCATTTGTAAGTTCTGGAGTTTTTTTTTTTCTTTTTCTTGCACTGACAGATAAGTGTATTTTAAAATGCACACAGGCTGTTGTGAAGATAGAGTGCTTGCTAATAAAAGGCAATGAAGAGGTTTGCCTGATGGCTGTGTCTATTACTGTTTTTCTTTTTTATTGGTAGGAGAGATCAACACATGTAGCATTTGGAAAGATAGGGAATGAATTAATTTTTACAATGGTTATAACTTGATTTGGAAAAATGAAATTATTTTTGTTTGTTTTCATATATTTTTACCAATGAATGAATAACTTTCAAGATAGAGAATATCAGACTCAGAATCTATATGACTTTTATTGGATGATTCCTGCAATACATTTTATTCTCTGAATAGACATTTAGACACTTTAAGAATTTTTTATCAGATACAAGGACAAAATAATGGAGATCTTATCTGTCTTTCCTTACTAGGGCCAGTAATATTCTCATTTGAGGAAGTGTCTTTTAAGTTTGGTAGAACAATTTTAGTATTCTGTTATTAATATTTTACTTGACAAAGCAAGAGAGAGAGAGAGAGAGAGAGAGAGAGAGAGGAGAGGGAGAATGGGTACACCAGGGCCTCCTACCAGTGCAAATGAACTCCAGATGCACGTGCTACTTGGTACTTCTGGCTTTATGTGGGTTTTGGGGAATTGAATGTGGGGCATTGGGCTTTACAAGAAAGTGAATTTGACAGATTAGACATCTCTCCAGCCCCAATTTTAGTATTGTTGTAAGCAGCATGAATGACTGTATTAATAATGAATATATATGTATATATATATATATATGTATATATATATATGTGTGTGTGTGTGTGTGTGTGTGTGTGTGTGTGTTATATGCATTATTAATATATATGCATATATATATATATGTTAAAATATAATCTGAAATTGTGTAACATACTAAACTGACAGTATTTTTCACTAGGATTGGAGTGGTTTGAATAATTATCCTGATATAGTCATGTGTTTTGAATACTTGGTCTACAGCTGCTGGAGCTTTGGGGAGGTAGAGCCTTGTTGCTAGAGGATTGTCTTGAGAGGTGGGTCTTGATGTGTATTGGCTCAGCCTCACAGGTATTCATAGCTTTCTTACTCTCTCACCTTATTTCCAGCAGATGTAACATGATGTGACACTCCATTGTCTCTTCTGCCATTCTTTTTCCACCATCATAAAATTTCCCCTTGAAACCATGAGCAAAAAATAAACATTTGCATAAGTCGGTTTGTGTTGGGTGTTTGGTCATAATATTTAGACTACAACTGTTACAATTACTAAGCAACTTACATTGAGAAACCATTATATTAAAGGTAGTAAAATGAAGACCAATATTCACTTGATAAATAACACCTTACACAATTATGCATATATACTAAGTATTATCTTCTGAGAGATATTTTCCCTTGAATGACCTTATTCTCTTAAGGATGCAATGTTGGGACTGGGTAGACTGTTCAGTAGTTAAGGGTCTTTCTAGTTTTGACTCCACAGAACCCATATAAAATGCTTGGAGTGGTGATTAATGTCTGTAACCCCAGTCCATGGGGATGGAGATCAAAGAACTGCTGGTGCTCACTAAAGCATAGCAGCTCTGTGCATGCACTATGCATCACACACATTCACACATGCATGTGCACATACAACACACACACACACACACACACACACACACACACAAACATATGTACATACAGAGAGAAACAAAATAAAAACATAAAAGAGTAAAATGACACAATGTTAATATTATTGATAGCATGGACAGAATGGCATTCTGTGGATACAAAATGTCAAAATGTTACAAGTTCCAAAGAACTTTAACAATCTCATCTCATGAGTCTAATATTGAACATGCGACAAATCATAATATATTATAGCAGAGTTGTAAAACCAAATAGAAGACAGAAAATATTTTGGAGGCTTCACTTAATTTCCACAAAAGAAGTAACTTAATCAAAGGACCACACTAATCCCATATATATTCCCTTAAGGGAAAGAAAGCTAGCTATTCATGGATCAGAGGCAGCATTGATCTTGGCATGGAGATGACAGCTCTTATAGGCTCATCTGACATCTTACTTTCTATGGATTCTGTAGACAGCTGTGATCTGTGGAAACAGAGAGCAGGAGGTGTACCTTAGTGAGTGTGAATAAAGATGTTTCCTTTGGTTATACATACTGAAAAGAGTAAGATGTCAGTTCCTTCTGAGATGAGAAAGAATACCAATTGAATAATTTCACAGACTCCTTTTGTGTCCAAAAGGCTTCAAATCATGATTTTCTATATCACTTGAGGATAACTAGAGATAAAACTTTGTCAAGTTCTGTTTTTGAAAAGTGATGTTTCTGTTGGAAACTCCAGATTGGACAATGATCTACATAGATAACTCTAGACTTTTTAAGGCAAGAAAAATTCCTTCACTTATTTCAAAAGAAGCCATTATAACCCCTATAAAAGCAGTTCAAGCCCTGAAGCATGAAATTTGATTGCTAACTCATCTACTTTCATTGCTCCCTACACAGTATCATGATAATGTATCCTCGAATTTTAGTGAGAGATTTATTTCCACTACAGATTAAAAACCAGCCATTCCCTTCAGAAAAACATTTGCTGCTATCCTTTTAGATTATATAGAACTTTGTTGATAGCATTTAAAGTCACTGCATCTGGGTACAAGTTTGTTTACTCATTTGGAAATTGAGGATAACACAGTTAGACTTTCTGGCATTTGTAAAACTCCAGAGAACACAAAGCTAATTGTAGAGTGGTGTGCCATAACAAAAGATATATAAATATCACATCCATGCAAAACAGATGCATCCATTTTCTTATCTCCACAACAATAAGTCTATCTCAAGTCCAGCCTCTCAGACATGTAAGCCTGGAGATGCAAATCCAAATCCATACCTTTATTTTTTTGGGGGGGAGAGGGGATGTTTGAGGCAGGATCTCACTCTAGCCCGAGGTTGGCCTGGAATTCACTATGTAGTTTTCAGGCTGGCCTTGAACTCATGACATTCCTCCTACCTCTGCCTCCTGAGAGCTGGAATTAAAGGCATGGCCACCACACCAGGCTTCAATTGCATATCTTTTAAAGTGGAAATAGCTTATATACTTCTACTCTAGAAAAAGTAATTTGTAAAACACAGTAGAAGCTATTGTTAGTTGTATATCCATACAGACTCCACAGCCATGCTGAATTCGTAAAAGAAGAGATTTGTATTGATATACAGGAAGGAAGGGCACATTCTAAAACAAGTTCTTAGCTATAAGAATAAAATAAAATTAAAATAGATAAAAATAAAGTAACCTGTATCAAAAAGGAAGATCGTAAGGGCAATGTCATATTGTATGGAAAAAAACTGTGACTTCATCAAAAGAAATGGAATTAAAATAATGACTTTTGGTATGACTTTAACATTCAAAATCCACATATAGAAATCACTTAAGATCTCTTTACTTCTGAAATGAGTAATTAGGACATAAAATTATGTTTATTACAAGTTCAAAAAGTAAGAGATACTTGGGAATATAATTTGAAAAAATGTAAAAGATTCTAGGTTTGGTAATGACAAAATCCTCTTGAAGCAAATTAAATAACTATGAATAGTTATATCACGTATATGAATTCCCCAATTCAATTACGAATTCACTACTAGATAGTTACAAATTCACAGAGGGTTTTTTCCTTCTTTAAACTGACCATTTAATTTAAAATATATTTGAAACATCAGTTACCCACCTAATAAAAGTAAATAAAAAAACTGGGTTGAAAGACTCATACTTTATAATTGCCAGTTTACTCTCAAGGGCATTTTAAAAAAGCATATGACCTTTGCCTAAATACAAATGACTCTATCAATGGAACAGGAGTAGGCTCTCAGGTATAGGCCTAGTGATCTTTGACAAAGATTACAAGACATTTTGGTGAGGAAAAATAGTCTTCCAATAAGGACAGTTGTGATGGTATCTGGTCATAGTGTCTCCTAGTTACTATGAGTATATCTAAGGAAAAGAATACATGGTTTACGAAATGTAAGATGCACAATCCAGACAAAGTAAGTATTTATACGGTATTTTAATATAAACAGTGAATAAAGGTAAAGTAAAAGAACCTTTAAATCAGATACTTATTTTCAAGACCTTTTAATTAATTTTTATTTATGTTTGAGACACAGTCCTTCTCTGCAGCTCATTCTGGCCTGGAATTCACTTTGTAGCTCAGACACTGGTCCTTGATTCATGATAACAAGCATATTGTCACAATGATGGGTTCGAAGACTTAATGAGTAGCATGTAAAACTTTTCTTCATACTTTTTTGTAATTTTTATAAAGAATATGATAAAAGCAGAAAAGTAAAAATAAAGTAGAATATGAAAAAATTTAAGCTTTAATCTAATCAAGTGCTTCACATTTATAACGTACAATATGCAGAATTTCATGGTATAACAGTTATTTTAAATATTTCACTGACTCCGACCCTAATATTAAATTCTTGAGTACTTGAAATGGTGTTTCAACATGGCTGTGTTACTGATAGTCTTGGTAAGGATATTAAAGTGTTCAGGATATTCAATAACTTCATTAAAAAAAGTTTTCTTCGTTCTTCCTGACGGTATATATGATATATTCATAGAATTATTACGCTGGCCTTGTCTGCATTGCCTTAGAAGAAAGAGTAGATCAAACAGAAAGTAAAACCTAGGAGAAATACACTAATTGGCAAATGAGTCTCTGTCACTCTTTTAAAATGACTCCTCTGTGGAATTTATACTTTTAAACAAAGATTATTTTGGTGAATTCTATAAAAAAAAAGGGTTATCTCATTTGTCCTGATGCTAACTTACTCTCCGTTGGAGAATCTGCTTCTCTTTTCAGATAGATGTAGATCCTAAGGAGAGAGCCACCCCATCATACCTCAAAAGGGCCCCGGCTGAAACTAAGAAAAATTGGCGAAACAAGCAAGGGGTCTGTTTTCCTGATGAACCGGATACCAGCACAAGGGGGAAGGAGATCAACACAGAGAAAAATCAACTCCTACCAAATCAGAGAGCCAGAGCCTCAGAGGCCCCCAACACCTCATCACTGAAGCAGACCAAAAATGAACTCAACATGGCTCAGGGAAATTTTGCAGAAGAGGGGGCGGAAAGAATGTCAGAGTCACATGTTGGGATGATATGCAGAGACATTTAGCTTACCCATAACTGTGGGCACAATGCATGACCCGTATACCTCAACAAGGAGGGGCCAAGGGGAGGGGGTAGGTCATGGATGAGCCTAATAATGGTACCAAACTGACTGTATTTGCTGAATACAAAACTAACTAATAAAGAAAAAAAGAAAAAAGAAAAAAAAAAAGAAATGTGCAACCTGAAAAACACTGAAATTTTAAGATGGTTGGAGAGGTTGCTTAGTGGTTAAGGTGTTTTCCTGTGAAGCATAAGAACACATGTTTGAGTCTCCAGGTCCCATGTAGCCACATGCACAGTGACACAAAAGTGCAATGTCGAACATGAACACAAGCGGGCATAAGTGTCTGGAGTTTGTTTACAGCAACTGAAAGGCCCTAGAGTGCCCATTCTCTTTCTCTTTCTCTTTCTCTCTTAAAAAAATAAAAGAAAATATAAAATATTAATTAAACTCCAAATAAATACTATGCAATAACTGTAACATGTAACATTCCCTCTAAGATAAAAAAAAAAAAAAACTGGGCATAAAGCTGCCACCTTCAACTGTCCCAGTTATGATTTATCCCGTTTGCAGAGTGGTGCCAGAGAATGAAGAGTCCCAAATGAGCTTCCTCACTTGTATTTCCCTGCATTGTTTGAGATCTAAGTGGGGACTTGGACTTCCTAGGCCACCGTATGTCCCGAACCTTCTTCCTCTCTTCTAAGGCGGTTCCAGACCGGGTCTAGGGGAAGGTAAAGTTTTCCATCATCTTTGTGCCTTTGTGAGGCTACTTCTGCATTGTCAATGGTGGTTACATAGAACAAAACACGGGAGAAATGATCTTCGAGTGACAGCTTTGGAGCAATATGAAAAGTAGAGTCCTCTTCCTCAGTTATGAGGTCCCTGTTTTCCTTCCCTGATATCCAACCAGAGATGAATGGAAACTCTACAGTTACTTCCCTACCTGGTAATGATGAAGGGCTACTGTCTTACACGACTTAGGCAGAATTTTGCCACACAATCATTAATTCTTTCATGTTGGCTTAACTTGTTCACTCCCCATTCTCACAACAAGGAATGCACAAATAATTGAGAAAAGGTGATCAATGGGTATTAATAGATAAAACAGTTATGAATATCATCTCAGAAGGGTTCAAAAACAGACATTATTAAAAAAACTACTTTGGTATTCAATTATGAAGAATATATAAATACCAATTGATGACAAAAGAGAGTCTCAGCAAGAAAAAAAAAAAAAAAATGGAGAGAGTCTCAACTGAGGAGTATACCAGTAAACATATTCAGAAGGTTAAAATTTAAATACTCCAGGGAGTGAGGTCAATAGTGGAATAGAAGAAAATAGTAATGTAACTATTCTACTCTAGGTTAGTAATCTAAAATAATTGTAGAAGTCCCTCTGACAGAAAAAGTAAGATGTACACATCAAGTTCTACAATCATCAGAAACTTGATGCTAGAACAATAGGACACAAATCCCACCATTTAAATGAGATTGTAAGAAAATGCAAGGGTATTTTAGGTTTTTGTTCTCTTCACCTATTTTCTAAATTATACTTGAACATAAAAAAATGAATGAAAATATCTGAATTAACTCTAAACTAATGCAAACACAACATTTAAAGCAATTCTAAAGATAGATTGTGCTATTTCTCTATATGTCACAAGCTAGTAACATGATGAAAACAACAGCCAGTGATAAGTAATGCATATACCTAAATCAATCACTGTGAAGATGACTGAGACAAACAATATATTTAAATTCTATGGGGAATCCAATACAAAATTACAAAATATGTTCTATTAGTTCACATGAATGTAAAAAAGTAAAGTACTGAAATAAAGTCAGTGAAATAAGAGAAAACATATACCACAAGGAAACTTATTCTTGGCCATAAAACAATATACTACAAATTTATAGGACTTTAAACCTTGTGAAGCTATTCTCCTTACCACAATAGACTCAAACTCCAAATCAATAGCAGAAAGCTTACCAGAAATTCTTCAAACACCTTGAAAAGACACTTGTAAATAATCCATGAGCAAAGAGAAAGTGTCAATGGAAAGAAACAAAATACTGCCCTGAATGGAAATGAAAGTATGCCCTATCAAAATTTAAAGAACGAGTAAAGAATTGCTGATGTGGAAATTTATAGCATTAAATGATAACTTTGGAAACAAGAATTTTAAAAATAATATTCTAATAGTTCACCTCATGAAAACAGAAATAAGTGAAAAATAAACCTGAATCAATCAGAAATGTGCCAATAAAGTTAAGAATGATATCCATGAAACAAAACAAGTAAAATTATGGAATGCAAATAAACAAGCATAATCCTTAAAACTTTTAATATATGTATATATTCTATTTATTTTATAGAGAATCAGAGAGAAAGAGGCAGACAGAAAGAGAGTGAAAATATATGACATGACAGAGACACTGCCAAGGAACTCTAGAGGCATGTGTCACTGTTTGTGCATCAGAATTTATGTGGGCACAGGGGAATTGAACCTGGACAGTCAGGTTTTGCAAGCAAGTACCATTAACCACTGAGCAATGATCAGCTCTGTTAACACTTTTAAATGGTCCAAATAATTGGCATATCTCTAAGAAAAGAAAGAAGAAACCAACAATATAGCAGAATATACCTTGAATATTACTATAATGCATGTAAAAACTTAAAAAGGAGGATTATTGAGTACTCTGAAACTGTTAATTTTACAAATGAGGTTGAACTGAGAAGTAGAAAAACAAAACCTACTCAATACAAGACAGGTTATTTGAATAGCTCTATAACTGTCAAAAATTTGATAACCCACAACCCCTATAGGGAAAACCTGTGACCCCAATGAGAAGGCCCCCTTCGGAAAGGAAGCAGGGATGAGGGAAATGATGGTACTGACATGTGATGTATCCATACTAAGGATGTCTGTAATTAATAAAAATTAATTAAAAATCCCCAGAACTCATAAAAAGTCAGACATGGTAGCATGCATCTATAGTCCCTGTGCTCCTATGGCATGACGGGAGGTGGGGATAGGAAAATTCCCAGAAGCTCGCAGGCCAGCTCTTCTTCAGTATTCAGCAGGTACCAAGAGACCCTGCCTCAAACAAGGTGTAAGGTGAGGGCTGACACCCAAAGTTGTCCTCTGAGCACACAGGTCCATGGCATGTGTGTGCCTGCACTCAAAAAACAATATAAAACATATCAAAATTATATATATATATATATATATATATACATATATATATATATATACATATATATGTGAATTTGGTAGCCATTAATATATGTTTTTTCAACTATACCTTTAGCAATTTGGAAAAAGAAAGTAAGTATATGAGCCTGTCACCGTAAATGATTTCAAATTATACTACAGAGCCATAAAATCGCAAATAGCATGATGCTGTCATGAAAAAGGGAGATATAAAGCAGTGACATATGTATTGTTTTTAGTGGCTGATGGGGTTGAAATGTTTTGCTCACAACATTTTCTCCTAGAGGGAGGAAGGAAGATCATAAGACTCAGGAAGTAAATAATCCATGTAAGAACGAGGAAGCTCCTAGAACCTTGAAGATTCGTAAGTTCACTCCCCAGGTTGTATCAGTGGCAGCATATAGTTTTTGTGAGTGGCAACCCATACTGGAGTTGACATTGAGTCACCCAAAGGTCCTGAAAGTAGTACAGCGCCATCGCCCACACACCTTAACGAACCCCAGGTGCACTCACTAGTTCACTGTACTAGACCTGGTGGAATGGAGTTTGCTGTTATTTCCCTATCTGGGCTTGACACATGTCTGGCCATGTTCTCTTAGGATAAGTCACACTTAGTAGCACAAAGAGAACTTCAAATTCAAGAATATGATGCTATGCGATTTTTACTTTTTTCTTATTAGAAGCTGATGGAAATAAAATTGCCTAGAAGTGTAGATAGAAATGTTGGAAATAAGAGCAAGATCCCAGACAATTAGCCCATCTAGTGAGAAGGTGCTATATGAACTACTGGGGAAAAGTGCCCAGCGTCTGTCTAAGCAACTGGAGGTCTAAGCTACTCAGAAGCAAACAAACTGAAGTCATGCTCACACAAGTGCAATAGTGGCACACAGCCATGGTGGTAACCATCTGCTCTCGGATTGGCTAACAGATCTGCTCAGTGGAAAGGAACCAATGTCTGGAACTGGGAGACAAGTCATAACTCCCACTAATCTTGAGCCACAAGAGAGTCTAAACCCATTAAATTTTCTTTAAACTAATAATGGTTATCTCATTTAAACTGTGCTGACTACACTTTCCATTGGAGAATGTGCTTCACTTTTTCAGATGGGAATGGGACCTAAGGAGAGAAATTGCACTTCATTGCACTTTACCAGGGCTCCAGCTGAAGCCACAGAGGAATTGGGGAAATGAGCAAGAGTGCTGCTTTCTCAGTGAACCTGATATCTCCACAAGGGTGAAGGAGATAGACATTGAGGATGCTCAGCACCTACCAAACCAGAGATCCAGGGGCTCCTAAGAGCCCATCACTGAAGTAGACTTAAAACGAACCCAACGTGGCTCAGGGAATTTTGCAGAAGAAGAGTGGGCAGAAAGATTGTTAGAGCCACACGTTGGGTCATTATGCACAGAGACATTGCTACTTCCCCCTAACTGACTGCTGCCCCCACAGTCCATGACCCACAATCCCAATTGGGTTGACCTGCATCCTGAACAACAAGGTTCCTTTGGAAAAGGGGCAGGGATGAATATGGTCCCAACATGTGCTGTTTACATACTAAGTATGCCCATAACAAATAAAATATAATAAAATTTAAAAAAAGTTTAGCAAGGTTTAAGACACATGAAAACATCACTTCTATCATTTTCTTTGACAAATGAGCAATATTGTTTAGTGGTATGGGTAATACAATATTTTATCTCTTAGTGATATTAAACTTTAATAAACAATGTCCTTCTTTAAGAAGCCAGTATTTCTAAATTCACACATTATTTTCACAGTTAAAAAAAATAGTCACCAGCTGATAAATTGTCAAGGATCTCAACAAGGTTTTGGTTATTAAAGCTAATGATGCAATGGTTTATAGTATAATTACAATAGCAACCTGAAAATGTGATGAAAAACATCAATCCACACTAATTATCTGAGATTAAGTTCTAGCATAATATAAAATCACTCTTTCCTCCACCTGAACTTCTAAGATATAAACTATGACAACAGCTAATACTGTATATTAAATGTTGTGTTAAAGCTGCAGAAAACTATACTGAACTGAAGAATTAAAAGAAATTAATAAAAAAATGTGTTGAATTCTTCAGGGCTTCCTATGTAGTAACTTTCTCTGGTGACTTTCTGTTTGGAAGATCTCAGAACACACCATCTCTACACAATGTTCATTCTGAAGACAATGGAGAAGTCTGGGTCCCTTGTATCATGCATCTCACTGAAAAATTATAATTTGAATAAATTACTTTTTCCACAATAAGTAAGGTTAATAAATAGAAAAGGAGAACAAAGTGAACTGTAATTAGGTATTCCTCTACATGCAAAGAAGATGTAGAAGGGGTGAGAAGTAAATCAAAAAAGGAATAAACAAGTATAGAAATTCAACAAAAGTATTTGTATATATATATATATATATATATATATATATGTATATATATATATAATATCCATAAAAAGAAAATTACATAATTAGATAAAATGGAGCTATTTACTTTGTATTTCTGTAGTATATTAGGACAATACACCCAGAAACTATTTATTGCCTAGTTTAGCACTTAGCCTGCTACCTCAGGAGAATGACTTTCTGTTGCTTGCATTTATTGGTGTCAAAGAAAAATTCAGAGTCTGATTCAGCATTTGAGATATATCATGATGCACTTTTGTAAACTCGTTTCCACTTTTAAACCACTTTTTATCCTTCATTAAATGTGCATTGTGCATAAAATAGTGTATGCAAATAGAAGAAGCATCATTTTAAGATATGTTGGCACATATCTATTTCCCTCTGCCTTATGGCACTGTGATACAAACAATGTGTAGGGTTAAATTACATATGTCCGTATAATTTGAGAATCTTATTTGTACAGGGAAACAATTAGGGTTTTACTAGTGAGAGGAAATATAAGAATGAAAATTATAATTGTTATGAAAAGTTCAATAGAAAGCTAAATTCATTCCCTCAGAACATTTTAAAATACTGAGAAATAAATGCATCTGATTGAACTGGAAACTAAATTCATTGGCTTTTTCTAGAAGAAAACACAAAACATTGTGAAGACGTTTTCCACCATCAGGAAAGTTATTGAGTCCAATTTGGGAAACACATCTAATTAAGGAAAATTTGCCTTAATGGTTTGCCTTAGGCCACAATTAATGGAGAGCTTTTGCGAGTTTGGCTTCTGTTCAGAAGTCCAGATAGGGGTCTTGCCTGCTCACTTCAGACCACTTTGCGGCCCATGCACTGATAAAGCTCAGACCTGGGAGGAGCTGGGAGGAGCCCAGAAATGCATCTGGCCTACTCATTCCAGACCTCCACGCTTGCCCACACACTGAACTCACAAGGAACTCAGACCAGGGAGGAGGTGAGAGGAGCCCAGATATGGTTCTGGCCTCAGTGTAGGCCCTCTTGTAGCCCATGATTGGTGGGATCTTGATAGTGGAGAGCAGGGTGTTTTATTGGATATGGTTATGACTTGTTTCCCAGCTCCAGCTATGGGTTCCTTGCACTAAGCAAATCTGTTAGTCAAATCCAGAGCAGTTGGTTACCCAGCATGGGTGTGTGCCACTATTGCACTTGTGTGAGCATCACATCAGGTTGCTTGCTGCTGAGCAGCTTAGACCATGAGTTGCTCAGACAGGTGTTGGTCATTTTCCCCCAATTGCTTGTGTAGCACCTTCTGGCACTAGAGGCAGGTAACTCCATGTTCTGTACCAATAGCATATTGTTTCTGTGGCAGGGGGATCTTACCACTAACTTTGTTGGGTCATCAAGTACTCTGACAGAAATCTGTCTTTTTTTGGGAAAACTTGTAGGCCTCTCGGATCAATAGCTCATTTTTGATTTTAACCACATGCTGGTACTGGGAGTTACAGGCCAGTGCCAAGGAAAATAAGGAAGAAAAAGATAGGTAATATGAAAGAGAGAGAGAAGAGGTAGAGAAAGAGAGAAACAGGAGAAGATTAAGGTTAGTCTTCATCATACCCTCTTCATGACCCTGTGATTCAGTTGTTCCCTCTCAGGACCTGATGAATGTTCAACCATTTAGTCTGTCTTTTAGGAGGTAGAATTTTATGGTATCATTGCCATTTCGGGTTTTTGCAGACAAGCATTTTAACCACTAAGCCACCTCTCCAGCCCCTACCATTATTATTATTATTATTATTATTATTATTTTATTTCAGGAATATTGATTCCAACAGCAATGCATCTTATATAGTCCTAAATTATATGTTTAAAGTAGGACAAAGGTTTTGTCATAATCAATGCATAAAATGGCTTTTAATGATTTCCATGCCATGATAGTCATATTTGCTCTAATCTACCCCTCAGGGAGGTAGACTAAATATACTGATTGCTTATCAAATCGACTACTGCAAAAAGATGTAATATCTGAGATTAGGCTAATATTTGAGGGTGTGATATGTATTTTATCAGCATTCTCACTCTGAAATGTTAGTGCTTGTCTACATTGGAGTAGTTTAGCTGACAAAGTACTTAGAACATCCTTCTGTTAATGGCCAGTAAGGAATTTCAATCCTTTAACAGTCCCAGAGTCATGTGAGTACTGGGCATCTTCATGAATGAGGGAGCTTTGAAATCAGATCATTCCCAGGGTAGATCTGCATACAGCTTCCACCAACACTTTGACTGTAACCATGAATGAGACTAGAGAAGCAGAAAGAAAAAAAAAAGTTGAGACTGGACTCATGGTACATAGAAATTGTGCTGCTTGACACCATTAGGTTTTGTGGTGAATTTGCTAATCGCACATAATTGCAGGGTTTAGGGTAGATGACGTTATCCCAGAGAATACCTGTAACTTAAAGAAAAATTGTACTATTGATATATTGAAAGTCCCTCAGCATCATGTAAATTCAAGAAGTATCTTTTAGTTTATGCTGGTGCTGCTATAGCATCATAGAAGCTGGGTAATAAATGTGGATTTCTCACTGTTCAAGTAGATTCACTGGGTGTCTAAAGAAGTTTCTCATAAGGTATTCTTTCTCTTCATGTCTTTGTATGTTGGGCAGGGGAAGGATTTCTCTGTTGTCTTTTATAAGGCACTAATCCCCTTTTGAGTCCTCAGCTGTCGTGGTCTGGAAAGCTGTCAAAGGGCTTGAGGTTTCAATTTATGAGTTGGGGTGGGGAGAAAAAGCATTGTACCTTAGCAAATTATTTTCCTTTAGTTCCTGAAAATGTGTCTTACAGCCAAGAATATAATTGATCTTGGTAATCTTAAAAATTAATACATATTCTCTACCTATTTAGTGAATGATTTAATAAATTTTCATTAGATGATGTGGATTAATACTGCTATCCAGCTCAATTATACACTTGAACTCTTAAATATTTAAGTATACAAAAGATGTAAAATATTTTATGAAATATGTGATAGTTATTCATTTTCTGTCAAGAAAATACAAGAAGCTACAGGGAGTTCGAAACAATGAAGCTTGCATTGCTAATACTTGGACCAGTGAAAACCAGGTGACCGTAGAATGCCCCTGCCTGAAATTCCAGTGTCATGATGAAGGAAAGTTTGAGAATTGCTGAGATTTGAGCCAGCATTTTACCAATGTGTGTATGT
Source organism: Dipus sagitta (assembly GCA_036346955.1). Taxonomy (NCBI): domain Eukaryota; kingdom Metazoa; phylum Chordata; class Mammalia; order Rodentia; family Dipodidae; genus Dipus; species Dipus sagitta. The sequence continues at coordinate 116,669,519 of CM070778.1, read as the reverse complement.
AGTCCAATGATTTCACAGGTTAATCTCTCATTTAAATATCAACTTGAGGAAGTTGAACCCACTATTTTTTCATAAAAATGAGAGAGTCTTCTTTTCATTGTTCATGCAAACAGAGGATTTAAGAAGAATGGGAGAAATGAGATTAAAGTTAGGGAGCATGAAACATTTCTTTTCATACCATTAAACTGCGAGAGGGATTGATAAAAATGTAAGGTTCAGAGACCATCACCTATAGAAAATCAATGTCAAGAATTTAGTTTTTTGCAAGCAGAATCTCTCATCCAGGGATACCTGTAGCGCATACTAATCTAGGCCATGGCCTCAGCCTCACAGCAGTATTCCTCCTTTAGCCTTTTTTTTTTTTTTTTTCATACTGGGATTACAGGTTTGATCCACCATGCCTGTATTTTAGCATTGTAGCCATCTTGACAATTCACCATGTGCTATTTTATTTCCTACAAAGAAGTTATTAAAATGAATATTGGGCTTCTTATCCTGTGAACTTGTTGAAAATGGCATAATGTAATGAATGGGACTTGGTATCACATTTTCCCAGAAAGTCAATAAATTTTAAAACCATTGTCTAGAAAAAGATGACCAAGGAAAAGCACAAAACTTCACAAATATCTGATGTGTTATATATTAAACCATGTGCAGCGATCTACTTAAGCCTCATAAATAAGATTACACATTTCTAACTGTTTTTCTTTTGCATGTGTTCTTTATTTATTATCTTTTCTAGGCAGATAATATCCTAAACCAGAAGGCTTTTACAAACATGAAGCAACAAATATTGCCAAAGCAGAATCTATCCAAAACAATTTCTCTATGTTGCCAAGTAACTAATATTTATGTCAAAACAAGAGTTAGAACTATGACAGTTGTTTAACTTGAAACTGAAAGATGTTGAAAAGATATACCTGTTTAAATATTAGCAGAATTACAATAATAAAAATAAGGCAATTTTGGGGGGATGTAACACTGTGCCTTTCATAGATTTCATATCCATCTACATGAATACAATGTTTCTAGAAGAGCAAGAGTACACAACTTTAATAGTGAAGTGTAACTTTCCTTACCATAGGTATTCAAATGTTGTCAAATTAACTCTTGCCAAATGGCCCTTTAGAACAGATTCCTAAATTTTTCTGGACATTTGACTCAATGTTTTTCTTTTTTTCTTTTTCTTTTTTTGGTTTTTTGAGCTAGGGTCTCACTCTAGCCCAGGCTGACCTGGAATTCAGTATGTAGTCTCAGGATGGCCTCAAACTCATGGCGATCCTCCTACCTCTGCCTCTGGAGTGCTGGGATTAAAGGCGTGCACCACCACGCCCGGCTCTTGACTCAACGTTTTAAAAAATATCTTATTAATTTACGAGAGAGAGAGAGAATAGGCGTGCCAGGGCCTTCAGCCACTGCAACAAACTCCAAAGGCATGTACTACCTGGTGCATCTGGCTTAGTGGGTACTGGGGATTCAAAACTAGGTCCTTAGGCTTCACAGACAAGTGCCTTAACCATTAAACCATCTCTCCAGACCTCAATGTTTTTTTTTTTTTTTTCTTCTTCTTGGTGTAAGATTCCATTTAAACACAGAAGGAAACACTACAGAAAAAAAAAAAAAAAAACACTTGTTTTTGTAAATTATATGGCCTTACTATTTTAAAAAGGCAGGCAGTTTAATGTTTTTATTTATCTTTCATTTAGAAAGCTTTCTTTCGCAAATGTTAGAGTTTGATCCTAATGATATAGTTGATGAATGCAAATTGGATTCTGATGTAATTATCTTTTACAGTCCAATAATCATAAACAGATTTAACAACTTTCCTCTTACTCTGGATCAAAGTGAACTATATTTAATTAGTCATTTAGAAAAGGCATGTGTAAACAACACATGCAAAGGAAAAAATAGTTAGAAATGTTGTAATCTTAATTATTAGGTTTAAGTATATCATTGCACATGGTATAACATATAGCCATCAGATATTTGTGAAGTTTTGTGCTTTTCCTTGGCTTTTCAATTATATAACAGTTTAAAACTTATTTGAATTTCTGGTAAATGTACTATATAGTGGCCCATTCATTAAATTATGCCATTTTCAATGAGTTTGCAGGATAAGAAGTCGAATAATCATTTGAATAATTGCTTCAAAGAAAATAAAATGACACATGTTGAATTGTCAAAAAAAAAAAAAACTCTATGTAGTATTTCATTCCACTTTAGTAAGTTGATTTTTTTTTAATTTTTATTTATTTATTTGAAAGAGACGGACACAGAGAGAGAAAGAGGCAGAGAGAGAGAGAGAGAGAGAGAGAGAGAGAGAGAGAGAGGGCACGCCAGGGCCTCCAGCCACTGCAAACGAACTCCAGATGCCTGCGCCCCCTTGTGCATCTGGCTAACGTGGGCCCCGGGGAATTGAGCCTCGAACCAGGGTCCTTAGGCTTCATAGGCAAGCACTCAACCGCTAAGCCATCTCTCCAGCCCCTAGTAAGTTGATTTTTAACGAGCCTCATTTGAGATTGCCCTGTGCAACATTACTTCTAGATCCCCGGGGGAATGTCCCTTCCTGCTAGTCCATCAGACTCTCTTGTTTTCTCATGATAAGAAGCTCTCCTCCTTGTTCTAATTTTACATATATATGTTTTCAAAAAATAACTCAGTCATTATACTAACCATGCCTGCATGTAATGAATGCTGCCCACACATTTTTCCACTGGAAATTACAAAATTTTAATTAGTTTGAATTCAAATCTGCACCAGTCACTTTTGTGGGTAATTATGCCTACATTTGAGCATATGCATGATGTTTTTGCTTAGTTTGAAACATATGCATATTTGTGTCCATTTTATTTCTTCTTATTCTTTAAAGAATATTTTAAATTTACAGTGCCAGTATACATACAAATACAAAATGCTATTCAATTTGATTAAATGCAATTTTATATGCTTTAAAGGAAATTATTCTATGTGTTTTACTAGTTGTTACTTGACACAAAATATCCAGATGGACATTTTTTCTATGCATTTATCCAAGGGCCAATTTTTTTTGTAGATCTCAATGCTGTTTCAGAAAAACAAAATGCTAGCATCTGGAGCATAGGAGACTTTTTAAAAATTATTTCCACATTCCAAATATACAATCTCTTGCATATCAACATAATTTCTCCAATTAACCAATACATATATATTTAAGGAAACATTATGACAAAAAAATATAAGCTCCTTGAATGGTACGTTATTGGTATGGTTAAAACATTAAACTACTGGAGAAAGAAACTGAAGAAGACACTTGAAGGTTGAAAAATCTCTCACGCTTAACTATTGGAGCTGGAAGTACTGATATCATGAAAATGGCCATCCTACCAATGCAATGCTCAGTGTAATTCCAGTGAAAATTCCAGCAACATTTTTCACAGAAATATAAAAAATCTGAAATTGTATATGGAAGCACAAAAGACTCTGATAGCCAAGAAAATGTCCTCAGCCTAAAGAATACTGCTGGTAGAGTCACTGTACTCAATTTCAGGATATAGTATAAAGCCACAGGAATAAACAGCATGGCATTGCTACAGTACAGACTCAAAGTCTATGGGATAGAATAAAACATGCAGGTTTATATTTTAGTATCTAAAGCTACCTGATCTTTGAGAAAGAGGCCAAAAGCACACACTGAGAGGGAAAAGAGATAGCATTTTCAGCCTAGTTCTGGAGGAACTGGATAACTACATGTGGAAGAATCAATCTAGATCCTCTTCTCTCACTCTGAACGGCATCAAATGTGTCAAATTCTGAAGGATCAAGAACCTCAATATAAGACCTGAAGAAAACTTTGTCAGCTATACATTTTGCAGAGGGTTAACATCTAGAGTATACAAAGAACTAAAAACAAACAAACAAACAAACACAAAAACCATAAGCAATGAAAAAAATATCACACAGGCTGGAGAGATTGCTCAGTGTTTAAGGCTCTTGCCTGTTAACCCTTGTGACTCAGGTTCAATTCCCCAGCACATAAATGGTTAATAAAAATTTAAGAAAGCATTCAAGATCTCTATCCATCAGGGAAATGAAAATTAAAACTAGTGTGAGATTCCATCTCATTAGAATCACAATAGCTATCATCAAAAAAAAAATAATTACAACAAATGCTGGTGAGGATGTGGGGAAAGTAGGGCCCTCATTGACTGTTGGTAAAGTGTAAACTGGAATAGTCACTATGGAAAACAATACGGAGGCTCTCAAAAATCTTAAAATAGGTTTATAATTTGTTCTATCTAGACTACTCCTGTGAATATACCCAAAAGAATCTATTCTTTACCAAAGAGATACTTTCTTACCCATCCTTGTTGCTGCTCTACTCACAATAGAGTTTTACCTTGTTCTTGCAATTTTAAAATGCTTCTCTTCAGATCATGTAACTATAGCTTTTATTGTTCTCCTATCAAATTTTCTAGATATTTATTTACCTTGTATCTGACTTTTATAAAGCTTTGTTGTTTCAAAGTGTCTTACTTTTCTATAGTATTATAATAAAGTCATCAGTATTTTGAGATAATATTGCGTCTTTAATCTATAATTTATATGCAATGATTGCTTTATATTTTTGTTCTGTTCTATATGCTTTCTTGGTATAACATTTTCCCTATTATGTGTTTAGAAAATAGGAACATACAAATGATATTGAAAAGCATCTATTTCTTAAGTATTCTAAAGTGATTTCTACAATTGTTAGTACTGCACTACTTGCCAGCTTGGTAATGGAAGGAAAATTTGTCTCAGATATTTTTCAAATATTTCAATATTAACATTATTTCTTTGTGTCCTATATCAGTAGGAGTGGCTAGAGTTCAATATTTAAGATATTAAGAACTCAATCTTAGAGAATCCAAGCAATCTGAAACCACAGGGTCATCTCAATATTCCATCTTAACCCAAAATAGCTTTCACTGTTGAATCTTCTTATTGTGGTATCTCTCCCTTCTCTTCTTTATCTGTCTATCTATCTATCTATCTATCTATCTATCTATCTATTTATTTATTTATCTCTATCCCCTCTCTTCTCTTCTTCTCTCACCTTCCATTAGAATCACTATACCCTGCCTCCAGTTCCCAAGTTCTGGGATTATAGGTATGTGATAATATGTCTGGTTTATTTCAACACTTTTATTATTTTGTCTATAATTTTGGGATATTTAATTAAACATTGAAATACAATTAAATTAAAATTTAGAAATAAAATTGATATAAGACATGACCTTCCAGTCTCCCTAAACTATGAATCTAGATTTCTTTTTACAGGTTTTCTTCTTTCTTTCTTTTTTTCTCAATGCTAAGGGTAGAGCCAAGGCCCTGCATATGAGGTTGGAACGTGAACTAACACTGAGCTTCACTTCACCTGCTGCATCTCCCATTCTAATTTGTTACATAAAAATTGTTAGTCAGTGATGACTCATGATATCTATCTTTCTACTGATTCTCAAATAAATATGTAGGTCAGTCTGTTAGATTTCTTAATCTCATTGTTATGAGGGACTCTTAAGCTTATGTTATAAAATAATTATGCTTGCAGAACTAAAGTATAAACTTTCAAATCAGTGATCCATCCTTAAATTTTCACTTCCAGGATATTATCTCCATTGAATTCAGAATCATGTCTTAAGCAAAAATATGAGTGTTCTTTTTTCTCCTAGTACTGAGGATGGAACCAAGGGCCTCTATGTGGCAATCTGAAAGACTACCAATGAGCTGTGTCATCAGCCCTTTTAAAAATTATTTTCTTGAGAGATTTTACTAGGTTACCCAGTCTTGAACTCATGTTATGGCTCATTTGAGAGAGATAGAGGTTGATACTGTGTTATATTCTCAAGGAATGGGATCAAATGCCTGTGCTAGCAGGCTCTGCACAATTACAAGTATTTACTATCATTAGGCTGGGCAAAATATTTCCAATACTACTTACTTTCTTTATATTTCTGTTATCTACATGCAATGCCATCCATTAAAGGGAAAAATAAAATCTGTCATTCAACAGCCAATTCAAATGTTACTTCCCCTAATACACTGTGTTATTGATAATTTTTAAATAAATGGAGGAAAAACCTTCTCATATTACTGTCAGCCAAATTAAATTATGGTGAGCTTAAATGGAGGTACTGTGACATCAACCTACATCTTAAAATTCCACCTAGAAGATGAATGATTATAAATAAATTTATTAGTATTTTAATCATATAGTCAGTTTATTCTTTTCCAATGAATCAATTTCTGTTAATCCTACTAAAGATAAAACCTAGATATTATACATACCAAATAAAGTAAGAAATTGATTCTTTATTATTATGTAATATTGGTACATATTAGGAGCAAAGGTCACTTTTTTTTCTGTTATGTAGATAGCTAGGGACTGGCCAACAGAAACATGCATGTCACTTTGCCTGTACTTGGAAGACTAGAACTGGTACCCAATCCAGTCCCACCCAAGATGGCTACAAGTATCAACTCCAGTTCAGCTTCTTGCTTTTCTTCACTTTTTCCTGAGCTAGCAGACATGTGGGTTGGCCCTTCCTGAGTCAGCCTCTTGAGCCCACCAACTGATCAGGTCCTTCCCTTACATACCTGATTCTGATGATGAGGTTCATTCTAATAGGAAGTTTTATTCATATAAATGGGCCTGAGTCATGTGTCAGCCTCCCTGGCCCTTTTGTTAGGTATTGGCCCACTGACCGCCCTCCCCAAATCCTTCTCCTCTCTAAGCCCCTATGTGAGGGAATTCTTCATGATCTCTCCTCCTCATTTTCAGCTTGGCTACAAATTTCTTTTTGCCTGATCTTCCTGTTTGAATTTGGGTGCCATTATGGTCAGGTTCACATTGGTGTTGGAGAGCACCTGATCAAGAGCAGCTTGTGGGAGAAAAGGTTTATTTTGGCAGTAGACTCCAGGAGAAGCTCCATGATGGCAGGGAGAAACAATGACATGAGCAGAAGGTGGACATCACTTCCTGGCCAACATCAGACAGACAATAGCAACATGAGAGTGTGCCAAACACTGGCAAAAGGAAGCTGACTATAAAACCCATAAACCCACTCCCAATAATACACTGCCTCCAGGAAGGTCTAATTCCCAAATTACCATTAGCTGGGGCCATGGAATTCAGAACACCTAAGTTTATAGTGGGCACCAGAATCAACCACCACATTCCTCCTATGATCCCCATAAACTGATAACCATTCATGATGTAAAATACAATGTATTTAGTCTAACTATAAAAGTCCCCATGGTTTTTATCCATCCCAATGATGTTCAAACATCCCCCAAATCCATGTTCTTTTAATTGAGCCATAATTCTATAAAATGCAAAATAAAAATAAAAATATAATGTCACAGAATAAACATTCACACTAAAAAAGTTGTCATTGGGTATAGAAAAGAAATATTCCACCAATACAAGATTTAAACAGGGTAAACATCAAACACTGTAGCTCCAAGTCCAACAACTCTAGTCAATGACCAAGTTTCCAAGTCTGATAAATCTAACTATTGACAAGTCTCTGGAGTTCCAACTCTACCCCTCCAGCTAGGCTACTCACAGTCCCATCAAACTTCATTTAGTGCTAGCAGCTCCCCTTGGCAGCAATCCCATAGTCCTGGCATCCCCACTGAGTCTCCACTGCAATCCACAGTTCATCCTCATGGCTCCATCAGGTCTCCAGGCAGGTAATCCAATAAACCTGCTTCAAACTGTTCATGGTATTTTCCAAAGTACAAGCCCTTGTTGCAAACTCAATGAGCTCCTCTTTCCTGCATTTTTATACTCTTTAGTATCAGGTGGGCTATCAGTTTGTTAATCCAGGGGTGGACAGTAAAGCAGACTTTGAAGAACAAGACACTCCTTCAGCATTCAGGCCCCTTCAAAAGACTGCATTCTTCCTGTTGCCCCAATATAGGTCAACAGGTCCAATGGCAATGGTTGTAATCTGTCATAAAATTACAGCTGAACTGGCAGCAGTTTTGGTCCAAAGATTTCATTTTTTTCTGTGGTATATCCTTCTGCTCACACCAGTCCACTTCTGTGAAATGCAACCCTGTACAAGTTCTCAGGACATGGACATAACTGCAAGCCCCTCACAAAAAAAAAAAAATGCTTCTACCCACTCCAGGCATAGCTCTTTCTCACATAAGCCTCATAAGCCAAAACTCACTGTCCATAGCTCTTACTGAACTCTGACTCTCAACTCTGACTAGAGTAATCCAAGCTGTACTTACAGCATTGCAAGTCATATCTTAGGCCAATATTTCAGATTTGTCCACATTCTTCAGCAAAGCCATTCCAGAAGGCAAAATCCACACACACAGTCAGGTTTTTAGCAATAATGACCCCACTCTCAGTGCCAACTTTACTGTTACGTTCAGGTTGTCATTGCTGGTACTAAACACCTGACCAGGAGAAGCTTGCAGGGAAAAAGAAAAGCAAAGGTTTATTTTGGTATACAGACTCAAAGGGAAGCTCCCTGATGGCAAGGCAAAATGATTGCATGAGTAGAGGGTGGAGGTCACCTCTTGGCCAGCAGCAGATTGACAACAGCAACAGGAGAGTGTACCAACCACTGGCAATGGAAGCTGACTACAAAAGCCATAAGCCTGCCCCCAACAATACACTGCCTCTAGGAGGGTTTAATTCCCAAATTGCCATCAGCTGGGGTCATGCCATTCAGAACACCTACATTTATGGGGGACACCTTAATCAAACCACTCTACAGGTGCTTTCTTGCTGTGGTGTGTGTGTGTGTGTGTGTGTGTGTGTGTGTGTGTGTGTGTGTCTGTGTCTGTGTATACAAATATGTGTGTATATGTGTCTGTGTGTGGGGGTGTGGGAGAGAGAGAGAGAGAATCTTTTCTCCAGAAGCTTCTTTCCTTGACAGAGGCCTTTCTCTGTGTGGGGGAGATTTTCTTGGCCTACCTTCTTCCATACCAGCCATGTTGTAAAGGAGAAAACTTTTTTTTGTTTAGTATTGGTTTTCTGAGGTAGGGTCTCACTGTAGCTCAGGCTGACCTGGAATTCACTGTGTAGTCTCCGGGTGGCCTCTAATTTATGGCGATCCTCATTCTTCTGCCTCCCAAGTGCTGGTATTAAAGGTGTATGCCACCATGCCCATCTGAAAGCTTTCTTTTGACTTGGGCTTTCATGTTTTGTCTCCCTACTAACTCTCCCTAAGATAAATCTCTTCATAATTTACCCTTCTCCGAGTCTTTATTTTCAATTCTTTGAAAATGTGGCCAAAGATCCAGAGTTGGAGTGCACATGCCTGGGTGTCTCTTACATCTTTATAGATACCCAATTCTTCCTAGAATACCAACCCTGAATCTATATACTTAAGAGGTTTGAGGAAAGGTTTTCTAACATTTCATTGTTTACTCTATATATTGTGTACACTTCAATATGACTTAAGTTTATTCAGAATGTGTGCCAATATGAAGAACGATGTATTAGGAAAGAATCAAGGAAATTAACACTACATATAAAGACTATCACAATACAATAGCAGAACCCCAATCATCTATAAAATAATCAATCTGAGTTTTGTCTTGTCTGCATTGACAGATGAATTGGTTTGGGATTGATAAGGGGGAAGAACTTGGATAAGTAATATGACTCTGAGTAATATGAAAGAGAACGTTCAATATAGGGATAGAATGACCACAATGTGGAAAATTTTGTAGAATTCTAGGGAGGGATCTCGAGTGTTTTTCAGGGTTTATTTGAAGAAAGCAAACAACAAACACAATATGGAACCAAGACAGACAAACAGAAGTTTGGACCTTACATAGACTAAGAGCCTCAGGGATGTGTATTAGAGAGTATTAAAGGTGTGTGTGTGTGTGTGTGTGTGTGTGTGTGTGTCTGCACAAAATGCTGGCTTCTAGCAGAAAGCTTCTGAACCTACCTCCATGGTATTATATGTGTGTCTATATTATGGTATAGAGAAATTGACATGGATGGGTACACATACAAACTGTAAATTCAAAATGAGGTGTTGCATTGTGTGCTGGTGAGCTCCGGAGAGGATCAGAGGATTATGCAGTCCTTCAGGTGAAGCGCTGTCTGCTTTGCTTGCCTCAAACATGAGAACAATCTGTTGTGACCAACAATAGCCTAGAAGCTTGGAGGAAAGGGATTCTAGGAATATAATTTGGATATAGCTAAATTGACAGTATAATTAATTCCACAGCCTTGGTTCCTTCCTCTAGAAAATATTTAAAATATTTTTGGCATATAGTATGTGGAATTCCTTAACATTACTAATTGAATGGCTCAGCAAATATTTCTGAGAGCTGTGAAAATATGTGTTTACAAAACATAATTGATGTGTCTTTGAGTCATAATTCCTTTGTAATTTTATAATAGCAAGTGAAAATATCAGTAAATTTTGCATACTGAGATGAGCCTTTTTCTTCTATATCAATTCCTCTGCTAAAACTCGTATAACTAAATAGCACAGTTTTATGAAACAACTGAAGAACCTGTTCAATCCTGCATGATAGGTTGAAATATGTTCAGAGTTCATTTTCTATTTAGTCCAACTTTAAATATGACATCAAATTCCAGTTTTATTTTTTAATGCCAAACCTGTCAAGGCACCACTTACATTAATTTGTCCAAATAAGGGGAATCTATGTGTTCAAAATAAAGATATCATATTATTTAAGGACAGAATGAACAACGTATGGTCTGATAATGATGTTCTCCTACAAATTGAGGATATAATATGTAATTTTGTGTAAAATATATCCAGCTGTGCTGTCTTTGTTCCATTCTGGGAATCCTTTATTTTGCTATCATTATAAATGAATTAGTAAGCTTGACTACTTAAGAATGACTTTGTTTTAGAATCAGGTTGAGTAATGAAATGAAATATCTCTCAATATTATATGTTATTAACAGCTTTTATTATCAGAGAGATCACTTAATTGTCATGTTTATTTCCACTTGGGTATAAAATTAAGATAATTTCCAATTATAAATATAAGACATTCTGTGGGAGTGTGAAATCTACTGATTAACTTAAAAAATCTAAATTTTAATTTGTACTGTTGTCAGAAGAAATACTGGCAAAATAAACTCCAACTATGCATGTTTAAGATTTTTTTATGAGTTCACATTTTTGATACAGCAAAGTCAAGCTTTGCAAAACATAAATATCAACTCTCCCATAATTATAAAATGTATCAAAATTCAGATAATTATTAAAGTAAAAGAGCTCATTTTAACAATCATTGATTTATATGAACATATATGTCATCAGGAAGAAAATTGCCTCAGTTCTGGTCTTCTCACATTAAAATTTCAGCTAAGATAAATTTTAAGGTGTTAGTACATAAAGCAAAACAAAGCACTAGTACCCTCCAGGGTACTGAAACTGGCTACTCCAATGGGAGGAAGCAGAGATTGTATTAATTACTTTCTCATTGCTCTGAACAAATTCCTGACAAGGAGGAGAGATTGGGTTTATTTTGGCGTATTTTTTAGAGGATAATAGTTAATTTTGATGGGGCAGGTATGAATGGCCAGCTTTTCTCATTTCAGTGAGGAAGTTAAGGATGAACAGGAAGTCAGCCAGGCTATGAAACCTCAATGTGTTTCCTAATGATCTACTTCCTGAAGCAAGGCTTCACCTCCTAAAAGTTCAATAACCTTCCCAAACCACACTAACAGAAGAGAAACAAGAGTTCAAGCACCTGAGCCTATGGACGACATTTGACATTCATACCAAGAAATTGTACTCCTGGCCCCATTGCCAACCCATGATGCAAAATATCTATTGCTCCAACTTCTCAAATTTTTATCATATTCAACCAATGCAACTGTGTTCAAAGTCCAAAGTCCAAAGTCTTTTCTGATGTGGCTTTGTATTTTTGGGCTTCTTAAACAAAAACAAGGTATAAAACTTTGTGAGAAAAATAAATATGATTGGGCTGGAGAGATGGCTTAGCGGTTAAACGTTTGCCTGTGAAGCCTAAGGACCCTGGTTCAAGGCTTGATCCCCCAGGACCCACATTAGCCACATGCACGAGGGGGCGCATGCATCTGGAGCTTGTTTGCAGTGGCTGGAGGCCCTGGCATGCCCATTCTCTCTCTCTCCCTCTCCTCCTCTTTCTCTGTCACTTTCAAATAAATAATAATAATAAATAATAATAATCATAATAATCATAAAAACTTCTGGCTTGGCCCTAGTAACATACATTATCCAGCAATGCTACATCTTCCAAGGGTATACAACCTTTCCAAACAGTGCTACCTTTGGGGAACCAAGTATGCAAACAACAATTGTTCAAAAAAGAGTCTATAGGGGACAGTTTACATTCAAACCACATCTGTATCTGTCCCCAGTGACTATGTGTATTGTATCTGTGTCTCTCAGTAAATTCTTAAGTAATAAGCAACAGAGAGAAATCAAATGTTACCTTTCCAAACTGTTGATTCAAGAAATAAAATAGTTATATATTTTTTTGATTTTTTTCTTTATTAGTTAGTTTTGTATTCAGCAAATACAGACAGTTTGGTACCATTATTAGGCTCATCCGTGACCTACCCCCTCCCCTTGGCCCCTCCTTGTTGACGTATACGGGTCATGCATTGTGGAGTTAGCCCACAGTTATGGGTAAGCTAAATGTCTCTGCATATCATGACCCAACATGTGGCTCTGACATTCTTTCCACCCCCTCTTCCACAAAATTTCCCTGAGCCATGTTGGGTTCATTTTTGGTCTGCTTCAGTGATGAGGTGCTGGGGGCCTCTGAGGCTCTGGCTCTCTGATTTGGTAGGAGTTGATTTTTCTCTGTGCTGATCTCCTTCCCCCTTGTGCTGGTATCCGGTTCATCAGGAAAACAGCCCCCTTGCTTGTTTCTCCAATTTTTCTTAGTTTCAGCCAGGGCCCTTTTGAGGTATGATGGGGTGGCTCTCTCCTTAGGATCTACATCTATCTGAAAAAGAGAAGCAGATTCTCCAACGGAGAGTAAGTTAGCATCAGGACAAATGAGATAACCCCTTTTTTTTTAATAGAGAATTTAATAGGTGTAGGCCCTCTTGTAGCCCACGATTGATGGTAGCTTGATATTGGAGAGTGGGCTTATGTTTGGATATGGTTCTGACTTGTATCTCAGCTCCAGCTATGGGTCTCATACCAGTGAGAGGATCAGTTAGCTGAATTGAGAGCAGTTGGTTCCCCACCATGGCTGTGTGCCACCACTGCACTTGTGTGGGCATCACAACAAGTTATTTGCTGCTAAGTAGGTTCATTTTGAATGTTTTTGTTACAAAAATTACAGAATGAGTTAGAATAGATTATGGATTGTGCCCCAGATACCTATGAAAAATCTAAAACACATTGTAATTTGCAGGTATTGGTCAAGCTTGGAGGTAGGAAAAATACTGAGTATATCATAGATGATAGCTAGAGGATATGAAAAGGCATGTTAGTGTAAGCTTAAGGGACCTGGCTGTTAGGAAGGGACTTCAGAAAAAGTGAAAGCTAGAGGAAATTAAAGTTTGCATATAGAGGCAAGAAGTACAAGACTGAAGCTGTCAATAGAATAAAAATGAATGTATTAATGATGAACTTGATCTAGCTAAGGAAATTTTTAAGCATAATTTTGAGTGTTCATCCTGTCAAACATCTACTTGCCAAATATAAAATGAGAGAGAAGAAAAATTAATATAAATATTGGCAGTTCCAGTTTCCAGTGAAAATTTTTTTTTCTATAAGAAGACTCAATGTAGAGAGATCAGTCATAGATTAGAGTCTAACTATAGGTCACAGTCAGGGACATGTGTCATGTGAAGACAAAACTATGGGTAAACCTTTCAGATCACTGGGTAACATCTTTAGAAGGTTTCAGAGACCCTTTTCCATATCTAAAATGCCAAGAAAATATCAAAAACACATGCTCACTGGGTTTCATGGACCACTCAAAGGCTTTCTTCCATTGTAGATTCAGAGGGAGTTCCAAGTGGGAAAATATTCTACAGGGATCCCCTTTGAATTTTATTAATTGGAAGAAAAAGTAGGCATTGTATTTTCTAAAAAAAAAAAAAAAAAAAAAGAAAAAAGTGACAATGATTCTGTTGTAGTTTCCTGTTTCTTATTTCAGGGATAAAGCAGCCAATGTATACATATTTACATATGGTCTCAAGGGGGAATCATATGATGTCAGGAAAAAGCATGGCATGAGCTAAGGCTGGACGTCACCTCCTTGCTGCAGCAGGTAAAAAACAGCAGCACAAGTCTGAGCCAAGTTCTGGCAAGGAGGACCTGTCTGTAAGTGCACCCATACTAACCCACTTCATCTAGTAAAGCTCTACCTTGCAACTACCAAGAGTTTAAAGCACATGAGTTTATGGGGGAAAGTCTGATTCAAACTGCCACATTCTGTCTTTGGCCCTCATTAACTCATAACCATCATGATATAAAATACATTCAGTCCCACTTTAATGTACAGGGGCTGGAGTGATGGCTTAGTGGCTAAGGTGCTTGCCTGCAAAGTCTAAGGACTCAAGGTCACATCCCCAATTGTGCCCATTTGAAAAATGATATATGCGATATCATTGCAGGGAAAGATTGAATCAATGAAAGGTCTTATTGACACCACATGTTCTCATTTCCATTTATTATTTTCTCCTAGTAATTTCTTGGATTTGTTATGCTTATTATTCCTGTTCAATTATATAACACCTTGGTGTTTTAAAATCTGTTTGAGGGCTGGAGAGATGGCTTAGCTGTTAAGTGCTTGCCTGTGAAGCCTAAGGATGCTGGTTCGAGGCTCGCTTCCCCAGGACCCATGTTAGCCAGATGCACAAGGGAGCGCATGTGTCTGGAGTTCGTTTGCAGTGGCTGGAGGCCCTGGCGCGCCCATTCTCTCTCTCTATCTGCTTCTTTCTCTCTCTGTCTGTCGCTCTCAAATAAATAAATAAAGATAAACAAACAAACAAACAAAAAAAAAAAGGCGTACGCCACCACACCCGGCTAAACTTAAAAAATAAATAAATAAATCTGTTTGAAAGTCTTTCTACAGAGGTCTTAATTTTCATATAAACTCATATTCATACAATATTTTTCTTTAATTCCTCTTTACAATTTTATCATTTTGTTTTATGTTATTGAAATGTTGAAAGGTAGTTTTATTTAAATTTTTCCCCTATGATTTTTTTTCCTTATCTTCACAATTTATAGTTCCCAGAATAGATTACAAAGCACTAGGAGAGAAAATATGTCCATGCACAGACATTACAGCCAAAAGTCTTCTTATCCTATAAGTTTAGTACAGAGAAAAAGTGGCCCAGAACTGATCATCAGCTGCGCTGAAAACTCCCTACCCCACGTTGTATTTCAAAACCCACAAGTGATTATCCAGGAGTCTGACATCATGAGTTGAACTGTCCCTTGTTTATTCTTCCCCAGCTCTGGATAAAGATGGCAAGAGCTTCCCAGCAGGGGCCAGGTGGTCAGGAGCTCCGTCTTGGCCTTGATTATCATGCCACGTTCTAGCTGCCTAGCAGCAATCCTGTGCTTGCCTACGTTAGGACATTAGTAATATTTTATACTAACCAATGTTGCCCACTTGTAAAATGCATTTTCACATCATGATCCAGTTTTATTATTTAGGTATAAAATTTGCATATTTTAATAGCTTATCTTCTGTTCTCTGTTGTATTTACTTTTTTTTTCAGCTTTAGGCTTTAAGACCAACAGATATAAACAATAAAAAGGGTGGAGGTCAAAGATTGCAAGCTTTAGTATCTCAGTGTTATGTTACTGTGTTTTTCTATAAATCAATTATTCATTGATGTTTTCTAAATTTGCTCTCCATTTATTCTAATGTCTTCTGTGGGTTTTTAGATCTAAGTCTGACAATTTTTAAATTATTTCACTCAAAGGGTAGAGTCTGACTCCCTAGGATCACTGTGTGGATTGGATGTGACTTTCTTCTAAAGAAGAGAACTAATTAGGAGTCAAAAGTATTACTTTGGAGATAGAAGAGCCCACAAAACTCAAAGCATCTTTCTGTTGCTCTTTCCTCAGCATTACTCACATTGTGAAGCCAGCTGTCTGCTTATGAGGTTACTGAAGCAGTCTATTGAGATAACCACATTGTGAAGATCTAATATTGGCAAGTCATTTGAGAAATAAGTCTTATTCCCAGGGGAGCCTTCAAATGTTTATTGCCCTTGCTGAACTCATGACTATAACCTGTTGAGAATTTCTTAGAAGTATTAAATGAGGATACTCCTTCATTCTTTACCCAAACACATTTGGGATCACAAATGTCTGCTAAATTTTGGAGTAATTTGTCAGGCAGTAATTGATAACAAACACAGCATCTTGAAACAGACTAATGAGATTGGTATAAATTTACATTTATATTGTCAAAAATACTAACGCTTATCCACTATACTTTCTTATGTAGCATGGTTCTTAAAATTAGTTTTGTTTTTCTATAGTTTAGATATCATGAATCTCAAGGACTTATGTTAGATTAGTTTAGGTTTGACAAATGGTCATAATATGCACATACCATTATTATCATAATGGAAAATAACTTCATCACTTGACTTTTTTTTCCCAGAATATCTTTGTGGCTAATTCTATCCACTTCTTTTAGTCTACAAGCAATCACTTGATAATTACCATTATGGTTTATTTACTTTACAAATGAAGTATGCGATGTATTATCTTGTGTGCTTCACATAGAAGCATTCATATGAAAATTCACTTCAAATGGGTATAATGGTCATAGTTTATGGCTTTTATGATATAACTACTATAAAAGTTATTTGAAGAGGAAACTTTCTGAGAATATACGTTATTTTTGATAAATATCTTGTGTGAAACTTCCCAAGTTATATAATAAGTAAATGTATAAGTGCATGAATTTTTTAAATGATGCTAATAAATTACCATTTCACATTTTTTGACAACAATGTATGAGATTTACAGTGTCACTCTTACCTTCCCATGACAGTTTCACACCCTTCAATTTAAGTGACAGTGCTAGTTGCATTGACATCTCCCTGGCGCTTTGATTTGTACGCCCATAATGACTAAAAGTACTGATCATCTTTTTCATTTGTTGATATTCCATGTGAACATTTTATTTTATATTTTACTTTTTAAAATTTATTAATTACCTAGTAATACTTAGTATGGATACATCATGTGTTGGTACCATCCTTTCCATCTTCCCTGTCCCAGTTCTGCTGGGGGCCCTCCTCAGTGGGGTTACAGGTATTCCCCATACACACACTCCCCATGTGGTGATGTGTTATGGGAGCAGCAGGTAGTTATTGCAGGTAGACAGTGCCTCTGGGTATCATGTCCCAACTTGTGGCTCTTAGTCATTATACCCCTTCTTCCACAAAATTCCCTGAGCCATGGTGGATGTGTTTTAAGTCTACATTAGAAGCCTTTAGATCTCTGCTTTGGTAGGTGTTGTGTATCCTCAGTGTTTGTCTCCTTTACCCTGGTGCTGATTGTCAGGCTCACAACAGAAGCTGCATTATTGCTCATGTCCCCAATTCCTCTATGGATTCAGATGGCTTGGCTGAAATATAAGGGGTAGTTTATTGCCTGCAGTCTCACTAAGTTCTGGAAAAGAAAATCATATTCTCCAACAGAAGGTGAAACCAGCACAGATTAAATGGTATAAATTTTATTAATTTGGGGATAATTAGATTGATGTAGGCCCTTTTTATCCCATGACTAATGGGAGCTTGATATTGGAGAGCATAATCTTTGTCTCCATAGGATTCTGACCTGGTTCCAACTTCCAGATATGAGTTCCTTTCAATTGAGCAGATCACTTAGTCAATCAGAAAGCTATTGGTTTCCCACCAAGACTGTGTCCCACTTTTGCACTTGTGTGTATATCTCGTTAGGGTATTTGCTCCTGAGTACCTTAGACATCTAGTTGCTTGGACTATTGTTGGCCACTTACCCCCAGTAGCTCATGTAGTGCTTTCCAGCATGAGACAGACTAATTTTCTGGGGACTGACTCCCTTCTGGATTCCAGCCCGGTTTCTCCTCTGTTTCTCTGTGCTAGCAGCATGTGATATCTTAGCAATAGGGTCTTTCCATTTACCTCAGGCAGGTAATCAAATGCTTTCACAGCAGACTGTCTTGTTTGCAGACCTCATAGGTCTCACCAGCCAATAGCTCATTGAAGGTAGCAATCACATCCTGGTACTGAGAATTACAGGCCAGAGACAAAAAGAAAGAAAAATGTTAGGCTTCATTCTACCTTCTCCAGGGCCCTTCTTTTCAGGTCTCCCCCACCATTCGCCTGTAGAGGGTTCAAACTTTTATTGTAGCTTCACGAATAAAAATAAAGGTTTCAATGGCAGCAGTTCATTTTGTTTTTAGTTTTGTGTGTTTTCCCCATCCTCTCCTTCAGTTCCCCACAAGTCCTTCTATCCCTATTGTCTGGACCTCGAGTTGCCTATCAGGTGTGTCAGTAACTTGAAATGATACATATTAAGGAACCGCAGGACAACTGTCTTTCTGTGATTGTGTGATTTCACCAAGTATGATCTCTCCCAAGTCCCTCCATTTTTCTACAAATTTCATTGTATTGCTTTTTCTTACTGCTGAGTAGAATTCCATCATGTAAATGTACCACAACTTCTTCCAATGACGGGCATCTGGGTTGCTTCCAGTTCTTAGCAATTATGAATTGAGCAGCCATAAACATGGTTGAGCAAATCTCTCTGTAGTGAAGTGGAGAGCTTTTAGAGTAAATGCCCAGTAGGGAATAACTGGGTCTGTTGGGAGCTATATATCCATCCTTTTCAGATATCTCCATATTGGTTTCCATAGTGGTTGTACAAGCTTACAATCACACCAACAGTAAATGAGGGTTCCTCTTTCTCCACATCTTCACCAACATTTCTTGTCATTTGATTTTTTAAATGATTGTCATCCTTACTGGGGTAAGGTGGAATCTCATAGTTGTTTTAATTTGCATTTCCCTGATGGTTAGGTATGTTGAACATTTTCTTAAGTGTGTGTTAGCCAGTTCTATTCCTTCCTCTAAGAATTTCCAATTTAGCTCTTCCCCCTCTTTTTTTTTTTGAGTGGTCGTTTGAATTTTTTATTGTTTAGTTTATTGAGTTCTCTAAAGATTCTAGATATCAGGCCTCTATCAGTGGTAGAGCTGACAAAAGTTTTCTCCCATTCTGTGGGCAATCTGTTTGCTCTGCTTATGGTATGTTTGTCTGGGCAGAAGCTTTTTAGCTTCATGAGATCCCATTGGTTGTGTGATTGTTTAATTTCCTGGGCTACTAGGGCTTTGTTCAGGAAGACTTTCACCACTCCTACATATCATGGAGAGTTCCTTCTATTTTTCTTCGAATAGGTGAAGAGTTTCATGTCTTATGTTGAGGTCTTTAACCCATTTTGACTTGATTTTTGTATATGGTGAGATGTGCAGGTCTAGTTTCATATATATATAGAATAAAATAATAAACAGAATATATATATATACATATATATATATATATATATATATATATATATATATATTCTGTTTTTCCTGTGCTATTTGTTGAAAATGCTTTCCTCCAGTCTATGTTATTGGCACCTTTCTCAAACACAAATAAGCTATAGTTACTTGACCTAAAATATGGGTATTAAATTCTATTACATTGGTCTATATTTCTGTTTTTATGCTAATACTATGATGTTTTTGTTTGTATGGCTTTGTAGTATAGCTTTAGATCATGTATTGTGATACTTTCAGAGGTGCTTCTTTTTGCTGAGGATATGTTTAGCTATCCAAAGCCTTCTGCCATTCCATATGAATTTTGAGATCATGTTTTCTATGTCTGTGAAGAATGATGCTAGAATTTTTATTGGTATTACATTAAATTTGTATATTGCTTTTGGTAGAGTTGCCATTTTAATAGTATTAACTCTACATATCCAGTAGCATGGAAGGTCTTTCCATCATCTCAAGTCCTCATCTATTTCTTTCTTGACTGTTTTTATGTTTTCATCATATAGATTTTTCACATCCTTGGTGAGTGTTATATCAAGATATTTAAGTTTTTGTTGCTATTGAAAATAAGACAGCCTCACTTATTTCTTTCTCTGTATATTTTTCCTTTGCATATAGAAAGGCTACTGATGTTTTTGTGTTGATTTTGAATCCTGCAACTTTACTGGAGGAATTAATCATCTTTAGATGTTTGGAGATGGAGATATTTGGGTCACTTATGTATAGGATCATGTATTCTGTAAATAGGGCTAACTTGACTTCTTCATTTCCAATTTGTATCCCATTTATTTCTTTCTCCATTCTTATTGCTTGGGCTATGATATCTAGTACTATGTTGAAGAGCAGAAGTAAGAGTGGGCACCCCTGTCTTGTTCTCAATCTCAATGGGAACTCCTTGAGTCTTTTCCCATTAAGTATCATTTGGCCTTCTGGTGATTTTTTTTTAGGTGTTCTCCATTTCCTCAATTTTATTAATTGTTTTATTAGTTTCCAGTTCATTTATTCTGCTCAGATCTTGATTATTTGAAACTTTTCTTTAGTGAAATATCCAATAAAATATTATATTCATATGCTCTGGTTGTTATTATTAATTTGATAATTACTATAGGTAAGTCCTATGTGTGGTTTGAAATCAAATCCTTCTGAAGACATAAAGAAAACAAAATCTCTAAAATCTCATATAGCAGGATGAACATGGTTGTTGTTCAATAGTTATGTTCTCTTCTACGCAATGACTTAAGAACTATTTAAGTTTAACATTAAGCACTTTCACTTAGTTTCTTATAGGTGCACTTCTTTTAGGGTCATAAATTCCTTGAGGTATGCCTCACTCTTCTGTTCTCTATCACTCCATCTTACCTGGATGTGTACAACAAGTAAGCAATAACAGCTCAATAAATGGCCTGTGTGCTTCTTATCAACCAGTTCAGGTGTATTATCCTTTGCCTAATCAACATTCCCATGCCAAACAATATAATAAACACCTGATTTTACATTTTGGAGGACTTATTTATTTAAGACAGTTAGAATTTAAAATTACTGGGTTGTTACCAATTTATTTGACTCCCAAAACTTCCTTTATCTTAAACTGAGTGTATTATAAATAGGGCCTTTTTGGTTGACATTTTATCAGATGTATGATTTGCAAGTATGTTCTCTCATCTGTTACTGGATTTCTATTTGCTTAAGAAGGTCTTTTGAAAAGCAAGTTTTTTTTATGATGTCCAATTTAACATCCAATGTAAACAAATATTCACTTCAATTAGATTTCATTTTTAATTTTCTCTATTAATTTTTGTCAGGAGATATCTTGGTTTCCTACATTCATTTACATAATCTATTTTTAGTTGAGTCCCACTTGATTTTAAATTATGGAAATCCATTCATTCTTTTTGATATAGATGTTTTATGAACTAATGTTTTAGCATTTTTAAAAGATGTCCTTATTTGCTTAATATATATTGTAGAAAATAATTTGACCATACTTTCATTCTAGACACTATTTTCTGGACATTGTCATATTCATATATCTCCCTATCACAAAATAAATTTGAAGATTACTTTAAAAATATCAATGATGGGGGCTGGAGAGATGGCTTAGTGTTTAAGCACTTGTCTGTGAAGCCTAAGGACACCGGTATGAGGCTCCATTCCCCAGGACCCGTGTTAACCAGATGCACAAGGGGGCACAAGTGTCTGGAGTTCGTTTGCAGTGGCTAGAGGCCCTGGCATGTCCATTCTCTCTCTCTCTCTCTCTCTCTCTCTCTCTCTATGCCTCTTTCTCTCTGTTGCTCTCAAATAAATTAATTAAATAAAGAAAAATATTTTAAAAATATATAAATGATGGGCTGGTAATTGTTCAGTGGTTAAAGGCACTTCTTTGCAGGGTATGCTGGCCCAGGTTCAATTCCCCTGCACACACATAAAAGCAGATGCACAAAGTAATGTATGCATCTGGAAGAAGAAGGCAAGAGACCCTGGTGTACATATTCTTTCTTTTCTGTCCCTCTCTCTCGCTCTCTCTGTCTCTGTCTCTCAAATAAAAAATATTTTAAAATATATATTCCTCACTTATTTAAGCATTAGCAAGAATGGATATTCTTTGTTTGTGAAGCAAATCCACAATCAACTTAGAGAAAATGGGGCTCATTCATATAATAAAGATCTGGAATGCTTAAACCAGATCTATTTATAAAATGTTGGAAGCATTTGCCTTTGAGGTATAAGAAGAGATGACTTGTCACTAAGTAGGTTTTAATTGTTGAAAGTATAAACATGGAAGAACTTTTTTTTTTCTTTTTGGAATTTCCGAGTGAAGATCCAGAATATAAAAATTCTACATATAATAACTGTAATGGCTCACTGAATTTTTTTATTCTTATTTACTTATTTATTTGACACAGAGAGAGGAACAGAGAGAAAAATAGAGAATGAGTGTGCTAGCACCTCCAGCCACTGCAAATGAACTCCAGATGCATGAGCTCCCTTGTGCATTTGGCTAATGTGGGTCCTGGGGAATTGGACCTGGGTCCTTTGACTTTGAAGGCAAATACCTTAATCACTAAGCTATCCCTCCAGCCCTCACTGAATGATTTATAGGTGAGAAACAATTTTCTGATTTTAACAGCTCTTAAATACTTTAGACAAAATTCTCAGAAATAACATATGTCATTAAAATATTTGTTGGATATGTGTTTTTTCATATCAAGGATATAAAGTGGTACAAAGCCAGTAGCATTGAATTTTGATACTCTGACTTACACGAATATTCAACAATATTTCTCAGAAATCTCATGTCCATATGATATGAGTACAACATTAAATGTTCACCCCAGTAATTCCACATCTCCATCTGATCCCAAAATAAATCCCAAATTTGCCCTCCTTATAAATCTCCCCCACTAGTAGAAAATTCAAAAATAAAATAAAACACCATCTTGTTTAGCATGAATTATCTTAGAATGGAATTCAGAAATCTTTGATTCTGGCCCTTTTCTAATAAGTCTGGTTTCTACATCAAGTAGATCCTCAGCAACCCACCTTCAAAAGTAAATGATAGGGTTTAGGTTTCAAGTGCTTTTTTTTGTTACTCTCAATCTTAAACAATGTCTTCCAGGTTTATTTCAGTTAAGCAGATTTTTTTAAGTGAACTACATATTTAAAATAAAAAGTTAAGAATTACTTTCTTGAAACTCTATGATCATGATATCCCAGAAAAAATACCCAATGTAAACACCTATCTAGCAGGCAGACAAGCTGACAATACAAAGCCAGAACACTTGAAGAAAAACATACTTTCAGCAATTGCTAACAAAGTATAGCCTACCTAAATCCCCAAAGCTAGTGGACAGAAAAGTAGATATTTTTGAGAAATTGCTAAAGACTGAATTGGAGACATACATGCAGAGACTTCACATCACATTACAGCCTTTTTTCCCTCCCAGAAATAACACAAGGAGGTCAAAGGAACATTTCACAAAACCATCAGAAATCTTACTTCATGGTGCTGTTAAAATTGGCCTAGATACCAATCTTTCTGTCTTCTTTATGTAACAAAATCCATAATCATTAGGATCAAACACAGCAAAACTGCAGTTTGAGGGTAGTGCTGAGAAAGAATCTGGAGACAGGGGAACATAGCTATTGATAGCAACACTTACCTGTGAGGGATGAGTGGGAACTTTTTTAAAGACCTTATGCCTGTGTTCAAAATGTCATTTCTTCTCCCTCACCCTTCATAAAGGATACTGTCACAAGAAGTGTGAAATGTAGATACAATTAGAACACGTGGACACAGTGATAAGAGATGCCCCTGAGGGGTAAGCTCAAAGAAAAGACACAAAGATGAGGAAAACTTAAACCTAACCTCCTAGGGAAGAATCAAGTTTCAAAGCATACTTAGCTTCCGTCTTGGTGAAATAATAGCCTTACAGTAATCAAAAATAACTTGTTGACTTATCTCAGTAAATACTGATATAAAATGTATATACTTAAATGTGTGTGTTTAGTTATTGAAACTCTAAGAAATTAGATCATAATAAAAATAACTGACAGGAAAGTAGAAGTCAGAGCTCTTCAGGATGAATTAGGACTTGAATATTTGACTGTTTGACATAGATCACCAAATACTCTTGTGGTAAGCAAGCAGATCCACATAGAAAATTCTAATGTATTAATTATATGAATCACATACATAAAACTTGCACATTTATAAGAAACTTGAAAGTTTTAGTGTCAAAAGCACATATGAAGCATACAAAAGCACAATAATTTACAGAGCATAAAAAGACAAATTGATTCTCAAAACTATACTCAGATATAATAAAACTTTTGAAATTATCAGAAATATAATTTAAAATCATTGTGATTAGTATGTCAAAAGCTCTAATTGAAAAGATAGCCAATATCAAAAATCAGATGAATAATTTTATTAGCCAGTGGAAACTATAGGAAATAGTAAGTGAAACTAGCATAAAAACCTTATAGTACTGAGGAAGACATCGTATATCATGTATTTATCAGCAGATGTAATGTGGCCTATGAAAGAATCAGCTAGTTTGAATACAAGTCAATGTAATATCCCACAGAGTAGAAAATTCTATGCAAAGAAAAAATGTGATACAACACACACAGTAGTGCTTCTGATAAGCAGGAACAATGCCATTATCATGGGGGTCTATCATAATTCTACCTAGAGTTCTAGAACCTTTAGAATGAAAGAATAGGAATCAAAATGTACTTGAAGGAATCATTGTGAGAAACAGAGAATATAAAGACACATCACTCCCAATGAAACAATAAAAAGAATACAGTAGACTGCATTCCTTGAAACCTTGTATACTAACATGATGGGTTTTCACCATTTTGCAAGAAGAGAGAGAATGTAACAATGTCACAACTACTACTGAAGTCAGCTTGGAAGATTGTCATTTTCTTTTTGAAAACATTTTTATATTGCAGTAGCTATGTTAACAAGAAGTTGAAAGGATGAAGTTAAGGGATTAATTAGTCAGATGGGTCAATGGATGAAATGCTTAACTGCATGCTGTGCCAGCCAGAATGTCTGAATTCTTATCTCTAGACTCCAAGTAAAACCAGAAGCCAAGGGTGGTTTCTATAGTCCCAACACATCTATAAGAAGTAAGACAGAGACAAAGAGAATTCCCCTAAGCAGCTAACCTGATGAATACAGTGATAAATATCAATAGGAACCATTGCTGCATTCCCCCCCGCCAACATCCCTTGGGGGTGGGGGTAAGATGGTGCAGAGTCAATGACACAGACTCCGGGAGTCAGGTGAGAAGCTGATAGCGAACTCCTTTATTGAGGAAAACAGACATCTCTGTATACCCCTTCCCCACTTCCCATTGGTCCTTTCATTGTTTGGCATTGTGTTGTCCCATTTACATTGGCTCGTTTCCTGTCAGCCATGTCCGGGTGTTCAGGCAAGGTTTAGGTTGGCTCACAGGGGAAGTGGCAGTCACGCATGTGCAGTAATCTCAGGGCCTCCTCCCAGGCCCCCCTGGCTATGCTTCTCCTACAAGGAACGGGAGATCGTGCCTGAAATGAAAGGATGGCAAAGAATCACACCAAGTTCCTGATTTACTCATGCACATGCACCCCCCCCCCCACATATATCTTTACTCATGAAGGAGGATAGGAGCAAGATAGCTTCTTATAAGCAAAGAGATGCCACCTTGCCTGCCCTGGCTGTTTCAAAGGATCAAATCAACGGGGATGTCCAATCTTAACCACTAGCTTCATAAGTTAAGTGAACCTATTTACTTAATAAGTTCATATTCACATATTTCATTATGGAATCATAAACTAGCATAACACAATACGATTATATAATCTCTAGTCCCTTTACACAACAAAAGTAACTTACTAATATAAATAAATTCCTTATCAATATAACCAAAAACATGTATGACTAATTATTCTGAGAAATACTCCAAAGCCATACTTCATATATGGGATAAATATATTTATGTGAAATTTAAAAGTCATGAGGTTCTAAGAATGCCAAACAGATAAATGCTACACAGAAACAAGTGAAGATAATTTTAGAGTCAAATAACTATGCAGTATGGTATGGCAATTCAATTATGGTTCATTCCTAGTCATAATTTTTCAAGACAAATGGAACAGTACACTACAGAGAGTATAATTTAAAACACTTCAATTGCCAGATTGTAGGATTTTAGGATAGCAAACAGTATATGAGTAATAAATCTAATTATCACATATGTGTGCTATGCATACTATGGATATACCAAGAGAGAAAGGACCTCGCTTAAGTAACTACGGAAATCAACACTGTATTGATTATAATGAGGATATATATATGCAATAAATTAAGCATAAATAGTATAACTACTTCACAAATACTGTAATTTGCTTGCCATTTTTCTCATCCATGAAGATTTTCATATATAATATAGTTAATTGATTAAATAAGAAGAGATTATATATAATTGCAATCGTTTCTCATTGTGAGAGAAAAGAAAGAAAACGGTATGGTAAGCTATAATAAATTGCATGCTGCATGAATTCTTTATTAATATAGATTTTATATATAATTATTTGTGCTGAGCAATGTTTAAAAAAAATAATTCAAGTCTGTATAAACATCTATGTACACATACAGTTGCCCATTACATGATATCATGTAATATGGTATCATGTATATAATATTCAGTAATTCATGAATACTTAGATATATTAGTATAAATATGTACATTGCATTACATCCAGAAAACAAATTGTAAATTGAAAACATCATTTGTCTAACATGAATGTAATAAAACCTAGACTACAACATAGTTTAGCACCTTGGCATGATATGATATCTGAGTGCTTTCCCCTTGAAATTTTGTGGTGATTCTGAGCTGTGTGTTGCTACCCTAGGAAAAGATCAAATTCAAAAACTATAATATGGTTTCTACTGAATGCATATTGCTTTTGCAAACTGAAAAATTCATAAAGCCATAAATTGAAACATCATAAGTGGAGGACTGACTGTACACAAACACAGATATATATTGTACATATGTTTCATAGACATACATGAAAGTCTAAACATATATAAGATGAATTAGTATGCATATGTAAAGATAGCTACAAAATAAATATAGCATTACTATGCACATGTTTTTCATAAACCTTTGTACTCAGAGGAACTGGTACACATGACCCAGTTCTCTTGTCCTCAGATTTCAGTTTCCAACTAACATTCTTCAATAAAGAAAGAAAGAAAAAAAAAACTTGGAATCATTGCTGATTCTAGGCCTAGGGCAGGAACACTTGGCCAGGAAAGTAAATGATAACAATATTGATGTGTATCCCCAAAGAATAAATTAAATATCCATGAGCTCAAACTGACATCAATAAATAATTAAGGAAGTAAACAAATGAGGTAGAATGGGCATACTTTACACACATAAGAATTCAAAATAAACATAGAAAGGATAAAGAAAAAAATATATTCATTAGGTACCTAAAATTATCATTGTCGCAAACAAGGTCCACTAATGGCTTCTAAATTAATTGAAAAATATAAAAGAACAGAATATGACATTAATTTCAGAATGTTTAAAGTAAATTTTGCATATTAACATTTGTGGAGTCTGTTTTAGGTTAGATGAAAAGTCTTTATACCATCATTAAAATTTTATTACAAACATAATATTATTTAAAATAGGAACAGCTAAAATTCAGTGTTGGTACCCAATTACATATATCTTCTTCCTATCTCTTGTTTATGCAGTGCATTTGTGCTTAAAATTTGAAGAAGTCTACATTTAAAATCCTAAATAAGCAGATATACTTATTAACTTGGTTCAGTCAGCCAAATTAGAAATGTTTGGCTCACAAATATACTATAGCACGTAAAACATTTGAATTTTGTAAGCTAAATTACCTGTATTTTCTTGAATTTTCTGATAGGTTGAAATGTTAATAGTGAATAAATTGGCAGATATGTGTTCTTATTAAAAAGCTAAGAAGAGTTTGATTTCTCAATCCAACATCATTTAATTTTCTTTGAAAATATCCAAACCTCTATGTATAATTAACCAACATGAACAACAATGATAAATAAGGAAAATCTATAAGACACTGTTAATTCAAAATACAACAAACAATAAGGTGCTGGAGAGATGGCTCAGTAGTTAAAGGTGCTTGTTTGAAAAGTCTGACAGCTGTGGTCAATTCCCCAGCACCCATTTAAAGCCAGATGCACAAAATGGCACATGCATCTGGTATTCCTTAGCAGTTTAGAGATGCCTTGATGTACCCGTATTCACTCTCTTCCTTCCTCTTTCTTTCTGTATCTCTCAAATAAATACATACATACATAAATATTAATTAACTAAAACATGAAATTTTTGCTAAATGAAAAATTAATCCCTCCGACATGTAGGAAAAAACATATAAGAAAGGCAGAACCCACGTTACAGTTCATCACATGCCAAGATAGTCAACTCACCAGTAATCAGAGAATACTATTTCGCAGTTATAAGTTGAAAAGACATTTGGCATGGCTGGAAGTTGGAAGAGAGTCAGTCCCCTGACAGTCAGCACGTCTAGTGCCAGAAGGTGCTACATGGGCGACTGGGGGGAAATGACCAATATCTGTCCAAGCAACTCATGGTCTAACATACTTAGCAGCAAATAACTTGTTGTGATGCCCACACAAGTGCAATAGTGGCACACTGCCATGGTGGGGAACCAACTGCTCTTAATTTGGCTAACTGATCTCCTCAGTGGTACGGGACCCATAGCTGGACCTGGGAAACAAGTCAGAACCATAGCCAAGCATATGCCCACTCTCCAATATCAAGCTACCATCAATTGTGGGCTACAAGAGGGCCTATACCTATGAAATTCTCTATAAAAAAAGTAAGGGTTATCTCTTTTGTCCTGGTGCTAACTTACTCTCCGTTGGAGAATCTGCTTCTCTTTTCCAGATAGATGTAGATCCTAAGGAGAGAGCCACCCCATCATACCTCCAAAGGGCCCCGGCTGAAACCAAGAAAAATTGGCGAAATAAGCAAGGGTGCTGTTTTCCTGATGAACCCAATACCAGCAGAAGGGGGAAGGAGATCAACACAGAGAAAAATCAACTCCTACCAAATCAGAGAGCCAGAGCCTCAGAGGCCCCCAACACCTCATCACTGAAGCAGACCAAAAATGAACCCAACATGGCTCAGGGAAATTTTGCGGAAGAGAGGGCGGAAAGAATGTCAGAGCCACATGTTGGGTCATGATATGCAGAGACATTTATCTTACCCATAACTGTGGGCTAACTCCACAATGCATCACCCATATATGTCAACAAGGAGGGGCCAAGGGGAGGGGGTAGGTCACAGATGAGCCTAATAATGGTACCAAACTGACTGTATTTGCTGAATACAAAACTAACTAATAAAGAAAAAAAGGAAAAAAAAAAAGCTGACAAATTGCAAAGATAGATAAGAATGAGTTACTGTAATATTTCAAGTTTCTTGGAGGGCTGCTGTGGGAAGCACCACATCAAGGTAGTAATCTTTGGAAATATCTTGAGAAGTTGAAGATGCAGCCTTAGACCACTGAATGGTGCCATTCGTAGGTGGATCCCCCAGCAAAACTCTACATGTTTGTGCACATGCTTGAGAGATACAGTCGATGTCCTCCCTCATGTTCCCTTCGCTACCAAAAATCACCCTTTCCTACTTTGTTCTCCTTCCAGGATATAGTCTTACCTTCCAAAATTCATCTTTCCTTGATGAAAAAAAAAATACATCAATTCTGGAATCGGCTGAGAGAGAAATGGTAGTCCCAGGAGTATTCAGGAAGTCTCTAAGTTAACATTCCTAAGTGTAACTCTCAACATAGAGAACTGGAGCCCACAGCTTTCATGTTCTGGGCTCCTAATCACATGATAGAACAAACCTAGGGTGTGTTCCACACAAATACCGGTGGGATTACCTTCCACCTGACCTGTGGGATACTCAAACTGGGCCAACCCTCATTGTCTTGCTTGTTAGCCTGTGCTTGTTCTTCTTGCCCCATTCCTCATTTGCAGTGCCTGT
Organism: Dipus sagitta; assembly: GCA_036346955.1. Classification (NCBI taxonomy): domain Eukaryota; kingdom Metazoa; phylum Chordata; class Mammalia; order Rodentia; family Dipodidae; genus Dipus; species Dipus sagitta. Next base: position 116,639,402 of record CM070778.1, on the reverse strand, counting down.
GATCCCATCACAAACAGCGAACGTGCCTCCAAGCCCTTGACACATTTGGATTTGACAGGGAAAGAACTCCAGCTAAGAACAGTATGAGACTGTTCATTTTCGCAATACTTGCAACAGTGAAAACCTGGCAAAATTGAGACTGATTCATTTCATTGTCATCCATAACTTCTTAGTAAAAGCATTCAGGGATTTATTTTTACATATAAAACGGAGCTTGTATTACTTTCACATTATCAATTAGGAAGACTAATTCTTAAGTCACATATCTCTTTGTGTAGAGTCAAAGAATATCACCATTTGGCATAAGTATTGAACATACATTCAGATGATTACTATGGAAAGATTAAATGTATGTTTGGAAGCAAATATAGATATCACATTCTGAATAAGTTGTCATGCTAATATGCATTTCCAGGTAAATTATAATAAGCCACTATAAATACATTATTGTGATTTCATTGGAATCAGCAATTCTATTTCACTATATTTTGTATTAGGTTATTTTTCATACTGTCATAAGAAACTCCCATATTGGTGGATTAAACAGTGTGTGGTGGTATGATTCAGGTGCCCCGTATACATTTAGGTATTCTGGATGCTAGGTTCCCAGCTGACTGCAATTAGAAATTAAAAGTCTCCTGAAGGCGATGCATTGTTGGGGATGGGCTTATGGGTGTTATAGCCAGTTTCCACATGCGAGTGTTTGTCATACTCTCTTGCTGTTGTCCACCTTATGTTGGCCAGGGGGTGATGTCCCCTCTCTGCTCATGCCATCATTTCACCTGCCATCATGGAGATTCCCCTCAAGTTTGTAAGCCAAAATACCCCCCTTTTTTTCCCCAAAATCTGCTTTTGGTTGGGTGATTTCTGCCAGCAAGCAAACCTGACTGCAAGACATTGGGTTAAACACAGAGACATATTTTCACACCATTTTGGAACCTGATAATCCGAGATCAAGGTACCAGGGTGTTTGGATTCTTATGTAGGAATCACTCCTAGAGGTAAGGAATGCTGGGTGCCTTCCTGACTCCATGTTTCATAATTATTTCTTTGTGTACTGGAAGAAACAGATAGGGGTGTGCAGCTCATGAACACACACCAACATACACATTCAAGCACATAAGTGGTCCCGGTGTATCCTCTTCAAAGGACATGGGTTTTTAATCAGATATGGGCTCCAATTTCACAGCCCATTTAATCTTAATCATCTCCTATGTGGACTCTTTCCTGGATATAGTCTCACTGGAGGTTATGGCTTCTTCAACGTATGTTTTTGGGATGGGGGGGGAACAAAATGTGTGTGTGTGTGTGTGTGTGTGTGTGTGTGTAGGCATGCATGTATTATAGCTCTTATGTGGAGGTCAGGGTCAGACATCTTCAGGATTCTCCTGACTACACCTCCCATGGCCACAAGTGAATTAGGGTGACAGATGTGTGCACTAGTTGTATTGAGCATTTGGTGCATCTGGGGATCTGACCTATGGTTTTTAAGCTTGTGTGGCAAGTACATTTTAAGGGCTGAGCCATGTACCCAACTCACTAATATTTCATTCATAATATGCACATGTCTATCCCCAAGACTTATTAGACTAAGTTGCAAAGAACCTGTCAACTACTGATTATTAGGGAACTTTTAAAACTATATGTAAATGGATAATTTTTCATCTTCATCCTTGTAAGGCTGTATTACAAGTTATAATCATATTTAGATTATGAGGTTTGGATTATTCAGGGTAACCCCTCAATATAAATGATGTCGCCATGTGTTTCCTGGCAAGGTGCCAGTAACATACTCTACTTCCAAGTATAGGAAACATTACTTTTTACTTACTAAAATATTTAGAAAGCTTTCCTATTATTGACCCATAATATTTATTCTTATATTATCCACATATTATATATATGCATAATATATATAATATAATATAATATAATATAATATAATATAATATAATAAATATAATATATATTCACCAGCTTGTAAATTCTGGTCATGTGGCATTTTCCATTTCCCAGTAGCCCAAACTTACCTTTATTTTGACCTAACCCCATGATAATCCAAATGTTCATGCTGAACACTATGACATAGATATTTCCTGACAATTAATAAATAGTATTTAGATGGACTCATAAAAGTATTATTAGCAAAATATATGAACTCTTTAAAATTTGATATCATAACAAGCATGCTGCCATTTCAAAATTGAAGTTGTTATTTTTGTTTTGGTGAAGAAAGAGGAAATTCATCACATGATATTGTTTTTATCTATCTCTCAGGGTGTTACTGCTACAGATAGTTGACAGGCAGTGCAGTTGGAAATTTCACAATAAGAACAATTCAGTAATTGCTAACCTGTTCAGCTGTACATGAACTATCATCATTATCAATATTAGTTTATTATTTTTAGGAGTTGAACTGTTGTACTTAGTGTATTTCTTCTAGATATTACGGCTATATTTTCACCTCTAACTTTATAAATTATTTCCTACCCCACAGAGACATGGAAACTTGAAAATACACATCCTGAACTTCTGTGTTATTAGTGTTCAGTTGAACTCAACAGAGAAAAGGCAACTTAAGGAAGTTGTATAAAAGCAAAAATCATTGTTCTCTGAGAGTAAGTGTGCAAGCACTGGCAGAGAGCCGGCATGGGTTTCTGACTTGATTTGGAGAATACTTCTGAGAATTCTCTCTATGTGGTAGACAATTGAAATAATTATTAATAACCTCCCTCTTTTTTTCCAAACGTATTGGAATAGTCTTTGTGATCCTTACTTTCTTCCCCCTGCAACCCAACAGGGATAGTGGTATACAATTCTAGATACTAATGCCCTAAGATATGGACTATGTATATTACCTTAATTGAACTATGGTTTTATTCATTAGTTGATATTTGCAATTCCATGGTTCTTATTATAAATGCATCAATTTTACTAATGGTTTATATGGTCAGGGAAGAAAAGTTTTGGTAACTTTTAAATCAGTGTTTTAATTGGCTGCACACCTCTATCACACTCTATCTTCTCCTTGTCATTCTTTTGTGTCCCAAAGTCCATTATTGTTTCCAGGATCCACAATAATAGGTTTTACTTTTGTAAGTTTAAAATTGAGAAAGCATCAACGAAAGAAAATTACATTTCAATACATATGCTTTTGTACTGAGCTATTTCTTATACTTTATAAAAGTCACAATAAAATTGATCAAGTAATAAGAAATAATTCAAAAAGATGAAAATATATCAGAAGAATAAAACATTAGGGCAACCCAATTTAAAAGTGTTTAATCAAGGGCTGGATAGATGGCTTAGCAGTTAAGATGCTCTCCTGCAAAACATAAAGACCCACGTTTGACTCTCCAGATTCACATTAGCCAGACTCACAAAGGTGAGGCAAGCGCAAAGTTTCACATGCCCACTAGGTGGCACAAGCATCTGGAATTCAATTTCAGTGGTTGAGGCTCTGGTGTGACAATTCTCTCTCTCTGCATAGATAGATAGATAGATAGATAGATAGATAGATAGATAGATAGATAGATAGATAGATAGATAGATGGGGTTTAATCACCGAAAACATTAAAGAATCTAGCAACTTTCTAAACTGGCAGATGTTCAAAGATCTTGGCTATGTAACACAGGCTGCTGGTATTTATGCACAGAAAGATTAAAGGCTGTACAGAGAGAATGTGGGTGCATCTTAGAGTTTGTCTTATTTGAACATGATGTGATCAATTGTCAGCCCATGATTGGCTGAAGCTTGGCTGAATGATTGCCAAAGATTTACCTAACCACCTGTTACAAACCTGTGTGGTGGGATTACCTGCAGCTCCAGAATTTTCTGAGTGGAGAGAGAAGTGTCAGAAGTTCAAGGTCACCCTCATCTACATAGCAAACTTGATGCCAGGCTGGGCTAAATGAGACCTTGTCTGAAAAAGACTAAAACAAAGCAAAACAACAAAAAAAGTAATACTCCTTAAATAGGTTATTCGATATATTTAGTCAGATGGCAGCTGGTTCTAGAGACACTCAAGGTACCAAAGCAGCCACAAATGAAATCAAATGTTATTTAACAATTAGGACCATGCTATTAATTTCAATGACAGACATATTAAGATTGGTGGGTCATGGAGCAGTTTTTGTTTCTTGTGAACATATGGCAAATTTAACATCATACTTCATTACAGCAGGAATGACAAAAGCTAGCATTGTCATCAAAGACTACAAAAGAGTGGGCCAATGTGTGGTTAGCTATCTCAAAAAGGGCCAACATTTATTAAACAGCAACCAAGAGCTCAGCTCCATGCAACAAAACCCAGGCTCATAGCGCTACATTGTTATTTTAGATGGAGGCATTGGAAAAAGAAAGTACTTATTTTAATATTTCTCTTGAATGAAATTTGAGTCTACTTTTTAACATTACTGATTTCAACTAAATTATGACAACAATTCATCAGAGACCCTAAACTCTGGAGGACACATCTTAACTATGTTTCCAGAACTGTCTCTCTAACCACAAGTCCTAGAGAACTCCCAAGGGCAAGTTTCACATTTCTGGCCTCATTTTAAAACTGAAATCATTTTGGAGGAAATTCTGAAGAGTTTAGGAGATGCGTCCAAAATTTCAATTGCTTCTCTGAAACCTTGGAATCCTGCCAGCTAATAATCTCCATGCTCTTTGCTTAGAATTTACCCACAGAATCAACTGACAGGAAACTGCCCATCACCCTCCAGCCTTCCAGCAAGTCCCTGCCAAAACCCTCATCAGAGACCGCACTGACAAAAATAGACACAATTGACGACTGTTCAGTGACTAAGAAACGGATGTATGAGCTTAAGTTATCTTTATTATTTTTTCCTTGTTTTGATGGTGAGATAAAAAATGGAGAGAAAGCTATGTAATAGCATCTGTTCAAACAGCTTGTACACCCAGACCAGCCCTATGTAATTTAAAATATTTTAGTTTTTATAACATCCCTGAAAAGCATGACTTTGAATCCAAACACCACCAACATACAGTTGAGACCGTCACTATAGCCGCACTGCTGGGCTGAGCTTGCAGGAACAGCAACAATAATAAAAGAAAATTCTCTTTGTACAGCTGAATGGCTGCACTAGAATTTTCAGTGTTCAGATGTAATTAGAAAACAGCTGTGAAGGAAAATCAATTGTTCCTGGTAGTCAATGGCTAATTTTCCACAATCAAAATAAAGAATGCAATATGACATGTTTGTAATGAGCAAGTAATTGTTTCTCTTTTGTTTATTGTTTTAACATTTTTCCCTTTATTTGTGGGAGCTGTCACTGGATTGCTTTAGGACAACTTCTCACAGTCTTTGCTTCTCTCATCCATATTTAAATACCAGCAACTGCAGAGGAGGCTGGATAGTCCAGCTAGTGTTATTCAAGATTGCCTTATGATAATGATTTGTGAACTACCAAGGAAATGGTCTCCTTGTTCTTATGAATGTACATTAAAGCCACCATAAACCAAATGATTATTAAACACTAGCATTTATTCAGGGGATTTCATTTTGATTCATTCCATAGAGGTCTCACATGTCAAAAAGATGCAGTTCCCAGAATTTATTGACCTGCAGCACAAGTACATTTGCTTTGCAAAACTAAGCAAAACTGAAACCTCCACAAATCCCGGCACTTTTTATGTCTTCATATCATTACCAAGACAGGGCAGAATTGCTGCTGTAGATTGATAGAAAAGTAAACCTTGATGGTACATGTTTGGAGATTAAAAGGATGAAAAATGAATACAAATGCTAGAAAAAAATATGAGAGGGGTAGGAGAGATATCTTAGTGGTTAAAGAGCTTGCCTGTGATTTCTAGGGACCCGTTTAATTCCCCAGTACCCTTGTAGGGCAGGAGCACAAAGTGATGAATGCTTCTGGAGTTTAGTTGCAGTGGCTAGAAGCTGTCCCATGCCCATTCTTTCTCTATCTGCCTTTTTATCTCTCTCTATCTCTCTCTCTCTCTCTCCTAAGTAAATAAAATATTTTAAAAAACAATGAGAGTAAAATTGTGTTATCATGTCATAGAATCTACTTGAAAATATCAGTAGAAATGGCATACCTATGGTAGAAGCATATGAGAGGAGATGACATATTTTGAGGAAAAAAAACCCACAAAAGTTATTGAGGGAAGTAAAGTTTGAATTCAAATTTGAACTCTGTCTCTTGAGTACTTTAGCTCACGTAGCCAAGTGTTCTCTTGCAACTCATCTATTCAAGACTTGCAGTTTACTTTTGAATAAAAACCTTTGGGTCTGGAGAGATGGCTCAGCATTTAAAGCTCTTGTCTTCAAAATCTAATGAACCCGTTTTGATTCCCCAGTAGCCACATAAAACTAGATGCATAAAACTGCACATGCATCTGAAGTTTGTTTGCAGTAGCTGGAGGTCACGGCATGCCCATTCTCTCTCTCTTCTCACTATCTCTCTCTGCTTGCAAATAAATAAATAAAAATATTAAGAATAATATTTGCTCCATTTGGATGCTTTAAATATTTTTGTATAGCACTCAGCTAGTTCAGTTCTTGGAAGATAAAATTTTATAAATTTTAAATTGAAATATGGCTTTCAATATCTAAACAGCCATGAAGCTTTTATTATGAAGTTTTTTGTTTTTTTAATTTTTTTTGTTTTTATTTAGTTATTTGAGAGTGACAGACAGAGAGAGGAAGAGGCAGAGAGAGAGACAGAGAGAGAGAGAATGGGCGAGCCCGGGCTTCCAGCCGCTGCAAACGAACTCCAGATGCATGCGCCCCCTTGTGCATCTGGCTAACGGGGGTCCTGGGGGATCGAGCCTAGAACCAGGGTCCTTAGGCTTCACAGGCAAGTGCTTAACTGCTAAGGCATATCTCCAGCCCCTATTATGAAGTTTTTTGAGTCATTACTATTATTATTATTATTATTTAGATCTCTATTTTTAACATTTTGGATAGCTTGTTAATATTTTATTGTGGATATTTCCCTGTTAGAATGTCATTTTTCCACACTTTTTAACCTCTTTTTCCCCTCAGCAGAGAATGTCCCCTTTGCTCTTGCCACTCTTTAAAAAAAGCACTTGTAGTTAAGGGCAAGGGATGTCTTATTTTTAATTTTTTTGTTTGTCTGTTTCCTACTAGAATATAGTATGTTTAGTTTTAAACTTTGTGCAGTTAAAGCCAATATCGGATTGGGAGACGAAAGAATAAAAAATAATGAAAACATGACTATACCAAAATGCAATAAAATTTAAGGTAATTTAATACCACATTTAAAATACTCGTTTGTGAACCCAGCAAGCAATTGAAATGAAGGAGAAAGATGAGAAAATATGATTGGGATTTTAAGTTGTCCAGGTTGGTATATATTATATTATCTCAACAACAATATTCCTAAATGTAACCGCTGGCTTTCCATCAATAAACCCTGGACACAGTACTGAGAAAAATCTCCTTTTCCGTGGCAACAATCACAGACAGATGAGCGGCCAAGTGTCAATTCACATAAAAAGTCTAGGCTTTGTGCACAAAGAATGCCAAAGTTGAGTTACTTCATGGCATTCTGAAAGGGAGTAGACATCAAACTCTAGCTACTAAGATCCAGTGGCTTCTTTTGTTTGGCTATTCCTAGGTTGGGATTTTTCAGCATCTTCTTATTACAAGAAAGCCAAAAACTTAACCAAAATGTCCTTATCATTCCAAATTTACATTTCTTTATCTTATGTATACAGGGTGAATTGCACTCAAATGAAAGTATGAACTAGGGCAATGCAGAAGCTCTTTGTGTGTATGCATGTATGTGTGTAGAGTGTGTGAGAGAGAGAAAGAGAGAGAGAGAGGTAGTATCTGGAGGTGATAGGAAAAACTAGGGGATTTAGACCTCTCCTTCCACTTACTTGAGACAAGATCTTTCTTGTTGCTGTATTGCCGCTGAGAAAGCTGGACTATCTGGCCCATGAGCTTTGGGATTCTCCTGAGGTGCCTCCTGCTACCTTAATGTGCATTAGGATCACAGACCCATATACCTGTTGTCATCTGCATATACATGAAAGCTGTGAATCAGAAGTCCAGTCAGCAGTTTTGTGGACCAAGCATCTTTAACTGCTAAGCAACCTCCTGAGCCCTAGAAGTCGTGGTGTGTTTGCAGGCATGTAAGACTGAGTGAAAATGTAGCTTGGATTTATTCAGAAGGGAAATAAGAGATAATAAAAAAAATATTTGGAGAATAAACCAATAGACATGTTTGGTAGAGGTACAGTGTCTAGTTAAATCTTGTAAAATTACTAGTCAAATATTTATTTTTAATTCTTAGGATGGTATTTTTACTGACATAACTTCTTTGAAAAAAAATGTAGGCACTTCCATTGAGCAGCTTTCATAGAACATAAGTAATAACAGAGTCATGGAGATAAATACTTTCTTTGGATACAGTCAGTTAACATAGAGAAATGAACATTCGGAATTTGATATTCTTGCATAAGTCATCAAATACAATTTGAGTTGGACTCTAGGTAGACTAACAGTATTAACTACCAATTTTTTTCCTGAAATGAGAGTAACAAATCTTAGTTCAAACTTGAAAAACTGGCTCTAAGCTTTTTTATTTTTTTCAAACAATATTTATTAATGAGAGAGAAGCAGATAGAGATGCAGAGCAAATGGGCCCTTCAGGGCTACAGCCACTGCAAATGAACTCCAGATGTATGTGCCACCTAGTGCATCTGGCTTACATCGGTCCTGGGGAATTGAACCTGGGTCCATGGGCTTTGCAGGCAAGTGCCTTAACCACTAAGCTATCTCTCCAGCCCTGACTTTTTGAGTTTTACTGAAATGTTGCAGAGGTAGACATAACTGGTGAGCCACCCAGGTTTGTGTGTGCAAATGTTAACATATTGATAAAAACACTAATGACTCAACTATCTGAGTTTAGTTTGGTTTGCTACTCTCTATTCTCTAACTAAAGGAGTTACATATGGACTTTGCCCACTGAGGTTATATAAATATATATATATATATATATATATATATATATATATGTATATATGTATATAATTATGCATCCACACAATGAATTTGTTCAGGAAACCATGTGGCTGAAACAAACTTCAATAAAAATTGTTTTATACTGGTACATATTTAAAAATTCAAATTTTTTCATGCACTATAGAGAAAGAAGAGCAATGAATGACCTTGGGAAAAAGAATGTTGAATTGGTTCTGTCTTGCATACATCCTGCTTGGTCTACATCCAGTTTCTGCATCCATCCCCATATGCTTTGATTTCTCTTCTCTTATAAAAATTGAAATGCTTCCAAGGCTATACAATGCCAGTACTCTGAATTACTGTGAGTTCCCACTTGTTTGTCTCTAGATGATGTTCCTGCAATTACCCTTCCTTGCTCCTTTACCACTGAGTTTCCCCTCTACACCATTGGCTGTTTTCATTCATCTACAAGCATTCATAATCTATTCCCTTGTCCATAAATTTAATACCAGTTCTATGGAAAAATGGTTGAGTGATTTTTCTATGGAAAAAATGATTGAGTAATTTTTTTTAAAAAAATATTTATTTATTTGACAGAGAAAGGGGGAGACAGAGAGACAGACAGAGAGAGAGAGAGAGAGAGAGAGAGAGAGAATGGGTGCGCCAGGGCCTCCAAACTGCAAACGAACTCCAGATTAGTGCGCCCCCTTGTGTATCTGGCTAACGTGGGTACTGGGGAATTGAACCTGGGTCCTTTGGCTTTCCAGGCAAATGCCATCCCTCCAGCCCATGATTGAGTCATTTTGACTTTTTTTTTTTTTTTTTGCCTCTTCTCATCTCATTCTCTCTTGCAGCCTCTCCCATTGAGATTTTATTTCCACTACTGAATAGGAACCATAGTTCTTGTTAAAAATCACACCAGTAATAGCCAGATTTTTAACTCAACTCTCACTTTTAGTCCTTGCAACTAGAAAGTTGCGCTTGAAATTTTTGATTTCCTGATTTATTCTGGACACCCCATCCCCCAGGTTGCTTGAGGTCATCACTCTTTTCCACTGCCATTTCTTCCTTTTCTGATTTTTGTTCCTGTCTTAATGACCCTACATTTAGGGATACTCCAAAGCTGGCTTCTTGGCTTTCCTTTTATATGAACTTATTTATAGTTAATTTTGTCACGTGTCATGACTTCGTGTACTTTACCACTACCAAACTTATGTTGTACTACCCTCCACCTAAATACGATGTCCAAGACGACATCTTACTTATTAGTATTTCTTCTGAAAGTCAACATTCTATAGGCAAGCTTATGCATAGGTTTTCTTGGATGTTCATTAATACTGTTAATCTTACCATATAAAAGTTAATCTTTGTTTTTTATGTAAATGCTTTCCGAGTATTTTTGTAAGTTTTTTTTTTATATATTTGTAGTGCTATAGGACAATATCTTAATATACTACCCCCTTGAACAAATTTCACTGCTGTTAGATGTGTGACTTTCCCTATGGTGAAGTGTTTACAAATGGGACTAGCATGGAAATTATTACACACCTTTAGTAAATACATACGATTTTATTTTAGGCGTCCAAGTTTAGGTAGAATTCATGGGTATACTTAAGGTATATTTTAGAAGATAAGACTCACATATTTCTGAGGCACACATAGATCCCTACAGTGCATGAGATTCTCACTTGAGATGATCTTTGCACTGTTTTCACGGCTGCACAGAATGTAACTGCTGACTTTTGTACATCATTGTAGACATTAGATAATTTTACTTATACCATCAGTCATAGCATTTCCCTTTAAGTACTCATTTAAAACATCCTCCTTGTTTCCATAGACTGGCCAATTATTTTGTATAATGTTCAAAATACACATTTTGGATATAAGTCTTTTGTTAGAGCTGTGTACGGTACGTATTTTCTCCCGATGTGTGGCTTGTCTTGTTACCCGTTTAATGGGGTAATGTAATCAGATTACAATTTTCCTATATCAAGACTAATGTTGATATCATTTTTAAACATTTGCCTACTCCAAAAATAGAACTTTAAAGACATGCTACTGGATGTTGACTGAGATGGCACTGCCCTTGGTCCCTCAAGGACCACCTTGAGGAGAATGTCAATAGTAATATTCTGTCTTCAAGTATATGGACCTTGACTCTTCCCTCTTAGGGTACAGAATTTTGCTCAATAATATTCTGGACATTTTTTCCTTTTTGTATTTTTGAGGTAGGGTCTCTCTCTAGCCCACACTGACCTAGAATCCACTATGTAGTCTCAGGGTGGCCTTGAAGTCCCAGTGATCCTTCTATCTCTGCCTCCTGAGTGCTGGGATTGAAAGTGTGCATCACCACACCTGTTTTTTTTTTCTGTACTTTTAATGTCAGTAGTGGTTAATTTTTCACTGAATTTATTACTCTGTATTAGTTATACTAAAGCCATTAAACTATTTACCTTAAAATTATATTTTCTGTAGGTCTATTGCTGCTACATTTATATTTTACAAATTTTGCTTTAAATCTAACCATTTATTCTTGGAATGTTTAAGAATTACGTCCTTTGCAAACATACCTATGTGAAAAATGGCTTTTATTTTTCCCTTTATAACTCCTATACATTTATCAATTTTTTTAGCTTACTTTGCTTATGATGACTTTAAGTACATTGCTACCTGATAGTGCTGATAGGAAGTAATGTGTTGATTTCTTAAACACCAAGGTAATTGTAACTTATCATTATTAAAGTCTTTAAAGTTATAATGTTTAATATAAATTCTCTGTCAGTAAATATGAATGAAAACTTGTCCAAAAGTCCTGATTGCCAGGTTTTAATTAATCCATGTTGAATTTCATAAAATTCTGTGTTCAGCTATTGAAAGGATAGCATTAATTTAAAGTTTAATTCTTGGAATAAGAGGAGTTATATTGACTGAATTTCCGATTCTACATGAATGTTGTAGTCTTGAAATATAGTTCATCACTTGTAGTTGATATTTGAGTTGTCAATATTTTTGCATACATAGGAAGATATTTCTGTGATTTCTTCTGTTAATACTTTTATGATATTTCAGCAATGAATATATCCAACTTTAAACAACAGTTTGTGTTGTGTTCAATCTGAGTTTATTAAAGATTTCTGTAATGTTCTCAAAGTATAGAAGAATCTTGTATAGTGAATGACATTATCAGAACTTTAGAAGGAGCAATTTCTTAAGAGATAATGTCTTCTAGCTTTTTATGTCTGTAAAACAATTACACAAATTATATTTTTTGGTCCTATATCTAAACTTCATAATTTTTATCAATCATTTATCAATATTGGTTCTACAGTGATTGATTCTTTTCATGGCAATTATTCATATTTCACCCTTCTTAATCATTTATACTGTATTAACATAATTTAAATTCTATTTTAACAAGACGATGGCTTTCAATTTGTCTATGTGTTTCATCAGTCTTTGAAAAGTTGGATCATGTTTCCCAATACAATTATTATGGTGTGAATGCGAAATGTCCCCCATGGTTCCAAAGTGCTTGAAGACGTGGATGGACCTCAGCTAATGAAGCTTTCTTGGGATTCTCTTCAAAAGTTTGCACCTTGAAACCTCATGGGAATCAGTGAATCACTAGAGAGGACTTTAGATTTTATAGCACAGATCTACTTACCTGCTGTTTTGCTCTGCCATGGTGTAGCAAGAAGGTGACAAGTCCCAGCCACATACTTGTGCCACCGTTACCTCACCATCCAGAGGGATGGCATTATTAAATTGTGAGGAAAAAAAATCCCTTCCTACATTAAGTAGCCTTTGTCAGGTATTTCGCCACAGTAATAAGGCAAGCAAAATCTAAATATTAGGTGTCTCCTGCAGCATTTTGGAGCTACATCCACAGGCATATAACATTTAGAGTTGCTTAATCACCCTGGTGGATCGACTGTTACTATTATGAATTGTTCTCCCACATCACTTCTTCACTTACCAGTAATATGCTTGGTATTGATATAGTATTTACTACATTAATGTCTGTTTGATCATTTCCCTTTAGTCTTTCTGAGATCAAGGGGAAATTTACTTACTTCAAGGTTCAGTCTGACTTCTTTCCTCTTCCTTTCTGAGTACTTGACTTATCTCCATGTCTTGTGTTTATTTCCATTTCTTAGCTCTTAGCTATGGCATTGGCCCAGTGTAACAGATTTGTCCTAAGTCAGCAACTCTCATTAAGGAAGAAGTAAATGTAAAAATATCAGCTTGTTTCTGTTACTGTCTTTCTTCTGGAGTTATGATTCTTCAAGGTCCATGGTGCTCAGAATTTACTAGTTTATACACAGTTTCTCTTTTAGTTTTATCCCTCTTTTCTTTTTGTTTGTTTGTTTATTTATTTATTTATTAGAGAGAAAGAGAGAATGGGCATACTAGGGCCTCTAGCCACTGCACATGAACTCCAGGCATATGAGCCACCTGGTACATCTGGCATTATTTGAGTACTGGGGAATCAAACCTGCATCCTTTGGCTTTGCCCATAAGCCCCTTGACTACTAAGCCATCTCTTCAGCCCCTCTTTCCTTGTTCTTGATGGGCCCATTGCTCCTGTGCACATTATCCCACATGGACAGAAGTTTTATTGAAATAACCACTTAAAAGTATGGCATCATTACTGTGTGCAAAACACTTATATAATATTAAAATATAATCAAGGCATGGGTAAATATTATGTTGGCACTTCAAATCTGAAAATCTAAGCCTAATTTCATTATCAATTCAGATATATTTTGATTTTTCTTTGTATTTCTTGATATTCAAAAATTAAAACATTTGAGCCTGGTGTGGTGGCACACACCTTTATTTTTATTTATTTATTTATTTGACAGAGAAAGAAGGAGAGAGTGGGAGGAAGAGAGAAAGAGAGAATGGGCGCACCAAGGCTTCCAGCCACTGCAGATGAACTACAGATATGTGCGCCCCCTTGTGCATCTGGATAACTGGGTCCTGGGGAATTGAACCTGTGGCACATGCCTTTAATCCCAGCACTGGGGAGGCAGAGGTAGGAGGATTGTTGTGAGTTCAAGGCCACCTGAGACTACATAGTGAATTTCAGGTCAGCCTGGGCTAGAGTGAGATCCTACCTAGAAAAATTAAAACCTAAAAATGAAAAAAATAAAACCCTACAAAGAAAAATTAAAGCATTTATTTGGTTGCACTTCCTGTATTTTTTTAATTTTGGAAAACATTTTTCCTGACTCCTTTATTTTCCATGTTTGTTTCTCTACTTTAAGGCCACTTCTTTAAAAGCTTAGAGCACCAGTCTCTATTCTAATAAAGCTGTTTTATTTTTATTTTTTAAATAGTTTTATTTATTCATTTGCAAGCAGCGGGAGATAGAGAGAAAAGAGATAGATAAAGGGATAGACAAAGGGAGGCACCAGTGCCTCCAACCACTGCAAATGAACTCCAGACGTATGTACCACATTTGACATTTAGCTTTACCTGGATAGAGAATTGAACCCGGGTTGTTAGGCAGGCAAGCACATTAACTGCAGAACCGTAACCCCAGCCCTGTTTTACTTTCTTTATAGTACTTATTGCCCCATTTCATAACAATTTTTATTTTTCCTGTTTTTAAGTGTCTCCCTTTATCCAGTTAAGTATATGCTACATAAAAGCAAAAGTCTTGTCAATCTTGGATACTGGCCAATAAACAGTACTTGCTGTATTTTTTAGTAATAAGTAAGCATTTCTGGATAAATATTTGTGGTGTTCATCAGTCCATTCCTTGATCATATGTTGCCTCCTCTTGCTATAAAAAATATGTTCTTCCATACTTAGCCAATGATGAAGAGGTTAGAAAAGTTTTGAAACTTATGGAAATTTTACCAAATATTAATAAGGAAAAGAAAAAGAATAGCAGGGATGGAGAGGTTTCTCAGTGGTTAAAGTCACTTACTTTCAAAACCTGATGGCCTGTGTTCCATTACCATTTTCACATAAAGTTACATGCACAATGTAGTATATGCATCCAAAGTTCATTTGCAGTTACAGGAGACCCTTGGACACCCATGCTCACTGTCTTGCTGTGTGCCTCTTTCTGTATGTCTCTCTCTCTCAAATAAACCAAAAAAAATATTTTTTAAAGAAAATGAGTAGCAAAAAATACCAGAAGAAATATAACCTCAAAACCGAAAAGCAAACATTTTACTGTAGATCCAGTAAAAATTCTGGTATACAGTTGCCATTAAATTTTAAATTTTGAACTCAATGAGGTCAGAACATGTAATAAACAGTACTTAACACAGTGGGCAATAATTTGAGCTCTAGGGGAAAAATACATTAAAAAGCATGGCATGTAAGGTTTGAAACAGAAAGCAGAATTGTACAGAAAATAAACACAATTGAATATAGGTATATGGGAACCAGAAAACAAAGTATATGATCTCAAATTAAATAATGTATTAGCACTTAATTATATGTATAAAATAAAGATATCATTAAGGCATACATGAATAAATTTTCTCAGTAAAGGAAGTAGGTCCCAGTGCATTCAGAATTACACAGGAGCTACATATGTAGAGAGGATACCAATTTATCTGTCATAAAGTGTCTTTAAGAAAAAATGAGAAAATACCTTCCTGGCAAATCGACAAAGAAAGTGCCATGGAGGATTTTACTTATGATTGATATCTAGGCATGTGAAATGGGTCTAACTGCCTCCCTCCAAATTTTCGAAATTGAAGTCCTGATCCCTGGTGCAATAGAATGAAATTGCATTTGGGTGTAGGGCTTTTAAACAGTAAATATAATATTCTCTTTTACAAAGAAAAGATTATGATGCCAGATACATTAAGGGAGAAGATATGTGAAGAAACAGAGAGAAGATATTCATGTGTAAGTTGAGAGAGGCCTCAAGAAGAGTGCTGTTTTCGTGGCGAAGCTGGTACCAGCACAAGGGTGAAGGAGGTAGACACAGAGAGCAATCAACTCCTACCAAACCAGATATCCAGAGACACAGAGGCTCCCAAGATCTCACCACTGAAGGAAACCTGAAATTAACCCAACATGGCTCAGGGAGATTTGCAGAAGAAAGAGCTGAAAGAATGTCAGAGCCACACATTGAGTCATGATACACAGAGACATTGCCTCCTACTCATAACTGATGGCTGACCCCACAATGCACGACCCATATTCCCCAACTAGAAGGATCCCTGTGGAGGGGGGGGGCAGGGTGGAGGCTAACAATGGAACCAACTTGACTGTATTCACTAAGTACAAAACTAATAAAAAAAAAAAGAAGAAGAAACTGTTGACAACTTGACCTTGAAAACTGAATGTAATTGAGAGGGAATAAATGTGTTGTATAAAGTCTTCCAACCAGTGACATGTTCATATGGGAGTTCTGAGGAGTTAATGCATCATGTTCATAAGGTAACAGTACAGTATGAAAATAGGGGATTTTTTTGATGCAATGACAAAAATGTTGGTATAGGAATGCATTAAGAAATGTGAGATAGAAGTCGCAAAATATGTTAACAGGATGGTTTCATGACAACTTCTGCCCGGGGAACCTACAGAAAATACTATGGGCCTAGTATATTCCTTTATGATTTTGAGAGTCCAGGCATAGATCTATAGCTCCACGACTGCCGTAGTTGTCTGGGAATTTGGATTTCAGGTTCTCTATCACTCTCATGGATACATCCACAGCGCCATTCCTTTTTACACTAGAGGACATATTGCTTCCCTTCTCATATATGTAATTTAACTCGATCATTGTTAGCAAAATGATTTTGAGGTAACCAAAACATTATATTTTTTTCAAGATAAAATGTCTTTTAAGTAAAACATAATAATGCCAAGGTGTGGGTACGCACAACTTCAGTCCCAGCACTTGAGAAGCTGAAATATAAAGATCACAGTGAGTCTGATACTAGCCTGAAGCAGCAGAGTATAGTTCTAGGCAAACCTGGGCTAGAGTGAAGACCCAGTATTGAACACTCAGACACAGCCCCCCACAAATACACACACAAAGAAATAAAAAACTAATGAAAGAATCAGAGCAAATAAAAAAGTAGATAATATAAATAAATTACAGAAACTTAGTATTTAAAGATTTAGCAGTATTCAGAAATGCCAGAATATATTAGGAGCTGGATACAACGAACAACATGAAAATGCTTCCAGTCTGTGTGTGTGTGTGTGTGTGTGTGTGTACGTCTCTGTATGTGTGTTGTTAGAAGAAGGTGAAATAGTACATGTAAGGCTTTGACTAGCTGTCATTGTATGGGCCACTGTCTTCTGCATTGAGCTACTGTCTTTTGGAACCAACTTCAGAAAGATGGAGAAACT
This sequence comes from Dipus sagitta, assembly GCA_036346955.1. Taxonomy (NCBI): domain Eukaryota; kingdom Metazoa; phylum Chordata; class Mammalia; order Rodentia; family Dipodidae; genus Dipus; species Dipus sagitta. The sequence goes on along the minus strand of CM070778.1, from coordinate 116,622,087 downwards.
GATAGGGGATACTTACATAGTTGTTCAGACATGTATAGGTGTCTTGTAGCTGTGCTTTTGAGTCCCATCATGATGTGCATTTTTAATAGAAATTCACAACTTCTTAGTTATGATTTGAAAGCTTCTAAATTCATGATTTCCTTTTACAAATGGTACATGAAAACTAAAGCTTTTATTATCTTGGTTTGCTTTCCACATTACTGATTCACTCTTATTAATGTATTAATTAAACTGCTATGCCACTGATTTCTAAAAATTACTTGTGAAGAATGAAACATCCATGTTTTTTAGAAAAATGCTAAAATATTTTTCTGTGGTTTTAATTAATAGCTTCATGTTTCAATCAATCGGAGATTTCAAGTTTAAAGATCAGTACCCTCTTCTGTTTTCTTTTGCTTCTTACAGAAGTCTGACCTCCGTCCTGCAGAAAGGATATTTAGAGTTCAGAATACACAAGAGGATATTGAAATTCTCTTCAGGCCATGACTCTTTAGCCATTGATCTGTGTGTCATTTCTCAAGCATCTTATGCAGAGAAATGTTTAAGCCTAAAAACAGTTTATGAGGACTGAATACACCCTCGTGTTTTGATGACCCGAAGAAAACACATTCTTTACATTTGTTTGGTGTTAGAAGCAGCCTGCGACTGAGTATATTTATTACCTTTTGAAAATCACAAAATTACTACACTGATTCCAGTAGCTTTTAGAATCATGGGTTTGTACATATGATACTGAATCAAAGGAGGAAAAATGGCATCTGAGTGTCAACACTGAAAAATGGTATAACATGAAGAAAGCATGCATAAAACAGACACTTGAGAAATTTTTCAAGCATGATTCTTTGTCTTCTTGAACTCTGATTTAAAGGTTGCTTAGCAACAGTGGCAGTAACAGCTGGGACACCCTTGATCTTGTTGTGTAAACTATTAAAAATAGGTGATAGAAAGTGGCACCATGGAAACAATGACTCCTGAAGCAGGTGTCTGGGATGCAGCTTGCAACCTAATGTTAGAGATGTAAATTACAGAAGGACAAAAATCATGAAACTACTTTGTGTTTTATTATTCTGCAGTAAAAGTATTGATTTTTCCTTTTTATATTTTTCTTGAAATTTTCCAAGCATGCCACAGCAATAAACCATTGATAATTTTAACTGTTATAATAATATTATTTGTTAATATTTAAATTTCAGGAACAATTTCATGTTTTAAAAGATCATCTTAATGTAATTTAGATTTTACATATCTAATTAAAATGAGTTAATATAGAGTCATTTAAAAGCTGTAACTACATGCGCCTTTTCTGCTTTCTCATTTATTAATATTACTTTTCAAGGACTGACCACCAAACATTTATTTATTTTGGATTAAACAAGTTGCAACCCAGTTTAGATGATTGAATGCATGAGAATCATTTTTAAAGCTTTTAGTGAGTTTTATTTATTTTTTTTTAAGAACTTAAATTAATTATTTTTGTACTCAGTGAATACAGTCAATTTGGAACCATTGTTAGGCTCATCCGTGACCTACCCCCTCCGCTTGGCCCCTCCCTCTTGAGGTATTTGGGTCATGCATTCTAGAGTTAGCCCACAGTTATGGGTAGGATAAATGTCTCTGCATATCATAACCCAACATGTGGTTCTGACATTCTTTCCGCCCCCTCTTCTGTAAAACTTCCCTGAGCCATGTTGGGTCCATTTTTGGTCTGCTTCAGTGGTGAGGTGTTGGGGGCCTCTGGGTCTCTGGATATCTGATTTGGTAGGTGTTGATTTTTCTCTGTGTTGATCTCCCTCACCCTTGTGCTGGTACCTGGTTCACCAAGAACACAGCACCCTTGCTAGTTTTGCCAATTGTTCTTAGTTTCAGCCAGGGCCTTTTTGAGGTATGATGGGGTGGCTCTCTCCTTAGGATCTACATCTATCTGAAAAAGAGAAGCAGATTCTCCAATGGAGAGTAAGTTAGCACCAGAGAAATGAGATAACCCTTACTTTTTTATCGAGAATTTAATACCTGTAGGCCCTCTTGTAGCCCATGATTGGTAGTAGCTTGATAATGGAGAGTGGGCTTATGTTTGGATATGGTTCTGACTTGTTTCACAGATCCAGCCAGAGGTCCAGTACCACTGAGGGGATCAGTTAGCCAAATCAAGAGCAGTTGGTTCCCCACCATGGCTGTGTGCCACTATTGCACTTGGGCGAGCATCATGACAGGTTATTTGCTGCTAAGTAGGTTAGACCATGAGTTGCTTGGACAGATATTGGTCATTTTTCCCCAGTCACCCATGTAGCACTTTCTGGCACTAGATGCGCTGACTGTCTGGGACTGACTCTCTTCCAGCTTCCAGCCATGACATTCCATTTTATATGTGAACCACATAAGATGGATTTAGCAGTAGGGTCTTACCACTAACCTTTCGTGGGTCATCAAGTACTCTGATAGAAATCTGTCTTTCTTTTAGGAAACCTTGTAGGTCTCTGTGATCAAAAGCTCATTGGGAATGATAGCCACATGCTGGTACTGGGAGTTACAGGTCAGTGCCCACTAAGAAAAGGAAGAAAAAGATAACTAATATAAAAGAGTTAGAGAGGAGAGAGAGAGGAGGGGGAGGAAGCTGTAGAAGATTAAGGCCAGTCTTCATCATACCCTCTCCAGTGTCTTGTGGCTCAGGGGTTCCCTCTGAGGGCCTGGTAAAGGTTCAGCCATTTGGTCTGCCTTTTAGGATGTAGAATTTTATGGTACCATTGCCGTTTGGGTTTAGATTTGTGTTTCCCACCCCTTCCCTTGCCCTACCCTCCATCCACACCCATTCTATTGTCTAGTCCATGAGCTGATTGCTGGGTATGTAAGGCATCTTGGGTAGATTCAGGTTAGGTGCTGTACATGAGTGAAACTATGCGGTGATTTTCTTTCTGTGATTGGGCAAGTTCACTGAGAATGATCTGTTCCAGGTTCAAACATTTTTCCTCAAATTTCATTGTGTCATTTTTTTCTTACTGCTGTATAGAATTCCATTGCTTAGATATACCACATCTTAGTTATCCATTCTTCTAGTGATGGACATCTGGGTTGATTCCAGCTCTTAGCTATTATGAACTGAGCTGCTACAAACATGGTTGAGCAAATCTTTCTGGCCTGTGGTTTAATGGTTTTAGGGTAGATGCCCAGTAAGGGAATAACTGGGTCTGTTGGTATCTCTATACTCAGCTTTTTCAGGAGTCTCCAGATTGCTTTCCAAAGTGGTTGTGCCATCTTACATTCCCACCAACAGTGGATGAGTATTCCTAATTCTCCACATCCTCGCCAGCATTTATTTTCACTTGATATTTTGATGTTTGCTATCCTTATTGGGGTAAGGTGGAATCTCATAGTTGTTTTAATTTGCATTTCCCTGATGATTAGGGTTGATGAACATTTTCTTAAGTGTGTGTTTGCCATTTGTATTTCTGCCTCTGTGAACTGCCTCTTCAGCTCTTTGCCCCATTTTGTAAGTGGGTTGTTTGACTTTTTACTGTTTAGGTTTTTGAGTTCTTTGTAGATTCTAGAGATTAGGCCTCTGTCAGTTGGATAGCCAACAAATATTTTCTCCCATTCTGTGGGTAATCGATTGACTTTGCTTATTATATGCTTGTCTGTAAAGAAACCCTTTATCTTCATGTGATCCCATTGGTTGAGTGATTATTTAAGTTCATGAGCTACTGGGGTTTTGTTCAAGATATCTGAGCATATCATCAGCAAAAGAAACACCTTTGGGGCATCACCATACCTGACCTAAAGCTATATTACAAAGCCATAGTAATAAAAATATCATGGTACTGGCATAAAAATAGGAGCATAGACCAATGGAATAGACTTGAGGACCCAGACTTTGGGTCAAGCAACTATAGCTACTTGATATTTGACAAAGGCCCTAACAATATAGGCTGGAAAAAAAAGACAGCATCTTCAACAAATGGTGCTGCACAAACTGGATAACCATATGCAGGAAATTGAAACTTGATCCACACATTTCACCATGTACTACACTCAAGTCCAAATGGATCAAAACCTCAATATAAGACCAGAAACTTGACTACCACTCAAAGAAAATATAGGAAGTACTTTATATGATATAGGAACAAAAAAAAAATACTTCCTGAACAAAATTTTAGTGAGTTTTTTATTAAAAGTTTTTTTTATTATAATAAAATGTTTATTAAGACATCAATACGGGCTGGAGAGATGGCTTGGCAGTTAAGACATTTGCCTGCAAAGCCAAAGGATCCTGGTTCAATTATTCACGGACCTACATAAACCAGATTTATAAGGGGGCACATGTGTCTGGAATTCGTTTGCAGTGGCTAGAGGACCTGGTGTGCTTATTCTCTCTCTCTATCTCTTTCCTCTCTCAAACAAATAAATTAAATAATAAAAAAATGACATCAATAGTGACTCTGGTATTTGGCATCATGCCCTACAATTTCATTGCAAATCTTATTGTTGGTTAAGATGTAAGAGACTCCTTCTTACCCTCTCACTTAAATCAAATATTTTTTTTTTATTATTCCAGGGAATTTTGCTTTTCAGACAGTCCATGGAAGTGGCATTGAAAGGAATATATACGGGGTTGGAGAGATGGCTCAGCAGTTAAAGTCACTTGCTTGTAATGCCTACCAGCCCAGGTTCAATTTCCAAGCAACCTATGTAAACCAGATGCAGAAGGTTCTGAAAGTGTCTGGTGTTCATATGCAGTGGCAAGAGACCCTAGAGTATGCACATATGAACATACATATGTGTGTGTGCATTCACAGGTGGGCATGCAGACATAAGTAAATTTTTAAAAATAGAGTATATGTTAAGGAATTTATTTGTAGTTATAGATTAAGAGAAAATTTAAAATAAGTGGATGGTCTGTAAGATCATTGCAATCTGGACTTTGAACAAGGAACACTGAAGACAAAAAAGCTTTTATGGTAACTGAGGCCAGAGATAATAATGTATACAACATACTGTAAGTGAGTGATAAATCTGAGATTTGAACTTTTGTTCTATCTTCTACTTCAAAGCAATTTTCACTGAAACATAAATCTAAACGTCATTTAGTTTTATATATGAAATCTTTAAATTTGTATTATTGAATACTATTTATATACAATGTTTCATGCAATTATTTGCTCATTTAAATTTCATAACTCATGTGTTAAATCATTGTCTTCAAAACAGTGGCTGAGGAGCTAACTCAGTTGGCAAAGGACTTAACTTGCAAGCATGAAAACCTGAGTTGGACTCTCAGAACTCACATAAGAAAAGGTGGCTGTGCTTACTGCTAGCCTGAAAACCAGCTCCAGGGTGATGGTGGCAGAAGTTGTGATCAAGCAAACCTAACAAAGCTGCAAACCAGAAGCTACAAAGACCTCAACACTAAATTAGACTGGCAACAGGCCTGCCTTGGCTCAGGGAACATTGCAGAAGAGGTGGCAGAAAGATTGTAAGTGCCACAGAGGGGGTAGGAATACCCTGAAACATGGTCCTCCACCAACGCCCCATTGGTACTGACTGAGGACTTCATGACCCCACAGTGAATCCTATAACCCCACTGAAGAGGCCTCCAGGAAAATGGGAACAGGGGCTAGGGGACAATATATATATATATATATATATATATATATATATATATATATATATATATACACACATACACACATACATATATATATATATGTAATAAGTGGATGGTCTCAATCAATATATATATATTGAGTGTGGTATATGATATATGTGTTTGTAATCCAAGTACTGAAAAGCATGGGGAAAGTCAACCTCTGGGACTCACTGGCCAACTTGAGTTTCAAGCAATGGAGAGTTGATCTCTCAAAGAATGGTGGATGGCTCTTGATCAAACACTCCTGAACTTGCTCTTTGGCCTCTACATGCTTGCAATTGCACTTACACACACACACACACACATTCAACTTCACATGAAAACAATTAGAATACATGTAAGACTAAAAAGACAATAGTATTGTTCAAATTTAAGTTAATCCATTATTATTAAATTTAAGTAACACATGATGTAAATGGAGAGGAGAAAGATCGGCATACAAAGTAATACAGTTTTATAAAGTAGCAACTTAGGGCTGCAGAGATGGTTTAGCAGTTAAGGTGCTTACCTGCAAAGCCTAAGGACCCAGGTTCGATTCCCCAGGGCCCACATAAGCCAGACACACAAGGTGGTGCTTATGTTTGGAGTGTGTTTACGGGGGCTGGAGGTCCTGGTGCACCCATTCTCTCTCTTTCTTTACCTGCCTCTTTCTCTCTCTCTCTGTCTCTCTGAAATAAATGAATACAATATTTTAAAAAATAAAGTAGCAATTTGGTTTCTTGAAATGTTTATAAATTAAATGGAATTCTAGTTAACATTTCACTTGGAATTTTTTCATGGAATTGATAAGCTGACATTACCAAATGATACTAGAGAGCAAATAATCAAGAGAAGCCAAAATAATGTTGCAAAAGGTTATTAACATATGTAATTCACAGGCCATACAGAATTGGTTGGTTTCTCATGTTGCTCTTTTGTCTCCAAAAGTGTACTATCTGAAAAGTTGTGATGATGCACCCATTTCTCAAATTTATGAACTAAAAGTAAAATTCATCCCATCAATTTTTTTGTATTGTAAAACTGTTGATTGAAGTTGTCAGGAGCGAACAACTGAAGTACTAACATGAAAAACTTATTTGACAGATGATATGAAAATTGTTTTATTGCTGGTTACGTCTATGACATTCTTAAGAAAAAAATTCATAGCATTCATTTCTAGGATTGATTTTTAAACTTTTCATTATTTTGAATAAAAATGAAGACAGTGACACTAATACATCCTATGATGTATTTGAAAATGATTGGGAATTATCTGCCCCTTTATGACATAGGTATTTCTGAAGGGACACTTTTGTCCCATGTTATCTTCACCTGGAGCCATCCTGCTTGGGAGTTTGATTGTCCCGGGCTTTCATCACTACGGCTACTGCACTTCTTACAAAGGCAGAACCCTGTAGCTTAAGTCACTTAAGGGCATCAGACTTCAGCCTTTTCTGATTAACCCTCCATGACCCTGTGATTCACTTAATATTTTTAACTACATTAATGGGTTTTATATTGCTGAACAAATTGTCTAATAGAACCAGGCTAAATGACTTTCTCTTCTGAACGTGTGTTCTCCATAGACTCATATTTTAATATTCAAATGTGTAATGATTGTACATGTTGTAATATGTTAATAATACATGGGAGCTTCCCTAATAATAACGCTCAATTAGTAACTAAAGAAAAGACATTTGTGTCTTTCTTTCAGTATTGGGGCACATTTAAACTGTGTCAGTGCTGCCTATAATTGCCCATAAAGCAAAGTAAACTTTTCCTTACATTTTGGCTATTGTCAAAATCTCTAATTCAATGCTTCAGCTGAGGATTCACAAAAATCTATGTATATTTTAGTTGCTTTTTAATGTGTAGTCGCCTTCTTCTCTGTGGCTTTGTTCACAAAATGATTTTATTGGGGGAAAACAAGGAAGGAAACAGATTTTAGATTCACAAGGCGTTATTCAAGATCCTAGATAGTCTTCAATTTTCTTATCAGTAACAGGGATGCTAATTCTAGACAACTTGATATAGTTCTCAAAAAGGTTAGTGACTCAGCATATGTGATCGTTATTGAAAAGTTCTGACACAAGCCAACTTGACGACAGCCAACTTAAAAGGTCCTTCATGACCATATGTTTCTGATCTTGCTCACAGTAGAGGCATACATTCAATAGCACCTCAGGATTTTGGAATAAATCCACAAGACCCAATGAAACAAATTCAGAACTTCCCTATGTTTCAGGTACTAACAATTTATTTCATTGAATAGGAAGCTACTTTAGAAATAAAACATATGAATTGGATCCAGTTATGACATTTAATAAAAAGTTAGCTCATAGATACTTATATTTTTCTAAAAAATCAATTTATATCAAATATTCATTGCCAGAAATTGTCTTTATACCTATCCCCATGAAGTAAATTCTTATGAATGTTATGTTTATAAATGGATCTAAACCATGATTGTGGTGTTTATAGCATAACCATAGGTAAAAATAAGCAAAAAAGCTCTATATATACATATATTTGTAAAAATGATGATACAAAGAAAAATCATTACACAACCAAAGTATAACACAATCATTTCTATAATTAATGTCTTACCAAATATTAGGCATAAAATTCTTGGGCAGTGTTTATGTTATTGGGAACACTGAGAGATATCTTTTTAAAATTTATTTGTTAATTAATTTATTAATTTGCAAAGACACACAGAGAGAGAGAGAGAGAGAGAGAGGAGACAGAAAAATAGAATGGGTGCACCATGGTCTCTAGCCACTGCAAACAAACTCCATATACTTGCACCATTTTGTGCATCTGGCTTTACACGGGTACTGGAGAATGGTACCTGGATAGTTAGGGTTTGCAGGAAAGTGCCCTAACCAGTAAGCAATCTCTCCAGCCCATTGAGTGATATTTTGAAGGTTCAGAATGACTACAGCATATCATGTGGATCACAGACATCCTTGTCTTTTCCAAATGGAAGAACTCACCTATGCTATTCAAGATGCATATTAAAACATAAGTAAATGATTGATGATTACAAAGTATTTTCTATGTAAGAGAATATAACAAAAAGGGAATAGATTTTCTCCACTATTATTGACTACTGTACCTGATACTCAGATAGTTATTTATTTATGAAGAAAACATTTTTCAAAGGTTGTGTAAGGCACTATGTTAGACTTGGGTATATAGACTGGTGAACAAAACACACTCTCCATTAGATCAAAAGAGCCCAGATAGAGAGGGAAGGTGAATACTGCTGTTGAGGAGTCAAAGGAGCAATGCTTATGAAAAGTGATGGATAGATGAAGGAAAATATTAGGGTACTGTACAAGAAAATAATCTTCGTTGATTTATATTTAAATTAGAGTCTGAAAGAGCCTCAGTTAAATAATGATTTCATCTGATTTAAAATAGTTGGCATTTTCAATGAAGATAAACAGAATGGATTCTGAAAATAAATCAAGGGACATTTGAAAAACAAAGAAGGGCATAAGTATTATTTTGTAAAACCTGGTTATTAAAAATAGTATATAATTTCTAAACTGTAGAATGTAAGAGTCTAGACATTTTTTTTCGCAAAGAAAATAACAAATACCAAAAGAATAACTATATTTCTTTATTCTATGATTATAGAAAAATATATTTATCCAAATGAAATTTGGATAGAATTATTTTGCTTAAGGATTAACACTTTATAAGTAGATTTTCAATTTAAATTTTTCGGATAAGCTGGGTGTGGTGGCGCACACCTTTAATCCCAGCACTTGGGAGGCATAGGTAGGAGGATCGCCGTGAGTTCAAGGCCATCCTGAGACTCCATAGTGACTTCCAGGTCAGCCTGAGCTAGAATGAGACCCTACCTCAAAAAAAAAAAATTCTTCCTCTAAAATTCCAGCAAATAAGAATATTTTATTGATTGTAATACTTTAAATATTTAACAAGCAATATCTTATAATAAAAAATAAAGAAATGTACCCTTATTTTTAGAGTATTGATTTAGAAAATGAAACATTAAAGAAAAATATCCCATGACTAATTTATCTAATAGGAATGCTTATATATTACCCAATTAATGCACATTGACTCTAGAAGACTGAAGAATGAAAAGTTGTTTTACACACATGAGTTTTATTTATTTGAGACAGCTTCTGTATTTTTCACATTTAATTATTAAAGTTGTGTTTTTATATGTTACCCTACTTATCATATTTCTAACTCCTTTGATTGAATGTAAGCTTCAAAATTGTGACTATATTTGATTCACTTTCTCCCAGTATCCTTAGTGAAAGTTTTTGAGTATTTATCAGGAAAATGAAGAAAATGTGACTTTTTATGACTTACTCTTGATTTAATAGTAGATTTTTCACAAAACCAATTGAATTTTAAGTGTGCACGCTAACTTCAAAGCAAATTCAGTTTCAGAATTACATGAGAATTACATACCTCTGAATTTAGGAGTAAAATTTTTGTTACCCTTATTCAGTTGAGAAGGGGAAATCTGAAGATTTGTTTAGGGCCACTGTAATAATTATGTCCCCTGTGGTTGTGGGGAAAAAAAAATGTCAAAAGGTAACTCAGAGAGAAAGGGTTGGTGTTTTGATTTCTTGATGAGTTTAGCTTCCAGTCTGAGAGCATCCTGATTCTACAAAGGCAGAGAAGGCATGGAGGCAGGAGTATGAATGAGAGCTGGTTGCGTTTTGACTACTGTCAGGAAGATGGGAGATTAATGATGGTGTTCAGATCACTTTCTCCTTTCTACTTCCGAGTCACCTGCCCATTCCCACCTCAATTAATCTTACCTGGAAACTCTATCACAGATATTCCCAGAGATTTGTATCCATGGTGATTATAAACAACATGGAGTTGAAAAGACTACCTATCACAGATTAGATTTATGTAGCAAGACTAGAAATATAGAGCAGGTGTTCTAACGTAGTTAAAGCACTTTTTTCTCATATCTAGTCTGTGAATTGAGTGTATGTATACATAAATGCAAACTACATGCTGTTTCATCAAACACACTTGAATATAGTTACCCAGAGCTTCTTTTACTTTTAAATAAATTCTGCCTTTTGAATCCATAAGGTCATGATGTGTTTGAGTTATAATTATTATGATTATTTTTCTCCACTGAAATGTCTTTTTTGTTGTTGTTGGTTTTTAAGGGTAGTATCTCATTTTATTCCAGGCTGACCTGGAATTCACTATGTAGTCTTAGTCTGGCCTTGAACTCACAGTGATCCTCCTCCCTCTGCCTCCAGAGTTCTGGGATTAAAGGCATGTGCCACCACACCTAGCTTGAACTGTCTTTATTATTACGTGGAAGAATAATCAATAAAGTGTAGCTTCCCTAATAAATTCTTTGCCTTGGCATTATACTTAGAATCGTGGCATGGATATTGTGCCATGAATGTCATGATTACATTTACCTTCATGTATCCCATTCCTTGGTCTATCATTAAATAGTTCTGCATGCTTTAGAAAGTTATTTAATTTTTCTAAGTATCACATCTTCACAGGTAAAGATATGAAAATATTCAGGTCATAAAAATGATCTGAGAATTATATAAGACAATTCATGTTAAGAAGTTCATGTGGTTAAGAGAAGGCTCACTAGTTAAAGACTTTTTCTAGGAAAAAAAAAAAAATATATATATATATATATATATATATATATATATATATATATATATATTTGCCCAGGTTCAATTTCCCAGCACACATATAAATTGAGATGTACACATCGGCTCATGTATCTTGAGTTTATTTGCAACAGCAATTGACACAGCTATGCTGTGGTACTTTGCATGGTCCCACGGACCCAGATACTTTTGACTAAATTTTCTACTTGAGCCACTAGCAGGAAGATCCCTGCTACATGGAAGCAGGGGGGTGTCAATGGGGACAAATCTTGGAGTGCAGCCTTAAAGTGTGTTTGTGGTCAGATCCTGAGTCCAGCCCTATTAGGTGTACAGAGAGCAGTTGGATCTCTGGAGGTTCCTGCCTGGTGTTTTCTGCCTATTTAATGCCTCTCTGCTTCGATCTATAGAAATAAGTCAGCTTCTTCCACCATTGATAATGTTCCCCTCAATCTGTAAGTGTGGAATAAAACCCTATCCCCCCATAAGCTGTGTCTGGTTGGATGTTGGTCCAGTACTGAGAAGCTGACTGCAACAATGGGCAAGCCAGAGAGTGCAGTTGATTGGCTTTGGCAGATGTGAATGGTAATGGCTCTACTCACCTGTTTTCTTTTGCCCTTTTTTTTTCCCTTCTGCTCAGTCCTGGCATGTCCACTTCCTCTGATATGAGCTCAGCCTCAGCCACCCAACTATGTCCACCCAGGAGGGAGTTCTATTGACAGACGTGAGTGAGTTCCCCTATGGGGTAAGGTTATGCATATTATGAATAAACTCATTGCCCCTGAATTATTTACTTATAAAATAGTTAACTTAGGGCACTTTCTTCCGCTGCTATTGTCTACGTGCTATTGATCAGGTGGTATTGCTCATATTCAGCTCTGCTCATGCCGTGTTTTCTCCTGCCATCACGGAGCTTCCCCTTGGGTCTGTAAGCCAAAATAAATGCTTTTGTTCTACAAGCTATTTTTTTGTTGGGGGCATCCTGCCAGCAATGTGAAGTAACTGAAACATATGGCCATTTTCATTCTTTGTCTCTCTCTCTCTCCATATATGTAATTCTTCTCAGCAATTTTTATAACACCTGTGTTAAAATGACTAATATTTTACTTTATCAAAAAAAATCTACTTCAGGCTCTGGATCTCTGCTTCGGCATGTGTTGGATATCCTCAGCTTCTGTCTCCTTCATCCTGGTGCTGATTGTCAGGCTCGCCAAGTTGAATTCTTGCTTATATCTTCTATCCCTCTGTGGTTTCAGCTGGGACTTGGCTGAAGTTGGAGGGGTGGTTTATCTCCTTGGGTCTGGCTACCTTCTGATAAAGTAAAAAGATTCTCCCATGAAGAGTGAAGTCAACATAGGTTAAATGAGGTAAGCATTATTAATTTAAGGAGAATCTGATGGGTATAGCCCCATTTTTACTGAAAGACTAGTGGGAGCTTGACATTGCAGAGCATAATCTTTGTCTCCATAGGATTCTGACCTGGTTTCTAGTTCCAGCTATGGGTCCCTTTCCACTGAGCAGATGTCTTAGCCAAACATAAAGCTACTGGTTGTCCACCAAGGCTGTGTGCCAGCACTGCGCTGACTTTTACATCGTGTCAGGGTGTTGGCTTCTGAGTAGCTTAGACCCCTTGTTGCTCAGGCTATTGTTCGCCCCTCTCCCCTAGTAGCTCATCACTGAAGTAGACATAAAACACACCCACCATGGCTCAGGGGATTTTGTGGAAGTGGTGGTAGAAAGATTGTGAGAGCCGCAGATTGGGTCATAGCATGCCTAGAGGCGCTGCCTACCCCCCAATAACTGCCTGTTTGCATAAGCCACAACCTCATGTGGAATACCAGCAACTCCACTGAGGAGGACCCCCAGCGGAATGGGGGCAGGACTGAGGAAACGTTGATACCAACACATGTTCTTAACAACGACAACAACAAAATCACCACCACATTTCTACTCTTTATCACTTACACAGCTCCCTTTCTGTCCTATATGCCCAGTAAACAAAACTCTCTTCTAAATGTACACCAGCAGGCAAGAAGCCGAAAATACATAGATAAAAAGATAAATCTATGCTGATTTGTTTCTATTAAATCCCATCCCAAATTTTCAAGCAAAAGCTAAATGTGAATTTAATAACCATATCTTCTTTTTCCTCAAACATCCATCCCCATGTTTCCTTTTTGTCAATATTAATTGATTATCATTCTTCCTAACTGCCTAGCTGACTTATGAGAACATTCCCTGAGATGCTGTACATCTTACCTCGCCTTACAAACCTTTTCCCTTATGAACAAATATCTGTTTTACCAAAATACAGCTTTTTCATGTGTTGTTCTTTTCAAAGTAAATTGAGGTGAATTGCTCCATTTGTACATTTATTCTGTAACATGCTGATTGTTCACTCCTGAAATTATATCTCTTCTCCCACAATTATTTTGCTCTGCACTGAACCATTTCTATTGCCATGAAAATATGTATAATGCCAACTTTTCGAGGGAATTTATTACCAACACTGAAATCCTAGTCAAAAAGCCTATGGCTAGAAAGTTCACAGACCCCAAGTGTTAAAACACTACTATTTCTTGATTAAATGATATCCGTCATTTTGCCCACTAAATATTTATATTATGTTAATGGCCATAGATTAGATTAGAGCTTATTTTACCTTTATTCAGAGAAGCTTCTTTCTGTAGATGGTGACTACTGCAGGGACTCAAAATGGGTCAAAGTTCTGAAAATAATTGATGGTTGAATATTTGGTGCTATGTGACATGTCTCTAACACACTCTTCAAGGCTCAGGGAAGTTTGTGGAAGAGGGAGTAGAAGGAATGTAGGGGCCCAGGATGGGGAAAGTACTTTTGTATGCTATCTTCCAGACACAATGTTGCCATTAGTTCATGACCTCACAACAGCTGAGGTGATCTCCAGGAGACCTTAACAATATTGAGCTCATAAATATTTGAACATGGATGCATGGAAACGGTAACAAAAAACAATCACAAAAGAAGAGGGACTAGTGAATAGACAGAGCTCTATGGAGGGAGGGGGAAATGTACTAGAAGAGGATTATAAACACATTATATCATGCCCATATATGGAAATTGTTAATAAAATTGTTTTAAAGTATTTTCTCTCCTCTTAAATGCCAACATTTTTAAAAAATTTCTGCCAATGAGCACTGCTTTATTTTTTTCCATATTGGAATAATTTACTAAAAAATAAATAAATAAAAAAGGATTGTGTCTATTTTCTGTTTTCATTTCTGTTATTTCCAACCTCTCTTGAGCCTATTTCATGAAACTTTAATATCATCACTGCCTTGACATTCACATTCTCAAATTTCAGTCCACATCTCAGTGGCTCTATCAGCAACATCGGACGCGTGCATTTCTGACTTTTCTTGGAAGTACATTCTTCACTGAGTTTTAACAACAAATCTGTTGAAAACCAGTCTCTCACTAGTATTGGAGAGGAGGCTAAATTTCTCTGTGATGACTACTAATGCCCATGAGATTTAATTGTCCAACTAATTCCCTGGCCTTACATCTGTTTTTATTCCCCCCTGGGTTTAACCTACCTTATATGCCCTAGCACTTTTATTCTTTCTAGAGAATAACAACACTCTATTGATAATTTCAAACTTTTTATTTAGTATTCATCTTATGTGAAAAGAATGACTTGGAATATCTGCGGATTTTTTTTTTTTTTTTTTGCTCATAAGCTTGTGTCACATTTTATACTCAATATTGTGGGCAATTATAATGCAAGATAAGTCTTAGCATGTCTTATCGTAGAACAGGTACCATAGGTATACAGCATAAAAATTTTAAATAGAAACAGAGGAGATGTCACAACAGTTAAGAGCATCACTGCTAGAGTGCTAGGGCTTCTCAGGCTGGAGATCATCAAGTTCAACTACTTAGATCCCACATAAAAAGCCAGAGGTGGCCGTGTAGCACTGTAACCACAGTCTTTCTGTGTGGGAGGCTGAGAACAGAAAATTGGTGATGCTTGCTAATGGACACCAGCTTTGAATAGAGGGTGAGGCCCCATCTCCAGGAAATACTGATGTGTTCATCAGCCCTCCGTACACATATACATAGGATACACACATCTGCACATTCATGGGCATATATCACCTGCAGTACATGAGTCAATACACATGCTCATAAACATGCTTGCCTGCATGTGGGTACTCATGCACGCGCGCGCACACACACAGGCAGAAAAAAATTAAAATTATTAAAATAAATAGCCCACCTTGCTAAGGCACCTCTGCATAAAGCTTAAAGAATTGGGGGTTGGGAGAGATGTCAGTTAGTGAGTGAATGTGTAAGTTGTGATATTACTACACACTACTGTAAAATTTCTAATACCATACCTTAGCTACACTAAGTCCATATTTTACTTATATTTTGGCATTTCTTATAATTTAGGAATCATAAAACTATGTAGTTTATGAAAAATAATTTTATAAGCTTTCTCTATTTTTACACTCATTTAAAATTTTTGCAAAAAAAAACTGAGAAAAACACACAGGGTACCAATATCACTCTTATCCACCTCCAAATCTTTTCCCCATAGAATTTCTTCTGGGACAATAAGACAGGGAGCTGTCATCTTCTGTACTAATATCTTCTCTGGAAATCCCCAGTGAAGGTTCTGCCTGAGGCTCTTGCAAAAGTGTCACTCTTTTCAGAAACATATCTATGGTGGATTTTTTTTGGACTTATTATCTGTTTTTGCTTTGTAAACAGATAGGGCACAAACAACATACCTCTCTATTAAAGGTAAAATTTTAGTGTTAAAAATATTGATGTTTTAAAGCACCTTGATGAAGTCTTCAATAATTTCTGATA
The DNA here is from genome assembly GCA_036346955.1 of Dipus sagitta. Classification (NCBI taxonomy): domain Eukaryota; kingdom Metazoa; phylum Chordata; class Mammalia; order Rodentia; family Dipodidae; genus Dipus; species Dipus sagitta. Next base: position 116,605,962 of record CM070778.1, on the reverse strand, counting down.
AACCTTTCACTGTGAATTTTCTTAGTTCCTTCTCTTCTCTTCTTGCTAGTGTTCACCCACAGTATATACCATCTACCTGTTATTCACAGGCTAGACATCCACTTATTAGCATACTCACTATGGGATCACAATGCTGTGCTCAAGTAGCCTTTTCTTGTCCCTCCAAATACAACAGTAGTCATAGAGGCAATTATTATATAGCCACGATTAGAAATAAAGTCTATCATTGAAATCAAAAAAAGTGAAAGTGCTCCACAGAGGAAGGAGGGAAATCATTTATAAGCTTAGGAGGCTAAGATCTAAAGTATAATCAAATATAAATTAAATATGTATATACACACAAACACACATGTATATGACAACATTGACTTAACTTTATTACAGAATATTGTTATAATCATTCTATTTTGCTAGAACTTTTTGTGATTATATCTTTGTGTGTGTGTGTGTGTGTGTGTGTGTGTGTCTGTGTGCTTGCACACACTTAACTACTAAGCCATCTCTCCAGCACTCTGCAGATAATGTTATTGTGACTATTTTTTAAAATTAAATTCTATCATAGATATGTACATACAAGCTAAATAAAAATATAGGATTTAATACTATCTATTCTTTCTTGCATATACGTGTAGTTTATAAATATTTTCAACAAGGATGAGGGTAGACTATTTCTATGAAATATGACATTAAATATATATGAAAATGTATGAATAAATAACTAATTTAATTTTAGCTCAGAAAGCACATCAGTGTTTGCTGGGCATCAGCAAATGAGTTTTTTATTGCAGATTTATGTTCGGAATAGTTACATTTTACAGATGTAATCTAATCTATTAGACAGTTTAATGTAATTACATCTTACAATTTCATGTTCAATTCAAAATATGCATTAGTCTTTACTCTTAAAATAACACTGCAATGAATTTTCAATGCAAAAAGGAACTTACATTTGATTTGTTTAGGAAGGTCGCTGCTTTTGAGAATACCAATGACAAATAAAATTTATACAACTGTAACCTCACAGTGCTAAGCTAGTACAAGGGGGCATGTGTTAGAGGCCTAATTGTTAATAGATCTAACTCAAATAGAAGTGAGAGCTCAAATACAGGTCAGTAAGAAAATATTCTCTCTTGTTGATTGTCATGACAGATTCTGGGAATATCATGTTTCTCGGTACACAGAGAATAGACTATAATTCTATTATCTGTAGGTTCAATTGCATTTGCACAAATGAACAACAGCAGTGTTAATCTCTCTATGCCAATTTGACAGAAGGAAGCATCATGTCTTCTAGCTTCCATAAAGATACTCACACTTTTATGTATATACATTTTAAAACAGTATGTTATATATGGTAGAGACCTGATGTAGCACTATGTCATTAGCATGACAGGAGAATACAATTATATTTGGGTTTATCTACATAGTTCAAATATTCAACATTTGCTTTTATAAAGGAAGTAACATTTCTCTACTTATTACAAGAAGATTCAAAGTAAACAACAGTATGTATCACCATTGTTGTTTAAAACATAATTTATTAAAAACAAATATTTCATTTATAGTTTAACAAATAAGGAAAATATCTTAATTATGCCACTAATTTGTGGCAGTGGAAGCAATAGTTTTACAATATATTTTTCAGTAGTCTCTATATTTTTCAGTAGTCTCTATTTTACTATTATGGGCATTGAAAATTGTCCTGATCTCTACATACTACCTGTTAAAAATCCTTTCTATGTTTTGTCACTTTTCATATTCATAAGTATGGGAATACATTTTCTGAAGACTATCACATTTAACAGATTGTACCTTTTGACTTATTGAACTCAGTTTATTGACATGCAAAAATAATTCCCTCATTATGCCTTATAGTTCTAGTGCAATACAGTGCAATTGGGATTATATACCCAATTATAATAACCTAAGTGGCTTAAGGAATAGAAACTTAGCATTTACCATCTAATAGTTGTGCAGTTAGAAGTACAAAGTAACTCCCTCCCTCTATGCTAATTTCAAGTGTAGGGATGTTATAAAAAAAAGTTACATGTGTACTGACTGATTCTAGATATTAGAAAATTGGCATTTTTCAGTCTGCTTTTCTAATTATATTTCCACATTTTTACATGCAATTTTTGTCTAAAGTCACTTGATAATAAATTAGAAAAAAATATCAATAGGTAAAGTTTAAAAATAAAGGAATTCAGGCTGGAGAGATGGCGTAGCAATTAATGGTTTTTGACTGCAAAGCCAAAGGACCTAGGTTCTATTCCCCAGGACCCACATAAGCCATATTCTCAAGGTGACACATGCATCTGGAGTTTGTTTACATTCACTGAAGGCCTTGGGATGCCCATTCTCTGTTTCTGTCTATGCCTCTCTCTCCATCTCTCTCTCTCTTTCTCTTTCTCTGTCTCGCAAATAAAATAAATCCCATTTGATGTACTTGATTTGTGTCTGCCAACTCAGAATCTACTTTGCAAAGGACTAGTGATGTGTAATTTAATTACATATCTACACATGATTATTATAATGAGAAAATTTGCAGAAATAGTACTAAATTTTCCAACAGTCCTAAAATCAGTAATTGCTTTCTGTATAGGTAAGAAAATTCCAAAATCTGTATTGTATATAATACCTATATTTTCAAAACAATATGAATGGAAATTTTCTACATAAGTATATTAGGACATCCAAAAGTGTCTCTTTTGTATGGATGTGATAGAATAATACATCTCTATGATTTTTCAAATTGATGTGGCTCTGTGATCTTCTTTTGCCTAATCATGTGATCTGTAAGTAAAAATACTGAAGTGGGAATTTCTCTGGAATGATCACTCCAACACCAATGACAGTGGAAGAGAGGAGTTTACTTGACCAGGGACATGGGCTGGGAACACTCCCAAAGAAACACCAGCCCAAAGTTCAACCTGAACTTTCATTTTATACTCGTGCAGCAAAGTGGATGCCACAGAAGCAGGGTGGGGTGATCAAACAAGTGGGGGCTTTACAAAAGTATACCTGGCAGTTTGCTATGTGCTTCATGGCAGTCAGCTATGGGGTATATTTGGTTTTAACCATATCCTCCTTCTGACCCATCTAGAGGGTAGGGGTTTGTCTAGCACTTTTTGCTCCACTCATTGAACCATGAGAGGTTGGACTCTGGCAACAATAAGCACTTACTATAATTCAGCACTAAGCAAGTAGTCTTTTCTATCTCACTGAGTAATGTGAATATCTAATCTTCAAACATCACTAGGAGAGTTTCTACTTAGTCATATGACCATATTGGTAACAGTGTAACTTGATCAAGTTTGAGCTAATTAACACAGTGAGATACACATCCCCACACATGTCAGGGTGTGAAAAATACACTTTTCTGTGGAATCATTCTGATTTCATGTCATTTATTACATAACCTATCCCATGTTATTGACTTAGTTTTGGTGTCACACATGAATTGCATTCATGTTAAAACTCACAGAGAAAGACTGAAATGTGTGATTTCTTTGGTTTGCTCAGTAAATAATGCTTGTTGACCCATATGCTACAAAAGTCTGAAAATATAGCAGCAATCAACATTCTGCAATATAGAAACATTTGGTAAAACTATGATCTCTTGGAGAGCTGCTCATGTATGTAATAAAATTAAATTACTCTATATATAAATTGGGAAGTAAAGTTGTCAGCAAGGATTTATTGGTGTCCACTGATCCATGCAAAACATTAAAAATGGAGATAAATTCTGAAAAGAACTGGCCAATTGACTAGGAATTATGAAAACTATCAGAGAGGTACACAATTCCAGAAAACTTACAGTGTTGATATGATAACTGTTTACCCAAATCAGAGAGTAAAAGTCAAATTGAGAAATGATATTCCAATACATTTTGATGATTAAATATAATAACAGCAGTTATTTCTTTGTATTCATGGATATAGAAAAAAAGCCTAAATTTTGGCCTCCCATCCAAGTCTGATAAGTCAGTAAATTGACTTTGATTAAGAGGGCTAGACATGGAGACAAAGGTATGAGGAACTTAGAAATCATGATAATTATATCTAGAAAGGATAATAAATAGTGAAGGCTGAGCAATGAGCCTGGTTGGAGTCCATTGAATGAGAATGTCAATAAGATAGTTCATAATTAGGCTGAAGGCTCATAAGTTCAAGGCCAATCTGAGAAACCTTGTGTCTCATAATAAAAACTGAAAAGAGGGCTAGAAACATAGCTCCGTTGTACAGCACTTGCCTAGCATGCATAAGACCCTGTGTCCAATCTTCAGAATTTGCCAAAACAAATGTTTTAGGACCGTATTTCAGAAAGCTGTCTTCTCAGAGAAACTTTCTCCCTAAAACAAATAGAAAACAACAAAAATTTACTTCTTTACCAGACTCTATAACCAAATATGTTACTCCATAGTGCTCAATTTAGATGCATGTTCAGAAAATAACACATTTCCCAATGATAAGAAATTGTCTTTAGGAAAAAAAAAACACTGAAATATTTTCTTATTCAAGAAAAAATATTTGTACCCTAATGAAAGAATGTTCTCTCTTCAAAACAACTTCCCAGTAGCTTTAATTGTTACACATCAGTGACTATTTGGGTCTATAAATTTAAATCTGGAAGAGATTGTGAGACTTCAGTGGAAGATTACTTATTTAGGTATTTGATTAAACTTCGACTCTTCAGGAAATGGAGAGATGGCTCAGCACTTAAGCACTTGTCTGTGAAGCCTAAGGACCCAGGTTTGATTCCCCAGTACCCATGTAAACCAGATGCAGAAGGTGGTGCATGTGTCTGGAGTTCATTTGCAGTGGCTGGAGGCCTTGGCATGTACATTCTCTCTTTGTCTGGCGCTCTCTCTCTCTCTCTCTCTCTCTCTTAAATGAATAAAATAAAATTTTTTATTGTACAGGAGACTCTGTTGCTTGTTTTAGTTAATCAAAACATTGCTTTGTGGGCTGGACAGATGTTTCAGTGGTTAAGGTGCTTGTTTGCAAAGCCCAATGACCTGGGTTCAATTCCCCAATACCCATGTAGACACACTTAGAAGGTAGTTCATGTTTCTGGAGTTCATTTGCAGGGGCAAGAGGCAGCGGTATACCCATTTTCTTTCTTCCTGCAAATAAATAATAAAAAATTAACACATTTATTATTGTGCTGTCTTGTTTTAGCAAATAAGTGAGATTGTGTATCATTAGAGGATTAATACTCTTGCATTCTTTGTCACTGGATGGCAGTTGTGTTTTGTTTTAATCATTGAGAAACATATGAGTGATTATTCTGAGATACAGAGAGAACAGTAAATACATAGTGACCAGTAATCCAGAGTTGGGTAATTCTCGTGTCTCTTTACCAAATATTTACAGTTCCCTTACTCCCATGCCTGTGGCAAAAATCACATTTCCTTGCATGCTTGGAGCTTTGCAAAGCAGTGGCTCTTTGGGGGATCAATGTAATATAAGTCAAAGTGATCAGCTCCTTTTGGTTGAAAAATCTCAAAAACTGGTGTGATTTTGCCATATATCTTTTATCTTATTCAAAAAACTCTTCATAGGAGAAAGTGTTGAATGGAAGCTCCATCAGCTCTGGCCCGGAGTATCCAATCAGCAGGCTACAGGGAACTGGTTGCATAAACAGACATTGCAACCTGCCTCAAATATGGAGAAAAAAACAAGTCATTTTGTTGACTGAGATACCTAGATTTAGTTTTCATTTTTTTAACTGAAGCATAACAGCAGTCCAGATTAAAAAAAAAATACAACATTAATTATTGAAGGACGGACTTACATGTCTTCCCAATACTTATTATTCTTAGATTTAATTTTTCATGCGCACATTGTTTTTATCATTTAAAATAACGGTGCAGATTTGAAGTAGGCAATATGTAGCAAACCAATTAATTCAAGGCAACATATTCCTGACATTGTAATACCTATCCAGAAGCTGAGATTCAACCTCAATTTTAATTTAATGAAAATATGATATAATTAAACAACACATAGCTGAAACAGAATCAGAAACTGAAATCAGAAACAGTCCACGTTATATGTGAGAAAATATATTTTTATTATTATGATTTATTACTATTGTAAAAATTTAGTGAAGAATTTATGAAGTTGACTATATAATACATTTTGATACAAGTATTTTGTCTCCTGCTGTAACTTGCATGGAAAGAGTATTTTGTTTGGACAGCTACAATTTTAGGAGGAGTAATCTAACTGTGTTAAGGATCCAAAAGGTACATTTATAATGATAATATATCAAATTACTTATTCATTTTTTCTATTTCTTAAATTTATGAAATCATAGAGCACCATGAATGACCCAGGTATAATGTTGAACAGAAAGTTCCGTCCTTTGGTTTTGGCATGCATCTATGTAGCTATGCAATTTATCAGCTTCATTTTACAAGGAGAAAAAAAAAAACAACAACACGTGACAGACTCTGTATATAGCTTTCTAGAATCAATGTATAAAGGACATAAACATCAATATAGTACTTTGAACAGATTTGAATATGCCAACCCTATAAAATTTTATTTGGGAAAATGATATTTGGAAAAATTTTACAAGCAGTAAAAAGGGAAGAGGGATAAATATTCCATGAGAAACTAAACCATGTTTACCTTTGCGATTCTTTGAAAATAAGCAACAGAAGATTCATTGACAATGAACAAAAATTTATATTGTTCAGAGTTCTGTCGGATTAGTTTTTGTCCCAGTTTAGGAATGTTATAAATAATGAGAATATAACTAAATTCATGACTGCTGAAAATAGGCCAAATGCTGTGCTAATTTACTAGTCAAAATTAAGTATTAAAAGGTGTACTTACTTTGTATGTTCTTAGAATACAGGTTCCAAATTGAGCTTATCATATATTACATATACAACTATGTAATATCTATTTCATATTTGATATAAAGCACTCCCTTTTGCATATTTGCATTCTTGTATTCATAGTAAACTCCATATGAATCAAAGTCAATAGATTACAATAAAAATGTGATGTTAATCAGGAAAAATGGAAGAACAGGCCAATTGAGGAAACAGATGGGGCAAAATGGTGAAATGGTATACAAAAGTATATCATTTCACAGAAATATCAGTTTGAGCAATTAACCAAGACAGAGCACATCTTTGCAAGATGTAAGGATACTAGATAGCAGATCACACTATTTGTCATCACATAATGGTAAGAAAAGGCATATTTAAGCGAGTAGGTAACTGATCAATATCATTATTAGCTCTTTCCCAACTGCCATGCAACAGAGGTATGAGGAGATATTTGTTGCACTTGGAAGGAAGAAAAAGTTCTGATTGGACCAATACCAAATAAATTTAGATTGATAACAAAATGAAAAGCTCAGATTCTGGTACCCTCATTGATTAAAAAGTCTATTATACATTTAAAAACAAAACTGAAAATACTTCTTGTCATGTTATTTCAATGAGTTTAAGGGTAGGGACATATTCATATTCATTTTATGAGGCCAGCATACCAAAACTTACCAAGGACACAAAACATAGCAACAAAAACCTAAGATCAGTATCTTAGAGGTATATCCATAGAGAAAATCTTACCAAGATACTGAATAATGCATTCAAATGCACACTGAATGTATCATTCCCCATCATCAAACACGACTGATTTCAGCAATGTCAGAATGTTTCTACATATGCAATCAAGAACTGCGATGCATCCAAATAAAAGAATCCATGGGGGCTTGAGGGATGGCTTAGTGGTGAAGGCACTTGACTGTGAATGATAAGGACCCAGGTTAGTTTCCTCAGGACCCATGTAAGCCAGATTCACAAGGTGTTACATGTGTCTGGAATTCATTTATAGTTTCTGGAGGTCTTGGTGTACCCATTCTCTGTAAATGTGTGTTTGTGTGTGTGTGTGTTTCTCAAAAAAGTAAAAATATTTTTCAAAATACATATGGTAACTTCAATAGAGGTAGAGAAAGCCTTGGACCAAATTGATATCCTTTAATGATAAGAACAGTAAATTACATGAACACAAAGAAGGTCTTGTGTGAAAACTCCTAGCTAGAGACATAGTGGAGGGAATTGAAAGCTTACTTTCTAATATCTACAGCAATATAAAGATGCCCTTTATTCTATTTCTATTCAACAAAGAATCTACATCCACACCACTCTCAAAACCCCCTGATAGCCTCTATTCAACCCAGAACTGGAATTCTTTGCCACAGCAATTAGGTTAAGAAGAGAAACAAAAGAACATGTCAAATGGAAAGGAAGATTTCCAATTTGCTGTGTGAGGATAGAATTGTCTTATTTAGAAAAGTAATGTACAGAAATAGTTCTAATGAATTTACAAGAGAAAATTGTTGGACTGAATGCACAGTTATTGAAAACACATTGACTACTAAAGATTTTAAGAGTTTGTGGAAAATAAAATTCTTAAAATTAAAAATAAAACCCGATAGAGAAATACCAGGAGTAGAGGAAATATTTTACTAGAGATAATAAATACTGGTAAATTTGACAAATTATATGTGAAAAATCTTTCCCATACATAATTTGTACAATATAAAGTAGAAAATGAAGTTTTTTTGTATAGCATAATTGATCTATATGTAAAATCCTTCTTATCAAGAAAGCTCCAAGTATACATGGTCTCCTAGAACTATGTATAAATAAAAAAGCAGAAGTGTATATAGAGTATTTTTAGGAATTGAAAATGAAATTTCTTAATTCATTTTATTAGGCAATATATCATTTGGGTAAATAATTATAAATTGATACTCTAAGATAAAATATGAATTAAGACTTTCAATAAAGAAAGTTATGAGATGCTTGCTAGGTATGTCTGCATCTTGGGTAGATTCAGGTTAGGAGCTGGAGATGAGTGAGACTCGAGGAATGGATAATAGGGTGGGTGGGGAGGGAGGGGAGGGTGTTGGGGACACAAATCTGGACCCAAATGGCAATGATACCACAAAATTCTACATTCTAAAAGACAGACCAAATTGTTGAACCTTCACCAGGCCCTTAGAGGGAACATATGAGTCACAAGGCCCTGGAGAGGGTACGATGAAGACTGACCTTAATCTCTCTCTCTCTCTCTCTCCCTCTCATACCTCTGTCTGTTTTATAATACTTATATTTTTCTTCCCTCTCTTCTTGGGCACTGACCTGTAACTCCCAGTACTAGGAGGTGGCAATCATCCACAATGAGCTCTTGATCAGAGAGACCTACAAGTTTTCCCAAAAGAAGACAGATTTCTTTCACAGTACTTGATGACCCGCCAAAGGTTAGTGGTAAGATCCTACTGCTGAAGACACCATATGCTGCTGGCATGTAACAAGGAGTGACATGGCTGGAACCTGGAAGAGATTCAGTCCCCAGACAGTCATCTCGTCTAGTGACAGAAGGTGCTACATGGGCGACTGGGGGAAAATGACCAATATTTGTCCAAGCAACTCATGGCTTAACCTACTTAGCAGCAAACAACTTGACGTGATGCTAACAGAAGTGCAATAGTGGTGCACAGCCAGGGTGAGAAACCAACTGCTCTTGATCTAGCTAGGTGATCTGCTCAATGGAAGGGAACCCATAGCTGGAGCTAAGAAACAAGTCAGAACCATATCCAGAAATGATCCTGCTCTCCATTATCAAGCTTGCCACCAATCGTGGGCTAGAAAAGGGCCTACACTATTAAATTCTCTCTAAAAAATAATGGTTATCCCATTTATCTTGTGCTAACTTTACTCTCCATCAGAGATTCTGCTTCTCTTTTTCAGATAGACGCAGATCCTAAGGAGAGAACCACCCCATCATACCTCAAAAGAACCCCAGCTGAAACTAAGAATAATTGGGGAAACAAGCAAGAGTGCTGTTTTCTTGGTGTACGTGGTACCAGCACAAGGGTGAAGGAGATAGACACAGAGAACAATCAACTCCTACCAAACCAGATATCCAAAGACACAGAGGCTCCCAAGACGTCATCACTGAAGCAGACCTAAAATGAACCTAATATGGCTCAGGGAATTTTTTCGGAAGAGGGGGCAGAAAGAATGTTAGAGCCACACGATGGATCATGATACACAGAGACATTTCCTCCTACCCATAACTGATGGCTAACGCCACAATGCACAGGCTCATATACCCCAACAAGAAGGGTCCCTGTTTGAGCGGAGAGGACAGGGAAGAGGCTAACAATGGTACCAACTTTACTGTATTCACTGAGTACAAAACTAATAAAAAAAAGTTATGAAGTTCCTAAAATGTGTCATTAACGAATAGAATTAATTCATGTGGTTTGAATGGAAGATATCGCCTGGAGCTTCCCGTGTTTGTGATTAAGCTCCATAATCGATCCCCAGTTAGGGGAGCTCGTTGGACTCAGAGCCTTGCTGGAGGAGATGTGTCACTGAGGGTGGACCTTGGTTTCCTTTTCAGTTGCTAGTTAGCTCATATTTGCCGGGTTTGCAATAAAATGCAATAAAACTTCCCCTCACATCATATGCTATTAATTTAGCTCAGTGGTAGTTTGATAAATAAAGCTCTGTATTCAATATCAGATCAGAAAGAGAGTTATAGAATGCGTAGGAGAAGGAAGAAAGGGAAAGTAAAGGATAAAGGGAATAGAAAGAAAAATGAAAGAATGGAGGAAAGAAGTTTGTAAACTTGAAGTAAGTTAATTTCCTTTATTTCTGTATTTCCAAAGTATATTATTAAGACAAGGAGAATTTAAACTGGGTGTGGTGGCACAGGCCTCTAATCAAAGCACTCAAGAGGCAGAGGTAGGAGGATTGATGTAAGTTCGAGGCCATCCTGAGACTATATAGTGAATTCCACATCAGCCTGAACTAGAGTGAGACCCTACATTGAAAACCAAAACATGATTAAAAAAAGAAAAGGAGAATTTGCAGGCCTTGTACTTGGAGATAATATACATTGTACTTACCTCATAAAAAATGTTGAATAATAATATGTTTCTCCAAATTACTGAGAAAAATACTCTAACTCATTATTAGTTAATAAGAATTTCAGAATAAAAATATGTACCCATAATAATGTTTACAATTAATCATGTGCCGTGCGTGGTGAAGCAAGCCTGTAATCCCAGCACTTGGGAGGAGAGGTAGGTGGTTCACCATGAGTCCAAGACCACCCTGAGACTACAGTCAATTCCAGGTCAGCCTGGACTAGAGTGAGACCCTACCTAAAAAAAACAAAAATATAAAAAAATAAAATATAAAATTAATCATGCAATGTCAAATTCATATATATATATATATATATATATATATATATATATATATATATAATTGTGATTTATTTCTGGATACAGAATGACAACATATGACCACATGTGCCCCAGAGCACATCATGTACTGAAATGTTTGTTATAATGGCATTCATTGTAGTTTATAGTATCCTCCAAAAGTAGACTGCATAATAAAATTATTTTCACTTATTAGAATACTGTGAAAAATAATGGAGTTATACAGGCCAAGATGAATATATCTAACAATCCAATATTGAGGAAAGGATCTAGATACATGGGATTATATTTTTATATGGCTTTGTTTACATAAAGTATTCAAACTAGGGGCCTGAGGAGGTGACTCAGCTGTTAAGGCACTTGCCTGAAAAGCCTAAGGACCAAGGTTTGATTTCCCAGTACCAATGTAAGCCAGATGCACAAGATGGTACATGTGTCTGGAGTTTGTTTGCAGTGGCTAGAGGCCTTGGTGTGCCTATTCTCTCTCTCTCTCTCTCTCTTTGCCTCTATCTCTCCCCATTTCTTTCATAAATAAATAAAATAAGATATTTTATAAAAAATTTAAGTGAAGCAATCAAACGAAAACACTAACATCTATCTTCCAGTTTCGAGATCATGCTTTTCTTTGTTGGTGGGGACAGGTAAATTGTGCAATGGTAAAACTTGGATTCTGCTAATGAACTGTATCCTCTTCTGGTTACTATGTTGCAGGCTTCCTTTTATAAATTTGTGATACATGCATTTTCAGTTTAGTAGCTTTTTGATTATTATCTGTATTGGTACAGTATGCCTTATTGTTGGTTTTAATCCAATATTGAATTTCAAATATAAATTATTTCTAATCTTATTTTTGTCACAGAAACATCTGTGTGTGTATAGTTTAGTGCTATAATGTATAGATGAGGATGTCACCTGTGAGAAGCCACCTTGGGAAGGAGAGAACTATTAGATGGGAAGAAGCTCAAGCCTGGGCCTACTTGGAAATAGCAGAGAAAATGGAATTTAGTGTAAAAGGGTGAATGCTTTTAATGAAATAGCAGTGTCACTGTTAGTCCTACTCAGGTCAACTTAATGTCAGGGAAGATGAAGGAAAAGACACTTGATTTTAGTCATGCCGGCTTTAGTATCTCCTTAGGCTGACTCTGTGCTTTGTACAAACTCAGACATAATTGGGCTTTCTATGAATCATTATTAAAGTCCACCTTCCAAAGTATATTTTCAAATGGATGCATGTCCAATCATTGTCAATGATAATATAGAAAACACTCTTCAAATACTCAATATTGAATCTGAAACACTGTTCCAATTCTATACTTTAATCCTAGGAGTATTTTAATACTTTCCCTTAACTTAACACAGAAAATTATGGTTATTGTCTCAGTTTAGCAAAAAATTACTAACATCTGTATGTGTTAGGTATCCGATGAATTTATTGCCTTTTATTCTGACGGCTGTTTAAACTGGAATGATCTCATAGCCACTGGGGAATAACTGTCATAAGTACTGTCAACTCCAGCACCAACTCCCTGATAAAACTTCATTTGACTTTATTTTATACTATTCCACATAGTGGTAGATTAGTTGCTTTCTAATTGTGATAAAATGTTAGACAGAAAATAAAATATGTTAGGATATTTAGGCTCAAGTCCAAGGGACTCAGTATATCATGGCTGGAAGTTAACTGTTCATATTGGGAGAAAGTGTATGGACATCTCTTCACATGGTAGCAGACCAAGAGGAAGCAGCTAGAAGAGAATCAGGAACTAGGGAATCAAAGGTCCATCCCTGGTGACCTATTTCCTTCAGCAAGGTCATAAATCCTAAACGTTCCGCAGTTTCCCCAAACACCCCGCCATCTGGAGAAGCAAATCCTTAAAAAATGGGCTTCTTGGAGATGTTTGATAGAAAGCATAACTGTAGGCAATATTGCAGCATATATTTACTGAGTTAATATTTATTCCTCAAACATCAAATAATAAACTTAAGTACAATGGTTACTTCAAAAGCCACCTTGTATTCTGAACTTCTAACACTATATGTAGCAAGGCAGATAGAATGGGAGTTATATTAGTTACTAGGAGTTTAGCTGTTGGATAGATATTAAATCTGTGCCATAAACAGGATCTATATTTATTCCTGACATTTAAAAAAAAAAGTGTGTGGGAGTGCCGGTTATGTGTACTGAAGTGCACATATGAGGGTCAGAGACGCCAAACGGACACTTGAGTCTGGATCTTCACAATCAGTATTAATCACTGGTTGCGACCATGTACACCTGTAACCTCAGGTGATGCTGGAACGGTCTTAGCTGACTAAAACACAGCAAGTGCCAAAATCAGCAGGAGACTCTGGCCCAAGTAAAAACAGGTGGAAGGACAGTGGCACAGGGTATGTGATGTTCTGCTCTGGCCACTGCAATCAACTGCATCTCACTGCAGGTGTGTGCAGGAGCATCGCAAGACACAGAAACTTGCATATACCACACAATTTACACACACACACACACACTACATTTACAAGAAAAAATAAGTAATCAATCAATCAATAAATAAATAAATAAAATCTCAGGGAAAATATTTGAGATTGCCCTGAAAGTTGTATAAGGTCAAAATCCTTGTTTCGTATCTTATTGTCCACCAATTGGTCTCAGGACACTGGGGAAATAAAGGAAGATTCTGAAATTTTACTTAAAAGAAAGTACTGAATGCTGGAAATTATTGTTAGTAAAATGGCATATGCTACAATTTACCTGAAGATTATTTCTCTAAAGCAAGGGAACCTGGGGACATGTTCATTCCGGGATATGTCCCTATTGGTTCTCAATTGCTCCCACCTCCTCATCTCATCTTCCTCCTTAGAAAAGTATCTTGCTTACTTCCCTTTTGTAGTCCCTCCTTCTATTTTTCCTCCTCTTTAGTTTCCTCCTTTTTAGTATCATTTCAATCTGCCCCAGCAACAGACCTTTATACCATCACATCTTCACTAAGGTGACATAAAAGATGAAGATGCATCTGAGTATAACAGAAGAGATGAACATCCATGATGATCACAACACACAAACACACACACACACATTACTGGTAGATGCAAAAATGTACAGAGTTTATGATCATCTATTTTAAATTGTTTCATCTTTTCTGTCAGTACTTTAAAAAAACATATATAAATCCTTACAAAACAAAATCAACTGTGGTTGATCTATTAGATTAATCCACCTGAAAGCTTAATATATATAGGTTTTTATTTATAGTGACTTAATGAAATTATAAAATGCTTTATAGCTAATATTTATTTCTGCATACATGTAGCCCTTGACCAGGTAATTTATTTGTAATTTACTATAACTAGTTATGTCTTAGATAAGTATACAACTGGGTTGAAATATTATTCCACTTGCAGTGGTAATATTTCTGATGGCAATTTAGAGATACTGAATTTGACAGACTTGGGCAGATTTGCCCACGGTCAAAAAGATTCAACCAAAGTATCTGTTGCCATGGTATTTCACTGTAGGGTATCCTGATATGCTGTCTATTTTATTATTCTTGTGGAAGGTAAGTTACTTTTCAAGAAATGAAAAACATTTTGAAGGGCCTTGCTTTTGACGGGGAAAAAAAACTATTGGTATGGAAGTAAAATATGTATTTCTTTCTTTTACAATTACTCTACGGAGAAGGCCCCCTTAACAATATATAGTGGACACCCATACACACACACACACACACAGGTTCACAAACATCTATGCTTGTAATTATCATTCTATTAAGCACCCCATTACATACAACAGGAAATGAAGGAGGATAGGCGAAATCTAGTTCCTTCTAGACAGTTTCAGTTAGAAATTGAGGTCCAGAGAGAGAACCAAGAGATGCCACACCACATGCCAGCTGTCCCTGGCACATGACCGGAACTCTTGATAGAAATGGAACTGGTGTCTCATCAAGAGGGATCTACAGCACCCCATGCCTCCCACAGTCTAGCAATCTACCAGGATGGGGCTGGTCCAGGTGGACTAGCTGGGGGATCCACACTGCATGTCTACAAACCAGTCAGGTCACCCTCTTGCCTGTGAGGGCTGCTGTCTTCTTCCTGTCACTGGCTCTGCCCCACTGGGCAATCTGCACTGTGCTGTTCAGCTCTGCTCAGCCAGTCTCCCTCTTCTTGGATCAGGCCACAGGGACAAAAGTGAGGGTGGCTTTCCTTAACACCCAACCATGCTAGATGGAGGTGGGATCAGAAGAGCATAATAGAGTTTCTTGGACTGAGAGAACTTTGCTGCTTGCCTCTGCTTTAGAGTCCAGGGTAACTTCTCACTTTAATGACCTGCATGATTTTCCTCTGTTCTTTAAATCCACCGCCTGTGCCTTTCTCTTTAACTACACATCTACCATGTGGGCACTCTCAGTAACTCCAGGCAGGCCAGCTGTGTAATTTTCAAACTTGGGGTAACCATGACTGTAAATCTGTTCATTACTCATTTCTCCTCTGGATTTCTTGGTCTCTGCCTTGATATTTTCCCTCTTATTCTTCCTTAAGCCTCACCGTTTGCCCTTTCAACTTCTCTCTATAGGAAAGCACATGGCAGATGCCATGTGTGTTATTTCTAAATCTCCCTACACAAGCTCCTAAATTCTACCGTCTACTTGGTGAAGCTTCACTCCAATCTCTTTCAAAGCCTCAGTTTCTCTCTAGTGAGCTGTCCACATGCCGTGCAGCTCCACTCTAATCCCTCTTTAAGGCCATCAGTTTCTCTTACTTTCCATGCATTTGCACGTTTACTATAATCTCTCTTTAAAAACCTCAATTTCTCTTAAGTCCACATGCTTTCAGCTTTACTCTAATCTCTCATTAAATGTCTCAGTTTCTCTTAAATCCAAATCTCCCTGAAATAAGCCCCACAATCCATTTCCCCATGAATCAACCTAATAATTCATAATTCTATCCTTCTTGAGTCTGTCTTTACTAAAAATAGGACACAATCCACAACTGGGGTTTCATAAATTCTTTGGGACTCCTCCTGAACCCCCAAATCTTGTCTCAGTAGTTATTCAATAAATACTCTATATAAGTTTTATATTGAAATATCCTGTGAATACATGTCATAACAGCCCAGTTCAAGTAATGGGCTTGTTAATTTCTGTGGTTAACTTGACTAGATTTTGAAGTGCAATAGAAACATTTCTCTGAATATGTGTGTGTGGGTAGTTCTCACAATTTTTATCTGACGTGGGAAGACCCATTCTGAAAGTGGGAGGCAAAATCTCATGAGCTGTGATCTTGGACCAAACCAAAAAGAGAAAATGAGTAGAATAACAGGATTCATATCTCTGCTTTCTGACTGCAGATGAAGTATGACCAGTCAACTCACACTTTTGACACCATGGTGGACTGTATTCCCGTGAACTGTAACTCTAACAAACCCTTCCTTACCTAAGTTTTGCCATGTCTGATATCTGATTATAGTGACACAAAATGAACTAATTCAAATAATTTTCATAAGTCAAGTTAACACATGGGAACAATCCTGAAACCAGGAATTACAACAACTCTTATTTTGTCTCAATCACAACACTCCTGCAATTGAAATTAGCATCCTGTCTCCTATCAAAATTGATTGGTTTTGTTGGTTCTTAAATACATACAAAACTAGGCTTATAAAATATATTTTGGGGTTTGTGTTATTGTGTCAGTCATGTGTTGTGGAATCAGCTGATGTCTCATATAGAAAATTTGTCATTTTTCTGAACCATTCTTTTTATAATATGTATTATTTATTACTTTACATTATTGAAATATTTTAAATTATATATATATATATATATATATATATATATATATATATATCAGGCTATATCCTTTTATTCCTTTGCACTAACTCCTGTTAACATGGGGGTAAGATAACCTTATTGGGGTTATGATAATCACTGAGGGGTCATGAAAGCCTCAGTCAGACCCTAGAGGCTTTTTAATAAAGTGAATCTTTGATTAGTTGTTATTCTTTCAAATTTAGTCTCTACATTTTGGGTGTTCAAAAAAGCACTCTTTCTTCTCACCTCATGGCTATGCTAAACAAAAATGTTTCCCATTAAACAAAGACCCCTGGGAATCTGATTTGGCATTGAAGGAGCACTGGTGTAATTTTTATAATAACCCATTGATAACATCTAGGATTATTTCTAGATTTCTAGCTTGGTATCTTCCCAAGTATTAATGGTATACTTGTATTTTCTGTCCATAGATACTTCATTTACTGAGTATGTTTTACATTTAAGATCAAAATTGCTTTTAAGTTTATAAAATGTAGATAAATTCACCTGTAGTGGAAAACACCAAACAGGTTTTTAGAATAATTATGCTAGTTACACACCATGCAATTTCCTAATTTTTGTCATTCTCACTAACAGTGGTTATTTTCTCAATGATTCTTCAAATAGGTATTTGGTGAAATCTTGTCACAGCTTTGATTTTAATATTCCAAGTGACTAATAAAATTAATCATGTATTTCAAAACCCTTTGGCTGTTTATGCATTTTCAAAACAATTTGAAAACTTAATTTAAGAATCTTTCTTGTTTTATCAAATGGAATACCTCTGTCATGATTTTGAGAAAATGTATAAATTTTGAATATAAAAATTTTTGTATATATTTAGAGCAAAAACCTTCTCCCCTTTCGCAAATTTTTCAGACTCAAAGGTGGCCTTTCTCTTGAAGTTTTCAGCCTTTTTTTTTTTTAACATCAATGCTTAAGGTTGAACCTTTTGTGGAACAAACTGATAATGTGAGTTTGAAAAGGCAGGTTGTGAAGTAAAATTCGAATTCTCTGGTAACTTGCAGACTATGATCAATTCTCAGCTGTCATCTCATGTTCACTCTGCTAATTTTCCCAAGGCAAACATGACAGGTTGAAAATCAGCACAGTGTTGGGCTCATTTTCATAAGGTTCTTCTATCTCTAGGTTCTCAACCCCTCTAGGCTGTGTGCCTTAGGTCACTCAACCTTCCTCTGTCTTTTTTTCCCACCTAGTTTTTCTTCAGGTTGAGGCTTTCTGCTAAACTTGGCTTCTTGCCTTGAACAACTTCAATGGTACCAAAGAGCTTTGGGGCAAAAGTGTAGCACAGCTGTTTAACCAGTTTTAATGAGCTTCCTTTTTTTTTTTTTTTTTTTTTTTTTACCATTTCCTGTCCAATTACATCCTGGCCCTCTTAGTTTTCAGTGCTATTAAACATTATTTTATTTTTATTTTTTTAAATTTAATCCAAATTTTTAGTTCTTGCAGGATGGTGTTCCTCATTGACAAGGCAGTCCATAGTTGTGTGAGGCAGAGTTTTATCAATGAATGGTTTACAAGAAACAGGAAATGTATGTCATGTACTAGCTACCCTAGTATTCACAAATCCTGTCAAATCATTCCTGTATACTATTAACAATTTTAGTGTCAGCTAAGTGAGTGACATCAACAGTCTCCTACTTAGGATTCCCAATAGAAATTTGGGGTTTTACTTTTACATTTTTTATTGTTCCCTTTTAGTGTGATTAGCTTCAGTACTATCACTATTATTATAACTAATTATGAAGAGTTGGATTATTTAATGTTTCCAATGGTGATATTTCGTGCAAGCTATGTTATCAAAAGTCAACGAGAAACACTAATAAAAGTGACATTTTTCTGTCAGTGCTGCAAAGATCATGTTTTCCCTTTACAATAGTAATCATTTTTGATGCCACTAAAGAGTCATTTGAAAAAAAAAAAGCATTTGTGCTTAATGATTGTACAAATTAGTATTGTAATTAAATCAACATAGAAAAAAATTACAATAAACAATAAAATTTAATAAACAACAAATTGAGATATTTTTTACTTTAAAATTTAACAAGGATGTCTATGTTTACTTAAAACTTTTGGGAGCATACTGTATTCTAATTATTATATGTAACTCCCTGAAGTTTAGGATGATTTGGTTAGCTTATTAATATCTTTTTGGATGACCTAATGATTTGGGAAAGGTAAAATACCTTGTGATGGTTGTTCCAGCTGTCATTCCATCCTCAAAAATTTCTCCGGCAACAGCTATAACTTGCAACAACTATACAGACAGTGTATGCCCCAAGTTTCTCTGAGACTTGACAATAACGGACTATAACAAATAGTCATTTTTTACAAATAGCTGAATTGTTTACACATATGGAAGTCTATAACTAGCTCAATAGTTTAAATAAATAATTGCTATGAATGCCACAATGCTAAAATTAAAGATTCACATAGAATTGCAAATCATAACATGGAAAATTAAGGGGATATTTTACTAATAGTAATTTGAATTTTGCATTAATCACTCTAGGGAGAAATTGTCTTATTTTACAATCGAAACAACATGAAATTTAAACATTTTTGTTTAAAATCTTTTTCTGTGGGAAATAAAAGAAGCATTTACACAAACACTTTGATTTATGGCATTAAAAATCCTTATTAGCATTTGCTTCTCAGTCCTGTATTCCAATTTTCTAACTTCCATTGTTTTGCTTTATCTTTATTGCGCATCCTAACATCTTCAATATGTTTGAGTAAAATACTAAATAAATTGAAACTATTAATTCAGCAAATTTACTTATCATGTTATAGGAAGAGAATATCAGCTCTTAACTGTTTTTTTTTCAAAACAAGAAGGCACAATTTAATTTTCTTTAAACTTTAAAGAGCCAAGTGAGAACAGACAATATTTCAAGTTATTGAATGAAATTACTTTACAGATGAATGGCCCACAACTGATAGAGTACATAGCTCTGTCAGTTGTTACTAGCTTTATAAAGAGTAATCTCATAAGAAATAACTGGCATTCAATTTAAACTCTCTCAGTTCATCGAATATTTCATAAGATTATGATAAATAAGGTTGGTAAATAAAAAATCATGAGTATGTTGGGGAAGGATAAAATACATGTTTTTGATATTTTTCCTTTCAATTACCCCCCCCCCATATCCATTCACCTCTAGCTTCTTATCAAATGAAGCATGCTGACTTATTGGATATAAGTTCAGTTAAAAATCATTCAAAGATGCATAAGAAGCCATGCATAGATGATTGGTGAGTATTTTATGTGTGGATAGATGAAGGACATAGATAAACATAAAGGTTTTTTAATATATTAACCTGCAACAATTAAAAATCATGCTTAAACATTAATACATGTCTAAAACATGCATAATTTACTTCTCTGTAGATTGATAAAATATTAATTTTATTTTAGATTTTTTATCTTAATACTAAATAGATAAAAGATCTATGTACTTAAGGATGAAATATTTCAAATAACCTATATGGTTTTTAATAGTGAAAATATGCTAATAAAAATGGTGCAAGTTATTTATGAAGGGTAAATACATCTAAGTTTTTATAGAGAGAAGAAATAAAATTAAAGTTATGGCTCCAGAAAGCATATATATTTATAGTCATTGTTTGATTTGTATTTAAAGGCTTTAATTTTTAATTTTTAATTAATTCATTTATTTATGAGAGAGAGAGAGAGAATGGGCATGCCAGGGCCTCTAGCCTCTGCAAATAAATTCCTGATGCATGCACCGCCATGTGCATCTGGCTTATGTGGGTCCTGGGGAATCAAACCTCTATCCTGAGGTTTTGCCTAAGGTGGTCTCTGGACCAGAAAATTCTACTCCCCACAACCAAAGTAAAAAAACGGGCATGACAATACACACCGGAAAGTCCTGTCCATGGGATTGTTATTGTAGTTGGGGGTAGAGTGGGCAGAGATGAAAGAACCACTATTGCTTTCTGATGGACAGCAGTTCTGGGTTGAGGAAAACACTTCATCTTAAGGAAAGAAATATGCAGCTGAGAGATGAAAAGGACACAGAGTAGTCACATGCTCTTCTGGCCTCTGTAAACACAAGTATGTGCCCCATGCTTATGCTTGTATGCCTTACATACCACACAATCTATGTCACCCTCTCTCTCTCTCTCTCTCACACACACACACACACACGCATACCAGTTTTTTTTTTTAAAAAACTAAATTGTGGTTCATAAACATTAAAATGGTCTGCAAATCAAATGACACAATCAGCTAAAAAGAAGTGGCTTAGCGATTTGAAGGAAACCTCCAGTCTCTATGTATCTGATGAGTATCTGTACAGAAAATATATGCATTCATCATGCAACTGAACAATTAAATAAACTCCTATGTAACTAAATGAATCAATAAAAAGGTGCAAAACATGAAATTGCAATCCTCAACATTAATCATCAAGGAAACAAAACTTTTATAGGAGAGCATTTCTTCTCTACTAGAGCAGTCCAAACAAAAGAGACATTCATCATGGGAATTATATCGGGTAGTTGAATAGAGTTTTACAAGTTGTAAAATTTATGTTTATGGGAAACTGGAAGTTTTTTAGGTAGTTAAAGATGGGCTCTCATATGACCTATCATTTCCACAGTTACTTATTCAACTGAGAAAAATAAAACATGCTCTCTGGAGAAAACAGCATCTATAAGATAAGTATGCACACACACACACACACACACACACACACGGGGGGGGAGGGGAGAATATGTGAAGATTCCTTATTCATAGTACCAAAGTATACTAGCCAGTTCTCTAGAGAAACTGGATCTGCAGATATACATTGTATAATACATAATACCATACACATTTAAAAGGAGGTCTATTAGATTATGCCTACACCACAAGGTCTGAAAGTCCAACTATGGCTGTCTGTATACTGGAAGATTCTCAGAACTTGATAGCTGCTCAGTCAATGAGGCTGGATGCTACAGCAGTCCCAATCTGATACTGAAGGCTGGAAGGAATCCTGGAGAGACACTGGTTTTCAGTCCATGATTGTAGGTTAAACAAGCTGAGTTCTGTTTTGCATGAAGAAGGGCAGTTATTGGGTAGATGTACTAATCAACAAGTAGGAAGAACAGCTAGGCAAAAAGCACTGTCTTCTCCTGGAACGTACTCACGTATAGGCTGTCATCAGAATGCTGTCCACTTTGGAGCAGTCTTCAACTGTCAGTTAATCATTCCTGGGAACATCCTCACCCAAAACATAGTTTCCTTGATTCCTAATCTGATTAAGTTGACAATGTAAATTTAATTTTCATAGCAACAATTTTAAAAGATCACACATTGGGCTGGAGAGATGGCTTAGCTGTTAAAGTGCTTGCCTGTTGCCTGTGAAGCCTAAGAACTCATGTTCAAATCTCCAGGTCCCACATTACCAGACGCAGTGACTCAAGCATGCAATGTCGCATATGTGCCACTAGGGGGAGAACGTGTCTGGAGTTCATTCACAGCAGGCTGAAGACCCTGGAAGGCCCATTCTCTCCCTCCCCCCTCTCTCTTTGTCACTCTCAAAATAATAGTAATAACAAAGATCACTCATCAACACACAAGAATGGGTGAACTCTCATAAATAAGGAATATGTACTTGTTTATAGAATGGGACATCATATTGATACTTCCAATGGAAGGACTGCATCCATCACAAAAATATTACAGTGCAAAAAGAAGACACATAGAGGTTTGCTTATATATTATGTTCATAAACAAAAATACTGACCCATGATGATAGACATTAAATAATAGTGGGAATTTGCAGGGAAGGAGATATAGACATCCTTTTATGTATACCTGTGTACACAGTACATGGACATTTTCAGTATTTTTCGGGGGTGGGGTCTTGATGTAGCCCAGGCTGACCTGTAATTAACTATGTAGTCTCAAGGTGGCCTTGAACTCACAGCCATCCTCCTGCCTTTGCCTCCCGAGCACTGGGCTTAAAGGCATGTGCCACCATGCCCAGCTTTTTAAAAAGATATTTTTTTAATTTATTTTTATTTATTTGAGACACAGAAAGAAGGAGGGAGAGAGAGAGAGAAAGAGAGAGAGAGAAGGAGAGGGAGAATGGACGCACAAGGGCCTTCTGTCACTGTAAATGGACTCCAGACACATGTGCCAGCTTGTGCATCTGGCTTATGTGGGTCCTAGGGAATTGAAACTTGGTCTTTTGGCTTTGCAGACAAGTGTGTTAACCACTAAGCAATCTCTCCAGGCCACTTTTTTTTAAGTACAAATTTCACATCAGCTGGGCATGGTGTCACATGACATTAATCCCAGCACTCGGGAGGCAAAGGTAGGAGGATTGCCATGAGTTCGTGGCCACCCTGAGATTACAGTGAATTCCAGCTCAGCCTGAGCTAGAGTGAGACCCTACCTCAAAACAACAACAATTGTACATCAATAAATATTTACAAAATTCTTACTCATTTCTTTTTATTAACCCTAAAGCGTATATTCAGAATTCATGATTTTTTTACTTCCAATCACCATGCAACAACAATCACATTCTGGGATAAGTAAAATCTCCTTGTATCCTGTCAATGAGAATGTGACCTTCATTTTCCCTGTTTCCTATCATTCCCCTTCTTGATCCTGCTTGAGATCCTTCGTACTTATTTCCAGCTAGTTTTGGAAGTGTTGTGATTTCATGTTACTGCTTCAAAAATCTATCTGGGACTAAATCAGTCCCGGAAAGATTAATTTTGCTCTTTTAGTATGTTTTACTTTTGTACCTAAATTGATTAACAGTTATTTCCACTCTTTTACTGACTGGTGTCTCCAAACATGGGGAATGTTTGCCCACTCTTGTCTACTTGTACATCAATGTGCTTTTATGAGAACTCAGTATTTCACTACACTAATAAGAGTGCAGAAGGGATGGAATTCTTGGGGAATTGGCTAGATGAGGGCTCTCGCAGGAGAATAATGCCAGCACAATGAGACATGAAAGGAAGCAAATGACTCATCAACTAAAGGCCAACCTTTTGAACGTTTTGAAAGCTGGAATGCTTTGTATAAGGAATTTGAATTCTTGAAAAGTTATTTAAAGCTGTGGGGTGCATATCTGTTACCTTTGGATTTCAAAAGACATAGTTTTTTTTAATAGTTATATACACAGTGTGTATACAGCCATGTTAGTACGATTGTTAGCCTCCTCCTTGTCCCCCCCCCCCCCCGCAGCAACCCTCCTTGTTGGGGAATGGGGGTCATGCATTGTGGGGTTAGCCATCAGTTATGGTGAGGAAGCAATGTCTCTGTGCATAATGTTCCAACATGTGGCTCTAACAATCTTTCTTCTCCTCTTCCACAAATTTCCCTGAACCATGTTGGGTACATTTTAGGTGTACTTCAGTGATAAGGTCTTGGGAGCCTCTGTGTCTCTGGATATCTGGTTTGGTAGGAGTTGGGTGTTCTCTGTGTCTATCTCCTTCACCCTTGTGCTGATACCAGGTTCACAAAGAAAGCAGCACTTTTTCGCATTTCCCCAATTACTCTGTGGTTTCAGCTGAGGCCCTGGTGAGGTGCTATGGGATGATTCTCTCCTCAGGTTCTACATCCATTTGGAAAAGAGAAGCAAATTCTCCAATGAAGAGTGAAGTCAGCACCAGATAAATGTGATAACCATTATTATTTTTTATTATTTTGGAGAGAATTTAATAGATGTAGGCCCTCTTGTATTCCATGATTGGTGGGGGCTTAATAATCAAGAGCTGGCCTGTTTATGGATATGGTTCTGACTTGTTTCCCAGCTCTAGCTGTGGTGATCATTCCACTGAGCACTTCCCTTAGCCAAATAAAGAGAGCAGTTGGTTGCCCACCATGGCTGTGTGCCACTATTGCATTCATGTGAGCATCACATTAGGTTGTTTGCTGATGAGTAGCTTAGACCTCAAGTTGCTTGGACAAATGATCATTTTCCCCAAGTTGCTCATGTAGAACTTTCTGGCACTATATGAGCTGTGTGGGGACTGACAGATTCCAGCCAGGTCACTTCATGTTCAGTACCAACAGCATATGGTGTCTTTGGCAGTAGGGTCTTACCATTAACCTTTGGTGGGTCATCTAGTACTCTGACAGAAATCTGTCTTCTTTTGGGAAACTTTGTAGGTCTCTCTGCTCAACAGCTCATTGTGGTTGTTAATCACATGCTGGTACTGGGAGTTACAGTCCAGTGCCAAAGAAAGGAGAAACAGAGAAGAAGGAGGGAGGGAGAGAGAAGGACAATGAGAGAGAAAGAGAGATAGAAACATGAGAAGATGAATCTTAGTCTTCCTCATACCCTCTCCAGGGCCCTGTGATGCAGGTGTTCCCTCTATGGACCTTATGAAGTTTCAATCATTTAGTTTGTGTTTTAGGATATAGAATTTTAGGGTACCATTGCCATTTGGGTCCAGTTTTGCCCCCCCATCCTTGCCCACCCCTCCCACCCCATTTTCCCTAATGTCCAGTCCTCAAGATGCTTATTAGGTATGTTAGCATCTCAGACAGATTCAGGTTAGGAGTTACAGATGAGTGAGACCATGCGACAATTATCATTCTGTGACTGGGTGAGTTCACTGGGAATGATCTGTTCTAAATTTGAGCATTTTTCTTCAAATTTCATCATGTCATTTTTCCTTACTGCTGTGTAGAATTCCATCACGTAGATATACCACATCTTGGTCATCCATTTTTCTAATGATGGACACCTGGGCTGATTCCAGCTCTTTGCTATTATGAATTGAGCAGCTATAAACACGGCTGAGCAAATCTCTCTTAACTGAGGCATGTAGCTTTTGAGGTAAATGCCCAGTAGGGAATAACTGGGTCTGTTGGTAACTCAATAGTCAACCATTTTAGGAGTCTCCATATTGCTTTCCATAGTGGTTGTACCATCTTAAATTCCCACCAATAGTGAATGAGTGTTCATATTTCTCCGCATCCTTGCCAGTATTTATTTTCATTTGATTTTTTAATGTTTGATATACTTACTGAGAGGGTAGAATCTCACAGTTGTTTTAATTTGCATTTCATTGAGGAATAGGGATGATGAATATTTTCTTAAGTGTGTGTTTGACATTTCTATTTCTTCCTCTGAGAACTCCCTGTACAGTTCTCTGCCCCATTATGTGAGTGGGTTGTTTGATTTTTTTACTGTTTAGGGTTTGAGTTCTCTGTAGATTTTATTAATTAGGCCTCTGTCAGTTTCATAGCTGTCAAAAATGTTCTTCCATTCTGTGGGTAATATATTGGCTCTGCTTATTGTATGTTTGTCTGTGAAGAAACTTTTTAGCTTAATGATATCCTAATGGTTGAGTTATTGTTTAGGTTTCTGAGCTACTGGGGTTTTGTTCAGGAAGTCTTTTCACATTCCTATATCATGAAATGTTCCTCATATTTTATCGTCCAGTAGTAGCAGAGTTTCCAGTCTTATATTGAGGTCTTTGATCCACTTGGACTTGATTTTTGTGCATGGGATATGTGAAATGAATTTCATTTTCCTGCAGATGGCTACCCAGTTTTCCCAGCAGCATTTGTTGAAGATGCTGTCTTTTTTTCCACCTAACATTGTTAGGGCCTTTGTCAAATATCAAGTAGCTGTATTTACTTGACCCAAAATCTGGATTCTCAATTCTCTTCCACTGGTCTATAATTCTGTTTTTATGACAGTTCCATGTTGTTTTATTATTATGGCTTTTTAATATAGCTTTAGATTATTTATGGTGATGCCTTCAGAGGTGTTTCCTTTGCTGAGGATATGCTTAGATAGACAAGGCCTTCTGCCATTCCATATGAATTTCGAGATATTTTTTTATATCTCCATGAAGAAAAATAGTGGGATTTTGATTGGTGTTGCATTAAATCTGTGTATTGAATTTGGTAAAATTGCCATTTTCACAATGTTAAAATTCTGACTGTCCAGGAGCATGGGAGGTCTTTCCATTTTCTCAAATCCTCCTCAGTTTCTTTCTTGAGTGTTTTAATGATTTCATTGTACAGGGCTCTGCTTTTCAACATAGTACTGGAAGTCCTAACTCAAGCAGTAAGGCAGGAGAAAGAAATAAAAGGGATACAAATCAGAAAGGAAGAAATTAAGATAGTCCTATTCGCAGATGACATGATTCTATACATAAGAGAACCTAGAACCTCCATCTCAAAACTCTTAAAGGTAACTAATTCCTTTAGCAAAGTAGCAGGATACAAATTTAATGCCCCTAAATCAGGAGGCTTTCTATATGCAAAAGACAAAGATACAGAGAAAGAAATAAGTGACATTGTCCCATTTTCAATAGCAACAAAATAATAAAATATCTTGAAAAAATACATTTAGCCCTCATTTTCCATTAGTTAGTTTTTTTTTATCTAAGTTTCACATATGATGCTATTTATTAAAGGTAGTAATAGACCTACTTTGTCCTACTTTGTAATCATATCTATTAAACGTAATGATAAATATAAGTAAGTTGGCATATTATAGAATCTATTAAAATTAGTTCCTTTTTTTGCTAGTGTAAGTCTGTCAAGAGCCAGTGGGAAGATGATATGCTAAAAGACAGAATTTGGATTTGATGGTTAGGCAGGCAACAGAGTATAAAAAGTCAGAAGTTGAGAATGACATCAATATAATAAGGTCAGATACATAAGGAACAAGTCAATCAAGACACAGGTCCAATAGTTTCTGCCCAAATGTACTTTTTGACATTTAGAATAGCACTGAAACATTTATTTCTAGTATAATTTTAGGTTAGGGAAAATATAAACTATAAAATATTCAATAGGTTATTTGAAGTCCTGAAAGTAAGTGCCAACATTTTAAAGAAAATTATGGCTTTCAAAGGAAGGTTGGGCTTTAAAATAAATATATTTTACACCAGAATCTTCCAAGCAAGTCTGTAATCCACACAATCTTTCACTGCCGAATTATTTTGGCCAATTTTTCCAACACTTTCTCTTCCTTCTGTTCATGCCAATATCTTCTTTTTGATTCTCAGATAGCTTTCCACATTGGAGAAATGTTCTTTTTTGCCTCATAAAACTAAATTGCCAGAAAAATGAAATTCAAAGGATAGAGAAATAAGTGAACTGACCAAACCTCACTGCCGTGATTTGAGTTGGCTCAGACATCAGTCATTCCTGGTCCTCACACAGTGAGAAGGGAGAGTAAGCAGAGTCTTGGATTATCTCCAGTTTCCATGGCAGGGCAAAAGTAGTTGAAAGTGATCTAGCTACAGAGATGCCAAGGAATGGGGGATTCTGAGGTACAGTGTCTTTAGCTCTGCTTTTGTGAGAGCATTTTTTTCACAGTCCATCAAATCCATTGAAGCATTTGTAAAACTCAGTTACAAAATGGTGATTAAAATATGGCCATAGTCTGGTATAGTGGTGCACACCATTAATCCCAGGATTTGGGAGACAGGTAGGAGGAGTGCCTTGAGTTTGAGGCTACCCTGAGACTACATAGTCAATTCCAGGTCAGCCTGAGCTAGAGTAAGACCCTACCTCAAAAAAAAAAAAAAATCATGCTGAGGTCTGATGAGATGGTTGCTATAAAGCTGTAAGACCAGAGTTCAATTCCCCAGTGCCTACATAAAGCTAGATGCACAGTGGCACTTGTATCTGAGTTTAGTTGCAGTAGCTGGAGGCCCTGGTGTGCCCATTCATTCATTCATTCTATCTTTCCCTTTCTCTCTCTTCTTCCTCTCCCTCTTCTCTTCCAAGTGTAGTGATACACAGTTTTAATCCCAGCCTTTAAGAGGCATAAGTAGGAAGATCACTGTGAGTTCGAGGCCACCCTGGGATTAGCCAAGCATATGTAAATGTTATGGAAGCATCAAAATGCTATCCATGTTTCCAAGTGCTTGTACTCAATTACTGTATTATATCTAACGTAGAATAGCTACAAATATTTCAGTAAATTATCCCATGAGCTATACTTACATTTTCACTGATTTATGAGACATATTAGTATTTCTCAATGGTGAGCTGATAAATTCACCCTTCCCAGTATATGAAAGGAAGCAAAACATGCAGTGCTCACCAATGTTTGTGATGATAATCTACTTCCATGATGACATCATTCTGGTTATATCATTTTATTCAATATATACTTGTGATGAAATGTCTATATACCTTTCTCTGGATTCTGTTGAGTACATCGCTGGGTTAATATTAATTTAAGTAATGGTTAACAAAATGTTTAGATACCATCTGTCATAGGAGTGAGAAGTGAGGCTGGTTGTCAAGGTATTGGTAGTTAAATAAGAAAACACCCAGTAATATGTGTAGTATATTTTTAAAGGATAATTTGTATATTCTTATATTGTATCCTCTGGGATCTAACTTCAGAAACAGAGCATCAGAAACTAGCACAGTACAGAGCTCATGTTGCATAATTACCAGTCTCCACTCATACACCAGTTAATGCCAGCCCCGAGGCTTATATAAAATAAGGGAACTATTGCTTACCTAAAATCTTCTACCTGTTTTTTTTTTTTTTTCCTCCAAACTCCCCTCCTTTAAGTGAAAAATGCTCACTTGAGAAAGTTATGATATTGAGGGTAGTTTTCTTTTGGAATATAATTTCCTAAGACTTTGAGTTTCATGTAAATAGCTAATATTGGCCTATGTCTCTCTTCAAATAAATTCATAAGTTAATGTTTATCCTGCTTTCCGGTCTTGAAGAGCCAAAAACCTACATAGCACCCCCATTAACACTTCTGCTTTTATTACTTACTTCATAAGCATCATTATCCTAACACCTCAGACCAAAGGACACATATTAGGATAACTGCACACCCTTATCTTTCATAGAATGACTTATTTTGATTCACAAAGGAAATGTTGACAGAGTGCTTTTAGTAAGGAAATCCAGATATAAATCCAGCGACCCATAGTCGCAGCTTTCTTACGTGGAAGGACATGGTAAACATACGATGCCACAGTGGGATGAGAGGCAGTGGAGTGGAAACCTGGGTTTTGCTTTATCCCACTCTGATTTCCTGCTGTTGTCTCCCACAGGGTAAAGCCAGTTGTGTGCCAGAAAGCTAAGTAGCTCTCAGGGGCCATCCATACACATCACATCTCCGCGATTCTAAGCCAAGTGCAAGAGGATGATGATGAAGGATGACATAGTGAAACGACTTTTCAGATAGAGAATTTAAAGACCTGCATAGTAGGAATGTGGGGGGGAGGTGGAACAGGGCAGATAACTAAGAGAAGAACAAAAAGAAAACTCAAATTGAGGAAGAATTCATTTCAGTAAACCTATAAACTTTGGAAATTGTTGAGAGGCCAATAAGAAACTCACATGAACAAGGCCCTTTGAATAATATGTTAAAATGTATTTCCTTTGGTCTTGTCAACTTACTTATGTAACCTGCTTTCACATATCACAGCTACATATTCTTATGCATATCTTTATTTAGAGATTCATATGCCTACATTCTGAAAGAAATGATTCCACTGTGGAGTAAAGGGAAAAGAAGTTGGGTAGTTAAAGAAACCCAATAGCAAAAATAAAAATATTCTCAGAAAATAGATGATTCTATAGGCACTATTGTTCTTTAGTCAATAAATTCCAAGGATTGCCTGAGATATTAAGATAGTGTTTGTTCTGACCACCAATCCACGTGGAACAGAGTTGGTGTACAATTTTTGATGATCAGAGGATAGAATGAATCCAGTTAACATGTAGGATGCATAGGACCCTCCCAAATTTTCTCAGCGTTGTTCAGGTATTCTAACATTAGCATTTTAATACAAAAAATAATGTCTGTCATTCTAAAGCAAAATGCTACCTGATTACTATCTTTAATAATTATCTTATGAAATTTCTATTACATTCTAAGGATGAATGAAACATAAAAATATGAGTCACAAAATTAAAACAAAACACTTCCCCTCTCTTTTTGCTTTCAATATGCAAGGTAATGTAGTTAAATGTAAAGAAAATTTAGCCATGCAAGTCACTGTTTTGGAGGGAAGGGGTTTTTGAAGTAGTGTCTCACTTTAGCCCAGGCTAGCGTGGAATTCACTATGTAGTTTCAGACAGGCCTCAAACACACAGTGATCCTCCTACCTTGGCCTTTTGAGTGCTGGGATTAAAGGTGTGTGCCTCCATGCCTGGCCTCATATAAGTAGCTTTTTCAGAGCTTGATTTGTAATATTGGTATCTCAGTTTATACATACATATGTACATACATATATACATAAATATACAGACATACATACACATGTGTGTACTCAAACTTAAAAAAAATTATGTGTGAATTTTAAAGGTCATAATATAATGAATAAAACGTGTCATGTGACTGATGATAAATGAAATAATTACATTTTATTAGCTCTTAAAGAGGGGATAAGTAAGTTCCAGACATAAGACATATCAGACACGTATACTCTTACATCTAAGAACCCTAGTTTTGTTTGACATTTGATAGATGTATTGAATTTTTTCACGTGCCTCTCATTACAGAGATGGTATTTTAGGAAAGTTTAGCCCATACACCAATGAAGGTAATATCAACATAAGGCCAGCCTACTCTGTAATTCACTCAGATACACACTGCTATAATGATCATTTCACACAGGTGCAGAGTAATCAAGTACAGAGAAACACTCAATAGATTCACAAAATGTAGCTGCTTCTAAAATTACAGAATTCATTTGATGAAATGCTATCATTACTCTTGAGAATTTATTAGCATAAACCAATATTCCAAAAGTTTTATATCTCTAACAACACACCAATAAGATATAAGTAAAATGAATTTCTGGAAGGAAATAACGTTGTTTTTTTTTTTTAATAAGTGAATAGCCAGGGAGTTTACAGTTTTGTCAAGTAAATAGCATGTTAATGTTTTATTTTACTTTATTGAATACTGAAAAGCTTTTCTAATGTCAAAATTGCTTTGCTTTCTTCTTGGTTATTCAAGAAATACAGGTTTATTTTAACTACTTAAAAAGCATAAAGTTTCCTAATTGTCATCTGCTGAATATAAATTTTATAAAGATAAAAATAGATAGCTTTACTTGGGATGTATAATTTACATTTAAGGGCACTAGATATGAAATATGAAGATGGTGATAACCTTTATTATTTTGGCTACCATATAATTCTTTAAGTATATAAATCCATGAGACAAACATTGGGCAAATAACACTAGTAAGACAAAATAACCACCACTATAAATTTCTTCAAGAATGCATAAAACCATATTCCTTCTTGAATTCCATGTTAGTGTCCAGTAAGCAGAACTTGGGCAATGACTATAAATTTTAAGAAGCTCACACACAAAAACAATTTTATACTCTTTGTATGCATTCTGTATTAAGTATTTATTATGAAAATATTTCTGATGTTTGCATGTCAGGCCATAAAAAGTCATCCTTAATCATTTTCATTTGGCAAAATTCTCCATAAGATAAGGTTAATATTAGATGTTAATGAATGTTTCTCTTTAAATAATTAAAGTTTCTAGAAAGCCTGTAAACTGTATGTCTATTTTCTTCTCTCTATGTCTTCTACATGCCTGGGAGGCAAAGTCACTGAGAAATCAAGCTGGGGCTGAGGTGAAAACCTCTTCCTTATATATCAGCTGACTGAAAGCTGGAAAAAGCTGCACTGAATGCACTCATATGGGAGACAGAAGTCATCAGTAGTGAAAACTGTGGACATTGGAAGCCTCAAGTTTGGCTAGGCAGGCCAAAGACCTAATGGGTGCAATAGTGGATATAGTGCTAGAGTGCATGTCTATTATAGGGAAACTAACCGCTCTCTGTCTTAACTGGAGGTCTGCTCTATGGGAGGGAATACATGCCTGGTACTGAAAATCTAATCAAAAGCCTATGATGGGGGAGGTCATGAGCCTTAAGAGTGTAATGCCTGCTCTTATCTGGCTAAAGGCATATATTATGCTCACCAAAGTGCCGTGTAAGCACTTTGCCTAATACTTCTATACATATATTAATCTACTCTCATTTTTGGTCAGAGAAGCTTCTCTTTTCAGAGGGTGTTGACCACTGGGATGACCCAAAAAGCACCATAGTGCTGAGAAGTAACAGAGATGTTTTGGCACTGAAACATCTCTATCACACCCTGCAAGGCTCAGGATCCATTGTGGAAGAGGTGGAGTAAAGAATATAAGTGCCAAAGAAGGGTAGGACTGCTTACAGTGCAACTGTCCAGACAGAAATTGGGCTCAATATCCACAACCGTGCAGTGCCTAGCAATACCTTCACAAGACCCTCACAATAAGAGGAAAAGAAGATGACATCAAAATAAAAGAGAGTCTAACAGAGAGAGGAGGGGGATATGAAGATATGATGGAGAGTGGAGTTGTAAAGGGGAGTGTGGGGGGAGGGGTGGGAATTAGGGATTATTGTCGGTAAATATAGAATTTGTCAATTAAAAATGGGAAAAAAAGAAATGTGCTCTTATTTGCATTAGATATTTTCCATTACATGTGTAATAATATTTGGTATTTGATACAGTGGTCAATCCAGTGTGTTTATAAAATAATATTTAATATGTTTAGATCACCCCTCTGTTTTTATATTACTTATTTGTGTGGCTCACATTGCTCCCACCCAGAGCCACCCCATTGACTCTTACTTCACTCCTGTCTTTTCCATTGTCCATTTAAGTGTCTGTTGAACTCAGTTTTCTATTTTTTTCTTTAGAAAATAGTAAGTTGAGCAAAATAAGAATGTGCTTCACTGTCCATTCATCCCACGTAGAACAATTTTCATGTATATTACGTCTTCATTCTAAGAAGATGAAGATAAAGCCAAAAACTGAGCTCATTACACCTAAGGTAAGATGAGAGGCTGAATCAGGGGAATCTTCGAGAAGCTCACTGGCCAGTTAGCATGGTGAAGATGCCAATGAACAAGGAGGACGACAAGGTGGAATCCCAGGATCTGCACACAAAGTTGTCCTCTGAGCTCCACAGGGTGCTTTCTCTTGCATCTCGTATATTCCCTCTCTTTTACATAAAATATTTTGAACTAATCCCAGGTCAGTGTCACTGTGATTCTTTCAACAAGTATAGGAGGTGACTTTTTTCTTCAACACTTTTATGTGTTTATAAAGATCCATCTGCACTTATGTAAATACAGAGTTCAGAATGAGTTCTGTAATCTTTTAGTCAGTTTCAAGAGGCTGCATTTTACTGATAAAATTTAAGGTTTATTTGGGGGGGGGGTTACCAGAATGAGTTCTTTACTTGTGAGCTTGTGTATTTAATTTTGGATTATGATAAAATTACATTCAACTAAATTTCCTATCTAAACTTTTATAATTTTCATAGTTTTTAGATTTATTCATATATAATTTATCTTTTGTCTCACCACAATTCTATAAGGTAATGAGATTTTTATTATTATTTTACAATGATAACAAAATTTATAAGATAATGGATTTCTTAACCTCTTAAGGATAACAGTTGACATTTTAGGCAGAACAAGTCTCCGTTTTGAGAGTGTTTCAGTCTGGTAGAAGCACTGATTTCTAGGTACTAAATCTTTTTGTTATTTTATGCTTCCATATACTATCCATTACATGGCTTCTATATTATAGTTGTTTTTAAATGTTTTTATTAATTAGTTTTGTATTCAGCAAATATAGTCAGTTTGGTACCATTATAAGGCTCATCTGTGACCTACCCCCTCCCCTTGGCCCCTCCTTGTTGAGGTATATGGGTCATACATTGTGGAGTTAGCCCACAGTTATGGGTAAGATAAATGTCTCTGCATATCATGACCCAACATGTGGCTCTGACATTCTTTCCACCCCCTCTTCCGCAAAATTTCCCTGAGCCATGTTGGGTTCATGTTTGGTCTGCTTCAGTGATGAGGTGCTGGGGGCCTCTGGGTCTCTGGCTCTCTGATTTGGTAGGAATTAATTTTTCTCTGTGTTGATCTCCTTCCCCCTTGTGGTGGTATCCAGTTCACCAGGAAAACAGCACCCTTGCTTGTTTCGCCAATTTTTCTTAGTTTCAACT
Organism: Dipus sagitta; assembly: GCA_036346955.1. Taxonomy (NCBI): domain Eukaryota; kingdom Metazoa; phylum Chordata; class Mammalia; order Rodentia; family Dipodidae; genus Dipus; species Dipus sagitta. The sequence continues at coordinate 116,570,850 of CM070778.1, read as the reverse complement.
GGGGCCCTTTTGAGGTATGATGGGGTAGCTCTCTCCTTAGGATCTACATCTATCTGAAAAAGATAAGCAGATTCTCCAACGGAGAGTAAGTTAGCACCAGGACAAATGAGATAACCCTTAGTTTTTTTTTTTTTTTTTATATAGAGAATTTAATAGGTGTAGGCCCTCTTGTAGCCCATGATTGATGGTAGCTTGATAATGGAGAGTGGGCTTATATTTGGATATGGTTCTGACTTGTTTCCCAGCTCCAGCTATGGGTCCCGTACCACTGAGGGGATCAGTTAGCCAAATCAAGAGCAGTTGGTTCCCCACCATGGCTGTGTGCCAGTATTGCACTTGTGTGGGCATCATAACATGTTATTTGCTGCTAAGTAGGTTAGACCATGAGTTGCTTGGACAGATATTGGTCATTTTCCCCCAGTCGCCCATGTAGCACCTTCTGGCACTAGACACGCTGACTGTCTGGGGACTGACTCTCTTCCAACTTCCAGCCATGCCATTCCATTTTGCATGTCAACCACATAAGGTGTCTTCAGCAGTAGGGTCTTACCACTAACCCTTGGTGGGTCATCAAGTACTCTGACAGAAATCTGTCTGTCTTTTAGGAAACCTTGTAGGTCTCTCTGATCAAAAACTCATTGTGAATGATAGCCCCATGCTGGTACTGGGAGTTACAGGTCAGTGCCCACTAAGAACATGAGGAAAAAGATAACTAATATACAAGAGTTAGAGAGACGAGTGAGAGAGAGGGGGGGAGGGGAAGTGAGGGAGGGAAGATGTAGAAGATTAAGGTTAGTCTTGATCCTACCCTCTCCAGTGTCTTATGGTTCAGATTTTCCTGTAAGGGCCTGGTGAAAGTTCAGCCATTTGGTCTGTCTTTTAGTAAGTAGAAGATTATGGTACCATTGCCGTTTGGGTCTAGATTTGTGTTTCCCACTCCTTCGATGCCCTCCCCTCCCTCCCCATCCATCCTAGTGTCTAGTCCATAAGATGCTTGCTGGGTATGTAAGGTATCTTGGGTAGATTCAGGTTAGGTGGTGTAGATGAGTGAGACTATGTGGCGATTCTTTTTCTGTGATTGGGTAAGTTCAACAGTAGGGTCTTACCACTAACCTTTGGTGGGTCATCAAGTACTCTGACAGAAATCTGTCTTTCTTTTAGGAAACCTTGTAGGTCTCTCTGATCAAAAGCTCATTGTGGATGATAGCCACATGCTGGTACTGGCAGTTACAGGTCAGTGCTCACTAGGAAAAGGAGGAAAAAGATAACTAATATACAAGAATTAGAGAGGGGGGGAAGGGAAGATGTAGAAGATTAAGGTTAGTCTTCATCATACCCTCTCCAGTGTCTTGTGGTATAGGTGTTCCCTCTAAGGGCCTGGTAAAGGTTCATCCATTTTGGCTGCCTTTTAAGAAATAGAATGTAATGATTATTGAGCTATTACCTTTTGCCTCATCCACTATATTATCTAACTGAAAACAAAGCTAAAATAGTATTTCTGCAATCAGGTTCACGTTGCTGGCAGAAATCATCCAACCAAGAACAGACTGGAGGGAAAGCTCCATGATGACGGGGGAAAACGATGGCATGAGCAGAGGGTGGACATCACCCCTGGCCAACAGCAGGTAGACAATAGCAACAGGAGAGTGTGCCAAACACTGGCAAGGGAACACTAGCTATAATACCCATAAGCCTGCCCCCAACAATACACTGCCTCCAGGAGGTGTTAATTCCCAAATGTCCATAAGCTGGAAACATAGCATTTAGAATACCTAAGTTTATGGGGGACACATGAATCAATCCACCACATTCTACCCCTGACCCTCATAAACTAATATACATACATGATATAAAATATAATGATTTTAATCCAACTTTAAAAGTCCCTATTTTTTTAATCAATCCTAATGATGTTCAAACATCCCCATAATCCAAGGTCTTTTAACTGAGCCATAATACTAAACACATCCCCACAAAACCCGTAATGTCACAGAATAAACACCCACACTGTAAAGATGGCATTGGGCATAGCAAAGAAATATTCAACCAATGAAAGATTTAAACAGGGGAAACAACAGACTCTGTAGTTTCAAGTCCAACAACTCTAGTCAGTAAAAAGTCTAACCAGCAATAAGTCTCTGGAGTTCCAATTCTGCCCCTCCATCTAGGCTACTCAGAGTCCTGGAAAAGTTCATCCAGAGCCAGCAGCTCTCCTTAGAAGCAATCTGGTGCTCCTGCCATCTCCACTGGGTCTCCAATGCAATGCGTGGTTTATCCTCATGGCTCCATCATGTCTCCATGCAGGCAATCCTGCTTCACACTGCTCATGGCCATCTCCAAAACACAAGACCATGTTGCAAATTCAATTACCCTTTCTTTCCTTCATTTCTTATACTTCATAATACCAGGTAGGGTAACAATTGGTTAATTCACAGGAGAATTAACAATTCACAGAATTAATAATTCACAGGTTGAAGAACAGAACACTCCTTGTGCATTCAGACCCCTTCAGAAGAGTCTACATTCTTCCTGTTGTCCCAATGCAAGTCAGCTGGCTCAATCTCAATGGTTGTAATCTCTCAGACAATTGCAGCTGAACAGGCAGCAGTTTTGGCCTAAAGATTTCTTTCTGTGCCTTATCCCTCTGCTCATACCATGCCATTTCTACACAAAGCAACCATGCGCAAATTCTCAGGTCATGGACAAAACAGCAAGCCTCTCACAGAAACTACTTCTAGCCCAGTGCAAGCCAAGCTCTTTCTCACCCTCATAAGACAAACCCCACAGTATGTAGTTCTTATTGCATTCAGGTCTTTCAACTCTGACCAGAATAGTCCATCAAGCTGTATGTACAGCACTGCAAGGCCATCTCTTAGGCCAAGGTTTCAAATCATTCCACATTCCTCTTGAAAAATATCTCCAAGAGCCGGGCGAGGTGGCGCACGTCTTTAATCCCAGCACTCGGGAGGCAGAGGTAGGAGGATCGCCGTGAGTTCGAGGCCACCCTGAGACTCCATAGTGAATTCCAGGTCAGCCTGAGCCAGAGTGAGACCCTACCTCGAACCCCCCCCCCCAAAAAAAAAAGAAAAACAGAAAAACAGCTCCAAAAGGCCAAAGCCACACACTTAGGTGTCTAGCAGCAATCCCACTTCTCCGGGTTTACTGTTGCAGTCAGGTTCACATTGCTGGCAGAAATCACTGAACCAAGAGCAGCTTTTGGGGGAAAAAAGCATTTATTTTGTTTTACAGACTTGAGGGGAAGCTCCATGATTGCAGAGGAAAGTTATAGCATGAGCAGGGGTGCATATCACCCCCTGGGCAACATCAGGTGGACAATAGCAGCAGGAGAGTATGACAAACACTGGCAAGGGGACACTGCCTATAAGACCTATAAGCCTGACCCCAACAATACACCACCTTCAGAAGGCATTAATTCCCAAATCTCCATCTGCTGGGAACCTAGCATTCAGAACACCTAAGTTTATGGGGGATGCCTGAATCAAACCACCACATTGTTCTTTCTTACCAAAAAATTTCCCTTATTTTGTCTCACTATTTATTATTTTTAATGGTACTTCACATATATATTTTCCTTTTTGGCTGATTATTTTTCAAAGAGATGAAAAAAGTACTAAATGAGGAATGTTTATGCACAGGCCATTTTCTCAGATGTATATTATCCCAAATTTAAAAATCGGATATGTAACATATACAGGGCCTTTCCATGGTTTTCTGAGTGAAGGGCAATCTTCGGGAGCTGTCTGTCACCACTTTCTATATAGAAATATTGCAGCCAACTCACTCTTTTTTTTTTCTTTTTCTTTTTTTTTTATTAGTCAGTTCTGTATTCAGCAAGTACAGTCAGTTTGGTACCATTATTAGGCTGATCCGTGACCTACCCCCTCCCCTTGTCCCCTCCTTGTTGAGGTATATAGGTCATGCATTGTGGAGTTAGCCCACAGTTATGGGTAAGCTAAATGTCTCTGCCAACTCACTCTTAGTGAACTAAACAAACTCTATTTCAACTGTGTGTATTTGTTTCTTAGCCTTCATATACCACTCACCAGTTGTGTGTCCCCTTTTTAAATGGTCACAGAATTACATGTGAGACATCTTTAGTCAAGACTTGTTTTGAACAGTTGAAATATGGGCATATTTAATTATTCAAATAAAAAAATGTCTGTTATTTATATTCACTCATGTAAAAATTGCATAATATAGGAATATTGTGTTAATTACATAGATGTTTGAGAGATGTCAAGGTTCAAAGGGAATGATTATTAAAGATAATGTTCTGTAGACTCACAATATGAAAATTCTGACTTCATACTCTTACCTTCTGATTTTATATATCTGTGGTAGTTTATCACAATTGTATATAGTTTTCAGAAGTTATTTATATTTATAATTTTCATTGTTAGTCCCTACTGTTATTCATTCTAATTAGTAACAGCTCTCATATAACTTGCAGATATTTTTTCCCCTCCTAAAACTGTAAGTCTTACACATAGTAGTTTTTTTCCTTGTTGGTTATTAAAAATTGTCTGTTAAATAATGCTTTACTGTGGATCAAGCTTATTATTTCCATAACCCATTCTTTTATTTGTTCTTGTTCTTGCCATATATTTTAGATATCCATGATCTTTTAATAAGAACAAATAGCTACCACGCTATATTAAAACAGATTATGCAGCTGGAGAGATGGCTTAGCGGTTAAGCACTTGCCTGTGAAGCCTAAGGACCCCTGGTTCAAGGCTCGATTCCCCAGGACCCACGTTAACCAGATGCACAAGGGGGTGCATGCGTTTGGAGTTCATTTGCAGTGGCTGGAGGCCCTGACATGCCTATTCTATCTCTCTCTCTATCTGCCTCTTTCTGTCTTTGTCTGTCACTTTCAAATAAATAAGTAAAAATAAAAAAAATTAAAAACAGATTATGTACAAATTGTGGGGAAGAGATAGTAGATCTGTCTGATGATAAACATTTATCCCCATAAGGGAAAGCTTTCAGTGCCCAAAATAAGTGAGATATAGTAGTCCACAGAACTTAGTTGAGTGTAACAATAATGTATAAATGTCATTAGTATCATACCTTCTAAATTTGCAAAATTTTATATCCTAAGTGAGGACATCAAGTTTGTTTTCCTAATAAAATTGAACACTATCAGGTTTATTTTATGTAATGTGAGCATCTCTTTAGTTAATTGTTATAAAGATTTGATTAATTATATGAAAAATAAGTAAAAGGTTTATAATACTCTAAAGTATTTTATTTTTCTTAAGGAAGGATAAACATTCATGCTTGGTGTTTCAATTTCTGATAGGATAGTTTTAATCACAGTATTCTAATAACTATGGATCTAATTATTAGGTACAATATATTTACTAAGTGATTAAATAGAGCTATGCTTTTAAAAATGATCATACATACTACCTGGAGAAAAATTGTAACTCCCAGAACCAGCATGGGACTATCATCCACAATTGAGAGATTTATATACCTTCTATAAATTCTTTGTATACTTACCTATTATACTTTTCTCTATCGCAGTGTCATCTCTGAACTATAGGATACTGAAGTGAGAGAAGCGACTTCTCACTACAATCTGACCTTGCTATAAACCGTTCCGTTTGTTGAGCTTACTGTGTCTCTATGCTTTCCTACACGTTGGATGCTGAACAGTGCCTGTGGAACAGGAGAGCAAACGCATCAAGTCAGAGTAAAAGCACCACTTAAAATCTGTCCTCCTGGGCTGGAGAGATGGCTTAGTGGTTAATCGCTCGCCTGTGATGCCTAACGACCCCGGTTCAAGGCTCAATTCCCCAGGTCCCACGTTAGCCAGATGCACAAGGGGGTGCATGCTTCTGGAGTTCGTTTGCAGTGGCAGGAAGCCCTGGTGCACCCATTCTCTCTCTCTCTCTGCCTCTTCCTCCCTCTGTCTGTCACTCTCAAATAAATAAAAATAAACAAAAATAATTTAACAAAAAAAAATCTGTCCTCCTGATAGTTCTGAAACTATGAAGGTGTTCCTGTAGGTGAGAAAATATCTCTATCTCCCTTGGCTGGCTTCTGCCCACAACAGCAATTGTTGATGCCAATTATGGATGCTCCGGTGCTTGACACTTGTGCTTTAGAGGACAGGCCTCAGAGGTTACATTGCGTTTATTTGACCAATTTTTTTTAATTACAAAGACAGAAATATTTCACCCTTAATATCGGTGAGTAGGGTATTAAGAGTCAAACTAATTTTGAGGAAAATTTTACAGTTGTTAAATGCTTTAGAATGAAATCATTATTCTTTCAGAGAAAATAATGGCTATTACCAAATTATTAAGTTAAAATGACAAATTAATTACTCAATATTTTAGAATCTTCTCTTGCCCAGTCAATGGCAAAATATAATTCACATTTATAATTCTATTAAACTTTTTCCTTAATTAAAATTGTTCTACTACTGTATCTATTGTCCATAGCTATTTCTACCAACTTCTGCAATCAGTGAAACAAAGCTTATACTTGGATCAAAAACACAATAAATTTTGACCAATAACAGCTGTCAAAAACATCCACGTGAAAGAATAAGGTCATCACTACTAATGCTGGCAAGTTACCACACAGGAGTTCATTATCAACTTATAGGTTCTCTCTTGATGTCATTTAAAAAATAATCACCGTAACCACCATTTTGAAATAGTTTCCTACTTGAGTCTAATTAATGAGTGAATATGCCTTGGATATTTTCAATGCTTGTTAGAATTCTTCAGGTATTTTAACATAAACACAACATAGAGAGGAAATGATTGGTAAATTCTACAACCCCCTGCTTTCTATCAGAGGAATGATGTTGATCATTAGTCACCCTATTAAAAGGAAACTCACTTTAAAGGTATAGTTTAAATATTTAAGAAAGCTGAAACTAAGAAAAATTGGAGAAACAAGCAAGGGGGCTATTTTCCTGATGAACCGGATACCAGCACAAGGGGGAAGGAGATCAACACAGAGAAAAATCAACTCCTACCAAATCAGAGAGCCAGAGTCTCAGAGGCCCCCAACACCTCATCACTGAAGCAGACCAAACATGAACCCAACATGGCTCAGGGAAATTTTGCAGAAGAGGGGGCGGAAAGAATGTCAGAGCCACATGTTGGGTCATGATATGCAGAGACATTTATCTTACCCATAACTGTGGGCTAACTCCACAATGCATGACCCATATACCTCAACAAGGAGGGTCCAAGGGGAGGAGGTAGGTCACGGATGAGCCTAATAATGGTACCAAACTGACTGTATTTACTGAATATAAAACTAACTAATAAAGAAAAAAAAGGAAAATAAATAAATAAATAAATAAATATTTAAGAAAGCAAAGCAAGACTTGAAATATGTGAAGGTAACTCACATTCCTAAACTGTCAGCTCTTAACTAACTTAATTTCTTGAATGAGCTTGGAACATAAATAAACATTATTATTCCTTGGCAAACTATATTTGCATTCTGTGATGCATTATGATCTATCTTGTGCTAAAATCATTAATGAATAGTTACAAGAGATGCAATTCTTCCCTAGGAATAATATTAAATGTTAAACATAATATTAAATTATGGGTGTGTTAATATAAATATACATGATTGTGAGGTAATAATAGTCTATGATTTTAATTTTTAATGAAGAACTTTATTATATGGACATATTGCAAACACACTTTTAAAATGAAACTTTCTGGGATACTCAGCCTAACTAGCGAACTAAGTGCAAGAGTGGTAGACTCAGAAGAAAGGCCACTATTTCATTCCTAGGGGTCATAATTGTTTTGTTTTTCTCTTCAAACTTCTTTTAACACTGTTTATTTCTTTTGACACAGTTATATGTTTTGAGATGGCATGAAAAGCCTGGCCAGCTCATATGAGGAACCAATTATATTTAGCTAACCTCTAATTCCAAATATATCTTTTCATGGGAAAGAAAGAAAGAAAACCAAAGCTTATTATGCTCGATTTACCACATGTTAAAATTTAGTTCCTCTCTTTTCCTGTTTCTGCCCATATCTGCTCTGTTTCTCAGCCTCTTTAAGTCAGTCTCCTCTGTCTCCACACACACCTCTTCAGGCCTATCAAGTGCATGCTTTGCCATTGTGCTTCTCCAGCTGCACTTTTCAATATGGCAGCCATAGCCTTTTGTTTTTTTTTGAGGCAAGACCAATAGACTTTTTTTTTTTTTTAATGTGAGAAAGTGAAAGCAAAAGCAAGAGTGAGAGCGAGAGAGAGAGAATGGGGATGCCAGGGCCTCCAGTGACTGTAATCAAAATCCAGATGCATGTGCCATCTTTTATGCATGTGTTACCTTGCAAGCTTGTGTCACCTTGGGTGTCTGGGTTAAGTGTTATCTCGAGAGTTGAACATAGATCCTTAGCCTTCTCAGGCAAGACCCTTAACAGCTAAGCCATCTCACCAGCCCTACGTGTGACTTTTTAATACATAAGTTAGACTGTTATTCAAGTAAAGGGTTTCTTTTTCTTTTCATTTAATTGTTTAACTATAATCATTATGTATGTATCCATGAAGCTGGACATGGTGATAAAAGACCTATCTCTCCAGCCAAAAGACCTAAAATTTTATTACTAAGGAGGCCAAGGTAGGAGGATCTCTGAGAGTTTGATGCTAGGCTGTAGCTCCAGAGGGAGTTCTGGGTCATCTTGGTCTAGAGTCATATTATATGACAAAAACTCAGAAAATAAAAACATATATATCCAACATGAACCTAGATTTACTGTCAGATAATCTCATTTAAGGGGAAAATGCATGAAAAAAAAATCTTCAGATCCAAATCTTCAGATTCCTTCTTAAACTTTCCTAAGGGTAGAAACGTGGCTCAGTGCTTAAAACTGAAGGCACACAGACCCAAATTTGTTACTCGACCCTCTTGTCAGTTAGTGGAGTATGGCAACACCCATCTGTGACCCCAGTCATGTAATTTGTAACGCAAACATTCATGTCTGGCTTTCTCATGCATGTTCATGGGGTAGGCACATATGTACACACATGTGCTTGCACCATGTACGCACATAGCATAAACACATAGTACACACACAGACACACACACCTCTTAATTATTCACTAAGTTGTCAGGTAACTGTTACTTTCAGCCTGATTTAAGTATTTTGCCTGATTTAAGTTTTGAATGTTTTTTTTTGTTGTTGTTGCTGGGGATGACATTTTTGTTTTTTGAATAAGAGGGACAGGCAAACTTGTCCAGCATTTGAAGAAATAGATCACTTTAATAGGTACCCACATAAATTTAGTAAGCAATAAACTTTCCATAGGGTTTGGCATACAAATAATATATCTCTTAACTCTCTTATATACTACTTAGCTAATGTAATGATTCCTCACTTGTTCCAACCCTTCTCTTGACTGTACCCTATCCTGATGGCTGTTGGAAATTCGACTGCTTTTATATGGCGAGATTTATACACATAATTCTATGTTTTGTTTTCTGATGATAAATGTCTTTAGTGCTTCAGAATGACACCTTCTTCACAAATGGTTCAGAGATCAGAAGAGTAGCCACTGGGGGAGACTGATCCCTTTTCCACTATATGTGTGCCTGTGTGCTATGCTTGGGCTACTGTAAAAAAAGAAAAATGCCATAAACTGAGTAGCATATAAACAACAGAAATTTATGTTTCACTATTCTAAAAACAAGATCCCAGATCAAGTCCAACTTATTATCTGACAAGGGCTTCCTTGCTTTGTGAGGCTGACACAGGAGAAGCCCCTAGGCTATCTTTTATAGGGACAATATTCTATTCGTGACAACTGTGCTGTCATGATCTAATCATTCCCACTGTCCACACCTCTACTTCTAAATTCCATTGTGTTGTGAAGTATGCTTCAACATAAGGGTTTTAGGACAACACAATCATTCGATAATAACTTAAACAGTGTCTAATACTTGATTTCATGAGTCAAGCCACATATATTTAAGATTCAGAACAGGAAACAAACCATTACAGAATTTATTCTACATGCTTAGCAAGATTTTTTTTTCCTTTTTAATTCACAAGAAAAGTAAATATACTTTTCTCATATAAGTACAATGGAAAAGGCAGTTCTATTTACTGATGATTTAGTCATATGTTAAATAATGGCTAAGTGTTTATTCAAGAGAAGTCTATTTTTTATCACAATGTAAATGTACATATTAAATCTTAAACTAGCAGATTAGGAAATTGATAATTCAAATAGTTAAGCAAATGCATATGATTAAACTTGCTTGGCTTTGGGTTATGTTGAAAGTATAACCATTTGCCGCAAATGGATGGAGTGATGAAATCCCGGGTAATGGTACATTGTACTTGGTCAAGTTGTGGTGGGCAAAATTCATTGCATATGTAAATATTTATATAGTAAGACCAGGCTTTCTAAAAGGGATCTTCTAAGTATATGCCTGATGAGATGAGAATTTTTGAATTATGCGACCAGCCATAGCTATCATTTTCCAGGCACAGTAATGAAAAAGCAGGAACAAGATGGAAGGTTGGTTTCTTTTAAGACCAGAGAGGAGGTTCCAACTGCAGCAGAGGGAGTGATGAAGTTTCTAATTATGTATAAGCTACACATTGCCTGGTTTTATAAGTTATGGTCAAACATTTTAAATTTTATTCTAAATGGAATGAAAAACATTTTTTTTTTTTTTTTGGTTTTTCGAGGTAGGGTCTCACTCTAGCTCAGGCTGACCTGGAATTCACTCTGTAGTCTCAGGGCGGCCTCGAACTCTCGGCGATCCTCCTACCTCTGCCTCCCGAGTGCTGGGATTAAAGGCGTGCGCCACCACGCCTGGCTAAAACAAATAATTTTTAAACAAATAAGTGTTGTTATTATGTGATATATCATTCACTATGCCTTTATGAGTAATAAGTGTATAGATATACTGAGTGAAAAAGTTAAAGAACCTTTAAATGTGAGCTTGAGGGTGTCTTGGAGAAGACAATGTGGGAGGTAGATGGACACCATCACGTTTTGGTGGGTGAGCCCTCAGAAATTGTTGATATATTATATATATGATTTGAGAAAATATAATGTTTACATAAATGGTTTCATTTGAATGCGTATGTATATTGACTACTTGGATATTGTCTAATGGAAAATTTGCCATTCTTAAGTTGTAAGTCTTTATACACTTGAAGCAATCAGAATAAATATTCAAGATATGGTATTTTTGAATATGAGTTATATTTTGTTCATGAACTCATTATTCCTTTTCTCCTGGTAAAGAGAAATTCCTAGTTGTATTCCACTTAATTACTTTTTTGGTGTTTAGTTTTTCACTTTTCCCTCTTATTTCATATATTTTATCTCTTGCAACTTCACATTCTGGTCTATGGTCCTTCTAAGATGTATATTGTATAGGGATTGAAACTCACCTGGTAGCACTTCTCAAATTTATCAATATTATCAAAAAATGAGGACAGTCTTAGAATGGGTTGCAATCAAGTGATTAAATGCAATATGGTATTCTGGATAGGTTCACATGTCCAGATAAATAATAACCCCAGAGAATTCTCATGAAAGGGAATGATATGCATTTGGAAAGGCAAGGCATTGTAACTGGAATACTGTCCTTTGTTGTAATAAAGGATGCACTTATTTTCCATAAGGTTCCAGAACTAAACAAACTTGCAAGTCTCTTGAAATTTAATAGGTGTACATACATATCTCCTCCACAAAGGTTATATCATTACATAAGCAGATACAGTTGAGATAAAAACAGAGAGAGAAAGGGGTGGGGGCAGAGACCTAGATAGAGGGAGGATGGGAGAGTGAAAATGATAAAGGAAAGAAAGAGGCGGGGGGGAGAGAGATAGAGATGTGCCTACATGCACTTGAGACAAAGAGAGGCCCACTGGCAGAGCCACCTGCATGCAATGAGGTGGGTGATTCCAGGGATGCAGCTTTCTTGAATCATCAGTACTACTGGGTGGGCTTTTTGGTGATGTAGCTGCCTTTGAGTCATCCAAGGTCATGCATGTTATTTCTCACCTGTTCTGGCCAACTCTGCCAGAAATCTGTCAGAAATCTGAATAAACTCATGTATTTTTCCACTGAGGTCAACTTGGCTGAAATAGCTTAGTTGGGGTTATCTGTGCCCTATCTGGGGAGAGCAGACATTCGCTCCCAAGGTAAGTTCGCAAAACAGACATTTTATAAAATGTCCACATAGTACTTCGGTGCTGACTCCATTTACCACCTAACTGTCATAAATCTACCTATCCACAAAGGGAGATAAAATCCTGATGTAATGGGAAAGTTCCATAAAGAAGTTACTGCAGATAAACCACGAGGAATCTGAGTTTGTCCAGATACTGCGTCACGGGCAACATGGAGCATTTCAGGAAAGATTGCTTACAGAGGTCTTGTGACGTGACTCTGCCTTCTCACTCATGTGAGTGAAAAGGTGGGGGCTTGCCACACAAAAGGCACCGTAGCAGGTATTAGAAATAATATTTTGGAATCTGCTCAGGCTGAGGAAGAGTAAATGCTGCAAATGACATGTAAAATTGTTGTTTGGAAGTTAGAAATCTTTGCATTTCCTTACCTGATATTGGCAAGCTTTAAAAAAAAAATCGTGCTTAAGTATTTAAATATGAATTATCTTGCTTTGCCTTTTAAATTTACTCTATTGAAATTTATTACCTTATGTTTCTTAAATATGCAATTTGAACTAATATACAAATATTCACAGATATATCAATTTTAAAGGCATCAATATAACCCTGTTTTAGATGGCCATCATTGAAAGAATTTGGACTCAGGAAATATGTTCAGTACTCTTTGATGTTTAACAAATAGGGCACTGGTGGGTTTATAGAGTGGTTAAAATCAGAAGAAGAGGTTGTTATGGACATCTAATGTAGATCAATTTTTGTCAGTGAAGTGAAAGATACTAGCCAGTAGTCAGATGTAGAAAAGTTGCTGCCATAGATCTAGTTTCAAAGATTACCGCTTGGGTAACACTTAGAGTTGTGTTAGAAGTCACAGTGTTGCTGAAGTAATGTTTGACTTGGAGAAGCTGTTCTTCCTTGGTTCCCTTCTCTCTGCTTGGAGCATTGATTGTGGACTGACTGTTGCACCTTTGGCTCCTGACTGTGTGTGCCCTTCCATGTCTCCTTACAGGCAGCTTTCACCCACAGGAATAATTACATCTACTTCATGGGTCTCAAATTCAGATTGTGATGACTTAAATGAGAATTCTTTTTGCTTAGTTCCCCCCGCCCCAATCAGAATTTTTTTCCAAGTAATTAGCTGTTCTTTATAAAGTTATAATAGTTTTTCACATTAAGAGTCCATAAATTCCAGGTCTATCTAAAATACCATTTTAGAGATAGAGAAAACAAACATTTAGTAGAGACTGCATTCAGATTGGAAGACAGATTATTGCTGTATTTCCAATAGTGTTGGTTCACGTGATATCAGGCACATTGCAGTGGGAAGAGACAAATTTGAAGGACTTTTTTTTTTGATAGATGCCTATATGAAACATACTGTTGGCTCAGTCTCATAAAAACAATCATCACACAACACATATTTAGACAGGGAACATCCAGACATATGGATTATGTACATATGCCATCCAATAAAATTACTGTCAAAATGCAAGATGAAAATTATGAGAAAAATGCACCAAAATAATTTCAGAAAGCAGTTATCACTCCCAAGATCCTCAGCCATCACCACAGAGCATCCCTGGCAAATCCAGCAGCAGGAGCCAGCTAATGAGGCAAGTCATCCGTTATCATTGCTGTGTTTAGCCTGATTTAGTTATCTGAATCAAAATGACAGATTCAGGAGGAAGGCTCCTGGGATCTTGACTGAAAATGTTATGTTGATGTAACCACACATTGATCAGTCTGGTGGAGTGGTCTCCATGCCAACAATAGAAACAACGGCAATTAAAACAAAAACACTAGGTTAAAGGGCATGCTTCAGGAAAACGGATATTGGGCAAGATTATTTTCTTTGTAAACAGGCTGAGTTAAACATTGAAATAAACTTCATGCCCTGACCAACTCAGGGCTTCTCAACACATAAGAGGTTTTATAAAGTAATTTCAGCTTGTCAGGAACAATTTTCCTCTTTCCTTTAAGGATTACTTATAACTTTTGCTTTCGTAACTATAACCCATGATATTGGCAGGCTATTAACTTTATTCCTGCATAAAATCTAAGAGAATTAGCTCTTTCTATACCTTTCTAATTCCCTACTGTTCCCCAAATTCATTAACAGGCAGTTGCTTATAAAATATATTTGATGTACTAGGCATGGATTTAAGAAACCTGATAAAAGGGAAGAATCCAAATTATCTAATAGAAATATTAGTTTTGGCACTTTGTTCTGTCTACTAGAACTCAGTTTGAGGAAGAACTTGTCTACTTTTGATCAGTGGACTACACAGATTTTTCTTGTTATAGACAAACTATCAACATTCAGCAAAACATTAATGGGACATTAAAAGTCGTTATGACAAAATAATAAAGATGGTTCTAAACATAGAAAGCTCATTGCATAAATCTTATTTTATCAAAGATAACAGTACTAAACAGGATTTATTTTAAAAAATATGGGTTTGTTGTTGTCTTTAGACTTGGGTACACATTTTCATCCCAGGATATGAACAGAACCAAAAAGAGAGAAGACCAAACATACTTTTCCATCTGACATATCTGGTTTATTTTAATGCTAAGGAGTGGAAACATATAAGATATCTTTAACTACTCCCCTGGAGTCATGTAAGTTAATTTGGGCATCACGTTATAATTTAACAATTTTCTAAACTGATCCAATTTAATGCTTTTTAAAAACCTCACTTTCTGTGTCTATTAAGCAGTCTCTCTGCATCTCCAAAACAAAGTGCCCAGCTGGATAAATGAATGAAACAAGAACTTGGAGGAATCCAAAAATCCTAATTTTAAACACATGCTGCAAAGTAAGAGAGTTTATCTGTTTTATCCAAGTTTTTCTTTTTTTTTTATTCTTTTTCTCCCTTAAATAGAAACACTGGTTTGTTGGTGATTATTCTTTAGACCACTGGCTTATTAGTATTTGGGCTAGGCTGAGGATAGTTACAATGGAAAGCAAGAGGTCACCAGCTATCACCATCTCATTCCAAAATGCTCTTCATAGTAGAGCGCTATAGGGCCTGACATTCCCACATCCAGTTACTAGCCATAATTTGAAAATCCCTAGAGGTGCTCAGGTTCTGGGCAAATACCAGGACACTGAGTGCTGTGTGCAAAGCCAGACATAAGCCTGGTTAATTCCCGTTGCTCTGTATTCTCTTCTGAGCACATGTGTTCGCATGGTGGTCTGAAGCCCAGATCCTAGCTAATAATAACTTTCACATGCAACAGAAAAGTTGAATTCATTCCTTCTTCACTATGTGGAGTAGTTTGGATGTGATAATGTATATGTATGGACCCATAGACTCGGCTGTATTATTAAAATCTAGCTTGTAACTTTACCCCCTTGCAGGCAACTCTCTGCTAGAGGAGCTGTGTGATTGGTGGCCAATCCTGGGCACAGCCTTAAGATGTGTTTGGACCGTCAGTTCAAGCCATGCTCGTTGCATTCACAGCAGTCTGATCTCTTGTGGTTCCAGCCTGCCTGTGGTGCTTGCTGCTTGGTGATTTCTCTCTATGCTTGGATCTTCTCAGCACATTAAACTTAGTGTTCCTTTGTATTGTATTCTCTATGAAATTCTCCCAGAAATCACCATGACGCTGCTGCAGCAGAACATCTACTTTACTTAAAGCATGTGGATTAAGTAAATGTTGTGTGTGCTATTGCATACCGTTCTGAAGAACACAGCTGAGATCTCTTCTCCACACAGGATGAACTGGCTACTGAGTGGATGGAGAATGATACACACACACACACAAAATTAAGGTAAAGGAGAAGAAACAGTAACAGAAAGAATAAAGTAAAAGTTATCTTTCCTGAGCTTCCCTTAAATGTGATGAAAGAAAGCTCAAAGAAAAGGTGAACATGAACAAATGAGCTGCCAAGAATTTGAGCTCATGCAAGGAAGCATTCAGTTTAAGGTCCAGCAGATTTTACCCCACGTGAATTTAATCAGCTAGCAAATATAAAGTTATGCATATAATGCTGTATGACCAGATCCACCATTGTGGCTGCTCTAGGAATCATTTAAGTCATTAAATAGTGCAATTTTAAACTTAAAAATAATCTTAGAGCTGGAGAGATGACTTAGTGGTTAGGGAACTTACCCGAAAAGCCTGAGTACCCAGGTTCAATTCCCAGTACCCATGTAAAGCCAGATGCTTAAAGTGGTACATGCAGCCGGGCATGGTGGCACATGCCTTTAATCCCAGCACTCGGGAGACAGAGGTAGGAGGATCGCCGTGAGTTTGAGGCCACCCTGAGACTCCATAGTGAATTCCAGGTCAGCCTGGGCTAGAGTGAGACCCTACCTCGAAAGACCAAAAAAAAAAAAGAAAAAAGAAAAAAGAAAAAAAAGTAGTACATGCATCTGGAGTTCCTTTGCAGTGGCTAGAGATCCAGATGTAACCATTCTCTCACTCTTTCATAAATAAATATCAAAATAAATATAATATAATATTAAAAATTATTATGAACAGGTATGGTCATTCACATCTATAACTTCATACTCAGAGGTCAAGATAGGAAGATACCTATGGTTTAGAGGTCCAACTAGACTACAGAGTAATATTCAAGTCAACTTTACCTAATGTGAGACTCTTCCTCAGAAAGAAAAAAAAAAGTGTCTGATAATTTTGTAAAAAATTGTGTGTGAACCTAAATTTTCATCTCAATCCTTCTAACAGCTCATTTTAAGGGAAAATCCATTATTTAGTACTCCCTAATCTTAGCCTCATTTTTCCTTTTTATTTTATTTTATTTTATTTTATTATATTATATTATTTTCTGCTGTTTTGAGTTAGGGTCTCACTCTAGCCCAGGCTATCCTGGAATTCACTCTGTAGTCTCAGGCTAGACTCAAACTCACAGTGATTCTCTTCTGAGTGCTGGAATTAAAGGCATGCACCACCAGGCCCAGCCTCTTTTTATTTTTCTAAATCTATTATCAGCACGAAGAATGGGAAAAAGTCCGTCCTGTAGTCTGTTTGTATTAAAGATTAATTGGTTTCTTATTTTGAGTTAATACTTATATAAGATTGAGAGCTTAAGCTATAAGATTGTTGGACTAAACACACATTGATAAAATTTTGACACTTATTTCCAGAGATCATAGCAATTCTGAAATGAAACCATCAATACTCATGATATTATTATTTCATGCAGGGACATTTTAGAGTCACATAGGTGCCTTGTACCTTCATGATTATTTTGTGTGTGTGACAGAAAATTAACAACCATCATATAATTTTAAAACAGTACTTTATATACTCTATATTTAAAGAGATTTGATCAAGATAATCTAAAGAGATCACAGACAGCACACCATCCAAGATGTAAAATGGACAAATATATATGTTTGATTTTTAAGATTTATTCTGCAGAGAAATTTGACAATAATACTCCAGGAAATATCACTGGGATTTTCAAATATGGCTAATTTTGTTACAGGGCATCACATTTGTAAATAATAATAATAATAATAATAATAATAATAATAAAAATCAAGGTAGACTCCAAAAAAGAAACAAAATAAATGAGGGATTGATTTTATTTGAAGAAGAGGCAGAGGAAGTGGAAGAAGAGAAAGAAAAAACATGTTTCCCATCAGGGATGGAGCTTATTATGTAGGGGATGTATACATGATTCAAGAAAATAGATTACAAGTCTGGAAAATAACTGTCCACATTTATTTTATCTCTCTCTCCTTTCCTTTCCCCTATTTTTACCTTCCTCTCTCCCTCCTCCTCCTGATTATTTATTTTGTCTTTTCATTTTCATTTTTTCTGTCTCTTTCTTTTACTTGTTGTCTTTTCTTTTGTCTTCATCTCTTAACTCTTAGATTTTGCACACATTGTGTGATCTCTGTATAACACTAGTAAACTGGCCTTGATGAAGATAAAATATTCCAATAAAAATGAAGGTGTCCCAAATTTAGATACTAGATTTTCAAGTATGGTCATAATTAAACGCATTACACATCCTATCAAAAAAACAATTCAAAACAGAGTTCTTTGGGTAATTATGGTACCAAAGGTTACAACAATCCAAATACTAGACAGGAGTTTCTACCTAGCATCTTCAAGTTCAGAGGCCTGCAGCACTCCTTCAACCAATGAACCACTGGTCAAAGGGAAAAGGAAAGGTGGGGTAATGGGATTATTGAGTGGGCTTCAGTCTCTTGGAGACAGAGAATTAAGCATTAGAAATTATGATCTCTTCCTAATGAGAATATTAACGTTACTTTTTAAAATTTCGAGTACATGTTAATGTTTCCGTTTCTTTCAAATAAGCTCAAAGGTGTGCCTGGCTAAGTTCAATTTTACACAGCTTACAGAGGCATCATTTCTGTCTTGTAACATTGAGTGTGTAGTCATCAACAAATAGCCTCTTATTTGTTGACCTGTAAGTATGTCCAACTGGAATCCAAGATAGCTATGAAGATGACTCAACATAGAATCATAAACTTACTTAATACATGATGAGATTTTCTGTGTGAATTTTTTTTTATTTTTGCAACTTAATTGTGTGATTATCAAGTGTGAACATTGTAGATGACAAATTCCTGCTATAATTTCAAAAGGTTGTTGTGGTGGTTTGATTCAGGTGTTCCCTGTAAACTTAGGTGTTGTGAATGCTAGGTTCCCAGTTGATGGAGATTTGGGAAATAACACCTCTTGAAGGCAGTGTATTATAGCTAGTGTCCCCTTGCCAGTGTTTGGCACACTCTCCTGTTCCTGTTGCTCACCTTATTGTAGCCAGGGGTGATGTCGACCCTCTGCTCATGCCATCATTTTCCCCTGCCAAGATGGCAGAGTCTGTAAACCAAAATAACGCCCCCCCCCTTTCTTCCCTCTAAAAGCTGCTCTGGATCGGGTAATTTCTACCAGTAAAGTGAACCTGACTGCAACAGATGTATACCCTTGGTAGACTGTCAAAATACCCAGTGCTTTGAAGCTTTCATAGGTACTGTGAAGAAAATACACTCTAGTGACAAGAAATAGTGCGACCCTAGCGCTGCTGAACCACAGAATTCTTGATGAGGTCTCACTCCAGTCATGCACACTCTAGACAACTTGCAACTACATGCTCGCTTTGGCAAGTATAAGCATCAGTGCATTTCATTTATTTATTTATTAACTCAGGCTAGGAGGGGAAATACCTTCCCAATGATCCCATTAAAAGCCTGTGATTTGCCGGCTATGGTGGCGCACACCTTTAATCCCAGCACTCCGGAGGCAGAGGTAGGAGGATCACCATGAGTTTGAGGCCACCCTGAGGTTACATAGTGAATTCCAGGTTAGCCTGGGCGAGAGTGAGAAACTCTACCTCGAAAAACCAAAAAAAAAAAAAAAAAAAAAAAAAAAAAAACAGCCAGTGACTGGTACAACTTGAGGCTTGGCTCTGTGGATACACAAATCCTGTATTGGAGGAACAGAAATTCATGAGGTGATCAGTGTAATTACAGTCGAAGCGCAGCGTGTCACCCTTCTACCCTAACTGCATAAGGAAACTGCTTTTCAGGTTTTTCCAGTTAAGCTGAAAGTTTTCTCTGATGTACGTACACTGAAGGGAATTAAGTTATTCCATTATTCCTGTGAAACTTAGGCACTTAGATGGGATTTTTTTTTTGCCATTATTTCCATAATATCTGGGAATATAGAACCTGTAACTCAGAAAATCATAAACCCAATATTAGAGAAGAGCTTATTTACCAGTTAAAAATTCATATTTGGTCTTTTTTACTTATGACACCACATGGAGACACTTGAAATTAAGTCTGACTCCATTTCATGTTACCCTTTAGATATGCTACAAATGGCTGACATTCTTTAAAGAGGACACATTCGGTTGTGTGAGGATGAACAACTAATATGGTATGTGTCTGCTTAAATGTATTGCTCACTTGGCAGCCCTCTTTGCATTCTAGCCAGTCCTTATGAAAAAAAAGAAACATTTGTTTTTCTTAAATTGCTCCCACGCTTGTTAGTTCCTCAGAGTCAATGCATGATTTCATGTTTTGCATTCAATATTCTAAAAGGAGAAAGGAAAAGCATCTTGACAGATTATTTTTCCTTGGAGGATTTGGGTTTAAGCCCTTATGCAAAAAGAATTCTCGATTAAGGATAACTGAGAAGCAAGAAATATTCTTTCTGGTCTCTGAGCAGTGAAAATGACACATGATGGTGTGTGCTGTTGTGTAGACTCCTCAAATCCCTGCAGAATTTCAAAGCTTTGAAGCCAGCCATGTAGGACTTTCTCTGCAGCAAGAATGCCTCCTTACATCAGACTTGATGCTGTGCTACTGAGAAACACCATCTTAAAACTACATTTTATTTTCATGAGTGAAAGGATGAAAAAAACAGCATAGATTAAGAAAAAAGTATTTGGATGGCTATGAACAGGTCAGATTGGAGAGAGAGAGAGAGAGAGAGAGAGAGAGAAATGTGTATGCATAGATACATGCCCAGAGTCTTAGCCCTAAATGTGAAAGCCCTTCATTGTCAAATATTGAACTGTTTCCTTTGTTTTGGTTCAGTTATTTCCACCATGCAAATGTGGCTGATAGGGTTCATGTTGTACAAATGAATGTGGCCACTTGATAATGACTAGTGGAACATGAATAGAGGTACTTTTATGCTATATCTGTGTTTCAAAGGAAACAACATTAACATTAATTAAAGTTAACTCTGTTTA
Organism: Dipus sagitta; assembly: GCA_036346955.1. NCBI lineage: Eukaryota > Metazoa > Chordata > Mammalia > Rodentia > Dipodidae > Dipus > Dipus sagitta. The sequence continues at coordinate 116,549,979 of CM070778.1, read as the reverse complement.
CCTAGATGTAAAGTATGGGAGCAAATATCTTTCACGCTTAGACATTTTTATTAATTTATTGAGTATTCCCCCCAAATGCAGATTTTGTGGTGCTAGGCAATAAAGAAAACCAGTCTTACAGATGCACACCTATACTTGATTCCTGAGTTGTTTTTTTTTTTCACAAAAGAAGAGAGCTGTATTACTTTTAAACTCTGTTGAATCTCTGTGTCCTTTTGACCTATACTTAATATGAATATGTTGATAATAACAGTCTCATATCACATGCCTTTTGGAGAATCTACTGAACTAATATATAGAAAATCATTGGAAAATTTCCAGGGATCTATAAATATACACAGAAATTGTTTGCCTATTTGTACTATTAATTAAAAAGGTAGAAAATAGTAAAATAAAGATGACCATGAATGCTTTTCCTTTAATTTTACTCCTAATATTAAATTTTTATGGGCTAAAACCTACTGCTCAAATAGATGATTAAACTAACAAAGCAACAGAAGTACATGTTACAATAGAAACCACAGGATCAGAAGACAGACTGGGTGTGCCTTTCTGCTTCCTGATGTCGTTTCTGAGAATGTTGGCATGATGGCTTTCTTATTTCCTATGCCATCTGAAATTCCTTACTGGCACTTCGACCTTAATCAGTCATTTACATTCCAAAATGACCCTATTTAGTGCTATTATTTGGATTATAAGTGTCCCTCAAAGGTCCCTGTGTTAAATCACGATGGCACTATGGGAAGTGATAAAACTTCTAAAAGGTAAGGCTCAGGAGGTCAAAGTTAGTTTCCTGTGGGCAGGTCCCTGAGATTTACATCAGAATTTCTTCTCTTGGACTCCCTTTACTTCCCAGTAGATGAGATGTGAATAGGCCTCTCTTGCCATATATTTCAGTCATGATGTGTTGGGCTACTCCAACCCAGTGATGGGGCCATGTGACCATGGATTGAAACCTCTGAAAACATGGCCCCAACAATACATTTTCCTTTATTAAAATTTATATTTATTTATTTGAGAGATAAAAATAGAGAGAGAGAAAGAAAGAGAGAAATGGGTTACAGGGCCTCCAGCCACTGTAAACAAACCCCAGACAAATGTGCCACCTTGTGCATCTGGTTTCATGTGGGCCCTGGGGAAATGGACCCAGGTCCTTTGGTTTTATAGTCAAGCACCTTAACCATTAAGCCATCTCTGCACCCCCATTTTTCCTCTTTTTAAGTTATTTCAGATATTTTATACAGTGATGAAATGTTGGCTAGCATGTGTATAAACATTTGGAGGAAAGGCCAACAAACAGGATTGGTAAGAAGAGATAGCTGTTTGGTTAAAAATGGGGATATATGGCACATTATATTGTCATAGACCCAGGTCACCTCATAAGAGTGTCTTTTCTGTATAAATTTTTGCCCTCCTTAAACTACACTGTACTTTCTGGTTGATGTGTTTCTCAGAGTCCATGCAGTCAATCCCCGCAAAGCCAGATTTCCTATTCCTATAAACCAGCTGTGTTAAGTGTCATGTTCATTCTACTACATTCCATTTAATCAGAACCAACATATTCTGCATCAGATATGTTCATTCTTAAATGGAATTTTATTCAGCTTGACACACTATTGCAAAAATCCATGATATACAGCAAACAGATTGGGATTTATCTTGTTTTTGTTCTGGTCAATAACAGGCTACTAGTATTTGTGAAACAAATGAAATCTCAATATATAATTTTGTTTCAAATGTTTAGACAAATGATCAATATCTGCAGTATAAATATCAAAGAAACAGACATTTACAGCCTATAAAACAGTATTTCAAAGGTCAGAATCTTTAGAAGTTCCTAATGATGGTAGATTCAGTCTTCAAAGTAAAAACTAAAGCTGATTCATCATGGCTTAAATAAATATGATTATTATCTAATTAATTTAAAATGCAACAAAGAGTTATTGCTTGAAAATAATCACCATGAATTCTTCCTAATTATTTTATAAGCCATTGTAGAACTGGGAATTTGTCTTGAAAGCCAATAATCATGTTCTTTTTTTAATTTTTTTTTATTAATTAGTTTTGTACTCAGTGAATACAGTCAAGTTGGTACCATTGTTAGGCTCGTCCATGTCCCAACCCCTCCTCCTGACCCCTCCTTGTTGAGGTACATGGGTCATGCATTGTGGAGTTAGCCCATAGTCATGAGTAGGAGAAATGTCTCTGCGTGTGGCTCTGACATTCTTTCTGCCCCCTCTTCTGCAAAATTTCCCTGAGCCATGTTGGGTTCATTTTGGGTCTGCTTCAGTGATGAGGTGTTGGAAGCCTCTGTGTCTCTGGATATCTGATTTGGTAGGAGATGATTGTTCTTTGTGTCCATCTCCTTCACCTTTGTTGGTTTGGCTAACTGACCTGCTCAGTGAACCATGACCCATAGCTGGAACTGGGAAACAAGTCAAAACCATATCCAAACATGAGCCCGCTCTCCATTATCAAGCTACCCCCAATCATGGGCTACAAGATGGCCTACACCTACTAAACTCTCTATAAAAAAATAAGGGTTATCCCATTTTTCTGGTGCTAACTATACTCTCTGTTGGAGAATCTGCTTCTCTTTTTCAGATAGATGCAGATCTGAATGAGAGAACCACCCCATCATACTTCAAAAGGGCCCCAGATGAAACTAAGAATAATTGGCAAAACAAGCAAGGGTGATGTTTTCTTGGTGAACCAGGTACCAGCACAAGGATGAAGGAGATTGTTCTTTTTATAAAATACATTTTACTTATTTATTTATTTGAGAGAGAGAGACTGGGATAGGGAGAAGAAGAAAGAGAGGGAGAGAGAGAGAGAGGGAGGGAGAGAATGGGTGTGCCAGGGCTTTCAGGCTTTGCAAACGAACTCCAGATACATGCACCACCTTGCGCATCAGGTTTATGTGGATCCTGGGGAATAGAACCTGGGTCCTTTGGCTTTGCAAGCAAGCACCTTAACAACTAAGCAACCTACCCATCTACCCAGCCCTAATAGTCTTCTTCTTCTTCTTTTTTTTTTTTTTTTTTTTTTGAGGTAGGGTCTCACTCTAGCTCAGGCTGACCTGGAATTCACTATGTAGTCTCAGGGTGGCCTCAAACTCAAAGCGAACCTCCAGCCTCTGCCTTCCGAGTGCTAGGATTAAAAGCATATGCCACCATGCCTGGATAGTCTTATTCTTAATAGTGCCGAGGTTCCTTTCACATGCCATCATCTTCTGACTTCATAAAGCACACATCCAATGTAGGACATCAATATTGCGATGGTTTTGGTCCTCTGTAACTCACAGTTGCTTTAGTGATTTCTCTCTCAAACGTTATGAATTTGCTTTTCCTCTTACTATGTGTTCCTATTTATATTAATTCATAATTATATTTTACCTGAATGATGTTTTGCAATTAAAATTATAAAATAACACCAAACCACTATATTTACAATACTTAGAATTTTGTCAGTAATTTGTTATTAAAAACATGTGCATGTTAGAGTTTATTTTAAATTACATTTATGCATTCATCTTCAGGATATCCTGCTAGCTAGATTCTCAAGTTAAAATCTCTAGAAAAACATCTCATGTGTCTGACTAAGTGAAGAAAGTTCCTTCATTTTGAACTTATTCATCTGTACACATGTCTTTACTCAAGCTTTCTCTCAGTGGCAAAGGATGGCCATCACCCAACTCTAGCATTTCTTGTTCCTGCCTCACATGATAGAAGGAAAAAGCTAGGAAAATCTTTGGAAAATTATAGCTCATGTACAGAGTCTACTAAAATACAGAGATATAATGATATGATTGTATTCCACTTCCTTTACCACACACTTTCTTCCAAAATAAACAGCGCAATGGCAGTGGATAGAACTGAAAATTTTGTCATGTGTAAGGTCTGTGTAGTTGAGATGGACACTTAAAGAACCCATGGAACAGGCAGAAGACAAAAACAAAGAATAAAAATGAGTCACTAGAAAAAGTTGATGCCTCCAGAACTGAAGGATCATATGATTAGGGGTGAGTACTTAAGAAATTCATAGTTTAAACACCACCCACTACCTTACCAGATTAATATAAAAGTACAAAAGCTAACTTTTTTATAAACATTTTATTTTTTTATTTTTATTTATTTGAGAGCGACGACAGGCAGAGAGAGAAACAGGGAGAGAGAGAGAGAGAGAGAGAGAGAGAGAGAGATCGAGAATGGGTGCGCCAGGGCCTCCAGCCACTGCAAATGAACTCCAGACGCGTGCGCCACCTTGTGCATCCGGCTAACGTGGATCCTGGTATGTCAGCTTCTATTGTCTCATATATCATGTTAAGTGCAGCATTTAGGGCAACTTCAAAAGCATTTTAATGGAAAGAAAATCACTGGCCAAGGAAACGATATGGGTATCTGATTCAAGAAGAAAGGTTATCCTACCCCCTCAATAAAGTAAATTCAAAAGCACATTTATTAAATGTGTTAAAGCCCACTGGGGAACAGCAACATGCAACATCAGAGAAAATGTAAAAATTGATATTGTGATGGGGAGTTCCATGTGTTATCTTAGCAGGACCATGAAGGTGCCATGGATTTGTATAAACCTCGAGTTTACTATATTTTTGAGGATGATGATTTTAGAGACACTAATATTTAAACAGTTAATCAGATTGTCCATCATAATGTGAGTAGAACTCATCTACATCTCTGTAAAATATGCATGAAGGTAATTGATTCTCATTCTCTATATAAACCTAAGACAGATGCTACAGATGGGCTGTCTAACATAGTTTCAGAAATCCCTCATATCAGTTCCACTCAAGATAGTGTCTGCCTAACCCTGCCTCACCACCCTGTGATGAAAAGGTAGGACCCTTAAAGTTGAGGGGTATTTTTTGTTTAGGGGTTTGCTGATTCTAGTAGGCTTCCAGTGGGAGGGTGTGGAGGAGCAAAACAAGGAATCTGCTGATTCCCACAGTCTTGGGTAGCCCTCAGTCCCCAAATGCCCTCAAGCAGTGGTCCTAGCCACAGTCCCAATAGAGGTCCCTCCTGCACTAACTGCAGGTCAAGTGGACCCAAGCTAGCAGGCCAGGTCCTCTACCCTAGGCTTTCCTGCCACTGGGCAGAGCTCTACAGATGCAATCAGTGTCCCACCATTCCCACCCAGCCTTGCTGTCCCCCGTGGATGCACATGGTCAATGGTTCCCCCCAGCCTTGCTGCCCCCATGGGCATGCATGATCCTGCCCAGCCTTGCTGTCCCCCATGCACTATTGAGTGGTCAGTCGCCATTACTGCCAAGCCCATCTGAGCCCAGCATGCAAATGCAATCCTCCTGGCTGCTGCCCCCTCCCACCACGGAACAGGGACCAGGCTAGTGTCTTCACCCTAGTCTTTCTGAATTCTGTTGGTGATCATCATCCGACTTACCACCATCCCCCCACCCCTGCCCAGCAGACTACTACTGTCCCACACCCTAGGCTTTCTGAAACACTGTGATGTGCAGACCACAGAGAAAAAGGAATAGCAGGAAAAATCAAATGCAAGTAAGTCCAGCCTGATTGTCCAGTCCCACAATGGATGTCTCTAATCAAAACATAGAAGAGACAATAGGATCAGAACCCCAAAATGAAGAAAGAAACTATGGAACCCTGGATAAGCAAATAGCAGAACTTGCAGAAACACAACAGAGGACCAATAATTGTATGAATGGTATGCTCATTAGATTGCACATACTGGAAAAGAACCAGGAAGGGTTTAGAAGACAGTTAAATGATCTGAAGGAGAGCAGAAAAAAAAGAGGTCCTCAATAACCAGCTGGTAAGCTCAACGAAGACATTAAAAAAAATACAAGGTTGAACTCCAAGAAGCATTAAGAAAAGCAGAAAATGACATGAAAAGGGAACTCAACAGAGAGTTGGAAACTATACATAAAAAAAAAAAATCTGTAGAAAACACGAACCAAATTGAAAAAGCCCAAAACTCTATAGAAGCTCTCAAGAATAGAGTCAGCCATGTGGGGGATAGAAACTCAGAATTGGAAGACAAAACAATAGAAACAGTTTGTGAGTCCAAATGTTTCAATAAGTTCAAAAATTTCTGTGAATAGGATATGCAGGAACTGTGGGATACCCTTAAGCATCCCAACATTCGGATCATGGGAATACCAGAAGGGGAAGAAATTCAGACCAAAGGCATGGAAAACTTATTCAACAAAATTATCAAAGAACATTTTCCAACTCACCCAAAAGAAAGTCCCATCAAGTTACAAGAAGCTAGCAGAACTCCAAACAGACTGGGCCAAAGCAGAAATTCTACAAAAAAATATTATCATTAAGACTCTAAACATCAATAAAAAAAGAGAAAGTCCTAAAAGCAGCTAGGGAGAGACAAAACATTACATATAAAGGAAATAGGAACCCTCATTTACTGTTGGTGGAAATGCAAGCTGGTACAACCACTATGGAAAGAAATATGTAGACTCCTGAAAAGGATGGCTATAGAGGTATAAACAGACTCAGTTTTTCCCTTACTGGGCATTTATCCTAAAAGCCTCAAACCTCAGCTCAGAGATGTTTACTCAACCATGTATATAGCTTCTCAATTCATCATAGCTAAGAGCTGGAATCAACCCAGATGTCCGTCATTAGACAAATGCATAACTAAGATGTGCTGTATCTACACAATGGAATTCTACACAGCATTAAGGAAAATGACAATGAAATTTGAAGAAAAATGGTCGAACTTGGAACAGAGCATTCTCAGCAAACAGTCACAGAAAGAAAATTGTTACATGGTCTCACTCATCTGTGGCTCCTAACCTAAATCTGCCCGTGATGCTGACATACCTAATAAGCATCTCAAGGACTGGACAATTGGGATGTTGGGGTGGAAGGGAATGGTAAATGGGGGGGGCAAAAAACTGGACCCAAATGGAAATGGTACCATAAAATCCTACATCCTGAAAGACATACTAAAGAGCCGAACCTTCATCATGTGCTACAAGAGAATACCTAATTCACAGAGGCCTGGACAGGGTATGATAATGACTATCCTCAATCTTTTGTTTTTCTCTCTCTCTTTTCTCTCTTTTTCTTTTGTATTACCTACATTTTTCTTCCTTCTTCTCCCTTGGCATTGACCTGTAACTCCCAGTACCAGCGTGTGGGTAACATCCACAATGAGCTGTTGATCAGAGAGACCTACAAGGTTTCCCAAAGGAAGACCGAATTCTGTCAGAGTACTTGATGACCCACCAAAGGTTAATTGTAAGGCCCTATTGCAGAAGACACCATATGCTGTTAGGACTGAACATGGAGCTGCCTGGCTGGAAACTGGAAGAGAGTAAATCCCCAGACAGTTAGTTTTTCTAGTGCCATAAGGTGTTACATGAATGACTGGGTGAAAATGACCAGCATCTGTCTAAGCAACTTGTGGCCTAAGCTACTCAACAGCAATCAACCTGATGTGATGCTCATATAAGTGAAATAGTGGCACACAGCCATGGTGGGTTACCAACTGCTCTTGATTTGGCTAATGGATCTGCTCAGTGGAATGGAACCTGTACTTGGAATGGGGAAGCAACTCAGAACCATATCCAAAAATAAGCCCGCTCTCCAATATCAGGCTCCCACCAATAGTGTGCTACAAGAGGGCCTACAGCTATTAAATTCTCTCTAAAATAAGAATGGGCACCCATGTATCTTGCACTGATCTGACCTCACTTTCTGTCATAGAATTTGCTTCTCTTTCTCAGATGGATGCAGAACCTGAGGAGAGAATCAGCCCATCTCACCCACCTGGGCACCAGCTGAAGCCATAGAGTTAGTGGGGTAATGAGCAGGAGATGCTTTATCAGTGAACCTGGTACCAGCATATGGGTGGAGACAGACACAGAGAACACTCAACTTCTACCAAATCAGATACCCAGAGACACAGAGACTCCCAAGACCTCCCCTCTCTGAAATAGATCTAGAATGAACCCCACATGGCTCAGGGAAATTCACCAAAGGGGGAAGAAATATTGTTAGAGCCATAAGTCAGGTCATTATGCACAGAGACATTGCCTCTCCCCCATAACGGAAGGCCACCCCCACAATGCAACACCCACAATCTGCAGGGGAGACGACAGGGAGAACGCTAGTGATGGTACCTTCATGGATATATACACACTATATACATAACTAATAAAAACAGTTTTAAAAAGGAATCCTTCATATGGGGCTGGAGAGAGATGGCTTAGCAGCTAAGGTACTTGCCTGTGAAGCCAAAGGACCCAGGTTCCATTCCCCGGGACCCATGTCAGCCAGATGCACAAGGGGGCACATGTGTCTGGAGTTTGTTTGCAGTGACTGGAGGCCCTGGTGGCCCATTCTCTCTGTCTTTCTCCTGTCTTTCTCTCTCTCTCTTTCTCTGCTAGCAAATAAATAAATAAAATAAAGTTTTTTTTAAGAAAAGAAATCCTTCATGTGATACTCCTTATGAATCAAAAGCAAATCCTTTAATGTAGTGTGAAAGACCTATTTCCATTGAATCACTTCCCTACCTGCTTCTGATGAGCTCAATTTTCATTTTCTTCTCTACTTTCTGGGCCATACACATGGATGCACATGTACATTCAACGATTTGACCAAGTCTGTCAACCAATTATTGATGGATATGTATTGGATACTATTTAGTTAGCAGTTTGTTTGAGACCAGAGTGACAAGGGAAATCAGAAGAATCCTGATTACCCAAGGGCTTTAATGCTAGATATTGGTAATGAAGAAACCAGAAAAGTTCATATTAAAGAAACTAAAAAAAATGTAAAATGAAACATTTTCGTAGCCTTCCTAGGCAAGCTCATATAAGACATAAAAAATTCCACAAGGCTGGAAAGGAAAAGTAAAATAATAGGTGTTAATAAATGCTATGATTTTGCCTACTTTGGGTTTTACTTGCCAATCCTTGTAAATAAGGAACTTGGCAATGAAAGTTTTTGAGCAAGACCGAGGAAAATATATTTGTGAGACATTTATATGGATCCCTAATACGAGAATCATAAATTTTTAGTGAAAGCGTACAATTACATTTTTTTTTATCAAAATCATTAAGAATAGAAGACAAGAAGGAGGCTCTGTCTCTTGGCTTTGTTCCAAGTGTGAAAAGGGGGGGGGAAAGTATTTCCAATCATTTCTACATGTTCTTATTCAAGTTCCATTGCCAGTCATTCTGTTACCTGTGAAATGAGAAAATATCTCAGAAATCTGCTTCCTTTGCCAGTATTCCATAGTGCTCAGCAGAAAAAAGGTGTAAAAAAATAAAATAAAATAAACCTGGAGGGTTGGAATACTTGGCTCACTATACTCACAAAGATGAGGCTCAGAGGAACTTAAAATTTCAACTAGTGCAAAGATGAAGGATAAGAGTTCACAGCAGAAGTACTCATGCCAACACTCAGGTGTGCTCCTTGGAAAACGTTGTATAGAAACACTTTTATATTGAGACTGTAACTTCACTGTATAGTTCAACCCCCTCCCCTCCCCAAAAAAGTGATCTAGCAGAGGAGAGAATGAGGGAGCCAGAAACTAGAGCTGAAAAAGCACTAAAGATGTAAACATGGAGGAAAAAATAGATGCAAGACATGTGAGAAAAGACATTGCAAAAGTATAAGAAAATACCCTGAGTATAATAGGCATTCCAAACTGAAATAATATAGATACTTAAAGATGGAGCAATTTTATAGACATGAAAGGTGGAACTTTACCAGAAAATGTTTCTTAGGATATTAGAATTGTACAAAACTACCAGACATAATACAACAAAATTTCACCATATATATATATATATATATATATATATATATATATATATACACACACAGACAGACATACACACACACACACACACACAAAGTGGTGCATGCGTCTGGAGTTCCTATGCAATGTCTGCAGGACATGGCACACCCAGTCTCTCTCTCTCTCTCTCTCTCTCGCTCTCTTTCTCACTGTCCCTCTCTCTCATTCTCTCTGCTTCTCTGCCTCTTTCTCTCTCAAATAAATAAATAAAAATATTTTTTTAAAGAAGCTATTCAAAAAATCCTAAGTTGCTTACTTGGCTTATGAGTTTATATTTGCAAAATGTAATTAACCTCAATCATGTGGCCATAAAAACCAGGAAAAACATCCTCAAAGTGCATAGACTCACTGGTAAAATACATAATATTGAAATATATTTTATTTAATTCAGACTATACTCCATGTCATTAAAGAGTAACAGGAAATACAAGAAAATTGTCCTTTTTAATTCTCAATTATCATCATTAATGTCCTTAGACAGAACACTTGTGTACATACATATATTTAATATATGTTATATATATTTACATCAGTTATAGTCTTGTATACCCATTTCCATGGAGATCTTTCTCAGGAGTATCCTTGGTGTTCACTATGGGGTAGTCAGGGCCTCTATCAGTTTCTTGGGGTGGAAATGTACCTTGGGTTATTTCTACCCACCCTATGGCTCTTACAATCTTCCCATCCCCTCTTCTGCAATAGGCCCTGAGCTTGGGTGTGTTAGCAGGTTGTTTTTAGTGTTGAGTTCTCTGTAGCCTCTGTATTTCTGTTTATATGTCTTTCTGTTCACCTCAATGTGTTCCTTGCTATTTCTGTGGAGGCTGTTGTCAGGCTGGCGTTGGGAGCAATGCTTGTGTTGCTGCTTCCTCTGCAGTTAAGGCCACTAGCTGAGTAATTCTTTAGTGCTATGAGTGGGGGCAGGTGCATGTGTGTGCCTATGGAGGCCAGAGAACAGCCCAGTTGCTGTGAATATCACCAATTCGTCTAGCCTGGCTGGCCAGGAAAACCCAGGAATCTATGCTCCTGTCTCTACCTCCCTAAGATTGCATCCTAACTCAAACACACCTGGAAATTAGCCACACTTTTTTCATCATATCACTTACTCAAGGCTATTGTCCGAGTCTATATGCTATCCACATAATTTCTAATGAAAAATTATCTTAAAGTTCTCCTTGTTAACAAACATGCTCACAGACGCCAAGGCAGGTGCCTCCTTCATTTTTGCATTGCAGCAGCAGAATGTTACAGGCCAGGTCAAAGGAGTTTATTTGGTTCACAGGATAAGTAGCTTAAGCCTGAAAGAGGGCAACTGTTGATGACTTTCTTGTTGTGTAAAATGGACAAGGAAGAAGGGCCTGTGTTTATTCTTTATAAAAAGTTCTCAGGAGATGGCTTAGTGGTTAAGGCGTTTACCTGCAAAGCCAAAGGACCTCTGTTCGATTCTTCAGGACCCATATAAGCCAGATGCACAAGGGGTGCACACATCTGTAGTTCATTTGTAGTGGCTGGAGTCCCTGTTGCACCCATTCTTCTTCTCTCTCTGCCTCTCTCTCTCTCTTTTTCTCTCTCAAATAAATAAATAAAAATAAAGTTTAAAACAAAAAAAAGAATTTCTCAGGAAAGGAGAGAGGGCTCAGCAGTTAAAGGCACTTGCTTGCAAAATTTGATGGCCTGTTTGATTCTCTATGACCCACTAAAACAGAAAGATATTTACTTTTGCATGAGGCCTTGGTGCTCCCATTCTCTCCCTTTCTTTGAAAATATTTTTAAAAAAGAAAGTAGAAAAAATATAATTTCTCAGATATAACACATTCACTTTGATCATAGCATCACTGATCTATTCACTAAGGCAGAGCATTTAGAAACAACCACTCTCCCTCTTAACATCCTTGCATTGAGTATTAAGATTCTAACACACATATTTTGAGGAACATATTAAAACCACAGGTGTAGGAGATGTGATAATCTTCTGTTTTTAGTTGAGGATGCTCAGGTTGAAAATATTATAGTATATTCCCAAGATTAACTACTTAATAGCAAAAGTAGTATTTGAATCTCACTTTTATTTGTTTCAGACAAAAAGAGGGAGGAAGAGAGGAAGGGAGAAAGATGGAAAGAGAGAGAAAGGGAGAGAGAGAGAGAGAGAGAGAGGGAGAGAGAGAGAGAGAGGCCAAGGCCTCCTGCCACTGCAGTTGAATTCCAGGCACATGTGCCACTTTGTGTGACTGGTTTTACAATGTTGCTAAGGACTCGAAATCTGGGCCATTATGCATAACAATCAAGTGTCTTTAACCACTGAGCCCTCTCTAGCCCTGAATGTCACTTTACTGGTTGACTATTTACCTTGTAGATTTAAAATTACTTCATGTGTTTTCTATATATGCTACATATTTGAGTATTCTGCATACCAATACAATATATTTTTCTGTTCCATTCTAATCTGTATATTTATAATGAAGTTATGCATTTATGGATATATAATTAAAATAAAGAAATGATAAAATGATTAGCATAATTATCACTCTTAGCTGTAGGATTGTTGCAGTCAGGTTCTCATTGCTAGTAGATATCACACAACTAAGAGCAGCTTATGGGAAAAAGAGGTTTATTTTGGCTTACGGGCTCAAGGGGAAGCTCCACGATGGCAGGGAAACAAAGGCATGAGCAGAGGGTGGACATCAGCTCCTCACCAACATCAGATGGACAACAGCAATAGTAGTGTGTGCCAAACACTGGCTTGGGGAAGCTGGCTATAACACCTATAAGCTCACCCCCAACAATACACTCCTCCAGGGGGCGTTAATTCTTAAATCTCCATAGCATTCAGATCACCTAAGTTTATGGGGGACACCTGAATCAAACCAACACAGATATTATTAGAGATGAACCCACAGAAACCTTCATATGTATTGATGCTGTGATGTTTCTTAAATATATAACAGCTATACATTTAACATCTTTGTGAAATGAATGTGTATACTTATGGATATTTAAATATATACATACCCATTTAAAATTAGTTATTAATTTCAGTGGCTAAACATGATTTTAAAAATAATTGAAAAGCTACCCAAGTTGATAAATATTGTCAATAAGATTAAAATACTACATTCCCCAATATTATAGTTAATAGAAAGTATAAAGAAAAAGTTATCTCAAATGATATTCAAATTATAAGCTTAAACATTTCAGTGACTTATTAGTTATGAAAGATGAAAAGGAATGTTATGCTCATGATTACATTAAGACACTAGTTTGAGAAGTTGGATGAATTCTATTACTTATTCTTAGAGGACAAGGATCTTAAATTTCATAGATATCACACATCTGAAGGGTTTCTTAAAATAGACATAAATGAAAATAATCCACATTTGCTATTTTTCCCTCAGTGAGACTCAAAATTTATCCAGATTTTGATAGTTGAAGCACATAAATTTTGTTGGGTGGGGGAGTGTTGAGGATAATTCTATTGAGAGATGGAAGGTTTTGAGGATTTCTAATATGGTATACAGATTGCTCTTGCAATAGAAAATCCAGGCAGTAGGGCAAGGAGTTCCTCCCTTGCTTCCTTTAACATATGCTCTTTTGCTAAGGTTGCTAGTCAGGGTTGTAATGGAGTCCAGGGTGTTTAGGAATGCTGTGGTATGTGGATATCACAGCTGGTATAGGCAGACTTCCATCTGCCACTTGTTTCTCCTTCTCCATCTACACAATTCTTGTGGAAAATCCAGGTAGATTACACTTATATCAATTTCCTGGTGTTTTCATCTTGTCAATGATTTTGAGGGAATATGTGTCCAGGTTCAAATTTTCAAGACTAAGAAGCTGATAACCATTCTTTTTTTTTTAAAAAAAAAATTCATTTTATTTTATTTATTTGACAGAGAAAAATGGGGGGGGGATGGGTGCAACAGGGCCTCCAGCCACTGCAATTAACTCCAGACTCATGGCCCCCCTAATACATCTATGCATCTGGCTAATGTGAGTCCTAGGAAATTGAACCTGGCTTATTAGGCTTTGTAGGCAAACACCTTAACCCCTAAACCATCCCTCTAGCCCTGATAACCATTCTTTTTGTTGTTGTTTTGTTTTTTTGAGGTAGGGTCTCTCACTTTAGCCCAGGCTGACCTAGAATTCACTATGCAGTCTCAGGCTGGCCTCGAACTCACAGCAATCCTCCTACCTCTGCCTCCCAAGTGCTGGGATTAAAGGTGTGTGCCACCACGCCCAGCTTAATTCTTAATGGAGTTAGGTTAGTGCCTTTCATTACCCTAACCTTGAGGTTCCAGTTAAGTGTCCTTATAAAATTCATGAGAATATTCATATTTATTACAAAAATTAAACATAAGAATTAAAACTCAATTAATTTAAAGATATAAATAACTTCCAAATAAGATATAATTACATTTATATAGAGCTAATATACTAATATCTGACTGAAATTTTTTTATCTTAGAAACATGACTTTTCAGGCTGGGTGTGGTGCGCATGCCTTTAATCCCAGAGTGCACAAGGCAGGGGTATGAGGATTGCTGTGAGTTTGAGGACACCCTGAAACTACATAGTGAATTCCAGGTCAGCCTGAGCTAGAGTGAGATCTTATCTCAGAAAAAAAAAGAAAGAAATAAAGAAACATGACTTTTGTTTTTGGTTCATCAAAAATTGCAAGCAAAATGAGTAACAATTTCACATTTAGATGCACCAACTTAATTCTGGAATAATCTAAATACAAAGAAGCTATTTTCAAATAGATACAAGGAAAAACATGTTTCTTACCAAAAAATATATTAACAGTGGGACAATTGTTAATACTGAGTATTGAGGATTACAAATCAAACTGTGCACAAAGTTGAAAAAATTCCATCTAGAAAAATAGCCTGTGGTAAATATTACTCACCAAATAGAACAAAATACAAATGAACTAGGCAAACAAAAAAGGTTGCCAACAGTAAAGATCTATGAACATTTAATCAGAAAGAAGAAAAATTTTCATAGTAAAAAACAAAACTCTAGGATATTAGAAAGAATACTAATATATTAAATGGGAAGTTGTTGGTTACATGTATGCCATATATGTTTCATAATAATAGTAAAAATAATGATTGAATTATGAAATTATTTAATGTAAAGAAAGATGGAACATAAGAAAGGGGAAGTAGAAAACTCTAAAGTTTAGATTAAATACATTGAAATATACTCACGAGCATTTATGTAATACAATATTCTTAAAATATAAAAAAATTGTAAAAAATAAATTGATAAATTCATGATCACAATGGGATTTTAATGTCTAATTCCTATTGGATATTCAAGTATGAACACACCAATAACTTAATAGATATGAGTATGCTTTCAAATTCTTTATTTCAAACTTGCACATACAAACACAGAAACAGAAAGTATAGACATACTATATTCTGGTGCGATATCACATTTAAAAAGATTTATCACAGTGCAGGAGAGATGTATCAGTGGTTAAAGGCCTGGGTTTGATTCCCCAGCTCCCAAGGAAAGCTAGATACATAAAGTGTTGCAAGTGTCTGGAGTTTACATTTTAATATTTTATTATTTTTCATTTACTAGAGAGAGAGAGAGAGAGAGAAGAGACAGAGAGAATGTGCACACCAGGACCTCTAGCCACTGCAAATGACTTCCAGATGCATGTGCCACCTTGTGAATCTGGCTTACGAGGGTATTGGGGAATTGAACCTGGGTCTTTAGGCTTCACTGGTAAGCACCTTAATTGCTAAGCCATCTCTCCAACCCTGTTTGGAGTTTTTTTTTTTTTTTTTTTTTCAGGAACAGGAAGACCTGGCTGGTCCATCCTTACTTTGCTTCTGTCTTTCTTGCTCAAAAGAATAAATTTAGGGCTGGAGAGATGGCTTAGCAGTTAAGCACTTGCCTGTGAAGCCTAAGGACCCTGGTTCAAGGCTCCATTCCCCAGGACCCATGTTAGCCAGATGCACAAGGGGGCGCACACGTCTGGAGTTCGTTTGCAGTGGCTGGAGGCCCTGGCAGCGCCCATTCTTTCTCTCTCTCTATCTGCCTCTTTCTCTTTCTGTCGCTCTCAACTAAATAAATAATAAATAAAAAATTTTACAAAAGAAAAATGTGTGTGTATATATGTGGCAAGTACAATGCATTTTGGTATCAATTTATTATTATTTTACTTATTAATGTCTAACAGGTATTATCTATTAACTTCACTGTATGAACATATTGCATTTTACTCATCTTTCCATTGTATTATACTCTTATGTTCACTCTCTGCCACCCCCATTCCACTGAGACCTCTCCTCAGTAGGGTTATCTGGATTTGCAATAGGGTCATGAATGCACTAGTCAGCTTCTGTGTATGGGGGGGATGAATAACGTCTTAGGGCATTACTTCCCATCCTTTGGCTCATATATTCTTTCTGTCCCAAATTCCTTAACATTGCCTGAGTTTAGGAAGGCATGTTATAAGCCTTCTTGTGGATTGAAATCTCAGCAGCCTTGATTTTATGCTTTGATGAGTTTTGAGTCACCTCAGCATCTACTGCCATTATGCTTTTGCTGAAGGAGCTTCCCAGGCATGCAGTGAGAGCAGTGCTTATATTTAATCAGCCACTTCTTAATTGTTCCTGGGCCAATGCAGATGTGGTAGAGGTGGCCTGCCTTCTCCTAAGCTGTAGGCTTTCTTTACTTATCATACTGATGGGTCTTAGTTTCCCCATGGCATTCACTGTCATCTTTAGAAAGCAGATTCTCTAACAAGAGTGAGAACAACATGAATCAAAGCACAAACATTAAGAAGAAATTGTCATGGGAATATTTTCTCCTTTTAAACCAAGAGACAGTGGGAGCTTCCCTTTAGGGTCTATGAATTTCCCAGCCATAGGCTTCTGACTTGGTTCTCAGGACCAGGCATGACTTCCTTCCCATTGTGTAGGCCTCATAGCCAATTGGAGAACAGTTGATTGCCCATAGCCTGCATGCCACCCACCACTGCACAGGTGGGTGTATCTTGCCCGGTTGGTTGATTTTGTAGCTTGCAGGAGCCCTGCTTGTTCAGACTGTGGGTGACCATTATCCACAGCAGTTCAGATAGTATTTCCAGTAGTATAAAGCTATCAATTAGGGAGCCTATTAACAGTCTTATCTTTTAATTTGCTAACCAAGAAATGCCACATGTTCTCTCTCATATGTGGTTCCTAACATGAAAGAGTTTGGTTGGTTTTAGAAGTCATAGTAAGCATCAGTCGTATTGACAAGGAAGCTGGAATGAGGCTCGCAGGGAAGGCAAGCAGACAGGGATGAGAATAGGGGATATTTGACAGGCAAGTACTGGGACAGAATACAGGATGGGAGGGTCTTGGTGGAACTGGGGCAAAGGAGAGTACGAGGGGGTAAATACACAAAATAAATGATGGCATGAATCAGTACCAGAGAAAATTTCCTCTTACATTTAAAAAAAATGATACCATACAGCAGGGTGTGGTGGCACACACCTTTAATCCCAGCACATGGGAGGCAGAGGTAGGAGGATCGCCACGAGTTCGACGCCACCCTGAGACTCCATAGTGAATTCCAGGTCAGCCTGGGCCAGAGTGAGACCCTACCTCAAAAAAAACCAAAACACATAAATAAATAAATGATAACATACATAAACTTATTGATCACAACCCTATTAAATATAGTTAATATTAAACATATAAACATGAAAGATAAATTTTAATAAGCAAATATGATTAATACATTACTCACATCATAGTGGGTCTAAGTGTAAAATATATTTGTGAATAAATCATAAAATAACATACAATAAAATGTATGCTATGTGCTATGGAAATGTTTAGACAAATATGTAATCATGAATATATTGAGTGGAAATAAGTATAAGGACTTAAAGTCATCTCACAGTACAGACGGATGATCAGGGTCATAGCTCCGTGGCAGAGCGGTTATATGGCATGGGACAACACGAGATTTAATTCCCAGACTTAAAAGCAATGAAGCTAATGATCAATCACTACAGCACAAAAGAAAGGATAATTCATAATACAGAAGAAACAATATGCAATTCATTATACATAAGAGAAAATCAGCATTAAAATTCTCTCTGTGAAAAAAGAGAGCGAATCCTACCAAATATATGATCAATTTAAAACATATGGTCAGAAGTTCAATATTTATAACTTAAATGCTGAGCTAGAAAGATGTGTCGTTGAGTAAGACTGTTGCCAATGCATATGCTAGGGCTTTCAAGGGCCTGAGACCATCTGTGCTTGATGCCCAGCATTCCTTATAAGGCACATCACATTTTGCCACTTGCCCAAAAAATGGCTAGGTCAGTTCTAAACTTACTGAATATTAAGTCAAACAAATGGAATGAGTATGTCAAATATTTTTATGGTGTTATCCAAATAACTGAGCCTATATCACTTTAAACAAAAATTTGATCATATTTTCAGGAAGCAAGTATTTGCAATTATATATAAAGCAAAATGAACAATATCCAACTCATGCTATTATCAACCTTGTCATCTGCATCATACAAGAAAGTAAATTCATAAATATAGATGAAAATATCTACACAAATATTAACAAATTGAATATAGCCAAATATGCATAATATCATGCAGCATTACTTTTCAGATGAGCAGTTTATTCAACAATAGAAAATGTGTGCATAACACACTGAATTGTTCTATAAGTTTGAAAGAAATTGAGGATCTAGTTTCGAGTCTACTTATGAATGAAAAATAAAGCCTAAATTAGTTTGGGATTTATTTTTATTTTATTTATTTATTTGAGAGAGGGAAAGAGGCAGAGTGAGAGAGAAAGAGAAGAGAGCAAGAGAGAGACAATGGGCACATCAGGGCTTCCAGCCACTGCAAATGAACTCCAGATGCATGCATCACCTTGTGCATCTGGCTTACATGGGTCCTGGGAAATCGAACCAAGGTCCTTTGGTTTTGCAGGCAAGTGCCTTAAGTGCTAAGCCATCTCTCTAGCCCTAGTTTGGGAATTTTTGATTGGGATGCCATTTCTCTCTCTCTGCATGCACATATATATATACATACATATATATATATATATATATATATATATATATATATATATATATATATATATATTTCTCTCTATGCATATATGTGTATGATTATTCATTACATGTAATAATATAAAACCATACAGATTTTAATTTTTAAAGGGAATTAAAAGAAAGTGACTAGCCTGGAGAAAAAGAGAAAGTATTCCAAATATAGTTAACAAAAATATATACTACTTATGTAATTTCAGAAATGAAAAACTATCAAGAGAAAACATACAAATGAATACATATTTATGTGGCATGTTTCGCCATAGGCTTGTATGTTTGAACTCTTGGTCCCCAGCTAGTATTGTTCTTTTGGAAGGTTGCAAAACCTTTGGGATATAAGGCATGGCTGGTGGACATGGATGGACATAGCGTTACAGAAGAGAGTCTTAAACTTTATAAGCCAGCTTTGCTTCTACCCTATGCAATCACAGTCAGCTACCCACTGCCTCATGGTCACAAACGAGCCCTTCTAGCACCATTCCTTCCCCACCATCTTGCCCTGTGGCATCTTACTATGAGCTAGAATACATCCTTCATCTTCCAGTGTATTTTTAATGCCTTTCTTGCACAGTGACAAGATGCCTTTTTTACAATAATATTTAAAGAAATTCACATGAAACTTAGATCCATTTTATATCCATCACATTGGGAAATATCAAAGTATGTGTCATTTATGGACCTCTAGGTGAGGAGAAAATTCTTCCTTATCTATTTCTATACCTTTTCAAATTCTTCCATATCTAAAATAACTTCTAAAACAAAGCTTTAGAAGTGGGCAATAATACCCAAAATGATGTCAGATACATACAGGCCATTCAATAAGAACCATGTGTAAAGGAGTCTCTCTGTGAGAATGTAGCACAGCATAATCTGAGACAAGACTGCAGGAAGCTACATTTGTTTAATCAGTATGGAAATAATTCATCACATACAAAGCCCTAAAATCAACTCAAAATGAATAGTTAGCTCCTGAGGTGGCAATATTAATATAATGAAGACTTTAGAAGCTGATGAGGTTAATGAACATAAAATCTTTACAATAAAATTAGAGCCTTTATAATCTGATGACATGATGGCCTATTTCCAGACTCATAGCTGGTACCTTTTAGATGTGTCTTATGGACTGAAAGGGTAATGGGTTTCATTTGGGCTATAGTTGGCTGGAAATCATAAATCATATATTTAAACACTTCCTTGAAGATAACACACACACATATCTTGATTTTATATACCACTAGGGTTTGAAGATATATACGTAAAATATATTTAATCTCAAATAATTCAAATTCATTGAAATACTACATAAATATATGTTAAAATCACAAATTATACCTAGAAATAGTAGAATACATGAGCCATTTAATTTATTCAAATTATATTTTTCATTTTTACTATTATTTCTATTTTTGACATACTTAGAATGGATAGATCATATATTGGTACCATCCATTCCCTCATCCCTGGCTCCATTCCCTGGGGACCCTCCTTAGTGGGGCTGGTGGTATTAATCAAGGGGTTGTGGGTTCCTCATCGTGTGAGCAGTAGTCAGACATTGAGAGGGGGAAGCCTCTGGGTATGATGGCCCAATGTATGGCTCTTATAATCTTTCTGCTTCCTCTTCTGCAAAATTCCCTAAACCTAGGTGCATGTGTTTTAAGTCTACATCAGTGATGAGTTCTTAGGAGCCTCTGGATATCTACTTTGGTAGGTGTTACATATCCTCAGGGTCTGTCATTTTCTCCCTGGTGCTTATTATCACCATGGAAGCAGCACTCTTGCTCAGCTCCTCAATTCCTCTATACTTTGAGCTAGGTCTTGGCTAAAGTGTGAGGAGTGGTTTATCTCCTCAGCTCTCATTACCTTCTGATAAATAAAACAGATTAGTCAATGCAGAGTGAAACCAACATAGGTTAAAGGGGATAAGCATTATTAATTTAGAGAGAATTTGATGGATGTAGATCCTCTTTTAGGCAAAGACTTGTGGGAGCTTGACATTGGAAAGCACAATATTTGTCTCCATAGGATTGAGACTTGGTTTCCCCATTCCAGATAGGGGTTCCTTTTCACTGAGCAGGCCTCTTAGCCAATCAAAAAGCCGTTGGTTTCTCAAAACAGCTGTTTGCCACTATTGCACTAGTGCGCACATCTTGTCAAGGTGCTTGCTTCTGAATACCTTAGATCCCTGCTTGCTCATTTCCTTGCCGGCCACCTTCTCCCAGCATGCATGTAGTGGTTTCTAGCAGGAGGCAGGCTAACTGTCTGGGGACTGGCTCTCTTCCAAATTCCAGCTGGTTCTCTGTTTTGTGTCATCAACATACGGTGTCTACAGCAATAGGGTCTTACCTTTTACCTCAGGTGGGCAATAAAGTGGTTTTACAGAAGCCCATCTTGTTTTTGAGGATATTGCAGGTCTCTCCAATCAACAGCTCATTGTGTGTAGGAACGAATTTCTGGTACTGGGGGTTACAGGCAAAGCCGATTTGATTTTTGGTAAGTTTCATCCCACCCTTTCCAGGGCCCTTTTTATCAGGTGCTCCCCTCATACTCCTGTTGAGGGTTAGATCTTTTAGTCTACCTTCAAGGGTAAAAGTTTCCATGGTACCGGTTAATTTTAGGTTTAGTTCTGTGTTTGTCCCCCCCCACACACACACCCTCCCTTTTCCCTCCACCCAAACCCTGGTATCCCTGTTGTCTGGACATCTAGATGTCTGTCAGGATTAGCTCAAGATAATCCAAGTTAGGAATCTCAGAGGAGTGAGAACATGTGGCATTTGTCTTTCTATGACTGTGTATGTTTGTTGAGTATGATCTGTTCCTAATGTGTCCATTTTCTCACAAATTGCACTGAATTCTTTTTTCTTACTGCTGAGTAGAATTCTATTGTGTAAATGTACCACAGCTTTGTTATCCGTACATCCAATGATGGGCAACTGGGTTGATTCTAGTTCTTAGCTATTATGAATTGAGCATTTATACATGGTTGAGCAAATATCTCTGTAGTGAAGCACAGAGTTTCTAGGGTAAATGTCCAGTAAGGGATTATCTGGGTATGTCATAGCTATATATTCATCATTTTCAGGAATCTCCATGTTGATTACCATAGTGGTTATACAAGTTTACATTTCCACCAACAGTGAATGACGGTTCCTCATTTTGATGTTCTCACCAACATTTTTTTGTTGTTTGATGTTTTAATGATTGCCATCCTTAGTAGAGAAAGGTAGAATTTCATAGCTGTATTAATTTGCATTTCTGCAAATGCAAATTTGGTTAGGGTAGGCAAATGTGAACCATTTATATGTCTTCCTCTGAGAACTCCCGATTCAGTTATCTGTCTCATTTTTTGAGTGGTTTTTTTTTCCTTTTTATTGTTACCCAATTGAGTTCTTTGCAGATTCTAGATATTAGGCCTCTGTCAGAAGTATAGCAGGCAGAAATTTTCACTCATTGTCTGTGCAAAAGCTTTTTAGCTTCATGATATCCTTGTGCTTGAGTGATTGTTTAATTTCCTGGGATACTGAGTTTTATTCAGGAAGTCTTTCTCACTCCTATATTGGGAAGAGTTCCTGTTTTTCTTCCAGTAAGAGAAAAGTTTCATGTCTTATATTGAGGTCCTGATCCAGTTGGACTTTATTTTTGAATGGTGAGATGTGTGGGTCTAGTTAATTTTTCTACCTATGATTATCCAATTTGTCCCACCCCATTTGTTGAAGATACTGTCTTTTCTCCAATCTATGTTATTGGCACCTTTGTCAAAGATTAAATAGTTGTAGTTCTTTGACCTAAGGGCTAGTCTTCAGTTCTGTTCCATTGGTCTATATTTCTGTTGTTATGCTGGTACTATGCTGTTTTTGTTATTATGGCTTTGTAATATAACTTTGGATCCAGTATGGTGAAACACACAGAATTGTTTCTTTTGCTGAGGATGTTTGGGTATCTGAGGCCTGCTGCCATTCCATATGAACATTGAGATCATTTTTTTTATCTTTATGAAGAATGTGCTCAAATTTTTAGTGATAAGGAATTAAATTTCCTATTGTCTTGGTAGAATTGTCATTTTCACAATATTATTTCTAAATATCTAGGAGCAAGAGAGGTACTTCCATCTTCTCAATTCCCCCTAAATTTCTTTTATGAATTTTTTTAATGTTTTCATTATATAGATCTTTTGCATCCTTGATTGGTGTTATTTTAAGGTATTCAATTTTGTTATTGCTATTGAAATGGACAGCCTTACTTATTTCTTTCTCTGCATATTTGCCCTTTGTATATAGAAAGGCTACTGATTTTTGTGAGTTGATTTTGTATCTTACTACTTTGCTGAAAGAATTAATCACCTTTAGATATTTTGATATGGAGGCTTTCAGGTCACTTATGTACAGGATTGTGTCATCTGCAAATAGGGCATTTGACGTCTTCCTATGTGATTTGTATCTTTTATTCCTTTATCCTTTCTTATTGGTTGGGCTAGGACTTTGAGTACTATGTTGAAGAGCAGTGGTGAGAGTGGACACCCCTGTCTTGTTCAGATCTCAGTAGGAGCTCCTTGAGTCTTTCCCCATCAGGTATTATTATGTGGGCTTTAGGTTCTTTCCATATATATATAGCCTTTATTGTGTTGAAATATAAACCATAAACCCTCCATGGCTACTCTCTCTAGTGTTTTGACATGAAGTGGGGTTGTATGTTCTCAAAGGCCTTCTCTGCATCTATTGAAATGATCATGTTGTCTTGTGTTTAAGTTTATTTATGTCGAATACTAAGTTGACTGATTCCAAAATTTTGAATCATTCCTGAATCCCTGGGGTGAAGCCTACATGATCAAGGTGGGTAATGCTTTGGTTAGGTTGTTGAATTTTGTTTGCAAGGATTTTGTTCAGGATCTTCACATCTAACTTCATCAGGGATATAGGTCTGTAGGTTGTGTTTTTTGTTTGTTTGTTTGTTTGTTTGTTTGTTTTTATTGTTGTATCTCTTCCTGGTTTTGGTATTATGGTGATGCTAGCTTCATAAAAGGAGTTAGGGAATATTCACTGTTCTCTATGTGAATCAGTTTGAAAAAATTGGCTTCAGTTCTTCAATGAAGTTTTGGTAGAAATTACTGAGAAAGTATCTGGTCCTGGACTTTTCTCTTTGGGGAGGTTTTTGATTACCTTATCAATCTCAGTGGATGTGATAGGTTTGTTTAGGATATTAATCTGCTCTGAGTTTAGTTTTGTTAAGTAGTATGTGCCTAAGAATTCTTCCATGTCTTCCAGATTATCCAATTTTAGAGGTTTTGGAAGTAAGTCCTGATATTTCTTTCAGTTTCGCTTATGTCTGTGTGATGTCTCTTCTTTATTTCTGATTTTGTTACTTTGAGATTTCTCTTTTGTTCACTTGATCATATTGGCAGGGTTATCAATATTATTTAATATTTCAAAGAATTAGTGCTTCATTTCATCAACTTTCTTAATTGCTTTCTTCATTTCTAATTCATTAATTTCTGCTCTGATCTTGATCTGGAGCTCTTATGATATATATATAATTTTATTTTTTTATATATTTGAGAGAGAGAGAAAGGCAGTCAGAGTATGCACAAGAGAGAGAGAGAGAGAGAGAGAGAGAGAGAGAGAGAGAGAATAGGTGTGCTAGAGCCTCCATCTGTTGCAAATGAATTCCAGACAGATGCACCACCTTATGCATCTGGCTTATGTGAGTCCTGGGGAATTGAACCAAGGTCCTTCAACTTTGCAGGCAAGCACCTTAGTTTCAAAGCCATCTTTCCAGCCCTGGGTTATATTTTTAATTATTAATTAACTGAAACCTAGTGCATGTTACTGTATGCAGGAATGTTCTTGCTAAAAATATCAAGAATACACCAGTATGAAAAAATATTATTATTTACTTAAAAACTGGCAAAAAGGGAATAATGCTTTAAGTAAGGATATGTGTGGTTTTCTTTAGGTTATATTAAAGAGCTTTTATTTGAGCATCTTAATCATACATAGATGGAAGGATAGGCTTATACTATTCCTATATTTTTGACAATAGAAGTGCTATAGCTGAGAAACCCCCTGACACCTTCTGCTCCTGGAGAGTAATGTGGGAAAGCCCTAGTCTATGACAGGACTGTACTGAATTTCATATAAAATTATTCTTCAATATGTGCTTATTACTTCATTGAGATTTGTTGGTTTGTTTTTATGGAGACTTACAAAGAATGTAAGTTTACATTTGCTTTTCATTTCTTGTTTTGTTTTAGTATCAAGGTTTTACACACACACACACACACACACACACGCACGCAAGCCTGCACACACATTTCCTGAAGACATGATGATAGGCAATACTGAAAAGGTGAAAATGTTCTCATATTATAAAGTTGGGGAAGATTCATGCGCATCCTGCATGGCATTCTAGAAATCTAAACTCCTCAACATTGGGTATTTAAGATGCCCATCTTTAAGATTGAATACACATAAAATAGACTTGTACATTTTTGCTCTTCACTTTAATAATCACTGTAAATTAGAAGCTAGAAAATATCCCAGACTGGTGATATTTTAATAATTCAAAAAATGTTATCCTTAATGTGTGTTGATCAAACCTCAGCTGACCAGAAAGTAGTAGAGAAATCAGGTGGTCTATTTACTTACATTCTGTAGCTGTGAGGAAGAGAGGGGGGAGTTTGAGAGCAAGAGAGCATGCATGAGGGAAAAAAAATGTGTGTGGAATAAACTAGGAACTGAATTTTAAGAAATCTTCAAAAGATTTCATTCAAGCTGGTTGGATTTTCTCTTTTTCTCTCTCTATTTGCTTCTCTCCAAGCTCATTTCTAAACATTCTAAAGGACTCTTTAGAAAGTTGAAACTGAATATCCCTAAGGGAGGCAAAGCATTTGAAAGGTTCTAAATAAGGAAACAAATTTCCATTGAAAAGGGAGAATGTTTAAATTACTTTCTCTGGTACATGGCCCGGTGAAAGGTTCTCTTTGGAAACACAAAGATAATTTATGTTTGTGTGTATGTATGTGTGTGTGTGTGTGTGTGCATGATTTATAAGCTGTAATAAAATATGTACTCCTCTAAGTGTTTGAAAAATTAATCAATGAATACAATATT
Source organism: Dipus sagitta (assembly GCA_036346955.1). Lineage (NCBI taxonomy): Eukaryota > Metazoa > Chordata > Mammalia > Rodentia > Dipodidae > Dipus > Dipus sagitta. The sequence continues at coordinate 116,523,969 of CM070778.1, read as the reverse complement.
TCAATCTAAGTCATTTCCTTGACTAAGAGTCTTTTCAATTGATAATTAGCTGGAAAATTTGGTTATAAAATATAGGCCCTTAAGCACCAAAAAATTAAAATACAATTTGTTGAAATCTATTTATTTTTCAAGTTGGTGGAATGTGTCCAGTTATCATTGCTTTTATTTATTTTTAATTTTTAAATTCCTTTATTTTTATTTATTTATTTTTCAATATTTTATTTTATTTATTTGACATAGAAAGACAGAGAGAGAGAGAACGGGAATGCCAGGGCTCCAGCCACTGCAAACAAATTACAGATGTGTGTGCCCCTCTTGCGAATCTGGCAAATGTGGGTCCTGGGGAATTGAACTTGGTCCTTTGGCTTTGCAGGCAAATGCTTTAATCACTAAACCATCCCTCCAGGCCCTAGTTATCATTGTTATTAAGGCCAACAATACAGTTTCTTGTTTAATTGCTATTATTACATAATCCTTGTTTATGTTCTTGCATCCTACTTTATTTTCCATTAACACCATGAATCAATGCCACTTTTAAAGGACTTTATAACATTGTTTCTTTACATTAGATAAAATATTATTTATCTGGGACTATTGTAATTTTCCTCTTTATCCTTATGCTTTGCCATATAGTTTAAAATGCACACATGCTATGGCTAAGGTAAAAGTTTGCAAGACTTCAATTGGTCAAGTTACATTTAAGAAGTAAGCCATATATTCTATCAACTTTTACTTTCCAGTTCAAATTATGCATGGTGGTGGATATAGGACCTAATTTTATGAAGAGCCAAAGTTTTATTATTGGCCTAAGACCAAACAGCTTTTAGCAAAATATATTACAGAAACTCTTAGAGAAAGCTTTCAAAAGACATTTCTGAATCTATGTACTTTCACAGAACTAGAGGTTATAGAATCATAACCTCTATTTCTTTTAAAACTATTGTAAAATAAAGAATTTTTGGCTTATTTTTAGCAATGAATTCATTTACAGAAAACTATAAATCATTCCCCTTAATATTTAGTTTCAGTTCATGTAGGTTAAACAAGAAAATAGTGAATAATTAAAGTTTATATAAAAATTAACATGTCATAAAAGCAGCATGTTTTACATATATTGCTCATTTTAGTCTATTAGCCTTAAAAGAAAAGCGTATTTTGCAATACATATGTAATCATTTAAGGTACTGGCTTTAAAATATTTTTGATCTTAAGGAAGGATGAAATGATTTCTAGTCATGACTCATTCCTAAAATTCAACTATTTGATATGATAAACTGTGTTGAGAATAGTTTTTTAAATGTTAGTTTAAACAAAATCAATGATAATAAATAGCTATTAAAAATAAATCCATGAAATGTCAGAATAAGAAGCTACAGACCCAACTTTTCTCCAGGTGAACAGTAATTCAACAATGCCAAAATCATTTGTCTTTGTGAGAATTGGTAATGGAGTTGAGACCTCACACCACTACAATCAAAGCTGGTTGGAAAGGGCAGGTAGAAAGCTCCATGCCCAAGTCATGGCTTGGTGTAATTGGGAAATAACTTGAAACTCTTGACTTTTTCCTTTGGGGGAAAACAAAAAGAAAGAAAAACTGTGTCATCCATGAGGCATGTTCTGGCTATTTGGAATGAGGTGCTATGTGTCCTGCTGTCTTCGATATTGTCTTTATGTATGCCAAGATAGGAGCTACTAAAAATAAATTTGATAGTCTGATTTATCACATGCCCTTTTGTCATAATCACCCTCTCCCCATTTCAAATCTGAGCACCTCTATGGTCTTGCTTCTTCAGAGGGAAGTGAATGAGAAAAACAAATAGTAGAATAATAGTTATTGAATAAGGTTCTATTCAGAATGGTTTTCTGTGTTGCCCATATATAGCAAGAAAAGGCTCTAATTTGGGGATATTGAGGACCAGTGTGAGTAATGGAGGCAAAAGTACTCATTTGCTGTAGTATTTCCTACTGACTTGGCACCGAATGCACAGCAATCACTAATTCCCAACTTCTCCCAAGGAATTAAAGATTATAAGCATGGTTCTAATATTTAAGAATGTTAGAGATATTTGTCCCTTGGTTGTCTGTTTCAGAGTATTGTTGGTTGTCTGTTTCAGAGTATTGTTAGGACATTGATTTTAGGTGCCTGGAGTCCACTGGTCTGAATAGTTTCCTTCCACTGGTAAAGGTTTCTCATGTGGCAGGCTGAGGCCTGCAGGTTAAATGGACTCTCTGTAAGGGGGAAAAAAAAAAACATGAGCCTGCTATTCATTCATCACTCTAGTTTTCCAAATGGCTATAGAAGTCAATGTCTTTTTCTCAGCTAACTGGATATGCTGGCTCTACAGATATTATCTTGATGACTAGGCAGTGCTGAGATCCTAAGCGAGGTGGCTCTATGGTGGTAATTCCAGAGAAACTGAAGACTCTGACTACATAACAAAGGGAGGCCATGTGCTTCTGAAAAAACAAACCAGTGACTCACTGGATGGATGATGAAGTTAGAGTAGCAGATTGTTAGAGCCACAAGTTGGGACACTATGCAAAGAGACATTGCCTCTTCCCCATAATTGAAGGCTGCCCACCCCCACAATCTGTGGCCCACAATCGCCATGGGGATGACCTTCATCTCCAACAAGGTAGGTCCCTTTGGGAAAGGGGCAAAGAGGAGGGAAAGTATCATACAAACATATGGTGTTTACATATGAAGTATATCCATAACTCATAAAAATAGAAATAAAGGAAAATATTAAACAGTGAACAAAACCCAATGGGACTGAGGGCTGGCTGCCACACAGATCAGTATAGACACTGGGCAATGTCTGACTGAAGGAAAAGGTAAGAGCAATGAAAGCTTACTGGAAGTAGTAGTGGCTGAAAATCTCCCAGTGCTCAAACAGGAACTAAATGAGCAGAACCAAGTAATCTACGACTCCACTGAGGAAAATACAAATCCCAATGGAAATACATTGTAATCAAATAGACAAAAATCAAAAAATAAAAGCCTCTGAATACAAGTCTTTTTTTTTTTTTAGAAAAAAATAGCTTTCAATTATAAGAAAGCACACAGAAGAATATCACTAGATTACTTATCAGAAATCTTGCAGGTTAGAAGAGAATGGAATGATATACTTAGAGTTCTGAAAGAGAAAACCACTACCAGCTGAGAGTACTTGATCTGATAAAACTGTCCTCCAATGTGAAAAGGGAAATCAACTTTCTGGGTGAACAAAAGCTGAGAGAATTTATCACTGCATTTATTACTTCTCAATAAATGCTGAAGGAAGTCTTCAAATTGAAACACAAGGACATTATTCAGCTAGAAAATAAAACTCATCCAAATGCAGCATGGAAGTAAAAGCATTTAAAGACCTTAACAACAATTATAAAATATAATAATGGAAAAATAAAATGATACATGTGACATCAATAACATAAAGTAGAAGAAAAATTAAAAATGAATATTTAAATGTGATGAAATAATTAATAGGTTAAATAAATTGGTAGGGCTATAACATATTTATATAAGCTTCATTGTAACCACAAATAAAATAAGAATAGAAGATACACAATAAGAAATGAAAATGAAATATATGTCTCTACAATAATTAGTGAAATACAAAGAAAGACAAAAATATTAGAAAAATGAGAGAAAGCTTTAATGAAGAAAGGTTAAAAATATAAGATGTCAATACTTATTCATCCCATACCAGTGAGTATTTTAAAAGTAAACAGGTTTATCTTCCAATCCAAAGGACATTATGGCTGAGAGAATTTAAAAATAAGACTTAACCATATATGAAAGAAGTTAACTTGGTTTAGAGACTAACACACAATGGAAGAAAGAAGGGGGGGAAAAAAACTATCTCATACAAGGGAGAAACAAGAGAACAGTGGATATATTCATGCCATACTGATGTTCTCCAGTATGTCTGACACAAGAGATAAGGAATGACATCAAATAACATTATACAATGATAAATGCCCTAGCCAATAGAAAGATTTGACAATTAAGATGTATATGACCTCAAAATTATTTCTTCCAAATATGTTGCCCAAACATTGATAGAACTGAAGAGGGAAATATATAGTAGCACAGTAATAGATTTCAAGGTTATAATTTCAATAATTGATAGAACATGCAGACAAGAGTTCAATAAGAAAATAATGGACATGAGCCATAGCATAGATGAAATGAACTCACAGAAGAATAGAAAATCCATTTTGTAATCATAGAGCACACATTCTTTACACATTTACACAGAGTATTTTTAAATGACTTAATTTATTGTGTGTGTGTGTGTGTGTGTGTGTGTGTGTGTGATGACACACATGTGAAAGCAACTTTCTGGGGCCAGTCCTGTCGTTCTCCATCATTTGAGGCATGGTTGGTATCTAATTGTTCACTATTCACTTAATATTTTCTGGGAAATTTCCCTGTCCCTGTCTCCATTTTTTTTACATAGGCACACTAGGATTACAGAAGATTGACACCTTTTCTATCTTTTGCATGAGGTCTCAGGATATGAAGTCTGACACTCAGAGTTGTATGGCAAGAACTTTACCCATTGAAGTATCTTCCCAGCTTCCAGGATACTTTAAATAACATATTAAATGTAAAAATCATAGAACAACTACTTTCTAAATTAAAAATATTTAAATCATAGCAATATTATATAACAATAGGATAAAGCCAGAAAATATCAATAGTACACCTGGAAATTCTACAAATGCATGCCAAATTAATGCCTGAAATAATAACTACACCAAAGAAATCAAGACATTGGAAAATCCCCAAAAGGCTGAAAATAAGACATATCATACCACACATGGAATTCAGCAAAAAGCCATACTAAAGGTAAAATTTATAACAGTAAATACAACTAAAATTATTCTAATTACAAAATATCTCATGTAAAAGACAACAGACTGATCCAGAAGCTGAAGAAATGAGTGAAAAAATGAATACTAAGTATATGACTAGTTGAGCTCAGTGGGTAAAATTCTTCTTTTGCAAACAGGAGGACCTGAGTTCAATCCTCAGAGTCCAAATAAAAGAACAACTCTGTATTGACACGCATTTGCCATCCCAGCTCTGGCAAAGCAGAGACAGGTATATCCCCAAGTGCTTGCCAGTCTGCTAGTCCAGATAGTTGGTAAGGTCCAGATCACTGAGAGACTGTCGCACTAAAGGTTTATGGTATGTGTGGAATAATGTCCAAAGTTGTCTTCTGGCCTCTACCCACACATCCATGTGTATGCATGCACATGCACACATGTGTACTTGCACAGAGAGGAACATTCATACCTATAAGCACATTCATCTACAAATGTAACAATTTTAGAGTACAGATGAATAGATAATCAAAATAAATAGAATAAAACAAAAAAATGAACTGTTTTTTTTTAATCAAGTAAATCAATGTTTATATCTGTATTCGTGTAGCCAAAGTTAAATAGAGGATAGTCAAATCAGTTAAATCAGAAATTGAATAGGAGACATTGAAAAGAATCATAGAGCTCTTGAGTGCAAATATGCAGCAAGAAAATGGTGAACCAGAAGGAAATAACATGTTGCTAGAAACATAACACTTATGAAAATTGAATCATTAAGAAAATCAAAAATCCCTATAGACATAATTGAGTCAGTTTATGAACAAAAAATAAATGAAAGAGGGAAGGAAGGAGGTAAGGAAATAAGGGAGGAAGGAAGGTTAAAATGCACATTAAAAAGCCTATCAGTCTAGTAAGAATATTGATTCAGTGACCATAAAAATACAAAATGCAAAGATTAATAAGCTCATCACATTTTTCAAGCTGAAAAAATTAATATTGAAAATCATAGAATGTCTCTCTAGTAAAAGTGAAACCTCCAAAAATAATCTAAGGAAAATGTCCTATTTATATCTGCATCAGTAACATATAAACCAGAGGTTATGCAGGAAAATCCTTAGTGCCTGAAGTGGGACAACTCCTAGTGAGTTGTTGGTCATGGATGCTCCTACACTCCCCAAAACAATACAGTCTATTGACAGAGCTTTTGGTTGCCCTCCAGAACTAGATAGGAAGCCCCCAGTGATGAAGACACCACATGCTTCAGTTGCAAAAAATAGAAGTGTACCTGCAATGAAGCTGGGAGCCTACTCCATTCTGGCACCTGGGGAAACTCAAAATTTATCAAAGTGTTGAGAGTAAGTGATAATTTCTAAATGCGACATATTTATCATGTCTTCCAGTTGCAGGGTATGTTGAGGAAAGTGCTACAGAAAGAACTATAGGACAAAGAGGAGTACTTTGGGACCCTATCTTTTAGCATTATTTCAATTATTTCATGTCCTCAAAGTTACTATCCTTACTTCACAAAACTTTAATAATCTTGCACTCATCAAAGTTTCAAACATGGATAATGGAGTTAGGTAAAAACAGTTCATCAAAATAGAAGAGCAACTAGTTAGAAAGACTTCCAGTGGAAGGGGAATGAAAGAAGGAATTAGGCAATTATCATCAACATAAATAATGTAAAAATTATCAACTAAAAAGAAAATAAAAATATAGAGAAAATAATTTAGAATTAAATATAACCTTGAAAAAATGATCTCTGTGCTAAAAATCAATGGAGCATTATTGCCCCAAACCACATACAAACCTAAAATTCTCCTTTTATTCACAGCTTGGAAAAATTAATTATGAAAATGTCTACTATACCCATTGCACTCTATCGATTTTATACAGTCTTGTCAAAATTCTGGTGCTGTTATTCATGGAAATTGGAAAGAAAAATTTTAATGTCTATATGAAAATTACAAAAAATAGTTAGTCTTTCCAGCACTATGATACCTTCTGAGTCGTCCAAAGGTCACTGCCATCTGAAAAGAGAAGATTCTCTACCCAAAGTGAGAGTAGCACTAATATAAGGGTATGAATATTAAGAAAAGTGCTTACTGGGCAGTTTGATAAACATAGTATATACATTTATCCAGAAATCAGCAGATGTTACACCCCTGGGGCTCATACCTACCCCTGTTTTAAGTTTTCAGTATCAGGGATGTATTCCGTCCCATGGAGCGGGCCTCCAGTCCAATTGGAGGGCAGTTGGTTTCTACCATGATAGACGTGCCACTATTGCACCTGTTGGCTCATTTGGCCTGGCTGGCCAATTATAAGGCTTGAAGTGTCCACTGTTGAGTATCTTCTCTTGTGGTATCTCTTTGTCCCATTGAACTGCATGTAGAATGGCTTCTTCCAGCTTTCTGTCAGCTGATCTACATGGAGGAGGTTATCAGCTCAGTCCCACCAGGATTTATCAGTGGCCTTGCAGCCCAAGTAACATCTCAATCACACCTTCCAAGGTTCAGGGTCTAATGCGGAAGAGGTGGAAGAAAGAACGTAAGAGCCAAAGGAATGGTAGGACTCCTTACAACGTGCTCCCTCCAGACATAAAATGGCCTGGATGTCCATGACCTCATAGTGCCTCACAATACCTAGACAAGACCATCATAAGGGGAGGAAAAGATCATGGCATCAAAATAAAAGAGAGACTGATTGAGATGGGGAGGGGATATGATGGAGAATGGAATTTCAAAGGGAAAAGTGGGGGGAGGGAGGGTTTTACCACAGGATATTTTTTATAATCATGGATAATGTTAATAAAAATTGAGAAAAAAAATAGTCTAGATTTCAAACATGCAAGAAAGCATCATTCTTCAAAGAAAGTATGGCAATGGTGTAAAAACAGACAGAGCAATGCAACACCCAGTGTGTGGCCAATTGACCTTCAGCAAATATGCAATTAACAAAATGAGGAAAGGGTGGCATAATCATTCTAAGAAAATGTGTTCACATGCACTGGAATGACATTACATCTTTAACTTCACTGAGAAACATAAACTAATGGAAAATGAACAAAAGGCTTAACCATCAGACCTGAAATGATTAAACTTCTAGATACTAATCAATAGTGACTAAGAATATGTGTAGATTTACATATGATATGTGTATATGAACATGAAAGGCATTTTAGAGATAAACAGAAAAATATAGACCAAATTTCAAATGTAATCAAAAATAATTCCAATCTCGAGAAAACTCACATCAAAGGTCTCATACTTTCTGACCTCAAACTTATTGCTGAATTATAATAATTAAAACACTGAAAAATGTTTCAAAGGTCAGACATATGAGTTCATGGACCTGAATAGAGACTCCAGAAATATACCCATGCACACAATCAACTAAATTATCTTTAGTAAAGACATGGTCTATTGTGTAAACACAATGATGAAAGGATAATCTCTTCAATAAATGTTTTAATAATCTAACATTCCTGCATAAGATATTAACATGTGAAATTCAATATATTATATAGCATGGATACACATAAGTTCAATATGAATTAAGGACAAATATTAGACCTGAAGTTATGTAATTAATAGAAACATTCATAGAGTACAAATTAAAATATTGATCTTTGTAATAAATTCCTAGTTATTATATCAAAAACACTGGCAATAAGAGTTAAAGGAGTTCATGGGGCCATATAAAATAATAAATCTTTAATACACAGTCAAGCAGTGAAATGGATGAAAATATTTTAAATCCATATATCTGGCAAATGGTTCATTTATTACATATGTTAGGAACTTCTACAACTCAGCCAAAAATAAGTAAGACAATTAAAATATCAATACAGGTGGCTTGGGACATGGCTCAGTGCATTAGAGGCACTTGCTTCAAAGGCTACTGGCTCAGGTTTCATTCTCCAACCCCCAATGAAAGCCAGATGCAAAATGTGGTGCATATGTCTGGAGTTTGTTTGCAGCATGTCACACACACACACACACACACACACACACACACACACACACACAATTTGTAAACCAACAAAACTGAATAAGTACATACATGCATGCATATATACATATATACACACATAAAATCAGCCCAACACTTGAACAGACATTTCTCTGAAGACACACAAATGTTCCACATGTAAATGAGAATCTAATCTATCTCAGTGACTAGGAAAATGCAAAGAAAAGCCAAGACATTTCTCCCTCACTCCTGCCAGGATCACTACTATCCAATGGTGCAGGTACCAAGCAAGGGCAAGTACATGGAGCAAACAGTTTCTTTCTGCTTTTCTGTCAGGATTCAACATCACACAGACACTAAAGAGAAAAAAAAATTATGGCAAGAATTTCCAAATGAAAATCATTTCACTTGGTATTTCTCCAGTTGAATTAAAATTAAAAATAAGTAGGTCAGGGCTGGAGAGATGGCTTAGCATTTAAGGCATTTGCTTGCAAAGTCAAAAGATCCCCGTTCAACTCTCCAGGACCCACGTAAGCCAGATGCACAACAGAGCGCATGCATCTGGAGTTCATTTGCAGTGGCTGGAGGCCCTGGCATGCCTATTCTCTCTCTCTCTCCCTCTTTCTGTCTCTCAAATAAATAAATAAAATATATTTAAAAATAAATAGGTCATATGGGGCTGGAGAGATGGCTCAGCACTTAGACACTTGCTTGAAAAACCTAATGGCATAGGCCTAGGTTCAATTCCCCAGGACTCACATAAAGCAAGACGCACAAAGTGGCACATGTATTTGGAGTTTGTTTGCAGTGACAGGAGGCCCTGGGGTGCCCATACACTCTTTGTGTCTGCTTCTTTCTATCTCTCAAATAAATAAATAAATAGTATTTTTATTTATTTATGGCATAAAAGTAGTTCCATGGGAACTTAAATGTCCATTGAGGGATGACTGGATAAAGTCATTAAATTCGTAGAAGTCTAAATAGAGTAGTGGTTGTCAGGGAGTGGTTGGGGGAAGCAGGAGGTGATTTGGTGGATGTAGAGTTTTATACATGCAGGAAATCCATTCTAAAGATATGATTTGTGCCTACAGTCAATGATATAATTTGTGCATCTTAAAATATTATCAGGTTGAATTTTCTCCTTCATGTTTTCCTCATTTAAATGAATTTTCAATGATAGGATGCAATTTTAAAATATCTACTTTCTTGCTCCCATAAGCTTCTTTTGGTTGGGTGTTTTGTCCCATCTATAAGAAGCTATCTTCTTCACATATCATTTGTGTAGAAATCATTGAAGGTCACAGACATAGCTTATGTTATATCTAACTACCCCTCTAGTGGAAGATCTTCAGGCACTATATTTTCCCCTGTGAATTGGCCCTTGTTGATACAAAATTGCATTGGTATTAATAAGATTCCCTGGTTCCTTTACCAACCAAGGGCCCATTAACCATTAGTAACTGAACTTCTCACAAATATCTATACTTTTCAATCATTAATATTTCCCCTGGAAGTATTACATATGAGATGATCAAAGCAAATTATATTTTATTAATTTTGTTTTTCCTGACATTATCTATTCTAGTTACTATGCCTCTGAGTTATGATTCTGAAGTTCACTCTATAGGTTAATCCATACTCAACTCTTCATAGCATTTGGGAATTTGAATATCTTTCACATATTCCTTAGTTTTCATCTTCCTCTCTTCTTCCACCTAGTATAGTATAGGGTATGACGCAATGTCCCAATGTGAGGAAGTTTAAGGTTTGAAGTTTGAGGTACAGAGGTAGCATCCACATTGACAGTAAGTGTAAGGTATTCATTTACAGTCTTATTTTTCCCTTAAAAATAGTGTAATATCTCACAGAGTTTACAAAGAGTGATTTCTGTTTTAAGAATATCTCTGAATAGAGTATTAAGTGTACATTTGGACACGTGTTATGTCATCTACATATTTTTTTGTTTTGTCACTTAACTAATAGTCTTCTCTTTCTAGTCTATCATTATGCAATATAATAACATTCTATCATTTTCATTTTAGTAATGTACTATATCTAACAATGTCCCAGTGCTTCAACTGTGTATTTAAACTTGGTAAATCCTGTTATGTGTTTAGCTTCCTTTTAGGTCAAAACATCTATGTTTAAGAAATGGAAAAAGGATTAACTAATTTTTGTTTTGGGACAGGGAATCATTTATAAAGCAAACAGATAAATCACTTCAAACAGAGAGGACACTGAAAACCAAGAGACATACTTTTCAATCAATAGCCCATGACCTTTCAAGATGAAAGGGAAATAGTCATCCACAGGAAAGGGGGAGAAAAGCTCTCTGTGCTGTTTATGAGATTTAGAGGTCACTTGGTTATGCACAAAACAGAATACAATAGAAATAGCAGAAAACTTTAAAGTGAGGACTCATGGCTACATATTTTTCTAAGCTTCCCATTCACTACCAGTTTTCATCCTTTAATAAGCCCCTCTGTTCTCTAAACTAAGGACGCATTCTGTTTATTGTGTGGCTGGACCCCTCCTCCCCTTATGTTCAGCTGTCTATCAGTGCTCTCTTCAGAGTGCAAATCGTTGGTCTACATCAAGAGCCATGTGCATGTCTAACTCATTCAGCATTCTAGTGATCATATGACACAGATTAGAGAATGTGAGGGAGGTTCCAAACAACAAAGCAGGATATTATTTCCAGTGAGGTCTTGTGGCTATGTGTACCTCTGTTACAAATACAATTAGGCTTTTTTTTTCTCTTTAGATCCTAAGAACCAGCTCGAAGATCCAACAGCTAAATCTTAAAAGAGTTCCAAAAGCTTTTCTAAAGTACATGGGACCATTAGAAACCAATCTGTATTTGGAGCTCAAGAAAACTGGCTCAGGGAAAATATAAGAGATTAATATGCCAGTAACAATTTTTATGTTTCCAAATGAAATATGATTTTGATGGTCAAAGCATTGATTGAAAGAGATGAAATAAATAGTGTAGAAAATGCAAGTTATAAACTTGTCCATCAAAATGCAAACTTTGGACTCCTGAGTCCATATTCTAGGCTTAATATTTTACTTGCCTTTCGTATCCCTATCAGATTTCCTCTCACTTTTTGACCATATATTATAAATGAATCAGGATTGTATTCAAAGACTTTAAAACATTAAATTGTCTAGATTCTTTTATTTATCTATTTCAAAGAGAGTGAGAGAAAGAGGGAAAGAGAAGAGAAAGACAGAAAGAAGGAAAGAAAGACAAGAAAGAAAAAAACAAAGAAGGAAGGAAGGAAGGAAAGAAAGAAAGAAAGAAAAAAGAAAGAAAGAAAGAAAGAAAGAAAGAAAGAAAGAAAGAAAGAAAGAAAGAAAGAAAGAAAAGGAATGAAGGAAGGAAGGAAGGAAGGAAGGAGATATGCCAGAGTCTCCAACCACCGCAAAGGAACTCCTGCTTATGCACCGCCTTGTGCATCTGCTTTACATGGGTACTGGGACATTGAACCGGGTCCTTAGGCTTCACAGGCAAGCTCCTTAACCACTAAAAAATCTCTCCAGGCCTCTTTTAAAAGTTTTGAGAAAACATTGTTTTTTATTTTTTATTCATTTTGCAAAGCCAGAGAAGCAAAGCCAGGTTTTCTGTACTGTTACATATAATACTATAAAAATGCATGCTATGGTAAGATGTGCTTTATAATAAGGTGCATATTTTATATAAAATGATATATTATATGCCATTTAGCAGTGATTTGTGATTATCTTGTTAAAAAGAAACTAACTTATTTTATGGTTGAGATTTGACACCTTGTTCAAGGTAGCAATTGAGTGGCCTTGAGTCCTATACCTGTGGTTTTTAGCTCAGCATTCCTCTTGAACTCCACAGTATTAGGTACTAATACAGATTAAAAATTGTTTTGTGTTCCTAAATACTATTAGGCAATGATAAATGTCTGCTTTAAAGATTAGCCCCCTTTGTATTCTAAAAAGATAGAAAATAATACCAACAATTTCCATAAAATATTCAAAGGTGTCAAAAATTCAAAGTGTTAGTTTCTGATGCAGACCATCCTAAATTCAAACTGCTCAATATAAGAGTGAGAATGGAATTATAGATTCATCATAAATTTGTTAATTTTTAGACAATGTTTTAATTTTTAAAACATTCTCTAAATTAATCACAAATGTATGTCTTAATAAAAAATTGTGGTTATATATTGAAACTTAATTGGTAAGGATATTTAATAAACTTGGAAACAGTATATCCTATGCTTGGGATACCCCATGTCTGGGTCAGAGAGAAGAAAACAAATTATTTTGTCGTTGTTGTTTGTTTGTTTGTTTACCGTTGGTGCACTCTAACTCAGCACAGTTCAAATATGATAATGAAAATTATGTACAGTGTATTGAAATTGGCCAGACTTGGGAAGACCTTTATGACCATATATGGGCATCACATCAATTCCTTTGTAGTTTCTAAAGGAAATATAAATAACCCCTAGATATTGAAGTTTCTAATACTGGTCTGTTCAAAGCACTACACTCTTGAACTTAAAAACTTAAAATAAGGGTGGGAAAGATGGTGTAGCACTTAAAGGTGCTTCCTTGAAAAGCCTGATGGCCTGGGTTCAATAAACCAGTTCCTACCGAAGTATACCAGATGCACAAAGCAGCCCAACTCCTTGAGTTTGTTTGCAGAGGCCATGGCCGTGGCTCTCCCAAGCCCAGTTTCACGTGCTGTCATCTCTCCATATAAAATAAATAATTAAAAAATGGAAATAAAATTATAACATAGTCTGGAGAGATATATGGCTTAGCAGTTAAGGCACTTGCCTGTGAAGCCTAAGGACCTATTTTCAATTCCCCAGTACCCACATAAGCTGGATGTTTAAGGTGATACATGTATCTTCCCTCTCTCTCTCTCTCTCTCTCTCTCTCTCTGTATTTGTCTATCTCAAATAAATAAAAAATAAAACATTCAGGAAAAATTAAAATATAAATAGATACTATCATATAATAATTTTTGGATGTCTTGTTTATGTATCAGTAATAATCTTCCAAGACTTACTTTTTAAATAAAATAAAAGGATTGGATACAAGCATTTCTGAGGGACATATAATATTAAAGTATTTTAATGGTAGCTAATGTTCGTTTTAAAATGGAAAGTCAAAAACCTCCATTTTTTACTGGCTCCAAGAATAATAATAAAATGACATAGAAAATAAAAGTCATTCCCATGCTGGAATAGACCTGCAAGCAGAAAATGGACACATGCCAGTATATTAACCATGGGATTCCTGGAATCAAGAACCGGAAAAAAATTATTCTTTCTAAATGACTAATTTTCATTAATTCTGTAATGAGACTAAGACAGCTACCAAAATTTTTATCTAGTCAAATTTTCTTTCAAGAGTGACAACAATGTGAAGCCAATTTCAGAGAAAGGTCAGGAGGACTTTGCAATCAATGACTCTCCTTAAGAGCACCAGAACAAAAGCTGGATCAGCCAGAATAAAAACGATTGCTTGCCAGGTGTGGTGGTGCACACCTTTAATGCCAGCACTCCACCCATGAGGCAGAGGAAGGAGGATCATTGTGGTTTCTAAGACAGCCGGAGACTATGTAGTGAATTCCAGGTTAGCCTCAGCTAGAGAAAGACCCTACCTTAAAAGATAAAACATATAAATAAATAAATAATGATCACTGACAAAGGATAGTAACTCACATAATACTTAATAAAATGTCTTGGTAAATTTTACTTCTGAGTATAGCAATGCATAAGAACAGGAAATATGCACATATGATGATAGATGAGGCCAAAGCAATATCAATCATATTATAGGAAATTTCATACAAAAATATGTGCAAAACGACCTCAAGCAGTTGATTTTCTTTTTCAGATAACAGTTGTAGGAGAATGAATGCTATATTAAAAAAAAACAGTAGAAATATACCAATATAGATAAATAATAAGAAATACACTCTTACTTATTAAAGCCTCTGAGGTGGGGAGATGGCTTAGTGGATAAAGCAATCTCTGATGAAGCCTGAGTACTTGAGTTCAATACCTAGGCCCCAAGTAAGAACACGTGAAGCCATGGCAGGCTTCCATAACCACGGTACTCTGACAATAAGATGGCAGGCAGGATTTCTAAGAAGGAACAACAACATAGTGAAATCCAAAGAGGGAAACTGCCTCAAAAAAAAAAAAAAAAAAAAAAAAAGGTGGGGAAGTAAGGAGCCACTGGCAACTGTTGTCTGGCCTCTGTATGCATGCTGTGGCACGCACGTGCGTGCAGCGTTTATCACACACAAACCTATGCGTATACATACTCTGACCCCCCAAAATTAATTCAAACCCCTAATATAGAATGGATTTATAAAATTCAGCCCTATATTGCTTCTGAGAGCAGCACAAAATCAAAATAAGTATTCAAATACAGTGTACCAAAAAACAGATAGAATTGGCATACTACACCATGTGTATTTTCCCAATCCATACATCACACATCATCACACACATTATTAAGAAATACGTTTCAAAACAAATACTAGATACAAAATTAAAAAAAAATTGAAATATCATGTCACATGAAATTTGTTGTTTGACAACAAAATTAAATAAGAAACGCAATAAAAACACAGCCAATTAGAACATACATATGTTTAGAAAACACAACATATGAAAAAACAGATTAGGTAAAAATGAAATTGAATGAGAAATTTGAAGCATCTGTTAAGCAGTTATTTTCAGGTAATTCAGTCTGGATTGAAACTTCTTTATTTTTCCTTCTATGTGTTTCTTATATGTGTGCATGTATGTTTGTGTGTTTGTACACACACGTGCACATGTGGAAATAACCTCAGTGAGTTGTTCTACTTCCTCTTTTTTTTTTAATTTTTTTTTTTTTTTTTTTTTTTTTTTTTTGCTGCTAGGAAACCCAGACAGATAGGCTGTGAACTTGGGGATTGCCCCGACTGTGCTTTCCATTGCCACAGCTAATATTGGGTATAGACTTGTTCACCACTGTGAGTCATGGCTGGCTTGAAATGGATGCCTGGAATCTGAACTCTGTTCAGCGGGCATGTGACTAACTACTGAGCCATCTCCCTAGCCCCCTTTTTTCTCTCTTTTTTTGTTTGTTTTTATTTGTCGTTTTAAGAGTTATGGCTATATAGAAGAGACTTGCCTGGAAATGATGATACTCCTGCTCAGTATTCCAAATGCTGAGGATATAGGCTTATTTCTCAAGCACCAACTTAAATCCTTCTTGCTTTCAATGCAAATTGAGACCCATTTATCTTTAAAAAATTAGAATAGGTATTGCCCATTTCCCTCAGTGTGAATCTGGGAAGAAAATAAAGCTATTTGGTTCTTATTATGATACAAGTATAACCTTATAAGTAAAACCAGACAAAAAAATTCTACAAGGAAATAAAATCAGGAGTCAATCTGAATTACAAACAGATGAAAAATCAGAGACAAAACAGAAGTTCATAGAATAACACATCAGGAACAAATAAACTTCATTTAGAAATGTTTGGATTTCCAACATTAGAAAACCCATTCAAGTAAAATAGTATATTGGAAGAAGAGTAAAGGGTACATTTCTTATAATAATTTTTAAAAGATACAACTTCACTCTTCATTTAAGTACTCTATAAAATGTCCAAAAAGATTCCTTTTGTATTCACAAATGATTTCCTTAGTTTAAAAAATATATCATTCAAATTCCAAAACAAATAGAGTACATAGTATTGGGGAGATAGAAATAGTTTCATTATAATTTGAACAATAAAAATTATACATCTTTTACACATGATAATTCATTATCTTCAAACAATTCCTACACAAGTCAAACTATCTACCAAGGGGAGATAGAGGAGTAAGCCATGTCTGATTCACATGATTTGCTGCTCTGCATAGAAAAACCCAAGAAAATGTTAATATATTGTTTTAATATTAATAAAAGATTTTACTTATGTGAAAGACATTGTGAATAAAATTACAAAATGGCTGACAAAGGAAATAAATGATATAAATTAATAGAGAATTAAAAATACAGACTGGAAGAATCAATAAAATTACAATTGTTCTTCTTTATAACTATTATATTTATTTATTATTTATTAAAGAGAGAAGGAAGGAATGGGCATGCCAAGGCCTCTAGCCACTGCAAATAAACACCAAATGCATGTTCCACCATATGCATCTGGCTTCTGTGGGCACTAGGGAATCGAGCATGGATTCTTAGGCTTCATAGGCAAGTGCCTTAACCACTAAGCAATCTCTCTTGACCCAATTATTCTTTAAAATATAAATGCAGAAGCTGGTCGATGAGTTAGTGGTTACAGGCACTTGCTTGCAAGGACTTCTGGGCCAGGTTAAATTCTTAAGCCACTCACATAAAACCAAGACAGACATTTTCTTTTTTTTTTTTTTTTTTTTTTTGCAGTGGCAACCTCCCCCCCCCCCACGCACACACAACTTAAAATATAAATGCAAAGAAAATTTAAAAATCAGCTGTAGGACAATTTTTCTCTATTTATATTAAATGTATTAATTACAGTGTTGGTACAGGGGAGACCAAGTGATGGGCATTTGTGTGGGTAGCATATTCTGTGGTCTTACAACTTCTGTGATCTTATCAATGTACCAAGGGATTATTCAGCATATGTTGCTTCAATAGTTATCCATTGGAAAGAAAAATGCATTTAAATGATTATCACATTGTCTTCTTATGTATTTTCCAAGGATGATAATAAACATGCTAAGAAAATTAGAAGAAAATGGGGCTGGAGAGATGGCTTGGTGGTTAAGGTGCTGGCTGCAAAGCCAAATGATCCAGGTTCAATTCCCCAGTACCAACATAAGCCAGATGCACAAGGGAGCTACTGCGTCTTCTGGAGTTCATTTGCAGTGGCTAGAGGCCCTGGCACGCCCATTCTGTCTATCTCCTCCTCTTCCTCCTCCTCCTCCTCTTCTTCCTCTTCCTCCTCCTTCTCCTCCTCCTCCTCCTCCTTCTCCTCCTCCTCCTCTTCCTCCTTCTTCTTCTTCTCTCACTCTCCTTGTAAATAATAAAAAAGTTTAAAAAAAGAAAATGGAATTTGTATTAAGATTATAAATTTCATATAAGAGTGTGAAATTTTCTTATGCAAAATTGTTGAAAATTATTAATGATTTAGACTACTGCATTAGATCATTGCAGAAAACAATAATTGACTATTTAATAAGGTTTTTCACATTTTAAAATGATTTATGTTTTGTTGATTCCCTCCTCCCCTTCAACCATCCTCTCAGCTTTACTTCAATTCCCCTCCCTTCTGTAAATCTTTCCTTCTGTTTTCATGTAACATATATCCTTTTGCCCATCCCTTCCCATTCCTCTAACTCATCTCTTTGTAATCATTTTTGTTATGACCTTGACAGGTTTAATCCAATTTTGCCCCCTACATATACATACTAATAAGTATCCTATTTCATAGTTTTAATGGAAAAATAAACTCAGGAGAATATGTGTGACCCCTGTGAGAAGGAGAATAAAAATTGAAATGCCCTATCACTTATAGAGTTTTAGATAGGTTACAACTATCTATCTTTGGAGTGCATTTGATTTCATAACAAGAGTCGTGTTTATGTCAGATTTATGGTGCCTATGTCAAATTTATTTGCTAATATTTCTCTCCATATACTATAACAAAATGATTTTTATAATGTGAGCATAGGAGTGCTACTTATAATATCATACAAAAGTGTTAACATTAACTATTTATGACATTAATCTTGATGCTATGCATTGTAACTTGTCATGGGGATATATAATTCATACCTATAATTTTTAAATTATATCTGGATCTCTATAAGACAGAAACTTTTAATGACAAGTCTATTTTATTTCTTTAAGACTCATAATTTGGGAATTCATAGTGAACTCACCCAATCACAGAGAGATAATCGCCGCATAGTCTCACTCATCTGCAGCACCTAACCTGAATCTACCCAAGATGCCGACCTACCCAGCAAGCATCTTGAGGAATGGACAATGGGAATTTTTTAGACTTTATTATTTAAATTAATTTTGTAGAGTGAAAGATCAGCACAAGTGAGAGAGAGAGAGAGAGAGAGAGAGAGAGAGAGAGTGTGGGTATGGGTGTGCTAGGGCCTCTTGCTGTTGCAAATTCCAGATGCATGCACCACTTTATGCTTGGCTTTATGGATAGAATATAGTCTATTAAATTATTAGTATGAAGCACTTGTACATTGCTACAAGTCAGTACAGAATGATGTGCTTCAAATTAATAAACTTTTTAAAACTCAAAAACATAAAACAAGACAATTGAGGGAAGTTCAAAATGAAAACGAGTTTCATATAAATCAGAAAGTCTGGGAATGGTATGGAAAATGTCTACCATATCTCAAATTCTCAAGAGAATATCAATTTTAAGTAGCATTAAATATAGCGAATGATAGATTATGAATCGTGGCTATCAAGTGTTGGCATGCACTAAGGAAAGTATTTTGCTTTAAGCAATGGATTTTTGTAACAACAATTTGAAAAAATAATATGTATTAACAAAAAAATTAAATAACAGAATATTATTTCTATTCTATTCATACCAGTAAAAACAGAAGGAACAAGCCAACACTAAGAGCAGCCGATTTCTTGCTTTGCAACAGGAAATGAATATGGACTATTGGATAGATTAATATAATGCATTCATTAAAAATGAATAAACCAGAGCTACAAATATAAAAATAGAACTACTTAAATTACTTTCAAAAGAAAATTTCTAAGTAGCACTATTACCAATCAATTTTAAGTTTTGAAAATTTTTCAAAACTATTCCATTTTGTAAAACTTTTCATTAAAATTACTGCATGGGCTGGAGAGATGGCTTAATGTTTAAGTGCTTGTCTATGAAGCCTGAGGACCCTGGTTTGAGGCTTGATTCCCCAGGACCCGTATTAGCCAGATGCACAAAGGGGAGCACGCATCTGGAGTTTGTTTGCAGTGGCTGGAGGCCCAGGTGCGCCATTCTCTCTCTCTCTCTCTCTCTCTGCCTCTTTCTTTCTCTGTCTGTTGCTCTCAAATAAATAAATAAAAATAAACAAAAAAATTAAAAATAAAATTACTGCACATTATACACATATACATCCAAGTACTATTAACCATTTTTCAAACAGTGGTTGTTTCTTAAATATTTTTATTATTTACTAGCAGGGAGAGAGAGAAGGAGAGGGAGAGAGAAGATGAATAACAAACAGGAAATGGGCATGCAGGGCCCCTTGTTACTGCAAAGAAACTCTAGATGTGTGCACCACTATGTGCATCTGGCTTTATATAGGTGCTGGGGAATTGAACCTGGGCCATCAGGCTTTGGTCACAAGTGCACTTCCCCACTGAGCCATCTCTACAACACTGGTTGTTTTAATCTAGGATGCATAAAATACTTTCACCAGACATATCCTTATTATTCAAAGACAATTCTAGAGAAAATATGTAAAGTCACTTTTTTGGATGAATTAGAAGGATTATTTGTGTTTATTGTGCTTTTCTTTTGGTTTTCAGGGTGGGTGCTCAACAAAGAGCCAAACCATTACACTCACTGTCTTTACAACGGAGACACTAACCCATTTCCTAGGTATTTATTTCAAGAGTAACTCTCTCATTGTTTGAAATTTTACATATTAAAATGCATCTCAGTAATAATAATCATACAGGGGGCTGGAGAGAGTGTTCAGTGGTTATGGTGCTTGCCTGTAAAGCCTATGGACATGGGCTTATTTCCCCAGTACCCACATAAAGTCAAATGCATAAGGGGGCTCCTGTTTCTGGAGTTCACTTGCAGTGGCTGGAGTTCCTGGCATGCCCATTCTATCTCTCTATCTGCCTCTCTCTTCCTCTCAAATAAGTAAATAAAATATTAAAATGAATAATCATACATTTATTTTAAATTTTATGCTAAAGGATAAATGGATAAGTATGTTTAACGATTACATTGACAGTAAGATTACACATAGGCCTATCATAACAGAAATGACATTAAATGAATCACTTACCCTGCAAGATCCAAATTTAAGAAAGAAAAAACAATGATCAGAAAGAAACTAACAGGTCATTTTATTTAACAACTGATGAAAAGTATATTCCAAAATAATAAAAGGTTATTTTAAAGTTTGTTATCTTGGGCTGGAGAGATGCGCAGTGCTTAAGTGTGCTTCCTGCTCAAGTATGAGGACCTGAGAGGAGCTGAGACTGCAAGAGTTCAAAACTCTAGATACCACATAAAGCAGCTAGGCGTGGGCATGCATGCCTATAACCCCAATGCGTTAAGGGAGCAGGGAGCTGAGAATCTTCTAAATACTACAATCTCTGGAATTTGTAATGGGAAAACTTCAGCTCCAAAGAAGACCAAGCAGGAGAGTGCTAGAGACGTTCACACAATATTCAACTCCAGCCACTTCCAGTGAGTGACCTTCACTGCATGTGAGCATGTGGGGCACCACAAGGGCCCATACATGTGCATACATCACACACAGTCCACACTCATGACACACACACACACACGCAAAACACTGTTTTAAACAGTTTATAGTTTCTTGGACAGGAAATATCCTTAGAACTATTTCATCTCAAATTTTAAAATGTATGCATGGGTAGCATTTGTTTGTAATCCCGGTTCTCAAGTAACAGATGCAAGAGGATCACAAAGTTGAGGATATAATGGTCAACACATTGAAACTGAGTTTCAAAATCAAAATATAAATAAATAAATAATAAAATTATAAAACATCAAATATATAGTAAGCAGTATTTGAAAGAATATCTTTGATAAAACAAGCTAAACATCTGTCAATCACAGTGGGATTTTGTGTTTGTGATTCATTCTCATAATAAATTACATTGTGCTTTCATACTTCTATAAGAGTTGGCAACCAGATACAGAAATCAGAATGGGTAAATTTTGGAAATAACTTGTTGAAATTTGATTTTATAAAATATAATGCATAGACAAATGAAACATACAAAAACTAAAGTAAACATCCAAAATCAAAATAAGATGAACTTGAAAGGATTACTTCATAATGTTTATATGAAGATAGGCTTATTAGTTTTCAGAAGGCTCTGACAGTTTTGTCATGCATAATTATGGAATGTGTTTCAACTTTCCGAGGATAAGAGAACAACATAAATCATAACTGAAAATACTCCGGTCTGTATTTAAATTTATGTAGAATGAGGGACATTAAAATAAAAACTAAGGAATAAAATGGTGCCAGAAATTATTGAATATTTCTGGCACATGTAAAATCTAAAGACTACATTTAGAATTGATAAAGGATAGAGGATTCCTAGAAATCCCAATGAGTAAAATAAATGTCCATAATATTTCGCCTCAAACCCAAAAGATTTATAATTGCCTACATGTTAGATTAACATGAAAGTATATATATCCAATTTTTAGATTTTCAAAGAAAACTTGAGGATTCATAATATGTTTGTTGATTTTATTTTTAGTTTGGAAAATATCTTTGAGGCAATTTTCCTCCCTGTAAATATTTAAATTGCCTTTGTCATGCAGAAAAAGATAAACGTATTTATAATCAACTATATTCAACACACCTTGTCTCTGATATCAAATATTTATTTGGAAGCATCCAAACCTTTTTGTTATAAGAAATTATGTCAATACAATATATAAGATTGAAGCAATATCATTAAAAAGCTGTGTTAAAATGAAAATGTCTATTAATAGGTCATAGTTGAAATGTCATATTTGGGCTGCAAAAATATCAATGGCAAGATAACTGTTATAGAATAACATAAAAAGCTTTGCTTGGGAAAAGTAACATTAGAATTCTATGTTTACAAAGAAAAACCAACTTTTCATGTGTTTATACTCTAAACAAATAATCACATTCAAACTAATGCTATAAGTTTACAGAAATGGGAAAAAAAGAAAGCATTACAAATTCAAATTTATCCAAAGCAATGAATGTTTTCTGGTAACTGACACTGCAGAGACATCATGACCATTTTTAACTAGTATCTGCCCAAACATTGGCTTCAGACTTTCAAAACTACCTTTATGCTAAAGTATTCCAGGTTTATAAGCCCCATACTTTGAAAATAAGAAATGTTTATGTTTCTACAAGATCTAGCTGAGAAATTTCTGAGGGAAAAACTCTTTTGATAAGATATGTCTAATATTTTCAATAAATTATAATTTTCAAAACCTTGGAAATGCAAGGATGATTCCTCTTGGTTTAGCTAGTCACAGAAGCCAAGTAGCAAAAAAAAAAAGTAGAGGACCTGAACTCCATGAGTAGAACACAGGACTTTCTGTTGTAAAATCCAGTAAGATATCAAAAAATATAACCCCAAGTGAGTTCACGCTTATTCAACAGAATTTAGTTTCTCAACACTGACAAATCTTAAGGAGGGATATCTTTGTGACTACATTTGCTAATTCAAAAGGTTATTAAGGTTGCACTTACTGTTTTTGTAGGCGTCTCTTTAATGGAGCTAACCGTTTTCTAAGATTTGTTGCAGAAAAGTTGAATATCACATTGTCTACTGGGGGGGGGGTTGTTGAAGACTACTTCTTCCTGGGATTCTTATTGCATTCTTTTCAAATCTTATGACATTAGTCTTAGGATGGATGGACTTTTCACTGTAGTTGTAAATGAAATGAAGGCTGAAAAGATGGCTAAGTGGTTAAAGATGCTTGCTTACAAAGCCTGTTGGATGAGTTTCCATTACCCAACACCTATGTAAAGCTAGGTGCAAAGTAGCATTTGTGTCTGTGATCCCAACACCTATAGCAAAAGGAGGCTGAGCTAGGAGAAGTAGGAGTTCATGGGCCATACTTATTTGCAGCAGCAAGAGACTCTGTCTCAAAGATGTTGGAGTTACCTCGAGCTTATCCTCTGATATCCACATGCTGTGCCTCCCCGCCCCCCACAACACACACACACAGACAGAGAGAGAGAGAAAAAAAATAAAAGGAGATGTCACATTTTACTGCTGGGAACAATGCCAACTTCCCTTATGACCTCATGCACAGGGAAAGAAAGGCAATGAAAATGAGTAGGAAGAGCAAAGAGTAAACTGGAGATGGATGGGATCACGTGCTAAACTAAGTCATCCAGGCACAACCATAATATGGAGGTTTTATGTGGTTCGCAGATGCTTTCTGAACATTCTTGGATCTATTTTGTATGTTCCTAAAGTCCTCCAAGTCACAAGTCATCCTTGTACCAAAGCAATCAAATAAATTGATTCTACCCCCTATTTTCAGTGATACAGAATTACTCCCCTTCTTCCGCAGTCTTTCATTCTAAGCTGTGTTTCCGCTCCCCCACTGCACATGCTCACTTCCTTCTCCACATTTCTAATCTACAATAGCATGTGTGCTTTTACTATCCTTGACCCACATCCTATAGTTGCTCTTTTTTTTTTTTTTTGTTATTGTTCAAAATTTGGGAAGGAGGGAACAATTAAAAGGCAAAGGCAAGGAGGAAGACTGATCACTGTATCTTTTTGTTTGTCTCCTTGATTTCTGCAGTGTTTATATAGATTGTGTCTGACTTTTACAGTGATGGAAAGTGTGCCTACACCACTGTCTTGTTACTAACTCATTCCATTAGTAAAAAGTTAAAGTACATATATTGCACTTTGTTACATAAAATTTTATGCTATATGTTAGCAATAATTTTGCCTAATTGGTAACAAAAGTCTATTGAACCTGTTAAAGTGAGGCTTGTCTAAACTATGTGATTGCTAAGTTACATGTACTAAGTACATTTTTGACTTCCAAAATTTTCAGTTAAAAATGAGCATATTGATATTAACTGTATATAATTCTTAGCTATTTATCTCTTGGGGTACTTTGTGTCCTGTTTATTTATTTTTTATAACTTCCCACATGTACATAGTGCAATTTGATTGTATTCATGTTCTTAACCCTCTCTTACCATTCACCCACTCTTCTGACCCTCTTGTTCCCAAATTTTCCCCTACTACATTCAATATTTTTTGTAGCCCATAACACTAATTGTGGTTGGTTGCATAAACATGTGTGTAGGGTTATATATTTGGGCATAGACAGCATAGGTGTGGCTACACGGCTGAAGCAAGTGACTTCCCTTTGCTATGCAACAAGTAAGTACAAATATTTTCCCATAATGTGTTAGGCCTCCTGGGCTCTTCTCCCATTCTTGGTATAATATAGATGATCTTTGTCCTGTGGTGGTCTTGTTAAGCTGCTATAAGTTCACGAGTAGAAAATCCATGACATGTCTAAAGAGTGTATTCTACAATGCTGCTCCATATCCTCAACCTCCTAATGTTCTTCCCACGCTCTCTGAGAGGTATAAATGCCCCATTTATCCAGGCACTTAATAATCACCTCTTCTCAGAACTTTGAAGAGTTAGGAGACTACATTAGTTGCTACACTTGCAAAAAAGATACTTCTCTGATCAATGCTTAATGTAGCACTGAGCTAAAGACATTAAAATCAATATTTTGAAGGCAGTTTTGAAGTGTTTCTTAGATTCTTGGCAAAACTCATCCATCACAACATCCAGAAAGCCATGCATGCTCTACTTTCATTGTTTTTGTGGTTGTTTATTTATTTTTTGTTGTTGTTTTTCAAGTTAGGGTCTTGCTCTATCCCAGGCTGACCTGTACTTTACAACGTAGTCTCAGGGTTATCACAAATTCATGGTGATCCTCCTACCTTGCCTCTCAAATGCTGGGATTAACGGTGTGAGCAATCATGCCTGGCATGTTCTGCTTTTCAAAGAACTCTCTCATCATGGAGATCAGTAAGAATCCCATATATTTATAAATATACACTGAAGCATAATGCTTAATGCTCATTAAGCATCTACATTCTCTGCACTGTTTTTTTGTATTGATTTTTGTTATAAATTTTCCACTCAAAATTTTGGAAGAAAATAACCCCATTCATTCTATGGTGGAAAAAAAAAGAAAAAAGAAAAAAAAATATAGGACCTTACAGAAAACTTCTGAAGGCCCATTCAGATCACCTTCCTGAGAATATTTCTGTGAGATGCTTTTTCCTGTGAAACTCTTATTCTGTCTTACAACTAAGCTCTGAAGTTACTTCACAGATGTCATTCTAAAGTCTATAGAATAATCAAACAAGGTTTATTACACATTTTATTGTCTCTGCCCTGAACAACACAAGTGATCAATATAGACAAGGAATGAGTATGCTGATGCCATCTCAGGCTGTGCTTTTTGCTCTAATCCTCAGTGACATGGTTGCCTTCTGGCCCAGAACAATGTGTGTGAGTGCAAGATATATTGACCTCCATTGAAAGCAAAGGATATTTAAAGTAACAAATTACCCATAATAATGTTGTGAGCAACACATGGCCTTAGAGTGATAACATCTATTATTCTGTGTGTCTATACTCAGGGTCAACAAAAACAACAAAATATAACAGTCCAGCCCCCAAATCCCTTCCTTTCAGTAAATATTTGAGGACTCTTTTGAAGTCAAAGTCGATTGTCCCTTGTTCACATATTGCTGTCCCTTGCGTGTGTATTGCTATCTCACACCCACGTATAACTATTTTGGCTGTTCAATAAATATACCAGACAGATGCTTACCTCAGAAGAAGCCATAAGAAAATCAGCACTGGTGGTAGCAGCAGACAAAGCAGCTTCCCTCTTGGTTCAAAGGGCTCCAATAGTTGTTTCCTTATTTCAGTCTCTGTTCCAACAAGCAGCTGGCTCACTCTGCTTTCAACGAATCCCAGAATCAGCATCTTTCTTCCAGGTCACTGTAAATGGCCACACAAGAATTTATACACTGACAAATTGTTCTGCATGATGTTAACTTTAGTGTTTCATTAGCATAAAAGATATTGCTTAAAAGTTGTGGATTAGAGTCAACATTATTTATCCATATACTATCCCCTACAAAATTTTTCAGAACCATATTTTTGAATGTCAGGAATCTTTATTATCTAAGCTTCTTAATTTGAGTCTTAACAATATTATATATATATATATATATATATATATATATATATATATATATATATTCATATATATGATAAAGATTTTATTTTCTTTAAAAAATTGATGTGACAACTTGATTAATAGACTTAAATGGAGAAATCTCATGCTTTTAAGTAAATATTCAAGATATTGATTAAAAAAAAAACCCTTTGAGGGCTGGAGAGATGGTTTAGCATTTAAGGCGTTTGCCTGCAAAGCCATAGGATCCTGGTTCGACTCTCCAGGACCACATAAGCCAGATGCACAAGGGGCCGCGTGCATCTGGAGTTTGTTTGCAGTGGCTGGAGGCCCTGGCATGTCTATTCTCTCTCTCTCTCTCTCTTTCAGAAAATAACTAAATAAAATATATTTAAAAGAAACACAGAGGCTACAGGCAAGTCAACATGAAAAAAAATTACCTTTGAACTAAACAGAAATTTAAATAGGTTTTTGAATAGTTGTCTAATGAAAATCTGAATTTAATAATCAGGAAAATGTGATAATATGTTACTACTCTAGGTTAAAAAATTATTCTCTAGAGTTCACAGGAAACTCAAGGTTTTAAAATTGACTTTGTTCTTGAATGATATCTATAGCCAATCAGCATGCTTTTGTGGGGCACACAGATAAGTAAGTGACAATACATTTCAACAAGCTTAATTTGCATGTGAAGATTTCAAAAGAGAAAATATTTAAGCTATATGACTTTATTTCAGATAAATTTCAAGTCATACTACTCTTCTGAAAATAATTTCAAAATAAAAAGTTAAACACAAGCAATTAAAGTTCAAATACATCCTTACTTATCATAAGCAGATCTTCTAAATATAGCTTTTATTCAAGGGAAAACTTGGTATAATAATTATTGATTTATTTCTGTGCCCAAATGCTTCCTGATACCAGGATTGACTGAGTTAAAGAACAATATAGGGTAATTAACTATGCTTATTTTTACAGGGCAACTGACTTATTTTCTGAACACAACCATGGAATTGTTTATTTATCTCCTATAGTTAATTACAAAATCTAATAGGATACCTGACAGCATGCTGAAAATTTTTATAAAAATGTATTCCTTAAACAATTTATAGAGCCTAGAATATTTTAGGCAATAACTTATGAATACTTTATTCTTTTAAAAATTTATTTATTTATTTATTTAAAGGGAGGAATACATATAAGGGATTCTTGTCACTGCATATGAACTCCAGACACTTGTGCCCCTTGGTGTGTTTGGATTTATGTAGGTGTTGAAGAATCAAACTCATGTCTCTAGACTTTGCAAGCAAGTGCCTTGCACTACCTGAGCCATCTCCCCAGCCAAAAACTTTATTCTTGGACTGAAGTAATAATGAATTAAAGCCCCTTTTAGTGATCAGTTTTCTTATAATGCGTTCTTGTCCCACAACCATATTGGTGCCATTCTAATAACAGAAATGGATAATAAACATAAACATCTCTATTAACTCCCAAGTTTTATTTTAACTTTAATCTTAATCTCACATATAAACTCATGCTTGGAGGTTTGGCTTTCAAAAGTAAAAGCATGTATGCAAACTGATAGCAAATGAGAAAGAATTAAAATTATTAGAAATAAGCCCCTGTTTTCCAGGGGCTTAGAGAGGAAGAGGGAAGGAAAGAGAAATTAACAAATTAGCTCAACTTGAATCAAGAACATAGTAAGTGGTTTACTAGCAGGTAAATAAGTACAAGTGGAATTTACTCCAGCTAAGTAACTGGTGCTGAGGTCCCTCATTAATTCGTTAGATCTCTGTCTGTTTAGAACATAGCATAAAGTTAACAGGTGTTATATATCATATACTATGAAATACTTCACATAATGACTACTTATGTGAATGACACTTTACTCACATGTCATTGTGTTTTAGAATAAATTGGTATGGTGCTTGACTAGCATACATGAGGTCCTGGGTTGGACTCCCCATAATGTATAAAAACTTGATGTGGGGGATTAAAATTTCAATATCATCCTCAGTTACATAGTGAGTTAGTGTCAAGCCTGAGCTAAATGAGATCTTAACACAAGCACCAACAAGAAAAAAAAGAAATGAAGGAAATAAAACAACATTGCAGTAGAGCACAATGTCTATTTTAAGGTGTGGTCAATACTTTCCAGTAAACATCTATAGACATATCTTATGGCTTAACCAAATAGCATAAAATGAACTGAAAATAAATACAATGGAAATATGACACCTGCCAAGTATAATAAATGTTATTCAGTAAAATTTATACAAATATCATACAGACACATGCACACTAAGAAAATTCCCCCCATTCTTTTTTTAACATATTCTTATTGGTTCCCTTTGGAAGTACAATCAGGTTTGTTGGCTGGGGAGATGTCTCAGCAGGTAAAGGCACATGCTGGAAGCCTTCTAACCAAAGTTCAATTCCCCACCACATGTATCAGTAATCATAATGATTCTAACGCAGTGGTATATGAATCAAGGGCTCAAATCTTGCAGTTCTATCCAGCAGGAGCAAAACAATAATAAAAGAGATTGTCTCACAAGAAGTTTCCTGATAGATCTAGACTGTCCTCTGACCACGGCACATACACCCATACACACACATACCCTCACATGTACATAAGCATACACAAAAAGAATATAATGAAAACTTAGACTACAAATAGCTAGGTAAGTGAAAGCTAGGAAGAATTTTGTCTTTGCTAAAAAAAAAAAAAAAAAAAAAACTATGAAACAGAGAATACCTTGACATGTTTACTTGTGTACTTGTAGGATATTTCAGTCATTGGGATACAATGCTCAGTGTCTAATAGAGGGTATATGGCTTCCTGTACACTAAAACAGGAAAACTATTTATTTTTGACTGGGGAAGGGATCATCAGTTGTTTAATGATTGCATTTTTGGTGTTTTTCTATTTTTGTATTTGGCAAGATATATATACTCAAGTAAAAGGGTATGATAAAAGAAATTGTCACATAAAAATAGCTATATGAAAGTGCTAAGAAAAAACAGTCATATTCCATGGAAAGTAAATGCCTTCTCCAACTAGGGTTACACAGTATTAAGAAGTGGCAAGGAAATCCTGGGAAAGAAGAATGATTTTATCCACAATTCTAAGAAGGAAGGAAGGAGAAGGAAGGAAGGAAGGAAGGAAGGGAGGGAGGAAGGGAAGACGAAAGGAAAAAAGGGAGGGAGAGAGGGGAGGGAGGAAGGAAAGAAGGAAGCTTTGAAAGGAGGGAGGGAAGAAGGAAGAGCAAATGAAAAGGGGAAGGAAAAAAGAAACTCTACCATACTAGAGGAGCTGTCTGGAATAGAATAATTAATACTCTCTAGGTGTCTGTGATGGTTTGATTCTGGTGTCCCCCATAAACTTAGGTGTTCTGAACGCTAGGTTCCCGGCTGATGGAGATTTGGGATTAATGCCTTCCGGAGGGAGTGTATTGTTGGGGGCAGGCTTATGGGTGTTATAGCCAGTTTCCCCATGGCAGTGTTTGGCACACTCTCCTGTTGCTATAGTCCACCTTATGTTGGCCAGGTGGTGATGTCCACCCTCTGCTCATGTCATCATTTTTCCCTGCCATCGTGGAGTTTCCTCCTTGAGCCTGTAAGCCAAAATAAACCTCTTTTTTTCCCATAAGCTGCTCTTGGTTGGGTGATTTCTACCAGCAATGTGAACCTGACTGCAACCATATCATAAGGTAGGATGGTAGTATTCCAACTCCAAGGAAGAGAGCTGAGCACACATGCTGAGGATTAAGCATGGAATCAAAGAATTCAAGTTTAGAATTAACATTAGTGACACTAGCGAAGAGAAGACAACAGTCTCAGGTTTCCTCCCAAGGGCAGTCTATTTTTATTCTGATTTTATACTTCCTTATATTTGGAGACAAATATGAGCAGGAAAGTCTGTGTTTGTTCACCAGAGGGATCAAGAATGCTCAGTAGGCAGTGTAAATGCCCACAGCCAGTGGTGTGGAGCAATGCTGTCTTATGCTTTACTTTGCAAAGATCAACAGAGAAGACAAATGTAAAAAGGTCTTCAACACCTTCAAACTAGTGACGCTAGGGTATATTAAAGAAAATTCTGACATCACTGGGGAGACTTTGAGAGAATTATTTCACTAATGCATGGGCAGAAAAGCTTTGTATGTAAGTTACTTTAAACAGTGGAGGAGAATTATAATTTGAAGAAGTTGGATAAGACTGCTATCAAGTCCCTGCCTTACAACTCCAAATCTATCCTTTGCGCTGTGCTGTCTGGTGTTTAGTCTAGGACTCTGGAAACTACCTTGTGTCCATGCCAATGAAGGAAGTGAAGGGAAGAGAGAACAGAGGAGGGCCACCTTCCTGGCTGGTGTTACCTCTCACCAGCATCACCTTACTTAACCTGAGCCTGTACTCATGGTCTTAGCTTTCAGCTCCAGCATCAAGTACACAGAGAACATTCAGGAACATCTCAGCATAAAGTTCTGAGTTTCTTAAGTAGACAGCACTGGGTTTCTAGAGCCCCAGAACACACCACAGTAAACACTTGTTTTCATGTTCAGGACTCTTGAAACAGCAATGTGTTTATTCCAACCCATCTGCATTCAGGCGTTCCCCAAGCTTACAAGTACATACTTCTAACAAGCTTTACTGACTCCAAAATTCAGCTGTTCTCTCAGCTACTATCTATGTGTTGTCACAACCTGCTTTTACTATTTATTTACTTATTTATGTTTATGCTCTTTCATGGCATGTTACAAGCTACTGGATACATATCTGATTTCACGAGTTGGTCAGCAAAATTCTCCACAAGCAACTAGAACAGACTAAAATAGTTTGAAAAATGTGTCATGAAATCATCATAAAGCTGTGAATATAAACTGCAAATGGATACTAGATGAATACAGAGGCAAAGAAAGCAGAACTGTTTAGATCCAAATTCCTCTGTGGCAATGGCTTGCTTTTCTTCTTGGAAAAAAAACTGTATGTATGTATGTATGTATGTATGTATGTATGTATGTATTCTTTGAAGTAAAGTCTCACAGGCTGTTCTGGGACTCTTTAGTCTCAGGCTGGCCTCAAACTCAACCTCAAGGTGATCCTCTTAGGCAGCTGAGTGCTGTGATCAAGGCGTGCCAAACCATACCTGACCGGATGGGTATATTTGAGAGTAAGCCTTTCGATGTAGGCCCAAAGGAAAGCTGGCAAAACTTTGGACAGTGGCACTGTTTGTCTGTGCGGGTCTGTAATTGAACTCAGGCCAGCAGGCTCTAAACGCAAGTGCCTTTAACTATTGATTCATCTCTCCAGCCTTGTTGGTAATATTTTTGAGGGGTCAACAATCTAAGAGTTGCTAAATTACAAAGCTCCTTGTTGGGAAATCTACTTAACAATTTAGGAACTATGAGTCACAGGTTAATAACGTAGGAATAATTTTCAGCAGTAGGTCACTGGAGAACAGTGAAGTTATCTTAGATTTAGAATTTGTGTGAGATTGGCATTCAAATGCCATATATTAGAGGATGTACTCTCTCACACTTAACAGGCCTTCCCATTGGCATACTTCACAATCTAAACCTCAGTGTAAAAGCAAAGGAACAAATTTAAAATTCCATTGAAACAAATAGCATATCCTATTGGTTTTTAAATTGCAGGAGTAAAGTATCTCTGGTTAAATATCTGGAGTGTCAATCCTTAAAGAAAGATGAAGGCTGTCACTCAAACTACCTCATTTATTTCTAGGCAGAAGATCTTATTTCTTGCTCCTGTCTGCCTAAGAGAAGAATGGGAGCAGGAGGAGGAAGAGGGAGAAACGAACAGGTTTATAGGTAAAGATTCCTATTGTGGAGCCTCTATGCTTCCTGTGATACAAAAATTTGCAGTAATAATATGACATTCCATTAATAAGGCAGGAAAATGTTTATTGTTTCTGAAAAAAGAAAAATTGTAAAAATTATTGAAAAGTTTGTTTTGTTTTGAAACCATCAATAAAATTAACTTTGATAAATCTTAGCATGGAGGAAGAAAGAAAGGAGAGATAAAGAGACAGAGGAGAGAAATGAGAGAGGATAGTAAAATGGAGAGGGGAGAGTTAGACAGAATGAATTATATTCTTGTATATAAGAAAACAGTAGCATGAATATTTTATCCCTTTTAAAATCCTATGCTGAAATCCAGCTACCACGGTGTGTTCTCTTCAGGTCATATATTTCACCTTTTGAAATCAGGCTGCTATGCTAAGATAATTAAGATCTGGATTTAATTAACATGTGCTTAGGCCAAGAGGCTCCCCCTCCATGGGAGAATTGACACTATCATAAAAGGGTGAGATTAGCAAATTTTTGCATTTTCTTTTTCTCACCTTCTACCTTCTGCTGTGTGATGTCATAGCAAGAACGGTCTCCCAAGATACAAAAAGCTCAATAGTTCAATACTGGATTTCCCCCCAAAATTTCCAGGTTGACAATCCAATATCTTCGTTATAAATTACTCAGTCTCAGGTATGTAAAGTAATTAGGATTTAACATTTCTTAAATCCTATCAGTCCAAGGTGAATTGGTAATAAACATAACCAAATTTCTTCAAGATCTTCATATTGACTATTGCTGAACCATTTATAGAGAGTATATAATTGGAACGCTCACAATTGTTAACATATCAGTTCATCTTAATGTATAGACTCAACATATCCCAGATTAACACATAAGCAACTGTTTTATAGATATTGAAAAATTCATTCTAAAATGTTTAGTTATAAAATGTAGTCATCCTAAAAAAGAACAATGCTGAATTTATAATATTTTATTCAAACATAAGTTAAATAGTAATATGTTAGTGAAAGTAGCTAATAATATATTAAACAAGTAAATTGGAATAGTGTCAAGGGAAGGACTCATACAAATATGTAGATATGTTTTAATTAGATGCAAAGTTGCCTCAATAGATGAAGAATAATCCATTTGAATAACTATGTATGAACAAAATTAAAAATAAGTAATAGGGGAAATTATCATTTATATCTTGAACATTAAATGAAAACAAGCAGAAATGCATTTTAAATTTGAATGCATAGTCTACAACCATCACCATTTTAAATAAAATAGGTGAAAATTGTGTTTTCATTTAGGCAAGCATTTCAAAAATAAAATATTAGAAGTGATCCATTAAAGAGAAAATGTTTAATATTATCAAAACCAAACATGTTTCATTTAAGAGTCACCACTGTTATCTGGATGAGAATCAAGCTATAGAACACGAGAAAATATTTTCCTTTCACAAATCTGACAGCAATCTCATGTAACATACAAAAAGATCCGTAGATATAAATCTTTAAAAGCTGTGTCAAAGAAAAGGTTGATAGAACTTGCTAAAAATAAAATGGTACATGTTAAATTTTGTAAAAAAAAAGTCATGAGGAGAAAATGTTGCATAATTGTATACTTAGTAAGGAACATAGCATAGAATATTAAAACAAACATTAACCACTTAATAATGCCATCAACAATAAAAACCTTGTTTGAAAATAAATCGGAAGCCGGGCGTGGTGGCACACACCTTTAATCCCAGCACTTGGGAGACAGAGGTAGGAGGATTGCCATGAGTTCGAGGCCAACCTGAGACTCCATAGTGAATTCAGGTCAGCCTGGGCTAGAGTGAGACCCTACCTCGAAAAACCAAAAAGAAAAAAAAAGAAAGAAAGAAAATAAATTGGACTAGACATTCATTCAATAATATATAAAAATAGCCAAAAGCACATGAAAATATAGTCACAATCACTAATTACTAGTAAAATTAAAAGCCAAAAGAGAAATTAACTTTCACATTACAAGAAATACTATTGCAAAACAAAATGAAACAACAATAAAACAAGTATTAGTTGCCATGAGGAATAATTGTATGTAATATATAAATATAAAATACTGTACATAACATATAACAGATATAAATGGGATCCTCATTTTCCCAAAACACGAACAATTCATTTGCCTAGAAACTAATGTATCCAGTGAGGGATTAATATCCATAAAGATGCAGGAGATCCCAGGCCTGTTGAACATAACTTTTGGGTTCTTATCTTCATTAACAAAAGGGAAAAAAAGAAAGGATTCTCAGAAGGGTCAATTATTATTTTATGGAGAATTAGAATCCAGGATAAAAATATAAGGAAATTTTCTCCTTTGTCTGGCTGGAAAGGAGCAGGGGAGAATTGAGGAAAACCTTTTTCACAGAGAACTCCCCAAAGGAAAAAGTCACACACACACACACACGCACACACACACACACACACACACTCCATGGGAAGGGAAAAAAACTGGGAGCCCAAGCCAAGAAATCCCTTTTACCTTCACACCCACAAAGGGAGTTCTCCTGTCCTCCATGGTCTTTCTCAATTTCTTTCTTGAATAGTTTTAAGTTTTCATTATATAGGTCTTTTACATCCTTAGTTAGTGTTATTCCAAAGTATTTGATTGTGTGTGTGTGTGTGTGTGTGTGTGTCTGTGTCTATGTCTATTATAGCCTTACTGATTTCTTTTCTTTCTCTGTATATTTGTCTTTTGTGTAAAGGAAGACTTATTTTGCATGCTGATTTTGTATCCTGCCACTTTGGTGAAGGAATTTATCACCTTTAGAAGTTTTATGATAGAACGTTTTGGGTCTTTCATTTGTAGGATCATGTCATCGGCAAATATGATTTGTTTAAGTTCATCCTTCCAATATGTATCCCTTTTTTTTTAAAAAAAATATTTCTCCTGTGTTTTACTAGACCTATGATGTCTATCACTATGTTGAAGAACATTGGTAAGAGTGTCCCCCCCTGTCTTGTTCCTGATCTCAATGGGAACTCCTTGAGTCTTTCTTCTTAAGTATTATTTGGGCTTCAGTTGCTTTGTATACAGCCTTTATTATGTTGAGGTATAACCCCTTCATGCCTAATCTCTCTAGCATTTTGATCATGAAGTGATGTGTTTATTCAAAGGCCTTCCTTGCATCTCTTGTGTTTCTTGTGTTTAAGATTATTGATGTGGTGTATTTTTATGTTAATTTCCATATGTTGAAACTTCCCTGGGATGAAGGCTGCTTGATTGAGGTGGATGATGCTTGTGATGTGTCGTTAAATTTGGTTCTTGAATATTGTGTTCAGGACATTTGCATATAAGTTCATCAGGGATATAGGTCTGTAGTTTTATTTTCTTCTTGTATCTCTGGCTTTGTATTAAGGTCATGCTATCTTCAGGGAAGGAGTTGGGGAAATAGTGTGGAAAACTTTAGAAAAGTGTTTTCAGTTCCTCAGTGAAGGTTGGGTAGAATTTGTCAGAGAATTCATTAGTTTCCGGACTTTTTCTTTTGGGGAGATTTTTGATGATATTTTTTATCTCAATAGATATAACTGTTTGGCTTAGTAGATTTATCCGCTCTGTATTTTGTTTCAGGAGGTGATATGTGTCTAGAAACTCATCCATTTCTTCCAGGTTATCCAATTTTGTGGAGTGGACATTTTGGAAGTATGTCCTGATGATTCTTCTAATTTCATTAATGTCTGTTATGATCCCTTAGTTTTTCGTTTCTAATTTTGTTAACTTGAAACTTCTCTCTTTTTTTTTTTTTTTTGGTTTTTCGAGGTAGGGTCTCAGTCTAGCTCAGGCTAACCTGGAATTCACTATGCAGTCTCAGGGTGGCCTTGAACTCATGGTGATCCTCCTACCTCTGCCTCCTGAGTGCTAGGATCAAAAGCGTGTGCCACCATGCCCTCCTTTTTTATTTTATTTTTTTTAATTTGATCAAGTTGAACAGGGAGTTATCAATGTTGTTTATCAATTAACCAGCTCTTTATTTCGTCAATTTTCTTAGTTGTGTTCTCAGTTTACAATTCATTAATTTGTGCTCTGATCTTAATGATTTCTTTCTATCGGGAGCTCTTAGGGTTGGATTGTCCTGGATTTTTCAGTGTCTTTAGGTGGGGAGTTAGTTTTTTTAATCTGAGATTTCTCTGTCTTTGTGATGGAGGAATTTAGTACTATGAATTTTCCCCTTAGGATTGTCTTCATTGTGTCCCCTACATTTGGTATGTTGTGTTTTCATTATCATTCAGTTCTAGAAAGACTTTACAGTTTCCTCTTTGATTTCTTCCATGACCTATTAATTATTTAATTGCATGTTGTTCAGTCTTCAAGATCCAATGTACTTTATGCTGTTTGTCTGGTTGTTAATTTCTAGCTTTAACGCATTGTGGTGCAATATGATAAAGGAAGTAATGCCAAGTTTCCTGAATGTATGGATGCATGCTTTATGCCCTAACATATGATATATTTTGTGGAAATTTCTGTGGGCTCCAGAGAATAAGGGGTAGAATTGGGGCGGAATGTTCTGTTGATGTCTATTAGGTGTAGTTGAGCTATAGTATGATATATGATATAATAATAAGGTCTACTATTTTCCTGTTGATTTGTCTATTGATGACAGAGGGGTTCTGAAGTCTCCTACTATGATGGTTATTGGGATTTATTTCTGCTTTGTTGTTGAGTAGGTTTTGTTTTATAAAATGCAGTGCACCTGTGCTTGGTAAGTATAGATTTATGACTATGATGTTCTCTTGTTGGATTTTTCCCTTGATGAGTAAAAAGTGTACTTCTTTGTCCTTTATGACTACTTTTGGTCTGAAATCTACTTTGTCAGATATTAATATAGTCACACCCACTTCTTTCTTATTTCTATTTGCTTGGAAATACTTTTTCCACCCTTTCCCCATAAGTACATATCTATTCTTAGAGGCAAAGTGGATTTCTTGAAGACAGCAGATTGAAAGGTCCATTTTTCTGATCTACCTTGTTAACTTGTGAACTGTCAAGTTCAGTCTAATCCTGGCTGTGTTGGAGGCTTTATGGGCTTTGCTGCTATTTTTGGCCTTTATGCATTTTTGTGTCTGGTCTTCTGTTGTTGTTGTTGTTGTTATATTCTTCTTCTTGTAGCTTCTCGAGTTTGGCTTTCCAACTGTTCTGTTTGGAGTTTTGATTGGAAATAAACAGGGAACCTGTCTATAATAAAAGTTGTGGACAATGGCTTTCTGAAGCAGCCCATAACATTAAAGAATCACTCAAACAGTGGTATCTCGTGCAGCTAGAAAGCTTTTGTACAGGCAAATATACCATAAACAGAGACAACAGACTGACTACACACAGAATGGGAGAAAACCATTGCCATCTACATCATTGACAGAGGCCTAATTTCTATAATTTACAGAGAGCTCAAAAAATGAAACAGTAAAAAATTAAGCAATCCATTAAAAAAAATGGGGCAGAAAACTGAATAGAGAATTCTCAAAGGAATAAATATAAATGGCTTATACTCACTTAAGAAAGTGTTCAATATCCTGAACCATGAGGGAAATGCAAATTCAGACAACTATGAGATTCCACCTTACTCCAGTC
Source organism: Dipus sagitta (assembly GCA_036346955.1). Classification (NCBI taxonomy): domain Eukaryota; kingdom Metazoa; phylum Chordata; class Mammalia; order Rodentia; family Dipodidae; genus Dipus; species Dipus sagitta. Next base: position 116,485,734 of record CM070778.1, on the reverse strand, counting down.
AGTATTACAATAATTAGCAAATCAAAAAACAATATATGTTGGCGATGATATGGCAAAGTGGAATCTTGATTCACTGTTGGTAGAAGTGCACACTTGTACAATCACCATGGAAATCAATATGGTGACTCTTGAAAATAGAGCTACCAACTGAGCCACCTATTCCTCTACTGGGCATCTACCCAAAAAGCTCAATGCTTCACTGCAGAAGTATTTGTTCATTCATGCTTTTAGCTGCCCAATTCACAATATCTAAGAATGGGAGTCACTAAGTTGCTGACAGAGTTTTCCCATAAACGGCTTATGCTCGTTATGCATAGTGGCATGCAATCTCCACAACCAGCACTTAGGAACAAGAGGGTCAGGAGTTCAAGGCCATCTTTTGCTAAGGAGCAAGGCTGATACCACCCTAACTACATGAGATCCTCTTTCAAAATAAACAAAATGATAAAATAGCGTATCATAAACTCATCATATACCATAGGGATGTAGAAAATACAATAAACTTTCTTCACACTAGTGTCGAATATGTGAAGAAACGATTGTTAATGGTGTGGATTCCATACATGAGGTCACTAGAAGCAAATAAGCAAATTAGTAGAGGGTAGGAGAGCACTTGAGCTAATGATACATAATATTGTACATGGAAGAAACCACATGTCATTCTAGAACTTTGAATTCAATCTATTATAATTGCATGGCTTCTAATACAAACCCTAAAATCTGATGTTTTGTCTCATCAACCACTTTAAAAAAAACATGAGTATAAGAAAGATAATCTCAGGGTTCAGTCACTAAGTTTGCTTTTGGCACAAGTGTGATGGCTTAAGGGGCCTTGAGACTACTAGAGCTAGAATCTCCAGTACCCACACAAACAGGTGGGCATGCCTACACAGAGGCCCATAATCCAAGGGCCACAGAGGAACAGAGACTTAGAAATCACCAGGGCTCATGAAAAACACAGCAAGCTCTGGCTCAATAAATAAAGGTCTATAGAGTAATGGGCTGCACATCCCATGTTCAACTATGACAGTTGAGGTGAATGCATAGGTCTCTGCAAAGGAAAATACATGTGCATACACAGCACCTCATACACACACACACACACACACACACACACACACACACACAGCACCATAAGCAAAATTTTAATTTTTTAAAATTTATTTTCGATAAGAGAGAGAGAGTGCCCACCAGGGACTCTAACCACTGCAAAAGGAACCCCAGATGCATCTGCCACATTGTGTATCTGGCTTCAGGTGGGTACTGGGGAATTGAACTTGGGTCCTTAGGCTTTGCAAGCTGATATGTCTCACCAACCTCCAAATTTTTAAATAAATAAAGAAAAGATTATCTTCCTGTATTTTAATAACTCATTTATATTGGCTTCATAGAAGAATATAAAGTAAGCAAGATTGTTAAGGATAATGTACCAGCACTAATGTGTGTAATTAAAGCATTTATTATTATTGAGTACTTAGAAAACTATAATTCCTTTTATTTTTATTTATTTCAAAGATTCTATGAGACATTATTAGATTAAGATGAAGAGGAAAGATTATGACAAGTTCCTGCCCATGAGAAGGCAGGAGAGGTTATTCCTTTTTAAACATACATATTCAGCTGGGCATGGTGGTGCACGCCTTTAATCCCAGCACTCAGGAGGCAGAGGTAGGAGGATCTCCATGAGTTCAAGGCCACCCTGAGACTACATAGTGAATTCCATGTCAGCCTGAACTAGAGTGAAGAAACTCTACCTCAAAAAACAAATGCATATTCATTTTCTGGAACCCTATTCCTCCAATGAAAAATAACAATTTAAAAAATATTCATAATGGGCTGGAGAGATGGCTTAGCGGTTAAGCGCTTGCCTGTGAAGCCTAAGGACCCCGGTTCGAGGCTCGACTCCCCAGGACCCACGTTAGTCAGATGCACAGGGGGGCCGCAAGCATCTGGAATTCGTTTGCAGTGGCTGGAGGCCCTGGCACGCCCATTCTCTCTCCCTCTCTCTATCTGCCTCTTTCTCTCTCTGTCTGTCGCTCTCAAATAAATAAATTAATTAACTAAAAAAATATTCATAAAGACCAGGAATTCCATGTAAGAAATGTCAAGGTCAGTAATGTACCCTATTTCAAAATAAATTTTTTTTTTTTTTAGATTTTAGGTATGTGGGTTTAAAAGACACTATACCCGGGCTGGAGAGATGGCTTAGCAGTTAAGCGCTTGCCTGTGAAGTCTAAGGACCCCGGTTAGAGGCTCATATTCCCCAGAACCCACTTAAGCCAAATGCACAAGGTGGCACATTCATCTGGAGTTGGTTTCCAGTGGTTGGAGTCCCTGGTGTACCCATTCTCTCTCTCTCCCTCTTTCTTTCTCTGTCACTCTCAAATAAATAAAAATAACAAAAAAATTATAAAACAATAAAAAATAAAAAATAGAAAACACTATTTCTTATATGTTTCTTTCTTTAATATTAACTAGAAACTTTGCATGAACACATCATTAGTTGGTACCACCATTTCCCTCCTCCCTGCCCCATTGCCCCCAGGGCCCTCCTCAGTGGGGTTGCTGGTATTCACCATGGGGTTGTGGGTTATGAGATGTGAGATTAGCAGTCAGTGACTGTAGGGGTGGCAATGCCTCTGGTTATTCTGTCCCACCCTGTAGCTCTTACAGCCTTTCTCTTCCCTCTTTCTTTCTCTGTCACTCTCAAATAAATAAAAATAACAAAAAAATTATAAAACAATAAAAAATAAAAAATAGAAAACACTATTTCTTATATGATATGTTTCTTTCTTTAATATTAACTAGAAACTTTGCATGAACACATCATTAGTTGGATTTGGTACCACCATTTCCCTCCTCCCTGCCCCATTGCCCCCAGGGCCCTCCTCAGTGGGGCTGCTGGTATTCACCATGGGGTTGTGGGTTATGAGATGTGAGATTAGCAGTCAGTGACTGTAGGGGTGGCAATGCCTCTGGCTATTCTGTCCCACCCTGTAGCTCTTACAGCCTTTCTCTTCCCTCTTTCTTTCTCTGTCACTCTCAAATAAATAAATTAATTAATTTAAAAAAAATATTCATAAAGACCAGGAATTCCATGTAAGAAATGTCAAGGTCAGTAATGTACCCTATTTCAAAATAAAAGTTTTTTTTTTTTTTTTTTTTTTTTTTTTTTTTTTTTTTTTTTTTTTTTTTTTTTTTTTTTTTTTTTTTTTTTTAGATTTTAGGTATGTGGGTTTAAAAGACACTATACCCGGGCTGGAGAGATGGCTTAGCAGTTAAGCGCTTGCCTGTGAAGCCTAAGGACCCCGTTCGAGGCTCGACTCCCCAGGACCCACGTTAGCCAGATGCACAGGTTGCGCAAGCATCTGGAATTCGTTTGCAGTGGCTGGAGGCCCTGGCACGCCATTCTCTCTCCCCTTTCTCTATCTATCTCTTTCTCTCTCTGTCTGTCGGTCTCAAATAAATAAAAATAACAAAAAAATTATAAAACAATAAAAAATAAAAAATAGAAAACACTATTTCTTATATGTTTCTTTCTTTAATATTAACTAGAAACTTTGCATGAACACATCATTAGTTGGTACCACCATTTCCCTCCTCCCTGCCCCATTGCCCCCAGGGCCCTCCTCAGTGGGGTTGCTGGTATTCACCATGGGGTTGTGGGTTATGAGATGTGAGATTAGCAGTCAGTGACTGTAGGGGTGGCAATGCCTCTGGCTATTCTGTCCCACCCTGTAGCTCTTACAGCCTTTCTCTTCCCTCTTTCTTTCTCTGTCACTCTCAAATAAATAAATTAATTAATTTAAAAAAAATATTCATAAAGACCTACTGCTCCACCTCCCCATCCCCCTGAAAAACAACAAAAATAAAATATCAGTCTTCTAGAAAATTTTACTGTAAATTTTTACCTACTAACCTTGGAAGATGTGAGTGGGAACATTTTTATTTACTTATTTGACAGAGAAAGAGAGAGGGGGAGAGAAAGACAGAGAAAGAGAGAGAGTAAAAGAGAGAGAAAGAGAGAATGAGCATGCCTGGGCCTTCAGCCACTGCAAATGAACTCCAGACATGTGCACTCCCTTGTGCATCTGGATAACATGGGTCCTAGGGAATCAAACCTAGGTCCTTTGGCTTTGCAGGCAAATGCCTTAACAGCTAAACCAATTCTCCAGCCCAGGAATATATATATTATAAAGAGTTACTTCTCATAGCTTAATAGAAATATATTTTTCATTAATTTTTGTTTTCATATTTTTTTTCAAATTTCTATGTTTCTGCAATAACTGTAATGACCAAGGTTCTACAAGGAGCTACTGCAGTAAGAGGATTAAGAGTAAAAGGGCTGAATAGAAATGTTCTAACGTGCCTGGCATGGTAGTACACACCTTTAATCCCAGCACTCAGGAGGCAGAGATAGGATGATCACCTTGAGTTTGAGGCCAGCCTGAGACTACATAGTGAGTTCCAGGTCAGCCTGGGCTAGAATGAGACCCTACCTTGAAAAAACAAAGAAAAACGAAATTAATTTTTTTAAAAAAATGTTCCTTCCTAGGAACTATGGAATCCATGTGAGAGATTAAACCTAAATAAAGTATAGGAAAAAAATAAAATAAGAACATATAAATGAAATAAAAAGGTTCATCAAAGGGGCTAGCGAGTACATTTTTCACATACTGTTCACTCCTTTCCATCACACAAAGGACAAGTGAAGTGGGTGCTCAAATTATCTAAAAGGCCAGCGCAAGGCCTCCTGCACTAGTGAACCTGACAAGACCAGCCTCCATAGAACCAGGCTCCAGGACTTCCCTTGCAGATTTTCGGCAGTGTCAGGGTAATATATCCTAAATGTAGGTTACTTTCATTAATTCAAATTTCAGTCACAGTTGCCTTGTGTTATTGCTGATGCACACTTGACCTTTTTTATCACACCTACATTCAAATTCTTGCATGATAGAAGCAAGGTCTATGAAGACACTTAGTCATATGTATAACAGTATGAAAAACACAAGATTACACCATAGCTTGTCCAATTGTTAACACCAGGTCAACTGGTAATAAAATAATACATTGACACTATTTTGTGTGTTATAGGCATTTCACTCTTGCTATTTCAGTGATTCTACCTTTAAGAAAAAGCCTTCAGTCACAAATAAAACAGGGAATTGAGAATTAATTGCCCATAGTAATTTTAAAAAAATGAATTGAAAAGAAGTGAAATAACATTAAAAGGTAAATCATTTAAACAAAATCACAACTACATAGGGAACACTACTTAATCATAGCTAGATCTCATTACTATGAATGCTTCATAACTAATGGAAGTCTTATCTGTCTCATGGAATTAAAATGCAGCAGATCATTGCCATGACCTCTGAAATCTCCCAACTCTTCACTTCCGGTTACCCTTAAGCAAGGCCTACCATTACTGAATCACCACATAGTCAGCATCTTTGCTAGTTCCCAACTTGATATAGAGCTAGTCACATGGCTTGTGTTTTGTCAGGTAAATGGTATCGTGAATTCTGTTCTATGGCAGAGGGTAGGAAAATCTAGAATAGTGCCTATTATAGAGCACTTACTCCAAAGTGTTAAGTAAATCAATATATTCATAGAAAGAATATGTGCTGTAAGGTATAATTTCTCTAGTCTTCCACAATGTTTGTTAAATTGCTTTATAGATAGCTCATTATTGCACAATCAATTCATTCTGATTGAATATGTTCATAAAAATATATTTAAATGTAAAAAATGTTGGAGGATTAGGCTTAATCCTCTATCATTAAATCTTATCTTTAATTGCCTCGTGCTATGAAATTGTAGCCTACAAAAATATTTCTTTTCTGAAAATTGTATCTCCTTTGAAATTTAATATTTTTAGCTTAAATGTGTAAGTGCAGTTCCACAGGGATTATTTGACTATTCAGAGCTATAAAATATATATATTGACAGACTTAATGCTGAAAAGAAATGCTTTCTGTTTTAACCTTATCCAGTTCGTATTTTATGCATAATAATCTCAACTTATTCATATGTACATCATCAAGCATATTTTACTGGTGGTTGTTACTATTTTTCAAAATGTATAAGTCTGAGACTTTATATACCCATGATCACTCTAGGAATCTTTCATAACTAGATCTACATTGGGAGATTCCTTACTCACCTGTGGTCACTCGAGGAGTCTGACATGGCTAGGTCTACATTGGGCAAACCAGTCACTATTCCTGGACTTTCTTTTCTGCTCCAATGTATTATTAAACCTTGCAAGGTAAAAGTCAGTCTGTCTTTCCCTCCTTCCCCTGTGATTTCACTTTTCAATATCACAATACTCAATTATAATTAGATTAAAACATAGATTGCCTTTATTAGCTTTGATTCACTATAGAATTTTATAAAAACTAATTATGAAAGCCTCTTTTAATGCTTAGACTATTTCATCTTTGTTCTGCCATCCCTACCTCCATATTTTACAGGAGAGAGAGGGGGAGAGAGAGAAAGGAGAAGTAAAAGAGAGAGAAGAGGAATGAGCATGCCTGGGCTTCAGCCACTGCAAATGAACTCCAGACATGTGCACTCCCTTGTGCATCTGGATAATCATGGGTCCTAGGGAATCAAACCTAGGTCTTTGGCTTTGCAGGCAAATGCCTTAAAGCTAAACCAATTCTCCAGCCAGGATTTTTTATATATTATATTTATTATATATATAATATATATATATAGAGAGAGAGAGAGATGAGAGAGAGAGTTACTTCTCATAGCTTAATAGAAATATATTTTTCATTAATTTTTGTTTTCATATTTTTTTTCAAATTTCTATGTTTCTGCAATAACTGTAATGACCAAGGTTCTACAAGGAGCTACTGCAGTAAGAGGATTAAGAGTAAAAGGGCTGAATAGAAATGTTCTAACGTGCCTGGCATGGTAGTACACACCTTTAATCCCAGCACTCAGGAGGCAGAGATAGGATGATCACCTTGAGTTTGAGGCCAGCCTGAGACTACATAGTGAGTTCCAGGTCAGCCTGGGCTAGAATGAGACCCTACCTTGAAAAAACAAAGAAAAATGAAATTAATTTTTTTAAAAAAATGTTCCTTCCTAGGAACTATGGAATCCATGTGAGAGATTAAACCTAAATAAAGTATAGGAAAAAAATAAAATAAGAACACATAAATGAAATAAAAAGGTTCATCAAAGGGGCTAGGGAGTACATTTTTCACATACTGTTCACTCCTTTCCGTCACACAAAGGACAAGTGAAGTGGGTGCTCAAATTATCTAAAAGGCCAGCGCAAGGCCTCCTGCACTAGTGAACCTGACAAGACCGGCCTCCATAGAACCAGGCTCCGGGACTTCCCTTGCAGATTTTCGGCAGCGTCAGGGTAACATATCCTAAATGTAGGTTATTTTCATTAATTCGAATTTCAGTCACAGTTGCCTTGTGTTATTGCTGATGCACACTTGACCTGTTTTATCACACCTACATTCAAATTCTTGCATGATAGAAGCAAGGTCTGTGAAGACACTTATTCGTATATATAACAGTATGAAAAACACAAGATTACACCATAGCTTGTCCAATTGTTAACACCAGGTCAACTGGTAATAAAATAATACATTGACACTATTTTGTGTGTTATAGGCATTTCACTCATGCTATTTCAGTGATTCTACCTTTAAGAAAAAGCCTTCAGTCACAAATAAAACAGGGAATTGAGAATTAATTGCCCATAGTAATTTTAAAAAAATGAATTGAAAAGAAGTGAAATAACATTAAAAGGTAAATCATTTAAACAAAATCACAACTACATAGGGAGCACTACTTAATCACAGCTAGATCTCACTACTGTGAATGCTTCATAACTAATGGAAGTCTTATCTGTCTCATGGAATTAAAATGCAGCAGATCATTGCCATGACCTCTGAAATCTCCCAACTCTTCACTTCCGGTTACCCTTAAGCAAGGCCTACCATTACTGAATCACCACATAGTCAGCATCTTTGCTAGTTCCCAACTTGATATAGAGCCAGTCACATGGCTTGTGTTTTGTCAGGTAAATGGTATCGTGAATTCTGTTCTATGGCAGAGGGTAGGAAAATCTAGAATAGTGCCTATTATAGAGCACTTACTCCAAAGTGTTAAGTAAATCAATATATTCATAGAAAGAATATGTGCTGTAAGGTATAATTTCTCTAGTCTTCCGCAATGTTTGTTAAATTGCTTTATAGATAGCTCATTATTGCACAATCAATTCATTCTGATTGAATATGTTCATAAAAATATATTTAAATGTAAAAAATGTTGGAGGATTAGGCTTAATCCTCTATCATTAAATCTTATCTTTAATTGCCTCGTGCTATGAAATTGTAGCCTACAAAAATATTTCTTTTCTGAAAATTGTATCTCCTTTGAAATTTAATATTTTTAGCTTAAATGTGTAAGTGCAGTTCCACAGGGATTATTTGACTATTCAGAGCTGTAAAATATATATATATTGACAGACTTAATGCTGAAAAGAAATGCTTTCTGTTTTAACCTTATCCAGTTCGTATTTTATGCATAATAATCTCAACTTATTCATATGTACATCATTGAGCATATTTTACTGGTGGTTGTTACTATTTTTCAAAATGTATAAGTCTGAGACTTTATATACCCATGATCACTCTAGGAATCTTTCATAACTAGATCTACATTGGGAGATTCCTTACTCACCTGTGGTCACTCGAGGAGTCTGCCATGGCTAGGTCTACATTGGGCAAACCAGTCACTATTCCTGGACTTTCTTTTCTGCTCCAATGTATTATTAAACCTTGCAAGGTAAAAGTCAGTCTGTCTTTCCCTCCTTCCCCTGTGATTTCACTTTTCAATATCACAATACTCAATTATAATTAGATTAAAACATAGATTGCCTTTATTAGCTTTGATTCACTATAGAATTTTATAAAAACTAATTATGAAAGCCTCTTTTAATGCTTAGACTATTTCATCTTTGTTCTGCCGTCCCTACCTCCATATTTCATACAAGTTTATTTTTTTTCTCAGTAAAAGCATAACAAACTATCAATTAATCCCCTTTCTTTAAGTGTCTCTACCTTAATGTCCTTTTCTTCTTATTTTCAGGGACATTGGGTTTGATTGTACAGGAATTTTATATTTCCTTCTGGCATTTTTTTGGTTTATTTTTATTTATTTGAGATGGACAGACAGAGAGAGAAAGAAGGGGAGAGAGAGAAAGAGAGAGAGAGAGAGAGAATGGGCACACCAGGGCCTCCAGCCACTGCAAACGAACTCCAGACACATGCGCCCCCTTGTGCATCTGGCTAACGTGGGTCCTGGGGAATCAAGCCTTCAACCAGGGTCCTTAGGCTTCACAGGCAAGCGCTTAACCGCTAAGTCATCTCTCCAGCCCATCCGTCTGGCATTTTTAACTTTATGAGGATGATTTTAATTCTGTCTTACACTTCTATCTTTACTTTTCTCATCCATGTATATTGTTGTTTTGTTAAATCATTGCTGTTTATTACTGTTTTCCTGTTTACACTACCTCAGATATAAAAAACTTATGTGAGCTTCGACTTTTTTCAAATATTGACTGATCTCTGTTATCATTATTCATTGTGGCTGATATATTTCATGTCAACAAAAAATTCCTATATATTATTGTGAATAGGCCTGAATCCATTTTATTTTATTGCTTATTGTGAAAAGGAGAAAGAGGGAAAGATAAGGGAGCGAGAGAATGAGAGATAAGAGAGAGCTCTTTCCACTGCAAACAATTTCAGATGCATGTATCACTTTGGGCATCTGGTTTTACATGGGTACTGGGTAAGTGAACCTGTGTGGTCAGGCTTTGCAAGTAAGCACCTTTTATTACTGAGCCAACCCTCCAGCTATATCAGTCTTCAGTCTACCATGTATTCTCTGTCTTCTTTTAGCATTCCTAGTTGCCCCCTTTCTAAGCTAAGGCTATGATGGATACTGGTCAGATAGGAGCAATATTCTCCCCCACTCTTTTTTTTTTTCTTTACATCTAGTTATTTTTGAAAGTTTCTTTCTCTGGGCATGGGAGTAAGGACTAATAAGCTAAATTTGCATTTTTGTAGGGGATAGACATGAGAGAATGCTCAGGTTTGCTCAGATGGAAAGACTCTAAGCCAGAGGAAAAATAAGGTAGAGTGGATCTGATACACTTTGTCTTCTCCCTGGGGCTTTGTGTCACATGGAAATCCAGGAGTAGGTCACTGTATATACCACAGAAAGTATTCTCACGGGATCTAAAGGCACTGGAAAATTTTCACTCTATTCAGGCAAGGGCCCTGAAAGTCTTTTGTTTGGGGTGAAAATGTGCTATCTCAGCTCTCCTCATTGTTTCTTTTGAGCAGTTTGGTTGGAACTTAGGAGAAATCGCATCAGGCTGTCTGACGCATACCCATTAAAAAAATCGAGCTTTGAGTATTGCTATTTAAACCTTAAGCCTCATAAAAATGAAAGTTTTAGTTAGAAGGTGAAGCACAATAAGTGTAAATGCTAATGTAAAAAAACATTTAGTAGGATTTCTCTCAAAAACCACAGGAGTGTAACATGGCAAAACCTTTGTCCTCTTTGATCTAGTTGTCTGTTTAACTTAGATCAGCTTTTCAAGTGGAACGGATAAGCACGTCATTGTTGTCCTCGCCCTCTCCACAATCTTTAATGGGAAAGAATGAGAGGTTGCTGAGGGAATACATTGACGCCTCCTTACAATAGGGTCATCACTTGTACATGGAACCCTTTGTCACTTTGCATCTTTAGATTTGAACAGCAGCGCACAGCATATGCCGTTACGTTCGTTTTTATTTAACAAATTTTTAAATAAATAATATTAGCACTTATTTGCCTAAGACACATTTGTGATCACTCTGCTGAGAAATACAAAAGCAAATTGAGGAGGCTGAATCCCTAGTAAATGTCCCAGCCTTTCAAAACCAATCCTACTAGAAAGTGCTGCTCTCCCTTATCCAGATATGTTAATATGCACAAATTAAATTACTGACCAGATTTTCAAAGCTAAAAAACCAAATCAAAGTAGCACAAAACAAATCATAATTCTTTCAAAGTAAGGAGAAGCAACAAAAAATTTTATTATATTAAATCTTATTGTCTCAATTGGTATGTAAATGATCAAAATTTTAACTAGTAACTTGACCCCATGAAAAGGAGACATGTGCATTAAATAGTAGCAGATAATAAAAATAAAGTTGCCAGGTGTTTTGCTGCACCCCTTTAATCCCATCACTTGGGAGGCAGGGGTAGACAGATCGCCGTGAGAGTTCAAGGCCACCCTGAGACTACTTAGTGAATTTCAGGTCAGCCTGGACTACAGTGAGACACTACATCAAAAATAAAATAAAATAAAATAAGAAGATAAGGTAAAATAAAATAAATAAAATAAAATAGATGTTTTGATTTATGAATGCAAAATATTGTAATTTTATTGAGCTATTTAATCTATTTCTTTTTTTGTTTTTGTTTATTTATTTACTTGAAAGTGACAGACAGAAAAGAGGCAGAGAGAGAGAGAGAGAATGGACACACCAGGGCCTCCAGCCACTACAAATGAACTCCAGACGCGTGTGCCCCCTTGTGCATCTGGCTAACGTGGGTCCTGGGGAATCGAGCCTCTAAGCCGGGTCCTTAGGCTTCACAGGCAAGTGCTTAACCACTAAGCCATCTCTCCAGCCCTAATCTATTTCTTTAAGTGAAGAGACAATGGTGGATATTATGCATGAGGAATTCAAAATAGTCATTTTTATTCAAGCACCTGTTTAATAGGAATGACAGTTTTACAGAACAATAAATAAAATTAATTAGGCATCATGCTAACTTTTCCTTTCATTATAAAAGTCTTTGATGCCCTTCAAAGGGAGGAGTTATTTCTCAAGAAAGTAAGTGACTAATGACAGAGGCTCCATATGCTACTATCATTATTTTATTTGTCTTTTCACTAGCTAACCACTTTCTGCCTCAACTAACTCTTGTGTCACCATACGTCCATATCATCATCACCAAGCTCTCCCCAATAATCTTTGACTGTCAAGATTTTGTGCCCATTTCTCAATCAAAATTTGTTTTATATGATCATATGCAAAAAATAATTGTGTTATATAGTGTAACTGATGTGTGATTTCTCAGGCTGTCATGACAATGATTTAAATATTTTAAACCGTTAAAGACTATAAGAGCTATAGCCACTAAAATTATGTGCATAGTTGATATGAATATATTCCTTAACAATATATTGGGCTGTCTTTCTAACTTCAATACTGTCAGATTCCTGAATATCTTTAAAGCCAATTAAACATTAAGATTTTCATGCACATGTAAGACATGAAGTATTCAGAAAATATATGTTTTTGGCCTACTGATATAATTTAAATATGTCTTAGTGCAAATCAAATATTTTAATTTTCACGTAGGGACACTGAGTTTGAAGCAGATAATATCTATTCTGCCTTTTTTTTGGGGGTGGGTGGCAGAATGAGGATTCTTAGGTCTAACTTTGTTAAGCTACAAAATAGCTCCATAAAAGATATCCATATTTTGATATCTTGAACCTATACTAGAGAAAAAAAAAGTCACAAAGTGAAACATTGCAAGGTAAGGAGATTATCCTGGATAGCCACTTGCGTTATGACTACTGCCAGGAGACAGAAGGTAGACATTTGTATGGGACTCTCCGGATAAATTATCTGTATATCTACGCACCTACATGCTCATCTATCTATCCACCTACATATCATCTGAAGACTCAGAGGGAGACACTGAAGAAGAGAGAGGTTGATTGCTTGCTTGATTGATTGATTGATCAGTTGATGGACTGATTAAGGAAGGTGAAACTAGTTCACATGGTAGTGGAAGCTAAGAATTTCAAAGTATATAGACTAAAGGGGAGAAATACAAGGAAATGCAGCCCAAAAATAGACATGATGGTGAATCTGGAAGAAGGAAGCCCTGTAGATATCCTAAGCTATGCTCAGATTTATATACTCTAAAAATATGATTATAAAGCCCTGGGCTCAGATTGCATGATCAATCCTCAATTGAAAAAAAAAATAAAAAGTTTTAACCAACCAACAGACATGAGCTCAATCCTAGGACCTCGAAAAGTCTCACAATGCAGCTACATATGAAGTAATAAAGAACACTATATCATTGTAGCTGTGTTTCCTGATGGTCAGAAGGCCCCTTTGTGTGAAAAATCTGTGAGGCTGTAGGAAACATATTCTCCTCTTGGCATATGCTATGACGGCAGCAGAGCTTTCCCCTTCACTAATGAAGGCTTCGCATTTTCAACAGGCCTTGCTTTTCTCATAATACAATTTCCACTGTGATTGTGTCCACCCTCCATGATGTCCCATATGGGCTTTCCTAGAGGATCCTATTTTAAAAAAATCCTTTAAAGGAGATCTGGTCCATCATGATTTGGGAGGGAAAAATTGCCTGCTGAGCCCATCAATGAGCCACCTACAACAAAAATACTTATAAAAACTCCTTTAAAACAGATTGACAACACAGAACTGGTATGTATTTGCCACTCTTTGGGATAGCTAGTGCTTTCTTTCTTTCTTTTATTCTTTCTTTCTTTCTTTCTTTCTTTCTTTCTTTCTTTCTTTCTTTCTTTTTTGCTTTGTTTTGCTTAGTAAATTCATTTCTGGTTAAATTCTTTGTGCCTGACAATTGAAGTCTTTCCTTCAAAAAGAACTGAGAAAAGTCCATAACAGGAATGCCATTAAGCAAACATTAAAGATGCCTTGGTAATTTTGAAACTTCCAAATCTACCCAGATAGCAATGATACACTAGAGAGTACCTTGACAGTGAAAGGCAAATAAGTTTAGACCAATAAAAGAGAGTGCCCAGGAAAGATTAGAGGGTGAAACTAAGCATACACCAATGGACCCCACTAACATCTAAGCCAGATATGAATATAAATAGCAATATCCATGAAAAATCTATTGTGGTTGTGGTACCGTTTGTTTAATGGTATGAATCTCTGTGACACACACAGGAAACAGAGGAATTTAAAGTGCTTTTTGTAAGAATAAGGAGTAATGCCAGGTTCCACAAAAAGAAGAATGAAGAAAAAAAAGAAAAATCATGAAAGTATGTTGGATGTTTTGAGTATAATAAGCAAGAAACATGATAATAAACATTACTCAACTTAAAACAAATATGTGTTACCCTTCATGGATATGAAAGATATTTTCCAGGGCTAGTCACTTTATTTGAAACATTTGACACTGATCTAGGACTTCTCATTTCTAGAACTCTGTAGAAAAATATGACTTGCTTATTTTTCAGCTAGCAGGTATGTTATAACTTGTTGAAGTTGCAATAGTTTCATGCACCACTTATTCTTTTCTTATTGAATATTATGTAATCAGCATACTTAAATCAGGATGACTATAATAGCAGAATATCAATTAGCTGTGGAAATAAATGTTAGGGCATAATGATTCATGCTAATTAAAATTTGTATTGCTAGGCAGGAAATTAGTAGGAGAAAAAAGCATACATATAAAATATATTTTAATTTTGAGTAATTTTCATTGATTTTTCCATTCAATAACTAGCAAGATATTTAAATGAATTGATCTATTTTTCTCCATTCATATAAGCCTATTTTCCAAGGACATGTTTAATTTGAAATCCAATTACTGAATTCTTTCCTTGGTATAATTTCATGGATTTTTACCTTGATAAATTTTCAGGCTATGAAACTAAGTAGCAGTGTACCTCATTTGCAATTATTTATGATTTATGAATATATTAAAAATAATGAATGACTTACAAAATGTCAAAATACTTTTCAAAACCATAGATATCATTCAAACTGAATTGCTTTGAAATACAGGTTATTTACATGAATTTTCAGAGAGTAATGTCATATTTGCTAGTGATGTTACATAAATATATGTTTATGGACTATATCATAAGACATATATCATAAAATCGAACATTTAGATTATGTGAAGGAGTTATTTGGAAACTATTTTAAAGTGATTCAATGTCATAGGAAATTAAATCAGTTTGTTGATTATGCCTTTAATTTAGCAGTTATTCATATTTCTCTGTAATAACAAAAATAATCAGAAGTTGAATTCTAAAAACAATTAGAATATTTCTCACTAACGCCAAGAGATAAGATCTCAAAATTCACATAGTTTCCTGAGACTACAGGTCGTACCTGTGTGTGGAAGGTCCACAGTATATAGTACACCAGTGTCTGATAACCCGAATGGCTTCTAATAACCATCACGGGGTTGATCTACAGTGAATAACAATTCTGGGACAGGTGAGGACTGTGTGTCAGGTGAAGTAACAACACTCCATCTCGTGCACACAAAACAGCACTTAAGTAGGAGCTCAATTGCTTATTTCTAAGGTTTTTCATTTAATCCTTTCAGACCACAATCAGCCACAGGTTACTGAACCATGGGTAGAAAAATGATGGATAATATGAACAATACTGTATTCAAAATAGCACCAAACCAATTAATAACTTCATGCAAATTAACAGTAACTTTTATGTTTTTAAAGTTTTATTTATCTACATGTGTACATGTGTGTTCATGTGCATGTGTGTTTGCTTGCACATGTGTGCATACATGTGTTTGCGCATGCTAGGGATTCTTGTTTCTGTTTCATGCAATAGATGCTTGGGCCATTCCTTTTTTTTATATCAAAATATCTTTATTAAGGTCTGGCCAAACTTCAGCTATTACAATTACTATAGGTGCTTTGTTGAAAGAAGTTTCCAATACTTATCAGTTATACACATTTACACAAATATCAGAAATTTTAAATACTGTTATCTTACTGTTATAATTTTTCCTCTTGTATTAGTGATGCATTATGTCAGAAGTTAATTAAATAGAAACTGGACATAAACACTTGATGCAATGGTATCATGATCTGGCACAGCTGAGGTGATCTGCTTCTTGCTCCATTTTCTGAATAAGTGCTATTTTATCACAGTCCCTGCGATGCTGCTAAATACACTGGCTGATTACTGCATAAAAATTTTCCAGTTGAAATATATTATATTTCTGACTTTTGTTAACAACAGTCTTCAAAAGAGCATTTAAAAGCTCATGGTCCATCGCCAGCGAGGGCACGGGCTGAGAGAGAATTGCCGAAGCCTTCTTGGCACTGACGAGCTGCTGTCGCTCTACCTGGGAACGTCTAGCTCGAGTCATGCACAGAATACATATTCCTTGTGCTTCCCTATTGTCAGGCATGCCTAGGGCCTGAGAGCTGGATGCATTTTTGCTGCAATGCACTGTTTTTTGGTTCCATACTTTCTACGGATTTCCTTGGTTCTTCAAGTTCATTCTCAATAGTGGAATGAATTGTTTCCCAAGTCTGTTTTGCTTTCAGAGGCACTTGGCTGCTTCTCACTGTCCTCCACTGAAGACTGGCCCTGGTTTCCAGGCTCGTGATGGTCTAGGTCTACAGCCTGCACCTCCTCCCCATCACTCCTGGTCTGCTCTTCCTGAGCATTCTGGCTCTCATGTTTTCCCTGTGAAAGTCTTTGCTTTGGACCCTATGTTCCATTTTGATTTTTTATGATTTTTTTGTCTTCAGTGAGCAGGTGTGCTGCAAGCCACAGGAGCACTGGATGCCTCTTGCTTTTCACTCTGCTCTTGATCTGATTTTTTTTTTTTTTTATCTCCACCAAGAGTAGGATTTTTCTTTGGCATCACATGGTAGTAGGATGGTGTGTATTTGGGGGAGCTACAACATCTTTTCTTTCTATATTCTTGAATTTCTTCACACAGCTGCTCAAAATCTTCATCAAATCCTTCTTTAATTGTTGCATAAGCAGTATCCCTTAAAGCACAGGCTCCATGTCTATAAGACAATCTCTGGGGTCTGGATCTGGATTGTATTCTAAAGCATTGAGATTAGATCAATATCCCTCAAATAGTCTTTTCGTAGTCAGATACTTGTGTAAGTCAATTTCACTGATCACATATGAAAGGTCCATTGGTTGCTTTATTACAGTGGCATAATCAGGAGCCTCATCGGGGTCAACAGGCTTAGTGACGACTTGGAATCTTCTATCAACAGCAAGCCTATGTGTGACATTTCTGAAGAAGACCCGCAGTTCTCTAAATGTGTCTTCTTCTTGTTCTTCTAGCTGTTCTCACTTCTGCTGTCAGTGGCCTTAGCTCAGGTGGTGGTGCAATTGGGAGTATCTCCATGGCTTGCAAAACTGCTT
Source organism: Dipus sagitta (assembly GCA_036346955.1). Classification (NCBI taxonomy): domain Eukaryota; kingdom Metazoa; phylum Chordata; class Mammalia; order Rodentia; family Dipodidae; genus Dipus; species Dipus sagitta. The sequence continues at coordinate 116,468,470 of CM070778.1, read as the reverse complement.
TCTTTTTTGATACAGGAGGCTTGTCAGCTTGCTTTAGAATTAAATCTTCAAAAAATTAAATCTTCAAAAAAATCCTGGACATTAAAAATCTCTCCATAATCATGGGTAAACAATTCTTGTACCTCTTCTGACAGTGCAAAATAGGGTTTGTCTGAAGTTGCAAGTAGTAAAACTGGGGCAAATGTAGGAATGTTCTGTAATAATTTGATAAACGTGGCTTTCAGTGTTGCTCCAACGATTTCCCTGCTACAAGTGGATATACGGAACACAGACTATACTCAGGACTGTTCTCTTTGCTTCATGAATCATCTGAGCACATGTTCCTTCAGGGGATGTAGCACCTACTCTAAAAAGAGCAGGAATGTCCAATGTATACACAGTAAGTTTTTCCAATGCATGGATGACAGCTGGTGCCAAGTGAGAGGTCTGTCCAAATCCTGGTTCTCCCACTATCCATATTCTTGGTTGAAAAGACATAGGTTGGTAACAGGCATTTCTATTCAGATGCAGAAATTTTTCTCTTGTCTTATTCAAGGATTTTGGAGAAGGTCCATTTTCACACAGTGATGGTACATTGTCCTCACTGAACGCCACGTCACTTCCCAGAAGAGGACAAGAGACATCTAAGTCTAACGCTTTGTTTGATCCATTTTCTGCATGTGGAAGTACCTTCTATAAGGCTTCTAAGATCAAGTAAACAAGTGCTTTGCAGAGGAGGTTTCACAATGGGAGACAGCGCCAGCCCAGGCGATGCCACAGCTCTCTGGGGGGGCTGCTGTCGTCTGCATAGCTACTTCAAAATCCTTAGCTGAGATCTTAGCTGAAGAGAGATCCAACTGTAGCTTCTCACTAGTGGTGTAGATCTGTGGGTAATGTTGGCATAGAGCACATAAAGCAGCTTTGGCACACTCTGACTTCATATCTGCTCCACAGTAGCCAACACGGTTTTCGGCTATTCTTCTAGAAATAAAAATATGGGGCTGGAGAGATGGCTTAGCGGTTAGGCGCTTGCCTGTGAAGCCTAAGGACCCCGGTTCGAGGTTCGATTCCCCAGGACCCACGTCAGCCAGATGCACAAGGGGGCGCACGCGTCTGGAGTTCGTTTGCAGTGGCTGGAAGCCCTGGCGTGCCCATTCTCTCTCTGTGTCTCTATCTGCCTCTTCCTCTGTCTGTCTGTCACTCTCAAATAAACAAATAAAAACAACAAAAAAAAATTAAAAAATAAATAAATAAATAAAAATAAATCTTTGAAAAAATATGGAACGCTTCACGAATTTGCATGTCATCCTTGCGCCGGGGCCATGCTAATCTTCTCTGTACCATTCCAATTTGAGTATATGTGCTGCCGAAGTGAGCACAGGCCCCTTCCTTTTGATCTGGCTTACATGAGCATCTTGGGAATTGAACCCATGTAAGAAGATTTTGCAAGCAAGTTTCTTTAATTGGAAGCCATCGTGGACTTCCTTGATTCTAAACCCTGATGCAAACGTTGGAATGGGACACACAGAGAGAATTTCCTGGAACAGCAAAGCACAGGAGAATGAAAATCCAGAGTGAGGAATCCTGCCTCCAAAGAGGAGGACAGGGAGGACTCACGAGAACGTTGTTCTTTGCCCTCTACATGTGCCTGCACACGTGCCTGCACTCACATCATTGAGGACATATAGACACCCAAGTACGCACGCAAGTAAAAAGTAATATAAAATACTTCTGAATAAAGAATGTAAAGTCAAGTCAATTTTACAATTTCATGTTTCTTTACCACTGAGCAGAAGAAGTCCACCACGTAAATGTACCACATCTTCATTCTCCATTCTGTCAGATGTGTATCTGGCAAAGATTTTCTCCTATTCTGTAGGTTATCTCTGCTCTATTCACAGTGTCCTTTACTGTTAAAAAAAAAAGAACAACAAAAGGCTGGAGAGATGGCTTAGCAGTTAAGAGCTTGCCTGTGAAGCCTAAGGACCCCGGTTCGAAGTTCGATTCCCCAGGACCCACGTTAGACAGATGCACAAGGGGGCGCACGCATCTGGAGTTCCGTTTGCAGTAGCTGGAAGCCCTGGCGTGCCCATTCTCTCTCTCTCTCTCTCTATCTGCCTCTTTCTCTGTGTCTGTCGCTCTCAAATAAATAAATAAATAATGAAGAAAAAAATTTTAAAAAAAAAACCAAACCAACCAAACAAACAAACAAAAAGCTTTGTAATTTCATGAGATCCCAGGGGTTTTACTTCCTGAGCAACTGGGGTTATATACAGAAAGTAATTGTCTATGCCAATATGTTGAAGGGTTTCCCCTACCTTTTCCTCTAGCACTTTCAAAGTTTCTGGTCTGATATTAAGGTCTCTGATCCTCTTGGACTTGATTCCTTTGCATAGAGAGAGAGACAAGGATCGATTTTCATCCTTATACATTTACATACCCACTTTTCCCAGCACCACTTATTGAAGATGCTGTCTTTTCTCCAATGATTTTTTTTTCTTTCTTTGGCATTTTTTGTCAAAAATCAGATGGCTATATCTGCCTGGATTAAACTCTAGGCCCTTTATTCTGTTCCATTGATCTACATGTCTGTCTTTGGGCCAGTACCATGGTGTTTTTGTTACTATGGCTTCGTAATATAGCTAAAAATCAGGTATGGTGATACCACCAGCCTTATTTTTGTTGCTCAAAATTTCTTTGGCTATTCGAGGTTTTTTTTTTTGTGCTTCCAAATGAATTTTAGGACTTTTTTCCCATGAAGAGTGCCATTAAAATTTTAAGGCGGACTGCATTAAATGTATAGATTGCTTTTGGTAAGATTGACATTTCCAAAATATTTATTCTTCCAATCCCTGAACATGGGATGCCTTTCCATTTCGTAGTGTCTTCTGAAGTTTCTCACTTGAGTGTTTTAAAATTTCATTGTAGAGATCCTTCACTTCCTTGGTTAGGTTTATTCCAAGATATTTTTGTTTATTTATTTTTATTTATTTATTTATTTATTTTTGAGGGAATTGTGAATGGGAGATATTCCCTGATTTCATCCTCCATATGTTTCTTGTTAGTATATAAGAAATCTACTTATTTCTGTACTTTTTTTTTCTCTTTTGTATCCTGCTACATTGCTGAAAGTGTTTATCAAATATAACAGCTTGCCTGTAGTCTCTAGGGTCCTTAATGTATAGAATCATATCATCTGCAAATAATGATAATTTCATCTCTTCCTTTCCAACTTTATCTCTTTTATGAGTGTCTCTTGCCATATTGCTATAGCTAAGACTACCATTACTATATTAAGTAAAAGTGGGGACAGTGGACATCCTTTTCTTGTTCCTGAATCTAGTATTATGTTGGCTGTAGGCTTGTCATAAATACCTTTTATTATGTTGAGCTATATTCCTTCAATTCCCAGTTTCTGTAGGACTTTTATAGTGAAGGGATGTTGAATTTTATCAAATGCCTTTCCTGCATCTTTTGAGATGATCATGTGATTTTGTCCTTCAGTCCATTTACATAGTGTATTACATTTATCGATTTGCATATGTTGAACCATGCCTGCATTTCTGGGATAAAGCCTACTTGATCAGGATGAATGATCTTTTTGATATATTCCTGTGTGCTTCCCAATATTTTGTTCAGAATTTTTGCATATATGCAAAAGAGATTGATCTGTAACTTTCTTTTATTTTCCTGTCTTTGTCTGGTTTTGGTAATAAGGTGATGCTGGCTTCATAGAAGGAATTCATTAGTATTCCTTTCTTTTCTATTTTATAGAAAAGTTTGAGAAGTATCACTGTTAGTTCTTCCATGAAGGTCTGATAAAATTCACCAGTGAATCCATCTGTACCTGGACCTTTTTTAGTTGGGATTTTTTTTTTTTATAACTGTCTAGATCTCTGTACTTGGTATAGTCTATTTAAATGGTTTATCTCATCTTTGTTTAATTTTGGTTGGTCATATAAATCTAGGAAATCATTCATTTCTTTCAGATTTTCAAATGTAGTAGAGTATATGTTCTTAAAGTATGTCCTTATGATTTTCTGAATTTTTTGTTATCTGTTGTAACTGTGACTTTTTTATCTCTAATTTTATTCAGTTGTGTCTCTTCTCTCTTTCTTTTGGTCAGGTTTGCTAAGTGGTTAACAATTGTGTTTACCCTTTCCAAAAACCAACTCTTTGTTTCATTGTTTTTTTTTGGGGGGGGTTCTATTTCATTAATTTCTGCCCTAATCTTTATTATTTCTTCCCATCTATTGATTTTTAGTTTGCCTTGTTCTTTTTCCAAGGTTTTAAGGTGAAGCATTAAGTTATTTACTTTGTGACCTTTCTAATTTCTTAGTATGGGGACTTAAAGCTATAAATTTTCCTCTTAGGACTGTCTTCATTGAGTTCCAATAGTTTTGGTATGTTGTGTTCTCATTATCATTTGATTCTATGACTATTTTATTTCCTGTTTGATTTCTTCAATGGCCAAATTGACATTCAGTAGTGTGCTGTTTAGCCTCTATGATATTTTTATGTTCTCTGTAGTTTTTCTTGTTGCTGATTTGTAGTTTAATCCCATTATGATCAGATAGAGTACAATAAATTATAATTTTTGGTGGATTTATATTGTATTGTATTGATTTTTTGTGTTTCTTTTTTTACAATGTAGAGATTTTTGCATTTTGGATTAATTTAATGTTTGGGTTTTCTAAATATCTGCACTATTATTAGATGTATTAATCAATCGTTTGTTATACATCTTTAGGATAGGAGCTTAAGGTGCTTGGTGTGGCTCTTCAACGACTCTCAGAGTAACCACAAAAGTGACCCTAGGTATTGGTTTTGCCTGCTAGGTGAACATTCTAGTAGGCTGGGTGGAACAAAATACAGGCAAATTCTAAAATTTAGCTGAACAATATACACCTTCAATGAAAACCAGCACAGAGTATTTATGCAAAAACAGGTATTAAGACAAGCAGATACTCTAACAAAGTCAAAGTCCCTAAAGATGTGTGTTGCCCCACACCCTTAATCCTGTCAACTGGAGGCTGAGATTTCTGGTCTGTAGAAGGATCTCAGGTCAGCCTGTGACCTAGTGAGACCCTGCCCCAACCAACAACTGAAGAGGAGACAAAGGCACTATAAATCAGGGAACAACAAATGACAAACCCAAAATATAGCTTATTTAAGAATGGCAAATCTGACCATCCATCAGATTTAACACATAATTTACCCTGATATGGGAGGTGAAATTAGTACTTCTAATGCAGGCTTTTTTTGGTGGTTACTGACCTGGTGTAAGTCCAGTTACCTTTTGGGATGGCTTTAGTCTCAGATATGCTGCATGCCTGGTCCTATTTGTTGCATTGTGGGCTCAGGTAGGCTAGCTGGGTCGGTGGGTCACTGCTCTGATAGCTTGTGCCAGGTATTGGGTAGGTGAGTTTCCTTCTCTGGGTCTCTGGTGCTTGCTGGTGCTTTTGCTGGTGGTGGGGGGAGGGGAGGCTAAGGATGTCGGCTGATGTTGTCCCACTGGACCCCTTGACCCTGTTCCTCAGTAGCTACTCTGCTGGTTCCTCCTGTCCTCCCCCTCACATTTCTTGAGTTTGAGAGGAGGCTAGTGTGTATGGAAAATCCCCTCACCTGGATTTAACCTGCGGCTCAGGCTGAGAGCCTGGCAGCCATGGCCTAGGGGACATGGTGCTACTGCTGGAGCTGCTTCTGCCTGCTTCTGCGGTCTCTACATGGTATGGATCTCTCCTACTTCTCTGTTGTGGCTGATAATTTCTTATACACCTTCACTTTTTAGTAGAAGAGTGTATTTTGCTGTACTTTTTTTTTTTTTTTTTTTTTTGCTTTTTCTTACCTATGCTGCCATCTTAACCAGAGTTGTTTTAAGAACTGCTTCTTATAACATTAACATGCTAAGATTTTAGAAATAAAAACACAAAATCATAAAAAGTACTTAACATATTACAATAGGGTTTCATGAAAAATACCATTGAAAAGTAGGAAAAGTTTAGAAGTTTCTGAAACTGATATTCAGTAATAGAAAAAATAGAAAAATCCATGGGAATGCTCTGGGTGGATACTGTGCTTTCCAAACTGGTGATTGATTCTCCCAATTCTCTCTGTGTAAGCTTGTAGGTCATATCATCTTTCAAGTGTTTTGTAACTGCCCCAGTCTTTTCCAAGACCTCAATGTCTCTTAAATGAACCTCAGGATGGATGCAGTGCCATTCAAACAAGTGTGCATTTTTCTTAATCTTCATACATAAACTCCTAGATCTCATCTCCCATGTACTCGTGGCTCTACCCCAGCCTCTTTCTAAACCTCTATTTTTCTTAAATAAACCTCATAAACTATGCTGTGCCTTCCATGCAAGTGTGCGCTTCTTCTAAATTCCTCTACAAAGCTCCAAGATCCTATCTTCCATGTGTTTATGATTTTGGTCTAGCTCTTTTCTAGATACCCAATTTTCTTTAAATAATCCCCACAATTTATGATTTCTCTGTAAATAGACTAAGCAATTCATAATGTATCCTTCTTGAGTCTGTTTTTACCAATTCCTTCTTAAGATTAGCATAAGGACCCCAAAACTGGGGTTTGTAAATTTGGAAGACTCCTTTTGAACCCCCAAATCCTACATAAATTACAAATTGTGACATCTGTTTATTCAGCGAAGAAATAAAATGGATAAACAAAGCAATGAAATGAGTGTTGACTACTTCACCATTTTATGTGGATTATTAATGTCTGTAGTTTAATTTTTGCAAGTTGTACCATATTCATGTTACTACATGTTTCAACATTTAAAATGCTCTAAGAGTGAGCAGGGAAGTTGTTTAATCAGTGAAGCCTTTGTCATGCAAGTGTTAGGATCTGAATTCCAACCTGTGGCACCCACATAAGTGCTAGTCAGGTTTGTCAACCTTCTTATAATCACAGGGCCCTGGAAGTGGAGACTGGATCCCTATCTCAATCATTAAGATTAATAGCATTTCAGAAAGATACCTACCATCAACTTCTGGACTTTACACCCCCCCGTACACAAACATATGAACCTTCACATATATGCATTCACCAACTTACACACATGCACATGCCAAAAATAAATAAAACATAATACAGTAAAATAACTTGCCAAAATTTCACCATTTTCTGACTATTGTTAGTCATACATTATTGCAAAAGTCTGTATCTGAAACTCTTTTTTTTCAGGGAGTAATGTTAGCAATCATGGATAAGGCTGTATAGATTTTTTGGATATCTGAATATATATTTTACATTTGTTAGTTTGCAATGAGAGAGAGAAAGAAGATTGGACAGAGAAGGAGGTAATGGGTGTGGCAGGACCTCTTGCTACTGCAAATAAACTCTAGATGCATGCACTACTTTGTGCATATGGTTTTATGTGGGTACTGAGGAATTGAAATCGTCTTCTGGCTTTGTAAGCAAGCCCTATTAACCATGGATGTCAACTCTCCAGCCCCTGAATATACATATTTAACCAGCCTTAACAATTTTACTAGATTGTTATGCCAAGACATTACAGGATGCATATTTCTATGTTACTAAAAAATGTGGACTCAAGCCATGAGAAAAATCTGTTCTAGGAATACTGGTGTGTGGTTTGAATTTAGCCAACTATTTTTGATTATTTTGCCTGAGCCTCATCAAATGTAAACACCAATAAAACCCTGTCAGGAGATGTGTGTACATATTCAATCAATAAACAAAAGGCTCAGTCACAGCAATATGAAAACAAAAATGAGTAAAATGAAATCATTACCTGGGAGAAAAGTATCTAATGGCATCATTAACTGAAGCTAATTCACATCAGAGATATGAGATTACTTTTCACTTCTTGCTATTAAGGAGCTGGGATTTCATTTGGGGACAGATTTATTGGGGATTTATAATAATGCATTGTAAAATAATAATTGAAACCACAGAATAATGATTGCCTCATACAAACAAAGTAATTCCAATGCCATTGATTTCCTCATGTTCTCATGCTGGCCTTCTTTCTGGTTGTATCATGATTTGCTCATTGCTTTTACAAGGTGTTTTGGCTAAATTGATTGAATGCTACCTATTTCACAATTTACTAATCGAGTATCAAACCTAAGACTCAAGTAAAATGGTAAGCATGTTAAATTTACTGTTTTAAAAATTGTGCTTATTATTTTCAGATTACAAAATTATTATTATTGTCATGAAATACAGAATTCATATCCCACATAGCACCGATAGCTCTTCAGGAACTACATCACACAGAAACAAGGCTGAGTTTAATACCAAATTTGTGCAAAATCTGATGATTCATGTGCCTCATGTGCTAACTTTTTACCATAAGCAAATATAGGCACAAGGATGTCCATTTCTATTTTTATTAACTGCCATCTTAAATCAATATTAGAAACACCAAGCAGATATACTTGGCAAATTATGTTCATATTTTTAACAAAAATACATTATTGTCTTATAAATCAAGTAGGTCAAAATTTGGCTTACGAGTGGTAACAATGACATTTATAAAGGACACACTCTGATGTGTTTATTTTATTACTCAACAATTTTCATATATGAACATAATGCAATGTGATTATAATCCTTGAAATACCTTCTTTTACCTCTATTCCTCTTCCCTTCCACTGAACTTCTAGTTTCCAACTAGAGCTTTTTGCAATTCAATGACTTTGGAAAATATATTTTATTTATTTTCAAGCAGGGAGATACAGAGAGAGAGGGAGAGAGAGAGAGAGAGAGAGAGAGAGAATATGAGTGTACGAGGGACTCTAACCACCTCAAACAAACTCCAATACATGCACCATTTTGTGCATTTGGCTTATGGGGGTACTGGGGAATTGAATCTCTGTCATTAGACTTTGCAGGCAAACACCTGAACTGATAAGTAGTCTCTCCAGCCCCAATGACTTATGGTTTATTTTATTTTATTTTGTTTTACTTCTTCAATGTCAAAAATGTTGATGTCAATATTGTGGAGGACTTGTGAAAATAATGGCAGCCACACATAATTTCACTTGAGGAACCTTCCCCCTGCCGCAGTTTTCAAAGAAAGAATACTTCGTAATTTAGTATATATTAGATCAGATTTATTTCTCCTATGTATCCTTGGTATTTGCCAGGATAAAAATTAGAAAGGAAGCTAATTTTCAATATTCAAAAGAGAAAAAATCTGCTGGGTTTTATCTTAGATTGAATCCTTGCATCTAAAACAGATTTCTGCATATTATAATTAAGGATATATATTTCCTGTGGCCCAATTTATCTTTTTAAAAGATAAATCTCATTTTATTTTTTATTGAAAGCAGACCCATTGATCTGATAGAAGAAAAGAAAACAGAGTCAATTGTATGCATAACTTAGGAAAGTAATTATATATCTGGGATAATTTATACTAGAAATATTCTGAGTCCATAATTACCATGAAACACAGAATAAAATAGAGGAGGGATATATTCCTAGCAAATCATTTTAAAATTAAGTACACAACAATGTGATAAACTCTTTTCCTCAGAAAATAAATATGTTCACAAAACCTGTGTTCAAATATATTTACAGCCTATAAAAGGAACAATGAAAAACTTCTGGACTATAATAGCCATCCACCTCCTCCTATGTAATCTCAATGTATACAGTGTGCAAAATTTCAGCCACTCTATTAACATATTCAACACAGTGTTTCCTTTCAAAGTTTCAGTCACTGTTTGTACTTAGTACCCTGTCTTTCACACTTTAGTTGCAGTATGCAAAAATCTTCTCACTCTGACAGAAATGAACAGATCATCTCTAAGTGGGGCATAAACCTCACCTGTGTCAGGTAACCTGACTCAGCAAATAGGGAAAAAATTTTATCAGCGTATTTATTCCATCTTCAGTCTTTTTTTTGAAAATCCTGCCATCCCCTAGAAACCCTGTTTTGAATGTCAAAGTGGAAAGTAAGCATTTATATGAAAGATCTGTAAAATGGATTGAGTGAGGCACCTCAATGACCAGGGCAGACCCTGTGAAGGGCTTTTATTTCTGTAATTCCCCCCCCACACACACACACTTACTGCTTATAAGTTCCTGTGTGATGTAAGGCAGTAGATGACCCAGACATTGTTTGTTTTTGTTTGTTTGTTTGTTTGTTTGTTTGTTTGTTTTTGTTTGTTTTGAGGTAGGATCTCACTCTACCCAGGCTGACCTGGAATTCGCTATGTAGTCTCAGGGTGGGCAGCCCCAAGTTTGTTTACTAACTTCACACTCATGTTGTAGCATATGTCCATCCACATTCACACATGAACTCACACACATTCCCTCAAAAATAAAAGCTCATGTAACGTAGTCCACATGGTAACAATTTATTTAATCTTTGCTCCCTGGACATGATGACTCAGTAGCACACTATTTCTAATTTCCTTTGATTTGTGAGTAGTGTTTTTAGTCATCACTGAGATGTATAGAGGCATGTTTATTTGTTTAAATAAAAAATTGCTCTATCAAATTTGTAAAATTACTACTGTGTAAAGATTTATTGTATATCTTTTGGTACAATTTCTGAAAATTTGACTATTTATCATTTTCATAATATTCACTGATTTCACAGAGAAATGGTTCTATAGTACTTCTCATGTTACACAGGAGGTGACATGGTCTTGTCTATTGGTATTGGTATTCAAACTGTGGTTAACACTGAACTGTAAGTAATTAATGATTTTCTACAGCTTTGGAATGCTCATTAGATCAACTTCCAATGCCTTGATTTCATGTGTGTGTGTGTGTGTGTGTGTGTGTGTGTGTGTGTAGTGTTTATATGTATGAAAACATTTACATTAATGTCAAGATCATCTTAAGGTATCAAGTAACAAATGGCCCAGTTTTTAAACACCAAATCTGATAAGATAGAATGTTCTAGTTGTAGGCTGCCTGAGACTATACCACAAGGATGGTGGAATAAGATCAGAGCTTCCTGCAAAATGTATAGTATTCAGATTACAAATAAACTGATCTGTCATTAGGCAAATAGTAAGTTATGGTAATGTTTTTGGCATTAAAGAGCATTTAAAAATAGAATTGTGTGTGATTTACTATGTTATCACTTTAAATGTTCCTTGGATTTTTTTTTCATGTTTATAGTACTGTCATATTTATAATATTATATTAAGAGAGAAAAGTTTCTTCAAGGGCTCTATTACCACAGAGGATCATCAGAGAGTAGTTGAGACTTATAATTTTCAGTAACGTGCAGATGAATCAGTAGTATATAAGCACATAATTTAACAAAACACAATGTTTAAAGTTTTATCTCCAATTAAAAAGTATTCTTTTACTTCCTAGGCAAGTCCTTTGCCCTCCACTTCTATAGAGATGTCCTTTCCAGTAATTCTTAATCTATGTTCTTTCTTCTTTTCCCTCAAGATTTGACTATGCAACTTTTTATGCACGCATGCTTTCAACTGCATTTTAAGGCTAATTATTCCCCAAAGAACATCTCTATCTTGTCCTTTCTACCTCCCTTTATTCTACCAACCTAATTACATAGACTGTTTTGTTCAAGAAAAATACCGACAGATCATTTTCCCAGTTGAGTTCCCCTACTATTAAAATAAATCTTACCCCTCACTTTCATTTCCTCAAACTATTGACTCTAGTGCTGAAGTTAGCACAGCATCGAAAATGAAAGTGTGCTAATGATTTCAGGGAACTATAAAACAGGAAAATTACAAATATTTCAATACACTGCCAAGAGAACATAATACAGTGCTCAGCGTATTGCCTCTTGATAAATAGTTTGAGACTTTAGGGTTTATATGAAGCTAAGATTAGTAGTTTGAAGTACTGTAATAGAATATATGTACATTTCTAATTTATTTCCAAGACACATAAATCACCCAGAAGATATCTGTTTCTAAGATGTGGATGTTGAATTATGTCCTTGGTGTGTTTAGAGACAGCAAAATGTCTTCCTATTTGCCAGTTATCTTTTTTATTATCTTGTCTTTAGTATTACTTATTTCCTTGCACTGAATAATTTCCTCAAACTGAGTGAGCATTGGCTACTAAATTATTTTTTGTTGAAAATTTCCAAACAAGCACAAATTATACCGTATGTTTTCTGCTGTCTTTTCTTTGATAGATATTTTTTTAAAAATTCTTAAATATTGAATCCTTTTTCAAGATTAGCTGCTTACTTGTGGATCCCTTCTGACATATCCATATACCCAGTATGTCCAAGTTAAAACTCTTTATCATTGGCTTTCCATTTTATTCTGAAGTAGAGATTTATGATAGGGCCACTTGCATGGTAGGTAAGTACTATATAATACTGAGTTTCATCTCCAAACCTGTTTTTACTTGTTTCATTTGAAATAGATTATCACTGCAGTCTTATCAATCTATAACCTACTTAGCATGTGAATTTGTGGTCTTCTTGCCTTATTCTCCTGGATATCTGGGACTATGAACTTGGGCCACTAGGCTTGGCCATGCATTAGCATTCATGAAAAAGAATTTGAACTAGAAGTGTTTCAAAGTAGGATGACTGCCTCTAAAACCTAGTAAATAATTTCTCAGTACAAAATAATTGATAATTTTTGTTTGACTCTTCTTGTGGAGTATTCCCTTATGTATACTCCATAGGCTTGGCTTTGTGTTCATTTAATCATAGAGTTGACTTTTTTCCATGGAAATTTTCCTTTCAACAACTATTATGAGGGATACTTATCCTGGGTAGAGTAGCTTGGGTGGGAGGCCACAGTTTTTTAAACTTTGAAATGCTCCACCCCAGGCCTTTCTGGCTTTCAGGGTTTCCACTGAGAAATCTGAAGTAATTCTATGGGATTACTTTTGTAATTAGTGGGTTGTTTCCCCCTTGATGCTTTTTGCACTCTCTGTTTTCATTGTTAAGAGTTTTATGTTTCTTGGAGTGTTTCTTCTTTGGTCCTGTCTGTTTGGTGTTCTCTGAGCTTCTTATACCTGGATGGCCCTCTCTTTTAAGAGATAGGGAACTTTTTCTTTAATAATTTTGTTGAATGTGTTCTTTATGCCTCTTGTCTGGATTTCCTCTCCTTCTGGTATACCCGTGATCCAGATATTTCATTGTTTTAGTGTTTCTCACAGTTCCCTCATATTCTGTGTGTATAATTTATGTTGACCTCCTGCTCAATTTCTTCTCTCTTGCCTTCCAACTCAGAGGTTCTGTCTTCCCCATGAGTGATTCTGCTAGTGAGGCTTCTAGAGAAATTTTTAAGTGCTCTACTTGATTTTTGTTTGCTGCTGTGTTATTTCTCATTGAGGCCATCTCTTTTTTGAGGTACAGTTTCAGTTTGAAGTTTGATTTACTTGATACTACCTAGAATTCATTCTTGCATTTGATCAAGTCTTCATCAAGCTTAATCAACTTGTAATTGAGATCTTCCATTAGTTGACTCACTTTCAATTCATCATATCTCTTTTGAGGCTTCTAAGGTTTTCTTCAGTTAAGTTGAGTTAAGCCTAGTGTCAAAATCTGAGTGCTGTACAAGATGATTCTTCTCAGTGTCACTTATGCAATTGTTCTTTTCTTGTCCATAAAAGAATTTATTTGTATTGTGTTCACCAGCAGGTACATAATAACCTGTTTCTAATGACCACAGAAGTGGCTACCCATACAAATATTTATGATTTAGGAAGCTTAAGACTTCACAGTCCTGGTTCAACTGTCTTCCAGTGTGACTTCAAAATCAACCAATCTCTCAAGCCCACAAAGGGCCAAATTAAAAACAAGTCCTAAAGGCATGGACTGGGGACCATGCCACAAGACCCTTTGGTAGCTCATCAGTCACTAGTCTCCCAATGTCAAATCTGGCTGCATAATAAATATTAAGGGGAAATTCTGGATAACTGGATTATAATAACCAATGTCAATGGGTGCTTGAACAGGGAATCCTCTAAAATGCAAATTCTAACTGCGCTTACAGTAACACATATGGCAGAGACAATAGAAAACTATATAAGGAGGCTTCCAGCAGGGGAAGATACAAAAACCTTTTCCTTAGGAAATAAATAAATAAATAAAAATTTCATTTAGGTAAGCAAATAAGAAAAAAAATTAGAACTTGTATACAATTTATCTTTTTTTGTATATCAGTGCTTTATTTATTTAATGTATTATCAAAAGCTATCTGCTACAAAGTGAGAAGAATTCATACTTACAATCCTTAAGAGCTCAGTCCATCAGTGTCTACAAACTCAGGCATCCTGGCATCCTTTACTCAGGGACACATTCAACTGCTATGAGTCCTTTCAGAAATTGAGTCTGTCTTTCCTTCTCTCTCTCTTTCTTTCTTTTTTACCTTCTATTTCCACCTTATTACATCTAAGCTTTCCCCTACTTTCTTTTTTTTTTTTTTAAATTATGATTTTATTTTATTTATTTTTTTTCTTTTTTTTCTCCATTTTTATTAATATTTTCCATGATAACAACGAAAAAAATCCCATGGTATTACCCTCCCCCCTTTCCCCTTTGAAATTCCATTCTCCATCATATCCCCTCCCCATCTCAATCTTTCTACTTACATATATACAATAGCAACCTAATAAAAGCCCTCCTCCCTTTCTTTCTCTTCCCTTTCTATCTCCTTTTTTAACTTACTGGCCTCTGCTACTGAGTTTTTTCCTTCTCACACAGAAGCCCAATCATCTCTAGCTAAGATCCACATATGAGGGAGAACATGTGGCGCTTGGCTTTCTGGGCCTGGGTTACCTCACTTAGTATAATTCTTTCCAGATCCACCCACTTTTCTGCAAATTTCATAACTTCATTTCTCTTTACTGCTGAGTAAAACTCCATTGTATAAATGTGCCATATCTTCATTATCCACTCATCAGTTGAGGGACATCTAGGCTGGTTCCATTTCCCAGCTATTATAAATTGAGCAGCAATAAACATGGTTGAGCAAGTATCTCTAAGGTAATGAGATGAGTCCTTAGGATATATGCCTAGGAGAGCTATAGCTGGGTCATATGGTAGATCAATCTTTAGCTGTTTTAGGAACCTCCACACTGATTTCCACAATGGCTGGACCAGATTGCATTCCCACCAACAATGTAGAAGGGTTCCTCTTTTTCCACATCCCCGCCAACATTTATGATCATTTGTTTTCATGATGGTAGCCAATCTGACAGGAGTGAGATGGAATCTCAATGTAGTCTTAATCTGCATTTCCCTGATGACTAGGGATGTAGAACATTTTTTTAGATGCGTATATGCCATTCGTATTTCTTCCTTTGAGAATTCTCTATTTAGCTCCATTTCCCATTTTTTGATTGGTTTGTTTGATTCCTTATTATTTAACTTCTTGAGTTCTTTGTATATCTTAGATATTAATCCTCTATCAGATATATAGCTGGTGAAGATTTTTTCCCATTCTGTAGGTTGCCTCTTTGCTTTCTTCACCGTGTCCTTTGCAGTGCAAAATCTTTGTATTTTCATGAGGTCCCAGTGGTTAATCTGTGGTTTTATTGCCTGAGCAATTGGGGTTGTATTCAGAAAGTCTTTGCCAAGACCAATATGTTGAAGGGTTTCCCCTACTTTTTCCTCTAGCAGTTTCAGAGTTTCAGGTCTGATGTTAAGGTCCTTAATCCATTTGGACTTAATTCTTGTGCACGGAGAAAGAGAAGAATCTATTTTCATCCTTCTACAGATATATATCCAGTTTTCCCAACACCATTTGCTGAAGAGGCTGTCTTTTCTCCAATGAGTATTTTTGGCATTTTTATCAAATATCAGGTGGCTATAACTACATGGGGTTACATTTGGGTCCTCTATTCTGTTCCATTGATCTACGAGTCTGTTTTTGTGCCAGTACCATGCTGTTTTTGTTACTATGGCTCTGTAGTATAGGTTAAAATCAGGTATGGTGATACCACCAGCCTTATTTTTGTTGCTCAGTATTATTTTAGATATTCGAGGTTTTTTGTGATTCCAAATGAATTTTTGGATTGTTTTTTCTATTTCCGTGAAGAATGCCTTTGGAATTTTGATGGGGATTGCGTTAAATGTGTAGATTGCTTTTGGTAAGATTGCCATTTTCACAATATTGATTCTTCCAATCCAGGAACAAGGGATGTTTTTCCACTTCCTAGTGTCTTCAGCAATTTCTCGCTTGAGTGTTTTAAAGTTCTCATTGTATAGATTCTTTACTTCCTTAGTAAGGTTTATTCCAAGGTACTTTATTTTTTTTGATGCAATTGTGAATGGGAGTGATTCTCTGATCTCATCCTCTGTGTGTTTGTTGTTAGCATATATGAAGGCTACTGATTTCTGTGTATTTATTTTGTATCCTGCTACATGACTGTAGGTTTTTATCAGCTCTAACAGTTTGCTAGTAGAGTCTTTAGGGTCCTTTATATATAGAATCATGTCATCTGCAAATAATGATAACTTGACCTCTTCCTTTCCGATTTGTATCCCTTTTATGCATGTCTCTTGCCTTATTGCTATGGCTAAGACTTCCAGAACTATATTAAATAAGAGTGGGGACAGTGGACACCCTTGTCTTGTTCCTGATTTTAGTGGAAAAGCATCCAGTTTTTCCCCATTTAGTAATATGTTGGCTGTAGGCTTATCATAAATAGCCTTTATTATATTGAGATATGTTCCTTCTATTCCCAGTCTCTGTAGGACTTTTATCATGAAGGGATGTTGGATTTTGTCGAATGCTTTCTCTGCGTCTAATGAGATGATCATGTGATTTTTGTCCTTCAACCCATTTATATAATGTATAACATTTATAGATTTGCGTATGTTGAACCATCCCTGCATCTCTGGGATAAAGCCTACTTGGTCAGGGTGAATGATCTTTCTAATGTATTCTTGTATTCTGTTTGCCAATATTTTGTTGAGAATTTTTGCATCTATGTTCATGAGGGAGATTGGTCTGTAATTTTCCTTTTTTGTTCTATCTTTGCCTGGTTTTGGTATCAGAGTGATGCTGGCTTCATAGAAGGAGTTTGGTAGAAATCCTTCTTTTTCTATTTCATGGAAAAGCTTAAGAAGCAATGGTGTTAGCTCTTCCCTGAAGGTCTGGTAAAATTCAGCAGTGAATCCATCTGGGCCTGGGCTTTTTTTAGTTGGGAGATTTTTGATAACTGTTAGGATCTCCATGCTTGTTATAGGTCTATTTAAGTGATGAATCTCATCTTGATTTAATTTAGGTAGGTCATATAAATCAAGGAAATCATCCATTTCTTTCAGATTTTCATACTTTGTGGAGTATATGTTTTTATAATATGTCCCTATGATTTTTTGAATTTCTCTGGCATCTGTCGTGATGTTACCTTTTTCATCTCTAATTTTATTAATTTGTGTCTCTTCTCTCTTTCTTTTGGTCAGATTTGCTAAGGGTTTATCAATCTTGTTTATCGTTTCAAAGAACCAGCTCTTTGTTTCATTAATTCTTTGTATTGTTTTTTTGGTTTCTATTTCATTAATTTCTGCCCTAATCTTTATTATTTCTTCCCGTCTACTGATTTTTGGTTTGCCTTGTTCTTCTTTTTCCAAGGCTTTAAGGTGAAGCATTAGGTCATTTATTTGCGACCTTTCTAATTTCTTAATATAGGCACTTAAAGCTATAAATTTACCTCTTAGAACTGCCTTCATTGTGTCCCAGAGATTTTGGTATGTTGTGTTCTCCTTATTGTTTGACTCTATAAATTTTTTGATTTCCTTCTTGATTTCTTCATTGACCCATTCATCATTTAGTAATGTATTGTTTAGTTTCCATGATTTTGTGTATGCTCTATGTCCTTTCTTGCTATTGATTTGTAGTTTGATTCCATTGTGGTCAGATAGAATGCAAGGAATTATTTCAATTTTCCTGAATTTGTTAAGATTTGCTTTGTGTCCTAATATATGGTCTATTTTAGAGAATGATCCATGTGCTGCTGAAAAGAATGTATATTCTGCAGCATTTGGATGAAATGTCCTGTATATGTCTGTTAGGTCCATTCCTTCTATGACCTCGTTTAGTCCAGATGCCTCTCTGTTTATTTTTTCCCGGGATGACCTGTCAATTGATGAGAGTGGGGTGTTAAAGTCACCAACTACCACTGTGTTTGGTGTTATCTGTGACCTTAGTTCTAACAGTGTTTGTTTGATGAATTTGGGAGCCCCCATGTTAGGTGCATATATGTTTAGGATTGTAATGTCCTCTTGTTGGAGTGTGCCCTTAATCAATATAAAGTGACCTTCCTTATCTTTCTTGACTAATGTTGGAGTGAAGTCTGCCTTGTCAGCTATTAGGATAGCAACCCCTGCTTGCTTTCTGGGTCCATTTGCTTGAAACACCGTTTTCCAACCTTTCACCCTAAGATAATGCCCATCCTTTGTAGAAAGGTGAGTTTCTTGGAGACAACAAATTGTAGGGTCCTGCTTTTTAACCCAGTCTGCAAATCTATGTCTTTTGGTTGGAGCATTGAGGCCATTGATATTAAGAGATATTATTGAAAGATGTGTATTTATGCTTGCCATTTTTTTTTGTGGTTCTGGTTCTACCTTTGCTCTCTTATATTAACTAGTATTTGAGTGTTGTTTGTTGTTTTCCAGGTTCCTTATATGTGTGTTTTTCTTTCTCTTCGGCATGGAGGATTCTTTCAAGTATTTTGTGTAGAGCTGGTTTTGTCTTCAAATACTCCTTTAGCCTGCTTTTGTCATGGAATGTCCTTATTTCTCCATCTATTTGAATGGATAGTTTTGCAGGATAAAGTAGCCTTGGTTGACAGTTGTTATCTTTCAGAGTTTGGAATACATCACTCCAAGCCCTTCTGGCTTTGAAAGTTTGTGTTGAGTAATCTGCTGTGATCCTGATGGGCTTGCCTTTGTAGGTAACTTGATTTTTCTCTCTAACTGCTTTCAATATTTTTTCTTTGGATTGTGTGTTTGGTAGTTTGATTATAATATGGCGAGGAGAGGTTCTTTCCAGGTTTTGTCTGGCTGGTGTTCTAAATGCTTCCTGTATCTGCATTGGCACCTCTTTCCCAATTTGGGGGAAGTTTTCTTCTATGATTTTGTTGAAGATGCCTACTATACCTTTGGATTGAAATTCTTCTCCTTCTACTATACCCTGAATTCTTATATTTGATCTTTTCATAGTGTCCCGAATATCTTGAAATTCCCATTCATACTTTTCTATTAGTTTGTCTTTCTCTTTGTTGGATTGTATTAGATCTGCCACCTGGTCTTCTAGCTTAGATATTCTGTCCTCTCCTTCATCCATTCTACTGGTGAGATTTTCTACAGAGTTTTTTATTTCATTAACTGTGTTCTTCATTGCTAGTAATTCTGACTGGTTTTTCTTCATTATTTCTATTTCCTTATTTATGTCTTGTATTGATTTCTTTATTTCGTTAAATTGGTGTCCTGTATCTTCTCTGATTCCTTTGATTTCTTCTTTGAGTTCATTGAACATATTTACAATCATTCTTTTGAAATCTTTCTCAGGCATTTTCTCTAACTCGTTTTCACTAGAGGTCATTTCTGAAGCATTGAGGCTTTTTGGTGGATTTATATTGCCTTGGTTTTTGGTGTTTCTTGTGTTATAATGTATATATTTTTGCATCTTGGATTAAGTTACTGCTTAGATTTTCCAGTTAGCTAGGTATCCTTTGCTGTATCTATTGATCTGATATTGTATATCTTCTATGTAGGAGATTAAGATGTTAGGTGTGGCTCTTACCACTCTCAGAGTATCTAGACACGTGGTCCTAGAGGTTAAGTTTGCCTGCTATGGGAGTATTCAAATAGGTTGAGTGGAATAAAATACAGGTATATTCTAAAATTTAACTAAACCCTATACACATTCAGTCAAGAACAGCACCGAGCATTTATGCAAGATTAGGTATTATAAAAACCAGATCCTCTATCAACAAAGAAGTTAAGATTTCTGGTCTGTTGAGGGATCCAAGTCAGCTTGTGACCAGGTGAGACCCTTCCCTGGTTCAATCCCAGTTACCTCTTTGGATGCTTTTGGTCTCAGTCAAGTTGCTGGCTGGGATGTTGGGCTGCTGTTCTGCTTTCTGGAACTGGGTACTGGCTTTTCCTGTGGGGCAAACCAAGCCTGGCAACTGTGGCCCTGCAGATTGGCGCCCCTGATGCTGGATCCCCGCTGCTGCCGCTGGAGCTGCCGCTGCTGGGACCACTGCTGCTGGATCCGCCACTGGAGATGCCGCTACTGGGTCTGCCCCCGCTGGTCCGCTGGAGCTGCCGCTGCTGGGTCCTCTGCCTCTGATCCGCTGGTGCTGCCGCTGCGGGATCCGCCTCTGCCGCTGAAGCCGCTGGAGCCTCCGCTGCTGGATTCGCTGCCCTGAAGCCGCTGTGGCAGGTACCGGAGCAGCTGATGGTGTTTTTGGGGCTGGAGTCACGGCTTCCACCGCCGCTTCCGGTTTCCACCGCCGCTTCCGCTGCCGGGGTCTGAGCCGCCGCTGTTGGATCCCGAGTCGCCACTGCCGGACCCCAAGATGCAGCTGCCAGTGCCCGTGCTGCCGCTGCCGCTGCCAGAGTCCAAATCACCCCTACCGGGTCCCGAGGTGCCGCTGCCGGAGCACAAGTCGCCGCTACCGGGTCCCGAGCTGCCGCTGCCGGATCCCGAGCTGCCGCTACCGGGTCCCGAGCTGCCGCTGCCGGAGCTGCTTCGGCCTGCCCGTGTGGGCTCTGGATATCTCCTACTTCTCCGCTGCTGTTTTAATCTCTTATACACCTCCCTTGTGTATTTTGCTGGGTTTTCTTTGGCTTTTTCTCCCCTAGGCTGCTTAGGCGTGGTTCCTATGCCGCCATCTTGACCGGAAGTCCTCCCCTACTTTCTTACAGTCAAAAACCAGGCTACTTGCAATGCTGTTCTTCTAGCTTCTCTTCAGCTAGACGTAGTGGAGAACAGGAGAAAGGCGGGATAAGGGTAGCAGAGGCAGATAAGACACAGAAAGAAGAAAAAAGATCCTTTGATTATCTACCTTCTTTGCCTTTTTTCTTTTCCATTTACTGTACATCTTTTTTTTTTCTGATCTACTTCAATTTTCCATCATAGTAGGTAGAATCACATGTTGAGAATTCTTACAATTATCATTGGAGATTCAGTATAAAACAGATGAGACAATCCTAGGTTTTAAAGTAGACAGAAGAATGGGGTAATTAACATGTACCACAACTTTTTCTTTGTTGCAATCACTTGAGAGTTTCAATAGGCCCTAGCTTGTTCTGAGTCTCTCAGGAATGAATTGCTTTGTCATTTACATTCTATCAGTCAGATCAACTCCCAAAACACCTATATCCTAAATCTTACAGGTGTGAAACAGGTAGGGAAAAATAGATATAGACTGTATCTTCTCACAAGATTCATACTCTAAAGTACACTGACTCAATTGATTAGAAAACTTTGAGTCAGTTGTTGGTTTTTTGAAAGCTTCCTTCTAGCTCAGCAATTCTTTTGATCAGTGTCACATGAGGTGTTGTGTTTTCATTTTGGAATTCAATTTATGTAGATTTATCTATTATTATTTCACTGGAGCCTTCCACTGTGGGACAAGCCATCGTTGTTGGAGAGCTCTCAGTTTTCTGATTTTCATTTTTTTTTTAATGTGAACCAGATTGGTGTATGATGGGGTTATAACTGCAGATGCACAGAAAGTGGAGATTGCATGTACATCAAATGTACTTGGAGAACTGGTAGCTCTGGCCTGCTCATTCTACTTACACACATTCAGCACATGGTGACTAGGGGTTTCAAAACCTGGACCAGGGAATCTGGAGAGGAGCAAGAGGCTAGCTTCTACAGTGGCCCATGCACCCTTTGGCTCAGGGACAGGAATTTGGTTACCCAGGGGTCAATTTAATCAGGAAATCAGAGCAAAAGGTCTGGTTCTGCAGGACACATGCAAGGAAGGAGCAGGCTGCCCCAAGGTAGAGCAGGGGTGCTGGGACCAAGGGACTGGGAGTTGGGGAGCTCTCACCGACTCACTCCACTTTGCACCCTCTGAAGCAGGGAATCTGAGAGTTAAAGACCAAGGGACCATTCAATCAGGAACTTGGAACAAGGGACCTGCTTATGTAGTAAGCTCACAGGGTCCAGGGAGCCCCAAACCACCAGCAGAGGAGCAAGGATCAGGGAACTGGGGGGGGGGGGCAAGGGAGCTCTGGCCAACTCACTCTTCACACACACCCTCTAGAGCAGGGCAGCCAGGAGTTGGGGACCCAGGGGGCCCTCAATCACCTGCTTCCTCAGCCATTAGCAGGGAACCAGGAACAGGGAACTAGGAGGTGTTGGGGAATAGGCAGATCTGTCCTACACACTCCATGCATGCACCCTCCAGAGCAGCCATCATATATGTACAAAGCATCCTGCTGCTATAAACCAAAACTTGACTGGCTTTTATTGCTTACTTTTTGTGAATTCCTTGTATATTCTACATATTAAACCTGTGTAAGGTATGTAGCTGGTAAAGATTGCCTCTCATGCTGTAGTGTGTCTATTGACCCTCTTGATGGTTTGCTTATCTGTACAATAGCTTTTTATTTTCATTAGATCCTGGTGGTTGAGTGCTTGTATTATTTCCTGTATTCAAAGTATTTTTACTTGCAGAAGATATGATCAAATATAAGAGACCTCAAAAGTGCTACCATGAAACTTTTAAACTTATGTTTTCAGCAAAAATGTAGGAAACAATGACACCAAATAAAATATAAACTGGGGAGTAGCCTATTTATATACCAATAACAAACTTGCTGAGGAAGATATAAGACAATAATTCTATTTCAAATAACTTCAAATAGATAAGTAAATACTATCTAGGAAAAAAACATGACCAATGAAGTGAAAGACTTCTACAGTAAAAAATTGAAAGCATTGAAGGAAGAATTCAGAAATTATAGACAATATAAGGAACTTTTATTCTTGTGCAAATGCCTATGCTACTAAAAACATCCTACAGACTCAGTGTAATCTCATTGAAATTCTAATGTCATTCATCACAGATGTAGAAAAGGTGATATTAAAATCCATAGGGAAGCACAAAAAACTCTGCCTATCTAAAAAGTCACGAACAATATGAACGATGTGGGAGATATCCCCATTACTGATTTCAAGTCACACTGCAGAACCACAGTGACAAAAAAAGTTAAAGTTAAGGATGTTGAGCATTTTTAAGTGAGTATTACCCATTTATATTTCTTCCTTTAATAATGTCCTATTTAGTTATCTCCCCATTTTTGAATGGGAAGTGCAAATTAAAACAACTATGAGATTCCACCTTACTCCAGTGAGGATGACAATCATTAAAAAATATCAAGCATGCCACATCCCATTAGAAGCCAGAATTTATAAAATGCCCTGTCCACAAGACCTTGTAGAAAATCCAAAGTGGAAAACTTAATCCAAGTGAATACATTAAGGATGTCGGGCTGGAGAGATGGCTAAGTGGTTAAGGCACTTGCATGCAAAGCCTGAGGACCCATGTTCAGTTCCTCAGAACCCCCATAAAGTCAGATGCACAAGGTGGCATATGCGTATGGAGTTTGTTTGAAGTGGATAGAGGCCCTGGTGTGCCCATTTTCTCTCTCAATCTTCCTCTCTCTCTCTCTCTCTCTCTCTCTCTCTCTCTCTGCCTCTCCAGATGCAGATGCATGCACCACTTTGTTCATCTGGCTTTATGTGGGGGGGGGGGCTTGAACCCAGGCCGTTAGGCTTTCCAGCCAAGTACATTAACTGCTGAGCCATCTCTCCAGCCTGCATCATACACTTAAAAAAAAAAATTACCCTGCCATGCATGGCCACACGCAGCTTTTTATATGGGTGCTGGGGGATTGAACTCAGGCAGCCTCAAGACTCTTCAGGGCCTCTGAGGCCCTCCTGCTTGCTTGCACAGGAAGCCCTCTTCCCTGTTGAGCCATCTGTCCTCCCCACCTGCCACTTCTTTTTTGAAACAGCGTCTCTCATTGGTCTTGCCAAATAGGCTACACTGGTTGGCTAGTGAGCCCCAGGGACCCACTTCTCTTCAGCACTGGAATTACACCACACCCAGCGTTTAACTTATGAGCATTGGGCTGGAGAGATGGCTTAGAGGTTAAGGCATTTGCCTGAGAAGCCTAAGGACCCCGGTTTGATTCCCCAGGACCCACGTAGGCCAGATGCACAAGGGGGCACATGCATCTGGAGTTTGTTTGCAGTGGTTAGAGGCCCTAGCATGCCCATTCTCTCTCTCTCTCTCTCTCTCTCTCTCTTTGTCTCTCTCTCTCTCTCTTTCTCTCTAAAAAATAAATAAATTTTAAAATATTATGAGTATTGAGCTCAGGTCCTCATGCTTGCCAGGTAAGCACTTTACCACTAAGCTATCTCTTCAACTGCCTTTTTTTTTTTTTTTTTTTTTTTTTTTTTTTTTCCGAGGTAGGGTCTCACTCTAGCTCAGGCTGACCTGGAATTCACTATGTAGTCTCAGGGTGGCCTCCTACCTCTGCCTCCCAAGTGTTGGGGTTAAAGGCATGCACCACAATCTCTCACATAAAAAAAAATTTTAATATTTTATTTTTGTTTATTTATTTGATAGAGAAAGGGAAAAAGAGAAAGAGATTGAGAATGTGCATGCCAGGGCCTCCAGCCACTGCAAATAAACTCCAGACACATGTGCCCCCTGTGCATCTGGCTAAGGTGGGTCCTGGGGAGTTGAACCAGGGTCCTTTGGCTTTGCAGGCAAATGCTTTATCCGCTAAGCCATCCCTCCAGCCCCCAATTTTTTTTAATGTAAAAAGTGCTGGGTGTGGTGGTGCACACCTTTAAACTCAGGAGGCAGAGGTAAGAGGATTGCCATAAGTTCAAGGCCACCCTGAGACTACAGAGTGAATTCCAGGTCAGCCTGAGCTAGAGTGAGACCCTACCTTGAAAAACCAAAATAAATAAATAAATGAAAATATTTAAAAAATAAAAATGTAAAAAAAAATATCAAGCAAGAGCAAATGTTGGCCTGGATGTGTGGAAACAGGAACCCTCAATATGTACTGGAAGGAGCGCAAACTTGTACAACCACTATGGGAATCAATACGGGAGCTCCTGAAAAAAATGAAAATAGAGTTACCAACTGAGCCAGATATATGTTTACTGGACATCTACCCAAAGATTCCACTCTTCACTGCAGAGATATTTGCTCAACCATGTATATAGGTGCTCAATTCACAATAGCAAATAGCTGGAATCAACCCAGATTTCCATTGTTTGATGAATGGATAACGAAGAAGTAGTTCATATACACAGTGGAATTCTACTTAACAGTAACGAAAAATTATACAATAAAATTTGTAGGAAAATGGATGGACTAGGAAAAGATCATTATAGATGAATTCACAAGCACAGATATACAAATGCCACATGTTGCCCCTCATCTGTGGCTCCTAACCTTGAACAGCTTAATTGCAGTCATACTGGACTGCTACTTAAGGACAGATAATAGGGATGGAAGAGTTTGGGAAGAGAGGAATTGGAACATGGGGGAGATACAAAACTAAATCCAAAATGAATTCATACCATAGAAACCTTTCTTATGGCTAGTACACTAAATGATATAATCCTCAACAGGAGTATGGAGGAATCATCTGGCAAGAAGGACTCTGGGGAGGATGGGGTTTAGCCTAAACCTAAAACATTTCGCTTTGGCTTGTAACTCTCAGTACCAGAAAGTGGTTACAACTGACATTGAGCTATTGGTTGGAGGGACTTATGAGGTCCGTAAAACAGGACAGCCTTGTGTTAAAACAGTCCATTTCACACCTGAGGTAAAAGGCACCACATGTTGCTGACATAGAATACTGAGAGATCTGGCTGGAATCTGGAAAGAAGCAAGTTCCCAGAATGTTAGCACTGCATTAGCTGCTGGGAAAAAAATAGCCAACAGTCTTTTTAGTGAGCAGGGGACACTTATACAAATGCCACCAGCTTGACAAATGTACACACCTGTGCAATGGTAGCATCCAGCCTAAGTGATCTGCTCAGTTCATACCTGGAACTGGGAACCAGGTCAGAATCCTAGGGAGACCAAGATAGTGGACTCCAACAAGAAGCTCCCACTAGTTTTTTGCCAAAAGAGAGGCTACACTCATCAAAAAAAAAAATGCCTATCCCCTTTAACCTATGTTAATCTCACTCTCCAATGGAGAATATGTTTTTCTTTTTCAGAAGGCAGTGGGATCCAAGGACAATCAAAACCTATCAACAACACAACAAAAGATAGATGACATCCTGAAAGGAGATGAACCACCCCTTGCACATCATCTAGGGACCAGGTGAAACCACAGAGAAACTGAGGAGATGAACAAGAGGGCTGTTTCCACAGTGAGCCTGACAACCAGTGCTAATATGGTGGAGAAAGACACTGAGGATACTCAAAAACTACCAAAGCAGAAATCTAGGAGCTACTGAGCACACAACATTAAAATAGACATACTCCCCCCCCCCATATGCACACACATAGCTCAGGGATATTTTTAAAAAATATTGATACCAAGAATAAAACAACCTACTCAACAACATATGGGCTAATGAAATGGAGAGGTAGCTCCTCAAATGGCCAGTAAGCATAAGAACAACCTTTAAATATAACTACTAGAAAAATGACAAATACAACTATATTGAAATTATATCTCATTTCAATAAGAATACTGAAGATGATATGTTTGGGGGAGATGACTCATCCAGTTTAGGAATCAGTATGAAGTTTCTGCAAAGAAATTAAAAGCAGAACTACCCTATAGCCAAGCTGTTACCATTACTAGGTATTTACACTAAGGACTCAAAGTCAACTTGCCACAGAGACAGCTGACCATCAATGTATATTGTAACACTATTCATAATAGCTAACTCTTTTAATCAACCCAAGTGTCCGTCAATTAGAATAATGGGTAAACCTAAGGTGATATGTATACATGCATCATGGAAGTTTATTGAGTGATGAGGAAAGAAAATATGTCATTTTCAGGAAAATGGATGCAACTGGAAATTATATATTATGAGTGAAATCAGACCCAGATACACAAATATTATATACTTACTCTCATTTTTGGATCATGTATTTTATAATGAAAGATAAAGTTATATATATATATATATATATATATATATATATATATATATATATATACACACACACACATTATGAAAGGAGAACAGAAAATGTTTAGGATAACAATGAGACTAACAGTACAGATAGGGGAGAGTAAGGAAGGATAGGGGGACATGGACAAAGTATGTTATGTACTTGTGTATGGAAAAGTCCTAATGATACCCCTTACCATGGACAATCCTAATAATAAACCTATCAAGTTGGATTGATTGCTTGACTCCCATAATGCATTGTTTCTGAGCAATGTCTTTTGAAAAAAAAAATTGCCTGCCTTTTTTCACCTAGTTAAATAATAAAATGAATAAACAATAAATCCATACTAAATTGCTTTGATTGCTGTTCCATCATAAATGCAATTCTCCATTCTTGGGATTAAATCTGCACTTATTCATGGTATATTATCATTTTGCATATTTTTAAAATAAATTTTACTAAGGCTTTAGAGCAATCAGCACATCTATTAATATGTAGTGTGTTGATCAATATTTTAATATGTTCTAATATGTTTTACAGATTGTGGTAGCATAAAATGCAGATTTGGATATATGATACTTGACTTAAATATGGGCTGAGAAGGTATTCAGTAGATAATGCTACCTATTTTACAGTTTGAACAGAGGTAAAAACATTCACAGGAAATAACATTTTGTTTCTATACTCACCTTTTGAAGAGTGAGTGACACATAAAATACTGTACACTAGTTTTCAGACCCATCACATCATATTTTCTCCATGTGTACTATCTTCTTTTCTATGTATAAGATAGTAGTAGATCAACAATGAATATGAAATAATGAATACTTTCGAAAAACATAACCATAATATTAGAAGATATTTGGCAATATTGACTACATACATACATTCACCCATTGGCTTCTAAGTCATCGCTCCCTTCATGTCAAGAAATGCATAACTATGGTTTCTTAATCATTATCAAGAAAGTATGAAAATATTTACAAAGAACATAAAAAAGTAAACATGTTTACATTAGAGAGGGTTGAGTGTTTCTATGGATACACTGTTCTAGTCTTAAAGCTTATTAAGTGTAGTAACCAATAGAGAAACACTACTAATTGTAATGATTCAGGCTCCAAAGTTCAGCTTTATAACTTTATACTACTTACTTAATAAGGGAAAGAATTATAAATAGTGTTTTGCAAACTTTGTAGTTGTTTATTTCTGGAGTCCATACTTTGGTAATACTTTAGACAACTTTAGTAGACATAGACCA
The DNA here is from genome assembly GCA_036346955.1 of Dipus sagitta. Lineage (NCBI taxonomy): Eukaryota > Metazoa > Chordata > Mammalia > Rodentia > Dipodidae > Dipus > Dipus sagitta. The sequence goes on along the minus strand of CM070778.1, from coordinate 116,440,136 downwards.
TTTATTCCCATTAGGAACTTTCCTGGCATACAGTGCCTGGAAACAACCTGGAAGAACTTTATTTTTTCTATCTGATCCACTCATTCGAAAAATATTTTTAAATTAAAAGCAACAAAACTTTCAAAAGTATTATTTTTTATTTTAATTATTTATTTTTTAATGGGAGAGAAAGAAAGAGTGAGAGAGAAAGAATTGGTGCACCAGGGCCTTTAGCCTCTGCAAACACTCCAGGTGCATGCACCACTTTGTGCATCTGGATTTATGTGGGTACTGGGAAATGAAACCCAGGTTGTTAGGCTTTGCAGACAAGTGCCTTAACTGCTGAGTCATCTCTCCAGCCTGAAAGATAGGAATTATTGTATTGTTTGTAACAACTAGATTCAACTGATTGCTTTTTCCATAAATCTAACTGATCTATTCTCATTTTGGACACATGTTGATTTCATTAATTTACATAAGAGTTTGAATTCATGGCATTGCTGATTTAAGTACTTCTCATATGTATGAATATAAGTGTGCTAGAATAGATATTTTAATAACTATTTGAAATTTTTACAATGGGAAATTTAATATAACTGAGTACTGTATGAAATTAATATAGTTAAACTACCGTCAGCAATACTGTGTCTGAATCTCCAAAACAATTTCAGTAAATAATGCTGGGTATGGAATACTATGCAATTATAATGAAATGCATGTAAGACTGAAAGCAGACAGTGCTAAAATGTAATAATATAATACATAGATGTGATTGATTTGTCTCTAGCTGGAAAACTTAGTAATGATTGAAAGAGCTCTTAGAGTACAATTCATTTTTCATATAATGATCTAGCTTTCACATAATGATTTCATATGAGCTACTATATGATAAATTTCAGCACTCTTCATGTGAATTTTAACATGTTATCCCTTAATATAAAATTTTAAATCTTGGACTTTAACATGTTTTATATAAGCCATTCATAGTAAATAAAAAGAAAACCTCAATCATTACTTAAAAATCTTGAAGAACAAGTAATTATAAAAACAGCAGATATTCATTGTCACAAATACAAATAAAACAATTACTTACCAATTCTTTTATTCGAAGCATTTTGCTCAATACAAATTCAGTTACTTCAAACTTGAAAAGGAGAATTGTGAGGCATTAAAACATTAAAGTTTTATGCATTGTAGAACTCTCATTCCCACAGGTATGACCAGTCAAAATTAATAGTCAGATCCTATTACAAGACCTTCCGCAGAAACCCAAAGGACCAGCTTCCTTGGCTGTGTTATTCCTTTTCACTTGTTTGCTTTTTTTTTTTTTATGGTTCCCTATGTCTTTAAATTGTGATCACCAGTGTGCTATGTTCAGTATCACAGTTTTCTTGTTTCATACCCTCCATGATATTGGCACATCTTGATAGATCACTTAGTCATCAAAACCCACAAACTAAAGCATATCTTTTAAGGTCCTCTTGAGCCATGTGGAGAAGGGATGATTTGAGCCAATGGATGTTGTTGTGAGACAAGAGTGAATGAAAATGAAATGAAAAGATAGGCTATGGGCTGGAGAGATGGTTTAGTGGTTAAGTGCTTGCCTATGAAGCTTAAGGACCCTGGTTCGAGGCTCTATTCCCCAGGACCCACATAATCCAGATGCACAAGGGGCACATGCATGTGGAGATTGTTTGCAGTGGCTGGAGGCCCTGGTGCACCCATCCTCTTTCTATCTGCCTCTTTCTCTGTCTGTCTGTCACTCTCAAATAAATAAATAAAAAAGAAAAGACAGGTTTCTCTGTCAGGGATATGGCTCACATTTAGTGCCTCATAAAAATGCATTCTAATACTGAAAGGTAAAAGTCACCCAGTTACCCACTGGCTGACTTGAAGAAGATTAAATACTCAGAAACTACATACATATATTTATACACATGGAGACAGGATCTCAGGTAGATCAGTGTGGCGCCAAATTCCTATGTAGCCACGGATGATCTTGAACTTTGAATCCTTATGACTCAACCTTACTTGTGCTAAGACACAGGACTGCGAGACCACATTTGGTAATATACAGTTATACAGTGCTTTAGCTTGCATGCCTGGCAAGCTGTCTACCAACTGGGGCACATCCACCACCTGGCAGCATTTGGTAATTTCTCAAGTAATTACCTAGACTTAACAGAAAACATGACAGAGAACACATGAGCAAATGAAGAGTACTCTGCCATGACTATGCATCATACGTTTGGAATGTGTTTTAGCCTATTATACTGAGATGTTTAAAAGAAAATAGAGACTGGAGAGATTGCTCATAAGTTAAGGGGCTTTTCCTGCAAAGTCTTAAAGACTTGGGTTTGATTTCCCAGTACCCAGATGAAGACAGATAAACAAAGTGGTGCATGCATCTGGAGTTTGTTTGCAGCAGCTGGAGGTAATGTGCCCATTGTTTCTTTCTGTTTTCCTTTTCATATTTCTCTGTGCTTTCAAATAATTAATTAAAATATTTTCAAAAGGCAATTTTTGAACTATATGTCCAGTAACTAATGAGCTTTATTTTGAAAAAAAAAAAAAACCCTCAAAGATTTTCTGTTATTCTGGCAGTAAACCCATGAGAATACAGTTTGACTTATAAATCTATTAACCATTATCAAATAATAGTCTATACCTATTGAGATAGTGCTTTAGTAGAGAAATAAATCCTGATACAGGTTCTTGGAACCAAACCAGAAATATTACACAGCATTAAAGTTCTGTTTCCAATATGGGTTTGAAAACTTTGCCTTACAAGCAGAATTTTTTCAGAATCAAAATTGAGTTACTTTCCTCTAGCCTGACCAAATAAATAAATAAATAAATAATCATTCCAAGAAGTGTGTAAAGAGTATGTATTTATAGCTTGAACTAATCACAGAAGACTGTTGGTACCACAATACAGTAGAAAGTTCATTGCAGCCTTATTAAAAAAATTACTTCTGTAAGAATGCCTTTCCCAATTTATCTAACCTTGGATGGATGTTACTCCTGTAATTATTACTGATACAAAATACCTAATATCATCCTTCCAAACTTCTCCCTTCTTCAACCAATTGTAATATTCTGAGAGTATAGAAAATACATGGGTATACTTATTAGAATGACCCATCAAGCCCCCAAGCCCTAATTTCTTGAAAAATCTTTTACTCTAAGCCAGATTTGTTCACAATCATTGGGATGCTGAATTTTCATTGTTAACTTGATTAATTAAGACATCCCCATGGGATATTAAAACACACCTCTGAGTACATCAGTGAGGGTGCTTCAAGAACCAAGTGAATTATAAGGCTTCGAAAATAATGCATTGTTGGGGGGAATGAGGTCACTGAGGAATATATCATCCTCTAATTTGGAACTTTATGCCCTTTTCATGGTTTTCTTGGTTGCCACGAGATAAACAGGCTTTCTTCTCCATTATTTTTGTTTGTATTTTGTCCCAGTATACTGAGCCTTCTCAAACAGTGAGTGAAATATCTAATATCTTTACTCCCTTGAGTTGTCTCTTTCTGTTGAGTGTTTTGCCACGTTGATGCAAAAGTAGCTAATGTGGCCATCACCACCCAAGCTCTGGTAGTAAGGCTGAAAGTTTGATCTGTGTTTTTTTTTTCTTTCTTTTCTTTTTTTTTTTTTTTTGTTTGTGTGTGTGTTTCTGTTTGATCCCTAGTTCTCTCCCAACATTTGAGGGCAATGTGGTTCCAAATTACGTGTTCAATCCAGCTATGAACACTGAGTAAGTTGAGGGCTATACTGAACACGTCAATGAGGAGAAGATGTCTGAAAGAAGTTCTTAGAATAAAAACTGCACATTCAATGCCTGATGATACATAAATAAAGATGCTGACTTCTTTCCGGGACTATTATTTTGTGTTCCATACTTAGGTTATACTACCTAACAGATACTACTACTGGTACTACTACTAATAATAAAATAAAAACCAAGAAGAGATCAAGTTTGACAGGTCAGCAAATGAGAAATATATCAACATGCTGATATTAGAAGGATACAAACGGGGCCAGAAAGATTTCTCAGCAGTTAAAGGTTCTTGTTTGCAAAGCCTGACCAGAAGGCTTTTTAACTCGCCAGTACCCATGTAAAGCCATATGAAGAGAATGGTGCATGCATCTGGAGTTCATGTGCAGTGTCAAGTGGTCCAGGGCCACCCATATTCTCTCTCTCTCTCTCTCTCTCTCTCTCTCTCTCTCTCTCTCTCTCATTGCAAATAAAAAAAAGTGGTGAAACTTGAAGAAATACACATAAGATAGGTTCCAGGGCACGAGTAACATGTTGGCTTGCATACCACCATGCTTATTCAGTTGTAGATTTATCATGGTTATTTTATGCCATAAAAAATTGAAAATTATGCCAGAGACCCTATGGCCAGGAAAACCAAAAATATTCAGTATCTAGTCCTTTCTGTAAAAAAGTCTTGCTATTTCTTTTGCTAAAGAATGATCTGAACAGGAAGCTATGGCTTTGACTGTAATGTTTTTAATCACTGAAAAAAAATATTACCTTAATGTTCCAGAGCTGCATACCAGAATGCCTCAAATTGCAAAATGTAATCTCATCACACTTCTGGAGGCAACATGTCCGAAAATGATGCCTGTGTTTGCTCTGGTGATACAAGGAAAGGCAATCTTTCCTTCCTATTTTAGATTCTATTGGTGTCAGCAAGCTCTGGCACTTCTTGGGTATAGATGAGTCACTCTAATCACTGTCTTCATGTGATCTTTGTATATTTCTATCCAAATTTCCTTCATGTCACAGAAAAGCTGCTACTGGATTCAAGCGCAGTGATTCTACCATGCTGTGCCAGTGTGGCCTCACTTTGTAATACCAGGTAAGCCAGCTACTGCCGAGGCCAAGTTCCAAATGCCCTGGGATTAGGAATTCACCTTATCTTTTAGAGTGCTATTATTCAACCCCAAACAATTATCGGGGCACATGGACATCCACGATGATCCTACATTGCTTTCTGCTTAATATCAAGCAGTATCTAGAGTAGATCCCTAGAATAAAGGAAGAGCTGATCAACAACTTCAATCAGCAGTGCCTTATGAGCATGTGAAATACTAACGTTTCTGATGTCCTCCCAACATCATGCTAACCTCAGGGTGTGAGTACTCTCCTCATGGGATTGGATGGCTTCCTATTAAACTCTCAACCTTCAGCTTTTGCCTTGTTTTCTTTTTGTTCTACAGGTTTAGGAATTATTTTAACCTTTTATAAGTCATAACACTTAGAATACATGTCATTTATTAACATTAAGTAGGAAGAGAAAAGAAATATATAAAAATGAGATTTTTAACATAGCCAGATGAGATTTTGAAATATCAGTTACTCTTTTTTAAATCTCTTTATATAATATTTGAGATTTGGAATACATTTTATCTCGTCTCATTTTTCTTTTTGTTTGTATTTCATGCAGCTAAGTGTGTTTTGTTTTTATGCTACCTATTAAATTGTAGTTGTGGAGGCAGCTATTTTCTTATTACCTTTGTGAATGTGCCCAGAGGTTATTAAGCAATAAGCTTTCCTAATAAATATAATTTATGAATATGAAAAACCTCATAAATAGTATTTAATTCTTAAGGGAAGTCATGGATACTCTGAGAGCATGAGAGGCTATATCATTTTGGGTTTGTGCCTTGCTTCTCTGGTACAGTATCAAGTTGAACAAAATGAAAACTGATTCTTAAAACTATAGGTCAGGACATCAATTATGGACTGTTTTATATGACTATTTTGAGAAAAAAATATTCTTACTTGTTATCACTATTTTTTTTAATATGTTTAAGTAGTTTGATATATTTCTACTTCTCAAATGATGATAATTCAAAGATTTGAGGAGGACATGATTATAATAATCTTTTTATTTCTTCAAATTTTACATATAACTATTAACAAAGTGAAGTAAATTGATTCATGCATTTGCTTATAATTCCAGAGTAATTTATGTAAAATTTTATAATAACCGCTTATCATATAGTATTATATTCCTTCATTTATACAATGATCATGCTTTCTCAACAATGAGGAACTTGAAAGCAAGACATTTCATTTGCTTCTGTAATCACTACCTGCATGTTAACATACGGTAGTCATTTGAAAATGTCTTTAAATTTAAAAGAACCTGAAGTGGAGAATAAACTGGAGCAAGTCCTAGTAATTCAGCAGTATGCACACATCTTATAAAACCTGGATATGTGACTAAGTGGCAGTGAATGTTGTTTAAGAAAAACATTAAATATCTATAAATTGAGATTTACCACAGGTTACAAGTGAGCCATCTGTTTAGACGGTATTCTGCCTCGTTCATTCACTTCATTGTGAAAGATGCCAAGAAAATTTCAGGTGTTTCAAGAAACTGGGAATCTGTGAATGTCTTCATGAAACATTAGTCAAGGCTATCCACAGAAACAGATATGAAAAGATTTATTTAAGGGTTGTTTATATCCACTATGGAAACTGAGAAATCCCACAGTCTGCTCTCTATAAATGGGGCACTGAGAAAAGGCTTTGGACAGTTAGTTCAAGTCTCAAGGCCCAAGAATCAGGACAAAGAGGTAAACCCAATGCCAAGGTCTGAGAACTATCCCAGCTCAGCAGTCAGGTGGGAAACAAAGAGGAAAATTCCTCTTTCCTCTACTTTTTGTTAAATTTAGTGCCTCAATAAACAGACCTGATGGTGCACCCTGACTATAGCGATAGCAATCTTACTTATTCAGTATTCAAATTAAATGTTATTCATGTCTGGAAAGATTCTTCCAGCACACCCAGAATAATGATTAATCAGTGCACCCATGCACCACTTGAACTAACACACAAAATGAACTATCATGAGTGCTTAGAAACATGCAATTACATAGGTCACTTTCTATTAACATATACATAGTAACTATGTTATAGAGAAATTTACAGAATATACATAAATTTTAGGTTGTGAAATTCCGCTAATAAATGCATACTGGAATCTAATTTGATTTTAGCATAAGACTTGGCAGGGTACAATATTAAAAAGTTGTTTCCCTTCTCAGTTTGGGGGCACAGGTTGGACACTTGATAGCCCACTAATTTAGCTCAAGTTCATATCTGGAATACAATATCTGTGAGTAGCCTTCCATGATTGTGTAAGTCACATTAAATAAATGATACAACTTATAAAATTTATTTCCTTTTACAAAAAGTGGTATGTTTCAATTACCAATACAGAGTTATTAACCATTTGTTATGTTTCATTATAGGAGATGTGTGGTGATTCAACTATAAATGCTATCCTTAGCCTTAGTATTTTTAAAAATATTTTCATTTTCTTATCTGCAAGCAGAGAGAGGTAGAAGAGACACAAAGAGAACTTGCACACCAGGACCTCCAGCCACTGCAATGGACTCCAGATTCATGTGCCACTTGGTGCATATGGCTTTATGTGGGTACTGTGGAATGGAACTCGGGTCCTTAGGCTTTGAAGGCAAGTGTGTTAACCATTGAGCAATCTCTTCAGCCCTCTCATTTCTTTTTTTTTCTTTTTCTTTTTTTTTTTTTTTTTGGTTTTTCGAGCTAGGGTCTCACTCTAGCTCAGGCTGACCTGGAATTCACTCTGTAGTCTCAGGGTGGCCTTGAACTCTCAGCGATCCTCCTACCTCTGCCTCCCGAGTGCTGGGATTAAAGGCGTGCGCCACCACGCCCGGCTTTTATTTTTTTGGTTTTTCTTTTTTTTTATTTTATTTTATTTTATTTTATTTTTTTCTCATTTATTTTTGACTAAGTTTCCTACCTAAGCTGCAGCATGAGGGGTCCTGGCTGAAGAAGTGCATCATTGGGGGTGAACCTTGAGTCCAGCCTACTGTGTGCTCAGAGCCAGCTGGGGTCTGGTGTTTTTCTCTCTGATGTTGATGTATGAGGATAGAGTCAGGTAGTCAGCTTCTGGCACCGTGATGAAACCTGGCCTCCAAAATATAAGCCTGAAATAAACCTTTTCCCCACAACCTGCTTACAGTCACGTGAGGAGAAACTCACCACAATAAGGTGCAAAACTCCTCTTTCACACCAACGCCGAATTAAAATGCCTAGCTGGAGGATGCAATTATAGTTCAACCAGACTTTTTATATGCTTTCTGGAAAAAATCATATATCAAAAAACATTATTGATTCTTGATATGGAGAGATGGCTCAGTGGATTAGGTGCTTGCCTGCTATGCCTAACAACCCAGGTTTGATTCCCTAGTACCCATTCAAAGCCAGATGCACTAAGTGGCACATCCATCTGGAATTCATTTGCCATAGCTAGAAGCCCAGGACACACCCATATTCATTTTCTTTCTTTCTTTCTTCCTTTCTTTCTTTCTTTTTTCTTTCTTTCTTTCTTTCTTTCTTTCTTTCTTTCTTTCTTTCTTTTTCCTTTTCTGTCTCTCTTTCTCTCCCCTTGCAAATGAATGTTTTTAAAAGGTGTGAGACACCACACACAGCTCAAAAAATATAGATTTTCAAATATTTTTCACTTGTATAAACCAACCATCTGTACATTTTAGCTAGTTTTTTCAGATTAGCAAAACCATAACACTAGGGAGTTATATTTCTGTCCCTTTATACCCAATAGATAGTAACTACAAATTAATAACCCATTCATATTTCAAGAGCAATCTAAAAAGTCACTCCCGCCTTGGGCTTCCATCACCAGCTGCTCTCCCCATGCTGAGCAGTAGCTCCCTTACTTCTCTATATTCTCACTGCAGTGTATAATTGAAGCTTTATGTTGCTTTCAATGGATTTGTGTCATACTTTACTTACCATAGGTGACTAGAGTAAGAAAACTTCACAACAATCTTTGAATTATGATTGTACCTAGTACGATTCACAAAATATTTAGCATGCATCATCCAAACTAAGTCCTGTTTTAGTAAATGAATAATTGATACTAATATTATCTGCTCAAAATCCTTTTCATCTTTTAATATAAATATGAATGCATAGCATTCTATAAGATTCTAAAGATGTTTCCAATTGAACCAATATTTTACTCTACACTACTGGGATTTCACCATTTGCTAACTATGTCTAGCTGTGGAAATAGCAAGCTAATTGGATTGTAATGAATATGAGGGGTTTTGCTAACATCAATTACTACAGACTAGTTAATTGTCTCTAAAACGTTCTAAGTAAAATACAGTGAAGGAAACATAAGAATGTATAATCCCTACCATGTAAAAGTAACATCAATTTTTAGTTAAGGTATACTTTATCAATTTAAATAGCAAGGTCATTTGGAATTTGTAAGTAGAAAGTTAACTTCTTTGACAAAACTTTTTCCACTGTTTACAATATCTGCTAATTTCCATGTTTTGAAAGGCAGACTTGGCTTACATTATTACTTTCTGCTTGTTGCATGTGTAAGGTGTCTTCTCATACAAACTGAGTGAAATGGAGCAAGATGTAAAACTCCTAAGGACTTTGCTAGTTTCTATACTTAATAATTAGGGTAGACAAAGCACATGGAAGGCATTTGACAAGTTCACACCTGATCATCTTTGATCTAGGAATAACTATGAATAACTAATTCATAGTCAGTAGAAAACATCTTGACATCCCATTAAGATAAGAGCAGTCTAGCCTACAAAAGTATAATTCAGAACAGGAAATAGAAGATCAAGAAACAGAATGATTTGAGATCATTAAAAGCAATATTCTGTAAACATCATAATGAAAGGAAAATATTTTGGGGATTTTGAAATTAATTTTTCTTAAAACGTTGTATGTAACAAAGCTAGAAGAATTTTTTGAATATGTACTGAGATATGATAAATTCAACAACAGATGTCACTGATCTAAAAATAAAATGTATGCTTATGAGATAGTAACTGTATAATAATCAGAAATGAGTACACATGTAAAAACCAATTATTAAAATGATCATAGAGTCAAAAAACAAAATCTGTGAGAACAATTGACATCAAAAAAGAAAAGTTGACAGTAATTGAACTATACACATATCATTATAATATAACAAGACATTTGTAGCAATGTATAATGCATTATTGTTTTATCTCTTACTATCATTTACACATATGTACTTATTTATTATTATACATTTAGTATAGGTCCATCAAAAATGTACAGAGAAGGATGGGCACTTGGAAGGCAGAGGTAGGAGGATTGTCCTGAATTCAGGACCACCCTGAGACTACATAGTGAATTGTAGGTCAGCCTGGGCTAGAATGAGACCCTACCTTGGAAAACAAAACTACAAAGAGCTTGAATTTAATAGAGGAAAGTAGAAAGCAATCAAGAGGGGACTTGCATCATGCTCCTTACGTCACAGCAGGGTATCAGTGAACTATCACAGAGAAATAAGTTTGAGTGAATCCTAACTGTGGCAGATTGCCAAGTCAGAATTTAGCTCTAAGCATTCCAATACAAAGTATCTTTTGTAAAGTCATAGTGAGACCAGGACTGATTGCTTAGTGATTAGACATTTAATTGTGAAGCCTGCTTACCTAGGTTCAACACCCCAGTACCAACTAAAGCAAGACACACAGAATAGCAATAGCACATTTATCTGAAGTTAGTTTGCAGTGAAAGCAAATTGCATGCCCCTTCATTCTCTCTCTCTCTTCCTCTTTCTCTTTTACTCTCATAAATATATATATATATATATATATATATATATATATATATATATATATTGTTTTTCGAGGTAGGGTCTTACTCTAGCCCAGGCTGACCTGGAATTCACTATGTAGTCTCAGGGTGGCCTCGAACTCACGGTGATCCTCCTACCTCTGCCTCCCGAGCGCTGGGATTAAAGGAGTGCACCACCACGCCTGGCTAAAAATATTTTTTTAAATAAAGCCATACCCAAATAAATTTTAAGGGCTACATTTTTACAGCTACATTATGCTGAGAGACTGATGATGCCTTTTATTTGCATTCAATGTATATTATGAACCACTATTCTAAAAGCTTAACAAGAAAACTTCTAACAGTTCTCCTAATACTTGAACATGTTGATGATATACATTATTGGTATTTTTATGCTAATATATTTGTAAATTATTCATAAGGAAGGTTCTTCCCTTATAGTAGAATGTGCTTATTTTTATATTGAACAAAAATCTGAAAAATTTCATTAAGTATTGAAATAATAGCAAAGCCTCAGGTCTGCGAATGTTCTGGACAAATAAAAGTGAATGATTCTCCACTTTGAACAGGCTGATGATCTTCTAGTGGATGGTAAAATATTTCATTATCTAAGGGGCATTTCTGTTTTTTTAATGGATCACAGAGAAAGACCTAGATTAAAAGAACAGTCAGGTGTGGTACACACCTTTAATCCCAACACTTGGGAGGCAGACATAGGATGACTTTTATGAGATCAAGGCCACGCTTAGATTACGTAGTGAATTCCAGGTCAGCCTGGGTTAGATTGAGACTCTACCTCAAAAACAACAATAAAAAAAAAAAAATAGAAGAAAGAGGAGAAAGAGAAGGGGGAGCGCAGAGGCAGGAGGAGAAGAAGGAAAGGGAAGGAGAGAAGAAGGAGGAAGAGGAAGAAGAAGAAGGGAGAAGATGAGGAGGAGGAAGAGGGGAGGGTAAGATGAGAAGGAGAGGGAAGGAGAGGTAAAGGAGGAGGAAGGAGAAGTGGGAGAAGAGGAGGAGGAGGTGGGGAAGGAAGGAGGAACTTTGCAGGAGCTATACCAGTGCATCTGATTCACAAATGCACTGCCCCAATGTAGAAAAAGAGTTTTCCTGATACTTTTTTAGAACTTATATCAAAATTGTTGACATTCCATGATAAAATAAGATTTTAATGAATAATTTTTACTTAATTTGTATTCATCTTATTCTAAAACGAGACATTAAAAAATGTAGCCTATCCACCTACCCCCACATTCAGTTAATATGATCCCAAATTTTAATCACTTATTTTGTTGATTCCAATTTAATATAACAAAAAGTATAAAATATTTAAAAAAATCTAATATCCACTATTGAGATAAGTCTCAATTTTTAATATATATAATTTACTGGAGAGAGAAAGAGAGAGGCAGATAGAGAGAATGGGCACACCAAGGCCTCCAGACACTGAAACTAACTCCAGATACAGATGCCACCTTGTGCGTTTGGCTTATGTGGGTACTGGGAAATTAAACATGTGTTCGTAGGCTTTGCAGGCAAGTGCCTTAGCCGTTAATCCATCTTTCCAGTCCTCGATCCTTTTTGTTATACTCTGATTTAGCCAGTTGAGAATATTTTAGAGCTTTTTGTCTGAATTTTGGCTATGAAAATATGTGTTCACATGAATGAAATATTAAAAATTTATCTACAAATCCACAAATAGACATCTATGTTTTATATCATATTTTCATACTATACTAGATAAAGGTTCACATATTTTGTCAATAAATCATTCTACTGAACAGAACTGAGAAGAGTATCTCATGTGCTTAAACTTAATTTTTAGTTATTTATTTATCATTTACAAGCAGAGAGAGATAGAAATTGTGAAACAGACAGAGAGATAGAATAGGCATACCAGGACTTCTGCACCTGTAAACAAATTCCAGATGCATGTGCCACATTGTGCATCTGGCTTTATGTGCGTACTGTTGAATCCAACATGGGTCCTTAGGCTTTGCAGGTAAGTGCTTTAACTGCTAAGCCATTTCTCCCATCCCTCAGAGGCTGAAATTTAAAGGTACTTCTGAGGCACGAGTCATGCCAATAATAAGTCATGCATGTCTTTCAAAATATTTGTCACTAGAATGGAAATTTTTGTAATAAATTATAACATTATTTGAATGCATTAAAAGAAGACAAGGAGGAGAAGTAGGAGGAAGAGAAGAGAAGAAAGAGGAGAAGGAAGGAGAGAAAAGGAGGAGGAGGCGGATAAAATAAGAGGAAGAGGAGTAAGAAGGAGGAACTTGGCAGGATCTATGCCCAGTGCATCTGACTGACAACTGTACTGCCCTCATATGGAAATCAGTTTTATGTATGCTTTCTTTTGTAACATATCAAAATCTTTGCCTGTTCATGGTAAAGAAATATTTTTATGGTTTTCATTTAATTTGTGTTTATCCTATGTCAAGAAGACACATTCAAAAATTTAGCCTATCCAACTACCCCCACATTAAAAGTCTTCTATCTCATTACAATTTGAGAAAAAAAAACAGGAATTTATGATATCCAATATAAAGTAGAACATATGGTATAAGAGGAAAATTTATTAACTAAAAGATCTATACAATTAGACAACATTGTCTACCTATTTACCAGCAATTTGCAGCAGAAGGTCTCAATCTAAAAGTAGGACCTTGGTAACATTGAACTCAAGAATACAATTTCTACTTTGAGAAATAGTCTGATATGAACAAGAAACTGAATATAAGCCTTTTCTCTAAAATAAACCAGTAATATTGAATGTTTCCATGTTGTGCATGAGATGAAAAAAATGCATCAGAGGTTAGGTTTTGCACACCAATAAGACAATATCCATCTGGAAGGAAATAAAAGGTAGAGTTATGTTTTTCCATAATGAAACAGTAGTTACTGAAAAAAAAAACTATTCCAAACAAGCTTTGTTTTAAAAGTATCATAAAATGATGTGTCATTAAAAGGATGGAATCCAAAATTCACTTAATCAATTTACCCATATTGCTGATGATTTGTGGAAGAAAGCAATTTCTATCCTATTTATTTCTCTACCTCAGCAGATACTTCCTAGTTGCATAGTAATTCTTGCCATAATCATTTACCTAATGTGCCTCATAGCCACTTTCTCCTCTAAGTTGATATGCTAGTGGAATGAAATTAAACTTTATTCCAGAAATAATGAAGCAGTTTGGTGTTATGCACTCTTCAATTTCATAATCCTCTAAATCCTACACCATTACATTTTGATCTCTTTTTAAGATACTACTTATGCATTCCTTTGAGAAAGTGCCTTGATTTGCACTTCGGTTATTTATGATGTAAATTTGCATACTGTCTTTCTTCTGAAAAGCTTATGGCATTGAATAAAAACACTTTCAACTTTCATTAAACATCTGTCACAATCCAGTGCTTAAAAAACAGCAGGGGAGATTTATAACAATAACTGAACAAACATAATAGAAAAGAAAATAATAATAAATACTAACAGGAAGAAATGTATTATGCCATTATTCAAAGTCCTCTGACCCAGTAGTGAAAACATATTAAACTTTATTAAAATGAGTTCATTGCATGTAATTCATTTCCTAGATGATTTCAAGTGGGTGAGGCATAGCTTCTTATGCTTGCCTAGAAAATTTGTTGGAAGCTTTGGGGAAAATGTTTCCCTATTTACATTCTATCCTGTAAGGAATTTGACATTTTTATCTGTGTATTGAGAGCAAAATATCAGCTGGCTAGACAATGAGATCAACGGCATGATTGTTCAATATATGTGAATAATTCTACCTACCACAGAGAGTAATTATTTTTTGCAAAGAAAGAGATTCTCAGGTATCAATGGCAACATTTGGATGAAAAGTTATCCATTGAAAGCAGGAAAACCTGTTTGCGTGTCTATCTGAAAAGAATCAAAAGAAAATCCGAGGGCATTTACGCCACTAAGAAAGAAAGAAAACTAAATATTTTTATTTATTTATTTATTTGGGAGAGAGAAGAAGAGAGAGAAAAAAATGGGCAAGCTAGGCCCTCTAGCCACTGCAGACGAACTCCAGATACACACTGCATCTTGTGCATATGACTTATGTGTTTCCTGGGAATCAAATCTCGGTCCTTAGCTTTTCAAGCAAGAGCATTAACACTAAGCCATCTGTCCACCATATATATATATATATATATATATATATATATATATATAATTTTAAAAATTTCACTGATCATAGCTAGCTGCTACCAAAGTTACTCTTCAGTTATCTTAGCAGAAAGTCCTGAAAACATAGCCATAACTATGCAAGGACATTTAAATGTATGTGCAGGGCAAATGGAGGTCTAGAAAAGGGAGAAGGCAAAGCAGAACAAGCACTATGATGTTCTGGAACAAATTAACTATCAAATTAACCAAATGCAGCTCTTTTTGAGCATCAAAGCCTGCACTAGAAAGAAATGGTGCAGAGAATTACTGACATGTATAGGAACATTGATCAAAGGGAAGAGAAGAGATATAGATCATGAGTTAAAAAGTAATAATGAGTAGAAACTACACATATTATAGTAGAAATACATAATCAGGAAACGCATATAAATTTAAGCCAATAATTTTTGCACATCATAATGTAAGAATTTATTCTACACACACACACACACAAACACACACACACACACATATATATATATACATCAAACGAAATAGTTTAACTATCCTAGAAATTAGATTTCTTTTGCTTAAAAAAAGAAAAAAAATAGAAGAAATAGATATGAGAGCTAAAATAACACAGAAAAGGTGGAAATGGTAATGAGATTAATTTTGACTTTGAATATTAAACTAGAAACATAAATATTGAAAAAATACCTCAGATGTGATTACAACATAAATAGAATATGGAAATGGGAAAAAATAAAATGAAGAATGAGCAGGGATTATATTATAATTGAAAAAGGTAGTAAGGACTTAAGCAACAAAATTCTAACATACAGATAACTGAAGTCTCTGTAAAGAAAAGAATAGAATAGAACATCCATAAAAATTGGAATTAATTGTTCAATCTGAAATAAAGCATGGCTTCAATCTACATATTAATTATATAATATCCAGTAGTAACAAATACCTGTCAAACATTCAAAAGCAAATGAATAATCATAAATATTTACAAACTATAAACTTCTGAGAGAACAACAACAACAATAAAAACAGACTCATTTATAAAGGCAGAAAATGAAATTGGCCTTAAACTTTTCTAGAGCAACTGGGAAATAACACAGTGAAACCCTAGCCTGTGCACAAAAACTATGATAGTGACTGGGTTCCCATCCAGGTTTAGTGGCATGCAGAACTTTGGTAAGTACTGCTGAACACCTGTCATATCCTCAAGCTAAGCCATTCCTCATGCATGCAGAATAACCTTCAAAAATGAAATTAATAGGAAATCATTTTGTGCACAGAATTCAGGTGATTTAGTGGACCAAAGAAATCTTTATGCACAAAACACAATGGCACCACAATTCATAAAACAAAATCTAATTGACAATAAAACAGAAATAATCACTAACACCATCATAGTTGGTGGTCAATACACCATTATCAGTAATAGATAGATCATAGAAACAGAAGGCCAACAGGGAAGTATAAGAGCTCAACAAAACCATAGAACATTTAGAGCTAATGGAAATCTACAGAACATTCTACCCCAATTCCACAGACTACACACTCATCTCAGCAGCCCATGGAACCTTCTCTAAAATAGATCATATGCTTGGTCACAAAGCCTGCCTCCATATATTTAGGAAGATTGACATAATTTCTTGCATGATATCAGATCACAATGCTATATTTCTAGAAATTAACAACAAAAGACTGACCAAGAATCCCATCGGCTCCTGGAAACAGAACAGCACACTTTAAAATAGATAATGGGTAGTGAACAAAATAAAAAATGAAAATTTGAAATTTCTAGAAATGAATGACAATGAGAACACATTGAACCAAAATTTATGGGACACAATGAAGGTAGTCCTCAGGGGAAGTTATTAAGAAAATTGATGAAACGAAGAGCTGGTTCTTTGAAAAATAAATAAGATTGACAACCCCCTGGCCAGTTTGATCAACTGAAAAACAGACATGCTTCAAATTAATAAAATTAGAGATGAAAAAGGAGAGATCACAACAGACATAAGTGAAATTGGGAGAATCATCAGGACATATTTCAAAAAAACTCCACTCTACAAAACTGGATAATATGGAGGAAATGGATAAATTCCTGGACACATACCATCTACCAAAGCTAAACTCAGAGCAGATTAATCTCCTAAACAAACCTATCACACCCATCGAGATTGAAAAGGTAATAAAAAAAAAGCCTCCCCCAAAAGAAGATTCCATAACTTCTCAGCTGAATTCTGTTAAACCTTCATGGAAGAACTCAAACCAATCTTTGTCAAACTGTCCCACACAATTGGAGAACAGGGAAAGCTCCCCAACTCCTATGAAGCTATTCACCCCAATACCAAAACCAGGTAGAGATGCCACAAGAAAAGAAAACTACAGGCCTATTTCCCTGATGAACTTAGACACAAAGATCCTGAACAAAATCCTCACAAACTCAATTCAACAACACATCAAAAGGATTATCCACCTTGATCAAGTGGGATTCATCCCAGGAACACAGAGGTGGTTCAACATACAGAAATCTGTCAATGTAATACACCACATAAACAAGGTTAAACATAAAAAACACATGATCATTTTGATAGATGCAGAAAAGCCCTTTGACAAAATACAACATTACTTCATGATCAAAACATTGGAGAGAATGGGCATGGATGATTTTTATCTCAGCATAATAAGGGCTATATATAAAGCTTCTAAAGCCCAAATAATGCTTAATGGGGAGAGACTAAAGGAACTCCCCTTGAGATCAGGAACAAGACAGAGGTGTCCACTCTCACGTCTGCTCTTCAGTATAGTACTGGAAGTCCTAGCTCAAGCAATAGACAGGAGAAAGAAATAAAAGAGATACAATTTGGAAAGGAAGAAGTTAAATTAGCTCTATTTTCAAATGACATTATTCTATACATAAGAGACCCAAGAGCCTACATTCCAGAACTCTTGAAGGTGATTAACTCCTTTAGCAAAGCAGCAGTATACAAAATCAATACACAAAAATCAGTAGTCTGTCTATACGCAAATGACAAAGATACACCGAGAGAAATAAGTGACATTGTCCCATTTTCAACAGCAACAACAGCAAAAAAAAAAAAAAAAATCCTTGGAATAACATTAACCAAATAAGTGAACAATCTACACAATGAAAACATAAAAACACTCAAAAAATAAATTAAGGAGGACTTGAGAAAATGGAAAGACCTCCCATGCTCCTGGATAGGCAGAATTAACATTGTGAAAATGGCAATCCTACCAAAGGCAACATACAGATTTAATGCAATTCCAATCAAAATCCCAATGTTGTTCTTCACAGAGATAGAAAAAATGATCTCAAAATTTGTATGAAAAGGCAAAAGGCCTCAGATATACAAGCATATCCTCAGCAAAAGAAACCCCTCTGGGGGCATTACCATACCTGATCTAAGGCTATATCACAAAACCATAATAATAAAAACAGCATGGTACTGACATAAACACAGGAGTATAGACCAATGGAATAGAATTGAGGACCCAGACTTTGGGTCAAACAAATACAGCTACTTAATATATGACAAAGGTCCTAACCAATTAGGCTGGAGAAAAGACAGCATCTTCAACAAATGGTGTCAAACAAACTGGATAACCATATGCAGGTAATTAAAACTCGATTCACACATCTCACCATGCACAACAATCAAGTCCAAATAGATCAAAGACCTTAATATAAGACCTGAAACTCAGCTGCTACTGGAAAAAAATATAGGAGGAACTTTCCATGATATAGAATGGGAAAAGACTTCCTGAACAAAACTGCAGTATCATAGGATCTTAAAAAATCACTCAACCAATGAGACGGCATGAAGCTGAAAAGTTTCTTCACAGACAAACATACAATAAGCAAAGCCAATAGATTATCCACAGAATGGGAGAATAATATTTGCTGAATATCCAACTGACAGAAGCCTAATCTCTAGAATTTACAAAGAACTCAAAAATCTAAACAATAAAAAGTCAAATAACCCACCCACAAAATGGGGCAAAGAACTAGACAGGCAGTTCTCAGAGAAAGAAATACAAATAGCAAATACACACTTAAAATGTTCATCATCCATAACCATCAGGGAAATGCAAATTAAAACAACTATGAGATTCCACCTTACCTCAGTAAGGATAGCAAACATTAAAAAATCAAATGAAAATAAATGCTGGCGAAGATGTGGAGAAATAGGAACCCTTGTACACTGTTGGTGGGAATGTAAGATGGTATAACCCCTTTGGAAAACAATGTGGATACTCCTAAAAAAGCTGACTATAGCGTTACCAATAAACCTAGTTATTCCCTTACTGGGCATGTACCCTAAAAGTTCCACACCTCAGTCCAGAGAGATTTGCTCAACCATGCTTATAGCGGCTCAATTTGTAATTGTTAAGAGCTGGAATCAATCCAGATGCCCATCACTAGATGAATGGATAACTAAGATGTGGTATATCTACACTATGGAATTCTACACAGCAGTAAGGAAAAACAACACAAAAACAACATATTTCTTTTCCATTTTTCAAGGAGGGTTTCACTGTAGCCCAGGCTGACCTAGAATTTACTATGTAGTCTCAGGGTGGCTTCAAACTCAGAGAGATCCTCCTACCTCTGTCTCCCGAGTGCAGAGATTAAAGTCCTGTGCCACCATGCCCAACTAAGAAAGACATTCTTTTATATTATTGTGTTATACGTTGACACTAAGTACAGAATTACAAACTGCCAGTTTTAAAGGAACACATACAAAATAGAATGTATTTCATTATTTATTGAAAGAAAAGTATACTAATGTAAAAAGATATAAGATGATTACCATGCACAGAGTAGCAAAGTAAGCAATTATTAGATCCATTTAATCACTGCAGGTGAAGGAACCCATTACCTCCTGCATTATTATACCTCCAACCTTAGAATCATTTGGTATTATACATGAAGACAAATAGAGCAGGAAGTTCTCAGATAATATGACAGCATAAAACATTTATTGACCAAAAATTAGCATTTTATGAGAAAATAATTCATGCACTGGAAAATAAGAGGCAAATGTGATATGAAGTAAAGTGAAACAGTCTCTAGAGGAAAAAAATATATTTCTGCCTTGATTTTCTCAGGTAACCGGATTCAGATCCCCTTGAAGATAACGAAATATGTTGCACAAGCATTATACGTGTAGTAGCGAACATCAACTAGGTAGATTGCCTCTTCTCTTATAGTAAACCATCATTGGACTAGTTATAAAGACCAATGCAATGCAATGTTCTTTAAATACTCTGGTCTTATCAAACCTACACAATTATGTAATCCAGTTATTACAAACCTGTTTCTAATAATATGTAACCATCCTATTGATTTTATTTATCCAGAAACTCTTTGTTAATACAACCAATTTAGCAGTCTATTTTCTGAAAGCATGAGATCACATTGCACATTTATGGAACTCAAGGCTGGTTTACATAAGAAATGTACAAGATATGAGAATTCCTAATAATTTTTAGTGACACTAAAAATTCAGTTAAAACTACATGGGGTTACATTTGGGTCCTCTATTCTGTTCCATTGATCTACGAGTCTGCTTTTGTGCCAGTACCATGCTGTTTTTGTTACTATGGCTCTGTAGTATAGGTTAAAATCAGGTATGGTGATACCACCAGCCTTATTTTTGTTGCTCAGTATTATTTTAGATATTCGAGGTTTTTTTGTGATTCCAAATGAATTTTTGGATTGTTTTTTCTATTTCCGTGAAGAATGCCTTTGGAATTTTGATGGGGATTGCGTTAAATGTGTAGATTGCTTTTGGTAAGATTGCCATTTTCACAATATTGATTCTTCCAATCCAGGAACAAGGGATGTTTTTCCACTTCCTAGTGTCTTCTGCAATTTCTCGCTTGAGTGTTTTAAAGTTCTCATTGTATAGATTCTTTACTTCCTTAGTAAGGTTTATTCCAAGGTACTTTATTTTAACCCCATGTAGTTATAGCCACCTGATATTTGATAAAAATGCCAAAAATATTCATTGGAGAAAAGACAGCCTCTTCAGCAAATGGTGTTGGGAAAACTGGATATATATCTGTAGAAGGATGAAAATAGATTCTTCTCTTTCTCCGTGCACAAGAATTAAGTCCAAATGGATTAAGGACCTTAACATCAGACCTGAAACTCTGAAACTGCTAGAGGAAAAAGTAGGGGAAACCCTTCAACATATTGGTCTTGGCAAAGACTTTCTGAATACAACCCCAATTGCTCAGGCAATAAAACCACAGATTAACCACTGGGACCTCATGAAAATACAAAGATTTTGCACTGCAAAGGACACGGTGAAGAAAGCAAAGAGGCAACCTACAGAATGGGAAAAAATCTTCACCAGCTATATATCTGATAGAGGATTAATATCTAAGATATACAAAGAACTCAAGAAGTTAAATAATAAGGAATCAAACAAACCAATCAAAAAATGGGAAATGGAGCTAAATAGAGAATTCTCAAAGGAAGAAATACGAATGGCATATACGCATCTAAAAAAATGTTCTACATCCCTAGTCATCAGGGAAATGCAGATTAAGACTACATTGAGATTCCATCTCACTCCTGTCAGATTGGCTACCATCATGAAAACAAATGATCATAAATGTTGGCGGGGATGTGGAAAAAGAGGAACCCTTCTACATTGTTGGTGGGAATGCAATCTGGTCCAGCCATTGTGGAAATCAGTGTGGAGGTTCCTAAAACAGCTAAAGATTGATCTACCATATGACCCAGCTATAGCTCTCCTAGGCATATATCCTAAGGACTCATCTCATTACCTTAGAGATACTTGCTCAACCATGTTTATTGCTGCTCAATTTATAATAGCTGGGAAATGGAACCAGCCTAGATGTCCCTCAACTGATGAGTGGATAATGAAGATATGGCACATTTATACAATGGAGTTTTACTCAGCAGTAAAGAGAAATGAAGTTATGAAATTTGCAAAAAAGTGGATGGATCTGGAAAGAATTATACTAAGTGAGGTAACCCAGGCCCAGAAAGCCAAGCGCCACATGTTCTCCCTCATATGTGGATCTTAGCTAGAGATGATTGGGCTTCTGTGTGAGAAGGAAAAAACTCAGTAGCAGAGGCCAGTAAGTTAAAAAAGGAGATAGAAAGGGAAGAGAAAGAAAGGGAGGAGGGCTTTTATTAGGTTGGTATTGTATATATGTAAGTAGAAAGATTGAGATGGGGAGGGGATATGATGGAGAATGGAATTTCAAAGGGGAAAGGGGGGAGGGTAATACCATGGGATTTTTTTTGTTATCATGGAAAATATTAATAAAAATGGAGAAAAAAATAAAAAATAAAAAAATAAAAAAAGAGGAAAAAAAAAAAGAAAATTCAGTTAAAAAAAAAAACTAAATACAGAACAATAACTTAAACTTTTGGGAAAATAACATCTAATGGAAAAATCTATGAATACATACTTCAAAAGAAGCAGTATTTAATTTGAGTGATAAACATATCTCATCATAGTAAAGGAAACATGTTTATTAAAAAATTTATATATAGGGCTGGAGAGATGCCTGTGAAGCCTAAGGATGCCAATTCGATTCTCTATGTCCCAAGTAAGCCAGATGCACACTGTGGCACGTGCATCTGGAATTCATTTGCAGTGGCTAGAGGCCCTGGTGTTCCCATTCTCACTCTCTCTCTCTCTCCCTCTTTTTCTCTCTGTCTCTAATAAATAAATTAAATTAATTAATTAATTCAAAAATTATATGTAATTACTACAGAAATTACTTTGATAAAAGAAAGAAATTAGGGAATTAAAATATGAAGTAAAATTAACATTATTTGAAAATAATTTTATATCTAGAAAATCAAAATGTTCATAGAAAACCTCTAAACATCAATTTATAAAATAAATATCAAGAAATAACACTGATATAAATAGTTGAGCATATATTAAGGGGACTTGTAAAATGATGTTTCTATATGTACATATAAACTTACACATTTTTTAAATTTGTGAAAAATGCCTGAGATATAACTGAAATGCACAAACTGAAATGACATAGAGGTCTAAACAGAGTTCTAGACTTGGCCCTCTGGCTGTCATAGGTAAATTCTGGATATTTCCAGTGTTAAAACAAGTTCAATAGAAAATTCAGTAGGGATAAGTAATTTATACTCTACTTGGAATTATTATATTGATTTATTGACATTAAAATGCTTAATAGTTTAATTCTATTAGTTTATGAATTTCCATTAGGTTATTTTCTTACATATTTCACTTCAGTCAATAATGTGTTTCTATTTGTCAAAATATTAAATTTTATTTTGTTTATTTTTAAGTAGTTGAAACTAAATATCTAAGTTTCCTTTCAAACTTTTAAATATATATGAAAATTAAAAACTATATACCCATATCAGCAAACAGCCATTGTGAAGACATTAAATCAAGATATTTGATTTATGAATCAACTGGAATATGCACTATCTAATGGAGATGCTCATTATTAAAAATCATATCATCTCACTAATTTTTTGTGATAAGACATATGAAATGTATCCTTTTAGTTTATTTAGCTGTTTTAACTTATTACTGACTATGATCACTCAAATATACAATATTTCAAAACTTATCCCTTTGGTAGACCTAAAATTATGTACTAACTGAGAAGCATTTGAGGTAAAATATGATTAAATTGTAAATTACGCTGATAGATTCAAGAGGAAATATTACATAAAGTGATGAGATAGAGATATAGAAAGTTGTTACATTGGTTTTAAAGATATATAATTGTGGGCTGGAGAGATGACTGAGCAGAGATGACTTAGCAGTTGAAGTGTTTGCCTGCAAAGAAAGCCTAACAACATGAGATTGATTCTTCAGTATCCACATAAAGCCAGATGCACAAAGTCATGCATGTATCTGGAGTTCATTTGCAGTGACTAGAGGTCGTGGTGTTCCATTCTCTTTCTTTCTTTTTCTCTCTTTCTCTCTCTCACTGATCAAGACTAACCTTAATCTTCTACATCTTCCCTCCCTCACTTCCCCTCTCCCTCTCTCTCTCTCTTTTATCTCTAACTCTTGTATATTAGTTATCTTTTTCCTCATTTTCTCACTCTCTCTCTTTCTTCTTCTCTTTCTCTCTTATCTTTTTCTTTCCTTGAAAATAAGTAAATAAATAAAATATTTAAAAAAACAAAATAAATAATGGCAAATAAAAGGCTGTAAAGTGCAGCTTTGGGAAATCGAGAATCTTATTGCACATAGTATTAGCTGTAGAAATAAAAAGATAATCAGTTTTATGATTCTACACATGATAGAGCAGTGAGTTCCTACACAGCACAAGTCAGATTCTCCAGAATTCTAGCAAATGTACAAATATCTGGTGTCAGGTAGAGTCTGTGAAAATAAATGTGCCATGGGTTGGTTCTTAAATGCTCCTGCCAACGGCATTTTGACAGGCTTTGCCTCCACTGCAGCAGTGTTTACTTGACAGATCTGACCTACCCATGGATAAATGCATTGATGGAGTCAAATTTAATGGTATTTTGGTAAGTGTTGCTAAGTTGAGGACGTTGAGGTTACTTGGTGGAAATAAGTCAACAGTTGTGCATCATTGAAGGGTCGAATTTATCACTGGAATCTTCTTCTTTTTTTCTTCTTCTTCTGCTTGCTTTCCCCTTCTATGAGCAGCTTTCCTCCAGTCATATATATATAATTTATTTGAGAGAGAGGAAGAGGCAGATAGAGAGAAAGAGAGAGCTGGCATGCCAGGGTCTCTAGCCACTTCAAGTGAACTCCAGATGCATGTGTCTCCTTGTCCATCTGGCTTACCTGGGTCCTGGGGAATCAAACCAGGTTCCTTAGACTTCCCAGGCAGATTCCTTAACCACTAAGCCATTTCCCCAACCCATCCATCACACATTCTCCCAAGATGTATTGCTTATACAGTGGCCTAGAAGTCACCATCTGCTCAAAAAATCATAGACTGAAACTTCTGAAACTGAGTCCCAAAAGCCTATGCTCATTCAAATGAATCTCTCTCGGGTATTTTTTCATAGATCTGGAAGTTTAACACAGCAACCACACGTTTTAGACTGTATTTGAGTTTGTTAACCAGTAGATGATGATTATAGACAGGTAGATGATAGATTAGATAGATGATATATAGATGTTAGTTTGGAAGTTTTTTGATCTTGGAAGGAATATCAAAATGTACCATAATAACAAATCAGTTCCCCATAACTTACATATGCTTGGGAATTAAAATATTGTCAATCACCACTAACAAATGTGTCTGTGTTTCATAGAAAAAAAATAAATGAATCACTGAATTCTATTTATAAACCTAAGCATGAAAGTGGTTGTGACACAGCTCTACAGCATTTTTCCTTCATTTGTAATGTGACTATCCTGGAGGAAATTTGTTTCCCATATTTATATTCATATTAGCTCATTTTTATGCCTTGTGGCCAAAAAGTGATAATAAAACCAGAGCTATACGCAGTGTTTTCACTTATTTGAAAAATGCGTTTCTTAAGGCTGTTCTGAGAGTAAAGTTATTTCATTTAAAATTCAACAGTATGCCTTAAAAATAAATCCTAAGCCTGGATTTCTGTCCCAAATTATCTTTTGTTTATATAGGGAATATAATTATTTATTATTTTTACTACTTTGGCTTCTGTTGCTGACCAAGGAAGAAATATAATTCTTATGTTTATTTCAACACATAAAACTGGATAGATATTTGGTACTTATTTGAATATTACCTAATGTGAAATAATTAGTTTTTAAATCCAAGAAAGATATGTACTTTTATTTCTCTTCAAAATAAGCCACTTATGTCAACTTACTAAGTTTCTCCTCAGTTATTTTTTATGCATTTGCTCTCCTGTCATTGATTTTTCCCACATGGTACCATGTTCTTGTATATGAGAGACAGAGGCTGCTTGTGAAATTTTAATTAAGCTAATAATGGTATGTTTAATGATAACTAGGTAAAGTTTACTTTAGGTACTATTTTTCTTGGGAAAAATGCAGTATGATTTTCAGAAATTCCCCAAATAACTAAGCTGATAAAGAAATAAAATTTCCTTTCATCCTTAACTCACTTCCTCTGTTTGTATGGTAGGAAAATACACATAGAAAACCAGTCATCTTAATCATTTTAAGTGTACAATTCAGTGGTTATAAGTATAATCACAATCGTTGTACAAATATCACAATAATTGATCTTCACAATTCTTTTCATTTGTTACAAGTGAAACTACATTATCCATTTCTTCTATACCCCAGCTCCTGGCAACAATCCCATTTGCTTCCTTTTTTAAATCTTTTTTTAAAATTATTTCATGTATTAGAGTGATAGACAGAAAGTGAGAGAATGGTCATGCCAGGGCCTTCAGCCATTGCAAACAAACTCCAAATGCATACACCACGTTGTGCATGTGGCTTGCATGGGTCCTGGGGAATCAAACCTCCATTCTTTGGCTTTGTAGGCAACCGCTTTTAACTTCAAGCCCCTTTCAGCCCAAACATCCCATTTTCTGTCTGTATGATTTTCAATAAATAACTTTGCATAAGTGAAATCATATGTTGTTTACCTTTTTTGTTTGTTTTGTTTTATTTTATTGTTAGTTTGGTAATATCTCATACACAATTATTTGTCTTTTGGCCTGTCAAAGCGGTAATTCAGGCAACATTTGCCATAATAATTATGGTCAAAGTGGCTGGCCATAAAAACTCCAGCACCAATTCATCATCTGTGGCCAACTTAAAATATTCCAGGACAGCAAACATAGCTTTCTTTCTCCTATGCTTAACGTACTTATTTTATTTTATATTAATATGTATTTATTTATATAGAGAGAGAATGAACAAATGGGCATGCCAAGCCCTCCAGTCACTGCAAACAAACTTCAGATGTATGTGCCACTTTGTGCATCCAGTTTCAGTGGGCACTGGACAATAAAACCTGAGTCAGGTTTTCAGACAAGTACTTTAACTGCTAAGCCATCACTTCAGCTCAATGTTTGTTTGTTTTTAATTAGCTTATGTCACTATACATAATGCCCTTAATATTTATCAATGTTTGTCAATGTTGTTACATACATCAGTTTCCTTTAAGCCTGAAATATATGTGAGTGTGTGTGTGTGTGTGTGTGTGTGTGTGTATACTGAAATTGACCCTAAGTAACTGCAATTTTCAATTAAGCCATCCCCAAGAAATTTGAAGTCATTAATTTCCTAAACAGCTCTAAAATAGTGATATCAGGTGGATACTTTCTCAGTAAATGCTTTGGAGATTGGTAGATAGATCTTGGCACATTCTTCTATGAATCTTCCCAGAATCTTCTCCATAAATTGTCTGATAAAAATCTGAAAGCTAAACATACATGTACCCTTATTTTCTGTTTACAGGTGTAGATAGTCAAGGATATATAGAAAAGTGTTGCAGATAAATTATATTGACTGTATTTTTTAAATGCCCAAGTAACTAGAAAGTGAACAAATAATAAGAGCTATAATCTAAGCAAACATGTCAATGATAAAAGCAAGATTTCCTATGCTATGACTGTGGAGAGCCCATAACACTTAAAATAACAAAGCATTTCAATTAAATTCAACTTGATTTCCTTATCTATTGTTTGGTTGTCTTAAGATATTTTAAGCTTATTTTCCAGAATACCTTTACAAACAAATCTGTTACTGCTTATTCACATGAGATTCTGTTGCTATAAATTATAGCATAAATGACTTTTGGTAAATCCTATATACCATTAGTTACATGTCAAAATCTTATTTGTATAGTCATTTAACTCTGCAATATTAAATGCATTGCTTAAAATAATTATACATACCTGGTGTCTAACACACACAGTTAAATAATCCTTGGCTCTCATTGGCAATATGATGGTGAAAAGGGGCTATGATATTAGGTAGAGAAAATCATAAATTACACCATTGTCTCTTGGGTGCCTGAGAGAATTGTGCCCATTTTTCTTGCTAACAATCTGTGTTGTGTCAATTGCAGGTGGTGCTAAGCCAAAGATCTCTCCAAACCACTTGAGTGATCTCTCTTAAGTGGTATGCATATGTAGTATATGATATATGTGCATGTGTTGCATGCTTGTGTGTGTGTGCCGTATTTGCATTGCTAGTGAGGCCAGAAGTGTATGTGAGGTGACCAACTCTATCTTCCACCTTATTTTGTTTAGAGAGATCTCTCAGTGTACTTAGAGCTCACAGTTTTTCAGTTATACTGGCTAACCAGTCATCCTCAGTGATGCTCTTTTCACTGCCCTGCCAAAGCACGGGTGTTACAGACATGTATGACTATGATAATATTTTTAATAGGTGCTAGATATCAGACTCAAGTCCTTATTCTTGTAAAGCAAACACTCTCACCACTGAGACATTTCACCAGACCTTCAATGATTCATTTCTGAGTAACCTTTAAATCTGTTTCTTAAACAATAAAGTGAACCAAAACAAAAGAAAATCATGAAGAACAGATTTTTCTTACTGAAATTCATGTAGGATGAAATGAAGACAGAATTACTTAGTGTTAAATACTTGAGATTGGGTTGTGCATTATTGTAGTAGGACCAAGCTATTTTGAAAGATTTATGAATATATTAACATGGTATTATTGATTTTTTGAAACAATTTTTGTTACAGGAAAAATTATGACAATTCACAAACATTCTGATATGTAATCAATTGGTATGATCTTATTTGGGCTGCTTCAAATTAGATATTTCTTATTCTACATGTATTAAATCAGAGGACCACATATTCATTTGAATAAGAAAATGAGAAATTCATCATGTTTCTTTTATGGAAAGCCTCATTTATGAGAAATCTCAGATGTTATATTTCATATTCATAGAATACAATATAATTCACCAAAATTAATTATAATTGGAATACATTATGTTCTCTGTCTATACCATACATAATGTGCACAAGATTGTCTGTAATACATGAGGAATATAACAAATGATATATGTTATAAAAAAATCCCCTGATATTTAGACTTTATTTTCTTTATAGGTTAGCTTATGCTTTGTTTACATATAAATATTATTTATAAATGTGCTACTTCATAAATGATGATTTAATAGCCCAATGTGAAATATTATGTAGAAGTTGTCAAAAATGTAAGATGATGTAATATATACCTTGAATAATATATAACATATATAATATATAAGTCATACATTGCTGATTTCATCCTGTTCCATAGATGC
This sequence comes from Dipus sagitta, assembly GCA_036346955.1. Lineage (NCBI taxonomy): Eukaryota > Metazoa > Chordata > Mammalia > Rodentia > Dipodidae > Dipus > Dipus sagitta. The sequence goes on along the minus strand of CM070778.1, from coordinate 116,411,066 downwards.
ATTTAAAATTATGGTTTTATTTTAGCCAAACTCGTACTGTTTAGCTAAATGGATATACTCCACAATATGACCTCTAAATTTATGTTTATGCTCATATCTTATTTTTATTTATTTATTTGAGGCAGAGAGAGAAAGAGGCAGATCAAGAGAGAATGGTGCACTAGGGCCTCCAGCCACGGCAAACAAACCCCAGATGCATGTGCCACCATGTGCGTCAGGCTTTACGTAGGTACTTGGGAATCAAAAAGTGACCTTTCATATTAAGGACTAGATGAAACATCTCTATCACATCCTGCAAGGCTCACGGGCCTTGAATAAGAGGTGGCCGAAAAAATCTCATAACCAAAGGATAAGGTGGGTGCTTTAGAGCACTCTCTTTCAGATATCAAGTAATAGCTCCAACATGATCTTGTAGATACTCTATTTACCTATGCAAGATATGCATAATATTCTGGCCAACAATGTGTTCTTATGGATGATAGAAGAGGATAAAAAAATGACATCAAAATATAATAGGAACTATTTGGAAATAAGAAGTAGTTCAGTGGAAAGGGTACGGGGGAATAAAGAAAGTAATTGGAGGAGATTCTGATCTTATGATCAAAACACATTGTGTATGTATGGTAAAATAAAAATATTTAAAAAGCATTTTGTTTTGCTATCACAGTCAGTACAATTTTTTAAATAACAGAACTATATTTGAATTTTTATTCATTCATTCATTCATTTATTCATTTACAAGGAGAGAGAGAGGGAGAGAATGAGAGCATGAAAATATGGGCATGTCAGGGTCTCCAGCTGCTAGAAATGAAGTCCAGATGCATGCACCACTTTCTGCATCTGGCTTTAAATGGGTACTGGGGAATCAAACCTTGATTTGCAGGCAAGTAATTAAACCACTGAGCCATCTCTCCAACTCCCTATGTTAGACTTTTTTTTTTTTTTTTTTTTTTTTTTTTTACTTATTAGAGAGAGAGAGAGAGAGAGAGAGAGAGAGAGAGATGAGGCATGGCAGGGCCCATTACCACTACAAAGAAACTCCAGATATATGTTCCTTTTGTGTATCTGGTTTCATGTGGGTACTAGGGAATAGAACCCGGGCCATCATGCTTTATCAGCATGTGCCTTTAACCACTCAGCTATCTCTCCATACTGTCACTACCAGTTAAGCCACAAATTATTCATCCAATATTGTATTACAGAATACAAAATGAATTACTCACCTTTCAAAGATGAATCAAAGTTTGATATGCATATCTCCCACTATAATATAATCTCTAGGAGGGCAAGGTACCAACATTTTGAAACTGGTATTCATTATGGTATCTAATTGTTAGCACATAAATGGTGTATGTTAAGATTTATGGGTGATAAAAGTGTGAGAGATGATTAATGTTCAAATTGCAAATTTTGGTTCAAAAATTGTGACAGGCTGGAATCAAGAGACAAGAGCAATATCATATATGAATAGAAACCCTGACATGATTTTCAAAATTTGTCTTTCAAAAGCATGACAGATATTTTATACATAAAATGGAGCCTATTTTAGGACTTTAAAATGACTTAATTATCTACTTGAAAAAGGAAGAATTTTAGACAAACAAATGGATAGTGGTTTTTTTTATTTTATTTTAATTTCCTTAGCATTAAGTTGTATTGATCAGAAAGCGCAGTGCCCTACTCTCCCTTGTGAGAAGCTGACAATGCCAGTCTTGATGGTCTGCATAAAGGTTTTGTGATTTAGAGGAGAACTTCTGACGTTATAGTTGGCATTTTTAATCCGGTTCTGCATTTACTAAGGGAATTGGGAATATTTTGCATGGAGAAAAGAATACTTAACAGGTTATAATAACTGTTTGCAAATACTTTTTAATACTATGACATAGAGAAGAGTTTTTAAATTATGTGACTCTCTATGGGGCAGTAGTAGGACCCAACCAGTAAGTGACAACTTGAGAAAACAATATTCAAGTATTTGTTAGAAGAAGTTGCCATGGGAGCTCTTTAACAGTGTAATCAAGTGCATCATACAGCTTACAGTGCCACAGGTTAGAGATGAATGTCTTTTATAACCAGAAGTTATTTTTCTGTTTACAGAAATATTGAACATTTAAATCACTTGCAACCTTGAAATTTCATCTATTTATATCATTTATGCAATTATTGGAAAGTATAGTTGAATGACATAAGAATGTACTGAGATGAACAAACAAGTAGTCAAGTCTCTTCAGAACCAAATGCATTCTCAGTGATTTTAGGGACATGAGAATAATAATAACAGAACTGTATTGTTTTCTAAACTCACTAGATGAAGTAATGTCTACCTGCAACCCTCTAGTAACTACGTATAATTGTGATTTCTCCAGCATTCCCAGAACAAACCTACAGCTGTGTATAAGATATCTTTGAATGGGGAGAGATGAGCGTGCAGCTTTTTCAAATGTTGTTGGATATGGTCCCAGGATATTATTTATTATTTATGATGAAATATAAATTTAAATATTTTCATAATCACTTTGTCAGAGTCCTATATTTGCTAAATATCAAGACCATATAATAATTGGATACTGGCCCAGGGTACATATCTATAGTATAGTCAGCCTATTAGACAAACAGCAAGCATAATATACATATATATATATACATATATGAATATAATATGATATGCAATATCAGATATATGTTATGAAGAGATAGGTAACTGTTGGTGTAAAAGACTAAGATATGCAAAACTATATGCTATATATTATAATATAGATATATATTATAAATATATAAAGTATATTTTATATATAATCCTTTATAAGGTTCAGAGAGACTTCATTCGATTCACAGAAGGGAAAAGGACAAAGCACAGAGAGCTTCCACTGTGAGGTGGGCAAGACAGGGTAAACCTGCCCTGTGACCCAATTGGAGTTATTTATATATTCAATACAGCAATGCCAGGGAGAATGTGAATCTCTCTCAGATGAGCATGGAGAATTAGCCTTTAGAAATCAGGCAGAAAGAGAAAAAAGAAAAATTCCAGTTCCCAAAAGGAAGAAAGTTGTAGAGAAGATATGCTCTGAGTTGCTTGGCCAATGGTACCACTATGAAATGAGAATTTGGGGGTTTCATGTCAATCTACCATGCTCCTATATATTTAGAGTATCTTGGATTCTTGTCTTATACATTGATAGACTTAAAATACCTATACCAGAGGAAAAGGTTGGGAGACAATTTTTTAGATTAAGAGGAAGAAAGAGGGGGAAATATAGAAACCTCCCACCATGAGGGAGGCTAAAGGGAGCAAAGCCGCTATATAATCTGAATATGTCAGATTTGCACTACAGAAGAAAGAACTTTCCCCCAAACAACTACTTAATTCTCATTCTGTGTATGCAAGTGGAGCTCTGGTAACAGATAACACAGTAGTTCATGTCAACTCTGGTATGTAGCACAGAATCCTTGCTGAGGCTAACTCATTATTTTCAATTTCACCTTTCACAGAAAGACATGTGATTACTCAAACAGGGTCTAGATTACATTCACCGTCTGGAATATATTTTATTTATTGATAACATTATGATATTTAGAACAAAAAGTAAATGATAATACCTATATGCCTTGGTGAGATATATGTGGTCAAGTGAGAAAGGTGATAAACAAACAAACATGATTCTAAAGTCAGAGAAATATTTGGAATTCCCAGAGTCTAACAATATACTGAGATCCAAAGGATATTAATTTTAAAAAATGTTGTGCTTCAGACCTGGGAAGTTGGCTCAGTGAATAGTTTCCTAGACAAGTATGAGGACTTGCATACAATCCCCATGGGAAGTCACATACATTTGTGTGACTGTCTGTAGCCCAAGTGCTCCTATGGAAAGACAGTACTTTGAGACAGGAGCCTGATGAATACAGCTTCAAAAACTCAAAGATGCCACATCAAACAAAGAAAAAGGTTAAGGCCGGAATCCAAGGTTGACCTCTGTCTTCCACGTGCACATTGTGGTAAATGCACGCCTATACTCATACACACACACACACACACACACACACACACACACAAAAATCTCATGTGCAGATTGTTTTTAGGTGTATTTTAGACTTTTTTTCAAGACTCTAGTATGAAACATCTATATGACCATTGAGTGGTAACAGGACCAGGAATTGTTGAGCACTGAAGTTCCAAAAGACAAATCACATATTGTATTTGGACTTGGTGATGGATTTTTGATTCTCTGTTTATAGACTCAAGTATGTGAGTCACCATTAACTGTTAAGGTAAACATAGCATAAATAATGCAATGCCTTAAAAAATACCGAGGCAATATTTCAAAGACTATAACACACAGTATTTAATACACTCAAAACTCCAGTTCCAGTCTTACTCATTTTAGTATGAGTAGGTCATTCGGTAAATAAAAATCAAAGTACAGGCAAAAGGTGGCTAATATAACATTAAATTTGAAGTCCTTCCCATTAGATAAAGAAATACATATACCAAATACAATACAAGATAAGCAAATGCTAAGCTTTTGCTCTCATTCTTGCTCCAGCTCCTGATCTGGCTCTCTCTCTTCTTCACTCCCTATCAGGTTATGTTTTTTTTTTTTTTTTTTAAACAGAAATTCTGTTTTGAAACACAGAAAATGAGAACATGGTGATTAATTAATTGGACAAAAGTTTAGTTACAGACACTGTCATTTAAAGTTGTTAAAATCTTACCAAATTTGAAAATTAGTTTTAAATACTTAAAGGTAGTATTGGAAAAAATATGTTAAGGTGAGTAAGGGAACATATTATGTGAGTAAGTTTATGGTGATAATAGGCCTAATAATGCAATAATACCTGAATCCTGTCCCAAACAAACAAGCTTAGTACCCAACACCCCTGAGGGAGTCCACGCACAGGGGATCGAAACAGCAAAATTAAGTTTATTTTTTTATCAGGCATAGCCAAAAATACCATTAAGATTTGGACAAATTGTGCTGGAACTCACTTTAATGATACTGAAACCAATTTTAGGGAAAATCTCGGGAGTGCCATGAAATAATGGGCTTGGCTATTCTTGTTCTATTTTTCTAGAATTCTCAAAAACAATTGTGCATGGTTGACTGTTACTAATCTGATGAAGGAAATATTGAGTATCACACTTGGTTAGGGAAGGGCAAGGCAACAGTGAAGAGAGAGTGAAACAGAAAGCGCCTTAATTATATAATTTTTTGACATTGCCATAGTTAAATGATTAACATGTGCCAGAATAGCAACCTGAAGCTACTTGCCAATTTGTCATGAAGTCCAAGGCTCAATCTATGCCATACTTCCATAAATTTTTGGTGGGAAGCAATTTAGGATGAGTATATACGTCCTGTTTTATCACCTTTGATATAATTTTTTGCATATTTACATCTCTTTAAAAAAAAACCCTATTTTAAATAGAATCAGGTATGTTCATGTAATTCAGCCTATTTTTGTGAATATTTGCTATCATTGAACACTACTGTGGAGAACAAAAGAGATGGAAAAGTTCTTTCACCTAATATCAGCACATTATAGTGCCTTAATTCCATATTGTTATTGGAACATCTTTAGTGAGTCAGAGCTATCACTGACCTTTTGGGGAATGGGGGATCTATGTGATCATAAAAGCACCAGCCAAACTTTTGTCATCCCATCCTAGCTCCTTCTTATGACAGTTCTATGTCCCGCTCAGACTCAGGTGACAAAATAACACATTTTCTGATCTAAATCAAAGGAAAAAAAATAACTAAATACATTTCAGTCCTATTTCACTCTTATTTCCATTCAACCGTTAGTCGGGCAAGCTCTCCACCCAGAAACTTTACCCTCAATACCAAATAATGAAAATTTTAAAAATTAGAACAGTCTACTCTCATAATTACATCAATTTACATTTCAAATATTAAAGTTCCTCTCACTGACACCCGTCACACTTTCTACTTTTCAAAAGTTGGCATAAACCATACATGAAAACATTATGAAACTAGCCTTTGGTTCACAGCTACAAAACACACACACACAAACACACACAAACAATTTTCCAAATGCTATTTTCTTAATGTATAAAATCACTAACAGTCATATTTGAGAAAAAATATTTCCATGGGTTGGAGAGATGGCTTAGCACTTAAGGTACTTGCCTGTGAAGCCTAAGGAACTGGGTTTTATTTCCCAGTAGCCATATATATATAAGCCAGATGTATAAGGCGGCACCTGCGTCTGGAGTTTACAGTGGCTAGAGGCCCTGGTGTGCCCATTCTCTCTTTCTCTCTCCCTGATAAATAGATTAGAGTAAAAAATAAAAATAGTTCTAACCTGTAATATTGATTATGTTATATAATATTGTTTAATTATTTTTTACTAAGGGAGAGTTAGTGTTATTGGTGAGAAACAAGCACAAATAAAATGAGTAATTATAAATATAATTATTCATAATTTCATGGGTCAATATATGTGTGCAGCATGTTCTATCAATTCTGCTACATATTGAATTACCCAGTTCCTTAAAATGTGACTCATTGGTCTGGAGAGGTGGCTTAGTGGTTAAGCACTTGCCGGTGAAGCCTACGGATCCTGGTTCGAGGCTCGATTCCCCAGGACCCACATTAGCCAGATACACAAGGGGCCGCATGCATCTGGAGTTCGTTTCCTGTGGCTGGAGGCCCTGGTGCACCCATTCTCTCTCTCTCTATCTGCTTCTTTCTCTCTCTGTCACTTTCAAGTAACTAAATACAAATTTAAAAAAAAATAATTAATTAATTAAAAAATAATAAAATAAAATGTGGCCCATGTGAACTTGAAGGCAGTGATCATGTGACATTCTCCATATCACAGAATGACAAATTCCCAGAAGACACCAAGAACAAAAGAGAAGATTATTCTATATAGCTACCAAGAAGACTAGTCCTCAAATACTCAGCCTCCATATCGAATGTGCATGACACTTTATTACAGATTCAGCTTATTTACTTTTTTGTGTATTTTTAATCACATTTAAACATTCATGAAAATATCAATTACATAACTCAAAGAGCTGAGACAATGCTGTGAAAATAATGAAAAAACAGGAGATCCACATGATAAAATTATTGCTAATTTATGTCACCTACACATTGAAGGGGACAGGCAGGGACTGTCCAGATCACGGCTCACTCAGTGACACTAAAGCTGGCTACCAATAGTGTGGCAGTTTGGGACGCCACAGAAAACAAAAATACTAAAGTATATAATAGATTTTAGGCTTCCTTCTAGAATCCATTATGTCCTGTCTCTGCAAGTAAAAGTTAAAAGTCGAAAGGTCCCATTTAATTTGGAGAGTCAGCAGAAATTCCTACAATGTGTCCCAATGGGGAATACATACATACATATGTATTATATGTATGTATGTATTAAATCTGGGCAAATTAGTGATAATTCAATAAATCTCAAGTTCAATAACTTATTAGTATCATCTATCACCACATTTTTGCTTTAAAGGATACTCATCATCTCAAACAATCCCTTTAATTACAGGAACAATCACTCCCTTTCTCCCACATGTTTCCTCTACTTTAAGTGACTATGATTTTCCTTTTGGTCCTGTTAATTATAAGGTAAGGTAACATCATCTTCTCTTATAACTGAAGTCACATAATATACAGTATAACTTCAGTTAACTTTTGCTAGTCTACATATATTGTGAAATATTTACAATAAATTTTACCTCATATCTCAAATATGTCATATCAAACCACATTTGCAGTTTTTTACAAATTGCTTATTTTAATATTTTAAACATTGAAAACCAAATTTTATATCAAGATGTGTAAAACATTATAATTTGAAAAAATGTATCTCAGTTTTAAAAGAAGAGAAAAAAATGTGACCTAAGATGATGAAAATATTTCATATCTTTATTACATGGTGGTTATATATGTGGGCAAACATATTGTGCAAAGATGATTATATTTTATGAGTCTGTGTAAATTTTGCTCTTGGGCATTATTCATTTATTTGAGAGAAAGAAAGAGAGAGAGAGAGAGAAAGTATGGGCATGTCAGGGTCTGCTGCCACTGTAAAGGAATTCAAGATGCATGAACTGTTAGGAAAAGCCAGAAAAATACAAGAGGGAAAACTCAGCCCAATTTCAGAGACTGGCTTTATTTGGACAACCTGACTAGGGCCCTGACCAGGTATGGCAAGAAGCTCCTTTCCTTACAGACTAGGGGATACTTAAGATGCTGTGTGTGTCGCGGGCGGGGGGGGGTCATTGGAATCCCTTGGTTGTAGAGCAGTCCCTCTTGCCTCAGGCCTTGAGACACTACAAGAAAGTGATACTGGGACTGGGTGGTCTGCATCACTCCAGGATTGTGATAATTAGGAGAGGTGGTTGGGTCACACAGGAAACAGAGGATGACAATGAGATACAGTCAGAGTCCAAAGATGGAGTCATTCTCATTGTAATATATACCACATTGAGCATCAGGCTTTACAGGGGTAAAGGAGACTTGAATCCAGTCCATCAGGCTTTGCAAGCAAGCACTTTTATCTGCTGAGCCATCTCTCAGGCCCATATTCCCACCTTTAATAACAGTTCTATATAAGTATATTTCATGTTCCCTAGTAAATTATACAAATGTGTAAATTCTAAAACCAAATGTTTTTGAGAGAGGGCCTTTATACCTTTTAAGTTTATTAATCACATTCAAAAGGTAATATGAGGGAGTCTTTTCTTGAGTGTTAAAGTACATCTATATTTTGATAGTACAGTAGAATCAGCAACCTACATATGCGATAAAATTGTTTAAAAGTAAACATGCACATAATTGCTAATGAAACAAGTTTTCATGATATCTATTACTTTTATATTTTTAGTTTGAGGTTTGTAGAGATTCACAAGCAATTGGGAAGATAATTAGATTGAAAATCTAGAGTGTGTTCCAATGTTAATAACTGGAGGAAATGATCAAAGGAATCTCGGATCTTTCTATTGCATTTCTTAAAACTCCATGTGATTCTAAAAGTATGTCAGATTGAACTTTTATTTCAATATCTAAACATATATTATACAAGAAAAATTGTGATTATGAAGTTATGTGTCTTGGGTAGTATTGTTTGCAATGTGCATCTGTACTGATTCTGATATATGAACACATTTATCTATGCCATTACTAATAATTCTCTGTGGATGAACTCATACTATAGGGTTTGTTAATCCTGAAAATCTGCACTAATTAAAGACTAAACAAGAACCATTTAGGAAGTAGTTTCTGTAGATATGAGGCCTATGCTCAAATGAATATGCACATACAAGGCATTTAAATGTTGATCCCTGGATAGAAGCCAGAGATTTCCTGCATGCCCTGACCTATTACATCTCATTCATGATGGAATAATACTTCCGGCCTAATTTTCTTGAGAGTAACATTCCTGTACAGGCAAATATGAAATATGTTAAGTATGGTCTTCCTTTCTTTGCAAGAATGGTAACAATACTTAGGGAGGTTTCGAATAGCTGAGGTCTCTGTGATAATATTTGTTTCCTTATGGAGTGTTTTGTTCTCTATAAATCATCCGAACATTGTGATGACTATCAAGAAAAGAAGATTAAGCAGTTTATGTATGGATTTTTCCTCTTTGCACTGAGGATTATATATATATGAAGGATTTTTGTGAGAAAAACACCTGCAAACTTACACTGCTTGGTATTCAAATGAGTCTTTCTAAGCTTTCAGAAAATGATTCTAATTTGTATTTTCCTATATAGATTACCTACTCTTGAGTTAAAAAAAATGAGGGATTAGAGGAGTGGAATGTGTTTTACTTTAACTATTAATTAAATTTAGAAATACTCAGATGTCTGAGTATACATGAGGAAGATACCTCCAAATTTACACCCCTTTTCTGGGAACTATAAGCCATTCGTTTAATCTAGTCCTCTTTTTTCTTTTTCTTTCTTTCTTTCTTTCTTTTCTTTTTTTTTAGATAGCAAGACCGATTTTGTGGTTATGATGAAGCTAACAGCAATTGAATTCTTGCCCTATAGTCAGCTTGTTCTATGATTCATGGGGGTCATACAATACCCAATCATTTCACCTTTATATAAGTGAAACTCTTATTCTAAGTGAATTAAATTATTCAAAATGCAAAGAATGCCATTGACTGTGTTCATTAAGTTTAACCCTAAAAATTTCATTTCATAAAACATGCATCAGCTTCTCTCTGGCTCCATGTCAGAAAATGCTTGTAGATTCCTGACACCTTATTTTGTTTATCATAAAGCTTTTCCTGTCCTACCTTGTTAATTTTATTGGGAAAATGTTCTATGATCTTTAAATAGTAAGTTCTCAAGTTTGAAGACTGATTCTATCAGAAGTAATTCTGCTGTAAGAGCTAAGCAACCACCAGGGAATCAAAGATTCAGATTTTTTTTAATTCCTTTCTTCCAATAACTTGCTAAAGTTTTGGGGTAATCTCTAATGTTAGATGCATCAAATATGCTTTATGTAAAGTGGAGTTAATAATGTAATAAGGAAAAAGTGAGTTAGGGCTAATTCATTTTTATACTTTCAATGTTAAAATATTACATGAGGATCTTTGGAAATAGAACTAATATTTTCCTCATATGAAATGCTAAATATATACCTTTTATAAGACATGATATGCTACTTCATAGTAGAGAGACTATGGATATGTTTATATGTTCTATAAAGCTAAGATAATTAGGAATGTCTACACCATACCAAAAGGATAACATTTTTAAGAGAAAAATACACTTAGCAAATTTTAAACAATGAGCACATATATCATAACATCACATGTACCCCAACTATAGGTCAAATTTTTATGTTTGTATTTATTAGTAAAAAGTAAATTTAGAGATAGAGAGATGACTTAGCAGTTAAGGGTCTTGCCTGTGAATACTGAGGACCCAGGTTAGATTCCCCAGTATCCACATAAGCCAGATGCATAAGATATGTGTTTGCAGTGGCTAGAGCTACTGGTGGGCCCATTCTCTCTAGCTCCATCTGCCTCCCTCTTCCTTTCTTCCTTCCTTCCTTTCTCTCTCTCTTTCTTTATTTCTCTCCCTCTCTCTCAAATAAATAAGTAAATAAATCAATATTTTTAAAATGTATACTTAACCTTAGAATTCAAAAGTACTATAATTATGATTACCTACTCTGTAAGCGTGTTGATTTTGTTTCTGGATCCTGCATTGTTCAAAGTTTTCATGTACTCAGTGATAGAATAAGAACAAATTAAAGCAACACTTCCATTGTTCATACTAAAAATACCTCTGAAGACTAAATACTAAATGAGGCCTAAAATGAACAGTCAGTTTAAACCCAGCAGGAGAGTTCCTCAGAGGGGAACAGATTTGGAAACTAACACTTTCCCATTTGCTCTGTCTCCACGGAGGTGTAACTTTCCAGGAAGTCACAGTAGCTGCTTAAATAGGAAGACCTGCAGAGCAAAGAAAAGCCTGCTTTCCTGGTCCTCCATAAGTCTTCCTTTCATACCCCACTCCCCTCTCCCGCCAGGCATCTCTTCTTATCACTGTGCTATATTGGTCAGTTACTCCATTCCTCGCATCAGGGCATTCACTATAGATTCCAAGTTGACTGTTGCTCTGTCACCTTTCTTATAAGACAAGTGACCATTATGTGATGTCAGCCACGTAAAGAAAAGTAAAATTTCCTTCAGCTGCAGGCAAATGAAGATGGAGGGGGTAATGCTGATGCCAACTGAAACAAGATAACAGGTGTGCTGTGGTACTTATCTCAAAGCATACATGCCCAGGTCTGCCAAAGATGTGCTCTGAGCACTTTATATTTTAATCAACACTCAGACAATGTTACTAATACCAATACTCACAGCAATGATAAAATGCCTGCAATATATTCAAGAAATGTTGCATTCCAATTATATAAATATACAGTTTGCAGATGTATCTTCTTTGCTATTCAGCAACACTATATTAAGTATATTTATCCTCAATTATGAAAAATCTGAACCTTAGGGAATAGACTAACCTACATGAGAAAACATGGCTAATAGTTGGTACTGTTACAAAGATACTCTCTAAACCCTAAGCCCATCATGCCACCATCCCTTGTCATCCTGGTTTCTGTTCCCTGAGAGATGATGCTGTCATACATTGGTCACAGTGAATTGTTGTCCTGTATGTGTGATTCTCTGAGGTTACCTGATTTCAATTTTCCAGACAGTATTGTGACATTTCAAAATTGAACTTTACATAAATTAGATCATTAGAAACCTCTTTCAAGAGAACCAATATTAGTTATGCACAGGTGAGTGAAAATAAATGTCAGCTCACTTCATAAAAATATTTGAATTCATGGTACTACAAAAGACCATTTTAAAAGAGATGGCCACAGTCCTTGATGGGGCACAATAGAAGAAGGAGAGGACAGTGGAAGTAGAAAGGGTTTCTCTCCCAGATTAGTCTCTACAGCGTATGTTTCCCAGCCCTCTAGCTGTAATTTCAAAGTTGCCTTTTCTTACTCCTACATCTCTCTTTCTCACACCCCACAATTCCCCTGCCCCCTCATCATCCCTTTCAATTCTCTCTTCTCATTCAACCTATCATAAACACTCTTGTCAAAGTCAACAGTCTACACAATGTGCCAGCTTATGTTTGCATATCCAAGTTTGCTTCTTTGAAAGTAAGAAAAATTAAACGTTTTAATACCTTTCTCATGCCCCAGGACAGAATTAAAGTATCCAGAACGAGCCCTGGAGTTGTTTTCTTGATCATAATACAAAAATTTAAAACTCTAAAATCATACATCTTCCTCAGTAAAATTAGATTGGAGAAGGACAGATAAAAGAGTATTGAGGACAAGAAGTGATTTTTTGGAGATTTTTGTACAAGGAGATATGGACAAATTGGCATCATGAGAAGCATGAGTATGCTAAGAATGGATACCAATATTATGAAGACTACATTTATAATTTTAAATGTTGGCTATATTATGAAGACTACATTTATAATTTTAAATGTTTGCATGCCAGAATTTTTTTAAAAAATTAAACATTTTTAGTGATGAATGCTCTGTTAGTCACTTATTTGTTTCTGTGACTGAATATCTAAGGAGAAGCAACTTAAGGAGGGCGGGCATGGTGGCAGGCATATGAAGCAGCTGGTCACATTGCATTGGCAAGCTGGCAGCAGAGGGCCACAAAGCTAGTGCTCAGCTAGCTCTGGAACTGTGCTACCTGCATCTACATTGGATCTTCCCAGTTCAAATAAAATAGTCTAGAAAATCCCTCAGAGGCATAGCTGTGTTTTGTTTCCATGGTGATTCTAAATGCCATCAACTTGACACTATTGACTATCACAAGCTCCACAAGTTCTCCATTGTGACCTCTCAGGTCTCACACAGGCACAAGCAAATATCAACCCAATATGTAAGAAATACCTATGGCCCTGTTCCCATAAAACTTTACTTACACGATGGAGTAGATGACTAGATTTGGCCCACAATGTGTGATTTTTTTTTTTAAACTCTGTTCTAAATTTTCTTTCACCGATTCTTACCCAAGTCTAACCAGTCACCATGTTTTTAGTAATTTACCTTTAAATGGGCTTCACACTCATGTCAACACTGTCAAACCTCCCTAAGCTTCATCAACTATGGTTTGGATATGAATTGTTCTCTCCAAAACTTCTATTGGAATTTGTTCTTCATATAGTACATTTAATTTAGTAGGACTTTTAAAACATTATAACAGCTCTATACTCAAAATGGGCTAAACTACCCATGGGACAAATGGATTGACAAACACTTGAAAACTCTGTTACTGACTATGTACTTGGCCTACAAATTTAAATATTAGAAGTATCCTAAGTTATAAATATAAGGATGTATCCTAGGGGATAAGCTTATTAAACTGAATAAAAATTGATTTGTGAGGAAATCTTTAGATTTTGGTGCATTTTTTTGTTATTGTTTTGTTTTGGTGGTGCTGGGAATTAAATCCAGTGTTCACAGTGGTCACATATTCTGTCACTAAACTATATCTTCAGCCCTAAAACACCCTCTGAAATATTATGATGTTTATTAAAAACACTATACTGATAAATAATTTAGAATGAAAAAGAACAAAGGGACTTTGTGTCTTTTAGAGCAAATGTTTTCACAATTTATTAATACCGTGCTTTTCTTATTCCATTATTTTTTTGAAGTCATTATTTTTTTTTCTTTTCTCTGACAGTCTTTTTCTTCAAAGAATGACTTTTGGGTGGTTTAATTAAAAAAAAAGTTATTAAATTTAAAAAGCCCAGTGTTACTCCATGGCAGTGTTGAGATTTACTTGATAACTCTTCCAGTGGGTTATAAACTTGCTGAAGGGCCCATGTTGAGGTAAATAACCAAGCACTACAAAATTGGCAAAATAACAGTCAGAATCTTGGCAGTGACAGTGCTAGAGAATTGTCCTGAGGGATGGGTGACTTGGGGTGGAGGAAGCTTCTTTGTGAATTTGCCTGAGAACAGTGCTTACTAATGAACTATTCCAAACACATTATTGGCCCCAGGGAGTCTTCCCATGGCTCAGAAGTGTAGTGTTTGATAGTGCACAGGCTCTACTCTTGACAATTGTCTGATGATCCCAGCCTGCAGTCCTGTCTTCTAACAAGGATGCTAGGAATCCCCAGGAGACATGCCAGGAGACTCACTTCTGCACTGTCACTTCTAATTTCAGTAAAGCAAACAGAACAGAAATAAAACTACAGCACCTTATAAATCCTGAGTGTTAAAAAAAAGAAAACTTGTTGAGAGCCTTGTGTGTCAGCCTTCCAACTGCCAAAAGCTGTTATCTTTGATTCTGATGATAATGAGAAATATTGTGTAATAAACCCTATCTCATGAAGACTAACATGCCTCTATTGCCATATCTAATGGTGTGGCTGTTCCCATTATTGCTCACTATTAACTAGCATGCAAAGAAATAAAGACAGTATATATGTATATGTATATGTATGTATGTATATATATATATGTATATATATATATATATATATATATATATATATATATATACATATATTTGGATAGGAATCATTTAAGGCATAAAAAACCTGAAAATTTCATCTTTGGGTATTGTGCCTTATCAGTTCCCATGTCCACTTCAGTTGACAGGAATATATTTATGATCTTGTAAAATATCATGGAGGTATGCTGTGTCTCTGAAATGCAAGTATCTCAATGCACATCAAAGAAAACATATTAAACAGAAAGCTTGGATATGTCAGTAAACTTTACATTTGTGCTTCTAAAGTGTACAAAACAATTACAGGAGTACAATGTGATGTTTTAAGTGTTTAAAGGAAATACAGATGATATTCAATCAACTACTAGAACATTATATTTTATTTTAAATTATTTATGTGTGTGTGTGCTCATAGGTATGCAAGTGTGTGGATATAGTGTGTATGCATGTGTGTGTTCACATATGTGTGTTCAGAGGATAACCTTAGCTGTCATCCTCAAGACTGCCATACAATCTTTTTTGTATATTTTGAGAAAGAGAGAGAGAGACAGAGAGAGAGAAAGGCAGACAGAGAGGGAGAGAGAGAATGGGCATGCCAGGGCCTTAGGCCACTGTGAACAAACTCCAGATGTGTGTCACTGTGCATCTGGCTATGTGGGACCTGGGAATTCAAACATGAGTTCTTAGGCTTCACAGGCAAGCACCTAAACTGCTAAGCCATCTCTACAGTCCTTTTCTTTTTCCCCCATTTGTTTTTGAAACACGGTTTCTCACTAGTCTGGGTCTTATGAGTTGTGCTGCACTCGCTAGCCAGTGAGCACAAGGAAGCCTCGTGTCTCCAGCTCTTCACCATGCAGTTGACAGGCATTGCTAAGTGGGCTGTGGAGATTAAACTCAGTTCATCATATTTACAAACACTGCATTATCTTTCAGGTCCAGAAAACTACATACATTCATTTAGTTGATGTCATGATTTAGTAAAGTGAGATTTATATGTGATCAAAAACAAGTACTGTAGAAAACTACTGTTGCTTCCCATTTGAGATGACGTTCAGATCCCAAATAATATATTCATTACACAAATGTAAAATTAAAGTATTATTTCTTTCAATATCTGCACTTATCACTTAACAATTATCACTGTTTATAGGAAAAAAATCAGTATTTATAAAAGTACTGTTGGTATATCTAAAATTCAGATCATGATTATAATTTCATTAGCTTAATGAGGTTAGTTTTCTGTTTTTGAATTGTCCCCCTGGCATCTATGTTTGCTTTTCCAGAATACCACGCAGGATGCTATTTTTGAGAAAGCTCTTTCTCTTGTTTAACTGAAATGAGTATCACTTTACTAATCTGATGACTTAAGCTGGCATCCATAGACGCAACACTCAGATAGCATGAGTCAAAACAAATTCAATCTCTTGCAGGCATTGAGAGCCTTACTATATGGTTTATGGATTTATTTTGGAAATAGTTTACATAGAGAATGATTTTGGTCGAACAATCTAGGCTAGGATAAAGAACAAAAGAGTACAATGTTCTTTCACACCTACAATGCCAGGTAAAAGTTCCACAACATTTTCAATTTGTTGTGTGCTTCCTTCTTCCATTCCACATTTGAAAATCATAGGAATTAATGCTTTCTCATATGGAGATCTAGAATGAGAATTTCCTGAATAACATGGCAAGGGACTGGTTAACAGTGTTAGGCCCTGTAATAAACAGACTTTAGGGGACAGAAGTGACCTGTGGAGAATCATAAGGACAACTACCTTAATTTCATCTACCATTTGAATCTCAGATTTTTAATGATGAGGGGGTGGTGGTAGGGGTAGGCTAGTTGCTGTTTAGTGTGGTGGTTTGATTCAGGTGTCTTCCATAGACATAGGTGTGCTGAATGCGAGGTTCCAAGCTGAAGGAGATTTGGGAGTTAAGGCTTCCTGGAGGGAGTGTGTTGTTGGGGGCAGGCTTGTTATAGCCAGTTTCCCCATGGGTGTTCAGCACAGTCTCCTGTTGCTGTTGTCCAGCTTATGTTGTCCAGGGCATGATGTCCACCCTCTGCTCATGCCATTGTTTTCCCCTGCCATCGTGGAGATTTCCCCGCAAGCCTGTAAGCCAAAATAAATCTCTTTTTCCCACAAGCTGCTCTTGGTCAGGTGATTTCTACCAGCAATGCTGAACCTGACTGCAACAGTAAAGCGGTACCGAGGAGTGGGATTGCTAATAGATACCTAACTGTGTGGCTTTGGCCTTTTGAATCTGATTTTCAAGAGGAATGTGGAAGGATTTGAAAACTTGGCCTAAGAGATGCTTTGCAGTGCTGTAAGTACAGCTTGATGGACTACTCTGGTCAGACTCAGACTTGAAAGACCTAAATTCAATAAAAACTATGGACTGTGAGGTTTGGCTCATGAGGGTGAGGAAGAGCTTTGCTTAGACTGGGCTAGCAGTTTGTGTGAGAAACTTGCTGTTATTCCTGTGTCCCGAGAACTTGTGCAGGGTTGCTATGTATAGAAATGAACTATTGTGAGCAGAAGGATATGGCACAGGAAAAAAAAAAATCTATTGATGAACTGCTGCCCATTCAGCAGTAATTGAGAAATTACAACCTTTGAGATTGGGCCAGCTGACCTGCACTGGGGCAACAGGAAGAATGTGGACACCTTTGAAGAGGCTAAGTCTTAAGGAGTGTCCTGCTCTTCAAAGTCTGCTTTATTCCCCTCCCCCCCCCACTAACAAATTGGCACTGTACCTGGTACTGTGGAGTATAAGAAATACAGGAAAGAAAGGGTCATTGAGTTTCCAACACAGACTTGTGTTTTGGAAATGGCCATGGGCAATGTGAAGCAAGTTTGCTGGTTGCCTGCATAGAGATCCCATGGGGCTGTGAGGATGAACCGTGTATTGTAGGAGACCCAGTGGAGATGCCTAAACCACGAGATGACTGCTAAGGAAAGCTGCTGGCCCTGGATGAACTTTTCCAGGACTGTGAGTAGCCTAGCTGGAGGGGAAGAATTGGAATACCAGAGACTTGTTGCTGGTTAGAATTATTGGGCTTAGAGATTTGTCATTGACTAGAGTTGTTGAACTTGAAGCTACAGAGTTTGCTGTTTGCCCTGGTTGTTTTAAATCTTGTATTGGCTGAATGTTTCTTTGCTATGCCCAATGCCATATTTTGTAGTGTGAATGTTTATTCTGTGCCATAATGGTTTTGGGGGGACTTTGGGGTATTATGGCTCAGTTAAAAGATCTTGGACTATGGGGATGTATGAATATCATTGTAGTTGATAAAAACTATAGCACTTTTGAAGTTCGATGAATGCATTCCATTTTACATCATGTATGGTTATCAGTTTATGGGGGCCAGGGGCAGAATGTGGTAGTTTGATTCAGGTGCCCCCATAAAATTAGGTGTTCTGAATACTAGGTTTCCAGCAGATGGAGATTTGGGAATTAATGCCTCCTCGAGGGAGTGTATTGTTGGGGGCAGGTTTATGGGTGTTATAGCCAGCTTCCCCGTGCCAGTGTTTGGCGCACTCTCCTGTTGCTATTGTCCACCTTATGTTGGCCAGGGGGTGATGTCCACCCTCTGCTCATGCCATCCTTTTCCTCCGCCATTATGGAGCTTCCCCCTCGAACCTGTAAACCAAAATAAATCTCTTTTTTCCCATAAGCTGCTCTTGGTTGGGTGATTTCTGCCAGCAATGCGAACCTGACTACAACAGTTAGGTAACAAGGATTTCAAGAAGAGTGGGACTAGCAGGAGTAGAGAAGAAGCAATGAGTGTACTAGAGATGACTCTTAACTTGTGATAGTTAGCCTTGACTGAAGTCACGGCTCTCTGTGGACAAGTCATAAAATGCTGGTATTGGATGATTCCATATTAATAATACAAAGCAATGAGATACTGTTTAACAGTGGTCTCTCTTCTTATCCACTGGGCTCAACTTCAAAAGGCATTTCCTGCAAGGCAGCGGTAATGTGATGAGACAGCAACACCTCTACCTGAGTGGAAAGCTCCGGTCACCAGGTCCACCCTGTTGCTAGCAATTAAAAATTAGCTGTGGAATTTTCAAAGCAGTGCCATAGCCAGTCATACACAGCTTCCCTTCTGCTTGGCAACATGTCCAGAGAGCATCTGCTTCCTCCAGTCCAGTCAGTTCCCCACAATGAACGTCCTCTGAGTCATGTGCCGAGCCAGGGCAGGAGCACACCGGGCAGCAAAGCCATGAGGGAAGGAAAATGCCCTTGCTCTTGATAAACTCATTCACTGAAGACAGTCAGGCTCCTGGTGCTGTCCTTTGAGCACCCCAATTGTCTCCCCTTGGCCTTAGAAACAAGTGGTGTGAATTTTAATCAGCAGAAGGACAATGAAGCTCCGAAACAAATAGTGTGGCTGAATCATTTTTACAGAAAAAAAAAAAAGCAACTCACATACCTGTACTGTATGTATCTCTGGTTTTCACAAGGGTGGAATGCCCTTGCAACGGACTGAAACAATGTTTTATTTTTGTTGCAACCTCTGTTGACTTTCCCCTGTGTTCCTTTCCCCTAGTATGCCAGAGCCTCAGTTCTGAGAATAATTAGCAACACCCACTGGTGATAACAGGGCTTCAGAAACCTAACAGTGATATCTTGCTGGCGCCAGCTGTGCTCCAGTATTTATTTATTAAGACGACAATATTTATACAGAATGAACTTGTGGAGATGAGGGACCGAGCAATGCTCCAGCAGTTAAATTTCAACTGTGTTTTTAAATGGAGCTTAAAAAGAAAAAAAAGAATCTTGTAGGTTGTGTATTATTGGCTTCTCCGGATAGAAAATTCAAGTGTCTCATTCCAGCCTAGCTCTGTTTGCCTGGAGGTTTGGTGTGTATACCCTGGAGAAGCTCTGCAGGCATGAGCTGCTGCAATGAAGCCTTCTTGTCCAACACAAAGAGGAAGCTGAGAGCTGTCAAAGATGCATGAAATGACGAAGCAAGGACATCAGCGAACAGCTTTATGGTAGCTGATAACCATTCAGCCCAGAGCTGTACCTGAATAATCCCCACATTTGCTCAAAATTCCCACTTCACCAAAATTATTAGACCTTTTCATTTGCTCTTCTGCGAGGACTTGTTTTCCTGCTTATGAAGCAGCCTGTGCTCTGATGCTTGTCTGGGAAGTGGGCAGATTTCATGTTGATCGATTGGGGTGGTTTGAATGAGATGTGCTTCCCCCGACTCCCCGACCAGCCTCCCGTGTTTTGAAGGCTTGGTCCCCAGCTGACGGCAATTTTCAGGGTGGAGACTAGCTGGAGGAGGTGTGTCACTGGGGATAAACCTTGAGTTTTATTAGCCCAGCTTGCCAGCGCTAGCGAGGCCCCTCAGATTTCTTTCCAACCAGACACGGGACAGCTTCCTACTCAGTCATAATATCCCCACAATGCGAAAACTTCACCTTGTCACTGAAAGCTGCTTCTGTGTTGTTTTCCCAGTAGTGAGCAGGTAACTATAACAAAAGGCAACTATAGGTTTTTTTCTTTTTTTCTTTTTTTTCTGTCAACTGTATCTCTCTTTCCCGTTTAATCATTTCATATAAGAAAGAAAAAAAAATGGCTGGAACAATGACAAAACTACACCCTTGCCCACTCCCCATTCCAGCATATACAGCTCTCATGACATTTCATGACTCATCTTGAAGTTCCTCAAGGAACTGCTGGCTGCACATGGAAAAGATAAGAACTGAGGATACATGTGCATAAGTTATAGGACACTATAAAGAGTGAAATAAGCCACACACAGAAAGACAAATCTACGAGCTCCTTTACACGTGGAATGTGTGGTGGCTTGAATGTGAAGTGCTCCCCACAATGCCCAGGTGCTGGCTGTTATACTTCCTGCCTAGTCTCCAGGTGGTTGAGACTTGGAGCCTTACAGGAGGAGGTGTGTCGCTGGGTCACGGGGGCAGGCCTTAGATCTTATTCCAGCCCACTGAGTGTGCAGAACCAGGTCATCCTGCTGCTGTGACTAGATGTGATGCCTCAACTGCCTGATCTGCATGATTTTTCCCACCACCATGAAACATGCCTTCAAAAATATAGGTAAAAATAAACCCTTTCCACCCATCAGCTGCTTCTGGTATTGTGTTTCTTTCCCAGCAAAAGAATGGCATACCAGGGGAGAGGTGGTGACTGAGAGGGGGAAGTAAGACTGGGAGTCAAGGGAAACAGGGACAGGTTTCTCAGCGGTTATGCTCCCTTAGGTATGCAGGAAAAATAATTCTGAAGGGTATTATAACATGGTGGCTACAAGTAATAAATCTATATCATAGAACTGAAGTTTTTAAGAAAACAATGTTTTACACAAAAGTTCTCAGGGCTGGAGAGAGGGCTTAGCAATTAAAGGTGCTTACTTTCAAAGCCTGAGAGCCCAGGTTTGATTCCCCAGTAACTATGTGAATAAAGAGGCATCAGGTGGCACATGCATCTGGAGATTGTTTACAGTGGCAGGAGGCCCTGGTACACTCATTTTCATTTTCATTCTCATTCCCATTCCTTCTCTCTCTTTCTCTCTCCCTCCCTCCTTGCAAGTAAATAAATAAATATTTTAATAATGTTTAAAATAAATAAAAACCTTGAATTTTACCATCCACTGTTGGTGGGAATGTAGGATGGTACAACCACTTTGGAAAGCAATATGGAGACTTCTGAAAAAGCTGAGTATAGAGATACCAACAGACCCAGTTATTCCCTTACTGGGCATCTACCCTAAAACCTTCAAACCCCAGACTAAAGAGATTTGCTCAACCATATTTATAGTGGCTCAATTTGTAATAGCTAAGTGCTGGAATCAACCCAGATGTCCATCACTAGAAGAATGGATAACTAAGATGTGGTATGTCTACACAATGGAATTCTATACAGCAGTAAGAAAAAATGACACAATGAAATTTGAGGAAAAATGGTTGAACCTGGAACAGATCATTCTCAGTGAACTTACCCAATCACAGAAAAAAAAAAAAATCGCCACATAGTCTCACTCATCTACAGCACCTAACCTGAATCTACCCAAGATACCTTACATACCCAGCAAGCATCTCCTAGACTAGATGCTAGGATGGAAGGGGAGGGAGGGGAGGGCATCAAAGGGGTGGGAAACACAAATCTAGACCCAAACTGCAATGGTACCATAATTTTCTACTTACTAAAAGACAGACCAAATGGCTGATCCATCAACAGGCCCTTACAAGGAACACCTGAACCACAAGACACTGGAGAGGGTATGATCAAGACTAACCTTAATCTTCTACATCTTCCCTCCCTCACTTCCCCTCTCCCTCTCTCTCTCTTATCTCTAAATCTTGTATATTAGTTATCTTTTTCCTCATTTTCTTAGTGGGCACTGACCTGTAACTCCCAGAACCAGCATGGGACTATCATCCACAATGAGCTTTTGATCAAAGAGACTTACAAGATTTCCTAAAAGACAGACAGATTTATGTCAGAGTACTTGATGACCCACCAAAGGCTAGTGGTAAGACCCTACTGCTGAAGACACCTTATGTGATTGACATGCAAATTAGAATGGCATACCTGGAAGTTGGAAGAGAGTCAGTCCCCAGACAGTCAGCGTGTCTAGTGCCAGAAGGTGCTACATGGGCGACTGGGGGAAAATGACCAATATCTGTCCAAGAAACTCATGGTCTAACCCACTTAGCAGCAAATAACTTGTTGTGATGCCCACACAAGTGCAGTGGTGGCACACAGCCATGGTGGGGAACCAACTGCTCTCAATTTGGCTAACTGATCCCCTCACTGGTATGGCACCCATAACTGGAGCTTGGAAACAAGTCAGAACCATATCCAAACATAATCCCTCTCTCCAATATCAAGCTACCATCAATTGTGAGCTACAAGAGGGCCTACACCTATTAAATTCTCTATTAAAAAAAAAAGGGTTATCTCATTTGTCCTGGTGCTAACTTACTCTCCGTTGGAGAATCTGCTTCTCTTTTTCAGACAGATGTAGATCCTAAGGAGAGAGCCACCGCATCATACCTCAAAAGGGCCCGGGCTGAAACTAAGAAAAATTGGTGAAACAAGCAAGGGGGCTGTTTTCCTGATGAACCAGGTACCAGCACAAGGGGGAAGGAGATCAACACAGAGAAAATACAACTCCTACCAAATCAGAGAGCCAGAGTCTCAGAGGCCCCCCACAACTCATCACTGAAGCAGACCAAAAATGAACCCAACATGGCTCAGGGAAATTTTGTGGAAGAGGGGGGCAGAAAGAATGTCAGAGCCACATGTTGGGTCATGATATGCAGAGACATTTAGCTTACCGATAACTGTGGGCTAACTCCACAATGCATGACCCGTATACCTCACCAAGGAGGGGCCAAGGGTAGGGGGTAGGTCACGGATGAGCCTAATAATGGTACCAAACTGACTGTATTTGCTGAATACAAAACTAACTAATAAAGAAAAACAAACAAACAAAAAAAAATTAAAATAAACTATGCACCTGATTTTTTCACTAAAATACAATCAAGATATTTTGTATCATGTCTGCGTAACATACAAAGCATTTAATTTTGTAGGTTTTGATTATAAATCAAGATGAGGCAGTTTGCATAATCACAAAATAAAATACTAAAAAGATGACAGGTCCCTGCCTGCAAATAATAATAAATTTTTAAAAGAAAATATCTTATAAATTTTTGTATCATGATAACAATGTCAAAACTATGTAAGCTGAGGGATATTTTAATTAGTTTCATAATAGAAACATATATATAATATATATTATAATATATATCATAAAATATTTTATATATACACACACACATATATATATATAAATACATACATATATATATATATATATATATATATATATATATATAATATAATTTGCAAATGGAAAGATACAGAGAGAGAGGGAAAGAGAGGAAATGTATGGGTATACCAGGGCCTCTAGCCACTGTAAACAAACTCCAGATGGATGCACCACTTTGTGCATCTGGCTTATGTGGGTATTGGGAATTTGAACCCAGGTTGTTAAGCTTTACAGGCAAGCACTTTAACCACAGACTCATCTCTCCAGCCCATTTCACAATATACTTTTAATGACACAAACTAAGGGTCATGAACACATTAAACATCTACAAATTTCATTTTTTAATGACCTCAGTAAATCTAGGGGAAATTATAACCTGATAGAATATGAAGTATTTGTGTTATTCTTCAATCATCTTGACTTCAATCACGGTGACTTTCAACCAATCTCTTAACTTTTGAATTTTTTTCTCATTATATATATATATATATATATATATATATATATATATATATATATATATGGTTTTCACTCTCTGAGACCTATATTGATCCTAAGCCATATAACATAAAACTTGACTTGAAAAATAACTTGTCAAATGATACCAGTAAATAAGCAAATGTTTTTTAATATTTAATTTTTTAAGATTTATTTTTTATTTTATTCATTTAAGGGTGACAGACAGAGAAAGAGGGAGAGAGAGAGAGAATGGGTATACCAGGGCCTCCAGCCACTACAAATGAACTCCAGATGCATGCACCACCTTGTGCATCTGGCTTACATGGGTACTGGGGAATCGAGCCTCGAACCGGGGTACTTAGGCTTCACAGGCAAGTGCTTAACCACTAATCCATCTCTCTAGCTCTTAATTTATTATTTATTATTTGATAGAGAAACAGACACATAGAGGGAATGGAAGCCTCAGGGCCTCTAGCCAGTTCAAACAAACTCTAGATGCATATGCCACCTTGTGCATCTGGCTTATGTGGGTCCTGAGGAATTGAACCAGGGTCTCACTCTAGCTCAGGCTGACCTGGAATTCACTATGTAGTCTCAGGGTGGCTTCGAACTCATGGTGATCCTCCTACCTCTGCTTCCCTTTCCGAGTGCTGGGATTAAAGGTGTGCGCCACCATGCCCAGCCAGATGTTGGTTTTAATCAAGATATATTATTCATTTATATACCACTGTGAACAAGTTCCTAAGAGAAATAGCTGATGGAAGAAAAAGTGTGCTTGGGCTGATTGCTTTAGAGGGTCCTGGTTCATTATGGAGAGAAAGACATGACCTCATTCATAGTGCAGCAGTCTGAGGGGTGAAAGGCCACTACCAAGTGGACAGTGAAGCAAAGAATACCTGAAACCAGGAGAAGGGCTGTCACTTTCAGAGTCGCCATCCTACTCACATACTTTCTTCAGCTTCCTAAAGGCTCTAACAGGGTAACAGCCACTCAAGAACCTTAGGCGATGGAGGATGTATAAGATTCAAACTACAGCATTCTAAACCTTGCCCTAGTCTTGTGGCCAGCTCGTGATGCAAAGTGTATTTGGTCGAATGGGAAGAGTTTCCAAAAGGTTAACTATCCCTATCCTGCTCAGAGCTCAAAGTATCTGCTAAGATTATGGGCAATCTCTATATTGTCAATCCTTGTCTGATCAAAAAGAAAGTTATATATTTGTCATATACAACTGACATGCAAAAAAAATACTTCTATATTTTATGGGAGTAAAGAAGGATAGAAAGGAAAAACCAAATCAAGTCAAGACTGACAGTTATCAGGGAAAACACGAAATACTATAAGCTAATATCTGACATCAGAAATCCACAGTGGTATCATGTATCATCTGAGATCCAATTGGCAGTCCCGTCCCTACTGGCCTATTACCTGCAGTACACATGGCCATTCTCACAGGCAGGTTCTACTTGATGCCTGTAACTTTCCTTGGTAGATGTTCCATATTCCCAACATTTTCAAGATCCTGTAAAATTTAGACTTATTTCATCATCGGAGACTCACATATGGCCCACTCAGGGGCTTCATGCATAGATCTGAGCCTGCTACACATTGCCTGGCCTTTCAGACTTTTCTCCACAATCTTTGTGCAAGCCTCTGTAACCCCATAACTCTTGAATTCTGCAAGCCTGTGAAACTAACACTATGCAGATGGTAACGATGTTCTGATGCCAGCTCAAGAAGTATGTGTCCCCGCCCCCGTTCCACTATGACTATAGGGTCCTATGGGTGCCTGTGGATCTAAACTAGAGAAAAACACTTCTGTCAACTACCATTTTCCAGAATCATACTCGTCTAGCTCTCTTTCCTGAAGGAAAGTCTTCCAAATGTGTGTTTAATTTTAAACAGTCAAATCTTTGATGGATTGGTTCTTACTCTCAAAACATATTTTTTTTTCCTACCAGTGAAATTTGAAGGCTTCTTTTCAGTGGTGGCTAGTCAGTATGACAGTTATTGCTACTTCCTCTTCACTTGTTTTATCCAGAAAATATTTCTTCTATGGTCAAATAGCATAACTTTTCCTTTGAATCTGCTATTTATTCCCAATTCTTACTGTAAAACTAGCTAAAAAAGCAGCCAGCAAAAACCATTCCTCAACCTAAATGTTGTGTTGTCTTGGCTTTTCCTTTGTCAAATTATTAGCCCATTGTTTTCAAATTTCACCTCACTCAAACCATCAGGGCATGGGCCAATTTAAGACAAATTTCTGTTCAAAATATAAAATACATGGCTTCTCATTCAGTTTCTCATATATCCCTTATTCCCAATCTGAAGCTTCTTATCTAAACACATGTTGGTGTCTGGCCTTCTACACCACATCACACCACGATAGCTCATGAAGCTCTGCTGACAGCATTCTAAGACTTCATTAGCAGACATCTCTAGAGTCTAAAATATTCTCCCTGCAAACAAAATCCCAAAGCCTAGGAACCACATAGTCAGAGTTGTTCACAGAGATAGCTTCATTCCTCTGATATCCATTTCTGTATTAGTTCAACTTAAGTCACTGAAATCTGACAGAAACAATTTATGGGGGAAAAGATTATTTCTGACTCATGGTTTAGGAGGGCTTCCATATGCCATGATAGAGAAATAATGAAAGTGTGGACAGCCACAGAGACATGAGGTAGAAGCTGCCCACATCTTAGTGCAGAAAACAGAGAGTGGTTGAAAACACTCACTAGGTTATAACCTTCAAAGTCCCACACCTAGTGACCTACTTACTACACTCTAGGAAAAGACAACATTCCTAAAAATTCCACGGCCTCCCAAAGCAGTACCACTACACAGGGAATAAGCATCAGTTCGTGAACCTAAGTCGATTTCCAGTTTCAAACCACAGCACAGATGCACCCATGTAGATCAGACTGACAGAAACACAGCAGGAAAAAGACCAGTTGTGGAGCAACTTGTTTGTATAAGCAAACAGTCATCAGAATTTGTCATCGAATTTATGGGACTAAGTCAAGGACACACAGACCCATAAGAGGACAGGATCTTCAGACTGCACTGTGGCCTGTCACCCTGATAAGGTCCACTCTCCTGTACTTTCAAGGGCCTCTGCGAGAGAATGAAAGGAAACTCTTGACTCTCCTCAGCATAAGCTCAGCACCATCCTCAACGCTGTCAAATTCCTCCCACCTAAATGACATCCAGAACTTCCCTTCTATATCTGAACAGTGCGTTCAGAAACCCAATGCCTGGCCCGTGAACTGACTTGTATATCTTTGGATTACTTGCTTAGCTCTATATAGACTGTTAATCATTTCATGAGTTTCTGTAACCTAGATACAATTGTTTGAAGTGCAATTATTCCAAGTGAAATCATGAGTTCTTTGTAAAGTAAAGCAAAGAAACTGATGTTGATTTATGAGTCTACCAACTTTCAACAAATTCCAACAGTGTGGAAAATCAAGCTTGACAGTCTCTGTTATTGACTTAATCTGCCCATGAGACTTCAATACCTTTAAAATCATGGACTTAATATTTATTTTGCATATGGGGAATTTTAATTTTGCACATAGGGGATTAATGGCATTGAATAAAATATTTTCAGAATATTATAAAAATCCTATCAAATCTTATTTCATATAACAAACATTTGGTTAATATTGAAGGGATTAAAAAGGGCCTTCACATCTGAACATTTTAACAATTAATAATGAAGAAATATTCCAATGCTTAATAGTACATCTGTATATATATATGTCATTATAATTATAAATCATATGTTTCAAGCTATATAATCTGTGGGAGTGAAGGGAAATTCTCTTTTGTCCTCTGAAGGTAACTAAGTTTGCTAAAGCAAATTCGCAATAGACAGGTTCTCAGCAGTAAAGGCATAAGACTGATGTACATGGGTGGCCACAGGCAAGCCAGTAATACCCTATAACAGAGTGATACTTAGATGTTTGTATACACATTTCATAGAGCATATGGACATGGGGAATGCGTGTAGTTTAAGAGGAAGAAAATAGTTTTTTTAGTCAATAAGACTGAAATTTAAAAATAATAATAGGGCAAGACAATGTTTGTGTGGGTACATGGTGTGTTGCACCTCTGGTTTTCTTTTACTGTATAATGAGAATGTAAGGATGGCTACTAGACAGTTCTATTCATTTCGGTGCAGCTTTCCTTAGCCAAATAAAGAACTTCAGAGGAAGTTCTTCTCTGTTTCACACTGAAACAAAGAAAAATGATCCAGAGAAAGATAACAGGATGTCAGAGAGACCTTGAGACTAGTGTTTTGCATCAGAGTACTCATTGTGTTAAAGGTGATAATTTGGAGTGCTGTTTCTGCCATCCAGCAATGTATTTTTTTCAATAATATATTTCAATATAAGCAATAACATTTTGACTAGTACATATTACTTAAAATAGTTGCAAATACTTGCATCTATTTTAAGAAACATTTATCAGGCAGTAAGGTTACATGAGGTCATAAATTATAAAGCTATTTTCAAGCACGAGTTATTTTCATGCCAGCCTTAGCCTTTTTAAAAATTTAAAAGAGGATAATGCAGCCGCTCAGTTGACATTTAATATTGTATTGTCCATATCATCTCATCTTCCATCAGGCTTATTGCTTTTATATTATTAAAATATCCCAGAAATATCTCACATGAATAGGACATCTATTTTTTGTGCAATTTAAACTCCTGTTTCAAAGTATTGATGTACACATGACTACAGTTTTGTGATCTCATTAGTAAAGTGAAAGACAAATTCAGAAAAGTGAACCAAAGCCAACATCACAGAGTGATATATGTTCTTGACCTCAAAAAAATCTGTGTACTTAGATTTATATTTAAAAGTAGAGAGAGGGAGAAAGACAGAGAGTAGCAGCAGAACTCAGAAACCCTCTTGCTTCTCTATCATGTATTGCCCACCCATCCAGTTAAGCCCTGATCTTATTCCCACAATCTTACATTAGCTTGAGGGATAATTAAAGCATTCTTCAAATTCATAGATCACAACACTAACTTCTATTTTACCCTTGCTGATTTTGCAAATGTTAATATGCACAGTGATTGAACACAGAAGTAAAAGAACATTGATCTTTTTCAGTAGAAGGCCTTGCATCCATCTGAGAGTCACTACTGACAAGAAAAACTGCTGTGTTGATATTTGGGGGAAAAATCTTGTTCTAGCTTCATTTAGCTACATACAATATTGATTTTGGGAGTCACAGATACGGATGGTATGTTTGAGTTGCCCTCATTTATTGAGTTCAAAAGTTCTGATGCAAAAGAATTCTTTGATGCTAGATAGAACAGATATATAAAATGACAATCTAAATGATCACTATAGCCAACAGCGACTAATTATTAATGTTTTTCTTTCAATTTTAAGAGATTTCAAGTATATACATTTCAAGTATACACTTTTATGTATATACATACATAAGAAAAACATTAATAATTAGTGACTATATACATATATAATACTAGGGGTACTTAAATTCTCAAACAGAAACAGATTTCTTTAATGCTAATGTTGACTGATTAAGTTAAAATAAATTTCCCATTTAATATTATTTTAAGACTTTCTTATAAATAGCTGAATTTGTAGACCAATTTTCTATATGGAAAACGCAGTTCATTAACATTGACATACAAAATATAATTTAGCAAATCATGTAATCCCTTGTAATTAGGAGTTCATTTGTGTATGCAAGCACATTTTTGGCCATATCCGCTATTAAATATTTTATACATAACAGATTGAATCCTTCTCACAAATGAAACACTATACTACTAACAATTTTTAAACGAGCCTCTAGAAATGATTGTAGTATTATATAAAAAATAAAATCTTAGCCCATGAAGTCCATCTGGAAGATCAAGAAAGTTATCTTCAGTTTATAAAATTAAGTTTCTCCTTTTGACAAGATAATAGTTGATTTATTCTAAAGACAATGTACACTGACAGCTTCCATGACAACTCCTAATGACTTAATTTTTTAGACACTCATTACTTCAACCTTGTTGTACTTATCATCTGGCAATTAGACTATCACTTAAAATGCAGAGGATATAGGTTTATAACAAGTAACAGAATAAATATGACAAATCATGACACATATCTTAAATATATTTTATTACTCAAATTTACTATATCTTTTCTTCATTCTCTATTTTATCAACTGCTCATGTAAAAGAAATAAATACATCATATCGGGCAGTTTCAGCACATGTGGTAAGAATAGTGTAGGGTTGAAAATAATCTCTAACAGATTGCATAAGGGTTATACCTTAACTGCTAAATGCCATTGATGAGATAAACAGTCTGTCAATTCAAATTTATGTTAATTCCAGAGTAATTTAAATACAAACAATTTAAATATAAATAATATATGGCATATATTTAACATTTTTATCACATGTCCAAATAATCTTGGACCAGCTTGTTTTTACATATTATTTCATTTTATTTACTTTGTTCTTAATTAATTTTTTAGTTTTAATTTATTTTTATTTATTTATTTCAGAAAGAGAGAGAAAGAATCATATAGGGAAAAGAGAGAGAGAGAGAGAATGGGCATGCCAGGGCCTCTAGCCACTGCAAATGAACCCAGATGCATGTGCCATCATGTGCATCTGGTTTACCTAGGTACTGGGGAATCGAACCTGGGTCCTTAGGCTTCACAGGCATTTGCCTTAACTGCTAAGCCATCTCTTAGCCCTGATTTACTTATTTTTATTTATTTTTATTTTTGTTTATCTTTATTTATTTACTTGAGAGCGACAGAAAGAGGCAGAGAGAGAATGGACACTCCAGGGCCTTCAGCCACTGCAAACGAACTCCAGACACGTGTGCCCCCTTTGTGCATCTGGCTAATGTGGATCCTCGGGAATCGAGCCTCAAACCAGGGTCCTTAGGCTTCACAGGCAAGTGCTTAGCCACTAAGCCATCTCTCCAGACCTGGTTTATTTTCTGACATAATATGTTATTATTGTTATTTTTATACATCAACTTGACTGTGGGGCTGTTGCTCTGATAAGCCTGATGTGAGATTCATAGGTATATGGAACTGAGTTTGGGAGGACTGTGCGGATATGATACCTTGGACTAGATAAGCCCTACATGATGTCAATGGAGCTGAAGAAGTCATTCTGCCCAGGATGTGGTAGAACAAAATGCAAAGAGAAACATAGAGGTTTGGCTTCTTTGGTTTGGGAGGGGAACAAGGACCATCAGGACCTGGGCTAGGGGTTATTCTTCTGAGACTGTGGCAAAGACTTCATCTGTATTCAGCCTGTGTCCTAAGAAAATGAGGAAGATTGAACCTAAAGGTTGTAGACACATTGATGTAATGGAGGGAATTTGAATATATCATAGCATTCAAACTGTGGGGTGCTTATGAAAATTATGGGATATCTGACAGCTTGAGAGTATCGGAGCCTTATCTCTGCTTTTGTGTGAGCAATAATTCAGGAGCTATGATGCTGGAAAGCTAAATAGTCAAGCAAAATTTTCATTGAGTCAGAGCCTTCCAGGCACTTGTCTTATGAATTCGCATAATAAAATTTACAGACTAGAGGATAAGGTTCAAGAAGATTTTTATTTTTTTATTTTTTTTATTTTTTTATTTTTTTATTTTTATTTTTTTTAGTTTTTCGAGGTAAGGTCTCACTCTAGTCCAGGCTGACCTGGAATTCACTATGTAGTCTCAGGTTGGCCTTGAACTCATGGCGATCCTCTTACCTCTGCCTCCTGAGTGCTGGGATTAAAGGCGTGCGCCACCATACCCGGCTTCAAGAAGATTTTTAAATAGAACTTAAGAAAAGCAAGAAATGCAGAGCTCATGCCCAAGGAGGCAAGAGGGGCTTTGAGAAGCCCACCTCAAGACTCAGGTTGGGTTTACTTATCTGAGTGCTGGTCTAGTCAGTCCAGGCCTGATATCAGGTTGGGGAACCTTCCAAAAAAACCTTAATTCTCTATGAAATGCCTTTTTGGAAGGGGATGTAAGGACACCCTAAAGGGAGCAAAGACAAGCAAAGGCTGGGTCCTTCTGACATTTGTGACCTGTAGTAAAGGATAATGACCTAATATTTGCTAACAGGAAAATGTCTGCATTTAGCCATGAGAAAACGATTCACTTTGGGCTCTTTCACTCATACACTGCCTCGCTTACTTCTCACTCATCTTATTCAGATATATCTACAGTAAAATGGATCCAAGAGAAGTGAAAAAAAGTATGAAAAATGTTTAGGGAAGAAAGGTTTGTGAGCAAGTCTAAAATTTCAGATAGGGAGTTTGCCACTGACAAAGCATCTGTCACTGTTCAGAAGATTAAAGACATTAAACCTCAAGGTCTTCACTAGGAGAAAAAAAAAGATCTCCGAGGGCATGTTCTCACACATCAGAGGCTCTAACTTGTGACAAATTTATTTATTTATTTATTTATTTATTTATTTATATTTATTTATCTATGAGAGAGAGACAGACAGTGAAAGAGAGAAAGAGGCAGAGAAGGAGAGAGCTAGAATGTGCATGCCAGGGCATTCAACCACCTTGTGTATCTGGCTTATGTAGGTCTTGGGTAATTGAACCTGGAACCTTTGGCTTTGCCGGCAAGCACCTTAACCACTAAGCAATCTCAACAGCCCTGCAAATTCTTTTGATAAGTAAAAGCTAGAAAAGGAATTCTTTGCTTAAAAACAACTGCCTGGGAATGCATTTCTTCATATTCAGCCAATAAGCCACACAGATGCCACTGCAGCTTTGATCCTAAGGAGCCAGACTACAGCATAGATGACAGCAGAAATGGGCAGCATTGTCCAGATCATATTGTTTTTTTTGCGGGGGGGGAGCGGAATGAAAGATACAAGGTTGAGGCGGTCATAGAACCTTGCTTCAATTGCTGCTCAATCTTGGCCAATGTGGGGCAGGTTTGGATTCCCTATGAGGAGTCCCTGAGAGGCCCTTTCGTGAGGGTGGGAAGGGTAAGCCTACATTCAAATG
The DNA here is from genome assembly GCA_036346955.1 of Dipus sagitta. Classification (NCBI taxonomy): domain Eukaryota; kingdom Metazoa; phylum Chordata; class Mammalia; order Rodentia; family Dipodidae; genus Dipus; species Dipus sagitta. The sequence continues at coordinate 116,377,765 of CM070778.1, read as the reverse complement.
GACATGCCAGTAACATGGAATATCTGCCAAGGAAAGTGTCAGAGTGGAGGTGGCCAATTTAGGCTATGTATAGTGTGTTCTAGGTAGCAGAAATGTAGGGGTAAGGCTGCCCCAACCCTTTCAAGTTACAGATACTGGGCCTGATGCTTCAGGGTTTGGTATTTTCTCTGTTTTTTTTCTTCTTTTTTGCTCTTAAAGTGATTGTTTATCAATTTAAAGCATTGCAAGCATTACTTGACTTTGAAATATAAATCTTTATTCTGTACAGTTAAGAGATTGTCTTGAGTTTCTTATCTGACTTTGGAATTTCCAACAGTGTTGTGGCTGTAAAGTCCGTGGGGAATTTTGATGACAGACTAAATGTATTTTGTACCATATGATGGTCAGAAGCCAGGGGAGTTCCTGAAGAATGGTGTGGCTTTAGTATGGAATCGCTCCCATAGGCATCGCAAGCTGATGGCCCAGTTTGTGAATGTTGTGGAACCTTTAGGAAGAGGAGCCTTGCTAGAGGAAGTGTTTCACTCGGGCTGTGGCATGAGTTTTCATAGTGGGACCCCACTCATACCCTGCTCATTTTCTGCTTCCTGACTGTGGCTGCAGTGTGAACAGCCAGTTTCTTTCTCCTGCGTCCCTGATTTCTCTGCCAGGATGGAATGAATTCCCTCAAACTTAATGCTGAGATAAATCCTTTCATTCCTTAAGCTGCTTCCTTCATCCATTCAGTCACATTAACAAATACAGTAATCAATGCCACCTTCTTTGTCAGATTATGTTACCTGTCCAGATGAGGAACTCTAAGAACAATCTATAATTAAAAATTGGATATCTGATAATATGCAAACATAAATCTGGAAAGATATTCTCTCATTCTCATCTATACAGTTTCCAGTGATACAGGCATAAGAAATGTGAAGTCATATTGATGAATTCATAAAAACCACACAAATAAATCATCCTTCACCCTCAATGTTCAGCAATGTCCACAAACATTAGAACAAGACCTGAAAGAATCTCAGCAAGTAAAATATTAGGTGGAAACAAAGGATTTCAACATGCCCTAAACACAAAAAGCAGCAAGCATTAAATAGCAATAAAACTTAAAGCACTACTTTCAGCTATTAGAGACAAACCCAGGAAAAAAGGAAATTCATCTTATGCAATGGTTCTATGTTTATAACAACATCTTATATATTGTAGGTAAATAGAATTAAGTATTTATGAATAAGAACTACTATATGAGGAGACAGTTTGTTTCTAAATGTGAATTTATATGAATGGGGCCTTTTTTGGTGGATGATCATGTGACATATTCTACTCAAGGTATTTAGAATGAAAATATACATGATATAAATTAATCACCACACAGAAGCCTATGGTGCATGATTTTTGTTTGAATTACCTTAAATACTTAATTTTTTGCATATAGTTATTGCACCTAGTGGTGGTGTTCATTAAGAAAATTTCTTACAAGTGTACTAAATACCAGACTGATCAGAAAATTAATTTGTATACCAATTTATCACAAATAGAATTATTATTAGTATTCTAAAGAAACATAATAAAGCTATTATTATCATTTTAACACTGTCATAAGTTAATAGCATTGCATCATGCTTATTTGATAATAGAGAGAATTACCATGAAAATAGTTAGCTTTGAGTCCAAGCAAAATTTCAGTTATACTAACCAATGTAACATGAGTACAGAAAGATGTTTTGTGCATAAATGCTATTCTGAACCTTACTCAGTTTTACATAACGTAAATTTAATAGATTAATAAAAGTAACCCAGAAGAAACCTTATGAAAACCTCATATTAGCACTCATATTAAAATAAAGTGACACACAATTGTGCACATTAAATAAATATGTACTTTCTTTAAAAGCATACAGTGATATTCTAACTAGATGTAGCATTTAGCAAACTATTAAATTGAGATGGTGGCAGGTGAGATATTCTTAGAGAAAGCTATAAAATGGCATTAAGTATAACTTTGCAAATGAGAAAACTAAAGTAAACAAAATATCCATTCAATAAGAAAGGCAGTCTTGAGCTATAGATGAATTGAAACCTCCCTCCTACATGACAATCTTCTAATATATTTTCATATTGTCATGGATGTCCTTAACCATAATTATTTAATTGACTGTTCATAATTACAGTTTCTAATGCACTTCTATTATTAAAATACTTTTATATCTGAAATACTTCACACAACATAGTGAAAATATCTATGTGATTTCTATTCTAAGGCACACTATGTTTGCATATAGTATTTTCATTTACTGAGTCCTGATACCTTCTCTCACTTGAATCTTATTATTAGCTGTTTTGAATGAAGTAAATGTCCTTCAAAGCATCATAAATTGTTCTTTAAGTGTCTGATAATGTGTTTAAATGGGCAACACACCAACAATGTCTCAGGGAATCAATAATGAAGCCTAATTCAATCTAAATCTTTTTAAATTAGCATAGCACTTAAAAAATTAAGAGTATTTAAACTGCTAAGAAGTATCATGGCATTTTAATACTCTTTTTTCAAATAATTTCTTCCCTCATTGAACAAGCAGTTGAAAACTCATTGAACTGTTCCTTTCTTTCATTTTCTTTATATTTGTCCATCATTTGTTATCATCAGTCTTGGCAGAATAGAATAAGGTTCACTCATCAGAGACAAGTATAGGGAACCTTTTAGGTAGGATCAAGAACTTTCACAGTCCCATAGATCAATCATACAGAAGAAGCCAGAACATTGTGTTCCAGAGGTGTAAATAAATAGTTGCAAACAACACTGGATAAAATTGTGAGTCTATCAAAGTGTTGCATTCATCAGCCAGCACTCTACTTCTTAACTGACAGTCACTAGATGGATTGGATCTTGGTTTCTGCTAAATTTTTCTTCACTTTTGTCATTCCATTAAATTAGATTTTAAGACAACTAATTATAATCTTACAGTTCTATCAATTTACAATCCTGACAGAGTTAACCATTAATTATATGACTGACAGCATATCAGATTTTATTATAAATAATAATAAAACACTGTGGATGCTGTGGAAGTTCCATTTTCTTCTGAGAATTTAGGCTGTTTGAAGTTCAAAATTAAATTTTAGCAGTGGTTTGGGAAAAAGGGAAAGATTCATATTGAAAACATGTTTTGTTTACATGTGCACTTGAATGTCCATCACCTATCACCTATCTATCTACCTCTTTATAGCTACATAATCTATCATCCAGCTCTCATCTATGTATCTATCAATCATATATATATCATATCATTTCAGTAGGTCACCCTAAATAATTGCATACTTATTGGTAGTTACTGAAAATTTGAAGCTTTTTAGTTAATCGAAGTATATTTTTTGAGGTCCCAACTTGTTTTTAGAATTTTCTACTATGTGGGGCTGAAGACATGGCTCATTGTTTAAGACACTTGCCTGAGAAGCCTAAGGACCCATATTTGATCTCCCTCCAGATTCCACATAAGCCTATGCACAAAAGGTGAGGCAAGTGTAAGGTGCACATGCCCACTAGGTGTTGCAAGTGTCTGAAATTCAATTTCAGTAGATGAGGCCCTCGTGTGCCAATTCTCTCTCCCTCTCTTTGTCTCTCTCATTGACTCTCTCTGTCACTCTCCCTAAAAATAAAAAATAAAAGAAATTTTTAAAAAAGAAATTTCTACTATGTGTAAAACTTAAAGCTGTTGACTTTTCTGAAAGCCACAATTCTCCCAATGAGAGGATGTCTGCCAAAATATGTACTATCTTATTTTTTCATATACACAAAACAGAAAATGGATTCCAACTAAAAATAAAAACATAAATTCAATATTTAGAATAGCATATATTTTATGACATATTAAAACCTTGGTAATTTAATATGTCATTCTAATGGAATTAGAATTCATCTCTTATTCTTGCTCCATCATTGAACATCATTATCCCTTCCCCATGTTTTGGCATTGCTAACAAAATAAAACAAGCTTCCAAAACAAAAGTAATTTATTGGTGAAATATAAAGGTTAGTGTTTTATTATCCAGCACTTGATCACATTTTGTAGAAAATTCCAAAGAAATGCCTTGCTAAGAAATCTTATCAGTTGGTTTATAATTAAATTTGACTCTGAAGATCATCAACTAGGAAGTCAAATGTTTTTTTTTTTGACATTTTTTTTTTTTACTTACAGACAATAAACCATGATAATCCCCTCCGCCACTACCCCCTTCACAATTCCACTACCCATCATATCCCATCCCTTTCTCCATTAGTCTATTTTATTTTGATGTTATCATCTTTTCCTCCAATTATGAAGGTGTTGGGGAGGTATTTTTAGGCACTGTTCAGTCATGGATAGCGAGGCCAATTTCTGTCTGGACAGTTGCATTGTAAGGAGTGGTACTGTACCTTTGGCTCTTACATTCTTTCCTCCACCACTTCCACAATATACCCTGAGGCTTGGAGTGTGTGATAGAGATGTTTCAGTGCTGGACACTCCTCTGTCACTTCTTCTTAGCACTATGTTGCCTCTTGGGTCACCCCAGTGTTCATGATCATCTGAAAAGTGAAGTTCTCTAACCAAAAGTGAGAGTAGCATTAATATGTCAATATAAACATTAACTGTTGGGTTTTCAGGGCAGTTTGGTGAGAATAATAAATGCATTTAGCCAGACAAGAGCAGGCTTTATGCCCCAAAGTCTCATGAACCACCCCCCCCCCCCGCCACAGACATTTGATTTGGTTTTAAGTACTTGATCCCATAGAGCAGACCTCCAGTCCAATTAGAGAGCAGTTGGTTTCCCCCCCAAAAAAAGACATTCCACTACTGCACCCATTTGGTCATTTGGCTTGGCTGGTCAAACTTGAGGCTGCCAGTGTCCACTGTTTTCACTGCTGATGAATTCTGTCTCCCATAGAGCTGCATACAGAACAGCTTTTTCCAGCTTTCAGTAGGCTGGTTTACGGAGAGAAGGTTTTCAGCTTAGCACCAGTTTGATTTCTCAGTAACCTTGCCACCCAGGCATGTGAAGTCTTCAGCAATAGGGTCTTACCATCTGTTGTTACTCGTGGGAAATGAAAGACCTTGGAAATAGCCTGTAATGTTTTGGAGGCAACAGGGACCTCGCTGGCCAACAACTCACTGGAAGGTATCCCATCCCTGGCACTGAAAATTTTCTAGTAGCAATCTATGGCTTCTGGATGTGCTGTCATCCAAAAAAGTAGGTTTCATATGTCTTATTTAGAATATCTTGAATATAGACTGATCCTCCCCCCAACCTTCTCTTACTCAGTCTCTTCCCCTGGCCACAATTAGGCCACTCCTCTCCCTGTAATCTGTTTTTCTACTTAATTTATGTAATACCATCCCCTTAAGTCCTTCCCACTCCTCCCTCCCTTATAACTTTCTTCTAGCTTACTGGCCTCTGCTACTGATTTTTGGATCCAGCTCACACACAAGTCTAAACATTTGTAGCTAAGATCCACATATGAAAAAAAACATGTTACATTTGGATTTCTGGGCCTGGGTTACCTCACATAGTATAATCCTTCCCACATCCATCCATTTTCCTGCAAATTTCATAATTTCATTTTTATTTGTTGCTGAATAAAACTCCATTGTGTAAATGTACCACATCTTTATTATCCATTCATCTGTGGATAGATATCTAGGCTGGTTCCATTTCCTAGCTATTGTGAATAGGGCAGAAATAAATATGGTTGCGTAAACATCTCTAAGGTAGTGAGAAGAATCATTAGGATATATGCCTAGGAATGCTACAGCTGGATCATATGGTAAATCTATTTTTAGCTGTCTCAAGAACCTCCATACTGATTTCCACAATGGGTGTACCAGACAACCTTCCCACCAACAGTGTAGAAGGGTTTCCCTTTTTCCGCATCCTTGCCAACATTTATCGCCATTTTTTTTCTTGATGATAGTCACTATGACAGAACTGAGATGGATTCTCAAAGTACTTTTACTTTGCATTTCCCTAATCCCTAAGGATATATAACACTTCTTTTTAGATGTTTATATGCCATCTGTATTTCTTCTGATGAGAAGTCTCTGTGTAGTTCCATAGCCCATTTATTAATTGGGTTGTTTCATTTCTTATTGTTTTGTTTTTTGAGTTATTTGTATATTCTGGATATTAATCCTCTGTCAGAAGTATATCTGACAAAGATTTTCTCCCACTATATAGGTTTTCTCTTTGCTCTATTCACTGTGTCCTTTGCTGTACAAAAGCTTTGTAATTTCATGATATCCCAGTAGTGGATTAGTGAGTTTATTTCCTAAGCAACTGGGTTATAGTCAGAAGTCATTGCTTATGCCAATATGTTGAAAGGTTTCCCCTACCTTTTCCTCTAGCAGTTTCAGAGTTCCAGGTCTGATATTAATGTTCCTAATCCATTTGGATTTGATTCTTGTGCATGGAGAAGACAAGAATCTGTTTTTATCCTTCTACATATAGATATCCAATTTTCCCAGCACCACTTGTTGAAGAGGCTGTCTTTCTCCAATGCATATTTTGGCTTTTTTTTTTTTTTTGTCATGAATCAGATAGCTGTAGCTGGGTCCTTTATTCTGTTCCACTGATATATATGTCTATCTTCATGCCAGTTCTTTTTGTTACTATAGCTTTGTAATATACCTTAAAATTGGGTATGTTGATAGCACCAGCCTTATTTGGGTTGCTCAAAATTGTTTTGGCTATTAGTGTATTTTTGTGCCTCCAAATGAATTTTAGGATTTTGTTTCAATTTCTATGAGAATGCCATTGGAATTTTAATGGGGATTGCATTAATTGTGTAGATTGCTTTTGAGGATTGACATATTCACAATGTTGATTTTTCCAATCCAAGTACACGGGATGTCTTTCCATTTCCTAGTGCCCTCTGCAATTTCAAACTTGAGAGTTTTCAGATTCTCATTGTAGAGATTCTTTACTTCCTTGGTTAGGTTTATTCCAAGGTAGTATATTTTTTAGTGGCAATTGTGATGGGGAGAGATTCCCTGATTTAATCTGCTGCATATTTGTTCTTAGTATATAGGAAAGCTATTGATTTCTGTATGTTTATTTTGTATCCTGCTATGTTACAAAAGTTTTATCAGCTCTAAAAGTTTGCTTACAGGGTCTTTAGGGTCCTTAATTTATACTTGCTTGGTTGTCCATACTGGTTACAGGTCTTTGTAAATGGTTTGTCTCATCTTGATATAATTTTGATAGGGTATATGAATCAATTATTTCCATTTCTCTCAGATTTTCAAACTTAAAGGCATATCTGTTCTTAAAGTATGTCCTTATGATTTTCTGAATTTCTTTATTATCTGTTGTGATGGTACCTTTGTCATCTCTAATGTTATTATTTTTTCTTCTCTCTTCTGGTCAGATTTGTTAAGGTTTTATCAATCTTGCTTATCCTTTCAAAGAACCAATATTGTGTTTCATTGATTCTTTGGATTTTTTTGTTTCTATTTCATTAATTTCTGCCCTAATCTTTATTATTTCTTCCCATCAACTGATTTTTGTTTGCTTTGTTCTTCTTTTTCCAAGGTCTTAAAGTGAAGGATTAAATTGTTTATTTGGGTACACTCAAATTTTTTAATATAGGCACTTAGAGCTATAAAATTCCCTCTTAGGTCTGCCTTCATTGTGTCCCAAAGGCTTTGGTATGTTGTATTCTCATCACCATTTGGTTCTATGAATTTATTGATTTCCTTTTTGATTTCTTCACTGACCCATTCATCATTCAATAGTGTATTGGTTAGCCTACATGAATTTCTGTATACTCTGTAGTGTTTCTTGTTGCTGATTTGTAATTTAATCCACATGTGGTCAGATAGAGTACAAGGGATTATTTCAGTTTTCTTGCATTTGTTGAAATTTGCTTTGTGTCCTAATATATGGTCTATTTTGGAGAATGTTCCATGTGCTGCTGAGAAAAATGTACATTCTTAAGCATTTGAATGTAATGTTCTGTAGATATCTGTTAGGTCCATATGTTCCATGACATTATTTAATAGAGATGTTGCTCTGTTTATTTTTTTGCCAGGATGTCCTGTCAATTGATTAGAGAGGGGTACTGAATTCACCCACCACAATCATGTTTGGTGTTAACTGTGACCTTAAATCTAACTGTGTTTCTTTGTTGAATTTGGGAGCCCCATGTTAGGTCTGTATACATTTAGGATTGTAATGTCCTCCTATTGGACTGTTCCTTTAATCAGTATAAAGTGACTTTCTTTGTCTTTCCTCACCAATGTTGGTTTGAAGTCTACCTGTCAGATATTAGGATAGCAACCCTGCTTGCTTCCTAGGCATATTTGCTTAAATACTGTTTCCCACCCTTTTACTGAAGACAATATCTATCCTTCATTGAGAGATTAGTTTCCTGGAGGCAACAAACAGAAAGATACTGAGTTTTTTATTTGATTTACTCTGTTTTTTAGTGCTAGTATTTCTGCCTGGTTTTTCTTCCATATTTTTATTTCCTTATTCATGTCTTGTAATAACCTCCTTATTTCATTATGCTGGTTTCCTGTGTTCTACTGGAATTCCTTCAGGAGTTTGTTTTCTTCTTTGATTTCTTTGCATATAGATAAAATCATTTAAAAAAATCCTTGTCAGGAATTTCATCTAAAACAATCTCATTGGGGGCCATTTCTGATGGATTTGTAAGTTTTGGTGGGATTTCATTGTCTTGATTCTTTGAGTTTTTTGTATTATAATGTAGTAATTTTTGTATCCTGCATTGATTTGATGTTTGGGTTTTCTAATCATCTGTGGTGCTTTTAGACTTAGAAATCCAACTTTATGTACCTTCAGAATAGGAGTTTAAGTTGCCCAGTGTAGCTCTTATATTCCATTCCAACCACAGTAGTAATCCTAGGTGTTGAGTTTGCCTGTTATTCAAGTATTCTAGTGGGCTGGGTAGTGTAATTTACTGGCAAATTATAAAATTCAATGGAGCAATACACACATTCAATAAAAAACAGCACAGAGTATGCAAACCGCCATCCCACCCACTGCCCCACCATGCTCAGACCAGGACCAACCGCACTTTCTGCATACTACTGGGACCCAAACAGCAGGCTATTGTTTACCCTTCTTCCCCCTTACACCCACTGCAACTGGACCGCTGCCCACCCCCCGCCCCCACCAAGCATGTTGCCTGACCCACAGCAGTCCTATGTGCCTGCCCAGCTGTGTCAGAGGACCTGGCAGCAGTCCCATCCACCCCCTGAACACAGTCCCAATGGTCCTTTTGTCCCATCCCTTCACTGTTCATCATTGCAGAACCACCACACAATCCCATCCTGCCCTCCTTCCATAGCCCAGCTGAAACACCACTCTTCTATTTCCCATTCCCTCATACCCCTGGTCCCCTCAGGCCACCCAATCATGCAGTACCATACCCCAAACCACTGACCAACAATGCCATTCATCAGGTCCTCAGGCCCCCACCAGAGCCTTTCAGGCTCCTTCCCCCTGAGCAGACAGTCCCCATTGCCATCAGAAGCGTAATTGAAGCAAATATTAAAGGGAATTATCATTGAAGACACTTCAAGGGTAAACTATAGCCTACTCCTAAATTAAATAAGATTCCTTCACGGTGATGGGCAGACCACAGTGCAAAAGGAATAACATGAGAAATCAAGTGCAAGCAAATCAAACAGTCTCACAATGAATGTCTCCAATCAAAATATGGAAGAGATAAGAGGATCAGAATTCCAAAATAAAAATAAAATCTCTGCAACCCTGGCCCAGCAATTAGCAGAAGTTGCTAAAAATCAACACACATCCTACAATTGTATGAATGTTGTTCTTGCTATATTATACCTAATAGAAAAGAACCAGGAAGGGTTCCAAAGACAGTTAAATGATCTGCAGGAGAGTGAAAAAAAAAAAAAAGAAGACCTCAATAATCAGTTGGCTAAGCTCAATGAATACATAAATAAATGCAAGAATGAATTCCAAGAAGCATTAGGAAAATCAGAAAATTACATGAAAAGGAACTCGACAGAGGAATGGAAACTACACATAAAAAGCAGTAGAAAATGCAATCCAAATAGAACAAGCCCAAAACACTGCAAAAGCTCTCAAGAATAGAGTCAGCCATGTGAAGGATTGAGACTCAGAACTGGAAAACAAAGCATAAGACATGGTTCGTTAGTCCAAAAGTTTCAGTAAGTTCAAAAATTTTTGTGAACAGAATATAAGAGAACTGTGGGATATGCTTAAATGTCCCAACATTTGGGTCATGGGAATACCAGAAGTGGAAGAAATTCAGACAAAAGGCATGGAGAATTTATTCACAAAATTGTCAAAAAAAATTTTCCCACCCTCTGAAAAGAAAGTTCCATCAGAAGCTAACAGAACCAAAGGAGAATTCTCCAAGACATATTATCATTAAGACTCTAAACATTGATAACAAAGAGAATGTCCTAAAATCAGCTAGGGAGAAACAACACATTACATGTAAAGGTAACCCATCAGAAGTACTTCAGACTTCTCAATGGAAACACTGAAAACCAGAAAGGCCTGGAATGGAACATTGCAAAGTCTAAGAACTTTTGGCTTCCAACCCAAACTACTCTACCCAGCAAAAGTATCCCTCCTAATAGATGGTGAATGAAAATCTTTCCATGATAAAAGTCAGTTTTCCAACTAGATGAAGACAAAGCTAAACCTACAGAGAGTACGTTAGGGAATTCTCTACACAGAAGAGACAAATAACCAAACTCAAGTGCCTGCAAGAAGCAGATCAGAATAACCAAACTCAAAGAAGGCACAAAAAGCTACAGAGTTGAAGAAATCACCAAACTACATAAGGTACCACAATATGGCAGGGATTAAATCAAACCTCACAGTTATTACCCTAAACATTAATGGCCTAAATTCACACATCAAGGACAATAAGCTAACAAGGTGGATCAGAAAATTAGATGCCTCAATCTACTATCTTCAAGAAACCCACCTCAACACTAAAGACAGATACTTCCTCAGGGTGAAAATGTGGAAAATGTTATGCCAAGCTGATGGGAATAAGAAACAAGTATGTGTAGCTATATTATTACCAGACAAAATAAAATTAAAACCAAAATAATCAAAAAGGACAAAGAAGGCCACTTCTTAGTTATCAAGGGAATGATCCAACAAGAGGATATCATAATTGTTAATCTTTATGCACCAAACACAGGTGCACCACAATTCATAAAACAAAACCTACTTGACAATAAAACAGAAATAACCACCAACACCATCATAGTTGGGAACTTCAATACTCCACACTTAGCAATACATAGATCATCCAAACAGAAAATTAACAGGGATATAAGAGAACTCAACAACACCATACATCAATTAGACCTAATGGACATCTACAGAACATTCTAGCCAAACTCCACAGATCACACATTCTTCTCAGCAGCCCATGGAACCTTCTTAAAGTAGATCATATATTGGGCCATAAAACCTCTCTCCATATATTTAGGAAGATCAACATAATTTCCTCCATGATGTCAGATCACAATGCTGTATTGCTAGACATTAACAAAAAAAGATGCACCAAGAATCCCACCAGCTCCTGGAAACTGAACAACACACTTTTAAACAATTAATGGGTAGTGGATGAAATAAATAATAAAATTGCAAAATTTCTAGCATTGAATGACAATGAGAACACATCATACCAAAACTTATAGGACACAATGAAGGTGATCCTCAGGGGTAAATTCATAGCACTAAATGTATTTATAACAAAGACAGAGAGATTCCAAATTAAGAAACTGACCATCTACCTAAAGGCATTGGAAGAATAAGAAGACTCCAACCCACAAAGCTCCAGATGGAAAGAAATAATTATGTTCATAGGTGAAATTAATGAATTGGCAACAAGGAAAACAATTAAGAAAATTGATGAAGCAAATAACTGGTTCTTTGAAAAAAATAAACAAGATTAATAAACCCCTGGCCAATCTGAACAATTGAAAAAAGAGAGGCTTCAAATTAAGAAATCAAAAAGGAGAGATCATAACAGACAAAGTGAAATTGGGAGTATCATCAGGATTTATTTCAAAAACCTCTACTCCACCACTGGGTAATATGGAGGAAATGGATGCATTCTTGGACATATATCACCTATCAAAGGTAAACAGAGCAGAATAATCTCCTAAACGAACCTCTCCCACCCACCGGGATTGAAAAGTTAATCAAAACCCTTCAAACCTTCATGGAAGAACTGAAACCAATTTTTCTGAAACTGTGCCACATAATCAGAGAACAGGGAAAGCTCCCCAACTCCTTTTATGAAGCTAATATCAACCTAATATCAAAACCAGGCAGAGATGCCACACAAAAAAAGAAAACTATAGGCCTATTTCTGTGACACAAATATCCTGAACAAAATCCTTGCAAACCAATTCAACAACACACACACACACACACACACACACACACACACACACACACACACATACACAAAAGCATTTTCCAACTTGATCAAGTAGACTTCATTTCAGGAATGCAGGTGTTGCAGTCCGGTTCACATTGCTGGTAGAAATCACCCAACCAAGAAGAGCTTCTGGGGAAAAGAGATTTATTTCAGCTTACAGGCTCAAGGGGAAGCTCCATGATGGCACAGGAAAGCGATAGCATGAGCAGAGGGTGGACATCACCCCCTGGCCAACGTAAGGTGGACAATAACAACAGGAGAATGTGCCAGGGGAAATGGGCTGTAATACCCATATGCCCGCCCCCAACAATACACTCCCTCTAGGAGGCATTAATTCCCAAATATCCATCAGCCAGGAACCTAGCATTCAGAACACCTAAGTTTATGGGGGACACCTGAATCAAACCACCACATTCTGCCCCTGGCCCCCATAAACTGATAACCATACATGATGTAAAATGCAATGCATTCATCTAACTTTAAAAGTCCCATAGTTTTTATCAATTCCAATGATGTTCATATATCTTCATAGCCCAATATCTTTTAACTGAGCCATAATACCAAAAAATAACCTCAAAAAACCCATAATGGCACAGAATAAACATCCCACTACAAGATGGCATTGAGCATAGCAAAGAAATATTCAAGCAATGCATGATGTAAACAGGGCAAATATCAAACTCTGTAGCTCCACATCCAACAACTCTAGTTGGTGACAAATCTCCCAGTCTGATAACTAACCAGCAATAAGTCTCTGGCATTCCAATTCCACCCTTCCATCTAGGCTACTCACAGACCTGGAAAACTTCATAGGGGCCAGCAGCTCTCCTTGGCAGCCATCTCGTGGTCCCGGCATCTCCACTGGGTCTCCACTGCAATCCATGGTTCATTCTCATGGACCCATGGAGTCTCTATGCAGGTAACCAGCAAACCTGCTTCACATTGCCCATAGCCATTCCCAAAACAGAAGACCGTGTTGCAAACACAATGACCCTCTCTTTCCTGCATGCCTAATACTCCCCAATACTGGGTAGGGTGCCAATTTGTTAATCCATGGGGTAATAAAGCAGACTTTGAAGAACAGGACACTCCTTGAGCACTCAGGCCCCTTCAAAAGAATTGACATTCTTCCTGTTGCCCTAGCACAGGTCAGCTATCCCAGTCTCAAAGATTGCAATCTCTCAATTGCAGCTGAACGGGCAACAGTTTACCCAAAGATTTTTCTTTCTGTGCCATATCCCTCTGCTCACACCAGTTTACTTCTATGCAAAGCAACCCTGCACATCTTCGCAGTACATGGGCATAAAAGTAAGCTTCTCACACAAACTGCTAGCCCAGTCCAAGCAAAGCTCTTTCTCACCCTCATAAGCCAAACCTCACAGTCCATTGGTCTTACTCCATTCAGGTCTTGCAGCTCAGACTAGAATAGTACCTCAAGCTCTACTACAGCACTGCAAGGCATCTCTTAGGCCAGGATTTCAACTCCTTCCACATTCCTCTTGAAAATTGGCTCCAAAAGGCCAAACCCGCACAGTCAGGTGTCTAGCAGCAATCCCACTCCTTGGTACCAATTTACTGTTGCAGTCCGGTTCACATTGCTGGTAGAAATCACCCAACCAAGAGCAGCTTCTGGGGAAAGAGATTTATTTTGGTTTACAGGCTCAAGGGGAAGCTCCACGAGGGGGGAAATTATGGCATGAGCAGAGGGTGGACATCACCCCCTGGCCAACATAAAGTGGACAATAGCAAGAGGAGAATGTGCCAAACACTGGCAAGGGGAAACTGGCTATAATACCCATATGCCCACCCCCAACAGTACACTCCCTCTAGGAGGCATTAATTCCCAAATATCCATCAGTTGGGAACCTAGCATTCAATACACCTAAATTTACAAGGGGACACCTGAGTCAAACCACCACAGCAGGGTTGGTTCAACATATGGAAATCTGTTAATGTAATACACCACATAAATAATCTTAAACACAAAAACCACATGATCATTTCGATAGAAGCTGGAAAGGCCTTTGACAAAATACAACATCACTTCAAGATCAAAACATTGGAGAGAATGGGCATCGATGGTGTATATCTCAACATAATAAAGGCTATATATCAAGCATCTAAAGCCCAAATAATACTTAATCAAGAGAGACTGAAGGAATTTCCATTGAGATCAGAGACAAGGCAGGGGTGTCCACTCTCACCTTTGTTCTTCAATGTAGTACTAGAAGTCATAGCTCAAGTAAAAAGACAGGAGAAAGAAATAAAAGGGATATAAATTGGAAAGGAAGAAGTTAAGTTATCCCTATTTGCAGAGGACATGATTCTACATATAAATGACCTGAGAACCTCCATCTCAAAACACTTAAAAGTGATTAACTCCTTCAACAATGTAGCAGGATACAAAATCAATGCACAAAAATTGGTAGCCTTTCTATAAGCAAAAGGCAAAATACAGAAAAATTAGCAACATTTTTCCATTTTTAATAGCAACAACAAAAAAAAATACCTTGGAATTACATTAACCAAGGATGTCAAAGATATATACAATGAAAACATAAAAACACTAAAGAAAGAAATTTAGGAGGACTTGAGAAAATTGAAAGAACTCCCATGCTCCTGGATAGGCAGAATTAACATTGTGAAAATGGTAATCTCACCAAAAGCAATATACAGATTTAATGCAATGCCAATAAAAATCCCAACAATTTTCTTCACATAGAAAGAAAAAATGATCTCAAAATTCACATGGAATGGCAGAAGGCCTAGGATATCCAAGCACATCCCCAGCAAAAGGATCAGGTCTGTACCCACAATGCCTGACAGGGATTCTGGCCACCTTTCTCCTTTCTGATAGATCTTAGTCTCTCCTGCTTCTCTACTGCGGCCTATAAAGCCCTGTACACCTTCACATTTCAGCCAAAGAGTGTATTTTGCTGTGGTTTTGCTTAAATCCCACCCTAGGCTGGATTGGTGTGACCCCTATGCAGCCATTTTACCTGGAAGAATGGAAGTCATGTTTTTATTTTAGCTTTTTTGAGTATTATGCTCTACTGATAGACATGGCCTGGCACCCTTTCATTTCAAATTTTAAAAGAATTGGAAAACTCTGGATTCAAGTGAAATATCCTTTCATAATATGTGAAATAGAGAACAATCATCAAAGACACCTGATGTCAATATCTGTCTTCCATATTCACGAGCATAAACACAACTATGTCTACCTCCACATTCATACATACATACATACATGCATACATCACCACCCACACACAAGCAGAAACTTACAAAACCATAATAGTGGAGAAAAGAGCTGAGTATGAGAATTTGTCACTTTCTCTTTGAGCACTGTAAAAAGGATGTGAGCATTTAAGCTTCATGCTCATGCCTCCATGTCTTCTGCAACATGATGGAATTCTCCCCAAACTGTAAGCGAAAATGAACACTATTTCCTTTATGTTGCTTCCTATCATGTATTTTGTTAAAGCAGTAAAGAAAATAATTAATACATTATTTAGGATAAATAATTCTTTTGTAAAATGCTTAGACTTTACTAGCATACATAATGCAAAGAGAAATAATTTATGCTTTCTATCCAAGATTTTACTATTGGGGTGTTCATGCATATGCGTCTTTGTATGTAGGTCCAACTGTGCCATGGTGCACAAGTGGAGGTCAGAGGACAAACTAGGGTGTCTGTTCTCTCCTTACAACATTTTTTTCCAGGGACAAATTTCTTTTATTAAAAAAAAATGTATGTACATTTGTTTTCCTTTTGTGTGTGCTTAAAATATTTTATTAAATTTAATGTTAGGGAAATTTTCTATACATGTACCTAATTTATTTTAATTATAATTATCTCTCACTGCCTTCTTTTGAACCCTTTCCCCCACCCGTCAACTAAACCTCTCCTCAGACTAGTCTATCTTCTATTTTGATGCTTTTTATTTCCTCATGAGCGTATTACCCACTAAATTTACTTATGTTTATCTGCATGAGCATGGACCAGGGATTATTTACAAGAGCACATACAAATCACTTTGACACACCACTCAAGAAAATGTATCCTGTTCCCCAGAAACCATGAGGACCTAACATCTTCTCACGGAGGAATGACAGCTTCCTGCTTTGGTTCTTCTTAGCTGTGACAGTATCTCAACAACTTTTGTGTTTTGTTTTGTTTTGTTTTTCAAGGTAGGGTTTCACTCTAGCCCAGGCTGACCTGGAATTCACTATGAAGTCTGAGGGGGTCCTTGGAATCACTCGCAGTAGTCCTTATGCCTCTTCTTTCTGAGTGCTGGGATTAAAGTCTCTCCTCTATTATCCATGCCATAATGTTGATGTGCTTAAAATTATGTGGTCTGTGGGCTGGAGAGATGGCTTAGTGGTTAAGCGCTTGCCTGTGAAGCGTAAGGACCCCGGTTGGAGGCTCAATTCCCCATGTTAGCCAGATGCACAAGGGGGCGCACGCATCTGGAGTTCGTTTACAGAGGCTGGAAGCCCTGGCACGCCCATTCCCTCTGTCTCTCTATCTGCCTCTTTTTCTGTGTCTGTCGCTCTCAAATAAATAAATAAACAAACAAAAAAAAATTTTTTAAGGCTTTAAAAAAATTATGTGGTCTAGGTGCAGCTTATGACAATCACTGTGAGGTCATAAATGTAATGTCCATATCATGCCTGAATGACTGTTCAACCACACTACATTCTTTGGCTCTTACCTTGTTTCAGTCTCCTCTTCCACATTGTTTCTTGTGCTATGCAGCCTCTACTTTGTTTTTGAGACAGGGTCATGTGGCAGTCTAACAGGACCAAGAACCTCTAAATTTTCGTGGTTTTGCCTCCTATTGCAGTGGGAGCATTGGGATTACAGTCATGTGTGCAATTTTACATCCACCTCTATATGGGTGGTAGAAAGGAAGGCTTACAATCAGGTGCCTTTAAACACTAAGCTATCTCCCCAGTCTGCTCAGTAATTTTTTAAATTGTTTTTAAATTTTCCTATCTCATTGTCTAAGAACTTACAATCAAGTTACTTTTTTTTTCACAATGAAAATGTATTTTAAATTTCATGTCTTCAGAAAATAATCCTCCCACTTGTGCATTTTCATATATTCCTTTGATAATTCTTATTTTTTAATTACTTATGTTATTTTTTGTTTGATGTATTTTAGAGACTTAAAATTACATGAACCTTTTTATTTTCAAAGTCAAACAGAAAATTCCTGCTTTTATTACAGTTTTACTAAATTCATATCTATTGAAATATAAAGTGTGAACAATTTATTTTATTTATATAAGCCACATTTGAAACTGGAGTCCTGGACTCTTCATGTATTTATTCTGCAACTAGACCAATGTTCTTTATCATAACAACCAGAAATGATAAGATTAGATTCCAAAACACATTTATTTGAAAATTAGAAAACTGCTGAAGTAAACAAGACTTTAGGGGCCAAGATTCCCAAATGAGAGAAGGCTGCGGCTGACTCCATCCAAGAGGTATTTGCCATTTTTTGGCACAAATCATAGCTGAGGGCCAGGACTGATCATTTCAGTTAAGAGGAAAGAAGCCAGCATGGTTTCTGGCAATTTCACAAGGCTAAAAGAGAGAAAATATATAATTTATGTATGCCAAATCAGCCAGTAATAGGAGGAAGCCAAATTCTGGTGAGAAAGGAAGTATAGGAAATCTATCAAAGAAATTGTCCATTTCCTCTTGGGACACTGGCTGAAGCCTTGCATTATAAAGACCAGGATAATAAGAGCTGTCGCAGAAATCTGCAAAACGGCCGAAAAAGGTTTCTTACAGTCTCATAATGGTATAAATAAAAAATATTAATAAAGGACTTGATAAGTAGTTGAGGTCTTCATGAACTTCTAAAGATTTCATATGGGATCTTTAAAGGGCTACAGCTTGGAGCATCATACAACAAAGATAGACACAGTCCCATTAAGGTCATGAACCTCCACCCAACAGCCCTGTGTCTGACTAGATCACTGTGAGATGAGCTATCTTTGGAAAAGACACATACTTTCTGGACATGGATATAATCCAGAGACTCATGATAGCAATGGCTAATAAAATGGACTATAGAATCAGTCTCAGTAGAAAACTAGAATCTGGAATGAAATTGAAAAAAAATAGAGAAGAAAAGAAAGTTCAGGGGGCTGGAGAGATGGCTTAGTGGTTACGGCATTTGCCTACAAAGCCAAAGGATCCTGGTTCGATTCTCCAGGACCCACGTAAGCCAGATGCACAAGGGGGCACATGCATCTGGAGTTCATGTGCAGTGGCTGGAGGCCCTGGCGTGCCCATTTTCTCTCTGCCTCTCTCTCTCTCCCTCTTTTTTTCTCCCTCAAATAAATAAATGAAATATATCTTTTAAAAAAGAAAGTTCAGAGCAGAACATGGCAATAACCCCAATCTCTAATAACCCCAATATTATCATGGGAAATAAACAAGTTAATCCCAAGTGAGTCACATAATATAAAATACCTCACCTGGACTACTCAAATGTGTGTAGTACATAGAAAAAAACAAACAGCAAAAAAAAAAAAAAAACATTATGCCAGGTGTGGTGGTGCACGCCTTTAATCCCAGCACTCAGAAAGAAGAGGCATAAGGACTACTGTGAGTGACTCCAAGGACCCTCTGAGATTACATAGTGAAATCCAGGTCAGCCTGAGCTAGAGTGAAACCCTACTTTGAAAAACAAAACAAAACAAAACAAAACAAAACAAAAAGTTGTTGAGATACTGTCACAGCTAAGAAGAACCAAGGGAGAAAGGCATTATAGACTGGATGCATAATGCACAAAACTTTAATTAAAAATAAGACTAACACAACGAAATATGAGGATTAAAATGTGTCAATATTTATTTTGTAACAGTAATCAGGAAGCAAGTGTAATTTTGTTTTGTGAGTCTATGTTTCCCTGTTTTCACTAACTAGTTCTTATAGAAAACTCTCATTTTTCCCCATCTTAAGTTGTGAGAGAAAAAGATACTTCCATCATCTTTGTTGGCAGAGTGGTGCTAAACCCATTATCAGAGTTCAGGAAGAGAGAACAGGTGCTTTTCTTGGAACTGTCTAAAACGTTTTCGGGAGAAAAAAAAATGTAGAGGATAATTTATGGAATCAGAAAGCTGGCTTTATAAAACATTTTGTTTTAAGAACCTGGAGCCATCCTTTTCAGGTTACAAGTAATTGCATCTGATCTATGTAGATCATAATGAAGTGAAAGAGGGGATCAATACAGAGTGACAGTAAAAAAATAAAAAATGAGATAGTTCAGTGTTTCAAGCAAAGGTCCAGTGAACAAAGTCCAGGGCAAGCTGGAACCTACATGGATGGTAGGATTAAAAGAAAAGGAGGCACCTGCTCTGGTTTAGATATGCTTTAATTTTGTATAAGAGCTTATATATTGGCATCTGAGTCTTCAGTTTGTGGCTTCTGAAGTGGTGAGATCTTTTATTGATAGACCCAGCGGGCAATTCAATGCCAGTGAGTGCACTGCCCTTTGAAGGATTTAATGTGGTACTTGAAGGAACTTTTCATGAGACCATTATTATAAAAAGAGAAAATCTGCCTCCCCCCACCTCATTTCCTGTCTTATGTTGGAATTTCTTCACACATGTTCCATGATTACTGCTATCTACCATGGGGTCCTTACTAGCCAAGCTGAGGCTGGTACCACACACTCAGACCTCAATAAATGTGAGGTAAGTGTATCTATTTCTATAATAAATCTCTGAGCCTGGAGTGTTTCAGTACTGCAACTGCAACTGACCTAATGCAGTGCTCATGAAGTGCACAGGGGAGGCTGACCTGTGGGGGCAGAGCCACAAGCACCACCATCATAGACCAAGTTTATAGCTACAATGGAAAGTGACAGTTCCCATGGTAATATTAAGATAAAGTTATCTATTGATATTGCCTAATAGGGAATTCAATCATATTTTAAAATTTGTTAGCTTTATAAGTTTCTGAATTTAAAAAATTCATATAAAATGCACATAAACATTGTCACCATTATGAACTAACTGTTCAACTAATAATTAACTTTTCAACAAGATATAAGAAAACTAAGGGGCACTGTAACTGTGCCATCACAGTGGTATCAGATAATAAATGCAGAACACAAAATATAAGTTTTATAAGTAAATATAAAATAAATGCATTTCAATAACAGTAAGTTCAAGATAATTCATCTCTGGTTAATAGTAACTAATATAATTGCAAATGATGTCTTTAAGCAAAAGGAAAATGATACCAGATATATGCAGAAATATACATAAAGGAGATATGCAGAAAGAATAAAAGAATAGTTCATGAGAACTGAGGCCTGGGCCTTTATTCAGATTAAAGTGGATAAAGGATCAATTTAGAAGAAGACTGGAAATAAAATTCAAGTGAACAGATAGTAATGGGATTAGAGGTAGAAGACGTTTAAGAGTTCTTTAGTGATATGTGCCTAGTATTTATTGATTACAAAATCTGGTATCCAGAGTGATCATGAAACAGTGTTTGGTCTAGACATGGTTTGTTTTGCTTTTTGAGGTAGGGTTTCACTCAAACCCAGGCTGCCCTGGAATTCACCATGTAATCTCAGGATGACCTCAAACTCACAGCGAAGCTGCGACCTCTGCCTTCCAAGTGCTGGGATTAAAGGTGTGCACCAATGTGCCAGGCTTGGACACTGAGATTGTGAAAGTCTCAAAAAAAAAAAAAAAACCTCTCATATACTTGTCTGCTAGTATAAGTGATGTCTCACTACCAATTTTATGTTTTTGTTTTGTTTAGTTTTTGCCTGGACTTCTATGAGCTTATAAAACTAGGCAAAGTTGTCATAGACTTTGTCAAAATTTTTAGAACTACCCTCACCATTTTCAATGTAGGAACAAAGATCTATCTCACGTTTAGGAACAAATAGACTAGAAAAGTCAGTGGAACATTTGAAATCCAAAATGCAAATTGTTTATGGATTACCAAAGAATGACTACTTGATCACTTGACATGAAACAACAGGGAAAATAGAAATACTTTTGAAAATTCTCAAATGCATTAGATTAGCACATAGTTTTTCATAATTCCAAGAATAAGGATTTCAACAATATTGCACTTATTAACATAAAAAGGGAATCAAGCTAGGATTGGTGGCACAAGCCTTTAATCCCAGAATTTGGGAGGCAGAGATAGGAGGATCATTTTGAGTTTGATCACTTTGAGACTACATAGTGAATTCCAGGTAAGCCTGGGCTAGAGCAAGATCCGACCTCAAAATAAATAAATAAAAACATTTTTAAAATCCCTTAGAGGGCTGGAGAGATGGCTTAGCGGTTAAGCGCTTGCCTGTGAAACCTAAGGACCCCGGTTCGAGGCTCGATTCCCCAGGACCCATGTTAGCCAGATGCACAAGGGGGTGCACGCATCTGGAGTTCCGTTTGCAGTGGCTGGAAGCCCTGGCGCGCCCAGTCCCTCTCTGCCTCTTTTTCTGTGTCTGTCGCTCTCAAATAAATAAATAAAAAATGAAGAAAACAAAATTTTTTTAAAAAATCCCTTAGAAAAAGTTAATCAAGAGAGGTATAGAACCTATAGTCCTTGAGGTGAAGAATGACAGCATCTACCTCTTTAAATTTGCCACACTACTTGACTCCTTTCTACAATTTTTTTTTCAGTTTCCCCCAGACTATTGTTGACCCCTGATGGCCCCCAATACACCCTATATTGCTTCTGAGGTCTAATTTTCTGTGTAAATGTCTCCCCCTTGTAACCAACTATCATAATAAGACAATGATGTAGTAAAATGGTTTCGAAAATTAAGGTAAATACTGAACAGCACCTATACTGGGAATTCAGAAGGCAGAAAGCAGCAAACTATCCTTAATGTTAAACATTGATGGTAAAGGACCCACAGCCAGCATGAGGAACATCCTTTAAGGGCAGAAGACATAGGCTTCAAATCATTGTACCATGTTGATGATCATCCATTTCTTGATGGAGTTCGTTTCTACTCATTCCTTCCACACTAGAGGCATAGGAAGTGCTAAAAGCAGTAACAGTGGGGCTCACAGGAAATGACAGCTTCATTTTAGACTTTCCTAATTACTCTGTCAGTCGGGGAACTTCTACCAAGTAATGAGTAGGTTCCCAAATTTGTACAGTGAGGAGTTATACTCCTGTCACTGTAGAGTTATGTATGGAGAGTAAGCTATATAAAATCTGATTCCATTCTACTTTTGGCCCATTCTGAGATTCTTATGTTGAGGCTACAGTTCTCATTTCTTCTTATTCAAATTCAGTGTAATAACTCTTTAGCATAGCCTTAATTAAGATAGTTGTCCAGAGGCTAGAGAGATGACTTAGTGCTTAAGGTATTTGCCTGTGAAGACTAAGGACCATGGTTCAATTGTCCAATACCCATGTATGTCAGATGCATAAGGTGGCACATGCATTTGGAGTTTGTTTGCAGTGGCTAGAGGCCCTGATGTGCCCATTCTCTCTCTCTATCTGCCTCTTTCTCTCCCCTCCTACAGATAAATAAATAAATAAAATATATTTTAAAAAGATAGTTGTCCAAAAGCTAAAAATACTTTGTGGTTATGAATAAGAATGCATTTCACCTGTCTTAAAAATTGAGTAGATGCTGGATCACTCATCAGAAGATACACATTTTGATTACTACTGAAAGTAGCATTTATAGGTGCTTACTGGGTTTGGAAGAATTGTGTATGGAGAGACTAATATGCTCGTCTTCTTACTTATGTTCATAAGCTTTCAAAATTCTCTACAGTGGTTTTGCATATAGACTGTGGTTTGTTGTTTTGTTTGTTTGTCATGTAGTCCAGGCTGGCCTCAAACTCACAATCCCCTGCCTTAGCTTCAGTATCCCTTGAATGACCCCATACCTGAGAGGGAATTAGGTATCCAGTCAGGATAGAGGGCCCAAAAAGGGAGCTGCCCTTCTACCCCAAAACCAGGCCCTAGACAGGACCAATGAGCTCTCTTTCTGGCTTGATGATAAAGCCCACCACAATAATATTATCAATATGTCCTTACCAGATGGGCAAGTCTCTTTTCAGCTTGTGACCTTTCCAAAACTTCCAGGTCACTGATCTGGTAGGCCCCCCTCATCTGGTCCCTGCTGGGTTACTCTTGGGAAGAGGAACCTAACCCTAGCCCTACCCATTGCTACCTTACACAGGGCAAGAGCTCTGTAGTCTTGTCTCTCTTCCTCTCTAAATCTAATTTAATTTAAAGTACAAGTCTTTTTTATAAAAAAAATTATTTTTCATGACCCTCAGGTCTATGTTCAGTTCCCACTTGGGCTTGCAGACCACATGAGGGGGGGATCCTGTCCCCCTTCCTCAGTTTGCAGACTTTCCCTTATTCTCTTGACTTCCCAGAATAAATGAAATAGTTTATAAATTATTCTCAAACTGTTGATTCCAATTCTTTGTTAAACATAGGTATCAACTCAGGGTTTGGAGTTTAAGGACTTTTCCTGGCCACCAAAAACCCTGTTACATATATTGTGTTACACACCTATCTCCATAGTTTTATTTTTCTGAATATGATTTATTTATTTAATTATTTATTTGAGAGAGAGAGAGAGAGTGAATGGGTATGCCAGGGCCTTAGGCCATTGTAAATGAACTCCAGATTCATTCTCCCCTTTGTGCATCTGGCTTATGTTGGTACTGAGGAATTGAAACTGGGTCCTTAAGCAAGCGCCTTAACTGCCAATCCATCTCTCCCATCCCTCCATATGTTTTTATCAGAAGAAACAGCCACTTGAGTGTTAGTAGGTACTACAAAAACTACTGAAAGCAATATTTTCAGGTAAAAAGTTTCATAGTTTATAAATACAACTTATTTGTTCAAGATTTCACTGATAATTATTTATATATTATAAAGTTTATTATTGTATCATTAATCTGTTCTTTATATCCTTCACTTCACACATTCAGTTGTTTATGAAACTTGGCAAATAATATATCATATATGATGTCAATACACAATCTATGGGAAATTCCAAGACACAGGTTCAAGTTTTCTATAATTATCATTTCTTTATTTCTCAAATATTTCTTATTTTCAACTTTTAATGTGTTGCATGTTGTGATCACATTTTATGAGCTCCTTCTTATAAAAGTTTATTATACCCTACATTTTGATGTGACTTGGTAAAATATGCCATTGTAAACTTTGTACATTTGTTGAGAAAACATGCTTAATTTAAAATGACCTTTTATAGCCTATGAAAATCAGTGCCTATAATATATTTTAATGTGTGCATTTATTTAATTTTTCCTTGAGGCAGGGTCTCTTAGCTTAAGCTGTTCTGGAAGTTGCTGCATAGAGCATGCTGGGATCAAATTCACAGAAATGGTCATGCCTACAGCAACCAGAGCTGACATGGCAGGTGTGAGAAGCCACCCTTGGTTTTAATACACCTTTAGTTTATTGTTTTTGGAGCCTTTAAAGTACATCACTTGTGATAGCAGATCATTGCTTTCACACTAGCTATTTAACCATAGGCAACAAAGTATTTTCTTCTTATTTCATTTGTTTGGATTTGATGTTTTATATTATTGTATCATAAGTAATGATCCCAGTCAATTAGACTACAAGTATTTAACTTTCCCAATCCCCAAAATATAATTGTGTTAATATACTTCAGTTACCAGTAGATGGTTATAGCTATTTCTTTTTTCTTTTATTTCTGAGAACTGAACTAATGGCTTTGTATATGCTAGCCAAGTACTCACTCTACCACTAAGCTAAACCCCAACCTCTGTTATAATTGGTTTGCAAAGATATTTTACATGTCTACTTGAATTAAAGATATTGATAACTGAGTTATATATCATAATAATCTTTTATCATACTTATCAGATAATGTTACAGTTAGTTGGACTTAATATTTAAAATATTTTAACATTCTATTAAGTCATTTTGAACTATTTACAGATATTTCACCTTTAAGAATTTTGCTTAGAACTTGTAAGGGTGGTATATTCCATGAACTGCAGTTTAATATGTTGAAGAATTTCGTTATTTTCCTCCAACTGCAGCATTATGTGCATTGTTTGGGGTCTGTAATATATTAGAGGCAATGCAACAGGCACATTTGCATTTTTCATTCTTGATCAGTAATGCTATTTTCAATAGCAACTGAGAAAACAACGATAAAATTCAAAACTGACAAAAATGTAATTGAGTTATGTTAAATGAAGACTTTTATAAACATGGTTTTTGCTTAATTTAATACACAAATGGAAATAAATAATAGATATTGTTATAGAATAAAATTAATATTTTGTGCTTTCTCTTTTATTTCCTACACTGCTTTTCTTACTGTATCTCAGGAGCTGCCAGTCTTCCCTCCTCAACCCTATTCTTCCCTGCATTTCTAACACAGTGAAAACAGAAACAGAGTCAAATAGATAATCCATTTTTATTGTAGGAGATCAATTTACATAATGCCTCCTTTATCTTGTTTACCATATGTTTTGTATTTCAAAAAATTCTGCAAAGTCTATACTCAGTGTATACATTGTACAGGTGAGAAAAATGAATGCTTGATAACTCATATGCTGTATTAATTAATGGATATAATTTTTAGAAATCTGTACCATGTGCTGTTATAAGTTTTGCAAGATAAAACCCAGTGTACTCTGATATGAAAAAATCAGCAGAATGGTCCAGGAGTTATTCTAGTTTCCAGATTGTGTGTCACATATAAAGATGCTGAGATGGTCTGTGAGCCATTTCTCTAAGCATGCCAATGATTTCTGTCTTGTCTAGACTGTGATTTGGTTGCATTCTCCGACTTTCCATTTATAGTGGTAGCAAGGTGGCTTGAAACCAACCAGTCTAGAATGCCCCAAGGTTAAATAGAAAAGGCAGAGAGTAGCGCTCAATGGTCACAGAAACAGTACTCAGATTGGTTGTTTTGAGCTTGATCATCTGTCCATCTCTTCACTTGAAAGGCTCTAAAGAAAGCAAGTGTTGGAATGAGGATTCCAAACATACTTCCAGCTCAGTCTTCACACCTGGAGCAGGGATAGTCAATTCTGCACGAATATGTCACATAAATTAAGCAGGGAACTTGTTTCTATACAAAGGATAATGTAAAGTCTGAAAGTAAAAGATTAAAAGAAAGTTAAGATCTCTTTGAAATCACAGGCGTGGTGAAGAGCACCTGTAATCCCAGCTACCCAGGCGTCTGAGCAGGAGAGTAGGAGATTTCTTTCCCATTTATGGAACACTGTGTCTCAAAGTAAAATAACAAATATCTTGGCGTTTATCTCAATGGTAAAGGGTAGCATGCAGAAGCTCTGAGTCCAATCCTCAGAACCACAAAGGGGAATAAAGAAAAAAAGTAAAAAGCTTTCTTTGGGCAACAGTTATAATGAGGCATTAAACTTAATGAAAGTAACATAATTCTCTATATTGAATTAGCACTGATACCATATGAAAATCATATTTTTAAGATCATAAAAATCACCACCATACATCACATTAAATATCTTAGTAGGGACTCTCTACAGCTGCTTGTTCTCCATAATTAATTAATTCACTTTGAGCTTGATTGTGAACTGTGTGAATAGAGATCATGTTCATTAATTTCTTTTGCTGAAGCCAGTACAAGGTAATCAAGAGTATCTATGGAATTAATGAAATGGCTCAAAAATATATAAGTGGACCCTCGCTTGTGAATTCTCCCCAGTCCTCTTTATTCCTATTCTTATATAACCTCTCCATCTTGTTTTCGTCGAGTCAAACTTCAAATCAACTACACCTAAAGCAAAGTTGGCTTTGAAATCTTCTACTCATATCCCATTTTACAAGATAAGAAAAACAAAAATAAATAAATAAGGGTAAGTTACAGACTCAAAGTAAACAGCTGTATCAAGAGACAACAAGACTTCTCCATACAAATATCCTATTTTCTGTACTTTAAAAAAAATGACTCCAAATGAGAGAAATTCACTTGGAAATTATATGTTTCCCTAAAATATTTTAACATTCTGAACTATCACTATTAAATCCATGATTGGTATGACAGAAGTAAGAAAAACACAAAATAAATATAGTAAATATAGTGTACTTTCACAAGTTTGGTTTGTAGGAAGGCAGCTGCCTCACGTTTATGTGGGAAGTTGTGCAATGAAGCAAAGAAATTGGGGGTGTTCACCTTTTCAGTTCTCTCTGGAATTAAGAGAATGAGAATTGAAAAAAAATGGGCACTATATTCCAGAGGCACTGGAAAAATCTTTCATACACACACACACACACACACACACACACACACACACACACACACACATATATATATATATATATATATATATATATATATCATAGGCACTGGAGAAAATTATATATATATTTTTTCACATATTCATGTATTTACATAGGGAGATCTGGAGTTCAGGTAACTGAAAAATTGGCCTAAATCAGGGAACATAGTATGCATAGACAACACCATATATGTAGACCTGTCAGAAGGTATATGTTTTATAAATACTCTGTGATATTGGGTAAGTGCCTTCTTCCTTCCACTGAGGACAAGTTTTCTTATAGCGGACTAAGAGTTGGTTATCTGCTAGCATTCCCAGCTGTTTGGAAAATGAGGAATTCATTCAGCTACTAGGTTGATACTTGGGGGAGAAGATCTTAGCAATTTTTCTCATAACCTTCTCAAGTTACTGAGAAAAAATACATAATTATTGCTGTAGCTGATAAATCATTCACATGGGAGTAACAATGGACAATTTTCACAAGTACCTCTTAACTGAGAATAAATGTACATGAAGCACAACCTTTTCTTTTCAAATTTTTATTAACAACTTCCATGATTATAAAAAATATCCCATGCTAATACCCTTCCTCCCCCCACTTTCCCTTTTGAAACTCCATTCTCCATAATTTCCCCTCCCCATATCAATCAGTCTCTCTTTTATTTTGATGTAATGATCTTTTCCTCTTATGATGGTCTTGTGTAGGTTGTGTCAGGCACTGTGAGGTCATGGATATCCAGGCCATTTTGTGTCTGGGGGTAGCACGTCATAAGGAGTCCTACCCTTCCTTTGGCTCTTATATTCTTTCCACCACTTCTTCCGCAATGGACCCTGTGCCTTGGAATATGTGATAGAGATATTACAGTACTGAGCACTCTGGTCACTTCTTTCTAGCACCATGATACCTTCTAAGTCATCCCAAGGTCACTGCCATCTGAAAAGAGAAGATTCTCTACCAAAAGTGAGAGTAGCATTAATTTAAGGGCATAAACATTAAGAGAAGTGATGAAGCACAAACTTTTATGTCATTAAATGTCACATTTTATACATATTAACTACTTTGTCATTGTTGTTAACAAATACCTGACCAGAATCAGCTTAGGAAAAAGTTTAATTTTACATATGGATCCATCATGGTACGGGAAGCATGACAGGATCTAGAGACCAAAGTAATAATGTCACCTCAGCAAATGCAGAAGACAGAGAAATGAATTCTAATGCTCAGATATCTCTCTTCTTTTCTATCTTTTTAAATATTAAATTAATTAATTAATTAATTTAGAGAGAGAAAAAAAAGAGAGAGAATGGGTGTGCCAGAGCCTCCAGCCACTGCAAGCAAACTCCAGACACATATGCCACCTTGTGCATCTGGCTTATGCGGGTGCTGGGGAATTGGACCTGGGTCAATTCCTCACAGACATGAATAGAGATTCATTTCCCTGATGTTTCTAAATCCCATCAAGTTGACCACCTGAGATTAGCCATCAGTTAGGCCACAGTGAATATATTTAAATTAACAGTGGACAATAAATAAAAATTCATTTATCCTGATTTTTTGGATCTAATTACAGAAGCATAAAGTTGTTTCTGATGCTATTTTTCTCATTTAGATTATTTAATGAGTCCTCTGCTTTTAATTTTCTGGTGTATGCTGTTGTAGACAAGCTTTGCTTAATGATTTTCTATGTGCTAACCAGCATAGCAAGGATGAAATGAAAATCTATGAAAATATGGAAGGACACATTTCAGCTGAAAATATTCAAGTATTCCAGTAATCCAAAACAAATAGAACAGAACTACACAGGGATAATTTAAAGGTCAGTTTCTAGTACCATGTACAGTTAAACCAGGCAAAGTAAGTATAATGCTTTTGCACTTACTAAACTGGAACACTCTAAACATGAGGCATGGACCAATTAGATCAGTCGTAGTACATTATCATTAAACCCAGTAATTGTCTTTACTGCAGAGTGGATTAGTAAATCTTTCTTTACTGATTTCCCATCTATTCATAAAACAGACCAGATTGGTATTGTTTTCCTATGGATTATGTTCAGTATGTTGTCCAAAGTATAATAAACCTAAATTCTGAATGAAATTATGCCAATAATTTATAAGGTTCTATCTATAGGGTATTTCTAAACCTCAAAATGTCTGTTATGGCTCTCCATTTTGAATTGAAAATATATTTTCAGCAGTTTTTCAATAGAGTGTCATACCTCTTATCTAAATAAAGTAGATCTGAAACATATTTTACTCTCTTAACAGAAAATAAAGGTATCTTTGTAAGAAAACTCTCACAAGGAGTTTCAATATTTCAGTTGTAATTCAACAACTGACCTGAAAATGTATTGTTTCCTTTAAGGTTAAATGGCAGTACTAGGCCATACTCAATGTCTTAAGGTTATATGAATAGGTATACCTTTAAAGAATAAATAGAAACTACATTTTTGCACAAAATTTCCTGACAATTAATTTGTTGTGAACATCATTTTGGCAATGAGATTCTGGAGGGATCATAAAACCCTGGCCCTAAAAGGTTAGAACTGGGGTCAGACTTTTATCCTTTACCCAGAGGAGGCTGAGTCATTTGATCTCAGCAAGAATTTGGTGCACAGACATTTAGAAGCCCCTTAATGCAGTGACAGAAGACGTACAAGAGAAAGGGACTTGGGTAACCGAGCATCTAGCCTGAGTGTCCTTGAAGCATGTCAGATGATTTTTTCAAGAAGAGAAAAGTTACTTCTCTAGATTCCTTCAATAGACCCCCAAGTGCACAGTAAATTCGGAGAGGAAGGCAAACGAGGTTCTTCACTATAGGAAAATCCTTTCTGGTCTCTCCACCCTCGAGTTCCTATCTTGACCGCAAGTTCTTTCAAATTAATTTGAATGTTGCTTCTTGTTGATTTCTATGTCATTGCAGGTATTTCCACGGCTGAAGGAAAAGATAGAGGCAAATTAAACTGTGAGTTGTCTTGCAACATCTCTTCGTTTTAGTATTAAATCAAGTGAAATTGGCAAGGATGCCTGTTCAGAGAGCACTGGCAACAGGGGAATGGGTGGGTCCAAGCTTGGCAGGAAGAAAAACAACTCAGAGCTTTTGCCAATTAAGAATCAATGGGCCTGGAATATAGTGTTTGAGGAGGAGACATGGGTGGAAGACCATATAGGAGTTCTTCCAGGCAGAAGTCCTTCTGCCCTGAGTAGGAGCTGAGACCTTATTTAAACCATATACATATGTTGTGATATCATAGGAAGACACTAAGTAGGTGTGAAGTGTCTGTAAATTGACAATTGATTTTAGACTTACAACCTTAATTTTTTTCATAAAATATTTTATTTAAACAACTATGAAACTTATTTAAAATTGACAGAAGTTTGCACATGATGTAGTTTCTGTCCATCCTTCAACTAGATTTCCCCCCAGTGTTAAAACTGCATAGCCATGATGTGTTTAGCTGGGTGACACAACTAACATTTGTACACTATGAGGCATGTACTTTAGTTGGGTTTCCCAATTTTGATGATTTGTTCTCTATCTCCTGGAATGTCTCAAGTATTAATGAAACTGGTAAACCACCTTAATTTTTATTCATCCATAAAATTTAAGTATCAAACAATAATTTTAGAAAACTTAGTAAATGTTATCAGTCCATAGGATCAAAACTGAAAACTATGCTAGAGAATTCAGGTAGTCTTACCCTCCTACTGCTTATTTTTGTTATTGCTCTTCTTCCTTCATCTTCTTCCTCTTTCATTCTCCTTCTCCTCTATCCCCTTCTCTTTCTCTCCCTCCTGTTTTCATTTCTTACGCTCCCCTCTGCTGACTTCTTGCTTTTTTGATTGCATAAAATAAAAATAGATTGCCTTATTTTCAAAATTAAATCAATATTGAAACATATTAGCCTCTTGTAACCTACACCTTCATTGGACTGTAGAACACATATATCAAACCAGAAATTTTGCCTATGCCTCTCTTTACTGCTGCTTACAAAACAGTACTGGCAGCCATGTTGTTTTGTCTTCATATTAACTCTATCTGTTCTTTAACTACAGAGAATGCTACTATATCTTGTATACATTGTTTATTTGGTATCTCTTGCTCATCAACCTTTTTAAAATTTCTGTTCATGTGGTTACATGTATTAGTAGTCTACTTTTTTAATATATTCTAGTGTACAGTAGAAATACCCCATTATTTGTTCATTCCTTTTAGTGAGTATTTTTATTTTATTTAACTGTAATAAAGCCACATTTCTCTGCTCACAAGCTTAGTTCACTTGATTAAGTAACTGAAAGTTGGAATTGCTGTATAATAGAGTAAATATATATACTTTATTAAAATATAGCATACTATTTTCTGTCTTTTTCTTTTCTTTCTTTTTTCTTTTTTATTTTATTTTTTGAGGTAGGGTCTCACTGCAGCTCAGGCTAAAATGGAAATCACTCTGTAGCCCCAGGCTGGCCTTCAATTCATAGTGATCATCTTTCTAGCATCTCCCCTGTTCTGGGTTTCAAGGCATGTGAAAGTGGTTGAAATTTTTATATTTTTACCAGTTTATGGGAGTCCAAGTAACTTTATATCATTGCCACCATTTTGTGTCACTCTCTCTTTCCTTCAGTATGTTTCATACAATATCCAATTTTATTATTGATTTTCATTCATGATCAATAGTGATGGTCAGCATCATTGTGTATATTTTATCTTTATTCAAGTTTCTTTTGCAAAATGTACACATAGTTTTACAATTACTTATTTGCTTGGCTATATGCAGTTTCTTATTCATTTTATATAAGGCCACTTGTTTTATATATGGTATATAATTTCTTTTTCTCTTTGGATTTTATTAATGAAAGTGTATTATATATATGTGAGTATGTATATATATTATTTGTTAGAAAGAGATTTTAACTAATATTTAAGCTTAGAGTTAATCAAGGGGATCCTGGGAGAAGATAATATTTATATCTATGTATAGATAGATATTGGTATATATCTATATCTATCTATCTATCTAGATAGACAGACAGACAGACAGACAGATAGATAGATAGATAGATAGATAGATAGATAGATAGATAGATAGATAGATAGATATCTGTGGGTGTACACTTCTCAAGACAGAGTCACTGTGATTGTTTTAAATATGACTTCTTCCATTAAACTTTTATTTGTTATTGATTTATCTATTTTTTAAACTTTTTATTGCCAAGTTCCATAAATATACACAATATAGCATGATCAGACTCTCTTTCAACCATCCCCCTTCTAATTTTCCCTCTACTCAATTGTGGCACTATAATTTATTATATTTTCTTAAGATTTAGTTTTTAACTAGACTAGATTAAAAAATTCTAGATTCTAATAGAATCTTTAGTGTTTTAGTTTTGTGTGAAGATCTGTAATCTACTTTGAATTAATTTTTATAAGAGGTAGGAGCTAGAAATTAAGACTCATATTTTATTCTATAAGGTAAGTCTGGTTGTCTAAATCATTTACCTAGTAACCTTGCATTTTCCTATCAAATTCCTTTGGCACATTTATTGAAAATTGATTGACTATATATTTACACATGTGAGTATTTTCTGGACTTTTTCTTCTTTCTCAATTATAAATTTATGTATTTATCACGAATATTATACTGCCTTCACCATGATTGTTAGGCATTTAGTCAAATGTACCAAATCTCCAAATTCATATTACTTTCCAGATTTAAAAAGTCTAAATCATTGAATATGTATATAAATTTAGAGTTGTTCTTAATTTTTATAAAATTCTGTATAGATATTAATTACTATGCTTCAGAACTCATTGATATATCAAGAATTAATACCTTTTCAGGTTGAATAATCCAGTCTCTGGCAATGGTATTTAATTCCATGTACTCCATGATTTTTAAAGAGCAGAAACTTCATCCCTAAAGTTAAATTTACTTGGTCATGAAGCATTATCCTCTCCACATGTGAATATATTTGATTCTACAGTATCTTATTAATGCATATTGCTTCAATATTTTTGAGGAAGTGGAATGTAATTTTCTTTTCTTGAAGAAAAGGAAAAAGAAATCTGAGGATTTATCACAAATGTAAAATGTTGAGTTATTTTTTTCTTGCCTTATAGATAGAGGCAGTGTCTTGATTTGAACATAAAATTCCTCACCTCCCCCATAGGCTCATGTGTTTGAACACTTGGTCTTCAGCTCAAGGCCCTTTTTGGGAAGGTTGAAGGTGTAGCCTTTCTAGAGGAAGTGGATTATGGGGGAGGACTTTGAGATTTTAATAGCCTGGCCTCCTACTTTCTGTTCCCCCTGTGTGCTTCCTATTTGTGGAGGTAATGTCAGCAGTTCTCTCCTACTCCTACAAAATTTGCAATGATAGTCCCTCATACTTCTAGTTTTTAATTTTGGTTTCCCCCTCTCTCTCTTGCACTTTCTTTCTCTACAATATTCTCCTAATTACCTCTCATGTTAATAGTCCTTGAAAACTCAACTTTTAACTCTGATAAAAGTAACCTGTGCATTTCATATTTACTTTTTTTGATATTTAGCATTTATTATTTTCTTTCTTTTAGTTACATTGAGATTAATTTACTCACATTTCTCCATACTCTTTGTAGAAATACAAATACTTATTTATTGAGCTTTATTCTCTTCTGTTTTCATAAATTAACGTATATATTTCAATAACATGACACCCTTGTGGAACCATCAACAAATTATAGCACCTTTAATTTTTATCATCATTCTCCAGTGAGTTCTCTCTCATACCTAAGTTATATATTAATCTAATTTTGACTAGTCATTATGATATTCTAATTAAATTTTTCTTTTAATAAAATATTATGTATAATACTGT
Organism: Dipus sagitta; assembly: GCA_036346955.1. NCBI lineage: Eukaryota > Metazoa > Chordata > Mammalia > Rodentia > Dipodidae > Dipus > Dipus sagitta. The sequence continues at coordinate 116,343,147 of CM070778.1, read as the reverse complement.
AATGTTCTGAAATGTATTAGAACATATGCTATGGTCCAGTAAATACATATATGGATTAGTAGATATGTTGTGGTCCTGTATGCATATATATGAGCCATTTTGTTTGTCTTCCACATGACTATTTGTATTTTGTTGTTACTCACATCTTTTGTAGCCTTCACATTTTTCCTAGTGTCTGTATTAATTACAGTAAAGATTGTAAATAGACATGCTTAAGTATGTGGATTTGTTTATGACTCTTTTCATGCACTTTTTACTTTATGAATTTTGACATCCTGGCATGATATACAAAAATATTTCTTCACCTTACTGGTGAATTAACCTTTTCATCATTATAAAATATTCTCATTGCTTTTTGGTAATAGTCCCAACTCATTGCCTATTTTGACAGAAAATGATAAAGCAAGTACACGGGAGATCTTGTAGTTACAGTTTCCATGCTGAATCTTTTTTTTTCTCATCATTCTCAACATCTTTGTGATTTGTAGTTATATTTCTTACACAAAATTGTTTAATATATTGTGATTACCTTGCTTAGTCTCTGCCTCTTTTAAGTTTTTAGCTTATTTACATACAATGAAATACTTAACAAAGCTGTTTTAATTTTATATTCATGTTCTTATCATTCCAATTTCCCTATAAGATTCTTTTTTCCTATGCTTGCCTTTTCAGTTTTCCATTGGATCTGTTGGTTATTTTCCAGTATGCCTTGCTACATCATCATTTTATTCTTAACTATATTTATTTATTTTTAAAGGTTTTATTTTTATTTATTAATTAGAGTCAGAAAGAGAGAGAGAGAGGATGGGCGTGCCAGATCTTTCAGCCGCTGCAAATGAACTCTAGACACAAGCACTGCCATGTGCATCTGGCTTATGTGAGACCTGGAGAATTGAGCCTGGGTCCTTAGGCTTCGCAGGTATGTACCTTAACCACTACGCTATCTCTCCAGCCCATCTTAACTATACTTATGAACACTTTCAGCACTGACATTTTATTAATTAGCTATGATAACCTGCCAACTCCTGTAAATGTCTGAAATTTAAAGCAGTACAAATTCACTTTGTCTTATATGGGTTTTTGCCATTTATGGTAAATATTTTACAAAATAATTTGTAATAAAAACAAAACGCAGTATAAAATATTTAAGTGATCCATAAGCACACAGTTTCTAATTCATGTTATTTTTTTTTGAAAATTTCTTGTGGTGACTATTTCCTCACAATAATAACTATGAAATTTTAAAATGCATCTATTTTAATTAATTTTATACAATATTTATGATGATTATAGAAGTTAATTTTGATTTGTTTATGCTGTTACTTTGAAATATTTGGCTTTCAATATTTCTAATATGTCATCGTTTAATTCTATGATGTAGTATATCTATATAATATATTTTCTTTCACTGGCTGCATTAAAGATTTCTACATTGAGCCGGGCATGGTGGTGCATGTCTTTAATCCCAGCACTCGGGAGGCAGAGGTAGGAGGATCGCCATGAGTTCAAGGCCATCCTGAGATGACAGAGTTAATTCCAGGTCAGCCTGGACCAGAGTGAGACCCTATCTCGAAAAACCAAAAAAAAAAAAAAAAAGATTTCCACATTGTTTTCTTCAACACAATATTGTGGTATTTATTTCTGTTTTTCTTATATTTGCTTTGTATGAATTACTCTAATATTTTTGGATCTAAAAAGTAAAATAATTTTATCATAGTGGTAACTTCTGATTAGCATTTAAATATGTCTTCCTGCATAATTTTATCTTTCTCTTTTAATAGTAGCACTCTAATTGGGCAATTTATTTTTTTAAGGTTACTCATATTGCCTCTGTAGATAGATAACTATCTGATATTAATCAACCTAGAATATCACAAAAGACATGGGAGATTTGAATGGCTTATCAAATATGTTGCTATGAATAAGAATTTAAACCAAAATTTTATGTGAAATTAGAAAAATGTGAACCTTGAAAGACATACAAACATTCATGAAATATGGTTTCACTGCTTCATTGCAACATTAATAGAATCCAGTGCTTAAAATGTAATACACAGTAAGCTCTTAAATTAATGATCCCAGATTCCACCTTAAGAAACAAGAAAGAGTGGGTAAAATTAAGCAGAAGCATAAAATAATGCAATTAAGGAGAAGTATAAAATAATACAAGCAAGAGTGGAAACAAAAGTAAAATCTGAAATAATCATGATGGAAATCAAGATTCATTTGCATGAATATCTAGAAAAGCTGATTTTAGAAAATACAGAATACCCACGTTGCCAGCATCAGGATAACATACTGCATGGTATGGATATCCAGTAAGTACCTTTTCTTCAATGTGACAGGTTTATCTAGTTGTGGGGCTGCAGTCCAGGAGAAATTTGCTAAGGAGATGTAGGCAGGAGGATCAGCCATCTGCAAGCTGGCAGCTTTGAATGCAAGGAATTCAATGTAGTTCTCCTTGCATTTCAATTTTTCTACCAGAACATCTCAAATATCCCACATTCATGGTTACAGTTCAGCTTTAAAAATTATAACTCATATTTATGTTAACAATTTCAGTGTCATTATCTGATAATGGAATTGAGACATATTATCATCTGATTCTGTGTATTTTATCATCCCTTACTTTATAGTCATATTTCCTGGCTTAATTGAGTGTTTAAGAATAAATTTTGGATGATGTATTCTGGAGACCCTGAATTATATCATGTTAATTGTTTGACTTCATTATAACCAACTATTAAAATGATATATGCTTTTTATCCATTGAGCTTGGATTTATTCTTATTGGTGCATGCCCACTCCTGTTCCTTTTGCTTACTGTTTAGACGTGGGCTTTATTCTAGATCATGGACATAATCCCTGTTCATGAAGAGAGCATGCATGATGTCTAAATTGTTTACTTGTTTCTTTCAAAGTAGTCCCTCCTGTCTAGCTATCTCAGATTCCCTAATGTTCTCCAGAATCACATGTCATTTACTTTCCTGTCTAGGTTATACCTCCATAGATGAAATTACTGTTAATTTATGTTATTCCTGCCCTATATACAGCCATTGGTCAAGATTCATTGTAAGTCCCCCATAGCTTCTGAAGCCCTAGATGCCCAGGTCTTCAGTTTACAAACAGTGTCTTACATCTAAACCAGATAAAATCTATAAGGACAGTATCAATCTGCTTTACTCAGGGATGTGCCTAGAACCCTCAGTAAATACAATCGGTTCACTGGAACAGTATTCAATTTATATGTGTGTGTGTCTCTCTCACTCTTTTTTCCCCTAACACCAGGATTGTGTACTGAGTATTTTTCAAAAAATTCAGCAAAGTTGTTCCATATATTTGTTCAACATCATAGTTACTATGGAAGCAAGACAAACCTAGAATCATTTTCTCTGCAATGGACAACAAAAGGCACTGTACCATTTTGGGGTTCAGTGATTATGCTGCTCATTATTTATAACTATTTTTCAATTAACTCTTATTTTGAAGAAGTATGTTTATGTAGGTGAAACCAAAATATTACCTATTCTTTTGTCGTAATTGAAATTTACCCTATATTTATACTTATCTCACAGTTGGTGAATCACATCTTCAAACATTTAAAAGATATATAGGCATTAATAGTAATCAGTTTGCAAGAAAATTATTGTTCTACCTTTTAATATACAGTTTCTAACTGATACATAATAAGCTATAAGTATACACATTTTATAATGATTTATGAACACTAAAAATTAATATATATGAAATATGATTTGGATTATGCTTCATATATATAATAAATGTACAATAAGCATAATTTATTATGTTTAGAGATGTTAATAATGAACATAGTATTACAGCAAAAAGCTGGAATGCTGCAGCCTGATATTGGAGTCCAAGAAACACTTAGACTCTACTCTCCCCATAAACTACCTTCCAGAAACTAGCTAATTGGATTAAAATACAAAATTCTGTTGAGGAGATGAATTACAGGTTAAAGGTGTTCTCTTGGAAGTCCTGCTAGCATAGGTTCAATTCCCTCAGTACCTTTATAAAAGCCAGGTGCAAAAAATGATGTGCACATGGAGTTTGTTTGCCCTAGCAAGTGGGTTCTGAAGTACTCATATTCTACCTTTTTTAATTCTCTCTAATAAACAGATAAAATATTTTTCAAAAGAATGCAACAATCTTTTGTCACCAAGAAGCACATTTCACTGGCAAAGATATCCACTAATGGAGATTAAATGGATATAAATCAACCCTTCAAGCAGACAGAATCCAAAGAGAATTTTATAAATTGTGAAGCTACATTAATATCTGATGAAGAATAGTTCAGGCAAAATAAATCAGAAGAGATTTAAAAGCCACTGTGTATTAGTAAGGACAACAATTTCTCAAAAAGATAAATAATTCATCCAATAAAGATGAAAGGCATAATCTTCTCAGTCTCCCACAGAAAGTCTCTAAAACTGAACACATTATTGGACATATAGCCTTAACAACTACAATAGAACTGAAAGAATTACTTATATTCTAACAGATTATAAATGAATAAAATTATAAATGAATAGCAATAAAAACTATACCTATATTCCAAACTGAATAATGCATGTTTGCATGACAGTGGGTCAGTGAAGAGATCAGGAAGATAATTATAAGTTCTGAAAATGCACAACTTGCCAAGCCTATAGGATAAACCAAAGCATGTTATAGCATAAAAGGTTTTAAGTACTTACATTTAAATATTAGAGAAATCTCAAGTGAATAAACTAATGGTGCACTCCACATTCGTAGAGAAACAAGAAAAATCCAAATCAAAATGTACTGATGGCAAGAAAATAATAGATTGGTCAAAAATGATTGTAATAGGCACTAAACAAATCAATTTATAGAATCAGTCATATAGAGAGTTGGATCATTTAAAATATTAAAATTAGCAAACCTCAAATAAATCAAAGACAGAGAAAGAAGGTCCAACTTAATATTGTAGAGAAGGAGCTGTTATCCACAAATTCAAAAGAAATAATCTTGTTTCAAACATTTTCAGAGCTGGACAAGATGACTCAGCAGTTAAGGTACTTGCCTGCAAAGCTTAATTGCAAGGGTTTAATTCCCCAGTACCCACGTAAATCCAGATGTACAAAGTGGAACATATGTCTGGGGTTCCTTAGCAGCATCTAGAGGCCTTGGTGTACCCATTCTCATTTTCTCTCTCTCCCTTTCTTTCATTTACAAATAAATAAATAAATGTTTTAGTTAAACATATTTTGAATCATAGAGAATTTACTATAGCTTTATAATTTAATCTGCAAAGCAAATAGTATTTAAGTACATAATGAAAAAAATATTAAAATACCCAACAAAAAAAAATCAAGTTGCTACATACAATGTTAATATTTCCCATCATCACCAAGGGCTTACTTTGGAAGTTACTTTTAAATGTGTGCATTCAAATATTATAAATTCACACCTAAGGACAAACAATCAACCTTTTTCCTGTAAGAACCATAGCATGGGAAGGTATATTTGGACACATTGCCCCCCAGAGACACTGAATGGTGCATTCATGACCCCACATTGAACACTGATAGCCACTGACGAGGTTGCTCAGAGGAAAGGGGCTTGGGAGAAGGAACATAAGAGTATAGCCAGATGGGAATATGACCTGCTTACAATATGATCACATACAACAGTCCTCAATATTTTTTTAATTATTATTTATTTATTTGAGAGTGACAGACAGAGAGAGAAAGAGACAGATAGAAAGAGAGAGAATGGGCTTGCCAGGGCCTCCAGCCACTGCAAACGAACTCCAGACACGTGCACCCACTTGTGCATCTGGCTAACATGGGTCCTGGGGAGTTGAGCCTCGAACCGGGGTCCTTAGGCTTCACAGGCAAGTGCTTAACTGCTAAGCCATCTCTCCAGCCCACAGTCCTCAATATTTTTAATGGTAACATATATATTTTGGTGTGTACCCATAAACTTTTCCCCTTGGAACTAAGGAGAATGAACAACTGTGACCATTTTTCAAATGGTCTTCTCAAGTCTTCTATGCATTTGAGAATTTGATTTGTCAGAATATCCTCTTATCCTTTTAATGCAAGTTTATTTTCAGATATTTGAGTTAATATCTTTTCATCTTTCCCAAATGAAAAAAAAAACACTATATGATGTATTTTGACAACTAACCAGCCTTTAATTAACACTAATTTAACTACCTTATTATTTCAATACTTTTATGCAAATTGAATTTCTACTATTTTGTTCAGTTTTTCTAGATTTTCTCATTGATAGAGTTGTTGTCAAATACTCTAGAAGCTATCTCTCCAAGATTTTAATAATAATTTCCCTGGTCATCATGTGAACTGTATCCTGAAACTTCCCTGCAAGTGTTTCAACAATACTTCCCTGGTCATCATGTGAACTGCATTCTCATACTTCCTTCCATATCAACAATCCATTGCATATTCTTATCTGAAGATGCTTATCTTACCTGCTTCTCTGAAGATGAACAATGCTCTAGGGAGTATCTTCAATGAGATGAAGAAAAACCTTACGTAATGTATGCTTAAACATGACATCATTTTAGCTCACATACTTAAGTATGTGTTGTAACAGCATTTATTAATGAGATAACATTTTCATTTATTTTTTCATTGTGATAACATTTTAGAATCTAATCTTCAACCTCCTGTGGCTAGGCTTCATGGAGGGGAGGGAAGACAAGATCGGGTGGGGAGGGGACACAAAACTGGACCCAAATGGCAATGGTACCAAAAAATTCTATGTCCTAAAAGATAGAATAAATGGTTGAACCTTCATCAGGTCCTTTGAGGGAGCACCTGAATCACAGGGCCCTGCAGAATGTATGATGAAGACTAACCTTAATTGTCTCCTGTTTCTCTCTCTCTCTCTCTCTCTCTCTCTCTTTTTCTCTCTCTCTCCCCCTCTTCTCTCTATCTCTTTTATATTACATATCTTTTTTCTCCTTCTTTGCTCTTGGCACTGGCCTGTACATCCCAGTACCAGCATGTAGTTAACATCCACAATGAGCTATTGATCAGAGAGACCTACAAGGTTTCCCAAAAGAAGACAGATTTCTGTCAGAGTACTTGATGACCCACCAAAACTTAGTGGGAATACCCTACTGCCGAAGATACAATATGCTGCTAATGTGGAAAATGGAGTAGCCTGACTGGAAACTGGAAGAGAGTCAGTCCCCAGTTAGCTTGTCTAGTGCCAGAAAGTGCTACATGAGTGGCTGCAGAAAATAGCCAACATCTGTCCAAGCAACTCAAGGTCTAAGCTACTCAGCAGCAAACAACCTGACATAATGCTCATGACAAGTGCAATAGTGGCACAGAGACATGGTGGGTAACCAACTGCTCTTGATTTGGCTAACAGATCTGCTCAGTGGAACGGAACCCATAGCTGGATCTGGGAAACAAGTCAGAACCACATCCAAAAAAGGAGTCTGCTCGCCATTACAAGCTTCTACCAAACATAGACTACAAAAGAGCCTACATCTATTAAATTCTCTCTAAAAATAATAATGTTTTGCTTCTCTTTTTCAGATGGCTCCAGAACCTAAGGAGAGAATGATCCCATCACACCTCACCAGGGCCCCAGTTGAAACCATAGAGTAATTGGTATAATGAGCAAGAGTTCTGCTTTCTTGATGAACCTGATATGAGCACAAGGGTGAAGGAGAGAGACACAGAGAACACTCAACTCCTACCAAACCAGATATCCAGAGACACAGAGGCTCCCAAGACCTCATTACTGAAATAGAACTAAAACGAACTCAACATGGCTCAGGGAAATTCACGGAAGAGGGGCCAGAATGATTATTAAAGCCACATATTGGTACTTATGCACAGAGACATTGCCTCCTCCCCTTAACTGATAGTTACCCCCCACAATGCACAGCCCACATTCCCCAACTAGGAGAGTTCCTTCGGAGGGGGAAGGACAGAAAGGAGGCTAATGATGGTTCCAACATGGCTGTATACACACTGTCTACATAACTAGTAAAACTAGAAGAAAAACAATGCAAAAAAAAATTTACCCCAATAGTCTTTTGGTCATTCTGAGCAGCTACATGGTTTTTCTAACTTTATACAAAACAGCAATATACTGTGGAGCTGGTGCAAGAAAATGGATTGATTTTCTTTACAATCTGGTTTCCTAGCAGGATATTTTTCTTGCCATTAATGTGTTTTATGAAGGTGAAGAGAACTTGTTCTGTAAGCCATAATGATAATCTTTGTGAGGTTCTAAAACGACAACAAGAATTTGAATACCTATTGTACCTATTGTATATGCAATGCATTCATCTTAACAGGAGAATAAAAATGCACCGATTATAGGTGTCAAAATTTAGATGTTTGGAAGTAAATGAGATTTTGGAAGAAAATTAAAAATGGAGATTATATTATATAGATATGTATATATATATATATATATATGCATACATATATATCTTAAAAGTGTTTAATATTTTGTCTTGGTTGTAGGAAGTAGGCAAGCCCATCTTCTTTCTTGTATGATGCCCATCTTTGTTCCTAAAAATATTTAATTTTAATGAGCATCAGCTCTCTCCTGGTCTCACCTTATACCCTTTACATAACTTCCTATGCTATTAGAAATACTACTAGAAGGCTGGAGAGATGACTTAGTGTTTAAGGCACTTGCAAAGCCTAACGACTCACATTCAATTCCCCAGAACCCATGTAAGCCCGAAGCACAAGGGGGCACATGCTTCTGGAGTTTGTTTGCAGTGGTTGGAGGTCCTGGTATGCCCATTATTTAAATAAAAAAATAAATAAATAACATTACTAGAAGAGCTGTTATGAATTTCCTCAAACATAAAAATTTATATCTAACCAGAAAATTCTCAGTATTGATAAAAACATTTTCAAAACAATAACTGCACAGCACAAAATGAAAGTAGATAAGAGATCACTGACCAGTTCTGGGTTCTACTTTTTGGGAAAGGTCAACAGAGAAGAGAGAATCTGATTGTAATCCAAGACAAAATCTGAAATATTTTTTCAGGACTGGTGAGATGGCTTAACAGTTAAGGCACTTTCTTGTGAAACCTAGGGACTCAGGTCCAATTCCCCAGTAGCCACATAAATGAGATGCATATAGTGCCACATGTGGTTGGAGTTCATTTGCATTGGGTAGAGGCCCTAGCATGCCCATTATATTCTTTTTTCTCTCTCTTCTTCTCTCTCTCCAATAGATTAATATTTTTTTTAGAAACCTGAAATATTTTCAAGAGTCGTGCCTCTGTTTCTTACAGACTAAGAACACCATGGATTCTGAGAACTATAAATTTCAACCAGATTTTGGCAGAACTGTTGAAACAGGTTTTAACAGGATCTCATAGGGACAAAAGATTTGCAAGTGATTCCAGGGCATCACAGACCATTTCCGTCTTCATACATCATTATAAAGTTACTTTTGAAATTGTTACAAATATTATATTCCAAAGATGTCCTTGTCAGTGCCTGTAGGATCCTCTTCGCAATGATGCATATCAGAGAGACCCACATCTCTCTAGAGTGCTCAGCAGAAATTAAGTGTTTGCTGCAGCACAGTGAAAGTAAAAATTAGTGCTAGCATATGTTTTCTTATTATTGAGGTTGATGTGACATTGTCATTGACAACTGTTGGACTCCTTTTGCTGCTCTGGCCACCTTGAACAAGAGAACTGTCAGTCAAGTAGCCTGCAAGCATTCCTTATACCAGAGCTTGCTGTTGAACACACTCCCATGAGGCCTTGGAGAAGTGATGCCATGATAGCAACTGCTTCCTCTGGCTGGGGAGAGTGTGGTCCCCGCCAAACCTGTTTCCAGTATCTTGTGCAGGACATCCTCTGACTCTGCTCCCATTCGCAAGGGATGCTGTGACTAGTGAGTGCCAAAAGGCCCATGTCCTCATTTGTGTAAACACACACCTTCAGTCACATCATAGGTTTGCTATGGTGGGGGCAAACACTCCTCCTCTGACTGTATAAGCATTATGTTTTGCTCACTCAGCTCCCAGAATCCTCCTGTGTCTTAATGAGTCTCAATCACAGGTTTCTCTTTCATATTGTTCTCTTGCCTGATTCAGTAAATCAGGCTGAACTGGTACTACAAAGGAAGATGAGGCAATCACAGAGGGTGTAGAGCCACCAGGACAGTGAGCTGCAGAAGTGACAAAGTGGCTAGTTGCATGAGCAAGAGGCAGAACTATGGCCAGGAAGCAGTGAAGAGTTTGGGATTTCATGGCCCACACCTGTAACAGAAGAAACCAGAGCCTCATGGAGCCTGTGGTCCTTACCATCTAGGCAAAAGCAGGGACACTCCTGGAATGGTCATGAAACACAGCTGTGGCTACAACAACAGCACAAAGTTGTTCTCTCAAGTAGTGACAACAGTCATAGCAACAAGGCACAACTGGACTGGAACAAGCAGGGATGTGGAAATAGACACAAGAAGAAAGACAGGATGGAACTGAGGTTGAGAAAATACAGACGTCTGGAAAGAGCCAGAAATGAGAAACTTCAGGCCTCTGTCACTGTAAGAGTTCTAGAGAGTTGTGAAGTCTTCAGGGCCCGCATCCTCAGACACGCTGGTCCTGAGAACTGTTACACTGGCAACTGTCAAAGGCCAAAATATCTGGACGTTCAAATCAAGCTACAGTCAAGGGTGAAGAATTCCTCTTTCCTAAACTTGCCTAAGAGCTGTGACTCGCAGAACTAAGGTTTCTAGGACTCTAGGCTTATGCAAGAGCTGTAGGACTATGGAGCTAAGGACCCAGTGTCTGAGGTGTAAAAGGGGTTAACACCAGAGGGTGCTGCCTGCTGCCTGCCTTAGCCCGTCAGCTGACTCTGGGCACCGCGTTCAAATACTGAGGTACATGTATTAAACGTGATAAAAGTCAACACTTTGCAAGGAGTTGTTCTTGCCTCCCCACCATTTCTACCTGGGCAGAGCCAAAAGACACCAGTCAGCTTGATGATACCAAAATTACTCTTAACAATAATAATTACTGAATATTATATTCACAAAATGTGTGCTAATATTTAACATATGTTCTCATATAAATTTGACTTTGGTGGAAAGCATTTTTTGTTTATTTTGTGGAACATATTCTGGAATGAACATATAGTAACTTTATAGTAACTTTTATTGAGCAGGGCCTCTCAAACGTTCCGCTGTCAGCATGGCTCCACTAAAGGCCACGCTTTTACATAGGACGTTTTGAATGCCCAACCAAATACAAAATAAAGTAGTTGCCATTAACTCATTTCATATCATGATAATATGAGAAGTCTAAGGACCCAAGTTCGATACCCTAGTACTCACATAAGCCAGATGTACAATGTGGCACTTGCGGTTAGCGTTCATTTACAGTGGCTAGAGGCACTGACTTGCCCATTCTCTCCTTTCTTTCTCTTGCCTCTCTCTTTACCTCTTTTTCTCTCTCTCAAGTAAATGAGTAAAATATTTTTTAAATTGCATTAAGAGATTTAAGTGTGATCATCTTTTTGATTCAATGACCTTCTACCACTAAGCATTCGAGTAAGTATATTCAAGACATTATTAACTAGACTTATGAATAAATGCTTGGAGTAATTTAAAGCGATTTATAAAAGTTGTTTCTTTAAAAATTAATGAATGAGTAACTATGCCTGGAGACATAGCCTAATGATTAAGGTACTTGCCTATAAGCCTAAGGATAGACTCCCCAAAACACATGTAAGCAGATGCACATGGTGGTGCATGTGTCTGGAGTTCGTTTGCAGGGCCAGGAGGCCCTGAAAGAACCATTCTCTCTCTTTCTCTCATAAATGAATATAAAATAAAAATATTAGAAAATAACAAATTAATAACTACATCCACTGAAGTAAGAAAAAATAGAAATAAAAGCAGCAAAGAAAAACAAAAAAACAAAACAGGAAGAGGAAGAGGAGAATGAATAAAAGGAGAGAGAGAAAGAAGGAAAGGGTTAAGGAAATGAGGGAAAAAAAGAAGGCAGAGAAGGATACAAGCAACCTTATATTTTTAAAAAATGTTTGAAGCCCTGTTATATTTTGGGTTTCTTCTTTCTCTCTCTCTCTCTCCCCCTCTCTCTCTTTCCCTCTCTGTCTTTGTGTTTGTTTGTTTGTTTGTTTTTGTTTTGCAGGTAGGGTCGCACTCTAGCCCAGGGTCACCTGGAATTCATTAAGTAACCACAGACTGACCTCAAACTCACAGCAATCCTCCTCTTGTTATGTTTTTAAGGTATCTAGACACAGGCACATGTGTATTTGATAAGGTAAACATTTTAAAATCTTTCAAAATTACCAGGATAAGCACATAGTAGAACTTTAAAAAAAACTGAGAAACTTGAACATATTGCAAATTAGTATATATTTTTTAATCCTTTATGCTTGTACCTTTGTAGGAAACTCTATATTTAGCTCTCTATGATAATGTGGATGGTGAATGTTAATTTTTTACCCTCGGTGTTCTAATTGCTTCATTTTGGTATTGTATTTTTTTAATTAGAATTTGTAATAATAGGACTGGACATACCTCTAATCCAAGCTATCCCAGAAGATAGGGAGGAGGCTCAAAGATGGAGGTCTGCCTGAGTTACATAGTGAGTTAAATGACAACATGGGCCATAAGCATGACCATGACTCAAACTAACACCAAAAACTCTACAAAGGAAAAAAAAAAAGAAAGAAAAAGGAAAAAGAAAGTAAGAGAAAGCTAATATTAAGTATTGTCAGTTTTTTTAAAATATTTTATTTATTTATTTGAGAGAAAGGCAGAGGCAGATAGGTAGATGATAAATAGGTTGATGATAGATAGGTAGATGATAGATAGATAGATAGATAGATAGATAGATAGATAGATAGAGAAAATTGATGCAATTAGGGCCTCCTAGTCATGGAAACGAACTCCAGACACATGTACCACCTTGTGCATCTGGCTTTACATGGGTACTGGGGAATAGAACCTGGGTCGTTTGGCTTTGCCAGTAAGCTCCTTAACAGCTAAGTCATCTCTCCAGCCTAAGTATTGTGCATTTTGAGAAGAACAAGTGAGAGGCCAATGGGAATGAGAAGTGTCAAGCAGTGATCAAACCGAACAAAGTTGGAAATGAAGAGTGAAGGGAAAAATTACTGATTAGATTTGTAAAAATAATTAGGATAGATTAAGCAGTATGTGCTTACCTACCTGTACAAAGCCTTGGGATGAATATCTCAGTACTACATGTGCCCACACACATGTAAAATTGAATTTAAAAATAATAAATAAAAATGTAAATATATAAGTAGTACACAAATATCTGTAAAGACAGAAATACAGAATTAGAAAAATATTTTATTTTTATTTGGTTTATGTTAAGGAATAAGAACCCTGGGCTTGAGAGTTGGCTCAGAAGTTATGGCACTGGCCAGAAAAGCCTAACGATATAGGTTCAATTCCCCAGTACCCACATAAAGCCAGATGTACCAAGTGACAAATGTATTTGGAGTCTGTTTGCAGTGGCTAGAATTCCTTCCTTCCTTCCTTCATTCATTCTCTCTCCCTCTGCTTGAAAATAAACTAAATGTTTTTAAAAGAAACAAGTATTCATAAAATACAGAGATAAATTCACAAATCACCAGAAGGGGAAATATAAGTAAATTTAGAAAGGATAAGTATATTATTTTTAAAAGGAAAGAATGCAAAACACATTATGAAGTGTCCATTCCAGATAACAAACATGATGTAATTAACCCAAAAAGATTACCTAAAACAGAAGTATAGTAGTGATACATAACCAAGAATTCAACATGCTCTTTAAAAAATATTAATATCAGATTATTTTTACATGAGCTAAAGAGTTTTTTCCATTATTTCTTAACCCCATTATTTCTTCAACAGAGGCTAATTAAACCTCATACTTGGCATGAGAGACATCTGGAGACACAGGAGGAAACAAACAGATGAAATTGACAATGATGTTTGTAGTATTTGGATCAGTTTTCTCAAATCCCAACAAGACAAGAAAAATAAAGGAAGGAATGTGAGGAATATTTTGATGAGATACTTTCTTTTTAGTTAGACAAAGTATTTATCATATAAAATTCACAATAGATGGCAGACATATGTAATTTACAAGGTACCCTTCAACTTAGATAATCGATAATCATATATATATATATATATATATATATATATATATATATATTCTTCAAAAAATGTTATCAGCACTAATCATTTTATAATAACCTGCCATCTCTATGCATCCAAATCATGATTCTAGCAATGATTACAATTTCTCAAGTTGGTATTGTCAGAGCTTTTTTGTATTTTAATACTTGCTTTCTGGATATGAGATTTCATGTCCATTTTAATCACAATAAACTCACGATTTTAAAGATATAAAGTGTGAGTGCTTGATTTTTTTTTTGTGTGGGGGGCACAAGAAAGGATTTCTTTAGAGTTTTGAAGTATAAAAGGATCCAGCCATGGATGTTGGCTTGCAAATTTAAATTCAGGAGGGTGAGGAGGGAGAATCATATTGAGTTCCATGTCTGCCTGAGCCAGAATGACACACACACACACACACACACACACACACACAATAATAATAATAATAATAATAATAATAATAATGCTAGAATATAAAGATCAAGTAATAACTAAAAAGGGAAGGAAAACATTGATAAATACACAATATAGCCCTTTATAAAAAATACCCGGACTTCAGGGTAAGGTGGCGACATAGGAGTAATGTCAAACCAGCCTAGGGAGGGATTTAACCAAACCCACAGCAAAATACACTCTTCTTCCAAATAGTGAAGGTGTATAGGTTATTATTTGTCAGAGCAGAGAAGCAGGTGGGACCAAGATCTACCAGAAAGGAGGAACCTGTGCAGAATTCTACCAACGTACTTGCAGCCTAGATCCATGTTCCTGCCTGGCCCAGTGCCCAACTCCAGGAGCAGAGACCAAATGAGGGGATTTTCCAACCTCATCAGGCTCCTTTCAAAGTCAAGAAACCTGAAGGGGAGATAGCAGAGACCAGCTGAGGAGCTGCTGAAGGGGACATAGTCAGAACCAGCTGAGTAGTTCCAGTACAACTCCAGGCTTCCTGCACCCTCCCATCTCCCAACCAATAGAACCATGAACCTCCAGAGAACTCATTCAGCCCCTGGCAGGAGAGTATTCAGTGCAGCTGATCAGAACACTAGCTCCTCAGCACAACAGAGAAGGTTCAAGGTGGGCATTCAGCATTGGTAAGATTGGAAGCCACCCCAAAAGGTAATGAGGCAGGCTGACAAAAAAAAAAGCAGGCATATAGGCCTGCACTGGAAGAGCTAATATCTCTTTCCATGTCAGAGCAGGTTATGGGTTACATATTCTTGGTTGGTTTTACCATTCTCAATTAAGCTGTATTTGATGATTGACTATTGTTACATTTGATGCTTTCAGATTTATAGGGCTGTTATGTTTTTCTTCTGTCATTATTGGAGGCAGGGTCTGAGTCAGGTCCAGGCTGACCTGGAACCCATTTCAGAACAGAAATATCAACCTCACAGTTGACAGGATTAAGTATTTAGAGCAACAACGACCCTTAGGGATCTTGCCTTCATAAGGTTATCTGTTTTTTTTTTTTAATCCCCACACTTGCATACTCTGTGCTAGTTTTTATTGAATGTATATTGCTCACTTGAATTTTAGAAATTGCCAATAAATTTCTATACCCAGCCCACCATAATACTTGAATAACAGGCAAACTCAACATGGAGGATTACTTCTGCTGTTGGAATGGAGTACAAAAGCTACATTTGACACCTTAAACTCCTACTCTGAAGGTACATGAAGTTGGATTTCCAAATCAAAAAAACCCACAGAAGTCGTGTGTGGTGGTGCAAAGCTTTAATCCCAGCACTCAGGAGGCAGAAGTAGGAGGATCACTGTGAGTTCAAGGTCGCTCTGAGACTACATTGTGCATTTCAGGTCAGCCTGGGCTACAGTGAGACCCTTTAACAATAAATAAATAAATAAAAGAACCACCAAAGATTATTAGAAAACCCAAGTATCAAAAATTCATCATAAATGACCCCCAATGAGACTGTTTTAGATGAAATGCCTGACAAAGATTTGAAAACAAAATATTTTGTCTGTACTCAAAGAAATCAAAGAAGAAAAAAAAAGGTATTAAAGAAAAAAAATGTCTGAAAGAGAACACAGGAAACCAGCTTAATGAAATAAGAAGGTTGTTGCAAGAATGAGTACGGAAAAAGAAATACTGAAAAAAAACACACACAGAAATTATAGCACTGAAAAAAACACACACACGCACACAAAAAAAAGCAAAACAAAAACTGTGGAAAGTCTCACCAGTATAATAGGTGAAGGAGAGATCAGAATATCTAAACAAGAAGATGAGATGGCAGGTCTAATACAGTCCAACAACGATAAAGGAAAGGTAATAGGAATGTGTGAATGGGAATTTCAAGATATTCGGGACAGTATGAAAAGGTCAAACATAAGAATTCAGGGTAGAGTAGAAGGATAACAATTTCACTCCAAAAATATAGTATGCATTTCAACAAAATCATGGAAGAAAATTTACCCCAAATTGGAAAAGAAATTCCAATGCAGCTACAGGAAGCTTTGAGAACACCAAACAGACAAAACCTGGAAAGAAACTATCCTCACCATGTTAGAATTAAACTATGAAACATGCAAACTGCAGAAAATATATTGAAAGCAGTTAGAGAGAAAAAGCAAGTCACATACCAAGGCAAGCTCCAAGTTCTGAAACATAACAACTCTCAACCACGATTACTTTATCCTGCAAAGCTATCTATCTAAATTGATGGAAAAATATGGACATTCCACAAAAAAAAAAAAAAGACTAAATGAACTTATGACAACTAAGCCAGCTCTACAG
Organism: Dipus sagitta; assembly: GCA_036346955.1. Lineage (NCBI taxonomy): Eukaryota > Metazoa > Chordata > Mammalia > Rodentia > Dipodidae > Dipus > Dipus sagitta. Next base: position 116,326,224 of record CM070778.1, on the reverse strand, counting down.
AAATACTTTAAAGAATCTTTCACGCTGAAGATAAAAGAAAGCACACACATAAGGAAACAGGAAAAAATAAACCATACTCAAATATCAGTTAAAACAAGAGAGCAAAGGAAAAACAAGACTCACTACAAACAAAAAGAATGGTGAGAATAAATACATACATTTCAATAATAACTCTTAATATCAATGGTCTTAATGCCCCAACCAAAAGACACAGTTTGCAGACTGGATTAAAAGGCAGGTTCCTGCCATTTGTTGCCTCCAAGAAACTCGTCTCTCAATAAAAGATAGGCCAATTTTCCTCATGAAAATAGATGTAAAATTTTTCAACAAAATATTGGCAAACAGAATACAAGAATACATCAAAAATATCATTCACCCCAACCAAGTAGGCTTCATCCCACAGGTGTAGGGATGGTTCAACATAAGCAAATCAATAAATGAAATACACTACATAAATGGTCTGAAGGACAAGAATCACATGATCATCTCAACAGATGAAGAAAAGACATTTGACAAAATCCAACATCCCTTCATAGTAAAAGTCCTATAGAAACGGTTAATAGAAGGAACAAATCTCAAAATAATCAAGGTTATTTATGGCAAACCTACAGCCAATATAATTCTAAGTGGGGAAAAACTTGAAGCTTTTCCACTAAATTCAGGAAGAAGACAAGGGTGTCCACTGTCCACACTCTTATTTAATATAGCACTGGATATCTTAGCTATAATAATAAGTCAAGAGACATCCATAAAAGGGATAAAAATGGGAAAAAAATAGATCACACTACATTTATTTGCAGATGGTAAGATTCTATACAAAAAGGACCCTAAAGACTCTACCAGCAAACCGTTAGAGCTGATAAATAGTGTTCATAATGTGGCAGGATACAAAATAAATACACATAATTCAGTAGCTTTTCTATATACTAACAACAAATTTATGGAGGAAGAAATCCAGGAATCACTATCATTCACAATTTCCTCAAAAATAATAAAGTCCCTTTGAATAAATCTAACCAAGGAAGTTAAGGATTTCTACAATGAAAACTTTAAAACACTCAAGTGTGATATTGCAGAAGACAATAGAAATGGAAAGTTATCCCATGTTCTTGAATTGGAAGAACCAATATTGTGAAAACAATCTAACCAAAAGCAATTTACAAATTTAATGCAATCCCAATTAAAATTCCAAAGGCATTCTTCATGGAAATAGAAAGTAAAATCCTAAAATGCATTTGGAAGCACATTAAAACCTCAAATACACAATACAATTTTGAATAACAAAAATAAGGCTGGTGGTATCACCATATCCAATGTTAAGCTATATTACAAAGCCATAGTAACAAAAGCAGCATGGTATTGGCACAAAGACAGACTCATAGATCAATGGAACACAATAGAGGGCCCAAATGTAAATCCAGGCAGCTACAGTCATTTGATTTTTGACAAAAATGCCAAAAACATGCATTTGAGAAAAGACAGACTGTTTAACAAATGGTGCTGGGAGAACTGGATATCTATACTTAGAAGGAGGAAAATATATCCTATCTGTTTCCATACATAAGAATCAAGTTCAAATGGATCAAAGTCATTAATATCACCCCTGAAATTCTGAAACTGCTAGAGGAAAAAGTAGGGGAATGCTTCAACATATTGGTATAGGCAATGACTTTTTGAATATAACCCCAGTTGCTCAGGACATAAAACCACTAATTAACCAATGGGACCACATGAAATTGCAAAGCTTTTGTTAAAGACAGGACACTTTGAATAGAGAAAGAAAAAAAAAGTATTTTCCAGCTATACATCTGACAGAGGGTTTTCTATGATATACTAAGAACTCAGAAAACTAAATGATAGAAATCAAATAATCAAATTAAAAATTGGCTAAGGAACTAAATAGAATGTTCTCAAAAGAAGAAATACAGGTGACATATAAACATATAAAAATGTTTTATGTCCTTAGCCATTAAGAAAATGCAAATTAAAACAACTTTGAGATTCCATCTCACTCCTGTCAGAATGCCTATCATCAAGAAAACAAATGACTATAAATGTTTGTAAGGATGAGGAAAAAGAGAAACCCTTCTACACGGTTGGTGGGAATGTAAACTGATACAACAATTGTGGAGTGGAGGTTCCTGAGTCAGCTAAGAATAGATTTACCATATGATCCAGCTATAGCACTCCTCGGCATATATCCCAAGGACTCATCTCAGTACCTTAGAAATACTTGCACTACCATGTTTATTGTTGCTGTATTCACAATATCTAGAAAATGGAACTAGCCTAGATGTCCTTCAACAGGTGAGTGGATAATGAAGTTCTGGTACCTTTCTTTACACAATGGAATTCTATTCAGTGGTAAAGAAAAATGAAATTCTGATATTTACAGGGAAATGGATGGATCTGGAAACAATTATACTAAGCGAGCTAACTCAGGACCAGAAAGCCAAATATCACATATTTTTTCTCATATGTGGATCCTAGTAACCAATGTTTACACTTGTGTGTGAGTTGAACTAGAAATCAGTAGCAGAGGCCAGTAAGCTAGAAAAGGGAGGAAGGAGAGGGGGTGGACTTAAGGGGATGGTACTATATATATATATATATATATATATATATATATATATATATATATATATGTGTGTGTGTGTGTGTGTGTGTGTGTGTGTGTGTGTGTGTGTGTGTAGATGGACAGATTATTGCAAGTGGAATGGCCTAAGCAAGGTCAGAAGAAGAGAATGAGTAAAAGGAGTGCAGGGGGTGGGCTAATCAAAATTCAGGATATTGTGAACAAGCCACATGATAACCTACTTTTTTGGATAATGGCATACCCAGAAGCCATAGACTGTTATTAGAAAAATTTCAGTGCCAGGGATGGGATACCTTCCAGTGAGTTGTTTGCCAGGGAGTTCCCTGATGCCCCCTAAACATTACAGGCTATTGCCAAGGCTCTTGGTTTCCCACCAAGAATAGATGATAAGACCATATTGGTGAAGACTGTACATGCCTGAGCTACAAGGTCACCAAGAAATCAAACTGGAGCTAAGCTGAAAACCTTCTCCCTGTAGACCAGCTTACAGAAAGCTGGAAAAAGTTACATTGCATGCAGCCTTATGGGAGACAGAAGCCATCAGTCATGAAAAAGTGGACATTGCAAGCCTCATGTTTGGCCAGCCAGGCCACATGAGCCAATGGGTGCAATAGAGGCATGTGTGTTTTGCAAGAAACAAACTGCTCTTTAATTGAACTGGAAACCTGCTGTATGGGATTGAATACATGCCTGGTACTGAAAACCTAATCAAAAGCCTATGGTGTGGGGAGGTCATGAGAATTAGGGGTGAAATGCCTGTTCCTGTCTGGCTAAATCCATATATTATGCTCACCAAACTACCCTGTAAGCACTTTACTTAATATTCATACCCATATATTAATGCTACTCTCACTTTTGGTTAGAGAAGCTTCTCTTTTCAGATGGTGGTAATCACGGGGCTGACCCAAAGGCACTATAGGGCTGAGAAGATGTGACAGAGGAGTGTTTAGCACTGAAACATCACACCTTCCTAGGCTCGGGGTCCATTGCAGAAGTGGCAGAAAGAATGTATGTGCTGAAGGAAAGGTAGGACTGCTTACAATGCAATCAACCAGATAGAAATTGGCCTTGATATCCATGACCTCACAGTGTCTAGCACTACCTTCATAAGACCCTCAATATAGGAGGAAAATATGGCGACATTAAAATAAAAGAGACAATAATGGAGAGAGGGAGGAGATATGATGGAGTGTGGATTTGTGAAGGGGAAATTGGGGGAGGGAAGGGAATTATCATGGTTTATTGCCTGTAAGTATGGAAGTTGTTAATAAAAAAGGAAAAAAAAAACATGTTTTCTTATTTTGTCATAAAAATGAAACTGTTAGAAAGGTATATGATACCACCACCATTAAATTATTAATTAATAATTAAAATATTTTATAAGACATAGTTTTGTTTTTTTCAATAGCTTTTATTTATGTTTTTGATGCTATATTACAAGCATTATTTACATTGCTATTATAGTTACCTTCTTGTTGCTAGGGCAAAGCACCTGACCAAAAGCAGCTGATGGGAGGGATTTATTTTGGCTTACAATTTCTAGGAGAAGCAGGCGCAAGCTGGGTGTCACTATTGCCACAGCACATGAACAATAGCAGCAGGACAGTGAACCGAATTCTGACAAAGGGGAGCTAGCTTCCATTCCCCAAAATCTGGTCCTAACAACTTACCTTTCTAGCAAGGCTCTACTGCCCAAATCGCCACCGGCAGGGGACCAAGCATTCAAAATTTATGAGTTTATGAGGGACATCTGTTTCAAACAAACACAACTGTAGATGATTATTCTGTATTTATTCCTCAATTTGCAACTTCAAATACCTTTTAATCCATATTCTTGGTCATTTTCTAAGCATGTTGAAATTCTTACTTGCTATCGAAATGACCCCAATGTAACAGCACGCACAGCATGCATACATATGCTGCATAGGGAGACTCACATAGTGACTCCTGGTTCCATGTAGAAATGCCAATTAATTTTTTTCTAATGTATGTGCAATTAATTTTTATAATTACATGGATTTATTCAATCAAATGGAGTTATGAGTGAAATTACATTGGGAAAATGATATGCCTTCCTTCTTCTAATTATTTTCTTTTATAAAATATTTTTTATTTATTTTCAATCAGAGGGAGATATAGTGAAGAGAGACAGACAGAGAGAATGTGTGTGCCAGGACCTCCAGCTGCTACAAATGGACTCCAAATTCATGTGCCTCTTTGTGCCTCTAACTTTATATGGGCACTGGGTAATTGAACCTGGGACATTCGTCTTTGTAGGCAAGCATCTTGAGTTCTGAGAAATCTCTCCCTAATGATATTCAAAAGCAGAAGAGTAATTTTAGTGCTACATAGTGGATAAGTGAAGAGGGAGAAGACTGGGCTGTGTCGCTGCTTTGCCCTTTTTACTATTTTGCTAGGAGAGTTCCAATGAGCATTTATACACCCAGTGCTTAGCATCCAAGGACAATTCTACTCCAGAAACTTGGATTTTTTTTAATGAAGGTGAAATAAAAAAAATATGGGCTGGAGAGATGGCTTAATGGTTCAAGCACATGCCTGTGAAGCATAAGGACCTAAGTTTGATTCCCCAAGTCCCACGTAAACCAGATGCACATGGTGGTGCATGATTCTGGAGTTCCTTTGCAGTGGATGGAGGTGCTGGCATGCCTGTTCTCTCTCTCTGTCTCAAATAAACAAAAAAATAAATCTTTAAAAAATGTGTGAAGAGCCATGTAATTAATTAGTTAATTAATTAAAGAGACAGAAAGAGAAAGAGAGAGAGAATGGGTGCACCAGGGTCTTCTGCCACTGCAAACAAACTCCAGATGCATGTTCCACCTGGTCCATCTGACTTCACAGGGAAGTCACTGTGGAATCAAATCTGGGTCCTTTGGCTTTTCAGGCTAGTACTTTAGCTTCTAAACCCTCTCTCCAGTTATAGAAGAGCCATTTAATGTCACATAATTCTATTAAGAATTCTAATATTATTCTGTGAGTGTGGGTACATGCCTGTAATTCCAGCATTTGGGAGGCAGATGTAGGAGAATTGCCATTAGTTTAAGGCCAGCCTGGAGTTTTCAAGACAGCTTGGGCTACAGTGAGACCCTACCTCTAACAAACAAAGTAATAAACAAAAAGAATTATATTTTTAGCAATTTGTGGGTGAAATTCCCTGTAAATCTCTCTCTCAATACGTGTGTGTGTGTGTGTGTGTGTGTGTGTGTATAGATGATATATATATATATATATATATATATATATATATATATATATATATATATCGTGTCTTCTAAACTCTGGCAGAAATCAAAAACATAAGGTAATGTTATCTCCCCTTCTAAAATAATTATCACAGTTTATTTTTCAAAATACTTTTTATTTATTTATTCATTTGCAAGCAGAGAGAAGAGAAAGAGGTGGGGGAGAGAATGTGTGTATCAGGGCATCTAGCCAGTACAAATGAACTCCAGATGCATGCACCACTTTGTGAATTTGGCTTCATATGTGTGCTGGGGAATTGACTTTGGGTCGTTAAGCTTTCCATGCAAGTGTCTTACTGCTGAGCCATCTCTCCAGCCCACACAGTTTACTTTAATGTGTGATATAATACTTCTACATTGAAGAAAAGGACTAAGATTCAGCTCTACGAAGTATTAGCACTGCAAACTTATACTTCATACTTTGATTGTATTTTAAAGTTCTATAAACAAAGCACAAATATGTACACATGAGTAAAACCACATGCAAAAGCAGAAGTAGATAAAAATAAGTATAGTACCAGTTTCCCACAGGATCTAAATATATCAAGTAGATTCCTTCAAGGAAAATGCCATATGAAAGAACACATTAAAGGTGGTGCACGCCTTTAATCCCAGCACTTGGGAGGCAGAGGTAGGAGGATCATCATGAGTTCAAGGCCATCCTGAGACTACATAGTGAATTCCAGGTCAGCCTGGGCTAGAGTGAGACCCTACCTTGAGAAACCGAAAAAAAAAAAAAGTGTGTTTTAAAATATGTCTCCAGATTGTCATTTTCTTCAAAAGATGATGCTTAATTCTTCTTGTTATAAAAGTATAGGGTGAGGGCTAGAATGATGGCATAGTGGTTGAGACACTTGCCCATGAAGCCTCAGAACTCATATTCAACTCTCCAGGTCCCACATAAGCCAGACGCAGTGATTCAAGTGTGCAAGTACACATATGCACACAGGAGGTACATGCACCTGGAGATCAACTGCAGTGGCTGGATGCCCTGGCATGCCAATTCTTTCTCTTTCTCTCTCTCTCTCTCTCTCTCTCTCTCTCTCTCTCTCTCTCACACACACACACACACACACACACACACACACATAAACAAAAAGCATTGGCTAAGTTTACTGTTTCATGCCTAACAAATAAAATGGAGAGGTCAGTTGTGACCAGAAACTTGACTAGTAATGACAGGAAGGTCCCTTTTTCCCTTATAGCACTTGCTCTCAGAACCTGCTCTGTAGGAGATATGATGTATTGGAGTACTTAAGAAGCTCTGGTTAGAATACCATCCTGCAAACAAACAATGAGGGCTTCTGTCCCTAGCTATGAAGGCACTTTCTCTGAAACAGAGAGTCATCTAGTCCCTGTCAAGCCTTCCAATCCACAGATGATATCAATTGACAGCTGCTAGTAAAATTCAAAGCTTGTACTCAGCCACCTAAGCAGTTCTTGATTTTCAGAAAATAATTACATCGTTAATAGTTTCTTTAAGCCACTACCTTTGGGATGGACATATTATATATATATATATATATATATTAGATATAGATATAGATACAGATATATATTAAAGGGAACAAGTAAGACCAAATGTCCTCACTGTAAGAAGAGAGCAAGAAGGAAAGTATATTGGATGGAAGTAGGGGTGATATGAATGGTATCATATGAATTTTATTATGTGAGTGTTTCATGCTTTCAGGTTTTGTGTGTGTGTGTGTGTGTATGTACACGTGTGCATGCTGTTTCCAGGTGTATAAGTGCTTATGTGCAGTTAAAAGTGGAGCCTATAGGTTGGTGTCAGTTATCTTCCTCAGTGGTTCTCCACTTATTTACACAGAGGCAGAGACCTTTACTTGATCCAAGACTTCACCAACTCAGAAAGTCTACTTGTCACCTTGTCCTTAGGAACTCCTCTTCCTCTCCCAAACACTAGGCTTACAGGTGTGCTGCCATGTCTGGTGGGCATTTACATGGCTGCTTGGGGTCTGACCTCAGGTATTCATGATTTTCCATTAAGGAATAAGTATGTGGATAGTTCCACACCAAAGAAAATAAATTTGTACCACAGAGATTAGCATAAGGAGAAAATAAGTGGGCCGGAGTCATGACTTATCGATTAAGGTACCTTCCTGAGAATAAGAATGGTTTCATATGATTCCCCAATATTCACATACGCCAGATGCACAAGGTGGTATGTATATGTGTCTGGAGTTTGCAGTGGCTGGATGCCCTGCCACACCTATTCTCTCTCCCTCTCTCTCTCTCTCTCTCTCTCTCTCTCTCTCTCTCTCTCCCTCTTTCTGTCTCTCTTTCAAATAAATAAATAAAATATTTTTTAAAACTAACATTAAGAAACTGACTCATACATGAAAGCCATTTATTCTAGTTCTAAGAGTCCATCCGATAGGAATAAGAAAGGGAAAGTGTGGGATGGAGTATAGAAACCAGGTTACCTGAATGCATGAGTCCTGCGCTAGGTTAATACCATTTGACATTGTAAAAGTTATTTTTTTTTTCAATGATAGTAGAAAGGTTAAAGAAGTCAAGCAATAGCCTAATGGAGCAATTTCTGACTCTTGAATCAGCATGGGGGAGGAAGCTGAAAAGTCAGCTGGAAGACATTTCGCTCTTCTGTTGTCAGGGAGACTCATAGGCAAGGACAGTATGTGGAGGGTTGTCATGGATGGAACTAGTGAAATAAAACTTGTACACATCATTAAAACTTGGCTTGAGTTTGTGGTATTGGTCCCCTTATAATAGATGCTTGTGGTTTAAATGTAAAATGCTCTCCATGGAGTCATGCTTTTGGATACTTAATTGCCAGCTGGTTTGCTATGAAATCTTTAGTAGATGAAGTCTAGTTGGAGAAAGTGTCACTGGAAGCAGGCATGGGGGTTATATAGTCCTGCTCAGTTTGCTGAACTGTCTCTCTGCTTTTTATCTGTTGAGGTGATTATGGCATCCTGCTCTGGCCTGCCTTGTCTTCCAGACCATAATGGATTCTACCCTCCGGAACTGTAAAAGGGATTAAAATCCTTTCCTTCCATAAATGTCTTCTGATGGATCATTTAACCCCATCAGTGAGAAAGTAACCAATATAACTGTGAATGAGGGTAGAGAGTTCACTGTGTGGGGATAATTTGATTTTTGATGATATATTAATTAGAAGCAGAGAAAAGTAAAATAGTACAATCCAGAACACACAAAACAAGTTAATTTGGGAAAGGGATAGTCAAAGCAAGAATTACATCACAATTGTTTTATTTCGGATTAGAAGAAACAAATGAAGGACAACATTTAAAAACAGACAAGTCTATGTAGGTCTCTCTTAGGAAAATAATCATAAGGGAAAGTCATGATTTAAACTTAAGAATCCCCTCTACCTCTCTCCATTTTTCCATTCCTGTGTTTGTTTCTCTCTTTGTATCTTTGTGTGCACCTATCTCTACTTTTTTAGGCATATACTTAACAATCTTCTTTTAATATTTTTTTCAGTTATTTGTCTGAGAGAAAGAGAGAGAGAGAGAGAGAGAAACAGAGAAGCAGAGATAGAAGGCAGGGAGAGAGAAAGAATGAGCACACCAGGGCCTCTAGCTACTTCAAACAAACTCCAGATGTACATGCCACCTTGTGCATATGGTTTATGTGGGTCCTGGTTAATCAATCCTAGGTCCTTTGGCTTTGCAGGCAAGTATTTTAACTGCTAAGCCATCCCTCCAGCCCCACTTAACAATCTTAAAAGGGACAATCACAATTTTTTGCTTGTGTCAATTTTTTAAAAGATGATAAAAATTGTTTTCTTTCTACTATGACACTTAGATATGTGCACAATGTGTTGAGTATTCATTTTGCAATCTATTTGACAAATTTCTAAGTGTGAATGTCTTTGTGTTGAAATTCAGTTTAAAAAGAAAAGAAGGAAAAATGTAGTTGGTTATTTATTAAAAAGATTATGGCACATCATTCTGACAGAGTGCACTGCTTTATATTAAAAAGGAATTTAAATTGTGAATAATAAAGACAGGCTTCTGTCAAAGCACTTGATTTCCTGCCTGAGGCAAAAGATAAGATCATATTCCTGAAGACACCATAAGCTGCTGACACAGAGCATAGAGAGAACTGGCTGGAATCCAGAAGAGAAAGTCCCTAGGCAGTTAGACCATCTAGTGCTGGACAGTGCTTCATGAGGTACTGGAAGAAAGTGGCCAACAATGGTCTGAGCAACCATGGTCTAAGCTATTCAGAAGCAAATACCCTAACGAGATGTACACACCAGTGCAATAGTGGCACACAGCCTTGGTGGGTAACCAATAGCTTTCTGCTTGGCTAAGGGATCACTCAGTAGAAAGGAACCCATATTTGGAATTGGGAACCAGGTCATTATCCTATGGAGACAAAGATTATGCTCTCCAATGTCAAACTCCCAGTAGCCTTTGGCTAAAAGTGGGGCTGTTGCAGTCAGGTCTGCAATGCTGGCAGAAATCCCCTGACAAAGAGAAGCTTGTGGGAAAAAAGGGTTTACTTTGTCTTACAGGCTCAAAAGGAAGCTCCAACATGGCAGGGGAAAATGATGGCATGAGCAGAAGGCAGACATCACAGCCTGGCCAACATAAGGTGGACGAAAACAACAGGAGAGTTGACATGGGGAAATGGGCTATAAAACTGATAAACCCAGCCCGAACAATACACTACCTCCAGGAGGCATTAATTCCCAAATCTACCTAAGCTGGGAACATAGCATTCATAACACGTAAGTTTATGGGGACACCTAAATCAAACCACTACATTCTCCCCTGGCCCCCATAAATTGATAGCCATACATGATGTAAAATGCAATGTATCAGTCCAACTTTAAAAGTCCCCCTATTTTTATTAATCCCAATGATATTCAAATATCCCCATAGGACTTTTAACTGAGTCATAATACCAAAAAATCCCCCCAAACCCCATAACGGCACAGAATATACATTCACACTACATTGGGCATAGCAAAGAAATATTCAGCCAATACAATATTTAAAACAACCAGGTCAATCATCAAACTCTCTAGCTTCAACTCCAACTCTAGCCAGTGACAAATCTCCAAGACTGATAATTCTAACCAGAAACATGTCTCTGGAGTTCCAATTCTGCCCTTCCAGCTATGCCACTCACAGTCCTAGAAAACTTCATCTGGGAATGGCAGCTCTCTTTATCAGCTGCATAGTGGTCCCAGCATCTCTACTGGGTCTCCACTGCAACCCATGATCCATTGTCATGGCTCCATCTGGTCTCTATGCAGGCATCCAGCAAACCTGCTTCACACTGCCCATGGCCATTTCCAAAACACAAGAGCACATTGCATATTCAATGACCCTCTATTTCTTGCATTTTTTATACTCCAGAATACCAGGTAGGGTGCCAATTTGTTAATCTGGGAGGGTGGGGGATAAAGAAGACTTTGAAGGACAGGACACTCCTTGAGCACTCAGACCCATTCAGTCTATATCCAGTGCAGGTCAGCTTGCCCAAACTCAAAGTTTGTAGTCTCATATAATTGCAGCTGAATGGGCAGAAGTTTCAGCCCAAAGATTTCTTTTCTGTGACATATCACTGTACTCAAGACCAGTCCATTTCTACCCAATGCAACCCTGCACAATTTCTCAGGACATGGTCATAACAGCAAGTCCATAGTTCTTACTGCATTCTGGTCTTTCAACTCTGACCAGAATAGTCCATCAAGCTGTATTTACAGCACTGCAATGTTTCTCTTAGGTCAAGATTTCAAACTCCTCCAAATTCTTCTTGACAATTATCTCCAAAAAGCCAAACCCACACAGTCAGGTGTTTAGCAGCAATTCCACTCCTCAGTACCAACTTCACTGTTGCAGTTACGTTCACATTGCTGGCAGAAATCACTTGAACAAGAGTAGCTTATGGGAATTAAAAGGTTTATTGTGGCTTAAAGGCTCGAGGGGAAGCTCCAACATGGCAGGGGAAAATGATGGCATGAGCAGACAGTGGACATCACCCCCTGGCCGACATAAGGTGGTCAAAAGCACCAGGACAATGTACCAAACACTAACAAGGGGAAACTGGCTATAATACCCATAAGCCCACCTCCAACAATACACTGCCTCCAGGAAAAGTTAGTTTCGAAATCTCCATAAGCTGGGAACCTCGCATTCAGAACATCTATGTTTATGGGGGACACCCTAGGGCTAAGTCCACAAAATTCTCCCTAAACCAATAATGTTTACCCCATTTAACCTATGCTGCCTTAATTCTCTGTTGGAGAATCTGTTTTTACTTTTCAGAAGGTAATGAGACCAAGTGAAATAAGCTACCATTCGCACTTTAGCCAAGCCCCGGCTGAAACCACGGAGGAATCGGGGACCTGAGTAAGAACGCAGCTTCCATGGTGAGCCTGACAGTACCAGGATGAAGGAGACAGATGCTTAGGATACTCAACACATACCAAGCAGAGATCTAGAGATTCCGAAATACTCATCAGTGAAGTAAACTTAAGTCACACCTACCACGGCCCAAGGACTTTTGCCAAAACGTGGATGGAAACATTGTAAGTGCCACAGGTTGAGACATCATGCCCAGAGGCATCCCCCCCCCACAAAAAATACCTGACTGCGTCTTCCTACCCCATGCGGAATACCTGCAACCCCACTGAGGAGTGTCCCCAACGGAATGGGGTCAGGGACAAGAGAAAGAATGGTACCAACACATAATGTATCCATACTAAGTATGTCTGTAATAAAAAAAAAATTAACTAATTAATTTTTAAAAATGAAAGTAAAAATGCCAAGAACATTATAAAGGAAAGAAGCTGAGTTTTCAATACAGCATTTAAAACAACAACAAGAAAAAAAACAAAAAACTACCTTGCTCATTTAAAATTAAACCAAGTGTTCCTGAATAAAGAAGACAAAACATGATCCGCCTTCCTCTCCGCCTCCTGCTGCCGGCGAGAGCCAGGCTCCTGTAATCCGGGATCCCCAGTGTCATCGTCCTCCCCTGAGCACCATGCCCCCTGAAAAAGGGTGGTGATGGAATTAAGCCACCCCCAATCATTGGAAGATTTGGAACATCATTGAAAATTGGTCCAGATGAAGTGTGTGCATGGACCATCAGGAAAGAAACTAAGGCTCCTGAGGCTGCAGGAAAGATTCACACAGATTTTGAAAAGGGATTCATTATAGTTGAAGTAATGAAATATGAAGATTTTAAAGAGGAAAGTTCTGAAAATGCAGTCAAGGCTGCTGGAAAATACAGACAACCAGGCAGAAATTACATTGTTGAAGATGGAGATATTATCTTCTTCAAATTTAATACACCCCAGCAACCGAAAAAGAAATAAATTTTAATTATTACTCAAATAAATACACAAAAAAGACAAAACATGGGAACATATATTCTGAGTCTAATAAAACTTTCTTGTCTAATAATAGTTTTTTCTGTTTTAATTTCTTTGTTTTATTTTGTTAGTTATTGTTTGAGAAAGAGAGAGAGAGAGAGAAAGAGGCATAGAGAAAGAATGGACATGCCAGAACCTCCAGCCACTGAAAATGAACTCCAGATGCATGTAACACCTTGTACATCTGGCTTTATGTCAGTACTGGTGAATTGAACCTGGGTCCTTTGGCTTTATAGGCAAGTGACTTAACTGCTAAGCCATCTCTCCAGCCTCTATTTTTAAATATTTATTTATTAGAGACAGTTAGTGAAAAAGGCAGAGTGAGAGAGATAATGGACATGCCAAGGCCTCCAGCTACTGAAAATGAACTCCAGATCCATTTACCACTTTGTGCTCTGGCTTTATATGGGTACTGGGGAATTGAACTTGGGTTCTTTGGCTTTGCAGGCAAGCACCTTAACCAGTAAGGCATCTGACCAGGCCAGTTTTTCAGTTTTTTTTTTTTTTTTCTGATTTTAACTGTGTGTGTGTGTGTGTGTGTGTGTGTGTGTGTCATGGCACATGCATGGAGTTGAGAGTACAGTTATCTTTGTGTTCTACTTTCTTTATGCTTCTATAATAACCCACTAGACTACAGTTGAACCACAGATTAACTGGCCTGCAAAATTTGGGTTCTCATTTCTCAGCCTCCCATGTTTATAGATGTATTGGGATCACAGACACATATGCCAATTGCATCCAGCTTTATACGGGTGTTGGGAAATTGAGCATAGGCCATTAGGCTTCATAATCAAGAACTTTTAACTGCTAAACCATCTCCCAGTCCAAGACTAATTATTTCAAGAATATTACCATTTAATATGAGGCAGGAGTATTTAATTTAAAATGAAAAAGGAAGGTATATAGTTATGGAATGAACTCTCCTTTTATTCTTCTTTATTGAAAATTAAATTAAATATGGTTAAAAATCAATCATCAAAGTTGGATCACTACATTGATGTTATATTTGTATATAGGGCCAGAAGTCTGAGAATAAGAAGCAGGAAAAGAAAAGAATGCTACAAATTTAGATTACAGGTCAAAATTAAAGTGGAGCTCTACCTTTCTAAACTTCTGCAGCCTTGTAAACTTTCTTTCTTTTTCAGTGTTCTCATTTTCATCACTATAATAATGAACCCTCTTGACTGCCTTTGCCATGACATATTCAGTGTGGTAGTTTTTGGCACACAGTAACCATTAAGTGCATCTTACCTACTTTTCTTATGCCTCCATTGATAATTACTGGATTCCTTAAAAGTCTGTCTTGGACAAATCTCAGATATATACTTCTGCTTCAAGTGTATAGACCACTGGACCCTTTATATGACTTTGTGTTCTTTCTTCCAGTTGCTGCCTACTACTTCAATAGAAAGGTTATTTCAGTAATATCAACAATCTTTTCCAGACCCTTTCCTCCAAAGTAACCTAATCCAGAGTGGGATTGTTGCTGGGAGGCCCTCACTCTAGTGATACTTGATCTGCTGGAGCCCAGGAACTTGCCATTCTCATTGCTTATTTTAATCACATCTATGTTTAAAAGAATCAAATCACTGTGCAATTTTATGCAATAGTTATAAGGCAATTTTTGTGGCATGTGTGTGTATGTATGCCTATGCCCACATGCATGTAGAAGGCCAGGGGCAAATTTGAGTGTCATAAATCTCAGACCCTGTGCATCTTTCTTTTGAACCTACACAGTCCTTCAGTGGTCTGGAGCTTGCTACTTAGGATAGTTGTTGGGTCAGTAGGCCCCAGAAATTCATGAGTCTCTGCCTCCCAGGCAAAGAGATTATAAGCACATGCCACTACATAGGAAAGAGAGAAATGAAGAGAGAGAGAGAGAGAGAGAGAGAAGGAAAATGTGCATTCTAAGGTCTCCTTCCACTGTAAATGAACTGAGACACATTTGCCACTTTGTGCATGTGGCTTTACATAAGTACTAGGGATTTGAACAAGGACTTTCAGGCTTTGCAAGTATTCACCTTTAATCACTTAGCCACTTTTCCAGCCATGTACCAAGCATTTTTCTTACACTCTGGGCTCAAATTCAGACCTGAATTCTCACAAGACAAGCACTTAACTGACTGGGCCATCTCTTCAGCTCTTGCTTATATAATAATGCAGTATTCTTTGATTGTTATAGACATATGTCTTCAATATAAATTCACATTTATGACTGAAACAATTTCTATAATCTATGCAAATATGTGTTTTATATGTACACATATGTTTTTATTCATATGTATATGAATATATATGTGTGTATATATTGTTTATATTGTTGTTCTCACATTATACTTTATTGCCTAAATTTGCTGATCTTTTGGTCTTTCTTGATTCAGTGTACTAAAGTTTGTTTTTCTTGATTCTTTCAGCTAGCATTTATCTATACATCCTCTACATTAGACCAGATCCTAAGTATATACTGTTTTGTTATGGTCTTTTGTTGTTATCTTTTATTTTCATTTCCTCACAACAAGGATGTCATCAATTCTAAATATATTTTCCAAACTTGGTAACTATCATAGATTTCATTTCATGTCAGCTACATTTGACAGGAAGAAAACATCATTTTTCTATGACACTATAGTTTCATATGAAATAAAATTAATTGTATGACTAAGCACTTACATTTTGAAGTATTTTTAATATCATCACAGCCATAGAGTACAACACCATTGCTGTGTACTATGTGTTTTTCTAAAGAAGTGAAAGAGACAGATGTTTACATCAGTCATTTTACAAACACAGTTGTAAGATCTGACAAAAGGCAGGAGCTATGGAAAACAGCTTTAAGATATCTAACTTGTGTGACATTTGAATTACAGGCAACAAAAGGCAATGAAAATAGATTTCTAGCCAGCATGAAACATTTTTAATACAGAGTTCTAGGATTCGTATTCTGGGTGTGGTTGTGTCCAGCAGATATTTTTGAAGATAGTTGCTGACTCGTGGGGCAGAGAGGGCATGAGGCACACATAGTCAGGTCTAACAGGATGTGAAGTTGTCCAGACCCGCAGTTAAATCCTGAGTAGGGCAAGTAGCTAATGCTCTGGATTTATTCCTGTGATATCTTGAGGCCGCTGCCGTGGTGACATTCTTATACAGGCTGAGTTCTGAAATTCTGCAATGAACCAGAAAGCAGCACAAAAAGAGGAAGTGGGCTTCCTCCGAGAGAAAGCCATGACAACTTAGCTTGCTGCAAGACATAAGGCTGGACTCTGATCATCTTTCTTAAGGTTATGGACAGTGCCTTATGCTAAGGTGTAAAGACACACACACACACACACACACACACACACACACACACACGGTGTTCTTATTCATGTCAATAACAGCTGACATTTAGGGAAAAATAAAATTTTCTACTGGATAAAATGTGTAAGTGTGTATGTGCCTGCATGTGTGCACATGCACACATGGTCACAGCAGTCCTTGCTTTCCATACAAACATATCTTGGCCTCCCACTTTTACTTGGTATTGGGGTAAATGAGCTCATATACTCATGCTTTTGAGGCAAGTATTTTCATCACAGCGTCATTTCCCCAGGCCTTGGATGAAATATTCTTTTAGGCTAAATCTCATAGGAAGAAAAATGGCTGAAGATTTATAAAAATTCACATGGTACTTGAGCTTCAATGTATTAGCCAAATGAGAACTAGTTTATTATTACAATGTAAAAGGACTCATCAATGAATATTGTAATTGTTTAAGGTGAGGTGATGCATCTGCTGTAGAAAAAAATGCACCAAAATATTAATGTAGTGGGTTGTGTTCATGATATAAAATATATGTAAACATGTAATCATTATTTTTAAATATATATGTGCATACATAATTGAAGTAAAGAAAAGCTATGAAGTCTACCTCAGTATGGAATTCCAATTATCTTCAAAAATTCTTAAGTGTCCATTTTTTGCAACTTAGTTTTTTAAAATACCTATTAATTTTCAATCACATATTGTTAATATTTTTGAATCTCATGATGGGAAGAGGAAAATGGCTCCACATGTACACTAACACAGAATTGTGGAAGATGGTTTAATAGTCACATGCTCCATTCCTCAGGCAAACCGTGCAGGTACATGGCAACATTGAAAATAACTCTTCCTATGCTTTCCCACTTAAAAGTCTTCAAGTGTGTAAGATACAATTCAGTTGTTCGCTTTGCCATCTTTGGTTGTGAAGATTTTTCAAGTTTTCTTTTTTATGAGAAGTAATAGACCACGATTCACTTGGATGGTTTTTGATAGTGTAGACTAAAGTAAATATTAAATTTTATTTGAGCCCCATGGATGAATGGTTCTGTTTATCCATGAGTACCTGCAGAGTCCTCTGGATGGTAAATGAGTGGTTTATTTCTACTTGCCAAACTTTCAGCACATGAACTCTGGGCACATATTATTTGTTCCTCCTAGAATCTCAACTGAAATAGTCCACATTTGCTTTTTGTTTACTGTATCATCTTCTTTCAATTATAACTTATGTAGTTTAAATGTTGGAAAAGTCACTTCACTTTTCTCAATCAAGACTATGGTTGAACATAGTTTGATTCCCTGGACTTGCCCCATTCTCTTTGCCTTTATCATTCTTGGTCTCTCAATTAATTATGGTGTTAACTAATATGAAGGCTGAGCTACAGAAGCCATATTAAGATAGATGTAGTCTTCAAAGTTTTGCTAGTTGAATACTTGTATAATAATTGCAACATTTGACATAAATTTATACATATATAAATAGTGTATAAATAAGTTTGGATGGATAGAAATCTTAAAAAGTATTGTTTATGTAAAGATAAATAGCATTCCTCCCTTTATTTAAAATAGATATGAACAAATGAAAACCTTGCCATATCAATAGATATGTAAGAATTTAAAATTGGCTACTAAATATATTCTTATGAAATTTAGTTTATAGATAAAATGTGAATAATATTATCAATTATTTGTTTATATTTTTCTGTAAGTTCTTAAAATTTTATTTTCTTTGGATTTTGTTATAAACTTCTGATACAAGATTTTTAACTATTTTTATTTACAAAAACTTTATTTATTTATTTATTTATTTATTTGAGAGAGAGACAGAGGCAGATAGATGGAGAGAGAATGGATGATCCAGAGCCTCTAGCCGCTGCAAAGGAAGCATGTACCACCTTCTGCATCTGGCTTACGTGGGTCCTGGGGAATCAAACTTGAGTCCTTAGCCTTCACGGGCAAGTGACTTAACTGCTAAGCCATCTCTCCAGCCTCTATTTTTAAATATTTATTTATTAGAGACAGTTAGTGAAAAAGGCAGAGTGAGAGAGATAATGGACATGCCAAGGCCTCCAGCTACTGAAAATGAACTCCAGATCCATTTACCACTTTGTGCTCTGGCTTTATATGGGTACTGGGGAATTGAACTTGGGTTCTTTGGCTTTGCAGGCAAGCACCCTTAACCAGTAAGGCATCTGACCAGGCCAGTTTTTCAGTTTTTTTTTTTTTTTTTCTGATTTTAACTGTGTGTGTGTGTGTGTGTGTGTGTGTGTGTGTCATGGCACATGCATGGAGTTGAGAGTACAGTTATCTTTGTGTTCTACTTTCTTTATGCTTCTATAATAACCCACTAGACTACAGTTGAACCACAGATTAACTGGCCTGCAAAATTTGGGTTCTCATTTCTCAGCCTCCCATGTTTATAGATGTATTGGGATCACAGACACATATGCCAATTGCATCCAGCTTTATACGGGTGTTGGGAAATTGAGCATAGGCCACTAGGCTTCATAATCAAGAACTTTTAACTGCTAAACCATCTCCCAGTCCAAGACTAATTATTTCAAGAATATTACCATTTAATATGAGGCAGGAGTATTTAATTTAAAATGAAAAAGGAAGGTATATAGTTATGGAATGAACTCTCCTTTTATTCTTCTTTATTGAAAATTAAATTAAATATGGTTAAAAATCAATCATCAAAGTTGGATCACTACATTGATGTTATATTTGTATATAGGGCCAGAAGTCTGAGAATAAGAAGCAGGAAAAGAAAAGAATGCTACAAATTTAGATTACAGGTCAAAATTAAAGTGGAGCTCTACCTTTCTAAACTTCTGCAGCCTTGTAAACTTTCTTTCTTTTTCAGTGTTCTCATTTTCATCACTATAATAATGAACCCTCTTGACTGCCTTTGCCATGACATATTCAGTGTGGTAGTTTTTGGCACACAGTAACCATTAAGTGCATCTTACCTACTTTTCTTATGCCTCCATTGATAATTACTGGATTCCTTAAAAGTCTGTCTTGGACAAATCTCAGATATATACTTCTGCTTCAAGTGTATAGACCACTGGACCCTTTATATGACTTTGTGTTCTTTCTTCCAGTTGCTGCCTACTACTTCAATAGAAAGGTTATTTCAGTAATATCAACAATCTTTTCCAGACCCTTTCCTCCAAAGTAACCTAATCCAGAGTGGGATTGTTGCTGGGAGGCCCTCACTCTAGTGATACTTGATCTGCTGGAGCCCAGGAACTTGCCATTCTCATTGCTTATTTTAATCACATCTATGTTTAAAAGAATCAAATCACTGTGCAATTTTATGCAATAGTTATAAGGCAATTTTTGTGGCATGTGTGTGTATGTATGCCTATGCCCACATGCATGTAGAAGGCCAGGGGCAAATTTGAGTGTCATAAATCTCAGACCCTGTGCATCTTTCTTTTGAACCTACACAGTCCTTCAGTGGTCTGGAGCTTGCTACTTAGGATAGTTGTTGGGTCAGTAGGCCCCAGAAATTCATGAGTCTCTGCCTCCCAGGCAAAGAGATTATAAGCACATGCCACTACATAGGAAAGAGAGAAATGAAGAGAGAGAGAGAGAGAGAGAGAGAAGGAAAATGTGCATTCTAAGGTCTCCTTCCACTGTAAATGAACTGAGACACATTTGCCACTTTGTGCATGTGGCTTTACATAAGTACTAGGGATTTGAACAAGGACTTTCAGGCTTTGCAAGTATTCACCTTTAATCACTTAGCCACTTTTCCAGCCATGTACCAAGCATTTTTCTTACACTCTGGGCTCAAATTCAGACCTGAATTCTCACAAGACAAGCACTTAACTGACTGGGCCATCTCTTCAGCTCTTGCTTATATAATAATGCAGTATTCTTTGATTGTTATAGACATATGTCTTCAATATAAATTCACATTTATGACTGAAACAATTTCTATAATCTATGCAAATATGTGTTTTATATGTACACATATGTTTTTATTCATATGTATATGAATATATATGTGTGTATATATTGTTTATATTGTTGTTCTCACATTATACTTTATTGCCTAAATTTGCTGATCTTTTGGTCTTTCTTGATTCAGTGTACTAAAGTTTGTTTTTCTTGATTCTTTCAGCTAGCATTTATCTATACATCCTCTACATTAGACCAGATCCTAAGTATATACTGTTTTGTTATGGTCTTTTGTTGTTATCTTTTATTTTCATTTCCTCACAACAAGGATGTCATCAATTCTAAATATATTTTCCAAACTTGGTAACTATCATAGATTTCATTTCATGTCAGCTACATTTGACAGGAAGAAAACATCATTTTTCTATGACACTATAGTTTCATATGAAATAAAATTAATTGTATGACTAAGCACTTACATTTTGAAGTATTTTTAATATCATCACAGCCATAGAGTACAACACCATTGCTGTGTACTATGTGTTTTTCTAAAGAAGTGAAAGAGACAGATGTTTACATCAGTCATTTTACAAACACAGTTGTAAGATCTGACAAAAGGCAGGAGCTATGGAAAACAGCTTTAAGATATCTAACTTGTGTGACATTTGAATTACAGGCAACAAAAGGCAATGAAAATAGATTTCTAGCCAGCATGAAACATTTTTAATACAGAGTTCTAGGATTCGTATTCTGGGTGTGGTTGTGTCCAGCAGATATTTTTGAAGATAGTTGCTGACTGGTGGGGCAGAGAGGGCATGAGGCACACATAGTCAGGTCTAACAGGATGTGAAGTTGTCCAGACCCGCAGTTAAATCCTGAGTAGGGCAAGTAGCTAATGCTCTGGATTTATTCCTGTGATATCTTGAGGCCGCTGCTGTGGTGACATTCTTATACAGGCTGAGTTCTGAAATTCTGCAATGAACCAGAAAGCAGCACAAAAAGAGGAAGTGGGCTTCCTCCGAGAGAAAGCCATGACAACTTAGCTTGCTGCAAGACATAAGGCTGGACTCTGATCATCTTTCTTAAGGTTATGGACAGTGCCTTATGCTAAGGTGTAAAGACACACACACACACACACACACACACACACACACACACACACGGTGTTCTTATTCATGTCAATAACAGCTGACATTTAGGGAAAAATAAAATTTTCTACTGGATAAAATGTGTAAGTGTGTATGTGCCTGCATGTGTGCACATGCACACATGGTCACAGCAGTCCTTGCTTTCCATACAAACATATCTTGGCCTCCCACTTTTACTTGGTATTGGGGTAAATGAGCTCATATACTCATGCTTTTGAGGCAAGTATTTTCATCACAGCGTCATTTCCCCAGGCCTTGGATGAAATATTCTTTTAGGCTAAATCTCATAGGAAGAAAAATGGCTGAAGATTTATAAAAATTCACATGGTACTTGAGCTTCAATGTATTAGCCAAATGAGAACTAGTTTATTATTACAATGTAAAAGGACTCATCAATGAATATTGTAATTGTTTAAGGTGAGGTGATGCATCTGCTGTAGAAAAAAATGCACCAAAATATTAATGTAGTGGGTTGTGTTCATGATATAAAATATATGTAAACATGTAATCATTATTTTTAAATATATATGTGCATACATAATTGAAGTAAAGAAAAGCTATGAAGTCTACCTCAGTATGGAATTCCAATTATCTTCAAAAATTCTTAAGTGTCCATTTTTTGCAACTTAGTTTTTTAAAATACCTATTAATTTTCAATCACATATTGTTAATATTTTTGAATCTCATGATGGGAAGAGGAAAATGGCTCCACATGTACACTAACACAGAATTGTGGAAGATGGTTTAATAGTCACATGCTCCATTCCTCAGGCAAACCGTGCAGGTACATGGCAACATTGAAAATAACTCTTCCTATGCTTTCCCACTTAAAAGTCTTCAAGTGTGTAAGATACAATTCAGTTGTTCGCTTTGCCATCTTTGGTTGTGAAGATTTTTCAAGTTTTCTTTTTTATGAGAAGTAATAGACCACGATTCACTTGGATGGTTTTTGATAGTGTAGACTAAAGTAAATATTAAATTTTATTTGAGCCCCATGGATGAATGGTTCTGTTTATCCATGAGTACCTGCAGAGTCCTCTGGATGGTAAATGAGTGGTTTATTTCTACTTGCCAAACTTTCAGCACATGAACTCTGGGCACATATTATTTGTTCCTCCTAGAATCTCAACTGAAATAGTCCACATTTGCTTTTTGTTTACTGTATCATCTTCTTTCAATTATAACTTATGTAGTTTAAATGTTGGAAAAGTCACTTCACTTTTCTCAATCAAGACTATGGTTGAACATAGTTTGATTCCCTGGACTTGCCCCATTCTCTTTGCCTTTATCATTCTTGGTCTCTCAATTAATTATGGTGTTAACTAATATGAAGGCTGAGCTACAGAAGCCATATTAAGATAGATGTAGTCTTCAAAGTTTTGCTAGTTGAATACTTGTATAATAATTGCAACATTTGACATAAATTTATACATATATAAATAGTGTATAAATAAGTTTGGATGGATAGAAATCCTAAAAAGTATTGTTTATGTAAAGATAAATAGCATTCCTCCCTTTATTTAAAATAGATATGAACAAATGAAAACCTTGCCATATCAATAGATATGTAAGAATTTAAAATTGGCTACTAAATATATTCTTATAAAATTTAGTTTATAGATAAAATGTGAATAATATTATCAATTATTTGTTTATATTTTTCTGTAAGTTCTTAAAATTTTATTTTCTTTGGATTTTGTTATAAACTTCTGATACAAGATTTTTAACTATTTTTATTTACAAAAACTTTATTTATTTATTTATTTATTTATTTGAGAGAGAGACAGAGGCAGATAGATGGAGAGAGAATGGATGATCCAGAGCCTCTAGCCGCTGCAAAGGAAGCATGTACCACCTTCTGCATCTGGCTTACGTGGGTCCTGGGGAATCAAACTTGAGTCCTTAGCCTTCACGGGCAAGCACTTTAACTGCTAAGCCATCTCTCCAGCCCCTTTGTAAAGTTTATAGTTGATAAATTTTAAATTCTCAAGAACAAAAGCTTTTCAGGAGAACTTAGTTTTTAGCACAATACACAAAAAATTCCTCTTTTTGTAATTTTTAAATTATGTTTTACAAAACACATGTGAATTTGGAACAAAAAAATTACAAAATGTTCAATTTAATCATTGTCTTTCTACAAAAATATGTAAATACCAGTTCTATTTTCCTCCATTCAGAATTTCCATAAATATTCTTCAGTTACAAAAATTGGATAAAAGTTTATAAAACCAATTAAGCAATAAGGATTTATGATATTTAGAGTAAAGCTCTATGGTTATAATTTCTGAAGCTAAATGATATCATGGAAGATTCCAACAATTTGTATTTCTGATTTCTTATATCTTCCCTTTTGACTTTCTTTAACCACAACTCCTCCAGATGTGATGAAATCCAGCAAGTTCACCTTTTCACATATTTCTATAAGGGAAAGAAAACATGTTCCATAATTGCTTAGTAGAAGTTGCCTTATGTCTCATTTACCAGGCTCTATATAACCCCACCTAACCCACCCAACCTTTTCAGGAATGTTTAGTTGAAGAATTCCATGTTTACAATACAGCTGAAGAAAGGAATAGCACCATGAATAACATTAGAGTTAATCTCTAAGTTCAATGGGATAATTAGCATTAAGTACTTACCTTTCTTTTCAACTTTATAGCTTTAATACAAGAAAGGGGATATAAAGGAAATAGAAAGGGAGGAAGGGGGACTTAATAGGATAACATTGTATATATGTAAGTAGAAGAACAGATTAATAGAGGCGGAAAGGCCTAAGTGAGGTGAGGGGAAAAGATTAAGTAAAGGAAAGTTGGGGGAAGGGCTAATCAAAATCTAGGATATGAATAAGTCTTATGGACAATGGAACACCATAAAGAAGCCATAGATTGTTGTTAGAAAAAATTTAGAGCCAGTGATGGGATTGACTTCCAGTGAGTTGTTGGCCAGGGTGATCACTTATGCCCCAAAACATTATAGGCCATTGCTGAGGATCTTGGTTTCCCACCAGAAATAGATGGTAAGACCCTATTGCTGGAGACTCCACATTCTTGGGCTGCAAGGTCACTAAGAAAATCTGCTGAAGCTGAGCTGAAAACCTCCTCCATGTAGACCAGCTGACAGAAAGCTGGAAAAAGCTATGCTGCATGCAGTTCAATGGGAGAGAAAGAAATTACCAGTGCAGATACTCAACAGTGGACAATGCAAGCCATAAATTTGGCCAGCCAGGCCAAATGGGCCAATGGATGCAATAGTGGCATAACTGTAATGGGGAAAGCCAACCACTCTGTAATTGGAATTGAGGCACACTCCATGAGAGGGAATATGTGCCTGATAGTGTAAAGCAATGACAGGGGTAGTCATGAGCCCTAGGGGTATAATGTCTGCTGGTGTCTGGCTAAATGCATACACTATGCTCACCATGCTGTCCCGTATGCACTTCTCTTAATGTTCATACACATATATTAATGCTACTCTAACTTTTGGTTAGAGAAGCTTCTCTTTTCAGATGGCAGTGACCTTAGAATGACTCAGAAGGCACCATAGTGTTGAGAAGAAGAGACAGAGGAGTGTTCAGCACTGAAACATCTCTCTCACACCATCCAAGGCTCAGGGTCCATTGCTCAAGAGGTGGCTGAAAGAATATAAGAGCCAAAGGTGAGGTAGGACTCCTTATAGCACTCTTCTCCAGACACAAAATGGCCTGGATATGTATGACCTCACAGTGCCTATCACTACCTACACAAGGCCATCATAATAGGAGGAAAAGATGACAACATAAAAATAAAAGAGAGGGCTGGAGAGATGGCTTAGCGGTTAAGCGCTTGCCTGTGAAGCCTAAGCACCCCGGTTCAAGGCTCAATTCTCCAGGACCCACGTTAGCCAGATGCACATGGTGGCTCATGCATCTGGAGTTCGTTTGCAGTGGCTGGAGGACCTGGCGCGCCCATTCTCTCTCTCTCTCTCTCTTTCCCTCTCTCTCTCTCTCTCTCTCTCTCTCTCTCTCTCTGTCACTCTCAAATAAATAAATAAAAATGAACAAAAAAAATAAAAAAAAAATAGAGAGACTGACTGAGAGGGGGGCGGTGATATGATGGAGAGTGGAGACGCAAAGGGGAAAGTGGGGGGAGGGAGGGAATTATCATGGATTATTGTCTATAATTATGGAAATTGTCAACAAAAATATTTTTTAAATGAAAAATATCCTGTAAACAATTTTTCTAATGATACAATTTCTTTCTAAATTTGGCTAAGTTTCTCCCAGATTTTATTACTTGTTAGTTTCTATTTATATAGGATGCATCCTCCTAGAGCTACCTATGTTTATCTTCCCTTTAACACTTTATTTTTTTTCCAAATTCTTAGGCTATTGTATTTTTAGGAGAATAGTTTCTGAATCAAACAGCCAATGTTCCCCACAGTATAAGCTGAAAATCTTTTGGCAAGTGGTTTATTTTTGTTGTTGTTGTTGTTGTTTTGTTGCTATTATCTACATAATTGTAGAAAGTCTCAAAATACTACAATTATACCATATAGGATTTGGTTTTAATTAGGTGGGCTTCCAGCAAAGTACCACAGCCATCTTGTTCTGTATCTTTACAAAACAGAAAGGGTTGATCTATTTTAAGAGACATTCATCTCATTCGTTATGGCTCTGCTTATATGATGTCATTAACTGTGCAACACCCTCCCTCTTAGTTCCATGACTTTGGGAGCGAGGATTCCAAGCAGACTTTTACTTTACAGTCTTCTCTCCCTACTCCATCAAAACCCATGTCCTCCTTTCATGTAAAGTTCCCTAACACCATCCCTACAACTTCAGATGTCTTAACTTGATTGAGATCAATATGCCTTCTAAAAATTTAAACCAGTTATAGGTACAACTCACAGTATGATCTCTGTTAAGACAAATAGGTTTCCACTGGAAGCATTTGAACACAATCAAGATAAATATATATATTTACATAGATTGGATGAATAGATATAAGATAAGTATTCTCATCTCCTAATGGAGAAATAAGAAAGCATGAAAGAGTAACATTACCCAGGCAGGGCCAGAACCAATGAGGCAGTAATGTTAAACTTTGAGGAGGAAGAATATCCACATTGGCTTGATGCTCCCTGAGGTCCACTGGCGATGCAACATCAACCCCATTATTTTTGAAGAGATTGCATTTAGTAGCTCTTTACACAGGCTCTTTGACTCTTCTGGTTTATGTAACAGTGCCTTAACAATTAAATAAGATAATCTATGTAAATAGTCTGTATTTCATAGTTTCTGACACATAAAAGCACAAATATCAGTTTTTTTATTCATGTAATTAATATTATTAAAAATGTATATAGATACCAAGACCATCATTATAAAATCCAAACTTGTTTCTTTCCTGCCATCTGTTCTGATATCCTTTTTTAGAGAAAATACACAACTTGCCTTTTTCCTAATTAATCTCAAGAGAGGTTACTCACAACTTGTGCTATTCACATATTATATTATTCAACAATACTTGTTCTCATGCAGATATTGACAAAAGTAAAGCAATACATTCCAAGCTCATGGGAAAGAATTATATATATATATATATATATATATATATATATATATATATATATATATTTAAAATATATATGTTTAAAATGATTACATATATATGTATAGGTTATTCCTTCAAATTCTAATTAAAGTTCTATTTGAAGTAGACAATATTAATAGTAAGAATTAATTATTTTCTAATGATGCACATACATAAATGTCTCTGTGATAAACTATTCCAATGATATAGGCTTTGGATTTTGCCCTAACAAACCATTTTATATGAAAAGACCCCTGTTCTCTCAGCCAGAGATTTCCAATAAGGAGACAGTCTGTTCTTATTTTGAAGTGTGGTTCTCTTTGGAGTTTGTGTTAGGAGTTGACAGAGATGTTAAGAAAATATCCTTCCTAATGGTCTTCAAGGATGCTATTTTGGTGCTTTAACAAGTTCATAATTATTGTCGTCTGTTTTTTCTTTGAACATGATAGAGCCTTCTAAAACTTCCAAATCCATGAATCTTCCACTTCCCTTGGTACAGATCCCAATTGAGTCCGTGTTTCATACAGAAGAGCACAGTCCATCATTGCTCCTCCCAAGAGCTCCAGCCCAGAAACCCACTCCTGAGCAGTCAGGAGGTTAGCTTTCATTGATGAATAATGTAATGACAGTCTTTTTGTTGTTGTGGTGGTGGTTCTTCTTATAGTATTGAAAAACGAAAGGAATTCTTTGAGAAGCCACCCTCTTTATAAGAAAATTTCCATAGGTTAAACTACTGAAATTCCACTTATTTATTTATTCATGTTTGCTGATATTGAAGGGCATGAAAGTTAGGTGTAATAAGGGAAGGGGTCCCAACAGGGGTTACTCAGCTACTGAGAATTATAATGGTCATGTTGCTTGTTTCCAATGAGATGAGCAACAGTGTCCTCAAAGGAAAAGCTCCATGAAAACTCAAAAACAAAAACACAACAGCTAAAATTATCATGCCTCCTCTTCCTTTAATCTACTACAGTCAGATAGCTGTATATCTTAGAATGCCTCTCCTTCCCACATAGAGCCCTTATCTCATCACTGGAGTTCCGGGGTTATGAATTAAGTGGCATGGCATCTCTGAGTGGATAAAGGAAAATATATTATTTAAGCCCTTCATTATTTCTGATTATTTATTGCTTGGTTTGATGTCTAAATTTAACATTTTAATTTTTTTAAGAGTCCGGAAGGTCTTGAATTTTAATCCATTCCACATGACAGTTACCATTCACTACTGTTGCTAGAGTTAATAATTGTCACAGACACATTGTCATTCAACAAATAGTGACAGTCATAATTATCTTATGATCTAAATGGCAATTGGGAAAAAGTTACTGTGTTCTGTAAATCATGACTCACTTTCTCCTAAGGTGGCAGTGTGGTGGTTTGAACGTATGTCCCCCAATACACTTGGGTGTTTTATTAAAGCTTGCCTCCAGCTACCTGGTTAGAGGAAGTGTCACTGGGGCAGATCTGATTTCTAGCCTAAAGGTATGCAGAGTGATTGAGCTCTGCCGGGGAATTCCCCTACTGTTTGAAGTTGTTTTGAGCTTGCTTGCTTGTGGTGCTGGGAGTTGGGTTGTGTCTCTCTGCTTGGATTTATGAATGGGAGCCAGCTTCTTCTGCCATTATGAAACCTCCCCTGGATCTTTAAGCCTGAAATAAATCCCATTCCTCTCATAAACTGTGTGTTGTTGGGAAGTGCATCCCAGCTATGTGAAGCTGATTACAACAGGCAGACTATATCACATTCTTAAAATAAATGTCTATCCTATTTTTATAGATTCATCTATTAGAGGAAATCCTGATATGGGTGACAGAACTCAGTAAAAATCAGGTGTATAAGGAAGAAAATAACTGAGGAGAGTTGAGCAAAAGATTATTCACAGGTGTATAGGCAAGGGATAAGGAGGTACAATGCTTAGGACTAACAAGATTTTATTACCAATCTGGTGGTCAGAGGTCAAAGGCAAAGGACTCCGCCTCTGGAGTACGACAAGACACTGAGGCCAGAAGAGACGCCATCACAGAGGAGGATAACTATAAAATGTTGGCAGTTGAGAACTATCACCCTGATTTCTCATTCCGCAATCACAGCTAATGTCTGCTATTGGCAAACTCCAACCAGAGTTAAATACAAGTAAAGTATAGAGTTTCCATCTCTATAGTTCAATTTCGTGGGAACACTCACCCAACATTTAAAAGGCAGAGAATGTATAAGGGAAGGGTATGCAAACAGATGTTATAGAGAATACAGCTTATTCCTTATGAAGCTAATGAGAATTAAATCAGACTACACAAAGAAATAATGCCTGGTAATAATGACAATTTCAACATAGTTTTGTTAATACTGAGGTAACAATGTCTATTAGTGGTAGGCAATAGAGAGGCTGCGACACAGTGATAATGATTAAATTATTTATATGCAATGATAATGTTTAAGAAGACAGAAAATTTTTGTAAATTCTTTGGAAGATATTGAAAACATATCATCTGTTTTCCTCACACTTCCTGGTCCATGTTCAACTGAAGTCTGTTCGCAGGGTTTCTGAAAGATGTGTACAGTAATAACCTTAACAGCAATGGTTTCCACATATAAAAATGTAAACAACCCAGAAGGACACCAAGAGTGGCATACATAATTAAATTGTACTTTGCTTACTTAATAATACACCATAGATCAAAGGAAAGTAGTGCAACATATCTACATGCAACAATCTGATAAATCTACAATCATAATGACAAGTAAATGAAACCAAAATGAAAAAGAAAGGATGCAGTCTGATTTTGTCATACTAAAATTAAGGCCAGGTGTGGTGGTGCATACCTTTAATCCCAGTACTTTGCAGGCAGAGGTTGGAGGATCAGTATGTGTTTAAGGCCAGCCTGGAGCTCGAGAATTTCTGGTCAGTCTTGGCTAGAGTGAGACACTACCACAAAAATGTAATAAAATAAACTAATAAAAAATAAAATAAAATGAAGGAAACAAATCTAACTGGTTTGTTTGTTTATAGAATCATCCTTCTTGGTACACGATTTCATAACGGGAAGTGAGAAAATTGTCACCCTGTAGTCAAGGCAATGCCTCTGTGTTGGAGAGGCAGCAATATACATTCCCTAATGGCTTCTGGTTTCTTGCAATATCTTATTAAAAAAAATTCCTTTCAGATAATTGGCATTCAACTGATGATAAAAATATTAAGCATGACATTTTGTTTTCTGGTTTTCCTTGAATAATTTTTATATTTCACATCTCAGAAAGGTTTTGATATTGTAAATGTCTTCTTGAAATATTTAAATTTCTTCTTAAAATTATAAAACAGGAAAAGCAATTTAAATATCTTAAAAGAAAAGGTACTAAACAATACCAGTGGAAACTTTAAGTGAAACAATGATTAAATATGTCTGGGGAATAATGCCACAACCAAGACTGTCCTGGGCACAAGTTTTTCGGAATGAATTTGCATGTATTTCCCCACCTGAATAGCTATAACATATTCAAAAATGTGGATAAAGTAAGTTTATAAATCAAGCAATGAGCATAATTTTATGAGACCCTTTTAAAAATTAAAATATTATAATATATTAAATAAATGTAAACTTTATGGAACTCAACATAAATTAACATAAATATAAATGATTCATTTCATGGCCATTTATTTTTCCAGTGGTACTTACTAATTGAAAACTGGATCAACATTGAAAATAATGCAATGGTAGTTTCTGGATATCCTCATAATTTTCATACACAATGTATGACTGGAAATTAACTGATAAAGTCAGAGAGTGAAGTAACACCCTTTGGGAAAAATCTAATGTACCTCAAAAAATGTTGAGTGCATGTTGATCTAATCCCATAAGCATGCTCTAACTTAATGGAATGTATTACACTGTGAACATGATAGCTTCGAGGAATAACAACATGAAGTGAAACTCTTGTTAATAATATAATTAATTAAGCATCACATAATAGACTGTATGTACCAAGTTCTATATTTCCTTTTTTGTTTTTCTTTTTCCAAGTGAAAACAGCTTTTATTATAGTGCCTGGAGATGCAGCTTGTTGCCAAGGTTCTACACTTTCTATAGATATAAATCTTCATTGAAATGCAATTAACTTTTTCTACTTGACTAAACCTTAAAAATGTAGATATAAAAAAATTAAGTTATACTTAATGAGTATGATGAATTCACTTGTATGCTATGACAAAAATTATATCTTATTAGAATCTCCAAAAGAATTAATAAACTTTATCACATCTAATGATACAAAGTAACCTTCAACATAATCCTTTATATAATTCTATAAAGTATATGAGCTACTTACAATAATCTCTGTACAATGAAATCTGTGCAAATATCATTTCAGGAGAATAATTCCCCCAAATTATAAGTGCCACAAAAATAAAATGAATTCAAAAGGTAAGGTTATTTAAGAAAGAATGACCACAGAATGCTTTTGTATCCAAACTAATGGAATGGAATTGAAAAGCTTTCTTAGGCAAGCTTTCAAAGTACAAATTAATGTCTATTATTCAAGAGAAAGAAGGGAAGTAGATGATCTAAATATTCATATCAAGAAACAAAAATAACTGTAATTAAATTATTCCAATAAGCAGCTAGAAAGAATTAATAAGATAAAAGTACTTTGAAAGGCTAATATCCTATTAATCAAGAACAAAAAGGCATAATAGAAAAATTATTACAGATGTATAGGAAGATTGAGCAAGATCGAACAAAGATAAACATTACATTGAATTATGTGAATTAGTTAATGTTTTTGACTGGAAATGATAGGAAATTCAACCTAGAAACTGGCTTAAAAGTATCTATTGGCACATATCAAGTATAAATACTGGGACTGAGTTGATTTCAGACATTTTAGGTTCTTAGGATCAATATGTGTTTAGTGCCTGCTGTTTCTCATTTTCTTAGCAATGCACTTTGCCATCTGTATATTTTATTCTCACAGAGACTCTATCCGCATAGTGACAAAGCAGTTGCAGAAATTGAGCCTTACATTTTCTCTTCGTTAAGTCCTATATTTCACAGTTGTCTCTATGTACTCTAAGAAAAAGTCTTACGATTTCCTTATGGATGTAACTGAGTGAAGAATTTGTGAGTGGTTCAATCCAGGGATTCTGTACAATGACAAGTTTTTATTGCTGATATTTTTAACACATGTCAGTCCTGGAACAGGGTAAGAGGCAGCCCTAACTCCATCAACTGATACATTAAAATGAGTGATTTCTTTTGAATTTACTTATTTATCTTTTTTTTTTCAAAGTGGGGTCTTAGTCTAGAAAGTTCTGGGAATAAAGACGTGAACAACCATAACTGGAAAATGACTGATTTCTATAAAGCCCACTCAGGATGACCTCAGTAATTAGGGGCAGAAAGACAAACGAGTGCAGAGTTATAAAACCAATGACTTTACACGGCACCATGAATTTACACATTAAAATATTAATCATTTACTCCCACCAGTCACTTGTGAATTTTAAGTGATAAATATATTGCAAAAATCATGAGAATTTACTTTAGTATAATTTATCTTACATTGAGCATGCTACTTTAATATGCTTACCATCTTTTGATTTTATTTATTTTTTTATTGGGTTAAGGTCTCTCTCTAGTCCAGGGTGGCCTTTAATTTACTATGTAGTCTTAGAGTGGTCTTGAACTCATGGCCATCCTTCTACCTCTG
Organism: Dipus sagitta; assembly: GCA_036346955.1. Classification (NCBI taxonomy): domain Eukaryota; kingdom Metazoa; phylum Chordata; class Mammalia; order Rodentia; family Dipodidae; genus Dipus; species Dipus sagitta. The sequence goes on along the minus strand of CM070778.1, from coordinate 116,293,344 downwards.
CCCCCCTCACGTGCTGGGATCAAAGGCGTATGCTACCATGCCTGGCTTTATTTATAATCTTAATGGTGTGACTATCTATGTGAAAGTCAAACCTCAGAGTTGTTTTAGGGAGAATTTACAATGCACTACTGAACTAAAAATGAAGATATATTTTATCATGGCAATACCATTTTTCTTTGAAGATACTTTAGATGTGCTTACTTTTACAGCTTTGTACACAATAAGAAAGGTTGTAAATATACCTTCCATCCATCAAGAAGAGACATGAAATTAATTACTTGATAGAATACAATGCCACACAAAAACAGGAAGAAAAGTTTCTCAATGATAACATAGGATGATTCAGAAATGTATAAGATATGCAAGTGTTCTAAAGACTATAGTTTTAATGGGCTGTGCTTTTAAAAATGTGTATATTTATATGTGTGTCTGTATGCATGTCCCTGCATGTCTATAGGTATGTCTTCATGTTTCTGTGTGTATCTGCATGTCTGCATGTGTGTGTGTGTGTGTGTGTGCTGTCACTGAGGGAGGCAAAATTAATGAGCTTTATCTTCCTCACACTCAGATCCTAGATGCATTGAGATCTAGGAGAATTTGTATGCTTTTATTTTTAAATTTTAGATTTTGAAGAATGTGACTATAAAACTCTTATAATAAAACTTTGAGAATATTCAAGAGGACATTATCTCATAAAAATCCCAATAAGGTGACTAAATCAGACATGATTTTATAGAAGTATATTCTTATAGAATGTGGAGATAAAATCTAAAGGGATATGAAAAGCAGCTTATGAAACTGGCTGAAAACTGCAAGTTTTAATGTCAATGAACAATATTTTTGGTGATGCTATAGAAATAATGGAAGGAAAGTAATGATCAAGTATAAGTGAAAATCTTGTAAAACTTAACATAACTAATTTTTACAATATAAAAAGGCCATATGAAGTGTCCAATATGTAAAATCCTGTTGTAATACAACTTCATAATTCTTAAGACAATGAAACATCTACAATATTTCAAAAATTATCAAAAATAGCAAAAATTCTTATAACCAAAGACAAAGTAATATGATGAGGTAAATATCATAAAGTTTAATATTCTCAGGATATGAATATTTAGCTGGTAATAAGAAAATTTAAGTTTTGTATTAGAAAATTATACTATTAGATTCTAACAAATGAAAATCTTAATGAGTTTAGCATGCCCTTCTCAGGAATGAACAAAAAAGTAATAAAATAAAATTAAAAATAAATTTGTACTATATTTGTAATATATTTGTACTATAAGGGCCTATCTATACACACTTGTTAACATATTCATATATTCATATGTATGTATTTCTTCCACATCACTGAGACAAAATGTCCGATATAATTTAGGCAGGAAAAGATTTATCTTGCACATAGTTTCACGGACTTCAGCCCAACATGTCATGTGGAAAGTATGGTGGAAAAAATGTCATTTTAACCTATGGCAGCCTGGAAGCAGAGCGGGAGGGAGACTGGAGGTAAAACTTCCCCAACCTACTAAAATGGCATAGGCAGCTAGAGATCAAAGTTCAATACATTAGCCTGCTGGGGATATTTCATTTTCAACAGTGATACTCAAACATATCTTGGGAGATAAAAACATATCAACAAAAAGATTTGAACAGAGTTTACAAGTCTCACTCAACAGACTTATAGAGAACTGAACTGTTCTGCCCATGAACATAAAAAATATTCACTAAATCTGTGATACTCAAGCCTGATTAAGCTTATGCATGTACCACATACAATAAAAACACATGTATCATCCTCGTAGGATGACCACAGTGAGTTTTTAAATTTCTTTAATTTTCTGTCATTTTTATGCATACATATAACGTGTTTTGATCATATTCATTCATATTACCTTTGTTTTCCTCCTTACCAATGAAACATCATTTTCTTCTAACCCATTTGAACTCCAGATACTCACCATCATTTAGAGTTGTCAGACTTTGAGCTACATAATTTAATGTTTGTCCTATTATGTTAAATTTTGCATTGGTTCAACCTCTCCTTGTTATGCTCAATGCCATCTCCTCTAATGTGAAGGTTTATTCTGTACCATTATGGTTTTGTTTTGCTTAAACCAAAGAGTTAAGAGATCTTGGAATATGGGGATGTTTGGACAACATTGGGATTGGTAAAAAATAAGTTGGATTGAATGTATTACATTTTATATCATGTATGGCTATGGTTATCAGTTTATGGGGATGAGGATTGGAATGTGGTAGTTTGAATTAGGTGTCTCCCATAAATTCACGTGTTCTGAATGTTTGATCTCCAACTGATGGCAATTTTGGAACTGGACAGGTTTTTTTAACAGTTTTTTTTTTAATTTTTTTGTTCATTTTTAGTTATTTGAGAGGGACAGAGAGAAAGAGGCAGAGAGAGACACAGAGAGAGAATGGGTGCGCCAGGGCTTCCAGCCACTGCAAATGAACTCCAGACGCCCCTTGTGCATCTGGCTAATGTGGGTCCTGGGGAATCAAGCCTCGAACCTGGGTCCTTAGGCTTCACAGGTAAGCGCCTAATCACTAAGCCATCGCTCCAGCCCTGGAAATGGATTCTTACTGGAGGTGTTTTGTTGGGGGTGGGGTTGTGGATGGGCGTTATAGCCAGTTCCCCCTTGCCAGTGTTTGGCACACTATCCTGCTGACATTTTCTATCTGTTGTTGGGCAGAAGATGATGTCCAGCCTATGCTCATACCATGTTTTCCTCTGTCATCATTGGAGCTTCCCCTTGGGTCTGTCAGCCAAAATAAACCCTTCCTGCCATCAGTACCTCTTGGCCGGGTGTTTCATCTCAGAACTGAGAAGGTCACTGCAACAGAATAAGAAGCAGTATATTATACTACAGACTACAAAAACTGGAAATATGTATGTACCAAAGAAACTAATGTTATCTCAGTGTATAGTCAACCAAAAGATGATTGCTTCCCCTATAGTTGGAGCGTAGCATACCCTATTCATAAGCATACACTATTCATAAGCAATTTGGAAGAAATTATTCATGTATTTCTTCAACCATTCATTCATTTATTCATTCATATGGATTTTGAAGTCAGGGTCTCACTGTGAGCTGTGGATTGGTTTGAACATCTCTACGTAGTCCAGGCTGCTGCTGAGCTCACAGTGATCCTCTTTCTTTAGCCTCCCACTAGCTCCATTTACAAGTTTGCTCCATTATATCTGGTTCAAAATTAGGTTCTAATAATAATTAAATTCCCTCTCATAATAGTACTTAAAGTGTTTAAGATGATGATTGTTAAATATGCTTTGGGTGTTTTAGCAAAACTGAAGAAACCACTAAATGAAAACAGGAGTGAGAGGACTGAGCTGGCACAGAAATATTTTCTGTTTCTCAGAAATACTTTTTGTGTATATTTTTACATATATACATAATAATTGTAAAAACAATTGATTTCATTGTGACGTTTTCACTCAAGGATACAATGATGATATTCATTCCCCATCAACTTATAGTGCCCTCATAACCACCTCCCTGGTATCTCTTCCCCAAATGGTCCTTCCCCTACTATCATGTCATTTTGGATTTTAGATTCTGCATATGAAAGAATACCATGGTATTTATCTGACTGACTCTAGAAGGATATTCATAATAGCAATAAATATATCAAAAATTCACCTATAATAAAATATTTAGGCTAAAAATGCCTATTAAAAGAAAGAGTGACATAACAGAAATGAGTGGATCAACATTTGCCTATATTCAGCCTGTAAATTTCCTTAAGAAGAAATAGACAAATATCTCCCATAATTTGATGTGTATCTGTATGTAAAATGTATGCATTGGAAATGCAAGACCATCAAGCACACTGAAAAAAAAAATGGACCTTTGAGGTCAAGGAGACCAAAGAGTATAAGTAAAAACAGATCAAAGTCCCTCAACCATTGGGGTGAACCTTGTGCTATGAAGACCTTCTTATAGCAAATGACACTTGAAGGCCATTGAGCATGAGTGATCAGCACAGTGGGAGCTTTGAAAGAGCCTCAAGTGCAGTGTGCTCACCTTAGTTCTACAGGATTGAAGCTGACAGGCCCAGTAGTAAAAGGATTCAGATGAGGCTAGATCCAGACAATGAATGTCTTTATATTGAACCCTGTAGAGATAGGAAGTCTCACTAGATGTATTGAAAGCAGGACAAAAAAAAATTTGCCTTATAGGTAGACTAAAAGATTTAACCTTCAACAGGAGAATGGGGGAAGCACCTGAAAAGAAGGGCCCTGGAGAGGGTGGGACAAAGCCTGACTTAAAAAAAAAATGGCTCTGGCATGTAACTCCCAGTACCAGAAATTGGTTGCTTCTCACAATGATCTTTTGTTCCCCCTAACATGACAGACTTCTTCCAAAACACTTGATTACTCACTTGAGGCCAAAGGTACAACCCTATTGCTGAGACACCATATGCTGCCAACACAGAAAATGGAAAGTCCTGGCTGGAATCTGGAGAAAATCCAGTCCCCAGACAGTTAGCTTGCATAGTGCTGGAAATTGCTACATAGGATACTGGAGGAAAGTGGCCAGCAGTGGTATGAGCAACCAGGGTCTAAGCTACTCAGAAGCAAACACTCTGACAAGATGTACACATCAGTGCAATGGTGGTATGCAGCCTAGGTGGGTAACCAATAGCTTTCTGATTGGCTAAGAGATCCAATCAGTGGAAAAGAATGCATGGCTGGAAGTGAGAACCAAATCAGAATCCTATGGGTACAAAAATTATGCTCTCCATTGTCAAGTTGTCACTAGTCTTTGGCCTAAAGAGGGGCTACATCCATCAAATTGTCCCTAAATTAATAATGTATATCTCATTTAACCTATGCTTACTTCACTCTCCACTGGAGAATCTGTGTTTTTAAGAAAGTAGTGAGACTGGACGAGATAAACCACCCTTGCATTTCAGCCAAGGCCCAGGTGAAACCACAAAGGAGTTGGGGAGATGAGCAAGAATACAGCTCCCATGGTGACCCTGACATTGAGTGCCAGGGTAAAGGAGACAGACACTGAGGATACACAATACCTACCAAAGCAGAAATCCGCAGGCTCCAGAGAGCTCATCACTAAAGTAGACTTAAATCTCACCCATCATGGCTCAGGGAATTTTGCAGAATAGGGGAACAAAAGATTGTATGAGCCACAGGTAGGGATGTCATACCCAGAGGCCTTGACACCCCCCAATAACTGGCTGCTGCTCTCACAATGTATAGCCTACGATCCCATGGGGAATACGTGCAACCCCACTGAGGAGGGCCCCCAGTGGCATGGGGGCAGGGTGGAGGGAAAAGATGGTACCAAAACATAATTTATCCATACTAAGTATGACCATAATAAAAAATAAATTTAAATTTTGATTTTTGCTTTGCTAAGTTTATTTTAACTTTCCATGTTTGATTAATCAAAAGAAATTAAACAGGGCTGGAGGGATGACTTAGCAGTTAAGGCACTTGCCTGCAAAGCCAAAGGACCCAGGTTTGATTCCCCAGTATCTACTTAAGCCAGATGCACAAGGTGGCACATGCATCTGCAGTTTGTTCACAGTGGCTTGAAACTCTGTCATACCCATTCTTTCTCTCTCTTTCTCTCTCCCTCTCCCTTTTTCTCTCTCAAATAAAGAAATACAAATAAAATAAAAAAATAAATTAAACATAAACCTAGGTCTTGGGAACCCTATTTCTATCTGGTTTACTTAAGAATTACATATTAGATACCATAACATAAAATTTACATTATTTTGTAGTAACAAGAGTGAACATGTGAAATAAACATATCTAGCTTCTTTGCAATGTCTCATTGCAAAACAATTTTTTAAAAAATTAAATTAATGAAAACTTAAAATTGATATATGAGGGAGTAGTGTATACTGTTAGACATAGAAATATTATATATGATTGCATTTAGGTGTTTATGTTGGCCAATTTAACTCCCTGTTAATATTAACATTTATCATTAATTAAATGGTATAATGAAAAATGTATATATTGTAACAAAATAGTAATTTGGGGTTTGTTCTCAAAGCAATATTCTAAATTTGTATAACCTCATATGAGAAACTAAATTCTCAGCCAATAGTGATGAATATTGCAATTATAACATCATAAAATAGTATATGGAAGTTGCTGAGTTATTGTCTGTATACTTCACATTGGTTAAAAGTTATTCAGATATTGAGTTTTGGGTATCAGAGATTTCAGTTTAAGGCTGGATTGAGGGCTTAGCAGTTATGATAGTGCATGTCTGTGAAGCCTAAGGACCCAGGTTCAATTCCTCAGGACCCTCATAAGCCAGATACACAAGGTGATGCATGCGTCTAGAGTTCATTTACAGTGGTTGAAGGCACTGGTATACCCATTCTCTCTCTCTTTCTCTCGCTGCCTGTTTCTCTCCCTCACTCTTAAAAAAAATGATTTGTTTAAAAGACTGAATGGCACACGCCTTTAGTAGGAGGATCATTGAGAGTTTGAGGCCACCCTGAGAATACATAGTTAATTCCAGGTCAGCCTGGACCAGAGTGAGACCCTACCTCGAAAAACCAAAAAAAAAAAAAAAAAAAAAGAGAGAGATGAGATATGTCATCACTGCCTTGCTTTTATATTCCTAGAGTAATATAAAAAGATATTATGTAAGCAAGAATTAAGGGAATGGGTAGGTAATGTTTATTACACAAAGTAAATTAATAGTGATTAGTGGAACTCTTAAGATTGTTTCCCTTAGAAAGAGGATGTGCATGCTTTTGAAAGATAAGTAATTAAGATGGAAAATAAAACTACTTCTGTACTCTGAAAAATTAACACGTTATTGGCTACTTGAATCTGATGTTTTCTTTAATATTCCCATATTAATCTACATTTGATGTATTCAAAATTATTTATTTTACATGTATTCTGTTTCTAGGTAAATATGTGTATATGTGTGTGTGTGTGTGTGTGTGTCTGTGGGTGTGTATGTGTGTTATAGTTTGATTCCCTATAGCTATGTAGCAAAAATATAAAAATCTTTTCTTTTTGTAAAAGAATGTGCAATGAATTTTTAAAATAAGTGTATGCACGCATTTTTAATGTGTAGACAATTTGCATTTATTTGCACTTTGAAATAGACTTATCTATTCACATTTTCTCTACTTTTGTTACTTTCAAGATAATTTGCATAAAGCATGAAAGTTACCCAGCTGTTCAGCAGAATATATTATTTTCTGCTTTCAAAGAAAGTGTAAGTGACATTTTCTGTCCCCAATTTAATACTGATTTTATTAAATTTCAAGTTAAAGAAACAAATATGCCATGCAAACCAATGTATGCTGATAATGAGGAAAGATAAGACATCAAAATGTACATAACGTTTGGAACATGTGGAATTTCTGACATGTAATTAGATGTTAAATACATATTCTAATAGGGACACACTGTCCCAAATATGTCACAAAAGTCATTAAATGTGATAGAAAAAAATATTTGCAAACAAATAAAAGTAATCATCATAAAGTAGAAATACATTTCAAAAGGTTTTTATGATTCTCTCTCCCAACTAAATGGGAAGAATCTTCATACAAGTGCATAGCATAAAACTATAAGGGAAATAAACTGAATGTAATCGAACAAATACAACAAAGTGGGTTATAACCCACTTTTTTTTTCAGGAAATAACTGTTTCTGACACCTGTCATGTAACTATTCACTGACAAACTACTTTTGTATTTGTTTGAATTTCAACACTTAAAACATATTAGACAGTTAATTCTTTACTATGCCCCTATTTACTGAGGAATTATATCTAGAAAAAAAATTCTTTGAAATGCCTTTCTATTGAATTATTTTTGTACACCTATTGAGTTTGATGTTAATGTCTTTCAGGAACTGTTTTAGAATATGTGTCATTATTTATGATAATAAATTAAGCATAAAGTTATAGTTATGTTTAAAAGTAATATTCTCAAGAAAGTTGTCTACAGAAAAAAACATCACAGGTTTTTCTGCTTGTTTGTTTTTTGTTTTTGTTTGTATTAGCATTGTAGAATGACCTAATAAATTTTCTGAAGTAAGTTGAAATTCTGTTATATTCAGCTCATTAATCTTCATTTAAAGGTCGAAGGAGAAGCTGGGTCTATAACTCTGTATGCTTACCCTGCTAGCAGGAGGAAGTGAGTTTAATTCTCAGTCCCGTGTAAAATGTTAGGCATGGCGGCATGCGTTTATAATCTCAGGGCTACAGAGGTGGAGTAAGGGGAGACTCTCTGGGGCTCACTGGCCATCTAGTCTAGTCTTGCTGCTGACTTCTAGGCCAACCAGAGACTCTGTCTCAAAGAAAGGGGGTGTTGATACTAAAAATGGTACCTGATGTTGTCCTCTGGCCTCCACACACACATACAAGATATGTGCTCAGACATGCACAATTTTATTAGCATTAAAAAAGTGTGTTAGGCTGGAGAGATGGCTTAGCGGTTAAGCGCTTGCCTGTGAAGCCTAAGGACCCTGGTTCGAGGCTCGATTCCCCAGGACCCATGTTAGCCAGATGCACAAGAGGGCGCACGCGTCTGGAGTTCATTTGCAGTGGCTGGAGGCCCTGGCGTGCCTATTCTCTGCCTCTCTCTCTCTCTGCCTCTTTCTCCCTCTGTTTGTTACTCTCAAATAAATAAATTAATTAATTAAGAAAAATAAAAAAAGTGTATCTGCTAGCTCTGTCCAAATAGTTTGTTAGGATAGAGGAAGCAAAATAAAGATGCTCAGTTTGTGACATTTATAATACTTTTTAAAATATTTATTTATTTGAGAGAAAGATAGAGAGAAAATGAGCACCCCAGGGCATCTAGCCACTGCAAGTGAACTCCAGATGAAATCTAGACATATGTGCCACCTTGTCTATCTGGCTTGAAGTGGGTAGTGGAGAAATAAACCGGGGTTGTTAGGCTGTGCAGGGAAGTGACTTAACCACTAAGCAATCTCTCCAGCCCTGCAGTACTTTTTAAATGTCTTCTGCATTAGAATGATTATTAGAAACATCTCCTGGGTTGATTTTGATCTGCCAAATAAAAGCTATTTTGAAAACTTCCAAATGTGTTTCTGTGTGAAATTTATGAACTAGTGTCAGATGTCTAAGCATCTAAGATAAATGGAATATACTAAATCCACTTCTGAATCAGAAGATATATAACTCTGCTGATGAAGCAGAGGTCTAATACATTAGATATTTTGAAAACATGCTGTAGTCAAAAATGTATGCATACACATAAATCACACAGAGATGAATATAATAAGATATTATGTTCCAAAATATAATAAATATTCTGTTTAACATATTTTTACTTATTTGCAAGGAGAGGGGTGGGGGAGAGAATGTGCTTCCGGCCCTCTTGCCTCCGCAAACAACTCCAGATACATGTGCCACTTCGTGCATCTGGCTTAACGTAGGTACTGGGGAACTGACCGCTTGTCACCAGTCTTTTCTTGCAAGTGCCTTTAACTGCTGATCCATATCTCCAGCCTCCTTTTCATGTTGTAAATAAAATCCATTCCCCAAATCTTACAACTTTATTTCAAGTCCCTTTTTTGCTTTAAATTCCATTTCCATATTGTTTCAGTTAGCTCTCTGCTTTGCTGGCAGAAAACACCTGACCAAGAGCAGCTTTTGTGTTTATTTTGGCTCACAGACTCAAGGGGAAGCTCCATAATGGCAGGGAAAATTGATGATATGAGCAGAGCGTGGACATCACCTGCAGGCCAACATCAGGTGGACAGTAGCATCAGGAGAACATGCCAAACACTGGCAAGGGGAAGCTGGCTAAAACACCCGTAAGCCTGCCCTCAACAATATATCACCTGCAGGAGTCACCAATTCCCAAATTGCCACCAGTTGTTTATGTGGGACACCTGAATCAAACCACCAGATGTATTTATAACATCAAGGAAAAATTCAAAACGATATGATCAAATACATCCCTTCCCAATTGTCCTATTTTGACCCTTTCTTTTTCTATTTCTTGCATAACGACTTGGTCACAATTTTTATCACTTAAAAATAAAAAAAAAAAAAATCAAGTTTTGATTAGCACCAAATGCCATTTAATGAATATAAAGGTAAAACAAACTAGAATCTGAAAATCATCTGTAGAGGCTATTGCAGTTACCTTCTCATTGTTAGGACAAAACACCTAGACAGGAGTAGCTCATGGGAAGAAACTGTTTATTTCGGGCTTAAAATTTGTGAGGGGAAGTCTCATCATCATAAGAAAAGCATGGCAGAGCGAAGGCTGGGCTTCACATCTCATCACGTCAGCTGGGTGGTAGCAGCAAGGGTGAAGTAACTATGAACAAACAGTAGTGCTAGACTAATAAACCCAAGGTCTGCCAGTAGCGACAGTTCCTCTAGCAAGGCTCCACCTCCCAAAGTTTCCCATCATCTGGAGACCATGTGTAAGATTTCAGCACAAATAGATGAGACTATTGGAGAGACTTCACACTCAAATCATCACAGATGGAAAAAAAAAAAAAAGAGTAATTGAATGTCTGGTGGAGATCATAATCTCATAGACAACTTGAAATCTAAATTAATTGAGGTATTAAATTCTTCTGTGTAAAAATTGTGTAGGAGGCAAGGGAATAGGATCTCTTTCTTTTAAAATTACTTGGAAATTCTAGCCACTGAAATAGTGTAAGAAACAAAAAAGGAAGTACAGTTCCTAAAGTTTGGTAAGAAGTAAAACAACCTCCTTCAAACAGTGCAAAATAATTTAAGGAAATTTTGGAAAACCCTGTAGAACAAATAGTGATTTGAGCTATTTTCTTTTTTTCAATTATGTGCTAAAATTTTGGTTCATGTTTTATCAAGGTTAACTTATTTATAATTATTTATTTTTATTTTCTGATCACATTGCTAAGGGATTGATGAAGTTTGATAAAAAGCATCCCAAGAGAATATTTGGATAGAGAAGTACGTTATGTCATTAGGGTCGATAAGATTTAAAATATGTTCATGTATCACCATATAATTTGTGCATACGGAGGAGAGTCAACATTTTGCAGTAGAAGCATGGCAAAGTAGCACAGAGAAATGAGTCATTGCGGATAATGAGGCAGTAGATGGCATAAATATTATGTTCAATTGCATCAGCACCTTGAGACTCATGTATAGAAACATGTGTCTTGTGTCCCAAAGATATATCAAACACACAATCCAAGACTCAGGGAAGATTTCAGAAAATGGAGGTTGAAAGAATGTGAGAGTCAGAATGGAAGGATATACTATCTTCCAGACATGAAGGGAACGGTGCATTCAGTACTTATACTGGAGGTTTCAGGGATTATGATCAAATTGCAGTATGTCCATCTACTAAAATTCTCAATGAAAAATAAGGACAAAAACACTTGAAAAATTTCTTAATGAATGTAATAAATGTGAGAAAAAAAATGACAGACCAGTAGTTGGATCAGCATTGTATGACTCTGGAGTCCAGGGCTGGTACCAAATAATAGGTTTTACAAAAAAAGAACATAGAATTGTGTTTTATTGTCATTAGAACAGTGTCAAAAAGATTGTTAATACAGATTGTAGGACCAGAAGTCAGAAAGACACTTGGCATAGGTGTGGTGAAGGTGATCGAATGAAGCCAAGCCACACAAACACTTTCGGGATCAGCCCTGGTTTTAATACGTGGAATTATTTTTTTTGTCCATTTAAGAACAGATAGTAGAAGAGAACAGTAAAATAAACTGAGTATAGGAGTTACTCAGACAGTACAAACAAATTTGGGTAGAACATTACAACATTTATCTCAGTAGACATTTGCTCAGGGTTTGTGAAGAACATTTTCTAAATTCTTAGCTCCTTCAAGAAAATGGACAAAAGATATTCAGCAATATTAAAGCATGTGAAAAATCTCTAGTACATGGATTCATACCATATTTTCTTAATGAATCATAATAATGTAGAAGAGTACAAACACTGAAACCACCAAACTATGGACAAATTTAGATTTAATATCCAAGTACAATAGTTAATATAACATCAATAAATGACGTTTTCTAAACAAAATAACAGGTAAGTCATTTTAAGTGAATTTGTGTACATCATACTTACTTGATGTCTGATATTTAAAGAGAATCCCTTCACCATGTATTTCATTAAGTGTGCCAGGACCATCTGTGGGCGAGGTCATCATTCAAAACACCATCTATGGTGGAAACTCAGGAGTAATTATATTTTTTTCTTTATTTTTATGTCAGTCCATTATGAATCCTGCATGCATACAGTCAAAGTGTATATATGCCTCCATCGGTATACATTTGTACATGTAGAGAATTTAAAGGAAAGTAAAAAGCATGACATAAGGGAAATAGAAGAATGTCTCCACTTTTTGTGATTAGGGATTTTTTTGGTAACTGGGAAATCTATTGAAATTAATTCATCTGCTCTTTTCTAGAATAAAGAATAAAACTGCTCAAGATGAAACATTTTTATTTGATGGAAATGTAAGTGTACTTCTTGAGATATGTAGGAGATTACAATTGACGTTTCCTTCTTTTCTATGTGATTTTCTCCTTATCCCATTGCCTTTACAAACTTCACTATAAAGGAAAGAAAAGTTAAAATGTATGATTTGTTTTCAAAGCCAAAGTTTGGTTCCAATATCAAAGTCTTATGATATTAAAAATATTGAAATTATTCAGTCCTTTTCATAACTATCCAAGTGGCTTTAAAGTGAAATAAGATCTTTCTTCTTCTTTACTTTATAAGTAAAATTATGGTCTATTCCATTCCAAGCTTTCATAGAAAGCTTTGAATATGTGAGTCAGTACCTCAAAGCAAATCTCATTTACAATTCATGACATTTTCTCCTCCCAATTATTTAGTTTCATTTCCTTTTCATTTTATTTTTTTAACTTTTAGAATCTCATTCATTTAGCCAAAAATGTTATCATCCCATTTTCCCTTTGCCAAAAGTCTACCACATACCCAAAAATACTTTGCTTCTCTTTTCTTGAGAATCTTTTAAACTCTAATATAGATATGGTATAATAGTCTACAGAGAAAGGTTTGTGAACCACATTTGTGTGTATTGTGTTTCTGGAATTCAGAATAATTTACACAACTATTCCTTTCAGACTTATTAAGAATTTAATAAAGTTAACATTTATATTGATACTTTATTTCATATACTTATATTTGAATGTGATTCATGTGTTCTTCTCTTTTATTGATGTGAGACGCTTTTCCCTTTTAAAATATACTTTGTGTCACTTATTTTAAATTACCACATGAATCCTGCATTACAAGTAGCAATGTAATGGTGGGTTTTTATGGTGTGTGTGGTGAGGTGTGGATGTGCAGATGTGTGCCCTGTGTTCGAACATACGGGATACAGAGAAGAGTGTCAAGTCCCCCCCACACACCCATTATACTATTTCCTTAAGACAGTCTCTGAACCTGGAGCTGACATCACTCAGACTGATGGACCAGCATGCCCCAGGAATACCAGGGTGTCTGCTTTAAAAACCTGGGTTGGCAGGTTTGTATTGTGTGACTTTTTATGTGAGTGCTAGGAATCAAATTCAGACCCTGTCAAACTCCTGTGCTTGGATGGTAAGTGTTCTTACCCATAGGTCCATCTATGGAGTCTCACAATGTAAATATTATTAGTGTGATTTTTTATTTTATTTTCTGTTTTAGTCAGCATCTCACTCTGCAGCCCACACGGGCCTCCAATTTATTATACACTTCCTCAGCATTCTGATTGCTAGTATTACAGACATATGCCATCAGGTCCAGCGCATGGATTCTTTAAAATTCTCTGTTATAGACCTACATTTAAAAACATGTTTTAGAAAAAAGATGTCTTAATTTTCTTTCCAATACTATTTGCATAATTGTGAAAGGAGCTGAATAATTTCCATATACCTCCTTTTTTGTTATTTTGATATTAAAGCAAGAGATTCCTTTTGGAAACAAACCATGGATTTTATGTTTTATCTCAATTTATAGTGAATGCAATAGCAATAAACAAAAACCGAATAGAAAAGAAAGACAAGTTGGCAAAAACACATGTAAATTTAAGAAAATGTTAGGGTTAATACTTGCCATTTAGATTACTTACTCTGTCAATTCTACTTGTGTACTTATGTCAAATCACTCTAGAAGCCCCTTTTTCTTTTTTGTCCTCTTCCAAAGTTGTTAATTATGAATCTGTGCTTGGTACAAAACCTCTGTCTTCTAACTTTGCAACCACTGTATTAATATTATTTTTGAATTTCAAAGATAGAACCTATCCTATAACACCTTCCTAATTTTACCCCAGTGAAACATTATATAGTATACATTTGTTATTTGTTCCACTCTTTTTGTTTGTTTGTTTGTTTCTTGTTTTTTCCAAGGTATGGTCTCACTCTAGCCAAGGCTGATCTGGAATTCACTATGTATTTTCAGGGTGGCCTCGAACTCACAGCAAACCTCCTACCTCTGCCTCCCAAGTGTTGGGATTAAAGGTGTGTGCCACCACACCCAACTTGTTCCATTCTTAATCCAGCTGAGACCTCATTGTTGATGATATATCACCATCTTTTAATTCCTTTCCTTTTGTAAATGCAGTGGCAACAATCTTGATGTTCCCTATATACTTGCCCCACTCATGTTAATTGTTGTCAGAGCAAGTTATGCACAGGTGAAAATCACAATTATTGCAAATTCAGTATTACCTGCAAATAACCTCTCAATCTTAAAATTTTTTTTTCTGCTTTCTCCCTAAACTTTTTTGAGGATGTATAATTCCAATTTATTCAGCTGTCTTCTAAGCTCCCATGTCCTCCCCATCATTCCTTATTTTTGATGACATACTTCTGTTTATCAATAAAACATGACACACCTTGTAGCTTTCTGCTCTTGGGTAACCAGATTTCAAGACCTCTCTTAATCTCTAATACAAATTAATTATTTTATTGACATCATCTCCATGTGCATAGTTCAGAGGTATGTTGCACACATCATGTTCAAGATCATGCTCATGATTAAAATCCCATGCTTCACTCATTATTTTTTTATGTACTTTTTACCATTTTTTCATTATTCATTATGTATATACTCAATGTGTAAACAGCACATGTTGGTACCATTCTTACCTTCCTCCCTGTGCTCCCTACTCCGAAGGGACCCTCCTCATGAGGGATGCCAGTTATCCCCTTAGGGATTGTAGGTCCTGCATTATGGAGGTAGCTGGCAGTTATGGGGGAAGAGACAATGCCTTTGTGCATATTGTCCCTACTTGTGGCTCTAACAATCTTTCCATCCCCTCTTCTGTGAATTTCCCTGAGCCATGTTGGGTTTGTTTTAGGTCTACTTCAGTGGTGAGGTCTTGGGAGTGTCTATGTCTCTGGATATCTGGTTTGGTAGGAGTTGAGTGTTCTCTATTTCTATTTCCTCCACCCTTGTGCTGATACCAGGTTCACCAAGAAAACAGTACTCTTGCTCATTTTCCTAATTACTCTATGGTTTCAGCTGGAGCCCTGGTGAGATGTGATGGGCTGGTTCTCTCCTCAGGTTCTGTGTGCATCTGAAAAAGAGAAACAAATTCTCCAATGGAGAGTGAAGTCAGCACCCAATAAATGGGATAATCATTATTAGCTTAAGGAGAATTTAATAGGTGTAGGCCCTCTTATAGGCCAAGATCTGTGGGAACTTGATATTGGGAAGGGAACTCCATTTTTGGATATGATTCTGACATGTTTCCCAGTTCCAGCTATGGGTTCACTTCCATTGAGCGGATCCATTAGCCAATCCAAGAGCAGATGGTTACCCACCATGACTGTGTGCCACTATTGCACTTGGGTGAGCATCATTTCAGGTTGTTTGTTGCTGAGTAGTTTAGACCACAAGTTGTTTGGACAGATGTTGGCCATTTTCTCCCACTAGCTCATGTAGCACCTTCTGGCACTAGACAAGCTACCTGGAGACTGATTCTCTTCCAGATTCCATCCAGGTCTCTCCATAATATGTACCAACAGCATATGGTGTATTTGGCAGTAGAGTGTTACAATTAATCTTTGGTGGATAATCAAGTGCTCTGACAAAAGTCTGTCTTCTTATGGGGAACCTTGTAGGTCTCTACAGCTCAAATAATACTTAATGGAGAAAGACTGAAGGATTTACCATTGAGATCAGGAACAAGGTAAGGGTGTCCACTCTCACTTCTGCTCTTCAACATAGTACTAGAAGCACTATAAGCAATAAGACAGGAAAAAGAAGTAAAAACGATACAAATTGGAAAGGAAGAAGTTAAGTTAGTCTATTCACAGATGACATGATTCTATATATAAGTGGCCTGATAACCTCCATCTCAAAACTCTTAAAGCTGATTAACTCCTTAGGCAAAGTAGCAGTTTATAAAACCAATGTGCAAAAATCAGTAGCCTTTCTATATGCAAAAGACAAAAGTACAGAAAAAGAAATTATCGACTTTGTCCCATTTTCAACAGCAACAAAAAATAAAATACTTAGATAATAAAAACATAAAAAAACACTTGAGAAGGAAATTGAGGAGGACTTGAGAAATGGAAAGACCTCCCATGCTCCTGGATAGGCAGAATTAGCATTGTGAAAATGGCAATCTTACCAAAAGCAATATACAGATTTAATGCAATACCAATAAAAATCCAAACATTTTTCTTCACAGAGATTAAAAAAATGACCTCAAAATCCATTCCTCTTTTAATACTCTACTCTTCTCATGTAAGCACCAATATCCTTTTGGTGGCCCAGGTTTGAAATTTAGGCATGATTCTTGAACGTGTCTTCTTTGTCACTAGAAACTTTTCTTTCAGTGGTTCTAAAATATGAGACTAAAAACTCTATATACATTTCTACTAAGAAGTAAATAAATATGTATATACTTACTAGAAAATATTTTATATATTTTGGAAAGCTTTCATATTTAATGAAAATTATATTAAGATAGAATAGTTTTAATATACTCCCTATACAGCTGCCTAATATTAATGTCTAGCCTGTATGCTATATCTACTAAAATTTATAAATTATAGCAATTTTTCATTGTCATAGAAATATTTTATTTTAAATCCATTAATTTTACATAAAGGATTTCATTGTACCAGTATCTCATTCAGAATACCACAGTGCGTGTAGGCATTAGAACATTTAAAAAAAAAATAATTGCTCACTTTTTAATTAAACTTTATGTGGTGGTTTGAATAGAATAGATGGCCCCCAATATATTTCAGTTGTTTATTTGTTTGTAGTTTGCATCTTTAGCCACCTGGCTGGAGGCAGTGCCATTGTGTGGACCTTAAGGTGTGGTGGTGGGTTTGAGATTTCAATCTAAAGATATGCAAAATGTGCCTAGCAGGGGTTCCTGAAGTGTGCTGTGCTGTGTGGCTTTTTGGGTTGTGCTTCTCTCTCTCTTTCTCTCTCTGTTTGGCTCTGTGAAGGCAGGCCAGCTTTTTCTGCCATTATGGAACTTCCCCTGGATCTGTAAGCTTCAATAAATCCCTTCCTCCATAACTGTGCCTGGTCTGGAAGTTCATCTCAGCAAACCTGAAGCTGTCTGATACAGAATTTGGTACCGAGGAGTGGGCTGTGATGTTACTGGCCATGTGCATGTTGATGTTTTGGAACCTTTGTTTTGGAGGAATAGGCATAGACTTGGTGCTTGCAACTGAAGATGTCTTCTGGAGTGGTAAGCCAAGTTTTATGGACTATTCTGATGAGAGTCTGAGAATGCTAAGTGCAGACAGCATTGAACTTCAAGGCTTGGCTTATGAGTTTTCTAAGGGGAAGGAAAGACTGCAGAGGACTTTGTTGGAACTGGGCTACTGGCATAAGGGCTGGCTGCATCCTGCTGCCCAGGCCCAGAGAGTTTGATCAAGGTTAAATTTGTAATGGACTAATGTGCTTGGCTAAATATTGGACTGAGAGATTTAAGATTTTAAGATGGAAAACCTCAAGAAAGTTAAATTTACTGGCACAGAGACTGGTTTTAGGTTACTGAGCCTGCTATTGTCAAACACATTAGCAATCTTAAGGAAGATGGTCCAACTGCTTTACATTAAAACAATGGAAAGGATGCCTGAGGAAGGACTCTCATAGAAATGCAAACTCTTTGGAAAAGAGTTGACTGGAGAAGGAACCTGCTTTTCAAGGTTATGATTTATTTTGTCTGTGAATTAAGAATATGGCTGTGTCCTGCACACCTGGTCTTGGTTTCAGAAGCATGAAAAATGCGAGGAGTGGCAGTGAATTGCACATGCTTCCAGGAGCTGCCGCTGAGATGCAGCATGAGGTAGGGCCTGATGCCCTGATAGGCTGAAAGAGCCTTTGGAAAATGTGAGGAGTGGTCATGAATTGCACCCGGTTCCAGGAGCTGTTGCTGAGATGCAGCATGAGGCAGGGCATGATGCCCTGATAGGCTGAAGAGCCTTTGGAAGATGGACTGTGGTTTGCATGAAGACCTGAACATGTTTTGTATATACCAGGACTGTGCAAGGGCTACCATAGAGCACACTGTTGGCCTGAGATGGAAGTGTTCCCCGGCTACTCTGCCCAGCTGGAGGGACGGAATTGGAAAGTCTGGAGACTGTTAGTCTCTGGATATATTGAACTTGAACTGCAGAAGTTTGATGTTTGTTTGATGGTGGTTGAGTTTGCATTGTTTTAGTCTCTCCTTGCTATGCATTATACCAGTTGAAAATGCTTACTCTGTGCCTTTATATGTTAGAAATGTTTAATTTGTTTGATTTTACAGGTCTTCATATCTTAAATTGGTCAAGACTGTGAGGACCTTTGAAATTGAACTGAGTACAATTTACAATGTGTGATGGTTATAAATTTATTGGGGATCAGGGGTGGAATGTGGTGGTTTGAATAGAATAGATGGCCCCCAATATATTTCAGTTGTTTATTTGTTTGTAGTTTGCATCTTTAGCCACCTGGCTGGAGTCAGTGCCATTGTGTGGATCTTAAGGTGTGGTGGTGGGTTTCAGATTTCAATCTAAAGATATGCAAAGTGTGCCTAGCAGGGGTTCCTGAAGTGTGCTGTGCTGTGTGGCTTTTTGGCTTGTGCTTCTCTCTCTCTCCCTCTCTCTCTGTTTGGTCCTGTGAAGGCAGGCCAGCTTTTTCTGCCATTATGGAAATTCCCTTGGATCTGTAAGCTTCAATAAATCCCTTCCTCCATAACTGTGCCTGGTCTGGAAGTTCATCTCAGCGAACCTGAAGCTGTCTTCTACACTTTATTTTTATTTATTTATTTGAGAGAGAGAAAAAAGGTGGAGAGAGGGAAAGAGAGAATGGGCATGCCAAGGCCTCCAGCCACTGGAAACGAACTCCAGACACATGTACCCTTTTGCACATCTGACTTACGTGGGTCCTGGAGAGTTGAACGGGGATCCCTTGGCTTTGCAGACAAACACCTTAATTGTTAAGCCATGTCTCCAGCTGTCACTAGAACTTTTTGAAACTCTTCTTGGCTGTGACACTTTTTCAGATATTCTTTGCTCTAGTCTTTAACAGCTTTGAGGATTCCTGAGCAGATATTCAGCAAAATATCCCTGCTATTTTCCTGCTATTTTGTGCATATTAAAATGGGATTTTGGGTCCTGAGAGGAAGAACACTGGGCTAAAGAACCAATCTTATAACATCATCCATCCATTAACACCGGAGCTTATATAAGCTATCAACATATGCACCACTGCTGATACCAACCTTAATCAGGTGGCAGGGTTTTCTGTGAAATACATTTTTTTCTTCCCATTCCCTGCTCATTGGAAGGAAGGGACGCAGAACAGCCCTGGGAAAGTCATGTAGAATCATGTTCCACCTCTTCAAAATGAGGATTCCTGGAAGTCATTTGGACTTTTTCTACATAAATTTGTCCAATAGCTTCTGCTATATATATTTGGATGATGTTCTTTCATGATGCAAATGTGATTATGTAATTAGGTCTTCAGTGATAATTTGTTAATTTATCACCATGTCATGCCTTCTCCTAGCATGAATAAGAAAAAAAAGGAATAATAAATAAAGAATTTGGCTATTATAGAAAATATTCTGAACAATAAATTTTTTTTTAAAAAGCTGGGTGTGGTGGCACATACCTTTAATCCCAGAACTTCTCCGTGAGTTCGAGGCTACCCTGAGACTACATAGTGAATTCCAGTTCAGCCTGGGCCAGAGCGAGACCCTACTTCGAAAAAATCAAACAAACAAACAAACAAACAAGCACCAAAAACAAAGACAATATAATATACAGCACACAATGATATTGAGCAAATCACCATGGTGGTTTGAATTAGGTGTCCTCCATAAACTCACGTGTTCTGAATGCTAGGTCCTCAGCTAATGGCAATTTGGGAATTAGAGCCTTGCTGAAGGAAGGATATATTTTTTTTCTTGCCAAGTTTCCCCTTGCTTATGTTTGTCACATTCTGCTTCTGTTTTTTTTTTTAATTTTTTAATATTTTATTTTTATTTTTTTATTTGACAGAGAAAGAGGGAGAGAGAGAGAGAGAGAATAGGGACACCAGTGCCTCCAGCCACTGCAAATGAACTCCAGGCATATGCTCCCCCTTGTGCACCTGCTAACGTGGGTCCTGGGGAATTGAACCTGGGTCCTTTGGCTTTGCAGGCAAACACCTTTACTACTAAGCTATTCTTCTAGCCCATCTGTTTCTGTTTTTGCCTACCTGTTCTTGGCCAGGAGGATGACGTCCATTCTCTGCTCAAACCACATTTTCCCCTGCCATCACAGAGCTGCCCCTCAAGACTGTAAGCGAAATTAAACCTTTTTTCCTCACAGACCCTGCTTCTGGTTGGTTGGGTGCTATGTGCCACCAATGTAAAGGTTAATTGCAATCTTCACTGAAATACTTGATGTCCTTTTTGAGTTTACGTTTGCCTGAGATTTGAGATTTTGAACATTTTGAACATTATGCAGCAAATATGAATTTGTACTTTTTTCTGAACTTAAAAAATGTCTAAAATTTCATATCATGATCAGATTATTTCAAATCCTACCAACTTTTGGCTTCATAATAGTTCGTATTTAAATGGTGTGATGCATTATTCTATTTCCATAGACATTAGCCCTGAATTATATTTCAAGATAAGTACCTTATGACCACATTTTCTCTAGAGTACCTTTTTCAGCAATAAATATCACCTGCATAGAATTGAATATGTGATTTGTTTTGGTTTAAGATTAAGAATATCAATTGCCTAATTTAAAGGCATGATTTTGTCATTTGTTGTGTGTGTCTAGCATGAGTTGTTTGTGTGCATTTAGTGTGTGCCCGTGGGTATCCTCATGCACACATCCCTTTCCACATGTGAGGAAATCACTGGGTGTCCTCTGTTAACCATCTGCCTTATTTCCCTGACATATTGCCTCTCACTGAAATGGGATCTCCCTGCTTTTCTTTTAGACTCTCTGACCAGAGAGCCACAGTGATTCTGTCTCTGAACCCCTCATCACTGCATTATTGGCATGCAAGCCCATGTTTTGCTTTTTATATGGGCAGTGAGTATCAAACACGGTCCCCCATGCCTGTCCAGCAAGCACTCTTACTAGCCACGCCATCTCTTCCTAACTCTAAGGCATGATTATTGTAAACCTCTTTAAACATGCAAAGCATTTTCAAGATATGATATATTATTCTAGGGAGCTTAAATATTTCAGAACAGGCAAACAATATTTGTTCCCTATGTGATCGTTTTCTATAACTTCCCCTTTTAAATGTTTCTGTTTTGTTTTTCAATTTGTTTATTAGTTACTAAAATGTGTCTTAGGTTTGTGAATTTGTGGCATCGCATATAGTTAGATGTTTGAAGGTATACAGGTACATAAATTCAATGAAGAGTTTATTATTTATAGTAGTTATGACAAGTGATATACTTCTTATTATAACTATGCATTCTTCATTTGTTATGTTATTAATATATTTTCCTTTTGATTTATATGATTTAAAAATAACTTTTCTAGGAATGGAGAGATGACTTAGCATTTAAAGGTGTTTGCTTGCAAAGACCCATGGCCAGGCGTTGATTCTTCCCTAGTAGCCACATAAAGCCAGATGCACAAAGTGGTGCATGTGTCTGGGATTCATTTTCACTGGCAAGAGGTCCTAGCACATCCATTCTTTATCTCTCTCTTCTCATTCTCTCCTTGCAAGTAAATAATAAATAAAATATTTTCAAAACTTTTATTTCTAATGATTTGGGAAATCACTAATTTTAGTTTAATTTTTATTATCACAAATGCAATTTATTAATAGTATTTTATTTTACTTGAAATTAAAAAATACATGTGCTTGAGGATTTTAAGTTCATAATGCAAACTTTTAATCAATATGTTATGACATTCAAATTTAATTTACTCTTACTAAAGCATAAGTTTGATTTATCAAGTGTTTATTTTTAATAATTATCTTTAGTTACTGAATTGGTAGGTTAATAAATTATTTAAAGTACTCATTATCATTAATTGATATCATTCCTTATCATACTTTTTTCTTTTTTTTCTAAATCATTTTTACTTATTTATTTATTTGAGAGAGTGAGAGAGGGAAAGAAGCAGAAACACACACACACACAAACACACACAAAGGGAGAGAGAGAGAGAGAGAGAGAATGTGCACCAGGACCTCCAGCCACTGCAAATGAACTCCAGATGCATGCCCCGCCTTCTGCATCTGGCTAACGTGGGTCCTAGCAAATCAAACCGAGGTCCTTTGGCTTTGCAGACAAATGCCTTAAGTGCTAAACCATCTCTGCAGCCCTTATCACACTTTTTCTATACAGCCAATAATTTTCAGTTAAATATTTCTACCTTCAAAAAGTTTGGAAGAGAGCCAGGCATGGTGGCGCATGCCTTTAATCCCAGCACTCGGGAGGCAGAGGTAGGAGAATTGCCATGAGTTCGAGGCCACCCTGAGACTCCATAGTGAATTCCAGGTCAGCCTGAGCTAGAGTGAGACCCTACCTCGAAAAAAAAAAAAAAATTGGAAGAGAGCTGGAGAGATTGCTTAGTGGTTAAGGTGTTTGCCTATAAATCTAAGGGCCCAAGTTTGATTCTCTAGTACCTACATAAACCAGATGCATAGTAGCAGTAGATAGAGACCCTGGTTCACATATTCTTTCTCTCTCTTTAAACCCTCTCTTTCTTTATCTGCATTTTTCTCTTTTATTCTCACTCTCAAACAAATAAATAAAAATAAAATATTAAGAAATACTTGAAAGATAGCCCTGCATGGTGGCGCATGCCTTTAATCCCAGGACTGGGGAGGTAGAGGTAGAAGGATCGCGGTGAGTTTGAGGCCACCCTGAGACTACCTAGTGAATACCAGGCCAGCCTCAGCTGGGATGAGACCCTACCTAGAAAAACCAAAAAAAAAAAAAAAAAAAAAAAACCTTGGAAGAATTGTATAGCTATTACATTTTGCCACATTTAAGCCATATAAATTTCTCTCTTTATGTATGTGTGTGTTTCTTAAGTTATTTGACATTGGTAATGCTTGGCATATATTTTCAAAAAATATGATATTGATATAAAAGTTATAATATTGTTGTACTCAGTAAATGTTGTTATTGAATGCTATTAGGTAAAGCTCACTATGCAAACTCCTTAGATTGCTTCAATATTTTTTTTATAGTTGTTTTATGTTGTTCAATCCAAGAACAAATCCAAACTTGCACATATAATTCATTTACTGTCTGGAAGACTGAAAATTTTGGAGAGTCATAGCTAGGAGAAAATAACTATTTTGTTGTCAGTCACTCACAGCAAGCTGACCCCAGATGGTGAGGAAATAGTGGTCCCCGGAGAGCTGTGCAATCACTTTATTCCAGGAACATTTTCTTATCTTCTCACTAGCTGCTTTCTGCCTCTATTTGTTGAGGTTTTAAAAAAGTATATAGATTTGATTTTAACTCTTGAGAAAGCAATTGGTAAGTTTTCCCCCAATTTCACCTTGTGCTTCCCCTTTTGGCTTGGGGTTCCTCTGAGCTGTTTGGGTTAATTTTGAAGCACCTGCTGACTGAATTTACCTTTCTGAGGTCTTCTGAGGTCTTTGAGTCCTGAGAACTTTTTAGGCCATTGATCTGCAGGCCTTCTCAACTTGGGCGATTTATGGGGCTCTATTGAGCCCTTGCAGTTCTTTTGAGACAGAGAAACAAGGATGGTAACGAGACCACTATTGTGATTTGCATAACCCTGGACATTATTAAATTCCTCCCTCAAGGGAAAATTATATAGGAATAGGCTCTTATAAACTTATGACAGTTTCTAACAGCTTGGCCAAAGCCAATCAGCCCCTGTAGCCACTAAAAATATCCTGGTCGCATATCTCTCCATACTTTATTTATGCAAGCCTTATTTTGAATTCATTTATTGCATGCTAAAGATTGTTGGCATATTGAATTTAAAATGTGTATGAATATATGAGTACAAGAATGTGGGTCCAGAAAATAAATGTGTGCACTTGTACACTCACATGATTCTGTATACACACAATTGAAAAGTAAATTTTAAAAGATTAATTTAACATTGGCCTATAAAAAGAAATATATCGACATATTTTCTGGACTTTGGCCCATAAGAATATACATATAGTTTGTTTTTATTGAGATGGGCTAAATTTGCTATTGGTATAAATGGTAATAACAAATGCACTTCATTGTATATAATGATATGGTGGGATATTTATAAGTCCAACTTGGTGTGAGTGAACATTTTAAAGTTATCAAGATACAACCATCATTGTTCACAAAAAGGCAATGTGTGATTTATGGTTTCTTTTCATTGGATCATTGAATTTAATATTTATATGTGTAACAAAATGTTCTTGTGATATATGTAATATACTATGTGTATATTACTTCCCATTGCTGAGACAAAACACCCAAAACAATCTTTTTTGAGGAAGGAAGTGTTTCCTTAAAATGATTTTAGAGTACATTTCTAGAATCAGGAGCTTGAGGCAGATGGACAGCCACCTTCAGCACAATGAAGAAGCTGAGAACTTAGCCACCCCTGTCATTTATTTAAAAAAAAAAATCATTTGTTTGAGATAGAGAGTAAAGAGAGAGACAGAGAAAGAATGGACACACCACGGCCTCTAGTCACTGTAAAAGAACTCCAGACACATGTGCCACATTGTGCATTTGGATTTATGTGGGCACTGGGGAATTAAACATAGGTCCTTTGATTTTATAGGCAAGGGTCTTAACTGATAAGGTATCTCTCCAGCCCACCCCTCTCCTGTTTTTTTTTTATCCTCAAGTTCACCACCCAATGTTAAGGTGGGTCTTTGAGTGGAAGTAACCTAGTCAAGATAATTCCTCATAGATGATTCTAGGTCCTACCAGTTGATAATATAAACTATTACCAGCCCTCTCTTTGTCAACCTGACATCTACTATCTAAAGCTTTCATTGTCTTTCACAGTTTTAACACTGTTTAAAACTGTAAGTATAGTCTCTTCCATGTGTTAACTGTGAGCTCCTATGACATAAAAAAAGAATGAGTCCAACAATTCCAGCATGCATAGGCACAAAGTAAAGTTTCCCAATCTGAAAGGGAAGAATGGGAGGCATAGCAAGGAACAATTACACCAAAGCAAGACAAATATACTGGCAGACCAAAGCCCAAATATTTGTCTACATGTCTGGCACCTGCAACTTGTGACAGAATCATGTAGACTCCAAAAGCCCTGGGTCCCTCTGCCCTTCCAGCTATACTTTCTTGAGTCGAATTCACCTCACTCCTACAGCTATACTTGGCAGATGTCCAATAGCCCTGTCATCTCTAGCCTCCTGAGGTCGTCACCACAACTTAGTGTTCATAGCTACAGTTTCATGTGGTGGCTTCACAGGCGCTGCCATCAGGGATTCCAAACCTGCTTTACTCAGTCACAGTGGCTGTCCTGAACATGAGCCCATGTCACCCATATTGCATCTTCTATTGCTTAGTCTCAGCAGTTCTGTGGTGCAATATTCCACAGAATCCTGTCTTACATCTTTCACTCTTCTACAACAAATGACATTAATTTTCTTCATTTTTATGTATTATTTTAATTGCATTATTACTATTTTATTTAATCAAAGATCATTTGATGTATACTAACACTTTGTACTCCAGGAAATATCTGATGATACTTAAAATGCATTGGATAATTTTACTTACTCAGTATAGCTGTAACCATGCGTTTTGTTTTCAAACTAGTTCTCTATAATTTTTGCTCTTATTCATTTATTTTTATAAAGCTTTATACCTGCTTATTGTTAATTGCTTTTTTTGGAAGCTTTTGCTGTTGATGGCTGTGTTTTTATTTTTATAACTCACCTATAATTGTACAAAAACACAACTTTCCACAAAAGAACTGAGCAAAGTGAGCAATGTAAGGATAGCACTCACACGAGAGACAAAACAGGCTTCAGGTATGTCTAACGTGACAACTCTTCCTTATATATCTCTTAATTGTTTAAAATTGGCCGTAAAGACCAGGCATAGTGGTGCACGCCTTTAATCCAAGCACTCAGGAGGCAGAGGTAGGAGGATCACTGTGAGTTTGAGGCCACCCTGAGACTACATAGTGAATTTCAGGTCAGCCTGACCAAGAGTGACACCCTGCCTCAAACAACAACAACAACAAAATAAATATATAAATAAAATTGACCATAAAGCGTTGAATATTCACTACATTCTCTTTTAATATTTTATTTTATTTATTTATGAAAGAGACAATGGGCATGCCAGGGTCCTTAACCACTGCAAAGAAATTCTAGACACATGTGCCACCTTGTGAATCTGGCTTACATGGGTAGTGGGGAATTGAACCCGGGTCCGTAGGCTTCACAGGCAAGAGCCTTAATCACTAAGACATTTCTCCAGCCCCTATACTGCATTCTTGACAGCCATTACCCCTTCTACTTGGGATCAGACAAGCCAGATCTTACTGGGAAAGATCTCATCCCAGTGATAAAGGATAGTTCATCTCAAACCACCAAATAGTTAATTATAGGGGTCTTCAGATAATACTGTTCAGAGACAGGGTAAGAAAATTTCAGAATCAAACTGAAGTCATGATTGGTTTAGTAGAACTTGCTGGTAATCCTGGCACTTGGGAGGCTGGAGAGGAAGATCATGAGTTCTAAATTAGTCTAGACTTTATCAAAAGAACTTTGATCATACCAGTAACAAAATGGAGTTTTGCTAGTGCCAGTCTTTGTAACAGTCATTAAAACTGAGAGGGTATAGACAGATGATATGTGTGCAGTTTTCTGACGCTCACTGAATGTGATCTAGCCTTGGATCCTACTTCTAATCTGTTTATATTTATTGCAGATACAGATACATTTGTCATTAATACTGGGGTGTTAAATAAAGAGTGGGGAAATTAAATAGTGCTAACAATAATTACTATATTATAAAAAGAAATGCTCTACAACTTGGCTGTCAGACAACTGAAACAATGGACCCCAACCTATTGAAATTTTTCTAGGAACCTCATATTGAGAAGAAAAAGCCTGAGGCTCAGGGACCTGGTAGAGATAAAATAATCCCATACTCAAGGAAGAATCTAATTATGATGGCAGTAAAATTTACTTTGGCACCCTTAAGTAAGTGTTGCTTTGGAGCACGGGTCAGAAATCATTCTGGAGAAAAGCCTAGACAATTTTTTAGGGATAAAAAAATATTGACAGATTATTTTGTCAATTTTTTCCTTTGTATTCTTTGATTTTCTTTCTGTTTGCTTGCTTGCTTGCTTTCATTTGTGAAATTCCTTAAAATACAAAATAGAAAACACCTCATATTTTTTAGGCCTTCTACAAAACTCAGGCTAAATTTAGCCTTAGGATTGGAGTTTGTTATCCTCTCTGCCTGGAGACAGTTAATGGAAAATGTCCATAGGCCAATTCATCATCAAGTGGATGAAGTGGATGGTAGATATGAAAAATAAAGAACCACCCTAGAAATACATTGTTTTATTTTCTTCATGAGTGTGTGTGTGTGTGTGTGTGTGTGTGTGTGTGTGTGCGCTTGTGTGTGTGCTTGTGTGTGTATGTGAGTTTGCCAGAGCTACTTGTTGCTGCAAACAAATACCAGAAGGATTTTGCACATTTTGTGTTTGGCTTAGGTGATTGGCTGGAGAAGTGAACCTTGGGCCAGCAAGCTTGACAACAAGCAATTTTAACTGCTACACCATCTACCCAGCCCCTTCAGTTAGCATAGAATCCAAACTTCCTCAGCACGAAAAGTACAATTAGCATGGCAATTTGTTATGCACAATTCATCTGTTTCATTCAGTCCAGAAAAAGCCACATCAAGAAAGGCTTATATTTCCTCCTCCACATCTGAAATTTGAACAGTTTTCAGCGATACCACACTTGAGCTCTAGAATTACCTCCAGGTGTCTTAACTAATGTGACTGGCACCTAAGCTGGGCTCATTTTGACATACTGAGTATGCAAATGTTCCTGGACAACACAGGTGGATTAGGACTTCTCATAGCATAATGGCAAGGTGGTAATAGGGTTTCAAATACTGCGGCTTAGGGTGCTACAAATGTTTCTCAGTATATGAGGCATAAACTGCAATTCATTTAAGCAGCCCAGCATCAGAAGAATACATGCAGTTTCAATTTGTTTTCTTTTTAGTTGGTGCAAATCCACACAACATAATTCAACTCCCAAGACTGTGACACAGAACCCACTAATCTCTGAAAGCATTACAGAGAATTTGCAAACACTTTTTGATTCAAGTATGGGCAAAATTTTTTCTATTCCATCCATATGAACAATATTCCACTTTCTTTTAAAAGTACCCTATATTCATATTTAATTTTGTCTTTAGGCTCATCTTGAAGGTACAAGATATAACCGATTAATAATGTCTATATACACACCAGGCTGCTTTAACACAGTGTTAAGATATCAAGATTTTCTGTAGCCAAAGATATGTGTACTGAATTGAACAGGATGTGCCCTACATGTTTCTGTATGCTATCTTGAGTCACTCAAGAGATGACTACAATCCAGGCAGCTATTTAAATAGTGGATAGATATATGGGATAGAAATCTTAAGTCCATAATAATTCTGAAATAAAATGAGGCAAATACTACCAGTTCTTTTTGTCAGTGACAATTTGTGTTCTCTGAAATGAATTATTCAGAACTCTTGGTTCTGCCCTATGAGCTTGTGATTACTTAATTTTAGTTATCCTTCTACTTTTATACAGTTCCTTGAAGTGGTAATATAATTTACATTTAATTTGAAGAACAAAAGGTCTATTTTCACCTTGTATAGTCCCTATCTATTTTAGACCAAACAGGCATATACGTATGTGATATCCAGCAGGGCTTTGACCAATGACAGATTACATATATGATGGTGATCCCAAGGAGAACATTTGCTCGTTTTAATTTGTGCAAGTGGACTGTGTAATGTTTGCAGAATGATTAAATCACCTCATGACACTTTCCTCAGAATATATCCTCATCATTAAGTGATGCATGACTGCAGTCCCTTTGTAACCTCTTTGGGTTCCTTATAATCAATTTATAATCTACTCCATTAGACAAAAGCCACATGAACTAATCTCCTCAAGATGAGCCCTTATCTATTTCTGGCTCACTGTAATGATGCTGAGTGACAGGGTCCTTAATATTCTCAGGAGATACTTTTTAATAGAGTTTTAAAAGTCATGCCATTTGATCATTGTTAGTTTACATTTTTATTTCTCTCTGTCATAGAATATTCCAGAATATCCTGAAGTCCCATCATATACACTACTTTATGCCCAATTCCATTCCTTAATTTTCTATTTTGTTGTTATTGCTGAGTAAAGAAGCTGTATATTCCTCTAAATTTTATCTTTTAAGAAAATGTGAAGTGTTTTCTTTTTGTTTTGCGGTTGCATAGTGTATTTGCCCTTTAATGCTATACAGTCAGTACTCTCCAGATTGTGTTTAGAAATCCCTTTGACCTAATCTATACATTTATTAGATTGTTTTCTCTGTACTAAAATAATGTGGGTAAGAATTTTGCTAAACTTTCTCCCATTATTGGAGTGTTCTTTCCTCTGTCTTTTAATAATATCCCCCTCAAGCTATCATTAACAGTTTCCTCAGGCTTTGATAATACATCTATTAGACATTCCAGCACTCTCTGACTTGCAGCAACAAATACACCATATTTCAGGTCAGCATGGGCTAGAGTGAGACCCTATCTCAAAACTAAAACAAAGTCAAAACAACAACAACAAACCAACAAACAAAAACACAAGAAATGACCTATGACCTGACATGGCTGTTAGGAGATAGAGGGAACAAGCTCCCTGGGTGACTCCTCTGGAATACAACAGTTAGAACATGTCCCAAATGAATTTACAAATGAAAGGGTTATTTGACAGAGAACTGAAGATATTGGAGAGGCATAGTGAATGAGAACAAAGGAGTTGTAAAGGAACTATGTTGAAGATGATGTAGTATAATTAATGATAGAGTTCTATAACGTCTTCAGTGATCACTACACAGTGGATACTGCAAAAGATACATGATTGCAAGGATACAACATTAAATGATGAGAAGAACACCAACACAATGGGATGTCAGACTTGAGATTCCGCTCTGTAGTTAAGGCTAAGATAAAAGTTCTTACAGAACTGGAATCTATGTTAGCAATCGTTATTATAACACTGACTAAATAAGAGCTGAGGAAGCAAGGGGCTGGGAAAGTGAATTCAGCATTATGGTCAACTTGGATGTGATCACTGTGGCTCTTTGAAGGTAAGAGTGGCAGCCAGTGAGGCTTGACAACCAGAGTAAGGAATGGTCAGTGGAGAATGGTACCCTCACAGGCAAATTGACTTACACCTAGGAGTGACATTCCTTAGAATAGCCAACAAAAATGCATCAAGGATGTAAGATCAGAAGGTTAAAGGTATCAGTTCCAATCAAAGACTCTATTCCCAGTTTCTAAAACTAAAACTAAACCCATCTTTGATCCAGCACCTATTCCTTTATATCAAGAAATCTGTATCTTTATGCCAATTGCATATGAGTATATTTCTCTATTTTTCCCCAGTATAAATGGGGAAATTTATTCATCTTTTTCTTGTTGCAGAAAGAGGAATGGTTAATTATTACTGTAATATTTCAACCACAGGTTTAAATTAATACTGATATCCAAAGAAAGCATTGTTAAGCTTCCTATTTAGTATGAGGGAAGATGTAAGTCAAAAATTTTATGGACAAATTATTGGATAATATATTGTAGAGTGACCACTTGTGTCTAGGGCTAATGATACTTCAGTTACTAAGTGTGGGAATAAAGTGAACATATATGGTAGAGGGTCCATGCCTTCATTGGCTTTTTGATATCCATTGTAAAATTAGAATCGTCAAACTACCTAATGGAAAGACTTAAATCTGGTCTCCAGTTCTGGCTAAGAGGGAATCGAGAGAGAGCAACAGGAAGAAGACATCATCTTTTATAGTATAGAAAATGTACTCTTTCCTCAGATTCAGATATGTTAGGGGAAGACCTGATTGATTTATAGATTTGTAGGGTGTATCACAGAGTAAGCCCACCTGGGGCAGCCCACTTGGACTAGCCAAGGTAGCATGCTAGACTGTGGGCAGAGGGATTGCTGTAGAATAGTCCTTATCAAACACCAGCTCCATCCCTGTCAAAGGTTCCATTTTTGTGCCAGGGCAAGGTGGCATGTGGGGTAGAATCTGATGTTCTCTGGGCCTAAATTTCTAACTAAAAACACCTAAAAAATGCTAGCTTTTTTCCCTATCCTCCTTCATTACTACATCCTGTAGTAAATGACAGATACTCATCCATCTGTTAAGTGAATTCTGAACTGTCTCAAAGAGTACAATTAGTATTATCTTGAATTCTCTATTAATGGGTAAAGCTAGCCTCTTCAGTACTGACTGAGAGCTATAACTTTACAATCCTGTCATCATATATTTTGAACAAAGTCTGGTCAACTGACGTTATCACATAAAATCACTGTAGACTACAACCATCATTAACTCTAATTAACAGGGATGGTTGGAATATTTTATCGTATGCCTTTATAAGCCATATAGACTTCACATGATATGATTTATACCTTATGAAATCTAAAATTCACACTAACATTTTCAAATGTCCACTGGAAAAAGACAAGCCGAATGTCCCCTAGTAAGTGATGGTATCTCACAGTATGGAAATGATGTGTAAAGCCTAATAAATCTCTATGGTCTTAGTAGGTAGTGTATTTGAAAACCTGAGTACCTTCCTAGTCCTATTTCAGGGTGTATGTTTGCTTTCACTAGAACTCACAGTGAGAAAATCTCTGTGGCAGGTTCAGGGCTCAGTGACCTGTTAGGTATGCTGTACAACTTACCAAGCCTTGCAGCTGAGATCTTCATGCTGTGTATGTTAGAGACTGATAATCTGTAGCTACTGCGTTTCAGGAAATCAGGACCTAAACACCTAGTCCCCTAAAGCCATGCCATATGCAAGATACAAATCATTTTTACACATTCATGAGAGTAGTTTATATTATTCATTGCCTCTAGGGCCTTAGCTAGAATCACCATATTTGAAGACTTTAATGTTAGCAAGAGGTCTCACAAAATACCATGTCAAGCATCCTAGATAAGGAGCCAAGGGAGCATGTTTTTGACCATGAGACACATTATTTCTATGACATATCACCAGCTCTAAAGGCTATCAGCCTGAGAGACTAACAGAAAAACTTTCAAAGCCACATCTTTGTAATAATACCTTGTTTGCATGAACTAAGAGACTGAGATACAATGTACTACATAAATAGAAGAAGAAAAAAAAGCACGACATGGTGCACTGCCCCCAATCATAGGATACCTGAGCACAGGAGCAGGGAGAAGAGGTGTAATTGATTGCATGTAATATCACTCCCAATGAAATCGTTGTGGAATTAAACTGATTTGCTCTCTGAGCTGAATTTAAGAGACTTTAGTCTTAAGGAGAAAATTACTCAGCCAAAGAACATTAGGTTATCATTTACTGTGTGCTCTTTCAAAGACTATATTATCAGTTTTAAGTAGATGGTAGACATGCATCGGCCTTCCAAATGTGTTTGAATGAAATAGATTGACTCTCACTTTAAATGGTTGAGTATACATTTAGAAGCTCGCACTAGAGTTATGCTGTCTTTCAACCCTTTGCTGTAATGTAATCTGTAGATATTCAAATCAATGGACCTATTTCAGAATGTGACATTGGTGCATATTAACAATAAATTAATGGCCAATGTGCTGTGTGGATAAAAAGTGGCAGATATATTCGTGGTCTGGTAGTGTACACTTACTCTACAAGCTGGGAAGTCAGCACTAAATGTGTCCCAGAGCCTCATATCAGTATTAGTCTTATGATCTGGGAGAAGATAGGGTATTTCTGTCCATTATACAGACACACCAATTATACTTGCATCTTAATCCATAAAAAATGAAATAAAAAAATGGGTTTATAGGATTATTCTGGAAGAGTATACCAAATTACAAGTACTGTGCTGACCCATATACTTGGTGATATTTATGACTTGTCAGTATTTATTGGGTACAGAGAAAAAAGATTAGAAGATTTTTGACTTGACATTGAGGAGCATGCATGACCTAGCAGAGCTATTGTTGTTGGAAATATAAGTAATACTGAAATACAACTTGCAGAGGTAAAGGCAACTTGTGATGGAGTACTTACAAAGAAGATTCCTAATACTCCTGCTCTGGAATATAAGTTTGCTGTGTAGGAGAGAGATTTGATAAACACTGATGGCCTGTTTGTATGATATACCCATGAGTTCATACCACTATGATGCTATGAAAAATAAGGATCAGAACAATTGAAATTTGTGAATTAAACGACATCAAAGAAAATATTAGCATTTTTCCTCCCTTTCCTAAACCAATTTGGTTATAAAATAAGCTAATATTCAGAACATCATCTTAATTTCAGCAGGAGAATTATCACTAATAAATAATGAAGGGACAATTAAAATAGAAATATAGACTAAAACATTATGCTGAGGATTTCTCGGCATGTATTCAAGAGAGCTATTGTCCTTTGACTTTCTTGTGCTTTGGAGTACATTTTGCCTTTTGGTAATCTTGCCTGTTGTAATCTCTTGAATAATGTTACTTTTTCATCTACTTTTTGAAATGGACTATTTATGAAGACTTGATATTGACTCTGACAAAATTCATCTGTAACCTAGAGAAGAAAAAAGTAGACCAAAATCCATCAATAAATGCTAAAGTTATTAAGTGAAATATTGGTGGAGAAATTCATAACAATAAAATTTACTTACTGGTGTTTTATGGACATAAAAGCAGTTCGATGAGTTTTCATAGGCATCTTGATGAGATGTTATGGGAACACACAGCAGTGGTAGCTTTGGAATATCCTTCTCAAAATATAAAATCATGAATTTCATCAAGCCTGTAGTTTATAAGAAGCATAAAGTTGTCAAAACAACCATCCAAATTCTGAGTGCAGAATATCCAACAGATTTGCTTTCTCTATTAGCTGAGCACATGCACAAGAACAAGCACCCCCCCATGTGCGCACATGCCACAAAGCCTTGCTACTGAATATAAAATAGACTTAGGTAGAATAAAAATGGAGAACAATGATATGCTGAACTTACAACTTGTATGAATTCTGTGATTTGAGCTAATTGGATGCTAATACAGATCATTTTTGCATGTATTTTGGTATGATAATGGGAAATTTTATTTAAAATTAAATGGCTATTATTAATTAGAAATAGATATGGAGAACTGGATGTATGAATATTTTTATGTACTTCATACAAAACTACATATATACTGTGAGAGTCCATGTGTTCCTTCAGCAATATGCTTCACTTGGTACTCACATACAAAATTAATGATTTCTCTGCCAGACGTTGTGCTTGGTACCATAAGTACTAGAACGTAGGAAATGGAGGCTTCAGAATGAAAGGTTCAAAGTCACACATGTTTACCTGTGGCGTGAAATCTAATCCAGATTTGGATACATGAGACCCTGCCTAATAAAACTAACCAAATCGCAGCAAAACAAATGAAAAGCAGCAGCAGCAACCAGCAAAACACTATTTCTCAAATACAAAAGAAAAGGTGATGAAGTTATGGTATTTTAAGTTTGTAAGGAGAATATGTAATGGCAAGTTTAATTTGTCAATAAAATTTTTAGTATATACAAACAGACTGTGTGCTGTATAGGTAGTAAATTGAGAATTTACTACTTGTTAGCCATAGGAAACCATTGTGTATTAAATTTAGAAAAGATTACAGGCTACCAACAATCTATTTGTTTCATATTTGCAATGTTTTCTTTCACTGCACCCTTCACAGTTTATTAATATTAATAAATGGGTAAGTGGGAAAGCCTGTTTTATAGAATATTGAGAAATTTATCAATTTTTACGTTACTCAAGTCTTCTAGTCACCTATCTTATAAATATGCTCTCGATTCAGCCTTCCATTTGACTTTAAACTTTGGATTTCTACTGAAATTAACTAGATAGTATATCTGTCTTGTTATCCACTCTTCTTGCTCCCACCCTTGGGTTTTCACATCCTCATATCTCCTTATCTACCATCAGCAAATCCTATAAATAAGTGTCAGCAGAAACTATGGGAGTCATTTCTCAACATCCCTGCTGATTAGGCGAAACTAGCCTGATGCTTAAATTGTTCTTATCAAAATGAGAAAGGTCATGCAAATCACACTCTGCTTAAAGTCTTGAGTCAGAAACAGGGGAAATGTAAGCCACACTCTCAGATACATGCAGTTTTCAAGCAGCTTTGGTAACTTGAATTGCTTTGAGTCTATATCTGACAAACTACTTAGTAATATTTTTATATTTTATATAATTACAATTATATATATATATATAGTGGGGGGTTTTAGTGCTGAGGACTGAACCCAAGTGCACATCCACATTCCCAACCCCTATAATTACATTTTTTATATTAACAGGATGGGCCTGTTTTACAGCATTAACAGACCCTCTGTCTGACAGTGTATCTTTGCAGAAAACAAGCCTTCGTGGGAAACAGAAGAACACAACCCAAGAAAAATTATCAGATTTGCATTTGTGCATTGACAGAATACTGTAAGCCATCTTTGTTTAAGGGATAGTAATTATTTTAATATATGACTGGTGTGTCTATGCATTAACGCAGCTGCTTTAAATTCTGATAGAAAGTGTGGTTTGACTGAAGTGTATTTACCTTGCCAGGGTTATAAGAATGCCAAATTAAAAAAAAAAAGTAAAATGGATATAGAGGCTACAGTTAATATTATCTACCAAGTGTTCAAGTAAGTGAATTAATGCAAAGTAGTAGCTCTTTATCTTATGCAAGTCTTTAAATCTCCCTACTCCAGGACAAATAGGCAGTAATGAGAAGTAGCCTAACCAGATTCCCATAAGCACAAAACATATTTTAGGTCTCTCTTAATATTAGTCTGTATGTCTCTCATATGTTCAAGTATTATGACTATTTCTCTGGTACTGCTAGACTAATTCTCCTCAAGCGAATCTCAACTTGGAACAACATAATTGAATCAGAAAAGAACAATTGCCAATTAAGACATCATATTATGTGATACTACAGACAGCAACATGGTTAAGTTAAATTTATAATGGTTGAAAATTTCTATGGATTAAATAGTAATGAGGTAGTGTTGGCTGGTATGTGAAATTATATAAATATGAATATAATTATGATAATATAAGAACAATAGCATAAGAGAAGAGGGATGAGAGAGAGAAGTGCTAAAATGCCACATTAATTTATTAACATGTGAGAGAAAATTTGTCTGAGCTATTAAGTGCCAATAGCAGTAAATTTGAGGAACAGTGAATCTTCAATTAATTTTCCTCATAAAGTCTTTGAAGAGCCTCAGGGCATATTCAGATCATTAGAACTTTACAAGCCTTGAACAAGAAACTCTACTTGCTTTTAGTCAAAGAGAAAGTTTGCAATTGGAAATCTAGAAAGAATATATTGATTTAAAATTTCAAGAGGACTGATGATTTTCTTCCAGATTAAGAAATAGGTAGGGCTGGTGAGATTGCCTAGTGGTTAAGGCACTTGATTCTCTAGGTCCCACATAAGACAGACACACATGGTGGCACATGATTCCAGAGTTCATTTGTAGTGGCTAGAGGCCTTGGCACACCCATTAGCTCTCTATCTAATAAATATTTTTTTAAAAGAAAGGAATAACTGAAACATGAAGGAAAATGTCTTTTGCATAAACTTTGAAATTTTTTCCTAGAAAGACTCAACAAACTACAACCACTTAATTAAAAATAAACATTATGTCTGGCGTGGTGGCGAACATCTTTAATCCCAGCACTCAGGGAGGCAGAGGTCGGAGGATCGCCGTGAGTTCAAGGCCACCCTGAGACTACATAGTGAATGCCAGGTCAGCCTGGACTAGAGTTAAACCTTATCTCAAAAAACCCTAATAAATAAATAAATAAAAATAAACATTATTATTTTCTCTCTACTTATTTTTAATGTACCATGTAAGAAGCTGTACATAACTGCCAAAGATAGAGAATGTTTTTAAAGTATGTGCACATTGTAACAAGCTGGAAGTTGAGATCATCAAGTATGATATTGGACTTTCTTTTCACATTCTATCTCCAAAGCTATCTCCACATCAACCTATTACTTTCTCTTATTTCTTTGCAGAGATTCAACAAAACTACAGAAACTTTAAACAATATTAATATGACTCCTGTTGCTTTTTTGAGATATATGTATGTATAGATAGATAGATAGATAGATAGATAGATTGATAGATAGATGTGCTGATTTTTAAAGTAGGGTTTTGTTCTAACCGAGGCTGACATAGAGCACACAGTAAGATAGTAAAATGCAACTTCAAGAGAATAAAAGGAGGAACTGATGGCACTCTAGTGAAATATTATATTGATAGTATGTTATGTATGTATTTTTGCTTTACGGACTAAATACATAGTGTTCTTTGAGGATACCATCACATCTGATCAAACAATTCCTTATAGTATTTTAAACCCTATTTGGAAAGAACACAAATTCACATAGAATAAGAAGGAAGAGAATCCTGGCAGAGTGGAGTTGCTTTACAGGAAATTTGTAGATTACTAAAAAATGCAATATACATATATATGCCAGCTATAATGAGTCTTTGTGGGTCATCTTATCATTTAGCTTGGGAGCCCTGGCTTTTATTTCTGAAGCACATGTCCCGCAAACTGCCTCATCTAGGGAACTCCTTTCTTTTCATTCCTTCCTTTCCAGGGGCTGGAAAACAACAGCTAACTCATTAGATTTGGATCACTATTTTGTATGCCTCTGTCAAATCAGAAAATATTTTTAAGGTTTATATAAAAGAAAAAAAGACATATGGCAACTATACATAGCCTACAAAGCCTGAACTCTTTGTTGTTAATTCCTTCATAGAAAAAAACATCATGCAGACTCATAATTACATGACCATCTTAACTGAGCCCTCAGTAACAGTCATGGATCATAGAGATTATGGCAGCATGGATTTTGGTATCTTCAATGGATGTGCACATACCTCATATCTGCATTAAACTTGAATGTTTAAATTTGA
This sequence comes from Dipus sagitta, assembly GCA_036346955.1. Lineage (NCBI taxonomy): Eukaryota > Metazoa > Chordata > Mammalia > Rodentia > Dipodidae > Dipus > Dipus sagitta. The sequence goes on along the minus strand of CM070778.1, from coordinate 116,254,656 downwards.
GAATGTCCTTTGATGGTTACAGTGAAGAGAACTGACTCTTATCTTTGCCCAAAATTCTGGGTGGTTACAGTCTAAAGGGCTTTGCTGTCATCACACTATCCTATCCTTAGTGACTTTCTCCACACAGACTGAGAAGTTCTAAGATTTGTTGGCACAGGAAGCTATCAGTGGTGGCAGCCAGAAAAGAGAAATTAGGTGAGCAATGAGATGTGGCAGGATATATATTCTCAACTGTCCAAAACTTGGCTGAACACCATTCAACATCCAGCCGGAAAGAAGCTGGCTCAGCCCTCCCCCCTGGCCACTGCTTCTGGCCCATCTGCAGTGGAAGTCAATACTCACTTATTTACCTTCATTCTGAGTGGAAAGAGGCAGTGAAGAGTTACAAAGCAGAAAGATAACAAAGGTGAGAACGTTGGCAATGGCTCCTTGCCAGAAACAATACAAAATGTGATAAATAGGTATGTTGTTTCATGATTTCGTAATAAGAACACCAAGTTCAGAAAAATTTGAGGAGAAAACATGAATGACTAATGCCCAAGAGTTTTAGCAGAAGATTTAACCATGGTTACCCCTAAACATAAGAGTTCCTTTCTCTTTTATTTTGCATGGCTAGTTTTCTTAAAGGTCTTTAATGCATTCTTATGGAGAACTGAAATCTGTTTTTCCAAGAAATTCTGACCTCCAGGAAACAGTGATTCCTCAAATAAAGTGACAACTATGCTTTGCTCTTGTTTTGATCTCACTTATTTCTGTTAATATCTGTGACTTTGATTGTTTCTTTAGGTTTTGTACCTTTGTTTTGCAGAGGTTTTTTTTTTTTTTCTTTTATAATTTTTCAAACACCAACTGCTGACCTTACTGATGATGAAATACAGTGTGCTGAATATTTTCAAAAGTATTTTGTAAATTTTTCTTTGATTTCCTTACTAGAGATTTCAGAAATGACAATAAAACTCAGATGTAATAACATTTTGTTTCTTATCCTGATTTAGGCTGAAAGAGTTCATGCTTACATAGACATTTGAGGAACATTTTACCCATGCCTTAGTGAATGACTATATGACATTCATTTCCTTTAATACACTGTTTTCCTATGAAAGTTTTAACCCCTACTTATACTTCCCTTATTATTAATGGAAGTAGATGCTCATTATTCCACTTGGATAAAAATACTTTATATTTCATTATATAAGAATCAGAGTGTCTAAGTCAAATTTCTCTATTTATAATAACATCCAAACGAGCAGTGACCAGTTAATAAATACTATAGGACAATATTTCATTAATTTTAATATATTAAAGTGTAACACCAACATAATTTTTCAGGTGTTCATCATAAACCCACTACAATATTTTATACCACAGACATGAACTAAGTTTTCCCTAAATATTTTGAATAAAAATGTTCAAAATTGCAACTGTTAATCATCATCCTTTTTATACTTGTTACAAATTTAGTCATTAATTATAAGGATTCTATATACTAATTGCATTTGATAAGATATTATTTTCCACAAAGCAAGAAAAAGCAAAGCAAATAGGAATAATTGACTTGGACTTATATGATTGACTAATTATAGTTATAAAGAAATAAATTTGTTCACTGATAATGCCAAATTAGAAAACAACACATTTCTTTTTCAATACCTTCACAGTTCACAAATAAGACAGGCTACAAATTATACAACTTCATGTCAAAGTTCTTGTAATGGCCAGTGTTATTGTATCTTCCAGAACTCATTAAAACTGTTACTGATAATCCTCAGAAAAGTATTGTTAGATTCATGAATAAAAATAACTAACAAAACATACTTTACCATAGGAAGGAAATTAAATTTAAAGAAAAGCATGAGTAAGCTGGATTCCTGGAACACTCATCTCTACGGCTGTATAAAACCTCTGTCTCTCCTGACAATGGTGACAGGTGGGTAGCAATGATCACTGTGGTTGTCAAAGATTATGAAGAGAAGAAATGGTTTCATTCTCATTTTGATGACTTTTCACTCAGTTCATATAATATATTTCCTGATTTTTTTTTCATGAGTTCTATAGCTTATTATGAGAATATCCAGCATACTCCCAAATTTCAGTGCTTTGTGATAATTTTCACTTCCTGAAGTGTTATGTGAAAAATCCCAAAAAGCTACAGTGTCATTTACGTAGAGTTCTTAATATAAATTAATACATTCTTGGCTTTTGGCAGATGCATGTATATGTGGTGTGCATGTGTCTGTGCACGTTCATAGCACAGGAGCACATGTGTATGAGGGTGTTTTGGAAACCAGAGTTTGATGGCAGGTCACTTTCCATTTACTTTCCTGAGGCGTTGCGATCTCTTTTTTGATACCCAGAGTTTGAAAACCCTGCTTGGCTAGCTAGCAAGTTTGTACAGGGGTCTACTGTCTCCTGTCTCTAACATACAGAAATTATAGTCTGGCTAACACACACACATACACACACACATACACACACACACACACATGGACGCACACAGTCTTTATATGGGTTCTGGGATTTTAACTCTGGTCCTTATACTTTCTAGCTTGCACATTAGCTACTGTGCCATCTCCCCAGCTCTGTATACTTGTAGTATTTTCAAGGTAAGATAATTCTATGGGATGAATATTTAGTTGGATCATATTAGAACTCATAAGAAGTTTGATTTATGGAGATCTGATCATACCATGGTACCCCATTATGATCATGTGCTTGGTCCACACACTGAAATATGCTTTTGAAAATCTTTATACTGATGGTATTTGAAGTGTCCTGAATTCACAGTCATAAATCAGTTTCAGATACAATATTTCCTACATTCCTTAATTATTGGCACAATATAAATCATGTTGCAAAAATGTTTTAGTTTGCTGCCTTCATTTATTCAACCAAATATTTATAATATAAAACCACAAAATAATAGGTAAACCCTTCTCAAACTTTAATTTAATAATTGGTGACTTTTCTAATTTTTTCCTCATTTTATATCTTCTCTTCCCCAATCACTTATTTTTAGAGTTTCTTGGTATTAAACTTTCAGTTCATTTTGTGTTCTTACTGGTTTTCAAACTTTCAAGATAAAACAAAACACGGAGGAAAAATAACTGGAGTGCATATCCATACAGGATAAACATAGAATGAATAGCAAAGAAACATTAAGTATTACAAAAGTATCCTTAGCTTCAGTTGAATCAGAAATATAAACTAGGTTTATGCACTAAGGCAAAAAAAATGGCATGGGAAATGCCAACAAATGGTATAAAAAATTTAATACAGGTGTGTAGTTAAGGTGTGAGATTTCTCTTTTGTGGTGAATATTTAGCAAATATTATGCATACTAAATACTTCACATTTGATGTAACAGGTTCATGTACACTGATTGTCTTTGCTGCGAACAATCAGAACCACCAGCAACCTAATTTCTCAGAGATCTCCCAAAGCTGTAGGTGAGATTCTCCCACCTACTAAAACTTATGCCTGTTTCTAAGAGCTGTGTAGACTGATGCTGGATGCATGAAGCAAATATCTGCTTTGCTACCTCAAGTACTATTAATTTCTTAAAGTTTGACAGTATTCTGCTCTGAGTGAAGGGGGGAAAAGCATAAAAGGTAAAGAACTATAGAAATGATTTTTAAAAGTGTGTTATTAAAGATTTTGGTAGATTACTTTTCTTTTTTTTTTTTTTTTTTTTTTTTTTTTTTGGTTTTCCAAGGTAGGGTCTCACTCTAGCTCAGGCTGACCTGGAATTCACTATGTAGTCTCAGGGTGGCCTCGAACTCATGGCGATCCTCCTACCTCTGCCTCCCGAGTGCGCCACCACGCCTGGTGGCTTATTTTTCTTTTAAATTTTATTGTAAGCTTATGCAATTTCCTGAAATCCATTTCTCCTATGCATTGATGAGGTGGATTCTTATAGAACTGATTGTTCCCATAAGATGATTTCATGAAATACTTGCCAAGGTCAATACTGGTCAAGTTTTTAAAATATTTTATTTTTATTTATTTATTTGAGAGAGAGAGAGATACAGAAATAGGCAGGGGTAGAGAGAGAGAGAGAGAGGGGGGGGGGAGAGAGAGAGTGAGAGAGAGAGAGGGCATGCCAGGGCCTCCAGCCACTGCAAATGACTTCCAGATGTGTACACCCCTTGTGCATCTGGCTTACGTGGGTCCTGGGGAGTTGAACCTGGGTTCTTTGGCTTTGCAAACAAGCACCTTAATCACTAAGACATCTCTCCAGCCTCCTATTTTTTATTTGTTGTTGCCTTTTGTTGGCATCCTTTCCTAATATTTTTAATGAAAACAAAACTGATCTTTTATAAGATTTATTTCATTTTACTTCTAAAATGAGATTCTATCAAAGAGAACTGAATTAGTTCTAGTTTAATAAAATATGTATTATTTCAAATTAGAAAAATTGTTTATATCAGTTTTTAATGCAAATTTTAAAACTATATTTTTACTGGACATTAACTACTAAGCATAAGTATAAAACTTAATGCCAATTATCCATTTATTTGTGACTTAATAAAACACATATAATAAGGATTCTTTGTATGATGTTTCCATCCTGAATTTCTTTGTAAACATCATGACATTACCATAGTAAGAAAATTATATTATCCAATATAATTTAATATATTATCCAATATATGTAATATGTCATAAAATCTATAAAGTAATAATTTATCTGTACTTGCCCAAATATTTTTGTTAACAGTCTTTCTTTGTCCTTAAAATCAGATAATCAAAGAGCGGTCTCTTAATCAAAGATTAAAACAGTTTGAACTTTAATAGTATCAAAAGTTGAAAATAAAACAATGAGAAAGAGATTCTGTTTAAACAGTGCAGGTACCAAAAATCCATGAGTAGTTTTCAAGGACAAATAATGTAAATGTAAGTAGCTTGTAACATTCTGCACAGGCAGAAAGTGGTTTATTACAATTGGCTAGAATGTTCAAATCAATCGCTGGAGGAAAGAAAAACAAATTGGGCTAGACAGAAAACAAATAGGTAAAGAATTGCCAGTAGGCATTTTTCAGGGCAAGTTCTGACAAAAGACTTGGACTATATACATTAGCAAGATAATTATGCTGCCAGAGATAATGGGAAAAATTAATAGCTAAATGTCAACCCAGAATTCCAAGGTTTCTGTAGAATTTAGGGGTTCTTTTAGTCTCCCTTGAGTGGAAAATCTCATATAATTCAGTACATTTAATGATACCCAAGGAATTTAGTCAAGTATTATGTTTATTTGGTAAACACTAATACAGCATAAAATCAAAATATAGAATAAGATATCAAAAGAAAAATAAACTATAATAAATGCCTATTTTGGTATTTTAGAAATCCACAAATATTTTAAATTGTAAAGAAAAATATGAAAGTTGTTTGCCATGTGAAAATAGTATATTTTGTTTTCTCTGATTAACTAAAAATTGTTTTGCCTTGATAATTTATTTTAGAGAGGTTACTGTTAGTTTTTCTTTTTACAAGAGACTCAGTTGATTAAAAAATCTCAAAATTATAAAAAAATATTTATATAAATAATAGGAAAATCTTGTTTAGGGAAAAAGTTATATATTGTTTTCTCATTTCATGTCACATGCAAAGAGATAACATGTAATAGTTAAATTTAACAATATTTTCATCCAAATGTCTGCTTCAAACTGACATGCTAAATTTTGAATGTTTATACTTTCTGGCAAATTTTTCTTTTTCTTTTCTGAAGTATTCTATGCAAAAGCTTTGCAATTATGTGTTTATATTTTCTATGGCATTGAAAAATGTGCTTTGGTAGACATAATCAGAAATTGAACATATAACCACCAAAATTAACTACAAATTATACAAAATATCCTGTCAGAAATTTTTTTTAAAAAGGTTGTAGGAACATGTCAGATCACGGGAGAACATTTCCTATTATGTCTGCAGCATGGCAGGTCAACACTGAGAAGCTGAGTTACCATAAAAGAGCGGAAGAAGACTCTCACTTCTCCTGAACTAAACTCCACCTTATGGCAGTGATAGAAGGAAGACTGCTTTTAAAAGATTATCTTTTTCATGATATCATAGTTTTGGCTGGTTATGTTGTCCTATGCATTGGTTATGTTTTCTGTGTGATTAAGTGGTTCAATTACTTTCGATCTGAAGTTATCGGTGTTACATGTTGTAGTAGTTTAATGGATGTCCCCCAATAGATTTAGGAGTTTATTAAAGCTTGTAACTTAGATTTCTGGCCCAGGCTGGAAGAGGTGTCTTAATGGGTGGATGCTGGGATCCAACCCTAAGGTGATATCAGAAGTGGATCTGCATTTTAACGTAAGGTATGTAGAGTGCTTCAGCTCTGCCTGAGGTTCCTGGAGTGTGTTTGTTTATGGTACTGGTGGTGGTATTTTTCCCTGTGTGGACCAGTGAAAGTGGTCCACCTTCCTCCATCACATGGAAATTCTCCTTTATCTGTATGTTTCAAATAAATCCCTTCCTCCCATTAATTGTGCCTGGTTTGCAAGTTCAAACCAGTAACATAATCCTGAATACACTGAATTTGTACCTAGTGTCAGGGTGTTGCTGTATGATGAGTCTGACCATATGGACTTTGGTCTTTTAAAACTTTTGTTTTAGAGGATGGATCTAGACTTGGTACTTATAATTAGAGATGCCTTCCAGAATGGTAAGGCAAATTTAATGAACTATTCTAATGAGAATTTAAGAATGTTATACTAAAAAAAGTGTTTGAAGGAAAAGAATATGGAGAACTTTGTTAAAACTGGACTACCGGCATAAGGCCTGGCTTCATTCTGCTACCTATGCTCAAAGAATTTTATCAAGGTTAAATTTGTAATATAACCATGTGCTGGACTGAAAATATGAAACTACTAGATATAAGGTTTAAAATTAAAAAAAAAACATTCAAACAAATTTAAAATTTACTAACACAAAGACTAGTTTTAAATTACTAAAGATACTATTGTTAAATACATTAACATTTGGAAGAAAGATTACCCAACTAAACTAAAGATACTATTGTTAAATACATTAACATTTGGAAGAAAGATTACCCAACTACTTTATATTAAAACAATGGAAAAATGACTAAAAAATGGTAAAAATACAAACTCTTTTAAAGAGTTAACTAAAAATAAACAAACTTCTCTTCAAAGTCACGATTTATCTAACTTATGAGTATGTCTATGTCCTACACACCTGGTGTTTATTTCAAAAGCAAAAAAAAAATGCATAAAATGGGTCATAAAGTACAATTTTTCCAAAAGCCACTACTGAGATGAAACATATAGACAGGGTGTGATGATACTGATAGGCCAATAGAGCCATTAAAAAAGAAACTATAGTTTACATGGAGACCCAATGATGTATTATTCTTTTTTTTTTCTTTTTTAATTCATTTTTATTTATTTGTTTGAGATAGGAAAAGAGGCAGAGATAGAGAATGGACATGTTAGGGCCTCCAAACACTGCAAACTAACTCCAGAAACATGCACCACCTTGTGTATGTGCTGTGTGCTTATGTGGGTCCTGGGGAATCAAACCTGGGTCCTTAGGCTTCATAGGCAAGTACTTTAATCTCTAAGCCCTCTCTCCAACCTCCCACAATTTTTAGATACAGCAGGCCTATACAAAGGCTACTATGAAACACTACTGGCTCCAGATAAAAGTTTTCTCTGATTATTTAGCCCAACTGAAAGAATGAAATTACAAAAAATTAATAATAATCAGAGATATTGGACTTAAACTACTGAGGGCTGATGTATACTTGATGGTTATTGAGTTTACATTATTCCAATATCTCTTCATTATGCCATATAAGAGTTGACAATGTTTACTCTATGCCTTTATGTTTAAAATATATAACACCCTTTGATTTTACAAAACACATCTAAGAGACCATCTTAAATCTCAGATGAGAGTTAGGAATTTAAAACTATCTTAAGTTAGTAAAGACTACAAAGATCCCTAAAGGTGGACTAAATACAATTTACCATGTAAAATGATTATAAATCTATTGGGGGCTGTGGTGATTGGATTCAGGTGTCCCCATAAACTTACATTCTGAATACTAGATTCCCAGCTGATGGAGTTTTGGGAATTAATGCTTCCTGGAGGCAGTGTATTGTTGGGGGAGGGCTTATGGGTGTTATAGCCAGTTTCTCCAAGCCAGTGTTTGGTACACTCACCTTATGTTGGCCAGGGGGTAATGTCCACCCTCTGCTCATGTCTCTGCTTTCCCCTGCCATCCTGGAGCTTCCCCTTGAGCCTGTAAGCCAAAATAAACCTCTTTTTTTCCCCACAGGTTGCTCTGGGTTGGGTGATTTCTATCAGCAATTCACACCTGACTACAACAGGGGCCAAAAACAGAATATGGTAGTTTAAGGGGATGTCTCTCTGTAGATTGAGGAGTTCATTAATGCTTGTAACTTAAACTTTCATTCCTGGCTAGAGAACATGTCTCTGTGGGAGGGGTCTGGGGTCCAGCCCAGAGGTGTTACTGGGGGAAGATCTGAATTCCAACCTAAGGTGTGCAGAGTATTTGAAATCTCCTTGTGGTTCCTGGAGTGTGCTTCCTTATGGTGCTGGTGGTATTCGTATCTATGTGTCCTGTGAAAGGGGACCAACTTCTGCCATTGTGGAACTCCCCTTGAATCTGCAAGCTTCAAATAAATCCCTTCCTCCTATAACTTATGCTTGGTTTGGAAGTTCATCCCAGCAATGTAATGCTAAATATGGTATGTTTCCTGACTCTGCCCTTCCATTATGTATTTCTTTGCATTAATTCAAATTTTAATGATGCTACTCCTTCAAGAATCTAAGAACAACTCATGTTGAACACATACATCTTATTAATTTTTTTCACTATTACCAATATTATAATAACTTGGGACCATCACTTAATCTCCTTGTGTTCCAACAGATGTTACTAGAAGCAAGGAGAAAAACATTGACTGTCATCTTCATTGTCAATTTCTGGAACATAGTAGGCCTAAACAAGCTTCTGCATATTGAACACCTGTTCGCCTACTCTATAATAAGAGATTTAATACATTTGTATATGTAACTGAAAGATAGAATTCTTTTAATGATATTCACATAATGAATCCTACAGGAAGCAAACTCAGAGGCAACATACAATGTCTAAACAAGAATAATGAAGAGTAGCCATGGCATCAAATCTGTATCTAGAGGGAGTTAATGGGGCTACCCATGAATTAGCCTACGTGATAGATGCTCTCAGAAAAACCCTAGGCATGCTTAAGTCAAAATGGTGCCTCAAAATGGCTCTCTACTGTGTCCAAGTTACCAGAGCATTGAATCATCTCGACTGAAAATTGGTACTGATTGTGGGCTATCCTTGAAGGGCATGACCTCAAATGGTATGCAATGTGTAGTTTGAGATGATCCCTGAAGCACTCAGAGTCAGCAGCTATTTTGACAGCTCCCCTGGCACATGGGACCACAGCGCTTGTGTGAAGACACATTTGGATGACTCACTCCATGAACCACTCAGGCCTATACCTTCATATGTGTGTCAGGTCTACCCCAGCCTATAGTTCTTGTAGGCTTCCTGTCATGTGGGATGCAGTGAAGGGAAAGGTGAATGAGAGAAGCTCAAGCTTTTCTTGCTGCAACTGATCTTAGTGCAGCAAGCAATGCTTATTATGTCCATTCTAGAATTATAGTCCATTCTAGAATTTTCCTTTTCCATAGATAATGCTTCTGGTGGTGTTGGACATGTGACCCATGTCCTCATCTATGGATTCCTTAAACCCTGGTCAACAAGTCATTCTCATTTGAATCGGGAAAGTCAGTAACCTGAGGTCCCTGATAGTTCTTTTGTGTGTGATCCCTTAATGTCACTGTGTGACAGTATCTCTACATTTAGCTAACGTATGGGAGTTCCATTTCCAAGAGACTTATTCCTTTACTTACGGTTTCATCTCTTGCCAGAAGAAATCCTAAGTGCAAGGGCATGGCCAGAAATGGAAACTTCAACCGACAACTGGCATGAAATTATATCTTGTCAGAGTCTTTAATTTTTAGATAGAAAAGAGATGTACCTTTATTTAAAATACAATGTTAAACATTGTATAAGAGACCTGATGCCAAGTTATTACTAAAGTGCATGCCTATATTCTTCATATATACTCCAAACTTCTTGACGAAAGTGAAATAAATGAAAATAGAAGGTATGGGCTACCTTATTCTTCAATATTATTTTATTTATTTATTTATTTATTTATTTTGGTTTTTCGAGATAGGGTCTTACTCTAGTCCAGGCTCACCTGGAATTCTCTATGTAGTCTCATGGTGGCCTCGAACTCTGCCTCCTGAGTGCTGGGATTAAAGGCATGCACCACCACACCTGGCTTATTCTTCAATTTTAATTCGTTCAAATTTTATACTTGACTGTCTGTATGTATCTGTGTGCGTGTGTGTGTGTGTGTGTGCGCACACTGATCTGCATGTGTGAGTGCATGTGATCATGTGGGCTTGTTATCTGTATGCCTGAAAACAATCTTGGGTTTCATTCATCAAAGGTGCCATCAACTTATTTTCTTTCTAAGACATGGGCTCTCATTGGCTAAGAGTATGCCACTTAGGTTACCTCAGCAAGCCTCTGGCAATTGCTGGATTATAAATGAATTCCACCATACCCTGAATTTTTTATATGAGTTCTAGTGATCAAACTCAGGTCCTTACGATTTCAAGGCAAGCACTTGGCCAGCAATTTATGAAGCTATCTCTCCAGCCACTACTTGATAATAGTTTCTGCCACTTCTCCTACAGATCTCTATTCATTTTACTCTGATATCATGGATGCAGCATCTAAAGGAAAGCCGCTCCACTCCCACAGGGGTCACCAGAAAATATGACACAGGGAACTCATTCTAAGCATGTAAACTTACAAAGAAGATCAAACCCCAAGATAATGCCAGCTCAGCTGCACTATTGGAATAAAAAGCAGTATTTTAGACTGAATTGTTGTATTCCTTAGAGCCATTTCTTGAATGAGATGGCTCAATAGGTAAGAAGTCTTCCCACACATGAATGAGGACACAATGTGTAGCACCTGATTTCCAATCCCCAGTACTGGTATAGAGAGCTGGATGTGCCTATTCATGCCTGTAACCCAAATCCTATGGGGAGCAGGGAACAGAGAATAAGTGTGGTTCCACAAAATTGCAACCATATAAAGAAGGATAAGTGACACGTGGTATTTTCTTCTGGCCTTCTCAGGTGTATAGGACAGACACACCTGCACACATACACACACACACACACACACACACCATAGCACGCATACTACAACAGAATAAATAAATAGGTAATAAAGTTTCAAAAACACTTTTTGACATTCCAACTCTGAACACTGAGTGTGAAAACATGGAGAATTTCAAAGGTGATAAGGAATTAAGAATGTAGCATTTGCCAAGGAGATTAGTGCACTTAAAAGATTAAGAAATAAAGTCCCTGAGAAAACTCTTACTCTTTTTGGCTTCATTAAGATACATGAAAAAGATAACACACTGCAACTGGAAAGACATTCTTTACTAAAACTTGACCAGCCTGGCACCCTGAATTGTGACTGTTTTCTCAACAACCATGAGAAATCATGCCCCCTCTTTTTTAGCAAGCTTTACTAATACAGAGAGAACATAAATACAAATATAAATTATTGCATTATTCTAGAGACAAAGGAAATTTCTTAGAGACTCAAACCCCCTACATTGGTTTTAATTTGTATTAACATCTACAATGTAAATATGGCTTTTATGACTTCAACCCCTTACTTCCCCACCAAAGTACTCTAAGCCTCTAATTCCTCTCATTTTCTAATTGCTATCACTGTTCACTCAACTGCATGTTCAGGGATTAAATTTGCCACGTCTCCTTCCTCTAATAGTGTGTGCTCTGGGGTATAATAAGTTAATTTTTATACAGCTCTATGCCCCAGGACAACTCCAATCTGATAATGATGATAGTTGTATCATTTAAAAATTATGAGAGATTGGGCTGGTGAGATGACTTAGCAGTTAAGGCTCTTGCCTGTGAAGTCTAAGGACTCAGGTTCAAGTCTCCAGGTCCTACATAAACTAGATGCACTTGGTGGCACATGCATTTGGAGTTCGTTTGCAGTGGCTAGAGGACCTGGCATGCCCTTTCTCACTCACTGTGTCCCCTCTATCTGACTCTAATAAGTAAATAAAAATAAATTTAAGCCAGGCATGGTGGCACACACCTTTAATCCCAGCACTAGGGAGACAGAGGTAGGAGGATTGCCATGAGTTCGAGGCCACCCTGAGACTACACAGTGAATTCCAGGGCAACCTGGGCCAGAGTGAACCCTACCTCAAAAAAACAAAACAAAACAAAAAAAAGCCTGGCATGGTGGCATATGCCTTTAATTTCAGCACTTGGGAGGCAGAGGTAGGAGAATCGTAGTGAGTTTGAGGCCACCCTGAGAATGCAGAGTGAATTCCAGGTCAGCCTGAGCTAGAGTAAGACCCTACCTTGAAAAATAATAATAATAATAATAAATTTTAAAATAGAATTAAGAGATTGTTATTGAAATCATATAGTGTATGTCTTGGCTCATTTTCCTATCCCCATCATAATCTGAATCTGAGATAAGCCTATTTATTGGAGAATGTCATCATCATTAATCACCTACCTGAGTATGAATTGTCTAAGATGATATATTAGCCAGATGTGACTCTAGTTTTGAAGACATGCCCTAATTGAAGAATAAAATATTTCATACAAGCCTCTATCACATGAAGACATCAATATTCCTCATAATAAAATAGGTGTCTGTAAATTTTATTCACGTATATTCTAACGTGTGTCACTTTTTAACAGTAAAGATCAATTATTTTATTTGATTGATTTTGTCAAATATCTAATACGTCCAAGAAGAAAACATACCTAATGTGTGAATTTACAGGTCCTTATTCATTGGTAGAAGAAATCTAGAATTGATCAAATCATATTCATTGCTGTTATTGTTGCTATTGTGTTAGTTTGGGGTGAAATAAAAGTTAATATAGAATCCTTAGAGATGAAATGTGAAAGTAAACAAAGCCAGCTAGCCAAATTATCATAACATATTGCTAAAGTTAGTGTAATAAATATTACTTTAAAAATATACAAACATACATTTGCATATAAACATACATTCATGTTGCCGATGCATTTTTCTGGAACATTCAATATTCAGTATTCATTACCAGGCTATACATAGATTCTCAAAAGCAACTTTTAGTAGGTAATATGATGGACATAAGTAGGCCTTGAACTCCCTATTACTTGATTCTGGAATGGATGTGGACTTTTCAAGCAGGGGATTAGAATGTGTTAGAGTCAAAGGAAAGGTATGATTAACCATAGTGAATTCAACTTTAAAACAGGAAACAATTTGTTCAATCATTTGCTTAACTGTAAAAAAAAAATCCTCCAATCCAACTCTACTAATATACTCATTAAATGATCAATTTTTGGTATGATTACCATTATCATATACATGTATTCATCTTAAGGAAAGCCTAAATTAGATTGTCATTGCATAAACAACCATTTATTTAAAATTAGGGAATTCTTTTAGATGAAATATGCAAAATCTCATAGGCAGTAGGAAATTTCATCAAACTACTAATACCAAATAACCTGACAAAAATAATTTTCTAAAATAATTTAGCTCACCAAAATTCCATTTGTTTATTGATTAACTTTCAAATTGAATTCATATGGAATTACTCTGTATACAGAAAGGGATGTCTGAGACTCCTTGGTTATCATTTCAATCGTTAGTATCTGCACCCTTTCCTGTTCACTATTCCAAATTCATTCCCCCCCCCCAAAAAAAGAATGGAAAACTCCATATAGCATCCCCCTCACTATTCCTTCCACATGGTTGGAAGAATGTAATTATTAGAGATGAGTAGCTCTATTTGCCTGGCCAATAAAAGGGTTTCTGATCCTGGTACAGACTGATAATTGCTGTATTTATTTATTTATTTTTAGTTTTATGGCTAGGACATATGGGTGGAGAGATGAAAATTTTGGTCTTCATTCATATTTCAGTTTTTAAATAATATTGGAATATGTAGTTTGTTGTTATTTGATAAATATATATCAAATAAATATATTTGATAATATTATATATATGTATATATAATTATATATATAATTAAAATAATATATAATATATATAATATATAATATATAATATAATAATATAATAATATATATAATTATATATATATATATATATAATTAAAAACAAACCCACTGATCCAAAGGAGAATATTTTTTGCTCATTTCTTCTTTTGACCAGATATTCTATTTGAAAGCCTTTAAAAATGCAGGACCTCTTAACCTGCCATCAGTATTTCATCCTTAGACAAAAATAAATGAATAATCTCTTTAGATCTATTGTGTCTTTGATTTTGTAAGATTTATTATGATTATTTGAGTGAATACATTTATGGATGTAATGCTATTGACAATGCACATACATGTATATAATGTATTGATATTATACTGCCCTGCTATTATCTTCTCTTGACCTTGCGGCCAAGTCTTCATTCTGCTGAAAGCCTTTTTCCCAAATAGTTCTTCTTCTACTATGATGACATTTTTATTTCTTGTGTGTGGATATTACCCACTGAGTTTATTTATGGTTTCGGTATTGCTGCTTTTTTTCTATTTCAACCATGGACATTATGTGTAACCAATACCAAATGAGATATCTCTATCATGCCCTCTATGGCTCTGGGAACATTATGAAAGAGAGGGCGGAAAGAATAAGAGCCACAGGATGGATAAAAGTGCCTTGAAACACTATATTCCAGACAAAAAGGGACTGTGGCTTTTCTGGCCTCACAGGCACTGATGGTATCTGCACAAGTGCTGCATAGTAGAAACTCATTAACAGTCCATCGTGGACGATGGAGGACAGCAGCGAAAAAGAAATCAGACTGTTGTATGAGCTGGCTGGAAAGGGGTCAAAAGAAGGCACTGAGTGAATTATGATCAAAATATTTTATATACCTATCTGAAAATTGCCAAAGTTAATAATGGATTCGAAAAATAGCAAGTCATTAATTTATTGTGAAACAACTTAAAATCTACCCTGTATATACTCAGTGGAGTTATGTGTTGCAAAGGATGTTTTCTTATTTCTAACTAACTGTGCTATTCTTCTAGCAGAGCCTCTAATAGGAATAGGAAATTGCAAAGCTACACAAAAGGGAAGAAAAGCATTGCTTCCTATTTGGTACTTTATGGCTTCTTAGTCCTTTGAGCATCACACCACAATAGCCCTGCTATCCAATCATTACCCTTTTGCCAAAATGGTCATAGATTATTGATTTTTCAGAAACTTCGAGTTATTCTCCCATACAATCTCCTCAACAACAGTTAGGTGTGGCTGTTAGAGAAGTTTATCCAAGCTTAGACATCTTACGTCAATTGACAGCATTTTCAGAAGTCTCACTTCTAGCTTGCAGATCTTCCTTCCACGCATCATTCATTCACGTTAATCTCATTCTTTTATCTGTTCTTTCAGCAATGACCTTCACTGGTCGCTCCTGTGCTCCTTTGGCCTCTTCCATTACTTACTGTTTTATACATAATTAAAGAATGTTTACATTAAGTTACTTCTTTAAACTGATTTGATTTTGAGTGATGAACCAAGTGGGCAAGAGACCATTACTGAGATGCATGGAAGAGAGAAACATCGCAGCTTGTTATGTCTGGTAATTAAATATCAAAACACCCCATCATCTATCTTCATACTGAAGATAGTTTCCTTGTCTTCAAGCATCTCTATTTATCATTTTATTCATCTAAAATATAGGAATAAAATAGCATTTCCCTGATTACATGCATCAATGTGAGTTTTATATGACAGGAACAGAGCCTAGATAACAAATGTTTAAAACTTTATAATCATTATTGGATGAAGATTGATCTTGTAAATCTAGAATAAAAAGAAAATATTTAATCAAACATAACATAGTACATATTTGAACACTATAATTTAATGAAATCTATCAAATACAAGTATTATATCTTTCTACTTGCAGAGTGTTATTTATGTCTTTCTGTAAGAGCCCCTACAAAGGCCAGTTGTGGTGGTACACATTGGTATAAAATTGCTGAAGAGGTAGAGGCAGGAGGATTGGGAGTCCAAAAGGCTAGCCTTTGCTTCACATTTAGTGGGGCATGGTGGCACATGCTTTTAATCCCAGCACTCAGCAGACATAGGTAAGAGGACTACCATGGGTTCAAGGCCACCCTGAGACTACATAGTACACATAGTGAATATAGTGTGCTCCAAGTCAGCTTTGGCTAGAGGGAGACCCTACCTCAAAAAAAAAAAAAAAAAAAAAAAACAGAAGAGACAATTCAAATAATGAAGGTTATAGTCCAAACCATTCATATCCATCAGTATAAAAATTCTAAGCTAAATCTTATCTTCTTAAATAGGGTCGGGGGTAGTATCAGCAGCATCATATATATAACCACTCATAACTTATATCAGGATCTCACATTTCACATTATCAGATCAATATGTAATTTAATATTGTTTTAAATGTCATATGATGATAATATTAAGCAAAAGAGTATGTTAAATTCAACATTAGTATCAATTCATAAGTATGATGAAATCTAATTGAAACCTAGGAATGATAAGGAAGATGTTTAATCCAAAAAGAATATCTATTAAAGTTGAAAGTTTATATCTGGTGACACACAAAATACTATGAAGAAGTTAGAAGTCATGTTTTGTTATGAGTATTAAAGTACTTTTCTTGTAGGTTGCCAACATTTTGAAACTGTCTTCACTTTTTTTCCTTAGTAGGACTACATTGCCCAACAGATAAGATGCTAGGGGCAGCTCTTAGTAGACCCAGCACAATTTTAGGCTCAGAGCAATTCCCAAAATCAGCTTCCCAATCAGTGCTCCAGAGATTCCCTAAGATAAACTAAATCAAATTTTTCTGTTCATTAAGATATAGTGTTAGTAATGAAAATAGATAATACATGGTAGAAGCTTCTAGACTATCAGATATTTATTTCAAGTTCAGTCATGATCACATGAGAATTTGGTAGGTGTGCTTTATTATGCATATAAATTCTATTGAATAGTTAAAATATAATGTAAACTTTTACCTGAACTGACAGCACACACACAAAAATCCTTAAACAAGGTTGTTAGGAAGTGAGAACCCTGGGGAGAAGAGCCTTTCACTACCTTCCTGCTGGCACAAAAGCCAGAGTACAAAATGCCCTGGGCCCTTAGGCATTGGCCTCATTCCCCAAGATTGCCTCATTTATGATTGAAATATGCAACTGCAAAAAACGTTACAGGATTCTAGTAGTTTTCTCCTTGCTTTGTGATCTTATATTTAAAATTCTGTTCACAAATTTAGTTTGTTTTATGTCATATAGCAAGTCCTAGAGGCAAAAGATATTTCTTCAAAAATTCACTTATATTTTTTACTATCAATTATTTGTAAACTAGTGTGTGTGTGTGTGTGTGTGTGTGTGTAGAGATGAAGATGAAGTTAGACAATTATCTTGTAGATAGCCTTTTGAATTAAAGGGAGATATTTTTCTTTTTCTGCAATCATCTCTTAAATGTGATTTCCTTTAAAAGAGAATGATAACCAGTCCATTTCTAGTAACTTTCAAATTATCTTACTGATAAAATAATGAAACTGTAAATCATTTTAACACTAAATGCCTGAAAGTGAACACTATATATCATCACAACCTAAGATTGTTTCTTGATCTTTCTGGATAATGTGAACAGTATTTCCTGGTTGGCAATTCATTTTTTTTTTATTATCATTGCTGGAACATTTTAAAGAATGATCACCTGCTTGCTGAAACTGCAACTGCAAACAGGAAATGAGGATGATGAAAGAGTGGTAATGCCATCACTAACTCTTGAATGGATCAGAAGGTTTACCATTAATAACCCTTGAATGGATCACAAGGTTCGCCATTAACTAACCCTTGGATGGATCCCGGGTTTACATTAACTATACCTTGAGTGGATCACAAGGTTTATCATTAACTTCCCACATATGTATATATATATATATATATTACAGCTTCTACTAATCAAATTTAAATGTGCAGCTCATGAGGATATTTGGAATTAAAGAAAGAATTGAGAGAAGGATATATATGTATATAGACACATAGACACACACACACACACACATTCTCAGCAGATCATTTGTACCTGGAGGGCAAGTTACAGGTAACTGCTATGAACATAAAATTATCATTATTGTTCTGAGAAATCTCTTAACATCCCAGGAATTGTTACATTGAGAGGAATGAGACTAATGTGAAGGAATTAAGGCCAAGTCCCAAAAAAGATCTCTGTCTGTTTTTATTCTGTACTTTTTCAGAGCATTGGTTGTCCAATACATTTTTTAAATTATTTATTTATTTGAGAGAGTCATAGAGAAAGAGGCAGAGAAAGAGAGAGAGGGGGAGAGAATGGGTGTGCCAGGGCCTCTAGCCACTGCGAATGAATTCCAGAGGCATTTGCCCCCTTTTGCATCTGGCTTATGTGGGTCCTGGGGAATTGAACCAAGGTCTTTTGGCTTTGCAGGCAAGTGCCCTAGCTGCTAAGCCATCTCTCCACCCCCCCCAAGACATTTTTAGATGGTAGCTTTAGTTCAATGTTATTATTATTATACAGATAACTACTTTTTATTGATTTTGGCTTACTCATAACAGAAGAAGCATGCACTCGCGTGGAAGACCGCACATCAACACGTCAGCCCTGGGCTTCTACACAGGAGAAAGCTAAGGGATTGAGTGGTGATGG
Organism: Dipus sagitta; assembly: GCA_036346955.1. Taxonomy (NCBI): domain Eukaryota; kingdom Metazoa; phylum Chordata; class Mammalia; order Rodentia; family Dipodidae; genus Dipus; species Dipus sagitta. Next base: position 116,235,788 of record CM070778.1, on the reverse strand, counting down.
CTTGAGGAGGAATAATAGAGGAAAAGTACCAAAGCAGTGACCAGGAAATTCAGACGACAAATGAGTAATAAAGAGAGTCAAGAGAGATATTATACTCATGGTAACCCAGGGTTTAGAGAAATTACACGTGTAGCAGGCCCAGAGTTTAGAAGACATGCCCACACAGTGACTCAGATATGAAAGATGAATGGTACATGTAATCAAAGTAAGAATGTACCCCAAAGTATGACAATGGATGGAAGTTGGGGGGGGTAGAGTTAGGGTGACTGGAACCCTAACGGTACAAAAGGGCAGAAAAGCTTACACTTGCTAGAAATCCAAGGTCATCTGACTTCTTTTGCCTATTTCCCTAGAGACCAGTTTTTCCACAAACGATCAGGAGGGAGGTCTTTCATAGGTCAAGTTCAGCCCCAGGAACTTGGTGCCAGAGCTAATCTCTTCCTGAGACTGTCCCTAGCCTTAACCAACCAGCTGGCCCTATCTTTCAGTTCACCTGCGCCAAAATACAGCCCACTACCCTAAGGTCATAAATACCTTTGCAACGGGAGGACAGGCTCTCTCTGATCACTTAGGAACTTCGAGACCAACTCCCCACATGACAGGAACTCCTTGAACTTTCTTTTCTCTTTCCCATGCATTCTTCCCCTGATCCTATCTGGTCATAGGGACTCCTGGGCTACACGTGGCCCACATGGGCTTTTGGGCTCCACGTGGTGTGTTTTTCTCTTCCCCACTTTATCTCCCCTTACCTCACAGCCTTCCCCTCTCCACACTCCTTTGTAAAATCTGAATAAAATGTGGTATTTTAAAAATCATTCTTTTGAATCTGGAATTGCCAGATCTTTGGTTAGTTTACAGATATGAACTCAGGGCTTGGGATTCCAGGAAGCACCCCTGAACTCAAATTTCCCCGTTACAGAAGGCAAATAGGAAAATGTCCAGGTGTACAAGGACCCCTCTCTTGCCTCAGCCAAGCTGAGAGAAGAGAGGTTGACTCATGTGTGTCCACGCAGAGGAGATTACAAAGCAGAGATCAGCACAGACAAAATTTTATTAAATTAAAGTCAATTTAAAAATGGATTTGGGGCTGGGGAGATGGCTTAGCCTTTAAGCGCTTGCCTGTGAAGCCTAAGGACCCCCATTGGAGGCTCAATTCCCCAGGACCCACGTTAGCCAGATGCACAAGGGGGCACAGACATCTGGAGTTCGTTTGCAGTGGCTGGAGGCCCTGGCACGCCCATTCTCTCTCTCTTCCTGTCAGCCTCTTTCTCTCTCCCTCTCTCCCTCTCTCTCTCTCTGTGTTTATCTCTGTCACTTTCATATAAGTAAATAAAAATAAACAAAAATTAAAAAAAAAAAAAGGATTTTGATGTCGCACTCCGGTATGTAAGGGGAAGACCTGATTGGTTTGTGGATTCCGGGTACTAACCCGAAGGCCAACCACCTTAGGTAGGTGCTAGACTGTTGAAGCAGCAGGGGGCGATGTAGCCACTGTGGATGAAACCGGATCAGGCATGCGTTCCACTCGTGCCAAGGTGGGGTGATGGCTTTGATTTTCTCTTTGGGCTCCTGTTTCTAATTAAATGCTTAAAAGATGCTAGCTTTCTCCTGTTTCTCCTTCAGTACGATAAATGTGAGGTATATAAAACCATGGATACAATTTCTTTTGGGGCCCACTGTATTTATTTTATGTTAATTGGGTTGCTGATGGCACTCAGAGCAAAGAAACAAAGCAGAATTGGGCTTAGTCGCCTAGGAAGTGTTAAGGAGGGTTTTTACGTTGTTCTAGAGAAATGGGGCAGGGGAATGTTAGTACTCTGCACTTTGGGGTGTCTAGCCCACAGCTCATACATTGTTTGAACCTGGTCATTTCACAGGTAGGTGGGATTCATGCTGTGGTCATGCTGTCCTAAAGTTCTTTAATCTCTCAGGCGTTATCTTCAAGGAAGAGGCTGTTTCCTCCCATCCAGGTGAGGAAGGGTTGAGGAATTACAAACAGAAAATGTGGCTTGTGTAGGTGGTCCTAGCCTGGGGCCCTTGTTGACTTACTGGGAGGGGCAGAAGCAACTCTTTGAAATCCAAATTTCCCTATCATGGTTTGGAATGCGAAGCTCAGAGGCTTACAGTAAATTAATCTGTACTTTGCTTTCAATAATAGCCCACTTCTTTCAATATTTTAGCAGTTATAGGTTTCTATCACCAAAACTAAAACTTTATACATCTGAATTTTATATAAATGGACTGCATTAACTTATCTAAGTATATAGTTGTGTATAAATTAATCCATGTTATCATAGGTATGAGTTTTTAATTACCTTCTATCAGCAAATAATAGCCTACCATACAAAAGCATATCGATTTGTCAGTCCATGTCCTTGCTAAAAAACCTAATTTAATCTGATGTGGAACACCTATTCATGTGTTTTTTTTTCCCATCTGTATAATTCCTTTGGGTGTTTGTTCAACTATTTGGCTCAAGCTTCATTTTATTGTTTGTTTCCCAACCTGTAAATTTACATTTCTTTATGTTTTGAATGCAAGGCTTTTCCATATGTTTGACTTGCAAATATTTTCAAGCAGTCTATAGTTGATCTCTTTGTGTTTCTTGATAGTATTTTGTCCAAGAGCTGAATCACCTTCTTTATAAAGGTCTTATGCATACTTAATATACATTCTACTGGGTTGAAGTTTCTGAAATCTTTAAAAATCAGGTGTCGATATCATTGCTCAAATCATTTGTATGCTTAATGATTTTCTGTCTACTTGTTTTATCAGTCATTGAAAACAGGATAATGAAAATCAAGCTTCGATTCTACATTTATCTATTTTCCTTTTCCTTCTATGACTTATGTTTTAGGTTTACAGGATTCAGCTGTGTGCATTCAAGTTCAACACCATTGTCCTCTAGTTATATCTTCCCTACTTGATCATGATACAATGAACTTCCTGATTTATGCTCGAGTCTCCATTTGAAACCTAATTATTTCAACATTAGCATAACCAAGACAGTTCTATCTTGATTAGTGTTCACATGAAAAGGAATTTCTATTCCTGAAAACGTATTTGTATATTTCACAGTGCTATAACTTACAGGATTGTGTAATTGGGGTTCTGATAAGCAAACCCTTTCAATTCCGGAGCATATGTGATATGTATTTAACAGAATTGTATATGGTTAGAGTGAAATCGAATACCTTGGAATTTCTTGTAATTTTGATCCTTCTGTATTTGCTGCCCTCCTGGTTCAACTTTAGTTGGATTGTTATTATGGCTTTATTTTAAATGTCTCCAACTTCCTAGTAATGCCAATCTATTTTGCAATATTAATGATTGCTTGAGTATATATAGTATTGATCTCTACTTCATCACTGTCAATTTCCAATGTTATTCTACTTCACAAGTAGAAAAATTTATTTGCTTTCCTTTGGCTTTTGTTCTGTTACTTTGTCTTTTGGTTTAACATATACAATAGAATCCAAGTAACATTGTTGGCATTTTTGTTTAAGCATCCTGTTCACCTTTTAAAAATACAAAAACAGGTGGAAAAGCTCCTACATCTATTTATGTAGCTAAAGTGCATGGTGCATTTCTTTCTTGTGTATTATTTTCCTTATGTGTGAAATTCCTTCTTTAATATTTATGAATAGCACAAGATTAAGACTCATAAGTTTCTTCAAATTTTCTGACTTGATTAGCATTTATTTTATCATTTACATTGTGAAAGATAAATTCTTTGGGTGAAGAATTTTATGATGACATTGTATTTTTCCTTAATAAACATAACACATAGTACATCACTGACATCATATTTTAATTTTTGTCAGAGATGAAATATTCTATCATCTTGGACTTTGTATCTGTAATAACAAGATATCCCTCTTTTGCTTCTGTTAAGAGTAATTTTCATGTTGACTAGGTTTAAGTAATATGTGATGACTATTATATGCCCTTGTCTAGTTTTTATCTTTTATGATTAATTAAGACTTTGTTGAAATTTTCAGAATGTGAGTTTATAATTTTGAACGAATTTGGAACATGTTATGTTATGTCTTCAAATATTTTCTATTTATCTTTTGATGGAGACTTTAGTTATGAATATACTAGACCTTTGAACTTGCTTGACAGTTTATTCATTTATATTTTTATTAATTTGTATTTTGTTTTGGATAGTTTTTTTTAACTTCTGTTTTTATTCTACAATGATCAATTTGTTTTTAATTTCACCAGTGATTTCTTTTTAAAATAGATAAATTTTGATTCTGAAGATTCTTCTCTAAGTTTTGGTATTTATTTCTCAGAATTAAGTTACATGCTTTGTGTATACTGGACGGTCAGTACTGAGTTCAACACTAGCTGATTCTATGTCTGGTTTTATGTATTCCCACATTAGTCTCCCCAGAATCTTAACTGTGTCTGTTTATCCCAGGGAATAACAGAGCATTGTCTGACATTCTAAAATTGCTCCATTGTCTGGAAGTTTCATGAAGGCAATATTAGTACAATTATAGGACTCATATACATTGATTGCTGTCACACAATGGTCCCTAGTTGTCAGATATATATTTATATATATTTTTTACCCTTTTTTAAGATTAAGTAGAAACTTTGTATAGACAGATAATGTGCTGGTACCATCATTTCCCTCCTCCCCACCCCCACTCCACTGAGGGGCCTTCTTTGTGAGATTGTGGGTATTCACCTTGGGGTTGTGGGTTATGAGTTGTGAGACCACCATTATCATTGTGGGAGGGAGAGGCAATGAGTCTGGTTATTCACTCCTACCCTGTGGCTCTTACATTCATTCTGCTCCAACTTCCAAGAAATTCCCTGAGCCTTGGTAGGTGTGCTTTAAGTCTACTTGAGCTGTGAGCTCTCAGCAGCTTTGGGATTCCTATTTTATCGCATTTTGAGAATCCTCAGTGTCTCTGTGGTGGTTTGATTCAGGTGTCCCCAAAAAACTTAGGTGTTCTGAATTCTAGGTTCCCAGCTGATAGAGATTTGAGAATTAACACCTGGAGGCAATGTATTGTTCGGGGAAGGCTTATGGATGTTATAGCCAGTTTCCCTTTGCCAGTGTTTGGCACACTCCCCTGTTGCTATTGTCTACCTTATGTGGGCCAGGGGGTGATGTCTGCTCATGCCATAATTTTCCCCTGCCATCATGGAGGTTCCTCTCAAGTCTGTAAGCCAAAATAAACTCTTTTCCCCCCAAAGCAGCTCTTGGTTGGGTGATTCCTGTCAGCAATGCTAACCTGACAGCAACAGTATTGTTGGTACCAAGAGTGGGGTTGCTGCTAGACAACTGACTGTGTGGCTTTGGCCTTTTGGAGTTGATTTTCAGGAGGAATGTAGAAGGATGTGAAAGCTCGGCCGAAGAGACACTGCATAATGCTGTAAGTATAGCTTGATGGACTATTCTGGTCACAGTTGAAAGATTTGAATGCAATAAGAACTATGGACTGTAAGGTTTGGCTTGTGAGGGAGAGAAAGAGCTTTGCCTGGATTGGGCTAGAAGCAGTTTGTGTGAGAGGCTTACTTTTATGCCTGTGTCCTGAAAATTTGTGCAGGATTGTTTTGCATAGAAATGGGCTGGTATAAGGAGAGGGATATGGGACAGAAAAAATGAAATCATTGGGAGGAGCTGCTGCACATTCAACTGCAGTTGAGAGATTACAACCTTTGAGATTGGGCCAGCTGACCTGTCCCAGCTGACTGGAGCCAAAGAAATAATGTAGACTCTTTTGATGTTGCCTGAGTGCTCAAGGAGTGTTCTGTTCTTCAAAGTCTGCTTTATTCCCCCTTGGGTTAACAAATTGGCACCCTACCTGGTATCATGAAATACAAGAAATGCAGGAAAAAGAGGATCATTAAGTTTGCAACATGGTCATTTGTTTTGGAAGTGGCCATAGGCAGTGTGAAGCAGGTTTTCTGGATGCCTGCATGGAGACCCAATGAATCTGTAAGGATGAACCATGGATTGCAGCATACACTGAATGGAGATTTGGAGACCATGAGATGGCAGTTAAGAAAGATGCCAAACCTGGATGAAGTTTTCCAGGACTCTGAGTAACCTAGCTGGAGAGGCAGAACTGGAACTCTAGAGACTTGCTGCTGGTAGAATTATCAGTCTTGGAGATTTGTCACTGACTAGAGTTGTTGGACTTGGAGCAACAGAGTTTGGTGTTTGCCCAGTTTAAATCTTGTGTTGGTTGAATATTTCTTTGCTATACCCAGTGCTATATTTTGTAGTATGAGTGTTTATTCTGTGCCATTATGGGTTTGGGAGGAAGTTTTGATATTATGGCCTTGGATTATGGGGATGTTTGAATATCATTAGGATTGATAAAAATATGCGGACTTTTAAAGTTTTACTGAGTGCATTGCTTTTTGCATTATGGATGGTTATCAGTTTATGGGGGGTGGGGCAGAATGCAGTGATTTGATTCAGGTGTCCCCCTAAATTTATGTGCTCTGAATTCTGGGTTCTCAGCTGATGGAGATTTGGGAATTAAAACATCAAGGAGGCAGTGTATTATTGGGGGTGGGCTTATGAGTGTTATGGCCAGTGTCCCCTTGCCAATGTTTGGCACACTCTCCTGTTACAGTTGTCCACCTTATGTAGGCCATGGGGTGAGGTCCACCCTCTGCTCATGCCATTGTTTCCCCTGCCATGATGGAGCTTCCTCTCGAGTCTATAAGCCAAAATAAGCCCCTTGTGTTTTTTTTTTTTTTTTTTTTTTTTTTTTTTTTGTATTTTTCTTTTTGTTGTTGTTGTTTTCCCAAAAGCTGCTCTGGGTTGGGTGATTTCTGCCAGCAATGTGAACCTGACTGCAACTGTCTCCATTACCTGGCACAAGTTTTCAGGCTCACCATGGAAACAGCACTCTTGCTTATCAGGCCAATTCCTCAGGGATTTCATCTGGCCCTAGCTGCTGTGTGAGGATTGGTTCATCTCATGCCAGGAAATTAGTTAACTTTTCTTGTCTTGTTTTCAGGTCTCACTGCTATCTGAAAAAGAAAACCAGTTTCTTCTATGGAGTGTGAAATTAGGGTATGTTAAAGTGGATAAACATTATCAATTTAGAGAGATTTTGATGGCTGCAGCCTTGCTTTTAAACAAAGACTAGTGTGAGCTTCTCACTGGAGTCCAGAATCTTGGTTTTCCACATGATTCTGACTTGGTTCCCAGTTCTGTTTGTAGGTTCCTTTCCATTAAGTGCATCTAATAGCCAATCAGAGAGCCAGTGGTAACCTATCTAGGCTGTATGCCACTATTTCACAGGTGTGTACATTTTATCAGGCTGGTTGCTTTCATATAGCAGTGTCCCCTGCTTGTTCACAACATTGTTGGCCATTTTCCCCCAGCAGCTCACGTAGCACTTTCCAGAACTATGTGGGCTTACTGTCAGGGAACTGGCTTCTTTCCATATTCCAGCCAATTCTCTCAATGCTATCTGTCTGAAGCATTCGGTGTCTTCAGCAATAGAGTCTTATCTTTTACCTCAGGTGCTTTGACAGAGCCTTATTTAGTTTTGGGGATGTCATAGATCCCTCCCATGAACTGCTCAATCTGGGTTTTCACCAGCACTGGGAGTTACAAGTCAGAGCTAAATGTTTTAGAGTTAGGCTTTATCCCACCCTCTTCTTCACCCTTCTTAACCAGATTATCTCTCCATGCTTCTATTGAGGGTCATATCTTTTAGCCTGCTATCCAGGAGGAAGGTTTCTATTCTACCAATTCATTATGGATTTGGTTTGGTGTACATCTCCCACTGCTTTTCTGTTCCCCTCCCTCCAAGCCCTTCCTTCTCCCTTATCTGTCCTCCAAATTATCCATCAGGCATACCTGTAACTGAATGTTGTTTCAGTATAGGAACGACAGATGAGGGAGGACATGTGGTGTTTGTTCTGTGTTTGTATGAGTTCACTTAATATGATCAGTTCCAAGTCCATCCATTTTCCTACAGATTGCACTGCATCATTTTTCCTTACTGCTGTATGGACCATATATTCATTATCCATTCATCATACAGCAGACATCTGGGTTGATTCCAGTTCTTAGGTATTGTGAATTGAGCAGCTATAAACATGGTTGAGCAAATATCTCTGCAGTGCAGAATGAACTCTTTAGGGTAGATAGAGGAATGCCTGAGGCAGTTGGTATTGTATCCACAGATGCATGGGTTGTGGAGGTTGCAGTTTGCCTGCAGCACTGGGCTGGTGGCTAATATGAGGCTGTGACTGGAAGTCTAGAAACTCTTCAGCTCCCAGTCACAGCCCTGCGTTGCTTGTGGCTGTCAAGGACTATAGTTCTTGGCTTCTTCCCTATGGTTCCCAGCTGAGCAGGTTGTAACGGACTCACTGGTACACCTGGTGGGTGGTTTCCAGATTTGTCCTGTCTGGGGCAGGGGCAATGTCCCAATGGGGCACTGAAAGGTTACCAGCCACGGAGGGGTAGATTGTTGAGGGAGTGTGTGGCACCAATTCCACAAACCAGGGTGGAGCTAAGGACTTCAGGTTTAGCTGGTGTATAGGAGTTGTTCAGCAGAAGTAGCCAGAGTTGTGGTTTGGCATGATCAGAGGAGGTGGCCCAAACCCAAACAATCTCCTGAGGCAGGAGTTGCTAGGTGGTAAGGGGTGATGAAGTGTACCCATAGGGGCATGGGCAGCATGGAGTGGGCACACAGGCCCCCAAAACACTGAACCCCACATAGGCCTGGAATACACAGGCCCCAAACACACTGTCTATTGTTGAATTTCTTTATGTAAAGGATAATTCTAGTCACTATTATTTGATAAGGTATAATGGGCATTCTAGATAATTCTCTAGATTAATTTTTTTCTCTACCATTCAAAATATAACATCTCATCATATCAAAATTTTATTAAGTTTCTTAAGTTCATTTGTTTATTTATGGGAGAGAGAGAGAGAAAGAGGCAAATAGACAGAATGGACATTCCAGGGCCTCTTGCCACTGCAAACACACTCCAGAGCATGCACCACTTTGTGCATCTGGCTTACCTGGGTACTGGGAATTGAATCCGCATCCTTAGGCTTCAACATATCCAGTAAGCCATCTCTCTAGCCCACAAATTTTATTTTTATTTTTTCTAATTTTTATTTCAATATAATTAGGCACAAAATGCTTCTAGAATATTTTACAAGTTCTCCCTCTGTAGCCCAGGCCATCCTTAGTCTCCTGAGCACTGACAAAGCCAACGTATCAGCATTCCCAGCTTTCTAGAGATTATTATCTAGTTGGTCTATGGCAAAGTTCATGCATTGGCAGAAATATTACTCTTTATGAGCAAATTTACATGAATCAGCTTGACAAATTAGCTTAATGGCATCAGTTGATGTTAGAATTCATGTACGAAAGTTTTTCATTGAGGACAAATGCTTAGACTATGGAGTAACAAGTCATACAAAATAAAAGGAAATGCTAAATTCTGTTGTAAAGTTTCTACTCTATTTTTTCATTCCATCACAGAAGATCTTATTTCATATCTCTGAATATGTCTGACACTCAAAATTTTGCAGTAATTGCCCATTCTGTTCAAATCCTTCATGAGTCTTTGAAAAATAAATTTTTGTTTAACTCTAACTTTATCACACAAACTGTAATAAAATTGATTAGTTTTTGTACTTGTTTCAATTTGATTTCACTTTAAGTACCCATCCTTCCTCTATGGAAGTAAATTAGGTTATAAAATTGAAATAATATCTGATGTCCTTACAACTATTATTTAATTTTTTCACATAGAAATACTCTCAGAAAAGCTATGAATAGCCCTGGATTTGATCCTAGGTTCTTCATAAACTGGGTGCTATGACTCATACCTGTAATTCTAGCACTGAAGAAAGTGGTAGAGTCAGGTGGTTTAGTTAGAAGTTCAAGGCAATTCTCTGCTCTATAGAGAGTGACAATATAGCCTGGAATATATGAGATCTTGTGTCAGAAATTATTCTCATAAGAATTAAATATTAGATCATAAAATCATAAAAAACATAAAATGTGTCTAAACATTCCTCCTCCAGTAATCACAATAATGGCAAATATTATGATGACAGTAAATATTACCAAATCTGCTAAATTTTAGACACTATTAAGTACAATTTTGGATATATCATATTTTCTTCAGACTCACAATTATCTTTACAAATATGATTAAAGAATCTGCATATATCTCGTAAGAAATGCATGACAGTATAAAAGATAACACAATGAAGAATATAATATTCATTTGGGGGTTGTTATAATCTTTGCTGATACTTCATGCTGTCATTTCCATTGTTTGACATTCACACAGAACAGGGCATAGTATCATTTTGAAGATGTCTATTTCTATTGTGTCTTGAATTTGAAGAAAAATGTTAGGACTTTGAGCACATCTAGCTTAAAAAATTGTGGACATGGGGGCTGGGCGTGGTGGCACACACCTTTAATCCTAGCACTCTGGAGGCAGAGGTAGGAGGATTGCAGTGAGTTCGAGGCCACCCTGAGACTCCATAGTGAATTCCAGGTCAGCCTGGGCTAGAGTGAGACCCTACCTGGAAAAACAAAAAACAAACAAACAAACAAAAAACAAAAAAAAAAATTGTGGACATGAGTTTGAGAGATGGCTTAGCAGTGAAGGCACTTGCCTATGAAGCCTAAGGACTCATGTTTGACTCTTCAGGTCTCACTAAGCCAGGAACACAGTGACACAAGCACACAAGGTCTCAGTTGTACACAAGGAGGCGTACACATCTGGAGTTCAATTTCAGGGGCTGGAGATCCTGGTGTGCCAATTCTCTCTCTTTCTCTCACTCTCACATTAAAAAAAAAAAAAAAAGTACACCAAAGATGAAAGACTTCACAAAACAGTCATGAAATCTACCCATAATATGTAAATTAGATATTTCTAGACAACCAAGATCTAAAAGTAGCATTTGGTCTGGAGAGACGGCTTAGTGGATAAGAGTACTCACTATAAGCATGAGGGCCTGAGAGGAGCTGAGATCACCTGATTTCAGTTCTCAGACTGATGTAAGCAACTGATCATGGCTACACCTATAATACCAGGCCTATGGGCAGCAGAGTCCAGATGATTTCTGGAGATCACTAAAACCACAGCTCCATATTCTGAGTGGGACTCTATGTCAAAGAAATAGCTATATGAATGATTATAAAAATATGTACTTAACATTATCCTCTCCTCCACACACTGTTGAGCACATCTGCACTCACATATATACACATTACTTACAAACCATCATCACACTTCTCTCTCCCTCTCACACACACACACACACACACACACAAATACATTATGTTAATCATGTGAAACATTCTGAATTACTAATATCCACAGAGGAAGTGGGGAGATGGCTTATTGGAAATACTAATTTCTAGGCAAGCATGAAGACTTGAGTTTGGCTTTCTACCAACCAGTTAAAATACTGGTCATGTTTGCATACACCTATAATCACAGTCCTGGGTAGGTGGAGACAGGATCCTAGAGACTTGCTTGTTCAGTGAGAGACCCTGTCTCAAGAAGTAAGTTTGACAGCAACTCAAGACAACCCTCTACATTGACCTGTGGCAGGTAAAGTCATATTTTATGTACTGGTACTCACCATTTTCTAGCAATTTCCTCTAAATTAAATCATTTCATCCTTAACAGAGACACTTAGGAAATCCTAAATTTAATCACAGGTTCCTTAAGACTCCAGAATTTCAGAAGCATATTAAGGCTCAGGATTAAACACTTCACAATTCTCAGGATGTTCCTGAAACTTACAAGATTGCCAAGGCCCCTGCCCAAGGTCATCGAAAGAGTCAGAACTGTCTGGAGGAAGAAGCTCCCCAACCAGCCAAGCTTCAAGAGACTTAGTGAGCTCCAGAGATGGCCTGTTTATTAGAGGTCACTTCTGCCGTGGTAGGCTTTCCTGTGATGCAGCTACTGTAGAGTTCTCTGTGTACCTGTAATAAACCCCTCAACCCGTAATCCTGCAAGTAACAATGGTAACCTTATTGGTGCACCAAGTTGGACTTCAGTGTAATCATTTATTTGCTCTTGCCAATGCTCCATCAAGGATGAATACACATCTGTTTATATGATTGCTGGAAAAGTTCACATAAGACCTATACACACTTATATACCATGACAATAGGAACATACAAAAACATACCCGACACATACCACATACATCATAGCCCTCTGGAAAAAGAACACACTAATGTAAGAACTGTAAATATTTTCTCAGAATTCATGACTAATGTGACTTTCTTCATGTTTGGAATTAACTATGAGTATTTAATTTTGGTGAGTTAGATTTCACTTTTATGGTTTATTCTTTACATATCTTTGCCAACATTTTCTTATGTTTTCCTTTAGCATTTTAAGATGTTAGCTGTTAATCTTTGAAAACTACATTTACCTCTAACTTCTGTAAGAGTGATTATTTATTTTGCTTTATTTTTGCTTATCTACTTTAAAAGATGTTTAAAGTAGCATAAACTATTGTTTCTCTTAATGATTTATACTGGTTAATGTCCTGATAATCACTGCTTTCAATTCTGTCTTTCTACACCTCCAAATAATATTGTATCCATGTTTTTATAATAGACATAGAATATAGGAAAATGAAATTAATTGAAAAATCTGTCAAAGTGTTTAACTAATGCCCCTTACTTATTTAAACTTGTCAGTATCCTGCTCTGAATATGCATCATCAGTTAGGATCACAGAAACAAAAATGAATCAGTATGTTACTTTATGTTACTGTACTATATTCCTAAGTATAAGATATTTCAAATTATTCTTATTTATCATAAACTATTATGTCATGTGTCACATATTTTATAGAAACTTCAGTAGATTGAAGCTCTGGGTCTAATTAACAAAGACTTACATCATCTATGAAAGCATACCACACAATTATGATAAAACACACAGGGTTTATATTCTCAGAGATTTCCAATGGTAATTATCCTTCCCCAGTCTCTATTTTGACCATGAAAAGTATATACTTAGATCAAGGCTGGAGAGATGGCTTACCAGTTAAGTCACTTGCCTAAAAAGCTCAAGATAACATGTTTGAATCTCCAGGTCCTACATAAGCCAAATGTGAAAGAACTAAATTGACTAAATTGACACCATGATAGGCTTCAGCAAAACACCTCCTAGGCTAGGCCTAAAATTAGAACAAAGGGCCATTAATCAGTGACTGTCCTGGCCAGAGAAAAGATGAATAACTTCCTGGCAATTCAAGGTCTCTCAGCCCCAACCAATCAAAAATATATAGACATAATAGACTAATCAAATGCTATCCTTGTTCAACTTAGCCAGTCAAACTGTAGAACTAATTGCCCGTCAGAACCTTCCTTAGTTATGCTTAAAAGAGCCTATGAGCTTCTCTCGGGGTCGCCATTTTTATATGTATGGTCAACCCCCACATGCTGGCTGACTCTGCAGAATTAACACTCTTTGCTTTACATACTATTTGAGTCTGGGGTCTTTCTTCAGGGCTTTTCGGACCCTTACAGATGCACCTTGACAGAAGTGTGCAATGTTGCAGAAGGGGTCGCATGTGCCTGGAGTTTTTTTTTTTTTTTTTTTTTTTTTTTTCCCCCAGTGGCTGAAGGCCCTCCCTAGCCTCTCTCTGTCTTTCTCTCAAATAAATAAAAGAAAAAAATCTGAAAATATACTTTGATAAAATCAGTGTAATGGACTTATCTTCTTATATGTCTTCCTTATTGTAATCTTGAAAAACTTTCAAAAAATAACTCAGCCATAATTTACTAATAACAAAGAAATGGCTCTAAGACAATTCCAGTTCTAAATTATTTTATTTAGGTTTTATTTTCAACACACATTTTGCTTTTTATTACATTTTTCTATAAGCATTTCCCTAAATAATTAATCATGTTAGTTTTACTTCTAAGCAATATTTATAAAAGGAAGCTCCATCATTTATTTTTACCAGAGAGTGCATATATGTGTGCAAAGTACATACGCATGAGAAAAAGCAACAATAATTATGGTTCTTGAATAGATTATTGAAAAAAATGACCAAAATTTGCTTGTCATTTCTCCTGAATCTTATTCTTTTTCAATAGCAAAAACTCATTTTATGCATGAAAGCATAGCTCTAATTTCAAAAGAGGATTATAATTCTACCCACCCAAGAATTTTCAATTTCCTCCCAATTTCTTCACCTGCTAAGGTAATCAGCACATGTTTCTTCCTACTTCCTAATCAGTTGATTAACATTTTGAACAGAATTTGACCTATATTAGGCAGCTTTACATTCATTTGGTATCTTATAATGTGATTTTGGATAATTGCTCCTCATTTTAGTAATTCATTGTCTTTTTCACTGAATTTTCTCTTTCTAAATTTGCCAGCCACCTGTCTCTTTCGTAAAACTTCAGAAAATCTTTCATCAAAAGTTTTACCCTGACTTGAAATCCATGTACATTTATGCCAAAGCACATTCTCTGTGTACTTCTAATCTTGTCCTTTTCCTGTCATCATACTTTATATAAGATTAAAAATATCCACAATATTCAAGATACATTTTGTTAATAAGCACACCGTGTCAGATTTCAGATAATGAGCAGGAATATAGGAAGGTAGTTAGAAAGGAAACAAGATGAAACCTTTTGTTCATGACATAGGTAAGATTTAAGGTTTTAATAACTGAAGAGGAAAAAGACTCATGCAGAAGGCACCATCTATAGGACCAAGTTAAGGACATAGAAGTAGAAAGAGAAGAAAGTTTTGAGATGAGGTATCTGTAGACAAGTATTTGGGTGAAACATTCTGTTCAATTCAGCTTCAGGGTATCCTATGCTATTGTCTCCTATGTCTGGAAGAGTCTGTGAAAAGCAAGAGTATACTTCTATTAAGAAGTATGTCTTAACATGTCTCTTGAGTAGAAACCTCTATTAATGTGCCAAGCCAATATATGTCCTTTGAGGAGCTGAAAACTAGTTACTTTCTTTTCAGAATTATAAGGGTTAGAGTCTCCAAACCCTCAAAATTTCCCACTCTTAAGTTCTGCATTAAACATGGTCAATTAATCATCCATGTGCATATTACAAAATACTGTAGGTAATTTTTCACTGTTGATTTAATAAATTACAGATTGGCTTTGGAAGCATAGATAATAAAAGTTATCTTCCTAGTGTATCCTAATAAATACCAGGCAAATTTATAAATAATCAAAGATAAGGAAAACAGAAATAACTAAGTATGTGTCATATATGAGATGCTCCTAACCATTGTATTTGATACAATTTGCTGTCAAATATATAACAAAATGATATTTCAAAGAAGTAAGATATCTCAGCTGATAGAATTGAATAGTATTCATCAGTATTTCACAGACATTTCTGCCAAGCATATTTAATACACTTTAAACAGATGGCATTTGTGATAATGAGTGAATAAAGAACTTTTCTATTTAATGTAGACACACAGAATAAGTGCCAACAAAGTAATGTGTGCTTTTGATTGGCAAAAATATCAGTATTTTCTTTTTTTATTAAACTTGATAATATTTCATTAAAAACATTCTGGCTGGATGTGTAGTTCTGATAATGATGTGAAAAATCATGTTCTGTGGTTAAGTAGAAAATAAATATTTCTTACAGGTGGAACATCAAAATGCCTTGACAGGAAGAAAAACAATATGGATTTTTTCCGCTTCTTTACAACATCCTTACCGTTAATTTCTAATATTCTCAAGCCCTGTAGATGAGCTTTGATATAACAGATACTCATTGTACTTTCAAGGATAGAAATAAATTTAAACAAATTGATGCATGTGGTAGATTTCCATGGTGTTCTTTTCTCATAGGTCCTTTATTTCTGGATTATCATATGTCTACCCATATCATTACATAAACACAGTTCTTCAGTTGGATTCTCACCAATTCCATTTCCTTGTGGACAGATGATAAAGTAATAGGCTCATTACCAAATGTGGTCCAGGTCTACTTACTTCTTCAGCTTTTAGAACTTCATCAGTTTTCAACTGAGGAACAGGCATGTGGTTCACCTTGGTACAAAGAGAGCCCTTCCTGGAGATTTTACAATTAAGGTCCCAACACTTTCTTCATAAATCAGCTCATGAATGTAAAATTCCAGTGCTATCCAGAATTCTGGCCAAGTGTAGTAGAAACATAAAACTCATGTAAACACTGTTGCTTGCAAGTATAAATATTGCAGATGGGCATAAATACATTTTAGATATCTGAATATCATTAGCTTATATCTTGCTTAAATACTGCACTCGGGTGTTGTATTTGGATAGTATTTTTCTGTTTTATTGTCCAGTTCTGTCAAATTGTGTTTCTGTTACTTGTAGCTAAATTGGTTTTATTTTCACTTCTTATTAGTCATGTATATAGTGTATATATACCCATGATGGTATCATCATTAGCCTTCTCCCTGTCGCCCCCCCCCCACCCCTGCGATTGTGGATGTTGCGTTGTGGGGGTGGCCTTCAGTTATGGGGGAGAGGCAATGTCTCCGTGCATAATGACCCAAGGAAAGATGACATAACTAAATTAGTGTTGATGAGTATGATAGCAGTGCTGATAAGTTTTCCAAGCCACTTCAGGTATTGCTGGAGTACATTTGAATGATTATTTTTCCAAACCTTAAAACTACTGTTCTTACTATTCATCACCACAAACACACACATACACACACCACATCACACCCCACGCCATACATCACACCACAATAATTCTTAATCCCCTATATACTGTCTCTTTTTGATAGTTTTTTTTTAATTTTTTTGTTTATTTTTATTTATTTGAGAGAAACAGACAGAGAGAGAAAGAGGGAGATAGAGAGAGAGAGAATGGGCACGCCAGGGCTTCCAGCCATTGCAAATGAACTCCAGACATGTACGCCCCCTTGTGCATCTGGCTAATGTGGGTCTTGGGGAATGGAGCCTCAAACCAGGGTCCTTAGGCTTCATAGGCAAGTGCTTAACCGCTAAGCCATCCCTCCAGCTCTCTTTTTGATAGTTTTAATGAAAGAGATAAGCTATAGAAAAATATAATAATTGAACTTAAATTTGAAGTTGCTGAACTGTTGAGAAAAAATTATTATTATAGTTTTTAACAAAAAATATATCTTTAAAGTGTGATCTAATAATAGCAAATAAGACTGTAACTGGGGTGTGTTATGGTAATATAATATCTGAAATATTTTAAGATAATGTAATTATTCAGCATGAATTTACATACATTTACTCATGTAATACATTCTTTATAGCCCCATGTGTTTGTCATTAAGCCTCATACTTAATCCCCACCTGGTGGAGCCTTTGGGAGATAGAGCCTTGATAGAGGAGCTATATTTCTGGAGGAGGGTCTTGGAATTTCATAGTTCAATTGTAATAAGATGTTAGGGGTTCTGGAAAGTCATTGAACCCCAAACCTTGAGTTCATTTTTGTATTTATTCAAAGAATTGTGCAAACCAAACCAAGAAGGATCATTATTAAATTATTATATTTGTTTAGGGGACTACAGAAACAAGGGAAGTTAAATGAATGTACCCATATGGCCTGAGAGCCCACATGGTGGGCCTGGAGAAACCATGAAAAGGATGAAAAAACAGTACAAATAGTTTTACCCATGTGGAGGGCAGGAAGGGGTAAAAAGCCTGTGTGGAAAGTAGGGGCCAGGGGAATTTTTAACTTGTCTCAGTGCAGTGGGGCCAAGATAAAAGGAATCTCACCAGCGCTTGGTTGTTCATGAATGGTCAGGCAGCCCAGAGAGAGGAGGCAGACGTAGAGAGGCAATGGGTACACCAGGGCTTCCAGCCCTATTTATAACCTTACTGTGGTGGGTTTTGCCTTTTGGCTCAGGTGAGCCTGAGAGACAGATGATTGGTCTGGGCAAGAGGGTGGCTCAGGAGGGGGCCAGCCATGACACCAATTTCTGGGATCTAAGCTTGACCAACCACAATGTTAGGATTAAATTTAAACCCTAGGAAAGACCTCCCTCCATGGAGGGGTCCAGGTTATTTGTGGAAAAACAAATCTCTTTTAAGCAAGAGAAAATGCATGCTATCATCCTTTGATCTCCAGCAAAGTGGAGACTGCAAAGATAGGCCCAAAGACCATTGATAGTTCTTACTTAGAGGGGTGCAGTAACCCTAATTGCCTAAATAAGTTACCTGGTTCCCTCTCGCAACACTTTATGCCAGTGCTAGGTCATGCTTGTCGCTCTCTCCTTACTGACACATAACAATGTTAGACAACTCACTGCTCTTGTCATGCTTTCCCAGCATTAATGTAGCTTTCCCTCAAAATTGTAAGCTGGACATAAACCCCTTGCTTCTATAACCTGCTTCTAGCTGGACAGTTTGTCTCAGCAACGAGAAAGTTAATGCTACAGAAAATTGGTACATAGCTATAAGTAAGCTCATAGCTGTGATGAACCTGACCTTGTAGCTTTCCATCTCTTGGAATTAGTTTGTGGAAGGAATATGAAAGGAATTTGGAACTTTGGAGTAAAGAAGATTTCTAAATGTTATGAGCAGAGGTTGCTGAGACATTCTGTTCAAAGTGTTAGACAACAAAATGCAGAATGAATTATAGGCTGTGGCTTATGAGATCTCAGAAGGGAAATAGGACTTTGTTGGGACTAAGATAGAGGGTGGTTCATGTGATGTGCCAATTTTGGCAGCATCACCTACCTGGTAATGATTTTAGAAATTTAGACAAATGTAGGAAAAAGAGTGTCATTGCCTTATAGCCCAGTTTGGGAGATAGCCACCAAAGTTGGGCAGTATGAAGCAGGGTTAAGGTTTCTTTAGGGAGAATGCATGAGGCCATTGTGCGAAGCTGAATTATGGATGGCAGTGAAGAGCCAGAATTTTGGAGAAGTCAGGATCGTGGGGTGGCCACCAAGGAAGGCTACTGTCTCGGGTTGTTTCATCTACACATCACATTTCTGAATACTATGCTTATGGTAATGAGTAAAACAACTTTAAAAACTCCTGCTACTTTTTCTTTTGCCTCCAAAGCTTAATGAAATCTTAACCATTTATATTTTAAGTTAGTGCCATAGTTTTAAATAAAACTGAAAAAATAGTTCATGGTTTGATATTTTATTTCTGTCCATTGGTATTTTGTAAGTAGAGTATTTTACCAGCTGTTATGGTAGACTTGAAAGGGCTTTAAACAAGGTCTTACTCTTGTAATTAAAACATGGGAAACAGGGAAAAATTATGTTCCATGCATGAAAGTCACACACAGAGACTAAACAAATTGAATGGCATCAACTTCTATAAATAAAAAGTGTGTTTGATTTTATTATTTCTAATGATACCATTACTTGTATGATGAGACAAGTATTTACAACTTGTTAATTATTCTGTAGAAAATACATTTCTTTCTTAGTAAAATTAACAACATAATAGTAAGTTGAAAACACTATTGGTGAATAGATCCTTAGAATTTTAGATTTGTAGCACTTTACTTAGAAAGGCACTATCTCAGTATATTTGGAAATGATATTATCCTCTCTCTACAGTTAGTATTTTAGGCCCACTAGGAATTACATTTACTTCCCATATTAAATAATGTGGAGCCCTGATAGATTGAAAATGTAAGTCCAGAAGTAGTATATATTCCAACACATATTTTTACGAATATTTACACATACACTCTCTCAGTTCCTCACTGTCTAAATATCAGAAAGAAAATTTAGATGTATAAATGTTCTACTTAAAAATATTTTACTTTAAATCCTTATATATTTGAGTAGCATAAATGTCCCAAAACACCTACTGTAGAGGAGATACTAAGGTATAAAGTATTTTGGCTTGATGAAAGTGGCCTAGCAGTTCTTGATTTTAATAGATTATTTAATCACAGCTTCTTTAAGCTACAAATAAAATAATAAAGATAGAAAATGTAAAAAATAATCATAATTTGAATGTAGATGTCTTAATTCATTGCTTATACTGTAGCAAAGTTGCTCAAATGTGAAAATATTCATACTATATCATACCTCACTATTCTGGAGATTAGGAGGTCCAAGCTCAAGGTATTGAAAATCATTATCTGTTGAAAGCTGAGGGTTTTATTTTAAGATGGTGGCTGGCTGATGCACAGTACATGGTGAAATGTAGAAGAGTAAAAGTGACTATGGGGGCCCATATAAATTCCTTTATACATTTGTTAATTCCATTTATGATGTCTCTGTCCTCTTGATTGTCAATAGTAACATTGACAATAAAATTTTAAGCTATCAGTTTTGAGTAATACATTCAGATGTTGATATAAAAGACATATCTCTCACCTCAAAGGGGAAAAGAGATAGTTTATTCTGGAGTCAGATATGAGTGAACATGGCCCAACAACACAGATATAGGCTACCCTAAATTCCATGTCCTAATGTGTTAACAATTTCATGAAGGTTTTGCAGTTACAGAATGAAAGAAAGTGATAAGTCAAGGCACTTTTCAAACACATTGGGTGACCATCACGTAGGCAGGTAATAGCAGAGCAGCAACATCGTCACCATGGGTTTCAGATGCTATCTGATGACATTCTTAGCCTCTGGGTTGGTGGAAGCTAGGGGTCTGTTCTTATATCCCAACAAGGATCACACCTGATCAACTGGTATTCACAAGGATGGTAGGTTAGACACAGACATGAACAATAAATGCCTATTATGGGCCTAAAGATAGCTCATAGTAACTTGGCTCTGATCCTGCAACATTTCATCACTGTAGGAAACTTATCAGTCCACTCAGACTTATATGAGTAAATGCAGCACTTCCTGGGAACTTCAAAAAGACAACGATACGGGGTTTTCAAAACTGTAAATATTCAATCACTTTCTTGTTTTTATTTTTATTTTTATTTTTATATTAAGCTATTTCCTTTCCTCAGAATACTAATGCAATATAAGAATTGTTGTGAATATATTAGTTTATTGGAGTTTAAATGAAACTGAGGTTTGTTCAATTTGTTAATCAAAGAGAGAAAATTCGCTTTCATGAGCATTTTGAAAGTTAATGTTAGCAGTTACTCTCATACTTACTGCAGCATTATATTGTCTCAGCAATAAAATTATTTCAAAAAGAATTACAAAGTACTCAAAACTCTCAGAGAGGAGTAGTATGTTGAAAACAATCAAGTGGGGAGATGAAAACAAGGCCACTATAGGAAATTGAAGCTCCTCAGAGCTATGCATACAACAAATACAGAATAAAGCCTAACTACTAAGCACAGTGCTAATAAAGCTAAGCACAGTGGTGTAAATTTTGACATGACAAGTCTATGGACATCAGCCCCAACTACCAGAAACAAGTCATATATTCAAAAAAATTAGACAATATATTCGATGATGAGAACATGAATGATTTCATTGAATGACAACCATGTCAAAAACATGAAAAGGAATAATTACAAATTTTTAAAAATAGGTATACTCTATCCAACAAGACACATTATAGTGCTTAAAGGCATACTTAGGATACTAGAAAATATAGAGCACACTTGAGGACAAAAAATGAAAAATACTGGAATATAAGTCGGCAGGGACAGAAAACAAAATAGAATCTTATATAAGTCAGAAAAAAAAGAAGTTAAGGAGAAAAATATCAATATAATTCAACAAAAAGAAATATGAGTTAAACTATGTAAATCCATTAAAGACAATTTATGTATGCCAATTAAAAGACAGTTTGTCATCTCAAGGAGTAACTCAGAGGATGTACCTGCTTAACATTCATGACCACTTAAGTTTAATTGTCTGGAACTCATCAACACAGAACAAAGCAACAAACAAAAAGATCCATTGTCAGAGCTGGATTTTAAAGACCCAAATCGTGCATTCACTAGAAAACATGCACATTTTATATTGTCGCAAATGTGATGAATAAAAAGCGAGGGAAAATCGCATACCATATTACTACTCAATGGAAAGATGAAATAGTTGCACTGCTTTCAGAAAAGACACCCTTCAGAATAAGAAATGTTATAATGTCCTCACAGTGCCTGACAGTACCCACACAATACCATCATAATAGGAGGAAAAGATCATGACATCAAAATAAAAGAGAAACTGATTGAGAGGGGCAAAGGGATATAATGGAGGGTGGAGTTTCAAAGGGGAAAGTGGGGGGCGGGAGAGAATCATCATGGGATATTGCTTACAATCATGGACTTTGTCAATAAAAAAAATGCTATAATGATAAGGAATTTATGTCCCTACGAATAAAAAGAAATCCTTGAAAACACACACATATATATTAGAACATCAAAATACATGCGAAAAAGTAAGAGAAGCATAAAGAGAAATATAAAACTCATTTCATTACTATGGTTGGAGACTTCATAATCCCTGTGATTTAATTAATATTTTAATTTTTTTGTTATTTATTTATTTATTTATTTGAGAGCGACAGACAGAGAGAGAAAGAGGCAGATAGAGAGAGGGAGAGAGAATGGGAGCTCCAGGGCCTCCAGCCACTGCAAACGAACTCCAGATGCGTGCGCCCCCTTGTGCATCTGGCTAACGAGGGTCCTGGGGAGTCGAGCCTCGAACCGGGGTCCTTAGGCTTCACAGGCAAGCACTTAACCGCTAAGCTATCTCTCCAGCCCTTAATTAATATTTTAAGCAGATGATCTTTATTCCTATGCACTTAATATTGTCTTGAAGTAAATCTATTAAATTAGATACAAACACATACTCTTACATGTATTAGTTTATAAGTATATAAATATATAAGTGTTCATTGCGCTCATACTGAGACTATTAGAATAATCTGGGTGTTGTGTGATCAGAATTTTTTTTAGTTTATTCTATTTCAATGGTTTCTGTATTTTAAGTGTATCCAGTTGAGAACACCTACATTAATTTACAAATGATCTGTTATAGTCTGTTTGGTTTACTACAATAACCCCTCTAAAAAAGGTAAATCACATAATTTATCTCGTATAGTTCTATAAACGAGACAACTCAAGATCAATGCCTTCAGTGATCCTTTACCCCACAGACAATCCCATGGTGTGAAAACTGATAGCTCTCTGTGATTTCTTTTACAAAGTCAATATAGTAATCTTAAGGTCCCATTGTCACATGTCATCACTCCCCAAGATTGCCATCTTTTTCATAACTTTGAAGGCTAGGCTGTCAGCACAAGCATTTTGGTGGATATTTTCAGACCACAGAATCTTTTCCCCCAAGGTAATATTTTGTTTGGTCTAAAATGCAGGGAGAAGGCTCAATAGTGTGCGTGGAAACTTAAGCTTAGTGAAAGTTGCCTTATGAGGAAGTCACCCATACACTTCACCCTAATAGTTTCAATATATACTCACACAAGGTCAAACAGTGCATACTTGAAAGTAGAATAGAGCACTATGCACTATGAATAATTTATATTTTCTTCTTCAAATCTTAGAATTGTGTGACCTAGAAAAATATATTCTAATCAGTACATACTAGCTGCGTGTGTGTTTTAGTGTCTCTAGCTATAAATCACTCAAACTCTCATTAATAACAGAAAGAAGAACTAAAATGTATTATGTGTCATATTAATAAAATTAATAGCATGTATCTACCCCCAAAAGACAGATAATTCTTGTAAGCATAATGGCTAAGGCCACACAACATGTTATCTTGTTTGATTACATTTTAAAACTATGTTGAATATATTTTTAAAATAAATTTTTGAAACCTGTGTAAAACGTATCTTATGTGATTCTATTTCTTTAAGCTCCCCAAACAAAGCAATCTTAGTAGCTGTTAGTATATGGGTGTCCCTTGTCGATGGGGTCCTGACTGATGATGGGACATCTCTAGTGTATATTTCTGAGGATGATGGTGTTATTCTATTTCTTCACCTGTGAACAATGGCACAAGCAAGTTCAGTGTGTAAAATCAGTCAACCTATACAAGCCTGAAGTTTCTATTTCTTCAACTGCATATTTCACTGTTTCTGTTATGTACTCAGTACTGAAGGGAAACTGGCAGCGGTAAAGAAGGGAATCCTCCCGCTGAGTTTTGAGCATCAGAGCCTGGGGAAGAGAGAAGCCTAAAGTGAAGAGCTACTTAACAATTAAACTTGAAAGCCAATGACACAATGTTAATTAAGTCAGAATGGTCTAGATATGGTAAGGATGCTCCCCAAAGTTTCCTATGTTGTAAGCTTGGCAACAGTGAAAGGATGTAGAGAGGTGGTGAAATCTTTAAGAGGTGGGGGTATAGTGGAAAGTCATTTGATCATTGTAGGGACTCCCCTTGAAAAAGGTTTAATGTAGCTCTCATATTTTACAGTTGCATAATGGCTCAGTGGTTAAGGCACTTATCTGCAAAGCCTGATGACCTGAGTTCAATTACTCAGTACCCACGTAGGTCAGATGCACACAGTGGCACATGTATCTGGAGTTTATTTGCGGTGGTTAGAGGCCCTGGCCTGCCCAGGTGCACACACACAATCTCTTTCCTTGTGAACCAATAAATAAAATTAAAAGAAAGAAAATGAAAATAAGTGTCTGCATCTAGCCCCTAAATCTCTCTGTTTCACCATCTCATTTGGGGCTTTTCTGCAGTTGTTTCCACCATGGTGTTGCCATGTTCCCTTAGCCCTTAATAGGGGACAGACAAATGTGGCTGCACAGTCATGAACCTTCAAACTCCAAACACTGACCTAATTAGACCTCACTCTTTTATGAAGAGCACAGGTCTGGGTATTTTTCAATAGTAGCAGAAAGCATATTCATACCAAGAGTGGCAAATGTGTTGCCTATACAAATCAAAGAAAGACATTACTGGCATGTAGCAAAGAGAAATGACAAGTACAGGTGAAGGTCAGCCTGAAAATACACACTTAGTACTCAATTGTACAGCTCTAATATCCACCTACATCCATGACCATGCAACAATCTCTCTACTGTGGTCTTTTCAGTGAAATTTTAACAAGTACTATCATGATTCACCCCAAAGGACTTATATGACATGATGTGCAATATTTTTGTAAATCTATTATCTCTTCCAATTTAAACTGTGTGATTCAGTGGGGTTGTGCAGCATTAGTAAATACGAGGCTTATTCCTCAGAGGACCCCTGATTTTACTTTACTTCAAATGTGATAAGTCTGTTTTACCAGGTGATAAAATTGATTTATCATCCCCACACCCAATAATAGCAAAAAAAAAAAAAAAAAAAAAAAAAAAAAAAAAGCAAACAACAACTGAATACAGTGGTAAGGTAAAACCTGTAAATCCCTTTTATAATTAATCTGAGCAGAGAGGTAGTAGTATCATTCTATGCATAAGCAAACAAGCGTATGAGCACATTTCCCATATTTATATAATATTTTACTTTATATGTTATTCCTATTAAAAAGAGAATCTCTTTAGAGTTGGAGAAATGGCTTAGTGGTTAAGTCTTAGAAATCTCTTTAGGGTTGGAGAAATGGCTTAGTGGTTAAGTCTTAGGACCCTGGTTCAATTCCCCAGGACCCATGTAAGCCAGATGCACAAGGTGGCTCATGCATCTGAACTTTGCTTGCATTATTTGAAGGCCCTGGTGCTAGCATTCTCTGTCTCTGTCTCTCTCTCTCTCTCTCTCTCTCTTTCCCTCTCTCTTTCTCTCTGTCTCTCATGAATTAAGAACAGAATTTCTAATAGGTTAACAATGTCATCTCTGGAAATCATATCCTTTGTAACAAAAGAACATGAGAGACTGTCAGAGATGACAATGTCTGTATTATTTAATGTGCCAGCCCCAAACTGAAGCTTTGACCTGGTTTCCTGGTTTGGCTTAGCCACACGGGTGATTTTCTGGGGAGCAAAACTTTGATGTTCTGTGATTCACTGAACATTGAGACCACCAGGTTTATTAGACTCCTACAACTTTCATTGGTTACTCCAAACATAAGACACTCATCCCACCCTGTTCATCTCTTGATTTACACAGACATGTATGGAGAGATTCAAAATCTATATAAGTAGAGACATATCTACAAATGAACTTAATCTATGGATAAAGAAACAAAAAAGTCAGATTTGTATTAATGAAATTGTTTAGCTAAACAAATTGAAGTAACTAAGCATCTAAATATATAGTTAAGGATAAGCAATAACACTTATAATAAACTACCATCATAGTGTTAATCTTGTATCTTAGAGCTGTATGCCAAAAATGTGAATTAGAGAAATGGATAAAAGCAGCATGAGTTCTTCTAGTAATTCAAATATTCATGAAATTATATGAACCATTTGCTTGCAGAGTCACCAGAGTTTTTGTTAAGTAAATTGGAACTTGTGAAATTGGATCTGATGGGAATTGATGGTAAATGACATCAGAGGTCATTATTTTTCTGCAGACACATTAATATTAACAGTGAGGTAGAAGTGTAAATTTCCTTCTAGAAAGGAAGAAAAAAAAACATCTTTCAAAAGCTTTCATGATTCAAGAGAAACAATGATTTTATGAGAGCAAAACATTTGAGTTATAGCCTAAAACATATTTATTTCTACCTGTAAAGTAAATAACTCTGAAAGAGCATAAAGCTTAGTGAGTGTCCTATATTTGCCCTGGGACTGAACCTTCGCAATGAATACTTTACCAACTTCTTGTGTGTGAGCCACCACTGGTTTTCTAGGCCCTCAGTTAAAACAAGTGCTGCAGAAAATGCAAGCCTGGAAGCTAGAATATGAGGGCAAATTCTCAGCAGGGTTGACTTTTTCTGAGGGAAGTCTTTTAGGTTGCTCTCTGTTTCTTTCTATGGCCTGGTCATTACTGGAAATCTTTGCCTTCCTAGCTTGTGTCACCTAGAGTTCTTCATTTATTACCACATGACGTTCTCCCTATGTCTGGCTATTTCTCATCATGTACCTTTTATACAAAGATACCAGCCATGCAGAAATAACCCATCCTATACCTGTGTGATCTCATTGACTTACTTCTGCAATGATCCTAAGCATAAAGGTCATCATTTTCAGACACATTGGGACTTCAGAGGTGAACATTTGAATTTGATTATGGTTTTAAAAATTAAAGTGCCTAAGTTAAAGCACTTGCCTTCAAAGCCAATGTACCCAGGTTCGATTCCCCAGAACCCACATAAACCCGATGCTGAAGATGGTACATGCATCTGGAGTTCATTTGCAGTGGCTGAAAGCCCTGGTGTACCCATTCTCTCCCTCTGTCTCTCTACCTCTGTCTCTCTCAAAATAAAATAAAATAAAAACATAGGATCCTTCTTCTACACAAATAATCTCTTATCTATGTCATTGTAGTCATCATTGGTCTGTACATACAATATATAATAAATAATAGATATTATAGAGCACAATATTGTACATACATAACACAATATTTTATACATGCACATTATACATTTTCCCAATGCCCTGAGCAGTGGTTTTCTTTCTAAAACCAAAATTTTGTAATTGTTAACATTTCGTGCAAATGTGAAGAGATAATTTGTGATCATAGCTGTATGCATTCTTTGTTTTAGTGTGCTACTCCTCTCAGTAATTCATGTTATTACATGGATTAGAATGCATATTTAAATATATGAGAGCATATGCACATAATATAAATTCCATATATTACAAAACACTTCATTAGTCATATTAGTGATATTCATTGAATGAATTTTTCTTTAGGATGAGGAATTCATATACAATGAACATCCCAATGAGTTTCATAAATTTACAGAACCATGAATCTTAATCTAAGAAATTTGAATTTCAGTATTACTTTTACCATATAGAAATACGTAACCTTAAATATCATATTTTATACAAAATAATATTTTCTTGGATATAATATGCATTCAGTAAAATCCATCAAGTCACAACTATAAAATCTGAAAAAAGCTTAATGAATACAGCTATAGAAATACGATCATAATTATGACATAAAACATCCTCCACATTCCAATAGGTAGAGCCCCACTTACGTTAACATTAGTTACCTTATCTCAATGCCCTTAACATTGATTTCCTTCCTGTAATACAATTTCACAATTTTGAGGGCTTCATGCACATGCAAAGAGAAAATTGTGATCTCTGCGGTACGTTTCCTTTGGTTTAGTGCATTGCTTTTGTGAGTCATTCAGTCCATGCGCTTCCGAGTACACATGGCTTTTAAGAGCTTGCTAGTTTCATCTACCATAGATGCCACACTGCTTGAAGATGCCATAGGTTTCATGAGGTGATGAGTCTTTTCTTTTTTTTCCCATTTACAACTATTAAGAAAAAATAATATTCATGTACCTTTTTCTTGATTTTATTTATATCTTTAGTGAATATTTGGCAGTAAGATTGTTGGTCCTATAAAAAAAAAATCCAAGTTGACTTTGTTGGAAATTTCCAAAGCATATTCTCTCTTTGCATCATTTCATTTTAGTGACTCCCATTCTATGGGATTCTAGTTGCTCAAAGTTAACATCCATAGCAGGCATTGCCAGTCTTTTAGTTTGGGACATTTAGTAGTGTATATAAATACATATAGCTATACTTTATATTTATTGCATTTCTTGAATCAGTAATAATATTATGCATGATACGTGCTCATTTGCATATCTTTATTAGTAACAGCTAATTTACTAGCCCATGTTATAATTCAGCTGGAGTTTATGTGGATATTTTATCAGATTGTGAATACCAATCCATTATCATACATTTTTTCAAATATTACAATCCATGATTTCCAGTTTATATTCCTAATAATTCTTTCAAAAAAGAAAATTATTTGATTTATTTTTTTTAAATTTTTAACTTTTATTTATTTACTTGAGAGAGAGAGAGAGAAAGAGAATGTCCCTGCAAGGGCCTCTAGCCACTACAAAAGAATTCCAGACACAAGGGCAATCTTGTGCATCTGTCTTTGTGTGCTTACTGGAAAATGGAACCTGGGTCCTTTGGTTGCTAGCAAGTGCCTTAATCACTAACCATGTCTCCAACCCCTCATTTGATTTTTATGAAGTTGAATTTGTCGTATATTTTCTTCATTGCCTTGTTTTTAGCATCATAATGAAATGTAACCCCTCAATATATAAATCAACTTAAATCCTTACCTTCAAAAACAAAAATAATTGTCCAAATCAAGATCATCACATTTCTTCCAAAATTTTAAAGCTTTTTAATTTTGCAGTTAGGACTCCAACCTCTCTATTTAATTTTTATGCAGGATCAAAATGAAAGGTGGACTAATTGTATTCATTGCATGTATATATATATATATATATACATATATATACATATATATATATATATATATATATATTGTGCATACATGTTTATACAATATGAATATAATTATATAGTACATAGTATGATAGAAATTTCTATACAACTTTCATATACACAGGAACAATAAATGTGCTTTCTTTACATTTCCATTTTAATATTTAAAATTAGAACACTAATATATTTATAAACCCCACAAAAATTTTTAAAAAGGCCTGTAGGGTTTGAGTTTTTTTTAAAATATCCTTTTATTAATCTTTTTTGGGCATTGATTTTTTTCTATAAGAAAGTTTTATTCCATCTTTATAGAGCATTGATAAATAAAATATAAATAACTAAATAAACATCTGAAATGTTTTTTCAATTTGTGTAAAATGTAATAATTCAGTTATGCAACTGATATCCCTGTTTATTCCCATATTAATTGATTCTGTATTTGCATGTTTACATTAGTTTAAGTGGTGGTTTATTATTTTTGCTGATTTTTTTCAAAGATCAGGCTTTGAATTTACATCCTCTATTTTTCCTACTTTTTATTTTTTTTTTTACAATTTCATGACATTTTTACTTATCTGCATTGTACCCTTCCTTCTTTTGAATTTGATATGATGTATGTGTTTTTCTTATTTTCTACAAATGAAATGGTTTATTCTTCACATCTCTTTATCTGTTTATACTTAATAAGAAAAATTTTGGTAGATAGCTGCCAATACTTTGTACCAGCAAAATTTAGAACAAGTGACTTAATGTGCTTGTTGCAGTTTAATTTCTTTATTTAAAATATAAAAATAAGAAAAATAAAATAAAATGTAAAATATGAAACATTATAAGAAAAGAAGGTATATGAATCCATTGCAAAAGTTCTTAATCTGGCTTAAGTAGATTCAGAATTTCATAGTGCCTTTCCTGCTCCTTAAAATAGTTAATCGCCATATTTAAAGAATTTCGCCAACCTTAGCTTTCCCTAAAATAAAAATCTAATAAGTTAGCAACACATTTAAGTAATATTGCTGTGAATATATTATACAGTCTTTTTCAAAAATTAATTGAGACTCTTTATAATTATGACAACAATAGATGATATAAAACAGCAAAAATGACCCCAGTCTAGTTTTCTAATTATTTTTCCAGTCCCCTAAGTTATGGAAGTCATTACATTATATTAAATACTATGAATGTAAATATATTTGGTCAACAGTATTCATTTAATTTTCTTAGTGTGGAGTAATGGGATTATCTTGAAACATCAATCTTTTTTCAGAAATGGGAATTAAATAATGTTTCTAGTAGATTAAAAATAAAAGCATGACAGTGATTAGCTGAAGCTGAGTTGGAAGGTTTCTAGTAATGTATTTTCAACAAGTAAGTTCACTGATATGCATTCAAAAAATAGACCATTTGGGTTTTGAATACTTTATCCTAAAATATTTTAATATTCTTTTCAAATGAAGAATGAATATGGCACATTTTAATTGACATATGCTCATTTATTATTAGTAGCTTATTTGATTATCTTATAAAATAGCATCATCATAAAGATATAATTAGCCTCCTAGTTATTATTAACTTTTAGTTGTGTATTTTTCTTAGCAATTTGGTTTTTGATTACTCAACAAGCTGTCTTTCCCTGTATTATTTAGGTCAATACATTTCCTACGCATTAGATAAATATAGCGCTATTGATTGTCTTTTGTCAAATCAGCAGTACATCCACCTGCTGTGCTTTAGAGATTTTGTTGTGAAATAAGATGCCAGTTAAGGCCATGGGCAGTTACTGACATAACCCTAATAACATAAGCCAATCTCCATATAATGTTTTCCCACAGTTCAATTAGAATTTGTGTAATTAAAAGCAAAGGCAGGTTCTGGAGAGATGTCTCAGTGGTTAAGGTGCTTGCCTGCAAAGCTTAACAACCTGGGTTTGATTCCTGAGCATCCATGTAAATCCAGATGCACAAAGTGATGCATGCAGCTAGAGTTCATTTGCAGTGGCTGGAGGCCCTGGCATGCCAATTCTCTTTGACTGTCACTTTTCCCCTATCTCTTTATGCTAACAAATAAATAATTGAAAATATTAAACAAAACATTGTTAATTTAGGCCCCTCAGCAGAATAGGGCAGGGAGGAGGGAAAAAATGGTACCAACAGATGATGTATCCATACAAAGTACGTTCTTAATTTTAAAAAGAACAAATGCAATCAAATATTTTTTGTGAACATTACTACGGTCAGTAGTCTCCTTCTGAGATTGCTTCTTTAACTGAGAACTTCATATTTGATTGACAGTTATCACTTGTCAACCTTTCTACATGTGATGCTTGTGAAATGTCAAGGAGTCTTTGGTATAAAGAATAATCATCCAATAATTAAAGAGTTGATGCTAGTGCAGGTAACAACCTAGTCAATATAATTTGCATTAAATTCTAACGTGACAGTATCTTTGATATCTAGAAATATCATATGCATATGTCAATTTCTGTGTGTGGCTTTATGTGGGTGCTGGGGAACAGAACCCTGGCCAGCAGGCTCTGCAAGCAAATGCCTTTAACCACTTAGCAAACTTCCAAGGTCTCAGCTATTCTCTTGGCATTTTACATTTTATAAAATGAATTCTAGGGTCTGGAATGGTAAGTCAGTAGGTAAAATACTTGCCATGCAAATGTGAGGACCTGAGTTGAACTTCCTAGCCATGCTAAAGGCAGTTGTGACTACAGTTCCAGTAATCCCAGGAATGGACATGGAAAGAGGAGTTTGCCTCTGCCTTGATGGCTACCTTGTCTTTCTATACCCATGAGTTCTGGGGTTAATGAGAGATGTTTAAAAAGTGTGAGGTCTTTGGAGAGATGGCTAAGGAATTAAGGTACTTGTTGCAAAGCCTGACGGCCTATGTATACAATTCTCCGGTACCCACGTAAAGCCAGATGCACAAAGTGGTGCATGCATGTTGAATACATTCTTTGTCTCCACCCCTCTCTTGCTCTGTCATAGATCAATACTTTTTTTTTCAAACATAAATAATGCTGAGAGTGACTGAGGAAGGTATTCAGCATAGAACATCCATGTGTATGTGTTATGTACACAGATGAATGTGTACATGAATGCAGAGACCACATAGACATACAAATTGAAAACATAATAAATTACAAACTCAATTCTGGGTCGTTACGTAAATCCATTCTCAATGTTATGGTAATAGTATTGGATCATGAGGCTTGATGTTCTATGAATTTGTTTTGTGTTTATACTTAATGCTCTGTTCCTATTGAGCATGCTTCTCTTAGTCATACACCAGTAATTTTCATTCTAGTGAAATTTTATGAACAAAACCATGTAACATATGTTGCGGAGTACTGGGCACTATCATTTAGCTTGCATATTCATTTGGTTGAACTCTTTTTTTAAACAAAATTGAGAAATATTTTGCACAGTTGAAACAGTTTCTAAGTGTCACAAAAAAATTAACAAAAAAAGATAATTTCACATAGAGCCAGACTGCACCTATTTTTAGAATAATAGGACTCAACTACAAGAGTTAACTATTCATAAGGGAGATATTGAGTGGAAACAGCTAACCCTTCACCCTGAAAAGGCATTTCTTCTTTTAAAAATAAAACTGTTTACCAAGTTGAAAACTTATTGTTTTGATATTTAAATCCATAAATCTGTCCTATTGAAGGAATAACTCATGTCATTCCCTATATTTTATCCCCAAGATCGTATTACTTTATCACATATTGTCTTCAATGTTGATAGCAGAAGGCAGGAAAACTTCTACTGACTCCTTGCTTCTATTTTTATGCAGCAACATCTCATGACAAAAGGCTGGAGAAACTGAATAGTGTACAGTTTCTTCTCCATTGTAACGCATCCTTCCCATGCCATGACCACAGCAGGTAATGTCACTTCCCACTGCACTTGTCCTACATACACAGTCTGCATTTCTGTTCTTTTTTATTGTAACAAATAACACTCTATTTTTTAACATCCCTGCTAGCTATAAATACAATGGTTATATAAAGTTGTATAAGCATTCACAGCAGAAAAAGAGGTCAACCAAACTTTCATAATAGGACCACTGGTCTCAAAATAGCTGTGGATTGCTCTTGTCCCTGCCACTAATACTGTCCATCATCACCACGTATCTACAATTAGCTATAACACCTGCAAATAGGTGCAAGCTATATGGTTATATATAATCAGGATGTTAAAGGAAGCTTCTTGTGAAGCATTTTCAAGATTTCTAAACTCTATCTACATCCTTCAAATTAAAATAATATTCTCCTTTAATCATGATACAAAATTATCTGCTTTGACAAACTTACTCATTTTTGTATTCTTTCTTATTATTTTTATAACATCTGTCAGCCTTTGGTTCTGCTATTCCATTCATCTCTATAACCAAATTACTGTATTTATTGTAGACAATGCTCAAACTTGCCCAAATATGTGAATAGGTAGAACCTTTCCAGCCATCTAACTCCAATCAGAATGTCAAAAATCAAATGATAACAAATGTTGGCAGGGGTATGGGGAAACAGAAACCCTCATCTACATCTGGTGGGAGTGAAAACTTGTACATCCCAAGCGGAGGTTTTACTAACCTAGTTGACATTAGTACAAATGTAACTAACAAATAGATATTTGAATTTAGCTCTTAAGAAAATTTTCTGACCATGATGGTATTGTGGAGGAGCTGTTGAAAGTAAATCTGAGCAAAGTCTAAACCAGCAAATACATCTGAGTTTTCATTTTATTTTGCATGTAATATATACTATGAATATATGGTACATATACATTATAGTGTTCAAACATTAGCCATACTTTTTGAAATTTTAAATGGAAACCCTATTTTCCAGTCAATAACCTACAAAAACTTCCAGCCTTTTTCCTATTTGGTAATTATACATCTGTGTTTCTTAGACTGAGATGTTGAGCACAAATGCTATTCATGTGACTGTCAAGAGAAAAAGTGAAGGCTAAGTGAGGTATATCTTTGAGCATGTTATATACAACTATATATTTATATGCTTGTATAAAATTAGACACCTCATCTTGGTGTGTTATGTGCATTGCTTTCTTCATTGCTCTCCCTATCAGAAACTACCTAGGAGCAGAAAGGTTCATTTTGGCTCAAAGTTTCAGAGCATGTAGTCTATCATGGCAGGGATAGCATGACGGAGCTTTTGACAGCAGAAATGATAGGTGATAACGTACTGTACCTGACATTGGAGGAGAAGAGCCCAGACCATAAACAGGCTCACTGATAACCTGCAAATTCCTTCCAGTATTGACTTACTTCTTCTCAAGGCCTCTATGTGTCAAGGTTTCAAAACCTCCAAAACACCACCAACAATAAGGAACAAAGTGATCAAGTATATGAGTTTGTGGGGAGACATTCCAGATTCCAATGACTATAGGGTGTGAAACACTGTGACAAGTTTGGAAAGCAAGGCCTTCCTTAGAGTACTAGACAGTATTAAAGCAAAGTGAAGGTGTCAAGGTAACGAAAGTATTCCTCATACATTTTATTCTTCTCAGCAATACTGTTTGGTACATATCATTTTACATATGAATTTACTACTGAAAATATAGTTTGGGCAGAAATTGAACAAAACACGCAAGGACAATTTAAGAAAATCATACAGAAAATATAGTATAGACTGTATTTCTCATTGTGAACTGATTTATTTTATTGAGAGGTAGTACTATTATTGCCGATGTAAACAAGACTAAGAATTTCTGAACAAAAATGGACCCTCGTTCCTAATAGTTTCTTGTTTTTTCTGAGAAAAGTATTAGTTCTAAGTTTGAATCATGAACTCCAAAAAGCCAGCTTCACATCGAGCCACCAGAGAGCTAACAGAGGATGAAATTCCTACAGCACACAAAATACCCCAACACCAAAGGTTGCAGTGCTCTTTTTGTCATCTAAGTGTTACACGGGTACTCAGCTCAGAATTTTCTAGTCTTACCGTGATGTGAAAAGCTGGATATATTCACCTTTGCAAAGAAAGATAGAGTTGTAGCAAATCTGATCAAGTACCGCATTAACCCCACTACAATAAACAAAAATGTTCATGTTAGTTAGATAGCCAATGCAATAGCCTCTCATGAATCAAGCCCATTATTGCTTGACAGTATGAAAGAGAAACACAACTATATGACTTAATGAGAGTGATGCTGTAAATTAAATTTATTATTTAAGGCACTGTGTAAAATTTTAAAAAGGAAAGGGCTGCTGGCAACATCTATGGATTCTGTCTTGTCTTTCACATTCCTTCCAGCCTTAATGCTTCTCTCAGGGACCAATTTCGCTACTTTGGCACCCTCTGACTACACAGGGCTACCTCTGTATCCTTCAAGGTACGATAAGTGTATTTCCAGGGACAAAGGTGTTTCTTCTCCTGCTTTCATTCTATCTGTATTCCATCTGCTCACCGGCCACTCAACTTTAATAGCTTCTAAAAATGTAAACTTGAGGTCCGGAGAGATGGCTTAATAGTTGAAAGAACTTTCTTGCAAAGCCTGACAGTCTGTTTTTGTTCCTCAGTACCCACATAGTATTAGATGCACAAAGTGGAATATGCATCTGGAGATTGTTTGCTGTAGCAGAGGCCCTAGTGCACCCATATTTTCTCTCTCTCTCTCTCTCTCTCTCTGACACCCACACTAAATAGCTATAAAAATAACTATTTTGGTCTGATTTAATGTTCACTTAAATAGCTTTTTCTGCCCCTTTACTGAAATAATAAGCATACCTGTTATACCTGTTTGTGGGGGGGAGTGTGTGTTCCCCTTTGATGATTTTGTCACCTCTTTTGATTATGTAATGACTTATGCTTAGTAGGGATTGACAGACACTAAGTGATAGCTTGGATAAAACTGAAAACATTAGGTATAAAATCAAGAAAGATAAGTCATTGAGAAGTGTTAAATTATTCCAGGAAAATTATTGTTCTATTTCAAAAGATATTATATTCATGCTCAAAGGGGATACAACTGTATCTCATAGCAGAAATCTTCCTCTCTCATTTTAGACAATCATTCAATGACAGTATGCCACATATGTCAGATAATCCTACTGGTATTCACCATCTGTCTGCAGCTATTATTGCTGAACATAGTGAGTTTTTGTTTATTTTGTTTTTAGAATTTTGCATCACCCTTAAGTACCAACAGGGAACTAAGAATCGAATTTGTGTTGCTTTAAACACTTTTGGCTATCAAGTTGATTATTTTATATTAAAACAACAAGGGAAATACCATAAATCAGTAGACAAACGTCACTTAGCATGATATGGAATAAAGAGCAAAAAAATAAAATAAATAAAATATCTGGAATATTGAGAAGCTTAAGCTTATACACAGAGACTTATAGCACTAACTAGATTATATTTTTATTTCCTCTTGTTTCTGATAGCAAGTAAACTCCAGAAACAACTGAAGAGTTCTATGCTCTGAGGGAAATAATAATAAAATGAGTCAACAATAAGGTTGAGGTCCTTTAGTTTCTAATTATTAGGTGCAACTGATTTCTATTTAGCCAAAGGTGCATAGAATTGAATGTGTGGCTTAACTATCTGTGAAATTGGACAGTAATCTATGGGGAGCAGTAATGCTGAAGGCAAAAGTTCTCAATTAGCCAAAATACATATTTAAATATGTGTATGGGAGTTGGTAATGTTATAGTACAGACATGTGGCCTTCAAGACTACTACAATAAAAATATCTAGGCAATTCTACAAAAATAACTAATTAGAAAATATTAAGAGATAAGGATATCAAATCTAAGACAAAACAGAATACTTGAGTAAATCATGTGGAACAACTGTCTGATTTACCTCTCTCTTGAGATAAGTGGTTGTGAGGGATAAAAAGTAAGGGAGTAGGAGTTGTGCAAGTTGGTATTCCTATTCCCCTTAGTGAAAATGAATATTTAAATGATTTAAAAAGGTACACTTTCTATATGTGTAATACAGAAGGAAACTGTGCAGATGGCATAAGGTTTAAAGCTCTTGTTAGAAATAACTGAAAGAGAATGAACCTCAGAGGTTTCAGAAGGAGAATTTAAAACAAATATTTGCATAGAATCTTTTAAGGTATATTTGACAGATAAATATCATTACTAGGACAAACCACAGGACAAGAAGCAGTTTATGGGAGGAAAGATATTATTTTGGATGAAAGTTGCTAGAAGCTTCATCATAGTGTGGAAAGCAAAGCAGAAGCAGACAGCTGAGCATCACAAGTCTTCATTAGCAACCAGAAAGGAGAAAAAGTGAGGTGTTTAGCAATGGCAAGCTGGGATGAACTATAAAATACCAAGGCCCACCACCAGTAATACATGTTCATCAAGGCTCTCCCAGGTAGGGATTATGTATAAGGGTTAATGCAACTATGGGTGACATTTTACAGTCAAACCACCACAACAGGTTAAGGTCTACATTTATTTTGCACATCATGTCCTAGGACGAGTGACCGGAAGTTTAGTAAGGGGCAAATTTGGGTCAGCATACAGACAAGTCAACTACACATTTTCAACCACTCACTACTATTTCTCCTTTCATTTTGGAAAAAAAATGACATAATTGAAAACTATTGTGAATAAATTTAAAATTGGGTGACAAGGCAATTGTATTGATTTAAGCAGCAACTCATAACAAAGCAAACTGCAGTGCAATCTTATTGATTAGGAAAAGCTTGTAGCAGAGGATAATTCTTAATAGGAAAATTGCATTCCATTAACTTCAGATTGAACTCTGAACTTCTAGTTTACATTTCCTTTTATCTTTCAGTTTTTCTTCACAAAATTAACATAATAATTTCTACTGTGAAATGGCATTTTAAGAGACAGTACTGTGTGTTTAAAGTAAGTACAATAAACAAGGTGAACATAGGTCACTCATGCTAATCACTACATCACAAACTGAAACACTAAGGAAGCAGGAAAATTCAATATACATGCACAAGTGAGAGAGAGAGAGAGAGAAAGGTGGGGGAGTATGTGCGTTTCCCCCTGAAAACAAATATTTGGGTTGGAGAGATGACTCAGCCATGAGGGCCAGAGGGAGCCTGCAAACTCCCACATTTAAATAGCCAGAACACATATGATGAGCTGGGTGTGGCCACATATGTGCGTAACCCCAGTGCTATAGGGATGGGAGACTAGAGAATCACTGGTCTTGTGAATGGCAAACAGCTCCAGAATCAGTGAGAATCTTAGTGCCAACAGGGTAATTTCTAATGTTCACCAGCCACTTCAGGCAAACCCCTGAGGTGCCACACCCAAACATACACATACATACACCACACATACACACACACCACATGCCACACATCACATATACAACTATGCCTATGCCAAAAAAAAAAAAAAATGAAAAAGAAAGAAAGAAGAGAAAAGAAAACAAAAAGAAATAGATTACTGGCAAATAATCACAGAGGTCTTATTTAATCTGAGACAATATTGTAAGAGAATTCTCTCTCTTTTAACATGTACAATCAAATTGAACTGAAATAATATGTAATCTGTCAAGTGTGTATGTGTATGTGTGTGTGTGTGTGTGTGTGTGTGTGTTTAGGTCTGTGTGTAATCTGGTTTCTATTGTTCTGTTCAAGCTGCTTTGTAAAGCACAATTTTTGTCTACATCAACATAGCTCTTGTTTTTCTACAGAAAATCACATAACCTTAAATAATTAATAAAAACTAAATTGAATTTTAAGCTAAATTTGTTGAATTTATATTAAGTCTACTTAAAATATGGTTGAAAGATTTAATGTTAAAGTGTCAAACACAATTAATTGGTGATTCATTTAATGATTTATTGTTTCTGCAAGAATATTGCTCCTAGGAACGATTATACCAGGCAAAGGAAAAATCAAGGACTAATAAAATATCCATGCCAGCTTAAAAGGGTAAAAAATAAGGGGACAAGATATGTAGGGTTGCAAGAGCACTGGGAGAAGTGTACCCCTGAAGCAGAGATCATTTCTTGAATGTGAGGCTGAGGATCAGAGTTATTTTACAGAAGAGAGACAAGTACATGGTAATGCAATGGTCAGGTACAGTGAGTGCTTTTGAATGCAGGGTGGGAAAGCACGAAACTTACATTAAGCCAAGTTGTAGAAAGAACACTTGTCACATGGAGAGATTCAAATGATAGACGTCAAATAGTGTTGCCTGAAAGGTTGAGAGCAAGCAAAAATGAAAGAAAAATGATGCTGGATATCATAAGTAAAAGTTGCTCAAGGGCTGGAGAAACAGCTTAGCTGTTAAGGCACTTGCCTGGGAAGCCTGAGGACCCAGGTTCCATTCCCTAGAATCCATATACAGTCAGATACACAACATGTCACATGTGTCTGACATTTGTTTGCAGTGACTGAAAGTCCTTTTGTACCCATTACCTCTCTCTCCCTCCCCCTATTTCTCTTAAATAAATAAATGTTTTCAAAATGCTAGAAATGAACCAATATAAGATTTTGTGCACACATAGGTTTCAGAAACAAGTAAACTGCTTTTAAAATGTCTGTTCAATTTTCATTACTACTAGCCTTGTATGAGAAATTATTTCTCTGCATTTATAAACCAAACTATTAACAACAAAAATGCCTGCCAATAACTGAATAGGTAAAGAAACTGCATACAAACTTACCATGGAACGGGAGTTATCAATCTAAAGAAAGCAAACCCTTTTATATAAATAATAACTTCAATGGGTCTCAAAACTATTGTGTGGAATGGGAAGTCAAACACAGAAGGTCACATACTACATAATGCTACTTTGGGGACAGTCTTGCAATAAAGTTACAAACATAGTAAGTAGTGACTTCCTTGGGTTACAAACAGTGGTGTGCACAAGGAGTAGGGTGTAAGTGTGAAAGAGGACTCTGTGGGGATTTTCATTATGATGGGCTCATTCTCTGGGATACAAGCTTAGGTACATAAATGTTAAAGCTAATAAAATAAAACATATCATATGCTTAATATTTTTAGCTATGTTAAGATTTGTTGGGCTGGAGAGATGGCTTAGCAATTAAGGTGTTTGCCTGCAAAGCCAGAGGATCCCAATTCAACTCACCAGGAGCCACATAAACCAGATGCACAAGGTCTGGAGTATGTTTGCAGTGGCTGCAGGCCCTGATATGCCCATGCTCTCTCTCTTCCTCTCTCTCTAATAAATAGATAAATAAATAAATAAATAAATATTTAAAAAATTGTTAAGAAACAGTGTTAATATAGACTTAAACAGAAGCATTAAGGGAGAAGCATGTCTAGGAATAAAACAATGCACACCAGAGACATAGATGTGGGATTCTCAAGAGATGTTCATGTGCATTTATTATGGTACTATAACTTCCTAAAATGTAGACATTGGAAAGTTTGAGAAAACTGAGTGAAGTACAAAGAAACTATCATCAATACTTTAAATACTTTTCAGCATATAATTATTTCAAAATAAAAACTTGCTACCTTCTAGGTCCTTCTGTCTGGAAACCACACCCTCCTTTAGTGATATTAACATCAAAGGAAGATGCTAACATTGGGATGGTGAAAGCAGCCTAGGGGAGCAGACAGATGGGGACAATCAGGAGGGTTAACCAGAACTAAACATAAGGAAGAAAGAATAATAAATTCAGCTCTACCTGGTCTGAATTCCTTGCACAAACATTGTGTGGGCAGGTGTGGTGGTAGGGACTGAGTAGTCCAGACCCAGTTCCAGATCCTCCACCTCCCCAGTCTGAGTTGCTTGCTCAGACACTGTGTGGGTAGGCACAGCAGTCTGGAGTGAGCAGGCCTGACCCCTGTATCTGAGCTCTTCCAACTTTCCCAGTCTGGGTTGCCTGCACTGGTCTGTGTGCTGGATGGCTCAGCAGGAAGCAGGCCAGATCCCTGTTCACATGCTCCTCCCAGTACCCTGGTCCTGGTAGGCCCCATTGTGCCTTCCTTTTTTATTGGGGGTAGGGGTGGTGGTGGTGAAGCAGGTCCCTGTGTGAGCTATGGAATCAGGTCTTTTGCTCTGATATCCTGACTGACCATGAGGTACCAACATCCCTGTTCACTTGACTCAGCGGGTGAATGGGCCAATGGACAAAAACTGGTTTCCTCCTCAACAAAATAAAGAGTCTCCCTAAAATGGGTAGACAACAATGCAAAAAAGGCAACAAACATCAAAAAACTGAGAGATCTCCACCAAGGATTCCTAGTCCTACAATAGAAATCTCCAATGAAATCATAGAGAAACCAACAGAAATTCATTCCCAAAATGAAAATACAACAACCAATGAGACCCTAATTAAAAAAAAAAAAGTTGCTGAACTTGAAACAAACTATCAAAGAACCAACAATTGTATCAATAAAATTGAACAGAATCATCTCCTAGAGCATTCAGTCTTTGACAGTAGGCTTAATTTGATTGAAGAAGATGTTAGGACCACAGTTTTTAAAACAAAATCTAGTCTACAATAAAACATATATAAACATCAACACCATCATAGTTGGAGACTTCAATACTCAACTATCATCAAAAGACAGATCATCCAAGCAGAAAATCAACAGGGAAATAATAGTGCTCAAGAACATCATAGATCAACTAGACCTAACGGATATCTACCGAACTTTCCACCACAACTAAACAGAATACACATTGTTCTCAGGAGCCCATGGAACCATCTCCAAA
Organism: Dipus sagitta; assembly: GCA_036346955.1. Classification (NCBI taxonomy): domain Eukaryota; kingdom Metazoa; phylum Chordata; class Mammalia; order Rodentia; family Dipodidae; genus Dipus; species Dipus sagitta. The sequence goes on along the minus strand of CM070778.1, from coordinate 116,193,878 downwards.
ATTGACCATGGATTAGGTCATAAGGCATGCCTTCATAAAGTCAGTAAAATAGAAGTAACTTCCTGCATCATGTCAGATCACAATGCTTTAAAGAAAGAAATTAACAACAAGAAGCACATCAATAACTCCAACACCTCCTGGAGACTAAACAACACACTTTAAAAAAATGAATGGGCCATAGAAGAAATCAAAAAGAAAACGTAAAATTTCTAGAATTGAATGATAATGAAAACACAACCTAGCAAAACTTATGGGAAGCAATGAAGGCAGTCATAAGGGGAAAATTCATAGCCCTAAGTGCCTTCATTACAGAGACAGAGAGATCCCAAATCAATAACCTGACTTTCCATCTAAAGGCACTGGAAAAACAAGAAGAATCCAACCCAAATAGAGCTAATCAGAAAGAAATAATCAAGATTAGAGCAAAAATTAATGACTTGGAAACAAAGAAAACAATTAAAAAACTAATAAAATGAAGAGCTGGTTCTTTGAAAAAATAAACAAGACTAACAATCCTGGCCAAATTGATCAAGCACAAAAAAGAGAAGTCTAAAATTAACAAAATCAGAAATGAAAAAGAAGATATCGCAACAAGCATCAATGACATTGGAAGAATCATCAGGGCATATTTCCCAAAACTCTACTCCACAAAATTAAATAATCTGGCAGAAATGGATGAATTCCTAGACACATACCACCAACCAAAACTAAACTCAGAGCAGATTAATCTCCCCTAAACAAACCTAGCACATCCATGAAGATTGAAAAGTTAATAAAAAAAATCCCATAAAAGAAAGATAATTGTTGCATAGTCTCACTCATCTACAGCTCCTAACCTTAATCTACCCAAATTGCCAACATTCCTAGCAAACATCTCAAGGACTGGACATTAGGGAGGGTGAGGAGGGAGAGAATGGGGACACAAAGCTGGACCCAAATGGCAATGGTACCATAAAACTCTGCATCCTAAAAGACAGACCAAATGATTGAACCTTCACCAGGCCTTTGGAGGGAGCACCTGATTCACAAGGCCCTGGAGAGGATACAATAAAAACTGACCTTTATCTCTTCTTGTGTCTGTTTCTCCCTCCCCTTCTCTCTCATCTCTCTATCTCTTTTATATCACTTATCTTTCTCTTCCTTCTCTTCTTGGGTGCTGACCTGTAACTCCCAGAACCAGAGGTGGATATCATCCACAATGAGCTTTTGATCAGAGAGACCTACAAGGTCTCCCAAAAGAAGACAGATTTCTGTGAGAGCACTTGATAACCCACCAAAGTTAGTGGTAAGACCCTACTGCTGAAGACACCATATGCGGTTGACATGTAAAATGAAGTGACATGGCTGGAAGCTGGAAGAGAGTCAGTCCCCAGACAGCACGTCTAGTGCCAGAAGGTGCTACATGAAAGACTGCAGGAAAATGACCAATATCTGTCCAAGCAACTCATGGGCTAACTTACTTTGCAGCAAACAATCTGGCATGATGTTCACACAAGTGTAATAGTGGCGCACAGCCATGGTGGGAAATCAACTGTTTTTGATTTGGCTGACTGATCCACTCAGTGGAATGAAACCCATAGCTGGAGCTAGGAAACAAGTCATAACCATATCCAAACATAAGCCTGCTCTCCATTATCAAGCTCCCACCAATCGTGGGCTACAAGTGAGCCTACACCTATTAAACTCTCTCTAAAAAATTATGGTTATCCCATTTATCTGGTGCTAACTTTACTCTCCATTGGAGAATCTACCTCTCTTTTTCAGATAGACATAGATTCTAAGGAGAGAACAACCCCATCATACCTCAAAAGGGTAGCTGAAACTAAGAATAATTGGAAAACATGCAAGAGTGCTATTTTCTTGGCAAACCAGGTACCAGCACAACGGTGAAGGAGATAGACACAGAGAACAATCAACCCCTACCAAACCAGATATCCAGAGACTTCCAAGATCTCAACATTGAAGCAGACCTAAAATGAACCCAACATGGCTCAGTGAAACTTGCGGAAGAAGGGGTGGAAAGAATGTCAGAGCCACATGTTGGGTCATGATACGCAGAGACTTTTCCTCCTACCCAAAACTGATGGCTAACCCCACAATGCATGATCAGTATACCCCTAAGAAGGAGGGTCCCTGTGGAGCAGGGAGGATAGGGAGGAGGCTAACAATGGTACCAACTTGACTGTATTCACTGAGTACAAAAATAAAAGATAAAATTTAAAAAAAAGGGCTGGAGAGATGGCTTAGCGGTTAAGCGCTTGCTTGTGAAGCCTAAGGACCCCGGTTCGAGGCTGGACTCCCCAGGACCCACGTTAGCCAGATGCACTAGAGGGCGCACACGTCTGGAGTTCGTTTGCAGTGGCTGGAGGCCCTGGCGCACCCATTCTCTTTCCCTCTCTCTATCTGCCTCTTTCTCTCTCTGTCTGTCGCTCTCAAATAAATAAATAAATAAATAAATAAATAAATAAATAAAAAACCTCCTCAAAAAGAAAAGTCCAGGCTAGTCCTAGATGCCTTGATGGCTTCTCAGCTGTATTCTGTCAAACCTTCATAGAACAGCCAAAACCATATTTTCTCAAACTTTTCCACATAATGGGAGACCAGAGAATCCTCTCCAACTCCTTTTATAAAGCTAGCATCATCCTAATATCAAAAACCAGATAGAGAGGCAACAAAGAAAGAAAATTATAGGCCTATATCCCTAATGAACTCAGATGCAAAGATCTTGAACAAAATCCTTGCAAACCAAATTCAACAACACATCAAAAGCATTACCAACCTTGATCAAGTAGGCTTCATCCCTAGTCAACATAGTACATAACATAAACAGACTGAACCATAAGAACCACATTATCCTCTCAGTTGATGTAGAGAAGTGTGTTAACACCAGTTCATGATCAAAACACTGGAAAGAATAGGCATAGAGAGTTTATATGTCAACACAATAAAGGCTATAATAGAAAGCTCTAAAGCCCAAATAATACTTAATGGGAAAAAACTCAATGAGTTCCCACTGAGATCAGGAACAAAACAGGGGTGCCTACTCTCACCACTGCTCTTCAACATAGTACTAGAAGTACTAGCCCAAGCAATAAGAGAGGAGAAAGAAATACAAGGGCTTCAAATTGGAAAGAAAGAAGTGAAGTTAGCCCTATTTTCAGATGAAATGATCTTACATATAAGTGACTCAAAAGTATCCACCTCAAAATTTCTAAAGGTGATAAATGTCTTTAGCAAAGTGGCTGGATATAAAATCAATGCACAAAAATCAGTAGTTTTTATATATGCCAAGGGCAAGTATTCAGAGAAAGAAATCAATAAGGCTGTCCCATTATCAATAGCAACAAAACAAAATAAATACCTTTGAATAACACTTACCAAAGATGTGAAAGACCTGTATAATGAAAACATTAAAAAAAATCCAAGAAAGAAATAGAGGAGGACTTGAGAAGATAGAAGGACCTTTAATTCTCCTGGATATGTAGAATTAATATTGTGAAAATGGCAATTCTACTAAAAGCAATATGCAGATTTAATACAATGCCAATAAAAATATCAGCATCATTCTTCACTGAGATTGGAAATATAATCTCAAAATTCATATGGAGTGGCAGAAGGCCTCAGATATCCAGACATATCCTCTGCAAAGAAAACCACCTCTGGTGGTATCACCATACCTGATCTAAAGCTATATTACAAAGCCATTGTAACAAAACAACATGGTACTAGAATAAAAACAGAAACATAGACCAATGGAATAGAATTGAAGAGCAAGACCATAGTGCAAGTACAGCTGCTTGATCTTTGGCAAAGGTACCAGTAATGTAGACTGGAGAAAATTCATCATCATCAACAATTTGTGTTGGACAAATTGGATGACCACATGTAGAAAAATGAACTTAGACCCACTCATTTGGCCATACACAAAAATCAAGCCCAAATGGATTAAAGACCTCAATATAAGACCTGAAACTTTTCAACTACTAGAAGATAAAATGGAAGGCACTCTACATGACATAAGACTGGGAAAGTACTTCCTAAACAAAACCCTAGTAGCCAAGGAAATTAAATAAGCATTCAACCAATGGGATGTTATGAAGCTAAAAGGCTTCTGCACAGACAATCTTACTATAAGCAGAGCCAGTAGATTACCCAATGAATGGGAGAAAATCTTTGCCAGCTATAACACTGACAGAAATCTGATATCTTGAATCTACAAAGAACCCACAAAGCTAAACAATAAAAAGTCAAGCAACCCACTCCAAAAGTGGGGCAGAGAACTAAATAGGGAGTTCTCAGCGTAAGAATTACAAATGGCTAACACACAATTAAGAAAATGTTCAACATCCCTAACCATTAGGGAAATGCAAATTAAAACAACTATGAGATTGCACCTTACCCCAGTAAGGATAGAAAACATTTAAAAATCAAATGAAAACAAATATTGGTGAGGCTGTGAATAATTAGGAATACTCATTCACTGTTGGTGAGAATGTAAGCTGGTATAAACACTGTGGAACTCAATTTGGAGGCTCCTGAAAAGGATGAATAAAGAGTTACCAACAGACTTTGTTATTCCCTTATTGGGCATTTACCATAAAAGCTCCACATCTCAGTTCATAGATATTTGCTCAGCCATGCTTATAGCTACTCAATTCATAATCAACCCAGGTGCCCGTCATTGGATGAATGGACAACCAAAATGTGGTATATTTACACAATGTATAGTAAGAAAAATGTAGAGTAAGAAAAATGACACATTGATATTTGTAGAAAAAAAAACGCTTGAATTTGGAACACTTTATTCTAAGTAATATCATACAATCATAGAAAGACAACTGTGGCATAATCTCATTCATCTACAGTTCCTAACCTGGATCAGCCCAAGTTGCTGACATAAATGAATAGCATCATGAGGCTGTGACATAAGGGGGGTAGGGCTTGGGGGAAGGGAAAGGGTGGAGGGCACACACACAACTGAACCCAACTGAACTGGTAGCATAGAATCCTATATCCTGGAAGTCAGACTAAAAGATGGATACCTCAAAAGGACCTTAGGGGGGAGCATCTGAATGGTAGTACCCTAAAGAGGGTGAGAAGAAACCTAACCTCAATTTTTTTCCTGTTTCTCTTTCTTCTTTGGCTTTTTATTATTTTTTTTCTTTTCCTTTAGCACTGGTCTGTAATTGCCTGTACCAGGATGTGGTCTACTTCTGCAATGAGCTATTCATCAGAGATCTACAAGATCTCCCATAACAAACAGGAGAGACTTCTTTCAGAGCACTTGATTACCCACCAGAGGTTAATCGTAAGACTCTACTGCTGAAGATACCAAACACTGTTGACACGGAACATGTAGAGACCTGGTTGGAATCAGAGGAGAGCCAGTCCCCAATTAGCTCATCTATTGCTTGAAGATGCTACATGAACTACTGGGGGAAAGTGGCCAACATCTGTCCAAGCAACTCAAATTCCAAGTGAGTCAGAAGCAAACAACCTGACCTGATTCTCACACAAGTGCAATAGTGGCACATATCCACAGTGGCTATCCAACTGCTCTTGGATTGGCTAACAGTTCCACTTAGTGGGAAGGAAACCATATCTGCAACTGGGAAGCAAGTCAGAATCATATCCAGATAATGATTCATCTTTCCAATGTCAATCTCCCACTAACCTTAGACTATGAGAGGGTCTACACCCTTCAAATTCTCTCTAAATTAATAATGCTTATCTCATTTAACTGGTGCTGACTACCTTCTCCCTTGGAGAATCTGCTTCTCTTTTTCAGATGGGAGCTGAACTTGAGGAGATAAATGCCCAGTACATCCCACCCCAGCCCCAGCTGAAACCACAGAGGAATTGGGGAAATGAGCAAGAGTTCTGCTTTTTCAATGAACCTGATACCAGTACAAGGATGATGGTGATAGATGCTGAGGACATCCAACACCTACCAAACCAGAGATCCAGAGGCTCCTAAGTGCCCATCACTGAAGTAGACTTAAATGCTCCCAGCATGGCTCAGGGAATTTTGCAGAAGAGGGGGTGGAAAGACATTGCCCCCCATAATGCATGACCTACAATACCCGTGGGGTTGACCTGCATCCCCAATGAGGAAGATCTCTTCAGGAAAGGGGCAAGGAGTAGAGAAAGGATAGTACCAACATGTGTACACATGTACATACAAATTATGTACATATCTAATAAAAGAATAATAAATCAATATATGAATGCAATTTTAAAAGGTATTTCAACATATTAAAGGCATTAAATGACAAAGATTGAAGAATGTTCTCCAGAAAATAGCTAATGCTGAAGAACCAAAGATAAAAAGACATTGTATCTTTTCATACATGGTAAAAAGTAAAATGAAATAGTCTGGTTCCAATTCCTAAAGAAAACATGGAAGCAATTGCTTGTACATTTAACTGAAATATAAAATCATATTCTGGGCTTCAAAGAAGAAATGTTTTATGCTTAGTACACATTGTGTCATTTTCTCAGTACTTAAAATAACTTTTGATTATGGGTTCTAGTAATCCTCTACAGTGGAAAAAATGAGTTAATTATACATGATTAATTTTTGGATTAAAATGTTCACAAAGTAATGTACTCTAATTATTGTTTTGATATTTTCTGAAACTGTACATAGAAATGATTCAACTTGGAATAATTTGACAGGTTTTTAAATAAAAAATTCTGATAAATTTTTACTGATTCCTTGAACTATTTATAACACACACACACACACATACGCACACACACACACTTTCCATTTTATCAATAGCTACCTCATCTCATTTATCTGATATCAGATAATTTCAAATTGATAACAAGATTTTCCCAAAGAATTCACCATTATTCATATTAAAATTAACTTTCTTGAACAAGTAATCTTAACACAGTCCTTTACATTATTAATAAAGTCTACTCTCCTATCTAAAGCATTCTCATTTGAGTGTTTCATCACTCACTTTACCAAAAGAAGTTCTCACAGGGATGAGCAAAATATGCTTCCCAAATAACACCTCACTATATACTTAGAATTGTCAGAAGATTATCCTGGTAATGTTTCTAAAAGTTCATTTACCGTGACTCAAATGATTTTTATACTCACTGTATTTTTCACTATTCCCAAGATTTGTTGATCAATTACTCTTACACAAGTATAACCATATCCCTAACATATATTCAAAACAAATCCCCTAAACTCATAGAGATGTCCCTAGAAGTGAAAATATATGTGAAAATATATTACAGTAAGTAAAGATATCTCTATAACAATACTAGATGAACATATGAGACAAGTAGCATCACAATCTGCAGAATGAGAAGGATTTATGCTCTGTGCAGATCTCCATGAGAGATGAAACTTAATTCATGCAGTGTTTGAGTAAAGACCTATCCAGATTGAGGGGCATGTGAAAAACTCAGAGACATGAGAAGATCAGACATTTGACCTGGAAATGCAAGATTAGTGAATAAATGCATCAGGCCCCAGGGAAAGCCACTAGCATGACTTTTATAATTTAAGGTAAGGAGTTTGGGTTTTTTTAAAGTATAAGAGAATTAGACATTTTATAAAATACAATTATAAATTTCAATCTTTTATCTGTGTAAGGTTCAGGAGTAACCAAGACCATGGAGACCACTCTGAGGCAAAAATGGAAGCTTTTATTCAGGAAAAACATGAGCTGCCAGGACTGACTCTCAAGAGAAGAGCATAGTCAACTTCAAGATTATAGACAATGGGTTATATACAGTTCTTCAGTTGGGGGAAGGTGAGGAAGGGAAATAGCTACAGTGTGAGATCAGAACAGTGACCTGTAAGAGATAAGGAAGCAGAAATTTAGACCTGGGGCATTGTTAGGCAAGGAAGGGATAATGGCTGGGTGGTTCCCTGATGAATGTGGATAGCCAACTTCCTTATGTCTCTGTTGCCCTCCTGCTGTCCTCAGTGACTCCATTTTGTCCTGACCTAACAATCAGTAAGTGATCATAAATGTATACATGTAACACTATATGCAAAACATGTATGTCTTATTACTTTTTGACAAGTACAGGTACTTCTCATCAACCTAAAATGAATATTCTAAAATCTATCATCAAAGACTAATTACATGGCACCTTGTGAGTTGGTGAAAACCTTAGAGAAGAGGTACCCCAATGGAAGTTACTGGTGGAATGTACATGAAAGGGATAGTGTGAACCCCAAAAGGTCCTGATTTTTAGACTTAATGCTCAGCTGCTGTGAATAGCTTTGTTCCACTCTCTGATATGGTGTGTGTGTTTTCTCAACACAGGCTCTAAACCAATGGAACAATGCAGCATGGACTAAAACCTCTGAACATGTAAGCTCAAATCAACAATTTAAGTTAATTCTTCCAGGCATGTTGTCTCAGTGAAGGAGGTGAACACATTTATTTAAGTGATGTCATGTGTTCCATTTGAAGACCGTAGTTTCATTCTCTATATATTGTAGATTTCCACGGTAGCAGCTTTCTGCTTTCTTCTTTATTAAAATCAACCATAAGTGTGGTTATTAATAGCAGCACAAAAGTGATTAATTTTTCATTTTATTTTCTGATTATTTCGTGATTATGACTAGGGAGCCTGATTTCATATAACTATGTGGCTTTTCTATTACTTTGATTAACTCACTTATGAGTCCTATGATTTTCTAATTACAACATTATGCCACCTACAAAAATAACAATATATTTGGTCTTTCTCAATCCTGTATCTTTAATATATTTATAGCCATATGATGGAGAATAAAACTTTCTGCTTCCTATGAATAAACAAAGAATGAAAACCCCTACTTTGCTGCCAATCTATGCAGAACCCTATTGACTGTTTTCACATTAATTATGTACTTTCATTCATAGATTCCCTTTATCACATTCAGGGAGTACTCTTCCATTTCTAGTTTTCTCAGTTTTCTGAATTTTCTGCATGTATTGAAAACTGTATGTTCTTTCTTCTTCATTCTGGTCATGTGGTGAGTTGTGCTGGTTGAATTTTGAAAGTTAGAACAACTTTGCCTCCTTGCAATAAATACTAGTTGGTTGTATTGTTTTATTCTCCTTTTATGTACTAATGAATTCAGTTTGCTGATGTTTTATTAAATAATCTCTCTTGTGTTGTTCTTATGAAACACTTGTTTGTACTTTTCATGGAATGAATCTATTTAAGTTCATATCAGAATAATGATGGCCTCATAGAACAAATGGAAAATATTTTACTATCCTATATTTTCTGCAAATGTTTCTTTTATTTTATGACTTGTATAGGTGTTTATAGAATATCTAATAGACCACATTAGAAAAACCATCTTTTAAAGAATTCTACTGATAAATTAAATTTGTACATTAGATACAGAGGTACAACTATTTTTCTTTATTTTCTTTTCTAGTTCAAACTTGGTAGGCTCTCTATGTGTGTATGTATGTGTAGACACACCCAACAACATGGGAAATGTTAATTTGTAACATGAAATTTGTACACTGTTTATTAACTTCTATAGAATCCTTAGTGATGTCTTCATTTACTACAGTGGAATCTATGCTTTCTTTCTCATTTTTAATAACAGTGTAGGTCATTATATATTCTTTTAATGTTCCCACTTGGAACAGCACTAGTTTTTCAAACACTTTTTATTGTTTATTTAACATTGATTTCTGTTATAACATTTATTAGTGGTATTTTATTTAGCTTATACATAAGTTTAACTTGTTATATTTTGAGAATCCTGTAGAGAAAAGTGGATAGCTGATAATAAACATGTCTTTCTTTCTGATATAAGCATCCAAATATGTAGGATTATATGTAAATATATACATATATAAATTTTCTTCTAAATGTCTTTAGTAATATTTTATTTGTAATTTCCATGTCTGGTTTGAAATAAGGTTCTCTAGTGTAATAGAACAAATATGATATGTATGTAGACATACTATATTTTATTAAATGGGATTTGTTAGGTTAGTTTACAGTATTGGTGTTGAGTAGTCCAACAATGGCCATTTACTTGCTGGAGGAGCAGAGGAGCCAGTAGCTGCTCAGTGCATGAAGCACAAAACTGGATGCCTCAAAAGTCCTAAAGTGATGACAGACTTCTGGAGTTCCTTAGAAAATGGATGCCATTCAGTCCACCTTCAAAGGCTCAAGAATAAGGAGTCTGATGTCAGTGGTAGACAGCAGCAACAGCAATGGATAGTATACCTTCCGGAAGAAGCAAGGACAGGAAGGTGATACCCCCTCCCCGTTCCAGATAAATCAAATGAAATGTGATATCCACTATAAACTATTTATAAATCCCTTCAAAATATACTCAGAAGCACATATCATAGGTTTATGAATTGACATTTAAGACAATATTATGAATGCTTAATTTCCAAATATAGAACTAAACAAGGCCATAATTCTTCCTATTGTGATGTAATTGTAAGGTTTGGGAGTGACCAAGATCATGAAAATCACTCTGAGGCAAAGATGGAAACTTTTATTTGGGAAAAGTACAAGCTAACAGGACAGACTCTAACAGCAGAGCACAGTTGTGGCAGTCAGGTTTGTATTGCTGGTATAAATCACCCAACCAAGAGCAGGTTGTGGGGAAAAAAGAGGCTTATTTTGGTTTACAGGCTCCAGGGGAAGCTCCATGATGTCAGGGGAAATGATGGCATGAGCAGAGCATGGACATCACCCCCTGGCCAACATCAGATGGACAATAGCAAGAGAAGAGTGTGCCAAACCCTGGCAAGGTGACACTGGTTATAACACCCATAAGCCCACCCCCAGCAATAACACTGCCTCCAGGAGGCATTAATTCCTAAATATTCATCAGCTGAGAACCTAGCATTCAGAGCACCTAAGTTTATGGGGGACACCTGAATCAAACTACCACAACAGTCCACATGAAATTCCAGATAGTGAACTACATAGGGCTCTTCAGTTGGGGGAAGGTGAGGAAGGGAAAATAACTCATTTGTTTTTACATTAGCCATTTAAAATAGCTTGGGGGTGAGACCATAACACTGACCTTACAAGATAAGTGATCAGGAAATCATGACCTGCAGGGGGAGAGGGAGCATTTGTTAGGCAAGGAAGGGATAATGGCTGGGCAGTTTCTTGAGGAATGTGGACAACCTACTTCCTATGTCTTTGTCACCACGTGGTGACTCCAATTTGGGAGTCTGTCCGAACCTAACATTCTAGTGTTTGGTTACTGATAAGAGAGGAAGGTTAATTTCTTTATGCTGACTGTAGGGACAATGAGTTCTTATGGAAGAGTCTGGATAATGCAGTCAATGGGTCTTCCTTCAGGGCAGGTGATGAGGAGGCTGTTTCATGGTGGCTAGAGGTGGCAGAGTGGTGAGATTGATAGCACCAGTGTAGCATGTTGTTACCGCTTGGTCCTGAGGGAAGCAGAGACTTCTCTCATACTATCCCTGTATTCAGTTGGCTTCAGGGCAGTAGCTGGCAGCACCTCTTATAGAGAAGGTGAGGGAGATCAGCTCTGTGCACCCATGAGAAGACAGAAAGGAGAACAAAGGAGCTTTTTACTCTTGTCAACAGCTACATCAAAATTCCAGGCATAAAGGGACTGTGAGCATTCAGAGGTGAAGGATAGAGGGCTTGGGGCAAGAGAGAGGAGGCAGAAGGATATTTTGGGATTGGGGAATGGTAGGAATGCAAGAGAGTTTAAGATTGAGAGTGCCTCTTTGTGGTGGCAGTGTACTTATCTATGGATAAGATAGGCTAAGGGCTAAGGAAGGAGGGGGCCTGAGGAATAACTCTGATTCTGGATAAAGTAAGTGGGAGGAGCTAGACCCAGGGTAGGTGAAGTTAATCAGGGACAGGTACAGGCAGAAGACATGAGTTAATGTTAGAGTTTAGTATTGTAAGTCAGCATCAGACAGGGGAGCCTATTAGTCTGACTCATTGTTTATATTGTAGTTGTATTTTTCTCATTGGATGATTAAGACCATGTAGGCTACCAGAATTAACTATATGTTTTGGAAGTCAATGGTGCTGTAGGAGAGACTTTTAGGGACCTGTGAGGAGTTCTATGACTCTCAGCACTGTTATCTGATAGGATATGTCAAGGTCATGCTGACCAAGTGGTCCTCCTTCTTTTGGGAAGCATGGAGGACTGATTTTCCTCTAATATTACTCTCTTGTTGCAGATACACATCTCTGGGTCTCCATGTCCTCTCTGATCATGAAGATAGGTATCTTAACAGAAGCTAGAAGCCAGTACTCTCCCATCACCTCCTGTGGCCTTTGACCAGGAGCAGGAACAAAAATATTGGTTATCCTTTTAACTCTAATATTTACAATGGATTCTGGCTTTTACATATGGTTATTAGTCACTCAGAGAGACTGTACATATCTCATTAGCAAAACAGATTAGTTAAAGAGGGTGCAGAACATATTTGGTTATTAAAGCAGATCTGGTTAGAGAATGACACAATAGTTTAAAATCATTTTCATTAATATTTAAGTTTAGTCAGGTGACAGAGTAAGGCATATCTGGGACATAGAAAGCATATACATTCTATCTTTTAAATATCTGTCAATTATAAGTGTAGGCAGAACATTTTAGTACCCACAAAACAATATATTTTATTAATTATTTTATCAACAACTTTTAGGCAGTTGATTTAATCTAGAAATTGTATGTCAGGAACAAGATAAGACAGTATTAAAACTTAGCACCTTGTTTGAAAACAACTTTGGTTAGTCTGTATACCAATATAAGTACCAATTATCCCTCAAACTGGAAGCAGAACAACAATTTAAGATTATTTTTCTAGGGCAAGAAACATGTCTTAAGTATTAATATCTCTATAAGCAATGAACTTAAGATATGGGAAATGAGACAATTAATTAAGTGAACCCTTGACTGAGACTTATTATACATAGCTCAAAAGTAAAATAAAATTTGGTCATTGTTGAGTTAAGGAAGCCCAATTTTAATATACATTTGAGATAATATGACAGGCAAAGTAATTTCTTAAATAGGTACTTTTTACCATTGAACAACTCTAAGGCTTAACTAAAGAGATATTTATGACTGTTACATGAAGCTTAGATAAACTATATTAACATTGTTTGTATGTATACAGTGGATTTTTCTAAGACATGGGGAGCTTTTCCAGTATTCCTACGAACAAAATCACAATAAGTCACTTTTATAAGATTTAGATTATAACCTCAGTGATAATCATCCAGCAAAACCAGCATGAACAAGACAAGAACCATCTGAAAATTACAGAGTTATAGCCATGCATGTGATGTATGTTTATTCATAGCCAAACATCATAGACTTTGTATAAACCAAATCACAATATTCTGATATCTGGAAAAGTCTGATATTAACAAAAAGTAGAGTTTACATATTTAATGCACATGATGCTACAGAGAGTAAACTGTGAACAAAATATCTGCTGACAGAATTCAAAATAAATAAGAAATCTGTATTAAATCTGTATTATGTAGTAACATTTTGACTTAAATATGAAGACATGAAAAATTTTATAATTTTTAAGTTCACCAGAATTGGGATAATTTTATTTATTTGTGAGGAGATTTGACACTTTTAGAAGCTAAATAAGATGTCCATCCAATCTATAAGTCAGTTTCTGAAATTAATTTAGCTATATTTAACATACCCAAAGAATGGAGGAACTAGATTAAACTGCCATAACTTAATGAATACAGGAGACATGTCTCATGGAAAAGAGAGGGAATGACCATGCCAGGGCCAATTGCCACTGCAAACAATTTTCAGATGTATGTTCTACTATGTGCATCTGGCTTTGTAAATAAGCATCATTAGCTGCTGAGCCAAAAAGAAATATTTTTAATCTCTTCCAATTCAATTTTATAGAACTATATAGAGTTCCAAACATACACAAAATTTTCTGACATATTCTATAACTATTTGAACCTTAACCAACTCTATATTTCTGCCTGTGATACTTTGGTAAACTTGTTCATTAATGATGTAAATTAAAATTAAAGTATTAAAGTCAGGTGTGGGGGTGCACGTCTTTAATCCCAGCACTCCGGAGGCAGAGGTAGCAGGATCGTTATGAATTTGAGACCACCCTGAGACTACATAGTGAATTCCAGGTCAGCCTTGGCTAGAGTGAAACCCTACCTCAAAAAAAAAAAAAACAACAACAAAAAAAAACAATAACAAAAAAATTAAAGTATTAAGACTATTTGTTGGAAGAATTGAAGAATTGCATCTTAAATCACATTACTTTGTTTAGAATATTTTTTTTACTGTTCACAATAAAGTAAATAGTTTCCAAGTATGTCACAGATAAATACTGTTTAATGTTTCAAATGTGGTCTATTTACCTTATAAAATAGGGTGAAAAAGAATAAATAATTCCTCTCTGAGATTTTTTTTGAGTCAGGGTTTTAAATATAATAACCTTAAGAGAGAATTAAATATTAATGAGTCAATTTTAACCTTAAGATTTAGTTACAAAAGGTTGACAAATACAGGAACCTAGTTAACATGGTTGGGTACTCTAAATTCAGTCGTTCATCACCACCATTATTATGACCAGATTAACATCAATGAGTTAAAGTTAAGTTTACAACTTGAAAACCAGAGCAACCTGCTGCCAGCCAGGACCTTCATTTGTTAGTCATATGTAAACCCTAGGCTAACAGTCTTTTTATATCTCAAGAAGTCTGCAATCTGATCAAGTACTTTGTCTTTAACTTTCCATTCAGGTTTACTCACACTTTCATCCACATACTTTACTCACACCTTCATCTACACATTTTACTCACACTGTCATCCACATCCTTTACTCACACCTTCATCTAAACACTCTATTCAAACCTTCACCTACACACTTTACTTACACTTTCATCCACATACTTTACTCACACCTTCATCTACACACTTTACTCACACCTTCATCTACACACTTTACTCACACCCTCATCTACACATTTTATTCACACCTCATCTATATACTTTACTCACACCTTCATCTAAATACTTTTACTCTACAATCTATGTAACCAGTCTGTAACAATCTTTCTCATCAAACATTTCACAGCCGATATTTAATGTTTTCTCTCCACTTTATCTTCTTTAGTCAGTTCATCTCATAGCTACTAACAAAAACTTTGATTCTCCTTACCATAAGACTTTCAATATGACCATTTAAGTTTTTTTTTTTTTTCTCAAAAGAGCAGATTAGGATTTGACTCATACTATTTACCCAGAACAAACATATATATTTTATGATTTTGTTTCTTATAAATTTCCTGAAACACATTTTTTAAAAATATGAAAGCAGTTTGAACAATATTAGAAATTAATTTATTTTACAAACTCAGTATCGAGTACTTCTAAATTTAAGCATAAATTTTGAGGCTGTTGTTTGTTACTAGTTTCATAGAAGCATAGAAAGACAAAGTAAATGAAAAACAGTTACAAACTTTTTTATAAGAAGTCCCCATCTGTTCACAGCAAATTGTCATACACCCATCATCAGGCTGGGGTCAGGATCCTCAGATTCCCTGTGCTTGCAGCCCCTTGGCTCTGCCTACAAGAAAAGGAAGCTAATTTCTTCCTAAATTCCAGGGAGAGTTTTGGACGGCCCTCAGGGCTACAAGGCAGTTTTCTGATCCTGCCTTTTTTTTTTTTTTTTTTTTTTTTTTTTTTTTTTTTTTTTGCCTATGACCTTAATTACTTGTAGTGTTCCTTCTGGGGCACACTCAACAGTAAAAAAATAAAATAAAATAAAATTGGCTATGCCATCTAGTACAGTGGGCTTGGTGGAGAACATCCCCCATAATGAAATGGCCCTGCTCAGAACAAAAATTATTCTGCATCCTTAGGGCTATGAACCCCATAAATACTCATACACATACATCCATTTCAAATGCGCTCTTTATACAGACTCTAGACAACCATTTATTCATTCAGAAGCTATGCATTCCGATTTAAAATTTCTGTTCTATTTACAACTCTGGAGACCAAAATCAAACCTGGTTTCCAGGCAGGGGGTCAAGAGAGGCTGAGGGAGCTGGAGGAACCACAGGAGCTGTTGGGGTGAGGTGGCTAGAAAGACCTGGTGAGAAGAGCAAATAGAGCAGAGAGAAGGCCATGCACACAGAGTGAAAAATAGGGTATTTTGCACCATTTGCCTGTATGTTGGCAAAAGTTTTTTTTTTTAAATCAGTGAGAATTTGGAAATTAAAAGTACCATTCTCAGGCCATTTAGACCCATTATCTAGCTTATATTGTGGACAGACGGAGTTGTAGAGAAAGATAATATGTTTTCCAAGAGTTCTGGAAGCTTTAAATTCTTAAGGAGATAGGGAAAGAGCAAAATAAAGGTGAGAGAAAAGGAACCCGAGCTTAAGCTGGGTTTGCACAGAACACCAATATGAGCCCCTGACCATTAGGGTGAACAGGGCCTTCACCTCCATTGTGAACACAGGCCATACAGGTCAGAACTGTCGGCCTTTTAGCCTGTTAGTGAGCAAGGAGGTCGCCTGTGCTCCTGATGGCGAAAGTGGCTGGCTGTGGAAGATGAGAGCTCAGGAGGGAGAGGAGATGTCCTGAGATGTTCTATCTGAGCCAAAAGGTGCTCCTTAGAGTAAAGTAGACCAGAGAGCAAGAGACCTGAGGTCTCAAGAGTACATCTTTCTCGAGACCTGGGGTTGAGTCCTCAAAGCAGAAGAGGGGTATAGCCTGGCATTCCAGGATGGCTTCCACGAAGAGGGATTAAACCTGAGAGCAGGCCAACTCAAGAGGGACACTTACCGAGAAAGAGGAAGGAGATGGAGAGAGGAAGAAGAGTGAGGCTAAATTGTGGTAGATGTGAAAGTTGGTACCAGGTAGAGATGGTCTGAAGCCTTCAGAGGGTCAAATGGCAGCTTGTCGGGCTGGTCAGGGGAAAGGAGGTCTGGCTGCCCAAGAGGGCAACCGGAAGCCTCCTCTGAGTCACGAGCCCCCGATGTAAGGTTTGGGAGTGACCAAGAACAAGAAAACCACTCTGAGGCAAAGATGGAAACTTTTATTCAGGAAAAGCACAAACTGCCAGGACTGATGCTCAAGAGCGGAACACAGTCCACTTGAAATTCCACACAGTGCATTTTATGGGGCTCTTCAGTTGGGGGAAGGTGAGGAAGGGAAAAGAACTCCTTTGTTCTTTACGTTAGCCATTTAAAATAGCTAAGGTGTAAGACCAGAGCAGTGACCTTACAAGATCAGGGGACAGGAAATCATGACCTTTGCAGAAGTGAGGGGGTATTGTTAGGCAAAGAAGGGATAATGGCTCTGCAGTTTCTTGAGGAATGTGGACAACCTACTTCATTATGTCTCTGTTGCCACATTGTGACTCCATTTTGGGAGCATGTCCCAACCTAATAGTAACTATGGTACATACAACCGAAAATGTATTAATTCTTCCCTTAGAATAAATGGAAAAGTGTCTTAAGGAATATTTATTCTTTCAAAATCAAATAATTTGCAGTGATATATGTTCGGCAGTGCTTAAGTGCCAATATTACCTCAATGGATGTGATACAACTTGGAAAGAAATGGCAGAAGAAAGTAAACACAGGTATCTTCTAAGAACTGCATAGGCATGTGTTTAGATGTGTTTAGAATATACACATATTGTTAACTAAATAAGAGATGGATATTCATTTGGCCTTTCCAGTATCTGCACTCTATAGATCAGAGAGCTAAGGTGGATTCTGCCAACTCCTATTTGTATCTATCCAAATTCTGCATGGACAAAATAACTACAGGATGAATTCAGGCATCTAATTGACAGAATGCAAAGCAGACTTTGATCTCCTAAACTTCCTAAGTCCCTACTTGGACTAGAATTTCATGATACTGTTTATTATCTCCTAAAATCAATGTCAATTTAGAACAAGTATCTACCAGGCACTAAAACATCTGATAATGTCCTTTTTCCCAATGCCCAGTTTCCCTGTAATTATTATTATTATTAATTATTATTGCTATGAAAATATGTCTGAAGAACAACTTAATAAATAATTAATATGTCTCATAATTTTAGTGCATAGATCATCATGGCAGGGAAGACATGGAGATAGGAGTGAATAATTGCAGCTAATTGCATCTACAGTTGATCAAAAAGCAGAGAGACATAAATGCTGGTACTCCACCTCAGACACTTGACCATGGTGTGGTGATATCCACACCCAGGGTAGGTTTTCTCATCTCAATCTAATATTGCTAGAAATTCCCTCAGAATTGCCCAGAAGTTTGTTTTCTAGATGAGTCTAAATCTTTTTCAAGTAGTCAATCACAATTAACTATCTTACACAGTAAAAAGGCTCCAGGTCCCAGATGTTCCTAAAGGAAATGATGGGAGAAACATTAACACAAGAGAAATTAGTGGTATAGCAGGGTCCTTCTTCAAAGGTGAGACAGGAAAGCACTAGGAAATAGTTGATCAATTCAGGTTCCTGCTTGGCTTGAGTAGTGAACATACTCATTTCCTCACAACACACTTAAGCAACATTATTGAACTCTGGAACCTTCACTTCCATCAAGCTGTATGTATATAAGCCACACAAAACAAATGGATAAGGTTTTCTATACTTAGTCAACAGTAGCTGCTCTCCTACTTTGTTCAAATTCTATTTAAATATTTTCTTATTCTGTCTTATTCCTATGCATAACAGAGTATGCATATGATTAAAAGCAGGTGCTTTTATGGGAAGGGATGCATGCAGTAAAGATTATATAACTCCATCCTGCACATCAAAATGGAGACCCACCCAAACTACAGATTTTACCTGTCAACTCCTCCCCCTTATAAAATTCTTTAAAAGTATACCCAGGTAATAATTGGGGCCCCTGAGTTTTCTCCCACTCAAGTGTTCTATTTCCCCTCTTGTCAGTGTACAAAGTCTTCCTTTGTAATAAAGTTTCTTGCTAATTTAATTTTTGTGTATGCCATTACCAAGTCTTTGAATCAAGTGCCAAGCACCTTCGACAGCCAAACCAAGATCACCAGTATTGATGGGACCTGTCCTCCCATTCATTCAAGGGATTCTGTGACCATAGACTGGCCTAAGTCTGAAAATTAGTTGAGCAGATGTGGTCCTCTGTTGCTTCCAATCGCTTGCTCTGGAATTTTTCTGATTACATAGATTAAGAAAGAATTTAGGATGACCTCTGTATTTTATTTCTGAAATAGCATGATTAATTAGACAGAACCATAGGTCTACATAATGATCAGTCATTGATTTACCTCTCTTTCCATTTTAGGAAGTATGATCACCTTGCCTAAGGTATAATCAAATTACAGTGCAATCTCAAAATACTTCCAAGTCCCTTAGAGGGACAGGTTTAACAATCTTTTCCCTACAACTATTCCTTGTAAGAGCAATTGTACTATGCATGGCTCTCTAAAGGAGCAGAAATAGTAACATATTCACACTGGCTAATGCGTTAGGGACAGGGAAGTCCAGCCATGGTCATCTTCACAGTGGGAAAACAGAAAACCCTGTAGCAGCTCAACCCATGAAATTGGATGTCTTAGCAATCCAAAACCGGTGTTATAAGCAGGAAATTCTCTTTAAAATAGCTGATATTCAGTCAGTGATGGAAGGCCAAGGAAGACAGAATCTCATGGCAGGGGACATTAGATTGGGACAGCACTGGGGATAGAGGCACTCACTTTGGAAGAAGTGTAGGCAAGCAGACAGCCCTGTTGTGTCCTGGGGTCGTCTACTGGAATGTATGGTGAGTTTGAAGGAGGGTCTTCCTGCCTCATTTCATATTCTCTGAAAAAGTGCTCCCAGTAAAACCCACCTATGGTGATTCCAAATCCAATAAAGTTGACAAGATAAGCCATCACAGCTAAACTTGCCATTTATTTTCACTATATGACTTATTGAAATTCTAATTTTCAACCTCTTAAAAGAAATTTGTATAATATCGGAGTAACATTTTAAGAGATCTGTTATGATATGGCCAAATTTCCCAATGTTTTGAGACTTTCTTAATTGTCTGACTTTTATCATTTAAATGTGATTACACTGCTGCCAAAGAGAAGATTTTTGTAACATCCCTCTGCTGTAGCTCTAGCAATTTAGAGGGCATGGAATTTAAGCATCTGTTGAGGAGCTTGCTTTAAGGCTGCCATGAGCAGTCAGAGTCCTGCCTAGGGAAGTTTCAACCTCATTCAGAACACAGAGATCTTTATAAATTTTCAGTCAATTTCAGCCTGATTATTGTTCAGGCTTCATCACAAATTCAGGTCCAACAAATATTAAGGCAACTATTGCTTGCTTTTTTTTGAAGCTATTCAGCAGGTTAGCTTTTGTGGTTGTCTAGTTGTCTGTTTTGGTGATTTGAGGAAAAAAAAAAGATAGAAAGGGATGTGAAAAAGAGAAAGAGTATATTGTAAAGGACATGAAATAAGTGGGAGATTAACTACAATGCAATTATATGTTTGTCATCATCTCTAATTTGGTATATGTTCCTGGTATTTATGCACTTAACAATGAGGTAGGAGTTGACTAAAGGAAATATATCATATGCTAGAGGGAAACCCTTCACCAAGATAACAACAAGAAATAGGAGACATTGCAACATATACCTATTCATCCATGGAAGTCTCCCAAACTTCAAAATTCCTCAGTGAGATACAGGGCTGTAGCTAATGCTTTCAAAGAATAAGTTTCTAGCAAGTGTCAATCTCAAGGATCATACTTGCCTGCCCCTCTTTTTGTTGAGTATACTTTTTCTAAAATGCTACCTACATGCTTTCTTGTTCAGCATGTGAAATCAGTAATTCCAAAAAACTCCAGTCGGTTCCTGAGTTCATTGGGTAAGGAGAAATCAAGGTCAAATTCCCATGAGTTCCATAGTTTGCTGTGTGATGACAGAACTAAATCTTAGGATTTGTTTTGTCTATTCATCCACAACCTAATGAAAGAGGTCTGAAAACAGTTAAATAAAAGGAAGAGATAAGTTATCATTGGGCCAATATCTAATTGGATCATCAGTTCAGAATGCTATACCATCAGTTTGCTATGACAATCAGTTTCCCTTGAGTTTAACTAAAGGTAAAAGATTCCTCTCTATTAGGGCAAACATTGTTCATATCTGTGAAAGCTCTAGCCAGAGAATGGGTTTATGTTCAACTGCAAATTGCTCAGTATCTCTGCAGGTAGTATAACTTTGGGGTAAATAATATTCTACCTTATAAATGTGAGAAAAGTATCAAGTTTCTCTTTAGATTTCTGAGGGACTCATTTTATTTAATTTCTAATTTTCACAAAACTTCATTACACATTCTATATCATCATAAACTTAGTATTACAAGTATTGATTCTAAATAATTTTGAATGAGAACTTTTCCCTCTAAGTCAAGCCAATATATATTGTTTGCATCTAATCCATTAGTATGACCTAATTTGTTTTTCAGTTTAAAGAGGAAAAAAAAAAAAAAAAGAGTCAGATCAGCCCTTTCCATTAGTCTGATACAGCTGTGCTTCAGCTTGTTTTCACTAAGGTACCATTTAACCACTGAACTTGTGATAGATTAAATAGAACTGCAGTGGCTCAGAAGAATTAAGACTGTTTCCAAACTTACTTCAAGGCTCATTAAAAGAAGAGTTTTCAAAAAGTGTCCCCAGTTCATTCCTGGATTAAATATATCATAAGCTATTTATTTGAATTAATAGAGCTTCCCTAATGTCTTTCAGGGCATTGATGAATATGTAAAAGAGTGTTTTTAGTAAATATGTTTAGTTTTCACAGGTTTGATTATCTGTGAAAATATAAAATATAGAACATAAAAGTGAGAAACAATATCTATAAATAAAGATGTAAATGGGGCAATTTAGATTAATTGTGTGTCTTTGAATAAGTTTAGTTTCTATTATATATGATACTCTAATCTAGGTCTTTAAAGATAGATCCCTGAATAAAACCTGATAAAATAATTGCCCTAATTTATTAATATTAATATTTTAAGCTTAAGTATGTAAAAGAGAGGATCATACACTAATAAGTAAATTGAGAGGTAATAAGAATGTTACACCAGGCAGTTTCAATTGCAGTGTAATGAAGGAGTAGGTGTTGGGATCTCACTGTGTGTCTGATTAGCCTCTTCTCTGTCTTGCTTATGTGAGCTTTAGCACACTTCAAATGGCTGATGGAAAGGCTGGAACGAACATCAGAAAGGAAAGGATAAAGGCAGTTTCCACATAGCAGTGAGCTGGCTTACAGCTCCCTATGAACTGTATTAATCAACACCTGAAATCTAGGACAACCAGCCATGAATGTGTCAGCATGACTGTGCAGTGTTTAGCATAACCATCCTAGAGTGCCTCACCTTAGAGGTACTTGACTTGGCAGGAAATGCCTCAAAGACTTTGAGGTAAATTGTCTCACCCCACATCACTTGCAACTTGCTATTTGTGGAAATGAAGAATTGGACTCTCTGACCAAGGCTAAAATTTCTGGTGGTGGTATCCTTCCACACACCCACAGATCTCTCACTGGGGAAAAGACCACAGAAGGCTATTTAAAAGGATGTCTGGAATCCTCATTATCTCAGGACTCTATAATTATCATTAACAGTTATCCATTGTGGTTATTCCAGTGTACTCTATTTCTGTGAAAAACACAATTTCATCTTTTTATAATTCTATTTGAGCAAGTTGGAAGCTTAATTAGATTATCAACCAAGCAAATTTCTGCATTTGATTCTTAACCATGTTTAAGTATTACTGTAGCTTCAAAGAAACTATTAATTCTGAAGTAGTGGGCTTTGATTGAGTGGACAGTTAGAAAAAACTGTTTGGATTTTAATTGTGATGCAGAAATTATAGTAACAAATATTTGGTTATGTATAGACATGATTTCTGCTGGGGTAAATTAGCTCAATATAGGTCATATCCATCTTCCCTTCCAAAAAAAAAATGTAACACCATGTGTTTAGGTGATGTGGTTTTATATATAATTCTCAGAGAAATGATATTAAAGTATCATTGCTTTGCAGATTTTCATAATGTAAGGGCTTTTTTATGTCTTTTTTAAAAAATTATGCAATGCATTTGCTACCAAGAAAGAGAGAGAGAAAGAGAGACCCTTAGGAAAGGGGCACCAGGGCTTATTGCCACAGCCAATGAACTCCAGAAGAATGCACTTCTTTGTGCATCTCACTTTATGTGCATATTTAGCTAGGTCTGCAGGTTTGCAAGCAAGTGCTTTAACAGCTGAGCTGTCTTCATGGCCTAAGACATTTTTCTCATGATCATGATCATTTAACCATGTGGACAGGGAAGAGTGAGTAAGGCAACCATATATTTAGAATGTAGTGGTGAATGATCTTTCTGATATTTTCTTGTATTCTGTTTGCCAATATATTGTTGAAAATTTTTGCATCTATGTTCATGAGGGAGATTGGTCTGTAATTTTCTTTTTTTATGTTCTATCTTTGCCTGGTTTTGGTATCAGGGTGATGCTGGCTTCATAGAAGGAGTTTGGTAGGATTCCTTCTTTGTCTATTTTATGGAAAAGCT
The DNA here is from genome assembly GCA_036346955.1 of Dipus sagitta. NCBI lineage: Eukaryota > Metazoa > Chordata > Mammalia > Rodentia > Dipodidae > Dipus > Dipus sagitta. The sequence goes on along the minus strand of CM070778.1, from coordinate 116,170,310 downwards.
TAAGAAGCAATGGTGTTACTTCTTCCCTGAAGGTCTGGTATCTGTTGTGATTTTGCCTTTTTCATCTCTAATTTTATTAATTTGTGTCTCTTCTCTCTTTCTTTTGGTCAGATTTGCTAAGGGTTTATCAATCTTGTTTATCCTTTCAAAGAACCAACTCTTTGTTTCATTGATTCTTTGGATTGTTTTTTGGTTTCTATTTCATTAATTTCTCCCCTAATCTTTATTATTTCTTCCCATCTACTGATTTTCGGTTTGCTTTGTTCTTTTTCCAAGGTTTTAAGGTGAAGCATTCCGTCGTTTACTTGAGACTTTTCTAATTTCTTTTTCTTTTTCCTGTTTTTTTGTTTCAAGGTAGGGTATCACTCTAGCTCAGGCTGACCTGGAATTCACTATGTAGTCTCACGGTGGCCTCAAATTCATGGGGATCTTCCTACCTCTGCCTCCCGAATGCTGGGATTAAAGGCATGTGCCACCATGCCTGGCTGAGACCTTTCTAATTTCTTAATATAGGCACTTAAAGCTATAAATTTCCCTCTTGGGATTGCCTTCATTGTGTCCCAAAGATTTTGGTATTTTGTGTTCTCATTATCATTTGACTCTATGAATTTTTTGATTTCCTTCTTGATTTCTTCATTGACCCATTCATCATTTAGTAGTGTACTGTTTAGTTTCCACGATTTTGTGTATGCAGTATAGATTTTCTTGCTATTGATTTGTAGTTTGATTCCATTGTGGTCAGATAGACTGCAAGGAATTATTTCAATTTTCCTATATTTGTTAAGATTTGCTTTGTGTCCTAATACATGGTCTATTTTAGAGAATTTTCCATGTGCTGCTGAAAAGAATATGTATTCTGCAGCATTTGGATGAAATGTCCTGTATATATATGTTAGGTCTATTTCTTCTATAACCTCATTTAATCCAGATTCCTCTCTGTTTATTTTTTGCTGGGATGACCTGTCAATTGATGAGAGTGGGTGTTGAAGTCACCCACTACCACTGTGTTTAGTGTTATCTGTGACCTTAGCTCTAATAGCATTTGTTTGATGAAGTTGGGAGCCCCCATATTAGGTGCATATATGTTTAGTATTATAATGTCCTCCTGTTGGAGTGTGTCTTTAATCAATATAAAGTGGCCTTCCTTATCTTTCTTAACTAATGTTGTACTGAAGTCTACATTGTCAGATATTAGGAGAGCAACCCCTACTTGTTTTCTAGACATACGCAAATCAATAAATATAATATGCTATATAAATGGGCTGAAGGACAAAAATCACATGATTATCTCATTAGATGCAGAGAAAGCATTTGACGAAATCCAACATCCTCTCATGATAAAAGTCCTACAGAGACTGGGAATAGAAGGAACATATCTCAATATAATAAAGGCTATTTATGACAAGTCCACAGCCAACATATTATTAAATGGGGAAAAACTGGAAGCTTTTCCATTAAAATAAGGAACAAGACAAAGGTGTCCACTCTCCCCACTTTTATTTAATATAGTACTGGAAGTCTTAGCCATAGCAATAAGCCAAGAGACACACATAAAAGGGATACAAATTGGAAAGGAAGAGATCAAGTTATCATTCTTTGCAGATGACATGATTCTCTATATAAAGGACACTAAAGACTGTACCAGCAAACTGTTAGAGCTGATAAACACCTATAGCCATGTGGCAGGATACAAAATAAATAAAGATGTGGCACATTTATGCAATGGTGTACTACTCAGCGGTAAAGAAAAATGAAATTATGAAATTTGCAGGAAAATGAATGGATCTGGAAAGGATTCTACTGAGTTAGGTAACCCAGGTCCAGAAAGCCAAGCATCACATGTTCTCTCTCATTTGTGGATCTTAGCTATAGATTATTGGACTTTTGTGTGAGTAGGAAGAAAACTCAATAGCAAAGGCCAGTAAGTTAGAAAAGAGATATAAAGGGATAGGATGGTATTGTACACACACATATATATATATATATATATATATATATATATATATATATATGTAGAAGAATAGATTGATGGGGATGAAAAGGCCCAAAGTGAGGTCAGGGGAAGAGATTGAGTAAAGGAAAGGTGTATTATCTTAATGCTACTCTCACTTTTGGTAGAGAATCTTCTCTTTTTAGATGGTACTGACCTTGAGGTGACTCAGACGGCATCATGGTACTGGAAAGAAACAGGAGTGCTCAGTACTGCAATATCTCTATCACACCTTCCAAGGCTTAGGGTCTATTGCGGAAGAGGTGGTGCAAAGAATTTATGAGCCAGAGGAAGAGTAGGACTCCTTAAAAGTGCTCCCCCCTGACACAAAATGTCCTGGATATCCATGACCTCACAGTGCCTGACACTACCTACACAGACCATCATAATAGGAAGAAAAGATCATGATATCAAAATAAAAGAGTGACTGATTGAGATGGGGAGGGGATATGATGGAGAATGGAGTTTCAAAGGGAAAGGTGGGGGGGAGGGTGGGCATTATTATGGGATATTTTTTATAATCATTGAAGTTGTTAATAAAAAAATTTTTGAAAAGAAAGAATTCAGTGGTAATGTGTCATTTAGGTCAACAGCCAAATTAAAAAGAAGAAGAAGAAGAAGAAAAAAGAAGAAGAAGAAGAAGAAGAAGAAGAAGAAGAAGAAGAAGAAGCAGCAGCAGCAGCAGCAGCAGAGAAAGAAAGAACAGAACAAACAGGAGAGGGGGTTACACTTTCTGAGTTAAAGCTCCCAGTGAAGTAGGCAGACTCGTGGGAGAGGGTCTGTGAGTTACGTGAGCTGAGGGAGGGGCTTCTGGGGATATAGTACATTATCTCTGTAAGGGGATAGCTATTCCCCCTATCTCTTTAGCATGTCTTTAAGTGAGGTGTGGATCCTTGACCTGGTGAGTGGTTGACAGGGTCCATTAAATTAAGTCTAAAGGAAGGGGACCTTAGTTCTGAGACCTACAACCATTCTTTTGTACTAAGGAGACAAGAAAGAGGCATCTTTCCTTAGATGAACTCCAAATCTGTTAGTGAATGCCTACCTACAGAAATTTGAGCCACAAATTGGCAAGCATACCGTTGTGAGCTGTACTTATATGAAGTAAACATGAAAAGCCATATTTTTTGAGCTGATAAAACATGACCACTTACTAATGTACACTAAAAAAAGTTTAATGAATAAAAAGCTTGTGTACTGTTTCAAGTATTCAAGATCTTCAGGCCATTTTCTGTCTTTAGAATGGAATAGAACATTTTATTAGCAAACTGAAAATTAATACACAAGTAATATTTGAAGCTTAACTCTAACATATTCTCAATTTTGACTACAACAGGGTTTAGTTGATTAAACAACCACAACAAAAAGTGCAGAAATTCCTGGCAAAGGGGGATAACTATTCTATAAAGGAAACAAAGTAAAAATAAAGATGTAAGATGTAGAAACAAAGATGAGGTAAGGATACAGAGAAACAGATGCATAAACCTTGACTGTACAACAGCTAGTGGGACATGGACAATTAAAGCAATATACAATTGCAGGACCCTGGCTTCTGGAAGAAAAAGTAAGCATGAGGGGCTGTTGGGATAAGTAAATGTTGAGATGGTAAAATAGGTCCTGGATGCCATCATGAAATCGTAATGCCTTGCTACATATCATTATTTTGGATTAACATTGTCCCAAAAGTTCTCTATTAATGTCATATATCCAGTACATTTAACTGGGCTCATTGGGGTGTTGCAGCCCAGTCACATATATTTGATGAGTCTCAAATGGATCTTGTAATTTTCTTGAAACTGCTAAAATGAGCAGTGGCACTGGTTACAGCAGTCAAACTCTTTCACCCTCTGGTTAGACAAAAATTCAGAAAATGAAGAGAAGGAAGACCCAGCTCAGCAGTGGAGACAGGCTTTGTTTGAGAAAATCTGAGAAGGACTGTGGCCACACAGATCAGAAGCAACTTCCCTTCTAGAGGAAGGGATTCTTAAGGGGCAGTGACGTCATTATGCTTCTGTGATTGCAGGGCATTCCACCTGGCCTCAGAGATTGGGTCACTTCTGTGAAATGATTGAGATAGGTGACCTGGATCACTTCTGGGAAACAGAGATTTACAATTGTAAAATTACATCAGGATTCAAGCTTCTAATACTTCAGACACGTTTTCTCCCACCTAGGAAGAATATTCACAATTGGTCTGTCTGAATCTTTGATCCTGCTTCACATACTCATACTTTCTTCATTCTATCAAATTTAAGTTCATGAATGTGGATATCCGTCTCCTTGTATCTTCCCCAGCCCCTAGTGACTAGCTTTAGCCTCCCTCCATGTTACCATAAATCATCCTGGTAGTCTCCTAAGAATGTCCAAATTCTAGAAACATGCTTTAGTCTCTTAGTTCTTGGATTGACTGATTCACTGGGTTCTATTTCCTTTTGACCCTCAGAAAAGTCACTTGTACCTGTTCAGAACTCTTTTCTCATTTTAGTCACCATATGTGATTCTTCATAGTCTCTGCCTTTATAATGGTCACAGCTGCAATAATCACACACTGGCTATTGTAGGCAAAGGTTTAAGATAAATGTCTCTGAATTTTTGATAATTTTAAAGTATGAAATAAACTGACGATAGAGAGATAACAGGAAGAAAAAAGAAACGCAAGTGTTATTGTGTGCCTGAAACATAGGAGTAAGAGAAGCTAAATAAAGGAAGATGGCCTGTTCTTATAGCGAGTTGATAAGAGTTAGGGAATGAATGGGCTTGAGGTGGGAAGGAATGTTTGCAGGCTGAGGAGGGCTGGGGAGGGGATGCACAGCAGGCTGGTGTTGTCTTTTATGTAAATGAGATCTCCCTGTCCACAATCTCCTTTGGTGATCTGTCTCGATCCATAGGAGAATCCTTAAATTATTATCCCTGTGGAAAGATCTTTCTAGGAAGAAAAGACAAACGTCAGATGAGAAAAGTATGAGTCTTCATTTGTTACTCACTTTGCTTATTGATATAGACATAAATTTCTCAGGTAAAATGACAACCTTTTTAGTGCCTTACTATAATTGCAAAAGTCTGCAGTTTCTTCTAATGACTGACAAAGAAAACAATGGAAATTTATTTGTGGTGAGATATTTTAATCTCTCCACTATCAATGCCCAAATTCAGCTCTTTATCAGACTCCTGCCTTCCACACAAATCCATAAGTTCAAATGCAGTACCAACTCACCTTCAAACTTCTAGTCTACCTAGTTTATCTTTCTGATTATTTGGTGTGCCTATCAAACATATTGTTAAATGCAAAAACTTAGAAATCATATTTGACCTCTCATTGCCCATATTCTACTGATCATACTAAACTGGTGAGTTTATCCTCTTAGAAAATTTTTAGGTTTGCTCCCTCCACTTAAATCTTTTGAGCAATTCATTCATTCATGCTTTATTAAGTCTGCCTTGAGAATCTAATTATTCTCCAAATTGACCTACTGCTTTTCTTATTCCATGAAAAGTCCACTTTAATTCATTTTATTGTTACAGTTACAGAAACATTTCTGAAATATGAATGTGACCATGCACTAGATTTCTTAAGTTTTCTAACCCCAGACTTAATGTAGAGCCCTATCCAGATACTTTGAACATCATGTATCTTTTAATACCAGTCTCTTCTCATTGCCTTCTTTTGCATGCCATAGACAGGCAGCGCTGAAAGGACTCAAAGTTGTCTATTTCACAATTCTACATTTCTTTCTATTGTGTCGTAATTTCCTGGAGTGTTCTACCCCTGTGACATTGTGAACAGTTCACTATCTTTACTACTTCAAGACATAGATTATTCTTTCTTTGTTGCACAGACATTTCTTGGTAAAATCTTCCCTTCATCCTTCAGCACATTATTTTTTTTTATTCTTCTCTGGAGAATAATCTTGAAACATATTATTTTCATTTTTGCCTCACAATCTCCAACTGACTATTTGGAATATAGAGATAGAGTTGAATGCTCTAGTAAATTTGTTACTTAAATGAAATTTTGTAATAAGGAACAAGCAAGATATGCATGTAGAAACTGTGAAAGAATGCCTACATTTTGGCTCACTTTCCAAGAAATACAAAAAAGGAAGATAATGCTAACTGAGGATTGTCTTGTTAAGTAGAAATAGTGATAAAATATCATGGAAAGATTTCATGGAAAATGTTAGAGATTAAGCTAACATAATCATTTAAAATATACAATGTGAACCATAACAAATGTAATAATCAAATCTTTAGCAAGACAGATAAGAAAATATATTGAATTTATTTTTAAGAACAGATAATGGATTTGGTAATAATAACTTGTAATCCTTTTTGGAACCCATGCTCTTAAGGAAACAATATTATATTATGCAGAGATCCTTAAAGTGTCAATGAGAAATAGAGGGAAAAATGAAAGAAGTAATTTAAAAATAGTTAATATTTCACCCTCATCAATGTTATATGCCCAAATCTTGATCTCAATCATGCATAAATTAAATAGATGAGAGAAAAAAATGTTATAAATTGTCTAATGTTTAAAAAGTCGAATATCTGAACTGGAGAGATAATTCAGCAGTTAAAGGCTCCTAGATTGCTGAACCTAAAAGCCTGGGTTCAATTCCCTAGTAGCCATGTGAAATTACATGCATGTTCATTTGGATCAGCAAGAAGCTCTCTGGCATGCCCAAATGTGTTCACTCTCTCCTCTCACTCATAAATAAATTTTAAAAGTCAAATGTTACAAATAAAACCAGGTGAGAAAAAAATAGGACACGTAAGAGTGATCATATGAAGTTTGAATGAGAACATCTACATTATTTTTTTACAAATCATGAGCATACACATTTATTTTGTGTGACATTGAGAAATATCATTTACAAAACTCACATTCAAGAGTCACACAACTGAGTTACAAAAAAAGCCTCATAATATCTTAATTAAGTTTACAATTTTGAGGTGGGATCATTCATAGCTACTGGTTTGCATTTGTCCTACAGGCTGTGGGATAGGCACCACAGAGCATTTAATAACTTTCCACAGTGATGTTAGAGAATTATATGACAGGGTAAATACATGACCTCTGACATATAGATGACCCGGATAAAAGCAAGTGTTGTTATTATCAGTGTCTTGCTAAGGTCAGACATTCCTGCATTCAAAGATGAAATAATATGGAGGTAGTGGAATAAGCACCTGTGGATGGGAGAACCGGCCTCCTCTGTGACATCTTTGCCGCTGTATGCAGCTCCATACTCTAGCACCCCCTTCACCCCTTACCTTTTTTTCTACAGCCTCCTCTCTCGCAAGGCGCTCACAATTGCCAAAAGGCAGAGATATCCAAGTGGAGGGACCCCAGACTCTTGGGTGGCATTTGGTAGCCTCCTTCAGAAGTCAGAGATACTCTGCCATAAATTCTAGGGTCTTAGTGTCTTTTCAGAGCACTTTGAAGTCTTATTGTGTTTGACGATTCAGGTGCTAGTCTGACCTTCACTATCTTCCAAGGGTCAAGGGTCAGGAGGCCTTTATATGTCTCTGTTCAGAACCTGCTGGACATAGTAACCTTGAAGGGTCCAGGGAATGGTAGATTGTGACTAGACCAGAGTAACAATTAGGCTCATTTCTCTTTCTCACCACACATCTAGCCACTGCAAACCCCAGATGCATATGCCACCTTGTACATATTGGCTTTATGTGGGTACTAAGAAATCAATTCAGAGTTACTAGGCTTTGCAGGCAAGTGCCTTAACTACTGAGCCATCTCTGCAGCCCAAACAGACCCTTATTTAAGATGCTTCTGGTCCAGTATTTTCTCCTAGCAGCAAGAAAGTAGCATACAGATATGTAGGTCAGATATTTGGAGACAAGCAGAAAGTATAAATTGACAAATACCAGCATTTATGTAATTAAAAACATTGGAATAGATGACCTCACACAGAAGGTATAAGAAAAGAAAACAGGTAAGTGTTTGGTCTTTAAGTCCAGGTGGAGGAGGAAGAGCCCATGATGGTGAAAGAAGTACAGCCAGAGGAGTAGAGAGAAAAGAGGTTGTGGAGCCTTGGAGTAAAGGACAGTCAGTGTCAGTTACTTCTTTCTTTTTATATATTCTTTATTATTATTAGGGGTGGAGAAAGAGAGAACGGGTACACATGGGCCTCTTGCCACCTGAAACAAACTCCACATGCATGCACCATTTTACACATCTGACTCTACATAGTAACTGGAGAATCCAACCTAGGCTGGCAGGTTCTGCACAAGCAGGCAACTTTAGCTGCTTGGCAATTTCCCCTATCCTACTGTCAAATACTTCTGAAAGGTAGAGGCACATAACTACTCAGAGTGATCTGGATATGCCCATTGTGATCTCAGGTGTGCTGGAAGTTGTCACTCAGAATCCTGGCGGAGGGATTGCTCGGTGGTCGCACTCTTGCCTAGGATGCGTGAAGCCTCTACATAATCTCCAGCACAGTTATAGGTCCAACCCTTTGTTCAAATAGGAACAGCTACTTGATCTTTGACAAAAGGACCCAACAATGCACACTGAAGAAAATACAGCATCTTCAACCTATGGTGCTGGACACATTGGATAACCACATGTAGACACAGGAAACTAGACCCACTCTTCTCACCATGCACTAAAATCAACTTCAAAAAGATGAAGGGCCTCAATATAAGATCCGAGGCTCACAAACTACTTGAAGAAAAAAATAAGGGAAACTCTCCATGATGCAGGAGTGGGGAACAACTTCCTGAGCAAGTAGCCCAGGAAATTGAATAATCACCCAACCAGAGGGATCTCATTATATGGACAAACACAGCATAAACAGGGCCAACAGACTACTCCCAAAATGAGAGAAAATCTTCACCAGTTATACCTCTGACAGAGGCCTAATATCCAGTATCTACAAAGATCTCAAAAAAGTACCGCAATAGAAAAATTAAAACATTTAACTCAAGAAATGGGGTAAAGAACTGTATAGCGAATTCTCAAAGGGGGGAAAAAAGGGTGATACCTAAGAAAATGTTTAGCATCCTTAACCATCAAAGAAATGCAAATTAAAACAACTATGAGATTCTAGCTTACTCCAGAAATAATGGTTACCATTAAAAGAAAATTAAATAATAGTAAATATTGGTGAGGATTTAGGGAAAGAGAAACCCTTATTCATTGCTGGTGGGAATGCAAACTTGTACAAGCACTATGAAATCAATATGGAGACCCCCAAGAAAGATGAAAGAAAGAAACCGCTACAGCTACAAACTGACCCAGTCATTCCTCTACTGGGCGTCTACCCTAAAGGCTCCACTCTTCACTGCAGAGATATTTGCTCAACTATGCTTACAGTTGCTCAATTGACAATTGATAAGAAGTGGAATCGATCTAGATATTCATCATTTGATGATTCGATAATGAAGATGTGGTACATATACACAATGGAATTCTACTCAGCAGTAAGGAAAAATGATACACTGAAACTTTTAGGAAAATGGACAGACCTGGAATTGATCATTCTAAGAAAACTCATACAAGCACAGAAAGGTAAACACTGCATGGTTTCCCTCATCTGTAGTTCCTAAGCTGGAAGAGCATGAGTTGTTCTGTCATACCCAGCAAGCATCATGAGGGCAAGATAAGAAGAATGGAAGGCTTGTGAGGGAAGGGATGGGAGGATGGGGAAGATATACACAAAACTAAATCCAAAATGAGTTGGTACCATAGAAATCTTCTTTCTGGATAGAAAACTAAAAGATACATCCCTCAATAGAAGCATAGAGGGCCCATCTTACCAGATGGGCCCTGGAGAGGGTGCCATGAAGCCCAGCCCTAAATACTTGGCCCTGGGTGGTAAATCCCAGCACAAGAAATGGGTTACAACACACATTGAGCTGTTGATCAGAGAGATCTATGAGGTCCCCAAAGCAAGACAGACTTCTGACATAGCACTTGATTACCCACCTGTGGTGAAAGTTAGATTCTATTGCTGAAGCCATTAGGAGCTGCTAATGCAGAACATTGAAAGACCTGGATGAATTTGGAAGGAAGTCAGCTCCCAGATGGTTAGCCTGTATAGTGCTGGAAACCATAAGATGAAATGCTGGGTGAAAATTTTCAATGGTGCTGTGAGCAAGCAGAGGACTCTGCTATATGGAAGCCACCGGCAGGACAAGATGTACACACCTATGAAACAGTGGTACCCACCCCAGGTGTTGCAGTCAGGTTTTTACTGCTGACATAAAGCATCTGACCAAGAACAGCTTGTGGGGACAAAAAAAAATAGGCTTATTTTTGCTTATAGACTCAAGGGGAAGCTCCATGATGGCAGCGGAAAATGATGGCATGAGCCAAGGGTTGACATCACCTCCTGGACAACAATAGCATCAGGAGAGTGTTTCAAATACTGGCAAAAGAAAGCTGTCTATAACATCCATAAGCCCATGCCCAACAATATACTGCCTCCAGGAGGATTAAATTCCCAAATTGCCATCAGCTGGGAACCTAGCATTCAGAACACATAAGTTTATGGGGGACACTTGAAGCAAACCACCACATTCTTCTCCTGACCTCCATAAACTGGCATACATAATATAAAATACAATGCATTCAATCCATTATTAAAAGTCCCCAGAGGTTTTTATCAATCCCAATGATGTTCATGCATCATCATAGTCCAAGGTCTTTTAACTCAGCCCTAATACCAAAAAAAAGAGTCAAAAACACAACCCACAATGGCACAAAATAAACATTCATACTACAAGAGATGGCACTGGGTATAGCAAAGAAATATTCAACCAATGCAAGATTTAAACATCAAACTCTGTAGCTCCAAGTCCAACAACTCTAACCAGTGACAAGTCTCCAAGACCAGTAACTCTAACAAATCTCTGGAGTTCCATTTCAGCCCTCCAGCTAGACTACTCACAGTCATGAAAAACTTCATCCAGTGCTGGCAGGTCTCCTTGGCAGCCATCCCATAGTCTTGACATCTCCACTGGGTCTCCACTGCTACCCGTGCTTCATCCTCATTGTGCCACTGGATCTCCACACATGTAATCCAACAAGCCTGCTTCACAAATGTTCATGGCCATTTCCAAAATATAAGACTGTGTTTCAAATTCAATGACTCTCTCTTTCCTGCATTTGTTATACTCCATAATACCAGGTGGGCTGCCAATTTGTTAATCTGGGCAGGGTGGAAATAAAGCAGACTTTGAACAGTAGGATACTACACTCCATCATTCAGGCCCCTTCAAAACACTCTACATTCTTTCTGTTGCCCCAGTGCAGGACAGCTGGCCCAATCTGAATAGTTGTAATCTCTCATATAATTGCAGCTGAATGGGCAGCAATTTCACCCCAGAGATTTCATTTTTTTTCTGTGCCATATCCCTCTGCTCACACCAGTCCATTTCCACACCGTGCAACCCTGCACAAGTTCTCAGGACATGAGCATAACAGCAAGCCTCTCACACAAACTTCTTCTAGCCCAGTCCAGGCAAAGCTCTTTCTCACCCTCATAAGCCAAACCTCACAGTCTTGCTGCATTCAGGTCTTTCAACTCTGACCAGAATGGTCCATAAAGCTGTACTTATAGCACTGCAAGTTGTCTGATAAGCCAAGGTTTCAAATCTTTCCAAGTTCATCTTGAAAATTGGTTCCAAAAGGCCAAAGAGCCATGCAGTCAGGTTTCTAGCAAGAATGAAACCACTTCTTGATACCAACTTTTTTGTTGCAGTCAGGTTTTCATTGTTGTTAGAAAACACCCAACCAAGAGTACCTTGGGGCCAAAAAGGTTTATTTTGGCTTAGAGACCCTGGGCTCCATGTTGGCAGAGGAAAATGATGGCATGTGCAAAATTTGGGCATCACCTCTTGGACAACATCAGATGGACAACAGCAACAAGTGAATGTGCCAAACACTGGCAAGAGGAAGCTGGCTATAATGCCCATAAACCCATGACAACAATACACTACCTCCAGGAGGATTTAATTCCCAAATTGCCATCAGCTGGGTCGCTAACGTTCAGTACATCTAAATTTATGGGGGACACCTGAATCAAACCACCATACCAGGTAAATAACCAAGGACTTTCTGATTGTCTAAGAGATTTGCTCAATAGAAAGGAAACCATAGCTGGAACTGGGAGCCAAGCTAGAATCCTATGGAGACCAAGGTTATGGAATCCAATGAGATGCTTTTACTAGTCTTTGGTCAAAAGCGAGGCTATGCCCAGGCCATGAAATTTGCTCCAAGTTAACAAACCTTATACCTTTAAACCTATCCTGATCTCATTCTCTGTTGGTGAAGCTGTTTTTCCTTTTCAGAAAGAAGAACCGAGGGCAACAAAATGTATCAACAGGACATGGATAGGAGACTCCTTGTCAACAGGAGAACCACCCCTGTCACATCATCTAGGGCCCTGGTGAAAACACAATAGAATTTGTAAGATGAGCAAGAATGCTGTTTCCATGGCAAGCCTGACAACCTGAGCCAGGGTGATGGTGAAAGACACGGATGATACTCAAAATGCACCGAAGCAGAAATCCGGAAGCTGCTGAGAACTCAACACCAAGTAGACTTAAAGCACACCCATTCCCCCAAAATTCAGGCTATTTTTCAGAAGAGGGGGGGCAGGAATCATGTAAGAGCAAGAAGGTGGGAGGAAATAGCCAGAGGCATTTCTCCCTCCACAATTACTCACTGCTGATCTCACAACTCATGCATAACACACAAGGCCATGATGAATATCATCAATTCCACGAAGCTTGGCGGGGGTGGGGGGTGTTGCTTCAGTGAAGTGGCACAAGGAAGAAAGTAATGATTCTACCAACACTTGATGTATCCTTACAAAGTTTCAACTTTAGGTTGGTATTGTAGAAAGATTGAGATGGGGAGGGGATATGATGGAGAATGGAATTTCCAAGGGGAAAGTGGGGGGGGGGTACTACCATGGGATATTTTTTATAATCATGGAAAATATTAATAAAAATTGAGAAGAAAAGAATAAAAATGATAAATAATAAGTTTTAAGAAAAGTTATGTCTATTCTGACCTTTGTGCTCTTCCTTTCTAGTACCAAAGCAGTAAACTCAAGCAGCATTGCTGTGTTCTTGTAGCTGTGTCTTGAACAATCTCAGCTCAAGAAAGCCTCCTCAGATGGAAAAGGAGGAAAATCATTATGCTAAGCATACCACCCCAGGGCATTTTGGAAAGGTGTCAGTTCTGCTGCTTCCCTAACTCCTTGGCTCTGATCAAGTCACAATCTCAGTTTACCTATTAGTGTTCAAGAGGTCTAATGGGTTAATTTCAAGAGCCCAATATATTATTTATTTGTTTATTTGAGAAAGAGAGAGGGAGAGAGAAAGAATGGGCAAACCCAGGCCTCCAGCCACTGCAAACAAGCTCCAGAGACATGTGCCACCTTGTGCATCTGGCTGTATGTGGGTACTGTGGAACTTAACCTGGGTCCTTTGGCTTTGTTGGTTAAACCATCTCTCCAGACTTTTCTTTTTTTTCAATACTCCCCATTTTCATGAGCTAAAACTATACAGGCTAGTGATTTGGGAAGATTTCAAATTGAGCCATTTAAGACAAGGTTTTAAGATTAATACTATTCAATTTTGACCTCAGTTTAAATAAATATCTTGAGGTATGCCTCATGAAGATTGTGTACAGTTAGTAGAAACAGGTCTCTCTAAGCCAAGTGAAGTTGTATGAAAATGGCACGTATTTCCTATTGACCATGGGGATCTGGAAGGGTAATATCAGAGAAGAACATCTCAGTAAAAAGAATTGATTGAAAGAAGATGTGCCACAGTCTGCACGACCACACACTGGCCTCTTGGTCCAGCCTGCAGAATTGTGTGTGATGGGATGCCTTTCCACCACCCACTCTGTAGTGCTCGCTCCAGAACACTCCCAACCAACTACTCCATACCTTTCGCATTTCTTTTTGCCCTTTCCAGTCATAGAGGTAGAAAAGCCTTCCTTTCATCTTTGCATAAACTTTCCTCTTCTGTAGGGAATGTTTCTCTTTAGTGTCTGTTCTCTATCTGTTTTGTTGATTCCATATGAAATCAAAACAGAACTCTGTATGAAATATGCACATGCTTTTAAATCTACACAGCTCTACTGTTACTCTGTAGCCATAAACAAATTATGTCCAGACTAAACGATGGATTTTACATCTAAAGTACATCAATGCAGTAGACAGATTTCATACTTAACTTCCACAACTTGCATTTTGGCTTCTATATGACATTACAGATGTATATGACGTTCTTTATGTTCATGGGACACCCTTGACAAGATCTCAGATGTCTGTTCTAATCTATCTTAGAGATCTTAAAGATCCTTTCCTTGAACTGTTAAAATCCTGGTCCAAACTTAGATTGATGGTTTTATTTTTTTAACCATAAAAGTAAGGCATGCTAATTTTCAGTTTGCATTACATTAATGGTGGATTCTCATTGGTCCAGATGGTCTTCTGTCTGCAAGTTGCCATTACTTAATTTGTCTTCATTCTCGTTTGTTTAGTTCTGCATTTACAATTAATGCAATATGCATGATCATAGGAATTCATTTCTCAGCACGATGTCCTATTGTCCCCATATTGCTCTATTGATGAAATATATTAAACATAATGAATACTCCATGCTATATTTGGTACAGATGTCAAAGTAAACACATTTTAATTTATTTAACAACCATTTCCACAGTACTGTATGCCAGCACCTCTCCCAGTGATTTGGGTACACAAAACTATTCAATCAATCTTCATAATAACTGTATTTGAAATGCTTCTATTTTAAAGAAAAGAAACCTGAGACTAAGTCAGTGAAGTAATTTGCCCAAAATTCCTATGGAGTAGTGTTGCATTGTGACTTGCAAACAATTTGGCTCAAGTTCTTGTTGACATACTTTCACTAAACTTGCTGTCCTTAATGTTGCCTGTCATAATTTATGTATTTGAGGTTTGTGTAATATTTCCAAATTCTAATTAAATCTTATATACTAAATGGCTTATAGTCATTAACTGAGGAGGACTTGAGAAGTTGGAAGGACCTCCCATACTCCTGGATAGGCAGAATTAATATTATAAAAATGGTAATTCTACCAAAAGCTATACACAGATTTAATGCAATACCAATAACTAAATTCCAATATTATTCTTCACAGAGATAGAAAAAATCATCAATAAATTCATATGGAATATCAACATACCTCACATATCCAAACATTTCCTCAGCAAAAGAAATACCTCTAGAGGTACCAATAATGCTATACTACAAAGCCATAGTAACAAAAACAGCATGATATTGGCATAAAATCAGAAATACAGACCAATGGAACAAAATTGAAGACTAGTCCTTAGGTCAAGTAACTAGAGTTACTTAATTTTTGACAAAGGTGCCAATAATATAGACTGGAGAAAAGACAGCATCTTCAAGAAATGGTGCTAGAAAATTGGATAACCACATGTAGAAAAAATAAAACTAGACCCACTCATCTTATTATACACAAAACTCAACTCCAAATGGATTAAAGGCCTCAACATAAGACCTGAAAAATTTTAACTGCTGCAAAAAAAAAAAAAAACATGGGAGGAAAGCTACATGATATAAGAGTGGGGAAGGACTTCCTGACCAATAACCCAAAAGCCCAGTAAATTAAGCAATCTCTCCAGGCGTGGTGGTGCACGCCTTTAATCCCAGCACTCGGGAGGCAGAGGTAGGAGGATTGTCGTGAGCTCGAGGCCACCCTGAGACTCCATAGTGAATTCCAGGTCAGCCTGGGCTAGAGTGAGACCCTACCTCGAAAAATCGAAAAAAAAAAAATTAAGCAATCTCTCAACCAATGGCTTTTCATGAAGCTAAAATGTATATATATATATATATATATATATATATATATATATATATATATAACAAATGCTGAGTAGAATATACATATAAACAGAATTCTACTCAGCATTATAAAAAATTGTACCATAAAATTTGTAGGAAAACAGATGGTATTAGACCAGATCATACTCAGTGAATACACACAATCACAGAAAGACAACCTCATGTTCTCACTCATCTGTCTTTCCTAACCTGGGTCAGCTTGAGTTGCTGGTGTACCTGACAGGCAACTCAAGGTCCAGACAACAGGGATGGAAGTGTTTGGGGGATGGGAAGGGGAGGTTAGGGGGAAATAATCACAAAACTAAACCAAAAATGAACTGGTACCAAAGTAACTTTTTTCCTTGAAGGTAAACTAAAATACATAACCCTCAACAGAACTATAGTGGGACTGTCTGAAAAGAAGGGCCCTGGAGAATGTGGGAAGCCTAAATTTAAAAAAAAGAAATGGCTTTGAGCTATAACTCCCAGGACTAGAAATTGGTGCTACTCACATTCGGCAGCACATATACTAAAATTGGAACGATACAGAGAGACCTATGAAGTCCCCCAAACAAGAAAGTCTTCTGTCAAAGCACTGGATTACCCACCTGAGGTAAACGGTAAGACCCTGTTGCTGAAGACACAGTATGCTGCCAACACAGAATATGGAGAGACCTTGCTGGAATACAGAAGAGAGCCAGTCCCCAGACCGTTAGCTCATCTAGTGCTGGAAAGCACTACATGAGCTACTGGGGGAAAGTGGCCAAGAATGGTGAGAGCAAGCAGGGGTTTAAGCTACTCAGAAGCGACCAGACAGACAAAAATTACACACTAGTGCAATGGTGGCACACAGCCGTGGTGGGTAACCAAGGGCTTTCTGATTGGCTAAGAGATCTGCTCCGTGGAAAGTGAACAAGGTCTGATTCCTATGGAGACAAAGATTGTGCTCTCTAATACCCAGCTCCCACTAGTCTTTGGCTAAAAGAGAGGATACACCCATAAAACTCTCCCTAAATTAAAAAGTTTTATCCAGTTTAACCTATGCTGACTTCACTATCCATTGGGGAATCAGTTTTTCTTTGTCAGAAGGTAGCAAGACCGTAGAGATAAAACACCCCTTGTATGTCAGTCCAGGCCCAGGTGAAACCATAGAGGACCTGGGGAAATGAGGGCCAATACTGCCTCCATAGAGGGCCTGACTATTAGAGCCAGGGGAAAGTAGACAGATGCTGAGGATACTCAACACATAAGAAAGAAGAGATCCAGAGTCTCCTGCGAGCTCATCACTGAAGTAGATTTAAAACACACTCAACAAGGCTCAAGGAATTTTTCAGAAGAGGGTGCAAAAGTATTGTTAAGGGTCACAGTAGGGATGTCATGCCCAGAGGTATAGCCTCCCCCCACTAACTGACTCCCACAACGCATAAGCCACATCCCCATGAGGAATACCAGTAACCTCTCTGAGGAGGGCAGCCTACGGAATGGAGGCAGGGAGGAGGGAAAAAATGGTACCAACAAATCATGTGTCCATACAAAGTTTATTCTTAATAAAATAAAAAAAAATTAAAAATAGGGCTGGAGAGATGGCTTAGAGGTTAAGCGCTTGCCTATGAAGCCTAAGAACCCCGGTTCCAGGCTCTATTCCCCAGGACCCACGTTAGCCAGATGCACAAGGGGCATACGCATCTGGAGTTCGTTTGCAGTGGCTGGAGGCCCTGGCACGCCCATTCTCTCTCACTCTCTCTCTATCTGCCTCTTTCTCTCTCTCTATGTCACTGTCAAATAAATAAAATAAACCAAAAAATATTTTTTAAAAATAATGTTAACAAAGGTCAGGAAGGTAACCCTCACTGAATTTAACCTACTCCAGTCATTAATAGTTATATCATTTTAGGATGGTCTTACTATGTAAGTGAATTTAGTATTTTCTAAACTTTTAATTAGTATATTTATATATCTTATCTTACAATAATATAATTAGATTCTTGGAATAATGTGAGCTCCCAAGTTAGTGATTTAAATATTATTTGTCCTTAATAACGGCCTTTTACAAAAAAGTTTCCTATTCCAATCTAAATGTTTTATGTTACATTTAGTTTTCATATATGTTTAAAATCAGAAGTTGTTCTTTACATTGTCTACTGTGACTTTGGTAAATTTGAAGAGTACAGGTCAGTTATATTCCAGATTCTATATTCCAAGGTCTCTTAATTTTTATTTAACTGGATTTCATTTTGATTAATTCGAGGCAAATTATATTACTGTGTTCCATTATTGGAAATATCTCTGATTACTGGATTAAGTGAGGTCAGCCTGATTTCTTCATTTTACAGTTAATGTTTTCTGTGTTAATTAAAAATAATTAATCTTTTGGTGTTGAGAGTATACAAATATTCTGCCTCATAAAATTTTCACTGATTAGTACCCATTTATTATCTACAGCAAAATCAATTGCCACTAACACTTTTTGCATTTATTATTTTTTATATTTTACATGAGAACTTTTCCTTCTGCTTTGTATACACATATACAGAATTATTGATACTTTTAATGATCATATACCTTTATTTTATGGTTTATAATGCATTTTTCCAATTCACTTGTATTAATGTAGACTGCATATCACGTGAACAACAGATATCTATTTTTCACAATCTTGGAGGATATAAGTCTAACATTAAGAATTTGACAAAAGGGCTGGAAACATGGCTCAGCGGTTAAGGTGCTTGCCTGAGAAACCTAAGGACCCAGATTTAATTCCCTGGTACTCACTTAGCCAGATGTACAAGGTGGCTCATGTGTCTACAATTCATTTGCAGTGACTAGAGGCCCAGGCACACCTATATTCGTTCTCTTTCTCTCTCTCTCTCTCTTTCCCTTTCACTCTCTCTCTCTCTCTCTCTTTGTAAATGAATAAATAAAATAATATTTGTTTTAAGAAAGAAAGATGACAACAGATGTGGTGTCTGGTTAGTGCCACCTTCTTGTTTAGACATGTCTTCTTCCTGTGATCTTATATGTCAGAAGTGGAAGTGTTCTTTTATTTTATATGCACTGAAGTCATTTTTTAAGGTTCTATCCTAAAAAGCAAATCATCTCTCAAAGTCCTCACCCTGAGAAATAAAATTCCAATATGTGTATCTGGGAGCTATGTGAGCTATGTAAACATTTAGACCACAGATTTATTTATTTATTTATTTACTTTGGTTTTATGAGGTAGGGTCTCACTGTAGCCCAGGCTGACCTGGAATTCACTATGTAGTCTCAATGTGACCTCGAACTCACGGCTATCCTCCTACCTCTGCCTCTGGAGTGCTGGGATTAAAGGTGTGCACCACCACAGAATTTTAAAAATATGATTATTTATTTTTAATGCTTACAAGATCAAAAGTGTGGCAAGTAACATGGAAGCAACACTGGCCAGCCTCCTGTGTCTGCAGGAATTGAGTCATCGTGGAAGGACCTTGAAGTGTTGTGTCCAGGTCCAAAGAGCTGTTCAAATTCTGTTTGCTACCTGCTGAGGTGACTGGCTGCTACCAGCTCCCGCCAGGCCTTTCTAGCCATGACTCACTGTACCCATTGGAACTGGAAGCTAGGATAAAGTCTTTCCTTACTGAAGTTGCTTCTGGTCCGGTATTTGTCCACAGGGGACCTCATGCAGGAAGCCATTCACTTTCTGACTTGCAAACAATGAGAGGCTCTCTCCTTACTCTGCTCAGCAGAAGCTTTGTCACCCTTAAGCCTTTCTGCCAATTAGAGGGAAACCAGGACAGCTTTTGTTTGTATTTCCCTTGAGTGAGAGTGATTAATAAGTCTTGTAGGTTGGTCATGTTTATACTACTTTCTTTAGAAGTATCTGTTCTATTATTTCAATTTTGATTTTTTTGTTCTAAAATTCTCAGCTTTGCAGTTCTGCTTTCTTTATCTACAGTATTTTACCTTGTCATTTGTCTTGAATTTATTTTTGCGGTAATTTTTGACTACGGGAAAGTTTTTTTTTCTTCTTTTGCATATGCTCAATACACAGATGTAAACATATAAGCATTGTGAGAAAACCCACCAATACTTAAATTCTTATATCTATCTTAACAAACTGGCTGTAGAATTTTGCCAAACCTTTCTCACAATCTATGCACATGTTTTTATGTCAGACCCATTAAATTGGCATTAGATTTATGGATGTCCTAATGTCTTAAATGTTCATGATTAGATGGAATCCTCCTCCATGCCAGCTAGTTGTTATAGCGCCAAGAGCTCAACACTAAATGAGAATTGTAGTAAACCCCTGATGCTCAGGGAACTTGGTAGAAGAGGGGGGTGAAAAGAATGTGAGAGCCTCAGGGTGAGAAGGTATCCTGTGACATTCCCCGCCCACAGGATCTGCCTAACTGGGGCAACCATCAGCCCACAGTGACCACTGATACCTCATCAAAGAAGGCACTCAGGAGAAGGAGGGTGGGAGAAAGGGGATTATAAAGGGAATATGATCAATATGTTCATATACCAAAGTTCCCCATAAAATTAAAAAATGATAAAAAGAACACATATGTTAAAATATATCAATTTCTTATTTATTATCACCTGGTCTTGATTCATACTTTAATTTAACTGTTTGCATTAATATAAATATCATTAATATTCGTGTACTATAATTGTATTAAAAGGGTTGAGGCAATGAGTGTCTATAAAATACTTGACACACAAGGGTGAGTGCCTTGGTTCAGCTCCACCACACCTACTTAAATTCCAGGCATGGGAGTGGTGTATCTGTATTGCCAGTGTTTGGGAAGCAGAGACAAGCAGATCCACAGCACAGAATGACAGGTTAAATTTCTCAGATAAGTGAGTCCTGGGTTCTGACTTTGTGTCAATAAACAAAGTAGGGAGTGACTGAGGAAGAAACCAAAGTTGAGACCAGGCCTGCATAGTCATGAATAGAAATGTACATATAAAGCAAAAACAATGAAAAGATTATATGCTAAAAGAATCTAGTTCACAATTAGACTAAATGAGTGTTTCATCAACACCTGCTAGAAATCAAATAATGCATATATTTTAGACAGGGCCTTAAACTCAAGGACCGAATCTTCTTGTCTCTGGCTCTTGAATGCCTGGCCTGGTGTAGTTTTGTTTATTGATTTTTCTCCTTCTACTAAGGCAATCAGTCTTCTAAATATTTTAAATTAATATTTAAAATAAAATAGATTAATATTAGTCTAATTTCATGAATTGTTTTACTAGTAATTTAAGCCTTTTGTCTACAGTTTTCAGTGCATAGAAGTCTGAAAATTATTCTGTTTTAACTTTTAAAAATATATTTTTCTTAGGTAATTTCTCCTTATTTGTTCTTATTTTATATTTTCCTCTGGTATATTATATCAATCTAGTTAGAATGTAGCCTATCTATTTTGACTTATATCAATGAATTAGCCTACTATTCATACAAGGTCTGGCCTATTAATCTCTTAGTACTATTTGCTTCCTCATGCAATTCTGAGATTTTTCACATGGATTTCCAAATTGTGGATTAATTACATTTGCCTTCATTATTTCACATCAATAAAAGGGACATGTTTTTCCTGTGTAACAGCTTTAATAGAAATTGAGTTATTTTAAGATTAATTAATGTATTTATTAGAGAGGGAAAGAAAGAGAAAGAGGCAGAGAGAGAAAATGGGTGTGCCTCTAGCCACTACAAATGAACTGCAGAAGGATGTGCCACCTAGTGTATCTGACTATATGTGGATACTGGTGAACTGGATGTGGGTCCTTAGTCTTTGCAGGCAAGTGTGTTAACTGCTGAGCCATCCGTCCAGCTTGAAAATGAGCTCTTATTTTTTATTGTTATACATTTTTGGTTTTGATTTTCATTTCACCTGTAATAAATGTACCTTGTAGCATGGAAATAAATTTACAAATGGAAGAAATATTTATGATTTTTGTAATTAATTTTCTTAGGGAGAGAGAGGGGGGTAAGAGAGAGAGAAAAAGAGTGAGCACATGAAAGGGCTTCCAGCCACTGCAAAAAGAACTCCAGATGCCCATTCCACCATGTGTGTCTGGCTTACATGGGTCCTGGGGAATCAAACCTGGGTCCTTAAACTTTGTAGGCAAGAACCTTAACTGCTGAGGCATCTCTCCAGCCTGCTGATCATTGTTATATGTGATAATTTTGATAATAGCTATTCAAAAAGAAGTGAAATTTATTCTATCACTGTGACTTTGTTTCACATTTCCTTGATGATTAGATTGTTCTTTTTTTCTCATTTCACCCACATATTCCAATATTCTATTCTATTGAGAAATGAAGTATAATCCAATTCAAAATTTTAAACATGACATTCCCTTCCCCTGAAAGTTCTTTACCTAAGTATGCATAAAATGCTTTATGGGTCCATTATGATAAGTTGTGTTTACCACAAATCTCTCTTCCTCACAGCATTATACATGTAGCATTTCAAGACTACATCACGTAAAATAGAATTATACAAAATTCATTCCCTATTCTTTGTATTTATGTTATGGTCTAGTTTCTGTTTCTTCTATCTATAATGCATTTTTTTAATATAGGCACCTTTAATAATATCCCTAGAAACTAAAACAGGAACAGTCCTCAGAATGTAAATGTAGTTCCAAACTACCTGTGATGTGAAGAAAGGACTATAACAGGTTTCAGCCCTCAAAGTTATTTACCTCTTGGAGGGAAAATAATTTGTCTTATTGAATATATTTAATTTGACTCTCAAGATAGTTAACAAAATGCTTAATATGCACATAAATGGTATGCACTCAAGTTTTATGGCCATATCACAAATATTTTATTTTCATTTCAGGAAATTGTTGAAAAGAATACAAGTAATATAAATTTCAAGAAAAACAGTGCCAAAGGAACAAGAAAATTAGTTCAGCCTCCAATATATAAAAGAAACACCTTTATATCAAAATGTATTTGTATTATGATAGTTTCTCTCAGATATTTAGAATTCACTGAGAAATCTACACTTATGCATACACACACACACACACACACTTAATATAGTACTTATACTATATTAAGGAAAGAAAATAATGAAGTAAAACATGCCAAAGTTTTGTTTCCAGTCATAATGATCTCCATGTAAAATAAAAGGTGAACTTATATTAAATTACTCTGGATTTGTGTTTGTATTTCCATGTCTTTTGCAGAGTCTTTTCTTGCTTATTTATTTTTATTCCTCAGTGTGTTCAACTGCAGTTATTATATAACTTCCAAGTTTCTGGACATCAATAAGGATAAATACATCTCGAGAATTCCAAGTTGTGCATGCCCTGAGATCAATAAAATAGGAAAATATAAATCATTTTACAATAGAAATATTAATAACATCATGCTACCTAACATTTCTGGTGCTACTGTGCTCAAAGTAGTTTCAAATCCTTTAAATGAGATAACTTGACACATACATGAATGAATAAATCAGATTTACCTTAGCCATTGGACTGGCCTTCCCATTTCAATGAATGCAGGAAAAGATAGAGTTTATTATATTGAGCAAAGAATATAAGAATTCTATTGGATAATTATTTCATTGCTTAAACTATGTAAAGAAGAAAGAGATTAAGAATTAGGATTTATAAACTAGGCTATTAAAGTGTTTACTTTTTTATTCATCTTATTAGAGCTAATGGTCCCCATCCACTCATTAGACAGTTAATATACACACTGATAAAATATAAGAGATTGGACTGTAGCAAACTTAAACATTTCACAAATAGAATCCTCCAGGCTTGCTTCTTGTCATTTGCTTGCTTAGTCAGCATGAACAATTTGCTAAAAAGGCAGAAACTCATGAAAATACCATTTCTAAGAGACAATGACAATGAACCAGGAAGTGAATGTTGGCTTCAGCATTCTGTATTTCATTTACTCGTTAATAGAACATGGCATGTTAAAAGGGCTTTTATCAACTTAAAAAGAAGCTATGCTCTTGGTAATTGACAAATATGCTTTACAATTTTAGGTGACATATGTATGCATTTGGGAAATATCTTAAACATCCAAGAAAAGTCCAAGCCTCTGTCATATGAAAAGCCACAATGAAATGCCTCCTTTCCATGTCCTTGAAAGATGTACGTATATGTCAGAGACACAAATGTTAACTTTTTATTACAGAAATTTGGTTCCAGGTCTCAAAGTGAAGGCCCTAGAAATTTGAATTGATTATGAAAAATCACCAGCTACCTCAATCTAGTTATCTCAGAGTAAGTTCCATCAACATCTATTTTCATATAACTCCTCCCACTTATCCCTGCTGGTCTGCATGCATACATTTTTTTTTCTTCTAGGTAGGGTCTCACTCTATCTCAGGCTAACCTGGAATTCACTGTGTAGTCTCAGGGTGGCCTCAAACTCATGGTGATCCTCCTATCTCTGCCTTCCGAGTGCTGGGATTAAAGGTGTGTGTCACCACGCCAGGCTCTGCATTAATACTTTTACACAATAAAAGTTCAACTCATATCTACCTAGGATCTCACCAACTTTAATTAAAAAAAAAAAAAAAAACTGAACACATCAAGGGGCACCTTGACACCCATGTTAGCTTAGGAAACTTGTTATGTTTCTGTCTCTCATTTCACCATTTCTGAGGACCTATAAAAACTTTCTACCATAATGAATCAAATGTTTTAAAGCACTGAAACTATCATTGGAGAAAAAGAGGTATTATTGACCTTCAAACTCCATTGGTTCTAAATCCATTAATTTAACCAACCATACATGAAAACTATTTGGGAAAAATTGGAGCTGAAGAGATAGCTCAACGGTTAAAGATGCTTGCTTGAAAAGCCTGATAGCATGAGTTAGATTTCCCAATACCCATGTAAAACCAGATGGACAAAGTGGCACATGTATCCGAAGTTCATTTATAGTGGAAAGAGGTCCCGGCATGTCCATTCTTTCTCTCTGTCCATATACATATGCTATGATGTATGTATATCTATATATAATATTAAAAGAATATGTATATACGTGTATATGTATCTGATATATATATGTATTCTGATATATACAGATTTCACTTATAAATAAAATTGTCAAGCTACCACCAATCGTGGGCTACAAGAGGGCCTATAGCTATTAAATTTTCTATAAAAAAAATAAGGGTTATCCCATTTGTCTGGTGCTAACTTTACTCTCCGTTGGAGAATCTGTTGCTTCTCTTTTTCAGATAGACACAGAACCTAAGGAAAGAACCACCCTACCAAACCTCAAAAGGGCCCCAGCTGAAACTAAGAACAGTGGGCGAAACAAGCAAGGGTGTTGTTTTCTTGTTGAACCAGGAACCAGCACAAGGTGAAGGAGATCGACACAGACAATAATCAACTCCTACCAAATCAGAGATCCAGAGACACAGAGGCCCCCAACACCTTATTAATGAAGCAGACCAAAAGTGAACCCAACATGGCTCAGGGAAATTTTGTGGAAGAGGGGGTGGAAAGAATGTCAGATCCACACATTGGGTCATAATAGGCAGAGACATTTCTCCTACCCGTAACTGTGGGCTAACTCCACAATGCACGACCCATATACCTCAACAAGGAGGGGCCAGAGGGAGGGGGTAGGACATGGATGAGCGTAACAATGGTACCAACTTGACTGTATTCACTGAGTACAAACTAATTAATAAAAAAATAATTAATTAAAAAATAAAATAAAATAAAATAAAATAAAATAAAATAAAATAGTCACCGTGTTTGTGGCACACACCTTTAATCCCAGCACTTGGGAGGCAAAGGTAGGAGAATCATTGTGAGTTCAAGGACACCCTGAGACTACATAGTGAATTTCAGGTCAGCCTGGACTAGAGTGAGACCCTAGCTTGAAAACCAAAATAAATAAATTAATTAATAAAATAAAATTGTCAATGTAATAGCTCTTTATATTTATTTGCTGTGCAAATTTGAAGCAATGTTTTAAGTATATGGAATGGATATTACTCTATCTATTGAGAAAATTCTGAGCTGTGATAGAGTTATTAAGCAAATATAAATTGGTATATCATAACATTATGTAGCATATTACATTTTCTTGATTTAAAGGAGATAAATCTAGTTGAGGAATATCTGCACATATTACTTATTTGAAAATAATTCAATAACATTAAAATGATTCTAAAGAGATGATGATAATATTAGCATAGTTTTTATGCTAAAATTTTAGCATAGAAGACACTACCATTATAACAATAGTGAAACCTACATAAGAAACAGTGATAAGGGACTTCTGGTCAAGAGGGCATCTGCCTAACCACACAGCACCTCCAAGAGAAGAAAAGGCAAGATGTTCAGTGCTCATTGGGTCTTCTAGGGATGAGCAGAGCAAAGTAGGGAATCCGCTGGTTCCCACACTCTCCTGTAGACCATCAAGCCCCTAATCCCCTCAAGCCATCGTTGTCCTAGCCATAGTTTCAGCGGCAGGTTCCTCCTCCACTAACCACAGGCAAGGGAACCCAGGCCAGCAGGCTAGTGTAGTTCCAAGCGTACCCTGCCCCACCTGCCGCTACCCCCCACCCTGGCGCATGCTAGCGTTCCCCCAGGGGCCCTCCACAAGGGAACGCATTCCACTGGCCACAGTCCCCAAACGCAGTGTGCCAACCCAGACGAGCAGGCTAGTGCTCCCACAGGGGACCTCCACATAGGAACGCCTAACCACTCCCCTGCTCCCCCCACCCCCATATGCGGTCCCAGGTCACCAAGCTAGGGCCCCGTTTCCCCCAGGGACCTCCAAATACCACTGCCCCTCCATGCACTGACCCAGGCCAGCAGGCTAGGGTTTCCTCCTCCCTAGTCTCTCCCACCCTAGGGGAACTCCATGACCCCCACGTGTCACCTGACCCACAGCATGCTCATACCCTGCCCTGCCCTGTCACAGGACCCAGCAGTCCCACCCACCCCCTGCTACAGGGTCCCAAGGGAACTACTATCCCATCCCTTCATGATTCAGCAGACATAGCTATGCTAATATCAGATAAAAGAGACTTCAAACCAGAAGCTTACAAAAAAGACAAAGGCAATTTTTTTTCTCTTTTTTCTTTTTTTTTTTTGTTTTTCAAGGTAGGGTGTCCCTCTGGTCCAGGCTGACCTAGAATTCACTATATAGTCTCAGGGTGGCTTTGAACTCATGATGATCCTCCTACCTATGCCTCCCAAGTGCTGGAATTAAAGGCGTGCACCACCACACCTGGTGTCACTTCTTACCTATCAACGAAATGATCCAACAAGAGGATATCACAATCATCAATCCAATGCACCAAACACAGGTGCACCGCCCCACAATTCATAAAAACAAAACCTACTTGACAACAAAACAGAAGTAACCACCAACACCATCATACTTAGGGACTTTAATACTCCACTATCAGCAATAGATAGAATATCCAAACAGAAAATAAATAGGGAAGTGAGAGAGCTCAACAAAACCATGGATCAATTAGACCTAATGGACATCTACAGAATGTTCTACCCATAATCCACAGACTACACATTCTTCTCAGCAGCCCATGGAACCTTCTCTAAAATAGGTCATATATTGGGTCATAAAGCCTGCCTCCTTATATTTAGGAAGATTGACATAATTCCCTGCATGATATCAGATCACAACATTGTATTGCTACAAATTAACAATCAAAGTCGTGCCAGGAATCCCATCAGCTCCTGGAAACTGAACAACACACATTTAAACAATAAATGGGTAGTGGAAGAAATAAAAAATGAAATTGCAACATTTGTAGAAATGAATGACAATGAGAACACATTGTACCAAAACTTATGCGACACAACGAAGGCAGTCTTCAGGGGAAAATTCATAGCGCTAAATGCCTTGAAAACAAAGACAGAGAGATCCCAAATCAATAACCTAACCATCCACCTAAACGCTCTGGAAAAGCAAGAAGAATTCAACCCAAAAATCTCCAGATGGAAAGAAATAATTAAGATCAGAGCAGAAATTAATGAATTGGAAGCTAAGAAAACAATTAAAAAAATTGACAAGGGCTGGAGAGATGCTTAGCAGTTAAGGCATTTGCCTGCAAAGCCAAAGGATCCCAGTTTGATACTCCAGGGCCCATGTAAGCCAGATGCACAAGGGGCATGTGCATCTGGAGTTCATTTGCAGTGGCTAGAGGCCCTGGCATGCCCATTCTCTCTCTCTCTCTCTCTCTCTTGCTCCCTCTTTCTCCCTCATAAATAAAATAATATATATATATATATATATATATATATATATATATATATATATACATATATATATATATATATATATATATATATATATATATATAAAAGAAAATTGACAAAACTAGGAACTGGCTCTTCAAAAAAAAAATAAATAAATAAACAAAGTTTGGTAAGCCCCTGGACAATCTGATCAAGTAAAAAAAGAGATGCTTCAAATTAACAAAATTAGAAATGAAAAAGGAAAGATTACAACAGACATAAGTGAAATTGGGAGAATCATCAGGACATATTTAAAAACCTCTACTCCATGAAACTGGATAATAGGGAGAAAATGGATGAATTCCTGGACACATACCACCTATCAAAGCTAAACTCAGAGCAGATTAATCTAAACAAACCTATCACACCCATAGAGACTGAAAAGGTAATCAAAAACCTCCCCCAAAAGAGTCCAGGACCAGATGGCTTCTTAGCTAAATTCTATCAAACCTTCATGGAAGATCTGACTTTTCTCAAACTGTGCCCCACAATTGGAGAACAGGGAAAGCTCCCCGCTCCTTCTATGAAGCAACTATCACCATAATACAGAAACCAGGAAGAGATGCCATAACAAAAGAAAACTATAGGCCTATTTCGCTGATGAACTTAGACACAAAGATCCAGAACAAAATCATCACAAACTGAATTCAACAACACTTCAAAAGCTTTATCCACTTTGATCAAGTAGGCTTCATCCCAAGAATACAGGGGTGTTTCAACCTATGGAAATCTGTCAATGTAATACACCACATAAATAAGCTTAAACACAAATATCACATGATCATTTTGATAGATTCAGAAAAGTCCTTTGACAAAATACAACATCACTTCATGATCAAAACATTGAAGAGAATAGGCATGGACAGTTTATATCTCAACATAATAAAGGCTATATATAAAGCTCCTAAAGCCCAAATAATACTTAATGGGGAGAGACTGAAGCAATTCCCATTGAGATCAGGAACAAGACAGTGGTGTCCACTCTCACCTCTGCTCTTCAACATAGCTGGAAGGGATAGCTTGAACAATATGACAGAAGAAAGAAAGAAAATTGGAAAGATAAAATTAAGTCTGCCCTATTAGCAGACAACATGATTCTATATGTAAGAGACCCAAGAACCTCCATCTCAAAACTCTTAAAAGTGATTAACTCCTTCAGAAAAATAGCAGGATACAAAATCAATGCACAAAACTCAGTAGCCTTTCTATATGCAAAAGACAAAGATACAGAGAAAAAAAATAAGAGACATTGTCCCATTTTCAATAGCAACAACAACAACAAAAACCTTAGAATAACATTAACCAAGGATGTAAAAGACCTATATAATGGAAACATAAAAATACTCAAGAAAGAAATTGAGGAGGACTTGAGAAAATGAAAAGACCTCCCATGCTCCTGGATAGGCAGAATTAACACTGTGAAAATGGTAATCTTACCAAAGTCAATATACAAATTTAGTGCAGTACCAAAAAAAATCCCAACATCTTTCTTCACAGAGATAGAAAAAATGATCTCAAAATTCATATGAAATAGCAGAAGGCCTCGGATATCCAAGTATATCCACAGCAAATGAAACACCTCTGGAGACATCACCATATGTGACCTAAAGCTATCTTACAGAGCCATAGTAATAAAAACAACATGGTACTGGCATAAAAACAGGATTATAGACCAATGGAATAGAATCAAGGACCTAGACTTTGGGTCAAGTAACTATAGCTACTTGATATTTGACAAAGCCCCTAACAATGCAGGCTGGAGAAAAGGTAGTATCTTCAACAAATGGTGCTGGACACACTAGATAACCATAAGCAGGAAAATGAAACTTGATCCACACATCTTGCCGTGCATAAAATCAAGTACAAATGTATCAAAAAAACAGCAATATAAGACCAAAAGCTCAACTACTACAGGAAGCAAAAATAGGAGGAACTTTACATGATATAGGAATGGGAAAAGACTTCATGAACAATAACCCAGTAGCTCAGGAACTTAAACAATAACTCAACCATTGGGATCTCATTAAGCTGGAAAGTTTCTTCACAGACCAACACACAATAAACAGAGCTAATACATTACCCACAGAATGGGAGAAAATTTTTGCTGGCTGTACAACTGACAGAGGCCTAATTTCTGGAATCTACAAAGAACTCAAAGACCTGAACAATAAAAAATCAAAGAACCTACTCATAAAATCGGGTAAAGAACTGGACAGGGAGTTCAAGAATAAATTCAAATGGCAAAGACACACTTAAGAAAATGTTCACCATCCTTAATCCTCAGGGAAATGCAAATTGAAACAACCATGACAGTCCACCTTACCCCAGTAAGGACAGCAAACATTAAAAAAATCAAATGAAAACAAATGCTGGGGAGGATGTGGAGAAATAGGAACCCTCATTCACTGTTGGTGGGAATGTAAGATGGTACAACCACTATGGAAAACAATATGGAGACTACTAAAAGATTGACTATAGAGCTACCAACAGACCCAGTTATTCCCTTACTGGGAATTTACCCTAAAAGCTCCCTGCCTCAGCTCAGAAGGATTTGCTCACCCATGTTTATAGCTGCTCAATTCATAATAGCTAAGAGCTGGAATCAACCCAGATGTCCATCATTAGAGAATGTGTAACCAGGATGAGGTATACCTACATGATGGCATTCTACATAGCAGTAAGCAAAAATGACATAATGAAATTGAAGAAAAATGGTCGTACCTGCACCAGATCATTCTCAGATAATTTACCCAATCACATAAAGGTAATCATTGCATAGTTTCACTCATCTGTAGCACCTAACCTGAGTCTGCCCAAGATGCTGACATACCTAATAAGCATCTTGAGGACTGGACAATAGGGAGGCTGGTGCAGGAAAGAAGCATGAGGTTGGGGTTGGAGGACACAAAACTGCACCCAAATTGCAAAGTTACCATAAAATTCTACATCCTAAGAGAACCTTCATCAGGTCCTTAGAGAGAATACCTGAATCACAGGGCCTTATAGAGGGTATGATGAAGACTAACCTTAATCTCCTCCTCCTCTCTCTCTCTCTCCCTCTTCTCTCTATCTATTTTTATATTGCCTATGTTTTTCTTCCTTCTTTTCCTTGGCACTGTCCTGTAACTCCTAGTACCAGTATGTGGTTAACATCCACAATGAGCTTTTGATCAGAGAGACCTACAAGGTTTCCAAAAGAAGACAGATTTCTGTCAGAGTACGTGATGGCCCACCAAAGATTAGTGATAAGACCCTATTGCTGAAGACTCCATATGCTGTTGGTACAGAACATGGAGTGACCTGGTGGAATCTAGAAGAGAGTCAGTCCCCAGACAGTTAGCTTGTCTAGTGCCAGAAGGTGCTACATGAGCAACTGGGGGAAAATGACCAATATCTATCCAAGCAACTCATGGTCTAAGCTACTCACAGAAAACAACCTGGTGTGATGCTCACACAAATGCAATAGTGGCACACAGCTATGGTGGGTAACCAACTGCTCTTGATTTGGCTAACTGATACACTCAGTGGAATGGAACCCATATCTGGAGCTGGGAAATAAGTTAGAACCATATCCAAAAAATGTGCCTGTTATCCATTATCAAGTTCTCACCAATCATGAGCTATAAGAGGACCTATACCTATCAAATTCTCTCTAAAATAATAATTGTTATCCCATTTATCTGGTGCTGAGTTCACTCTCTGTTGGAAAATTTCCTTCTCTTTTTCAGATGTACGCAGATCCTGAGGAGATAATCAGCCCATCACACCCTACCAGGGCCCTAACTGAAACCAAGAGTAATTGGGGAAATGAGCAAGAGGGCTGCTTTCTTGGTGAACCTGGTACCAGCACAAGGGCAAATGAGATATACTCAGAGAACACTCAACTCCTACAAAACCAGATATCCAGAGACACAGAGGCTCCCAAGACCACATCATTGGAGTAGACCTAAAATGAACCCATCATGGCTCAGGGAAATTTCCAGAAGAGGGGGTGCAAAGATTGTTAGAGCCACATGTAGGGATATTATGCACAGAGACATTGCCTTTCACCCATAACTGATGGCTAACCCTGTAATGCATGACCCACATTCCCAAACAAGGTAGGTCCCTGTGAAGGGGGCAGATAGGGAGGAGGCTAACTATGGTACCAATATGGCTGCATACACACTGTGTACATAATAAAAAAATAATAATCAGATTCTCACTCTGCTTTTGTATTTTTCCTAGGTTTGTTTGCTTTCCACTAAAATTGATCATTTTGAAAGTAACAAAAGAAAAATATTTTTGTGATGATTTCATTTAAGTATGTTTACATTGGCTCATGTGTTTTGAATACTTGTTCCCCAATTGGTTGCAATTTGGAAGATTATAGAGATTTTGATAGGGGTGGGACTTTTGACTTGATATTTAAGCACCCTTGCTAGTGCTAGGTAAATCACTCTTGCTATTCTCCAAGCTACTGTGACAATATGTGACTCATTGCTGCATGCTTTCCCCTACATCAGGAAGCTTTCCTTGGAGATAGGAAATCAAAATTAAACCTTTCTTTACATTAGCTGCTTTTGGTGAGGAGTTGTGTTTGAACATCAATAAGGAAATTGCAACCATCTTTAATGGTCTTCTAAATAATAAAATATACCTGAGTCTTATTTAAACTAGGACCCAATTGACCTTAACCGCTAGGACTGAGAAAGAGAGATACAATTCAGTTAAACCTGTGTGCAATGGGCTTACTGACAAATGAAACACATGAATGGAACTGGAAATCGGGTAATAGTGTCAGA
Source organism: Dipus sagitta (assembly GCA_036346955.1). Lineage (NCBI taxonomy): Eukaryota > Metazoa > Chordata > Mammalia > Rodentia > Dipodidae > Dipus > Dipus sagitta. The sequence continues at coordinate 116,137,406 of CM070778.1, read as the reverse complement.
ACAGAAGAATATAAGCTACTTTTTCCTTTGCAGTTCGATGCTAAATCGTGATCCTGGGTATGCAAATGAACATTTGTGTGAGTATGTGGATGCATGTCATATCTTCTATTTTTGTATTGTCTCAAGTGTTTACATGCTTATTATAAATAAAGTCTTATTTTTAGCAAAGACAACAACAAACTTTTGTTTCTCAAACAATTACACTTTTAATAGATATTGTTAAACTTGATTTTATGCCCCTTATAATCTCTTTCCCATTGTAATTGTCAAGACTGAATTTCTGCTTATTTTCCTTATGCCTCTCTGGCTAGTCCTTTTAGATTTTTTTTTTAATGGACTCTTCTTCTTTCTGCTAATGAGATAATTTGTCATCATCATCCTCTGTTCAAGCTTCCTGATTTCTTTCATGAAAATTGTGACCTGTCTTTGGATAAACTTAGAAACAATATCCTTATTCATTACTTCCACAATGAGTTTCAGATACAATAAATTCAATTTGATAAGAAACAACTCATTATATCATTCTAGTAGCACCTTGCTCCTAAGATATAAGAACCCTTACCCATCATCTATTCATTACAAATTGTAAGATTGTATTTCATATTATAGTAAATTATGACTCTTTGCTTAGGAAAATCATATAGAAAAGTCCTGGAGTATGTGTTTAACCTTTACATACAATTTCTCCTGAAATGAGATTGTTACTGACTCTCTGCAGCCCATTTTCTTTCCCAGCTCAGAATTACTGCCTAAAATAATGTCGGCCTCATATGCGACCTGCACCGTGACATGAATCACTAGAACAATTCTTCCATTCTCATTCAACAGTACTCACTTCCTTAAAGGAATAATTGATCGTGGAATTTTCCAACTCGGTAATATTTGTGGTGCTTTTCCCTTCCTGGCATATACAGTCACCCTGATCTAGACCTCTAGTTTAAGTTCCACTTCATTGTTTCCCAATCCCACAGGCTATGCCATCATCTAACTACATGTTCTCTTTCAGAATCTTCCCTGTCTCACTTCTTTTGAACCAGCTGTTTGCTCTTAGGGAAATCACTTGCTACATCTCAGTCTCATGTTTTCTTCATAATTTATCACTGGTAGCTCCTCCTTCTATTTATTTTACTTGTCCATTTTTCAGGTTGAGTAATGTACCCTCCATTGTTGTTACATGACTTCTAGCAAGGACTACCTGTAATCTGTTAACTTCTTTGCTAGTCTTTTTTTTTTTTTTTTTTTTTTTTTTTTTTAACTTGGATAAGTCTATTTGGGAATCAAGTTTAGGAAAAATAAACCTTGGTACTTACTACTTACAGGTGCACTGGATAACTGGTGAATTGGACACATTTGCACATGAGTACCTATGGCAGTGGGATGAAGCCCCCCAATATATCACTGCATCCCGATTTCTAAAATCTGATGGTACATCTTATATCACAAAATGGACTTTGAGGATATAATTAATAATTTTTTTTTTTTTTTTTGGTTTTTCGAGGTAGGGTCTCACTCTAGCCCAGGCTGACCTGGAATTCACTATGGAGTCTCAGGGTGGCCTCGAACTCACGGCGATCCTCGTACCTCTGCCTCCCAAGTGCTGGGATTAAAGGCGTGCGCCACCATGCCCAGCTGTAATTTTGAAAAGGAAATAATAACCTTAAGTAAACCAACAGTAATCTAAAAGGTCTTATATGAGAGTCAGAATTGCTAGGGTCACAGGTTCGATTCCCCAGGACCCACATTAGCCAGATGCACAAGAGGGTGCACGCGTCTGGAGTTTGTTTGCAGTGGCTGGAAGCCCTGGCGTGCCCATTCTCCCTCTCTCTCTCTCTCCCCCCTCCCCTTTCTCTGTCAAATAAATAAAAATAAAATACTTAAAAAAAAAAGAATTGCTAGGGTCACACACTTACCGATGGATTAGAATGGGACTCAACATAAAGGCATGAACAACAAACCAAAGAATATAGGAGAACTCTAGAGCTGTAAAAGGTAAAAGAGAAATTTTCTACCTGATTCTTCAAGATGAAGTGAGTTCTATACATCCCTTTATTTTAGCCCAATGAAAGCAATTTCAGACCTGTGACTTCTAGAATATAAGATACTAAATGAGTTTGGTCCTAACTCACTAAATACATGGAACTCTATTAGGACAAAGATGGGAAATGAACAGATTGGCTTAAACTTAAAGCTTATAACTGGACATTTTGAAATGTACAAGTATATTTGATTATCCTAATAAACTTGAGATGAGGTAACTTGCTTAGGCTGTTTTTTTCCCATACATGTAGCATTTAAAATAATATAAAAATTACAATTTTAGACTAAACACATGGATATTTTCTTTTATTGAAAAGAAAGATGTTAGAGAGGCAAAATGATTTTCCTTGGGAACAACAGCAGATAATGGCATCAGGCCTTGTATTTTCTATGCCAATGTCCATTCTATCTCCACTGAAAAACATAACATACTTTTGATTTCTCTTCACCAAGAAGTTTCCTTGCTTTTTTAATATTTTTTTTTGACTGAGGAGGTGCTAATATTTGGTCCTATTGAATAAAACAATGGTGTCTACATAATATAATCTGGAAAAATATAAAGTCTTAAAATAAATGGCTGATGTGAAGATTTAGATCATAATGTTTCCATTTGACTATAGGGAATACCAACACTAAAAATTTAGGTATTTGAGCTTACAGGGAAGGTAAACTCTTTCATTCTGGGTAGGGCTGCCAGATTAAAAATTTCAAATTAAAATATAATTTTATTGGATTGCAATGTTTAAATATCATATGAAGGGTAAGTATGCTTACATTTATTTCTTATTGTTTTCACTTTATGTTTAACCAATATCTTATGTTGATATCCTATAAGTGTTAACCTTATAAGTCTACAGAACATTAGTTTCAGCATGTCAGTGAGCTCTAAGGCTACAGAATTTAATTGTAGGAGTTTAGATACTCAGCAGTTTGAATCTGGGGTTGGATTGACATTACTGTGGGCATTCCAGATCAGGTTCCACATTGGTTTCATGCAGATTTGAGAAAATAAGTATGTGTGCCTAATTTGATTAGGTGTATGTGAATGCCCATGGATACACCTATATTTAAAGAACCCTTCATCCAATGGGCATTTAGGATGAATGTATTACATGTTTTATGTCTTCTGCAGAAATGATCACATTATCTTCACTTAGTACCAGAGTAATTATGATACCTCGCTTGAAAAATATTGTTAGACTTGGTAAAGGGGATTGTCAGTGCATTATGAATAATATCAGAAAACATTACTGGATTCTAAGCCTGGTGGTTCAATTTAAGTACCACTTAGCTTCTAACACATGCACAGAGAACATTTCCTCACTGTAAGTATGCCTTTAAAGCATCCTATCATATCTCTTCTGTCTCCTGCAAAAGATAGAGAAGGAGATGATCTTTATGGCATTTGTTTCTTAACAAATGACATGTTCACTGAGATCTCCTTTCTAATCTGGTTGATTAAGTCAGAATTAGATGTGACAATCCGGCCTCACTGGACAACTTATTCTCCAGTATCCAGGAGCATGTGTTTCTTCCCAAGCAGAACAGAGTCAGTTAATGACGTCCATAATGCCCCATCAACATGACTTAAATTCAAAGATGTTTGCATGTGTAATATTCACACTGGAAAAAAAAGTGATAATTAAGAGTCTGAAGAACGAAAGGGTAATGCACTGTCCTCCGGCTCAGTAGGGAAGTTCATTAGCAGTGGAATCATGTCATTTGCCCATCTGTTCATAATTGCATTCACCCCAGGAACTAAGTGAAGGAAGTGACATCACATGGTCCTTATATACTCAAGTTCGTAAATCACATGCACATCCTTATCTGAGTGGAGAAGTATAAGGGAAAAGAAAATAAAAGCCATAACAACAGCAACCAAACTCGATTAGCAACAATAACAACTAATTGAGCCTTTTTAAAGCTCAGCATAGGATGATGACCTCATTAATTCTCTTAATCTTGACAAGGCATTCTATCTCTAGGAAATCTCTCAGAAAAATGAGTGTGCTGCTCGTGTGTGATAGCAAGGCCATACTGGGGGAGTAATTATCTTTCAACTAGTTGGAGCCACACCTCTTGTTTGTATGTTCTAAACAACGGGTGCTTAGCAGCTGTGGTAATATCAATGGGAGGATGAAATAGGCCCTCATTAGATTAGCACTGAGCTCATTGCTGGTGCTGGTCTCATTATTATTGGTGACTAAACTGGCAGATTGTCAGGATGCCTCATGGCGAGATGAGCTTTCGTAGCTCTTTGTTGGGAGTTATAAACAATGAAGTGAAAGCAATCCCTGGGGCATCCGTCCTGTCTCAGAGGTTTTGTTTTTGTGAGCAGCAATCAGCTTTCAGAAGGCAGCATTGGTAAACAACTTCTTATTTTAAGGAATGATATTAATTAAAGCATAGAGGATGGTTTGGAATAAGAACGTGTTAATTATTTAATGTCACCTTCTCTGATCAGGCTCACCCATTGCAAGTGGTACATAGATGATCAAATACACTTTGCCTTTCATGCACAGCAAAGAAAATATAGGCTTCCAAGTGGTGAAAGCCTGTTTTTCATTTTAAATAATCTGCAAATGTGAGACATTACATCATAGTCTTAAATGCAAAGCAGATTTTCTTACTTTCCTTGGAAAACAGTGTTGAATCCAAAGTCTGTATTCTTTTGCATTTCAAACCAGTTAAAATTGGTTAGGTCACAAAATTGAATATCAACCTATCTGTAAAATGATTCAAAAACATTTGGCACAGAAGCGGAAAAGTCTATTTGAAAAATAAAGCATAGATTATGGGTTGGAATACTTACCTGATTAAATAAATATTTGCTTCATTAAATTAGTACCATAAAATACACAATATCCAACTTTGAATACTATACAAGCAATGATTTCCTTTACATATATATATATATATATATATATATATATATAATATTATATACAAATTATATATACCATATATATAAACAGATTATTGAAAACAACAAATTTTTCTCATATATATGTATTATATGTAAATGTATATGACACATTACACAATGAATTAACTTCTAGTAAATTGAAGATATTATGTATATTCAAGTGGTCTAATTCCATCTTGATTTTAGATTAGGGATATTTACCTAAATTTTCATCTCTGCCTATAATATTAAGAATATAAATTATTCAATTTCCTTGTTCTTGTTCTTCTCCTAGTGTAAGATAAACTTAAGAAGCCTACATGTTTTCATCAGGAGAAAACTCTACCTCCAGCGCCTCAGCTTCTCCTCTTATGCTGGTTTGTTAGTAATTAATGTCCATTACGGTCAGCCAGGGAAACATACTTGTTCCAGGAGAATATCGCTGTGACACAGGGAAGCCATCCAACAAATGAGGCTGAGATCTCAACCATTTCCCAAAAGAGCTGTAATGAAAGTACCATAGATTTATACAATTCTGTTTTTCCTTAAGTAGAAGAGGGAAGTGGTGATTCAAATCATGCATGTTCTGACCTTTAGAGGTGTGGAACCACTCTTCATCCTCTGTGTTTGTGATCCCATCATCCACCACCAGAAATAAACACTGCTATTGCATCTTTGAATTATCCTGACAGCCCTGTAGGGTGGCTGTAATCCCTGTACTGTGGAGGATAAAACAGAAGGGTGGTGAGTTTTAGGTCATCATGGGCAGCATATGAAACACAGTCTTAAAACAATAACCACAAACAATTATCTTAATAAACTTCCAGAAGCTCTTTACAACATAGAGGTTTTCTAAGACTATTTCTTAATGTCTGAGTTTTGCCAAAAAGGAATTATTACATCACATGGGAATCTGTGAGGCAGATAAGGATAGCTCTTTTTCTTTGATTTTTGTGTGTTCATATGAAATATACTTCAAATTGGTTATCACCCCTGAAAGTCAACTTTATTTAATATTTTACCACAATTGAATTATTTCACCTTTTCAAAACACCTTCAACAATTTTTCCATTGAGTGCATCTCAATATTTCTACCACATAGGAGTGATAATTTTAAGCAATTATTTAGTATTAACTATTTTATAGATATAACTACCTCAAAATATCTTGAAGATTTACTATTGTTTGAGCAGGTTTACTAAACAGATTTAAGGTAAAGGAAATGAATTGTGAACCTGATAATGGATTTTGTTCAAAATTTCTAAAATTAAAATGTTACTATAGAGACTTTAACCCACTTGAAGAACTGGGTTCATGCAGAATAAATTATCTCCTTTTCATATTGAAGAGTTTTGTTCTTGTGCTAGAGTTTTGATTGCAGTTTTGTTGAGGTTTGCACACACACATATGCACATTTAGATTAAGTAAATAGATGGTGGATAGATATTTTAATGTGGATTGTAGAAATAGTTAGCAGTAGGAGGCCTTTGCTTGCAAAGCCTGCAGGACCGGGTTCTATTCCCCAGCCACTCACGTAAAACTAGATTAGGCATGGCATTTTCTTGCATTGGCAGGAGATCCTGGTGAACACATGCGCACACATAAAATATTTTTAGTAATTAGAATGTAGATATTTAATAGGAATTCATGCACATGCATAATATTTACGATATTTATGAGCAATCTTTCATTAGCTACCAAAAATTACCTTTAAATCTATTTAAAACAAGTTCTGCCCATGCAATATTAAAAATCTGCTGATATCTAAGCATCATAATCTTTATTTTCCTAGAAAGGGTATATTTTTCAAAAGTAGTAGAAGAATTCAAAGAGAACATCATGAAACAGTATTGAAAACAAAAGTTTTCTCAACCACTAGGTAGTAAGACATGTAGAATAATACATACTCTATAAAAGCATGAAAAGTAATGCCACTTTCCTAGCTACTTGATCTTGACAAAATTCATATTCATAGATGTGGATTATTTTGAATTGGACTTGCTTGTGTCCTTTTGTTGCTCCTTTTAGGCAGGGTTTCACATTTGGCAAAGGCTTATTTCTTTTTCTTTTTTTTTTATTTTTGCAAGGGCAAGGAGCTTTATTTCAAGCTTAAGCTCGGTCTCTGGACTTCACCAACGCAGTGGATCCATACAAGAGCCGCGAGTGGAGGGTAGGGTTTTTATAGGGATTTAGACATAGAAGAAGGGGATGGGTATATGATTGGTTGATTTAAACAGTGTACTCTTCTGGTTGGCTTAGGATTTTGGCAGGCAAAGTTGGTAGGCTGGGGCTAGGGGAATTGAGCCTATCTATGACAACAGGAATGTCTCATGACTTCAGGAATGTATGGCATAATCAGTTTCCAAGGCTTATTTCTAACACTGGATCCATTTGCCTCAGCTCCCCAAGTGCTCAGCTCTTAGGATAGTCTGTTTACTATTCATTATGTGTGTAAAACACACATGTTTTAGAGGGACAGTTCCCTCAGTACTTTGAAATCATGGTGGGGGGATTACTTTATGCTAGTCATAATTAGTATTCACCTCTAATCCTTACTAACTAAAACCAGACAGCAAAAGGATTTTACCTTCTAAACTAAACCTCTTCCATATTTACATCAATAAAAACTATGTCTACAAATATATGGTATCAATCTTTGATTAGATGTTTGTCATAAAAGAGATCAAATATCATTTTCTAAACAGTACTGTGTACTAAATAGTTTTTCAGATTTTGGGGGGACACCAGATCTCACTACCATACATTATAATGAAAGTAAAATGAAAACCACATTGGAGAAATAGTATGTATATATATTTGTCATCCAATAAACCTTCCTCAGAGACACCACAGCCTCTGTTGGACATAAGTTTCATGTGCAAGGATATAAAACTCTTTTAAACTGAAGATTGTTTATTTATAGATATGTAAAAACATTACCAGCTTATGAGTCATAAAAATACAGGTGGCGAGTACAATTTTGTACACAGATTACCCTCTGATAGCAAGAGTTCAGAATGCTCAATGTGTCTGTGTGTATGTCGGAGTGTGAATAGTCATTTGAGGTTCAAACACCCAACAAATATGTAACTAGTCTCAGGCAGGACATTCCAAAATTGTTGTTTGCACTATATGATTTCTAGTCTAGCACTCATTGATCTGCATTTATTGATGGGATGTTGAGAAGCAAATAGATTTCAATCTAACTCCTGCGTTTTTACTTTAATCAAAAAGGGTTAAAATTCTGGGATTTGCAATCCTGGCTTGGAAAACAACCAGTGCCCTCACACCACTGTACTCTTCCCTGCTGTTCTCTGGATCATCTACATTTTACATGACTATGACTTTGTCTGGTTACATCTATACACTCCCGAACACATCTCAGATTATGAGTCACTCATAGTTTCTTGACTACAAATCAGCTTGATGACAGACAGTCATAAAGTTCTTTCTGATATCATCTGTATTATATTAACTTATAAATATCTAAGTAAAAATGTCCATGGCTCCATTGAACTAACATCATAAATTGTTTGGATTATTGGGAAGGGATAGAATTAAAATAATGGTTTTGAGAAATACATCAGTATCTCATATAATATTCATATTTTGTTTTTGTAAAGGTCACATAAGAGAATAGGTTCTGAGGCTGGGAATATAGCTAAGCAATAAAGCAATCGCCTAATAAATTCAATCCCTACCAAAGCAGAAATTCATTTTTAAAAACTGAAAAAGTATTTCTACTATTTATCATTTGTGACCACGGATATATAATATTCACTTTCTAATTTTTTTTATTTTATAGTAAATTGGAAATGTCAAATTCTCTACCTTGAAAGGGTGCTATATTAAATACAATAGCATGTGGTGAGTCAAGTCTATTGATTTCCTCTCCTTACAGGAAAAATTATAACAAACTAAGTTGTTTAAAACAACACACACTCATCATATCATGGTAAATCTTTTCTATAGGTCAGTTATTGGTGATGGTTTAACCTGGCCTTATTTCAGAATGTCACAAAGGCTTGTGGAGCTGGTTGTCACTTCTAATACTTGATTGAGGAAAAGTCCATTTCCTAGCCTCATCAGTTCCATTGCCAAAATAGATTATTTGTGGTTGTAGACCTGAATACTTCAGTTTCTTGAATGGAAGCTCTTTTCAGCTTCTAGAGCCTGTCAATAGCTAGCATGTGGTCAGTCAAGGACTTGTGCAGTGTGGCCACTTACCTCAGGGTGATTTACCTGAGCAGTCTAACAACTAGGCTCTTTTGACTTTATGAAGAGCATGAACCTCTCTAAAGGACTTTGAGCACTTGCTCTAAACTTGAAATACTCCTATATATTCTCTCTTAAAAGTACAGTCTGATGTCCTGTTTCCACTTATTTTAATTCAGTCAGTGTAGGGTAATAGGTAGGAATGTGAATTCTTAACAAATCCTTAGGGGGCTGATGCAAGTTGTCCAAAGAACATACTTGAAAGAGTGATGACTCTTAGTCTGCTTGACTTGTATCCAGGAGTTTCATCATCACTGCTACCAGCAAGAATGTGTGATGCAAATTTGTATCATTAACTGTATTAAAGATAATGAATACAATGTGGTCAGGAGATATTGAAATATGTAATTCCAATAGTATTTATCATTCATAAAATTCTGTGCCAACCCATGAAAGGCTTATTATGCTATCTTTATAAAAGCATCAGGGGGAATTCACCCATCAACACAAATGAGAAAAGAAAAAAAAAATGCTAAAGATAGAAACCAGAAGTTGTTCAGTAGAATATCATTAAAATATATATTTCCTGTGCTATATAGACCATTAAAAATTGTCTAATGCATTGCTGTAAAAGAATGTAATACTTAATCAACATAAGTTAGAGTATATTTAAAACCACTAATGAGAAGCCAAGCAAAGGATTGAGTCATCAGGAAACTATTAGCACCAAATTAAAGATGCATAAACATGTTAACAAATTATGGGCCTATAGTCTGCATTTGATTATTCATGGACATATTGAAAGTCATTATATTATGCCCTGTGACATAAATGATATAAGTGGATGACTGATCCAATTAGAGTTAATGTTATAATTGAGCAAGCAGTCTGACATATTTTAAAGGAGTCAGAAATATACTAATGCAATTTAAAATGAACTATCTTCCACTATGTATATGAGGTGGTAATCATCTTGAGAATATTCCTATGTGAATAGTGGTGATAGGCACAGTGGTTTAATGAAAAGTATACATGACAACAGCATAATAATAACAACATCATCACTACTGGTCTTCTTTACCTTTTGTACTTTTGTTTATCCTTTGGGGTGAAAAATCCTCTAAGTATGTTTTTGGATATGATTTTATTAACTATCATGATGATTTCATAGTCCTGGCTATTTTCTTTTAATTTGTTTATTTAATTGCAAGCAGAGAGAGATGGAGAAAGAAAGATGAGAGTGTGAGAGAATAAGCATTCCAGAGCCTTTAGCCACTGCAAATGAACTTCAGATGTATATGCCACTTTGTACATCTGGTTTACATAGGTACTAAGGATTTGAACTTAGGTCCTTAGACATTGCAGGCAAACTTCTTAACTACTCAGCTATCTCTTCAACCTATCTTGGCTCTTTATATTTCTTTACATTATTTATGTAAACTTATTATTTATGTAAACTTCTTGTGGGTATTTCTATCTGTGTGAGTACTGTGATCTATAGAGATGTGATATGCCACCACAAATTTACATATGGAACTTTTGAGGCATATATTGATAAAGAAGAATTTATGTAAGATCAGGGCTTACATGAATATCCTAATAAGGATACATGATTTCAGTTGGAATTAGTGAATAACTGAGTGTGGGGAGACCACTGCTCTTGTTTTTCCTAGGTATGTCTCTGTACATACTGGACATATTAGGAACCCTTGTCTCTGAGGTACTTAGGTTTCAAAGTTGCCCCAATTATATTTTCTTTGAAATTTAGAGTTAATCCAAAACAAAAATTTCTCTTTCTGACCAAATAATGTACAAGCCAGGGTTAAATGTTCATCAACGTATTCATCAAATGATTTCCCTGCTGTAATACAGAGTCCCATCTTAGATAGATGCCTCATGCCAAAGACAATGGGAACTAAGCTTGTTGCTCATTCTTTGTGTTCACTGTGGTGGCATTTGCATCTGCTCTAACATTTCTCTGATTTGCTGGCCTCTTTTTCTGAATCATAGTTTTCTTAGTGCTAGAGTTTCTAACATTAACAAAATACCCAAATACATTTTGATAATCTGTTATGCAATGTCTAATTTGAGATTTTATCCTTCTCTTGTGAAAGCTGCTCACCCTCTCGACTCCATTACATTCTTCAGTGAAAGGTTCAAATGCCCAGGACTATACTTGGAAGGAAGGAATATAACTGTCTTGTTTTATTTAAAAATTTCTTTTAAAAATATTTATTTGTTTACTTACTGTGGTGGTTTGAATAGAATAGATGGCCCCCAATATATTCAGTTGTTTATTTGTTTGTAGTTTGCATCTCTAGCCATCTGGCTGGAGGCAATGCCATTGTGTGGATCTTAAGGTGTGGTGGTGGGTTTGAGATTTCAGTCTAAAGATATGCAAATTGTGCCTAGCTGGAGTTCCTGAAGTGTGCTCTGGCTTTTGACCTTTAGGCTTGTACTTCTCTCTCTTTCTGTTTGGGCCTGTGAAGGCAGGCCAGTTTCTTCTGCCATTATGGAACTTCCCCTGGATCTGTAAGCTTCAATAATCCCTTCCTCCATAACTGTGCCTGGTCTGGAATTTCATCTCAGCGAACCTAAATCTGTCTGCTACACTTACTTATTTATATGGAAGCAGAGAAAAGACAGGCAGAAAGAGAGAATGAGCATGCCACGGTCTCCACCCACTGCAGATAAACTCCAGATGCATGTGCTACTTTGTAACCTAGCTTTATGTGGGTCCTGGGAAATCGAACCCAAATCATTAAGCTTCACAGCCAAGTGCCTTAGCCATGGAGAAGCTCTCCAGCCCAAAACACTTATTTATTTTTTGTTCTTTATGACTTAGGGTCTCACTCTATCCTAGGTTGACCTGGAACTCTGTAGCTCCAGGTTGGCCTTGAACTCACAGTGATCCTCCTATATCTGTTTCCCTAGTGCTGGGATTAAGGATGTGCACCATCATGGTAGGCATAACTGTAATGACATCAAAATAAAAGAGAGACTGATTTAGGGGGAGGGGATATGATGGAGAGTAGAATTTCAAAGGGGAAAGTGGAGGAAGGGAGGGAATTGCCATGGGATATTGTCTACAATTATTGAACTTGTCAATAAAATTATAAAGACAAGGTGATACAATACATAGCAAGTCCACAGGAACCCATGAATTCTGGAGGTAATGAATTAGTTTATCATGGATGCATGGTATACTGTTGATAACAGAATCTTTTGTATCTATTTACTCTAACAAAGAACAAACTAAAAAGCATAAAATTAAATTATTTTTCAAAGTAAACCAAAAACACAAACTATTTGGGGAAAAATTTTGACAAAATTTGTGAAGACATGCTGAAGCAATTAAAATTTGCCAAAAGAAACTTAAAGAGAATTAATCAAATTAAGACATACAGAATTTTCACTGACTAGAATATTTATAATTCAATTTTTTAAACTATCAATTTATGTTAAGAGTCAAGGCAATTCTCATAAAAATGATGCACGTTTTTGTACTGTAAAAATTGACAAAGGAACAAACAATACTAGAACTGCCTACTTGGAGAATTTATTTAGTGTGCAACGACTCCAATCAATATAGTCTATCTTCAAGATTGAACAAAAGAAAGAAAATCTACAATATGAGTTCTACATAAGTAAAAAAAAAATTATGATTGTGTTTATTTATTTATTTATTTGTTTGCTTGCCTACGGTATAAAGAGAACACAGTGGAGTACAGATTGTCTCAACTACAAGTGTTGACGGTCACTAGGATAGCAGTATAAGGAAGAAACTCATGCACAAAATCTAGGAACAATACTGAGGCATATGTCCACTGTCAAACTGTCACATTCTGAACTCCCTGTGAGCGATTATCTTAATTAGGGCTCAACTGAGGGGGGAAGATCCACCTCAACTGTGGTTAACACCATACTATAGTTCAGGGTCTCCCTCCTGGTCTGTATAAAGAAGGGAGAGGGGGGCTGAGCACTAGCATTCATCCCTGTCCCCTTCCTCACTAAGAGATGAATAGATGAATATGATTGTCTCTTACTTCCAGCTCTAGCTGCTCAGACTGTAACCTCTTGATGAACTGTGAGATGAATTAAAGCCTTCCTCCCTTAAACTGATACTTCTCTGGTATTTTAATCCAGTAATGAGAGCATAACTATTACAAAATATATTTTTTCCATGGACTACGAAACTGAAATCAAAGAAGATTGCATTATTAAATATAAAGCTGAAAATTGTGCAGAAGTCCATCAAAAGAAAGCATTTTTGAGTTTGGCAAGTGTGGAGCCAAGACGTAATTTGAATTCCATTCAACTAAACCTCAAAGTTTGCCTATATCTTATGTCATGTTCATGGATGATATGAAACTTCTTATTCACTTCTGATGAGACTATGAACTGATGCCACACTTTCTGGAAAATAGCACAGACATTACTTTAAAAAAATTAAACAGTCATCTACCCAAATAATAGCCAACTACATTCTTTTAGCATTTGGAAATGATAGCATATGCCACTTACAAATGCTTATATATGAGTTTTCATAGATAGTCTGATTGGAAAGTCTTCAAACTGACAGCATTCCAAAATGCCCATCAATTGGGCTATGGAGATGGTTTAGTGGTTAAGGCCTTGCTGGCAAAGGACCCTGGGTTCGATTCCCCAGGACCCACATAAGCCAGATGCCCAAGGCGGTGCATGCATCTGGAATTCATTTGCAGTGGCTGAAGGCCCTGGCATGCATATTCTCTCTCTCTCTGCCTCTGCCTCTTTATCTCTCTCACATAAGTAAAAATATTTTAAAAAAAAAAAAAAAGACTTGAAACTTAGAATGTCCATCAGTAGAATGATATATCAAATACAAGTTGGTAACTTCCTCATGTTACCACTCATTTTATACCAGTTGTACAATTCTATTTATTTAAAATCCTACAAAATGAAAGCTAAAAGTTCATTGGTAGTTTTAGAATGAAAAAAATAGGAAAGAAAAGAAGTGGAAAGGGGAATTTAAAAATGGCAGAGTAATATTAGCTACTTGTGGATTTACTATCCTGAGTATAGATCTTTATAGAAATAAAGAAATTTAAAACTATGCAAAATTATAACATTCAAATATAATATCATATTTTATTATTTAGTTTGCATACAGACTAAAGTATTCATTCTAGCATTTTCAGTTTAGTGGCTCCTCGCCTCACTCCCCTCCACTGCTCCTCCCCCTAGTCAGCCTCTGCCCTTTCCATTTGCATGCCTCTTGTGTCCTTTCAACCTCCCATCACTCCTCTTCCAGCTCCTGTTCACGGTCATTCTTGGTTCCTGTTCTATTTTTATAGGTTTCTACCTATTACGGTCATTTAAATCAACAGTCTTCCATGAACTCATGTGTTTGCTGTTCTCATTCCCCAGCAGCTGCAGTTTCAGAGGCGGAGCTTTGCTGGAGGAGGTGTATTGCTGGGGGTAGCTTTAGGGGGTTCAGTCCCGAGTTCAGTCCACTCCTGCAACTTTCCGTCAGGTGCTGTGGCAAGACATGATGTCCAGCCTGTGCTCTACCATTCCTTCCCTGCAATTGTGAGGCTTCTCCTCAACACTGTAAACAAAATCAACCCTTTCCTCTTATCAGCTGCATCTGTCTAGGTGTTTTGTGCCAGAAATACAAAAGGTAGCTACAGTACCCACACTGCGACTGAGATCTTCATAGCAAAAAAAGAAAAAAAAAATAAGGCTTTCATGTTTCTATGTCTGGGTCACTTCACTTAACATATTTGCATAATTATATGAAATTAGTACTTCCATAAATTTGTTAATAACTGTAAAGAGAGATAATACTTTTCTTCTGTATGGTGAAGAATACTGTTTAAAATTCAGATAATCTACTTCTTAAAAGTTAGTTAGAACTAACTAACTAACTAACCTGGAAAATCACCTTGTATAGAAGTCTATGAGGGATGCTCGATTAAAAAGTAGGCATTTTTCTCACCTGTCAACCAGCCCCATGTTGATGGTGACAGACATGATGATTAATCCAAACCCATGAAAGCAGAATTCCTGAGGCTGAAAAGAACTCAACACTAAATCAGAGTGCCAACAGGCCTGCAATGCCTCAGGGAACATTGTGGGAGAGTGGGTGGAAGATTGTAAGAGCCACAGACTGGATAGGCCTACTCTGAGGCACAGTCCCCCTCCTTCCCCATAGTTACTGACTAAGGCCTTTATCACCCCACAGTGATTATGATAAACCCACTGAGGAGGGCTCGCAGGGTTATGGGCATTGGGTTGAGGGAGTAAAAGTGTATACATTGTATGTGTGTGTGTGTGTGTGTGTGTGTGTGTGTGTGTGTAATTAAAAATAAAAATAAATAAATTTAAAAGTAGGCATTTTGATTGGAAACTCATTTATTTTTTTATTATGTGGCTTTAGTATTGATTCAATTCTCTAAGTAATATCTGCAGAGAATTTGCTTATTTCACATAGGTTTTAAACTATTGAATTAATATCATTTAGATGATAGTTTTAATTTTTATATAATTTTTGTGAAGAGCTAGAGACAATTCATTTTTTGTTTCCTTTTATGGTTATGAGATAAAATGAAAACAAATTGCACAGAATTTAGTACAGTGCTCTGTACATTTTAAGAGAAAAATTCCTTGGTAGTTTTTGGTCATATTCTTAATAAAGACTGCCATTCTGGAAGTAATATTTTAAGGAAAAAAAATTACAACTAAAGTGAATACAGATACTGTGAGAAGGAACCTCTAGGGCTATGGTTTTATGAGCATTCTGGAAAGTTTCAAGAGCTAGATAGAGTTATAACTGATGTTGCTGTATCTCCTGTATATCTGGGTAAAAGCTTAATGAATAAAATCCATGACACAGGAAAAGAAAATGAAAAAGAAACTATTGTCAAAATCACATCTCACTAAATCACAATACAAAACATTCTACTGAATGAAAAACATCTTTCTGAAGTTTCTGAAATTTGGCATATATATTTGTTGGGAAATATACAAGAATATGCTACACACAAACATACTGACGTAAATGTATAGATACATAGGAACATTTCCTTTTGATGAACATTTAATAAAATGTACTTTTTAATAAAATATAATTTTTGAACAAGTTCTAAAGGGGTTTGGGATATTATCTTGAAAATACCGTCTTAAACATTACCATATTAATTTGAAATCTCTATAAGATAACATCTTGAAAGATACAAATCCCCAAATTGTAGTTCTTAAACACTAATGGAATTAAGACAAAATAGTTGCTAATCTGAAAATAGCATCCAAAATAAAAGAATTGTAGTCCAGTCTAGGTTACAGACATAGATCCAATTTAGTTTTCCACTTTTACTCTGATTCCTTCTCAGTCAATCCTCCAGTAAATGAATAGTCCAAAAAGCCAAGGATTCCAATTTGTAATCTTTTCTTCATTCATCATTGTCTAACATCAATACACTCAACTCACTTGTATCAATACACTTCCAGCATTCTGGTAGCATAACAGGTGTTTCCTTCAGTTTGTTATTTCAGAATCAAAATTATTATTTTCTCACACATCATTTATATGTTCTTCTCAACATAACAGTCGCTATGCACTAAATTTATTTTCCAACTACAGAGTATTCAGGTGGGGGTAAGAGACATCAATGTAATTTTATATACTGTTTGCTAGCACAAATGCCTTGATCTGGTCAAAGCAGTTAGATTAAATGGGTGTCAAATTGTAATCAAACCTAATGAATTTGTACAATTTATGTAAGTTAGAAAAGATAGCTTTTAACAAAACTTGATATAACAGCAAAGTCATTGAATCTCATAGAATTTGATTTTTTTTTTTTAAGAGAGGGAGAGAGATAATTGCCACTCCAGGGACTCCAGCCGCTTCAATCAAACTCCAGATGTTTGTACCACCTTTGTGGTTGTGTCATCTTGTGCATTTGGTTTATGTGGGACCTAGAGAGTAGAACATGGGCTCTTAAGTTTTGCAGGTAAGTGCCTTAACCGCTAAGCCATCCCTCCAGCTCTAGAATTTGATTATATACATATACATGTACACATACACATACATATACATATATATATATGTGTGTGTGTGTGTATGTAATTTTAAATGCACTTGAATTTAAAGTACATAAAACTGGAAATATTTAGTTAAAAACATAAATAATCAAACCTGGGTCCTTAGGCTTTGCAGGCAAGTATCTTAACAACTTGGCAAGTATGGAGGCACACCCTTAACACACATACTCATAGGAAGACTTAGAGTTCATGGACAGAAGATCTACTTAATGAGACCCTATTAACAAAAACAAAAGCAAAAAAAAAGATTTTATTTATTTTTTTCAATACATATTTTGTTAAGTACATGAAAGATTTTTACACTGTTCTGAAAAAATGCTAAATGAAAATAGAATGGATTATGTATTTGTGTCTAGGAGAGACTGAAAAAGAGACAAACAGATAAATATATCTTTGTTAATATAGGAGATTTACAAGTTTTTCTAATACATACTCCTAAATATAATGTTTTACTCAGTATGTTTATTTTAATATTTTTTCTAAAGACTAACATTTTCTGTTATTATTAAATATGTTTCATCATAAATATTTTCATATATACGAGACCATCCAAGAATAAGATTTATAATTGTGGTTTAATTTATTAATGTGGAGTTATAATATATATAGATTTTAATCCAATGCATAGGTAGTTACAATTAACTTCCTTTCATATAATTTTCACCTTATCTCAAAAGATATATGTTTGATCTTCAAGTTTGTGAAAACAGAATCAATACAAAAGACTTAAAGAGCACAAAGCTCTTATAAACAACTCCAAGTAACGAAGTATTGCTGTTTGTGTACAAATAAAAGAAATGTTATTCTTTAAAAATAAGAATGTTGAGGTTGCTCAGTGGTTAAGGTGATTGCCTGCAAAGCCTAAGGACCTGGGTTTGATTACCCAATACCATCGTAAAACCAGAAGCACAAAGTGGCACATGCATCTGGAGTTCATTTGTAGCTGCTAAAAGCCCTGACATGCTCATTCTCTCTCTCTGTCTCCTTGAAAATAAAAAAGTATTAAATAAAAAATATTAAACAAAAATGAGGGTTATATTGAGGAGTAATGGCCTATGTTTGGTTCATTATGCTGATACAGCAGACTGCCACACACTTAGTGACTTGAACAATCCACTTATTTTTCCAAACATCTCCAGGTCAGAAGTTTATTTCGATATGGGTAATCTATCAGCTTTGCAATGATCAAACCAGTGTCCCAGGTGGACTTAATTGCTTTGGAAGTGACACAGCCTTCATGGTCATCCAGCTTGTTGGCATAAGTCAACTTTCAGTGGGGTTGTAGAGCTGACGTTACCATGTCCTTACTGAATATGAAGCAGTGCTTGTCCTGGAACCTGATGGTCACCTGCATCCTGAAGCCAACAGTGGTTTCAGACAATAGGCAGAGTCTCCTGCCATTTCTGTCTCACTCCAGCCAGAGAATGCTCTCTACTCTGAGTGCTAAGGAAATTAGTCCTCATTTTCAGGGCTATACAGAGTCACTTCTACTTCGTGGTCAACAACTATAGTTACATTTGTGAACCATTTTCACCATGGAACTAGCAATATATTCTCTGAGTCTAGGGACTGTACATGGGCAGTTTAAAGGATATATATATATATATATATATATATATATATATATATATATATCTCCACAGGATTTTTGTGCAACAGCCATCTATCAAGTTCCCATATATGCCAGATATTTAAAATAATATTGTATGGAAATACATATGTATTTAATGAAAATATTAATTTAAGGTTGAGTAGGATAAGTATGCTACTAGACCAATATTCAGACTCAGAGTCTATCAATTTACACTATTTAAATAGAAAGGCAAAAAAAAACTGAAAATGAAATGGCAAATCTATTTTAAGTTCCTTTCATGCGATGCATAAGAACTGTGGGCTAACACCACAATGCATGACCCGTATACCTCAACAAGGAGGGGCCAAGGGGAGGGGGTAGGTCACGGATGAGCCTAATAATGATACCAAACTGACTGTATTTGATGAATACAAAACTAACTAATAAAGAAAAATAAATAAATAAATAAAAAAGAATTGAACCAAGTGAAAACAATAGAAGTAAAATAACCCCTATTCTATGGTCTGGGGAAGTGCAGAGAGAATAAGTGCTCACAGCTCAAGTTACGGTACCTGAATTCAATATCTAGAGCCCACATGCAAAGCTGGATGCTTTAGTCCATGGAGGGCTTCTGTAATCCCAGCACAGTGATGCTAGAGGCAAGATGGGAGGCAGAGATGGGGGAATTTCCCCGAGGCTCAAGGCAAACCCAACAAAAAAGGCAGAACAGGAATCCAGACTGAGGAGCCCTGCCTCAAATGAATTACACAGGTAAGGATTAGACCTGAAAGTTGACCTCTGATCTCCATAAATGTGTTGTTGCATGTGTGCACCCAGACATGCACACAGCACACATAACACACACATATACACACATACAAACATACTTACCTACCTACATACATACTTATAAACACACATATATACATACATACACAGGTAAATACTACTACTAATGATAAATTATAACAAATTTTTATCGTATAGATACATCACATGCCACCCTGAAAAAAATCATCGTGCTTAAGAATTGGAATAGTTTACTTTAGAGTTTTTAAAATTCATATTTGGAAGGTCATATGTCAGTTTAATTGGAAACATAAAATCACTTCAAGTTTTCAACACAAATCAAGGTTGTAGAGGATATCTGTGGTGTTGGACTAAAAGATACAATGTGAATGAATGTTGATCACCAAAGACCATGAAGCTCTTTCCTACAATTCCAATTTACAAAGGTTACTCTGCCTTGCAATTTTTCAGTTTTTGTTCTTTCTTCCGCTTCATAACTCAGTAGTCCTGGTCACTGTTGGTTTGGTACAGGCTTCTGTCAACTCAGAGGTCGGCTAACAATCCCGTCCCAAGCACATTCTTCTACTGCAATGGTAAACTAAATTCAGAAGAAAAAAGTGAAATGTGTGACATTAATATTTATTTTTAAGTTTTTGTTTCCTGTTTGTTTTTTTGAGATAGGGTCTTGCTCTACTCCAGACTGACCTGGAATTCACTATGTAGTTTCTGGGTGGTCTCGAACTCACAGTTATCTTCCTACCTCTCCATCCCAAGTGCTGGAATTAAAGGCGTGCGCCACCACACCTGGCTTATTTTAAGTTTTTTTTTTTTATATTGCCTTTGTTTTTGTATGTGTGTGGTTTGTATGTGTGTGTTCACATAAGTGAACATTCATGTGTAGTATGTGCATACATGTAGAGGCCAAATCATTGTTGTGCTCCTCATTTTTTTTTTTTAAAGGAGAGAATCTCTCACTTGAACCCAGACCTCACCAATCCAGCTATTCTAGGGAGCCAGGTTATGCTACATAGCCTGTATTTCTTCATCCTGGGCTATGGGATTACAGGCAGGCATCTGTACATCCTAACACACACACACAAACACACACACACAAGCACATATATTACTTATTTATTTATTTTCACAAAGAGAGAGACAGAGAGAAGAAAGAGAGAAAAAAGGGAAAGGAAAACAAAAGGAAAGAAAAGAGAAGAAAAGAAAAGGAAAGAAAAAGCATGTCAGGGCCCCTAGCCACTGCCAATGAACTCCAGATGCATGTGCCACTGTGTGTGCTTGGCTTTATGTATGTACTGGGGAACTGAAACCAGGTTGTTAGACTTTGCAGACAAGTACTTAAACTGCAGAACCCTCTCTCCAGACCACCCACCCCCCACCTGAGTTTTATGTGGGCACTGAGTGTCCAAACCCAGGTCTTCATGATTGCACAAAAAACACTTTTTCTACTGACTCCATTCCCCAGTTCAAGGTTTTGTTTTAAATGCGTCACTAGAAATTATATTATGCACTTAATGTCCTTAAAGAAATGCAAGCCTTTGTGCCAGCTACTTTGGTTCTAAGTTCACCAGAGTGTCACGGACATGAGGCATTTGGAGGATTTTTAATATGGGCATATTTTTTTCAGTGTTTTGTTTTCACTAAAATTTTAGCAGCAAAAGCTTGATAACTCATTTTCATTTCACAGCTCTGTTATTCCAACAACTGAATACCAACATGACTACATGATGAAAAATATTGTCTATTTCCCATAATTTGTAGCATTATTCAAAAATACTGATGGGTTCTAGGTGCCAAATATTCTGTTTTCCGTTAATATTTTGGCAGTATCTCCAAATTCGACACTAGAACATTTTAACTTGGAATCAGAATTTTGTTTATGTATTCATGGCATAAAATTATGCAGAATATTTTAGATAAGCTGTATCTTAGCATAGTTTCATGAAATTTAGTTCTAAAAGCATATTTCATATGTTTCTAACTTTCTCTAAGTTGCCAGTATGAAGCCCCTTTCCCTGACTACTGTTTTTTATACAAACTATTCAATGAACCTGCACACAGTTGCCTTTTTAAAGTTTGTTGAGTGTGCAAATTATATAAAAATGTATGAAAACATGTGTCTTTCTTCCAAAAAGCTTCATGCTCTGTCTAAAACAGACTGGATTCACTGAGCTTAGCAAAGTTATTGAGAAAAAATTTGAAATTTGTCCAAGAAGTTTGTTTATGATGCCAAATTACTATTTCTAACATGATTTTAAATGTTATATAAATACCAAGTAGACCTTCATCCATTTAACTAAAACTAAGAGAAGGCAAGCAAATACATAGCTTCCTGGCAGGTACATACCCTCATTATGAAATGCACAGGGTGGACTATGACTTAGAAAATTAAACATAATTCTATGTACTCATATTTCTAGGGGTACACACTCCAATTCAAGTGTGCCAAAATACTATATTTTGGAACTAGTATTTAATTTAATTATAAGAAAATATTTTCTCAGCAGTTTGACAATAAAGCAAATTTTAGTATTGCCAGGACTTTGTTTTTCATATTCCCAGCAAAGGAACAGAGTTCTGAATTTTGGGTACAGAGCAATGAGAATCCCATCATGGAGAAGAGCATTGAATAAGGCTTATGATTCTAACCCAAGTGACTCTGTAAAGAGAGAACATGCTATCACAATTATTCAAACATAGCCCCTTAGTACTTCTTCAAACTGTTGCACCCTTCCTGTGGAAATGTCTTTGTTAGTTTTGTTAAACTTGATCAATGCCCCCCAACAGTCAAGTAACCAACTCTTCTGTCTCTGTTTCTTTCAGTGAAATCCTCCATGCATCTAAATTAAAAGCCAGAAATCAGATTGTTTTTTGGAAATTTTTGCTTTTACCTGATTACCAGAATGGTGAAATACATATTAAGGGAACAAAATTTAAATTATTAGCTTTGAGCATTAGCCTGGTATTTTTAATTAGTCTATTTAAGTAGGGGTTTTTAAAAGGCAACATCTGTGATTTATGGATGTATATACTACTTGCTTTTAAAAGGAATTAATAAGTATCAATTCTTACTAAGACATATTCCCAAATTTAGACAGTCTAGAAAGCTTCACATTTTCTAATAATCAAAATATAGAAGCAGCCCCCAGGAAAATTTAAATTTGTGAGTATAAATACATGCTAAATTTGAACTACATTGTAATTTTTGTTATATTTTCTTCTTCTAGCAGTAAGATAGAAACAATAATTGGAATTAAGACTTGCTGAAAGAAGATTATAGATATAGTACCTAGAATAAATCCCACATGGCACAATGAGGGAGCCAAAAGCATGCTGACCCTGCTTGGCTTTTTCGTACCATAGACCGAAACAAAAGCTTTAAACAAGGATTTTCCATAGTGTGATTCTATGCACATTATTCATTTTGCAAAGAAAGTTTTTATGCTAAATAATTGAATACCAGAACCATGCACAGCACTGACATACAATTTTAATAACAAACACCAGTGGTCTACCATCAGGTTACAGAAACACCACTGTGAAGGTCCTGCCCTCGATGCTGGGCTGGGCAGCCTTCTATCTACTTCACTAGGTCCATGAATCTCATTCTTTGTAAATCATTTTGGTACGAATTGTGAAAAGTAAAATCTATAAATATTGCATATTGCAAAAAGACAAAGTTTAGTAATGTTGGAAAGAAGTTCATATGTCACTCAAACTGGACCCAAGACTAGTTCAGGCTGATCACACGGTCTTCCTGAGGCGGCAGAGACAGTGGCAGACGCCTATGAGGGTCCAGCACGTGCAGCTGTGTGGAATAAGAAGCCCTCTAACCAAAATTAGCTTGGCTTTTGAGGCTAATAATACGGGAACATACCAAAAGGGATTTATTACTCATGCAATGAAGCTTTTCTCCAGGAGCAGAGAGAAAGAACCTTTGTCTTCCTGGCTTGGGCAGCTGGGGTCCCACACAGGTCAGAAGGCCGGATTTTGTGAAAGAACTTCCCTGGCCACAAAAGGCAGAGCACGTGGGCTTTATTACTGACTTTTCTAGACACAGAGAAAGATGCGAACAGGTCTCAGTGAAAACTCGGGATCATCATCAGCAAAACAGTACAAATGCATCACATACCTGATTACAACACTTTTCTTGTAAGTACTTTGTTACCTTTCTGTGTGTTTTAATCCACTAATTATCCATCTTAAACTAGGATGCAAATTTCCATTGATTTCCTTCTGCTGTTCAATGTAATCATTTTAGATTTTCTCAGAAGTCTTACCTGTGACGATAGTTCTTTAACATCGGTGACTATTTGATAAGCCAATATTTGAGGGGTTTTCTTTTGGTCACTTGTTCTGTTTTGTTAATGTTTGACACTTTTTCCTAGTTCTCCTATTTGATAAGAATGGAAGTATTCCTGTGAGTATGCGATGTGTTTCTTGTGAAAATGTGCATTTAATGTTCTATGCTAATGTTATTTTTGGCAAATACGGTTATTACAGTTCATCCTTTCTATAAAATTGGAAGTTATGTTACTAAGAAAATATGTCTATATTTCTTCCTAATGAATTGAATAAAATTGTCACTGTAATTATATCTTCACTAATGCTTTATGTCAAGTGTATTTATCTGATATGAATATAGCTACAACATATTGAGATTAGCATTTTATCACATAGTTTTTGGTCAAGTCAATTTTTTTGTTATAACTAGTGTTATGATTTCTAAAAAGGTCATCACTGACTTCTACATTGCATTGTTTGATTTTGCCTTTTAATTGGAATACTTAATAGCTTCACATCTAATGATTTATTTATGTCTTTTGATTTAAATTTAGTGACATTGCTTTTGTATTTGATTCACTACTCTTTATTTATTCTCTTTTACTTATTCTCTTGATATTTTTTCCTTTGAATTGTGATTTTCTTCAATCTTTCTTTCCTCACTGTCAATTCTATACTTTCAAAAGTTACTTTTATAATAGCCTAAAAATGGTAGCATTCCACATTAACTGAAAAGAAAGGAAATATCAGACTCTGTAACAATGAAGAAATGATGGACTCATAGCCACAGGAAGCTACTCAGTACCCAGCATTGCTCATCATTAGGAATGGGGTAATGGAGAGAACAGTGAAAAGGAACTAAACCCTGATTAGATGGGTTAGGTATCCAAATCCAAACTCTCATCACACAAGGGTGTCTGACCATGTGAAGCATGCAGAGTTTCTCCTCATCGCTGGTGGCGCAAAGAACACTGCAGTCATGTAGGATGATATTTGGCATTTTCTCACAAAACTCAGTGTACCTACCATGTGATCAAAAAAGATACAATATTTCATGAATATTATGAACACACAAAAGTCTTGCACATGAATATTTATCAGTGTTATGAGTTTGAGGCCACTGAAATGTACTTTAGCAGGTGAATGCAAAAGCACTATCGGTGCATCCATGCAATAAAATGTCACTCAGCACTAAAAATGACTGACCTGTATAGGTGCATCTGAGCACACACATGCTTAAACCATACATGCACACCACTCACACATGACCACTCCACATACCACACATGTTATTTCACTCAAAAGAAGGACACAATTCAGGATATTCTCTCCTGTGTATGACTTCTTATGCTAAGCTCCATGTTCACAATATCTACCATTAGGTGTACCACAAATCTACACCTCTCCAAATATGCTTTGACATTGATATGCCATCACATTTTTATTTATTCACGGGCTTAAGGCCATTTTTAATTGGCTATTTATGACTAAAATTGCTAAGAACATTTCTTCAGAAATTTTTGTTGGGTATGTGTTCATATTTTACAGGAAATTTTTAGCTACATGATGGCTGGGCTTTGAAACTAACTTTAGAAATTATATTCTCATTGGATATAAAAAGATTTCTGAATCTGAACAAAAGTTGTTAAATTCTTCACAATGTTTCCTATGTGTGGTTCTCTGCCCTCCCTTTCTCTCCTATATTTCAGCCCAAAGAAACATTATCTTAATGTGCCTTCAATGTGTGTCTTAAAGCAATGATTTTAAAACAAGTGTTTATATACATGTGGGTATCATCCATCCACCTATTTATCTCCATATAAGAATATTTATAACAATATTTATGTACAAACGTTTTGCCAGTAAACTCAGCAAATAAAAAACAATTGTAAATTGACCTACATACTAGTTTTATAAAGATGTATAAATCTTATCAGAATACCTAATGATTGTTCCTCACATTACATATTGGTTAGCTTTTTGAGGAATTATGTGGATAAAATAACACAGTGAAAACTCTTCTAGAAAGATTTTTCTGTCCATTATTTTATTGGAATGTAACTATACTGATATATAGCCATCATTCATTTTCTCATATGTAATATTTATGGAATGATTATATCAACATCCATGATCATTTAGTTGCTGATAGAATTTCAAGTTATCATCAAAAATGTACTGCCTAGGGAGCAGGTAGATGGCTCAGTGGATAAAGTGCTCACCACTCAAGCCAGAGTATCCAAGTTCAATTCCTGACACCCATGTAAAAAGCAAAAACCTGTAGTGGGCTGCTGTATTCCCAGCACACTAAAGGTGACTGGGAGGCAGAGGCAGGACAATTTATGACCCAGCAAAGAACAACAGCAGTGTGAGAATCCAGAGACAGAAACCTTGCCTCAAAATGAGGTTTAAGCCTAATCTCTACACACATGCTAAGGCATTCATGGTTCTTCCATGCCCCCACACAAACATGAACACACATACACACACACACACTAAAGGACTAGGGAGAGGCTAAGAAATTAACAGTGATTTTTTTTTTTTTAATGTAAGAATGAGGCCTGAGATGACCTGAGATTGCGTGAGCTCACCTAAATTCATTCCCTCAGCACTCACTTAATTAAAGAGCTGGGCATGGAAAACCATGTCTGGATTCCAGCCCTGTAAGGGATGGAAACCTGAGAAATGCTGCAGCTTCCTGACCAATACAATGGGAAAAATGGCAATTCTGGACTGGGAGAGAGACATTCTCAAGGAAATGGGCAGATGAGATAAAAAAGAAGGTATGTTAATTGAAGGTGTTTTTATCTTCCCCGCATGCATATACTACACACACACACCACATCACACACCATACCATACATATTCTACACACACACAAACACATGCCAAAAGATTAAAAAAATACTGTATGTTAATATGTATTTGTAAATGATATGCAAAGAGTTGATGAATACTATGTACCTGCTGGCAAATTTTGTTTCAAAATATGTCTTTACAATAAGTGAGATGGTTTGAAAGAGTCTTGATAATAATTTATAAACCTACTGCAGTGTTCCATTTTTGTATCCATGACAACAATTTGTACTGCCAGTTCAACTTTTGCAAGTTTCCTCCTGTAATATGATCCCATTATGGGATTAATTTGTGTTTTTTTGTGAACAAATAGGATGGCATGTTTACTTTTTGAGTTTACATGATTATCTACTTATTTCAATGTGGCAAAGGAATTATTTTTGTTGTTCTGAGGGAATTCTTTGTGTAGTTTGGAAAAAAATATGCTGTGAGTTTAAACATTGTCTATTCTGGTGAGTCTTATCCTTATCTTTGGTTCTGTAGGTTTATTGATGAATATATTTTACTTTTATTGTGGTTCATCAAATTCATTACATTTGAATATTTCTTTACCCCTGTGCCTTGAGAAACCATTTCCTATCTGTGACACTAAAGAATTTTTTATTTAGTCTGATGAATTTTTATAGTTTGATTTTATGCATAGACATGAAAGTATGTTTTGTTTTTCCACAGGTGAATAACTAATACCTACATCAATTACTCATTGAACATATACTGGCTCGTAGGGATTATCTCTTAAGTTACCTATTAATTGAGTGTGGACAGAGCTCCTACTCTCCATCACTCTAATACTATACTTGTTTAAGTCTGAGTCCAAAATAATCCTATTAATTATTATAACTTTGTAATATATATTTCCATATTTGATCTGCTTCTGCTTCATCCAATCTTGTCTTCCTTCAGGATGTCTTAATTATTCTTGATTTTTCCTTCCTCCATATTCTGTTGTATTTGGGAATTTCTATAACTTGTTATTTCTAATCTCTGGAATTCCTATATATTTAATAGTTCTCATTTGTTTGCTTTTTATTTTTTAATATTTCACATAAATACAATTAAATGCTAGTATAACATTGTAATATTTTAGAAATATGTGCACTTAACAATGACACCAGTAAAGCTTTTTGATGAACTAAAGACAGATGGTAACAAAAAAGGCAATCAAAATCGAATCAACCAGAGGTATAAGGTTATTTTATTTTTTCCAACAATATTTGACTGAATAAAAATTCCTCTTCTTAAAATTAGTAATTTATGGATTATGGTTTTCCACAAAAATAGTATTAGAATGAAAGAATAAAAAATGTTTAGGATTTAATATTATTTTATTTGTCATGTTTCCGCTCAGTATTTTTATAAAAAGACATAAACTTTAAGGTTTTTTTCATGTTTCACAGCATCTCTAAACCCTTAACATAATTCTTATTTCTGCATAAGTTTAGGTCATTATTAATGTACTCCTTCTTCATTGTAAAAGGATTTTCATAAATGACAAAATACTGATGCATTTCCATTGGAGAATACTGATGAACATCTTTAGATGTCTCTTTTAACTCTCCAAGAAGTATTCACAATTTCTTATTCTGGATTTTGTGACACAATCAATAGAAACATACTAATATCAAAGGGCATAAAGAGTTATTTTTCTCTTTTCTTAATATTCAAATTACTATGAGTCCCATTCTTTTTAAATATTATTTTAAATATATTAAAACTATTTTATCCACTTCCCCCTGCATCTATTTCCCTAGGTGCCCTCCTCAACAGGGTTATAATATTCAATGTGATGTTATGAAGGCCTTAGTCTGTGCCTGTCGGGTAGTGGGGAACCATTACACTCTGTGTCTATTACAGTCTTTCTGCTCCTTCTTTCACAATGTTCCCTTGGCCATAGCAAGCCTTTTGGCAGTCTGATTTAGCAGTGAGTTCTCTGTAGTCTCTGGATTTCTGTTTTGATGGATTTTGATTGATCACCATGTCTGTCACCATCACTCTGGGGCTGGTTGTCAGGCTACCAATAAGAGAAGTATTTATGTTGCTGCTTCCTCTGCAATGTTTTCCTGAGCCCTGGGAGATATGATAGAGGTGGCATGTCTTCTGACCTTTACGGTATATGCCCAGGAGTGGCACAGCTGGATCAAATGGTAGATATATTTTCATCTTTTTCAGGAGTTTCCAAACTGATTTGTATAGTGGTTGTACAAGTTTGCATTCCCACTCAAAATACATAAAGGTTACTTATTCCCCACAAGCTCATAAGAATTTGGTGTCATCTGATTTTTTTGATGAGTATCATCCTGACTGGAGTGAAATAAATTTTTATGAGTGAATATATTCAACATCTATTTAAGTGTGTAATGGCCAAATGTAGTTGTTTTTTTGAGAATTCTCTGTTCAGTTGTCTAACCTATTATAATTTGGGTTGCTTGGTTATTTTAATTGTTTAGGTTTTTGGATTTTTTGTCATTATTATTATTATTATTAGTTATGTGCATAGTGTGTATACAGCAAAGTTGGTACCATCGTTAGCCTCCTCCCTGTCCTCCCCCCTCCACAGGGACCCTCCTAGTTGGAGAAAGTGGGTCATGCATTGTGGGGTTATCCATAAGTTATGGGAAAGAGGCAATGTCTCTGTGCATAATGTTCCAACATGTGGATCTAACAATCTTTGCACCCCCTCTTCTATGAAGTTCCTTGAGCCATGTTGGATTCATTTTAGGTCTACTTCAGGGATGAGGTCTTGGGAGCCTCTGTGTCTCTGGATATCTTGTTTGGTAGGAGTTGCATGTTCTCTGTGTCTCTCTCCTTCACCCTTGTGCTGGTACCAGGTTCACCAAGAAAGCAGAACTCTTGTTCATTTTTCCAGTTTTTCTATGGTTTCAGCTGGGGCCCTGGTGAGGTGTGATGGGCTGATTCTTTCCTCAGGATCTGTGTCCATCTGAAAAACAGAAGCAGATTCTCCAATAGTGAAGTCAGCATCAGATAAATGGGATTATTTTAGAGAGAATTTAATAGATATAGGCCCTCTTGTGGCCCAAGATTGGTGGGAGATTGATATTGGAGAGGGGACTCATTTTTTGATATGGTTCTGACTTGTTTCCCAGAACCAGGTATGGGTTCCATTCCACTGAGCATATCAGTTAGCCAAATCAAGAGCAGTTGGTTACCCACCATGGCTGTGCACCACTATTGCACTTGTGTAAGCATCATGCCAGGTTGTTTCTGCTGAGTAGGTTAGAACACAAGTTGGAGTTGCTTGGATAGAGGTTGGTCATTTTCTCCCAGTCGCTCATGTAGCACCTTCTGGCACTAGACAAGCTAACTGTCTGGGTCTGACTCTCTTCCAGATTCCACCAGGTCACTCCAAGTTCCTACCAACAGCATATGGTGTCTTCTGCAGTAAAGTCTTACCACTAACCTTTGCTGGGTCCTTAAGTACTCTGACAGAAATCTGTTTTCTTTTGGGAAATATTGTAGGACTCTCTTACCAACAACTCATTGTGGATGTTAACCACATGCTGGTACTGGGAGTTACAGGCCAGCACCAAGGAAAAGAAGGAAGAAAAAAATAGATAATATAAAAGATAAAGAGAGAGGAGAGAAAAGAGTAATAGAGAGACAGAGAGGGGGGAGAGAGAGAGAGAGAGAGAGAGAGAGAGAGAGAGAAACTGGAAAAGATTAAGGTTAGTCTTCATAACTTTATTATACATTCTAAGCAGTAGACCATTGTTGTATTGTATAGCCAGCAAAAATTTTCTCCCATTCTGTGGAATGTCTATTGACTATTGATGGTTTATTTATCTGTACATTAGTTTTTAGTTTTGTGAGGTCCCAATGGTTGAGTAATGATCTAATTCCTGTGATACTGGAGTCTAATTTGGAAAATTTTTCCCTCTGTATATACTTTGTAATATTCTCCATGTGTTTTTTTTTTCTTCTAGTCATTTTAGGGTATCAGGTCTTATATGAAGGTTCTTAATTCACTTAGAATTTGACTTTTGTGTAGAGTGAGAGAAATTTGTCTAAATTCATGCTTTGATAGGTGGTTATCCAATTTTACCCATACCATTTGCTTAAGGTGCTGTTTTTCTACAGTGTGTATATTTGGCTCCATTGTCAAAGATCAGGTAGCTGTAATAGCTTAAATTTGATGATGGTTTGATGGAAATTGAGTAGAATACTCAATTCCTCTCATCTGAGTGTGTTTTTGTGCCAGTACTATGCTGCTCTTGTTACTATGACTTTGTAATATATCTTGAAATCAGGTGTTGTGATACCTCCAGACATATGCCTCTTGTTGAGGACCTTTTTGGATATTCGTGTCCTTCTGTTCTTCCCCATGAAGTTCAAGCCTATTTTTTCTATCTCTGTGAAGAATACTAGTGCACTTTTTATTGTAATTGTGTTGAATGTACATAATGCTTTTGGTAGGATGGGCATTTTCAAAGTATTAACTCTTCCAATCCATGAGCATGAAAGGTATTTCCATCCTCTTGTGTATTCCCCAATTTCTTTCTTCAGTGATTTTATGCTTTCTTTTTATGGGTCTTTTACTTCCTTGCTTGGTGATATTATTGTGGCTACTGAAAATGGGATGGATAGTATTGCTTATCTCTTTTCCCCTATGTTTATATTTGGTGTATAGGAAGGCTACTGATTTTTGTGTATTGAGTCCCATTCTTACCTTGTGGATTTTTTAATTAATTAATTTATGAGAGGGGGGGAGGCATGCCAAGGCCTCTAGCCAGTGCAAATGAACTCCAGATACATGTGCCACCTTGTGCATCTGGTATTCAAGGCACCTAGAGAATTGAACCTGGATCATTAGGTTTAGCAGGCAAGTACTTTAACTGCTAAGCCATCTCTCCAGCTCCCCTTGTGGTATGGAATAGATTGTCTGCTCTGTACTGTGTAGTCTGGTAATGATTTGCCAAACTCCACATTGGGAACTCGAAGGGTGGCTAGGTTGTCTGATTAACAAATTTCTTTTATATTTATTTTTTTGTTAAGTTCAAATTAATTTTAAATAGATGAAGATAGTCAACACATAAGAAAAGAAAAATACATACTATCATTCATATCATCCTTTAGGATAGATAGATAGATAGATATAGATATTTCTCTCATTATAAAATTTAAGATTCAGATTAATGCATGAGACTTGCTGTGTTTGGCTTACTATTGTAACTAGAGTGCAGAGAAAAGTGGCTTATATGTGGTTATTGTTTCTGGTATCTAACACTTTCATGTAAGATAAATTAAGAAGGACTTAAATAGAGTAGTTAGTATGATAGTTTCTATCAATTGTAAACTTTTAGGAACCTAGAGTCACCTGTGAGGGATTATGTATATTAGGTTAGCTGCTGTACCAACTCTAAGGGATTACATAATTAAGTAAATTTAGTGGTGGAACCTTTCATTCCATGCTGTGGGCTGTGGTCCTAGAGTATTCAAAAAGGAGCCACCTGGTTGAGATTCCACACCATCATTCTGTTTTCTCAACGTGGACTGAATATTACCAGTTCCTGTTTCAAGCTCCCAAGGATGTGCCTACCCAACCATGATGCCCTCCATGCAGGAACTATAAGCTGAAATAGCCTTTTCTTTCCTTAAACTGACTTCTGTCTGGTATTTGGACCCAGCCATGAGAAAGCAACTTACACTGGTAATCTTTTAATACAGGGTCAAATAAAGTTTAAAATTTGTATTTTTACAAAACTGAAAACAATATTTACAGCAAGTAACCATACAAAAATCAAAATTTGGAGCTGGAAAGATGGGTCACTGGTTAAAAGTGCTTGCTGGCAAACTCTGATGGTCCTGGTTCAATTCCCCAGCATCCATGTTAAGCTAGATGCACAAAATGGTACATGGAATCACAGCTTTGTTTGCAGTGGAAGGGGTCCGTGGTGCACCCAGGAGTCCCTGGTGTGCCCATACTCACTCTCTCTGTGTCCATCTCTTTCTCTTTGTCTCTGTCTCAAATAATCAATCAATATATCAAATATTTTAAAATTTAAAATTTTCCACCACAAATGTGTCACTTATTGCCCATCTTTAACTTCCAGTTTGACACTGGAGAGCTCTCAATCTGTGTACATTTAAGATGCTCATCTAGTTGGAAAGAGTGGAATATAAAGACAAACACCTGTTTTAAGTCTGGACCAAACTCAGAATCAAGAATCAAGGAGAGAAACAAAGCAAAATACTATTTGAATATGATCATGTAACCAATGAAAATTATAAATGAGGTAACTGTAGAAATTCTAAAAGTTGACCCTTTTTTTTTTTTGAAAAATAGCCGGTTAATAATTTCTGTGAAGTAGTTTAAAAAGGGAGTCAGACACTTTTTGGGTATTTATACTAACTATTGCTGAATAATTAGTGTAGCAATACTTATTGGCAAAAAAAAAAAAAAAAAACAACCATTTTCTTTCTTCAAATTTTTATCAGAAATTTAAGGAGGATTAGCAAAAACTGATTATGACTCTGGCCTATAGAAACAGCTCCAGCTGAAATGATATGAATGGCTGAAGATTGTGGAAAGAATAAGGCTAATGTTTCTTCCTCTCTCTCTCTCTCTCTCTCTCTCTCTCTCTCTCTCTTTCTGTGTGTATGTCACTATAGGGTTAGTTTTCCTCCTCACAGCATGTAGGATTCAGAGCCCACAGATTTTAACAAGGTAGTTTGATGTTCCAGAAGGAAAGGAGCTATGCTTCCTCTTCATATCTAAAGTTAGAATTATTACAGCCTGACAACTGTTCAACTACATGAAAGTTAGCAGTAAGAAAATTCCCAGAAGGACTCACAGTACTCATCTTTTATTAGAAGGAATGTTGTCATATTTGTGGCCATATTTACTTCTCTGCAGGCAAATGTTGCTTTCATTTATTGATGTTTTGTGATTGTACAATGTCTCCCCATAGGTTCATGTTTTTGAACACCTGGCCCTCTACTGTTTGGGAAGACTGTGGAACCTTTGAGAGATGGAGCATTGCTGGAGGGAGTATGTCACTGGGGGTGGGTCTTAAGGATTTTCAGCCAGCTCGATTTCCACTTCACCCTCTACTTACTGATTATAGACACAATATGCATGCTTCTGCTGCAGGTTCAGTTGCTGTGCCTTCTCCAACATAATAGAAAGTCTCCCATGAAAAGGTAAGCCTAAATAAACAGTTCCTTCCTTAAACTGTTCCCTGTCAGGTATTTGATCACAGTAACATTAAGTAATACTGGATGGGTATGGATATAACTAGAAAGCATACCCAGCTTTTAGTTGCATGAACATTCTGAGCTACACATATTATAAATATCCTTAAAAGGTTGATAGAAATAGACAATTGGTTGAAAAGTCATCTGTGTTTAAAAAGATTCTTTTGTTTCATTTTATTTTTATTTTTATTAATTATGAAATTGCATACTGATCACATTCACATCAGGATATACCATTATGTCCCCTCTTTAACACCCCATCCTCTAATGGCCCTCTTCAGTAGGGTTACTGGTATTCAGTTTGGGGCAAGGAATGAATGAACCAACCAGTGTATGAGAAAATATCTGTGAATACACCTTCCCACTCTATGACTCTGATGGTACTTCTCCCCTCTCTTTCTCAATGTACCCTGTACATTAATGGGTGTATTAAAAGTCTCCTTGAGTGTTGAGCTCTCCACATCATCTGAATTTATGCTTTCATGAGTTTTGAGTGCACTCAGGGACTACTATTTCCCTTGAAAAGGTTGTCAAGCTAGACATGAGAGCTGCACACATATTTAAATTGTCATGTCCAATTTAGAGTTGTCTCCTGGAACCTGGTAGATGGGATAGAGACTGATTAATCTCATACTAAGCAGTAGGCTATCTTTCATTGATACAGTGGTTGACCTTATTTCTTAATGCTACTCACTGTCATTTGTAAAAAGCAGATTCTCTAACCAAGATTGATAGCAGTATGGATCAAAAAGCAGAAGAATAGCCATTTAAAGCACTTTTTATGAGCAGAATCACTTTCCTTAGCCAAAGATCAGTGGGAGCTTCTCTCTAGAGTCCATGACCTACATATACACAGGATTAACTTGGGTTTCAGTACCAGGCATGAATTCCCTTCACTGAGATGGACTCGTATCCAGTGAAAAAGCCATTGATTACCTCATTAGCATATATGCCACCAATGCACAGGTGTGCACATCTTGCCCAGCCTGGGTGATTTGGTAGCTTGCAGAATCTCCTGCTTATCCATTCTGTTGTTGACCATTATCCTCCAGTAGCTTGCAAAGGACTTTTCAGCATTATGTGTGCTATACTCCTGTTCCAAGATTGGAAATGCATAAGAGAGAGAATATATGATGTTTGTCAATTTGAGATTGTATTACCTTACTTTGAATGATTTTTACCACATTCATCCATTTGCCTGAAATTTTCATTATTTTATTTCTACTTAATTCTGATAGCACCCCATTATGTACATGCACTACATCTTCATTATCCATTCATCAGTTAATGCACACTGGCCTGATTCAAATTCCTAGCTACTGTAAAAAGAGCAGCCACAAACATGGCCGAGCAAACACTTTTGTAGTAAAGAATAGAGTTTTATTACATATGCCAAAGAGTGGTAAAGATTGATCAAATGTCAGGTCTATTGTAAGATTTTTTGAAGAGCCTCTATATGAATTTCTATAGAATGAGAGTGTTTTCACTAAATCTTTATTTTAGTTGTTTTAGAGTTGGCAGTGTTATGTTGAGGTCCTTGATCTATTTGGAGTTGACATTTAAAATATTTTATTTATTTATTTGAGAGAGAGAGAGAGAGAAAAAAAAAAACAGTGAGAGACAGAGAGAGAGAATGGGTGCATCAGGATCTTTGGTGTCTGCAAACAAACTCTAGATGAATGTGCCACCTTGTACATCTGGCTTACGTGGGTACTGGGGAACCAAACCTGGGTGCTTAGGCTTCATAGGCAAGTACCTTAACCACTAAGCCATCTCTCCAGCCCTGGAGTTGGTTTTTATATGCGATGATAAAAGAGTGTCTAGATTCTTTTTCCTCCATGTTGTTATTTAATTTTCAAGCTGTAGTTACTAGAACTTAAACTTGCATCTTCTATTCCATTGACCTATGTGTTTATTTTTGTCCATTCTTATGTTGTTTTATCACTGTGGATTTTTATGGTAATGCCACCAGTAGCCCAAATAATATTTTATTGTATTATGCTTCTTGTTTGCAATTCAGCATCTCCTCACATATAACTTCTACAAGCAGCTCTTATTCCACTGAATTGAGTCACATAAGGAACTCACAAGGATGTTTCCAGACAACTCTCTCAAGGTATATAATTTCATAAGATGTCTTACAATTAGTAAGGCAGGAAATAAATAAAAGGGCATTGAGACCATGGGACTCCAGAAATTTTCTCAAAATATTTCACTATTTTGCTGTATCAATTGGCCTGCCTTTACTTGTGTCCATATCTAATGATAGAAGAGGTAAGTCTATGAAAAATGAGGACACAAATTCACACTGTATACATTCTATTTTTTTAACCAAATGCCATAAATTTCTCTTCCTTTAACTTAATAGCAAATCAACATACAGATGCACAGAGAAGTGATGGGTCACACTTAAGTGTATTCTATGTATGTAGATTTCTAAACCCTCACTTTACACAGGTACAAATTACGTATATACTTAAATATTCTATTTGTTTTTTATTATTATGTTAGAAGGTACAATAGCACACATGCCCATTCCAAGATGTTCTGTAAATATTTTACATAGTAAAATAGATTTTCAATATGTGATTTAGCTATGTATCCTGAAGCAGGAGTTCTGCTAAAGTATGCATGTGGCTCCAATGTCATATGCATATTCTCATAAAAGAATGTGAGAAAATCAATTGGGAAAAGGAAATGTGGAGCCCACAGAGTCACACAGAGACATCATTATTGGGAGGATGCCATCAGCCAATAGAAGCAAAAAGCAAGGAGAAGGGTTCCCACCCAGCACCCCACAAGCCACCTAATATCCTTCATATGTTGGGATTTTAGCCTGGAAAAACTGATTTTTTTTTTCTTTCAACTTCCAGAACTGTATGGTAATAATAACTGCCATTTTAAACCACTGTATCTATGGAAATTTGTGACAGCAACAGTCATTGGGAAATAAGTTCGAGAAAAACTTATCTATCAGATGATCTTCACTATTTTTATAATAAAAGAGCTGTTAAAAGTAGAATGAAACATGAGTTACAAATTGAGAAAGTGCTTGTTCAATTGCATGAACCTGCGTCCTGTCTACAACACAATCGTGTGTCTTTCTCCGGTATTAAATTGGCATTCTTCCTTCCACGTAGATGCAGTATTGAATGCCTGGTGGAAACCAAAAGAAAACACACTGTTTACATGACTTCAAAAAAGCACCAGGAAGTAGGAATCCCAAAATTACTGATTACCGTGTTCTAAGCACTATTCTAGCTGAATACTATCACTCAAGACACTTCGTCTTGTATGAAATAAATAGCTCAGTAATATAACACTTGTCTAGTATGCATGGGACCTTGGGTTCTATCCCCAATATCAGAGAAAAAGAAAGGGAGAGAGAAGAAAATAAACAAAGTAAAGAAAAGAAAACTTGGTTTTATGATTGATTGTTTCAAGATAATATGCAGGGTATATCATCCATTTTACACAGTTGTGTCATTCATTTTTTTGTGTGTGTGTGTGATGAGATGTATAGGAGATTATGGAAAAATAAATCAAGTATGTCCAAGCAGGTAGCCATATGAGATTGATTAATAAAGAAAATAGACTGCCTTGGGGACTAAGATGTACCCAGGGAAAAAACTCTATTTTTGTTTAAAAAAACACATTCATCTTTATATATATATATATATATATATATATATATATATATATATATATATATATATATGTATGTATATATATATATGTATGTATGTATTTAAAATAGATGGTTTCAAGCTGATAAATCTTTATTTTCCAACTTGTGGGAAGTCTGTAAAAAAGAAAGTTGTCAAGACTTGTACATAACATACCTTATAACTTAAAAACAAAGAATATAGGGATATTGGGCTGGAAGGATGGCTTAACAGTTAAAGAGCTTGCCTACATGAGCCAAAGAACCCAGGTTCCATTCCCTAGGACCCACTTAAGCCAGATGCACAAGATGGCACATGCTTCTGGAGTTCATTTGCAGTGGCTAAAGGCCTTGGCAAACCATTCTCTCTATCTACATCTCTCCCTTATTAATAAATTAAAAAAGAAAATAGGGATATTGAATATGTGACTATGTATACTTGTACAAATATTTTTAAAAAGAGAGAAATGATTCATGGTAAGAAATTGGTTATTTCAATGAGATTAGAAGGGGAAATAGAGAAAGATAGCATGGTCAAACTACATTTGGTAGTGTAATGTTTCACTTGTCAAAAGTATACATTTTCAATATAATATAGAAAAGACATCAGTGGATTTATATCAAACAAGGTTAGATACAATGAACATTGGAAACGGTTCCAGAGAATTGGTACATTTATAAAAAGTTGGGTATGCTAGTGTATTTGTGTGTGGCTAGCTATATACAGCTTTTCCTATTTTTACCAGAACTACACAAAGGGCACAAAACGGAGTTAAAAGTTGTTAAGTTCCACACATTCTAAATTCATGTGACCAAAAGCAATGGATAATGGTGGGGACCATACACTTTTATCAAAAGAGACTCCCGGAGCTCCAGGATGCATCAGAGCATTTCCATTTCAATGAAAACCATAGTATCTTCTTTTCTAGACAACTGTAGTTATTGATAAGCATATACCAGTGGCAAAGAACCAGTGTTTGGGATCCATTTTGAATAGGAATTGTAAGTGACCATCATAATAACCTACGAATCAAGTTATCTGAGAAGTGTGAATCATACCCAATGCTGTGAGCAGAGATATATACCCATCGGAAGGGAGACGATGACTTGTGTTTGTATACATATTTTAAAGCTGAGGTGCCATGTTTGCAAAAAAAAAACCCCTATTAAATGTTATGAGTCCAATAACTTGAAATTATTTTTAATATATACTTTATTTATTTATTAGAGAGAGAGAATGAGCATACCAGGGACTCCAGCCACTGCAACCGAACTCCAGATGTGTGTACCCTCTTACGCATCTGGCTTACGTGGGTCCTGGAGAGTCAAACTGGTATCCTTTGGCTTTCCAGGCAAACACCTTCACCACTAAGCCATCTCTCCAGCCCCTTAATTTGAAATTATTATCTGACTACATATTCCTAGAAAAGGGGCTGGAATTATGTATGTGTCTGTGATTATAAAGGCTATTTTGATTGACAATCATAAAACACTCTTACATTTGTTAATATGAGTGCTTTAAATGCATTACTATATATATGTGTGTGTGTGTGTGTGTGTGTGTGTGTGTGTGTGTGGTTTATAGTGGAAAGCACTTGAAAATTTTATATGCAACATAAATATTTCTAATTTACTACTGAACATGGTCTACCTCTGACTTTGATTTGTCCATGGAATATATGATAATTTTAAAGCAAAGCCAATATGGGCTCCATATACCAATTAGTGGCGTAGCAGAGAAAATTGTTCTTTTTATGTCTTTTTAAAATATAGTGTGTGAATTCCTCACTCATTCATGCCTTTAACAAAGTTCAGTGGGGAGCATTTTGTGCTAGGAGTAAATAGATGTCATTCTCCTCCTGAGAGTAAATACCTAACGTCTATTTTCTCTTACCTTCTTGCCTCATACTCTTGGAAAAGTGAAATATTTGACACTATAACCTTCTCTTCATGACCCTTGAGTTATATTCCCAAAAAGATATACCAGAGCAGTTAACTGGTCCCCAGCATATACATGCCGTCTAGAAGAAGGATCTCTAAACCTTCAACAGAGCATGTTTTCCAGCCAAACATTTTCATGGATATCCACTATTGCTAATAGATTGTTTCTCTCAATGCTAGTGTGATTTGGAAGGCATCTCTCTCATTTTTGTCAACACCTCGAATCTAGATATACTCTTCTGGTATACAAAGTACCATACTGAGTACAAGCAATAATTGCTGTAGGTGTTGATTTCCCTGCTTGTATTAAAACACACTTCATGAGATATTCTTGCCATTGCAAAGTGGTGATCTGACATTCACTGAGTAAGGGAAGTATATTGAGCTTGGGGTCCAGGGTGATGAGTCAGTGGATAAAGGGTGTGTTTGTTGTGCAAGTGGAATTGCCTGAGTTGTGATATTCTGAGTTGTGATATGCATCTATGTGCATGCCCAGTTGGCATGGCAGCCCACCCTTAATCCCAGAATTTAGGACGTGGAGACAGGGGATCACCATGGAATTCTGGCTAGCAAGACTGGACAAACTGATAAGCTCTAGGTCCAAGTGGACACAATGTATCAGTAAATAAGTTGGAGAAAAACTGAGGAAGACACCTGATATCAACCCAGAGATACACTTTTCTCTGCCAGTTTCTGTGCTGGGAATATAGGCTTGTTGTCACCACACCCAGCATTTACATGAATGTTGAGCGTCTGAACTCAAGTTCTTCTATGGCAAGCAATTTATATCCTCAGTCCAATAAGCACAGGTTACTTATTCACTGATCCTTTCATGTTAGTTACAAATAACTTAGTTATGAACATGCTTTGGAAACTCAGGTATTAGGGAGATAGCTCGGTCAGCAATGTGCTTACCTTGCAAACATGAAGACCTGGATTTGATCTCATGTCCCCACATAAAATGTGGAGCGTGGCAGCATGTGCCTCTATTCTCAGTGCTGGGGAGTCAGAGACAGGCAGATTCATGGAGAACACTGGTTAACCAGTGTGAGGTGATTGGTGAGCTCTAGGCCAATCAGAAACTCAGTCTCAATGGAGGGTAAAAGATATTCCTGAGGATGACCCCTGAGGTTGCTTTTTGGCTTCCACTTGCCGCCACACACGCACATGCATGCACATAGCTGCACACTCATGTGCCCCCCCCCAAGCACAGTTATGTACACACTTGCATGCAAACTATACACATTGCATACGAAAATAGAAAAAGAAACATTACAGTAAACATTAACATGAGTTGATGCATGTATATTTATGCTTAATATGTATAATATATGTTCAATACCGTGTATAATGTGGTGATTGTTCTGTATTGGATAAGTGTAAATACCTTGTAGAGGACTTGTTATTTCACTGTGAAAATTTTGATGTCACAAAGTCAGTTATGGATTTAAATATCTTTCCTAAAAATGTACTGGGTAACTCAATATTTGCTTTTTTAATTTTTTTAATTTTTTGGCATTAAGTCCTATTTTGCCTGTGTTGGGAAGAAAAAGAAGAAATATTTTTTTCTGTTTTAAAATTGAATGCCAGCCAAGATATAGTTTTATTGATTATTAAGCTTCTATTTGTGAAGATTCTAGTTGCAAAGTTGTGTTTTAAGACAGTGTGATTCTAGTGAATATTTTAATTATGGTTTGGCTTACAAGAATCAACAAGCAAATCACCAGTCAGATACAATGTCCTAATCAGAGGAATTACTTTAACTGTCACACACATGTTTCCAGTCTGTTAGGATGAAGGAGGGCAGAAGCAGGGCAACAAAATACAATTATACGTCTCCTAGCAGTGAATCCAAAGAAGGCAAAGTATTATGCCTTTAATGTGAAAATCTTTGTTTCTTTATTACTGATTCTTTTTCAAATATCATTGAAAATTTGGATTTATGGACTTAGGTATTAATTCTCTAAAACCTATGATATGGTTTTGCTGAATACAATGTGGGAAAACTCACCTAAATTTTTCTTTTCTTTTCTTTTGTAATGGTTCTGCCCTTTCCTCAGCTCAGAGGGCATGTTTTCTGCAAGATAGGGAATGATGTCATTTTGTGCAGAGAATAATTTACCACCTGCTGGAAGGAGGAGACATATTGTGGCAGCTGCATTACTGATTTGAAAAAGCAGCAAAATATAAATGTATAGATGAGAATGTCAGTGTAATGGGTAGGGAAGTGTAACATGCTTTCCCCAACAACAGCTGGAAAATTACACCAAGCCTAAAATAGTATCTGTTGGCATCAAACCAAATGTTTCTATCAGTAGTACTACACAGAGCAAAAAACACTGCTCACAAATGAATTTCCTATTATTTTTAAAGAAGTAGCATTTTCTATGGAAGGAATAAAAGATATTTGGGAGGGTATGGTATGAAATTAGAAATGATATTCTTTATGACTCTATTAATTTTCAGACAGAACCGAGTCTTCAGAAAGACAAACAAGAAATAATCTCTTTACAGTTTTGCCTTAAAGATTTTAAACACACATAATTGAATAAAAAAAGTATATTTATTTTAAAGATAAAACTCAAAACAATTTGAGCTTTATAAAATTCTGGTAATATCTTTAGACATCCGTCTTCA
The DNA here is from genome assembly GCA_036346955.1 of Dipus sagitta. Taxonomy (NCBI): domain Eukaryota; kingdom Metazoa; phylum Chordata; class Mammalia; order Rodentia; family Dipodidae; genus Dipus; species Dipus sagitta. The sequence goes on along the minus strand of CM070778.1, from coordinate 116,095,193 downwards.
ACAAATTTAATCAATCATGAGTGAAATGGAAGTCTCGAGTGTTTATGAGCCATTTAATAAATGGACATGCCTGTGCTGCAAATAATAGTTATATGAATTACTAAACAATTTTTATGCAATTCATAAATAATGGACAATATAAAACTAACACCTAGACTACTAGGGAGACTTAAAACTCAACAAAGTTCTGAAAATATATGGCTTTGGACTTTTCAGAGATAGAGGAGACATCTATATCATCCCTTCAAGGCTCAGGAAACATTGTAAAAGAGAAAAAGGACTGATATTGAACACTGACTTCAGGACATGAAGTGGCTCTTGCATTTATGACCTCACAGTGGCTGTCATCACCTACACAAGGCCAGTGCAATGTTGGGCCCATCAGCATTCCATCATGAATGATTGAAGAAGGCAAAAAAAGAAAAATACATGCGTATAGAAGGACTATTTGGAAAGAAGGTGTTCAGTGGAAGGGGGCAGGGAATGGTCGACAAAACAAGGTAATTGGAAGGGATGATTAAAATACATTATATTCATTTATTAAATTTACCAATAAAACATCTTAAAAAACGGTCACAGTTATAATCCTACATTACTAATATTTATTTATTCATTACTTTATAATTGAGGAAAGAGTGGTATTCACGTACATGCTGTCTTCATTGCCATTTGTTTTTTCATATGAGTTCTTGGATTTTTTTTTTTTCTAGTTCAGTGAGGAACATCGTCATAGGACTTATGGGAATTATATGGAACCTAACTTCTGGTAATATAGTCATTTTTACCATATTAATGCTGTCCACAAGAATGGAGTATTTCCATTGTCTTCTATTTTCTTTAGTTTCCATCTCCAGTGTCTTGAAATTTTCCTCATAGAGGTATTTTCTTAGTCAATTGAGATAGTCATGTGATGTTTGTCTTTAAGTCTATTTTATGGTATTTACTGATTTATTGATTCGTATATGTTGAATCAACCTTGCATCTTCAGTATGAAGGCCTTCTAAATATGTTCTTGAATTCAGATTGCATATTATTGAAGATTCTTACAACAGTGTTCAACATGTGAAGTGGGAGGTTATATTCCTTTTTAAAATTTATTGATTTTGGTATGCCATTTTCAAGTTTTGGAGTCAGGGTAATACTGACTTCATAAAATAAATTTGGTAGTTTTCCATTCCTTTGTATTTTGTGAAAAATTTGAAAAAAGTTAGTGTTACACCTTCCTTGAAAGTTGGATAGAATTCAGCAATGACTGTATCTTTCTTTTTCTTATGAGGAAGCATTCAATAACAACTTCAGTCTGAATTTGCTCAATGGGCTTATTTAAGTTACTGATATATTCTAGTTTTCACATTTGTGGGTTCTATGCATTAAATAGTTATTTCTTCTAGGGTTTCTAGATTTATTTATTTGAGAGAGAGTGAGTGAAACAGAAAAGAATAGGTGTGCCTGGACCTTCTGCCACTGCAAATGTACTCCAGACGAATGAGTTACTTTGTGCATCTGGATTTATGTGGGTGCTGGGGAATTGAAGCCAGGTCAGCAAGCTTTGAAAACAAGTGTCTTTAATGGCTGAGCCACCTCTTCATCTCATGAACATGAGTTTCAAATATTCTGTAATGTTTCAACTTTCACTAGGCTATGCTGTAACTACTTTCTTTTTGCCCCTATTTTGTTGATTTAGATCTTCTCTCTCCTTTTTGTTAATTTGCCTATTGATCACCCTCACTGACTTCCTCATAAAGAACCAACTCTTTGGGATAGAGAGATGGCTTAGCAGTCAAAGAACTTGCTTACAAAGCCAAAGGACCTATGTTTGATTCCCAGGATCTATATAAGCCAAATGTACAAGGTGGCACGTGAGTCTGGGGTTCATTTGCAGGGCTAGAGGCCCTGTTACACCCATTTTCTCTCTCTATTTGCCTTGTTTTCTCTCTGTGTCTCTCTGTCTCTCTCTCACTCTCTCTTTGTCTCTCATACAAATAAAATAAAATATTAAAAATCTTTTAAAAATACTAAAAATAGAACCATCTCTTTTTACTTGATTCTCTGTATTGTACTTTTAGTGTCTATTTCATTAATTTCTTCCCTAATCCTTACTATCTCTTATCCCATCTGCTGGACATTGGATTAACTTCTTGTTGTTTTTCTGGTATTCATAGTCAGTCTCTAAAGCTCAATAAATCATGTCATCAACAACCATGTAGTTTGAGTGCACATTGATATTGTAGGCAAAAGTATTAATAAATACAAATTTTCATTAAATTTGGTGCTCTGTATTGTTTCTGTCACTTATGGTTATGAAGAATATCAATCATGCCTCAGTAAGCTCTGAATCTTTCTTCTAACTTATGTAAATTAACTTTCCATAACTATTGAGCTACACCAGAACAGTGACGCATGGTGGGCCTTTCCTTTTCCTACCTTGTCAAATGTGAATCTTTCGTGTGATCATGGGAGAATATTTCATCCTGATGATAATTCATGCAGGACACTTTTGGCTCTTCAAAATCTAAAGGTTGTTGACTCCCATACTCTACAATGTATCCACAAGTTATTCCACAGCTAATGAAGACTAGAATCCTAAGCTTCTTGAAAGAGTTCCTTTACTATGATTACCCCTGGCTGAGAAACTTGGAATCCACTTCCCTAAGTGCTGACCAGGTATGCAGATCTGGTCATGTGTCTACATTTCCTAACTGGGTTTCTTTCTTTTCTAAATTTTGTGATGATGGGATTAAACCCAGGACCATGCACATGCTATGTGAGTGCTGTGCCAAGGAGCCATAATCCCAGACTTCCATGACCCAATTTCTGATTAATGTATTTTGATAATCTTATGCAAAGATTTCACTGCCAATGCCAGCCATATAGGTGGTGTTGACAATCTTCTTACAATTTACCAGTACCATTCACAGTCCACACTCTTTCCTGGCAGACAGCTCTGTGCCAAAGCCATACTTCTACCTAATGTATGTCTTGTTATCTCATGAAAGAAAAGATAATTAGAAATAAAACCTTTATTCTTTTCTGACTTCATGAATGCTTTGAGAAAATTTAGGCTTTAAGAAATTGACTATTGGGAATGTATTAGCAATTTTCTTAGCAACAAGGGTAGGATTTGTTTTTTCAGTATTAGTACATGTACATTTAAAATGTGTGAATTTTATGTTGTATAAAGTCACATGTATTATATGAAGTTTTTGTTATTTTGTGTTTTTGAGAGGGTCTTGCTCTAGCCCAGCCTGACCTGGAATTCACTGTATAGTCTCAGGCTGGCCTTGAACTCATGGTGGTCCTCCTACCTTGGCTTCCGTATTGCTGGGATTAAAGGTGTGTACCATCACACCTGGCTTATATGAAGTTATTGGTCCGATTACCTACACATCATATTTTTTGCAGGTGGAATCAAACATATTTAAATTTTTTGTGTTTATTTTTATTTATTTACTTGAGAGCGACAGACAGAGAAAGAAAAAGGCAGATAGAGAGAAAGAAAATTGGTGTGCCAGGGCCTCCAGCCACTGAAAACAAACTCCAGACTCGTGGGCCCCCTTGTGCATCTGGCTAATGTGGGTGCTGGGGAATCGAGCCTCGAACCGGGGTCCTTAGGCTTCATAGGCAATTGCTAAACCACTAAACCATCTCTCCAGCCAGAGACAAACATGTTTAAAATATGTACAATAAAGTTTCAACTTTAACTTTTTTAAAAATTATTTATTTATTTGACAGAGAAAGAGGGAGACAGAGAGAGAGAGAGAGAGAGAGAGAGAGAGAGAGAGAGAGAGAGAGAATGGGCGCGCTGGGGCCTCCAGCCATTGCAAACAAATTCCAGACATATGTGCCCCCTTGTGCATCTAACTAATGTGAGTCCTGGAGAACAGAACCTGAGTCCTTTGGCTTTGCAGGCAAACGCCTTAACTGGTAAGCCATCTCTCCAGCCCCTCAACTTTAACTTTTGATTTATCAATGTCATCCATCATTCATGACATCTCCCTAGATTTCATGTATATGTTAAGTTCAAAGAATGTGATTGTTACAATGAAAATTGATTCAAATTTTCATTGTCAGATAGAAATTCATATTCTTTGGATGGTTTTTAATTTAAAAATTGCACTATGTAATTTTATTGGCTATCAGAACACATGTTCTTTCTTGCATGCATAGCATACAGTTTTCTGTCTGTTAATGCTCATGATTTCTATATTAATTTTCAAAATTTAATTATACTCATTTAAATTTGGGTTATGTATGTATGTATGTATTTATGGTCAAGCCAGGGTCTCTTGCTACTGCAAATGAATACCAGACATATGTTCAACTTTTACCTCAGCTTTACTTGAATTGGGGAATTGAAAACAGACTGACAAGCTTTGTAAACAAGTGCCTTTAATCACTGAGCAATCTCCCCCAGATTTTTTGTTTGTTTGTTTGTTTGTTTTGAGGTAGAGTCTCACTCTGGGCCAGATTGACCTGGAATTAACTATGTAGTATCAGGGTGGCCTCGAACTCATGGCAATCCTCCTACCTTTGCCCAGTGCCCCCAGATTTTTCATTAATTTTTTAAAATAAACCTTGAAGTAGTATGAATCAACATATAAATCTTTTCATTAAAATATTAGCATTCATCACATAAATAAAAATATTTCATTTTAAATGTATATGGTAATCTTCATTGCTTATCAATGTTTATTATTGACTTTGTACAATATTAAATCATTACATTAAGTCCTTATACTTCTAATTAAGAAATATGTTTAATGAAAATATTTCTTCATTGCATTCTGTTTTTTTCTTAGAGATTTAGATATCTTTCTTTGTGTTCAAGTCTCCAGTTTGTATTACGCTGCTCATATATTTTATTTATTCATATTTTTAAACTTTAGAGAGACTTTTTTTAAATTAAGAGAAGAGGAGAGATTATGAAGAGCTGTTGCCTATGAGAAGGCAGGAGGGAATAAAACCCCCATGTCATTAAAGCTTTATACAATCAATTACATTTAGCAACTTATATGTATTTACCATTTGAGAATCACGGTTTCCTCAAGCTGTATTAATTTCCCCATAGCCCCCTTCTTCCTGCCCTCTCAGACTATACATAACTAATGTATAGTCACATATACAGTGAATTTCATACATTAAAACATAGCAATCAGAAGAGCTATAGTGTCATAAAGAGTAATAAGAGGTTGTCAGTGAATAATATTATGTCAATGATCATATTTGGAGTTGTCAGTGAGTGGAATTAGTGCAATTCAAAGAATCATAGAGTTAATTCTATCCTTGTTTTTGCATTTCATCCCTAACAACAGCATCTGTGGATGTCCTCTATTGTTGGTTTAGAACTGATCAGGACACATAGTTTCTGAGATACTATGGAATATTCATAGTTAACATTTCCAACATTCTCTTTATATTCCATTACAAGTTACAATGTAGTCAGTGATATTTCAAGTAACATTTGAATTTAAAGTGAAAGAAAACATGGATTGTTTAATAGTAGCACATGTAATTTGAAAATAAGTGTTCTGATTTCTCAAAATTTTTAACTTAAAAACCATCCCCCTGTTAAAAAGAAGAAAATTCATATTATAAATGCATATTATTTTTAATAAGCAAAAGCTCATTGAAATGAATGAGACCTTTGCACCATTTTACCCAAAGCAATTTTGTGTAATAAGAAAAATTCCTCAGAGGTAGTCTGTTATGGAATTTAACTTCAGCTCAGTAAATTGTTTCTCTATTTCTTCTGAAATGAGAATTTAAAGGAATTGAATACAAATGAAGGCATAATGAATAAAAATGTGAACGTGTGGTTAATGATGAGTCATTTTGTAAAAGTAAGAAAAATGTAGTTCTGGCTTCACAGCAAGACATTTGCAAAAATGCTATACTAAACTCTCCCGACCAAATTATTTGAGAGCTATTGATGATATTGTATTTATTTTAAACGATACAAATTCTAATAACTAAGATAAACATCTATCATTGGAAAATGTCACCATCTACCCTCCCATCTTCATCTCTCATGACTATCGTGACGGTTCCCTGCCCTAAACTCATATTACTTCCATTCTAGATTCCTTGATCTTCCCAGAGGCCACCCGCCATTTACTAATGTGTTTATTTCTTCTCCTTGTAATCTTTTCTCTCATTAGAAAGAGTTAAAATTTCCACTTTCCTCACTAGGGATAGATGATATCTTCAAAAAGTGTTCCTCAGCTAGAGTGCATCTTTCCCCTTTGTGAACAAAAAAGTAATTATCCTTGCCTTTCTAAGACTATATTACATTAAATTAGCATATGTGAATTATCTGGCATGATAATAAAGATGGTTCCAATTTTAAATCTTTCTTAGATGTAAGTTAAGATATCCCACCTAGGTGTGTATCACCTCTGATAGTCCATAATATGTCCAGGAACAAGAATTGAGTGGTTAAAATTTACACATGAATTAACTGTGGGACATGAGTAGGTTGAGCCCTCTCCTGCCTCTTCAGAAGAGCAGTGCTGATTTTTATTAAATTAGCCTGCAACTTCTCATTCATAATGTGGATTTTGACTTCACTATGTAATTTGTCTAAATTTATAGGAATTCTCTATGTCTGTGGATCAGTGAGTACATGCTAATGTTTACAGGTATTTGATATTGATGGCATCTATTAGATGCAAATGTCAGCTATTAGACAACCATATGTATTATATTATATATGAAAATATATGTTTAATAGCATATTGGAGGGAGAAAGAACGTGAAGTAGTGGTAGTAAAGTAGTGCTATATGAGACTGAATAATATTTAAGTAAACTTTTTATATTAAAATTTCAATATTTTTCTTTAGTTGTTTAGAAGCAATGGGAGATAGAGTGAAGAGAAACAGATAGACAAAATGAGCATAGCAGGGCCTCCAGCCACTCAAAGGAACTCCAGGTGCATGTGTATTTTGTGCAACTAGCTTTACAAAGGCACCGGGTAATCAAACCCAAGTCGTCTGGCTTTGCATGCAAATGCCTTAACTGCTGAGCAATCTCTCCAATCCTGTGTAAATATTTTATAAGATTACCAATTGTCTCAACAAATTCTGAGTTATAAGTGATATGATTTCTGTCATATAGAACATACTCGAGAGCTAAGGGAAAGATAAATTGTGATGTGAATGACTAAAGAAATCACTAAACAATTCCTCCACACCCAAAATGTGTTAGGGGAGTATAACTCATGGATTTGAAATTAAGTAAAATCCCACTATCAATTTTTTTAAAAAAATAATGGGCATAGCAATATGCCTCTATTTGCTATCTTTTAGTGTAATGTTTGAGACATTGGTGTTAAATATTAAATAAATAATAGTATTGCATAAGAAGTGAAGGGAGGTAAGAAAATTATCTCAACCCCAATAAACTATTTGAGCATTGCTTTGAAGTTAATACATTTTGAACACATAATCTGATATTGTATAATTACCTTATGAAAGTATAATATACAGTCCAAACGGCCAAGGTCAAAAGCAAAAAAGTGAATTACCTGTAATTTTTGATAGAGAGTTTTATTCCATTTCTTTTCCTTCATGAATTATTTCACATTTTGATTGAGGCTACTAAGGATGTATATGACTTTCTATGCTATATGTTGATTGAAATTATTTAAATTCTTCTGTTCCCATTCCTTAATTTATTTTAAAATGTCATGTAAAGTCCAAAAATGCTTATTTTTTTCTACATGTCATTTTATATTTTTTAACTGGATTTAGGCATGAAATATGTATGATGAATTTTAGTTATTTTGCAAAGAAATAGCCATTATTGTGCGTTTTTATAATACTGAATAAAATAATTATGTCCTCTTTTCAAAATCTTTTTAAAAAAGTATCATATTCACAGTAATGAATTTTAAATTACAATGTTTGTAAGAAATATCCCCCCCCAAGCCAAAGTCCTGGGCCACTTTATTTATTTTGATTCATTTTTTGCCAGTATTACAACTATTGACACATATATTTATATTTCAATGAACTGATTTACCTACATTATATTCAAACAGTTTTCTTTTTCTTTTTTGTTTTTTAGTTCTGCTGTGGTTTATTTTCACAAACAAAGAAAATAATGGAAATGTTATATTTCATTTACGTATTATTGAAAATAAGGAATTTTTACATCCACATTTACATGCTTCTTAGATTGCATCCATGCATGCCAAAGTAAGAAATATCCATTCTACATGTTATTTATTTATTTATTTATTTTGGGTTTTTTGAGGTAGGGTCTCACTCTAGCCCAGATCTGGAATTCATTATGGAGTCTCAGGGTGGCCTCAAACTCACAGTGATCCTCCTACCTCTCCCTCCTGACTGCTGGGATTAAAATTGTGTGCCACCATGCCTGGCTCTGTTGTTTGCTTTTTACTAAGTAGAAATTTTGTATTGGCACAGCATGTGCTGGTAGCACCATTTTCCTCCTCCTTGCCCCTACTGAAGTCTCCTGTAGTGGTGTTACTGGTATTCACTATGGGATTGTGGGTTATGAGAGCCCATGTCAGACTTTGTGGGGTGGGACAATGCTTCTGCATATTTCTTTACACCCTGTGGCTCTTACAATCTTTCCATCACCCTTTACAAAATGCCCTGAGACTTGGTACGTATGTTTTAAGTCTATAATAATGTTGAGCTCTCAGCAGCTTCTGATTTCTGCTTCAGTACATTTTGAGTATCCTTTGTCTCAACTAATAGACTTTGTGTTACAAAGTAATTTGAGATATCCTCCCAGTACCAGCATGTGGCTATCAGCCACAACGAGCTTTTGATCAGAGAGACCTACAAGGTTTCCTAAAAGAAAGACAGATGTCTGTCAGAGTACTTGATGACCCACCAAAGGTTAGTGGTAAGACCCCACTGCTGAAGACACCTTATGTGGTTGACACCTAAAATGGAATGGCATGGCTGGAAGCTAGAAGAGAGTCAGTCCCCAGATAGTCAGCGCATCTAGTGCCAGAAGGTGCTACATGGGCGGAAGTGGAAAATGCCCAATATCTGTCCAAGCAACTCATGGTCTCACCTACTTAGCAGCAAATAACCTGCCGTGATGCACACACAAGTGAAATAGTGGCGCACAGCCATGGTGGGAAACCAGCTGCTCTGGATTCAGGTAACTAATCCCCTCAGTGGTACAGGATCCATAGCTGGAGCAGGGAAACAAGTCAGAACCATATCCAAACACAAGCCTGCTCTCCACTATCAAGCTAACACCAATCATGGGCTACAAGAGGGCCTATTAAATTCTCTATAAAAAAGTAAGGGTTATCTCATTTGTCTGGTGCTAACTTCCTCTCCATTGGAGAATGTGCTTCTCTTTTTTCAGATAGATGTAGATCCAAAGGAGAGAGCCACCCCATCATACCTCAAAAAGGCCCCAGCTAAAACTAAGAAAAATTGGCAAAACAAGCAAGGGTGCTGTTTTCTCGGTGAACCAGGTACCAGCACAAGGGTGAAGGAGATCAACACAGAGAAAAATCAACTCCTACCAAATCAGAGAGCCAGAGCCCCAGAGGCCCCCAACACCTCATCACTGAAGCAGACCAAAAATGAACCCAATGTGGCTCAGGGAAATTTTACAAAAGAGGGGGTGGAAAGAATGTCAGAGCCACATGTTGGGTCATGGTATGCAGACATTTATCCTACCCATAACTGTGGGCTAACTCCAGAATGTATGACCCATATACTTCAACAAGGAGGGGCCAAGGGGAGGGGTAGGTAATGGATGAGCATAATAATGGTACCAAATTGACTGTATTCGCTGAGTACAAAACTAATTAATAAAAAAAAAAGCTACAGATAAATCCACCTGATGAGGTAAATGGGGAGGGCTACAGAGAATTCCTCCTTCAAATGCCCTTGAATTGTTAGTGGCACACAGTTTCATCAAGGTGGGCTTACTAATTGGTGTTTTGATAAATGAATTATTTTAATTTCTAGGGTTTGGCAAATGTTGTTATTGTAGATAATGAAGATGATTTTTTGGCTTCATTTAAACGATTGAAAAATGAACGATGAAGCTGAAATCTATCTTCAATTTGGACCAAGTATTGCTTTGAGTCATTGTCTCAAGCAATTTGACAAGAAGCATTCTATGAATGCACAGTATTTTCCTTTGAACCTTCACATCTACCAATCATTTTAAACTACTGAAAGTTATGGTGGTAGCGTAATGATAATATTAAGCATTTTTAAAAACTAAGACTATGAAATATATGTCATGCTGTGCGAATGGTGGAAGCAATGAAGAATATAAAATGGCTTTAATTCTCCTGGAACCTCTCATTGCTTCATTTTTGGTTTCAGTGGAGGAAGGATGGGGAGAGAGACAAACGAAGGTGGTAGGAAGAGATGATGATCATGGTATATTACACTTATTCATGGATGTTTATTCATAGAGGTTGTCAATAAAATATTGATAAAAATAAAATTTTAAATCTGATATTAAAATTTACCAACCTATGTCTCATGTAGGAATTCTGCTTTGAATAAAGAATTATTGAAATTAACTTTTATAAATGAAAAGCATTCCACAAATTTTTGGCATGAATTGAACAAATTTTCACCAAATGACATGTGTATGGCAATTAAACATACAAAAGTATTATAGCCATTATTAATCCTCAGAAAATTGCAGATTAACATCATAATGGAATATCACAGTGCATACATACATTTTAATTTGTAAAAGAAAAATAGCCCAATTCAGCATAGACAAACAACTGAGTGTTCCTATCCACAGGCTCCAATTAAAAGTCAAAAGTTTTGACGGCCTACTCTCATCCCAGTGTGGCTAAGGCAGGGGAGAAGGCTGAAACAGGAGAATTTCTTGCAAGCTTGTGACTTGAGCAGAGAACAACATGACCCCCTGACTCAGATGGAAGAGGAAGGCAAGCACTGGCAAGAAAGTTGTTTATTAGATGTGAATTCACAATCATAGAATCTGTCCATATGTGTTATTGACATTTGTCATTTTTATAAAATTGGTTACAATTACCAAATTAAACATGGAAGAAAAATAGGAAGACACTGGAATTCTAAGGTTCATTCTTTTCAAAGTTTTATTTTTAATATAGATCTTGTAACCATACATAAGGAACATATTATTGTGTTTTGAAGGAAATACATCTGTTATTTCCCCTTGTCAACACACAATTGCCTGTATGAGTCACTGATTATTTAGCATTACTAATGAGTAACACTTCTCTTCGTGGTTTTCCTGCAGTATGGAGAAAAAGATGTAACTGTCTATCCTAAAAATAGAGACTTATTCAAAGCTGTGAGTATGTGTGGCTTTTGTCTTGGTATGCAGAGTAAGAAAGATCATGCCAATCATGAATTTATTTTTCTGCATTGCATGCCTATGTATGTGTGTGTGTGTGTGTGTGTTCTAATAAATATATGTATATATATATATATATATATTATAATACATATATGTATATATTTATATTTCTTATAAATAAAGTAAATATATATGTTAGTTTTGAAAACATCTATCCTTTCAAAAGATAATGTCAAGAAATACAGGTAGATGGAAATACATATATATCTTTATTTTCAATTTCAGGAACATACTTTTGACTGGTTTAGCATTCAGTACATTTCAATTTGTATTAAGTAATGATTTCATGGAAACTATGTTTACTCCAATTACTCTAAATTACAGGTATAATTTACAAATTTAATTGAATATTAACTTATAAAATATATCTGAGGGCTGGAGAGGTGGCTTAGTGGTTAATGTGCTTGCCTGCAAAGCCCAAGGACCCAGGTTCAATTCCCCAGAACTCAAGCAAATCAGAGGCATATCGTGGCCTATGCATCTGCAGTGACTACAGGTCCTAGCATGCCTGTACTCTCCCCCCTTTCTCTCCAATAAATAAAGAGTTTTAAAAATATGTAAATTTAATTTAAAAATACATTTGAAATTATGTTTTTGGTTCATTCATTTAGTCAATGAAACATTAATAGTTGCTAGTTTTTCCAACTCTAAGAATACCATGCATTCAAAGTTATTCATTGCATAAGCAGCTGAAGATATAATGCCATATGAACTAGTGATTTTTTTTTTTCAGGCTAGCACATAGCAAGTCTGTTGATGGTTTCACAGCCACATGAAGGAAATGATGTCTTAGATGAAGCAAATTTCTACTGAATACTTGAATCAATTTTATATTAAAATATAATGACAAATATCTTTGAATGTGACATGTTCTCCAAAGGTTCCTTTATCAAACGCTTAGTCAAGAATGTTTGATATTATGGCTGGAGAGATGGTCTAGTGGTTAAAGTGCTTGCCTGCAAAGGCTGATGACCCAAGTTTGATTCCCCACTACCCATGTAAAGCCAGATTCACAAAGTGACACATGCATCTGGAATTCATTTGCAGTGTCTGGAGGTCCTGTTGCACACATACTCTCTGTTTCTCTTTTGTCTCTCTCTGCTTGAAAATAAATAGAAATGTTTATAAAAAAAGAATGTTTGATATTACACGAAGAAATGGTACAAAGAAGAGGGTGGGGTCTAAATAGAAGAAGTAAGAAGTAAGCCACTTGGTTATGTCATGGAAAGATTATGTTGTCCTTGCCTCTTTTTATCATTCTCTCTCTCTCTCTCTCTCTCTCTCTCTGTCCTTTTCACCTTTCAGGTTTCCATGAAGTGGAGAATTTTGTTCTACACACTCCTACCATGATATTATACCTTACCAAGTCCCAGACAAAAAAAATATCAGAAAGAATCAGTCCACCACAGCCTGAAACTGGGAGCCGAAATAAATCTTTCCTCGCTTAAGCTGTATTTTAAGAGATTTGTCAGAGAAACAAAACCTAACACAGTGATGCCAGTTTCAATGTAGTTTTTCACTTAGGAGACATATCATAGTTGCAGCTTACATCGCTAATTTCTTTTAAAAATGATTCCATGGCTGGTGAAGGACACAATTATAATACAGCGAGTTTCAGTCCAATCGACAGACCCTTCCTCAGTAGGTAAATTGGAAAGTGATGGAGAAAACCAAACATCAACCTCTGACCTCCTCTTGTATGTACACACATGTGCATGTGCCCCATTCACACTATGACCACAAACATGTGCAACACACACACAAAGAAAGAAAAATGCCCTAATCAGATCTTAGAACAATGTCAGGTTAGCCCATCCTGCTTCATAAGACTATAAGACAACAGAAATATATACAGAGAACAGATGCTTATATTTGAGAACATGAGGAAAGTTTCTCTGAATGTTTTTTCTGCTTTGATTCTATTGCACATCATAGTTACTAGTGCATGGTACATGCTCCATAGTTATTTATTTAGTGACTGGTTAACTCATTGAAATGGGTGTTTTACTGAGTGTGTATGCGCTCATGCATGAATCTGGGCACATAAATAACACAACAGCATAAGTGAGGAGCTCAGAGGACAATAACTTTGAGGATGAATCCACACTTTACATTTATTTTGAGGCACGATCTCTTTGCTGTTCACAGATGCATTTTCCCTTGTAGCTGTCTTCTGCATTTCCATATTCTTTTGCCTCTTCCTCTGTAGGCATGCTGGGACTACAGAGACTCTCCTGTGAAGCATCTGGCTGTATGTAGATTCTATGGTTCATTAGGTGTATGGACCAACACCTTGACAACTGAGCAACCTCACCAGTCCTGTCAAAATGAATTTTTATATAGAAGATGTAAAAGACTTTGCTATACAATAGTAGTATCTTTTACATACATCAAAGTTTTGAGAATCAATTAAATTTTTCTGTGATCATTGTGCAAATTTATGCATCAAAGTCAAATATGAATTAGAGTTAATTGGAAGTTGAACAGAGGACAGGCATGGGGGGTTAAATGGTTATATTCCAACAGATTCAAGTTTTATTCAAGCTTATAACCTGGCTGGAGGAGGTGTCACTGTGAGGGATCCTGAGGTCCAGCCCTAAGGTGTGTTTTGTTACAGATCTGAATTCCAGCTTAGTATATGCAGAGTGCTTGGGCTCTGAGTGTGCTTGCTTGGGGTGCTGGTGCTGGCGCTGGTATGTCTTTCTCTCTGTGTTGACCTTTGAAAGGGAACCAGCTTCTTCTGCTATTATGGAACTTCCCCTGGATCTTTGAGCTTCAATAAATCCCTCCTTACTTCCATATACTGTGCCTGGTTTGAAAGTTCATCCCAGCAGCATGAAGCTGAATATGATAGAATTGGTGCCAAGAGTGGAATGTTATTTAGGGATGAATCTGACTATGTGGATTTTGATCTTTTGGAACTTTGTTTTGGAAGAATAGGCTTGGACATAGTACTTGCAGGGGAAGATACCTTCCAGAGCAGTAATCCAAGTTTTATGGGCTATTCTGGTGAGAGATTGAAAATGTTAAGTGCAGCGAGAATTGTATTTGTATGGTTTGCTTATGAGCTTTCTAAACAGAAGGAAAGACAACAGATAACTTTATTAGAACTGGGCTACTGGCATACGAGCTGGCTGCATTCTGCTGCTTATGCCCAGAGACTTTAATCAAGGTTAAACATGTAATGAATTGATGTGTTTGACTAAAGATATAGAACTGAGAAATTTATGGTTTAAAGTTGGAAGAATTCAAGCAAGTTTAAAATTACTGACACTGAGAATGCTTGATGAAGCTGCTATTATCAAGAAGCTATTACCATGATGAAGGAAGATGGCCCAACTTCTTTACATTGAAACAATGGAAAGGATGATCGAGGAAAGACTGAATGGTAGAAATGCAAACTCTTTTGAAAGGAGTTGACTTAAAGGAAGGAATCTGCTCTTCAAGGTTACTATTTATTTCGTCCCTGAATTAAGAATATGGTTCCATTCTGCAATCTGGCACTTGTTTTGAAAGCATTAAAACTGGATGGAGTGGGTCATGAAGTATACATGCTAATATGGCCTTGAGCCAAGGCATGATGAACTTGAAGAGGCTAGTGAAGCCATTGGAAGATGGGCTATGATTTGCACTAGAGACCTGAAGATGTTTTGCATATACCAGGGCTGTGCAAGGACTACCATGGAGAACTGTTGGCTTGGAATGGAAGTTTTCCTGGCTACTCATTCTACCTGGAGGTGTGGAAATACAAAATCCAGAGACTTTCAGTCAGTGGTTATGATATATGACTTGAACTGCAAATGTTTGATGTTTGCTTGATGATTATGAAATTTGCATTGGTCCATTCACTCTTTGTTATGCCTTAAAGCTGTTGAAAATGCTTTTTTTGTGCTTTAATGTTGAAAGCATAGAACTTATTTTGATTTTACACAACTCATGGCTAAGGGATAATATTAAATGTCAAATGAAACTTGGGACTCTAGAACTATCTTAGGTTGGTAAAGACTATGGGGACCTTTAAAGTTGGATTGAATATACAGTATGAGATGGTTATGAATCTAATGGACACAAGGGGCAGAATGTAGTTTTTAAGTGGATATCCCCTAATAGATTCAGGAGTTTTATTTAAGCTTGTAACTTGGCTGCAAGAGGTGTCACTGTGGGCAGATTTTAGGGCCTAGCCCTAAGATGTGTTTGTGGGTAGATCAGAATTCCAGCTTAATATATGCAGAGTGCTTGAGCTGTGCTGGGAATCCCTGGCCTGTGCTTGCTTGTGATATTGGTGATGGTATTTCTTTCTCTCTGCAAGGACTTTTGAAAGGGGGCAAACTTCTTTTACCATTATGGAACTTCCTCTATATCTGTAAATTTAAAAAAAATTCCTTTCTTCTTCCCATAAAGTTCATATCAGAAATGGGAAGCTGACTGCAGCAATAGGTTTTTTTAAAAATTTTTTTGTTTTATTTTTATTTATTTATTTGAGAGCAAGAGAAGAGAGAGACAGAGAGAGAGAGAATGGGCATGCCAGGGCCTCTAGCCACTGAAAACGAACTGCAGATGCATGCACTCCCTTGTGCATCTGGCTTACGTGGGTCCTGGGGAATCGAGAATCAAATCAGGGGTCCTTAAGCTTCACAGGCAAGCGCTGAAGCGCTAAGCCATCTCTCCAGCCCAGCAATAGGTTTTATATAAGAATAATTAATTAGGAAATAAACAGGATTTCTGACTTCATGAAGTTTTTGAATATGGAAAAAACCTAACTAAATTCGACCAGTAGAATCAAAATTACGAAAGTAAGAACTGGGAAAGTTCTTATTAGTTCCTAGAAAAATATCAAAGTCATAAAACATTTAATTTTCTTATATTTGAGAGTGAACATGGAAATGTATCATATATGTAACAGATAACTTTCTATTTCATATTATTTAATATATTTGAAGAAACAGTGACTACATCACCATGATATAATTGACTAGAAAGAAGTGATACTACTTAAACAAGACCATCATAAGAGGAGGAAAAGATCATGACATCAAAATAAAAGAGAGACTGATTGAGATGGGGAGGGGATATGATGTAGAATGGAATTTCAAAGGGGATAGTGGGGGAGGGAGGGTATTACCATGGGATATTTTTTATAATCATGGACTGTTAATAAAAATTGAGAAAAAAGAAGTGTCATTAAAGCAGTAAATAAAATGATTGGCATACAAACATGCAAAATTGATTACTATTAGTAACTATAATAGATAAAAATTCAATGTAGAGCAAAGTAGGTAGCTTTTCAGGGTGACAAAATGGGTAAAGACTAGAGAGAAACATATTTTCAGTTCTGGCTTCCTTGCTAATGGATTGCATGACCTTGAACAACCCACAGGTTGGTCAAGATATTTAGTAAGAAGGAAAAAGGTTTTATAAAGTGTGCATTTCTAAAAACAGGGTTATGCAGGTCTTGAAAAAATGGTGAAATAAAATTAATCTTTTGAATTTAATGACATTCATGTCAGTCTGTGAAGATTTACTATAAACCATAATGAGTCCAAAATATATTAGTCTAAATCCCTGTGTTGAGGTTTAACAGGTCCAATGCCTCACCCCAAACTCCCTTAAAAGCTAGAGAAAGCCTGAAGAAAATTCACTAATGAATGTAAAACTGCATGGAGGGTACATGAAGGAGTGTAGTTTGCACTTATGTGTGTGGTTTTATTAAGGTATAAATCTTCCATTATTTTGGAAGCTAAAGGACAGATGGCTGCCTTAAAGTAGAATCTGGATGCCGCATCCACATTCTGAATGTCATTATAACACAGAAACAGCTGTGTTTAGCATATCCTTCATTGGAATTCTAGTACAGAGCAAAGACAGAAAATCATAGCCTGTCTATTATCACCAGGCACTATGTCCAAACAATAAACACAGAGGATTTTTTTTTCCTAAGGAATTGAAATTTAAGGGAAATATAGTCACAGTTATTCCAAAATCCAGAGCTGAGAAGATAACTAATCATGAACTTGTAGAATGTTCTTTGTTAAAATTTGCTCAGGAACTAATAAATCAAGGACAAAGGAACCTAAGATAGGACATGAAAGTTGAATATGCCAAACAGAGAGCTATTATAACACTGAACAGAAAGGTGGGAGCTCTTGGAGTGTAGAAAATGTTCTGGCTTTTTCTTCATTCTTATGAAATCCTGTCGATGCATCTGAGTAAAAGAAGTAAACATGGTATCAACTGGTCAGGCTGTCATGGGCAGGGTAGTTTAAATAATAGGAACATATTTTCTCAAAATTCTCAAGGTGACAAGTCCTACCTCAAAATCTGGTAGAATTGAGTTCCTGTGGAAGTCCCACTTCTCAAGGCCATTTTCTGGCCTTCTGACAGATTGGATTTTGGTAGTCTTATCGTTGTGTCCCCATAGGAGTCAGGTATTACATGTGTCTGTGTCTGTGTGTGTGAGTGAGAGAAACAGAAAGACAGAGAGAGAGAGAGAGCCCTGCTGGCTCTGTCTACATAGATTCTATGGGAGCAAGGCCCCAATGTTTTAAATACCTTCCCTTTAATTACCTAAAGAGGCTCACTTTCCAAATATAGATACATTAACACATATAACATATAAACATTCTGGTGATATAATCTACCCATAGCAGGCTTCTATATGAATAATATTACATGCATGAGTCTGCATCTTTATAGCTCTGCTTTTCTCTTTTCTTGGTGGTCTGTGTTGTGTTGTAGGTAACTTCATGGGAAAGGCTTTCATACTGCCAAGTGTCCAGATGAAATCTCATCACAGATACCACTTACTAACTTGTGTAGCCTTCAGCCATTTAGTTTACATTTCATATCAGTATCCTATTTGCTAATTGAGGTTGATAATAATGATTCATCTTGCAAGATTCTTGACCAACATGCGTAATAAACACTGATAAATTACCTACTTATAAAATAATATTTCCAATAAATATACAGAGAATTTATTCAATTTCCAAGAAAGAATTTTAAAAAGTTTCTATTTGTGAGGAGTGAGATGCAGAAAGAAACAGAAAGAGAGAGAGAAAGAGACAGACAGATAGACCAGGGGCAGGGCCTCTTGCTGCTGCAAATGAAGTCCAAATGCATTCGCCATGTTGTGCTTATGGCTTTACTTTGGTCCTGGGGAATTGAACCTAGGCTTTTTGGCTTTGCAAGTAAGTGCCTTTACCACTGAACCATCTCCCCAGCACTGAAGCATTTCTATTCTATGCAAAGTTTTAAAATATATCTGGGAAAACCTTTCTAAAATGTGCATATTCTTCGACATCATGATTAATACATGTTTAGAAATGGAAGTAATTTATGTGCAAGCAAAATATTAGAAGCTTATTAGTTGATGGTGCTTAAAAGAGTCATGGATGTTAGAAAGTGTTGGCAACCAATTTAAAGAATAAGTAGTATTAGTATTAACTAGCATATATAAAATAATTTTATGAACAAAGTTAATTTATAGATGGGCAAATGAGAGATTATCATTTATTAAGATGTATTTGCAGGATTAGAACCCAATAGATATGGCTACAGTTGGTAGCATATTAAATCATTGTGATTGGTCATTCAGTAGGTTAACCAGGGCAGACCAGCATAACTTCACTGTATGGAAGAGATTTGATGAAGTTTCCAAAGTAGTTACAGTGATTTGGTAATTTTTGGAGTAAGTAGGATTGATTTGTTCCTCAAACACACTAAAGCCCACACCTTTAAGAAAAATAGTCTGCACCATGCAGAGCATCTGTCTACTAAGTTTGCTGGGTTATCTTGACTATTGCACTGTAGCATATCCTGTGAGATCTAGTCTAAGGTGCTAGCTGTCTGATAGGAACTCTGATTTGGAAGGTTTACAGTTCTATACAACTGGCCCATCACAAAATCACACGAACTCCACATTGTTTTCCATGGTTCAGTAGAGCTCACCTCACCCAGTCGGTCAACATATGTCTTCTTCAAACATAGTCGTCAATGTTTGGAATTCATTTTTCTTTATAATTATCGTGCAGATGTATATCTTTATAGTCCCTAAATTCAATATCATTGATAATGCGTTTTAATATGTCTTTTCATAACTCTGAAAACTCCTTTTATTAAATTTTATGTATTTACGTGTGTGTGTGTGTCTGTGTGTGTGTGTGTGTGTGTGTGTGTACGTACAAACACATGTGCCCATGTGCACCGGGGTTTTTCTTCCACTGCAAATGGGTACCCATCCAGCTTATATGCATGGCTGAGGAATTGCATCATGATCGTCAGGCTTTCTATGCCACTACCTTTAAATGTAGAACTATCTCCTCAGCCTCCATTTTTAAAATACTTTGCTTCTCATCAATTATTTAAAGGTTCTACTAGAAGAGAAACATTCATAGTGTGAGGACTGCTTAACTTATCAATAGAAAACTTAATACAAACAATATAGGCTGCTGTGATTGTTAGCTTCTCTCACACAAATATTCTGTTATTGTTTTAAAAAGCCATCACCTATTAGTTTTATCAATGATATAATTTAGGATCTGTTAAAATATGTAAACATATTAATAATTTTAGAAATTAGAGTCTTCTCTCTCCTTTGTGTTAACTTGCTTGTTGAGTTCCCACATTGATTTCCTCATGAAGAGCAAACAATTTGGGGTGGAGACATGGCTTAGTGGTTAAGGCACTTGCTTACAATGCCAAAGTACCCAAGTTGAATTCACCAGGACCCACATAAGCCAGATGCACAAGGTGGTACATGCTTCTGGAGTTCATTTGAAGCAGCTAGAGGCCCTGGTATGTTCTCTCTCTCTCTCTCTCTCTCTCTCTTTCCCTCACAAATAAACAAATAAAAGTAAATTAAGTAAAAAATTGAAACCTACATAGAAAATCCATTAGGAAGATGAAATTCCTGTTCATGCAGGGAATACCAGAGAAATGTATCATCTTTCACTATATTCCTCAGTTCTCAGGACAAAGACTTTATTCCGCACGATTTTATTTAAATACAGATATTCCTTTTATATGATAGGATTATGTCTTGATAACTCCAACATAGCATGAAAATATTATGTAATTGACAGTTAATAGATTTAATATGATAAGCACCATAGCTGAGTGACATAGGATACTGGTTTTGGCTTTCTTGTCTCACCAACTCATAGCTGACTGGGAGCTGGCCCTTACTGCTGCTTACAAGTACCACAAAAGTGTTGTACCTCTTGTCCCCAGACTGGGAATAGACCAGTGTTCAAATTTGAAATGTGGTTACTAATACATACAAGATGCTTTTGTACCAACATAAAGTCACAGTTGTTAGTTTAAGTCTTCAAATTAGAGCCTTCTTTATTTCTAAAGAAGTATTGTTGTTGTTGTTATTCAGTTTCGTTTATTGATACATCTTTTATACTTAAAGATAGTAGCATATTAATGTGTTATATCTGCCCATTACTGTTACAGTTGAAGTTCAGTCTACCCAATGTTTATCAGTGAGAACTAATTCATGTTGAATGAATCTAATCTAGTTCCTGTGATTTTTGTTGTTGTTAGTCAGTGCTCTGATCATTTTCCTACCTGACATAACCTGGAATGGAATATATAATGTAAAAACAGGACATTTTGTGGCAGATAAAATACAGTATCTGGTCCATGCTGTTGATGGTTACTTATTTGTCTCTCTGTCTATTCGAGTGGGAAAAATTTGGGTAATGTACATCATAGATTCCTGATGATATTTATGACTCAAATGTAACATTTTAGCATTTTAATGGACTTCAATTTTATAACCACTTTCATTTTCTCTTTGGTTAAAAACAAGATTCCCAAGAATGTTAGGTAATTACTTGCTTGTCTGTTATGTGCATATAGTAATTTGCAAAAGATTCCCTCCAGTATGATTATCAAAAATATTCTTATTGCCTGTAGCTCTAGCTTTTTGCAATTCTTTTTTCTGTTGTTGGTTTATATATCTCTGCTAGATTTTATAGTCAATTTACTCTGTTTTTCACTTGGAATAATTTGGTTCTATTTAAGTGGTAAATTCAGTGGAAATTTAAGTTCATTTTCTTTTATGTCGTTTTATGTTGATTTAAATTTGTTTTGTAGTTACATATTTACATGATTCTTGTATAAAAACTATAGAGTGAGGTCTAAGGGAATAAGATAGTCTAGAAAAGTTATGTACTATGCCTTAATTTTGTATTCTCTCTCCTCTATTTAAGTAAAAATGTCATTCATTTTATGATTTAGACTTCCAATTTTAAAAACTAAAAAATAAAATTTATGTATATCCACTAACTACTTTCTTACATACTTATCACCAAAACAATACATTCTCTTTCTCTTTTCCTTTCACATGATTGTATCCTCATATTTTAATAATAGACTATACAGTATCTCTTATTCTATACTATAGCTGTAGAATTTCCACAACATACATATGTTGTTTCTTTACTAAATCCATGCCTATTGCTGGACATTTAGGGTGGTTCTAGTCTTAAAATTAGTTTCTACCCTAAGAGACAGCATAGGCGTTTGCCTGGAAATCAGTTTTATTTGGCTGGTGTGGCATCCTAGGCCTCAGAGTGTCTATGTAAGCTTTCAGCCATGTTGGCTGTATGTAAATTCACATGCCTTCCTTTCTTGTAGATGGACCTGGAGGAATCCATCCCACCTGATTCTAAGATCAGCTTGCTAAGCCAGTCACATGCGTTTCTCTGGTACTGGGAACTTCCTTTCTCCCCTCCCTTTCTTGCTGCATAGAGACTGAAAGCACCACAAGGTCTTGATAGAGGTGCTGTTTTCCTCAGTATGTTGTACTTAAATATTAGCTTTGCAACATCATCTATAGACACTTTTGTTTTATTGTCATAATTACTTAGTATTTTGTGGGAAAACTTATAGAAAATAAAAGATATTATCATCTCTCCAAAGTTCTAAAATCTATACTAATATTATATATTTTCATAAATCATATAGGGACACTATCTTTGAAATTGTTAGTTTAGTCATATTAAACCCTTTGATAGAAAATAGGCAATTTTGACCTCATGATCTAAAAATAAAGTTCTTTTGAAAGTGTTTTTCCTGATCTTATAACTAAGAATGATACCTGTAATGTTCCCTTTATTTTCTTTGAACTGAACCATGAAAATGAGAGAAATTTTGATTTGAAGCATTTTCTATTCATCCAAAACCTGCTGTGGATAAATATGATCATGATAAATAGCTATATAGGTTATTCATTAATTACAGGAAATTTAAAAGCACAAGTATATTTAAAATACTATTATATTTTAAAATGCATTAGCAGATTTAACTTAAAAATTAACCAAGCATATTACTTAGATGTGAAATTATACTAGACATTTTTGAAGTCTTAAAGCTAAGTCAGTTAATGAGAATTCATATTTTAAGAACTTATGTTCAGGATGAGAACATTTCTTTTTAATTCCCTGTTGATAGCTCCATCATCATATAGATCTTAACATAAATCTGTCTCTTACACTATGAAATTCAATTTAATTGACTGACTGACAAATTGGTTTGGTCTTTAGTTATTAAGTTGTATTTAATAAGTTCCACTGTGTGGGTGATACATGCTAAGCATTCAGTGTGTTTTCTATGTAAGCATTCTTTCATTTTACTCCCTTTAAAAGTTTTTACAATGATCTTTATGCAGCCTTTTCTATATTTTTCTCTTGAGGTAATGTAAGGTAAAAGTGTTCGGGAAAGGAAAAGAAGTGTAAAAGCCCTATAAAAAGCTGAATTTGTGATCCAAGGTGGAAGCAAGACGTGTGTGCTATCTTAATAAAACTAAAGGCAGAGAACTTTATCTGCTATATAACAAAATATATACCCTAATAAATGACTCAATAAAAACCACCTAGAAATTATGGGAACAATGCACTAAATAGCTTCTTGAATGTACAGGAAACTTCTTAAACAACATCAGAAATCATTTTGACAGAAACGTCTTGCATGGAATTTTGCATCAAATTTAGAAGTCACATAATTCGTGAGAATACCTGGTGACTGAGAGACTCTGCCTTACATAAGCCCATAAGACATAGCATACTGCCATCAAAAGTTAGCTCTTTGGGATGGAGAGAAGGCTTAGCAGTTAAGGTACTCACCTATAAATGCTATGGACCCAGGTTCAATTCCCCAGTACCCATGTAAACTAGCTGCATAAGGTGGCATATGCATCAAGAGTTCCTTTGTAGTGGTTACAGCCACTGTCATGCCCATTCTCTCTCTTTAACAGACTCTTTCTTTCTTTCTCTCTCTCTCAAATAAATTATAAAAACATTAAACAAGTTTGTGCTTTGACAGCAGGTAAATTAATGTATAAGTGAAAATAAATTATAACCAATGAAAATGTAGAATGTGCTTTTAGATCACAGATAAAAGCATCAAAGAAGATGAGAATCACACAGTGATTAAATATGAATATTGATAAAAATGATCACACACAACCCAGTGTAAATAAATCAAAATTGTATATATGATATTTTAGTTTAATGTTAAGAGGAAAATATAACCAATGAACAAATATTCTTTAATGGGTTTGAAATTATAGAATAAATGACAAAATATGTATAGCAAGATAAAATGAATGCATAGAAATATTAAGTGTGAAATTCATAGTACTGATTTCCTTGTGCTGGTAACAGGGCTAACATTGGTGTGGGGGGGCACTTGTGTGTGTTTGCAGATTGGCACTCTCCATACATGTAAAGACGATAGAAGAAAACAGATTCCCAGCAATTCTGTAGTCTCTGCTCCCCACAGAATGGGGTTTATAGACATGCGTGCCCCCAGCTGTTTACATTGATGTGGGGGAATTGAACTCAGGCCCTCTTGCCTGAACAGTAAGCACTCTTAACAGTACAACTATCTCTCCACCTGACTGCGGTTTTCATCACAATTTGTAATGTTTCATTTTGTAGGCATTGCACAGGGTGCTTACTTTTTAAGTAGCTTTGGATACATTTATGGTAATGAACACCCTATATAATAAGCCAAGTTCAAATTTTGACTTTTGCTAATGTAGGAAAGATTCCCTCCAGTTTGAAAATTAAGTATTTAGCAATGATTTCAAAATGACACTTTTTCTGGGGCCTAGGCAAGCTCATTTTTAGTATTTAAATGGTGTACATAGTCTAATAAGAAACACAAAGGAAAAATAGAGCAGAACAGTATGCTTATAGAATGCAGGAAAGAATACCATATGGCAAGATAATCTAAATATAGTTATTTATTTTATTTTAGAATTAAAAAAATGAAATATCCCCTAAAAGATTCCATGTGTACAAACCAAACTATTATTGTTTTAATAATATCCAATAATACGTATCCACAATGTCCTGACTTAGAAACATAATATTTTATTGGGAATGTCCTTCCTAGAAACAGCTTATTTTGCACAACTTCTAAAGATGTGACTCTTTGATAGTTGACATTAGGAAGGCCTATTCCTAAGGAACATTGACCAACTTATCAAAATGCCTCATGTAGAACCCACATAAACGCATGTGAAGGTGCCACAGTTATTTATGAGCATCACATAAAAGATGGCATTAATAAACAACCATGGGGGATGGAGAGATTGTTCAGTGGTTAAGGCAATTGCCTGCAACACCTAATGACCTGGTTTAGATTCTCCAGTACCCATGTATAGCCAGATGCACCATGTGGCACATGCATCTGGATTTTGTTTGCAGTGGTTGGAGGCCCTAGCACTCCCATTCTCTTTATTTGTCTCTCCTCTATCTATCTCTTTCTCCTTGAAAATAAATAAATGAATAATCCATTAAAAATGTACCAGAGAGTACTGTTGGTCTCTTTGTTTAAAACCTTAATTTTAACCTATAATGATCAAAATCAATTGGTTATACCTCTACTATAATTCTGACTCCTTCATTTACTACCTGTACAAACCTGAAACACATCTTTGCACTTCTGAGCATGTGATTTATTTGCATGATTATAATCATGATATCATCCCATATGATTTCTCTAAGAGTTTACAATGCAAAATTGCCAAAAATATTGGTTATCAATATGATTTATATAGAACAATTTTATGCACAATCCTCATTTAGTTGTCCTATGTATCTTTTTTTTTTTTCTAGACCTCAAATTAACTTATGTCTGACATCTTTATCAGAAGAAAATATTGACACCCTGAAAAACATCTTAGGAAGATAAAAAAGAAGATGGTTGCAAATGGAGACATTATCACTCTATATTCTCAGAGCTATTTTTATTCTGAGAAGGAAAAGAAATTGAGATATAAGGCACTATTTAACATTTCATGCTTATTTTCTGCAGATTTATTTTTATAAAAATCTATTGGGGCTCTTTGTTTAAAAAAAGAGGAGCATCATTCAATTTGTATGCACTGAGAAAAGAGAAATGAAAATGTTTCTGAAATCTTAGAATGGGTAAAAAAATTTTATAGAATTTCCAGTCTGGGCAGAGACTTTTGTGCTCAGTACATACAAAAATTAAACCCAATTAGATAAATTCCACATATAATAAATATATCTTAATAAGTCTACCAGATTGCATGCTAAGTCTGCCAAAAGATTATGTTAGGCAAGTCACTCCTTACCTTTGTCTTTGGCAGCAGGTGTCATAATCATTTGTGTTTTATGGATGAGTAAACTAAGGCAATTTTAATGTGCACATGTAATCAATTCAGAGGTGAGCTAGGAAGTAAGAAAGATTCTTTGGCTACTGAAACCACGTTGTTATACTTTCACCGGAGCCCAGACACCTGGGCTATTTTCCACAGGCTGTGAGAAGGACATAGCTTTCTATTCAATGAATATCCTATGACAAACTGTGGGGAGTCAGTATCGCCCTAAGGTCTCTGGGCTGCAGCAGTAGCTATCAATCACATAGCAGATAAATAGATTTCAGAAGTTTTGTGTACAATATGTTCCCTGAATTTGGGCTCCAGCTCAGACTGACATATAGTGTTTCTTTGCAAATGTGATCTCCTTCTAGCAGAGGGAACATTCTTTTTCTAAATTGCATTGCATAACTTGTTTGCTTCCTAGCAAAACAATTTTTGAATTTCCGTATAATTTCTGTTAAATCTATTTTTAAAGTTGAAGCTCAGGTCAAATGCAAATATGAATATAGATTTATCCAGCATGCATAATTTGTAGTCTGTGTGGAACTGACTCATCTGTCTTCTGTAGCTGGCATTCATATGATGAGCTCTCCTGCTAAGAGTGACCTATTCATCCTTCAAATAAACATTCACAAGAGGAAGAAAAACAATATGTACCATTCCAAGGAAGGAACAACATATCGGGCAGGAGCTGTTGCACTCAAATCAGTTCTGCCAGGGATTTTTTTTTTTTAAGTTAAGAGTTAGTTTTATATATAATTGGGAAAGCATTCAGAAATGCTAAGAAATTCTACATATACACAATTTTAAAACATCAGGATTGTACTCCTTTTTTATAATATGCAAGCAACCGAATTAGAAAACAAAATCCTGAACATCTGGTTATTTTGCAACATGAACCAGTGACAAAATACGTAAATTTCAAATAAGTGTGGGGCATACAGAGACATTTTTTTTTAATTTCCTTTAGGACTGTGGAAGAGTATATTTCTCTCTTCTTATCTAGGCCCATATTTGCTCTGTGTGCTTTATTTCCCAAGATTTATCTTGAAAAATATGCTTATTTCTCAATCATTATCTGAATTATTATCAACTATCTGTCACAGAGAAGGCAGAATGTCTCATGTATGAGGCAACATATTTTAGCTCCTCTATTTTTTCCATGAAAAAATATTTTTCACACCAATGTATTTAATGCATATGTCATTTTTAGCAAAAAGTTGTGCAAAATGCCAACTGTAAAATAAAATTTCTTTTGAAAAAGTATTATACATTTTACATGTATCTCAAATTAATTGATGAACTGATATCTTTTAACAATAAATATTGATTATTTAGATTTTAACATTACATAATTTTAGGATCCTTTTCAGACAAGTTTTTAACATGTTAAGAAAAATATTGTATCTTTATGTTAAACCTCTTCTATATTACTCCGTGTGATTTACTATGTTGATGTGGGTTTTCATAGATGAATGGGAGGTTTGCATTATTGGTGGAAAATTGTGAGGGAAACATAATGGATAAAAGACATTCAGAGACATGTATAGGACTTAAATAAGATTTATCCAGCATGCACAATTGGCACAACTAAAGTATTCAACAACTTGTATACATTTGAAAAAGTAACCTAAAAATGTATAATTACAATTGAAAACATTTGAAATGTAGATCCTCTCACTGACATGAAAAAGTAAAAAAAAAAAAAAAGAAAAAAGAGAATGGAATTCCATATTGTTATATCCGGATTACTCTTAAATTCATATCCCATTATCTAAGATTCCTGAAATAACAGATAAGCCCCCCGCCAAACACTGATTACTTAAATTGGCTAGGACAGTAGATAGATAGTACCATAGAATTCTCAACATTTTCCTCAGGTGAAATTGTGACATTGTGGCTTTAATCAAGATTATCCTTTTTATTTTCTTTAAAAAAAATATTTTTAAATCTTTATTTTTTACTTATTTAATTGAGAGAGAGAGAGAGAGCAAGAGGCAGAGAGATGGAGAGAGAGAATGGGCATACTAGGGCCTTCAGCCACTGCAAACAAACTCCTGACACATGTGCCCCTTGTTCATCTGGCTTATGTGGGTCCTGGGGAATCGAACCAAGGTCCTTTGGCTTTGCAGGCAAACTCCTTAACTGCGAAGCGATCTCTACAGCCCTTAAAAATATTTTTATTATATTTATTTATTTAGTTGTGAAAGACAGAGAAAGAGAGAGAGAGAGAGAGAGAGAGAGAGAGAGAGAGAGAGAGAGAATGGGTGCACCAGAGCCTCCAGCTACACATGAGCCACCTTGTACATCTAGCTTACGTGAGTCCTGGAGTACCTTAATGACTAAGCCATTCCTCCAGTCCAAGATTGTCCTTTCTCATTGCTACACAAAGGCAACCAGTCTGAAAAGATGGATAGGACTGTGCAACAATGGCACTCAGCCTAGGTGGGCAACCAATGGATCTCTGATTGGCTAAGAGATCGGCTCAGGGAAAGGAACCCTTATCTGGAACTGGGAACTGAGTCAGAATCCTATGGAGACCAAAATTATGGACTTCAACCAGAAGCTTCCACTAGTCTTTAGCCAAAAGAGAGGCCACACCCACCAAAACCTCTCTTAATTAATAATTATTATCCTATTGAACCTAAGCTTGTCTCAGTCCCCTATAGAGAACCTGTTTTTCTCTTTCAGAAGGCAGTAGAACCCCAGGTGATAAACCACTCCTTGCACATCAACCAGGGCCCAGGTGAAGCCACAAAGCAATTGGTGATAAGAGCAAGAGTATAGCTTCAATAGTGTGCTTGGAAACCAGTGTCAGATTAGTGGAGACAGACACAGAGGATACTTAAAATGCAACAAAACATAAATCCATAACCGACTGACAGCACATTGCTAATCCTAACTTCAAATATGTACACCACAACTTAGGGAATATTGTGGAGGGGGCCAGAAAGAATGTAAAAGCCATAGAATGGAAGAGTATGTTCAGAGAGGCATTGCCCCCTAACCCCTCATCTCCCCCATCCACAGTGACTGACTGGATGCTCTCATATCTCATAACCAACAACCCCTTGGAGAATAACAGCAATGTCACCAAGGAGACCCCACAGTGCAATGGGGCAGGGGGGATGGAAATGATGCTATTAGCACAGAATGTATCCATACATCTTTCTACTTAAGAGCAACAACAAATTGTCATTTTTTGAGCTGAGCTTGGTGGAACATGCTTTTAATCCCAGCACTTAGGAGGAAAAGTTTCAAGGATTGCTATGAGAAGAGCCTGAGACTACATAGTGAATTCCAGGTCAGCCTGGGCTAGAGTGACACTTTCTCAAAACAAACCAACAGATGGTCCTTTTATGGACGAATGTTGAATGTCTGTGCTTCATTCAATTTAAAACTTACATTTCCACTTATATTTGTAGGAAATTGACATACATGTTTATTTGTAGGGAAATTTAAGACCTACTACTTAAAGTTCACGAATTTGTAAATAACATTTAAAATCATTCTATTTTAAATCAGAAGTTTTGATTTTTTTTCAAACAGACAGCTGAAGGAAGACATAACATTCCTGTCTACCTTCCTGATTATATTCCAATGGGATTAATCCCCTTCTGTGAATTTTGATATCAGCATTTCTTAAAAAGTACTTAGTGAAGAACACATTTTGTTCTTTCCCAATTTAATGCAAATGGAATATTTTGCTAACTACTATAAGATGAAACTAAAATGAAGTAAAAAGATATATGTGATTCAAGTTCTTCCCTTTCTAGGCTAATATAAAACTTCCAGAATCATAAGTGTTGTGGGGGATGATGCTTCAGACAGTAAGAAGGTAACAGGAGAAACTGGTAAAATCTGGTGGTATTCTGATGACTTTTTTAAGGTAAATTTGATTGTATTTGAATATGCATTGGTTATAGGACTTCAAAAGAAATGAATGACTTCACTATTTATTGATATGAATAATTACAAGGATATTTTTTACTAATGAGGAATTAAATAAAGAATGGATAAGATACTGATAAATTAAAAGCCAAATATGTAATTTTTATCTATCAATTTTGAGGTAGAAATCTCTGATGAACAATTCATGGAAAAATTCATACTCATGAATTTTTATGCCATTCATTAACATAGCACTATATATACAGAATGAAATCAGTTCAACCATTGGAAGAATGTGTCAGGGGCATAATTTTTAAGTGCTTTAGCAATCATACTTTATTATGAAAACAAAATAGTTTAAATATGATTAATGATACTTATAAAAAAATAGGTTCATCTTGAAGACATTTGTAAATATTTAACCATGCGTCATACATTCTTCTGGTTTACAGACCATCACAGGAAACACGTGCTCTCCTGTAGTCTCATGTGTGGTCTGACCAGTGTGAAGGAAGGTACTAGTTCAAGCTTCCTCAGCCCTTTAATTATGTAACACTTACACAAATTCCTCAGGACTGCTTTCCCTCAGCGTCCTCAATGGATGCAGGTTTGTTTCCTCATCTGAAGTGTTCATTTGTGTAAAGGCTAATTTTATGTGACAAATTGCCACAAAATGACCAAATGATTTAATAAAGTGTTACTCATTGTCTAGGCCATTTCTGTGGAAAAGAGGAGACCCTAATCAGTGTGAGTGGGCTTGACTAGCACTAGCCTGTTAAAGACTCAAATGGAAGAAAAAGGATGGAGGAAGGACAAGTTAACCTCTCCCTTAACTGCTTGAGCTGAGACAGTGTTATTCCTCTTGCCCTTGAACTGGGTCTCACACTATCAGCTCTCCTGGCTCTCAAGACTTCAGACATCTGGAATGTAGCTGATCAGATTTCAATGGGTATCCAAGTGGCCAAGGACAGACTCTGAGTTTTAATCCTTCATCATGACATGACACTGGCCACTTTCTAATGATAAATTTCACCCCCCCACCACCACCAAACACACACACACACACATACACACACACACACACACACACACACACACACACACACACACACACACAGTTCTAGTTCTCTGGAGAAGCTTGAATAATATAGTTATTTTAAGGATAGTGTTGTGTGTGTGCATGAGGCACTTAGAGCAAGGTGGGTATGAAGAAAATCATGGAGAGTGTTGGCTACTAACACTGGCACCTTTGATTGTCAGTCCTCATTACAATTACACGATTAGCACACCTGCTATGCCATCAAATAAACCTCAAGATATGATGACATTAAAAATCCATAATCTGGATGCTGGAGAGATGGCTGAGGGGTTAAGGTGCTTGCCTACAATGCCTAATGACTAAGGTTTGATCCCACAGTACCCACATAAACCCAGATGCACAAAGTGGTATATGCATCTGGAGTTAATTTGTAATGGGTAAGGGTCTTGGCACACACATTCATTCTCTTCTTGCAAGTAAATAAAGTATATTTTTTAAATGCATAATCATTATTTTCTTGACAGCCATTTTGACTAGATATTATTAAAAGTAATTTTAATCATGTTTCTAACTGCCTCACTAAGTGGAAAGTTTACTTTGCTTGTTTTTCAAATTTTATTTGTTAATTTCCCAGGGACACCACAGTGCCCATTCATTCTCCCATAATGATCTTTAATGTTTTATAATTTTAAGATTCATCATTCCTTCTGCCTTATACCAATAATTAGATTTGACACTGTCCATATTTGAGTTTTCTTCTTCCAATGTGTATTTCAACTATACATTGCATGTGAAATTCCGTTCAATGACTTCCAGGTAAGATGGTGGCATAGGAGCCATGCCAAGCCAGCCTAGTGAGTGATTTAAGCAAAACCACAGCAAAATGCACTCTTTTTTTGGAAAATGAATGAATATAGGCTTTTTATTAGCCACAGGGGAGAAGCAGGAGAGACCAAATTCACCAGAAAGGAGGAAAACCAGCCAGAGTCCCACTGAGGCACTTGCACCCCAGTCTGAGCTATCTGCACCCACACAGTGCCACCCACCTGCCAAATGCAAGAACATAGAACAAATGAGGGGATTTTTCAATCTCATCAGCCTCCTTGCAAAAATCAAGAAACCTGAAGGAAAGACAGTGGAGATCAGCTAAGAAGCTGCTGAAAGGGGAGGGACCAGCTAAGCAGTTCTAGTACAACTCCAGGATTCCTGCACTATTCCATCCCCCAACCATCAGAACAGTGAACCTCGAGAAGGCATGCAGACCCTGGCAGCAGGATATCCAGCACAGCTAATCAGAGCACCAGATCCACAGCACAACACAGAGGGATCGAGGTGGACACTCAGGTTTGGTGAGATTGGAAGTCACCCCAAAATGTAATGAGGCTAACTGAAAAAAAAAAAAAAAAAAGGTACACATGCCTGCACTGGAAGTGCTAATCTCTCCTTCCATGTCAGGGCAGGTTATGGGTTACATATCTTGGTTAGCTGTACCATTCTCAATTAAGCTGAATTTGGGTAGTTAAACATTGTTGCCTTTGATGCTTTCAGATTTATAGGGACTTTGTCTTTTGCTTCTGTCATTATTGGGGGCAGGGTCTGATTCAGATCCAGGCTGACCTGGAACCCAATTCAGATCAGAAATCTCAACCTCCCAGCTGATGGTATTAGAATATAGAACAAAACACACCCTTAGGGATTTTGGCTTTATAAGGCTATCTGTTCGTTTTAATCCTCAAACTTGCATACTCTGTGCTGTTTTTTTTTTTTTTAAATTGAATGTGTATATTGCTTAGTTGAAGTTTAGAATTTTCCAGTAAATTTCTCCACCCAGTCCACTAGAATACTTGACTAGCAGGCACTAAAGAGATTACTTTGGAGGCTGGATTGGAATACAAGAGCTACACTTGGCACCTTAAACTCCTATGGAAGGTACATAAAGTTGGATTTCCAAATCTAAAAGCACCTCAGATTATTAGAAAATGCAAGCATCAAATCAACTCAGGATGTGAAAACTGCAACATTATAATACCAGAAACACAAAGAATCAAGACAATACAATCCCACCAAAAATTATCAGTCCATCAGAAATGCCCCCCAATGAGATTGTTTTTGATGAAATGCCTGACAACGATTTAAAAAAAAATGATTTTACATGTACTCAAAGAAATTAAAGGAATCAAAGAAGAAAACAAAGAAATTGAAGAAGAAAAGCAAACGCTTGAAGGAATTCCAAGAGAACACAGAAAACCAGCTTAATGAAATAAGGAGGTCATTACAAGACATGAGGAAGGAAACAAAAATCATGAAGAAAAACCAGGCAGAAATTCTAGCTCTGAAAAACATAGCCATTCAAGTAAAAATCTCTGTGGGAAGTCTCACCAGTAGGCTGGATGAAGGACAGAACAGAATATCTAAATGAGAAGACCAAGTGGAAAACCTAATACAGTCCAAGGAAGGGAAAGAAAAGCTAATATGAAGGTAAGAATGAGAATTTCAAGATATCTGGCACAGTATGAAAAGATCAAACTTAAGACTTCATGGCATAGTAGAAGTAGAATAATTTCAATCCAGAGTAGGCATTTTCAACAAAATCAGAGAAGACAAATTTCCCAAAATTGGGAAAGAAATGCCAGTGTAGATACAAACAGACAAAACCTGGAAAGAACTTCTCCTTGTCTTGTTGTAATTAAACTGCTAAACATGAAAAGAAAGAAAATATATTGAAATGCAGTTAGAGAGAAAAAGCAAGTCACCTACAAAGGCAAACTCATCAAAATAACAGTAGATTGTACAACACAAAAATTAAAGCCAGAAGGTTTGGAATGTTGTGTTCCAAGTTCTGAAAGATAACAACTACCAACCAAGATCACTTTATCTTGCAAAGCTATCTATCCAAATTAATGGAGATATAAGGACATTTCACAACAGAAACAGGCTAAAGGAATTTATGACAAGTAAGCCAGCTCTACAGAAAATACTTGAAGGAATCCTTTATGCTGAAGTGAGAGCAAACCATACACATGAGGAACTAGGTAAAAATAAACCATACTCAAATAACAGTTAAAACAAGAAAGTAAAGGGAAAATAGGAATGGCTACAAACCAAGAAGAATGGAGAGAATAAACACATATATTTGAATAGTAGCTCTTAATATTAATGGCTTCAATGCCCCAACCAAAAGACACAGGCTTGCAGACTGGATTAAAAGGCAGGATCCTGCTATTTTTTACCTCCAGGAAATTCGTCTATCAATAAAAGATAGACACTGTCTTATAGTGACAGGATGGGAAACAGTATTTCAGGCAAATGGGCCTAGGAGACAAGCAGAGGTTGCTATCCTAATATACAATAGGATAGATTTCAAATCACCATTAGTGAGGAAAGATAAAAAAAAAAAGGTCACTTTATACTGATTAAAGGAAAACTCCAACAGGAGGACATGACAATCTTAAACACATATGCACCTATCATGGGGCCTCCCAATTTCATCAAACAAGCATTATTAGACTTAAGGTTACAGATGACACCAAACACAATGGTAGTGGGTTACTTATAACCCACTCTCATCTATAGACAGGTCATCCTGGCAACATCTAAACAGAAAGAAATCTGGATTAAATGATGTCATGGAACAAATTGACGTAACAGTTATATACAGAACATTCCATCCAAATGCTACAGAATATACACTTTTCTCGGCAGTACATGGAATGTTCTCTAAAATAGACGAAATATTAGGACACAAAGGAAACCTTAACAAATACATGAAAATTGAAATAATCTCTTGTACTCTATCTGACCACAATGGGATTAAACTGCAAATCAGCAACAACAACAACAAAAAGAACTACACAGCATACACAAATTCATGGAGGCTAAACAGTACACAATTGAATGATGAATGGGTGATTGAAGAAATCAAAAACGAAATCAATAAATTCATAGAATCAAATGATGATGAGAATACAACATACCAAAACTTTGGGACACAATGAAGGTTGTATTAAGAGGGAAATATATAGGTCTAAATGTCTATATTAAGGAATTAGACATTTCACAGGTTAAACAATTTAATGCTTCACCTTAAAGCCTTGGAAAAAGAATAACAAGGCAAAACCAAAATCAGTAGATGGGAAGAAATAATAAAGACTAGGTAAGAAATTAATGAAATATAAACAAAAAAAATACAAAGAATCAATGAAACAAAGAGTTGGTTCTTTGAAAGGATAAACAAGATTAATAATTTTTTAGCAAATCTGACCATAAGAAAGAGAGAAGAGACAAAAATTAATAAAATTAGAGATGAAAATGTTGCCATTACAACAGATACCAAAGAAATTAAGAAAATCATTAAGACATACTAAATGTTCATATGTATTGTATTTTTTTTTCTAACAAAACCTTAAATATGTAAGGCACAAAGCCAAACAGACATTCTTTTAGTGCCATTACATTTTTAGGTCATAATATTTAAGAATCATATTGGGGATTTGCTGTGAATACATTATCAAAACATTTTACTTCATTCCTCAACAAGTAATGGACTTGACTTTTCATAATTAAGAAGCTAGTAAAGTCAAGCTTAAAACACCGGGAAATCTGTAATTGTATTATATTGTGTATCCATTCCAATCTTAGCAGTACTTTTCGTGTAACTTTCAATTAAATCTGATGGCATGAGAGTTTACTTATTTGTGACTAAATATTTCACTGCAGTTCAATTATTGTGGTCATGAAAGGATAAAGTGTTTATTCCAAAGGTGCATTGGTCATTATAAGAAAAAAATGAGAACTTTAAACATTTTTTATAGATGGAAACAGCTTACAAAACATTCTATTATCAGCATTCATGTTGGTATTGAACTTAATGCATGTATGTAAATAACATTCTACCACTAAGCTATACTCTCAGCCCATTATGTATCTTTTAAAAGTTAAATATCAAAATACACAGAAAACTGACTATCCTAGCAAATTTAAGTGCATATTTCCCTACTTTTATGTATATTTATACAGTTTTGCATCTAATTTTTTTTTTTTTTACTTTACAAAACTGGATCACTATGCCCAGTACTTAGCTCAGTGGAAGAGTGTTTCTCTAGCATGTACTGAGTTTTAACCCCTACATCATAAAAATAAATAAATTAAAAATCTCTAGTGCTAAATGTCATGAACAAGTACTTCCTTAGAGTTTCTTTTCCCTTAAGAGAGAATACAATATGTGCTATATGTGATCATATTTTCTGGCATTCACAAACTGCAGTACTCTTGATATGCTCTAAATATAACTCTTCATACAAGTGGATGAAGATACCATCTTTTTGTGATTGGCTATTGTAGCATGTGGAGGAATTGCCTTGTTTCATTCAGAATGAATTCTATTTGCAAGAATTGCATGCTCATAACCTTTTTGTTTAGCCATCCATCAATCAGGAGACATTTGAGTTCCTTCCACCTCTTGGCTATTATGAATAATAAATGCTGTTGATAATCTGTATGCACACCTATCTCACTGACAACATGCTTTCATTTTGTGGAGAGTAAACTCAGAAGTGCATTTCCTGGTTTGTACAGTAATTCTATTTCATTTTCTGAGTAATCTTTTCCTGTTTTCTATATAGTATATAACAGTACCGCCATCTTACATTTCCATCAGTAAAACATCAGAATTGCAATATTGTAACTTCTTTGCCAACATCTGTTATTTTGAAGTTTTTATAATAGTGTATTTCTAACGGAGTATAATGTGATACCTCACTGCTGTTTTCATTCAGATTTTCCTAATGATTTGTGGCTTTTATTTGCTTAAGAGAGATAACTCTTTCTTCAAATAAGAATTTTTAGATTCTATATTTAAGATAGTAAAAACCATAGATATTTGACTTTATTTTTTAAAGTGTAATTCCATTTTTGCTAGTCTTCAAACATAAATCTCAAATTACATCATAGGGCAATGAAATGACTTTTATCATTATTAGATTTATAGTCATACTATCAAGTGGTCTTATGAATAATTTGAAGTTTAGCTGTGATGTGTAGAAAAAGCATGATGCGTGATGATCATTTTTACTGATAATTTAGCAATCAATAATGATGCACCATCAGGTTTGGGATTCCAGGATTGGTTGACACCTTCATTAAAAATTTCAATTTTTCTTAAAAACCAAAGCAAAAAACCCCCTCTATTTTACAAAGTTAAAATCATCTAATTTTATTCATTAGTCTGTATCCTGTAATATACCTGCTTTGGAGAACCATTGTCTGTGTTCTCCAGTGTCTCTTGTGTCAGAATAGAAGAACAAGAAATGCTAATGTGTTTGAGAGACATTACCATCTCTCCAGTCCATAGATATGCCTATTCATTTTGGCTTTGGATTTCCACTACATAAATACTTCATGCTTGCATTTCTCCATTGGAATATGTTTCATAGACATGATAAATACACAACATAAAATGAAGCTGAACTTCATTTGTCCCAAAATCATGCACTAAGGAAAACTCAAGAATGTGCTTTTTTGATCTTACACATAAAACAGTTCTTTCATTGTCAGATATTTAAATATGTATATACATATGCATATATATTGGTTTTTCAAGGTAGGGTCTTACTCTAACTCAGGCTGACCTGAAATTCACTATGTAGTCTCAGGCTAGCCTTGAACTCATGGTGATCCTTCAACCTCTGCCTCCCATGTGCTGGGATTAAATGCATGCACCACCACACCCAGCAAAACATATATTTTTATATGCAACATTAGAGCAATATAGTATCAGAAGTGTGAAACGAGAATGTGAATTAAAAAGAACGTGAACTCTCTTTCAAAGCAAGGTCCTATGTTCCCAAGACTTCTTGACACATATTTTATCTAGCCAAGTGTTTCTCAAAGTTTTCAATAGCAAAATCATTACCAATAAAATTCAAATCTTGAGATCCTATACCAGCTCTGAGAATGACATGTCACAGCTGAAATTTTAACAAGCCCTCTAGTTGGAAATGATATACAATAAATTTGAGAATGACAAGAGAGCCTTGTTTGCCAGTACTGGGCATTATCCAAAAGTTTAAGTTTACTGAAATGGAATACACTATTGATCAGAATTTTTTTTCTGTTTTGTTGCTATGAAATAGATACTTTATATATAGAACATTGGCATCAGTAAATACCTTGAATTCAAAGATTAGAAAGTGTAAGTATATGAAGATTTTGTTCTACTTTGCATGTACAATTTACCCTTATTATTTGTGAAGTTCATATTTCTTAAGATAATTCTTAGTTAAGAGAAAAATAGAAATCTCTTAACCTGTAAATCAAGGACATTAATAAATATTTAAGGAGAAAGAAATATGGGCCTACAACAAAAACATTCTCAGCTGAAGAAAAACAAGGAAATATTTTTCTTTCCTGTGTATGTGTGTGTTATTGTTATCTTGGTTTTTCTTTTTGTGAATTTGCTGCTTGAACAGCCATCCATGAATAGTGCTAAAAGGCTGTCTTTCATTCCTAAAAACAAGAAGTCAAGAAGAATGCACCTTGTGAAGAAACTATGCATGTTGAATGAGGTTCATTATGCCATGAGTAACAGTGTTGCTGACTGGGAGTTCACTGTGATTGAGTCATCCACGGTACATATTAATACTGTCTTTAAGCAGAAACACGTATGCATTGAACAAGGTTAGATATCACATTGCTTTGTTGATTAAATACATTGTACTGGAGAATTGAGGCACCCTAACCCTGCATCATTATTTCCCCTAGGAGAATTTGTTCAGTACTTGCTAATTCAGTGTGCGTAGAAACTATATAAATTACACTACCATGAGTAATGAGAGTCTAATGCATGTGATTTCAATTTCTCACTTCTCTGCCAACTTGCAAACACAACAACTCTATCCAATACTATACAGAGCATTTTCTCATTGACCTAATCTTGTACTTCTCAAGACATTTTAAGATTGATTTAATGTCTGCCTTTCAAACCCTTCCAAGACAAACCTTAATGTTTTTTTTTTTTTTAATACTGTTTTCTTTTTTTTTTTTTCTTGGTGTATGTTATGTCATGGCAAATTTCTTGGCCAGAAAATATTTTTCTTCAAAAGTGTTCAAGCACATTTTTCTTCTTTGAAAAAGAATAAACATATTCTGGGCTGGAGAGATTGCTTAGTAGTTAAGGCACTTACCTGCAAAACCAAAGCACCCAGGTTTGATTCCCCAGTACCCACGTAAGCCAGATATGCACAAGGTTGTGCATGCATTTGGAGTTCATATTCTAATTCTGAACTATGAAGTACATGGAACAATGCAACCTCCTCTTCTGATAGATGCTTTAACTATTCTAAGAATTTAGAATCTGAAAATGCATGTATTCCTTCCCATTTATTCCTGACTGGTTGTTGTTGAATGTTACTATCACTTGGAAGTATCATTTTTAAACTTTGGGAAAGATTTGCTAAGAATATGTAAAGAAGTCAGCAGTAGAACTGAATTAGCCTGTCAACAAAAATAATAAAGTGCTAACTTGCAGAAGCAAATATTTAAAATAATAGAGGTGCTATTTCTACTACTTCTGCATAGTTACAGCCTAGGAAAAAATTTAAGTTTATGATGATGAAAAGATGTCATATAAGATGTTCACAGTTGAATCTTACTAACCCTAACTTCTCTTATTTTCATAAATACTTTAGTAGAAACAAGGCAGTATATGTATATAAAATCATAATATTTTAATTTAAGATATTAATTTCTTGGTGAATAATTTGATGAAATATGTCCAATGGTATATGAAAGACAATGTTTAACATGTTAACGTGATGTATAGATTAGCCTTCTACTTTGCTTTGGGATGAGTTATATATTTTCAAAGTTTTATTAAATATAATTTTATAAGTCAAATTATAGTTTATCAGAACATTTTTTTCTCTTCACAAGATCATTAAGAGTTTTAATGACCACAAAGGAGATAAAATTTCTAGTACTTTGAAAATGATAACAATAAATTTTTGTGATAAATTGGTGAATCATGAATTTTTACTCTGTTATATTGAGGTTTGTTAAAAGTTTCTTTAAAATAGCTCTTTTAAAATTCTCTGGTCAACAGTTCACACACATTTGTTCAATTCATGTTCCTCTATGGTGACTTACTTGGTCTCTTAGAAGACATCATGGATCAGTCAACAGGTCAACATTCATATTATTTTTTTCATTTTCCTTTAATCCTTTCTTTTGGGTGTGGGATGATGAGGAGATGTGATTGACAAGGGACAGGGCATTTCTTTGTGGCCCATACTTGCCTGAACCTAATGATCTTCCTGCCCCAGTTTTCCAAGTACTATGATCACAGACCTGTGATTCCAAGTCACGTTTACCTCCAAGATTTTAATGAGCTGGTAGATATGAACACCTGCATATTGGAAAAAAAAAACAGATCTACTATAGTCCTAAGAATCTAATTTCATTGTACAAATCCTTCTAGAATTTCTAAGCAGGCTGTTATGATTTTTCATGAGTTTGTGGTCAACACAACTATGACAGCATACCTAATTTCTCTTAATTTCTCCTCCATTACCCAAATAGGACAGTTATGTCTACACATTGCACAGCTCAGACAAGGGAGGGCTTCTAGCCTGAAGCATCTCACCTTAGACATCTTTTGCTAGACAAATTGGGAGCCTTCGGCCCCCAAGTATTTGTTACTTGTTTCCTTGCTCTTGCTTCTTTAAGAATCTTTTTTTGTTTATCCCTCATCTTAAAAAATGTAATTATATACCTTGGGATAGGTTTGATTAAGTTAATTTGGAACCCCTGAGCTTCCTTACCCATATATTTTTATCTTTATCTAGGTTCAGAAATGTCCTATCTTTATCTCGTTTAATAAACCTTCTATATTCTTGACATATTCACATCCTTATTGCACACTAGTAACAAATGAGTCTAATATGGTGCTACAGTTCCCAACAACTTTCTTCATTTCTTTTTATTCTATTTTCTTTTGTGTTTCTCTGGCTATCTAGTTTCAAATAGCCTGTCTTCTTCAATCTTCACTCTTTCATCAACTTCATATATACTACTCTTCATGCCATTCATTGTGTTAATTTTCATATTGTATTTCTTTTGGCTCAGGGTTACTGTTTCATGTTTCTAATTTCTCCCTTTCTTCTGTTAAAACTCTCCTAGTATACATGCTCATTTTTGTGAAGCTGGTTAAGTTTCCTTAAAATAGTTACTTTAGTTCTCTACTGAAGAATTTATGTGAAGAATGATTTATAGTTGCTGTGTCACTCGCATGCTATTTTGGTCATCTATAGAGGCCATGATTTCCTAAAAGTCCTTGATTCTTCATGCGCAATACTATTTGAGTCATGATGTATTTCATATTTATTTCTGCACATATAATACAGAGGTTTTCATGAGTCAGCTCTTGTTATATTCATTTCTTAATTTTTTGTGGAAAACCCCTGTACACATATATAATATACCATAATCATAATCCCCATCCACTCCCTTTGCTTTACCCCTCCCAGCCCCTCCCCTTTTTCCACTTAGCCTCTCTTGTACTTTGACATTTTTTTCCCTTATTATGCAAGTCTTATGTAGGTAGCATCAGCCACTGTGTGGTCATGAATACTTCAGCCACGCTGTATTTTAAAGGAAGTATTGCAAAGCACTCCTCTTCTCTCTTTGACTCTTTTTCTTTCCACCGCCTCTTCCATAATGCTCCCTGAGCCTTCGAGGGTGTGATAGAGATGTCTTACTTAGTGCCAAACACTGCACTCTCATGTCTACTCAGCACAATGTTGAGTTTTGTATCATTCCAGTGGTCACCACCATCTGTAAAAAAGAAGCTTCTCTAATGAAAAGTGAGAGCAGCATTAATATATGGGTATAAGCATAAAAATTACAGGGCAGTTTGGTAGACATAATTATCAACTTAGCCAGACAACAGTAGTAGTTTCCTCAACTAAGGTTTATGACCTCCACAGCCATAGCTTTTGATTTGGGTTTTCAGTACCAGGAATGAATTCCTTCACATGGAGTAGACCTGGAGTCCAATCAGAGATCAGTTGGTTTCCCCCATAACAGACGTACCACCTTTGCAAGTGTGGGTATGTTTAGACTTGCTGTCCATCCATAAAGCTAGCAGAATCAACTGCAGGTTAAGGTCATTGGTGGCTTTTCTCCCCACACAGGTTGCAAAGCTCTTTCCAGCACTGTGTAAGCTAGTCAGTAGGAGGATTTGGTATGTTAAACTGGTACAGTATTTAAGGCTCACTTAAACTCAAGACTGTGCAACATCTTCAGTTATTATTTTGTTTGCTGTAAGTTAGAAGGATATTTAAATAGGACATTTTGCTCTTCATTAAATTCCCTGAGACTAGGCTAGCCCATATGCCTCATTGTTAAAAACAGACTTTGGTTTGACATTGTAGGATTTTGCCCAGCTATGGACACACTCATTATGGATGAACTTGCTTCAGACTCCTATGCTGTGCCTGTGAGCACTAATGTGCAAATGTTGTATCATATCCTTGCCCCATCGATCCCAAAATTTGTTGTAAAAGGCAAGGAGTAAGATCTAACCTATTTTGGTATACCTATGTCTAAGGTGAATTTTGGCTAAAACTAAAGAAATAAGTCATATGTAAAGCCAGGAAGACAGAAAATTAATAAAGTGGGACCATGGGACTCCACCTAATCCTGAGACTTACCAAGGCAAGTTTAAGGATGAGGCTGTGGAGATCTTCCCATGATTAGTTTATAGCTGCTTGGCAAAGCAAAAATACTAGCATTAGAAACCTGTCAACCAGTCATCAAATAGAATCTTACTCTATACACACTGCCTATGGCCATAGTGTTGGTGAACATGGCCTGTTGGCCATCACGGCTGACTGAGCCACATCACATATGTGAGACTCATGGCATCCAGGGCCTGCTCCATCCCCGAAGTACTCCCAGGCCCATTATTTAGCTGGAAGTCATGCAGGCTAATATCTGAGTCAGATCTGCTGGGGTACAACTCTACATTTGCAGGTACAGAAAGTTTAGAGTGACTTTCTGTCAGCTAGGACCTGAGGAAACTTGTGCTTCAAGAGCTTAGGAATGAAATATACCCTTGGCCATAAGACTGATGTTAGACTGAGTGGCATCTGAGCTGTAGGCATCTGTGCAGACTCAGAAGGCAGGAGAGTAACTAGTAACTCCAAAGCTGGAGATGGTGCAAGACAGAAACTGGAATTGCTCTCCAGCCAAGTGCTAGACTTAGTTTACATTCTCTGCCTTTGAGTTCTGGATGGTGCAAATGGAGCTTCTTTTTCACCTCCTTCTTGGTCTTACCAAATGATGGGCAGGCACTGAGGTTCAATGCATAGTTCCTTGCTAACACTCATGTTCTGCTTCTCAGAGGGTGGAGCTTTATTCCTCACTCTGCTCCCTGAGTCTGCAAGAGGGATGGTGGAGGACATGAATTACTAAATTAAGTTCCAGTGGCCTGGTTGCCAGGTGTCAACTTGGAATTATGTTAAGCATTGTTTTTCTCTCAGTCAGTCTGGTCCTCCTCCAAGAGGGGGCATGTTTTTCCACAGTGTTTGGAACTGTGGAAGATGTGTAATGGACACTTTCCCTTCCTGCCTTCTTTAGTGTTCCTCTTTCTCCTCCTATTCATTACTATTACTACTATTATTATGAATTACTTATCATAAATATTATTAATTATTTTATTCTGAAAGCAGACCCTATTCTCTTTCATCTAGCTCTATTATGTCTTAGGAAGATAGTTTGGTGTTGGGACAGCTATTCAAATCAATTGGCCTGTAAGAAACAATTTCAGAAGGACCACAGCCATTCTCTTGTTCTGTCTCCACCCCGGAACATTGGCTCTTTGATATTCCACAGTTTTCAAGATGAAATGTCCAAAAGTGAGTAACCAACCTAAAATAAGTTAGAATATGATTAACATATTTACTAACTCAGAGAACATAACAATTCTGGAAAGAATCAGAATGTATCAAAAGTAAATTATAGAGTTACAGAAATAGAGTCACTGCTTCAAGCTTGTTAGTGAATTTTAGATGCCACAGAGCATCTCACCATCATATTATCAGGTGGTCATCTAGCCTGTTACATCTATCACTAGCTAGTGTTATCTGCACAAAGCTTAAAAC
Source organism: Dipus sagitta (assembly GCA_036346955.1). Taxonomy (NCBI): domain Eukaryota; kingdom Metazoa; phylum Chordata; class Mammalia; order Rodentia; family Dipodidae; genus Dipus; species Dipus sagitta. The sequence goes on along the minus strand of CM070778.1, from coordinate 116,051,094 downwards.
CTGGGTCTACACAGCAGGAATATGTTATCAAATGAAAAAAAAAGATATACATAGTGCATGTGTGTATTGTTTGAGTAACTATAATCATGCATGTCTGAAAGGTACATACGGATTTCCTGTGCAAGTAGATGATTTTGCTAGCCATGGGTTCCTCCACCATTCCATGGTCCTTCTTAACTTTTGCCCATGAGGCTGTGATGATTAGAATGAGTTGACAGAAGAATTGGAGCTTTAGCATGCTTGAAAGCTAGTTCAGCATCGCTCTGTGCTGGTGTCATCCAAAAGTGGAGCCTTGTGTCATCTCCCTCCCTTTAGAGGGGTGATTCTGAAACACAGTGAGAAGGGAAAATCTTTGCAAGGGGGTAGAATTTAGAGAAGTGCAATTTGTTTTCCACTTTAACTGGCCACTTCCCTTGGCTAGAATTACAAATGCGCTCTGATTCACAAGCAGCTGTTAATAGTTTGTCTGAAAGGTCAGGGACTTGGAAGGAATCAGTTTGGAAAATTGGAAGTGTGGAGCAGGGCTATGATACATCTTTTAGAATGAGTAAAGCATTTGAAGATAATCATTTCATCAGAAAAAAAAATGATCCACTGCACAGAAAGCTCTTGGCAATCAAGTGGGCAGAATGACACACATGGTGGCACCGTAGTGGTCAGGAACATTCTCTCCAAGGGTTCTCTGGTACTTGCTTATGGGGACCCCACATGAAATGTATGTAGTATCTGGAATAGTGGATACTAATTGATTTAAAAAAAATGTTAGTTCTCTTACCAAGGTTATACTTTCTAATCCTAATATAAATAACTTAAAAGTTTCAGTAACATAGACCACTGCTGAATACCAGTTTTGACATTATTCCCTGCACATAAAGGTTCTAGATAGTGGGTTGATTTTGTTGGACTTATTCACAATGTGTGTGTGTGTGTGTGTGTGTTTATAATCACAGGGGTATACATACATTCTGGTATAGATGTGACTTCCCTCTAGCTGTGTTCCTTTCAAAACCACCATCCAGAGACTTATAAAACACACACCCACAATTACATGCCATATATATTGCTTCTTATGAGGGAATTCATCTTACAAAATGAATAAAATGATGTGATTGCCTTAACTTTATATATCTCACTTGTGTTAGAACTTCAGCAAAAAGTTATGTGTATATAGAAAAATGTAAGGCTGGGAGCAGATTCAATTACAGTACCAATTGGAAGGCAATGCTTCAATCAATCAAAAAACATCACATAGCACTTTTTTGTTATTGTTGTTTGTTTGTCTTGTTTTTTTCAAAGTAGGATCTTGCTCTAGTCCAGGCTCACCTGGAATTCACTATGTAGTCTCAAGGTGGCCTTGAACTGAAAAAAATCCTACTACCTCTACCTCCTGAGTGCTTGCAAAGAGAGAGAGAGAGAGAGAGGGCGGGGAGGAGAGAATGAGTGCATCAGAGCCTCCAGCTGCTGCAAAGGAAGTCCAAACTAATGTGCATCTGGCTTTAGGTGATTACTGGGGAATTTAACTTGGGTCATTCGGCTTTATGGACAAATCCTTAACCACTGATCCACCTATTTAATACCAATGCTATCTTCTGTACTCTGTCAATTCAAAGAGAAGTGGGTCCACAGTCTTCAACATTGGACCTAGGCACACATTTATATAGTATTTGCTTCATGTCTCCAGAGATTCCAGTTCTAACTGTCTGGATTTTTTTTTTTTTTCTTCTTAGGTATGCATTGTTGGTTCCAATGAACTGAAAGATGAGAATGTGACCTGGCTTAATGACACTGGCTCAACAGAGAGAAAGAGAATATTATTTTCATCTGATTGGTCATGATCACAAAAGGGAAAATACATCTTTATTTTTAAAATATTTTATTTATTTAATTTGAGAGAGAGGGAGAGAGGCAGATAAAATGGGTGCAGATAGAATGGATTCCAGCCACTGAAAATGAACTCCAGACGCATGCGCCACCATGTACATCTGTCTTAGATGAGTACTGGGGAATCAATCAACCTGGGTCTTTAGGATTTGCAGACAAGCATCTTAACCCTTAAGCCATCTCTCCAGCCCCTTTTTCATTTATAAAGCGGGAGCAAGGAAAACATACACAGAAATCACTAGAGCTTCTCTGGATCCTTTTTCGTATGTTAATAACCAAGAGTAAAGATTACTGAGAAAATAACGACGTCGGGGTACAGAAGATTTGGCTTGTTCTTATTTTATTTGTTTATTGAATGTGTGCAATAATTGAGTGTGTCTCTGCGTGTGTGTGTGTGTGTGTGTGTGTGTGTGTGTGTGTGTGCATGCATGTGTGCGTGTGCTCAGATATCAGAGAATAACAAGTGTCTTTCTCTCACTGTTCATCAGCATATTTTGTTGAGGAGTCTCTCCCTGATCCCGGCACTCTTGTCCATCAGTGAACCCTAATGATTCTCAGGTATCTATTGCCTGTGACTCAGGCTACAGATGTATATGGCTCTATCCAGCTTTTAACACAGATTCTGAGGAGTTAAACTTGGTGGTCTTGTGGTTCATGGGACCTGCATGCTTAAGCAGCAAGTGATCTTAACTGCTAAGCCAACTGCCAGCCAAGGACGTAGGATTCTCCTTTTTTTAAGTCAATTATTGATTTACATGTACATGTATGTGTGTGAAGGGGTATATATGGTTATACCTGCGACTCTTGCCCCTGCAAAGGGACTGTAGACCCTTGCACCATTTTTTTGTATCCAGCTTTATGTGGGTAATTTTGGCATTTAACTAACACCTACAAGCTTTGTAATCAAGTCTCTTTTACCAATGAGCCACATTCCCAGCCACTGCACTTGGCTTTTTCATAATGACAGTTGACAAGAAACTAAGGGGAAGATTATCAAAGAATCATAAATATTAAAAGGTATGATCAGTGATCAAATGTGGACCAAAGTTATTTTCTATATGTATGTGTTAGTTTATATTAATTTTCTTTTCAGCCTTTTTGTTTTCATTATATGTACAGTGTATGTGTGCTTAATTTGGCAACTCAGTCTTTAGACAACCTAGTCCTTGGTGAAATTGTTACTTAAACCTATTTAGTAATAAATATTGGCAATGATGGCATGGAACTGTGGGTCTCATCATTGTGGCAAATGAGAAAGGGCTTTGGACTTGCATCAACGATAATGACTTCTAATCAGACTGAGTCTTAAGCTTTTTATCTACTCTATGGAAGCTTAAATTACATTAAGGGTACATTTGCAGGCTGGAGAGGTAAAGGAGTTGAATTTTTATTATTTAAAAATATTTTGTTCAATTTTATTTATTTATTTGAGAATGACAGACAGAGAAGAGAAAGAGGCAGAGAGAAAGAGAGGAAGAGAGAGAGAGAGAATGGGCACGGCAGGGCCTCCAGCAACTGCAAATGAACTCCAGATGTGTGTGCCCCCTTGTGCATCTGGCTTACTTGGGTCCTGGGGAATTGAGCCTCAAAAACCAGGGTCCTTAGGCTTCACAGGCAAGCACTTAACCGCTAAGCCATCTCTCTAGCCCTGAATTTTTATACTAAGGAAAATGCCTGATGTGTAAGTCCATTACAAGTGATACAGAGGCAAGATGGTCAAGGTTGGGCCAGCTTGGGCTATACACAGAGGCCATATCACCAACTAACTATCTAACTACACGTCTCTGAACATAATTTGTTTTGGCACTAGAAGTTAACTCCAAACAAATTAGGCATTCCTCCTTTGCCAGTTGGCTTAAGTATAGGCCTGTGACGGACATCTTAAAACCGAAGAATTAGGAAGGTGCTACGTTCTCCTTCCTAGTGCGCCAGTTTTCAACATGACAGCCAGTACAGGAGCAGGTGGCAGGGCTGGCTCCTCACTTCAGTAGTCCATAAGGACAAGTTGTGCATAATATTTAGGATGTCTTCCCTTCACTTTCTCGGTGGTCCCTGCCTCATAAAGGTCCTGAAGACCATGTGGGTTGACACCTGGCTTGAAATTCCATCAGCACAGACAATAGCTATATTTATGCCTTAATCTCTATTAGTAGTTATCTTCTGAGTTATCTTTTTGTTAGCATTTTCTCTTGGTCATAGAGGTAGGATTTACCTCTTCAGAAACACTGTTCACTTTCAAATGTTATCAACTGTTTTTGTTAATTTTTTCCTGCTTTGAAGACTATTTTGATTCTAACTTCATCCTGAATGGACTCATCAAGAGATTGCTTAGTGGTTAAAGTGCTTGCCTGTGAAGCCTAAGGACTCAGGTTCAATTCCTGATACCCACGTGAGCCAGATGTACGAAGTGGTGCACGCATCTGGAGTTGGTTTGCTTTGGCTGGAGGCCCTGGCTCACCCATTCTTTCTTTCTCTCTCTCTCCTCTTTCTCTCTCTTGCAAATAAATAAAACAATATGTATTTTTTAAAAAAAGATTATCTCTGGAAGAAATGGAATGGACCTTGTAGTGAATTACAGGAACAAAGAAAGTAATGAGAAGAAAAGAAAAATACAAATATAATTTACAGTGACATATATAACATATGATGACATAAAATCCAAATAATATTACCTTAGTGGAAAATACTTTAGATGTTTGTATTTTATAGTAGGTACCTAAGATACAAGTTTTATTAAATATCAGTGTCAAAATAAATATTGATATATGAATATAATCTCTGGCACAATGGTAAAAACTGTATAATTAAGGCACCAATGGAAAGAATTCCTGATCAGTAATAAAATCCTAAGAATAGTTGGATATTACAGAAGCAGAAATATGATAGAAAACAGAAGCAAACATAAGACAAAATAAATCCCTGAGGATATATTAAATATAAAATCTGATACAACTATTATGACTTCAGTGAATATTTCTTAAAGCTCCAAATAAAAGAAATATTTTCACATTATCTTAATATATATTTTAATTTAATTTCAAATTAATTACCTCACAATTGAGGATATAGAATCTTACAGAATGTAGAAAGAGTGAAAAGCAAATTTAAGATAAAGATCACAAGTTTGGTCAGATATTTAATTAATTAACTTATTTTTTCCCAGGCTGACCTTGAACACCCTATGTAGCCAAGGAAGACTTTGAACTCCTCTTACCAGCATTATAAAGACTGGCCTTTTAAAAACATTATTATTTTTTTTTATGAGACAGGGTCATACTGTAGCCCCAACTAGCCTTGCTGTCTCCCTACATTGACCAACTAGCCTGTAACACATAAGAATTGTACCCCAAAGTCCAAAGTGGTGGGATTACTGGTGTATGTGACCACATTAGTCTGGGTTTGATTTATTTTATAAATTTGAGAAAGAGAGAGAAAATGCAAATAGATAGAGAGAAAGAGAGTGGGTATGTCAGGGCCTTCAGCCACTGCAAATGAATTCCAGACACATATGTTGCCTTATGCACCTGGCTTACTTGGTTCCTGGGCAAACGAACTTGGGTCCTTAAGCTTTTCAGGCAAATCCCTTAACCACGAAGCCATCTCTCCAACCCTAGGCTTGATTTTTAATACTGAATATATTAAAATGACAAAGGATGCATTTATTCAGACTTCAGTGTCTAATTTTGTGTGCCTCAACACACTGATTTATACTGACTTAAGTAGTCAAAATTCAAAGAACTGTGGTAGAATTAGCGATAGTATTACAGTATGAGAATTTAAAACACTGCACTTATTACATAATTGAGGAAAACAAAAAAATTAAGAATGGTTTTGCTGTAGGCACTTTACAGAAGCGTTTTATGGGTTTATATATAGTGGTGTCTTCTGTCATACAAAAATCTTTCTAGAAATTATAATACTCATTTTTTTTTTTTTTTTTTTTTTTTTGTTTTTTCGAGGTAGGGTCTCACTCTAGCTCAGGCTGACCTGCAATTCACTCTGTAGTCTCAGGGTGGCCTCGAACTCATGGCGATCCTCCTACCTCTGCCTCCCGAGTGCTGGGATTAAAGGCGTGCGCCACCACGCCTGGCTTTTTATAATACTCATTTAATTGTGTTAACTAAATGTTCTTCACATTTTGTGATGAATGTACTATTGCAGCTTTTAATTGTTTACATAGTAAATTATGATGAGGCTCTTATATTAATGTTAAACCTACTTGGATGTCCATTTAAAATCCAATTTGAATATAATGTCCTTTATAATTCATTCATGAATTAGTTTGTTAATTTGTTTATTGTATTGCGTCTACATTCACAAAATAGTTAGTCAGTAAATTTCCTTTACTCTCTCTAATATTAATAATAATATTCTGCTTGTCCAATAGAATTGAACAGATGGGAAGTTAAACTTTTGTATTTTTTACTAGCAATACATGTACAAAACTTTTTTAAAAATTTAATGTTTCAAAGACATTTCCTAAAGTTATTTCAAGTCCTGTTGTCTTATTTGTAAAGTGATTTTTGATTTTTCATTTGTTACTTGAGAAAAGGTTTCATTGTGCTCAAGATGTAGTCCAGTTTGTCCTTGAGTTTGGCATACTCCTGTGTCAGCCTTTCCCATGTGAGTATTGTAGGAAAATACAACAGGCTAGAAAAACCATTTTAACAGCCAATTCAGTTATTTAAATGACTGCTGAACTATGTAGGTTTGTATTTCTTCTTGAGAAAGTTTTGGAAAATTTTCATATTTTCCCTGGGGAATTTAATTAGTCCTTCTTTCTATTAAGATCAATAAGTACAGGGCTCGAGAGATAGCTTAGTGGCTAAGGCATTTGCCTGTAAAGCCAAAGGTTTGATTTCCCAGGACCTGCCTAAGCCATAAGCTCAAGGGGTGCATGCGTCTGGAGTTCATTTACAGTGGCTGAAGGCCCTGCCTCTCCCATTCTCTCTCTCGCTCTCTCTCAATCAAATAAATAGCTAAATAAAATATATTTAAAAAATGAATAAGTAGCATAGATTACAAACTACACATTACATTATCTTCATTAACTACAGCATTTATAAAGATCCAGTGTTCCATGTTTATGCCTTATAATGAATTGATTTCAGTACTTATTCTTTTTTATTAATTCTCCCAGAGATATAAGTGTATTGCTTTTCATTACACCATGAACATTTTCACAATAAGTCATTGTAGTTGTGTTGTTAAAATTATTCATATTATGATTATATTATGGTTTTTCATCCCATTGTGCTATTTTACTCTTATCATTGATATAATTTGGGTCAATCTAATTTTTTAAATATGTTTAGCTCAATAATTCAAAACTTTTCTTGTCTATATGCATTTTTACATTGTAGTTTTAATTCATTCATTGCTCAGTGATTCCTTGGACCATGAATTTATTTTGATTATAGCATAATGTTTCTAAATGTATCACTTTATGATCATTCACAAATTTAATGTCCATCCAACTATCAGCAAAATTTACATAAAAAATTTATATTTTATAAGTTTCCTTAATAAATTCTCAGTTAAATCTTATTCCCAAGCCCCTCCCCTCCTTTACCCACATATATTTCTTTGGAACTAAGTTTTTATTCGTTATTTCTTCTGTATAATTAATCTATATTTTTATGTACTAGTAGTTGAATACAGTATGTTTTTTCCTCAGGAGTAGGACTTTTCATAATTTTTTAAATTATTAGATATGGACATATTGTGTATGTACACATCACATTTTGGTACCAACCTTTCCCTCCTCCCTGCCCCTTTTCTGAAGAGGCCTTGCTCGTTGGGGATGCAGGTCAACCCCATGGGGACTGTGGGTCATGCATTATGGGGGCAGCAGTCAATTGTGGGGTAGAGGCAATGTCTCTGTGCAAAATGTCCCAACTTGTGGCTCTAACAATCTTTCTGCCCCCTCTTCCGTAAAATTCCCCGAGCCATGCTGGGAGCATTCTAAGTCTACTTCAGTGATTGGCACTTAGGAGCCTCTAGACGGTTTGGTAGGTGTTGAGTGGCCTCAGTATCTTTCTCCATCATCCTTGTGCTGATATCAGCTTAACGGAGAGAGCAGCATCCTTGCTCCTTTCCCCAATTCCTCTGTGGCTTCAGCTGCGGCCCGGGTCGAGTGCGCTGGGTAGTTTATCTAAAGTCCACTTCCCATTCCAGACCACCATGCCCATGAATATAGTATTTTGACAGTAGTAGCATGATGTATTAAACAGCATTATGATTGGTAATTGATTGAATTCATTCTAGATCCTAAGTGTTAAGGAATGATACCTGTATCAACAATATTGCTTACCCTATGTGTAAGCATGCATTCTGGCCACTCAGAAATACAATGGGATTGTGGAATTCCACTGAGGAACTACTAAGGGAATTGTGGAGATTTTGGAACATACATAGAGACTGCATACATCTTAGGGATAGACAATATATTGCACATGTCCTCAAAATTCTCTGGCATTTGTTGATACTGACATTTTATACATCACATTATCAGCTTTCATAAATATTTCCACACTGATCTTTTGGTTGGTGAATGCATATTTTGTGTTTCTGGATTCCTTTTGTTAATTGTGCTTCTAAGTTTAAAATAGTATTTCTATAATTAAAGTCAAGTAATTTCTCCTATGTTTATTAAAAGCACCCATTAATGTTGTATTTTCAAGGTCATTTCCTTAAATATAATGATAGTGTTACTTTTTGTAGTTTTCAGTATGATATTGATTTAGATGCCACAACATATTTCACATAATTTACATTTACTGTATAGTTTTCTAAATGTGAAATGTTACTTTCCTTCCATTATTATTTAGGTTTGTTTCTTAAAAACATTCTGGCTACAAAATGCATATTTAAATGCGACTAAACTTCAACATATTTGAAATGACTTTATTTGGTTTTCACTTAATGTGATTTGATTTAGTGTAGAATGTTTCCCCTTATTTCTGTTCCAAAAGTCATTCTTTATATGACTCAGGAAACTCCTCAAACTACCATTATATCTATAGTGCATATTGCATTAGTGTGGTTAATGAACTGTGGACATATTAGTTCAGTAATTTTAATTTGAATAGAGAATAATGCATTTTGTGAATTTTTATATTTTTAAGAATTTGTCACATTGCTTGAATTTTTCTCCATCCATTTATAAAATGAATTAACATTATAGAAATGTCAGATCTATTTTTTGGTGCAACTTTTTACTTGTTTTCTCAGCCAACTCAAATGTTTTAATCAGTGATCTGCTTTAAAACTAAAAATGACAGCTGGGAGTGGTGGCACATGCCTTTAATCCCAGCACTTGGGAGGAAGAGGTAGGTGGATCGTCATGAGTTCGAGGCCACCCTGAGACTACGTAGTGAATTCCAGGTCAGTCTCAGCCAGAGTAAGACCCTACCTCGAAAAAACGAAAAACGAAAACAAACAGACAAACAAACAAACACAAAACTAAAAATGACTTTTCAATCCAAATTCTCTGAAATAAAAGCTTATATTAAGCTTAGTTTACCTTTGTTGAAATGAGTTTAGTTATATACTTTTCAAATATTTTATACATCATAAGGCCAATATTTTATGACTCTAATTTAATAACATTTTATTACTACATGAAGTTGGTTGATATGGTTCAATGGTAAAACTAAGGCCATAAACCAAAGATATATGATTAAATTACATTCTAGGATAAAATTTAATATGAGACATTGGAAAAATAAAACATTTTCTCAATGATATGATCAGACTCAATATATGATTATAAAGCTTTCATGCACACATGCTAGCTACATGGTATTTTTCATAAATACATATGAATAAATTTATTTTGAAATTAAATGTAAAGATGGCAATTTATCTATTTAATATGAAACTTGTGCTTTTTGTAACACAATTACCCATTGCTAGTTTGCTTGTAAAAATCTTTCCTTAGTCTTATTAAGCAAGTAGGTTTATACCCATGTAAGCCTGCAAGCTATAGGTAAACATTCAGTGTTTTCTTTTAGCTGGAAAGATATTGTTCTATGGAGCTGCAGGCACCTGGAGGCCAACAGGTAACACTGAAGTTGATTATATGATCAAATTAAAGGCAACAATGTTGCTTTATGTTTTCAGGGTTTTTTTTTTTAAGTCAAGTTGACAGGTTGGAAAGTGAATGACAGAGAAAGGGTCTGTCAATTGCTATACGCTTGATTTGAGAAAGTGGTTAAAAAAAAAAATCTTCCATGTGGCTCTGGAGTTTTCCAGATGTTTTCTATAAAGCTTAAGCCTTGCCAATATACTATCATGGCGGAAACAGTTTGTTTTCATTTGCAACATGACTTTTCAAATGTAAATGGTATCTATAAATAGATGATTTCCCTCGTTTAAAATGAATAGGTCTGGTTATTTAAAGAAAAAGACAAAATTCTGTATCATGTAATGAAAACACTTAACAATTGGGCTGATTTCTGGTGTTATTTTTCACTTTCAAAGTCCTCTTCAAAATTGGGGAAATGTTTGAATAGTTCCTATTTAAAGTGAACGTCATCCTGTTGGGTGTTCTCCACTGAGTCACTGGATTTTATTTATTTATTTTTTTGGTGGACCAAGAGGTTGGTTAAGTGTGTGTGTGTGTGTGCATGCACAAAAGCAGTTATGCATACATGCAGGAACATATGTGTGCATTCTTTGTCCATGTTTCTGTATATGCTCCAGTTTTTTAGATATTTTATTTAGTTATAAAAATAGTTAAATAATGAATGGATTGACCACAGCCTCTTGCCACTGGAAATGAACTCCAGATACATGTACCACTTAGGTTACTTAGGTTATCCCCTTCCATTAATTAGCTTCTGATATGCATGGCATACTGTTCTACAATAATGTTTGAACTTTAAATTTAAAAAAAAAGACAAAAGACTGAAATCTTCAAGAATCCAACCTTTACTGGAACACTTCATTGCAGATATGAATGCAATTCCTTCCCTGAATTTCTGTTTAAGATATGAAAATGAAGAATTGAATATATCTGTCCCTGTTCTTTTTAAAATATATTTTATTTATTTATTTGAGAGAGAGAAAGAGGCAAGGAGAAAGAAAGGGAGAGGGAGAGACTGGGCACACCAGGGCCTCCAGCCACTGCAAACGAACTCCAGACACATGTGCCCATTTGTGCATCTGGCTTATGTGGGTTCTGGAGATTTAAACCGGGATCCTTTCGCTTTGCAAGCCAATGCCTTAACCACTAAGCCATCTCTCTTTTTTAATGCCCCTGTTTGCACTGGGAAAGAGACTGCCTTTCATAATTACCAACCAAGCATCATCATTGTCACAACATGACATTGATTTGTGAAATTTGATCATTAACTTCGGTATTTAAGCCTCAGTATTTCATTTTAAAGGAATTTAAGTTTATGCTTTTTAAAATTAAATTAAATTAATTAATTTATTGGCAAGCAGAGAGAGATAGAGAAGAAACAATCAGAGAGAATGGGCAGTCCTAGCCATTGTAAATGATCTCCTGGTATTAGTATATTAACCCCTTTGTACATCTGGCTTAGGTGGGTACTGGGGAATTGAGCCTGGGTCCTTTGGCTTTGCAGGCCAGTGCCTTAACTGCTAAGCCATCCCTAAAGCCCTCAGTATTTCATTTTTCATTTTATTACACCAAATTTCTTCAAGATTCTGTAACATTTCTTCAATACCTTAATGATCAAACTCCTGAAAAGTAGAACTTTTTCATATTTTGTCAGTATCTTGTCATAACAATTTCCTCAACATATTTTTTGCGTGTTTACATTGATAGGATTTTACTTTCTGCTTATTCAGTGCTAATTAACAGCTAAATGAAGAATGTGGCCAAGAACATTCCTAGCATTTTGTGGACCAGATAGTCTGGTTTACACAGTGGCAAATAAGTCACTGCTTCAAAGCAAGTTGGAAGACTATGACTGAAATTGAAACCTGTCTTCTGACGTCAAACAGCATGCCTTGGCACATGCACATCCATGTTCTCACATACAAACACACATAAGGTTAAAATAAAAGAAAACACAATATAAACAAAATACAAAACCTGATTTTGGTTTGTAGTATTGAAGTATTTTAATCTAAAATGCAAATAATTTGAATTTCATAAATTAAATACAGCCCATTACCATAGCCAGGTGTGGAAAAGTAGAAATAATATTAATATTATTTAACATTTCTATTTTCATTAGATCATAGAAATTTATCTGTTTTATAGACTGGCAAAGCTCAACACCAAGACAACAACAGAACTGTTGTCAGATGAGTGCTGCTTTCAGCTTCCATCCTCTACAGAATATGAACCCCGTGTCCTCACATAATGGATGGGTTGCATCTCATCAGCTTCTTGTTCCTGAAGACTCATGCTTTGACCTTATAAAGGTTATACCTCTGTTATCATCACAATGATAAGTACATTACAATATATAACTTTTTGGGACACACATTCAGGTCATGGTAGCTGTTTAGTTTGGTAGATATCTCTTACTTTATTACAGAATAGTTATCATACTTCAGAGAATGAAAAGTCAAAATGATCCTCCTATAATATAAATTGTTGGCATTATCTTCATGCTTTCAGTTGTTCCATGGATCATATTTACCCTGAAGTGCAAAATTCTTCACATTCATTATAGTACTGGGTTGACCAGACCCTGCTTCCCTCTCTTGATTCACTGTTTTCTTCTTTCATTCACAGCACTGGCTTTTAAAGATATGTTTCCTACTTCATTATTTTTCTACCCTCCCCTGTTCAATTTACTCACCTTTTGGTCACGTCCCATTGCATTTTGGGCAAGTTGTTCAACACGAGCTCTCACCTATTAGGTCTGCGTCATTGTTCTTCATTTCCTTTCTTTTGCTTTCCTATAAACTTATCTTGTTAGAGGGTTGAGCCAACCTGTATCATGTCCATCTTGTTACAGACAGAACTGTCTCTGAGAATAGGAAGGAAACAAACCATTGGAAGATATGGTCATTCTTTAGTAATTCAGTATTTTGAAAATAAGGGTATGAATATAGGAAGATTTGATGATTGTGTGTATTAGAAATAAATGAACTATATATTAATTTATACATTATGATCCAAACAGTAGGAGAGAGAGAGAGAGAGAGAGAGAGAGAGAGAGAGAGAGATACAACAAAATTATTGTTCATGTAGAAAAGATTGATGGGTAATTTCTTCATTATAATTTTTCTACTTAAGGCACTTAAGTAATTTATTTCTAGCCAGTAAATTAGAACGATTTGTTTTTCTGTTTGTATATGTAATCTGAAAATTATCATTATTTAAAATCTTATTTCTTTTATATCAGATCTTTAACAGTATATTTTGTAATAAGTGGAGCTAACATATATGAGTATTTATATATCTTAGTCCATGCTGTACATGTCTTGTTCCTAATATTTAGGGCCAAGATAATCAGAAATTGGCTAGGCAGTAAGGGTAACAGTACCACAAATGCATTTTTTTTTTATTCCTTGACTAAAAGCACTAAGTTTGCAGAAATCTGGACATTACATTCTCCAGGAAATATTTCTAGATTAAGTTTGCTAGAGGACAGAACCTCTGACCTGCACCTAAGGTTAATGCAAAACTATAAAATCTGGTCTTTGTCCATAGCTACCTGCCTACCTGGTCATCCTCAAGTAACCACTCCCCATAAAAAACCAAGATCCGAGTCTTGAGGTGGGCTTCTCATATCCCCTCTACCTCCCTGGACAAGAACTGCACCTTGCTTCCTTCTCTTATGTTCTAGGCATAACCCCCTTCTCTTCATCCTCTTAAATCTTTAAACCATGATAAAATCTTTCTGAACCTTATCCTTTGGTCTGTGGATTTCATTCTTCGAATTCACAGGATGTGGATCCTGGAACATCCCAAATAATTGGTGTCTGGAGTTTGTTTGCGGGGCTGAATGCCCTGGCATGCCCGTTCTCCTCTTTTTCTCCCTCTCTCTGAATCTTTCTCTCTCTCTCTCTCTCTTTCTCTCTCTCTTTCTCTGTTTCAAATAAATAAATAAATAAATAAAACAGAATGTTAAAAAAATAAAGCAAAAAAAAAAAAAAACCAAAAAATTACATTTAGGACAACTACTCTTCAGAGGAAAACTGTCCTTTAAGGATGAAAGAAGAGTACATTTCCAAATTTAAAGCTAAGAAAGTATATCTCCCTGAGACCTGTTCTAAAAGAAATAAACAAAGGAGCACTCCAATAGAAATAAATCTGAGTAATAAACAAGAAGAAAGCACCAGGATGCATAAAACTCACAGAGAAACTCAGAATGCCCTAAAATTATAAACATCCTGAGCAAACCATTGGTAACTTTTTTGTGTAAAGCAAAGGAAAACAGAACAAAACAAAACAACAACAACAACAAAAAAAAAAAAACAATTAGAACAATGTTGACAACATTATTACATCAAAAAGAAAGCAATGTAGATAAATGAAGAATGGAAGAAAAGTGTAGTGTTTTCTTTTCTGAGCTGCATGATGACAATGTATTCTTATCTTTCAAGAATAGCTTGTTAGTTTTATTTTTATTTCTTCTTTCTTACAAGCCTCATGCTCAACACAAAGGAGTCATTATTGACATAATAAGCAAATAAAAAAAATGACTACAGTAAGCCACCTAAACAAACAACAACAACAAAAAATCCTAAATAAGAGAATGAAAGAAATGTTCCAGGGAAATTGAATATTTGCCTTTAGGTTTGCAAATATAAACAAATTAGAGATGCAGAGAATTAAGTTATGTGCATGCAGATGGTATCTCAAACCCGGGAATAAATGAAACAAGAACACCAAGGAATAAAACTAAAGAGACAGCAGCATCAAACTTCAGAGATAAATGACACACAAGGAACAGCCATTAGCATGCTCAAACAAATGGAACAAAAGGAATCTGAAGACATTATCCTCAGGGAAACAATTCGTTTTATTACAATTTGTGACAGGTACTGTGATCTAGCAGGTTCAGGAATGGGTTTTGGAGCTACTGAAAGTCTTCCTATTCTGACTCAGCCAGCAATAACTAATGTTTCCTGAACTCCACGTATGTCAGTCTGAACTTCTGTCTCTCACAGAGTGACCAGGCAAGGACCTACTTAGCTCTGTCCCATGCAGAATGCTTCAATATTGTTTACACCATCCACCATTCTATTATGTTACTCAGTCATAACCATAAGTTATGGTGGCAATCAATGGGTAAGGTAAAGGCAGTAACTTACAGACCAAATGGAAGAGGAGTTAGTGGAAATAGAACAATCATATTTCTCAGATAATTTTTGTGTTTGGTTTAGAAAGGTGAGATATGAAATAACAAGAGAATTAAATGAACATGGGTCGCTTCTGAATATATGAAGAAATAAGGGGCTGGAGAGATGGCTCAGTGGTTAAAGTGCCTGCCTGAAAAACCCAACGACCAAGGTTTAATTCCCTAGTACCTACATACAGCCAGATGCGCTTAAGTGGTACATGTGTCTAGAGTTCCTTTGCATCACCCATTCTGTCTGTCTTTCTCTCTTCTATCTATCGCTGCTTGCAAGTATATAAATAAAATTTACAATTTATTTATGATTATTATTATTATTATTTTTTTTTGGTTTTTTGAGGTAGGGTCTCACTCTAGTCCAGGCTGACCTGGAATTCACTGTGTAGTCACAGGCTGGCCTCGAACTCATGGCAATCCTCCTACCTCTGCCTCCCAAGTGCTGGGATTAAAGGTGTGTACCACCATGCCCGACTAAAATATTTTTAATAAAAGAGAAAATTTAGTTCATGAAGAAAATAATGTAAAAAGTATTGAAATTATACAAGAGAAAAATAATAATGAACATGTTCATAAGAACCTTAAAATATGTCAAAACTTTAAAAAATGTCAAAAAACTGATTCATGAGGAAGAGATTTCTTTGGACACAAAAAGCAAATTTTTGCTTGAGTGTATAAAATCACAATAAGAATATTGATGGATTTAGGGCTGGAGAGATGGCTTAGCGGTTAAGAGCTTGCCTATGAAGCCTAAGTACCCCGGTTTGAGGCTCAACTCCCTAGGACCCACGCTAGCCAGATGCACAAGGGGGCGCACGTGTCTGGAGTTCGTTTGCAGTGGCTGGTGGCCCTGGCGCGCCCATTCTCTCTCCCTCTCTCTATCTGCCTCTTTCTCTCTGTCTGTCGCTCTCAAATAAATAAATAAAAATAATAAAAAAATTAAAAAAATAAAAAAATAAAAAAAGAATATTGATGGATTTAACAACAAATGGATTATTAATGACAAGTGAGTTTTAGATAGCCTCATGCACAATTTATTTTATAAATCAATATATTGTTCACTGTTTCTTTAACTTATGCATTTATTTAGTTGATTATTTATTGGTAATCAATTTATTCACTTGACAAACATTTCCTGAGTACTTATGATGTCCAACAGCATGCCAATAAATGAAGATACTAAAAGTGACAGCTACCATCTTTCAATGTCCAGAGAAAGAGACTATGTAAATTTTAAATAGTAAGGTAGCAATGAAGAGTAAGTATAATCTGAAATATGAGGAGAGCAGTGAGAGACAATGTTATAAAAGACTGAAATGGATTGAGTTGTCCATTGAATCAATTGAGGGCCATGAGTACAATATAAAGTTTTTTTTTGTTGATATTCATAAACAACAGATAACCAAAATAATTTGAGGTTTAATAGCCATTTATTTTTCCAAGAATTTTTGGTAGAATCTTAGGTTAATTTCGGATCTTCACAAGTTATGACAGAAAAAATGTACAAAATTATACAGCACATCACAGTACTTTGATCCCTTCAAAGAAATTTTTCTTTGATCTATTTTCCATAAATGGTTTTGTAAGATTGTGATTGTTATATCCTTATGCTATAAGTGAATAAAACCATGCTTAATCCTTTAGCCCTAATAATTTTAAGAAGCAGAACATGATAAACAAGCATTAGTTAAATTACTTCAAATATTAATTTGGAAATATTCAATGACTATCCTTATGGTTTCAAATATCTCTATGAGTAACTCATATTATGCAATTCAAATTTAGAGCCCCTACAGTTTTAAAAATTGATAAAATGGACCATAAGACTTTTTCTTTAATGTATTCATTTTTGTTGCTATCAAAAGCTACAAATCCATATGAATAAAAAAGCAAGGAATCAATCCCCTTCAGTACTTTGAAGGTGTGAAATGTTTGATAGTGTGAGCATTGTTTCTCAATTATTTTTGAGAAAACAATGCAAAATGCAGATGGATTATTATCATACTGCAATGTTGTTCACATGGTTTTAAAAGAGACAAAAATAAAATAAATGTGCTAAACAGAAAATAGTGTGAGCAACAATCCTAAGAAGAAGGAATGTGATATGTTACCAATGTGATAATTAGGATTGTGAGTCATTATGAAGTTAAAATTGAAAATGGAATCACACTGAAGTTACTAATGTCAAAAACTATGTTCTCTTCCTAACTTTATTGGAGTCACATTGCTCTCATGCACTATTTTCTCTTTCTGTTATATTTTGTTGCCTTTGGTGTTCAGCTACTAACTCAATATGTTTCAAAATTGTATTGTTCTGTTTTGAAACATTAATTTTTCATTTTCTTTTAAATTTAGAAATGATGTAATAGTGTCTTTCAAGTAAAGCATGTTGCAGTTTCTCATATGCATGCACTCTGTATACATGCTGGGTATAAGAATTAGATTCTGGGGCTGGAGGGATGGCTTAGAGGTTAAGGCATTTGCCTGCAAAGCCAAAGGATCCTGGTTCAACTCACCAGGACCCATGTAAGCCAGATATACAAGGGGGCATATGCATCTGGAGTTCATTTGCAGTGGCTGTAAGCCCTGGTGAACCCTTTCTTTCTGTCTCTCTTTTCCTCTCTCTCTCTTCCTCTGTCTCTCTCTCAAATAAATAAATAAAATATATTTCAAAAATAACTAGATTCTGAAAGCAATTTTTGTTCAAAAGCTACCTCTGCATTTTGTTTTATAGAATTTTGTATAAAGCGTGCAAAGTTCTAACAATTGAAAGTGAGAATAGGTTAACTGTCCTCTATTTTGGGAAATAAGGGTTTTGCACATCCTTTTACACTAGGAAAATCACTGACATTACTTCATCTGGGCATTTTAATGCACAAGTCACAACCAGGAAAAAAAAAATTAAACAGACAAATTGCTTTTATTTTATCTAAGCACTTTTCTTAAATGTGTTTGAAGGCAGTAATTATGATCTTAAAAGTTCAGCAGTGGGTGAGTGTGGTGGCACATGCTTTTGATCCCAGCACTCGTGAGGCACAGGTAGGAGGATCACTGTGACTTTAAGGCCAGCCTGGAGCAACAAAGTGAATTCCAGGTCACCCTGGATATAGTGAGACCCTACCTCAAAATTAAACAAACGAACGAGAAAGAGGTCAACAAACATTTGTTCAATAATAAAGTCCAGGGCCCTTTTGAGGATAAAGAATATTTTTTATGCTTATTGTGATGGCTTGTATGTGGACTGTCCCCCATAGTCCCATGTGTTTGAATAATGAATCCCCAGTTGGTGGCACTATTTGACAAGTTTGTGAAAACTTTATGGGGTGAAGCCTTGCCATAGGAAGTGTGCCCCTGGGGATGAAGTGAGGGCAGCCCTTGGGGTGATAGAATCCTTCCCTGATTGTTGTCCTTTGGTCTTTCTAATTCATTCCTGCTGATGTGAAGTTGTCACTCAGGCTGTCTGCTCTTGCCACATTTTTTTTTTTTTTTCTGCCATGAGTGAAACTTCTCCTTAAAACTGCAGTCAGGTCATGTAGTATTTGTTTACAGCAAGGAGAAAGTAACTTAAGAAAAAGATAATCTATTTTCTCTTAAGGGTTTTGAATCATGAGTAGGCTAGTGACCACCATGGGACACAGCCCCAAGGACCTAAGAGAGCCCTACCATGTTTATGTCATGCTGTGCCTAAAAATGGAGGGGTGATCAATGGAAGTGGAAAGAAGATGTTGATCATTCATTTGTTCCAATAGGGCCACTGGTTTTTATTAATTTACCTCTCTTTTTCTCAGTGGTCTGACATCTAAGACAGAAGCTGTGTTGGTTCAGCTAACTTTATCTAATAGTGTGATCTACAATATTAGATAATGTGGGACAGAATAAGTCCATTAAAAAACTGTCACATAATTGCCAAAATTGGTCAGTGAACTCATTCTAAATGATCCATTTAGTAGTCAGGCACACATATGAAATGGATAGTAATATCAGTGGCTGATCATTTATTTTACTTACTATTATTTATTTGATTGAAAATTTAATACATGTATATATGTATTCTAATAATAATCACCTCCTATTACTTTCCATTTTCTTCCTCCTATACCACTAAATGCTAGTCCTTCTTTTGCTTTGATAGATGCTGTTTGTGTGTGTGTGTGTGTGTGTGTGTGTGTGTGTGTGCGCGCGCGCGCACATGTGCATGCGTGCATGCACATGTCCTTCTGAGTTTATCTAAGGTTGCTTGCATTATCATTACTGGAGTAAGTTTCACCTGGTACATGCAACTTACTAGTAACTACAACAATCAAAGTAGTGAGTTTCTGAATTAGGGCTCTTGTCTCTCAAAAATAAGTGCCAATATCAATAACTAAGAGGTTGTAAAATAAATGCTTTCATAAAAGAAAATGGTTAAGAGTGAAATGGTAGCCTACAGAATGGTGAGTTATGTTGTGTTCATGATGACACACACTTATCTTGAATACTCTTTTGTTTGTCTGCTTTTTGCTTCATTCTTCTGTGTAAAATTCATGGTTGATTTTTAGCACACATAGACATGATCTCTATCTAACCCACTTGAAGATCAAATTTCAGATATTAATGAGTCAAGCAAGACCTAATCATTGAGCCTTCTTCAGTCTGTGAGTTTTAGGAAATAGGATTTTCAGTCTTAGATATGTCCAAGTTCATTTGCTAACATTGCAAAGGATTATACAAGATAATCAACTTTATGCATGTAACAGCCAAAACTATACAAGGAAAGAACCATAATAGGAGAAAAATTTAGTTGACATGATAAGGTCTTGTAATTAATTCACAGTTAAATTTGTAACTGCTATATAAAACAGCTAAAATAATGCACCTGAAATATTTTAGGTTGATCATGATCAAGGAGATGTTTAGGTATTTGTAGACTGAGAAATCACAGGAAACAGAGTAGGTAAGTGGGGAGGAAAACATTGGGATTTTAAACATTCTCTCTAACTAAGTTACTTCACTTTCTGATATGAACAGTACCCATAGCACAAGACACATAATAAGTTTTTATTATCCAAATAAAATGACAATTTGTTGATATCAGGGAAATATAAATTGTTACAGTACATTTTTATAGAGTGATAATGAAAATGTGCTAAATTAGGAAAGTCCTACTGTACTGTCTGCTTTTAAAAAATAATTTGACTATTTAAGTAATTTTTTGAAGAATTCTATTCTATTTTTGTTAAGTGACTAGGTGATGATGGTGAATTTTTGACTTATTTCTCTGCTTATTGGAGAAACAGATCTTCTGAGAATGAACATTCCCAGGTTGAAAGCTTCACCTTTGTTACTTCCATGTCCAAGTCTCAATTCTATTCTGAATGAAATTCTTCCACTGTTGGCATTACTTCATTCCCTCACATAACACACCCTGTCTAATCCATACCATAGGATGTCAGCACTAGTCCTCTGATCAGGGCCAGATGGTAGAAAGAAATATGCATATTTTTGGTTGTAGAAAAATAGCTTGGACTGTACCTTGCATATTTCTTTAGTAATTATCCAGTATATGTGATGTTCAGGGCAAAGATCAATCACATAAAAAGGGAGAAGAAATTCCTAGACCTAGTACTCATTCATACAAAGTGGGAAATGGAGACATCTCATACTAATACTATTTGAATCAAGTACCAAACAATATATTTTATATGGCAACAGACATGTTTTTGTACTTTTGAAAATTTGTACTGCATTTTCTAGAAAACTGGATCAGACATAAATTAAGAATAAAGTTATATTGGGCTGCAGAGATGGCTTATCGTTTAAAGGCACTTGCTTGCAAAGCCTGAGGACCTGGGTTCGATTCTCCAGCAACCACATAAAACGATATGCACAAAGTGGCTCACAAATCTGGACTTCATTTGCAGTGGCAAAAGGACCTAGTGTGCCCACTCTCATTCCCTCTCTCCCTCCCTCTCTCTCTGTTTGCAAATAAATAGTAAATATTTTTTTTAAAGAATAAAGTTATAATTTGTTGCTTCAAATTTTACCAAAGAGCAATCATATGATAAACAACATTGACACCATCAAATACGGGGCAATTCCTAAATGGTACAAGTCACTATTTATATCTATCAGACTGGTATTTATTATGTGTGGTCATGTGAATTTTTAGTCATGCCATTATAACACAATTCATTTCTGTTTTCTACAAAATTTAACATTTTCAAGATATTTTCCCCCAACTCATGATTTCACTCTCATTATCCCCTTTGAATACATTGATTTAATAATGCCTGCACAATTTCTAGTTCAAGTAATATGATGGTTAACATTGACATGGTGCTTCCATTTAAAAAATGTGTAACAACATACATTAAAATTGAATTCAATTTAACAATGTGTGAGAATTAGATACTAATTCTGACACTTGAATCAGCCATCATAGATTTCAATTTAAATCTTTCTTTACAAACAAATTATTAAGATCATTTGATGCTTTGAATTCACATGTAAAAAAAATAAGACACAAAAACTGTACCTGGCTTTAATTAGACCTGGCTGTCCTTTGACATATAACAGAAACAAAAATATAGTGTTCAAAAAAAATTGACCCTACAAAAATCTCTTAAGGTCTATAGGAAACAATTGTAGCCCCTTTCCACAGTGTTCAATGACTTCTTGCAAGTCCTTTTATATAATAATCAATACATGCATGGAAAATGAGTAACAATTCGCTTATTTCCAGCCAGCCAGCCAGAAAAAAGATCAATATATCATGAACTTTCTTTTCAGCTTCTTTCAACTTTAACAAAACAATTATTCCAACAACTAAGTCAACAGCCAATACTGTGATAGAGCTATCTCTAAGGCTGTAACATTCTGAGATGCAAACACTTCCCAAAGTCTAACTATCCATTTCCAAGTTCTAAACAAAACAATCTAAAAATGTTGTCATACCAGGCATTCCTTCAGCATCCTAGCACTGGCAGGCATGATATAATTTTATAAGAAGAAATGCAAAAACAATTTAAAGATAAAATTAAGGTATTTTATACTATTTTTCTTCTTTAAACATGATTGTGCTCATAATATGTCCTATTAGGTACATTGTCTATAAACCATATAAATTAACTGAACTTGATAAATAACTATAACTTATTGTCAAACCTCACAAATCACTCACTCTTAAAACAGAAGATATTACATATAAATATAACCTTCAATAAATGCTAACATTGATGATGGAAGCTGATTCATTTTTCTGACTCACTTTCCCTAAATTTACAAGGTAGTATCTGGGCTGGAGAAATTGCTCAGTGGTTAAAGGCCCATGCCTGCAAAAGCTGATGGCCTAAGTTCAATTCCTTCATGCCCATGTAACCACATATACAAAATGGCACATGTGTCTGGAGTTCCTTTGCAGTGACAGGAAGCCTTGCTGTACGCATATACATTCATTCATTCATTATTTCTTTCTTCCTGAAAATTATATATATATATATATATATATATATATATATATTAAAATTTATTTAAAAGAAATTAAAAACTTAGTTTGATTAAGTTGTCTCTAAATTTCATTTTATGTTAATTGTTTTTTCAAGAATGTGAAGAGAAAACCCAGCTTTGATGACAAGGAGATTTGGGTGGTCTGTCATTTGTGAATCAAAATTTCTAATTGAATTGTCTAAATTTTGGAGAAGTACATTCAAACAATGGATATTAAATAAATGAGAAATGCAAAACTGAAGTCAATGCCATGATTGGAAGGTACCATATACATAAACAATAATGGATTTCTAAGTATGGCTGTAATGGTTAATTGCCATTGTCAACTTCACTATCTTCAAAATCACCTCTCAGCTTGTCTGTGAAGGTGTTTCCAGAGAAATTTAATCAACAAGGGTGTGGATGGCACTGTTACATAAAGCGGGGTCCTGGAATGAAGAAAATGAAGGGAGTGAGTGGAATAGTTGCCTTCAGCACTCTGCTTCCTGACTGCAGAAACACTTCAACCAGCCACCTCATGCTCCTACCAGCATGCCTCTGCCACCCCTAGAGTTGGTATCACATCAAATGCTAAGTGGAAATGAGATCTTTCTCTCTTACAGTGCTGCTTATTTTTCAGATATTTGCTCATAACAACAAGAAAAGAAACTAATACAAAATAAGTTAGATCTACATAATGAAACTCACATAAGTGGGGTGGAAATTTTAGTACAGTATGAAACATTTAAAAGGACAGATACAGGCTTCTTGTGTAATTATCAATATAAAAATCTGAATTAATGCAAACAATAAAGC
This sequence comes from Dipus sagitta, assembly GCA_036346955.1. Lineage (NCBI taxonomy): Eukaryota > Metazoa > Chordata > Mammalia > Rodentia > Dipodidae > Dipus > Dipus sagitta. The sequence goes on along the minus strand of CM070778.1, from coordinate 116,027,644 downwards.
TTTGATTATAATTGACACTTTTCACAATGTTTACTTTAGGGAACTAGAGTCATTGAGGAACTTTGAAATGCATGGACTGGAGAGATGGCTTGGCAGTTAAAGGCACTTATTTCATAAGCCTAATTGCTCCAGTTTGCTTCACTGGTACCTACATAAAGACAGAAACACAAAGTGGTGCATGTATCTGGAGTTTGTTTTTAGTGACAGGAGATCCTGGTTTCTCTTACTCTCTCTCTTTCTCTCTCTCTCTCCTTGCTAATAAATAAATAAAATAATTTTAAAATGGATTCACAGGTAGTCAACACTATTGGATATATGAATATGCTCATAAACCTTAGCTTTATTCATATGAAAATGTTTATTTATTTGTAGTTTCTTGTAAGAACATATATCTCACAAAGCAGTGAATCACAGTATTCGTCAAATGCTATAATAGTTTCTTCACAATGCTAAAACATAGCAGGTGTCACATAAGCCAAAAGGAAGACGATAGAGTCAATTAATTTCTTTCAGATTATCTTCTGTGGAAATGGAGATGCAGGCAAATACTCACAGTATCTTGGGTGGTGAAAATAAAATTTCCCTTTGCATAAATATTGGCTATTGCAAAGTACTCATTTATTAACTAGTATCCTAGTGAATCAGGGTGAAGGACTGAGGCATAAAACAGCACTTTCGTTAAATTCATGCCTTAAGGGGCCTTGCTTGTTTTCTCTCTGTTACTTATTCCACAGAGCATGGTTGAGGATAAGAACATTTCTTTTCTTCCTTCTTCAGGACAATCATTCAATTACTGTTCTGATATAAGGAAATATTGCCAGAGGAAAATAAGAAGAACTTTCCATTGGACTTGAAGTCAGAATATTATTCTAGTATTTTCTTTGACTTGACATTATTTAATAATCCTAATCATTCATTGGGAAATATCCAATCTTTTAGTGAGAAAAATCTTATTTACTATTTTTACAATATCTGGGGCTGAATTTTTGTTTGTTTTGCTATTTTCTGTTTTAGTATTCAAATTCTGAAGATTCTTATTTTCTTGCTTATGCCTGAATATTTTGTGTATTAAAATTATATAAACTGCGTATTTTTGTCTACATTGTGAGAAAAGTGTTATGGACATGACTATGTAACCTACATATAGTAGGAAGTTGTCCCTTTGGGATTGAGGCTCTCTTGCAGGCATCATAAAACATCTTCATGTAAAACAATAAAATGTTTTCATATGCTAACCTATGTTTCAAAATAATCTATCCAGAAAGCCCAGATTTTCTCTGCATTGCAGTCATGTTGACAAAAAACCAATTTTATCATAAAATATATGTCAGTTTTATTTGTGTATATATGGGGTCTTTTATAAAGGCTTTTTATATGGAAATGACATAGCTTTTTCGTTTGTTGGATTTTCAGGTTTCCTGCTAAACTCCCATTAAACAAATAAATTAGTTAAGTACAAAGTAATATTATTAGAGGAAGTGTTCCAAGAATCTCTGTGAAATTGCATTTCAATACCCATTAGACATGCTTCTTTTTCTCTATAAACCTCTGTCATTGAAAATGCCATTCTGCAGCATTAAGCAAAGACATGTTTGAAATACAGCCTGATTTTCAATCACTGGGTAGCATCTAACTCAAATTAATACTGGAACCCAATTAAGGAGAAGCTGGACCTGCTGACCATCTTGACTTTCCTTTGTATCTTAGAAATTTCAGTAGGAAGCACACAACTTTAAATATTCTGAGTTGCAGATTCTGGATGGAAAAGAACTAGAGGAAACACCTCAGCCTGCAGGGGAGGATTGGTCTCAAGCAGACAGAACTGAGAGAGGCACAGTTACTGGAGAAACCTTGTTCATGATGTCTCCAAATAAAATCAGAAAAAGACAGCCCTGCTGGATAAGGAAGCCTGGTATGGAGACACCATCCAAGGAGCCTGGTATGGAGCTATGTTGCCTCAGAAACCTTGGCCTAGGCTCAGTCCCAGAGAGTCACTGTCAACTAACTACAGAAGCTTGATAGCTGTACACTGTGCCCTGATTACTAACTTATCTGAATTCAATTAGACAGATCCTGGGATTGAAACTTTCAAGTTTTAAAGGGGGCAGGAGGATTGCTAGTCAGCCAGTGGAGCATGTAAAGGGACCTAACACTTCTGAATAAAGAATATCACTTGTGTCATAGTTAGCTTACACAAAATATATTCACAGATAAATCCCAAAATGGTTGACAATAGATACAAAGCATTTATTGTTCTTATGAAGTTAAAGTTTTATTTCCATTATAGAGTTGGTTCAGAGTAGATCCTATGAACTAAGAAGAACATTTTACAGTAATTATTTGAGCCCATCTATAATCATAATCACTTTTTAAAAAATATAAACATAATTAAACCATATTAAAATTAAGGTAAACAATAATCAGAACTGACTAAATCCTAATCATTCTACTGCCATACCTGGTCTGCAGCTACTAATGTTTATTTTATATGATTAACAGAAATTTTATCAAATGGAATACTGTGAACATCTCTTCCAAACTGTATTCAGTGTTGCATCCTGCATGCCCATATTCCATTTAGAACTAACTAAAGCCATATATTTTCTAAGTCCTTTGTCATCATATGATATAAGTCTCAAGTTATCCATAATCCAATATTAGTTTCCTTGTGAATCCACACCCCAATATTTAGGTCAATGCTGTAATTTAGGGATGGGCTTTGCATTACGACATTCTTCCTGATTTCCATGTTAGTTCAGAGAACACCAGCTATAGTAACTTTAAGCCACTACGGACACTATTTTGAACTTTGATTTTAGCGTACAAATCCACAAATGAGCATTGTTATTCTCCAAATGACCTTTTCTTTCTGAAATTTCAACCATTTTTGACACTTGTTTCCCAAATTTCTCTCAGGGATTCACTGTGATTAGCCAGAGTTAGGGAACAAATAGACCACGTGGGTGTTACCTGTGAGCCACAATTGAATGTGGCATACACAATTTTTGTTATCTTTGTATTAAATAAAACTCAGTTATACATCACATCTAACTTCATAGTAACATAAACTGTTACAGTTATGATTAATAGCTACCAAAATTCTATATACACCCTGAGCTATATAAGCATTCACACATGTGAATGTCACCTGCAGACTTTCAGTCAGTCATGGACACCTCCAGGCTGAATGAAATAGACACAGTAGAGTAATTACTATCCTTATGTCTTACTAAGGAAATTGAGATCAGGGAGGTGAATCTATGTAAAATAATGGCTCATCCTCTTATCTCTGTTTGCAATTCTCTACCTTAGCCCCAACAGTACAAACATTCAGTTTGGCAGTGTGAGGAAAAAATCAGTAGAGATCCAAAAGATTATTTGGATTAATCACACAAGTTTATTGCAAACTGCATAATTCAGCTTCTCCATATGTAATATGTATATATATATATATATATATATATATATATATATGATACGGTTTTACTAACAGTAAAAATAATCTTGTGCTGAAGTGATGACACAGTGATTAAGGGTGCTTGCTTGCAAGCCAGGTTCAATTCCCCAGTACCTACATAAAGCCAGATGCACAAAGTGGTGCATGTATCTGGGGTTCATTTGCAGTGCCAGGAGACCCACCCATATTGTCTCTGGCACTCTCTCTGTCTCTCTCTTTCTGTCAGATAAATAAAAATATTTTTGAAAATCTTGACATTGAATTAAATTTGCTTCCATTTAATTCCTATGCATTATTTTCTAAATGAACTCTAGAGAAAAATATACGTGTTATTTTTCTTCCCAGTGAAAAAAATTTAAGTGTTTGATTATGGGTGTCCTAAACTCATCTTCACTTCTGCAATAAGCAATTACAAGTATTACCTTTCTATTATATGATGTCAGTTCTGGAGTCTTTATCTTCCTCAGTACAATGTGAAAATGTGATCATTGGAAGATAATACATTTCCCAAGTGTGATGGAAGAATTAATAGATAAAGAATGTTTTTGATCTTGAACTAGGTAACCTCCCTTAATTCTTATCCTGCCATTGTGGGTCCCCTTGGAAAGCTATTGCTCTCTTTCTCACATAATGGTTATTAGTATTTGAGCATTAAACTATCTTTCCCATTATACACTTTGCTGGGAATATTGTCTTCTTATCACTCTGTCTGCGCTATCATTTACAGTAATGAGTTCTGTTTTTACTTACATAGTTAAGTCACCTCCTACTGTGTCTATCTTTGTATTTCATTCACTAACTCCTTATTCTTAATATCCCATGCAAATAATTCCATTTGACCACAATAATCAATATGAATAATATTTCTTTGGATTTTTAGCAGTGTTAGTGAACCATAATTTCAATAATGGTTTCTTAATTACAAAGTACAAGAAAAGATTTTTCCCATATCTTTAGTAATATCAACATCAGCATATTTGATTATGAATAACAATATATTTAAAGATAGAGCTGACTTCCTGATTTAATGCTTGATTCAATTTCCTCTCTAGACCCAGGAGGGAGTTATTTAAGAGATCCCAATTAGGAATGATTTGAATTAATTGGAGCAACATAATGTACACACTGCATTGCATTCGCAATTAACTTAGAAAGAGATAGAAGATATTCTGCTGACAGCAGGTCTTTATTGGGCTAATAGTCATTATTTACGTATCATCAATTCCTTATCTAAAGTATTCTGTCTCTCTTGAACACAAATAGGCTTTATTAAGAAACAAAAATACCAATGAATAATAGGTAGGTTTAGTAAACATCAATGATTAGGAAATGCAGCATAAATTCATGAATCCTCACATATTCAAAGCTGAACTTAAGGAGCTTGTGAAAATTTCATGTAAATGCTGTGCATGATTTAGAATTTTATATTATTTTCCTGAGCCATTTCTGCTCTAAGATAGGTATTAAATTTATTGGACTTTGGTTGATTTGAACTTGATAGTGAAGTTGGCATGTCTTATACAACATGCATGCATTATGGTGAACTCCATATCTGTGAGCAATCCACCTGTGCCACAATCTACAGACCACGTATCTTGGATGGGACTCATTTTATTTAAGTGCAAAGCTAAGAAAAATCTCTCTGTCATACTATATTAGCTTCTAAATGAATGTGTATATAAGTATGTGTATGTGTGTTTGCATGCCAACAGAAGATGTAGAAGACAGACAAAAGTGGGAGAGAGATCATTATCTTGGTATCTTGGAAGGAAGGCATTCTTCCATGTAATTTAATTTTCAGAGAGGAAAATTCCTATGTAGACAATATAGCATTTTAATAAAACTCTCCAATATTGTGGAATGTTTATCACATGACTTAATTTTGAAATATATGTCTACACTCTAAAAAACTGAAGTAGGACAATTCTTCTTTCAAATCATCTATCTGGTTGATACCAATTCCAAATGTTGGCTAATATCTACAATGTTTTATATTTAATTTAAAATTAGTATTTAAAGACACCAATTAATGTAGTTTCTCAAAAAAACATCTAGAGACAAAATTATTAGTTGACCTGATCTTCCCAGTTCGACAGTCGTCTAGTTGTAGTGTTAGTGGTACATATCCACACTTGGTTAAAGATGAATAAAAAATCCTATTTCTGAGAGTAAAGGAAGCTTTTTTCCTACCCCAAAAGCTATTATGGTTTCATTATAAGCAGTTTTGTGAGGCAAGTACCCAGACTAATGAACTCTAATTTTCTACAGATTAAAAAAGTGAAGTGATAAGGCACCGTTGATGTTAGGTAAAGAAATTCTGAATATAGCACATTTATTCTGCTAAATTGCTTGTGAACACAAGAGCACATGGACACAGATCAGAGGAGCCCCTGACATTTTCATCCTGTGGGATCTGTGGGGGTGGTTGAGTGGAATTCAAGAAAGAGCCCATTTTGTAATCTTCAAGTCTTTCAAGTAAAAACTCTGCGGGTGATCTCATTTCAAGATAAACTGAAAACATTACAGGTCAAAACTTGCCAGCCAAGAAACCTAAAGAAAATGTATAATTATCACTAATAAAAATCCAAACAGTATTTGTAACCTTCCAAACTAGGGGAGGAAAATGGTGTATCTAACTTTGATAACCATTTGTATCTATTTGGAACGAGTAAACAGTACGTGGTCTAAATACGGCTACATTCTTTAAGAAAATTATATTTGTAAAGCTACAATATTAAGAAGTCTCAATGGGAAATCAATTGCCAGTTTCCTGCAAGTATCAGTTGTTTCAGAGACTGTCCTATGTTATAATAATAAGTTTTAAAAAGCACATTATTGCTATCATAAACCATTAATGTTGTTTTATAACCAGGGGGGAAAAATCCTTTAAAATCTCTCACTGCTACAATTCACAAGCCATTGCTACAATTCACAACTCGTTTGTTAGAGTCTTAACCGCCCTCAGCTTTGCCTTGGGCCATTAACTAACAAACCAATCATTAACTGCTAGTAATGACCATTTTCCCAGGGATTATTGCTTAATTGAACTCTTGTGCAAGGACCATTATTTTGTGAGATGTCAAAATAACTATGCAATACCACATTTTTCTATAATACAACCACCCCCCAAAATAAACAGTACAAATGTCAGAGAATTAAATTGTTCACTGTATAAACTATTTAACGTACATTAATGAACAATCTTGATGTTTCAAAGAATGTTCCATTTTTCCCCATTCTCCTAAACATATCCATCATGTGACTTGGATGCAGATTTAATGTGTATTTTCCTCCAGTAATATATACAATGTCAAGACATTTATATTAGTAAACTGTGTTATATATTCATCTGGGTAAGGCACATTTGATTATTAGCATTCTGCTCCCGAGGAACAAGGCGCTGTTACTTGTCTGTTGCCATGGAAATAAATTAGGAAGGATAACCTGCCTACTTATCAATATTTATTAATGTGATCAGCCTACCTGCTTAACCCATAAGAAACAATAGTACATGGAAACTAGGCCAATAAAGCACAGAAACTCTAGGGGTGCCAGTTAAATAAATAGGACAGAAAATTGATAAAATAAAAAAGTCCAAGTTCTGTGTCATAGTTTTTATGTGCTCCATTAACGCTACAGCATAAAGGGTACCGCTACCTGAGAGGCTTCAAGAGTGCAATTGCCACCAGATAACACTGACCGAGAGGAGAAACACAACTGGGAGGAAGAGCCAGAAAGGATATAATAAAACACAATTGGCTTTCTACAGTGTTGAGGCAGTTTATAGGAGCATGTTTTGAAATTTGAAACTAAAGGAACCCCACACCAATGCTGGATAAACAGCAGTGAACCAGATAGAGTGTTTAGCAGTAATTACTTAAAGTGCGTTAGAATGAAGCTCACATTTCTAAGATCTAAGAGAATGAAACTTCCTAAGCCAATAGATAGTGAGTGATGAGGTCAAAAAGATAGTTAACCTGTAAAATATAATATACTCACTTTGAAGAGCTACGGATCCATGTCTATTCATTAGGGAAGGTCCAATTAGGATTGAAAATAATTGATGTTTTCTCCCTTTAATTCAGACTGGTTCTGTCTTCAATGACTTCAAATTATTGGCGTTTTACAAAATCCACTACTTTCAATGTCATAGTAAATTCACAAACATATATTTTCCAAAAGAAAACGATAGATATTTAATCCTTGCTATCTATTAAATATCTTAACATGCTTAGAAAACATATTATCATAACAGCACATACAAAATTAACAATTTTTAAGTTAAGTTTTCCAACAAGAAGAAATATGACCAATGTTTGTTAAATATTTGTTTTATCTTAAGCTATACTTAGTTTCTCAGATTATAAATCAGAAAAGCTAAAGTTAATTATTATCATCATAGTAACAATAAAGAAATAAGTAAAAATTAAACCAAGTTATTTATTATGATTTTTATCAAAAAGCATAGAGGACAGATTTCTTTTGTAAATTATAGTTAATAAACCTTTACATTTTATTTGGTCACTAATAAAAAATAAAATGAAATAAATACCTTCCTATATTTGTGCTAGAAAAGAGATTATCATGGATTCTTGTCATCCAGGCAAATCTAGGTTTAAGGATGACTTCAATCTATGTATCATCAAAAATAAACTGAGTCTAGGCACAACCTGTTACACACCAAGTTCAAGAGGATGTCTGACATATTATATCTCCTTCATCAAAGTAAAACAATGGAATAAAATACATATTTGTTGCAATGAAATTCAGTATTGTAAATAAATTAATTAAACCTAAGGACTACTTTAACACCAGCCCTGCCACACCAAGGCCGCAGGTGTAAGACAAGACAGTTACAAAGTGACTCAGAGGCTGTTGGCATCTATACAATGGACATGTGGTTATAAGGCTGATTCAGGTCCTGTGGAGGGCGTAGCAAGGTGGCTTGACATTCCATCCTAAAATCCTTCAATATAAAATGGATCAATTACTTATTACTAGGATGTTTCATTTAATATTTTTACAGTGTGGTTGAGCATGGAAAACAACTTGTGGAAACCAGTACTGCGTTCAAGGGGGAAATTTCCAGATTTTTCCACTTCTATAACTTCTGTGTGTTATGATAATTCCTACTGTACTATATTTATATCCTCCTTGTCTTTTTCCAACAGTATTTTCTTTATTTTCCTGAGCATTTTCTCACTTGTAGTTTAAAGTCTTTTACTGTTACATTTTGCAGGTGGTCCCTCTCACAGGGATATCCTCTTTCCTATATTTAATTGAATATCTCCTGGTCTTTACTGTTGTCTTGAAATATAACTTTACCATCATAGAATATAGAACTCAGCATTTATTATCAGTATTTACTCATGGCTTTTTGTTGACACATGTGTAGCATGATGCCAGTAGACAGTTTTTGATTGTTTGTTTGTTTGAGGTTGGGTCTAACTCTATACTTGAAATACACTATGTAATCTCAGGGTTGCCTTGAATTCAGGGCAATCTTCCTACCTCTATCTTCTGAGTGCTGGGACTAAAGGTAGGTGCCACTGACTGTGGACGTTGTTCTTGTTCCTCCCTCCACATTTTCAAACTTCTAATGTTGAGCCTCGTGAAGGCGGATCTGCTGATAGTTATGCTGATATGACACCATTGATTCAGAATATGGTCATAATTAGAAACTGTGTCATTGCAGATTTAATAAGTGAAACTTGGGATATGTAATATTCGAATAGGGTGGATGTGACTAATCTGATGTGACTGGTATCCTTAAAAAAATAGAGGAAATTTGGAAGCACACCTCTCCACAGGCAGCGTATCATGTAGAGGTTCAAACAAGGACTACAGTGAGGTGGTATATGACAAGAAAGATAAATGACAGCAAAGACGCTAGATGAAAAGGGTGAAGCTATTTCTTGCAGCACTTAAAGGAAACAAGATTATTGATCTTCAAGCTCTGGAACTAATGAGTTATTTCAGCCACCCAATTTGTGGCACTATAATGTGGTAATGCCTACAAACTATCGTTAAATCCTAGGCTCCAGTTTTCACAATGACTACTGTAGGCGTGATGTTGGCAAGGCTCTTTTATACTTCTTGACCTGACCCAGCCTGTTATGTTCCAATAATTGAGAGGGGATTGCTTAAGTTTCAATAGGGTGTTGGGAGAGTTATATATTCCTTCAACCCCCACCCCTAGACCCTCCCAAAAAATACATCAAGTTTTGGCTCCTTAGAAGAGCCGATTTCCAGAGATAAGTGCCCTTTTCTGTTCAGAAGGGGGCTCCTCCCAGTCGCCTCTTCCTCTGGTTTCCCAGACGTTGTGGGTGACATATTAGTTCATGTACTCACTGCCTCTAATATTCCTCTGATTCATTTACCCACAGCCTCTCCTGTGTCTGACAGCAGCCTTAGGTTCGTTTCTCTTAGCAGATTATTGCAAGTGGATATGAATCCTTTAGGAAGAGACTAAGAGGTCTCTTTTATCATTCGTTTCTCTGTGATGTATCTCTGAAGCTAGGGATATAAACAATGTTGTCTGTTCCTCCAAATTCTACTCTCCATTAGCAACTCGCTCAGTTCCACTCTTGAGAAAACCAGCTGCATCCTTACATGTTCACTCATGACTCTTACCATAATACTGAATGACTATCTTATGAACTGAGATAAAGACAAGTTGGATCCAGGTTCTTTGAGGCTTGTATCAAGCTGAATTCCATTTTATGGATTAGGGCTATTGCATTAATGAAGCTGTTATGAGTTTAACACATTCATATGCAACTTAGCCTCAAAACCATGTAGTTGAGTTCAGAGTGAGACACACTCATGCCCCTGTGTTCTACAAAGACATCCCTCTGCCTTAACATTGGAGAAATCACGTAGGTCTCCATTCATAGTTGTTGGCTGTTCAATTATCCTAGTAGCTTTTCTAAAAGAAATATCATTTGCACTGTCTCATGTGGAATATTACCTGAGACTTTAAATGGTTGTTTTAAAATAATTTTCATCATTATTCCAAAGTAGATTCCTACAGTATTTCATTATGTCATACATAGTACAGTACCTTGTTAATATGCTCTTTAGATTTATGCAAATAACTGCAAATAGAAACATCTGTGAAGCCCTAAGATTGTGGTTTAATTTCTAAGAATGTAAAAAAAATGTAAAGATAATAGTGGTCAAGAAAGATATATGTTTGAGGGAGGATGATAACTTTGAATTCTGGAAACAAAAACTTCAATGTGTAAAATTTTATTTCAATGAAAATTCAGGATTTCTTAATTCATAATAATCTATTTTTTCTTTTCTTTTATTCTGGTTTTTCAAGGTAGGTCTCACTCTGGCCCAGGCTGACCTGGAATTAACTGTATAGTCTCAGGGTGGCCTCAAACTCACAGCGATCCTCCTACCTTTGCCTCCCGAGTGCTGGAATTAAAGGCATGAGCCACCATGCTTGGCCAAATCTATTCTTTCTTGTTCCAAATCTATAATTTATCTTCTAGCTTTCCATTTGCAAAATGTAATGTTTAGCTGATTAATACTTGAGTTGTGCATAATTAAAAGATTCATTTAAAATAAAATAATATATTTATTGTAATTCAATATGTTTGTCAATAACTTTGTTTTACCTATTGGTGGAAATAATTTAAAAAAAAATCAAGCTGACGCATTAGTCCTTTGCCAACACAATCTAATTATATGAAAGCCTAATAGTTTATGTCAAAATTTGGGTTAGACAATGTGCTGCATTTAATTATCATCTGCACTAAGTAGAAGAATAGGAGTTACATTGTTTTTCTTTGTAAATCATATTGGCTTTGTTTTTATTCCAATTACAATTTAAAAATTTGAAGAAGTCAATTTTGTTTTATAAAGAAAATTAAGAATATTCACTCATACTTAAGTAACAAAACTGCTAATTAGTGTATGGATTTCGGGCTTAGCTATTCATATAATTTTAATTGCTTTTCCAAAACATTATGTTATTATCTTTGAGAAGAAAGAAGGCCCAGGAAGATAAATTAGAGGATAACATACCGAACAGCAGTAATGAACATGCCTTGAGAAAGTTGGTCTAAGGAAAGTTGTAGGCAAAGCAAAGCAAGGAAAGGATAAGAAAGCAAGTCAGTTTTAGTGGGTTTTGCAAATATGGTTGATATTTCCAAGACTGTGAGTATTGCTTATTTCACAGCAACTTAATAGGATGGTATTGAATTTCAATTTCATCTGAAATCTCAGGCATTGTCTTACAGATTTTCAAGATATGACAGTTTAGATTTCTATTTTTTAAAAAATATTTTATTTTTATTTATTTGAGAGAGAGAGAGAGAAAGAGTGAGAGAGAGAGAGAGAGAGAGAATGGGTGCACCAGAGCCTCTAACCACTGCAAAGAAACTCCAGATACATGCACCATTTCTGCATCTGACTTACAAGGGTCCTGGGGAGTTGAACCTGGGTCCTTTGGCTTTGTAGGCAAGCAACTTAACCACTAAGCAATCTCTCCAGCCCAATGTTTCTATTTTTGATACTAAATGAATAGAGTTTGTTTTTTTTCCAAAATATGAACTCTAGTCAATATCATATATAATTTATGATAAAGAATAACAGCATTGTGATAAACATGGTAAAGATAAAAGATAGCATGCAAAAGAATTCATGTGATTAATGTCATTTGCCAATATTCTTAAGATATAGACAATTTTCCTAATTTTAGTGATGAGAAAATTAAGATTTACTAACATTGTCACAAAGCTGGTTGAAAAGCACATTGAAGTTTCAAACCTTTGACTGTGGTCACAGTCAACATGTACATGATATGTTGATTCATCCTAATGACACAGGTATAGCTTTTGTCACAAAACATTCAAATAACCCTATTTAGCAAGCTTCAACCTATATACAGACCACAAAGAATTATTTATTTTGGTGAAATATTGATATGACCTGCCATATGTTTGATGAGATATAACTAGCATGGTGATTCATAATATATCACATTATTGTGTTGTTTCATTTTTAGGCCATTTTTAAATAATCTTATGATCATTTGAAAATCTCTTTAAGTGTTTGTTGATAACATGAGATTAGTTAAACAAAATAATTTAATTTTATGGACTAATTATCTGTCAGTGTAAACTAATTGGTTTAAAAAACTAATTACTCATAGGTTATTATGATAATATCCATATTTCTCTATTTAAATTTTAGGCATAAATATGAAAATTATTATTCATATATTTTCGCACTAATATGTAACACATTGCTTATTGTATGTAAGTTCTCTATACAAATTTAGCAAGTATGGTCTGAAGGTTTAGACCATATGGGCACAGCATAAGCCATCTATATGAAGCAGTTACATTTTTAGTTACTATAAAAATACATAATATCCTGGATGCCAGTGAGGAAAAAAAATCAAGTAAGGGCAAATATTATATGAAATCTACATAACATATGAATATTTTTGAAAATTATAATGCTAATTAATCACTGACTATTGAGGAATTTTAGTAAGAAAAGTTGCTAATTATAAAAGTAAAATAAAACCTAAATTGCAGGATTTCATGCTTCCAGAAAATTTTATTTTTTTTAATCATCAGGCTCATCTTTTGAGTTATTTAATCCTCAGTCACCTCAGAAGCTATATGCTTGATGACATATAGGCCTATTCACAAGTAATTTTATTGTGTGAAATATAAATAATAATGTATCTATTTACATATCTATATGACTTTAGTAAATGCATCCTTTAAATTCTGGAAACTGCACCAAATTCTTGCCAGGATTTATTTGTAAACAATGTCCATATAGAAAAACCATTATGGTGTTTCATAAAATGACATCTCAAAAGAGAAAGAATCATATAAAATCATATATGAGGAAGAACAGAAATGAAGGCATAATAAAGCAGCATTCTGGTCTCAAAGTGGATACATATACACACGTGCACACATGAGCAAATGTACAAGTTTGTATATGTGTTTAGAGAATCACCAAATTAGATGTATTGATGAAAATGAAAGTCCATATTTTCTAGCACTCTAGAATGCCTAGGGATATTTTCAGAGAATATGGAAATATCTATTCAAAACTCATCTGCTCCAGCCATTCCTCCTAATTAAGTTCAGAATACCTTATGCAATGTCTCTGAGGTTCTTGAACTTAAGTACATGGGAATTCGATATTTCTCTACAGACATTGATTTTGTTTACAAAGATCTCCGGGAAGGAGCACAGAGTATCTGAATTTGCCCCACTCCTCTTGCTCTGTCTCTTGCTTGTCAGTTTTGCAAAAAAAACTGAAGGTAATACCTTAAATCAGATCCAGCTGGATAAGTCATCTTACAGATTCATTTATGATACTTTTATGTTTGATCAAAAATAGATCCAAACACAGAAACCATATGTAGCAAAAACGTGTGTGGCATCTGAGTCTTTGCTACACACACAAACACACACACACACACACACACACACACACACACACACACATGCTTATACAATCAAATTGTACTCTGTCCCTAATACTATTGCTTTCAACAAAATGCTACTTTGATCTCAACCAATATTAACAAATCTAACAGATTACCTAGTAGGGTTTCATAGTGACCAAAAATAGAGGTAGGAGTTAAGAATACCTTCAGACTTCCAAATCTCCAGTATTGATACTCTGTCACTGATGATGAGCAACAGGAAAGAAGGGAGAACTGGTTTTATACAGTCCACAAATCCATGTAGTGTTAGATGAAATGATTGCTTGCAAAACTTAAAGCCCCCATAGCAGCCTTAAGGTGACTTGGCTTACCCACAAATAATCAATGTACAAGGTGAAGAGTGATGTTATCATGCTTTGTTGTTGCTCAGAGTAATCCATATCAAAAACCACACTCATCAATATTCCAAATAATTCTGTGATCTGGAGAAACCTTATTAATCTATCTCACATGGTAAATGCTTTAAAAGCCATACAGAACTGTTATAACATTTTTGGAAACCTATCAGGTTATAAATATTAGTCAGTGAGGTCCACACCATGTCCTCCTGTGCTTCTAATAGGAATTTTTTTTTGTGGACCAATTTAAAGAATTTCTTATTTCTTTTAGATGTCTCTGTCAGTGTAAGTTATCATTTCATACCTCATTATTTGTTGGTTTAAATATATATTTCCTATGGTTTATTTTTTCACACATGGTGTGTGCCTCAAACAGCTGCACCATGCTGCTCAGTTTTATTCATTCACTTATTAATGAACTACACTTGTGCTTGAGAAGGTATTTTTAGAAATGTGTTCACTGAAAATGATCTCTCATCTATAATTTCTGCCATAAGGCAGCTAAAATTCCCTCTTGAGTAAGATAGATGTTCAAATTTAGTATTTTAATGAGAGGTTTAAATTTATTTTCAAGAACACTTATTCCAAGTTATTTTGAACGTGTATAAATATGAGTACTCAACGTCTTCACTGGGAAACCACTAGTTAGTTGATTAGAGACCTAAGATGTAGGTAGTCAGGTTGGGTCCAGTATAATCTCCCAGAACATCCCTTGATTAATTTATCCCAGAATGGATTACCTTTGGATGAACTTTACTCACCTTTGTATGACCTCTGTTTAACTTCTTGCACATTATCTTTCTGTTACTAGAGCTTCACACATACACTCCAGGAGGAAGAACATTTCAATTTCAAACACCTCCATAGTGTGAAACTCACTGAGAGATGTCCTCTCCCAGGTGTGACTATTATGCTTAAACTAGGTATCAAGCAGCTTGTACACTCACTAAGGCCTAGAGTTTTACAGTTATTTCTCACATACTTGCATAATTCACAGAAAATGTCAGTGGGGAAAGATTACATTCTTCCTAATTTATGCTACCATTTGAATATAATTCTCTGAATACAATCACATATTTATAGATGGTACGTAAGATGATAGCATGTATATATGTAATATGTATAGATATATAGAGATCTATAAACAGTAAAACATATTTTATGGGCAAAGTGTTGCCACTGTGATTTTTCTTATCTTTGATATATTGTCACAATTGCAAAAGCAATACATGGAAGTTGACAGACTATACTTAAACCATAAGTACTTTGGTTCTTGTATGGGTTCAAATCACATTATACCAGTTCATGGACTAGATAGATAAAAAGATATTATGTGGAGAAAATAAAGCACAAGGACAAACTTTCCATAAAAATGTATGTACTGTTGGGTTATGAAAATATATTTTACATCCTAGTATGAACACACACATATGGACAGATTTATAGGTTTATGTGTATATATAGCAAACCTGAAATTATTTTCTTCTTTAGAAATGCGAAGTGTTTTGAATGTAAGGTATTGATTCCCTGTAGGACTAAAATCTTAGGGGAGGAAAACACAAAAGCCATTCATTATAAAAATTACTTTTCAAGAACAGATGCACTATTTTTCTTATTAGCAGTAGGTGAAAACTGAATTTGTCATGTGAAATTTATTGTTTGTTTTCATGGAATATGTTTTATCTTTAGCAAATAAAGCAAAGTATTCAAATAACACTAATTTAGTGATATCTAAAACATTATGTAATTAATCTACTTCTATTTATAACAATTGAAAGCCATCATTTCTACCAACGCAATGCACATTTGAGAAACTTTCTATTATTTTTATTACATAAAATTTGAAATCAATACAAAAAACGAGGGTAATGTTGTGGGAAAACTATACCCAAGTTTCATCATCTAATTTTAGCAATTACCAAATTGTGATTGGATATTTTGTGCACCTTCCTACTACTTCTTCAAATTATTTTGGAATAAATTTAATACATAATGTTATTTAGTCCA
This sequence comes from Dipus sagitta, assembly GCA_036346955.1. Classification (NCBI taxonomy): domain Eukaryota; kingdom Metazoa; phylum Chordata; class Mammalia; order Rodentia; family Dipodidae; genus Dipus; species Dipus sagitta. The sequence continues at coordinate 116,011,350 of CM070778.1, read as the reverse complement.
TAAATATTTTGATATATACCTAAAAGACTAAAAATACTATACTATAATTTGCAATCCAGAACCAGCATGGGGCTATCATCCACAATGAGCTTTTGATCAGAGAGGCCTACAAGGTTTCCTAAAAGACAGACAGATTTCTGTCAGAGTACTTGATGACCCACCAAAGGCTAGTGGGAAGACCCTACTGCTGAAGACACCTTATGTGATTGACATGAAAATTAGAATGGCATGGCTGGAAGTTGGAAGAGAGTCAGTCCCCAGACAGTCAGCGCGTCTAGTGCCAGAGGGTGCTACATGGGCGACTGGGGGAAAATGACCAATATCTGTCGAAGCAACGCATGGTCTAACCTACTTAGCAGCAAATAACTTGTTGTGATGCCCACACAAGTGCAGTGGTGGCACACAGCCATGGTGGGGAACCAACTGCTCTCAATTTGGCTAACTGATCCCCTCACTGGTATGGGACCCATAGCTGGAGCTGGGAAACAAGTCAGAACCATATCCAAACATAAGCCCACTCTCCAATATCAAGCTACCATCAATTGTGGGCTACAAGAGGGCCTACACCTATTAAATTCTCTATTAAAAAAAGTAAGGGTTATCTCCTTTGTCCTGGTGCTAACTTACTCTCCATTGGAGAATCTGCTTCTCTTGTTCAGATAGATGTAGATCCTAAGGAGAGAGCCACCCCATCATACCTCAAAAGGGCCCCGGCTGAAACTAAGAAAACTTGGAGAAACAAGCAAGGGGGCTGTTTTCCTGATGAACTGGATACCAGCACAAGGGGGAAGGAGATCAGCACAGAGAAAAATCAACTCCTACCAAATCAGAGAGCCAGAGCCTCAGAGGCCCCCAACACCTCATCACTGAAGCAGACCAAAAATGAACCCAACATGGCTCAGGGAAATTTTGCGGAAGAGGGGGTGGAAAGAATGTCAGAGCCACATGTTGGGTCATGATATGCAGAGACATTTAGCTTACCCATAACTGTGGGCTAACTCCACAATGCATGACCCGTATACCTCAACAAGGAGGGGCCAAGGGGAGGGGGTAGGTCACGGATGAGCCTAATAATGGTACCAAACTGACTGTATTTGCTGAATACAAAAGTAACTAATAAAGAAAAGAAAAAAAGAAAAAAAAAGAATTCTGAATATTTCAGAAGTAAAAATATAAGCAAGAAAATTGCACTTGTATATAAACAAACAAATGGAAATTATGTAATATACAATCTGAAAGAAAAGAACGGCTTACTGGATGAGCTCCACAGTAGTAGAGGATTGCAGAAAATAGAATTGCTGACTTTGAGAACACATCAATAAAATCCATTTGATCTGCAGATAGTAAAAGTTGGTTTAGAAATATCAGAAAAGTATTAGGGATATTTAGAATATTAACAAAATATTTAACATTTATGTCATTGGAGTTACCGCCTTTCTTAAAAAAGAGAAGTTACAGATTGGGTATTAGTGCAACTCTCACTGCTAGCCAAAAACATTTCCTTATGCATGTGCTGGAAGACACTGAGGAGACACAAAACTACCAAAGCAGAAAATAAGAGGCTCCTGAGAGCTTAAAACTGAAAGAGACTTGCCAAGTCTTAGAAGACATTGGGGAAGAGAAAGAAGAAAAGAGCCACAGGGAAGGAAGGCCGCCTGCTGGGGCAGTGTCCTCCTGACACAGTCGCACAGAGATTACCTACAACCCCAGGAGACCTGAGCTCATAAACATTTTGACAAAGGGCAGAGGAAAGAGCGAGAGGAAAAAAAAAAATAAGACAGAGAGAATGAGACCACAAAACAGATGAAAGACTATTTTGAAAGAGGAGGGTCCTCCATGGAATGGCGGTGGAGGAGAGGGACGAAGGAGGATAAGGTGATGAGAACATGGACAGATCACAGTGCATTCATATACTTAAGTTCCCAATAAAATTTGAAAGTAAAACATATATTCTCTTATATAACCACATAATTTTGGACAAAGGAATTGATTCCTGTGATAGCCATGATCTACATAGTGTTATGAAGGGACTTCATAGATGATATTCAAGGTCACAAGTCTGTTGACCATAACCCAGGTAAAATTGATCTACTCTCAAGAGCTCCAGTTTGGAGAGATGAAAGAACAGGAACGAACGGTTTACACACAGAGATTCTCTGAAACCCATGATGGAGAAAGTGACATGGACAAGAATGCAGGCAAGTCTTTTGAAGTCTCGGGTCCCAGGATAATAAACATGGCCAACAGCTTGCAAGTTTATGGGCATTCAGACCCATAAGAGCAAAGAACTGATTCTCCCACCCTCAGGATTGGAAGTGGAAATTTCTGAGTCTTCACATAGAGAAACAGCTTCATTGTAGCCTCTTTGGAGAACTCATCCATGCTGTTCATATCTGCTGGACTTCATGAAGGTGATCTAGGAAACAGCTGTTGGTTTAGAGTTTAAATTTATGACAATTTTTTTGCACAAAAAGAGGAAAGATAATACCATTTTACATGTCGAAAACGGTGTCCATTCTAGCTATCAAAAAGCAAGACAATCTCTTTGCTTGGATCTCATGTCATCGTTAATGGTTTAAGGCCCTTTAACAGTTCTAGCAGGTGCCAGGAACACTGGGAGGATTTAATGAAACACTCACCACAAGAAACTCACTCAGTCATGGAAGATACATTCTCAACAATCTTTAGGTGATGCTCAGATTAAGAGGCTGCAGACCACACTTTACTCTTGTGTCTTCTTTTTACTGCTTCTTTTTTTTTTTTTTTTTTTTTTTTTTTTTGGTCAGTCTTGCTCCTTCAGACCCTTCATAAAGCATCTCCTAACTCCAATTTCCCTAATGTTTCCTCATGAAAAATTGGGGTGATTTTATTGTTTACATTTCATAATTCAGAGTACAGGAGGTGATAGGAATGACATTAACCTTGAGTTTAGGTCATGCTCATTGTTCATTTTTCTGTCTTTATGCCTATTATTTACAAAATACAAAACTTGGAACATACTACTATGGTGCATTTTATACTTTCTAATTCTGTGAAGATATTATGAGATTTTTACCGAGTATACTGTTTCTCATAAAGGTTTTCTCCAGTAATTAGCCGCAAATGACAGCCTTACTTAAATTGATTATTAATACAATTAAACCTAAATTGTTGTCATTTTAATATTTTATTTTTATTTATTTATCAGTGAGAGGGAGAGTTAGGGAGAGGGAGAGACAGAGAATGAGTGTGTCAGGGGCCCCAGCCATTGCAAGTGAACTCAAGATACATGTGCCAACTTGTGTATCTGGATTATGAGGTCTCTGGGGAGCCCAGCCTGGGTCCCTAAGCTTTGAAGGGAAGTGCCTCATATGCTAAGCCATCTCTCCAGCCTGTAAGTGGTGATTTTCTATTCTCTCATTTCAACATACTTTTTGATAGAGTTCCAATTCATAAAGTATTTTCTTTTAATTCATTTATTTATATCATTAAAAATTCAAACATTTTTACTATTTCATAAAATACATTAATGTTTATATAATGTTCTTCATATTAAAATACTAATTAATTGATATCAAATTTTTGATGTTAAATTAGTCCATATTTGGTTTGTACAAGACCCTCCTAAGGGAAGTCCTATATGTTTAACATTTATTGTTAATCATTCTTTAAACACTGAATCACTTTATGCTACAAGATACTCCAGGCTCCTCTAAGACTTTCTGGATGTCAGCCAGTTTTCCTTTTTTGGTAGAAATATAGAATATGTAGAAGCCAATATCTTGGTCTTGTGTATGCTCATTCCCAGTGTAGCCTTGTCATGCCTCAGTCCTTTAAGCACATTAAGAAAAAAAAAAAAACTGTATATCTGAATGTGCATATTGAACTGCCCCTTCTAATTTCAATGTCATAATGTCATAAACCACATGTCTTGATTTGTGTAGTCTAGAATTGTATTATATTGTATTGGGGGATTTAGCATGAGACCAAAGGGAGATCAGATTACTGACTATTGTATTGGTGGCATCAGAAGATCCCACTGAAAGTTTTGATGTGGATAGTGGAGTTATGGAGAAGCATACCAATCTTTAGAAGTCCTTGGATACTGTGAGACCGAATGACAACTTGACAGGACATAATCCCTAGTTCAGGATTTACCCACATTATGTTATCCTCTGGACATAACTGTAAGGGATTATCTTGATTAATTAATTGAGATGAGAAAACCCTCCTTAACTGAAAGCAGTACAGGTCCATGGGCCACAGTCCTGGACTGTATTAAAAGGTTAGATTATCAGCATTCATTACTCATCACTGACTGCATGCTCACCTTGAGCCAAATGTCACCGCTTATGTCCAACCCTTGTTGCTGTGGAGTGTAACCTCGAACTATAAATTGAAAGAAACCTTTCCTTCATTAAACTGATTATTGTCAGGTATTTTGTGCCACCAATAAGAATGGCAACTAATACAGGCTTAATACAGACAGAATGTAGGCCATGAGATAGCATACTGATTTTTCTCAATGCTTGATTCCATGTAATGTGTAGCCCTAAATCATTATTCACATCTTACTGCTTAGGACTGAACCCAGGTCCTTATACATGCTATGCATGTACTCTAGCATTAGCTACAATTCCACTCCCTTGCCAACTTCCTGATGCAGTTTATACTGATAATGACCAGTGAAGATTTAGGTGGGTATATGGAACATGGCCAATACATCTGAAAACAAGCTGACCAGTGGCTAAATAACTGTAATTCAATTAATATCGAATCTTTTTTGAAAAAAAAAGTCTTGCTTGAAGTCAGCAAAGAGGTATAATACATGATTATTTCAAAACATACAAAGTTTTATGGCAAATAAGAACCCAAGAACAACCTGACATTATATGATTCAGGGTTTTCATTGGGAATTTTTGTCACCGAGTTATGTTCAGATATGTTATTTCTCCAACAGATACTTTTGAGGCAAGTGCACCAAACAGTTGTTCACACAATGAATGGTTAAAGAACATCACCCTTACCTGGAATTGTAGGTCAAAGAACACAAAGGATGTGTGCCATTGCCATGTCTGCTCCATCACCTTGATTCTATAGCACTAGAATTTATGGTTTGAATGAACTCAGTGTTGCATTGTGTGACCAAGCAATGACGTCCAAGACTCATAATTCAGATTTATGCCATATTATTGGCTTTAGATCCTGATCTGCCTTCTTCCCCTTTCATGTTTACATGGTGTGGGCATAGATGTGTACACACATATTCACATGTGTGTGGGTACACGTACCTGCACATGTGTGTGTGTGTCTGTGCATTTGGTAACCGCAGGTTTGCAATGAGTGTCTTCCTCAGTTGTTTTCCTCTTTATTGATTGAGACAGTGTCTCTGTCTTTCTCTTTTGAACTCACAGCTCACTGACTTGGCAAGTCCAGATCCTCAGCTTGCCCTGAGTATCCCCCTTTCTGACTTCTAAGCGTTATGGTTTAAGGTAGGCTACCACAACCACTTGACATTCCACAGGTGCTGGGTTCCAGTTCTCTACTGAGCCATCATCCCAGGCCCCAAGTCTGTCATATGTGCAGAAATGACCAAAGTTATTAAAAGTTGAACTCTGAGCAGGGAATCAGTCTGGAACAAGTAAAATCTTACCTTTTACCAATGTGCAACCTGGTAACTCTGAAGCCAAGATTCTTTTCATGGGGCAAAAATTTCATATGCAGATTCAAAAAACCTGGGGAGAATAGAGAAATAAGCAGGAGGAAAGTAAAGAATGGCATAGAAAGAATATATATAATTTAAGCATAGTGTATATGTTACTATAATCTTCAGGTATACCATTATTTAACACATCATTTTACATAGATATATTAGTTACATAATTAAAAGTATATTATATAATTATTACATGTACAAACTATGTTGTTAATGTGAATAAATTATAAAGAATATTTATGTTATATGCAAAAAATATAAATTATATGAGGGTGTAAACACATATGATTTAATGTCCCTGGCAATGAGCTCAGAATTGCAGGAGTAAACCTGGACCAGCAAGCTAAGACATGGTTTAGTGGAATTGAGAAGGTGCAAAAATAAAAGAAAACTCTTTTGGCAAATGTGCCAAATTGCACTACTTTAAAACTTTTCACATAGTAGTAGCAAAAGAGAAATAGATAAAAGTCTTTTGAAATGAGAGAAATAAAATACTTTTGATATTCCCCTGGGCTGACCCAATACATTACCATATTCAAATTTATATTGTTTACTGTTTATTTTATATCATTTATTTTGCATTCCCATCATTTTGTTAGTTTCCTAGCTTAAGATCACTGGTATCCATTGCCTCTTTTCTTAATTTCTTCTGTTGTCTTGGATATACTTTAACTTCCTTTGAATTTAAAAAGACCCCTTCTGTGTCTGTCTTGAGTTTATATAATTTCTCCTGAGACACCATCAGATGCTCAGGCAAAGAGCCAGATGTGCAATTTCTGCAGAGCTCTGCAAACTGTGTAAAAACAGAGGAGTGAGATTTGTTCGACTTGCATGAAAATCATGAGCACACTCTGGCCTTCTGCCAGGGAAATTCAGATTTTAAATAGCACCTTTTCATCTTACAAGATTGTATTCCAAAAATATTTTAAGAAAATGAATCTGAATTCTTTGTAACAACATGTATCATGGAAAGGAGAAGTGAAAAACTTTGAAGGGAAGATTCTTATTTTCACCTTTTGACCTGCGATGCACTCCTTTTGATAATTGTGCAGAAGGGAAATAGTGAGACTAAGGAAAACTCGTTTGTCACATGTGACAATCTCTTCATATATGTGCTTTGTCCCAGCTAGCATGTACTCTTTGACCTTGACTTCCTCCCTCTCCATACTCTTCCTCATACATAAATTTTGTGTATACCATGGAATCTTTACTTCATGAGCTGGAATTCTATGGCAGAAAATTCTCCTGTTTATGGGGCAGGGCAAGAACAATGTTGCATCAGTTTATATTACTGATATCACTGTAAAGTCATATTCAATAATCAAATTCAACTTCATAAAATACCCAAGTCCCAGAGAAGAATAACACTGAGTTTGGATGAATATTTCACAATGTAGTATAAATTTGACTTCTGTCTTTTTCTGAGAAAAGAAGTTAATAGTTAAAGAGGAAAAGGACAAAATTATAAAATTACTCAGTACCTAAGGACTAAGGGTTTTTACTTGAGAAGTCAAAGGAATTGCAGTAAATATTCCAGGTAGATCAAAGATTGATATCTCTGACTTGAACTTCTGTCTTAATGGATCACAAAATGTTGTAGGATTTAGTCATAATATTCTTATGTGGTTCAATAAATATTACTCATAGTCTTTAATAGCCAACATGGTCATACACATATTGATATATTTACTATATGAATATTACAAAATAAAAGTACATAGCTGGCAATCATTGGAAAGTTAATGATTAAAATAATTTTTACTATTTGGAAGTGAGGCAAAATTACAAGAAATTTAATTATGGAGTGATTTCCTCACTCTGCTGTTATTACTTTTGTACATGTCAAAGCCATGAATTGACTAGATGAGCACAGAACCTGTCCTTGTTTCTTGCATCGAAAACGATTCCACTTCTTGGATGGACCAAAAATTGTCCCTCTTCAGAAGTAGATAGCAGAAGAGTGGCTGGCAGTGGGGAAGAAGGTGTAAAATTTTGAGCTCATAACACATAACAATAGTATATTAGTGTACACTTAAAGTTTGTGAAGACAGTAGATTTCATGTTGCATATGGTTATTATAATACAGCAAGCATAAATGGGGATGGAAAAAGCAAGTGGCTTGACATTACTAAAGAGCTCCTTGAAAACTACCATGCTTATATGTGTATATCCAGCAGTCACTTTACCCTGAAACCTATCAGTGCAAAAGACACAAAGCTCCAGCCACCTCATGTAGTTAGCATATTGTGGTTGGGAAAAAAAACACCCAACCAAGAGCAAGTGATGGGTGGAAAGAGTTTATTTTGTTTACAGTTGATGGGAAATTGCTCCATGGAAGGAAAGCCTGTTAGAAAGAAGCTGAACAAAAACAGCAAAGGAATGAGCTCTGACAAGGGGAAAGCTGGGCTAGAACAAGCAAAACCCTGAGCCTAGGCCCCCCTGCTTCAATAAGACTCCACCTCCCAAATGGACTCCAGTTGGGATTTGAGCATTCGAAACATGCGTGTCTATGTTGGACATTCCACATTCAAACTACCACACCACCATAATGTACCATGCAACTTGATGCTATGAAGGAATATTTCTACAGAGACACAAACTTTATTTTAATTAACTTCCTTCAAATGCAGATTAAATACTGCTTTTAGAAACGTGACTAGTGTATCAGAAAATTGACTTGTTAGTTATTTTGAAATTGAAGAAATATGTCGAAAACTTCTAAAGTTATTCAAAAGATTTTATAAAAAATACATAGATTTCTTCCTAGATATGCAGGCACTGTCTGGCTTAGAGTATGTGGTAACAACTTCAGTTTCCTTATGATAAGGAAAAGTTGAGTTAAGAGGTGGTCTGGCCCCAGGACCTGGTGATTAGAAATACCAACTTGGCACTTATTCTCCTCTAGATTTTTTTTCAATTTTAAAATTTATTGGGGCAGGGGAGAGAAGGAAGATAAAGAAAGAATTGACAAACCAGGTCCTCTAGCTACTGGAAATGAAATCCAGATGAATGTGGCATCTTATGCATCTGGCTTATATGGGTACTGGGGAATCAAACCTGAGTCCTTAGGCTTCGCAGACAAGTGTCTTAACCACCAAGCCACCTCTCCAGGTACCCTCTAGCAGTTTTCTATTTATTTTGGAGATTTTTCTCCACATTATAAATCCTCAACATGCACCAAGAAAGATCAGTTAATTTGTAGCACATTTTCTATGGGAAATGCACCCTATAGCTCAAGTGTGGCAATACCTTTTAATCACTCAGTTTACTGTGTTGGCATAAACTGATTCAACATAAGTCTATTGATCTCATAGGTAGTATTTGATGACCCGTAATACCATGGAATGAAAGGATAAATTTACGACAATTGATGCTGAAAACATCAGTTGTAGGATATAAAGATAGTTCAGATATATGATTCTTAATGTGCAACAGTGAAAACCTGAGTGTAATCTCCAGAACTCACATACAAAAAGCCAGGTGTGGAGGCATGCAATAGGAACCCAAGCACCAAAAGAGGCAGAAACTGTTGAATTCCTGGAGCTTTTTTGACTAGCCAGTCTTCATTATGTGTTGAAGTCTAGGCCAATGGATGACCCTGTCCCAAAGAAAGTTGGACATTCCTGAGGAATCATACTGGAAGTTTATCCTCTGGCCTCCACATGGACCTGAACACAAATGCACATTAATCCCCCAACACACATTCACCCACACATCCATGAACACACACACACACATACATACACACACAGACACACACTGCATATGCATACCTGTGCAAGTAAAAAAACTCAATCTATAAAACTGCTTCAATTCTTTAGTTCTTTTAAAGAAAGAACTTACTGATTTGACTTAACTAGGATTAACTTAACTAGGTCAAGTGTTTTTGGTTTCTTCTAAACCAATCAAAATCAGTGATGGCTAATTTTAGGTGTTAGTCTGCCAGGTAAAGGAATATCTAAGGGATTGTAAAGTATAAATTTTGTTTATTTCATAATGTAAATTCTGGAGAAAATTAGCATATGTGTTGGTAAAATTAATGAGGAAAATTTGTTCTCAGTGTGGTGGGTATTATCTAATAATCTGGGGCCTTGAGAGAATGAAATGGGCAGAGGAAGGAAATTTTCTCTTTTTTAATATTTTATTTTGTTTATATATTTGAGAGAGAGAGAGTGAGAGAGAGATTCAGAAGTAGACAGGTAGAGAGAGAGAGAGAGAGATTGGGTATGCCAGGGCTTCCAGCTACTGCAAACGAACTCCAGATGTGTGTACCCCTTGTGCATCTGGCTTATGTGGGTGATGGGGAGTCAAACCTGGGTCCTTTGACATTGTAGGCAAACACCTTAACTGCTAAGCCATCTCTCAGCACAAAATTTTCTCTCTTTCCTGGAGCTGTGACTTGGTGTTTATCACAGTAATTAGACTTTGAAACCCTGATCTATAGACTTTGCATTCCTAAACCTACTGTTTAACACATCCTTACCACTTTCTGTGTATATTGGGCTTTATACAGAATTCCACCATGGGTTTCACTGGTCCTGATGCTTTTGGACATAGAATATGCCATGCTATTGGCAACCATGGGGTTTCAGATTGTCTACAGCCATCTTTTCAGCCTCTATGACTTACAGCATGTTCTTGAATGAATCCTCTCACATGTCTGTCTGCCAATCTGTCTGTCTATCTATCATTTACCTATCCATGTACCTATCTGACTGATTCTATATCTCTGGAAAATCTTGCCTAGTACATAATCTTACCCATGTTTCAATCACTATAACAAACAGATATGAGGTGCTAAGTTTTTTTTCTCAATTTTTATTAACATTTTCCATGATTATAAAAAATAACCCATGGTAATACTTTCCCTCCCCCCACTTTCCCCTTTGAAATTCCATTCTCCATCATATCCCCTCCCCATCTCAATCAGTCTCTCTTTTATTTTGATGTCATGATCTTTTCCTCATGATGGTCTTGTGTAGGTAGTGTCAGGCACTGTGACGTCATGGATATCCAGGCCATTTTATGTCTGGAGGGAGCACATTGTAAGGAGTCCTACCCTTCCTTTGGCTCTTACATTCTTTCCACCACCTCTTCCACATTAGACCCTGAGCCTTGGAAGGTATGATCGAGATGTTACTCAGTACTCCAGTCACTTATTTCCACCACTATGATACCTTCTGGGTCATCCCAAGGTCACTGACATCTGAAAAGAGATTCTCTACCTAAAGTGAGAGTAGCGTTAATATAAGGGTATAAATATTAAGAGAAGTGCTTACTGGGAAGTTTGATAAGCATAGTATATACATTTATCCAGACATCAGCAGATGTTACACCCCTAGGGCTCATGACTACCCCTGTTTTAAGTTTTCAGTATCAGGGATGTATTCCCTCCCCTGGAGATGGCCTCCCGTCCAATTGGAGGGCAGTTTGTTTCCACCATGACAGACATGCCACTATTGCACCCGTTGGATCATTTGGCCTGGCTGGCCAATTATAAGGTTTGCAGTGTCCACTGTTGCGTATCTTCACTGGTGGTATCTCTTTCTCCCATTGAACTACATTTTATATTAACAAACATCAAGGGAATTGTTTACCCACTACTTCTGAGTGTAGTAACTATGTACTTCAAAGTATAACTTACTATTCAAAAATTAATCATTCACTTTTAGTGTTCATTCGTTACCCTCAAATTAATAATCAACATTTCTGAGTTTTAATATATAATTATACTATCAAATAACTATAATCATCTCACATAATTTAACACACAATATTGATGAACTGATATTAAAATAATACCATGTGAATTTACATTAAATATAGTGCCTAAGCTAATATTCAAATTGGCTTTAGTAAACATGGTTAATTAGAACTAAAAAGCAATACTCTATAAATACATTATTCTGAAAATACCCTTTACTTAAAATGTAGGTGTAAAGTCATGATGCCATCTGAGTATGATACGAAAGTATAATCTGTATATCAGTAAAATCATTAACCTGGGCTGGAGAGATGACTTAGCAGTAGCAGCACTTGCTTATGAAGCCTAAGGACCCAGATTCAATTCCCCAAGACTCACATAAGCCAGATGCACAAGGTGGCACATGTGTCTAGAGTTTCTTTGCAATGGCTGAAAGCCCTAGTGTGTCCATTCTCTCTCTCTCTCAAATAAATTATATATGTATAGTATATATATATATACACACACACACACACACACACACACACACACACACACACATATATATATATATATATATATATATATATATATATATATATATATATATATATTCATCCCTCAGTCTCATACTTAGATGATTTTAAGTTTTAAGGAATATTTTCTTTGTAATTTATACTGCAAGGATTTGTGGCAGGTGCATGGGATGTGACAGGAACTTGCAGGGGAAGACAGTACATCTTCTATAATATCTTATCTCTCTGCCACTTTAAGAAAATCTCCAGAGCATGAAACTCCCTGCTGAATTGTATCCACCAGAATTTTTTTTCAAATCCTGCTCCTTCAACATTATTGTAGAATTACCAAGGCAATTGTATCAGTTACCTTCTCATATCTGGAGCAAAATACTTTAGCAGAAGTATCTTCTGGAAGGGGGACTTTTCTTCATGGCTTACAGGTTCAAGGGGGAAAGACTATCATGGCAGGGAAGGCATGGACACAGCAGAAGACAAGCATAGCATCTTCACCTCATCTTGGAGGAAGTAGGAAATTACAAAAGCATCAAGAGGAGCTGGATTGTAATACCTCAAGTCCCTCCCCCTTTGGCACATTTTCTACAGTAAAGTTTTCCCATCTAAAACAACCACAAACTTCCTAACAATGCCACCAACTGGGTGTCAAGCAACCAACATGAGGTCTACGGGAGGGTGGGGGGCGGGCATTCCACATCCATACCACCATAGCAATGGATCTAAGAATTGTAGATGCACTTCACTCATGTGGCCCGTCCAAACTCATATATGAAAGAAATGTCACTTTTATATTCTTCTCTCTTCCCTCTTTTTTTGTATCCCCACAAAGTTCCTTTGATAGAAAAACAAAGGTTCTATTGTGATTCCAAAGGAAAGTGCCTCAAATTTGCATGTCTTCATTCATTTAAATTTCTGGTATGGCATGTTTTTTGTTTTCTGTGTGTGTGTGTGTGTTATTGTTGTGAGGTGTCTGATATAATGTGTGTGGCATATATATATGCGTGTGCTGATGGACATGCATGCAGAGTCCAGAGGGGAACATTGAGTGTCCTCTGTAGCCCATCTTCATATATTTTGGGGGAAAAGTCACCCATTAAAGCCAGAGGCACTACTGCTTTTCAGTCCAAAACTCCAGTCATTTTCTAGTCTTCAACAGCTATGATCTGGGATTACAGATATGTGAGGTCAGAACAGTTTTTACATTGGGCTCTGATGGATCTCATTCAGGCAGTATCAAGCCCTCATGCTTGTGAAGCAAGTGCTCTTACCTACCGAGGCATCTCCCCAGTCTTAGTTAGCATTTTTAAATAAAATTTTCTCCCTGACCTTCATTTGTTACTTTTATGGAATCTTTCTCACTAGAATCTACTTGTCCTGTAATTATAAACAACATCTTATTAAAAGCCATATTGTAGTACATATTGAGGCTGAGGGTAAACCAACACTTCACTTTGGCTGAACTTCATTTAGTTGCAATACTGAATTTCTTGATAAAATCTCTTAGTTGAATTTTTTATGGATAAGATCACATTATATAAGGCAAACAGTATAATTTTCTTTCCTACCCACACTGTCTTTTTTGATCCTTCGTTTAATATAGTATTTTTAGTATGTTAATAGCAGTATCAGATGGTGGTTACATCTGATGATGAAACCCTGATAATTATATTCCACCATTAAGTCCATCACTTTGATGTAGATTTTGATGGAAGCTCATTATCATGTTGTGATTTCTTTGTATTTTAGTTAGGCAAGATGGTTTTTGTCGTTTAATTTTTGGTGACTGTATTAAATGTGTGTGTTCATACGTTAACAGTAAATAAGTGTTAATATTTTCACAATAGTGACAAAGTACTTTGAATATATTTAGCCGAGGAAGTGAAAAAAACTCTATCATGAAAATCACAATACATTGATGAAAGCAATAGAAAAACTGATAAACAACTGAAAAAAAAAAAACTGTCACTTTTTTGTATTGCATAAAATAACGTTGCTACAATGTCCATTCTATTTGAAGTGACACAATGTTAAAGTCTGTCCCTACCAAAATTCTTCATGGAAATAAAAAATATTATTTTTAGTTTCTTTTTTCAAGGTAAGGTCTTGCTCTAGCCTGACCAGGCTGACCTGGAATTCACTATGTAGTCTCAGACTACCCTTGAACTCACAGTGACCCTCCTACTTCTCTGACTCCTGAGTGCAGGAATTAAAGGCATGCACCCCAGGACAAAAATCTTATTTTAAAAAAATGTGAATGCACAAAAGTGCCAAACGGGACAGGGCATAAGGAACAAAGCTAGAGGCTCTGTAGTATTTAATTTCAAGGTATGCGACAAAACCACTGTCACCAAAATGGCAATGGTACTGAATTAATCACAGACACAAAGAACAGTGGAACAGACTATAGATCCCAGAATAAAACTCCCACATTAATACCCAATAAATTCTCATCAAAGGTGCCAGTGACATCCCTTGGAGAAAGAACACCCACTTCTATTAATGGCTCTTAGAAAACTTGCTGTCCACATGTGTTAGATTGAAATGTGGTCCCTATCTCTCACCTTGAAAAAAAAAAATCAATGCAGAGTGCATCACTAAACCTAAATGTAAAATGTGAGATTTTGAAATATTAGTGTACCCAATTATTTCTAGGGTAGAATATAGAAGTTAAAATATAGAACGAAACTTGAGAAAAGGGATTAAGTCAAAAATAAAAAGATCTTCTAGCGATTTCAGAGTTTCAGGTCTGATATTAAGGTAATCAACTACTGGGATCTCATGAAATCACAAAGCTTTTGTACAGCAAAGGACACTGTGAATACAGCAAGGAGACAACCTACAGAATGGGAGAAAATCTTTGCCAGCTACACATCTGAAAGGGGATTAATATCCAGAATACACAAAGAACTCAAAAAACAGAACAATAAGAAATCAAAAAATCCAATAAAAAAATGGGCTGTGGAACTAAATAGAGAGTTCTCATCAGAAGAAATACAGATGGCATATAAACATCTAAAAAAGTGTTTTACATGCTTAGCCATCACGGAAATGCCAATTAAAACTACACTGAGGTTCCAACTCTCTCCCTTCTCCCTATAGCCCAGCCAACTTAAAGCTAGAAAAAGCTGCACTGTATTCAGCCTTATGGGAGGCAGAAGTCATCAGCAGTGAAAACAGTGGACAATGGAAGCCTCAAGTTTGGCCAGGTAGGCCAAATGACTCAACAAGTGCAATAGTGGCATGTCTGCTCTGGGGGAAACCAAACTGATCTCTAATTGAACTGAAGGCCCACTCTATGGGATAGAATGCATGTCTGATACTGAAAATCTAATCAAAAACCTATGGCAGGGGAGGTCATGAGCCTTAGGGGTATAAAGCCTGCTCTTATCTGGATAAATGCATATATTGCTATCACCAAATTTCCCTAAAAGCCCTACACTTAATGTTCATATTCAGATATTAATGCTACTCTAACTTCTGGTTAGAGAAGCTTCCATTTTCAGATGGCAATGACCACTGGGATGACCCAAAAGGCAACATAGTGTTGGGAAGAAGGTATGGAGGAGTGTCCAGCACTGAAACATCTCACCACTTCCAAGGCTCAGGGTCCATTGAGGAAGAAGTGGCAGAAAGAATGTAAGAGCCAAAGGAAGGGTGTCACACCTTATATACAACTGTCCGGACAGAATTTGGCCTCAATATCCAAGACCTCGCAGTGCCTACTAATACCTACACAAGACCCTCATGATAGGAGAAAAAGATGATGACATCAAACTAAAAGAGAGACAAATGGAGAGAGGAAAGGGATATGATGGAGAGCAGTTATGAAGGGGAAAGTGGGAGGGGGAGGGAAATACCATGGTGTGTTGTCTGTAAGTATAGTTGTCAATAAAAAAGTATGTAGATAGATAGATAGATAGATAGATAGATAGATAGATAGATAGATATAGATCTTGTATAAAAAAGGAACCATCAACAGAGTGAAAAAGAAATAGTCTATAAAATGTGACTCTTTGACAACAACTTATCAGACAGAATTTCTCAACACCCAGAACATACAAGAAAGTAAAAAACACATATCAACAATAACTCAAGTAATTCAGTTAAAGTATGATCTAAACATATACTATCAAACTGGTTGAGGTGGTGTACACCTTTAATGCCAGCCCTCCAGAGGCAGAGGTATGAGGATGTTTGTGAGTTCAAGGCCAGCCTAATACTTCCTAGTGAATTCTAGGTAAGCCCGGGCTAGAGTGACACTGTATATCACAAAAAAAAGAAAAATGCCCAGGAAAGGAAAAAATATATGAAAAGTATTCAATATAATTGTTGCACTGTGGTGGTTTGAATTAGGTGTCCCCCATGAACTCATGTGTATTAAATGTTAGATCCACAGTTGATGGCAAATTGGAAATTTGATCCTTTCTGGAGGAGGTGTGTTGTTGGGGGAGGGATTACATACGTTATAGCCAGCTTCCCCTTGCTAGTGTTTAGCACTCTCTCCTGCTGCTGTTGTTACCTGATGTTAGCCAGGAAGTGATGCCCAGTTTCTGTCCAATTCAATTTTCCCCCTGCCATCTTTGAGATTCCTCTCAAGTCTGTAAGCCAAAATAAATCCTATCCTCTTATCAGCTGCCTTTGGTAAGGTGCTTAGTGCAATCAAAAATTAGGTAACTTCAACAATCATTAAACATCAATGAAATGTACATCAAAACTACCACAAGAGACCAACTCAGCACAGCTAATATGGTCATCATTCATATATAAGAATACTGAGTAGTGTGTGCCAGGAAAGAAGTCCATATAGTGTTTGTGAGAATTTAAACTAGTAAAACCTTAGTAGACAATAGAATAGTATATTGGAGCTGGAGAGTTTGCTCAGCTAATTGCTTATTTGCAAACCTGCTGGGTGGCTGAGTTCAACTTCCTAGCACCCAGGCAAAAGTCATAAAGTGGTGCACAGGTGTGTGATCACAATGCACCTATGTGAATGGGCTATTGAGCCAGGAGAGTTTAGAAGCTAGCAAGCAAGCTAGACTGATGCATATGCAACAGGAAAACTGACCCTGCTTCAAAAAAGTAGAGGGGAAAAACACCTGCAGGATGTCCTCTAACATTCATACTGATGTGGTGTGTGTGTCACATACATCCACACATACATCATACACATTCACCACATCCACACAAATACCTACATACACACATATAAATACAAATAACAAAATGATATCATAAGGTCCATCTTTCCCCTTTTCTGAGCATATAGCTAAAATGAATGAAATAAGTACAGAGATACCTGCATGCCGGCTATGACACAGGATTAGCGCAGGTGCTCACCAACAGATGAAGGCATAGAGAAAATGTGATACAAGATGGAGCCATGAAGAAAAATAGAATGCCATTTGCAGGCAAAATAAAAACCCATGGAATATTGTAATGTGAAAAAAGTAAAATAAGGCAGACACAAGACAAATACTGCAGGCTTCTTATATGTGGAATGTAACCAGTGAATTTGAGGGGAGCATTATCTGTAGCAGACATTGAGAAGGGTATGCAAGAGGGAGTTTGGAGGAAAGGGTGACTGGACTTGATCAGGCCACACTAGATGGTGGTATACAAATAGCACAGTGAACTCCGTTACCATGTGCCACTAACACCAATTAGTATAAAATTAATGAAGAATTGACTCAACATAAAAATTGAGAAAAAAAATGTGCTCATTGCCATTAATAAATTTGCTAAGTACATTTTTTGTGTATTCTTGAGATTGAGCATATGTACCTATCTTTTGCTTTATGTTAGTTATTCACTATATTTATGAGTTGATTATATTTTAGTCTGGATAGCTATGTTCATAGTTTTTCTTTCTATTGATAGCTATTATGTTTCATTGTACAATTAATGATCTCTCTTTTTTTCTCTATCGTTAACCCTATGCTAAAACAAAATTCATTAAAAAATACTCTTTCTCTATAGTTATGTTATTTTAATGCACTGATGTTTGTTTGGTAAACTATCCATGTATGCTATCTGTTTTCTGACCTACTCTCCTCCTTTGGTTTTAAATACCTTTGAATGAACTTCATGGTATTTTATTTAACATAGCTTTAGATTATACCTTCACAAGCATCAAAGTGAAATATTAGGCCACTATGACATTTTTCTTTAAGAATGAATTGATCAGTTTTGACTATTTTCTGAATTACCTTGTGAATTCAAGAAATGAAAAAGAGCTGAAGTTTAGAAATTGTTTAATTTGATTGGATTTCACTCATACTTACACTTGGAGAAAGTTGACTTTAAAAAAAAATTAGTTATGTACATACTCAGTGTATAAACAGCACACATTGGTACCATTCTTACCCTCGTATTTGTCCCCACTCCTCTGAAGGGACCCTTCTCATTGGGGATGCCAGTTACCCCGTGACGATGGTAAGTCATGCATTGTAGGGGTAGCCATCAGTTGTGGGGAAGAGACAATGTCTCTGTGTGTAATGTCCCAACTTGTGGCTCTAACAATCTTTCTAACCCCTCTTCCGTAAATTTCCCTGAGTCAGGTTGGGTTCTTTTTATATTTTCTTCAGTGATGAGGTATTGGGAGCCTCTGTGTCTCTGGTCTCTGGATTGGTAGGAGTTGAGTGTTCTCTGTGTCTGTCTCCTTTACCCTTGTGCTGATACCAGGTTCACCAAGAAAGCAGCACTCTTGCTCATTTCCCCCATTACTTTATGGTTTCAGCTGGGGCCGTAGTGAGGTGTGATGGGCTGATTCTTTCCTCAGGTTCTATGTCCATCTGAAAAAGAGAAGCAGATTCTCCAAAGGGGAGTGAAGTCAGCACCAGATAAATGAGATAACCATTATTAGTTTAGAGATAATTTAATAGGTGTAAGGCCTCTTGTAGCCCAAGACTGGTGGGAGTTTGATATTAGAGGGCTAACTCGTTGTATGGATATGATTCTGAATTGTTTCCCAGTTCCAGCTATGAGTTCTGTTCCACTGAGTGGATCTGCTAGCCAATCCAAAAGCAGTTGGTTACCCACCATGGCCATGTGCCACTTTTGCCCTTGGGTGAGCATCACTTCAGGTTATTTGCCGCTGAGTAGCTTAGATGCTGGCCATTTCTCCCCAGTAGCTCATGTAGCAGTTTCTGGCACTTGACAGCCAACTCTCTGGGGACTGGTTCTTGTCTATATTCTAGCCAGGTCTCTCCTTGTTCCCTACTGACAGCATATGGTGTCTTCAGCAGTAGGGTGTTACCACTAACCATTGGTGGGTCAACAAATATTTTGGGAAACGTTGCATGTCTCTCTGATCAACAGCTCCCTGAGGATGTTAATTGCATCCTAGTGCTGGGAACTACAGGTCTGCACCAAAGGAAAAAAAAAAAAAAGGAAGAAAAAGATAGGTAATATTAAAAAAAGAGAAAAGAGAGAGAAAGAGAGAAACAGGAGAAAATTAAGGTTAGTCTTCGTCATACCCTCTCTCAGGCCCTTTGATTCAGGTGTTCCCTCTCAGGACCTGATGAAAATTCAAACTTTTAGTCTGTCTTTCAGGATAGATGATATAGGATGGGGTCTTTTGTTTTACAAATAATCAATGTCTATGAATATATATTCATTGTACATAAGATCTGAGTAGCTAACTTGTTCTTTTCTTAATTCTGACATCAGTATTAGTGATTTCTGTCTTTCTTGGTAACTTTCATTACATTAAATTTTAAAGGACTAAATATTAAATTTGACATCAATTGTACATTAATTTCCAGGCTCATTAATATATATTCCTCATTTTATGTTTCCTTGTGTTCGGGGGATTTGATTTCCTACATTGTTTTCTATTTTACTTAGAATAGAGCACATTCAGTTATCAGCTTTTCTTGATTCTTGAAATGTACATTAAGGCCATCAATTTTCCTCTTAGTACAGTTTCTTTGAACCTGATGTGTAGTAATTCATTATGATTAATCTAAACTATTATTATTTTCATTTGATTTCACTTTGATCTATGGCTTATTTAGAAGTACATTTCTTAATTTCCAAATTATGTCTTTCTAGCTATCTCTTTGCTTTTGATTTATAGCTCAATTTATTGTACTCATAAAACATACTCTAATTTTTCCTCTATAATTAATTGAGATCTGTGTCATTGCGATGCATGTAGTCAATTTTTAAAGTTGCATGTCCAACTTAAACTCTTCAACATAGTCTGTTTTGTGTGTGTTCCAGTGCTTCACAATTATCAAATGTGTCAAATTTTCTAATCATATGTTGATATTTTACAATTTTTTTGATATTTTGTGTAATTCATCAGTTCTTGAGAAAAGCATAATAAATCCCTCACTGTGCCTATGAATAAACCTTTCAGTTTTGTTGGTACAGATTATGCTAAAATGTTCAGTGACTTTAAAATATTTGTGTTTTATTGGAATTATTAACATTTTATAATTATACTCTGTTTTTTTATATGCCAATGAATGTCTGTTAGTCTCTGTGTGTGTTTTTATGCTGAAACATATACTGGTTTTTAAGGGGCACATCTGCTTATTTAAATATTAATATAGTCACTCATATATTAACAGTGAAGGTCTATTCATATACTTTTTGATTGTAATTTTGTCCACATTTCCTGTGATAAATTTTCTTCTTCCATTCTTTGGGGTGATATGCATCTGTGTTTGTGTGTACATATCTGTGATGAGCTGTTTCTCATGTTATTTTAGCAACATTTATACAAAAATAGAATAAAGATAGAGAGTTGGGTATTCCAGGGCCTCCAGCCACTGCAAATGAACTTCAGGTGCTTATGCAACTTTGTGCATCTAGCTTTATGTGGATATTGAGGACTCAAACCCAGGTTGTTAGACTTTGCATGGAAGCACTTTAACTGCTAAGCCATCTCTCTAGCCCACTTTAGGAAACTTTTGTTCTTTCAGGACTGTTTCAATACTTCACCAGGAGATTATTGCATATTATCTCAAATGACTAATTATAGAAATTTCTATGTGCTTAGTCCTGTACAATGTAAACCATATAGCAGAACTTAAAATTATTCGAATTTTCAGAAATTCTATGATATTGTAGTCTGACATTTAACTTACTGGACACCACATTTCTTAAACAGTGTTTATTTATTTGCATTTTCCATTTTCATTCCTCTGAGTATTCAAAAGGGGTAATGTTATGTATGCTTCTGCATCTTTTGAGTATATCCTGTAGGATGGATCTCTTCTAAATGATTGCTCATAAGTTTAACTTATCTAAAATGTCTTTATTGGCAGGAAGTGTTCATCATCAATTTTCTGAAGAATAATTTATGTATAATAAGTCACATCTATTTAGAATGTATGACAGTTTGTTAACAGGTACAGAAGACCATGAAATAACCACCAGAATAAAAATGCAGCACCTTTCATTCAACCATCCCCTCAAATCTCTCCTATCATAATGAAACCCATAACTGTATATACTAAGTATATACTTGTAAAAATAAACTTTAAAAAGCAAGAAATTGATAGTAATATAAATATCATTAGCTGGAAATTACTATACTAAGAAAAATCAATCCTTACTACTTAGACCAAAATACTTAGAATAGCATATCCCTGTGAGCATACTAAATACCATTCTGAATATATTTGGCATCAGTAATAATGTAACCTTATGTAAAATTTTATCTTTGTGACAATAACAATAGACAAATAGCATGGGAACTTACATCCAAACACTAATATATACAATCTTTCATCTCATAATTCTAATGTGTATTCTTTTTTGGTTTGTTTGTTTATTTATTTATTTGAGAGTGACAGAGAGAAGGAGGCAGAGAGAGAGAGAAAGAGAGAATGGGCGTGCCAGAGCTTCCAGCCTCTGTAAACTAACTCCAGATGCATGCGCCCCATTGTGCATCTGGGTAACGTGGGCCCAGGGGAACTGAGCCTTGAACCGGGGTCCTTAGGCTTCACAGGCAAGCGCTTAACCATTAAGCCATCTCTCCAGCCCGTGTATTCTTTATTCATACTAGAACTATAAATGCTATCTTTTTCTGAAAAATATGTTGGTGGTAAATATAAATTGAGGAAAAGCAGAATGTAATCCCATTTTTATGAATCTTACATTTAAATGAAGAGATATAGATAGTAAATACAATATTTGTGTCAGAAACTAATGCTTTGAAATCAAAGAAGATTGAAAAAATGTAAAAATGTAGTCAAGAAATTTCAATTTAAATACAATGCCTTGGCTTCATAAGAAAAGTGATTTTTTATAAGAAAAAGGTTTATTTGCACTAATAATGATAAAATAACCAAGATAATAACATTTCAGGAATGTGCTGGAATCACTGTATTTTAATGTAAGCTGGGCATGTGGCTGTTATGTTGGTGCCCCTGTGCAGTGAGGCAAGTGGAACTATGTCGGTCTGGGTCCCCCTTTCCTACAGTAAGTGCAGGGGTATCCTGAAGCTGGGCCTGTGGTACTGCGGCTGCTTGGGGGGGGGGGCTTGGGGGATTGGTGGGCTGTGCGGGCGAGGGAATCAGGGATTCCCTTTTTTTCCCACTCTGTGCCCTCCCACTTGCAATCTATTAGAGATTTATCTCCCCTAAAAGACCCAGTGAACACTTAATGTCTTGCCTTTCTTTCCCAGGGATGTGCAGCACAGTTAGGTGGTCGCCATCTTGGCCGGAAGTCAAGTTTCATATCTTAATAATAATTGTTCAAGGTGATGTCAGCAAGATCCTTGAATGAGAAATGCCTTTACTGCATAAAACAAAATCCTCACCAAACAAAAACTCCAGCTACTCACCAAGTACATTTGAGATGGATAACCAGAGTTCAGTGTCAAGACACAGAGACTTCATGAAGAAGGAAGTTAAGCTGTGCACAGCATCTATTATTGCCTCAATCATGATCAAACAAATGAGGATAGGTAACTGAGAGGTCTCAGGTCTCCAAATCCTCACTAAAAGCAAGAACGCCTAACATATTTGTTGCTAGGCAGGATACAGAGGATGCAGCCCTGATATACCCAGAAGCTTTGCAGTGTCAGTTTAACCAAAATGCCCTGGTTAATGACTTGCCTGGAGAGTCATTGAAAAATAATAAAGAACCTCTGTGAAATATTATGAAATACAGAGGATCCCATGGAGTTTGGAGTACAATGAAGGGTCTGAATGAAGTAGGTAAAGAATGTTGTGCAGTTCTGTCTTCTGAAAGTGGCATAATCATTGCAGTTTGGAACTCTCAGCATGACTATCTGCACAAAATCAACACAAAATGGGGCCTGTCATCATTGTATCATGGGTAGGGGAGAAGCTTATGTGGCCCCGTCTCTCTGTGAGAGTTTAGTAGCAGCTAATGGTTGCAAGGGGTAGGGAGTACCATATCACTGGTAAGTTGCTCATGGTCTTGTAAAAAATTCATCACCCATGCTACTATATGCAACCCTAATTAAACTCAATGGATCATACAAAAAAAAAAGACATTGGAAATAGAAGGCTTCTAGTTGGAAACATAAGGAGATATACTGAAGTAGAAGGGGTGAATATGGCCAAAATGTATTATATACATGTGTGAAAATATCATAATGAAACTTTTTATGTATAGCTAATATCTGTTAACAAAAACAGAGAACAAATTTCAAGGCCAAGTAGCCCAATAAATGTCACCCATTAAAAATATATATGAATAAAGCTTACAGGAATTAATGGGCACTAAGAAGACCACAAGTATTTGCCTTATAAATGATCTAGAAGGGAAACAGAAGGGAAGAGAAAGACACAGGAAGGTTTATCAAAGAAATAATCACAAAGCCAGGCATGGTCATGCATGCCTTTAAACCCAGCACTCAGGAAGCAGAAGTAGGAGGATCACCATGAGCTTGAGGCCAACCTGAGCCAAAGTGAATTCCAGGTCTACCTGTGCTAGAGTGAGACCTTACTTTGAACCCTCACCCCCCACCCAAAAAAAAAAAAGAAAGAAAAAAGAAAAAAGAAAAAACAGCAGAAATGTGCAAGTGTTGGAAAAGTGATCAACAACCAAGTGTAGGAAATTCCAGATTCCTTTCAGTTCCAGCTTGGTGTTCTGATGTCCTGTGACCACAGCCTGTGTTATCTTCAGGATTAGGGTTGTAAGTTTAATTTTTTGCCACCTTATGTACAAACTACATCCCTTCCCCTTTATTGGTTTTTATATCTTGTAGAACACTAGGCAGAATGAAGGTTGCCATGGCACTAATTCTTAATGCTGTCTTATTTTTGTGTTATTCCTGTCCACCCTTTCTACCCTTCTAATCCTTCCCAGCCGTGGCATTCAGAAAGAACTCTTATATACTGTTAGTAGAAATGGAAATTAGCATCATATTTATAGAAAATACTATAGCAATTTCTAAAATTATTGAAAATGGAACTACCATTAGATCAGACCATCTTAGGAGTGGCTGTACTATCAAAAGAAATGATACCACAATAAAAAAAAGACATACTTGCATTCACTACTCAGAAGCTAAAACAGCAAATCAACAAAACTACCCATTGATGGGTAACTGCATAAGGAAAATATGATAAACACAATGGAATGTTAATCATCTACGAAAATAATTTAATATTATCATCTTACTGGAGATAGTGGGAATTGTGGGGATTTATATTAAGCAAAACAGTCCAGGCACAAAAACACAAATACTACATATTCTCATTCCTATGTGAAAGATAAAGGAGTTGATTTCATAGGAGTGCATAGAATATCGGTGTTTAGGTGTTGGGAAAGGTAAGATGGACAGTGGATAAATATAGGGAAATCAGATTATGCAGTTAAATAGAAGTAAGTAGCTTTTTTTTTTCTTTGCAGTTCTGGACACTGAGCCCAGGGCTTTATGTGCATGCTTGGAAAGTGATCTAACACTGTGCTAAATTCCCAGCCCAAGAGCAATAAGTTCTAATTTTCTGTGACACAAAGATGACTATAGATTCCAAGAATGTATTGCATTTTAGAAATAATAAGACAAAAGGAATTCAAAGTTCCATAAACAAATAAAGTATAAATGTTTAAGGCTAAGAAAATATTAGCTATATTATTTTACTACTAATAGTGTGTACACATTCAATTGTCATGCTATATACCCCATAATTATGTTTAATTATTTCAATGCATTTAAAAAGGAATAATGACTACCTTTAATAGCTAAAATACAAAGTACTAATAATAATATGGCTGTTTGCTTTATACAAGTGAATAATTATAAAAATATTAAAGAAATAATCAAATATAAAAAAATAATTCGGGCTGGAGAGATGGCTTAGCAATTAAGGCACTTGCCTGCAAAGCCTAAGGACCTGGATTCAATTCCCCAGTACTCAGGTAATACAGATGCACATGGTGGCTCATATGTCTTGAGTTAGTTTGCAGTGGCTAGAGGCCCTGACATGCCCATTCTCTCACTCTTTCTCTTGTTCTTGCTCACTAATAAATAAACAAAAATGAAATATTTTATATATCTGTATCTATATCTATCTCTCTCTCTCCATACATACATATATATATATATATATATATATATATATATATATATATATATATATGACAACTATCAAACAGGCAACATACCAAAAATGAACATACTCAAATATGTCATGCATGTATGTGGGACATGGCTGCCTGGCTGCAGTTGATTTCTCTCTATTACCATATACTTAACACAAATTCTTATTTTGACTAAAGCCAGAACAATGAGTAGACATGGGTTCATCAATAATTTCCATTATTGTAAACTTTTTGGGGCTCCCTTACATGTGGCCCATAAATTAAAAAATGAAAAGCTGTGCTAAGTATGCCTATGTGGGTGAAGGTGCCTGCTTGCCAGCCTGCTGATTAGAGACCAATTCTACAGCACCTACATAAATTCAGATGCAAAATGACTCTCTTCATTAATCCCAACACACCTATGAAAATGACAGGCAGAAAAAGAAGAATCCCAAAGTTTGCAGACCCATGTATCTGTAAAACATCATCAGGAGACACTCAATCTCAAAGGAAGGAAGAAATGCAAAGACTGAAAATACCAAAATATTCTGTGACATCCACACATGAACTATGGCAAGTGAGCACCCATGTACACAAAAACACATACACATGCACATACTACATATATATACACATATACATACATATGTGTGTGTGTATATATATATATATATATATATATATATATATATATATAGAGAGAGAGAGAGAGAGAGAGAGAGAGAGAGAGAAATAATATTTGGTTGTTTTGGAATACTATGGATTAGAAAATGGTGTTTACATAGAGCTACATAAAGGGGATATAAGTGTTCATTTATTAACAAATTCTCAAGTAAAATAATATATTTCCATTTGAAAGAAAATAAAATTAGCCATTATATACATTAATTCAAAAATCTGAACTATTTGGGGCAAGCCACCTTATGGTGGTTTGAATAGAATAGATGGCCCCCAATATATTCAGTTGTTTATTTGTTTGTAGTTTGCATCTGCTGCCACCTGGCTGGAGGCAATGTCATTGGGTGGATCTTAAGGTGTGCTGGTGGGTTTCAGATTTCAATCTAAAGATATGGAAAGTATGCCTAGCTGGAGTTCCTGAAGTGTGCTGTTGCTTTTGGCCTTTAGGCTTGTGCTTCTCTCTCTCTCTGCTTCGGCCTGTGAAGGCAGGCCAGCTTCTTCTGCCATTATGGAACTTCCCCTGGATCTGTCAGCTTCAATAAATATCCCTTCCTCCATAACTATGCCTGGTCTGGAAGGTCATCTCACTGAACCTGAAGCTGTCTGCTACACCACCCATACATAACCACTATAGTTGACACCTCCATAGGAAATAGTCATTGAGTTCTGTTTTTATACCATATATCAAGTGAACATTGATGACACCTCATTATTCATATAACAGACAGCACCCCAAGTGTACCCAGTATTAATTTGTTTTTGAAATATATATATTTATTTATTTGAGAGAGATAAAGAGGCAGAAAGAGGGAGAGAGGGATGGAGAGAGAGAATAGGTGATAGAATGTGTGCACCAGGGCATCCAGCCACTGCAAACAAATTGCAGACACATGTGCCACCTTGTGCATCTGGCTTACATGGGTCCTTTCGCTTTGCAGACATGTGCCTTAACTGCCAAGCCATCGCTCCAGCCCTTAAATTGCTTTTTAACCATCTATAGTCTCTAGAAATGTCTCCTTTCAAGTTCATGTTGCAGTAAAACTCTATTTGATTTCTGCATTTACTGTGGTAACACACAAAAGTCTATAGACACGTTAGAAGGTCACACTGACCTTGTTCCATAAAGTAAAATTGTGTAATATTTAAGGAACAAACCACAGGGATTCTCTTCAAGCCTCAGCATAAGATTAGAAGATCTTTCCTTCTTGTATTTCTGGAAAATAGTGTAGTAATAAACTCAGCCTTTTGTTAAAAATAGAAGCTTATTATTTCTCAAACAGAAACAACATACTTGAAAGAGACATACCTGAAGCCATGCCATGAATCATGTTATGTTTTGTTACGGTGGGTTTATGTGTGACCATGTGCAAGGAACCATTCATAGGAAGAAAGCAGGAGTTGAGCCAGCAGCTGAGAACACATCATTCTGGGGTAAACCTGGAGGAACAAGGAACTTTTGTAGGTGACACTGATTATCAATAAATGATGCCTCTACTTGGCAAAATAAATGGCCCTGAACAATTCTGTTCAAAGCAATCTTCAGAAAATATATATTTTTAATTTTTTTGTTTATTTTTATTTATTTATATTTGAGAGCAACAGGGAGAGAAAGAGCAGAGAGAGAGAAACAGAATGGGCGCACCAGGGCCTCCAGACACTATGGATGAACTCCAGATTCATGTGCCCCCTTGTGCATCTGGCTAACATGGGTCCTGGAGAATTGAGCCTCAAACCAGGGTCCTTAGGCTTCGCAGGCAAGTGCTTAACCATTAAGCCATCTCTCCATCCCCAGAAAACATATCTTTAAACTGACCCCCTTTGGTAGGTGTAGCTGATCCAATCCTGATTTTTCTCATAAGTGTTTTCCAATATTCAGTCAAATAATCTGAACCTGGGCTTTCATTGTCTATAGTGTGTGTATGAAAGCCAGTTTGTAACAAAAGGGTTATTTTACAGTGTGGTTTTAACTGCCTAATGTCAGTTAAGTGTCAGTAATAAAATAAGGGATTTTATTCAGGTTGTTTCTGAAATATTTCAGCTTAAGATCATATCATCAAATCATTTCTAGTCCTCGTAGAAAGGCACCCTAGTGCATAATAATATCTCTTTTTGATATAAAACTAATAATTTATAGCCTTTTAGTTGTAATAAAAAACTTGCCTTAGGAAATATAATTAGTTACAGGATTGAATTTGTTGACTACCTCAAGTAAGTTACACAATGAAAATTAAAACATATTATTGATATCTTTCCCTTTATAGGAAAAGAAAACTTTGAATTTTTTCTCTGAAGCTGTTTGGATGTTTATTGCCATTAGAGGTATGTCAAGGAAGCGTATTCATTGTCACTGAGACTGAACTTCCCTCAAGATACAAGTAAGATGTCAAGGTAAAGAATGAAAATAAATTGTAGGCACAACATGAATGAAAGGAGAAACAGTTTATGTCTCAAATAAAAACAATCAATTATGTCACAAAGACAATGGAGTGGAAAGTAAACAATCACTTTGTTTATCAGATTAAAAAACAAAACAAAACAGTGAGCAGAGCCTGACTATTCCATGCAACTTCAACTACAACTACATGCTGAGACTAGAATCCATGAGACCGCTGTTATTTTCCTCATTTTGCTGTCCAACAGGCTATTTTAAAATTGCCTTGTTTAAGGAATTTTTAATATTTTATTTATTTACTAGAGAGAGAGAGAGAATGAATGGGCCCAGCAGCACCTCTAGTCACTGCAAATTAACTCCAGACTATTGGGCCACCTTGTGCATCTGGTTTATGTGGATCCTGGGGAATCAAACCTGGGTCCTTAGGTTTCACAGGCAAGCACCTTAACCACCAAGCAAGCTCTCCAGCTCAAACCTGCTATAATTTACAGTTACCTTTAAGTAATTCTATTTAGTAATTTCATGGAAGAAAATTCTGGGTATTTATAACTGTTTATTTTGATAAAAGGAGGTCCACTTTCTGTTCATTTTGTTTTCATTTGGGAATAAACAAGATACATTTTTGCTAATACATAGTGTATAGAAATCCCCATATGTATGAAGGCAACTTCTATTACTTAAAATACTTGAAACACACCTGAAAAGTAAATTCTACTGATTCACAGAAGCAACACTAAAATATAAAGGAAAACGTGGCCAGATTAAAACTATTTTACTTGTTATTCCAACCCTCCCTAAGGTTTTATAATTAAGGACAGAAGAAAATGTGAACTCTTTTCCATTACTTTGGAAATAAAATAATTTCATACTATAAAGTGCTCTTAAAAGAATGAAGGCAGGAGTCTATTCCTGTGGTGAAGATGAACACAGGTTTTGTATCTGTTCCCTGTGAAGATGACATCCTGTTTCTAAAGAGCACATGGATTCTTTAAACAGGAGCTATTTTAAAGTGACTCTGACTTCTCAACTGGGATTGCACCACTTTGCACATTTTGTGAGACATGTTCTCAGAATGAATCTTCTGTCCACAGCCTGTTAATGGCCACATTGCTAGGGATTCCTGAGGAGCCCAGGCATTTGGGTTTATTTAGGGTAAATCTCAAACAACAAAATCTGTTGTTTATTTTGAATGGAAATAAGAATATAGAGCAAGTAATATAAAAGAGAATGTATTCAAGTAGTGGTATCCAAAGTTAGCTTAGACATTCAGTCACTCCATGAAATGCAATTTTGCATGACAATGAATCATACATTTTCATTCCTGGCAGGAGCCATAGAATGAGTATTGTTCCAAGAAATATTCAATGACCCAGTCCCATTAATGAATTCAGAAAGAATTCAGTTCATATTTTACATTATTTAAAATAACACCCATCTACAATGCCCTGTGTGTGAGAGTGGCTATCCTTGTTTGTACATGTTTGGGTGTGTGCACATGTGCAAACATACATGTGCATTGTAACTTACTCTCTTTGACAAAAAATAATATTTTCATGAATATTTGCTACTCATTTTTGGTCCTTGGTCCTATGTACTAATGATGTATGTCAGACAAGTTTGTCATAGAAAAACGGATTGTTATAGACATGAAAGTCTTTATGCTTATCAGCTTACTTTGCAAATCCTAAACCTAGAAATGAACTGAATGCCTTCAATGAGCGTATATGGCCAGATTAAATAAGGGAAAAGCAAACCTTGATGGTTTATCTAAACAATGGGAAACTACTTAGCAATAAATAAACCAAAGTTATTGATATACTGCAACTTGGATCAACACAAAGTCTAAAAAAAAATGCATGATATGCACTACCCTATTTATGCATCTTCTTGTAATAAAAATCGTTATAGTGAAAGGGAATAAACTAGATAGAAATTTCCAGGGGTTAAATTGAGCCAGCAAAGGGCATTCCTTGTTGATGATGTATTACCTATGCTAACTTCTTTTTTATGCATTTTTATTTATTTATTTACAAGGAGAAAGAGAGAGAGAGAGAGAGAGAGAGAAAGCAAATGGGTGTCCAGGTCTATTAGCTGCTGCATATGAGCTCCAGATAACATAGACTGCCTCCAGTCCAGTTCCCAACACAGTTTCTATTCCCTCAGAAACCTTAAGATCTGGGCCTCCACATTCTGTGTTTCTCTCAGCCTCCTTATCTTCTGAAGTCCCACTGGAATGGCTATTTTAGCTCTGCTTACAGCATTGTAAGACTTCTCTAGCCAAAAGTTTAAACTCCTCCATATCTCCCCCTCCATGCACCAATCCCAAAGGCCTGCAAACCCAGCCATTTGGTCAGCTGTATCACAGCAACAGCCCTACTTTTCTGAACCAAATTTCTGTATTAGTTGCTTTTACTCATTGCTGTGGTCAAAACCTGACAAGAAGCAGCTTCAGGAAAGAAAGGTTTATTTTGGCTTACAGTTTAAGGAGGTAGAGTTGACCATGGCAGGGGAGGCACAGGAAGAGGAGCAGGAAGGTTGTATGACAACCACACTCAGGAAAAGAGAGAGGCAGAAAAGGAAGTGAGGCTAGCGCTTTAGAACTTTATGACCTACCCATGATGATGCGCTTTCACCCAGATGGCTCCTCTTCCAGGTTGTGCCACCTCACAAAGCAATGCTACCAGCTGGAGGCCAAGTGTGCAAACAGATGAGCCTATGGCTGACAATTCATATTCACACCATAGCAGTTCATATCCCAACTGGGATATTATCAGTCTATGACCAAAAAGAAAAAAAAAAAGAAGGAAAAATCTCACTGCTTAAAATCCTTCCAAAGAAATCAAAATTTGGTATGTGACTCAAAACATTTGAGTCACAATCTCCTATGTCTCTAGCTCAAATATAAAAATTTTAAAATATTAAGTGGCTTCTTTAATAAAACAAGGTGATGTTGTATAACATTTAATATACTTTATTCAAACTATTTAATCTAATTACTATTACACAAAAGTGAAAAATATTTAGAAGAAGTAATATGAGAGCTATATTTAGAGAGATTTTTAATAGAAATTTGCTATTCATTTTTTGATAGAACTATGCAAGTGCTATCAAGTCAGCTAGTTCTAAATTTGAAGTATATATATGTATATATATAATTAGAATCTCTTAGACAAAAATTGCACTTAATGGAGCACATTAAAAAACAAAAAATATTTAGCACTTCACTTTTAAAAGGCTGTTGTTGATGGTTGAAAGAATTTCAGACATGCTCATTACTTAGGCTTCAATCAATACAAGTGTTTGTCCAAAATCATCAGTAAAGATTATTAACTGTGTTTTCACTACTTTTAATTAATCATTGATTGCTTTTGAGAAACGTTTAATTTGTGGAGCAGAATAGTTGTTTCACTTGGATTTTCTAATCTACCTTTGTCTGTGATTTTTATTTTATTTCCTAGAATAACACACATTGGTAGGTACATATAGATCCCTCATGCTATAGAATGAATTAACACAAGACCATAACTAAGTAGTATTTTTTTTCAAATTAAGGAAACAGCTTACTATTTTTGTTCTAAATTGAGAATATGATGCATTTTAACACTGAAGGAAGTTTGGAAATGAAATGAAGCCACCTTCTAATAATTATTTTTAGCTAAGGAAAAATGTATATGCTTAACACATTGATACATGAAAGTAAAACATGAGAGGCAACTAAACAATGTGGTTGAAAGTTAGTGTGAGAATATAAAAGTACACGAAAAACACTAAGTTAAGAAAGGAAAACTCCCTCAGGATATTTGTTATCAATGGTTCTTGGTGACTTTTTCCTCCTACCTTCTCTTTCCACTCATCTCTCTCTCTCTCTTCTCTGTATCTGTGTGTTCTCTTTTATTTTTTGTGAAAAAAAATGATGTTTTCTTAGATACTGGCTGTGCACTTTGGGGTCTTGATCATACATAATAATTTTGTGTCCCAGGGTAGTCAAATAAAGGTACATTTTAGGCTTGGCAGATGGCTCAGTGGCCACGCAAGCATGAAGATCTGAACTCAGTTCTCCAGATCCCAGCTCCAGCATTCTAAGTGTGAGATGAGAGGAAGTGAGGACGATCCCTAGAGGCTAACAGGCCAGCTAGACCAGTGTCTGCAGCAATTTACAACAAAAACATCCTGTTTCAAACAAGATGAATAACAAAGACTGCCACCAAAGGCTGTCCTTTCTCTTCTACCTGTGCCCTATGACACACATGCATCCACACTGATACACACACATGCACACACACACACACACACACACACATAAAAACAAAAATAAACAAAGGCATAATTTGCATTTTCTACATCTTTTATTCTTTTTTTTTTTTTTTTTTTTTTTTTTTTTTAGTTTTAGAGAGAGCACTAGAGACAGACAGACCAAAAGAGACAGAGAATTTGCATGCCAAGGCCTCAGGCACTACTATAGAATTCAAAATGCTTGTGCCACCTAGTGGGCATGTACGACCTTGCACTTGCCTCACCTTTGTGTGTCTGGCTGACATGGGATTTGGAGAGTAGAACATGGCAAGTGGAACAAGCAAGCGACTTAACTGCTAAGCCATTTTTCCAACACTGTTTTCACTACATTTTTAGAGCCTGTCATCCCCACCACAATGATATACTTTGAAATTGTATCTCTGCCTATATCCACCTGGATTATGGCAAACAAGTTATAGAAATACCAGTTAAGCTTTTACTTCCTCATCTGAAAATAAAGAGACAAAAATACAAGCTATTAATTTATTAATTTTCTATGTATTACCATAAAGATACTGCAAATTGTGTGACTCAAGGTATTCATTTTCTCACAATTCTGGAGTATAATATGGGAGGTGAATTTGGTAAAATGTTTTGTTTCTCATGAAGCTTCTGTCCTTGGCTTGCAGGTGAATGTCTTCTCACTGTGTTCTGGCATTGCTATTTCTTTTTCTTTTTTCTTTTTAAGTTTTTAGAGGTAGGGTTTCACTCTAGCCAAGGCTGACATTGAATTCACTATATAGTCTCAGGGTGACCTCAAATTCTTGGTGATCCTCCTACCTCTGCCTTCTGAGTGCTGGGATCAAAGGAATGTGCCATCATGCCTGGCTCTCGCATTGCTATTTTGATGTGCTATGTATCCCTGGTCCCCTCTTATAAGAACACTAGACAGAGTGGGTTAGAATCTCATCCTTATGATCCATCTAGCTTCAATTATCTTCTGAAGCATGCTATCTCCAGATTCACTCACTTTGGAAGTGAGAGTTACAAAATAAAAATTTAGGGAAATACAAAAAGTCTATAACAGAAAACGTATCATTTTTTTTCAGATGTGCACAGATTTTATTGTTATGCCTGTTACATGTGAGTGTATTTTTTGTTGGAGAATTAGGAAGCCTTGGTTAAGTAGGTTATAGAATTTTGAAAAATCAGATATTTGAGGTCATTCTTCATGCATGAGAAGACAACCAAAAATGTAGTGCTCTGAAATAGTCATTTATTTAACTTAAAACATTGAGAAAGTTGCCTATCGGAGGGGGATTCCTCTATGTGATGCACCAAACCTATCCAGGCTTGCATCATCACTGCTAAGTTTGTTCCTCTATCTGCAGTCAGCTGGAAGATTGGCCAGGTTTGTGACGGCGCCATCTAGAATATCTGGAGTTTGTCAGGTCTTCTCCTACATAGCCTCTCATGAGTCAGCACTTGAAGTCAGCACAGAATTTTCCACTGGCATAAAGCAAGAGACCATTCCAATAATCAGTTCTTTTCAAGTCTCATTATGTCTTCATATGTGCTATGATTGGTCAATGGAAATCTCATTAACAAGAAAGACACAAGAGAGGAGAAAAAGATTCCACAGGATTGGAAGATTTGAAATATCTCCATGTAAATATGCAAAGACCAGAAAGCATAGGATCTTGGGAAATTATAACTATATGTTACAAAACCATGAACAATAATTGAGCTCTGAAATGAGTACTCTCTATAGTCAACAGTCAGGATGCCTGATCAAACTTCTGTGTGGAGAACATAACAGAACATTAATTAAATTATATTTCTTAATATGCAAGCTTCATAAAATATGCACAAAACTGTGAGCTGGTTTATAAATATGTTTTTTGATAATTACTCAAAAAGTCAATAGTTTCGGAAGGAGAGATTGCTCAATGGTTAAGGTTCTTGTCTGCAAAGCCTAATGACCTGGGTTTAATTCCCCAGTAACTACAAAAAGCCAGATTCACAAAGGGGTGCATGAATCTGGAGTTTGTTTGCAGTGACTAGGATCCTTGGCATATCCATTCTCTCTCCCTCTCTCTCTGTCTCTCTCTCTACATCCTCTCTCTCTCTCTCTCTCTTTCATTTTCAAATAAATAAATTAAACTGTCAAAAAAAATACTGTCTGTCTAGTCCACTTTCTGGGCATTGAGTTTCTAATGCCCATGTTAGATATATAAAATAAATTGGAACATATTTATTAAGAAGTCATCTGTGTAATTATATGCATGTGCTAAAACTCTAAGTCTTGGAAGCCAATACCTATATAGAAAGTTCTACTAATTACATGATAATACATTGATAATATCTACAATCTTAGCATGTGTGGATTAGGTTACCACATCATTTTCTACTCACTCTTCCTTTCCTAATCAATCTTGTCATGCATTTCCTCAGCGTTTCAGTGAAGATTCAAATTCTAGAATGAAAACAGTAGGTGCATCTTATTGTTTTAAATTTAAAAGTATGTCTTGAGATCAGCACACCCAGAATATAGAAGTGTATGACCAGTCAGTTTTTGTCTTTAGTTTAGATTATATATGGGTCATCAAGTTCAGGAAGTTTCCCATAGATTATGCATGATATCAGAAAACAAAAAAATACCTCTATCCACACTCCCTCAACAGTGACAGTGCTGTGTACCACCACTTATATCTAATTCCAAAGCATCCCCATCATTGCAATGTTCAATTTGGTACCATTTAGTTTCTATTTACTCTTACTTCCTGGCTCCACCAAGCACCAATATAATGGAGCATCTCTGGGTCCCATATGCGTGTGGGCAGATGGGCACCTAGGACCCTCTGATAAAGAATGCACTGGACTGTGGAATACTTGAGAGAGATTTTTCTTCATTACTGAGGGCCAACAGAGCACCTCACCATACACCTTAAGGCTCAGTATCCAGAGTAAAGAGGTAATCATGGATGCAACCTGGATACCTGGAATGCTAAAGTGTCATAACCCCAAACTCAGTTTTTCCAAGAGCATGAGAATACCAATTGACAATAAGAAGACACAATAGATATATGACAAAATTTTTAAACTTAAAAATGTGAAATTCAGGCTGGGATAGATGGTTTAGGGGTTAAGCTGTTTGTCTGCAAAGCCAAAGGACCTCTGTTTAATTCACTAGGACCCATGTAATCCAGATACACAAGGTGGCACATGTGTCTGGAGTTCCTTTGCAGTGGCTGGATGTCCTGGCACACCCATCCTCTCTCTCTCTCTCTCTCTCATAAATAAAAAAAAATTAAATGTGAAATTCAAGTGCCCCAAAGTTAGACTTTGTAACATTAATAATGCAGTGAGATTGAAATTATTCAGTGTTGTTAAACTATATGTATTGTATAATTTAAAAGATAACTGATTCGTCGATGCCTCCCCCACAGTCACCTGTTACCACTCCCTAACTTGTGTAAATCTACCTTTCATATGCATGGAATCAAAAAATATATAACCTTCTGTATCAGGTTCCATCCACTTAACATATGTTGGTATGCATTGCACTCATCACATATAATATATGCATTGCAGATATTCCTTTCTATGGAAGATAATACTTTTATGGATATACCACAATGCATTTGTTCAACTATTATATGGAATATAATGTCTCTATATTTTCATTGTTGTTAGTGGTGCTACTGAGGACATACAGTACATGGAATTATTTTAGAACCTGTCAACTTCATTATACAGGTATATGATACAGAAATTTAGGCATCATACTATTAGTCTATGTTTAAATATTGGAAAACCATATTTTCTTCCCTAACTAAATAATATTTTATACAATTTGATCTTATTATTTTCAGTAACACATATAAAAAAGCTATAAGAATTTAGCAGAACTTGTTTGAGCCAAATATGATGTTTTAGGAAAATATACTAATCAATGAAATTGGTGATCAATGATTCTTTCAATTACAACTTATATAACACAGGCTTCAGCATGTTGCATATATTAAACAGTCTTCTGGAATCCTTTCTATATCGATTAATCATCAACTTGTCTAAAACTACTATCTGCCATCTACTATTCATATTTCTATGTATCTACTATTTTAACAGCTAAAATAATGAGAAAATTATTTGCATAAATAAAACAACATACATTTATAAAATCTCCATCATAACACACTGATTCTGAGAAAACAGAAAATGATTGAAAACTATATTCATATATATATAAATTTTTTTTTATAAATTTTATCAATTTTTATTTTTTTAATTTTATAAATTTATAAATTTTATTTTATTTATTTTATATATATAAATTTTATCAGAACTTCTGATGCACATCATTTAGAAATGCTCTCCTTTTCCCATTTATATGTGTGTCTGATATGAGGTCTTGCTATGTAGGTGAAACTTAAACTTGTGATCTTCCAGCCTTACCTTCCTGAGTGCTGGAATTAAAACAGGTTTGATTCCTCACCTGACCTGGAAATGCTCTTTTATCTGAAAAAAAAAAAAAGCATTGGCTCATTAAAATATTAATCATCATACAAAAACAATATACTTTTTTCTAAGAATTATATGAAATATAAATTTATGTTGTATTTGTATGAATCTCAAATTCATCATGATAACATGTGTGCCTCAGAAATAATTGTACCAGTAGTTTACTGTTTCTTTAAAATATGTTTTTAGTAAACTACCAATTTAAGTGAAACTTTCAGAAAAAGTAATAAGTACATTTTCCCCAAAGAATACACAAATTAATTAAATGCTATTTTCATACACTCTGATGCCCTCCCTATTTTTTTCTTTAAGTTAAATAGCATCATAAAATATTTTCCAAATATAAGCCTGTTTACTGAGCTAATAAAGTAATTAGTTTGATTTAACTGATGGTCAACTCAGGCAAACAAATTCTGTCAACACAATCTGTGTTAACATAGGGAATATTTATAATTTAATACAAATCATGTCCAAATGTAATAATTTATGTAGATAGATTCCTGGCTAGACATGGCAAGCTAAGCAACTGTTTGGAAAATGTTTAGAAACCAATTAAAAGATAAATTTGATGAAGATTAAAGAAAATAAATCACAAGTAAGGAACAGATTCACATACATTTTTTTGTTCATAAAAGGTTATAATTTCATTTGAAACTGAAGAAGACAAAGATAAAAATAATGAAAAGATATGATATGATACACCTAATACTGGCCCACCAAAGTTATTCATGTCCTCATCTTCTCCTAGGGACTTTGTGAAAATTTGACTTTTAATAAAAAAAAAGTTAAGAGCTTTACTAACATGAGCTATGTAGGTAGACCCAACGCAATGAGCAAAATTCATGGAAATTGGAAAGGAGGCAAGGAAGACAGGATAATGTTAAGTAAGAACACAAGTACCTAGTGCTGGCTATCAAGATGGAGGTGGGGGCACAGGCAAAGAATGTGGGAGATGGCTTTGTATTAGAAACAGTATGGACACAGAGAGTCCCATAGATGCTCCAGCCATGAATAGAACAATGAACCACTTTGTTATTTGTGTTCAGCATGAGATGAGATCAGTCAACAGAACATTTAGTCATGGATAAGACAGCGGCTTATGGGGCCCCATCCCTCCCTGAGAAGCTGATGGTAGCTGAATCTAAGAGAATCATTTTCTTAAGAGGTATAGCCACCGGGAAGTGGAGGGAAGAAAGAACTCAGCAAGACTGGAAGATGAATAAGAATATATCATAAAATATATACACCTAAAAATTCAGAGAATAGTAATTTATATTTGTTTATTTATTTATTTATTTATTTATTTTAATAAGCAGGAATGTTGTATGGATTCATCATCTGTTGGTACCATAATTTTCATCCTCCCTAACCCCATTCCATTAAGGCTTTCCTCAGTGGGGTTGCTGGTATTCACCATACATTTGAGGGGTTATGAGTTGTGAGTGTAGCAGTCAGTCATGGGAGAAGGGAAATGCCTCTGGATAGTCCCTCCCATCCTGTGGCTCTCACAATCTGTCTGTCTCTTCTTCATCAAAACTCCCTGTGAAGTGATGGGTGTGTTTTAAATCTACTTTAGTGTTCAGCTCTTATCAGCTTCTGAATTTCTGCTATGGTATGTTTGGAGTATCATCAGTATCTGTCTCCATCACCCTAGCACAGGTTGTCAGGTTCACCAAGGAAGCAGCACTCTTGCTCATCTCTCCAATTCCTCTGTGGCTTCACTTGGGCCCTGGCTGATGTGTGAGAGATGGTTCATCTCCCGCCAGACAGTCGGCTATTTTTTCTTATCTTGTTTATAGATTTTGGTTGTCCTTGGTTCTTGCTGCCTACTGCAAAAGAAAAACAGATTTTCAAGTGAGAGTGAGGTCAGGGTAGGTTAATGGGGATAATCATTGTTGGTTTAGAGAGATTTTAATGGAAGTAGCCTCTCTTTTGGCCAAAACTAGTGAGAGCTTATCATTGGAGTCCATAATCTTGGTCTACATAGGATTCTGACTCAGTTTCCAGTTCCAGCTATGGGTTCCTTTCCACTGAACAGATCTCTTAGCCAATCAGAAAGCCAGTGGTTACCTAGCTAGGCTTGGTATCACCATCGCACGGCGTGTACATCTTTTCAGGCTGGCTACTTTCATATACCAGGGTTTCCTTTTTTTTTTTTTAAGATTCCTTTGTTTTTTTTCTTTTTTTTTCTTTATTAATTAGTTTTGTATTCAGCAAATACAGTCAGTTTGGTACCATTATTAGGCTCATCCGTGACCTACCCCTCCCCTTGGCCCCTCCTTGTTGAGGTATATGGGTCATGCATTGTAGAGTTAGCCCACAGTTATGGGTAAGCTAAATGTCTCTGCATATCATGACCCAACATGTGGCTCTGACATGCTTTCCGGCCCCTCTTCCGCAAAATTTCCCTGAGCCATGTTGGGTTCATTTTTGGTCTGCTTCAGTGATGAGGTGTTGGGGGCCTCTGAGGCTCTGGCTCTCTGATTTGGTAGGAGTTGATTTTTCTCTATGTTGATCTCCTTCCCCCTTGTGCTGGTATCCAGTTCATCAGGAAAACAGCCCCCTTGCTCGTTTCACCAATTTTTCTTAGTTTCAGCCAGGGCCCTTTGGAGGTATGATGGGGTGGCTCTCTCCTTAGGATCTACATCTATCTGAAAAAGAGAAGCAGATTCTCCAACGGAGAGTAAGTTAGCACCAGGACAAATGAGATAACCCTTACTTTTTTTTATAGAGAATTTAATAGGTGTAGGCCCTCTTGTAGCCCATGATTGATGGTAGGTTGATGGTATATGGAGTTCATTTGCAATGGCTGGAAGCTCTGGCACATCCATTCTTTCTCTCTCTCTCTCTCTCTCTCTCTCTCTCTCTCTCTCTGTCTTTTGGTCTTCCTCCTTCCCTCCCTCCCTGTTTCTCTCTCATAAATAAATAAATAAATAAATAAATAAATAAATAAATATATATAAAAATCAAGTGACAATAAATGTTGGCAAGCATGCATGGAAAGAGGAACCCTCATTCACTCCTGGTAGGAGTACAAACTTGTACAACCACTATGGAGATCAATATGGCGTCTCCTGAAATAAGTGAAAATAGATCTACCAATGGACCCAGCTATTCCTATACTAGGCATCTACCCTAAAGGATCTATACTTCATTGCAGAGATACTTACTCAACCATGTTTATTTATTATTTAATACTTTAGTTATTTATCTGCAAGCAGAGAGAGAGGGAAAAAAATGCATGGATGTGCTAGACCCTCCAGCCACGGCAAACAAACTCAAGTTGCACACACAGCTTTTGTGCATCTGGCTTATGTAGGTACTGGGATATCAAACCCAGGCATTACAGGTAAGTACCTTAACTGCTGAGCCTTTCCTCCAGCCCCAACCTAGAACTTTAAGATTCATTTTTTTTGAGATAAAATTTTGTAACGTGTTTGAGCCACTAGTCTTGTTCTAATTTGTTAAACTAGCAATAGAAAACCAATGTACCTTCTTTAAGGCATTGTGTCTATCGTTCAGTTGCTTTATTTCTACTGTGACACCAAAATGAAAATCACGACATTATATGTGCAAGGTGAACTTCTGGAAGCAAATTAGTGAGATAGACAAGTCAGAAAAACCTCTGTCAATATACATAAGGAAAATTAAAATAACAAAGAATATAATTGTGTTCAAGTCTGCTTTTTACTAAAGTAGAAGACAGGGATGAAATAAACAGACTGCTTTACATACTGCAGAAAAGTCAGTGACTCAATAACACAATGACATTAAGAACCATAAAATGTGCATGGACATTGGTAAAGTATGCTTATTTTTATCACAG
Organism: Dipus sagitta; assembly: GCA_036346955.1. Lineage (NCBI taxonomy): Eukaryota > Metazoa > Chordata > Mammalia > Rodentia > Dipodidae > Dipus > Dipus sagitta. The sequence continues at coordinate 115,970,274 of CM070778.1, read as the reverse complement.
AAAATATTAACTGGTATTTAAAGCAAATTTGCTTAGGTTTCAAAACAAGAAGCTACTACAGTAATAACATGTAATACAAATATACAGTCATGAAATAATTTGCACAGAAGTAAAAGCCCGATTTATCAATTACTGGTGCAGTTGTTTCCAAATGTATGAAGGATTCCAACATAAAGCCACTTTAAAAATAACTTATTTAAAGAACTTATTATGTCAATAAATTAAATAATATAATTTTATATTCAAGCAATTTGACTTTTGTTTATGGATAAACCATAACACTGAATATTAATTCAAAATATTTAAGGAAAAGTTTTAAAAGGCTTATTTTCTTTTTAAAGAAAGTTAATCCTGGGATGCAGCTCAGTGATACAGTTCTTATCAATTATGGTCAATGCTGTGTTTTATGCCACAGATAAAAAATAATTAAGTAATTGACTTTCAACATAAGAAATTATAAGTTATTAAGTACTATTTTTTATTTAAATCAACAGCACTAGAAGGGCATTTCTTTTTTTTTTTTTTCAAGGTAGGGTCTCACTCTGGTCCAGGCTGACCTGGAATTAACTGCGTAGTCTCAGGGTGGCCTCGAACTCACAGCGATCCTCCTACCTCTGCCTCCCAAGTGCTGGGGCATTTCTTTTTTATATTATTCTTAAAGTTAGGTTGTATACCTCTAGAACAAAACAGAAATAAGAGGCATAGAGAAAAGTAAGTTTAAAGGACCATTAATTTTTACAATAGGTAAACACATAAAAATTTCAAGAAAGTAAATTGAAAAACTTTCCATTAAAATGGTCATTACAATCTTTTACAATAGCAAACCTACACAAAAATCAATAGATTTGTTGAAATAGAAAATAGGTTGTTAATATTTTGCAATAATAAGCAATAAGGCATGTTTGTTTTCAATAGAAAATTTATATCTTTCTAGTAGAAGAAATGAATTTGTAGAACATTATGCATGATTCTTATTAGAATGTTTAAATATACTCAGATGAACATATAACTCAAATTCCTAGTAATTCAAACTTAACAATTAGCCTATAGATCCTTTCTTGCTGCTCACTGATGTGATTCGTAACATTTAGTTATTAATTCTGACACAAATAATATGAACAAATAAACAAAAAACTAACAAAAATGAGATGGACAAAATTTTTGAATATTATTAATTAAATCAGGTTTGTCACATTCTAGCTAGTGTGAAGTCATTCACCTTCACTATTTTGGGTCAGAAAGTTCAGTTCATAGTCCCTTAAAATTGAATATTGGACATGCTACATCTTATGAACTGAATTTTTGTGTCATCCTCAAAATTCACATGTTGAATTCTAACCTCCAATGATATAGTAGATGGAGGTGATGCTGTTATAGGGTAAGTCGTTGTAAGAAATGAAGTTCTGTGGTTTAAGCCACACAGGGGGTGACACTTTGTCATGGGAGCCTCAGCAGACACAGAGGCTTCAGGATGTACATCCAATCAGAATACGTCATCTCTTGAAGTACTGGCTTTAATTCAAGGCTTGTAGCTCCCTGTGTCAAATTTTTTTGTAAAAAGCAGAATAGAACAACAAAAATGGTCTTTACAACATCATCCTTCAGGCACCAAAAACCGTCCTATCTCTATCTTAGGTTTGACCATATTTTGTTTATGATGCATATTGCACTATAATGAGATTATCTAAAATTATTTTTATGAATTCTACAGTTATAGTTTTCCAAATTTTTTTATAAGCCAGGGCATAGGAAAACACCATTTTTTTTTACTTAGAAAATTATGTGTATCCTAGTTTTCTGACTGGAAGAAAACCAGGATTTCTGAGTAAAAACTAGTAAAGTCCACATTCTCCTTCTCATCATTGGATTCACAGACAACATAGAATGAGAGATGAACCAAAGTTTTCTTCAAGAATAATATTTCCAGGCTGGAGAGATGGCTTAGCGGTTAAGCTCTTGCCTGTGTAAGGACCCCGGTTCTAGGCTCGATTCCCCAGGACCCATGTTAGCCAGATGCACAAGGAGGCACATGCATCTGGGGTTCGTTTGCAGTGGCTGGAAGCCCTGGAGCTCCCATTCTCTCTCTGTCTCTGTTTCTGTCCCTCTCTCTCTCTCCCTCTTTCTCTGTCACTCTCAAATAAATAAATAATAAACAAAAATTTTTTAAAAGAATATTTCCATTTTATGCATATCTTGCCAATGGAGATAAGCAAAATAAATTCACTTGTTTTAACCTTGGGATGACTCAGAAGGCACCATGGTGCTGAGAAATGACAGAGGAGTGCTCAGCACTGAAATATATCTATCACACCCTCCAAGGCTCAGGGTCCATTGTGGAAGAGGTAGCAGAAAGAATGTAAGAGCCAAAGGAAGGGTAGGACTCCTTACAACATGCTCCTCCAGACACAAAGTGGCCTGGATATCCAAGACCTCACAGTGCCTGAATCTACCTACACAAGACCATCATAATAGAAGGAAAAGATCATGACATCAAAATAAAAGAGAGACTGATTGAGAGGAGGAGTGTATACGATGGAGAGTGGAGTTTCAAAGGGGAATGTTGGGGGAGGGAAGGAATTACCATGGAATATTGTTTACAATTATGCAAGTTGTCAATAAAATAAATAAATAAATTTTCCTCTTTTAATAGTTTGCATTTTAATGTAAAACTCGTTTAATAAAGAAAGCTGACTGTAGATAATCCAAAGTAAATACTAAAATGGTTTATGTATAGTTGTTTCTTATTTTATGACTTTTAAAATCAGAGTGGCAAAATCACTGTATATTCTTTGTAAGTTTTATTATAACGCAGCCTCAGAAATTTATTTACTACTTATTTCATCTATGGCAGCCTCCATATCCCAAAGGTGCAGTTAGATCATTGCTGTGGAGACCATGAGGCTGGCATAGATAGACACAATTGTTTGCAGTCTGATTCTGCAGAAAAACAACACTGTCATTTAAAATTCACCTGGTATTGAATTCAATGATTTTAGAAAAGAGAACAGATATGAATTCATGTTTCTTTACAAAGAAATACAATAACACAGATGAGAATGCCATACATTTGTCAGATAATATTAGGCAAAACAATTTTGGTTTTTGGCTGTCTTAAGTAAAAGATTTTTCATGAAACAGAGCATCAAGAACTTTCATCAAGTCTCCTGTCATTTTGGTAATATAGTTCAGATATGTATTACTTATAGAAAACTTTATATAACTATTTGTTGTTTCATGATATAAGTGATTCTTTTTGAAAAACATCCTTCAATGTCCAAGCTATGTTCCAAGTATAAATAAAAATATTGGCACTTAAGAACATTATATTTTTATTTTTTGCCTGATAGATAAAACTGCATGGTGCACAAAGAGACTACTGCTACATACAATTAAAAAAAAAAAAAAAAGTTCAAGCGAGGTGTGGTTGAGCATGCCTTTAATCCCAGGACTTGGGAGGCAGAGGTGGGAGGACCACCATGAGTTCAAGGCCATTCTGAGACTACATAGTGAGTTCCAGGACAGCCTGGGCTACAGTGAGATCCTACCCAAAACAAAACAAAACAAAAGACTTCAATATATTTATAGATAAACAACCATGAAATAATATGTTTTCATATTTTATTTATTTGAGAGAGTGAGCCAGAGAGAGGCAGATAGAGAGACAGAGAAAGTAGGTACACCAAGGCCTCTAGCCTCTAGCCACTGCAAAGGAATTCCAGACACATGTGCCTCTTTGTGCTTCTGGATTTATGTGGGTACTGGGGAATGGAATTCTGGTCCTTGGGCTTTTCAGGCAAGTGTCTTGCCTGCTGAGCCAGCTCTCCAGTCTTGAAATATTTTCTTTTCATGTGTTTTCACTACATAAGTTAGAGGTTTAAATCAGCATAGTGTTTGGATTTCCATATGCACAGGGAAAACTCATGCTAAACATAAAATCTAACATGGCTGTCTCTCTACTTTCTTTTGATTAAAATAGTATTTTTCCTGAACAACTTATATAAAATTCACTCTTACTCTCAGCACATCTTAAATATATAATGCAATGCTACTTTTACTGTTCTTTGGTAGGTCATGGGCTTAACATACCTAGGTACAATATGATACACCTTCCCTAAATCCCTAATACTACTTGTCACCATGATACTATCTGTATGTGTTTGACATTTTACACCAAGGCTCCTCATGAATGATATAATGTAGAACTTTCATTTCTAGACTGCTTTACTCACTTAGCACAGTCTTCAAGGACCTTCTGTATTGCCATTCTTTTTTTTTTTTTTTTTTTGTAGGTTCATGGGTTGATCATAACCAAAATAATCTACAGTTTAATTTACCATTTACATAAACTCAACATTCTTTGTTTATGCATATGTGCTAAAGAGATTTGAATATATTGGCATTTTTACATGGAAAACTAATATTTGCCACAGAGAAATGTAAAAACAAATTGAGGAAAACTAAGGGAGGTCATTAAATTCTAATGGCTTACTGCCTCTGAGGCTTCTGAACCTCAGAATAACTTTCTCTTTGATGCAAATGGAAATTAGCAAATGTTAGGGGATGTTAAGAGGCCTCACCAAATGGGAACTTTAGTTTAAAAGACCATACTAGTAAAAGAAAAAAAAAGCCTATGTTTTGTTATTTATTATTCTTTAGTTTATTCCTTGGAATAATTGTAAAAATAAATGTTCATTTCTTAGGTTATTTGTTTCTTCTAAAGCCATATTCCTATGACTATGATGCCCCAGTTAGTTTTTGTGGAAATTGTAATGATATTGGAAATTGATTATGGTTCTCTAATGAGACAGGCAATAGGACTAGGCCAAATATATAAGCAATAAAGCAAATGTCTTTTCAAGCAACATCTTATGTATTATTAAAGAACAAAGACTAAGGCAAATAAGTAAATGTAAAGATATGCAGAAAAATAATGAGCCTTCCAATATTTCCTGCTATACCTTCCAGTATTTCCCTGAAGTGTTCATCAGTGTCTCTGGTTCTGTATTTTGTTCTAGGTAATTATGGTCATTCTGGGAAATAGGTCCAACATTATGCAAAACAGCTGTGACTGCTTCCTTGTGATTACTGAATTGTTGTCCTTTATGCTTACTATTTCACTGTTGTTTTTAAAGATTTTTTACGAGAGAAAGAAATTGAGATAGAGAGAGAAAATAGGCATGCCAGGGCCTTAGCCACTGTAAACAAAGCCCAGACATATGTGCCACCTTGTGCGCATGTGCCACCTGTGTGTATGTGTCACTTTGTGCATCTGGCTTCCGTAGGCTCTGGGGAGTTGAACCTGGGTCCATATGCTCACAATGAGTGCCTTAACTGCTAAATGATATCTCCATGCCTCATTGTATTTTTAACATACTATATGAACTTTTGTATGAAGCTCAACCATAAATGATTTCAAGAGTAGACAGTTAAATAAACAGGGTGCAATATATATCTAGAATTAATTTTCAGTAGCTAGAAGCCTTGGCTTACCCATTTCTCTTTATTCCTCTCTATCTCTCTCAAAATAATAAATAAAATAAATAAGAAATTTACTACGGAGCCCCATTTCTGGTCAAAGACTACAGAATGGTAGTAGTTGTACATGATGCAGCACCTGAGTGACTTAACCAATTCTCACAACTTCAGTTTTCATACCTGGAAAATGAGCACTACAATATTACCTACTGCATAGAATCTATGGAAATTAAATGATATTATCACATATGTGGTTGCATACACATCTTATATATTAAGATGATACATATGTTTATATGTATATTTACATACCAATATATATGTACATACATGATTTTATATGGCTGTGCATACATACAGGAATATTACATACATAAATATATATATATATATATATATATATATATATATATATATATATCCACCAACAATCCAATGTATGTGAATGTTAGCTATTTAAGAAGTAAACATACAGGGTACATTCTATTTTTTAATTTTTTTTTGTATTTATTTTGAGAAAGAAACAGAGAGAGAGAGAGAGAGAATGGGTGCCCTGGGCCTCCAGGTCCTGAAAATGAACTCCAGACGTATGCACCAACTTGTGCATCTGGATGATGTGGGTCCTGGGGAATTGAACCTGGATCCTTTGGCTTTGCAGGCAAGCGCCTTAATCACTAAGCCATCTCTCCAGCATGAGACTACATTCTTATTCAAACAATTTACCACCTATCAAAATAGTTTGCTTGATAATTCCTGTTCTGGATCACCATTTCTTATGTAGGAGTGTTTCCAAAAATATTGCAATAGTAAACAATTTCTGACTATGCAAAAGACAAAATTAATTTCATGTCAAATATGTAATGAGCTAAATGATTTGGGTGTCCTCACCCATGTTGATTTCACAGCAGTCCTGGTTCTGAGCACACAGAATGAACACTGTGTGCTGTAGCATGTTGTCATAGCACCCAACTAATGCCACCTGAGATAGTTCGTCTCTGACACCATTTTACATTATTTATTGTAGTGTTTAATGTACATAATCTCCTGCTCTTAGAAAAACATATGGTTTAATTGTGAAAGACATAGGCATTTAATAATTTCTAACCATCATTTTTAATGTGTACTATCAAATTAGTATAGTTTTAGACTGTTGCTTTAGAAAGTTTGGTTTTAAAAATTGTTATTTGTGCAAAATTGTTAAGTGTCCACTACCTTCTCCACTGGAAAAGATAAATAAAATGATCTCAAAATTCTTATGGAAAGAATAAGGGCTTGGATATCCACACATATTCTCAGCAAAAGAAACACCTCTGGAGGCATCACCATACCTGATCTAAAGCTATATGACAAGGCCATAGTAATAAAAACAGCATGGTGCTGGCATAAAAACAGGAGTATGGACCAATGGAATAGACTTCAGGACCCGGACTTTGGGTTAAGCAACTACAGCTACTTGATATTTGACAAAGGCCCTAACAATATAGGTTGGGTAAAAAGACTGTGTCTTCAACACTTGGTGCTGGCCACACTGGATAACCATATGCAGGAAATTGAAACTTTATCTACACATCTCAACATGCACAACAATCAAGTACAAATGGATCAAAGACCTCAATATAAGACCAGAAACTCAGCTGCTACTAGCAGAAAATTTAGGAGGAATATTCCATGATATAGGAGTGGGAAAAGACTTCCTGAACAAAACCCCGGTAGCACAGGATCTTAAACGATCACTCAACCAATGGGATCTTTTGAAGCTGAAAAATTTCTTTGCAGACAAACATACAATAGGCAAAGCCAATAGATTATCCACAGAATGGGAGAAAATATTTGTTGAATATCCAACTGGCAGAGGCCTAGTCTCTAGAATCTACAAAGAACTCAAAAACCTAAACAGTAAAAAGTCAAACAACCCACTCACAAAATGGGGCAAAGAACTGACAGGCAGTTCACAGAGGAAGAAATACAAATGATAAACACACACTTCCTAATCATCAGGGAAATGCAAATTAAAACAACTATGAGATTCTACCTTACCCCAGTAAGGATAGCAAACATTAAAAAAACAAATGAAAATAAATGCTGATGAGGATGTGGAGAAGTAGGAACCCTCATCCACTGTTGGTCAGAATGTAAGATGGTACAACCACTGTGGAAAGCAATATGGAGACTCCTATAAAAGCTGACTATAGAGTTACCCACAGACCCAGTTATTCCCCTACTGAGCATGTACCCTAAAAACTCCACACCTCAGTTCAGAGAGATTTGCTCAACCATGTTTATAGCTGCTCAATTTGTAATAGCTAAAAGCTGGAATCAAACCAGATGTCCATCGTTAGACAAATGGATAACTAAGATGTGGTATATCTACAGGATGGAATTCTACATAGCAGTAAGGAAAAACAACACAAAGAAATTTGAAGAAAAATGGTCAAATCTGAAAAAGATCATTCTCAGTGAACTCAACCAATCACAGAAAGATAATTGCTGCATAGTCTCACTCATATTTCACTCCTAATATGAATCTACCCAAGTTCCCAACATACCTAGCAAGCATCTCAAGGACCGGACAATAGGGAAGTTAGGGAGGGAGGGAAGGGCAAGGAAGGGGGTGGGGGACACAAAACTGGACCCAAACGGCAGTGGTACCGTAAAGCTCTACATCATAAAAGACAGACCAAATAGTTGAACCTTTACCAGGCCCTTAGAGGGAACAGTTGATTCACAAGGCCCTAGAGAGGGTGCAATAAAAACTGACATTTATCTCCTACTGTTTCCTGCCCCCCCCCCGCCCTCTCTCTTCTCTGTCAACTCTATCTCTTTTATATCACTTATCTTTTCTTTCCTCCTCTTCTTGGGTGCTGACCTGTAACTCCCAGTATCAGCAGGTGGATATCACCTACAATGAATTTTTGATCAGAGATACCTACAATGTTTCCCAAAAGAAGACATATTTCTGTCAGAGTGCTTGATGAACCATCATAGTTTAGTGGTAAAACCCTACTGCTGAAGACACCGTACATATGTTGGCACATAACATAGAGTGACATGGCTGGAATCTGGAAGAGAGTCAGTCCCCAGACAGCATTTCTAGTGCTGGAAGGTGCTACATGAGGGACTGGGGGAAAATGACCAATATCTGTCTAAGCAATGCATGGTCTAACCTACTCAGCAGCAAACAACCCGACGTGATGCTCATACAAGTGCAATAGTGGCACACAGCCATGGTGGGAAACTAACTGCTCTCGATTTGCCTAACTGATCTGCTCAGTGTAACAGAAGCCATAGCTGGAGCTGGGATACAAGTCAGAACCATATCCAAAACTGAGCCTGCTCTCCACCAATCAAGCTCCCACCAATCATGGGCTACAAGTGGGCCTACACCTATTAAACTCTCTCTAGAAATAATGGCTATCACATTTACTTAGTGCTAACATTACTCTCTGTTGGAGAATTTGTTTCTCTTTTTCAGATAGGTGCAGATCCTAAGGAGAGAACCACCTCATCATATCTCAAAAGGGCCCCAGATGTAACTAAGAATAATTGGGGAAACATGCAAGAATGCTGTTTTCATGGTGAACTGGGAACCAGCACAATGGTGAAGGAGGTAGACACAGAGAACAATCAACTCCTACCAAACCAGATATCCAGAGAAACAGTGGTTCCCAAGATCTCATCACTGAAGCAAACATAAAATTAACCTAACATGGCTCAGGGAAATTTGTGGAAGAGGGGGATGGAAAGAATGTCAGAGCCACATATTGAGTCATGATACACAGAGACATTTCCTCCTACCCAAAACTGAAGGCTAACCCCACAATGCACATCCCATATACCCCAACAAGGAGGGTCCCTGTGGAGGGGGGAGGACAGGGAGTAGACTAACGATGGTACTAAATTGACTATATTCACTGAATGAAAAAAAAAAATACAATCTCTGACCAAGAGAGGGAGGAGCATTATTCATAGGACACACACACACACACACACACACACTCACACACACATATATATATATGGCTAACTGATGGTCATATCATCTTCATTTCGTCATTGAGAGTGGAAGCTTTCCTTTATACCTTCCAAGCTATAGGCTTGTGACTCAATTCTCAGTACCAAGTATGTATTCCCTCCCACTGACCTGGCCTCATAGCCAATCACAGAGAGAAACTGATTACCTCAAAACGTATATACCACTATTGCCCCCATGAGTATATCTTGCCTTGCCAGTAAATTTTGTAGTTTGAAGATTCCACTGATTGTCAGACTGATGATGACCTTTATACTGTAGCACATTGCAGTGCTTTTCAGAACTATTGCAGCTAGCCACCTGGGAGCTGGCTTCAATCTCAGATTCAGCTTGATCTCTAGATGTCCTGTGATCACAGCCTATGGTGTCTTCAGTTGTACGGGGTCTTACCATTTAGTTTTGATTGGTAACCAATTGCTTTGGCAAAGAACTCAATTGTTTTGGGTGCCTCGTGCACTCACCTGTACAACAACTCCAGTGTGGGCAGTGAGTGATTCATCTCTAGAACTGGGATGTATCTATACAACCTTGGCCTCAGGGTAATTCTCTATCCAAGCAGGGTACCTCTGTGCAAATTCTCTCTCTCTCTTTCTCTCTCTGTCTCTCTCTGTCAAACACACACACTTTCTCAAATTTCTTATAATGTTGTTTCTTTTGATTAACTAATGAAGAAGTGGCTTTCTATAGTGCTTGTTCATGCCATCTTTATTGTGTGTATCCCTCCCCCTTTCATTCCTTTCTTTCCCTATACTTTCCCCTTCTCCAATCCCTTTGGGTTTCTCCTCTCTCCAAGCTTCATACTAGCTCCCTCATCAAGCTAGAAAATCAGAGGCTTCCAGGAGCTCAACACTAAAGGGGGATTCTAACATGCCTTCCAAGAATCAGGGGACATTTCTGAAGAGAGGGGTGGTAAGAATGTCAGAACCACAAGGCAGAAAGGGTCCTGTGTGGCACTGTCCTCCAGATACGAACCAAGCGGTGCATTCATGAACCCACAGTGATTACCAAGACCCCCCCCACAAGACATCCACTGTTCTGAGAAAATAAACATTTTGACAAGTAGGATGTCAAAAAGAATGAGACAACAAAGTAGAGGAGAAGGAATATCTTGAAAGAGGAGGGTCCTCACGGAAGGGGGAAGGAGGGGCAGAAGAGAAGGGACAAAAGGGTAATGATATGGGAACATGAGGAAATTGAAGTAAGTCCATACATTAAAGTTTTCAATAAAGCTTTAAAATTAAAGGAAAAGTCAGGTTTTTTTAAAAAAGAAATCAAATCACATATATGGATTAAAAATATTGCCATTAGAATTGTTGCTTGATTTACATTAAAAAGTTGTCAAGTGGATTTTAGCTTGGGATTTGGGCAGATTTTCCATAATTCCTGAAATGGCCCTAGACATAATACTCTAATTATTTATATATAGTGGAATTCTCAGCATCAATGATTACAAACTCAAAATATTTCTCAACTCTATAAAATGTTAAAAATGCTTTGCATCTTACCATATAAACTAAATAAGAGCAGTTAACTCATTATTATGCAAATAACTTTTATCTTTAATAAATACCAAAATTATATGCATATAAAGAACTGTTATTTTATTTATCTTTTTAAATTAAAGATTTTATTTTTATTCATTTATGAGAGAGAAAGAAAGAGAGAAAGAGAGAGAATATGGGCACACCTGGGCCTCTAGCCACTGCAAACAAATTCCAGATGCATGTGCCACCATGTACAGCTGGTTTACATGGGACCTGGAGAATCGAACCTGTGTCCTTAGGCTTCGCAGGCAAGCACCTTAACTGCTAAGCCATCTTTCCAGGCCTAAAGAACTATTTTAAAATAAATTTCCTTATGGTTTATTGCCAGTAAATATTTGGTAGACATATTTTATTTGTCTCTGTACTTGGGCTCATGTGAAAATTTTCTGGGTACAAAATGATCATGAGTGGAAAAAGTCCAAGATGCCTTATATTTGATGACCTAAGGAAATAAGAAAATGCTGTGTACATACAATTACATATTGTTCATTAAATCCCCAAAGAGCCTTGAAAGTTCCTGTGATTCCTGTATTTCCCTACTTGGTTGATGCAGAGTTAGCAGTGTCCCAAATAAGTCCTATTGCATGAGACTTTTTTACATAGATGTGAGTCTAGTGTCCACCCTGTGTCATGGCAATGACATCATTGAACCTTGATTCAAGATGCTTCTTTGTCATGAACAGGTGAGTCTCTCAAAGGATACTTGTGTTGTACAGGTCTCCACTGAGAGCAGATAGTGGAAACAGCTCCCGCTTTATTTACACTGTGTAGATAATTAGTCCAGCAAATATGACACTGATAAATATGTGTAACTAGAACGCACTAGTTTGGACTGTGTTTTGACTGCCTAACTTTATGGCTGCTAGAAACTAGAGTCCACAAAAGTGTATTATCAAAAGCAAACTCAAGATATGCTATCTTCATGCTCAAAAGCTGTATTTTCAAATGTTAGACAAACGTCCATCCTCATAACGCAAATACAAGGCTTTTTTCTCACCTTGACTTCGCCTTCCTCGTGAGCTTCATCCCTCACAGCTCCCATCCCCTGACTCCACCTTGTCCCATGCTAAGAGTATCTCTCTAACCATCCCATGGCATAGCTCTTTGAGCTGAATTTATCTGGTATGTCGGTACTTATATCAGATTCACGTCTCCTTCAGAGCAAACACATTTTCTGCTTATTATAGTCAATAAACATTTATTGAATAAATGCATCTCCATTTCCTTGTTATTCCCAGGAGTTATTTCTAATGATTAGCCTAACATTTTCCTTTGAAATTTAAATTGTATTTCCTGCAGCCTTCCCATTAAAGAAACAAAGCATTATTTTAAGATATACGCCATACATTTTTCATATACAGAAAGATGTTGTGAAGTGAGCACTTATTTAATTGTCTTTTGTTAATCATGCATTGCAATTAATCATAGGCACATTCACATTAATAGACAGTCCATAAATGTTTGAATAGTGAGTGCGGGCAGATAATTTCTTTAGACTATTTTGATAGAGTGACATTAACATCAGTGCAACACTGCAATTCTTATTCATTAAATGTACAGCAATTGTTAGGATGTAAGAAAAGAAGAAAACTGAGAAATAATTGAAAGAACATATTTGCATCTATTGCAATGTGTTAAAACACGATTAGTATAAACAAGTGCCAATTGCAGAAAGCTTGATGAGCATTTAGATTTATTCTCCTCTGAGTTTGGGCATCCTGGAGCTATTATTTCTCCAGAGAGCAACAGTAAATGGGCAGCTGCTTCTCGCACTGGATCCATGCAACACTTTCCCACAACTTCCACACAAGATCCTCTGTAATTGGATTTTTGGATGAGGTGACAATTACTTCCAAGTTTTCTTTCAGTTATTCTCTGGGGTGTTATTCAAAATACTGTATATGACAACTGGTACCATACAAATGCCAACCAATCAGAGCACACCCCCACCCATTCCTGAACAGAAAACAGCCATAAACATCCCGCCAGAGCAGCCTGGCTTGACCCAGTGCTGGCTGTGCTGGATTTCTCATTAAACGTAGAATCTACTTTCCTCTGGAGCACAGCAACAGACTCTTAAAGTACTCTATTCTCAACATGTAAGAAAATTTGCTCTAGACTTTGCTTATTTTTCTTTACTTTAAAAACAATAATATGTGCATAGTTAGTATCACAACAGACAGAAGTGGAGACATTTATTTTAGTACATTATTGTACTTTTCAGCATGTAGCATTTTTATAGTGTGTAGAAATATGTTCCATGTAAAGTATTAATAGTACTGGTATTCTACATAATTTGATCATTTGGGTATAAACTTCACATAGCATAAAACATGGCCTTATTTGGGAAACTTTAGCTAATACTATAATTTCTGTGAATTCTGATTCATATCCCCACCTACTCCTGTAAGATGAGATCATTCATATAAAGAATTCAGTTTCCAAATATATGACAACTGTTATAAGAATTCCACTGTGCTTTTATTTTTTGGTGTTGTTTTAAAGTTGGTTGCTGTTACTGACACCAAAATCCATGAACAGAACCAGTTGGAAATGTTCAATAACAGAATGGCATCTCATGACATTGAACCAGACACCTCTGTTTGGCCCATGCACTAAGTCTGCACATTACCACCCCTGCAGTAACACCTGGGCAATATTCACACACCAGATGTTTCCCTTCTTCTCTTTTGCAGGAGCCAGTATGGTGATTTTATCCTTTCTGCCTCACCGTGCTGCTCGTCACTGAGGAGAAAATCACTCAAAATTCCTTTATTAGACAGTAATGAATTAAAGTGTCATTTCCTCTTCTGCTTACATTTTAAGGGTCTGAGAAAAATATATTGAGAAACTCACTTCAGAAACTCTTTGCTAATATTTAGTGATTCAAATAGGGTGACAAGCTGTATGTGAAAAAAATTGTCATATTTGTTCATCTACTCATGCCCATAAATCCATGAGGGCTTTGTTTTTTATAAATGGAAAACACACTGGTAGTGTATTATACATTCATATGTGTAGGATATTCATTCAGTGAACACTTCTACTAATAGTGAGATAAAACCCCAGGCCAGAACAACCGTCTATTTTGAATCCTTTTGAATCTTCTCACTATTTTTTTAGAAGATTCTAAGAATAACAAGATGAATACAACCTATGAAAATAGCCCTACTGAGTTTAGTGGAATATTCCTACTTGTTTTCATAAACTTTTATTTTCTGTTTCTTTTTCGTTTAGAATCAGAACTATAGGGTTGGAACCAGTAAGTTTATTTTATCACTCTTAATGCAAAAATTATTACTGTAATTTACATATCTCACTAAGAGCCAACAGCTTCCTGTGGCTTTTTCCACCAATGTGCTACAAATTAACACCCCAGCTACATTTAAGAAAATGAAAAAAATGTTAATTCTTTTCAATATAGGAAATTATCTGCCCATGAGACTATATAATTCCCTCAATATGATTCCCAGAAACAAGAAAACAGAGTTTTTGTGTAAACAACGTGAATGTTTTAGCCCCTTGCAGGACAACAACATAAATCTTAAGAAATGTAGTAAAATCAGTATTGATCACCATAAATCAAAGCATTAACTTTGAAGTTATGTACCATGTCATTATTGTAAGAAAAAGTAACTATATACCAAGAAGATCTTTAAAACCACCAAGGCATTCATTATATTGCCATTAATATAGTAGCTGTGAATTTTCTTCCTCATTTACCACTCATTACATCAAATTTGAATAAATATCTTGTTTGATACTTCCACAGAGTTCCTACAGGAAACATCATTTCTATAAGTGATGTTAAGATGTCACTACTAGGGGCTGAAAAGATTCTCAGTAGTTAAGGCACTTGCCTACAAAACCTAATACTCATGTATAACCAATATGCATAAGATGTCACTACTCCACACATACCAGTAGAGTAATGGAATTTTGTATATCCTGATATGAGTTGTCAAGTCACTCAACTAACCCTCTTGCCCATGTCACTCACAGGATTTACTAGAACAGAAAATTAATATTCAAGAGTCCAAATGACCTAGCTTTACTAAGCATATCTGTCATATCCTTCATCTTGCTTTGGTATCTTCATTGAATTTTCTTAGTTCAGTACATATTCAATCTTAAATGTTACTTTGAATCCCTCCTTTTAAGACAAATCACATCTTCTATGTATTTGCATTTAAATACGTTCAATTCTATGTCAAACACTTTACCTTTCCTTTCTTCATAAAAGCAGATAGATTTTTAGATGTTATTAATATTTCTCCATATAAAAGAAATATACTGTTCCTGAAATTACTTCCTATAAAAGTTACTGTGAAATCACTGAGGGGAAATATATATGTTATTGTTTGAAAAGACTTATTCTCATATGTGCACAACAGTATTATTATTTAAATAATGGATTACATAAGTTGAAAGTGTTTGCATTGTATATTTTCCAAATAGTTTATTATGTTAGTTGTTGTCACAGTTACCTTATAATTTCTGGGGAAAAAAATATCCAACTGAAAGGAGCTGATGGAAAGAAAAATTTAATTTGGTCTTACAGTTTCACTGGAAGGCTCATCATACTAGGGAAAGCAAGTCAAACCAGGCATCTAGAGTGTTACATTTTGTCATAGCAGGAGGAAGCAAAGAGTCCAAGTGAGCTAGCTCTGAAAGCACAATGGGCTGGACTAATGACCTCAAGTCCTAATCCCAGCAATACACCTCCTGCAGGTAAGCTCCACCTCCCAACAGTTCTGCAACTTACCTAAATTGTCACCTCCTGGGGACTAAGTATTTAAAACAGAAGAAAATATTGATGATATTTTGCATTCAAATCAACGCAGTTGTAGAGTAGCGAAATATAGGTAAATTTATTCTTATTCTTATATATTATGCTCCTCTAATACTTCATAATAATTAATAACTAATAATTAAAAGTGGATAACAAAATAGTATTAAGATAACTTGTTGAAAAATATTTTATTTGTTTATTTGCAAGCAGAGGGGTATAGATAGAAGGAGAGAATGGGCATGCGAGGGCCTCCAGCCACAGCAAACTACAGCTACATGAGCCACTTTGTACATCTGGCTTTATGTGAGTACTGGGGAATTGAACCCAAGTCATTAAACTTTTCTGGCAAGTGCCTTAACCACTGATCCCTCTGTCCAGCCCCAATTAAGACATCTTAACAACTATATCTTAGGGAATATTTAATACCAAAATATGATGAAATAGTACTTTTGGTGTTTTATTTTAACTATTGGATATTTCCATGTTTACATTAATTATTCAATAAAGTATTCTTATTAGAATATTCTGTAGCTAATGTTAACAAAGTAAAATCTAAGCACTTGTACAATTTTCTTAGTGCCTCATTGCATCAATGTGTGATAGTATATTAACTCACAGTATTTAGAGCATTTTATATGGAACTTGATGTATTTAAACAAAAGAAAATGTACAAAAATCTTAAAATTAATTCTCTATCTCTACTCTGTTTAAAGTAACCAGGTCCACCAAAAATTATGAATAAGTCTATGTTAAGAATTATTGCAGTATAAGCAGGGTATGGTAGCACAAATCTCTCATTCCATTGTTTAGTATGCTGAAGCAGGTGGATTGCAAGTTCCTGACCAGCCTGAGTTATATACTGACACTTATCTTAAAAAAAAAAAAACAGCATAGAGAACAACTATTAATTCCACAGTTTATTAATTACTATTCTTTGTATACTAATTAATTTATGATAAATGATAAGTATAATAGCATTCTTAAATGTGAGAAGTACTTTATTTAGATATATACATATACATATATATATCAAACAATAATGTAGAGAGATGTAATGGATTCCTATAAAGAAAGGAAATCTGAATATTTTTAATTCAATATGTACAACTGATGAGAATAACAATTATATGGCATAATGCTGGTAAACAGTTTTTAAGAGGGCATTATTAAATTGTTTGAGGCAAAGCTAAAATATTAATTTATAAATATGTTATTTTTTAAGCATATAAGGTATGTATGTGTCAATTTATAAGCTCTTTTTAAGTCCATATAAAGATTTAACATACTAACATTATTCCAGACAATCTGGAGGAGGCAAATATTGAGGAAATTTAATTGTCATGATTACTACGAAACTTAGTTCATTAAAATAACAGTATTACTGAGATGCCAAGAAGCTAACTGGCCAAAGGAAAAAAAATATTAAAAAGCCAACTAACATATCATATATTTTATTACAACATATCATGTAATTTATTGCAAGTAGACAGTGAAATGTGATCTAAGTCACTATCATTTATCAATAAGTAGTGCTGAGTCAATGAGCTATTCATGTGAGGGAAAAAAAGTCAAACTTTGATTATTTACTTGTATCCTATTAAAATCAATTAAAGGTGACTTATAAATCCATCTTGAAAGAAAATTTTAAGTTTTCCAATGGAAGGCATATATTTTAACAAATTTAAGATAAGACGTGTTTACTAAATAGTGTAAAAAAGGCTGATAGGTTCAAATTCATAGTTAAAGCTAGATACTTCAGTAAACCAATAATATGGTGATAAAGTAACTCAAGTTAAATTTAGCCATTGACATAAAAAGGCTTTGACCATACAGCATATACATATGGCTAGTGAACATATGTAAGATTCTCAACACCTTTACTTACCTGAACAATCCAGATAAATAAATAATAGAATATCAACTGGTAACCACAATGACAAATCTTAATATGTATGTTTGGAGGCAGGAAAGATGCTCAGCCTCTAAAAGCACTGGCTCGCAAAGCCTGATGACCCAGGTTTATTCCCTTGTACCCATGTAAAAGCCAGATGCACAAAGTGGTACATGTATTTGGAGTTCATTTGCAGTGGTAGGGAGCTCTGAAACACCCATACTCTTTCACTCTCTCTCTCTCAAATAAATAATTTTTAAAAATATATGTTATTCTTTCTGGAGACTCCACATAATTGGGCTGCAAGGTCACTGAGAAATCTTGCTGGAGCTGAAAACATCCTCCATGTAGACCAGCTGACAGAAAACCAGAAAAAGCTATGCTGCATGTAGTTCAATGGAAGAGAGAGAAATCACCAGTGAAGGTACTCAACCATGGACAGTGCAAGCCTTAAATTTGGCCAGCCAGGCCAAATGAGCCAATGGGTACAATAGTGGCATGTCTGTTATGGAGGAAAGCAACTATCCTCTAATTGGACTGGAGGCCCACTCCATGGAAGGGAATACATCCCTGATACTTAAAACTTACAACAGGGGTAGTCATGAGCCCCAGGTGTGTAATGTCTGCTTCTGTCTGGCTAAATGTATATACTATGCTCACCAAACTTCCCAGGAAGCAGTTCTCTTAATGTTCATACCCATACATTAATGCTACTCTCAATTTTGTTTAGAGAAGCTTCTATTTTCATTTGGCAGTGACCTTGGGATGACTTAGAAGGTGCCATGGTGCTGAGAAGAAGTGACAGAGGAGTGCTCAGTACTAAATAGCTCTATCACATCTTCCAAGACTCATGGTCCATTGCTGAAGAGGTGAAAGAAAGAATGTAAGAGCCAAAGGAATGGTAGGACTCCTTACAATATGCTCCTCCAGACACAAAATGGTCCATGACCTCACAGTGCCTGACATTACCCACACAAGACCATCATAATAGGAAGAAAGATCATGACATCAAAATCAGAGAGACTGAGAGTGAGAGGGGATATGATGGAGAGTAGAGTTTAAAAGGGGAAAGTGGTGGAAGAGAGGGAGTTACCCTGGGTTATTGTCTACAGTTATGGAAGTTGTCGATAAATAAATTATATATATATGTATATCTTATACTAAATTACCTCCATTAGATGAATAAATGGAAATGCAAGAATAAATATATGTAATATAAAAATGTATGTTTGATTGATAGATAATTAAATTGGTAGAAATAGATAAATAAGAAATAAATGGATTGATGATAGATAGAGGTATAGATATGTCACATATCCTAGAAGGAAATAGCCTCAACATCCACAGCGAGAGATTAATTATGTGATATCACCTCAAGTGATAGCAAAGGATGAAGATCCCAGATCCTAGGAAGCTAGTGCTAGTTTTTGCAACTGAGAACTCCGGATTCTTGTTCAGTGTTTCCGGCCAGAGAAATACAGAACTGAAAGCAAAGGTGCCGTATGTTCTAGGCAGAGATTTCTCTTCTTTTTCTTCTATCCAGTTCTTCAGTGAAAGTGACAATGTTGCACCACATTTGAAAGACTTTTTAGTTTGACCCACTCTGCAAATCCAAATTCTAATCTCTACTAAAAACACCTTTATAGATATAACTGGAAGTAAAGTTGAGCCAGTTATCTGGTATTGTATGAGCCCATATTTGTTACAAGCAATGACTAATAATTCTGTGTCTTGACCTGGCACATGATCTTTAAACCATGCTTAATCTCTAAGTAAAGACATGATAAGATGATAATTCCTCTCATTTTGCTGCAATAGAACAAATCTACAATAACTTCTTCCCCAAGAAGGGGTGATTATTTTGTCTGGTTTCTTTTGTTTGGTATATCATAACTTACAAACTATAAAGCAAAACTAATAATACTTAAATATTATATGACAAAATAAACACATCTTAGGTTACACAATTAGAAAATAATGAAAGCAAGAAAACAAAGATGTTTGAAGAACACACATGCCATCATTTCAGTGAATGGGCTCATGGTCATTGCTGGTATTTATAATTATCCTTAACTATTCATTGATTTCTCTTGATCATAGGAAGATACCTCAGCCAGTGTCAGATCTTGATCTCATATAGTGAAGCGAGACTTAATTGCTGAGTGGTCCAAACCTTGTGCAATCCTATGTGATTAGGTTCAATGTAGTTCTTTATTGACCTTAAACACAGAGTTTGTTAATATTAAAAGTTGCTTTAAGGGTAGTCTTGCATTCTGAATAGATTCCATCTTACATTCATTGTGGATGAAAGTCAATTTTATAGTGTTAGTTTGTATCTATCAACATAGCCATCCAACAAAAAAAATAACCTTTCTTTTCTTCTTGATTCAAGTCATGAAACCCAAAGTCACTATTAACTCAAGTGTAATGGAATGTCCATTGTACATTCTGATGGAAACACTCATCTCTTTAAAGGAAATACTTCTAGCTGGCAAAAGACATGGTCAATGGAGCAGGAAACAAAAGGTGTACATGGTTCACTAGGAATAATAGTAATTACTCTCATTTCTGACCCTATTAAGAGTATTAAAGTTCGCTCACTTGCTCTCTCTCTCTAATAAATAAAATATTTTTACAAGTTACCCAAAGTATGGTTGCTCTTCTAAGGAATCTGTTTCTTGACTCTTAAAATTGGTTTCATGAAATTTGCAGGAAAATGGATGGATCTGGAAAGGATTATACTAAGTGAGGTAACCCAGGCCCAGAAAGCCAAGCATCACATGTTCTCTCTCATATGTGGATCCTAGCTACAGATGACTGGGCTTCTGTGTGAGAAGTAAAAAACTCAGTAGCAGAGGCCAGTAAGCTAGAAAAGAGATAGAAAGGGAAGAGAAAGGAAGGGAGGGGGTTATGTAATAGGATGGTATTATATATATGTAAGTAGAAGAATAGATTAATGGGGTGAAAAAGCCCAAAATGAGGTCTGGGGAAGAGATTGAGTAAAGGAAAGGTGGAGGGACAGCTAATCAAAATCTAAGAGGATATAAATAAAACATATGTAATCCTACTTTTTTGGACAATGGAACACAGAGGAGCTGTAGATTGTTGCTAGAAAATTTTCAGTGCCAGGGATGGAATATCTTCCAGTGAGTTGTTGGCCAGAGAGATCCCTGATGCCCCCAAAACATTATAGGACATTGCCAAAGCCCTTGGTTTCACACTAGGAATAGATGGTATGACCCTATTGCTGAAGACTCCATATATTTGGGCTGGCCACTAAGAAATCTTGCTGGAACTGAGCTGATAACCTCCTCCATGTAAACCAGCTGACAGATAGCTGGAAGAAGCCATTCTGCATGCAGTTCAATGGGAGAAAGAGAGATCACCAGTGAAGGGACTCATCATTGGACACTGCAAGCCTTACAATTGGCCAGCCAGGCCAAATGAGCCAATGGGTACAATAGTGGAATGTCTGTTATGGGGGAAACCAACTGCCCTGTAATTGTACTGGAGGCTGGCTCCATGGGAAGGGAATACATCCCTGATACTGAAAACTTAAAACAGGGGTAGTCATAAGCCCTAGGGGTGTAACATCTGCTGTTGTCTGGCCAAATGTATATACTATGCTTATCAAACTGCCCAGTAAGCACTTCTGTTAATGTTCACACCCTTATATTAATACCACTCTCACTTTTGAGTGAG
Organism: Dipus sagitta; assembly: GCA_036346955.1. Taxonomy (NCBI): domain Eukaryota; kingdom Metazoa; phylum Chordata; class Mammalia; order Rodentia; family Dipodidae; genus Dipus; species Dipus sagitta. The sequence continues at coordinate 115,948,840 of CM070778.1, read as the reverse complement.
AATCTTCTCTTTTCAGATGGCAGTGACCTTGGGATGACTCCGAAGGTATCATGGTGATGGAAAGAAATGACTGCAGTGCTCAATACTGCAATATCTTTATCACACCTTCCAAGGCTCAGGGTCTAATGCGGAAGAGGTGGCAGAAAGAATGTAAGAGCCAAAGGAAGGGCAGGACTCCATACAACATGCTCCCTCCAGACACAAAATGGCCTGGATATCCATGGCTTCACAGTGCCTGACACTACTTACATAAGACAATCATAAGAGGAGGAAAAGATCAAGACATCAAAAGTAAAAGAGAGACTGATTGAGATGGGGAGGGGGTATGATGGAGAGTGGAGTTTCAAAGGGGTAAGTGGGGGGAGGGAGGGTATCACCATGGGGTATTTTTTTTATAATCATGGAAGTTGTTAATAAAAAAATTAAAAAATTTTAAAAAAGTGGTTTCAAAACAAAATTCAGTAAAGTTATTTGCTTATGTCCAAACTGAATAAATACAATTTTATAGTATTGACAGAATTTAAAAAGGGAAGACTTTGCTATTCATAGTTATGTTTGATCCATTCCCTAAAGGATCTAGCCCTTTCTTACATCAGAGAAATTATAGGTGGCTTTCCATGTCTCAAAGGAGGCTGGAAGATGATCTTTGAAATAGCATGATGCTTATACACTGAGAATAATTTACTCGCACCAATTTACTGGAGACTCTAATGAATCTTTGTTAGGAATAATGAAGAAAGATTGATCACTGAAAACTAAATGTTGTCTTTACCTGTTGCAATCCATCTAATATGATTTAGCTTCAGTTATAGACCATTTATTCATGAAATAAAATGGGTTATTTTAATGAGTCACTGAAAATATGGCAATTTTTCACAAAAGCTGTGACATTTTCATTGTAGTTACTTAATAACAAATGGATGAGAATGAGTCAATCAATGAAAAAATTGATTATTTAGAGACATTTCCTTATTAAGTTCTGAGAACAGCTTTCTATCTATATACTCTCAAGTTTAAGAGTCCAGAAAAGGGTTGGAGAGATGGTTCAGTGATTAAGGCATTTGCCAGCAAAGCCTAAGGACCTAGGTTCAACTCCCCAGTACCCACATACAGCCAGATGCACAAAGTGGCACATGCATCTGGAGTTTGTTTGCAGTGACAGGAGGCCCTGACATGCACCCATTCTCTCTTCTCTCTATCTCTCTCTCTTTCTGCTTGCAAATAAATAAATTATAAATAAATAAATAATATTTAAAAGATACATGAAAAGCACATAGGCATAGCATTACAAAATTCTTAATGGAAGATACACTTTTGGAAGGCTTGAGGGTGCCATCCATTTGTCTAGAGTTGGAGGGTCTAGTCTGGAACAACACAATTCCTTACTCTGATGTAGAGTTCAATCTTTCAGTGTTTTTCACCTTGATTTGTTTTTTTTTTTTTTTTGTTTTGTTTTTTTTTTTTTTTTTTTGGTTTTTTGATTTTTTTTGAGGTAGGGTCTCACTCTAGCCCAGGCTGACCTGGAATTCACTATGGAGTCTCAGGGTGGCCTTGAACTCACGGCGATCCTCCTACCTCTGCCTCCCGAGTGCTGGGATTAAAGGCGTGTGCCACCACGCCCGGCTTGATTTGTTTTTCTTCTTCAGTAAACATCTGGTGAATAACAAATAAGAAGAGGCCAGAGAATTGAGTCTCTGGTGCTCATACTAGGATGTTCTATTGGCTTCACATATGTGTGTGCCTATCCTGCCCTAGGCCCAGCACTGTGAACTTGATTTTATAAGTCCTATTTTCTGAAAAGAAAAGGGGGGAAGGAAGAACATGCTTACCTGTTGCACTTTCCCTAGAGCCCATTAGCCTTAAAAAAGAAAGAAAGAAAGAAAGAAAGAAAGAAAGAAAGAAAGAAAGAAAGAAAGAAAGAAAGAAAGAAAGAAACAAAGAAAGAAACAAAGAAAGAAACAAAGAAAGAAACAAAGAAAGAAAGAGATTGTCATGTAATTGATTCAACTCCACATTCAAATTTCAAAGGATACAACTGCCTGGAGAACAGCCCTGAATATTAATTGTAAGTCTGTCTTTTAAGATTTAAATTAATTCTCACCGAATCTGCTTACTTTTTACCAATCACTCGATGTTGCTCTTTTTAAATATCTTATTTATTTATTTGAGAGAGAGAATCCTTAGTGTTTCTCGCCACTGCAAATAAACTCCAGATACATGTGCCACTTTATAGATCTTCCTCACATGGGTAATGGGGAATCAAAATTGGGTCCTTAGGCTTTACAGTCAAGCACCTTAATGGCTAGGCCAACTCTCCAGCCACTCAATGTTCATTTAACTGAAGATTATTTTTTATGAATTATGGTACATTTTGGTATTCATCATATGGAATGTTATTATAGCTATCTTTATATATCTAGCCATCATTAAATTCTTTTCTACTAGACTAGTTTTATCCAAAAACCTTTTCACACATATTGAGTAAAATGAAGACTGTTGCACAAATTATGGAGGTGACTGACAGCAGTGACATTAGAAATAGGAGTCATGTTATCTTATTTACTTTTATGGAATTAAAGATTTGGCTTCCTGTAAGTGAATGAATCTTAATCCCCCTAGCTGATGGTATTTTGAGGTGGAACCTTTCAATGGTATCCAGGTTTACATGGAGACATAATAAGAAGTTACCTAGGATAGAATTTAACACCCTGAAAAGGTTTGCATTCTCTCTACCATTGCAACCTAATGATGTAGCAAGAAGGCATAAATTATATAAGCAAGGAAAAGTAACAAAATAGGAACTTCTCAGCCCCCTAGACTAAAGTATATTGTTTAGTCCATTTTGTCTTTGATATTTTCTTTGGGCATTCCAAGCTAAAACCTTCACTTACAATAGACTATGTCAGATGGAAAGAACCTAATGACTTAATTGTATTACCATCTTAATAACTTATTTAATAATAGTCAGATATTACTGTTATTTGTTTATAGTTTAAGAAAGTGAAGCAGGAAGATTAAGAAATTGACTCAAGCTTACTAGGAAAGTCGGAGTTTAAGTCTGTCTCCCCTCACGATCTGTAATCTTATTCACAACAATGTGCTCTTTAATGAGCTTCTGTTTTCCTTTTTCAAATATTGTTTTTTTTTTTTTTAAATTTTTTTTTTGTTTTATTTTTATTTATTTATTTGAGAGCAACAGACAGAGAGAGAAAGAGGCAGATAGACAGAGAGAGAATGGGCGCGCCAGGGCTTCCAGCCACTGCAAACGAACTCCAGACGCGTGCGCCCCCTTGTGCATCTGGCTAACGTGGGTCCTGGGGAATCAAGCCTCGAACCGGGGTCCTTAGGCTTCACAGGCAAGCGCTTAACCGCTAAGCCATCTCTCCAGCCCGTTTTTTTTTTTTTTTAAGAGATACAGATGGGGGTGGGGGAGAGGGAAAACCAGAGAAAGAGAGAGAATAAGGTCACACCAGGGCCTCTAGCCACTGCAAATGAACTCTAGATCCATGCACCACCTTATGAATCCAGCTCTATGTGGATACTGGCAATCAAACCTGGTTTCTTAGGCTCTGCCCTCAAGCACCTTAACCACTGAGCAATCTCTCCAGTCTTGTGTTGCTTTTCAGTTAGAAACAAAAGCTACAACAACAACAACAACATCACCTTTAAAATATAATTATAAATCAATTTTCTAGCATATAGTCATATGTATATAATGATGGCTTGTAATGTTGAATAAATAGCCCTGTTTTAGAAAGAAAGGTATTAATTCAAGAGTGTTACTATGGATTTACAATAGCTTATATGTCACTTGTGCAATTTTATAAATGTATAAGATAAAAGGTGTGCCTATATAAAAATATATGATCCTTTAATGGAGGCTAGTCCAACAGGCTGGCCTTTTTATGTGAAAGAATGAGACAGAGCAAGAGAGAGAGAAAGAATTGGCATGCCAGGGCCTCCAGCCACTGCAGTCAAACTCTAGAAGCATGCATCACCTTGTGTAAATGTGTGACCTTGTGCACTTGTGTCACTTTGTGCATCTGGCTTATGTGAGACCTGAAGAGTCAAACATTCGTCCTTAAGCTTTGCAGGTAAGCACTTTAAACACCAAGCCATCTCTAAGGCCCACGATCCTTATTTTTAAGAAACTCAACTAGTAGGCCTGTGAAAATCATTCTGTTGATAAAGCACTTCCCACACAAACCTGAGTACCTAAGTTTTGATCTCCAGACCTCATAGAAAAAGTCAGAAGCAATGGTGAGATTCTATAATTCAAAAACATAGCCGGGTGTGGTGGCACATGCCTTTAGCCCAGCTCTCAGGAGACAGAGGTAGGAGGATCGCAATAAATAAATAAATAAATAAATAAATAAATAAATAATAAAATAAAAGTCTACTATTGGAAACAGAGACAGGACAATTTGCTAGATGACAGCAGACACCCTGCTCGAGGAATGAAGTGATTCACCAGGATAGACCTTGCCTCAAAAGAGGTGAAAGATAAGGACAGACACTTCCAAAGTTGGCCATTGATCTCCACAAATCCTATGCCATGAGCGTGCCCACACAAACAAACATAAACATGCATACGCACACCGCATATATGCATGCAAACAAAGAAGTTCCATAATTAAACAGGGTGACAGAATGTTTATTTAAATACATCTATGCGCTGACGAAGATTCAGCAATGCAGTGAAGTAGGAGAACACATCTCATTGGGTACAAGGGCGGAGCGAAAGGCAGATACGATAAATAAGTTAACATCAGAAAATGAAGATACTTTGGAAGTCCAGGAGTATCTTGAATATTCAAGGTTGTCAACTGATAGATGATTAATAATAACTTGTGGGGCTGGAGAGATAGCACAGACATTAAGGTGCTGGCCTGCAAAGCCTAAGAACTCCTTTTCAAATCTCCAGGTTCCATGTAAGCCAGACGTACAGTGATGCAAATATGTAAAGTTACACATGTGACCTAGGTGGTCCAAGTGTGTCGGGAGTTCAGTTGCAGCAGCTGAAAGCCTTGGCACACCCATTCTCTCTTTCAAATAAATAATAAAAAAATAACTTTTGCCAGTTCTTCATTATATAATTTTTCTTACATCACCCAGAAGGTAGTAATAACATTAACATTGTTCTGGCAAATATAGACATATGTATCAGCCATATATATATATATATATACAATTGTTCAGTGTTTATGCTCATAAATATCCTAAAAGAATATTAAAAATAATGTTGAAGTATTACCCTTGTAAAAATAATTATGTATCACCAATAATTATTCAGATGATACATAGTTTAAAAATACTTTATTTTAGTATTATTGATACTATTTAAATAGTAGTATAAATATCATTCTAAAATTTATGCTAATAAAAAAGAACTACATATGATTCATTATGTTTGGGACTAATTATAATTGTAATAAAATTAATTAAACAATGGTACTCAATCAAGACCTAAAGAGATTTATAGTCATTTATAGTCCATAGGGAGCCCTTCAGGAAAGGCACAACAATGATTATCTTTAAATAGCATATTTAGAATTCTACATGTTAGTGTAAACAAATATTTCAAAGTATTTGTTGTAATGTATTTGGGTGAAATTATGTAGGAGAATTTAAATGAAAAAATCAGAAAAGGTACTCAACACCTTGTCCTTCAGAGCTTATTTATGTCTGTGCAAAATGAATAGCAGTGCCTAACTGAACACTGTGGTATTTCAATATTTGGCTGTGTTGTAACACCAATGTAACAATGTTACTGGGATATTAGCAATACCCAATATGTGAGAAATTATGTGTTTGTGATTCAAAAGTTTTGTTTTATTTCTTATAAATGCTTAAGGGAGTACAATAATAAAATACATTTTATAAGCAACAAAGTATTTTAAAGACACTTATCTAAAGATTGAGAACTAATGTATAGGGTAGTACCAGACATTATGAAAAGAAATATATCAATCTGAAAATTAAAAGCAAAACAGATCAAGCAGTTTAAGAATACAGCTTTTCTCCCTGAAACCTGATACTTAATATGGCAAAGCAAGCACCAGTGTAACTTTTTGTTGCGACTTTCTGAACTCTTTAAATTTGTAATTTTATTACACATCATCCTACATCAAGACAAGGTCTGCAAGGTATATTTTCCTGAGTTTTTCTCCACTACAGCTTTCATTGTTAAGGGTCAGTAAGGTCTGGGTCCCAACATATGTGTTCCATATGTAGAACACAAATGCTAAATGATATTCTTGATGTGCATTGTTTATCACTCAGGGTACCACACCACAGGGATTGTTCTATGTCACTGTAGGTTGGGGTTGACACATGAACTGTGTTAGACAGCAAGACAATTGTTTTCAGTCCAATCCATAGGGAGTCCTTCAGGAAAGGCAAAACAATGATTGTGAAGGTTTATTTCAGTGCCAGCTGGCAAGAATCTTAAAGGTTATTCTACTTTACCCATAATACATAGTTATTTAAATATCTCCACATGGAGAATGTGAGAGAAATATATACTTAACAACACTGGAATTTTCAAATATATATATATATATATATATATATATATATATATATATATATATATACATTTATAGAGGCAAAAAAAAGAGAAATGGAGAACGTTTTGTGTTAAATACCACTTGGGTATATAGTGAGTATTTTCTTAATAAATTTTATTCATTTTTCTTAACAGATTGAAGAGCAGGGCTAAGATATTGACCTCTGTCTTAGCAAGAGCCCAAAGAACACCTGGAATAATTTATACTTTTGGACAAACTAAATATTTATTGTCTGAGAGAAACTCATTGTGTCAAAATTGGTGTGAAGATGAATAAAAAGATTAAGAAAGGTGAAAATTTACATAAAATTTACAATTAATTCAAGAAATCAAATGTCACATGAGACTTCAATAAATTGTCTTTTGAAATTAATATTTCAAAAATGCATTATATAAATTAAGAGACAGCTTAATTTAGGTAAATTTTTTATATCTTAAATATTCACAAAAAGTGTATAGCATATTAATAGATTATTCTTAAATAAGTCTCAATTATTTTCCTATTTTATAATTTTTAAATCATTGTCTCAATATTTCCCTAGCAATGGGATAAATATTCTATTCATGTACAAGCAACTTGTCCAATCTTACAGAATTCCTGCCTGTTTTGTGATCCATTGCCATCATTTTGAAAAGCATTATAATTTATGAACAAGTATTCCCTCATATGTATTTTGAACGAGGTCTTGCAACATTAAGTGACTGCTCTTGACTAATATTTAAAATATGTGCCAAGGCTAGTACAGTAATAAAATTAAATTATATAGCATTGCTCTCAGGAAAATATAAAACAAAATATATTTTATTTAATTGAAATATCTTGAATGTAATTCAAATTATAACATGCAAATACTAAAAGAAGATTCCCACAAAGAGTTCCATATTGGAAAATGTGGGACTTTACAGAGGTGCCTGAACAAGGCCAAAGGTTCATTCTGTAAAGTATTATTAAACATTTTTTTCTCATTTATTAATGTTGGTAGCAACTTAAATGGGTTCAGTATAGAAGAGTGAATATCTTCCTTGCCTTTTTACCCAGTGTTTCTCATAATTTCCTGAGCACAAACTATAGTTGACAGGTAGAATTTAGGTAGTATGATTTGTAACCCCACCACACAGCCATTCAGTCATTTGCCTTTGCATCATGTTTTGAGGAATATTGACATAATCCTCACATAATTAATTACTACAAATTGGATCCTTATATAACAAACAAAATTTATTTCCCACATGGCAAATTTTGTGTCTATTGAAAGCCTACTTTTGAGTTCATAGACCATCCATTTTAGTTGTTTCCACACATAAGAGAAGTGTTTGGCATGGTCTTTTTCTGGACTCATATAAGATCAGCAGTCCTAGTTGTGAATGTTATGGCCCAGTAAAGCCATTTCCCAACGATACCGAATCTGTTGAGGACACACATATGCAGGCCACAGGAGTATCCGACTGCTTTGAAGCTGAAAAGCAGTTACCAACCTTTAAATAAATCTACAACTCAGTTGTGTTAGGTACCTACACTTTTGAAGAAATCTTCTTTTTTTTTTTTCTGGGAGTTGTATTTGGTTTGTGGAAAATTTCCCTTCAATGTGTAGGAAACCAACATCATCTTTATTTAAAAATCTATATAGATAATGCAATGGGGAAGGTGTACTTAAAACTAATACAAATAGAAAACTTCTATTTTTTGATTGGATTATCCTCTGAGTTTTCAAATGATATCTTTTATGACATGTCATTTGTGAGCTAAAAATTTTGTAGAAGACAGAAAACTAACTCGTATAGGCAAGTGTTTTATTTTTCCATTAAGGCTCACTTAATTTAAAAGGCAAAAATATCATCAAATGAGGCTTAGTATTTTGCACCTATGAAGACAATGTAGTGGTCAGAACGATATAAAAATCAAGACTCACTTGATTAATGTAAAGTGATAACCATAATTATATATTTTGAGCAAAAGGATCTGTGATAAAACCAAAATATACTCCTGTGTGCATGTGACTTTTTCCTTTCCTAGCAAGTAATTTTAACCAACAGAATTATTTTAAGTATCCTCTAATTTAACACTTAAATAAAAAAAAATACTCTTTTTAATGAAGAATCTACATTTGTCATGAAGATAGAACACAAAGTCCTTGGCAGAGGATTGCTCTGCAGAAGTAGGCTATTTTTACACTGTATATTTAGCAAATTGTAAAAATAAAAAATCCAGAAACTGCATCTCAAGAATTTAAAAACAAACTTGCATGCAAGAACCTGTGTTTAGTTTCTTTTTATTATTGCTTGGTAACAAAAATAGCAGAAGTGACATCATTATCATTCCTTTTAAAGGTCAGCAATTTGTGGAGATTTATTTAACAGGGAAGTTGAGTAGGAAGGACAAAATATAATCAATGAAATGATAAGAACACTGCTTACTTATTTGGTGGGAATGAATTACATGGATAAAGAAGATGATGATTTGTACAAGGACAAGCTTCTAAGAATGTTATAAGGCACAGGATACTGAATACTGATGTCAGAATTAATAAATGTCATTATAGAAAAACTTGACACCATGGTGATGCTGAATGGGAACTGAGAGTTGATATTGAAATACCATAGTCTAAATTTGTGTGGAGGATCTTATTTGTACCCTTCAATAGTGAATATTCCTTAATTGTATATAAGAAGAATCTTAACTATAATAATGTGATAAAATGTAAAAAAAAAACTAAATAAAAATTATAAAATGATGGATATGACAAAACTATGGATAAAATGAGTTGATAGCTTATTACTTTGATTAAAAATAAAATCAAGGGCTGGAGAGATGGCTTAGTGGTGAAGCGCTTGCCTGTGAAGCCTAAGGACCCCAGTTAGAGGCTCGATTTCCCAGGACCCATGTTAGCCAGATGCACAAGGGGCACGTGCATCTGGAGTTCTTTTGCAGTGGGCTGGAGGCCCTGGCACACCCAATCTCTGTCTCTCTCTCTCTCTCTGTCTCTCTCTCTCTCTGCCTCTTTCTCTCTCTGTCTGTCGCTCTCAAATAAATAAATAAAAATAAACAAAAAAATTTTAAATATAAAATAAAATCAAGCCGAGATTGGTGGCACACCCCTTTAATTCCAGCACTCGAGAGGCAGAGGTAGGAGGATAACAGTGAGTTGGAGGCCACCCTGAGACTATATAGTAAATTCCAGGTCAGCCTGAGCTACAGTAAGACCCTACCTCAAAAAACCAAAAATAAATAAATAAATAAATAAATAAGTGAATAAATTAAAAAAAAATAAAACTAAAATTAATTTTCAAAAAGTTAAAAAAAAATAAAGGGACTGGAGATATGGCTTAACAGTTAAGGCATCTGCTTGCAAAGCCAAAGGAACTCAACTCGATTCTCCAGAACCCATGTAAGCCAGATGCACAAGGTGGTGCATGCATCTGGAGTTCATTTGCAGTGGCTGGGAGCCCTAGCATGCCCATTCCATCTATGTCTCCCTCTTTGTGTTGTTCTCTCAAATAAATAAATAAATCTTTTTTAAAAGTTAAAAAAAAATAAAATCAATAGCTGGACAGATTGATTAGCCATTAACGGGCTTGCCTGCAAACCCCAAGGACCAGTCTTCCACTCTCCAGATCCTACATTATCCAGACACACAAAGGTGAGGCACGCTCAAGGTCACACATGCCCAGTAGGTGATGCAAGCATCTGAAATTCAATTGTAGTGGCTGAGGCCTTGGCACACCGATGCTCTTTCTCACTCTCTCTCTCTTTCTCTCTCTCTCTCTTTGTTTCTTGCTCTCTCTAAAAATAAAAATAAATGAATAAAATAAAATAAAGTATTATTTCTGATAATAAGTTTCAGTTCTACTTGTAGATCAGATAGTAGAAATGTGATTCTTGGCCTGGAGAGATGGCTTAGTGGTTAAGGCATTTGCCTGTGAAGCCAAAGGATCCAGGTACGATTCCCCAGGACCCACGTTAGCCAGATGCACAGGGCAGCACATGCATCTGGAGTTTGTTTACAGTGCCTGAAGACTTTGGAGCACCCATTCTCTCTCTATATCTGCCTCTTTCTCTCTCAAATATATAAAATGAATAAATATTTTAGAAAAAAAGAAATGTGCTTCTTTAGTAAAACTAATAAGTTGTGTTAAATAATAAATGCCTATTCAGTATTAAAAAATTATAAATTTAAATATAGAAAATGATTACCTCATTCCATCGAGGTCTTTGAAAAGTTTTACTATGTCCTATGAAACAAAAATTTAGGTCTGCTTCTTCAAACCTGCAGAAAGTACATCTTTCTCCTTTACTTACAGAAATAGTGACAAAGCAGAAATTTGTAAATGAAATTCTGTGCACTGCTAGAATCTGCCAATACCCCATAATTCACAGGCAACCAGTACTGTCTAAGATCTACTGTGACTATTGTCATCTGTAGTGCACAGGCCATTATCTGCAAGAGAAAAAGAAGGGCATTGTTCTTACAAATTCATTTATGCTCTAGATTACACAGAATATTTTTCTACACAATATTATTTTATTTATTTAATTATTTAATTGAGAGAGAGAGAGAGAGAGAGAGAAATAAGGAGCGGGAGAGAGAAAGAATGGGTGTTCCAGGATTTCCAGCCACTGCAAGTGAACTCCTGATGCATGTGCCACCTTGTCTACACAATATTCTTATGGAACTTTGTAGTTTCTTGTTTGATTAGCTCCGCCATCCATTTTGATAAGATAGATGTGTAGTATGTAATTTAAGGGCCTATTTTCTCATTTTTTATTTGCATATAGACACATAAACACACATTTAAAAATTTATTTGAAAGAATAAAGGTCTTTGGGAAGCAAGGCTATTCTACACAATAATAAATTAAGGCTGGAGAGATCACCAAAATTATCCAGTTATATTGCAGTGTCATAGTAACAAAACAATATGGTATGGTACAAAACAAGACATTTAGATCAGTGGAACAAAATAAAAATAAAGAAGAAAAATACTTACTGGAGAAAGGACATTCTCTTTAGCAAACATTCCTGGGAAAACTGTATATATGCCCATAGAAGAATGAAAGTATACCCTTTTCTCTCATCCTGAAAATCTTCAAATAGGTTGACTATCCTAATATAAACAATGACTCTCTGAAGAAAGTAGAGGGAAAAATATAAGTAGGCATAGATAAGGACAAAGTTGTAAACATAGAAAAGGACTTAATAGAAACTTGAGTCACTCAGGAAATAAAGCCAAAAATTAATAACTGGGGCCTCATGATACTATACAGCTTCTGTATAGGAATGAGAATTAAGCTCATTGATACAGTTGCTAGGTTAGAATGCAAGAGACCCTGTCTTCAAACTCCAGTACCACAAATAGAACAACAAACTATTGTACATAGCAAAATAAACTATTAATTGAGTGAAGAGAGTCTATGGAAGAAAATCTGTGTCATCTATACTTCTGATGGGTGATTAATATAGAGAATTTTCAGAAATTATAAAAAAATCTAAAAAATAGTAAACCAATTAGAATGGCCTATGGCCAGTTCTGGTGGTACATGCCAGTAGGAAATAGGTGAAGAGGCGGAGGCAAGAGTTCGAGGCCAGCCTGGGCTATGCATTAAAAAAAGAAAAAGGGGCTGGGCGTGGTGGCGCACACCTTTAATCCCAGCACTCGGGAGGCAGAGGTAGGAGGATCGCTGTGAGTTCAAGGCCAGCCTGAGACTCCATAGTGAATTCCAGGTCAGCCTGGGCTAGAGTGAGACCCTACCTCGAAAAACCAAAAAAAAAAAAAAAAAAAAAAAAAAAAAAAAAGAAAAAAAGAAAAAGGACCATGGAATGTAACAGAAAATTTCCAGAGAAATGGCCAGTAAATGTTTTTTAAACTATTACACACCTTTATCCATAAGGAAAATGCAAATTAAAACTGCTTTGACATTCTACCTCACTCCACTCAGAATGTCTGCCATCAAGCAAACAAATGACAATAAATACTGACTAGGGTATTGGGAATGATGCACCCTAGTTCACTGGTGATGGGAGAAGCCACTGTGAAAAGTACTGTGGAGCTTTCTAAAAATATCTAAAAATAGAATCACCATATGACTATCTATATCACTCCTGGGTGTAAAGCCAAAGGATGCTACATCCTACAACAGAGCTCCTTGGAACACCGAGGTTCCTTAGTGCTATTCACAATAGGTAGAAAGTGGTGACAGTATTGACCGTGTTGACAGTTGACGTCCATTGACTGGTGAATGGATGATGGAAATGTGGAACGTATACATGATGGGATATAATTCAGCTATACAGAAAATTGAAATCATAAAAGTTTCAGAAAAAAATGAATGAAACTGGAAAATATATTGTGAGGCAGCTAGGCTTAGAAAAATAAACACCACATGTCATCCCACATATACATATCCTATCCCTGGATAATTAGATTTGTTTCCTTAAGGGAAAGTGAGTGTCTTAAAAAGATAGAAAGCAAGATAAAAGATAGGAGAGGGCAAAAAAGAGGAATTAAGGAGGCATATAGTAGAAAGCATGCCATATGGAAGCAGAGGATGGGATACTGGGGATGGGCAGGTTTAATTGGGTATGAGATATGGGTAGAAAAGGAAGAAGGTATGGGAGTGAGAGTCAAAAATATTAAAGGTCCATGAAAATGTCCATGAGGAAACCTACTCTTTTGTAAACTAACAAAGCAAATACAATTTTAAAAGTTTGAATAGTGCAACCCTTCATGGGTGGCCTTCAGAAGTAATTGCCCAGGTTGTGACACCTCCCTGTGAATTGTTGATCAAGAAGGTCTCGGAGGTCCCCAGACAACACAGCTTATTGTCACTGTTTTAATTTGCTCACTGTACCTACTCAAAACTTACTGCTGAACTCACAACACATTTTGGTTGTGTGACATCAAGCTGAAACTGACCTGGAAGATTCCTTACTGTCAATGTTTTCCAAGTGCTGGAAGGTGGTATACAGTCTAATAAGGTAAAAAAGCCATTAAAAGTCTTAGTCATGGTCTTTCCCCTCTGCTATATTAACCTCTGCTATACGACCTACCATTGAAGGTGTGCCCACTGGTGCAATAGAGACATGACCACTATGAGGTTGAACAACTTCTTTCTGATTTGATTTGATGTCCACTCCACATATGAGATTTCAAGCCTGGTACTGAAAACATGGCCAAAATCCGGTGGCCAAGGAGGTCATAGACACTTTGAGGAAAGTACTCCTATGTTTTCCTACATGCCCATATGTGTCACACCGCCTTGAAAATATGCATGTTTAATGCCTGTAGATTAGTGCTCCTCTCAGATTTTTTAAATTCTGTTTTAGAGTTTTTATTATTTTTAATATATATTTTTCATTGACAACTTCTATACTTACAGACAACAAACCATAGTATTTCCCTCCCTCCCTTCCCCCAAGTTCATCTTCATAACTCTGCTCTCCATCATATCCCCTCCCTCTCTTCATTTGTCTCTCTTTTAATTTGCTAGGCACTGTGAGGTCTTGGATATCGAGGCCAAATTCTGTACAGACAGGTGTATGTAAGGTGTGACACCCTTCCTTTGGCTCTTACATTCTTTCTGCCACCTCTTCCTCAATGGACCCTGAGCCTTGGAAGTTGTGAGATGTTTCAATGCTGGACACTCCTCCATCCCTTCTTCCCAGCACTATGTTGCCTTTTGGGTCATCCCAGTGGTCATCGCCATCTGAAAAGAGAAGCTTCTCTAAACAGAACTTAAAGTAGCATTAATATATGAGTATGAACATTAAGTGTAGTGCTTTCAGGGCAATTTGGCGAGAGTAATATAGGCATTTATCCAGACAAGAGCAGGCTTTATACCCCTAAGGCTCATGACCTCCCTGGCCATAGGCTTTTGATTAGGTTTTCAGTACCAGGCATGTATTCCATCCCATAGAGTGGGCCTTCGTTCCAATTAGAGAGCAGTTTATTTCCCCCACAGCAAACATGCCACTATTTCACTCGTTCAGTCATTCGGCCTACCTGGCCAAACTTGAGACTTCCAGTGTCCACTGTTTTCACTGCTGATGACTTCGGTGTCCCATAAGACTGCATACAGTGTACCATTTTCCAGCTTTCAGTTGCCTGGGCTATAGGGAGTATAGTGAGAAGGCTTTCTGCTCAGCACTAGTTTGATTTCTCAGTGACTTTGCCGCTCAGGCATGTGAAGCCTTCAGCAATAGGGTCTTACCATGTCTTTCTCATGGGAAAACCAAGAACCTTGGCAATAGCCTATAATGTTTGGGAGGCAACGAGGACCTCTGTGGCCAACAACACATTGAAGGGTATCCCATCCCTGGCATGAAAATTTTCTAGTAACAATATGTGGCTTCTGGATGTGCCATTATTCAAGAACGTAGATTTTCATATGTTTTATTCAGAATATCTTGAATTTTGATTACACCCCCTTTCTTTTATATAATCTCTTCCCCTGACCTCATTTAGGCATTTTCCCTCCCTGTAATCTATTCTTCTACTTACATACATACAATATCATCCCCTTGAGACCTTCCCTCTCCTCCCTCTCTTATAGCCATTTCTAGCTTATGGGCTTCTGCTACTGATTTTTCATTGCAGATCACAAACAAGTCTATGTATTTGTAGCTAGGGTTCACATAAGAGAGATATCATGTGATGTTGGGCATTCTGGGCCTAGGTTAACTCACTTAGTATAATCCTTTCCAGATCCATCCATTTCCCTGCAAATTTCATAATTTCATTTTTCTTTACTGCTGAATAGAACTCCATTGTGCAGATGTACCACATCTTTATTTTCCATTCATCTGTGGATGGACATCTTGGCTGGTTCCATTTCCTAGCTATTGTGAATAGAGCAGCAATAAACATGGTTGTGCAAGTATCTTTAAAGTAGTGAGAAGAGTCATAGGTTATATGCTTAGGAGTGCTATAGCTGAATCATATGGCAAATCTATTTTTAGCTGTCTCAAGAACCTCCACACTGATTTCCACAATGGCTGTATCAGATTACTTTTTGACCAACAGTGTAGAAGTGTTGCTTTTTTTTACTGCATCCTCTCCAACATTTATTGCCATTTGTTTTCTTGATGGTAGCCATTCTGACAGGAAAGAGATGGAATCACAAGGTAGTTTTAATTTGCATTTCCCTGATGGCTAAGGATGTAGAATTTTTTTTTAGATGTTTATATGTCATATGTATTTCTTCTGATGAGAATTCTCTATTTAGTTCCATAGCCCATTTTTTGATTGGGTTGATTGATTTCTTATTGTTCTGTTTTTTGAGTTCTTGGCATTCTGGACATTAATCCTCTGTCAGATGTGTAGCTGGCAAAGATTTTCTCCCATTCTGTAGGTTGTCTCTTTGCTCTATTCAGTGTCCTTTGCTTTATAAAAAGCTTTGTAATTTCATGAGATTCCAGTCAAATTTGCTAAGGGTTTATCAATCTTGTTTATCCTTACAAAGAACTGACTCTTTGTTTCATTGATTCTTTGGATTGGTTATTATTATTTTTTTTGGTTTCTATTTCATTAATTTTTTGCCCTGGTCTTTATTATTTCTTCTTGTCTACTGATTTTTGCCTTGCCTTATTCTTTTTCTAAGGCTATAAGGTGAAGCATTAAATTATTTATTTGTGAACTCTCTAATTTCTTAATATAGGCACTTAGAGCTATAAATTTCCCTCTTAGGAATGCCTTCATTGTGTCCCAAAGTTTTGATATGTTGTATTATCATCATCATTTGATTCTCTTAATTTATTGATTTCTTTAATGACCCATTGATCATTCAATAGTGTATTGTTTAGTCTCCATGAATTTCTGTGTGCTCTGTAGCTTCTCTTGTTACTGATTTGCAGTTTAATCCCATTGTGGTCAAATAGAGTACAAGGGATTATTTCAATTTTCCTATATTTGTGGAGATTAGCTTTGTGTCCTAATATATGGTCTATTTTAGAGAATGTTCCATGTACTGCTGAGAAAAATGTATATTTTGCAGCATTTGGATGGAATGTTCTATAGATATCTGTTAGGTCCATTTGTCCCATGACATCATTTAATTCCAATGTCTCTCCATTTATTTTTTGCTGTGATGACATGTTAAGTGATAAGAGTGGGGTATTGAAGTCTCCCACTACAACTGTGTTTGATGTTATCTGTGCCCTTAGGTCTAATAGTGTTTTTTTGAAGAAATGGGGAACCCCCATGTTATATGCATAAATGTTTAGGATTGTAATGTCCTGTTGGGGTGTTCTGTTAATCAGTATAAAATGACCTTTTTTATCTTTCCTCACTAATGTTGGTTTGAAGTCTATCCTGTCAGATATCAGGATACCAAGCCCTTCTTGTTTCCTAGGCCCATTTGCTTGAAATACTGCTTTCCATGCTTTCACCCTAAGGTGGTATCTATCTTTTATTGAGAGATGAGTTTCCTGGAGGCAACAAATGGCAGAATCCTGCCTTTTATTCCAGTCTGCAAGCCTTTGTCTTTTGGTTGGTGCATTGAGGCCGTTTATATTAAGAGTTATTATTGAAAGGTATGCATTTATTCTCACCATTCTTCTTATTTTGTAGTGTTTCCTGTTTTCTCTTTACTCGTTTGTTTTAACTGTTGAGTGTGGTTTATTTTTTCCTGTTTCCTCATGTGTGTGCTTTGCTTTCTCTTCAGCATGGAGGATTCCTTCAAGTATTTTCTGTAGAGCTGGTTCAGTTGTCATAAATTTCTTTAACCTGTTTTTGTTGTGTAATTTCCTTATTTCTCCATCAATTTGGATAGATAGCTTTGCAGGATAAATTAATCTTGGTTGACAGTTACTATCTTTCAGAACTTGGAATACATCATTCCAAGCCCTTCTGGCTTTTAAAGTTTGTGTTGAGTAATCTGCAGTTATTCTGATGGACTTGCCTTTATAGGTGACTTGTTTCTTCTCTCTGACTGGTTTCAATATATTTTCTTTGGTTTGCATGTTTAGTAGTTTAATTATAACATGGCAAGGAGAGGTTCTTTCCAGATTTTGTCTGTTTGGTGTTCTAAAAGCTTCTTGTATCTGCATTGGCATTTCATTCCCAATTTGGGGGAAATTTTCTTCTATGATTTTGTAGAAAACACCTGCTAAGCCTTTGGATTGAAATTCTTCTCCTTCTGTTATACCCTGAAGTCTTATGCTTGATCTTTTCATAGTGTGCTGGATATCCTGCAATTCCCATTCATACCTTGCTATTAGCTTCTCTTTCTCTTGGTTCAACTGTATTATATCTGCCACCTGGGCTTTTCATTTAGATATTCTGTCCTCTTCTTCATCCATTCTACTGGAGAGACTTTCCAAAGAGGTTTTTTGTTTTTATTTCATTGACTGTATTCTTCAGAGCCAGGACTTCACCCTGGTTTTTCTTCAGTATTTCTATTTCCTTACTCATGTCTTGTAATGACCTCTTTATTTCCTTAAGCTGGTTTCCTGTGTTCTCTTTCAGAAGTTTGTTTTCTTCCTTAATTTCTTTGTTTTGTTCTTTGATTCCCTTCATTTCTTCTATGATTTCTTTGAGCATATATACCATCATTTTCTTGAAATCTTTGTCAGGCATTTCATCTAAAACAGTCTCATTGGTGATCAATTTTGGTGGATTTATAGTTTTTGGTGGGACTGTATTGTCTTGATTCTTTGAGTTTCTTGTATTATACTGTTGACTTTTGCATCCTGAATTGATTTGATACTTGGTTTGCTAATTATCTGCAGTGTTCCCAGATGGGGCAATCCACCTCTATATACCCTCAGGATATGAGTTCAAGTTGCCATGTTTAGCTCTTGTCCCCCAATCAAGCCACAGAAGTAATCCTAAGTGTTAATTTTGCTTGCTAAGCAAGTATTTTAGTGGACTGTGTGGAATAATTTACTGGCAAATTCTAAACTTCAACCAAGTAACATACACAATCAATAAAAACCAGCACAAAGTATGCAACTGTTGTGATTAAAACAAAGAGATAGTCATATAAAGCCAAAATCCCTAAGGGTGTGTGTTGTTCTACACCCTTAATCTTTCCAGCTGGGAGGTAGAGATTTCTTTTCTAAATTGGGTTCGAGGTCAGCCTGGATCTGAATCAGGCCCTGTCCCCAATAATGACAGAAGCAAAAAGCAAAGGCCCTATATCTATATATGAAAGCACCAAAGGCAATAAAATTCAACCCCAAATACAGGTTATTTGAAAATGGTAAAGCCAAACAAGAATATATAACCCATAACCTGCCTTGATAAGAAAGGAGAGATTAGCTCTTCCAATGCAGGCCAGTGTACCTGTTTTTTTTTTTTTTTTTTTTTTTTTTGTCCATTAGCCTCGTTACCTTTTGGGGTGGCTTCTGATCTCACCAATGCTGAGTGCCCACCTTGGTCCCTCCATGTTGGGGTGTGTATCTGGATTTCTGATCAAGTTTGCTGGCTATGCTGCCACTGAGGGCTGAATGGCAGAGGTTTGTGGTTCTGATGGTGGGGGATGGGAGAGTTCAGCCTTCTGGAGTTGCTCACACTTTCAATAGCTCTTTAGTTGATCTCAGCTGTCTTTCTTTCAGATTTCTTAACTTTTCCAGAAGGCTGATGAAGTTGAAAAATCTGTTTCATCTCTGCTGCTGCCGCCGCGCACCTGGCTTGGTGGGTGCATGGAGTACGGATTGTGGGCCGTGAGCACCTCAGTGGGACTCTGGCCATTTTCCTCCTTTCTGGGGATCTTGGTCTCTCCGACTTCTCTGCTGTGCCTGACAGTAACCTATACTCCTTACCTTTCCAGAAGAAGAGTGTATTTTCTGGGGTTTTGTTTAAATCCCTCCCTAGGCTGGTTGGCATGGGTCCTATGCTGCCTTTCTTCTTTTTCATCGCATTCATTAATGCTATAAATTTCATTCTGAGTACTGCATTTGTTACATCTAAGAATATATGGTAACAAGTATTTGATATTTTAGAGTTCTTTTTTTTCTTTCTTTCTTTCTTGCTTTCTTTCTTTCTTATTATTAAGAACATATTTTGCGGGCTGGAGAGATGGCTTAGCGGTTAAGCACTTGCCTGTGAAGCCTAAGGACCCCGGTTCGAGGCTGATATTCCCCAGGACCCACGTTAGCCAGATGCACAAGGGGGCGCACGCGTCTGGAGTTCGTTTGCAGTGGCTGGAGGCCCTGGCGCGCCCACTCTCTCTTTCTCTGTCGCTCTGCCTCTTTCTCTCTCTGTCTGTCGCTCTCAAATAAATAAATAGTTTAAAAAAAAAAAAGAACATATTTTGCATGGTTACACCACATGTCGGTACCTCCTGCTCCTGTTATGCAGAGGGCCCTTCTCAGTGGGGTTGCTGGTATTTCCCATGGGGTTGTGGGTTATGTGTTGTGGGAGCAGCAGCCAGTTATTGGAGATAGTCAGTGCCTCTATGCATGACATAGCAACCTGTGATTCTTACAACTTTTCCTCTACCACATCCACAAAATTCCCTGAGCCTTGGTAGGGGTGTTTTAAGTCTAATTCAGCGATGAGCTCTTAGGAGCCTCTGGATTTCTGCTTTGCTATGTGTTGAGTGTCCTCAGCGTCTGTTTGTGTCACCCTGGTGCTACTTGTTAGACTCAACCATGGAAGCTCATCTCCCCATTTCCTCTATGGTTTCACTTCAGCCTGGAATGAGATACCAGTAGTGTTTTATCTCCTCAGGTCTTGCTACCTTCTGAGAAAGAAAAACAGTTTCTCAAATGGAATGTAAAATCAGCATTGCTTAAATTGGATAAATGTTATTAATTTACGGAGAATTTGATGGATGTAGCCCCTCTTTTAGCCAAAGACTAGTGGGAGTTGGCATTGGAGAGCATAATCTTTGTCTCCATAGGATTCAGACCTGGTTCCTAGCTCCAGATATGAGTTCCTTTCCACTGAGTGGATCTCTTAGCCAATAAGAAAGCCATTGGTTACCCACCAGTGTTGTGCCACCATTGCACTGGTGTGTACTTCCTGCCAGTCTGGTAGTTTCTGAGTGGATTAGACCTCTGCTTGATCACATTGTTGCTGGCTGTTTTCCCCCAGTAGCTCATGCAGTGCTTTCCAGCATGAGACAGACTAGCGCTCTGAGGTCTGGCTCTCTTTCAGATTCCAGCAAGGTCTTTGTGCGTTCTGTGCCGTCTGCATATGGTGCCTTCAGAAATAGGGTCTTACCATTTACCTCAGGTGGGTAATCAAGTGTTTTGATAGAAGCATGTCTTCTATTGGGGACTCATAGGAGTCTCTTATCAACAGTTTGAGAGGAATATGTATTCTGTTGTCAGTAGATAGACTATTGTATAAATGTCAATTAGATAGAATTGGTTCACTTCTGCTATTCAGATCACCTATATATTTTTTATCAGTTTTTGGGTGCTTTATCTATCAATTACTGACAGGTTTATTGAGCTATTCAAAATTTATAGAGATTTGTTTATTTCTCCCTATAGTTCTGTCAGTTTTTACCTCATGTATATTGATATTTTATATTTAGGTGCATGCATACATATTAGGGGCTGTTACGCAAGCGTGTTCACATATCTCTTCTTTCTGGGTGATGGTGGGGGGAGATGGTAGTACTAAAACCTGAACCCAGGTACCTGTGCATGCTAGGCATCCACTCTACTACATAGACACATCACCAACTCAAAGAATGTCAATCATCCTGAAAAAGTAGTTTCTTATTATTACACACCACCCAAGGTTATATATAATATATTTTCTTATCTAATGATAACAACATGCTTGCTCACCCTTCATTTAATTAGTATCAGTGCCATCTGTACCTCTCTCCCTCTAAGTTTATCACTTATTTTAATGTAGCTTGCACAAAAATAAAATATATCCATGTCTTATTCTGTTCAAGTTGTTAAAATTATTTAAACTTGGTTTAGATAATTGATTAAAAACATTAAAAAATATGTCTCAACAAACAGGAAAAATTAAAAAAATCCACAGGGCTTGAACTACATGCATTTCAAGATAGATCGTATTCCCAGAATGTATAATGCCCTGATTTTGATCCTTAGCACTACAAAGGACAGATTAAAATAGATAAATATGTGGACAGGCAGACAAAAGTATGCATTATTATTACTATAATTATAAAAGACCAAATAAAAGTTTTAGAGTTGAACATTATAATAAATGAAAAGATGAAAGAGAAAAACAAGCATACCAGAGCTGTTCATAACAAGGAGAACGTGGCTGTGTAGAGGAGGAATTACAGGATTAAAAAGGCATCTGCTTTCCACTGTATTAGCCTTTGATTTGGCGGAAACTATACAAGAAAAGGGAAGATGAGTTGGATACATTGGATTATTATTTCTTCCACCAGGCAGAAGGAAAGAGGAAAAGCGTAATTTAGGTCTGTGCTAAAGAGCATTCCCTTTAGAAATCTGGGGAACTTGTGGAAAGTGTCACATAATGAAGAGGAAGAAAGTGAGGCAATAAAGCTGAAAACCCTCTGGACTGATCTTTATTATAGAGGAAAGGAAATACATAATTCGTCATATAGATAGGTATCTTAAAGATAGGCCAGTATTGGGCTGGAGAGATGGATTAGTGGTTAAGGCACTTGCCTGCAAAGACAAAGGACCTGGGTTCGATTCCCCAGGACACACAGAAAGCCAGATGCACAAAGCGGTGCATGTGTCTGGAGTTTGTTTGCAGTGGCTGGAGGCCCTGGTGTACCCATTATCTCTCTCTCACTCTCTCTCTCTCTCTTTTTCTGAGCCTCTTTCTCTCTCTCACTCTCTCTCTCTCAAATAAATTAAATTAAATTAAATAATATAAAATAAAATAAAAAGATAGGCCAGTATAAGAAATTATGACAGCCAAGGAGCACATTGTATCTGAACTGCTTGACTTGGAGAAATACATTAAAGCAAGCAGAGATAGAGACTCTTTCAGCTGGCCCTTGAGACTGTGGGGCATGGTTGCAAATGGATTCTGTCTGAGTGTTATGGAAGTAGAAAAATGAGTAACATAACCACCCATCTACAATATGAGGAAAACTGACCCCTGAAGGCCCCGCTCACACAAGCCTTTAGGGACACTTGGTTATCACAGGTTGAGGTCCCCATAAATATCAGAAACTGGAGGACAATAGAAGGACAGATATCACCAAAGTAGAAATATGCTATGATTCATTATTTTTCTGCTAAAACCATTTACACATTCTAAATTACAATGGCTAATATTGCTTTCAAGTAGAGATGTGGGAAATAGCTTACTTTTAACAACAGCAACAGCAAAAAAACAAAACAAAACAACAACAAAAAAACTCTTAGTAGTCAAGTTTAAATACAAACAATGTGAAGTTGATGATGTTTTCTTTGTCTTCTTAAAACTCCTGCATTACTGGGGCTGGAATGATAGCCCAGCAGTTAAGGCACTTGACTAAAAAGGCTAATGACCTAGATTCTATTCCCTAGTACCTGCATAAAGCTAGATGCATAAAGTGCCACATGCATTTGGAGCTCATTTCCGGAGGCTACAGGCCATGGAGCACCCATTCTATCTCTCTTTCACCAGTTTCAGTCTCTCTCTGTCTCTCTCTCTCCAAATAAATAGATAAAAGTATTTAACAATATGTCCTGTATTCCTATCCCAGAGAATGTTGCTTGCATATGTGGGCACATGATTTCTGTTGAATAAATTGTTCTTCACTGGGAGATAAAAGAAAGCATGTTAGGAAAGAAGTTGTTTGTTGCAAGGATTATTTATATTAAAAGAGTCATTAAATTTAGTTATCATCTGTTTAGAAATAAGTTTGAAAAAAGTTATAATAAAGCTAACTAAAGGGGTCCTTGAGTATTAATTTGGACTAAAATATAATAAGATATATTTCCATGATTAAAGAATATGAGTATCAGTTCTGATGAAATATTCTCATATAATTTATATTTTATTTATTATTTATTTATTTGAGAGAGAGAAAGAAACAAAGAGAGAGAGACAGATAGAGAAGCAGACCTCCAGCCACTGCAAACGAACTCCAGACTCATGCACCACCTTGCACATCTGCCTTCCATGGGTCCTGGAGGATCGAATCACATCCTTTAGCTTTGCTTGCAAGCACCTTAACCACTAAGCCATTTCTCCAAATTAAATCTAAAATGAGCTGGTACCATAGAAACCTTTATACTTGGAAATAGCCTAAAAGATATAATCCTCAAAAGAGTAAGGGGGGAGCACCTGAAAAGTAAGGCTCTGGTGAGGGCGGGATGAAACCCAAGCTTAAAAGAATTTTTTTTTCTGTCTCTGACCTGTAACTCCCAGTACCAGAGATTGGTTGCTACTCACATTGAGCTATTGATTGGAGAGGCATAAGAGGTCCCCAAATCAAGACAGGTTTCTGTCAAAAGACTTGATTACCCGCCTGAGGCAAAAGCTAAGACGCTACTGCTAAAGACACCATAAGCTGCTGACACAGAGCATGGAGAGACCTGACTGGAATTGAGAAGAAAGCCAGTCCCCAGATGGCCTGTTTAGTGTTGGCAAGTGCTATATGAGCTACTTGGGGGAAATGGCCAGCAATGGTCTGAGCATCCAGAGGTCTAAGCTACTCCAGAAGCAAACACTCTGACATGATGCACATGCCAGTGCATTAGTGGTACAGAACCTTGGTGGGTTACCAATAGCTTTCTGATTGGCTAAGAGATCCACTCAGCATAAAAGAACCCATATCTGGAACTGGGAACCAGATCAGAATCCTATGGAGTCAAAGATTATGTTATATAGTGTCAAGCTTTCACTAGTCTTTGCCTAAAAGATGGGTTACATACATCAAATTCTCCCTAAATTAATAATGCTTATCCCATTTAAAATATGTTGACTCCACTCTCCATTAGAGAATCTCTTCTTCTTTTCCAGAAGGTAGCAAGACAAGAGGAGATAAACTGCCCCTCACACTTTAGCCAAGCCACAGGTGAATCCAGAGGAATTGGAGAGACAAGAAAGAGTGCTGCTTCCATGCTGTTCCTGATAATCAGCACCAGAGTGTAGGACACCGACCCTGAAGATACTCAACACTTACCAAATTAGAGATCCAGAGGCTCCTTGGAGCTCATCACTGAAGTAGACTTAAAACTCACCCACCACAGCTCAGAGAATTTTATGGAAGTGGGGGCAGAAAGATTGGAAGAGCCATGGGTTAAGACATCATGCCCAGAGGCATTCCCTCCTCCAGAAAATAACTGACGACTGCTCCCACAATTCATAAACTACAACCCCATGGGGAATACCTGCAGTCCTACTGAGCAGTGTCCCCAGTGGAATTGGGGCAGGGATAAGGAAAAAGAAGGTACTAACACATGATGTAACCATTGAAACATCTTGTTAATAATAATACTAATACTACTAATAATAATAATCAACATTTAAAAATGCGGTGGTTCTTGCTGCTATACAGGTAGTGAAAGCAAATATCTTGGTAAGACTGTGACATGATCTATAATACCCTGTGAATTAATCACTTGGGCAGTAGCCCTGTCATCGCAAGGTGACCACTCACTCCTTTCCCATGCAGGGGAAGAGTTTGTAAAGTCTCCTTAAATCAACCTGTCCCAGTGTATCACCATGCTTCATTGTTAAAGTGTTAGTAACGATCAGTGGGACTTGTCATGAAGCCAGAAAGTACCATAATTCTTCTCCAGCATTATCTTACATATCTGAAATGATTTTTGAGGTCCCGGATGAAGCTTTTATGGATTTAGACATGAAGGGGATGACATAACTACAATGGCAAGAATTTTTTTTTTCTATTTTATTCCACACTTAATTCCTACCACTACATTGTAGGTGTGTGTTGTGTTGAATTATGTTCCTTCACCCAAATGGCCAGGCCAATATCATATATTCTAGTATTTTAGGATGTGGCTGTATGTAGAGAAAGGACATTTAACATCAATTAATTACAGAAAACTGTTGGCACAGGCTTAATGAAATTGGATTAGTGTCCTTATGAAAAAGGAAATTTGAATGGACAGAAAATGCAAGGTGCACCCATCAGAATTTGCACACGGAAAGGAAAAACCACATGAGAACATACGTGACAGCAGCCTCAGAACAAACCAGCCCTGCCCACATCCTGACCTTCAGCTTTGAGCATTCAGAACACTGAGGAATAAATATATTACTGAAGAACACCCCAGTCCATAGCACCCTGTTATGGTAGTCCCCGAAAACTAATGCAAATGGCTGTTGTTCAAATTCAATAGGTTGTCCAGATTCACCAGATCTGAAATTCAACATTTACATCAGCAGTCTACTCAGACTCCGGACTTCAGATTAGTACCCTTACCACAATAACCTGACTTGTAGAAAACAAAGTTTTTGTAACTATTAGCAACTAAGTTTTTTTTTTCTTTTTTTTTTTTTCTGTAGCCTGCCCTACCTGGAATTTACTCTGTAATCTCAAGGTGGCCTTGAACTCACAGTGATCTTCCTGATTCCATCTCCCAGGTATTGGGATTAAAGGCATGCACTACCATGCCCAACCTGCAGCTAAATTCTTTAGGGGAATTCTGTATCAGGTGCATTCTATTTCGTACATTTGCTACAGGTTTTTCTATTTAAAATATTTTTATGTATTAGAGAGATGAGAAAGACAAACAATGTGGATGTACCAGGACCTTTTGCCATTGCAAATGAAATCTAGATGCATGGCCTTGTTTGTGCATCTTACTTTAAGTGGGTACTAGGAAAGTGAACTCAAGTAGGCCAACTTCATACACAAGAGTCTCTAACTGAGCTGTCTCCTTAGCCACTATAGAAATTTATTTATTGATTGATCTAGTACTAGTTATTTTTCATAATTTTTAAACTATTTATTGACAATTTCTACAAAGATAGACAATATATCACTTTCATAACCCCTTTCATCACCCTCTCTTTTCCCTAAACCAATTCCTTCCTCTGGTGAATCTCCTCTTGTTTCCAACCAATGCCTTTTTTAATTATTTTATTTATTTATTTATTTATTTTTATTCATCTATTTTTGTTGTTGTTTTTCGAGGTAGGGTCTCATTCTAGCTCGGGCTGACCTGGAATTCATTATGTCATCTCAGGGCAGCCTCAAACTCACAGTAGTCCTTCTACCTCTTCCTCCAGAGAGCGCTGGGATTAAAGGCACGCGCCACCACACCCAGCTCTCTTTTGTTTTAAGATCATCAATTTTCCCCTCCTATTATGCAGGTCTTGTGTAGATAGCTACATCCATTGCGAGGTTTTAAATGTCAAGACAAATTTGTGTCGAAAAACAGTACAGTAAGCACTCCTCTCCTTTCTTTGTCTCTTACCTTCTTTCTACCACCTCTTCCACAATGGTCCCTGAGCCCTAGAGAGTGTGATAGAGATGTCTCATACTTAGGGCTGAACACTCTATTGTCACTTCTCTGTAGCACTTTGTGAGTTTGGAATCATATCAGCTGTCACTGCCATAAGAAAATACGAGCTTCTCTAACAAAAAAATAGTGAGAGCAGCATTACTATATTGGCATAAACGTAAGTATTTAGAGTGCTACTTGGTGGTTATAATAAATTCATTAATCCAGAAAACAGTACTAGTTTGTCCCCTAGGGCATATGACGTCTTTGGCCATAGCCTTTTAATTGGGATTTCAGTATCAGGCAGGAATTCCATGCCCTGGAGTGGGCCTGAAGTCTAGTCTGAGAACTGTTGGTTTCTGACATAACAGACATACCACCATTGCACCAGTTGCTACGTTTTTCTTGGCTGGCCTACTATAAAGCTTGCAGGGCCCACAGCTGGTTAATACCACTGATGGCTTTTCTTCCCCAGCAAGCTGAACAGCTGTCTCCAGCCTCCTGACAACTACTAAACAAGGAAGAGGCTTCCAGCTCAGCTCTAGTTTTATTTCTCAGTGACCAAGAAAATAATCTTTGCAGTAGGGGCACAACCTTATTCACCTTCATAGGAGGCTTCTGCCAAACTCTCTCTTCTTTCAACATGCATACACACACACACACACACACACACACACACACACATACACCATACATAGATGACAGATAGACAGATAGATGATAGATATATTTCACATGGCTTATTTAGAACATCTTAAATTTTCATTAAACTTCCTCCCACCCTATCCTCTTCTCCATCCCTTACCCTGTTAAGAATTTTGTCATAAGGCATCCTCCAAGATGAATGTAAAACAAATGTAGTATGTGTTCATCATGACTTCTATCAGTAAAGAATATGTCTTCGAACAGAGGCCTCAACAGAAAAAATGTAGATAAAACTAATGAATGCAGCATATATATATACATAGATGAATGAGGATATATGATATAGATGGACATATGACATCCATAATATTGAAATGTTGAAATTTTTTGAAGTGACAAAATGTATATTGTAACATTGTCAAGTAAAGGGGAGAGAGAAAATATAGGTGTGCTGAGGCCCCTTGCCACTACAAACTAACTCCATGTGCATGAGCCACTGTTTTGACTTTACATGGGTACTGGGTTATTGAATTCAGGGTTGAAGGTTTTGCAAGCAAGCCTTTAGGGACTAAAGAGACGGCTTACTGATTAAAATGCTTGCTTGCAAAACCAATGGACCCAGGTTCGATTCTCCAGGACCCACATAAGCCAGATGCACAAGGGGTATATGCCTCTTGAGTTCATTTGAGTGGCCTGAGGCCCTGGTATACCCTTTTTCTATCTCTAACTGCCTATTTCTCTGTCTTTCAAATAAATAAGTAAATAATTTAAAATGTATTAAAAAAACAAAATTCTTTTAACTGTGGGGCATTATCCATCCCCTAAAAGATATTAAATAAATACCATAAGAATGTATCCAAAGGCATTGTTTGAACATACATATTCCTGAAGACTTGGCACATAAACATTTCAGGCTTAAACCTTTTTTTCCTTTATTTATTTATTTTATTATTAATTAGTTTTGTATTCAGCAAATACAGTCAGTTTGGTACCATTATTAGGCTCATCCATGACCTACCCCCTCCCCTTGGCCCCTCCTTGTTGAGGTATATGGGTCATGAATATTGTGGAGTTAGCCCACAGTTATGGGTAAGCTAAGTGTCTCTGCATATCATGACCCAACATGTGGCTCTGACATTCTTTCCGCCCCCTCTTCTGCAAAATTTCCCTGAGCCATGTTAGGTTCATTTTTGGTCTACTTCAGTGATGAGGTGTTGGTGGCCTTTGAGGCTCTGGCTCTCTAATTTGGTAGGAGTTGATTTTTCTCTGTGTTGATCTCCTTCCCCTTTGTGCTGGTATCCAGTTCATCAGAAAAACAGCACCCTTGCTTGTTTTGCCAACCATAGTCCAATTTTATTGCTGATTGTGGTCTGTGATCATACTTTGATGCTGTATCCAGTTCATAGTGATATTTCCTGTAGCAAAAATTATTTACTAACAATAGTCTATACGCTTAAAAATCTAAAATTCCTCTTAAAAGCCTTCACCTAATAAGACTTAAGTTAGTAACAACAACGTCTTCTTAAAAGGGTATTTCATTGCTTTGCATCACAACATCATGTATTTTAAAACTTCATGTTGGGTAAAATATGTCACTGATGAAAGTGTGTATGTGTGTGTGTGTGTGTGTGTGTGTGTGTGTGGTGCGTGTGCGTGTGTGTGTTTGCTGCAGGCAGGTTCACATTGCTGGCAAAAAATCACCTGACCAAGAGCAGCTTTTGGGAAAAAAAAAAAAAAAAAAGGTTTATTTTGGCTTACAGTCTTGAGGGGATGCTGCATGATTTCAGAGAAAATAATGGCATGAGCAGAGGGTGGACATAACCTCCTGGCCAACATAAGGTGCTCAATAGCAACAGGAGAGTATGCTAAACACTGGCATGGGGAAACTGGCTACAACACCCATAGGCCTGCCCCCAACAATACACTCCCTCCAGGAGGCATTAGTTCCCAAATCTCCACCATCTGGGAATCTAGCATTCAGAACACCTAAGTTTATGGGGGACACCTGAATCAAACCACCCCTGTGTGTGTGTGTGTGTGTTTGTGTGTGTGTGTGTGTCAGTATTTAGCTTCTGTTAGCATTCTACCTGTTCTGATAAATTGCTGCAGCCCCATGGCTCCTAAAAATAGATGGCTTGCCAAAACCTCCAGATTCTATTATTAGCAATTAGACAGATAACAACTAATCAGCACTCCCTGTTCTAATTGCCCTGCATCTGGATTCTTCAAATACCCTTTCTATTTTGTCTCTTAACAGAAAAAAAAAATACTGGAAATCTAAAATATATCATTCTTATTTTATACAATTTTACCAAAATTATGATTTAATAGTGATAGAGTATTTTACAGCTAGGCTATTTCTCCCAATTTTTATCCTAAAGTCACATCAAGTGAACCTGAGTCCATGATGAATGTCTACATTAAAGCTATCATCGCTAATAGTATTCCGTATCATTTGTCTTTGGTTCCGTGGGACCAAATTACAATCACCACATGACTGTAGCTTATCTTGTGATTAATGATGGTTTCACTAAGTCACTGACAGTGAAGCTTCTGGGAGGAAAATGGTAATATGGTTTGAAATTTTAAATTGCACATTTAAAAATTCATTACCAAGTTTTCAAAGAGATGGTTAATTTGTGGAAGATAGGGGGCAAGAAAATCTAGTCCTTTTAACTACAAGAGAGAAGAATTTCTCAATAATTATTCCAATTTTTAAATGTTGTATAATGCTAAACCTAATGAAATATTTTAAAAGGAACTCAGAAATGTCCTAGAAAAGATGCTGGCATTTTATAGATGGATGACACTCTATTATCCAAAGGAAGTTCTAAGAGAACCTCAATAGAAGTATTAGGATGGACAGTACATGGAGGAATGTTCTGTCTTATATGAGATTTCAAGAACTGCTCTGCACTATTTCCTTAGGAGTCGTCTGTGCACATGTAAGTCATTAGTAAAGGAATATTACCAGCTTGCCTGGGACTTTTGATGTTTTCTTCTAAATTACTTCAGTTTCAGAACTAATATGAATTTACATTATTACTACTGGGACTAATTGGCATCGGTTCTGTTTAAGCAAAGTGGGAGATTTAAATTCATTTTGCCTCAGGAAATAGGTGGCCAACATCAGGGAATTTATTTTGATTGCAACATTCTCTCTTCCTACATGAATTTCTAAATCTTTTTTTGTTGTTGTTGTTGTTGTTTTTCCAAAAGTAGCCTCAGCTAAATTCTACAGTAATAGACTATTTGCAACTCAAATGCCCATAAAACTTGAAACTCTGAAGATAAGTCACAAACGGCTGTGTTGTCCTACAGTTCGGTAAAAATAGAACAGTGATATCGGAAACTCCATTTCTATCCCTTCTACAAGTCAATTGACCGTAACTTCTATGATTGAAATGGTCAAAATATGTCCATCTTTCAAAAGCCCGTAATCATCCGAGTGTCTGCAGTACTAACAGTGCTCACATTGTCATCTCCTGCTTGCGCTTGTCATGCTAGGTTAGCTACAGAAAAAATATTTTTGGTAGCATGTTGATTTTCTATGTGCACTTGGTTTAAAATATTTCATCTATTGCTTAATAGGACATTGCTTGACTAATAAGAATATCCAAAAAAAATGTATATTCTCTCGATGTGATTGTTCTGCGAGCAATTGTGGCTTCAGCTATTAAGGAAAGTTATCAAAATGTTGAGAGCTGTATTGAGAAATCTGGGCACATGATCAAGCCTACTTGTGCTCACTCTGCTGTTTAGAAGACTAATTATTGTAACAATATTCAATGATTTTAATGTGCTAAGAGAGCTTAATGAAGACCGTTAAACATTTATTACAAACACATTTGCCTCTATGAACCTCTCAAGGATATGACTGCATTTTAACCATCAATTTCTTAGTGGTTATATCTTGTTGGTGCTTACAAATATATTTCGATTCTTATTATATGCATTTAATACCTTATTCCAAATAGATAAAAAAGGCAATTAATGTTGCAGTAAAGATGAGTGATAAAACAATATATGTCATTTTTTTAAAAAAAATTCATTTATTTGCAAGAGGAAAAGAGAGAATATAAGCACACCAGGATCTCTTTTCACTGCAAATGAACTCCAGACTTATGCACCACTTTCTGAATCTGGCTTCATGCATATATTAGGGAATTGAAGCCAGCAAGCAAGCACCATTAAATACTGAGCCATCTTTCCAGCCCAGTGTATGGCATTTTAAAGGCCAAGTTAAAGAGACTATTGAGGCAGTTATTGCAAAAAAGAAATAATAGTTCAAATGCTTTCTTTAAAAAGCAAAAGAAAGGGCTGGAGGGTTGGCTAGGCTGTTAAGGTGTTTGCCTGCAAAGCCAAAGGACCCAGGTTCAATTCCCCAGGACCCACGTTAGCCAGATGCACAAGGGGGTGCGTGTGTCTGGAGTTTGTTTGCAGTTGCTGGAGACCCTGGCTCACCCATTCTCTCTCTCTCCCTTTCTCACTCTTTCTCTGTCAAATAAATAAAATAAATATCAAAAAAAAAAAAAAAAGCAAAAGGGGGGCTGAATAGATTGTTTAGTGGTTAGGGTACTTGCCTGCCAAACTTAACAACCAGGTTCATTTCCTCAGTACCCATTAAAGCCAGATGCACAAAGTGGTGCATGCATCTGGATTGCATTTGCAGTGATTCATGGCTCTGGTGTGCCCATTCTCTCTGCCTGTCTCTCTTATCTCTGTGTCTCTCTGCTTGCAAATAAATATAAAAAAATATATAAATAAGAAAGAAAAGAATAGTTAAGAGTTTGGTAGCATAAGGGACTTTTTAGAGTCAGTGATCAGGGAAATTGGTGAAAATTATTACAGTAACCAAAGCCATAAACATTCAAAAATCTCAATTAATGGTCAAGACACATGCATGTTTAAAACATATCTATTTGAGGAATTCTACCAAAATTCACTAGTTAACTTTGAAAGCCTGTGATATTTGAACTCTAAGATTGCACTCTCTCTAACATTTTCCATCTCAGCAAGTTGGACACTGCTTCACATTCATCCAACCAGAACCACAGTGCTTCTTTCTCTAATTTGGGGATTGGCTTCAAGAACAAACTCAGTGTGTAGTATTTCTCTTTTTACTTATGGAGCTTGAGCCATTTTTTTTTTTTTTTTCAAAAGACAGGCGTTCTCCTTTTGCTGTAGGAGGAGACTCTTGTTCGAAGGTGGTACTACTAGAAAATATTGAGTTTCTAAACACAAATTCCCTTGGTCAGAAGGCAGTTGTTTCCTTCTAAGGAGGCGTGACCAGAACAGCTGGTGCTATTGTGCACTTCCTTCCACCCGGCACCTCAGCGCCTAGCACAGCGCTGGCAATCAGAGAACATTTTGCCCTTACTCATAAGCACTGCTCCAAAACGTGTTATCAAATATCATGCTGAGGCAAGCACAGAGTGAGAGAAATATGTGTGAAGGGAAGAAAATGATGAAAGAATGTCCTTGACCTCTTACAAAAGTAAATATACTTACAATAGAATGTGGAAAAGTTAGAGATTAGTATGCAGTCAAACAGTGGAGATTGCAGGAAAGGGAGATCATGAGAAGCATGGATTCAACCAATATTGTGTCGTAAAATTGTCTCCCTCACTGACTGGAGACCGTGGGGAAGAGAAAGCAAGGAGGTAGATCTCTTCTGCATACAGATCGTACCATACCAACTAATATCTATAATGACTTCTTCATAGCATATTGACTTGGATTGAATTAGTTTGGAGCAGTCTCTCACACAAGGCATTGTAAAGAAATGAAACAATTATCCGGCACTTAATGGATCTTGGTAATAATTGTTTGCCTGCCAGAAAGACAAAGAAATCTTTGAAAAGGCAACTGTTTCTCCAAGTCACTCTGAATAGCCCTTATAATCCTCAAAGACTTTGCCAATAAAAACACAGCTCTCACCTCAATGGGAATAAAAAATAACCTAATTGTGAACCAAATATGGAGTGACCATACCCAGAGAAAACAGATTTAGGTTATCCCAAAGGCCATGCCTAATGTGGGAAGTGTATCATGATTTTTTTATAGTAATAGAACAAAAATAGTTTAAATCAAGGAACTTTCCTAATACATTGATGGAAAGATCAGATAGGCATGTTATAGCTAATTAGAGAACCTGTTACAGGCCCCAGATGCAATCTTACTACATTCATAACTTTAGGATGTTTGGTATGCTTGTACATTCCAAAAGGATTTGGTTAATAGTCACAAGGATGATGTTAGGTTAAATATAGTTGTACTCAGTGACTGATTAGTAAGAGGACTAAAGATAAACCCAAATAATTTGGCTCTGGTCCTGAGACATTACAGCTTTCTACAGTCATAGAAGTTCTAATGAACTCGCTAATCTTACAGAATGGTTAACATTGGTGTTTCTTTTCTCTGATAACTTATGTTCACAACATAATACTAAGGTTGTGAAATGTACTTAACTAAAATAATGTACTCAGAATGTAACCAAATTAGTAGTGGAAAAAGTCAAGAGGGATAGCACAAGAGTATATTACTTGGTATTACTAAAATATTCTAACCTAAAATGTTCAGTTTTCAATTGTTTTTATACAATATCCACATAAATAAGAAAGTATGACTCAAAAATATTCTACACAAATCACTCATACTCAAAAACAGTAAGCCATAATAGAATGAGAGTTGACATTTAAAAAAAAAAACACTTCAGGAAGGCATTATAAACATATTCAAAGAAACAAAATATTATTAAAAAGTAAATAAATATGTGTTAACAATGATCTCTAAGAGACAATAAGACAGAGATATTAGTTTTAAAAGAATCAACTTAAATTTCTGTAATTGCCAAGTACAATAGCTATTTATGTAAATGCACTAAAATACTTTAGCAGATTTGGCTGGGTATGGTGGTACATGCCTTTAACCCCAACACTTGGGATGCTGAAGTAAGAGGATCACTTGAGTTTGAGGCCAGACTGAGATTATATAGTGAATTCCAGGTCAGCCTGGGCTAGAGCTAGACTGTACCTCAAAAAAAAAAAAAAATAGTAGATTTGAACTGGCAAAACTCTGAATATTCAAGCTTGGAGATAGATGAGTAGCAATAAGTGCAAGCTGAAGAAGAGAGAGTGTTGAAATAAAACTAATGATAGCTCCAGGGAAACACATTATGTCATGGAGTATAGCAACAAGAGCAGAGAAGACTTAGAAGAAGTACAGAATATGTAAGAGAAGGGTCTAGTCATAGAAAAGATACCAGACCATCCCAATGCATGTTGTAAGAAGATTATTATCTACTTTGAGTAAGCTCATTATTCTGCAATACAAAGAAGTTAAGAAATAGAAATATTATAATAATCATCCTGAAACCCCATGACAAGGAGATATCCTTGAAAGGAATAAATAAAAAAGGACGCTTCACAAAGGAATTCAATAAAATGAACAGCTAACTTCTAATCAGAAACAATGAATGTCAAAGAGTACTGAATTCATAGAGTCAAGGTGTTCAAACTAAAAAAAATACAATAAAAAGTTAAGAAAACTATATACAGGAAAAAATACACCTCTCAAATATGCATGTTAAAATACTCTACAAGATTAACACACATACATGTGAATGAATGTTTTGTGTGCATGTGTTTGTATGTTTTGTTGTGTGTATACCAAGTAGTACACTCTAAAACACTGAAATTAAGTGATCAGAGAGAGTATTCTGACTACTTGTTAAAATGATAAAACCAATAATGGTTATTATAAATGTGGGGACTAGTGCATGTTTTCTGTTTCCTTAATTGATTTGCAAAAATAATTGAATGAAATTATATCCATATAACATACCACTGGAACTATAGCATCTGGTAGCAAAATATATTACCAATAACAGAACAAAAGTGGCAAGTCTAAGCAAATACTGGACAAAGGAAATTACACTTCACAGCAAAATGAGCACCTAGAGCAGAAGAAGTGAATGAAAAGATAAGTAGGCTATTATGAGCTACATATTTGAAAAGAAATTAGCATTATTCTAGAAATAGTTTTATTATACATGTTCACTAAATTGCAATAGGAATACCTTAATTTTCAGTTTTATTTGCAATACAGGCAACCCTTTGTAAAACAATGTTGGTGAAATTAAATGAAAGAAATAATAAAATCTAAAGTCACTATTCTCATCAATATTGAATGGCTCAGAAAAAAAATATTTTATATGCTGTCCAAACACACTTGATTTTATGCTAGAATTGTGATTGCAAGTTCTTATTGAACCTATTTACATGAAAAAGTGAAACCTTATATTAAACTACTAACTGAATTAACTACTTTATCCTTGATGAGGATAAATACCTAACCAGAAACAACTTCTGAAAGGAGAGGGTTTTCTTGCCTTACAGTTTCAAGGGGACATTTCATGCCAAGAAAGGCATGGCAGCAGAAGCGTAAACCAGCTCTGGTCACATTGTAGTCAAAAAAGTGAATGTCATGGTGGGAAACCAACTGCTCTTGATTCGGCTAACTGATCCCCTCAGTGGAACAGTACCCATAGCTGGAGCTGGGAAACAAGTCAGAACCATATCCAAACATAAGCCCACTCTCCACTATCAAGCTACAACGAATCGTGGGCTACAGGAGGGCCTAAACCTATTAAATTCTCTAGAAAAAAAATAAGGGTTATCCCATTTGTCTTGTGCTAACTTTACTCTCTGTTGGAGAATCTGCTTCTCTTTTTCAGATAGACACAGATCCTAAGGAGAGAACCATCCCATCATATCTCAAAAATGCCCCAGCTGAAACTAAGAACAATTGGTGAAACAAGCAAGGGTGCTGTTTACTTGGTGAACCAGGTACCAGCACAAGAGTGAAGGAGATCGACACAGAAAACAATCAACTCCTACCAAATCAGATATCCAGAGACCCAGAGGCCCCCAACACCTCATCACTGAAGCAGACCAAAAATGAACTAAACATGGCTCAGGGAAACTTTTTGGAAGAGAGAATGTCAGAGCCACATATTGGGTCATGATATGCAGAGACATGTCTCCTACCCATAACTGTGGGCTAACTCCACAACGCATAACCCATATGCCTCAATAAGGAGGGGCTGGGGGAGAGGGCAGGACATGGATGAGCCTAACAATGGTACCAACTTTACTGTATTCACTGAGTACAAAATTAATTGATAAAAAATAAATATATTTTTTAAAAAGTGAATGTGCAGAAAGTAGTGATGGGCTATATAACTTCAAGACCCACCTCTAGTGACTCATTTCCTCTAGGAAGGCTGCAGTTCTGAGTATTTCCACCACTACCACCATCTCAAACAGTGCCACCAGTTCAAACACATGGGATACTTTTCAATAAAGCCATAACATGCGTACACTGGTCACCATGGGCTCATGGTCATCTCATGTTACCAAATGGATTCACTCCAACTTTTAAAGTCCCTATAGTCTTCAGTGACCCCAACTTGGTATCAGCAGCTTTCAGGAATTATGGTGAATTACTTCAGAACCCCTCTTTCTTGCGGGTTCTCATTCCTGGGAAACTACTACCATATGGACTAAGCAGATAGCTAGGAATGAATCTTGTCCCCTTGCATTACAGGTTGATGTTGGTGTAATGATTAAGGAAAGGTTTAGAAAGTCACAGTATTGATATATATTTTAGAAACCAACTGGAAATCATAAAGAGTCAAAAGGACAGTACAGTACAGGACACTTTTCCATGAAAGCAACCACTGCTATACAATTGTCATGCCAAAGAAAAACTGAGAAAGAAGAAAACAAAATAAAATAAAACAAAAATAAGATGATGCAAGCACATGCATTACTGTTGAAGTCAGGTTCAAATTGCTGTCAGAGGACACCAAACGAAGAGCAGCTTGTGGGGGGGGGGGAAAATAAAAGGTTTATTTTGGCTTACAGAGTTGAGAGTCAGCTCCATGATGGAACTGAAGATGACATGAGAAGAGGGTGGACATCACTACCTCACCAACATCATGTGGACAACAGCAATAAGAGAATATGCCAAACCCTCACGTGAGAAAACTGGCTATAACACCCATTAGGCTACCCCCAACAACACACTCCTTCCAGGAGGCTTTAATTTCCAATTTCCATCAGCTGGGGAACCTAACATCCAGACCACCTAAGTTTATGAGGGACACCTGAATCCAACTACCATATTTTACCCCTGGCCCCCATAAACTGATAAACATACATGATGTAAAATGCAATGCATTCTTCCAACTTTGAAAATCCCCATAGTTTGTATCAATTTCAATGATGTTCATACATCCCCATAGTCTAAGATCTTTTAAATGATCCATAACACTATCCACCCCTCCCCCCAATAAAAGCATAATGGCACAGAATAACCATTCATACTACAAGAGATGGCATTGGGGATAGCAAAGAAATATTCAGCCAATACAAGATTTAAAACAACCAGGGCAAACTTCAAACTCTGTAGCTTCAAGTCCACAAATCTAATCAGTGACAAATATCCAAGTCCAATAATTCTAACCAGCAATCTCTGGTATTTCTGTTCTGCCCCTCCAGCTAGGCTACTCGTAATCCTGGAGAATTTCATCTAGAGCCAGCAGGTCTCCTTGGCAGCCATCTTGTGGTCCCAGCACCTCCACTGGGTCATCACTGCAAGCCATGGTTCATCCTCCCAGCTCCATCGGTTCTCCATGCAGGCATCCAGCAAATCTGCTTCACAGTGCCTGTGGCCATTTCCAAAACACAAGACCACATTGCAAACTCAATGACCCTTTCTTTCCTGTATTTCTTATACTCTGCAATACCAAGTAGGGTGCCAATTTGTTAGTCCAGGGCGAGTAAAGCAGACTTTGGAGAACAGGACACTCCTTGAGCACTCAGGCCCCTTTAAAAGAGTCTACATTCTTCCTGTTGTGCCAGTGCAGGTCAGCTGGCTCAATTTCAAAAGTTTTAATTTCTCATATAATTGCAGCTAAAGGGGCAGGACTTTCAGCACATAGATTTCATTTATTTTCCATATCCCTCTGATCACACCAATCTGTTTCTGTGCAATGCAAACCCTGCACAACGTCTCAGGACATGGAAATAACAGCAAGCCTCTCACACAAATGGCTTCTAGACCAGTCCAGACAAAGCTCCTTTTCACCTTCATAAGTCAAACCTCACAGGCCATAGTTCTTACTGCATTCAGGTCTTGCAACTCTGACTAGAAGAATCCATTGAGCTGCACTTATAGCACTGCAAGGTGTCTCTTTGTCCAAGGTTTCAAATCCCTCCACATTCCTCTCAAAAATCAGCTTCAAAAGGCCAAAGCTGCACAGTCTTGTGTCTAGCAGCAAAACCACTCTTAGTACCAACATTACTGTTGCAGTCAGGTTCACATTTCTAGCAGAAATCACCCAACCAAGAACAGCTTATGGAAGCCAAGGTTTATTTTGGCTTGCAGAGTCAAGGGGAAGTTCCATGATGGCAGAGAAAATGACAACATGAGCAGAGGGTGGACATCACCCCCTTGCCGACATCATGTGGACAATAGCAATAGCAGAGTGTGCAAAACACTGGCATGGGTAAACTGGCTATAACACCCATAAGCCCATCCTCAAAAATACACTGCCTCCAGGAGGCTTTAATTTCCAATTGCCATCTGCTGGGGAACCTAGCATCCAGAACGCCTTAGTTTATGGGTGACACCTGAATCAAGCCATCACAATTGCCGTGGTTATACTTATATGAGAAAAATACGGACCACTGGTCCTATACTAGCAAAAGTAAGCATTAGTGAGGTGAAGTACATTGGGAAGGACTCAGGCATATAATCTCAAGTCACCACATACAAAACCTGTCATGAATTGAACTCTCTCTTTGGCAGTTATTTCAATTATAAACATGTAATAAAAACAAGTTTATACAATGTTAGGAATGATAGAATCAACCTATTCAAAAGTGAGTAAAAAGTTTAAGAGATTAAGGTACTTTATAATTAATATCTAGAAGGGAGTCATAACTGCATAACTGATTACTCAAGTGATATAGATTTATAAAATATTCATAATGCAATAAAATGTAACCATTAGAAAACTGAATAATACAAAAGAACTACCCAAATATAGTTGCTTAAACTCATATTATTCCCATCATCTTTTTCATGCTTTCCAGAAGCAAAACATTTCTTTGCCAAGTATGTTATTTTCATTAAATAGGAAAATATTATGATATTCCAAACTTATCTCATTTAGGAAACCATTTAAAGCAGAATTTATCTGTGTTAAAGATGCACCCATTTTAATTGTTCAATGTGATTAGTATTGACAAATGTGTATATATACCACATCCTTATTATCCATTGTCCAGTGATGGGCATCTGGGTTGATTGCAGTCTTAGCTATTATGAATTGAGCACTATAAACATGCTTGAGGAAATTTCTCTGCAGTGAAGCATGGAGACTTTAGGTACTAAGGTTTGAACTCAGCGTAATCTCTATCATTATTACATTTAAGGCATCACCCCAAATGTTCCCTCTTGGTGCATTTACAGTTAGTTTCCATACTTTTCACAGGGTGCCCCCCCCAGTCAAGGAATAAGCTCTTTTCTTATTCACTACATTTTGTTATTGTTCAGTTTCATGTCAGTGGAGCTTTACGTGCAATGTGTGCAGCTTCATGCCTGTCAGCTTAAGCAGCGTGTAGGATGTGATTGTTATCTACTTTTATGAACCAATCACTTATTTTTAGTAATAAAAGATTATCTGTTTGTCAACTATGTAATAATTTATTTATCCATTCATTTAATAATTAGTATTTGAATGGGCTCTATTTTGAGCCCATTTAAAACAAGTGGCTAATACTATTTGCCTTTACAAATGGCTGTTTAAAAATTTATCATCAACTCCACAAATAGAATTATTGAATATGTAGTTTATAAGTAATTTATCTAATAAGAAATGATCAAAATGTTTTCCAAATGGCATGCTCTAGTCTCCACTTATTCATATGGCCACATATTAGGTGTACAATGTTATCTCGTTTTCAAATGTATTTCTTCCTATTATTGGCCATTTATTCACTCTGTTTTGCAAAATTCTCAATATTTGACATGTCTTTAAATAAATTAGAATTAAACTTAGAATTGAATTTTTAAGTATTTGTGTATATTATACATTCTAGTTTAATGTGCAAATATATATGTCTCAAACATTTGACAGAAGTTGCAACTTGCCTTTTTCATTGTGATAGTTAAGGTATTTTCAACAATCTGTTTAGTAATCCACAGAAATTCTTTTCGGGTGTGTCTCCTTGGTTACTTCCAGGAATGATTAACTGAAGGACGTGGTCCTTCCCCCAGAGTGAGCTCTTCCCCCAGAGCAGGCAGCCCCTCTCAGAGGGGGAGTTTATATAAGGAAGCTCTGGATGAAAAGAGATCCATCCTTCCTTCCACTTGGCTGCTGGAGCTACTTTTTGCCTTCCAGTTTGGATCGAAGACCAGCACGGACTGAAGAACAGAGTCAACTGAAGACCCACATGGATCAAAACCCAGAAGATCTTCAGGAAGTGTCCAGGAATTCAGAGCCAGATTGGGACTTCTGAGGCATCTGGCCATGTGGACTGAGCAGCTACCGGGTTCCTTGATTCTTGGGCCTGCAACTACTATTGGACTACTATAAACTAATCCAATAAATTCCCTTTACAAAATAATTCATTCTAGCAGTTCTGTTCCCCTAGAGAACCCTGACTAATACAGATTTTGGTACCAGGAGTGGGGTTCCAGAGAAACAGAATTGTAAGGCTGGATTTCTCTAGTGAGCTTGGTGCTATCTGGGGTTGGCTTTCCAATTTCAATGCTATAAAGGCCCTACTGGTAAGAAGGACAGCTATTTTCCTGGAAATAAGGAGGGCACTAATAATCCATGGTGTGAACTATTTAAAGAACTCCATGAGATAAATGTATTTGGTGATCTTGAGTCATATCTTGTGAAGAGCAAGGAATTTAGTGACTCTGTATTTAAAACATTTGAATATTTGTGGAAAAGTAAGACAAGTGATGTGGCTGGTTGTTTGCTTCTAGCATCTCTGGACAAACTAGTGATGGAACAGAAGCTCAGATAAGAAAATTCCAAGCTTAAGACCCACAAACATAATCTCAAGGTTTCTAAGGGTGCTCTGGAGGAGAGTCTCCTCTGTATCCAGAACAGGGCTCATATTGCAGAAAACCAAACCCAAGCTCTCATTGTGAGATTGGCTAACTTAAAACTTAAACTCAAGTCCCAGTCTCACCAGCTATTAGAAGTTAAAGTGAGGGCATTGATTAGAAAAGAGTGGGATCCTCTGACATGGGATGGTGATGTGTGGGAAGACCCTGAAGAGTCTGGGGACATTGAAGTGTCGGATTCTGAAGAAGTTATTTTGGATGAAAATATGACCTCTCCTCCCTTAGCAGCAGTTGTATCCCTACCTCCACACCCTGAAGTATTACCCTCCCCACCCTTGCCTGAGGGAATTAATCCTTCTTTGTCTGAGGAATCAGCAAGAGGTGCAAATGCTTCTCAGTTCCCACCCATGTTTGCCTCTAGGCCTATAAACATATGGAAGGCTAGGCAGACCCCTAAAGGGGGGGATACAAAGTGTGGCACAAGAAGAGGTGAGGTACACCCCTAGAAAACTTCATGAGGGCAGCGTTTTGTCCTTACTGGAATAGACACTTATTCTGGTTATGCATTTGCCTTTCTTGCACGTAGTGCCTCTGCCAAAACTACCATCCATGGGCTTACAAAATGCCTTATCCACTATCATTCCACACAGCATTGCTTCTGACTAAAGAACTCACTTCATAGCCAAGAAGTATGGCAGTGGGCCCATGATCATGGAATTCACTGGTCTTACCATGTGCCCCACCACCCTGAAGCAGCTGGTTTGATAGAACGGTGGAATATCCTTTTTTTTTTTTTTAATTTGTTTATTTGAGAGTGACAGAGAGAGAAAGAGGTAGAGAGAGAGAGAGAGAGAGAGAGAG
The DNA here is from genome assembly GCA_036346955.1 of Dipus sagitta. Lineage (NCBI taxonomy): Eukaryota > Metazoa > Chordata > Mammalia > Rodentia > Dipodidae > Dipus > Dipus sagitta. The sequence goes on along the minus strand of CM070778.1, from coordinate 115,906,295 downwards.
AGAGAGAGAATGGGCAGGTCAGGGCCTCCAGCCACTGCAAAGGAACTCCAGATGTGTGAGCCCCCTTGTGCCTCTGGCTAACGTGGGTCCTGGGGAATTGAGCCTCGTATCAGGGTCCTTAGGCTTCACAGGCAAGCATTTAACCACTAAGCCATCTCTCCAGCCCTGGGATGGCCTTTTAAAGAAACAGCTACAGTGCCAACTAGGTGATAATAGCTTGGAGGATGGGGGAGTGTCCTCCAGCAGGCTGGATATGCTCTGAATCAGCATCCTATTTATGGTACTGTTTCTCCTATAGCCCAGATTCATGGGTCCAGGAATCAAGGGGTGGAAACTGGAATGATCCCACTTAACATCACACCAAGTGACCCATTAGCTAACTGTTTGCTTCCTTTTCCTGAAACGTTATGCTCTGCTGGCCTACAAGGCTTGGTTCCAGTGGGGGTAGTGCTTTTTCCAGGAGACATGAAGAACATTCCATTGAACTGGAAGCTAAGACTTCCCCCTGGTCACTTTGGACTCCTAATGCCCTTGAATGAACAGGCTGAGAAAGGAGTTATAGTGATAGCAGGGATGATTTATCCAGATTACCAGGGGAAAAATGGACTGTTCCTCCACAATGGATGTAAGGAAGAGTATGTCTGGAGTGCAGGGGATCCTTTAGGGCATCTCTTAGTGTTACTATGCCCTGTTATCAAAGTCAATGGATGACTACAACAACTCAATAGAGGTAGTGTGATAAATGTCCCAGATCCTTCAGGAATGAAGGTATGGGTCACCCCTCCAGGTAAAGAACCAAGACTTGTTGAGGTGCTTGCTGAATGTGGAGGAAATACAGAATGGGTAGTAGAAGAAGGCAGTTATAAATACCAGATAAGGCCATGTAACCAGTCACAGAAACAAGGTTTGTAATTGCAATGTTTTTGGCCTACCTTGCTAAGGAGTGTTTGTACCTATCTATACCAATATTAAGACTATTATCACTAGCTAACTGCTGAATTTATATTAGACCTATTATATTAGAGGCTAAGCATCCCTCAAGGAACCTTGCTTTATGTTGGGGGTGGGGGGAGATTTTTCGGTTCCAGTTGTACGTGGGATAGTTATACCATGTTAGGTGGAATTATGAGCTTGTTACTATTTTCATTTGGAAATTAAGTATGATGTAAGGAGATATGGTTTGGTGTCAAATTGACAAGGGGTGGACGTGTGATTGTTAAGGTATTGTCAACTTGATCTGTTTAGTAATCCACAGAAATCTCTTTCTGGTGGGTCTTCAAGATTGCTTCCAGGAAGGATTAACTGAAGGAGGAAGTTCTTCCCTCAAAGTGAGCCCTTCCCCCAGAGCAGGCAGCCCCTCTCGGATGGGGACTTTATATAAGGAAGCTTTGGGTGAAAATAGCTCCTTCCTTCCTTCCACTTGGCTACTGGAGCTGCTTGCTACCTTCCAGCATGGATTGAAGACCAGCGTGGACTGAAGACCAGCATCAACCGAAGAACCACATGGAACAAAACCCAGTGGCTCCTCAGGAAGTGTCCATGTCTTCACTGCCAGATTGGGACTGCTGAGGCATCTGGCCATGTGGACTGAGCAGCTACTGGGTTCCTTGATTCTCGGGCCTGCAACTGCTATTGGACTACCATAAGCTAATCCAATAAATTTCCTTTTTAAATAATTCATTCTAGCAGTTCTGTTCCTCTAGAGAACCCTGACTAATACACTCATTAATTTAACAACATAGTTGAAATAACAGAATTGTTAAATGTAAATGAAAGCCTACTTATCATTTATTTTATCTTTCATGGTTTTGTGTTTTATGTCTTATTTAAGAAATTTTATAATAAGCTATACACTTTTATGCCCTCACTCCAACTTCCATTACCCTGTGGGCCCTCCCCAGTGGGGTTATGGTAAGTACAGTGAGGTTATGAATACCTTAGTCAGTCTCTACTGGGTAACAGAGGACCATACCCATGGTGTTCTTACACACTTTGTGGTACTTACAATCTTTTACCCCCTTTTCTGCAATGTCCCCTAAGCCATGAACCTGTTATATTATATATAAATTAAAATTTAAAAGCAGATAATAATAATACATAATAATAATGAAAGCTTAGTTAATATGAAAAAAGTAATTTATGCCCAATATATTCGAAATTTATGCAGTCATTCTTCTATGTATTATCCAGAAGTTTTACAATGTTTATGTGCACATATGTATTCACATGTAGATATATAGTAGGTAATTGATATTTGCATATTTGCTTTTGTTTTCTTCATCACTAGTTAACATTTTGATTATGTATTTTTGTTTGTTTGTTTGTTTGTTTACTTGTTTGCTTGTTTGTTTTGGTAGGGGAGAATTGCACCTGAAGAATGTATGCATATCTTCTTTGAACGAATATTTACTCTAATTCTTATACCATCTGAAAACTACTTTTTGTTGGTGTTGTTTTTATTAACTATGTGCATAGTATATACAGTCTTACTGGTACCATCATAAGCCTCCTGCCTATCATCCCTCTTCTGCAGGGACCTTCCTCGTTGGGGAATATGGGTCATGCATTGTGGGGTTAGCCATCAACTATGGGTATGAGGCAATGTCTCTGCCTAATGACCCAACGTGTGGCTCTAACATTCTTTCCACCCCCTCTTCCACAAATTTTCCTGAGCCATGTTGGGTTCATTGTAGGTCTGCTTCAGTGATCTGGTCTTGGAAGCCTTTGTATCTCTGGATATCTGGTTTGGTAGGTGTTGAGTATTCTCTATTTCTATCTCCTTTACCCTTGTACTGGTACCAGGTTCACCAAGGAAGCAGCACTCTTGCTCATTACCCCAAATACTCTGACTTTCAGCTGGGGCCCTTTTGATGTATGATGGGCTAGTTATCACCTTAAAATCTGTGTACATATGAAAAAGAGAAGCAAATTCTCCAACGTAGAGTGAAGTTAGTGCCAGATAAATGGGATAAACTTTGTTTTCTTAGAGAGAATTTAACAGGTATATAAGCCCTCTTGTAGCCCACATTGGTGGGAGCTTGATAATGGAGAGAAAGATCATTTTTGGATATGGTTCTAACTTGATTCCCAGCTCCAGCTATGGGTTCCATTCCACTGAGCAGATCAGTTAGCCAAATCGAGAGCAGTTGGTTTCCCGCCATGGCTATTGCACTTGAGTGAGCCTCAAATCAGGTTATTTGCTGCTATGTAGCTTAGACCACAAGTTGCTTGGACAGATGTTGGTAATTCTCCCCTACTTGCTCATGCAGCACCTTCTGGCACTAGACGAGCTAAATGTCTGGGGACTGACCCTCTTCCAGATTCCAGCCAGGTCACTCCATGTTACATACCAACAACAGCAGGATCTTACCACTAACCTTTGGTGAGTCATCAAGTACTCCGACAATAATCTGTCTTCCTTTGGGAAACCTTGTAGGTCTCTCCAATCAACAGCTCATTGTGGATGTTAGCCACATGGTGGTACTGGGAGGTACAGGTCAGTGCCCAAGAAGAGAAGAAAAAGATAAGTAATATAAAAGAGATAGAGAGAAGAGGGAGGGTGGGAGAGTGAGTGAGTGAGAGAGAGAGATAAACAGGAGAAGATGCATAATCGTATTACAGAAACCCTCCACAGCTTCTGGCTTTTTTGCGATTTTGTGGGGGAGGATTGAATTACAACTTCAGCAGTAAGCACTTTATCCACTGAACCATCTCCCCACTACTAATGTTCTTTATTCTTTTGAAATTCTTACCTAGAAGTGGGTGTGTTGGTGCACACCTTTAATCCTAGCACTTGGGATGCAGAGGTAGGAGGATCACCATGAGTTCAAGGCCACCCTGAGACTATACAATGAATTCCAGGTCAGCATGAGCTAGAGAGAGATCCTACCTCAAAACAGCAACAACAACCAAAAAAATATCTTATCTAGAGCCTTAAAAGTATCTTTCTACTTTTTCATTATTCTCTGTAGTCTTCCAGTCCTTTTTTCTTATTGACAACTTCCATGATTGTAAACAATATCCCTCCCTTCCCCCCCTTTCCCCTTTGAAACTCCACTCTCCATCATATCCTCTCCCCCTCTCAATCAGTCTTTTTTTTTTTATTTTGTTGTCATGATCTTTTTCCTCCTATTATGATGGTCTTGTGTAGGTAGTGTCAGGTACTGTGAGGTCATGGATATCTGGGCCATTTTTTTTGTCTGGAGGAGTACATTGAATGGAGTCCTACCCTTCCTTTGGCCCTTACATTCTTTCTGCCACCTCTTCTGCAATAGACCCTGAGCCTTGGAAGGTATGATAGAGATATTCCAGTGCTAAGAACTCCTCTGTTACTTCTCAGCATCATGGTGCCTTCTGATTCATCCCAAGGTCACTGCCACCTGAAAATAGGAGGTTCTCTAACCAAAAGTGTGACTAGCATTAATACATGGGTATGAACATTAAGAGAAGTACTTACTGGGAAGTTTGGTGAGCATAGTATATACATTTAGCCAGAAACCAGCAGACGTTACACCCCTACGGCTCATGACTACCCCTGTTGTAGGCTTTCAGTATCATGGATGTATTCCTTTCCATGGAGCAGGCCTTCAGTCAAATTAGAGGGTGGTTGGTTCCCCTCATAACAGACGTGTCCCCGACCTTTATTTACATTTTATTGTTGTTATTGTGGCTTGTTTGTTTTCTCAGTCAGGATCTCACTGTATAGCTGAGAAAGGCTTTCCTACTGCTGGAAGTATAAGTGTGTGTCACCACATCTGGTCATGACATACTTCTAACAATATTTGCAACTCTTGGCTTAGTGCATATTTTCCCCTAATGAAAGTAGCTTTTGGGTTCTGCTGATAATGAGAATATAACAGGCTCATCCAAAACAAAACATATTATTGAAATAAGATGGAAAGATAAAAAGCTAAGGAAAGGGCTGGAGAGATTGTTCAGTGGTTAAGGCACTCGCTTGTAAAGCCTAAGGACCAGTACCCACATATGCAGATACACAAGGTGGCACATGTATCTGGAGTTCCTTTGCAGTGGCTAGAAGCCATAGCATGCCTATTCTCTTTCTGTGTCTACCTCTTTCTCTCTCATAAATAAATACATAAATAAAATATTTAATTTTGTAAAAGCTTGAAAAAATACTTCTTCAACTTATATGGTTTACTATTTATTATATTAATTTTATTCACAAATTAGAAAAAATACTAATGAATAAAAAATCCAAACAGCTAAGACAATTTCAGTGAGAATGTGGAGGTGTTGGGATACTGGCACACTGCTATTGAGAATATTTCTTACACTCTAGCAAGACCACAGTCACTGTTTATCCAATAATGTGGACATCAAGATGGCCAGGAGTTATTAACACTACCACGTTTGATAAAGCAGTTCACAGTAATCAAAATATGAAATTTACAGAAACACCCAGAATGGGAATTTTTTCAAAGAATGCAGTAAATGTACACAACAGAATGCTATTCAGATTTAAAAGCAGGTAATTATACAACAATTATGCAACATGGATAAATTTTATGAGCATAATTCTTATTGAAGTATGCCCATCACAGAAAGATTATTACTGTGTGATTCTGCTCATGTAAGTTATGTAAATTTGTCAAATTCACAGATGAAAAGAAATGAGTAACACTTTCCTGGGTCTGGATTAAGGGAACAACAAAGAAATACTAATCAATGAGTACCAAGTTTCACTTAAGCATGATAAATAATCTCTAGATACCTACTGTATAACAGTGTGCCTATACCAAGAATAATGTATTATATAGATAAAAAGTACTGCAGGTATCATTTAAAGTTATCTTACCACAATAGAATAATATTTCAAGTAATATTCCATTACATGTGGCATATTACTGAATTTTCTACTCTGGCATTGAGCTATTTATCTAGCCCCATATCAATACCACCCTATGGACTAGTTTAACTTTATATTTTGACTTGAAACCAGGAATTGAAGCTTTTCCAGCTATGGATATTTCTGTCAGAATTCTATCATGTTATGGAGCTTAAGACTATTCTCATTGTCTCTTATGATTCTGAATTATGTGCTTCTATTTGCAGGTCATATTCTACCTTTTTCATTTCATGCATGCCCAGGTAATTTCGTTTTGATATGGAACTTACTGATTTTTAGAGTGTGTAATGAGTTTATGAATGCTGAAATTTATTTATTTAAGCAACTAAGTTACTCAATACACTTGTTTTGTAGAGAGCTTTTTGACTTTTGTTACATAAGTCTCCCATAGCCACTATTATTAGCATGGCATTCAAACCAAGTGAACTAACAGGCCAGGACATTGGCATGGCCATTACTGTGAGATTATCTATCCCTTAAAAATGCTTCCTATACCCCCTATCTGGGCCATTTATTAAATGTTATTGATGTTCATCCAATAATTATGGTATTTCAAATATTTGTCAGATGTATGATATATTTCAGAAAAGTTTGGTTTACCTATGTTCAATAATTGTTTCTCCAATTTACTACAAAAAGGTAGGATAACACTGAACATGTAAAAAGATGGAGTTCTAGGTTATATAAAAGGTCAACAGCTCAGAGATCTTGTATAAATGACTATCAAATTGCCTTTAGCTATATAGTAAATGATGAAGCACCATAAACAAATATAGTTTATTTTAGGATTTCATGCAATAATTGATTCATGCTATAGATTCCTAGGTAAAAAAAGAAAATTCTTTCAGCTACTATAGTACTTCTGAATACAACTTCAGTATGCCATAAGGAAAATAAATCTTTTATATAATACATCTATTTATCTTAAATCCAAAATTAATATAATAAAATATTATATGAGCAGAACTGTTGATCAGTAGGAATTCAAATATAGCCAGGAAATATCCATCAGTGAAATCACAAAAGCCAATGTGTAATTGAAAATAAATATAGGAAACAATCCAATGCTATCAGTATTCATATATTCACACAGCGCTATGGTATTCATGATTGTGGGTTTTGTATTTGACATTTCCTAGCTATGTGATATGATTAATTACTCTCTTCAAAATCAGTTTTCGGAAACATTTTTGTAAAGATTAATGTCATAAAAATAAGTTCCTCAGTTTTCTCTATCTCATTTCCCTTTTATTTATCCCTCTTTTCCTCCCTACTTTTATTCCTTCCTTACTCTTTTTAGTTTAGTTTTTGTTCATTTATACTTTTTATTAGAGACAGAGTTTAACTATGTAGCCCAGGGTAGCCCTACATTTACTACCCTTTCTCGACATCCTGAGTGCTGGCATTCTCGGTTCATGCCACCACTGCTGACTTTCAGTGTACTTTCTACTATACTGTGTGTTTTCACCTAATATTTGTCTTGTACTAGTATATTAAATTAAATGGTTGTTTTATAAGACAAATTGCAAATGTCTTCACTTAGGGAAAACATTTCATTGTAAAAATAACACATTGCATTTCTCCTTAATTATCCATGAGGAGTAGATTAGGAAATCAGGATCCTCATATATGGAAAAAAATTGTCTTAAGTTATATTAAAAGAAAGCCGAATATTTCTGCTGATATTTTATTTGTGGTGTTAGTTTATACTTCTGATTGCACTACCTAGTAGTCGAAAATGTGAAGGAAGACAATACATTTTTATTAAACATCAAATGAAATTTCGTTTAACAATAGTTGATTCTCTGGTTTTAACACATTGGTGTTAAAATTGGTAGTTCTCAACACCTTTTATCAACATAAAAACACTGAGATGGCTCAATTTCTAAACAATGAGGTCTTCTAGTCTAGTGAATACTAGTAGTGTAGTGAATACATTTTCCATTTGTGACAATATCCTCCAAGTTACCTAGCACTGAATTTGTGCCAGCCACTCTGTGAACATTTTCTTGGATGGCTTTTATTCCTATAACATCCCTCAAGAAGCAAGAAGTATTTTGAGTCTCCACTTTACAGATCATTAAACTGACACACAGACACATAACTTGTATTAATATGGCTCTGGTGACTAACAGAATTATTAATGTTATCTAACATTAACCATTAACAAACTTTGTCGTTGAAATCTAAAATAAATTTGAATGCCAATAAACATTTTAAGAAACAAAATATTTAACAGTTAAATGCATATGCAAATTTAAGTTAATTTTCTTTGCCTTAAAGTTCAGAAGTGACCTTTTCCTTAGTTTTTCAAGTTCTGAATTGTAGAAAGTAGTAGGAGGAATGATTTTTACATTGTCCCTAGGAGGGGGCATCTTCGAAAATTTAGTTTGATGATGGAAAGGAAAAAAAATCCTTTATAATTTTAAATGGGGCAATGCACATTTTTAAAATGGCTATACTTAAGTTAGTTTGTTTTTTAATCAGAGAATTTTGCTGTGGCAACAGCTCATCCTGTTTCACCTGTGACACTTGGAGACATCAAAGCCCCAAGAGCAGGACTGACAGCAGCGGCCTCTTACTCACTTCCTGGACTCATAAAGGCACTTGGTTCTGACTTCAATAACCAAGGAGAAAACTTTGCATTGTACTTATATTACGTTGCTGTCCAAAAAATACCAAAAATCATATTTGCACAAAGTAATACAGAGTTCTCAATAGGCTTTCTTGGAAATGTGCTGAGAAACAACCTTGTCAGCTCTGTGATTGGAGTGTTCCGTTCTTTAAACTAGAATGACATTATTTCCCAGCAGATTTGTTTTTTGTTTTTTTTTAAGGCGCTGTTGTAATCATGTTAAAAAAAATAAAACTAAGGTCTCTTAAAAATAATGATGTGTATAAAAAGATTATTATTTTATGCAGAATTCATCATTACTGTAAAATGTTAATTAGCTGCTTACATACTCAGTAAAGTGAACTTATTTGGGAAAACACAAAATCAAGGTCAAGCATCTTTGCAATTTTAAGTCAGTTCAGCTAATTATCAATGCTACAATTGGCTACTGCAGGCATAAATTCTTGCTTTGGAACTAGTGGTAAGCAAATTACCAATCTTATAATGCATTTAAGATTGTCAGTGATTTATCTATGCCCCGAACATTGACAGTACACAAAATAGCAAACCTTAACTTCAAATTCACTGTACTGACTCAGTTCACTTGGACTATGGTGTTAGCATGAAAAACTAAGGGAAAAAATATACATTGCTCTCATTTTAGTTTTACCACTGCATATGAGCAGTAAGATGTGTCAGTCTAAGACAGAGCAGACACAAACAGAAGATACTAAGCTTTGTTTTACTGTTTTGCCAACATAATTTGGAAATTGTTGCCTCCTTTTCTGTCCTGGGCATTACCAGATTATCTCTGTGTATCATTTCTTGGAAGTAATGCATAGCACCATGTGTAGTTTAAAGGCAAGGGAAGTGTGATGGAGCTCTACAGAATTGAACCCATTTGGAGCTTGAGAATAGTAGTGCAGAGAGTCACAAAGACCCATTTATTATCCTGATTGGACCATCATTGGCTTACTTCCTTTGCCAGTAGTGATCAATTTACAAAGGAATTTTACAACACGAGCTTGCTTTGAAGAAGCCATTTGGTAGCATTCTTTTGTCTTGCAGTTATTTCCTCCAAGTTGAAACATAAGCCTTAGGGAATTTAAAAAAAAATCACAAGACTCAGGAAGTTGAGAAAAACTACACGATTAGTGTGGGCCCTACCTGAGGTTGTACAAACAGAGAGAGAACACTTGCTGGAACCAGGAGACTTGGATGGTGTTGCCTGCAAGTTGGACAGAATGTTTCTGGGATGAGTAGTTGTTGGTAACCATTCATGTTAGGCTACATTTGTCTGCAATACAGCTATTCTTGGATTACCCCTAGTCCAGTAAGTAACCCCCATAAACTCACTGGGTAAATAATTGTTACTGGGGCTCCATCTGGGGTGAATAAACTTGTGTTCACATTTTCGTAGGAAAGTCATACAACATTTTTTTTTCTTTGTTTACGTGTTTGACTGTTTCTTATTATGTTGACACTTTGTATAGATACATCAAGTGTTGGTATTATCATGCCCCTTCGCCCTGAGCCCACTCTTTTAATACAGGCTCTTGCTGTATTAAAGCTGACACACAAACACACACAAAAGAAACACTATGCAACTTGCAATAATTCTTCTGCCTCAGATTTCAGTGATCTGTATCCTAATATTGATCCTCTGTTGACAACCATATTTAAGAAATAACAATTTGTCTTTTCTTAGTCTCATTATCCCATTATATAAAACAAAACAAGAAAAGCCAATGTGCAGTTAAACTGAAGTAACATAAGGAGCCTATATTATCTGGACCCCAAGATGACTAAGATGACTTTCATTATCTAAAGGTGGATCATGAGTCAGAACTGAATAAATACCTCATTTTATGTTGGATCTCAATAAATTATTTCCAATCCTACTTTTAAAGCCTTTTGCATTATGAATATAGAATATCCATTCATAAACTGAATACTGACTTGCTTTATCCAATTATTAAACAAGAAATTTGTTGTTTGAACCACAAGACCTTGATGAGCCTGAATTAAACAGGAGAAAGTGGTATGAACTTTGGCATTCCTTGTGTAACACTAGTTAAAAGAGATTTGACTTATAGGAATTATCTGATAGGAATAATATAAAAATAATTTACATTCAATTTGGCTAAATTTCTGTTCTTATTCTTTTTTTGTTTTGTTTTGTTTTTGTTTTTGTTTTTCAAGGTAGGGTCTCACTCTAGCCCAGGCTGACCTGGGATTCACTATGTAGTCTCAGGGTGACCTAGAACTCATAGCAATCCTCCTACCTCTGCCGCCCTAGTGCTGGGATTAAAAGCGTGCGCCACCACGCCTGGCACTGTTCTTATTCTTGAAGCATTGGTACACCCTGTTTCCTTCTGTTGTTGAGACATCTACTGAATATTCAGAAAACAAATGTGACTCCATTGTTTAATCTAGAATTTATAGAGGTTAGGTATCATAGATTTCTCATTGTTGTGATAGATTTGCAGTTCATTACTTGAATTCAATTTATAATTTTATAATGCATAAAATCAAACATTTTGTCGTTTGTTCAAAAGGAAGAATATGATTGGTGTATGATATAAGTGGAATTATAGAAAGTGGAGCTTTAAAGGAGTTTATACATACTTTAATCCTAATTTCTGTTTTTAGTTTAAATTGTAGTATTTCACTTTTTTTGCTCTGCAGGAGATCTGTTCCAGAGCCTCATGCAGGCCTGGCAAGCACTCTACCACAGACCTAAATACTAGGTACTGTGCAAATATTTTGTGGCAATAATCCCAGAGAGCTGAAATGAAATTATACAAAGAATTATAATAATCAGCTTTGTGCTAGTCCTTGTCATGATAAATAGGTAACTCTGATATATAAATGATTTTTTTTTTAGTAACTAGTAAATGCATCTACAAATCTTATGTTCACTTTTCTTTTCCAACTCAGTTCTTCTTTGAAATACTTAAGATACATTCAATTTACTTTGGATTGTGTAACTGTGAGGAAATGACCTAAGTAGATATTTCCTGTGTAAAACAGTAAAGCCCTCATTTTTATTTGGATCCAGATCAAGTCATAAATAACATTCAAATCTGGACAATATTAAATGACTTAGCATTTTATACTTTTTAAAAAGTTTAATAGGACTAACAAAATAAGGAAGTAGTAAGGATATAGAGTAGAGAATTACTCTGTTTATTCCTGGAATTGAACTTTTCATTCTCAGAATATTTATTATTATTTTACTAATGCTAAAGGCTGTACACCAGCATATCTCAGGTTGTGTGCATAACCAGTACATAACCATGTTCAGCTGCTTTATTGCAGCTCTGGAGTTTTCATTTGCATTGGCCCCAAGAACAAGACAAATTACTTCATGGCAAGCTGTACAAATAAAGCTTTTACAGTCATTTACATAAGGCCAGGTCCTGGGGAAATTAAGTCATCAAATAGCACATGGCCCTTCAATTCTACAGAGCTTCACAGAACCTGTGCTGTAGCAGCCAATGCCATAATCACTTCATTAGAAGATGTGTTCTAGAGATTTAATTGTGGCGCAAGTGTATTAAATATGTAGTAAAAGGGTTTGTCCCAAATTATTTTTATTGTATTTTTATTAGTAAAATTATTTGATTGTACCTTCAGAATGTTTCCATGAAATTATGAGATATTTTAAGGAATATTTTTTTTAAATTTTTTTCTTCATTTATTTATTTATTTGAGAGTGACAGACAGAGAGAGAAAGAGGCAGAGAGAGAGGGAATGGGCGCACCAGGGCCTCTAGCCACTGAAAACGGAACTCCAGATGCGTGCGCCCCCTTGTGCATCTGGCTAACGTGGGTTCTGGGAAATCGAGCCTCGAACCGGGGTCCTTAGGCTTCATAGGCAAGCACTTAACCGCTAAGCCATCTCTCCAGCCCAAGGAATATTTTTAAAGTTTTTTTTCCCTAGAGGTAATGCCACAAATTATAATCCAAATACTATTCAAAATGAAAATGATGAAAGTGAGAAAGCATTACCTTATAATTATAAATTCATTTAAAATATTTTAAATCCTTAAATGTGGCATATTAAAATGATGTTCATTTGAAATTTGTTGGAGGGCAGTTTTAGTATTTTATTTGAAAATGTATTTTAAGGTTGTTTCAGAGCTACAAAAATGCTGTTTTGTCTACATGCATTTAGGTAATATAAAAATTAATAACTCATGGAATTAAAAAGTATTGAGCTCTAAAAAAGGTTCTTAGATTTATTAAGATAAAAAGAGACTCAGAAAGAGAGTCCTAAGTATGTTTGCTTTAAGGTAAAGCAATGTTTGCTATATTTTATTATTTACTCTATTTGCTTCTTTCATAATTAGCAACAATGAACACCCACAAAATAAAAATAAAATATTTAAGTAACACTTTTGGATGCTCATTTAAATATAAACAAGAAACTGAGATAAATAGTAATGTCTTTTGTTTCTGTTTTGCAAAAGTCTTAAGAGAATCCAGGTGGTAGGACAAGGGCTATCAGTTAATGTGAAATAAGCAAGGTAATGTCTTATGGGAACTGAAAGTTTAAACAAACCAAAAGAAGAGATGCAAAAGAAGATGCTTGTGATGCAAACATGCTCTTGGGAATGTAATCAATGGAAACTTGCCAGGAGTTGCCAGGAAATGCTTGTTGAGTTGTCTTAATGAACTGCAGAGCTTTCTAAGTCAAGTCTCCATGACATGTTTTTCTGTACTCCCTTCACAGGCAACACTACCAGTCAGTGACTTCTTATAGACATGTCCAGCATATGAAGTGTATGAGTCACTTTTCCTATGGCTGTAAACAAGCATCTGAAAAAAAAAAGAAGAAATTGTTTGCTTTGGTTTCAGAAGAGTCAATGCAGAGAATGACAGAATAAATGCACTCACATAATGGTGGGTTAAAACGGGGAAGCCAGGGCCTAGTTCACAAGAATGGGGAAGCCAGCCCTCATGTTACTTTCTCTTTGTTGCCTCTTCTTCCATCACAAAACTTCAAAAATTTAAAATTGCATTCTACTCTAGAAATGGAAAACTAGAAGTCATTGAAGTTCTGTAGATCAAATTAAATAAATTTTGCCACATCCTGATTTAAGTGTTCAGTATACATAAATAAACTTCTAACACAGTATGCCTCAAGCTTTTTACCATATACAATATTAGAATCTATATCTAATAATGCTTTGGATGCTTTGAAGCATTGGATAATGGTATATTTGTGAGAGATTTTAGGTATATTGAGATAGAAATGGTGATATATTCTTGGGGGAAAGATTTAAAGAAATGTATTTCTTAACTAAATCAGAATATCATGGGATCATTCTTACCTGTGAATTCAAACTAACTAATGAGGGTTTGCACATGCAATATCTACATTTATATAACTGTTTTATGCTTCATAATGTACAGTATTGATACATGTGTGTATTATATATGATTATCTTTACAAATTTTGCACTCATTTTGGTGTATGAATTGTTTAAGAATGCTTACTTTGCTAATAGGCCATTGAGAAGGATCCTAAAGATAAGATTTTTGGATCATTTAGCTAAAGATCTTATCTTTATTATTATTATTATAAATATATTTTATTTATTTATTTATTTATTTATTTATTTATTTATTTACTTGAGAGAGGGAGAGAGAGACAATAGGCACAGCAGGGCCTCCAGCCACTGCAAACAAACTGCAAATGCATGTACCCCCATGTGCATCTGACTTACATGGGTCCTACAGAATCGAATCAGGACCCTTTGGCTTTGCAGGCAAATGCCTGAACCACTAAGTCATCTCTCCAGACCCATTATTATTAATTTTATTATGAATATATGTTGTATGGACACTTCATGTATCAGTACCATCATTTCTCTCCTCCCTGCCCCCATTTCACTGAGGGCCCTCCTCAGTGGGGCTACTGATGTTCCCCGTGGGTTGTGGGTTATGCCTTGTGAAAGCAGCAGTCTTTGAGATAGTGACAATACCTCTGGGTATGCTGTCCCAATTTGTGCCTCTTACATTCTGTCTGCCCCCACTTCTGCAAATTCCCTGAGCCTTGATGAGTGTGTTTTAAGATTACTTCATTGAAAAGCTCTTAGGAGCTTCTGGATTTCTGCATGGGTTTGTGTTGAGCATCCTCAGCACCTGTTTACTTCACCCTGGTATTGATTGCCAGACTGGCCATGGAAGCAGCACTCTTGTACATCTCACCAGTTCCTGTGCAGTTTCACCTGTACCTTGGCTGGAGTGCAAGGGGTAGTCTATCTCTTTGGGTATCACTATCTTCTGAAAAAGAAAACGGATTATCTATCAGAGCATGAAGTCAGCATAGGTCAAATGGGATAAGCATTATTAATTTAGGGAAATTTTGATGGATGTAGCTCCTCTTTTGGCCCTAGTAGCTCATGTAGCACTTTCCAGCACTAAATGGGCTAAACACTTGTCTCCCTTTCAGATTCCAGACATGTCTCTCAGTGATCTGCATCAGCAACATAAGGTGTCTTCAGCAACAGGGTCTTACTTTTTACCATAGGCATGCGATCAAGTGCTTTATTATTATTTTTTATAAGTTTTGTACTCAGTGTATACAGTCAAGTTCGTACCATTGTTAGCTTCCTCCCTGTCCTTCCCCCTCCACATGGACCCTCCTTGCTGGTTAATATTGATCATGCACTGTGGCATTAGCCATCAGTTATGGGTAGGAGGCAATGCCTCTATGTATCATGACCCAATGTGTGGTGCTGACATTCTTTCTGCCCCCTCTTCTGCAAATTTCCCTGAGCCACATTTGGTTCATTTTTGGTCAGCTTCAGTGATGAGGTCTTGGGATCCTCTGTGTCTCTGGATATCTGGTTTGATAGGAATTGAGTGTTCTCTGTGTCTATCTCTTTCACCCTTGTGCTGGTACCAGGTTCACTAAGAAAGCAGTGCTTTTGCTTATTTCCCCAATTGCCCTTCTGAGGTGTGATGGGCTGGTTCTCTCCTTAGTATCTGCGTCTATCTGCAAAGAGAAGCAAATTCTCCAATGAAGAGTAAAGTTATCCCTAGATAAATGGGATAACCAGCTTTGGCAGAAGCCTGTCTTGTTTTGGGGGATCTCATATGACTCTCCAATCAACAATTGAATATGGATAGCAACTGATTTCTAGTACTAAGAGTTACTTGCTAGAGCCATATGTTTTAAGACTAGGTTTCATCCCACTCTTTTCAGGACACATTTTTTCCAAATGATCCCCCCGCCCCCACCATCCTTCTGTTAAGTGTTCTTTTACTCTACCTTCAAGGAGAAATATTTCCATGGTAGCAGTTCATTTGGGGTATAATTTTATGTTCATCCCTCATTAACTTCCTCTTCATCTCTTCCCAAACCCTTCCATCCATACTGCCTTGACCTCTAGTTGCCTATCTGATATGCCGGCAACTTAAGTTGATCCAGGTTAGGAACCACAGATGAGTGAGACCATGTGGCATTTGTCTTTCTGTGATTATATGAGTTCACTAAGTATAATCTCTTCCAAATCTGTTCATTTTACTTCCTACAAATTTTATTGTATCATTTTTCCTTACAGCTGCATAGAATTCAACTGTGTAAATTTACCATATTTTCATTATCTGTTTGTCCAATGAAGGGCTCCTGGGCTGATTTCAGTTCTTATCTATTATGAATTGCATAGCTATAAACATGGAATGGAATATTAGGATAAATGCCCAGTAGGGGAATAACTGGGTCTGTTGGTAGTTCTATTTTCATCTTTTTCAGGAGTCTTCATTATTGATTTCCATAATGGCTGTACAAGTTTGCATTCCCACCAACAGTGAATGAGTGTTCCCCTTTCCCCAAATCCTTGCCAACATTAATTGTCTTTTTTTTTTAAAGATTGCCATATTCACTGGAGCAAAATGGAATCTCATAGTTAATTTGCATTTCCTTGATGGTTAAGGATGTTTAATATTTTCATAAGTGGGTCTTAACCATTTGTATTTCTTCCATTGAGATTTCCCTATTCAGTTCTGTGCAACATTTTTTGAGTGGAATGTTTCATGTTTTCTTGTTTAGGTTTTTGAGTTATTTATAGATTTTACATATTAGGCCTCTTCCAGTGGTATAGCTGGTGAAGATTTCCTCTCATTCTGTGGGTAATCTTTTGTCTTTGATTATGGTATGTTTGCCTATGCAGAAGCTTTTTAGATACATGAAGTCCCACTGGTTGAGTGGTTATTTAATTTGCTGGGCTACTGAGGCATTATTCACAGTCTTTCCCCATACCTATACCATGGAGAGTTTCTCCTACCTTTTACTCCAGTAGTTGAAAAGTTTCATTTCTTATATTGAGGTTTTTAATCCATGTAGATTTGATTTTTGTGTATGGTGAGATGAGTGGGTCTAGTTTCATTTTTATACATGTGGTTAGTCAATTTGCCCAGCACCTTTTCTCAAAGATGCTATCTTTTCTCTAATTTACATTGCTGGAATATTTGTCAAAGGTCAAGTAGCTTGGGCTAGAGATGGCTTAGCGGCTAAGGCTCATGCCTGCAAAGCCTAAGGATCCAGGTTCAATTCTCCAGGTACTATGCAAGCCAGATGCACTTGGTAGTGTCCTGCATCTGGAGTTCATTTGCAGTGGCTGGGAGCCCTGGCACACCCATCCATTCTCTCTCTGTCTCAAATAAATAAATAAATCGTAAAAAAAAAAAAAAAAATCAAGTAGCTGTGGTTTCTTGAACTAAGGGCCAAGTCTTCAATTCTGTTCTTTGGTCTATCTGTCTGTTTTATTGCCAGTTCCATGCTGTTTTTGTCACTGTGGACTTATAGCATAGCTTCAGATTGAATATGGTGATACCTCCAGAGGTCTTTCTTTAGCTGAGGATGTTTTTGTGTATCTGTGGCCTGCTTCCATTCCATGTCAGTTTTGAAATCTCTTTTTCTTTCCCTGTGAAGAATAATGCTGAGATTATTGTTGGTACTATATTAAATCTGTTTACTGCTTTTGGTTGAATTGCCATTTTCACAATATTAATTCTACTTATCTGGGAGCATGGGAAGTTTCCATCTTCTCAAGACCTCTCAATTTCTTTCTTGAATACTTTTATGTTTTTATTATATAGGTCTTTCACATCTTTGATTAGTGTTATTCCAAGGTATTTGATTTTTTTTTTGCAGCTATTAAAAATGGGACAGGGGCCGGGCATGTTAGTACACACCTTTAATCCTGTCACTTGGGAGGCAGAGGTAGGAGGATTGCCATGAGTTTGAGGCCACCTTGAGACAACGTAGTGAATTCTAGGTCAGCCTAAGCTACAGCGAGACCCTACCTAAAAAAAAAAAAAAAAAAAAAAAAGGTAAAGTTAAAAAAAGGACAGCCTTGCTAATTTCTTGCTCTGTATATTTGTCCTTCACATATAGAAAACATACTGACTTTTGAGTGTTAATTTTATATCTAGCCAGTTTGCTGAAAGAGTTAATCACCTTTAGAAGATTTGAGGTGGAATCTTTTGGGTCATTTATGCCTATGATCATGCCATCTGCACACAGGGCTAATTCTTCCTTTCAAATTTGAATCTCTTTTAGCTCTTTCTCCTACTTATTACTTGGGTTTGGACTTCTAGTACTATGAGGTGCACACCTGTAATCCCAGCACTTGGGAGACAGAGATTGGAGGTTTGCTGTGAGTTTGAGGCCAGCCTGAGATGACATAGTGAATTCCAGATCAGCCGGGCTAGAGAAAGACCCTACCTTGAAAACACACACACACACACACACACACACACACACACACACACAAAGAAAGACCCCATTTTTTCATAATTAAATAATATCCACAATTTTTATGAATTTATGGTATTCAGTTACATCAAACAACTATAATTTATTTAACTAATCCACTACTGTGAGACCAGCAAGATTTTTTTTCATTTTTCAATATTGCAAACAGTGATGTGTTGAGCATCTGTGTGGTGAAATTTAACATATTTTTATTTATTTATCTGAGATAGAGAGTAAAAGATAAATAGAGAATAAATAGGAACTCTGGGACCTCTTTCCATTATTCACAAACTCCAGTCACATATGCCACTTTGTGCATCTGGATTTACGTGGGCAATGGGGAATTAAACCCATAATGGCAGGCTTTGCAAGCAAGCACTTTTATCCACTGAGCCATTTCTCCAGTCCAAGATCCTTTCTAGAAAGTAAGTTTGAGGTATGCATGTGACAGTGTTAGAGAGTGAATTCTGCTTATAATGAAAGTAAACAAAGACAAGAGAAAGAGACCTACATACTGCTTGTGTGCTATGGAATGAGCAGCTGTGTTTGGAAATATCTAATCCTCACAAAAAATGAAAGAAGGTCATGCTGTGCTAGGCCAGTAGATTCAAATTGAAAGATTTTTCTATGGAAATGAGATGTAATTAGGTTGACCTTTTACATGCATTATTTTGGGCAGATATAAAGATACTAGATAGGAAAACAAGTAGAAAGGACATAGGGCACTATATATAATTCACAAAAATATTACCTTGAGAATATAATCCGGTGTAGTAGATGAGTGAAAGAGATTTTAGGAGGCAAACAGCACAATCTGATAACTGGCCAAAAGTAGTGAAATCACTGAAGAAATTGTTGTAGGTTTTCAGTGGAACAATACAAAATGATACTGCCACTCATTTCAAACATCAGGTAGTCAATGCAGAAAGTCAATGCAAGGGAGAGGCACATGAGCAATTAAGCTTGATTTTGAGTGTGAGTGTTCATTGGTAAACCATGAGTATATACTGCCAGCAGGAAATTTGAAATGGAGGTCTAGAGATGATGCAAATGTTTAGGTTCCAATCACTGCACGAAGAAATAATTATTCAGACATGCTTCCCGCACGTAAATATGTTGTAGTCCTCGACTTTCACATAAGAGAAATACAGGCTGATGGAATATTGCTCATCCCTGTATACTTGATGCATTTTTAAATTTATTCATTAGGATTCCCTATAAGGACACCTCTGCTCTCATGGCCTAGTACCACTTACTTCTGCATCTCTACTAGCTACACAGACACGGTGGGCATATGACACATCCATGCCCACATGTGGACACATACTCAGTTCCATAGCCTTATGTTACACTGCTGAAGACTGCCTAGTTAGATGGGGTCAGAATGTCAATCTAAATTAAACCCACAGACAAGGTGATGGACGCCATCCCATCTGTCTGCGGTAGGAATTTGCTTCACCACAGAGAATCTGACAGCTGTTGTTGAAAAGAAGCCTCACTTCCTCTCATTTCCTTATTATGACATTCCAATTTCCTTCCTGGGACATTCTTCCAAGTTCTTGATCTCAACCCTCGAAATTTGCATCTCAAGTTCCCCTGGCAGCTATAGTATCAAAACAGCTGCATGATTATCCCAGCAATCATTCTTCCACCTTTCAACTCCTACAGCACCTGCGTGTTTGCACCTCGGGCAGCCCTTCTCTCATACCTTCTTGCAAAGAGCTGTCTGTGGACTAGACTTATCACTGCTGCTAAAACTGTAAACAATGAGAGGGTAATAACTTGCTTCATGCTTAGCTTACAGAAGGACTTAAAAATAGTACACAGTTGACAGTTGAATAAATTGCAAAATGAAAGAACAACTTTATCTGTGAAGATGTTTTTAATTGTTTGATATTGTCAAAGTAAACACAATGTCCTACACAGGCTCTGAGCTCAATGAAGGCTATGCAAAAGTCAAATGGGATTCACACGTACAAGAATCTTAAACAGAAAAAGAAATTGCAAGAGCTGGTATCTTTCTATGAGAAACTATCAAACGTAGGCATATTGTTTTGCTTAGTGCCTAAAATAGACATTGAAAAATAACTATTTCTAAATGTATTAAAAATGAGTAGATACATTCTCTCTCTCTCCTTCTGTCCTCTGTGTCTAATAAATAAATAGAATGATTAAAAACATTTAAAGGGCTGTAGAGATGGTTTAGCAGTTAAAGCGCTTGCCTGGGGAGCCTAAGGACCCAGGTTCTATTCTCCAGGTCCCACGTTAGTCAGATGCACATCATGACACATGAATCTGGAGTTCGTTTGCAATGGCTAGAAGACCTGGTGCACCCATTCTCTCTCTCTCTCTTTCTCCCTCTGTATCTAATAAATAAAATGATAAAAAAAAGTTAAATGAGTAGATTCAAAATAATGTTTATAAACTACATGTTGTCAGGTATAAATGGTTATGACTGAATGATCAGTCATGTAAAACTTATTTAAGTCAATGCTAAAGGAGAAAAAATAACAAAGCAAGACCTTATTAATTTCATTCATTCCCTCACCCAATCACCCTAGATAGATGTTCAACATTTTCCATTATTTGCATATTTCTAACACAAAAAATGGTGTTTTAAACATAATGCTGTCTTTTTTAGAGTTGCCAAAAAGGAATAGTTCAGCATTCATTTTGCTGGAATTTGATATTTTTTAATTCTAATCATGTTTTTAATGTTCATTACAGTACTATATATATATGTAAATCTGTTTTTCTAATTTCTTACAATATATTTTCATTACATATAGATTTCATTTACTGTTCATGAGTATTTCAATTGACTTCAAATGTTTTCGATTTTAGTCATCCTTTCTTCTCCTTGTAGGAATGAAATAATTTGATCATTTTAGCAGTTTAAATGTGTAGTCCCATAGACTCAGGCTTGAATCTTGAGTTACCAGTGGGTGGAGCCATACTCGGGCAAGAGGGATGTCACTGGGGGCAGAACTTGAAGTCCAGCTCTAAGGTGTGTGGAGAACAGTTTGAGCTCTGTCTGTTGGTGCACTACATTGGTAGTGTCTCTGTATGGATCTGTAGAAGTGAGCCAGCTTTCTCCACCATTGATGTAATGGTTGAATATGTAAGAATAAATATTTCTAAATATATTATAAATGAGTAGATCTAAAGTAATGTTTATAAACTACATGTCAGATATAAATTATTAGACCGAATGAACACCTATGTAAGGTTTTTTTTGTTGTTTATTTGTTTAGGCAAACGTCAAAGGAGAAAAATAATGAAGTAAGACCTTAATGATCTCATTCATTCATTCATCCCATTACCTCAATTAGATGTTTGTAAGCCTGCAATAAACCTATTCCCCCTACAAGCTGATTTTGGTTGGATGTTTGTCTCAGCCTCAGGAGCTGACTGCAACAAACATAGACCATGGTCACCTTCCTACGTCAAGTATAAGGTCTACATTTCCAAAGTGGCCCACAGGGCAGTTATCCCAACAATAGCATACATGTACTTTCATTATTCAATACCTTTACTAACCCTTTGCAACCCAACAATCATTGTGTTTGTGTCTAACAACCACAAAGTGGCATGCCATACTACAATATCTGTCATGACTGCAAAAATAAGACTGGGTAAATTCTTACATACTTACCTGGCCATTTGGGTTGCTGAAGGTGGCATGCTTCTATCGAGATTTTCTCACTTTTGTCAGTTTATGTCTTTATTCTTTGACTTATACTTGTCACTCATCCTTTAGGGTTATTTATTCTGGCTGCTTCTGTGAGTTACATATATTTTTCTCTTGGTCTATAGCTTTTCATTTTGTTCGATCACGCTTTGTACTTTATGTACCTGAAGTAATCAGGGATACTGAGTTTATACATTCTTTTCTATTTAAGCTCCTTGAGTCAAATAACCAATTGTATCACCAGAATTACTGAAAGTCTAATCAATCCCACTAATCTTGAGTGTAATTCTGATGCCAATCAACTGCCAATATATGTACAGGTCTATCCTCTGTGCAATGTTATTATCTGTATCAATAATAGAAAGTGCTATTAATTGTAACTCCAGAATAATTCTTGATAACTAGTAGGGCAATCCCATCGTCCATCCTATGTTCTTGACATATGATCAGATTTTCTGGCATGGCAATAGAAAATCATGCACTCAAGTTTCAATTGCCAAAAACAATAAGGGGAGAGGAAGGAAAATAATTCAGTGAGGAATTTACTTTCAATTTATTTAGATCCAGAAAGAGAGTATATACAAGATTTGAACTTATTATATATTATTTCCTACCTATGTTTTCACTTAATAGGAATAGGAATCTATAAATGCCATTTATTTATCTTTCAGCATTGAATTGTTTTCTAAATTCTTAAAGTTACTTGTGATAATTTATCCATATTTTGCATTTTGTACATGTATAAGTATTTATTCTTATGATGGTAATATTTAATGTTAGTTTTACTTCTTTTTCCTTTAATAAGATATTTTTGGAATTTAATATACTGTAGAAAGGAATGATGAAATCCTAGAACTCCGTGTAGCTATCGAATACTTTCAAAGTTTTTACATTACAAAACATGTGCCACACAGAGGTTTATAAATAATTTTGGAACACTAATTTATTTTTCTATTTTCAGATGGGTAATTATCTTTACTATAATTGGATATCACACTTTGGTAAATATATTTATTTATTAAGATTGTCATTGTAATACATTAATTTTGTAAAATGTTAATTTAACTTTGAAGCTTTGAGTGTATTATTTTCATGCACTATATTTTCTTTACTAATATGTTATTAAGATTTTTTCTCAAAGAAAAAATATATGTATTCTTAGCAACAAGATAGCACTTCGTATGTTTTAAGATAGGATGTAGGGCATGCCAGTTCTTATTTCCCATACCTTATTTTAGTATATTTAGTCTACTATTTTAATATTTGTTATTAATGCTTCAGTTGTCAATATAGAAATTAACAAATCTCATAATGTTAGTTCTGAGCTGTGGTATATCTAAATGCTACCAAGTGACTCTAGATGTTGAGGAGAACTATTTTAGTACCAAGCACAATGTGTTTTTTCCTTGAGGGAAGAATGATAGCTACTTTTCACTGGAAATGAAACACATCAGGGGGGGATCACTGAGGTCAGTGCACATGGAAGTTGAAGTTACATTCACTCCATAACATTCAGACTCCAGGGTGACAAAGCCCCTTTGACTTGATTTGACACAATTATTTATACCACTATACTGAAAAAAATTAAAAATATTAAGAAATTCATAGCTAGTACAACTATGGACAAACTAGAACCTGGGCCATTCTATTTTGTGGTAACATTATATGTAAGTCACTGCTGTAAATGCATTTAATTTAAACTCTGAGTTTTATGCTTCTTAGAGTATTTCATTTAATTCTCATTAACTTTTTGAGGGAGGAAATATCATTAATCCAATATCTGGATAGAAAAATTGAGATATAGAAAATGCCTTAGTCCATTTTTACCTAATAGCACACTATCTGAAACTGAGTAGCTTAAAAGCAGACATGTAGTTTTATAGTTTGGGAGGCTGAAAGTCCAAGAACAAGATGCTAGAGATATCATGGAGGCCTTTCTATGCTTCAAAGATGGTGCCTTATTGTATGACTTAGGGAAAAGAAGCACTTTGTCCTCTCATGATGGAAAGAATGGAGGTCTGGAAGACCAAGAACTGGAAGGATTCCTTCTTCCTCACCTTCTTATAGGGGCATCAAATCCAATTTATAGAAACAAATTCCGTCATCTCACCTCCTAAAGGCCGTACCTCTTAAAACTTTTCTGTTAAGATTAAGTTACAGTGTGAATTCTGAAGGGCACAGCTCGGTTCTAACCATACTAAGGGAGCAAACTACTTTGCTCAACTCTTAGAAAACATAAACACTGGAGCAATAACAACAAAGAGAAGACAGTCTTTGGATTTCATTCTCTTATATCTAACCAGCACATAATTTTCTTCCTTCTCTTTGCTATAGATCCAATTTTAGTTTATTTCACTGATTTCTTAAAATGGAAACTTGGGTTTTCACTTTGGAAATCTTCCTTTGTCTAAGTATTAATTCTCCACATTTCTTATGTGAATAATTCATTTTTAATATTGATAAATGTCATAAAACACAGTTCGTGGCTGTTTACTGAAGAATTACTGAAGAGTATGAATGTAAATTAATGGATATCTTTATTACATAGCTTTTACATAATTTTATCAAAAACAAATGGGGAAAAGCCTGGTGTGGTGGTACACCCCTTTAGTCCCAGCACTTGGGAGGCAGAGGTAGGAGGATCACCATGGGTTCATGGCCACCCTGAGACTGCATAGTGAATTCCAGCTCAGCATGGACTAGAGTGAAACCCTACCTCAAAAAACCAAAATCAAACAAACAAACAGAAAAAACAAATGGGGAAAACTAAAACTATTCAAATTATGGTTACTTAATTGTGACAGATGTGTATCTTAAACTACATAGCTATTAACAATAAATATGTAGAGAAAAATAGATGGGGCAATTGTTGTATCCCTTTGTTTAAATTCCCTGTTTCTATTTTACACAAGCCATATGCAATGGAATTACTCAACTCTCTATCCACTTTTCTCATTTCAGATTTTCTTATCCATCTAGTCATGAAGTAATTTAGCCTTAATTGCTCTTGGGATTCAATAAATGAGTACTTAACTGTAGTTTAATTGTCAACAAATATTCCAAATATATAAACTAACACACATGTGTGTCCATTATGAAGGTTAAAGACATTTGGAAACACACATCAGTGATTATTTGATATTTTCTAAGTTATACTCCTCTCTCTACTCAATAAACTATATCTTTGGATTTGTAAGAGTTACTGCTCCAGATTGTGAGAAAAATTCATATACTCATTAACTATCTCTTTCATACTCAACAAATTATGTGCCAGACTGTCCACTTTTCTAGGCAGTCAGAATTTTTGTCTTTCTGTGCCTGACAAATAGGTGCAATATGTTAAGTAATGATTCTCAAGTATGTCTATGGTTCAACTCTGTGTGGCAGACTTCTCAGGTGTGGTTCAGGATCTTGAGCTAGGAGGAAAGTAGCATGAATTAATTTGTGCTCACAATATTTGTAATCAAGATGGCCCAGAAAAATACTGTGTGTTTGATATAATTGAAATAGGACTGATATTTTTTAAAATGTTTTATTTTTATGTATTTATTTGAGATAGAAAGAGGGAGAGAGAGAGAAAGAAAGAAAGAATGAAAGAAAGAAAGAAAGAAAGAAAGAAAGAAAGAAAGAAAGAAAGAAAGAAAGAAAGAAAGAAAGGAACGAAGGAAGAGTGGGCACACCGGGGCATCCAGCCAATGCAAATGAACTCTAGATGCATGTGCCATCTTGTGCATGTGTCATATGTGGGTCCTGGAGACCCGAACATAGGTCCTTTGGCTTTGTAGGCAAGCACCTTAACCATTAAGCCATTGCTCCAGCCCAAGACTGATATATTTTTGAAGAGAGTCATAGTGACCCTAAGCCCAAGAATACCAAACAGCTAATCTAAGCTGAACAGTGAACCAAGCAAGCAAATTCCTTCCTACGGCCTTCAGAACGGAAGCAGCTTGAGTGAGATCTTGTCTTTAATCACGAGAAACTAATTTGGGAGGTCTTATCTAAACACCTTTAAAAAATAAATTTGCATTGTTTTAAGCCACCCAGACTGTGGCGATTACTTACAGTAGCAGAAAACAATAATGTTGTCTTGATTAATATGACGCTTACTGTCTATCCATCCCAATTCTTGCCTAATTACCTACCGAGTCTGCCCATTGACAGTCTCCTCAATATTTCCTCAGGGAAACTGTTGCCACTGACCAGCAGCCTTTGCTCTAGGGATAATCATGATCCCATCACCTCCCCTGCTCTGTGGAGAGTTGTGCTTTGAGTTCCTAGCCAAGTGGAAGACCAGCTTTCTGATGGAAAACAGTATTACACATAGTCATTCTAACCAGTAGATAAAATCTGGAACACGGTGATACAGGAATGTGGGGTGTCTGAGAGCGCAGAGACCTTATCTCAGGTTTTGGGTGGGCAATGCAATGACTCAGCTAGGGTGCTCAAAGCTTTGTAGTGGCACAAAGCTCACACCAGCTCAGGGGACTTCCGGGCTCTTTTCCTGTGAATTTCAACAAATGAAGCCCATAGACTAGAGGATAAAGTTCAAAAAGATTTTATTGTAGACTTGACAGATATCGCTTCAGAGAAAGAATGAATACAAAGCTCCTGACCAAGTGGAAAGGGTGGGTGATTCCTGAAAAATGGGCAAAGCCCATCCAAAGGCCCAGGTTGGGGGACTGGAGTGGTCAGTTCGTTTCTGATACCAGATCTCTGGGTCAGATTTTGGGGAAAGGATAATCTTCTAGGAATGTCTATAATCCAGAAATAGTTGAACTTTCTAGAAGGTGACCATCTCTCCCAGGAAAGTGGAGCTCCTTTGGAGACAAAGCAATAAGAAGAGGCCAGACCCTACTGACATTTCTGACTTCTAGCAAACTGGGATAACCTAGATTCTCCCCTACAGGTTCAAAACATTCTTCGCTTTTACTTTTGGGTCCCTGTTAACCCTGAACTGCCCCAATGGTTAACAATAGATATTTATCTAAGTGATATTTACCTATGGGACAAGATGCAGGAAACATTTAGAATCAATAATATTTTGGAAAAATCTAAATTGCTTCTATATATTACATATGTGTGTATAAATATATATGTAAAACTTAAATACTGTATTACATGAAATGTAGCGATTTTTAGGGATGAGAATATACTTCAGTAGCAGAGTGCTACCCTTGCATGCATGAGTCCCTCAGTTTGATTCTCAGTGTAGCCAAAAATAAAATATGATACATTCAAAGAAATTTTGTTATTTGCAACAGGCGTTGAGCTTTGAATTGATGACAAATTATGTGTATGTTAAATAACCTATAAAAAAATCTGGAGTAGGCTGAGTATGGTACTGAATGCCTTTGATCCCCGTACTCAGGAGACAGAATTAGGAGAACTGACATAAGTTTGAGGCAAAACTGGGCCTGCAAATATAGTGCTAGGTCAGCCTACCTTGAAAAAATATATTTTTAAAAATAGCTTGAATATGTTCCCTTAACTGAGATGAACTGTAATGATCTAAAGTTGGAAAGAGGATTGTAATTACTGAAACTAATTTATACCAATCACTGTAATACATACAAGTCAGGTATTTTATTTTTGTCTAAAATTAACATTTTGAGTTTTTCTACATCTCAAATTATTTTGTTTCTGCTCTGATTTGTTTTCATTCTGATGAGAAAAAAAAATAAGGACTCAGTTACTGACATTTTTTTTCTGAAAATGTATAATGCTATATTAATTAGAATTATTTTCCTTGAAAATAGTTTGTGTGGTAGTCAGATAAACAAGAATATTTGGAAAATAAAAGCTTTAAATTGACTTCATGGTTACTTACTCCTAATATTATATCACTATTGTCACTGATTTTTTTTGAAATGAAAATTATTTCTGTAACAGACCTGGAAATAGTGCTACAGAGCCAAGTATAATCTCTTAGAATAGCAAATGATCAGAATATCCAAAGGTGAATGAAAGACTAGCTCAGCTAGATATCTGTGTCTTGGTTTTGCTTCTACTTTTGGAAGTGATTTTCATATTGGCTTTGACAGTCATAGCATGACTGTAAGAGAGAATATGCAAAAAGGAAAAACAAATGCTGGTCCTGTGCTCAACGATTTGTGAAATCACTTAACCCCAATGATTGCTATAGTTTCAATCAACAACAAAATAAAATCTCAACTTCCAGTTTATGATTTATGGTTTATTGATCAATTGCTACATTTCTATTATAAATTATTGTCAATAAAAGCTTCATATGCCATCTGACTGAATGGATATTGTGAATATGTTGATATTTTATTAGTTAAGGAAATAGGCACTGAGTGAATGAAAGAGTTGTTATATTATCACTATTTCTAGGTTTGAAATATATTTCCATGATAACATAATTAAAATGCATTGTGGCTATTTGGATAATGTTTCCATGCACAGTTTTCAGGGCATGAAAAAGAGTTTAAGCATCACCTATCCATGCATTATTGAATTAAAGGTGTTTGGAGCCAATGTTAATGAACCTGACATTCCCATATATCAACATTAATATGCCTTTTGCCTACCCTAGGTCCTATAACAAGAGGTATTGATATAATTGTATATGCTTAGAGAAGTGTTTTTCTATTTTATAAAATATTTTATTTATTTATTTTAGAGAAGGAGAGAGGCAGATAGATAGAGAATGAGTCTGCAAGGGCCTCTAGCCACTGCAAAAAAACTTCACACACATGCATCACCTTTTGTGTCTGGTTTTATGTGAATCCTGGGGAACTGAAACTGGGTCCTTTGGCTTTGCAGGCAAGTACCTCAATTGCTAAGTCATCTAATTCTAAGGAATATTGTAAATGCATGCATGTAAATTATGACCTTTGTCCAATACAAGCCATTGTGTCAAGCAACGAAAAAGGCCATTTTATGAAACACTATTAGATCAAGAATCACAATAGTTGAGTCTGGCATGGTGGCGCACACCTTTAAACCCAGCCCTCACAAGACAGATGTAAGAGGATCTCTATGTGTTTGAGGCCAGTCTAAGACTACATAGTGAATTCCAGGTCAGCCTGGTCTAGAGCAAGACCTTACCTTGAAAAACAAGAAAATAAAAATAAAAATAAAAATAAAAATAAAAAGAAGTACAGTAGGAAGAAGGAAATATTCCATCAGAAGCAGGTAATGATACTCTTCTATCCATATGAGACCATAGTATAATTTAGTCACATGTACAGATGAGCTTTATGGATCTTTCTGGGTTCTGAAATGAGGAAGAGGAAGAGAATACATTTGGTCCTCAAAATCCACATTTTACACAATTGCAAATTCAATCGACCTCATACTGAAAATAAAACTTAAGAAGAACTGTTTCTAATACCATATAGATTTTTTTCATTTACTTATTTCCCAAATGATAGAGTAATACAGTACGATGACTATTGGCATAACTTTTACTTTCTAAATTATCCAGAGATATATGAGGTGTACTGAAGCATCTGAGGAACTTATGAGCAAATATTGCACCATCATTTTTTTGTTGTAGCAGTGTGTATAGTGTGTCTATGTGGTATTGTGTATGTGGTATACATACACATCTCTGAGTATGCATGTGCTCCATTGGCCTGTATGAAAAGGGCAGAAGAGTTTGTCAGATGTCTCTCCTCTGTTTCCATTTGCTATTTCTTTGAGATGGAATCTTTTACCAATTCTGGAGAGAGCCCCAATGGCTCTCCCATCTCTGCTTCCCACAGAACTGGGGTTAAAGTATGTGTGGCCTTACCCTCTTTTTATGTGTATTCTGGGTAGTCAAACTCAGGTGACCTCAGCACCCTCACCCCCATTCCCTCAGGCTTTTCTGTCTACATGGAAAATATTCTTAACTTAAGCTTCTACCCATCTTCCAATTTGTTAAAGAGCTTGAACTTCTGATTGTACCAGGTATTAGTTCTCTCCCGTAGGATGGGCCTCAAATCCCATCAGAAAGCTGCTGGTTGCTGCTATAACATACTTGTCACTATTGCGCTAGTGGACACCTGTGGCCTAGCAGGTCAGTTGTAGGGCATACCCAGGATCAATATCTGGGTAGGACTGTTGATGACAATGTCTTCCTCATCAGCTTGCGTAGCATTTTTCTGGTACAAAGAATCCTACCCAGAAGGGAGGAAGCTTGCAGCGCAGTTCTAACTTGGTTCTGAAGCTTGTTGTGTCTTTATCTTCTAGGCAATGAAACACATTGAGCATATTGTTCACATCCTATAAATTTGATAATTTTTACCAGAATGTAGTCAAAAAAAAAAACTGTTTGAAACCTCATAATATGAAGATGGATTTTTAGTTACTACCTATAATTTTATTAAATGGTGAATATAGGTTGGTGATGTTTTTTGTGATTGCTGGTTCAGCAAGGTCATGAGTTAATAAACTGAACATATTATCACCATGTAGTGATACACTCCAAAATATTCTGTTTTTCTCTGATTACTGTTTCCTTTGTATATTTTTTATTTTATTTTTCATTAGTAATTAAAAAATAGGCCTTTACTAAATACTATGTAGGTTGAAGGTTAAAATTTGACCAGTGGATTTGAACAATGTGTATTAGTTGTGATACAGGGATTGCATTTGTTTTATATCTCATTTATCATTCATATTTTCTGTCATTTTTTTTGTTGTTGCTTGTTTTACTTTCCTTCACCCTCATTCTCCTAGTGGCCTCTGTAGGATTGAGAAACATCCCAACTCCATTTTATTTTTTTTAATTAAAAACTTTGTGGTATAATTCTTGGATTCTACTGATAACTTGGAATATTTAAGTTCATGTTTTTTAATAACAAAATATCTTACATATTAATCAGGATTAGAGGAAACAGAACAGTGTGTCTTCAACTGATATCCATATTTACATAGTTTTGCATTTGACATTAAAATTCTGCTCTTTCCTTGCTGCTATAATTTTAGATTTCAGTTTGTCAGTTACTTCCTAAACATTTCTCATAAATTTTTGGTGTTCTTTCTTTGATAATTTATATTCCTATTAACAGTTAGCAATGCACAGTATACTTATTTAATTTGTATTCATTGTAAAATATTTATATTTCAGTTTTGTTCATGAAAAAATGTATCTGTTGTCATTCCATAAAGTTCCTTATGAATTATTACCTCAAAATTTTGTAAATACATATTTATAGGTCTGGTCTCTATTATAGATATTGTGAAGATCACTATCCATATGTCACTTCTTGATGGATTTTTCTCCTGTTTTCTCACATTGTTTTGGATTTTTCACCATTGTTTTTGTTGTATTTTTTCATATAAAAAGAACACCACTTTTTATTTTGATGATTTTTTTTTCTTCCTATGGAAAATAGTACAGCACATAGTAAGGTTGTAAATACAGATATGCAACTCAGTCATTATCACAACGTAAACACCTATGCGAGGTCCAACAAGTGTTTTCATTTTCAAGCCACCTGCCCCTCTTTCCTCCACTCTCAACATAACCACCATCCTCACTTTAAACTGTTGCATAGAACATAGCAGTTTGTATGTGAAATCAGTGAAACTGGAAATACGTGATATGCATTTTTAGGTTGGCTTCTGTTAAATAATCTTGTTCGCTGTTTCCCTTACTGTATGCTCCACTGAATAATTGCATCACTTTTCATCTTCTATGTTCCTCACACGTGTACTTTTTAAATCCCTAAAAACTACTAAAGCAATGCTATTATGAATGTATATGTTGAAGTTTCTCTCTTTTACTCTTTTGATTAGGAATTATTAGCTATAATATATCTGTGGTTCTAATATTCATGGCTGACAACCTAAACCCAAGAAATGTTCATGCATATAGGTATCTAACGCATGCGTCTTCTGTCGACATTTTAGGTAATAGAAAGCTGGTTGTTTTCCCAGGATTCCTTTTTCATGACTCAAACTATATCCAGAGTCTTCCTGCTCAATATGCATGTGTCACTTAAAACTTCTGCTTCACTTTTGAGCTTTCTTAGCCATGTCTTTTGGAATTAGCAATATAACAGAAGTAAAATTCACAACCACTCCCTGGGCCTTCTCCCTCTGTGCTTACAGCACTCCTTAGTAAACTAGAAATTATTTTTCTCAGTATTGAAACAAATTTGCTTTTTAACACAATGTCCTTTAATCTCAGCAAGATATTTTGTTCTAGACATCTTTTCTATCCCTTTGAGTGGAACTCATCAAGAAATCAATACGTAGTGCTTCAAGTAATACAGACTAGCACAAAAATCATAAATTTAAATCAACGGAAATAATTTCTGTATAATATGCCACTTGAAGTCACTGGCAAGGAAATCAAAGGAAACAAATAAAACTACAAATCATTACTATATATATAATGTCCTGTTGGTGGTCTGATTTAGTGTCGAGTTTTTTGTAGCCTCTGGATTTCTGCTTTGCTGGATTTTGGTTAATCATCATGTCTGTCACCCTCACTCTGGGGCTGGTTGTCAGGGTAGCAGTAAGAGGAGTATTCATGAAGTCACTTCACTTCCTCGGCAATTTCTCCTGGTCCCTGGCAGACGTGGTAGACATGGCAAGTCTCATGGTGGTCAGTCAGCTGTCTTCTTGTCTTATCAGTGGATCTAAGCTCTCCTCCATGTTCTCTCTCATCAGTAAAATGAGAGATTTTTGGCGTGCAAACCCACTCTTCTACAGAAAGCAGAGGGGGCTTCTCTCTGAAGTCTGAGTTTCCTGACCATAGTATTCTGACTTGGTTTCCAGGACCAGATATGAGTTCTCTCTCCCACTGAGCAGGCCACATGTCAAATCAGAGAAAAGTAGATTACCTGTAGAGGCTGCATGCTACTATTGTGCAAGTGTGCTGACTGATATCATAGTCTTCAGGGTCGCCTGCTTATTCATGTTGTTGGTGATGGCTGCCCTCTGTTGGCTCCAGCAAGGCTCTCCAGCACTATGAGGGTTAGCAGGGAGGAAGCTAGCTTCCCTTTCAGTTCAACCATGGTATTCTGATGTCCTGTGACCACAACCTGCGATATCCTCAAGCAATAGGGTCTTACTTAGCTCTGGCAGGTAATCAAGTATTTTGGGAGTGGCTTACATTGTCTCTGTGGCCAACAGCTCAATGTGATGGGTAACTCAATTCTGGGCCTGGGATTTACCAGCCACAGTTCACAGTTTTTAAGGTTAAGCCTTTTCTACCTTCTGTCTGGACTGTCCCACCTGCCCCTTTATTGGTGGTTATGTCTTGGAGAATGCTAGTCAGAATGAGAATTGCCATGGAACTGAATCACATTGCCTCAGCGTTGGTATAATTCTCTCACCATCCTGTCCCCTACCCTTACAAGCCCCCCCCCCAGAATACCCCCTCTCTCCTTGCACCCCATTTCTTCTCTCTCCTGGTTTTCATTCTATTTTTGTATCCATATCCCTGGTGACAACTACCATTTGCACTCATCACCAATTAATCTAAGTTAGGAACCTTATGTGGGAGAGGATATATATATATATATATATATATATATATATATATATACATACATACATATATATGTATATATACATACATACATATATATGTATATATATTGCATGGTATACATGTAATTATTTAATTAATTATGAACTTGACATTATAAATAAAACACATGTTAGTCATATTCCTATCAGATTATATTCTTATGTTCCTCCCTCTCCCACCCCCATTCCACTAAGGGCCCTCCTCAATGGGGTTGTTAGGTTTCACCATAAAGTCATGATTGCATTTGTTCGTCACTGTATGGGGTTAGGCAGAATGCCTCAGGATACTACTTTCCTCTTTGTGGCACATATAAGCTTTCTGCCTGCTCTTCAGCAATGTTCTCTCAACATCCTCAAGTTATTTGAACCATCTTCTTTAATATGACCCTTTTCTCCCATTTTCTTTGCCTTTCTTTTTATTTTTCAATTTTGTTTTAAATAACATAAAATGTCAGGTTTCCTTATGATGTTTCATCGTATTTAGAATGTGCTGATCATCTCCATCTCTACCTGTTCCTATCTTCTATCTCTCCGCCCCCACACCCTTGTATCCTTCCTACCCTGGCGTTCCCCCTTTCCACTTTCATGTCACCTGTGCGCTTTTACCCTTCCCCAACTCCTTTTGTCATGTGTCCCTTTCTAGTTTCCTGACCTCTACCCGCACTTAGTCTTATGTAAACACAACAAAGGCACACACATCCACATCTCATCTCCCTGGATTTTAAATAGCTCTTGTCCATATTCTCAGATCTCACTGTCTACATTAGCTCATACTATTTTATGATCTCATTGTATCTTTTCTTTCATAAATTATATGATTAATATAATTACATAATTTCAATTTAAATAAGATACACAAGTTGAAGCTTCTTTATCTATTGTATGTCATCCTACCTCATCTCCGACATAGCTCCTGCCTCCATCAATATTAAAAAATAACTTAAAGGAGTGGACTGATAAAGACAACTTGTCACAAGTAGGGGTGCATTTCCATCTCTCCTAAATTCAACCTCATCAAAAGTGGATGAATGTATCAAACTTGGAAACTTTTTTTATACATAAAGTAATAAGTTTCAATAGCCTTTTAGAAGACAAGGTTATTTAAAATCTAATTTTGAGTAGCTTAACAGCTATTGAAACAGGGAATTGAGATACAAAAGGCCACATCAAGCTATTCTATAAAATATTCAAAGAATCTATATCTTATTACAAATATTCTTTGAATCTATCTCCTAGAGACATAGATACCTGATCTGTAGCGACTTAATAAATAACAGATATAAATAGTTACTATAAATAATAGCACTGATTATCCCATGTAATCAAACCCTTCACCTGCTGTGATGTGCAAGACGTTTATGCAGATCAGCTGTAGGCCTTTCATCCATGAAATTATAGAATGTATAATGTGATGGGCCATGATATATTCAGTGTAATTGCTTATTTATAAAAAGAGCTATCAACAGCCCACTTTAAATAAATTCAGAAATCACTGTAGGGCATTTAGAAATGAATATTTTATATGACATTTTAAAAAGATTATAAGCATTTCTTTGAACAGTAAAATTAATGGCTGTTTGGCTGTTTAAACTCATCCAGTGTGGACTCAGGATAATAACATATAAACTGTAATTACTCATTTGTTTTTTAATTAGGAATAACCATTTACCTTACTAGTAATGCTAATGTTTTTTACCTGAAATGTGAATGAAAGAAAAACAACTTATATAAGTATTAAATTTACTCAGGGGACTTTTGAAAATATATTTCATAGTAAATGTTAATATGTTCAATATATATATCTACCTCACTATAACATATATTTCAGTGCAATAATGTCTAAATGTATAGTTTTGGAAAACATGTAAAAAACTTAAAACTCAAGTGTAATCATTAAGATCAGTCTATTTCTTTTCCTTTTTCTTTTTGTTTATTTACGAGAGAGAGAGAAAGAAGCAGCTGGGCACACCAGTGCAGATGCATGTGTACCTTGTACATCTAGCTTATGTGGGTGCTGGGGAATCAAGCCTGGGTCTTTTGGCTTTGCAGGCAAACACTTTAACCACTAAGCAATCTCTCCATACCAGACATTAATCTTTTACTATATAAAAACAAACAATATTTTGTGTGTTTGACGTTTTAGCATAGAGAATTTTGTAGCTGTTTGTGACACATTATTAAGTTAGAATTCCTCATCAAAGGTCCAATTCTCTAAAATAAGAGGCACTAGAAACTCAAGAATATAATGATTTTTTAGTCCAAAATTAACTAGGTAATATTAAAGTATTAACTCTCACAATAGTAATTTTCACATCCAAAATAAAGGATATAATTACAATTGATAAAGCAGTAGATGACCTGATAAATTATGAATGTAAAATAATTTATTAGACATAAATCAAACAGTTTCAAAGGGACAAAGAGGAACCTTGGTATCCTGCCACATTCTCTGAACAAAATTTGTTTATGTTTTACTTTTCTATAGTAACATTGAAATCATGAAGATAATCCTGGATTTTATATCTTCTGTTGAGTTTTTCAGATTCTTTTCAGTCAATCAAACAAATTTTCCACTTACAGAAACTTGGAAGCTTTCTCTAAAAGTAGTGAAAGTAATTTCTATAAAAATAAGAAATGTGAGCTGGGGAAATGGCTCAGTGGTTAACATGAATTTTCTGAGATTCCAGAAAGAAGAACATGGGTCATAGGCTAAACTGACATGAGATCTGTGGGCAAGGGAGTCTAGTCATGACAAATATGTGACATTTGAAAATTAGAAATGAAAATATGAAACATTTGAAGGCTACAGGAAATACTTTAAATTTTAAACTAATTTAAGAGTCCTATGAAAAGACTAAAACTGAAAATATGTACAAAAATGAGACTTTATAGACTTCATGTATTTATTTAAGAGTAGTTTTACATTTATATCTAAATTGAGCAGAAGGTATAAAACTTTTTCATATGCCCATTGTTCCCAGACATATATACCCTCACCTGTCATATACCATTCATTACACTTACGGAGTCTACATTGATACTCCATTGTCACCCAAAGTCCACACTGGGTAGCATTAAGCCTACATTCTATGTGTTTGAATAAATGTATAATGTCCTGTGACCACCACTGTGATATCCTACAAGAATGTTTCAGTTTCCTAAATATTCTCTATGCTTTGTCTTCTCAATGCCACACATGTCCAGCTTCTCACCTCTTCACTGCCTCTATGGTTTGGCTATTTTTTAGGGTGTCACGTAATTGGAACAATATACTGTGAAACTTTTTCAGATGGCCATCAGATTTTGAGTAGACTTCTCAAGTATTTTTCTTTTAATTTGACTTAAAAATGCTGGGAATGGGTAAGGTTTCTTGCCACTGCAAATGAAGCCGCATATGCCACTCTATATTTGTGAGTTGGTGGGTGGGTCCTGAGGAATTGAACCTTGGCCAGCCAGTAAGCAAGCTCCTTGAAACTTGAAAAACTGAGCCATTTCCACAGCCCCTTTCAAGGACTTGTTCTTTGGTGTATGTGTGTATTACATATATGCATATGCCCTTGAGGGGAGTCACTAGCCTGCAGAGTCCCAAGTGGAATAGCAGATTAAGTACTCCATTGCTTTTCAACCTGACCAACCCTAGTTGTGTAATTGGGATCTGGAGATTTGAACTTAGGCAGTCTCAAGCCCTTTTATCTTCCAGGAAGCACATTATACTGGTGAGCCATCTCTCCAGCCCCTTGGTAGGACTTTGAGACAAGTTTGAAATTAGTCCTTGGGTAGTATCTACCATGTGACCCAACATTGCACTGTCAAAATTTGGACATCCCTGCAAGCTACTTTAGATATGAAATGACAGACAAGTCCTCCAGGTTTTTTTTTTTTTTTAAAGTATGATCTTTCAAGGCTATGTTTTCTTTTCAAGAAAGTCCAGAAGATGGATGCAAATGATATCAATAGCATGCACGACAAAGTCTAGAACACCGTAGGCTGTGAGGAAAACAGTTTGTGCAGAGTATTCTGCTGATTCAAGTCCTAGAATATTCACAGGGCTCTGGAGAAACTGGTGAGTGAGGCCTGTTTTCTCAGTTACTTTTCACGTATTCACGTAACTTTCAGAGATACTTGGTTAATGCGAGTCTGGGCACATCCATTTATACACGGAAAAGAAGGAATGGAAAATACATATGATCTTTTCTTTTTTTATTTTTATTCATTTATTTGAGAGTGATAGACAGAGAGAGAGAGAGAGAGAGAGAGAGAGAGGGCACACCAGGGTCTCCAGCCACTGCAAACGAACTCCAGACGCATGCGCCCCCTTGTGCATCTGGCTTACGTGGGTCCTGGGGAATCCAGCCTCCAACTGGGGTCCTTAGGCTTCACAGACAAGTGCTTACTGCTAAGCCATCTCTCCAGCCCCTATATGATCTTTTCGAAATTGAATCCTGTATCTTTTTTTTAAAATAAATTTGATCTTGTTTACTAAATGAAAGTATTGTAAAGAGTTCAATAGTAAAGAAATTAATTCTCTCTTCCTGTGTTAAGTTAGCAAGCAATATGAAAGGCAGAATTATTTCTTTTTTTTGAGGTAGGGTTTCACCCTGGCTCAGGCTGACATGGAATTCACTCTGTAGTCTCAGGGTAGCCTCGAATTCATGCCGATCCTCCTACCTCTGCTTCCTGAGTGGTGGGATTAAAGGAGTGGGCCACCATGCCTGGTTCAGAATTAATTTAAATATTACAAATGAATACAGTCACAGCAATTTCATTAATTTCATTTTTCCAGATATATATATATATATATATATATATATATATATATATATATATATTTAGCATACTCTTATTTTGAGTCAATTATATGCATGTTAAATAGTTGATTTTATGAGCTCCAGATTTTATGTAATCTGTTCTCAAATATCACAGAGTTCTAGGGGTTAAATAAAAAAAATTTAAAACATATTTTATAGAAGTTGTAATTGTGATGCATTTTATTGACAATATAATTCACACGTTTCTCAATATACATATATATTAATACATTAGGATGGAATACAATCTCTGGAAAGCAACCATCACAATGGACATTATTAGATATTTCTATAAGTTATTGATGATACATTGCTCTTTGAAATTTATGTATTTATTTATTTAAAGGAGAGAGGAAGAAAGAGAGAGAAAGAGGTAAATAGAAAGAGAATGAGGGCTCTAGGGCCTCCAGCTGCTGCAAACTCCATGCACATGCACCACTTTGTCCATCTGGCTTATGTGGGTCCCGGGGATTCAAACAGGGGTCCTTAAGCTTTCAAAGAAAGTGCCATAACCACTAAGGCATCTCTCCAGCCCACTATGTGAAATTTTTTATGATGAAAAGCTGGATAGTAAATTAATAAAGTTGTCATTTTAAAAGTATTATAAAAAACATTACGTTTAAAGTGTAACATTTAAAAATGGGCTCATATTTCCCATCAATGAAATGTATTTTTTGTCTGTGAAAAACAAGAAAGAAATGACTACAATTCCTTAAGATAATATCAAAATAGTTAAAAAGTTTTATATTACTAACAACATAGAATCTTTCAGTTCTAAGTTATATTGCTATAACCTCTAGGCCTTATTTTCTCTTTTGTTCTCTTTTTTCTTCATTAAGTATATACTGTATATGGACACATCATGTTTTTTTTTCATTAATTAGTTTTGTGCTCAGTGGATATAGTCAAATTGGTACCATTGTTAGCCTCTTCCATGTCTTACCCCCTCCCCCTGGCCCCTCATTGTTGAGGTATATGGGTCATGCATTGTGGAGTTAGCCCACAGTTATGGGTAGGAGGAAATGTCTCTTCGTATCATGACCCAAGGTGTGGACACATTATGTTTTGATAGCATCATTCTCCTCCTCTCAACCCTCATTCCACTGAGGGCCCTCTTCTTGGGATTGCTGGTGTACCTCATGGGGTTGTGGGTTATGAGTTGTGAGAGCAGCAGCCAATCATGGGGGTGGAGGTGGGCATTGCCTCTGAGTATTCCATCCCAACCTGTGGCTCTTACAGTCTTTCTACCCCCTATTCCACAACATACCCTGAGCAGTAGCAGGTGTGTATTGTTTTGTTTTGTTTTGTTTTTCGAGGTAGGGGGTCTCACTCTAGCTCAGGCTGACCTGGAATTCACTATGTAGTCTCAGGGTGACCTAGAACTCTCTGCTATCCTCCTACTTCTGCCTCCGCAGTGCTGGGATTAAAGGCCTGCGCCACCACGTCCAGAAGTCTACTTTAGTGTTGAGTACATAGGATCTTCAGGATCTCTGCTTGGGTATGTGTTGAGTATCCTCAGTGTCTGTCTCCTTCACCATGGCCCAAGTTGTCAGGCTCGCTGTGGAAGCAACAGTTGCTCATCTTGCCTTGCTGATGTGCAAGTCGTGGTTCATCTCCTGCCACGGAGTCAGCTATCCACTCTTGTTTTGTTGATAGATTTGGGTTGTCCTTGGTGCTTGCTGCCTTCTGAAAAAGAAAAACAGATTCTCCGATGGAGAGTGACATCAGGATAGGTTAAATGGGATATGAATTTTTAATTTAGATATTTGGATAGAGGTAGCCCCTCTTTTGGCCAAAAAACTAGTTGGAACTTGTTGTTGGAGACCATAATCTTGGTCTCCTTAGGATTCTGATTTGGTTCCTTATTTTTCTCTTTTAACATGTCTTTTTATTAGCAATTTCTCTGTGATGGAAGGAAAAGCAATAAGTGACTTATTAAGGAATGCAGTATAAAATGGAACTTTAATTTTCATTCATACAGTGAACTGCATTGAACAAATGCTACATGTTATTTCTTTTAGGAACTATGGTATAGCTTACCCTAATGTCTCCTGTAATAGTAATCCTAAAATGTTCAGAGAAATAAAATGTGAAGTTTTTTTTTCAAAACAAAGCATTTCTCTCCAGGTAAGGTATGAGAATAAGTTAATTATTAACCTAGTAGAATTTAAGAGCACCTCATTGTAGGCAGAAAGAAAAATAAAAAGGACTAGGTAATCTACATTTGGTATGGGGAACAGCAGCCAATAGCTCAACTCAGCTCAAAATTTAGTCAGAAAGTGTTCTCTGAATTTGGTATAAAGTGTTGTGGTATGTGTGGGGGTCTTTTATTATCTTCTGTAAGTTAGAGAATACCTCCTACACTAAATTGTAGGAACATGACATTAACAGAAATAGATGAAGATAACATGAATAAAGAAAGGAAAAACTGAATAGGTAAAATTAAAATAAAACATAATTGACAGTTAAGATGGGTTGGGATATATGTAACAAGAAAATGTCATGAAGCATAGTTATATAAAATTTAATTATGTGAAGGGAAGTTTCATGGGTCAACTTTATCATATTTCACGAGAATTTAGATTAACTTTTAGATAAGAAAAAAATACAGGCTGAGGAGGTGGCTCAGTAATTAAAGGCAGTTGCTTACAAGCTATCTGCTCCAGTAAGATCCTCTTCATTACCCATAAATAAAGGCACAAAGCACACACATCTGCAGTTCTAATGTGTAATAGTCAAGGGGAGGGGGAGCCAGAAGAACAAGATAGTCTCAAAAGAAGGAGGAAGGAGAAGAGAAATAACCCGAGGTTGTCCTCTGACCTCCACATGTGTGTTGTGGCATGTGTGCACCCATATAGGCACATAACATCATACACATGCACAAGCACATACACAAAATTGAGTAAAAATAACAGAATAAAATGATATATAAGTATGATAAATCAGTATAGGAAAGCCCTCCAAATAGTAGGTTATAATTTTACAATAAAAAGCATATTTTAAATTTAGGTAAATTTAAATATGTTTTATTATAAAACACTATCATCATCCATGTACGAACATTATATTATTATAGTATAATCACTACTTGTTTGTTTTTTGTTCTTTACTATTTCATTACTTTCAAAGCTATAACATAATTGATTTATTTTTCTCACCTGAATATGTTTTAAATAAAATTTACCCTATTTGTAAGGCATCAGTTACTTACAAATATGTTATTAAAAGCATGCTTGTGCTGTTGGATTTTCTGTCTATATAAATACTTTCTCAGGAAAGATTCTGAGAAGTTAATTACCATGTTAAAGGTTAAAACATATGTCTCAATACATATAGCCAAACATATTTTGAAAAATTTGTGCCAACTTAAAATGGTGTGAACAATGTCTGATACTTATAGCAATGCTGTATCCTAGGCAACGTAGAATGCCATGCTATGCATGGTTAGTTTAATAGGTGAGAATTGGAACCGCATTTTGATATCAAAAGATCTTCCTGATTGTTAAGTCTAATGTTAGTAATACATAGTGTAATTTTATGACTATGTGGGCACTACTATCTGTTCATTGATTAGTTTTCTTCTTGGACTATATCCTCACTATTAAATATAAGAACCAGGTCTCATTGTATTCATTTATTTCACTTCTCTCTCTCTCTCTCTCTCTCTCTCTCTCTCTCATGTGTGTATGTGTGTGTGTGTGTGTGTGTGTGTGTGTGTGTTTAATCCAGTTGTAGAGGGTTAAATGGTGCCAGTGTAAATATATTAGGTCCAAAACCCAGTAACTTGTAAATACTGCCAGGTTTGCAGATGTGATTAAGAATCTTGACAGAGGAGATTACCCTGGATTAACTGGGTCACTTCTAGATCTAATCAGAGTAAATAAAAGAGACTGAGGCAGGTTGAAAGACATCTACGGGATGAAAGTAATATGATATGTATTGTGAGACACTGATTCAATGATCTAAAAGCAGGTCAACAGATGGCTACAGGCACTCAGAACTGAGATAATAGGGAAAAGCTGTTGTCACTAATCCAGTAGTGGGAACACAGTTATTCCAACACTCTTACTCTGATGAGCTTGAAAACTTCTATT
This sequence comes from Dipus sagitta, assembly GCA_036346955.1. Classification (NCBI taxonomy): domain Eukaryota; kingdom Metazoa; phylum Chordata; class Mammalia; order Rodentia; family Dipodidae; genus Dipus; species Dipus sagitta. Next base: position 115,863,961 of record CM070778.1, on the reverse strand, counting down.
TATTTATTTTTTACTTATATATGGTGGTGGTGGTGGTGGTGGTGGTGTGTGTGTGTGTGAGAGTGTGTGCGTGTGCGTATGTATGGTGAATGTGGTGTTTGCAAATGTTTATGCCCACGAGGTGCTGCATGTACTCTACTATGGAAGGGTGTGCTCACCTGTGGTGGCCAAAACAGAATGTCATGTCCTGTTGCATCGCTCCTCTACCTGCTCTTACTTGAGCAGGAGTCTCTTCCTGATCCTAGAGTCCGCGGTTTTCCCATGAGCTCCAGAGCTTCAGGGATTCTCTAGTCTCACTTTCTTTATGGGACTGGGGTTACATACGCACAAGGCCATGACCAGCTATCTATGAGAGTCCTGCTTGGGGTGCAACTTCAACAGTCTCTCCGGCCTTCCCAGTTCCTTGTGTTGCACAGGAAGTGATCTTAACTGCTAGGCTGCTGCTTGTAGCACAAGACTGTAGACTTTTAGCTTCCAAAACTTTGAGGGAATGAATTTTTTTTACTTTAAGCCATCACGATTTTTGATCCCTGCTACATCAGCCATAAGGATCTGATTGACTACTAGTAAAATGAATTTAAACTGGGCTACCTTTTGTTTTTATTTGACTCTGTAAGGTGCTATATTGACCATGTTAATATATATTTCTCACAAATAAATTTTCTATGCATGTAATGCTTAATTTTTGGTCTTCATTTTACTGGATTTAGGAATGCCTAAAGTATTAGTAAAACATAATTTTGATGTGTCTGCGAAAATGATTTCAGAGAAAAAGTGGCCTGAAAATCACTGAACTTGGTGAAGAAGATCTTCCCTGAATGGGAGTGACACTCTACAACATGCTACTGTCGTGGATGGAATAAAACAACAGAAGTAGACAACGAGCTTGACTTCCTGCATCTCATACTTCTCATGAATGGGTGTTTTTCTGCTGCTGTTAACCATGAACATCTGACCCAAACTTCTCCATTTTCAGTACAGACTTTCCTCAATTTATCCATAGGGAGATTTTAGTCCTTACGCTTCTGACTGGGGCTTTTTATCATTTGCCTCATAATTGTGGGGTTTGTGGCTTTTTGGACTGAACAGCAGTGAGATTTCCTGGCTCTGCAATCTACATACGGTCATTGATTCTTGCACTCTAATCCCATGACTGTTGCGTTGCCTCACTTTTCCTGGGGGTGGGAGGAGCAAATAGCACTTCACCGCTTACGGGGAACCAACTCCAGGCCAAGAAACAATGCCACACATTGTATTTGGTGGAAGGATGAGATCACCGGGGCTAATCTGAACATGGCTGAGAGAGTACCTGCAGAATCAGCCCCAAAGGGATCTGCATCACTGAAAAGTCCATGCAGGATGGGTGATGATGAGTCATGAAGGCTATATCCCTGGAGCTGCGCAATTTCCAGACAGCTTTGCAAAAGTCCTCCGCCCCCTCCCCAACACCTAAATAACACACACATGCACATTATAAGCCTCCCTCAAAGCAGGAATGTTTAATTCAGAATTAGTAGCTCCCTAGGTCAATCTAACAAGCAGCCCCTTATAATTTGGTGCATGCTCTACTTTATGGTTTTCTGAAGAACCCTGATAATGAAACATTATGATCAGTAGGTGGTTATGACTTCAATGTCATCACACTCAAAATATATTGGCTTTAACTGTATTTTAGCAATATTTATATGAGGGACCCTTAGGAGGTTATTAGACTACAAGGGACTCCATTATCTCTTTTAGAATTGATCATGTTAGCAAAGGATTAGCTCTTATTACCTTTTGCCTTAGCAATGGCTACCTATAGGAAGAAGGTACTTGACAGATGGCAAATCCTTAGTCTTGGACTTGCCAGCCTCCACACATGCAAAGCAACACATTTCTGTTCATGTTAAAGTATCCAGTCTCAAGTATTCTATTGTAGCACAAAATAATAATAATAATAAGGCGCCAGCTTTGAGACAATCATTAAAGACTAAAGAGCTAAAATCACATATCAGTGAGATAAGACAAACAACAAACTGCTCACCTTGCATTAATGGGATAAAAACTATACTGCATTCCCAAAGCAGTTTCAAAATGAAAAAAAAAATAACACTTAAATATAGAAGTGTGAATATGCTCCTTCTGAATTTAAATTGGAAAGATATTGAAAGTCTATATCATGCTTTGAAAAAATGCTTGTTTTATCAAAATATAAATTTAGGTCATATTTATTTTAAACAGCTTATGCACATTGTTTTGTATCACATTTAGCACATTTTTATATAATCTTTTAAAATCACTCCCTTTTCCATAGAAAAGAAAATTGTATATGTTTTCTGCTTCTTGGTATGTATAACAACTTCTAATGCAGAACAATTTTTCCATATGTAGAAATGATAGCCTTGTCATCTCTGAAAATGATGAGAATGTATTTATTTGTGTGGTGTGACTTTTCAATAAAAGATATAAAGACACCTTTCTTCAGTCCATACAGCACTGAATAACAAAGTAAGAGTTCTGTTTAAGTCCAGCTTGGTGAAATAATGACTAAATAGCATACTTACATGAGTCATGGAGGACTATACAGTCAGCAAGTTGCCTTTCCCAAAATTCCCAGCTAATGGGTAGTTGCCCCACTCAAGCCCCAATCCATGCAAACATTCTACCTCCTGTGTAATATATTACAAGCCACTGAGTAGATGCTGGAATATAGTTAGCATCAGTCTTAGGGGAGTGTTTGGTGATCATAGCATTTTCTTTATTATTATAATCAATGTGCTACTAGCTGTATTGTTTGGCTTATTTCATTGCCATGACTGCTGACCAAAGACTTCAGAAATCTCCACAGGAGCTCTGCTTTATGATGGCAAGGGTCATATCAATAATGAATAATCAGCTCTCCTCTCTGAGGAACTATTTTCAGTTCCATAATATGTCAAAGCAATGCCTGGTAGAAAGAATACTATGCAAAACAGACAAGAGCCCGAGTTTCTACCTCTGACTCCATTCTGACAGGAATCAAGAGTAAGGTAACACTCATTTTGCAGATAGCTAGTGAGGGTTACAGGCCTCAAGGAATAGACTGATACTCTGTATGTCCCGATAGAACCAATGTACACAGTGCTGTTAAGAAAACTGGCTCCCGGAGCTGAAATCCAAAAGCCCTAGCTCATTCTGACCGCTAAGCCATCAGTTGGTTAATCATTTCTCTCCGAGTAGCTCAGGAGCTTTCTCCTTTACTTTCTTTTGTAAAATAAAACCTCATTTGAGTTGACTTCTTGCCATGTCTCTACTCACCATCTGCACTTAGCATTCTTTGCAGGTTACAAAACAAGAACATCATTTTACCTGCAAATGGGGAAACTCAATTTTTTTGTAATCTAAGGGGATTCCAAAACCTTACTTAACATCCTAAAGTTTAGATCTATAAAAAACAGATATCACTTCATCTACTTATAGAATTATTATATGTGAGACAATGATTGGGGCAGGATAAGAAGGGAAGAACAATGAAGATATGAAATTGGAAAGGAATCTCTCATCATCAGAGGATGGTTGAAATCTCTTATCAGCTGAGAGACAAGAATTTCAGCAAAGCTAACATAATTTACAGTGAAGATTCATTTTCATACAGCTATTTTAATTAATGTTAAATAGTAATAAATCATACTTATGTCCAAAGGGTTTGTGACCTTCGTGTTTAAGTTTACTCTTTTCCTAGGTGTAAGCCTGTAAATTTCTGATACTCTTACAAACAAGGTTATGAACTTTGATTACAATTAAAATATATTTCTCTACCTTTGTAACTACATGTAGTATAAGTCCTTCTACCCTTCTGACCAAGAATTTATCTTGTCATCAGTATGTTTTCCTATTTGGTGCACTTCAGGAACTAATCTATGATCCATGACCTCATGTACAAAGAAAAAAGAGCATACTTGAAACCCTTTATATAATGCAACTTCAAAAGCAATCAAAATAATATATAAGGCTATTAATATGATACCTAAGGAATTTTTTTCCCCTCTGGAGAAGTCACAACCCATGTCCTAAGTATGGACTGTCCTTTTCCTAAGTGTCCCAACCCTCTCTTAGTGTTCATGTTTAAATCTGTGGTAAAGCTGGCTCTCAATAACTTCCTAGTTTACTTCATGATGACTTATTCTGGAGTTCTCTTCTGTGGTTTACTCAAGAAGACAAATCCCCCACAATACAGAATGTGTAAAAGAACTCCCCAGGTGGCTGCTCCCAACTCCTGCTGTTGCTGACATTGACCTTGTGACATTTTGAATAAAGTCACATTTTGAAGTATCATTTAAAATAAAATAAAAGGACTTGAGAGATTGCTCACTGCCAATTCCCCAGCAACCCACTTAAAGCCAAATGGTCATCACTTTGTAGAGGCAAGAGACTGTCATATCCATGTCCATTTGTTTGCCTAACACACAAACATACAACTGTGCAAATAAGTGAATTAAAGTAATTCTAATGCTATTTATTTGAACCTACCTTAAACAAGATGTGAAGATTCCCCTTGGACATCGTGGCATGTGTGCAACTGCATTCATTCACGTGAACACAATACATATAACACACACACACACACACACACAAAAATAGAAATTAATTAAAATTGATAAAAACAGGTCTTTATTTATGAAAAACAATGAACCTGTTCAAAGGAAATATAGGGCTGGGGAGATGGGTCAGTGGCCAAAGTTTCTTGCTTACAAAGCCTACCAATCTGAGTTTGAGTCCACAGTGTCCACATAAACAAAGTTAACACATGAGTCTGGAGTTCATTTTCAGCAGCAAGAGGCCCTGGAATGCCCTTCTCTCTCCTTCCCCTTTTTTTGGCTCAAATAAATAAATAAATAAATAAATATTACACACACACACACACACACACACACACATACACACATGAGGTGGGGAGAGATTTCTTTAAAATAACTAAATGTAATCTGTCATTCTTTTGTTGTTGTTGTTGTTGTTTTGGTTTTACAAGGTAGGATCGCCTGACCTGGAATTAAATAATGTAATCTCAGGCTGGCCTCAAATGCACAGTGATCCTCCTACCTCTGCCTCCTATGCGTTGGTATTAAAGGAGTGTACCACCATACCCAGGAACATGTCATTCTAGAACAGTTTACTCAGAATTGTGCTATCTGTAGTAGTTTATCATTGTATGCAAAGTACATGGTTGTGTATCTAGTAACAAAGTACTGATTAAGCATATTTTAAAACTCTGTGTATAATAATGAATATTATAAATGTTCCTTGGTTCTAATAGCAGACGCTTGCACAGCAAACACTTCCATGTGAAAATATGCATTCTTATTCTCAGAATAATCTTTTCTTGGATAATATCATAGCACACTCTTTTACTACCTCTAGATCTTCATACCCTTGTGTCAAACCTCATACAGACTTTTGTCACTTATCTAAATTAAGTGCTCTATCTCTTAGAATGTTATCAACACTTTTGCTTATTATTCTCAAATAAATATAATATCATCTGTGTTTTATTATTAATCTACATGTTGCATATATTCTTGTAAGATAATGCAATAGCTACAGAGGCATAACAATTACTGTTATTATTATTATTTTCTTGTCTTATTCTATATTAGGCTACACGTGTGGAGTCTATGTGGAGCACAAGCATAGAGTCTGTGGAATGGATACAGAAAATGATAATATTTTTTATTAATACAAAGTAGAAACAGAGCTTTCTTTTGGTCTTCCAAGTTTGTGTGTCATCTTCCAAGGACACTTCGCTATCTCTCAGTTAACAATGATTTGCTCTCAACCAGTTTCCACTCTTCTCAGAATACCCCTCACCTACTAGGCATGCACAGTTCACTTTGCTATTACTGGTAATGAACTTTGAATAATTAAACCCTCATGCACACTCTTGCAACGCATACATCTAATTATAATGAAGTGAACTGTTGGCAAAGGGGGCTTCCAAGAAGGAGCCAACAAGCATGATTATTTCTGAAGTTTGTCTCTTTGGTTTGCAGGTAGCTACTGTGTCCTCACTTCTTCTCCTACAAGTGGGCTTGCATCTTGGTACTGTGCTCTGACTGCATAGGTCCTTCTTGTCTCTGTGAAATTTCCATGTATATGTGTATATTTATGTGCACATATGTATTGTAGGATACATGGGCCCATGTGGGTAGGCAAGAGGAGATTGGTCATTCCTATTAGGAGTTGTCCAAGGTGTTGTTGTTGGTGTTGTTGGTTTGAAGAGATGGTTTCACATTGTCTTGGAACACATGGATTAAACTAGACATGCCAGCCAGAGCTCTGGAGAGATCCTTCTGCCTTTTCTCCCTAGTGCTTGGGTTATACATGCATGGTGTTACATGGGTTCTGCGGCTCAAAGTCAGGTCACCATACTTACATGACCAGTACAGTATTAACTGATCTAACTCTTCAGCTTCTCTCTGTGTATCTTATGCTCTTCTCATACTCATACTGATGCTAGTCATTTTGTATTAGGGCCCACACCAATAGATATATTGTAATTAAATTATCTCCTTATTTAAATGACATCTCCAAAAATAGTAAGATTCTCAGTACTTCAGGCTGGGTTTCAACATACAGATTTTAGAGGAACACAATTCCATCCATACCAGTGATCTTATTTTAGGTATTTCCAGATAGTCGAGAAATCTTATAGCAGGCTACACATTACTTGTTAGGCTATGTTTATCAGTTTACCATATGTCTCAAAAACTGAGTCCAATTTTTATTCTGGGTCAGAATGGAAATCAGAGTCATCCAACTCCCATCAGTTTAAAAATTAGATTAACTTGGATGAAAAGGCCTCTGAAATGATTTGTCAGGAAATATACTGTTTCTAACACATCTCACTAAATGGCCCAAATATTGTGATATCTGAAAAGCATATATAGTGATTGTCATACTTCTGTTTTTAAAGACAGTGTATATAACCCACTCCTTTGTATCCTGACACTTTGTTCTTCTACTTGAATAACATATGTAGTATGAATTTGTATTAAGGATGAAGTGTGAAAATAAAGCATCCTTGATTAGGTTCCCTGGAGGTATACTGAGGAGCTCTGAACTAGGAAGCAAAAAATAGACTATAAATCATTACACAGATCATTCAGAGCCAAATGCATCACACAAGTGAGTTAAATCAACTTCCACTTACCACATAACCCATTGCCTAATTAATGGAAAGAGTATTGTTGCAGCTTGGTGAGATTTGGATATATTATGCCCACCAAGTGGCTCTCTAAATATTGATGCTTATGCTCATATAGTAATGTTACTCTTACTTTTGCTTAAAGAATTGTCTCTCTTTTTCAGATGGCTATGACTATGAGAGACTAAAAGCTCATTGAGGTGCTAAGAAGTGACAGTGGAGCATTAAGCACTCAGAGCCATAGCTATCACACTTGCCAAAACTTGGGGAACAATGCTGAAGAGGTGATGTAATGAATGTAAGAGCCAAAGGAAGGGGAGGATTGTTTTGATATGCTGTCTTCCAGAAACAATGATGCTATTGCATTCATGACCTCACAGTAGATGTTGCTGCATATACCACATATATGGTGTGCATGTATATGTACAGAATATACATGAAATAAGGACAAAAAAATTAAGGGACTAGTTGGAAAGAATATGATTCTTGGTAGAGGGAGAATAAAAAGAGGCAGACAAAATAGGTTTTGTGAGGATATTATGATCTGGGTATATTGTACATAAAAAGTAAGGCTGTTAATATTGTTTTAAAAATGTGATTTTTAGAGTAAGATCCTAAACAAGCGGATAAATGTGAGCAGAGATTAATGCAAATCTACAGGTAATAGTCTCATGGAGCAAAAGGGAGAAAAAAGTCCAAGTGAGAGCTAAAGAATATTTGATTATCAAATAAGTATACACTTGAATGCAGAGGTTTCTGTCTGAGGTAGGTAATACCCTAATAGTTTTGGCTTTGTGAAGGTCAGGCAAGTTGTTGGCTTATGTTGTGGTCTGAATTCCATGTGGGAGCACTTGTAGAGAAGAAAACTGGAACTACGCAATAATATTTTAGGTACATATTATAATTTCTTGCATGGGAAGCCACACTCAAGACAGTGAAAGTTCTTTAAAATACTCTTTAAGTTTTATTTATTTATTTGAGAAAGAGAGAGAGAGAGAGAGAGAGTATGGGCGTTCTAGGGACTCCAGCTTCTGTAAACTTATTCCAAATGCATGTGTCACCTTGTGCATCTGGCTTATGTGGGTCCTTGGGGGAATTGAACCTAGGTTCTTTAGCTTTTTAATCAAGCACCTTAACCACTAAGCCATCTCTCCAGCCCAAGAAAATGAAAGTTTTGTTCTGATATGAGAACTAATGTTGGCTGCCTGACAAAGTCGGGGGCCCTTTATTCTGTTCTAGTGTTCTAGTCTTTTACTTGGTGTCCTGTGTTTTCTATTGTTCTTCAGTGTGACCTTAAATAACTTCCCACATTCTCCTTCAACCAGCACATGCACATCCAAAGTTTCTCATAACACCACTAAGCATGTCCATGTCCCATTATATATGAATATCAGAACTTAGTGAGAAAAGGTATATAGACATCATTCTTGTTCATAAGTTATCTTCCAAAAGAGAAAAATACCTAGACTTATACATACTGGATTATTAGGAGAGACAGCCAACCGAAATCTCTGGGCAGTTCTGGAGAGATGGCTTATCAGTTAAAGTGCTTGCCTATGAAGCCTAAGGACCCAGGTTCAATTCCTCAGTACCCATGTAAGCCAGAGGCACAAGGTGACGCAGGCATCAGGATTTCATTTGCAGTGGCTGGAGGCCCTGTCTTGCATATTTTCTCTTTTTCTATCTGCCCCTTTCTCTCTCAAACAAATAAATAAAATATTTAAAAAAAAAATTCTGAGCAGAAAACAGTTTGTGCTTGTGGTAGTTCTTATCTTCTGGCTGAAACTGATCACCAGACCAGAAGCAGTTTATGGGAGTTTATTTCAGGTTACAATCTCTAGGGGAAGTTTCTTTCTGGTGGGAATTGCATGAAGGAACAGAGGCTGAGCCTCCCACCTTGTCATATCAGCAGAGAGGTAGCAGCAAGCAGGAGGACTCTCTAAGCACCCAGTGGGTGGGACTCATAAACCTCACGTCCTGCTCCCACATCCCTCCTCCAGCAGGCTCCACCTCCTCCACCCTCAAAAGGCTTTACCAGCTTGCGATTGTGCGGCTTAATCATAAGCACATAAAGTTTTGGCATATCACATTCAAACTACCACACTATCATTCTCAAAACAATTTTTCCCCCCACAGGTTGATGTGTTTTTTTTTTTTTTTCTTGCATTCTTCATGTATCAGGTTAATTTCTTGAGATCTCACCATGTATCACATTCAGAAGTCTTTAGCTTCTCCTTTCATATGCAACACAATCTTTCAAACTAGGATATATGGTTTTCATTTCATGAATGGAGGATTCTTGAAAGGTTAATTAATCCAAGATTTTGAGGTCAAAATTGCTCTAACTGAAACAAACAAAATGCCATTTGCTAATGTGAGTTGGATTTGTGGCTTGACTTACATGTTTGGTGTGGACTAAATGTGAATACAATCAAAACAGAGCTAGTGTGTTCATCAGTTTCTTATTCCTGGGACAAAATGCATAGCAGCAATGTAGGCCTGGCAAAAGAAGCCAGTCACATTTGGCCCAACGGGGGAGCAAAGAACTATGCATGCTGCTGCTCAGGCAGCTGTCCCTTTTGTATTTAATCCTGGACCCCAGCTCAAGGAAAGATGTAATCCACAGTAAAGGTAGGTCTTCCCACCTCAATTAACCTTACAAATAGCTAGTTTTATTGATTTATTTAAAGGAATAAATTCTATACATTTGGTCTTTTAAAATGATTGTGAATGAATAGAACCGACATAATATAAACCAACCCACAGTTTGCACATTGATCTCCTATTCCTCAAAAAGAAACACTCTGTAGTGTATTTTCAAAAGTTAGAGTAACTAGAACAGCATTTTTAAGATTGCAAGTTGTTGAGCTGGAGAGATTGCTTAGTGGTTAAGGCACTTGCCTGTGAAGTCAAAGGATCTGGGTTTGTTTCCCCAGGACCCATGTAAGCAAGATGCACAAGGTGGCACATGAATCTGGAGTTTGTTTGCAGTGGCTGGGAGCCCTGGCATGCCCATTCTCGCTCTCTGTTTCTCTCTCTCTCTCTCTCTCTCTCTCTGCCTCTTTCCCTCTCTAAAATAAATAAATAAAAATAAAATATTTTTAAAAATAGATTGAGATTTGTCATTGCATGTGTGTATCTTAACACAGCTGAGTTTTTTGTAGGAAGTAAAGCAGCACATGCATAGTTTCACATTCCCAGTGTCTATGAGGGGGTTATGGATTCTTACTAAATACTTATGGAATGAATAAACACTGATAGGAAGTTGAAAGTTGAGAGGAAAAAGACAAGTAGGGGATGTGACGCACGTTATTAACATGATAGTTTCTAAATTCTGCCAATGCCCCTCCGAATGCTGTTATGCTGATACATAATGATACTAATTACAGCCTCACTACTACTACTTCTTGTTTTCCACTCATCCAAGCAGTGTTCAAAGGCAAGAACTGCTTACAGACCCTGAGAAATGAGTCATGGCGCCAAGCCTTCCAGAACACGTGGTTTAATTACACTGAATATGATACACACTAGCCCGCTGTCTACCCTGGCCCAGCAGTGGACAGGGAAGAATGCTGAGGGAGGAGGAGGAGAAATGAGAGAAGTCCTGATCTGCACGTAAGCCTCGGGGCTTTGTTTCTGTAGCATGCTGTAGGATTCCGACTGCTCCTTCTTGCCTTATATAGGTATGGCACAGTTTCAGAAATAGCCTCTGCTTTTTTAGACCTTTAAAGACACCATCAATCATTTTCTTCTATGGTAATGCTTCAATTACCCAGGAGGAACAAAACTACAATAGCCATGGAAGTGACTTCCTGATGTGCTGAAAAAAAAAATCTCAACAGAAAACCATAACAAAAAGAACAACAAAACCAAACAGGTAGTGTTTGCATATTAGCAACATAAGCAACACAAGTACTGTGATGAACCGTTAATAAGCCTCTCTCATACTTTCTAAGGATCTAGGAAATGTGCTGCCTGACAAGCCAGATCTTTATAGGATTAGCTTAATGTCTTGTCCCTTTCTGCATTGCTTGCTGCCTTTCTGTCTCTTTCATGCTGAACAATATTGCACGGAGCATTATGTGTGGCCATGCAAGCCCAGTGTGTCACCCTGTTAAGCACCCCATCTTAGATCTTAGGCACTAGCTAGTTGCTGATGTAAAATGACATGCACACAAAATAAAACCTCACAGCCATCACCCTCTTTACAAATCATGCTGATTTCTTTGGAGTGCCGAGGATGTTGCAAATGGGCAGCTCCCATGTGATCTTCAAAAATAAAGCTTCCCCAGATATGCGTGACCTCCTCTCTACACCATTTGTGTCTATGGGAACCAGACATGTCGCAACCTCAGTCTGGGGTGTTTCCCAGGTGTGGAGTTGCTGAGTGAAGCTAATGTCAGGTTCCCAAATAGTAGATGAGGAGCCCCAATGCATGGGAGGGAGTACAAGGCAGAACTAGAGAACATACAGTCTTTTACCCATCAGGGTGTTTGAGTGATCTTACTGCAGCAAAGAAATGTAGGCACATTGATCATGGAGATATGCAACTTGTCCATAGCTCGTTATGTGAATAAAACCTGGTCAGTGTCTGTGGAAATGGATTTCAGAATGAATGTGAGATACCAAGAGAAACATTTTTATTGATGGATATGATTATGGTTCCGTTTACATGTACTTACTAGATGTTCACTTCGCTATTATTTTCAGTATGAAAGATGTAACACTGCAAGGAGCCTATAATTAGAGTTTTCATAATGTCATCTATGACTGCTTTATGGTAAGTACACCCATTCCCTTGAAACAACTGAGGAACTACTACCTGTCCCATTGATTTTATGAAGGTTCCTAATCTGTGAATGCCATCAAATTTATTCTTGCTTTACATACCACACATAGCCCTGATATAAACCATGACACAAATCATATTAGTACCTTATTTCTGAACACACATTATTTATAGCACTTCAGGGTCACTTTTTCAATTGTTTTAATTTACTCAGGGGATGGATAATGGGATAAAGAGCTTTTCACTGCTCAGTCATAACCTGAACCTATTTCAAATATGTAATGACCACTAATGCTTAGTTTGCAACTGCTATTGTCTTCAATCCATTTTATTTTGAAACTACCTATTTTATAACCTGTAGTTTGAAAACTATGATAATCCTTTCTTTCTTTCTTTTTTTTTTTTTAGTAACAACCTTTTGAACGTGAATGATTGAATGAAAAATTGTATAGTGATAATTCATACTGCTTTTGACCTTGATGATTTATTTTCTTTCCATTTTAAAGTTACATTAAGAAATTATTATATAATAAAGGCTATTTATGATAAGCCTACAGCCAACATATTACTAAATGGGGAAAAACTGGATGCTTTTCCACTAAAATCAGGAACAAGACAAGGGTGTCCACTGTCCCCACTTTTATTTAATATAGTTCTGGAAGTCTTAGCCATAGCAATAAGGCAAGAGACATGCATAAAAGGGATACAAATCGGAAAGGAAGAGGTCAAGTTATCATTATTTGCAGATGACATGATTCTATATATAAAGGACCCTAAAGACTCTACTAGCAAACTGTTAGAGCTGATAAAAACCTACAGTCATGTAGCAGGATACAAAATAAATACACAGAAATCAGTAGCCTTCATATATGCTAACAACAAACACACAGAAGATGAGATCAGAGAATCACTCCCATTCACAATTGCATCAAAAAAAATAAAGTACCTTGGAATAAACCTTACTAAGGAAGTAAAGAATCTATACAATGAGAACTTTAAAACACTCAAGAGAGAAATTGCAGAAGACACTAGGAAGTGGAAAAACATCCCTTGTTCCTGGATTGGAAGAATCAATATTGTGAAAATGGCAATCTTACCAAAAGCAATCTACACATTTAACGCAATCCCCATCAAAATTCCAAAGGCATTCTTCATGGAAATAGAAAAAAGAATCCAAAAATTCATTTGGAATCACAAAAAACCTCGAATATCTAAAATAATACTGAGCAACAAAAATAAGGCTGGTGGTATCACCATACCTGATTTTAACCTATACTACAGAGCCATAGTAACAAAAACAGCATGGTACTGGCACAAAAGCAGACTCGTAGATCAATGGAACAGAATAGAGGACCCAAATGTAACCCCATGTAGTTATAGCCACCTGATATTTGATAAAAATGCCAAAAATACTCATTGGAGAAAAGACAGCCTCTTCAGCAAATGGTGTTGGGAAAACTGGATATATATCTGTAGAAGGATGAAAATAGATTCTTCTCTTTCTCCGTGCACAAGAATTAAGTCCAAATGGATTAAGGACCTTAACATCAGACCTGAAACTCTGAAACTGCTAGAGGAAAAAGTAGGGGAAACCCTTCAACATATTGGTCTTGGCAAAGACTTTCTGAATACAACCCCATTTGCTCAGGCAATAAAACCACAGATTAACCACTGGGACCTCATGAAAATACAAAGATTTTGCACTGCAAAGGACACGGTGAAGAAAGCAAAGAGGCAACCTACAGAATGGGAAAAAATCTTCACCAGCTATATATCTGATAGAGGATTAATATCTAGGATATACAAAGAACTCAAGAAGTTAAATAATAAGGAATCAAACAAACCAATCAAAAAATGGGAAATGGAGCTAAATAGAGAATTCTCAAAGGAAGAAATACGAATGGCATATACGCATCTAAAAAAATGTTCTACATCCCTAGTCATCAGGGAAATGCAGATTAAGACTACACTGAGATTTCATCTCACTCCTGTCAGATTGGCTACCATCATGAAAACAAATGATCATAAATGTTGGCGGGGATGTGGAAAAAGAGGAACCCTTCTACATTGTTGGTGGGAATGCAATCTGGTCCAGCCATTGTGGAAATCAGTGTGGAGGTTCCTAAAACAGCTAAAGATTGATCTACCATATGACCCAGCTATAGCTCTCCTAGGCATATATCCTAAGGACTCATCTCATTACCTTAGAGATACTTGCTCAACCATGTTTATTGCTGCTCAATTTATAATAGCTGGGAAATGGAACCAGCCTAGATGTCCCTCAACTGATGAGTGGATAATGAAGATATGGCACATTTATACAATGGAGTTTTACTCAGCAGTAAAGAGAAATGAAGTTATGAAATTTGCAGAAAAGTGGATGGATCTGGAAAGAATTATACTAAGTGAGGTAACCCAGGCCCAGAAAGCCAAGCGCCACATGTTCTCCCTCATATGTGGATCTTAGCTAGAGATGATTGGGCTTCTGTGCACGAAGGAAAAAACTCAGTAGCAGAGGCCAGTAAGTTAAAAAAGGAGATAGAAAGGGAAGAGAAAGAAAGGGAGGAGGGCTTTTATTAGGTTTGTATTGTATATATGTAAGTAGAAAGATTGAGATGGGGAGGGGATATGATGGAGAATGGAATTTCAAAGGGGAAAGGGGGGAGGGTAATACCATGGGATATTTTTTATTATCATGGAAAATATTAATAAAAATAGAGAAAAAAAAGAAATTATTAACCCATATCTTATATGTATCATCAGGAAAATATGACTAGACCAAGTCCATAAGAGCTCAAATCTACCTCAGTACCCAAGCTAGGTGAAGATTTAGTTCTCAAGTGAAAATAAAGCACCAAGTCTCTGTTAAATACTAGATTGCAAAGTAGATTTCTGAACAACACTTAAGAAAGTGCATACTAGCTTACTTGGTAGCTACTACAAAAGCTTACATTTGAAAGCAGAAAGCTCTTATTCATGGGTGCACCAGGTTTCTTGCCCCTTCAAATGAACTCCAAGCTCATGCACTACTTTGTGTTGGGGGAACTTTTCATGGGTAATAGGGATTTGAACTTTGGCCATCAGGCTTTGCAAACAAGCACCCTTAACCACTTAGCAATGACCTCAGCCCTGGAATGGATTTTAATTTGTTTCTTCAGAGACATGGGAAGACCACCAGAGTAAGAAAAGAAAAAAAAATCATTGGCACTGGTTAGAAATAAAAATACCCAGCAAAAGGAAGTTGTATTGTTATTACTGAAATTAGGAACATGATTTTCCCATACAAAGAACGGCAGGGGAGAAGTAAGGAAGAAGTGAGCACCTATATCTGTGGGTGCTCAAGCTGTTGTTAGTATCACAAGATTGCTGCAGGTTGTAATTAAACCATGAATTGGAAACATGGAATGTTTTATTTAATGTTTGAGCAGAAGCAAGTAGAAAGTTGCAGAAATGAAATCATGGCATCTGGTATTCATGTCATATCTGTAGCCAGGGGAGGAGGGCACACAGCTCCGCATAGTGCTTGATTTTGGGCTCTATCCCACAGGTCCTTTTGGTCGCCACACCTCCACTGGCAAAAGTGAAGGTAAGCATCTGGCTGTTCTTACTAGTAGGGAGATCCTAGGAATTCATGCATACATGTCACACACTTACATAATCATGTGAACTATTATGGCCTATCTGATGGCCCTGCATAAGCAAGAATATAAACGTGGAACAAGAAAAACAAGCAAACCAAACAAACTCTTGTGACTAATGGAGATGTATTTAAATTTATATCCATATATAAATACATATCTTTCTCAATAGCTTTATTAATTCATGAATTTGGAATAAATTAATTAACCAAGATATTACAGTAGATAATCCCAAGAGGCACACAATAGCATTCTGTTTTGTAGAAATAATCACCACTTAAGATTCCAGTGTGTATTATCAAATGCTTCCCAAAGGTTTCTGCTAAATTCACAAGTCTTCTACACAATAATCAGAAAGGACATCTTGGGGATGGATTTATGACCCTGGAAACAACAACTTCTAATCAGTCACTTCTCTTTAGGAAGGTAAATCCTTGGAAGTATTAAAAAAAAAAAAAAAAACTGTCACAACACATGTGTCTTTAACAAGTGAAGACTTATGACTTCATGTTATCACACACTCCACTTCAATAAGCACTGACCTGTCAATGAGAAAGAGGTTCCAAAAGATTAAGTGGAAGTAACATGGCACTGACACAGAATAGCACTACATTCTAGAGATGGGCAGAGGTAGAAGATGATCTACTAAATAAACAAAGAATTTGTATTTTGATGAGAAATTTAAGAGCCAGAAGGGACCCATCAGTAAAGAACTATGACTCAAGGCTGACAGACTGTTTCTCATGATTCTCTGGCATTTAAGCTGGACTTCCATCCAAGTCAGGGCAGCTTTGCTTTGTGAGCGTGCATGGTTCTACTCATCGTACACATCCAGTTACTAAATAATGAAGCACTTAGTGTAGAGAATCGTGGGCAAAAAGATGATTCACTAGACAAGAGAAAAGACCACAGCAGTGTCATAAAGAACAGGAGAATTAGAAACATTGAACCCAATCACAATGTGTCTGTGTATATAAAATAGTCATTTACATATGAGAGGAAGATTAAAGACATTTTGGGATATTTACACCTTAGCGAGTTTCTCAGCCAAACAAAAAGCATATTTTACTTTGCATTGACATTAGTGTAGTTTTTTAGTATATGTTAAATTTTTGCATAAATGAGGAAGCAGACTATAACTGTTCCTCATTTTCTCTCTTTTCCTATGACCAAGTAGGATGACTATAATTAGAATTTGAGAAAATAGTAAACATTTCTCTACCAAGTTTTCGGCATTGAAAATGATAATTTATGTAAAATGCTTATTTCCCTCTGGTGTCTAAACGAGAGGACAATTTGATGACTTATTCATTTAAATGCAAGGAACCTGGGCTTGACTAATTTTTACTCAAACTAATCTTCTGATTAATAGTCATGAGTCCAATATTTAAATTGTAAATATTTTCAAACCTCAGTTTAAAACCAAAATAATTTCTTTGCCAAGAAAGTGAGGGTTATCCCTTATATCAAGCATCTAGGGATACTTAATAAATGTTTAGGATATATATATATTTGTATATGTATATATAGTCCTGAATAAAAAGACTGCACCAAGGTTAAGAAAGTTATTATAACAGTTTTCCCAGGGTCGGTCCCTGTGCTAAATTTTCATCAGCTGTAGGATTGTATTTTGTTTCTTGGGATTTATTGCTTAGTTTTTGTTTCTCAATTACTTCTTGATCATAGAGGGAATTAGATTTGTTTCCTAGTTTCAAATATTATCCATCTGTTGCATGATACAAATTATACTAATTCTCATGTCTCTTCTGTTCAAAAATGAGATTTGCTTTTCATAACTTTTACTATTAACAAATTAGCTCTCTAGGAACACTAAGTATCTGATTGATTTCCAGTTAAAAGTTTATCTTTTGAAGATGGAATGTGGTCAGTCTCTATAGCATTTGGCCCATGTTCCTTTCATCTGTTTCTGTAAGCATTTATGAGCCAATCAGTATCATTGGTGCCTTGTGTAACATACTATCCAAACAGAACACTTTGTTCAGAGTTTATGGCATTCAGTAAGAACATGAGCTGCCCAAAACTGCAGGGTTGAAAACATAATGTAATTTTACAAAAATCATTTGAAAATATAGTTGAAAGTGGTATGAAATGTGATGGTGCTCAGAGAAGCATACTCTACTATATCTAAAGTTTAAATTTGATTATATTAAGTATTTTTTTTCTTTTTTTTTCTTCTGAGGTAGGGTCTCACTCTAGTCCAAGCTGACCTGGAACTCACTATGTAGCCTCAGGGTGGCCTTGTACTCACAACAATCCTCCTACTTCTGCCTCCTGAGTACTGGGGTTAAAGGTGTGCACCACCACGCCTGACTTGTATTAAGTGTTTTTTAAGAAAATGAATTTTTGAAATAATTGACCAAATTTTGGTATGCAGATATGAACTGTTCAGGAAGGCTCATGATGCATTGTTGGCATGATGGTTTATCCTGAGAAATGTTCCTTTTTCTCTAGCCTGTGTCCGGGCTCTCTCTGAAACAGATATGTCTTCTTACCTCTTACCTTCCACAGATTCTTTGCTCTTTACCCACACTTTACCTATCCATGTAGCACATTCCCGCTCTCTATCAATGAGTAAAATTGTTGTCTAAGAAATATTTTTCAACCAAAAATTATTTGTCTACAGTTTTTCTAAATATTGATTTATATTTCATTCTTCTAAAAGCACCCATAAATTGTTGGTGAATTCAGTGATTCTTATAACTTAGAACAGAAAATAAAAAGTTATATAATTTTAATGTTATTCAGTTTTGTATACTCCAACTTTTCTCTCTATAAATAATCTATAATATCAGGAGTAAACTAGAGTAACCAATATGTCACATTCTACAGCAATATCCAATTTGATTGTTTATTGCTATTTATTATATAAACTATCAGATTTGTTACTAGTATACTCAATATTAAACTTACCTAATATTTGACATATCATTAGGAAATTATTACTTTCTAATAAGCTTTGATGCCTTAGTGACTTTATTAAGCAAAATGTCCTAATAGGAGCTATTATCCATAAATATTTTTGTTTATATATCTTGTTAAATATCATAGAATTAGAAAATGAGCTTGAAATGCAGTAAGATGACCATTGTGCAATTATTAACTCACAGTTTTAAATAACAAAATATATATTTTATTTGCTGACAGAATCTCATGTTTTACCCTGTCCTTTTTTATCTGTGGCATCAGGAAATAAAATGCTACATAAGGTTAATCTGGGATACAGAAAATCCAGTTGTCCTAATCACTCATTACTCTGGAATATGTCTTTAATAGAATGCATCCAAGAACACATTTGTAAATATTTCTACGAATTGTCTCAGTAACCTGAAAAGTAAGAGTTTATAGTTTTCTTTCTGAGCACAATGATTCACTGTGTACTCAGTCCCCCCCCCCCAAGGAAAAGGAAAAAATGCTAAAGGATTTGTTACAAGTGAGTAACACTACCTTTAAATTTTGAAGATTCTTTTCAATCCTTGGATTGATTAGAAAGTTATGTTAACTCCAAGGTTCTTTCTAGTAGATTCGTAAAATCAACTTACTTCATTGCCTGTCTGATAGGGTAACACCAGCCGTCTTGACAACAACATATCTGCTGAAACATTAAAGTGATGAATGATGTACATAAACATATTAGCAACTTTTAGGTATTTGGAAGAATTCATTGAATACAAAATAAAATAAAAAAAGTGATATGCATGCTGGCTGCCTTTTTCTCTGAATCATAATTTGAAAACAGAGTACGTCAAACAAGTAATTTAAAAAGTTATGCAGAGTGCAAAGTTTCTCTTTCAAACCATTTACAAACCAGGTGGGGAAAGTGTTTATAAAATTTTTTATAGTAGTTGTGTTCTTTTAAGCTTGATAATGGTGTAAAAGTTCAGTGTTTGGATTTCAAAGACTCTTCTCAAGATATTGAACTGGTTCTTTCATGAAGATCCACAATGCAGCTCATAGGAAAATTCATTTTCCAACTTCACAGTAAAATCAATAATGCTTAAAGAGAACATCAGCTTTACTAACATGGTGCTTAAACAACATTAGAAACATTCATTGAGACAATTAGGAATTGGCTAATAACTTCAAATTCTTCAACTTGAATCCCTTCAAAGACATAACAAAGGCATTCAGTCAATTTCAGCATTAATATTACCATGATTTTTGTGTACCAATAATATTTTAAAAAATTATTTGCTGCAGGTAGTATTAGAATTCTTTGGGAAACTTCCATGTCACAGAGTAGTTGCAGCCTATCTGAATTTTGATGCTAGAGAGAAGTGAAAAAAGAAGTTATGGATTTGACAGTCCCTGGAACTCACCAAAGGGCAATCAGAGAGGTTAATCAGGGATACAGAAAATCCAGTTGTCTTAATCACTCATTACTCTGGAATATGCCTTGAATAGAATGCATCCAAGAACGCATTTGTAAGTATTACTAAGAATTGTCTCAGTAAACTGAAAATTATTACTTGAGCAATATATATTTATATATATCTGTGCTCCTAAACTTAGCATAGTTGAAGTTGCAACATATTCTCTCTGCCCTTTTACATCTTTTACTTGACATTTTGCGTCTTAGGTTTGCCCAGGTTACTCTATGAATAAGCAATCACTTGTAACAGCTGCATAGTTTTTTAACATATTCTTCAGCTGGATATATGAAATGTTTCCATTTGAAGGTTTAAGTGAACAAATCTTTCATTAGCACTTCTGTGAAAGTATATTTATGAATGTAAAAAATCATCTCTCTGAAGGATACTCTTAGAACTGTTGATCTACAGTTTTTTTATATGTAAACAGTTTTCCACAGTGGTTCAACAAATTTTGACTCCTTCCCACCATAAAGATGTATTCTGTGTCTGTACATTTCCCATATTTGGTATGGCTTGTGATTAATTTTCATATATGTAATAATATTCTTCTGTTATTTTAGTTTGCATGTTCATAAAGGCTAATAATGTTGAAGTGCACTGCAAATCTTTCATCCATATTCATTTGTGAAACCCTTGTTCAATTTTGAATTTTCTATCAAAATAGATGCACAAATATAGGCATGATAGGCCAATGATAGTAGATAATTGGTAGATAGATAAAATGTGCATAGATAAATTAAAAAAGAGATGAATAAAAAGAAGGTGTTAGAAGAACAACATTTGTCTAGTGCCAGAAGGTTGAGTGACTGGGGGAAAATGACTAACACTTGTCCAAGCAACTCATGGTGTAAGCTACTCAGCAGCAAACAACCTGATGTGATGCTCACAAAAGTATAATAGTGGCACACAGCCATTGTGGGTAACCAACTGCTCTTGATTTGGCTAACTGATCTGCTCAGTGGAATAGAACCCATAACTGGTTCTGGGAAACAGGTGAGAACCATATCCAAAAAGTGAGCCCACTCTCCATTATCAAGCTCCTACCAATTGTGGGCTACAAGAGGGCCTACACCTATTAAGTCCTCTCTAAAATAATAATGGTTGTCCAATTTATCTGGTGCTGACTTCACTGTCTATTGGAGAATTTGCTTCTCTTTTTCAGATGGACGCAGATCCTGAGGAGAGAATCAGCCCATTGTACCTCACCAGGGCCCCAGCTGAAACCATAGAGTAATTGGGCAAATGAGTAAGAGTGCTGCTTTCTTGGTGATCCTGGTACCAGCACAAGGGTTAAAGAGATATACACAGAAAACACTCAACTCCTACCAAACCAGATATCCAGGAACACAGAAGTTCCCAAGACCTCATCACTGAAGTAGACCTAAAACGAACCCAACATGGCTCAAGGAAATTTACAGAAGAGGTGACAGAAAGATTGTTATAGCCACATGTTGGGACATTATGCACAGAGACATTGCCTCTTACCCATAAATGATAGCTTACCCCACAATGCACAGCCCATGTTCCCCAATGAGGAGGGTCCAGGCAGAGGGGGAAGGACAGAAAGGAGGCTAACAATGGTACCAACATGGCTGTATATACACTGTCGACATAACTAATAATAAAAAAATTAATTCCAACATACAGAAAGAGAACAAATACAACCAATAGCATTGGTTTCCCCATATAAAATAATTATGAAACACACATTTTTCCTATAATAAGTATAAAAGGATTGTGACTCAGAGAGAGTATTGATAGATGAAAGGTTATGTGAAATCTGATGTAAATGTGTAAAGCCTGATGGGAAAAGTGGTTCATGTTACATGTGAGCTGTTAGCTGGTGGATGTGGAATATGTCTGTGTTCTGCACATTCTTTGGTAGATCAGTTCAGCTGAGTGCACCTTTTTTTGATTTCTCAGTAGTATTTATCATACAAGAAATTTCATATAAGCCAAGGAAAAATTCTGTGTAATGCTCAAATTACTCGGCAATATACCAAATGTGTTGGAACAAATCCATGTTTTCAGAACAAGTGTTAAAGCAGAACTGAATGTGTATCGTTTTGTACATAATTTCCAAGATTCACAGGCAATAGCATAGAATCACAGGCTAATCAAATTAACTAATGCAAAACCCTTGGGAATTTAAATGAAGGGTTGGCAAATATTTTCTGTAAAGTGCAAGAGAGCACATATATACAGCTTTGTGGGTGGTAAGAATTCTATTGCAGTAGCCTAAACCTGCAGGGATAGTGAAAAATCAGCTGTAGAAAATTTGAAAAGAAATAGATGTGATTTTGTTCAATGAAATATTTATAAAATAGATGACAATTAAAAGTTTATATTTATATATATATGTATATATAAAACTTTTTGCTATATGATATAGAAAGCAAGAACATTGGTAGATATTAATAATTTTTATTTTGCCATTTTAAAAAGGTGGATGTGATTGCGTAAAGTCATTTTATGTCACACATAAGCTTGGCTTACCTGTCAAAATACTTGCCTAGCATTGTGAAACATTGTATTGCATGCTGCATTATACTTTCCACAACATATGTTGGTACAATTTACATCTAATATTGGTTGAAGTAGTATGAAATACAATAGTCATAGGAAAGCACAACAGTCAATGAAAGGTAATTGATTATTTTTCAGGAAAACAAAAGAACTTTTACTGAAATGCCTTACTTATCTACAACACAAACAGGTGCATTAAAAGAAAACACTGAAACTTTGTTTAGCAAGCATAACCTTTGTGGAAATGTTATTTTTCTAGATTTATGAAATAAGTCTAAAACAAGATTACAATATGTTAAAATATTAGGGAAAGTTCTTGTGTTGGTTTGATTCAGGTGTCCTCCATAAACTTAGGTGTTCTGTTTGTTAGGTTCCCCAGCTCATGGCAGCTGGGAATTAAAACCTCCTGGAGGTGGTGTATTGTTGGGGGTAAGCTTATGGTTGTTATAGTCAGTTTCCCCAATGCATTGTTTGGCACACTCTCCTGTTGCTACAGTACACCTTATGTTGACCAGGGGGTGATGTCCACCCTCTGCTCATGCCATCATTTTTCCTGCCATCATGGAGCTTCCCCTCGTACCTGTAAGCAAAATAAACCTCTTTTTTTTTCCCCAAAAGCTGCTATTGGTTGGGTGATTTCTATCAGCAATGTGGACCTGACTGCAACAGTACTCTAATTTGGGTATAAATTACAAGCTAATTATTTCCAATATCAAAGTAATAAAGCATTTACTGTGAGGAATTATGTGCATAAAATATAGAAATTATCAGTCTGTTGTTGATAAATGTATCAGCAAAATAAATTTAATAAAAAGAGCAAAAAACAATCTTTATATTGTATGAAATATTTTCCTACTACACAGATTACAAATCTAACAAAAAGAGTTTGATTTTTGGAGTGATTTTGTTATGTGACTGGTTAGTATAGACTCTGATAACATTTAAAAATTAATAAGGGCTGGAGAGATGGATCAGTGGTTAAAAGGCACTTGTCTACAAAGCCTACTTGCCTGAGTTTGATTTCCCAGTAGTGATCTAAAGCCAAATGAACAAAGTGATCCATGCATCTGGCATTTGTTACAGTGGCCTGAGGACCTGGGATGCCCATATTTTTTCCCTCTCTCACATGCTCACTCTTGCTTTCTCTCTCTCTCCAAAATAAATAATGAGTAAAATATTTTTAAAATAAAATAAAATATTGAAAGCATTTCCTCACTTTACCGGCACATCAACTGCATAAGTAAATAAGTTTTTTTAAGTGCATATTTTAATCTAGCAAACAAATTTGTTCATAATTCTTCTAAGTCTAACTCCACAATGTCTAGACCAATAATGAAAGAAATGAACAAAAAAGTTCTTGATGCTTCTCAGCTCTAAAACTATCTTTGAGATTTCCCAGAAGGCTGTGATAAACTTCTTAATTATTTATGCTATAAATATAAGGATTGTAGAAATAATTTACTCTGATAGCCTCTACATTTCTTCATTATTTTAACACTATTCAGACTCCACAAGAAAAACTATTGACTCAAGATGTATTTTCAACCATCCTAAGACTATGTTTGTGTGGCAAAAATATCATCAATATGAATAGTTCATAGTTTTTTGTATTTTTATAAGAAAACAATATTTTTAGAAAACATTAATATTTATATATATATATATATCATAATACTCATATTCAGGGCAAATGCTTACAAAACATGTATAATGTAATTGAGTGTTTTGCTCTAATAGAGAATTCCATTCCATTCCATGCTTATGTTATTTATTGCTCTAATAAATTAGTCATAGCCTTTCTGTCTTATTATCAGACTGGTTATTCCTATTTCTCATGCTTGCCCAAAAGTTCTTCCATAAAATGTAGAATGTAAATTCAGATAATCTCAGAATAGAATCCAAACTTAAACCAAAGAATTTAATTTTATATCAAATATATAAAGCAATCTCAGCCAAGCTAATAAGAATGCGAAACTGACTTAAATAACTTTGGAAATGACATTAATTATTCATTGAAACAAGGAGGGATCCTTGGATAAATGGCTGAATGTAGAACTGGTGAAAAATATATGATGGTCATGATGTGACTTTTATTTAAAGAAATTACTAAGCATTTTAACACACACACACACACACACACACGTGCACACACCACACTATTGAGACCATGGTAAAGGAATAAAGATTAAGTTGAACTCATGTGTGTTGCCACATGCCTGTGTTCTGAGCATCTAGGAAGCAGAAATAGCAGAATTTCTTCAAGTCAGTTTCTGACCAGCAGCACTGTGTAGAAAGCACCTGTCTCAATGAAACAACCAAGAAAAGAATATCCCATTGAGACTGCCAACTCTTGACAAAGTGGGAACGAAGCCCTCTCACCACCAAATATTGTGGTACTGGCTTATAACTCAGGAAACCGAACAAATTTCCATATATTCAGATTAACATAAAGACATAATTGTATAAGTATGGCATGCTAACCTATTGCACTATTGGGGCTCATAAATAAATAAGTAAATGAGTAATTCTTACATTTTCTGCTGGAACAAAACTTCTGACCAGCTTATGGAAGGAAAAAGTTTATGTTGTCTTACAGTTTTAAAGGGAAGATTCCTCGTGGCAAGAAAGCATTGAAGAGTAAAGTCTGGCCATGGCATCATATGGGTGGGTGGAAACAGGCTCAGTACTGGACTTGCGGTTGAGTTAATAAAGCTCAAGGTCCACCCCTATGTATCAAGGCTACACCTCCCAAATTACCACTCGATGGGAATCAATTATTCAAAACTCATGAGGCTCTCATGGTGGTCATGTCATTCAAATCATTACCTTCTGCCCCTGAGCCACATGGACTCATGACCATCCCAAAATGTGAAACTATCAAAGAACCCATAGTCTTTATCAGATTCAGTGCTTATCAAAAGTCCAATGTCCAAAGTCCCATTTCAGATTCAAAATAGTCTCTTAACTGTGAGTCTATAAAATCAAAACCCTGATAATGGCACAGAGTAAATATCCCCACTGCCATAAAAAAAAAAAAAAAAAAAAAGGCAGAGCAAGGAGAGATTGGATCAATGTAAGTATAAGACTGACAATCAACAGGAAAGACATCAAATCCTGCAGCAGCGTTTGCATCCAAGACCTGTGACAAATCCCACCCCTCCACACCATGCTGCTTGCTATCTGGGCAGAACCACAAAGGCCAGAGCAAGCAGTTTTGGTTGACAACCATCCCATAATCCTAACATCTCCAAAGTCCTGGAGTCTTCAGTATGACACATAGCCTGTTACCAAGGTGCCAAAAGATGACCTAAGGTCCTCCCAGATGACACTCCAACAACTCGTGCCTCACGTCACCAAGTCCCCATCTCCACAAACTGTGTTGTATATTAAATGACCCCCTTTGTCCTGCATTTGCATAACTTCCAAAACCATGGCTAATGTGTGAGGCTGCCAAAACTCTGATAATCTGGGTAGATTAAAGCTGGTATTGAGAAGCAGAGTGCTGCTTCCACATGTTTCCTTCAAGCCCTGACGTTCAGAGCGTGAACATGCTTCTCCTTATCCCAGTGCAGAACGTCTGGCCAGTCTCAGTAGCGGCCATCTCTCTTAGGCAATCATATTGAAATCTGTAGGCTCTGTGCTCAGGATCTGAACCTGCATGTATTTCCAAGTCCACGACTTTTAAATTCAACATTGCTCAAGCTCTCAGACCACCTGAAGAATGTGGCCGGAATATCCCATAATCTCCCTGCAACCCAGTTCCAACTAAATTCATCTCCCTGCTTTGAAACCCAATCAACCAAGGTTTTCCACACTACTGTTCTCCGCATTTATGTCTTTCAAACTCTGCTTACAGCACTTCAGGGGAATCTCTTCATTCATCATTTCAAATCCTTTGACATTTCTCCCACAAATAAATTCCAAAAGAGCAAAAGCCACATCGGCTTATCTGAGCAACAGCCGTGCTCCCTGTTACCAACTTTCTGTGGTAGATTCCATCTCATTGCTGGGGGATGGAACAACTGACCAAAAGCAGCATGCAGGAGTAAAGGGTTTATTTCCTCTTACAGTCTTAAGGATAAGTTTCATTATGGGAGGAAAGCAAGGCAGACCAGAGGCACCACATAACCTGGAGAGAAGCAGTCTTACTACTGGGGAAGAAGCTGGACTAATAAACCTCAAGTTCTTTTTCCAGTGATAACTTACTCCAGCCAGGTTCCATCTTTCAAATTCCCACCAAAAGGGGGGCTCAATATTTAATGTGAATGAGGCTATAGAGGACACCTAATTCAAACCACTACAATCACATGAGACTACACCCTAGGCCTAAAAAAATCCTCATTAATAATTTTAAAAATACAAAATAGTTCAGTGTTCTTTGATTACAGTTGTGTCAAAGGAGAAATATAGTAGAAAGAGAAGATAACAGTCTCCAAATATTTGGAAGCTAATCATGTTTCTAACCAATCCCTTAGGTTGAACATCATTCTCAAGAGCAGTGAAATATTGTGCTGAACTGAGTAAGTTCACAAACATAACACACTGATATTTTTATGATCAAGGTAAAACAGTGTGAGAGGTAAATGGATTCTAGTAACTACTTATATCATAAGAGGAAAAATGAATAATAGAATTCTCTAGTTCAAGAATCCAGGATAAAATGTACAAAATAAATCTAAAACAAGCATATGAAATAATTAAGGTATGAATAAAACTCAATAAAACTGAATTAAAAATACATATAAGTGATAAATAAAAGCATTGGGTTCAGATAAAGTCAAGTGGACAATTTTTTTACAACCTAGCAGGCAACATAAAATATCAGTTTAAATAATGAAGACTTACTATGACAACTACTACTAAAATGTTAGGCATCAAAAAGATAATAAAGTGGTGTTATGAGTGCATCTGCATATGTAATTTTGAATACTTAGCTAAAGTGGAACAACTTCTCAAAAGCAAAATACAAATTTTTGAAATTAACCAACAAATAGCTTAAGCACCACAGATTTATTTTAGTAATAAAATATGAAACCTATGACTTGCCCCAAACAAATCTCCATGGCAAAATAATTTCACTAGAGTGTGCCACAAACATTTGAAGTAGGATTTATGGCAGTTCAATACAATCCACTACAAATAACGAAAAGGAATAATTTACCAATTTATATTAGAAAGCTAATAATACCCTGAGCTTCAAAGTATACAGAGATACAAAAGTCAGAAATACAAGACATTTTCCCTCATGTGTATTTGTACACAAATTCTCATTGATTAAGTGAGGTTTATTTTTAGAATTCAACACTGGTTAAGTAGTTTAAGAAAATCAACCAATATAATCCAATCTATTTTTTTAAAAAAGAAGTAACAAGTTGATGAAAAAAAACAAGTATTTGGCAAAATGTATCCCTTATTCATGACAAAATCTTCAGCTTCAACTTAACAATAGCACCTAAAAATTGCTATAGCTAATACAGAACATAATTATAACACACTGCCCCCATCAACACTGAAAACCAAACAAGATGTATTCATTTACCCCACCTTCCCCACATCTGAACTCATTTCTTAGAATTCTATCTTGATTTATCTTGCAATAAGAAAGGGAAGAAAACTAAGGTCTTACAGATGCAAAAGAAGGAAATTAATCCGACTCATTTTAAGGATGGCATGATTTTCTGCATGGAATATCACATGGAATCTGAAATATTAAAAAAAATTCTAGAACTAGTATTTGGGTTAAGAAAGTTAAGAATAAAACTCTGCATAAAATTAATTTTACTTTACTGCACTGCAATGAACATGGAGGCATCAAAATGAAAATACAGCATTATTTCTCATAACTCAAAAAAAGTGGCATATTGGAGAATAAATTTGATTCTGAAATTGACAAAATACTAATGAGGGAAATAAAAACATATCTACATAAACAGAGAACCATACCGTTGTACGTGATTTTGAAAACTCAGCTTATTAAAAGTAAAAATAGGGGCTGGAGAGATGGCTTAGTGCTTAAGGCATTTGCCTGCAAAGTCAAAGGATCCTGGTTCGATTTTCCAGGACCTGCCTAAGCCAGATGCACAAAGGGGCACATTCATCTGGAGTTCGTTTGCAGTGGCTGGAGGCCCTGGAGCACCCAATCTCTCCCTCTCTTTCTCTCTCTCTCTCTCTGCCTCATTCTGTCAATCAAATAAATAAATAAAATATATTTTAAAAATCAGTTTAAGCCGGGCATGGTGGTGCACACCTTTAATCCCAGCACTAGGGAGGCAGAGGTAGGACGATTGCCATGAGTTCGAGGCCAGCCTGAGATTACATAGTAAATTCCAGGTCAGCCTGAGCTAGAGTGAAACCCTACCTTGAAAAAGCAAAAAAAAAAAAAAAAAAAAAAAAATCTGTTTAAAAAAAGTAAAAATAGTTTGACTGCCTCTAATTGAACTACTTAACCATAATTGAGTAGAACAGTTTTTCCAGGAGCTGGCAGGAGGATAAAATAAGGAGTCATTTTACAACAACAACAACAACAAAAAATTGTATTTAAGCAAATGAATACATTCTAGAATTCTGTTTCTTTTTATATTTTCCTGTAGTCAACAATACTATAATATTAATATATTTTAAAATTAATTATGAGTAAAATTAATGCTAAATGTTCTTAAAACAATGAAAATACATTTGTAAAATCATCACTTCTCTCCAAATTGATATACAGGATCCAAAAATTGCTACAATATTTATTTGTGGTTATAGAAGAATTTACTCACTTTCCTATCACCTCCTAACTACCTGAATTTCCCAAGTAAAATATAATGCCAACATCAAATGAGCATGCAAAGAAACTTTATCACTGATATTTTGTTGCTGAGAAAGTAAAAAATCTATAACTCAGAACAGCAATTTAGCAACATCTTAATAAATGCACTCAACTGAGCCCTTGGACTTTTCTCCTGGAGAAATGAAATGCACGTACTTAATATATTAGTGGCCAAATGTTAATTCCAGATGTGGGTTTAGTGAATTAGTTGTGGCAGTAAAAAAGCAAAACGACTGGTAATTAGAGTAAAGGGAACATTCTTCATCGATGTGGATATACTGGTACTGATGTTTTATTGCACTATTTTGAGATGATGGTACCATGAGTGTGGTGCAGAAATTAATGCATGGGATTTCACAAGCAGGTCCCCAAATAACAAAATAGGAAATAAGGATGTAATTCAGAAATAGCAATTGTAAAGTGACCCAAAATTAGAATTGTATATGAAGATGACCAAATTACTGTGGAATTATGCCTAGAAACTTCATAATTAATACTACATTCTTTACCAAATCATCAATAATCTAAGCAACAGAAAGAAAAAAATAAATTGAATAATGAAGTGTAATAATACTGCCCATAATTTTATCTTAATTATATTCAAAAAATTCTGTAAAAGAAGTAAAAAACAAGAAATAAGAATCAATTCTTTTTTATTAATATTAAAAATTCTGTTAGGAACTTTATATCTTGAGATAGGAAACAACAATATGAATGTCCAATCCTATTAAACTTTGCATGCTTTTATATTCATCATTAAATTGAGTAAATTTAAACCATATATTAAATAGTATTATATTAGTATCATTATCATACAATTCTCAATTGTACATTGATCAAATTTAATAGTCCATTTACATATTTTTTTAATTTATTTATTACAGAGAGAGAAAGAAAGAACGAGTTTGTCAGGATCTCTAGTCACTGCAGACAAACTGCAGATGCATGAGCCACTATGTGCATCTGGCTTACATGGGTACTAGAAAATCAAAACTGGGTCCTTAAGCATTGAAAGCAAGCACTTTAAATACTAAGCCATCTCTGAAGCCCTTTATAATACATTTAATAAAAGTCTTAATCAGGTTATTTGTAGATGATTGAATTATGAAATACAGCTGTTTATTTGTTGATTTTCACGGTCACCTTCACGTTTATCACGCTATGTCAGCATGATTACATTGAAAACAAAGCACACAATTCTACTCTTCTTGCCTGTATGTAAGTTGAAGTGGGTGGGTGATGTTTGCTGGAGTCATGAATACGTTCCACCAAGTCAATAAAATATCTTCTGAAGTCTACGAAAATTGTACCAAATATTACTATCATATTTTTCCTGATATGTTTTCTTTGTAATAAGAATTATCAGATAAAATTCTGTAGTACTACCCAGTCTTACAATGATAAATGTATTCATACCCAAAGAAATAAACATGAAGATACAAGAATAGAGCCATACCTTCAGAAAGTTTTTGCAATGAGGGTTTCATTCCCTACCATTTTCTAGCAAAGTCTCTTGAGATATACCTGTCGATCTCCTGATAGGAAATACCTCTATCACATACATAATGTCAACCTGTACTGCTTAGAAAAAGTAAACTCTGCTTCTGCTTTAAATTTGAAAAAAAAAACAAGTTTTTTTTTTTTTTCTCAATGATAAAAATAGTCACATCACGTTTTGCCAAAAACCTAAAACGAACCCAACATGGCTCAGGGAAATTCACGGAAGAGGGGGCAGAAAGATTTTTAGAGTCACAAGTTGGGAAATTATGCACAGAGACATTGCCTCTTCCCCATAATTGATGGCTACCCCCACAATGCACGACCCACAATCCCCAATGAGGAAGGTCCCTTAGGAGGGGGAAGGATAGGGAGGAGGCTAATGATGGTAACAACATGGCTGTTTAGACACTGAGTATGTACATAACTAATAAAGAAAAATAAATAAATAAATAAATAACACAGTTCTTCCTTTTTCTTATTTATTAAGGGAGTATTAAAAAATAAAGTTAATGATAAACGTAGGATATTTTACTATGCTTTCTAGTTCCTCTAGATAAGTTTATCTATCCAGCTCCATAATAAAAAAAAATGTTCTTAAATTCATGGTTTTGCCATTGCTCTTAACAATGAAATATTCATCTTAGTATTTATGGCACCAAAACAACATTTAGTAGCTTTTAAATATTGTTCATTAACCAAAGTTATTTTTGTTTATACTGTTTACTACCTTTTACAAATCATTTGCTTATAGTGTAATACAAGTTCTTAATATTAAATAACATTAAATGACTTTTTATAAAACTATATTACTATTTAAGTAAATTTCCTGTCTGTTACACTTACATGAGTTAAGATATATACTCATCTTTATTTCTGTACAGATTTGTGTAATGTTAATTTGCCATAGAGTAAGTGGGTGTTATATCAACTTATAGGTGTGTTTACTTGGTTATTTTACTTGAGAATTTTGTCTCAGTTCGAACTTGGGGAAAATCAGAATTCCTTGGATTGACATGATGGAAGAACCAAAGGCAACACTTATATAAAAATATTTAAAACATTTCATTCAGTTTTAGTAGAAAATATTAACCCTCATGTTAGAATCTCTGCTATTGGTAACTGGGATGTTTTGTAAATTAAAAATAAGCCTTCACATCTCCCATCACACCCTTCCTTGCTGCTTTTGGTGGTCATTTTTCTGTTTAATACACGGGCAGATGCTTGAATGATCAATTCCATAATTACATAATTCCATTCATGATTGAATAAATATAAAATTACATAACCAGAAATGTAATTTTCCAATTCAATTTGATTTTTTGTACAGTTATTTTCCACTTTATTCCTTAAATCTGCACAAACAACAAAACCCTGTTAGGGGTACCAACAGAATCATGTTATTTGATCACATTGAGAAATATATTTTCACAATTAAGAGGAAATAAACAATAAAGTAAAAAATCAACCACATTCTTAATCACTTTGATAATTTAAATAAAATTATACTCATCTAAAGTCATTAGTGATCAGTTTTCATATTTTTGTTTAATTTCACCTAGAATAGAAGTAGATTGTAAAATTATTCTATTTTCAATTATGCGATTGAGTACAAAGAAGTGAGAACAGTAAATTATTCATAGCATGAAGAGGAGTTTCCACAAGGAGAAAAATTATAATTAAGTTTCTGAATATCTACTACCTAGATAGCATATAAATACTGCATGCAATGGGAAGGGCAAAGCTTATCTGAGAGATGTCCTGACTTCTTTTATAGGATATATTTAGCTGAAGCTATTCATTTGCTTTTTTTCCCCAAAATATATTTATGATACTGATATCATCTATTGAACTTGTAAGCATCAATATTAGATGAAATTCAGTGTAAATTAGCTTTCTGATATTAGGGAAATCACTGTGCCTCACATTCTTTTATATAATACACATAGGCTTCCCAGTAAAAAATTTAGAACTCTTCATACCTAAACAACTTGTTTTACTGCCTTGAATTTCAGCTTTCTGAGCTAACACAATATTTTTCTTATGCCCAGTGATCCATTCACTGATGAGGAGAAAGGTGTTCAAATCATCTTTATGGTATCAGATCTTCCTCTAAGCTCTGAAGTCACACAGGTCTCTGTCCTCAAGGAGCTCTTGTTCACTGAAATAAAAATCATCAAAAGGTAATTATGAAACGAACAATTGGTAAAATGAATAAATGGGCAAAGTTCTAAGATAGCAGAAAATAAAGTATAAAGGGTTTTGGTGGTCAATGTTATTTAAATATTATGTCAATTTTTACATGCTTAAGAAACCCAACCACCACAGCATACTAAAATTATAAGTATGTGTATGTGAATACTATGTACACTGCCAGCAAATAGCCTTTTGCTCTCTCACTCTGTCTGCCTCTCTCTCTCTCTCCCTCTCTCTCATATATATATATATATATATATATATATATATATATATATATATATATATATACATGTTTGGTTTTTCAAGGTAGGAGCTCACTATAGCCCAGGCTGATCTGGAATTCACTATGTAGTCTCAGGGTGGCCTTGAAATTTGAAATCCTATTTTTTATATAATTTTATTTTCAAGGAGAAGGAGAAACAAAGAGAGAGATATAGGAGAGAATGGTCTCATAACACTCTATCTGGCTTTATGTGGGTGCTGAGTACTGGGCAATTGAATCTAGGCAGTCAGGCTATGAAAGCAACTACCTTTAATCACTGAGCAATTTCCCCAGCCCCAGAGGTTTTAACATTTTTTTTTCTGTTTCTTATTTTTTTTTTCCCCCAAGGTAGGGTCTCACTCTTATCTAGATAGAGCTCACTCTCACTTTGTAGTCCCAGGCAGGCCTCAAACTCAGTGATATTCTGTCTTCTACTTCCAGAGTACTAGGATTAAAAGTGTGTGACACTACTTTCAACATGATAATTTTTGCTAGCTTATACAGACCAATTTTATTGTTAAACATCTTCATTATCTCGCCTGGAGCCTACAGTTTATTTTTCAGTGCTCTCTTCTCTTTCTTGCTTTGACAGAATACTTAAGTCAAGGTATTTCATGATTAGAACAGAAGTAATCTTTGGCCCACAATTTAGGAAGGTAGGGTGCCAAACATTTGGGAAGTCTCATCTAAACAGCTTCTGGTGAGGGCCCAGTGCTGATGGAAAAAGCAGAAGGGTGAGTGGACATTTGTAAACGGAGGAAAGGGACCTAACTTCTGAGATAGCTAATCCACTGTCCTAACAAAAGGCATTAGTCCATTCACAAAGACTGGCTTCACTGCCCAAACTCCTCCCACTGAAACTTACACCTCCCAGAACTGCTGAGTGGGAGACCTATCCTCCAGTGGAGTTCTGGTGGGAATAAACTATATAATGAAGCCATACCATCTCTTCATTTTTCTAAACTCTTGAGACATTGTATCTGTCTGTGGACCTTTTATCCAGAACTCCGTCTTGCCTACAAAATAGTCCTTGCATTCATATGCACTGTAATGTGCTCCTCAAACCATAAGTCAACTCAGTTTTATTTTTTCTTTTATAAGAACATTATCTTTCTCTAAAAATATACAGCACCTCAATTACTTTCCAGTTCACTTAGTTTTTACTACCACACGAGCAGAGGAGAATAACTTAAGATCACAGTCTCAATTGAAATGAAAGATTGGATCCTTAATTTTACAAGGTCATTTTTGAAAAAGAACAAGATGATTAAATGGACTTTATTGTAAAATTATATTATGACCCTCAAGGGGAAAAAGCGAGGTAGTTTATTAATATTCTCTACACCTAAAGTTCCAGCCAAACACTTTACTATTAGTACCAAATGCCTTTACATTTAGTGTAACCATGCATATTTTATGAAGTACCAGAGAATACAATGTGCATACATGACAAGGATTTCCTTTCAGATTTAAAGTAGAAGTAAGAAATAAAACAAAAATTTGAACAGGATCATTTGGTTCGCAGGGCTTTTTGTTTGACATCTTTTGAGGTCTTCACGAGGGAAATCAAAATAGTACAGTGTGCAAGGGAAAAGCAAACTGACCTATCAGAGAAGTAAAAACTGAATCATGTAAAAATAATTAGTAATGTTTGTGAAAGAAGTTCCTCAAATTTGATGGAAATTTAGTGTCTCATAAAGATGGCCTTTGAGTCAATAAAGAAAATATGAATAACTTAATAGAGCACTAGAAAAAGATATTCCAAGAAAAAAGGGCAATATTTGAGCATTCTGTAACAATGTCTGCTATAGTTTTATCTTTATTGTCTGTCTTCCAGAGGCCCCTGTAATTAAACTTCCATCATTTCTAATGCTATTGGGAAGTGCTGTGGATCTATAGGAGGCAGGGCTTTAAGAGAGGCACTTAGGTTATTGGGGGCTTGTCCTCAAGGGTACCTGTAGGACCCTGATTTCCTCCACTCTGCCCACTTCTCATGTACTGCCCTATATCAAGTGGCCACTGAATGGCCCAGTAGGTCATGGAGTAAAATTTTTAAAACTGTGAGACTAAGTAAGTCTCCTGTCTGTATCAGTTATCTCATGCATCTCGTTTCAAGGAAGAGAAACTAACAAAATGGCAAAATAAAAGTGAGATGAAGTTGGAGCAAGACAACAGAGGTAAATGTCCAATCCCTTTCAAAGAAAAGGCAAATATTGATTAACTAATATAATTAATTTATTCAATAGAGCTCTTTGAATTAAAAGCAGTGGAAACTTAACTCTATTTTTTTCATAAATGAAAGAATAAGATGATTGAAACATTCTTCTTTAATTGAAGGACAAGTCAAGCAGTCAAACTCTGAGTTTCAAGAAAAAGAAAAGGAAAATGACAGTTTGAGGATTTTCAGTGCATTGATATTCACGTCCCTTAGTGGTAGCACTTTGTAGGTTTTGTTTAATTGTGTAATGTCAAGGGAGAAAATCTCTGTGGTAGAGCCTTGTGAAATATCTGAATAAAATATCAGCTACAGGGCCATGGGCATATACCTCAGTGGTATACACTTACCAAGCATATGCAAAGCACTGCATTCTATCCACAGCACCAGAAATAAATAATAAATATATGTGTGAACATATCTGCATAAATAAATTAATAACATCAGCTTTCCTGAAGCTACAATCCTTTAGACACTAATGTTGTGCCTCATTTACTATAAGATTTCCCTACCTACAAATCTTTGTGAGCTTACAGTTGTTTAGTGACTGTTAGGTTTTAGATAATCAACATAACAATTTAAAGCTATGATAAAAATATGTAAGTAGGGCTAGGGAGAAGGCTCAAGGATTAATTTCTTATATGAATACTTGAGTTCAGATCCCCAGTACCCATGTAAAGGACAGACGCTGTTGCAGGAGTTTATCAGCCCAGGGACGTCCATGCACAAGAAGCCAGGTAGAGACGAGAATCTGCTGAGAGCTCTGCGATCACCCATTCTAACAAAAGCAGAAGTGAAGCGTCTGAGATCCTGCATCAAAGATGTGGAAGGCAAATCCTGACATTGAAAAGCTGTACTGTGTCCACATGTGGCATGTACACACAGGCATTCACACACATGAACCCACAGAAGCACATAGTACACACACATAAACACACACACCATGCATAAGTTATAAAAAAAAAAGGGTGGAAGTGATGGACAAATATGACAAAATAAATTTTCGACCTCAAAGTCATAACATTTACGTTCACATCCAAGGGAAGAAAACGTCGCTAAGGGGAGGCACTCAAACTTAACACAATCAAAGCAAGGTCTCATGGAAGGGCAACTCAAATATGGGTTTCAGGTTCACTGAGCTCATTGGAGGAACTAGAGAGGATTCTTTCCCTTTAACATTTGCTTCCTCACTTGAGAAATATGGATACGAAAGTTATACAATGCATGTTATTTAGTAGATTGTATGTGCTAATCCTAGAAAAATATTTGCTGAAGAATCTAGCACAGATTAAGTACTTAACAAATATTAAGTACATATATCTTTAAAATTAAAGAGAACAAATAGGGAAGGACTTTGCTCTTTATTTGCAAAGTAGTACAATTCTAAGCAAGCAATTAAAGAGGAATTATAGCAGCTATTCAGTGCTTTCAGTTGACCCTCTGTAGTTAGAACTACTTTGTAGCCAATTTAGTCACACGTATCTACATACCAAGACAGACATGCTATGTCCTTATTAGTGATGAGCACAAATCTCTTCAGAATCATCAAGTTCTTCCCCTGGGGTTGGCTGCTCTCTGGGGTTCAGTAGGCCTGGGACAGGATTTGCCAAAATCCTGTTGGCATTTGGTCATCTTCAGAGGACAGAGCTAATGGTGGTGGCATGTACAGGGCACTCACCATCTGCTGCTCTCACAGGTGGAAGAACTTCTAAGTTTGCTGGACAAAACTACCTTCCAGTAAGCCTTGAAGAAAACTAGAGAGGCCTAGACAGTAGAGAAGCTAGTAGGCCATTGGTCTGACTTCATACTATGCCCCAGGAATTCATTCTGGCTTCCACACAACATCTTAAACTTATTGAATTAAAATGGGAATTTTCAAGTAAAAATTTGAGGCCATACATTTTAAAAAGTAAGATTAAAAAGGTACTATTTCCCATCTCAGTTGCTTCACAGCATTTGATTAAGCACATTCAGGAGGCAAATATTTAGTATTCTAAGCAGCCAATCAAATCTATTTCACGTGCGTGTGTGTGTGTGTGTGTGTGTGTGTGTGTGTGTGTCTGTGTACATGTACCTGATGTGACTGCATGTGGAAGCTGGATGATAACTGAGGCTCTATCTACTTTGTTTGAGACAGTGTCTCTCATTGGTTTGGCACTCATTAGTAAGTCACATTGGCTGACCAGTGAGCTCCAAAGATCAGCTTGTGTTTGCCTCCCCAGTATTGGTAATCTAAGCAAATGCCATCAGGCTGAGCTTTCGGATTTGTTATGTTTATGTGGGATCTTGGATCAAACTCAGGTTTTTTTTTTTTTTCTTTTAAGGTACAACAAATACTGACTGAACCCAAATTTTCTTGTATGCCCAAATCTTTTTTTTTTCTTTAATGTACTCATTTGTAAATAGGCTGAGTGTCTGAATGTATGCACTGAAATTTACTTACTTCTAACATTCTTAAAACACCTGAGACCTGTTAACTAATTATGTATAGCCAAAATAGACAGAGTTTGTATAAATATGAAAAGGAAAAGAGCAATGTATAATATGGTTATTATAATAGTTATAAAAATAGAAATTATTTTTTTCCTGTTATGGAAGCTGGGAAGTTCAAGGTTATGTTATCAGAAGCAAATGCCTAGAAAGAGTCCTAGTTCTCATATGTGATGCTTTCCTTCCTTCCTTCCTTCCTTCTTTATTTCTTCCCTTCCTATCACTCCCTCCATCCCTTTGCTTAATTTTATTTTATTTTTCAGACATTGCATTACTCAGAAGCCCAGGTTGGCCTGCAACTAACTAGGTAGCCAAGGCTGGCATCAAACTCATAAAAATATTCTTTGCTGGGACCACCCTGAATTATGGTACTGCAGTTATGGGTTTCAATTTTATGTTAGTTTTGGTTAATAATACATAATAATAAGCTTCATTTTGCTATTTCCATATATGTAATGTGTTTATAATGTACATACATACAAATATACAAACAATACTCTTGTAAGAGTACTTCAGGAATCACAAACTGTTTCTTCAAAGAACCAGCAAGTATTGATCTTTGTGAGAGGTAAGTAAAAGAACAGAAAGTAATGACTGACTTTTAACTGAATTTCATATCCAAATGCATTCAAAACCATTTTCTGATTATGTCAAACATCATATTAACTAAACAAAAAGAGAAATTTGCCTATAGTTTAAATCTATAAATGATGAAAGTTAAAGTGATTAAAGTTAACCCTAATTTATACCTTATACTCTTCTTTGCATGTTTACATTATTTCTTTAATATGAATGTGCATTTCTTTATGATAAAAATGCCACCACAGATGAAAATGTCATCTTCAAATGGAACTTCTTTGTTAATATATACAACGCAAGTTTTATTAAAATAAACAAAATAGCAAGGCATGGTATTACACTTCTTTAACCCCAGTGCTGGGGAGGCTGAGGTAGGAGGATCACTGTGAGTTCAAAGCCACCCTGAGAGTACAGAGTAAATTCCAACTCAGCCTGGGCTAGAGTGAAGATGCTACCTTGAAAAACAAAGAGAAAGAGAGAGAGAGAGAAAAAAATAAAAATAAATAAAATACTCCTATCTGATACACCATCTCCAGCCATATCTAGGTGTGATTCCCTATGTGATTTAAATATTTGATCATATTACAATGTTCCATATTTTATATATATACATACACTTTGTAAGTTTTTGTGCATATTCTTTATACATGACGTTACCTCACTTGGAATTTTCTTCCCTCTTTAGTGGTTTATATCGTGTACACATGCATCAGTCCTTCTCACACTGGCTCGCCCTCTCCCCGTGCTCATGAAACCTCCCTGCCCTGTGATGCTCTCTTCAGCTGTGCACGCACTAATGAGTAATTATTTAGAAGAATGTAGAGTTCAATCTCCTATAGCCTGAGAGATCCTCGGGAGTATAAATAATGCTTTAGTTTACTTATCATAACGAGTAACCTGCAGGATTCAAGAAACAAAGTTGATTCACCAAATTTTTATCTATCTGAACTAAAAAAAAACAAAAAAACTGATTGTATTTGGTGGTCAGAATGAGCATCGTTCCTACAATGAAAGAAGAAAGAAGTGACTGCCGTTTACCAAGTACTTATAATTATACTTCTTTTAAAATATTTTATTTATTTATTTACTTATTTTGAGGGAGAGAGAGAAAGTGCTCACATGCCAAGGCCACCAGCCATGGCAAACAAACTCCAGATGTATGCAACACCTTATGCATATGGCTTATATGGCTACTGGGGAATGGGGCCTGGTTCTTTAGGCTTCACAGGCACCGCTAAACTATCTCTTCAACTCATAATTATACTTGTTAAATATTTGGACTATATTGTTTCACTTGAGACTTCAAGAACTTCAATAGGTAATTGTAAAGTTCACTTCCCACATGATTGACTTGGGACCCTGAGTCATTACTTTCCCTGGCCAAGCTCTGTGATCCAGAACTTGTTTATGATATCATAGATTCAAATTTCAACTTTAATACAATTATGAAACTAAAGATTCAACTAAGCATAAGCTGAAAATAATGCTTTAAATTCCGTTGTGTGTGTAAACTGTTGCCATTAGAACTTTCCCTCAAGAGTAGAATAACAAAGATTTGGAAATAATAAAGTTGCAAATTAGACAGATTCAAAAATAATTTTATGTGGCCAAAACAAAGAGAAATAGGACTGCGGAACTAGTTCAGTCAGTAAAATGCTCACATTTTAAGTATGAGGAGCTAAGTTTGATCTCTAGAACTCATGTAATCAGCCAGACATGAGGGCATGGAACACACTAAAAATCTCAGTGCTAGGGATTCAGAGAAGGAGATCCTTCGGTTTTCTGGCCAACCAGTACATCCCACTAGCAAAACTACAGGTCAACTATAGATACTGTTTCAAAAAAAAATGATACTATTCTTAAAAGAAAAAAAAAAAATCTCCTGGGCTGAAGGGGTGGCTTTGGGCTAAGGTGCTTACCTACAAAGTGAAAGGACCCATGTTCAATTCCCGAGGACCCACATAAGCGAGATGCACAAGGTGACACATGCATCTGGAGTTTGTTTACAGTGGCTAGAGGTCCTGCTGCACCCAGTCTCTCTCTCTCTCAAATAAATAAATTAATTAATTAAAAGCAGTAAACAAAAACAACTCCTGAGATTGTCCTCTAGTGTCTATGTGCCTGCACACATACCTTCACTTGCACCCTTGCATGCATGTGCATACGAATACACACACATATGTATGCATATACATATACTTACTAGTAGAAACAGAAACCCAGTGAGAACTGACCTTTAAGACTAGATATGTGTCTTGTGATTATGGCATAACATATGTATGATTTATAGAATCTACAAATCATAAAAATGCAAACTATATTACAAATATAGTTTGCCTAAGTGGTATATTGTAAACGGGCAATACAGATGTATGATTTTCATAGTTTTAACTCAAGAGGATATGCATCCAGGAAGATGTCAAATAAAAGATATCAAGTGATAATTCTGAAGAGGAGTATTATAGGAAACCCACAATTGATGACTTATGGACAACTAAAAAAAATTACTCAACACAAACCTTATAAAGCAAGATGAATCATGGATGGAATTCATATATAGCATAATATCAAAAAAGATGAATTTTCTAATGTTTTCATAAGGTCAACCTAAATAATAGAAAAATAAAGTTGAATTTAAATGGGAATTTTCAAGTAAAAAAATCTGCATTTTAAAAAGTAAGATTAAAAAGATACTATTTCCCATCTCTACCTTGACATTATAATATTTGAGTGACCTATGATATTCTTATTTTCAAGTGTTCCCCCATAGGACTGTGAAGTAGGTCTCAGAATAGCAGCTCATAAACTTGTACTGGGTCCCTGAAATTCCACCCTCCCTCTGTGTTAAAGAAAGATTATATCCTTATCTTCACTGTCCACACTAACCCTGGATAGTTATGCTAAATATGTGGCAGGTGTGTAGACAAATGCTTTATTGTCATTTCCTGGTAATTGCAAGTCTAGAGACATCTATAAGGAAATTTAGACCATCACGAAGAGTTGTCCTTCAGCACATTTACAGAAGAAGAAAGCATCCCTTGAGAAAGGAACTCCTTTTTACTAAATGACCTTCTTGAGGCCATAAGGCTTTTGGTCTCAAAGCTGTTTAGTGGCCTGTGTCAAAAAAAAAAAAAAAATTACTTCTTTCAGTTCAATTTCTCTCAATTTAATCACCCCTAAGTCCCTCAAAACAAAGTAATTTTGAAATGATTTCCAATTGCTTTGGGCTTGGAAGTGCTGGGCAGTCACAGAGGTTGGGGGGACATCTATGGAACAAAGCGCTGACCCTTAGGCCTTCCTCTGTTTCCCATTAATCTTTTTTAGTCTAGTCTAGAAGAGACGTATGAGATATGGGATTTTTCTGGCTCAGGACTTACTTTGAGCTAAGTACTCTGGATACATTTCCAGAGGAAACATCACCAGCTGATCCTCCACTTAACTCTAAATAGCGTGCACTTGAAGATGGATCCAATTCCAGAAGGCCAGCAATCAGAACACAGGACAGGGATTTCTGTTTTCTGCTCTTAATACTCGGTGGATGGCTTTTCTCGCTGTGGGTTATGTAGTCAAAAATTCTAATATAAGTTTATTGTGTCAGAAAGGTATAATCACAAGAATTAACAATGGAGGATTTCACTTACTCAGCCGCCTGTCTTCACCTGTCAACTTTCTAACCATTCATCACCTAGCCTGTCACACCTGACATAAGCTTCCGAAGGGCTGGGCAGAAGGGAGGCAGGGGAGGCTGGATAAATGTCTTCATGATCGTCTTTAGCAATGTCAGTCGCTTGGCACTCAGTATTTCAGATTTACGGGTGACAGCTTTTCCAGGAGCAACTAAGCTGAATTCCAAATGATATCAGTGGCGCCTTGAATGTTAGGCTGGAACCAAGCCCAAGGCAAGCCAAATCCTGCAGTGTGATGCCAGTAAACAATACAAACTCTTTGTATTTATGTGGTGGTGCTGCCATGGAAAAAGGGAGGCATCGCTTCAAATGACAGTTGCCACAGGTGATTAATTTTGTGTGTGTGTTTTACAGATGCAATCTGCCTGTTCTAATTTCAACTGGTTTTCATAACGATCCACTCACTTTTAGATAGAAGCTACAAAGATGCTTTCACTCAGGCAGCAGGTGAGTAGGCAGAGTGCAGGGCATGAAGATGGCCCCCTACTGCAAAAATCCAATTTACTTATGTCTTGACTCTATTCATGCACCAGCCTGTGTGGTGTGTGAGCATGAAATGCATTGGTGAGTAGATGGTGGAGGAAGTTTTTTGGTTTTTTTTTAATGTTTCAAAGTTTCACATATTTTTTTCTTTATTAATTAGCTTTGTATTCAGCAAAAAACAGTCAGTTTGGTACCATTATTAGGCTCATCCGTGACCTATCCCCTCCCCTTGGCCCCTCCTTGTTGAGGTATATGGGCCATGCATTGTGGAGTTAGCCCACAGTTATGGGTAAGCTAAATGTCTCTGCATATCATGACCCAACATGTGGCTCTGACATTCTTTCCGGCCCCTCTTCTGCAAAATTTCCCTGAGCCATGTTGGGTTCATTTTTGGTCTGCTTCAGTGATGAGGTGTTGGGGGCCTCTGAGGCTCTGGCTCTCTGATTTGGGGGTAGTTGATTTTTCTCTGTGTTGATCTCCTTCCCCCATGTGCTAGAAGTTCTTAAAGCAAAGAAATGCACCAAATGGGAGGGGCTGTCTGGAGGTGGCAATATGAGGCTTTAAAGAAAGATCAGTCAGAGTCCAGAGGACAGGAAGTATTGTAGCCAGAGAAGTGTGAGTGAATTTCACAGTAGCTCTGTGTATGAAGACGGTAATGAATGAAGAGCACCAGCAGGACACCAGAAGGATATCACAATGAAATGCACAAGAAAATAGTTCAAGACATACACTGGCATTATTCAAGTACTGGTTAAATATTATTTATAAATCTGTCATACCAGAGGGAAACTAGCAAGCAGATAATTGAGCCTTTAAATTTGGCCTTGGGAATCAGAGAAAATACAAAATCTCATGTTTTACTAACTTTGCTCTGCTTTGTAGGGTCTAATCTTAGTCATCTTCTAGGTTTCCATTTTGGGATATATGTAAACATTAAAGCAGTAGGTTTAGTACATATCAAAATATTTAAGCAATGCATGTTTAGAGAGGTTGGCAGCATAGAAATGAGCAAATTTTGAGAGTAATTTTAGGCCTCTCATGGGAAAATTACAATATAGACGGAAAGTAGTGCAACACTACTCAGTGAAGCCTCTAAGGTATAAGGACCACTCAGCCACAATGTGTTTTTAATGGCTGTGAATTAATGCTTTTTCATATTGTTCTTAATGAACAAAAATACCTCCATATTTGCTTGTAGCAATGTTCTTAGAGTTTATGATGCCAAAGGAAAATAGCAAGATTTTTCAGTTTCTTTTTGCTCAGTCAATAGCCAGGTGCTGTGGGTGACCACCTGACATACATCGAAACAAATGTGAACTCCCGCATTGATGTATTGTTCTCTGGTGAGCTAAGCTCTCAGAAGCTCCGTTCCTAAATAACAAGGTGAGAATGAGCCCATACAAACTTCCTGTGAGAGAAAATGTCAGATATGTAATGTGTTAGAAAAAAACAGCAAAAATTATTCTTTAAAAGATACACAGAACTCTTTCCACATTATGCTCTGCCCATCCTTTAAAATAAATAAACTGATGAACAGGTGTGCACAGTTGCTAGCTCCTCAGTTGATTAATGTGAGGACCAGAAGTACAGGTAAGTCTAAGCTGCATCCTAATGATGATATTCAAAACTGTCATACTTATCTGTTCTAAGTAGATGATGCCCTGTCTACTCTCGGAATTAATGCATGACACATATTTAACTGGTAGAAACCTAATATAAATGTACACATGGGATAAAAACATTAATAAATTACTCTTCATTTACTTTTTTTTTTTTACCTTTTTACCCATCCATCTTCTCATTCATCCAATAATCAACATAGATTCAATAAATGTTTTTAAAGCTAATACCTGACTATGACTCTTGTTTTCAAACTTTTAAGGGCTCTCTATTGTTAACACATATGCAAACACATCACACACAGAGAGAGGGAAGAAGTGAGAGAGAGAGTGATGGAGAGAGAGAGAGAGAGAGTTCTTGTTAGGTACAATCTAACATAGCAACATTTTCCCATATTTCACACTTACTTGCTATTAACTGCCTAGTAAGCCAGTAAGCCCACATTCCATT
This sequence comes from Dipus sagitta, assembly GCA_036346955.1. Taxonomy (NCBI): domain Eukaryota; kingdom Metazoa; phylum Chordata; class Mammalia; order Rodentia; family Dipodidae; genus Dipus; species Dipus sagitta. The sequence goes on along the minus strand of CM070778.1, from coordinate 115,819,160 downwards.
ATGACAAATACAATTGAATACCTTCCTTATATTCCGTAGCATTTTCTTATTTGCTCACCATTACTATCTTTGTCTGGAATGTTCTCACCCTTCCATCATCCCTGATCACTTCAAACTGCACTTATTCTAAGTGTCTAAATCACACATTTTCTTCCTGATTACCATTTATCATCACTCCAAGGTCCTCTAAAATACCGAGGAAAACTAATAAGTAAATTGTACACCTGTATAGTAACTTTAATAACAAACGACACATTGAAGTTGTAGAGACACAAGATTCTGAAACAATTTGTCTGTATTCATGACATATAATCACTTGGTTAGGTGATAAGACAAAGAGATGATTAGAATAAAGAATAGCATTCTACATGCCCATGCATGTGTATATGTACACATACCCATGCACACACACAAAAACAACCCCCCCACACACACACACCTCAAGAGGGCATAAAGGCATCATATGTGTGCATGTGAAAGCATGGAAGTTGTTCTGAAAGTGGACATATTAACCTTGCTCTCATCTGTGGAGATTTAAAGTGCAAATCAAATTCCCAAGTGCAGATGGGTGTGGCTCTGTGTGTCTTAACGTCCTACTTGGAGTTTGGCGTTGCATTTGAGAATCAAGGACATTGCGTGAAATGAATTGTATGCAACTATTTTTGCTTACTCTGTAGGTTTGCACTATGCATTATAATGCAAAATTGATGTTTGAGTTTGATATTTTGAACTTGAATACATTTCTGTTGAACTTATCTGACAGTCCTCCTCAAGGGAGCTGCATAGTGAGGTGGATAGTCCACACATTTGATTTATTTTTTTTTTAAATCAACGTTCTTTGGGCAGTCTTGCCACTAGGATAAATAGAAAACAAAATATCCTGCAGGGAACCTTTGGAAAATATTAATATTTAGTAAGATAATACTGTATATATTAAGGCATATCCATTTCTCAGCTGTGAGAAAGTGCCTCAGAAGCATAAAAATAATAGTCTTCATAATAGATATTATATTATGACAAAGCAATAAAGTATTATCCTGAAATACACAAGTTATTCTGAATGACCAATTCAGCATTGCTGACCTATTCAATGGATGCTTTGGAATAAGATATTTTGAATAAATAAAAACCCAGAGTCCAATATCATTTCATGAAAATTAATAGATTACCTAGTAAAAGGAGATTTCAGTGAATGTTAACAAACATAGCATTTTTTGCATAACAGTTAATGGAGCCTATAAAGTGGATATTTAAATGAGTTCTAAAAAACTGAATCATAGAAGCATTAAAGGGCGGGTAAGAATACCTTCCAAAGCACGCTAACAATAGGAAAACAAGAACATAGGGATCAGTGAAAATCACTACTGAGTAATGAATAAAATATTGATAAAATCATATATGAAGATACTTTTAAGTCTTTCGGTGTGTATTTGTATTGTGCATGTACATGTATATGTGTATGGAAACACGTTCACATGGGTGTGTGTACTTGTGCACATGCCTGTGGTGGTCACAGGAAAGCTTCAGTTGTCTTCCACAATTGCTTTCTCTATTTTGACCAAGGGTCTCTCAATGAACCCAGAAGTAGTCACTGAGTAGGCTATACTAGCTAGCCAGCCAGCACCAGCAAATTTCCCATCTCCATCTGTAAATGCCATCATATCCAGCTTTTGCCTAAGTGATGGATATGAACACAAATTTATGTGTATATATATATATATATATATATATATATATATATATATATATATAGTCACTTTGCCTACTGAGCCAGGCTCACCTTTAAAAAGAAAAAAAGGAAAATATCTTAAAATGTTTTTAAATAAAAAAATATAGAGGCTCTGGGGAACCATTTTGTGATGGATACATGAGCTTAAAGAGATGAAAGGTTAGTAGTCACTTTGGTAAGCAAAGATGTGCAAATACAAATATTCCTTTGGGACCAAGGTTAGTAAAAGCCTTATTTACTGATTTTATAAGTAATTTAGAACAGAGATCCATAAGGGAATCTCTAAGTCTGCAGAAGCTTTCTCCGTGTAATGCAAAGATGTGCTGATGCTAAGTAATCTCAGGAACATCTTGCAATTGGGCTTATCAATGGCAAATTCATTTTGATTTGGAGCAATTTGTTCAGCAAGAGAATGCAGGATATGATGCTCTTGGAAATGCTATTCTTTATTCTAGGTTCTGGATCTTGGAATTATTACAAAATGCATCCTGTAAAACAAGACTGTTGGCTGATGCATTTAAGTATACTGGCTGGTTTCTAATCATCTGTAAAGAAATAAGCAACAGCTAAAATTTGTTGAGAGGGATAAAGAGTCCTGTGGCTTCTTCTGTGGCTCACTTATTCAGCTTATCCTTCAGCATCAGTACTGAATCCACTTTCATTGCTCAAAAATACAAAGGCCATAGTTTCCATCTCAACAGGGACAATTTGGATGCACAAATTTACCACTGGTATCCCCTAAATTTTTTTAATAAAGTAGGAACTTGGTAAAATAAAAAAAGGTAAAATAATACAATAAAAAGGCTGGAGAGATGGCTTAGCAGTTAAGGTGCTTGCCTGCAAAGCCTAAGGACCCATGTTTTATTCTCCAGATCACATGCAATCCCATAAAGAGGCAAACACAAGGTTGCACATGCCCACTAGATGCCACAAGCATCTGGAGAGTTCAGTTTCAATGGCTGAGACCTTGGTGTGCCAATTCTTTCTCTCTGTCTCTAAAATAAATAAATAAATAAAAATTAAAAAAAATAAAATGTAGGAACTTTGTATGGCTACATCATGTGTTGGTGCCATCATTTCCTTCCTCCCTGTCCACACTCCACAGAGGGCCCTCCTTAGTAGGATTGCTGATATTCACCATGGAGTTGGTGGTTATGAGCTATGACAGCAGCAGTCAGTCATGGGGAGGAGGGGAATGCCTCTGGATGTTCCCTCCCACCCTCTGGCTCTTACATTTTTTAAAAATTTATTTGTTCATATTTATTTGTTTATTTGAGAGTGACAGAGAAAGAGGGAGAGAGAGAGAGAGAGAGAGAGAGAGAATGGGCACGCCAGGGCTTCCAGCCACTACAAACGAACTCCAGATGCATGTGCCCCCTTGTGCATCTGGCTAACGTGAGTCCTGGAGAATCGAACCTCTAACTGGGGTCCTTAGGCTTCACAGGCAAACACTTAACCGCTAAGCCATCTCTCCAGCCCTGGCTCTTACATTTTTTTCCACCCCTCTTCTGAAAAATTCCCTGAACCTTGGTGGGTGTACTTTAAGTCTACTTTAGTGTTGTGCTCTCTGCAACTTCTAGATTTCTGCTTTGGTGCATTTTGAGAATCTTCAGTGTCTGTCTTCATCACCCTGGCACTAATTGTCAGGCTCACATGGAAATAGCACTCTTGCCCAACTCAGCAATAGTTATCATAAAGGCAAAATTATTATAGCTTCTTTTTGTATTTTCAGAGCATATGGCTTGATATGGTACATTGATGAAGGACAAAGGCCTTCCAAATAAGTTCTAGGGACAAAACTAAGAGAAGCGATAAGCCTTAATTAAAGCAAATATGAACCCAAAACATAAATATGCTAATGAAGTATAAGTGAATATAGTAAGATCTAAATCCAGGGCTAGAGAGATGGCTTGGTGGGTAAGGACCTTGCCTGTGAAGCCTAAGGACCCAGGTTTGATTCCCCAGAACCCATATAAGCCAGATGCACTGGAGGCACATGTGTTTGGATTTCATTTACAATGGCTAAGGACCCTGGTGTGCCCATTCATATTCTCTCCCTCTCTAATAAATAAAAAAGTAAAAATATTTTTAAAAACCTGAATACAGATTGACACGAAGTAAGGAAAACATATAAAATTATTTCTGAATTCTAGAAACAAAAATAAATTACAGCATATTTCCAATTAATGAAGCATACAAATTGGACTTTAAAGAAATTAACACATAATAAGCAATAGTATAAAACATATATATCTTTTCTGTTATATCAATATTAGCTAATTTTTTTCCTCAAGTAGAGAAGCAATTTATTTTAGGCTAATAAGCAAAAATACTGATGATACGTAGAAGTATTTTAAAATATGACATTATGTCTTTACAAGACATGAGTAAGGAAATAGAAATACTGAAGAAAAAACAGACTAAATTCTAGCTCTGAAAAATACAATCAGTCAAATAAGAAACTCTGTGCAAAGTCTCACCAATAGAATGAATGAAGTAGAGAACAGAATATCTAAATGAGAAGACCAGATGGCAGACCTAATAAAGTAGAACAAAGAGAAAGACAAGCTAATACGAAGGTATGAATGGGAATTTCAAGATATCCGGGATACTATGAAAAGATCAAACATAAGAATTCAGGGTAGAATAGAAGAAGAATTTCAAACCAGAGGCTTAGTAGGTATTCTTAATGAATACCATAGAAAAAAATTCCCCAAATTAGGAAATGCCAATGCATATACAAGAAGTTTTTAGAACACCAAACAGGCAAAACCTAGAAAGAACCTCCCCTTGCCATGTTATAATTAAAGTACTAAACATGCAAACCAAAGAAAATATGTTGAAAGCAGTTAGAGAGGAAACAGCAAGTCACCTACAAAGGCAAGCCCATCAGAAAAACAGCAGATTCAACACAAACTGAAAGCCAGAAGGGCTTGGAATGATGTCTTCCAAGTTCTGAAAGATAACAACTGTCACCCAAGATTACTTTATCCTGCAAGACTATCTATCCAAATTGATGGAGATATAAGGACATTGCACATCAGAAACAGTCTATAGGAATTTATGACAACTAAACCAGCTCCACAGAAAATATTTGAAGGAATCCTTCATGCTGAAGAGAAAGCACAACACACACAGGAGGAAATAGGGGAAGATAAACCATACTCAAATAACAGTTAAAACAAGTGAGTAAAGTGAAAACAGGAAGCACTACAAAATAAGAGGAATGAGGAGAATAAATATATACCTTTCAATAATAATTCTTTTTTTTTTTTGTTTGTTTGTTTTTCGAGGTAGGGTCTCACTCTAGCTCAGGCTGACCTGGAATTTACTATGGAATCTCAGGGTGGCCTCGAACTCATGGTGATCCTCCTACCTCCGCCTCCCGAGTGCTGGGATTAAAGGCGTGCGCCACCACACCCGGCCCTTTCAATAATAATTCTTAATAACAATGGCCTCAATGCCCCAACCAAAAGACACAGGCTTGCAGACTGGATTAAAAGGCAGAATCCTGTCATTTGTTACTTCCAGAAAAGTCATCTCTCAATAAAAAATAGACACTGTCTTAGAGTGAAAAGATGGAAAATGATATTTCAAGCAAATGGGCCTACAAGCAGGGCTTGCTATCCTAATATCTGACAGGATAGACTTCAAACCAACATTAGCGAGGAAATATAAAGAAAATAAATTTAGAGCTGGAGAGATGGCTTAGTGGTTAAGGCACTTGCCTGCAAAGCCAAAGGACCTCGGTTTGATTCCCTGGAACCCACAAGGGGGCACATGCATCTGGGGTTTGTTTGCAGTGGCTGGAGGCCCTAGTGCATCCTCTCTCTCTCTCTCTCTCTCTCTCTCTCACACACACACACACACACACCACAAAGGAATTAAACTGCAAATCAGCAACAAGAAAAACTACAGAGCATACAAAAATTCGTGGAGACTAAACAGTCCACTATTGAATGATGAAGAGGTCACTGAAGAAATAAAAAAGGAAATCAACAATTGCATAGGATCAAATGATGAGAATACAACATACCCAAACTTTTGGGACACAATGAAGGCAGCCCTAAGAGGGAAATTTATAGCTCTAAGTGCCTATATTAAGAAATTAGAGCCTTCACAAGTAAACAATTTAATGCTTCATATTAAGGACTTTGAGAAAGAATAACAAGGCAAAGCAAAAAGCAGTATATGGGAAGAAATAATAAAGATTAGGGCAGAAATTAATGAAATGGAAACCAAAAAAAAATCTAAAGAATCAATGAAACAAAAAGTGTAAGAGTGTGTCCTTTGAAAGGATAAACAAAATTCATAAACCCTTAGCAACTATGACCAGAAGAGAGAAGAGACAAAAATTAATAAAACTAGAGATGAAAAAGGCGCCATTACAATGGATACCAAAGAAATTCAGAAAATCATAAGGATATACTTTAAGAATATATATTCCTCTAAGTTTGAAAATGTGAAAGAAATGTATGATTTACTTGATTCATATGACCTACCAAAATTAAATCAAGATGAGATAAACCATTTAAATAGACCTATAACAAGTACAGAGATCCAAGCAGTTATAAAAAGTCTCCCAACTAAAAAAAGTCCAGGTTCAGATGGATTCACTGGTGAGTCCAGGATCTGTAACATAAAAGGTTTATTTTTCTTATTTATTGTTTTATTCCTAATATCTAAAACAGTACTTGAAACACAATATATATTTCTTGATTTAGGAAATATGACTAAGGCTATGTGGTTCTAGTTTTAGGAGAAACAAATTAATGTAAATATTTACTGTGGCATAATTCAAACTACTTAATTATCTCAAGTATATCATAAGCCCTGTGGTTTAAAATTTATGCTGAATATTAACCATTTAAGATGTATTTTGCAACAAAATAAGAGCAGATAATACATATTATTGTGGTATTCAACAAATGAAAAGGAGCAAAAACAATTTTTCTTTTCTTTCTTTTCTTTGTACTCTATACATTATGGATTTCATCTTGCTTTACAAAATCACAGATAATTATAATTTTAGAGTATTTTCCAGAGAGATCATTGAGATGCAAGAAATTTTAAGCATTATGTCAGTAAGTTACATTTCCATATTCTAGGTCAAATCTACTTCTTAAAATTTTCATTTCAATGCAGCAATATTGCTTATATCACTAAGTTATTTAATTGGAAATTACTTAACACTGCTATTAAATACAAAGCATCTAGCTAAAATAATAATGTTGACATATGTTGGACAGGTATGTTCAGCTAGACAAAATCCAAAATCTAGGATTACAAAGTTTCAAACCACAGTCCACAGTGTAAAATCTGATTATTCTCAGGCTGTTTGTCTCTTCCTCTCTATGTAAATCTTCCTGGGTTTGGGTCAAAGGTCATTTTGAGTATTCCCTCCTCCAGTATCTCAGAAGTACTAAAAGTTCAGCATGTGGATTTGCTTTCAATCTTAACAGCAGAGAGAATTCTAGTAGATCCACATAGTAATGCTAAGGTAAATTTCTCCATAGTCAGCAAAACAAAACCACACAAATAAAACTCAATAGCCCAAACCTGTAACAATAATGTAATTAGGATCACATTAACATTCAAAAGAAGTCGTTTGGAATTAACACACTGTGCATTGCATTATTTGTTCAAAGATCCATTTTGTTGTATGGGCTGTCACTAAACCTAATTACTAGCATGTGGAAAATAACTTCATTCCAGGATCTGTCAAACTGAGCTTAGTATATAATGATATAAAGTCTATCACTATAGCTGTGAAATATGGATATGAGTGTCAGTCTCAACAAAGAAATTCTATAGACTGATGACCCACAGTTACTGCAAAACACGAGAGGGTTAATATGCAAACATATTCTGAAAGTTACTATGACTGTGTATGATGTGAGGTATGAAGTAAGTGGTGTGTGACCACGTGTGTACAGAGGCAAGTATATGAATGTGAAGACGACTTTGGGTGTCCTTTGTCACCCTTCTGCCTTATTCCTCTGGGACAGTCTTTCACTGAATGTGGAGCTAATGATTTTTTGGTTATGCTGACTCATCTGTGAGCTCCAGCCAGACTCCTGTCTCTGCCTCACGTAAGGCTAGTACACAGACATGCACAGCCATGCCTGACTCTTTCACATGGGTACCAGGAATCAAACTCGGGTCTTTATGCATTTACAGCAAGTGCTTATCTACTGAGCCATCTCTCCAGCTCTGATTTCATGTTTTCATGCTTTTGTATACAAAAACTGCTACATCGTTGATGCATATGTATGGATATATGCATGCCCTTGATGGAATGCTGTGGCACTTGAAGTCTTACCCTGGCCTCCGTACTCTGTATGAGTGTGCAGGGTACATGTGTGTGACCACAAACATGTGAATAAACACACAGAACAACACATACCACACCAACAAATTCTATACATGAGCACACATGCAAAAAAATAAAATAAAAAATAAAAAAGGGGTGAAATTCTAGTCAAGACTGGCCATTCACATGTGTCACCGCAATGCTGAGGGGAGCAGAGCTAGAGGATTGCTGGGACTCGTATTCAGATAGTGTTCCCCCTAAATGGACAGTTCCAGCTGCAGTGAAAGACTGTCTAATGGAAACAAAGGAAAGAGTGATAGAGGAAGACACCCTTTGCCCTCTGCATACATGGGCACAGGAAGCATTCCCTTGCACACAAGTTCATACTGCACACACCACACACAAAAAAATAGGATTTTTTTTTTCCGGCTTTTCAAGGTAGGGTCTTGCTCTAGCCCAGGCTGAACAGGAATTCACTATGTAATCTCAGGGTAGCCTCAAACTCATGGCAAGCCTTCTACTTCTGCCTCACAAGTGCTGGGATTAAAGGCATACGCCACCTCGCCCGGCTTAAAAGATGAAACTTTTTAACCAAGCAATATTCATTACACATGAAGTAGGAAAAATAGGTGATGTGCTATGAAGGGAAATTATAAATTAATGAAACAAAGTACAACAGTCTTTAAAGATATATCACCATATAAGATATATGCAGATAATTTTCCATTGTATACAAGAATCTGCATGCAAATATTTTCTTTATTTTATCAATTTTAACTTCATAAAACCTTAGTTACATAAAACATATTCATGATATTGGGTCTTATTTTGGTTACCTTAAATGAAATTATATGCATCAAAGGGATCATAGTTTTTAAAACTTTTAACCTGCTATAGAAGGGAAAGTGTTGTTTGTAATCATATTCTTACTCCAATGAAGGTGATTCTAAATAGGTCACATGATGCCCTTCCTCTATTATCCAGAAATTTCCCATATGTTTTAGAGAGTTGAGAATTTTCTGTACATTGAGTTCAGCAGGTGGTTAAATAGCTGTATTTGATTATACCAGCTATATGTGTGTTTATAGATATTGACTGAAATACTTCCATTTGCTTTTGAGTTGCTATGATGGCTCTTCCAGAAATATTAATATTCAACAGAGAAATGATAATATTTATCCACAATAGTTTATCTTCTCATGTGTCATATGTATTAGGAAGGCAAATACTTCCAGTTTTTCAATGAAATTATTTTCTTTTTACCATACATCATTGTGGAAATTTTATACCCACCAGAGATCCAAGGCAATGTTTATTTATGCAAAATGATTTTTTAACCTTTAGTGTTGTTACTGCTATTAGTCTCTGGTGGTCAGATTCACATGAGCATACTGTTTGGTGCAAAGGAAAAATTTGATTTCATGTAGACAATGAGTGTTCTACACATATTAAACACTGTTTTATTTTAGAATATTTCCTATTTATAGGAAATTTTCAAAGATAACATACAGAGTTCCCATGTACATCACTCACTTATCTTTTCTCACTTTATATTTTATATTACTATGATAGACTTATCACAGAAATCAATCAATATTGTTTTGTAAATAAAATATTTATCCAAATGACTAACATGTGAATACAATTATTTATAGATAGATGTGACTACTGATCCAATCTATCTATCTATCTATCTATCTATCTCTATATATGTATAGATTGTAATAACATTACATTAGTAATATTAGTAATAACTCTTAACTGCAATCATATTGTTATATTAAATTAACCATTACTATATTTGCATGATTAACTAAACTTCACACATTATTCTAAATTTTCACATTTAGGTGGCTCCTTCATGCAATGGATAGCACATTGGACTTCTAAATTTTCACATTTTTCTCTGTATCCTTTGTTTTCTTTTTCCACAATTTCATCTATAATATAACATTGTATTGAGTAACCATAGATCCAAAGACTTCACTAAGGTTTCTGATACTGTTGACCAATTTGACACATTCCTGTTAGGTATTTTATAGATGTTTTCTTTTTAAATACTCTATAAATTATTTATTCGTTTATTTATTTTTTGGTTTTTTGAGGTAGGGTCTCACTCTAGCCCAGACTGACCTGGAATTCACTATGGAGTCTCAGGGTGGCCTCGAACTCACAGTGATCCTCCTACCTCTGCCTTCTGAGTGCTGGTATTAAAGGCATGCACCACCACGCCCAGCTCTATTAATTAATTATTAATTTTTTTTATTTTATTGATTTGTTTGAGAGAGAGACAGAGAGAATGATGGGCATGCCAGGGCCTCTAGCTGCTAGAAATGAACTTCAGACACATGTGCCAACCTGTGCATCTGGCTCACCGGGGTACTGTGGAATTTAACCTGGGTCGTTTGGTTTTGCAAGCAAGTGCCTTAACTGTTGATCCATCTCTCCAGTCCTAATTAATTATTTTATTTATTCATTTTATTTACTTAGTTGAGAGAGACAAAGAGATAAAGAAAATGGGTGTGCCAGGGTTTCCTGACACTGCAAGTGAACTCCAGATGCATTCATCACTTTGTGCTTGTGGATTACATGGTTACTAGGAAATCAAACCCAAACCATGGCAGAATCTATTTGTTTTTTTGTTTGTTTGTTTTTTATTTATTTATTTATTTTTTGTTTTTTGTTTTTGCGAGGTAGGGTCTCACTCTAGTTCAGGCTGACCTGGAATTCACTATGTCATCTCAGGGTGGCCTCGAACTCATGGCAATCCTCCTACCTCTACCTCCCAAGTGCTGAGATTAAAGGCATGTGCCACCACGCCCGGCTTTCAAACCATGGCAGAATCTAGATGAATTATTTGGAATACTTTTTCGTTACAAATTGAAATTGCATCTTCTTTTTCAGGTATTGACTTATCATATCATACCATACCATACCACTATAGTAGACTTGTGGATATTGATTTGATATTTTGGATTAAAATCCACTGTTATTGATGTCACTGATCAAATGTTTTCAACTTTGGCCACTGAAAACCCTCTCAGTTGGTTTCTGCATTTTCTAATTTAATTTATTTGCATGTCAGGGAAAAAAAGGATGTCTTGCTACTGCAAATACTTTCAAGACTAATGTGTCACTCACTGTCTGTACATCAGTTGTAGGAACCCAGCCAGGCAGGCTTTTCAAGCAAGCACCTATATTCAGTTAGCCATATTCCTAGTCCCCTTCCTATTGGTATTTATATCACTTCAACCAATATAATGTTTTAATTTTTAAGAATTACCTTACTCTGTGGCCTTCCAAAAAGCATTTAGGCTCATTTTGCATATCCTTTCACCCTAGTGTATATATGTATATATATAATTCTTTAACTTAGCATAATATCTCCTTTTCTTTTAGTATCCATAACTATTCTCTCAGCTATTATAGTTGGTTATAACACTCATGAAATTAAATTTTGTATATTTCTCTTGTACTTCACATCTGACATCCCAGAATATCTGGAAAATTATCTGGGTTCTTGACTGATATACTTGGTAAATTGCTATTCTAGCTACTAAATGTCCTTTACCTCTCTTCACCCTGGACCATACTTTTCCAAGCAGAAGACAGATTATCATTTGGTTTTTCACAGGTAAATAAAAGTATGCTGTTTTCTTAGCTTAAAATTCTCTGCCTCTTTCTCATTTACTTGAAACATGTCTCTGTTGACTTCTCCAAATATATATCATGCCATGGTCCCTTGAATTCCCACTACTTTTGTATATATATATATTCTCCACAATATATATAAAGCTCTGTCCAATATTCATTCTCTCTCTCTTTCTCTGCCTCTCTCTCCCTATCTGTCTCTCTTTTCGTGTGTGTGTGTGTGTGTGTGTGTGTGTGTGTGTGTAAGCAGGACCCTATTATCTGCTTAGTGATACCTCCTTCACCCAGGTGACAGCAGATCTAAATTACAAACTGTGATATAATCCTGAATATATTGCAGGGGGGCTTTCATTTAAACTACCTAAATGTGTACATATTTAAGTTGATATATTTAAGTATATACTGAGAACAGATCACTTATTTAAATGATTGTAGTAAGTAGGCTTACAAAAGTAGTGATAGATAAGGATGAGGTGTAAATTCAAAGGAGAGTTGGAATAATTTATGGATCAGAGTCTGAGAAGACAGACTTAAGAATTGATTAAAAACTCAGACTGAGAAATCTGTTCTTAACTGACATAGTATGGGTGATTTATTCCCCTCACCTTAGTGGATTCAATGTGGAGGATCATAAGAAAAACTAGTGTGTGAGTTTCTTGAGGGAAGAGCATTGAGGCTGGTCATGCCAGATGATTTCATTTTTCCTTACAAAATGGCAAGAATGCCATCTGCTACCATAGAGGCATTTTTCTAAAAGCAGTTTCCCTTGTGTGTAATTTATTTGTAACATCTTCAGGAGTGAATAATTGTGTTGCAGGATGAACATGGCATGCACATTGTGATCATTCCCAAAACAAAAAACAGTTCTCCAGACAGCCTATTTTAGTGCCTATTGATTTCACAGATAACTAGATTGAGATGTTTTTAGCATAGCCTGTCAATTCTCCACCAGGGACACTCATAGGAGGAGCAGTTGTCTGAGAGTCAAAGGACTTCATTTCCTCCCTCTAGATCTCACTGGACCACATCCTCTTCCTCTACAGCGTTCCTTTCCTTTGCTGTTTCTCTTCTTTCTACAATTTCATTATCTTACTATTAATTTGTGTATTGGAAAACAGAGGAAAACGGAGTCTAAGAAATGAACGTGGAATTTCTCTTATTGAGTAGAAAGTTGCACGGATGGCTCAATGTTCTGCGTTGGCAGCATATGGTGAGATGGTGTCGTCAGCAATAGGGTCTTACCTTTTACCTCAGGTTGTAATCAAGTGCCTTTATAGAAGCCTGTCTTGTTTGGGGGACCTTATAGGTCTCTCCCATCAACAGCTCAGTGTGGAGCTGTTGTAATCAACTTCTGGCACTGGGGGTTACAAGCTGGAGAGAAATGTTTTAGGCTTAGGCTTCATTCCACCCTCTCCAGGGTCCTTCTTACCAGATAATCCCTGAAAATATTCCTGTTGAGGGTGGAATCTTGAAGAATATATATAACCTTCACAGTAAGGTTGAATAAATTTGCATTTCTACATTTAGCATGTTTAATATTCATAATATTTTATTTATTTAACATTAATATACTAAAATACATATGATAAAATCAGGTAAGATTTCCATTGCTTTATACTTAAATGTCCTAATATGCATATTAATTTATTCCACATATCTTAATATTTATATTTCCACAACAAATTGTGTATATGTGATTGCCATTTTCATTTAATCAATTGTATATATTTATTTACTTAGGGTTTTGAGATAGATTTTTAAAATATTTTATTTTTTTCATTTATTTATTTATTTTGAGAGAAAGAACAAATAGAGAGAGAGAAAGAAAAAGAGAGGCAGATAGAGAGAGAAAATGAGTTTTCCAGGGTCTCTAGATGCTGCAAATGAACTCCAGACATGTGCTACTTTGTGTATCTGGCTTTTGTGGCTCCTAGGGAATCGAACCAGGTGTTTTGGCTTTTCAGGCAAGCACCTTAACCACTAAGCCATCTTTCCATCCCTAATTTCTTTCTTTCTTTTTTTTTTTTTTTTACTTTTTGTGTTTATAGGCATATGTGTGCATATGTTTGTGCACACGTGGATGTATGGGAACATGGGTGCCATGACACACACACTGATATCAAAGGGTAAGTTTTGCATCCACCTTTGTCTTTCTACTTGATTTCAGGCAGGGTCTTTTTGTATTTTGGTCTGTGGTTGTTCTTTTCTGTACTAACTGAAAGTTTCTGGAAAACTCTCCAATCTCAGAGTCCCATCACATTCGCTGCATACTGGCATTACAAAAATCTGGGATTATAGCAGGGTGTGGTGGCACACGCCTTTAATCCCAGAACTTGGGAGGCAGAGGTAGGAGGATTGCCATGAGTTTGAGGCCACCCTGAGACTACATAGTTAATTTCAGGTCAGTCTGAGCTAGAGTGAGAACCTACCTTGAAAAACCAAAAAAAAAAGTCTGTGATTGTGTCTAGTATTTTACATTTTACACAGTGTCTCTGAATCAAATTTGAGAAAGCAAGCTTGAGTGGCAGGTCCTATATCCCCTGAGCCATCTCCCTGTTCCCCTGAGACAGGATGTTTTGTGACCATGCTGGCCTTGAAATGCTGATCCTCCAGCCACTATCTCCCAAGCTCTGGAATTACAGACCTGTGCCACCACATTGACTCTTTATTTTAAAGAAAGGACAAATGGGGCTAGTGAGATAGAACAGCAGTTATTAAAGGCACTTGCATACAAAATCTGATAGTCTGGGTTCAGTTCCATAATACTCAACATTAACACATTAAACCAGATTTACAACGTGGCACCTTTTCTTCTCTCTTTCTCTCATCCACCCCTGACTCTCCTCCTTCTCTCACTGTTTTCTCACAAAAATTCAAAATACTTTTAAAGAGAGAATGAAAAGAGAGTGAAGGAAAACAATCGGCATAATTAGTTTTTGTCATGCCACATACACCATAATGGCAGGTAGAAATTGGAGTGTAAGTAAAGACTGGCCCATATCCAAGAGAACTTTGCTTTTCCTATTTCTCTAGTTCATTAGGTGAATATACTATAATGGAGTTATAACTTTTAAAATTGAAGGAGCATGTACATATTCTTAGCTAATTCCTGTCCTAGATATTTAATTTCCTTGGAATGAAATGCATCTGACATTAAATGAAATTTTCTAATAGTCAGTAAAAGTTAGTTATACATGGTGATGTGAAAGGAATCTTGAAAGTCAATCATCCAGCCCATTATAAGGGGTAAGATCTCAATGAGAAATAGCATGGTGACCTGCTTCTTAAGTAAGTTAACAAAATCATCTGTAACAAAGAAGTCAAGTTGTAATTTAAGTATTTGTCATCTAAGTAACGTATTTCTTCTCTGTAACATGTGTATGCATATTAAGAATTTATAACGTATTTGTGGTTACTTATAAATATTATTCAACATGTCTTCCCATTTGTACATCCCTAATACATGTATGTTAGATATGAAATGATTCCTCTCTATAAAAATACACATGCAGTAATTATTTTGAGATAATTTCAAACCTGAATGACAAATATATAGTTTGCTAAATTATTCTTAATATACACCTTTTAAAATTTATCATTATTTTATTTATATGCCTGTGTGTATGGGCATGCCAGGGATCTTTTGCTGCTGCAAACAAGCACCAGATGCTCACATCATATGGGTGTTTTGGGAATTGAACTCAGGCTAGCAGTCTTTGCAAGCAAGCACCTTTGAGTGCTAATCCATTTTCCCTTCCCCAACTAAAATATTTTGATGCATAGATGGAAACCTTGGATCATGTCATTTTAGTGGAAATGTGTTCAGCAGCAAATCAGATATTTTAGCACAGTTTTCTAGATAAAATTTAGCTCATTCTCAGATGCAGATATTTTGCACCATGTGCATATTTCATACTTGGGTAACTTTATAGCTTGAGGTTTTGAATTCATCTTTAGAGTGAGGTCATCATTATCATCAGCAAGGGGGTCTGAATCATTTCATATAAACATCAGTGAGGAGACCTAACTTTCTTTAACAACCTATTATTTAACATAATATTTTAATGAATTTCCCCCCAAAGAATATTGGAAATTTTTATGTTGTTCAAAAGGTTTTTTTTTTTTTTTTCTGTCATTTTGAGAAGTCCTATCAGTATGTCTAGTGTAGGAAAAGGGCAAAGGGGATACAAGGTCCCAGGTCCCTATATGTCTACATTGTCATCAACTGTACGATTTACCCTACCTCCTGCTGCTGGTGGCCAAGTCAGGTAACATTCTTATTTTTTGAACCAAAAGACTTTGCAATGTACTCAAATCTCTACTGCCATCTGTTATTGATCAAAATGCTCAGTAATGTAAAACAGAGTGCCCATCCCTAAATAAGGATTTCCGTTGGGTCAGTGCAGAGGAGAGTGAATGCTTTAACATCTGATATATCATCACTGCTCAGGCCTTCTGCACCGAATCAGCAAAGGGAACAAAATCTTCCAATTCTTTCTAAAAACTCAATTGTGGTTTTGGTCAAACTCAATATATATATCGAGGGTCTTCATAATTGTAAATGTAAAAGAAAATTCTAATGATTTCCATTTTCCATCTTTGTTGGGAGCATCAGCAGAAGCAATATGAAGTGGTGTGTGTCTGATCAAAGGGTATGGAGGCATGAGACAGATGCTCTAAACGTTGAGGGTAGATATCTGTAAGTCCTTAAAAGGGTAGGAAGGCCCAGTTTTGAGCATAAATAAGTTGGATTGCAGGTATTTACGATGCTTCTTAACTAACGTGCTGAGATCACAGGAGTTCATAGGACTATCTCCTATGCATGGTGCTACTCTTCAAGGCGTTTAATAAACAAACAAAGCATCACACATTGAGGGATTGAATGACAGGTTTTCCTTGACAGCAGTAACAAAATCAACTTTAGGCAAGAGCTATATGGAAAGTAATGAAAATGGACCTCAGTTGTGAATTGGAATCTAGGGAAGTAGCCAGAGTCCTGAGTGAGGGAAACTTTTCAAAGGCTCAAGTTCTTTTTTTTCTTTAACTTTTCAAAAAATGTTATTTATTTTTGAGAGAGAGAGAGATACATGAGAAAAGGAGGGAGAGAGAGTCAGAGAATGGGTGTACTAACTAGGGCCTTTAGCCACTGTAAATGAACTCCAGATATGCGAACCTGGGTACTTTGGCTTTGCAGCAAGCACCTTAACTGCTAAGCCATTTCTCCAGTTCAAGACACAGTTTCTTAACTGGGGTATCCTTTTAGGCCATACTTTTAGGCCACCACTTGGAATAACCTGCCGGAATAGACCCAGAGTCAACCTCAGACTTCCTTCCATTGAGCAAGCATATGAAGCAGAAAACAGAGAGAAGTCATGAATGGGCCTTGTTCAAGGAAACAATTTTACACTTAGTATCTCCTCCAAGAGCAATCGGACGGAAAGGGCAATGTGGCTGATATGAAGAATTATGAAGGGAAAATGAAATCTACAAAAGAAGCCATGAGCAAAAAGTCTTTAAATAATGTTCAAATATCTGCTCATGTATGCTCCTGAAGGGAACTCCTTGTTACAGCAGAAGCATATTCAAATACCCTGCAAAGTCCAGAACTGCTCCCATCTGTCTGTGACACTTGTCTGGAGTGAGGCATTGGCAGTACTTGCATTGGAGTATATACATACTAGTAACTCCTTTAACTGTGCTCCCCAATGACATCAATGTTCACACTAGTCCTAGTATGTCAGTTGTCCCATATTGATGAGTGTCTTCAAAGGTAGTGTGCATTCCGATCATTTGGGAAATTTATGTAAGGTGTATGACTATCCAACTCTATGAGAGGAGTTAAGAAATTCTTAGTCATGCATTTGAATTTTGAGAAGTTATCCCACCTACTTCCACCTCTGAACACATCTCATCAGAAGCATACAAATTAATTCACCTACACCAATGGTATCTACAGTTGAGCCGGGCATGGTGGTGCACACCTTTAATCCCAACATTTGGGAGGCAGAGGTAGGAGGATCGCTGTGAGTTTGAGGCCACACTGAGACTACATAGTGAGTTTCAGGTCAGCCTGGGCTAAAGTGAGACCCTACCTCAAAAAAACAAAAAAACACAAAAGCTGAGAAAAAAAGAATGGTATCTACAGTTGACTTTCTCTTCTATCAATATTCTTTAGTCGCCAACCAACATTAACTAGCTTTGTCTTATGGAATATTACATAACTTTTGAATCTCAAATGTTTATATTTATAGGTTTGTATTATAACAATCACATAAGAATAGTGTTGTGATGTCTTAATAAAATAATATGAATATCAGAGCTTTAGTCAGTCACTGAACATGATAAATGTTCAATAAAATCATATCACTATTTTTGGTGGCATCTATTTTAAAACTATATTTTTATTTTTAATTATTTGTTTGCAAGAGGGAGAGACAGAGAGAGAAAGAAAGGAAGGAAGGAAACAAGGAAGGAAGAAAGAAAAAGAAAGAAAGAAAGAAAGACAGACAGAAAGGAAGGAAGGAAGGAAGGAAGGAAGAAGGAAAGAAAGAAAGAAAGAAAGAACGAAAGAAAGAAAGGAAGAAGGAAAGAAAGAAAGAAAGAAAGAAAGAAAGAAAGAAAGAAAGAAAGAAAGAAAGAAAGAAAGGACTTTCCAGGGCCTCTGGCTGCCACAAAGAAACTTCGGATTCCTATGTATATGCCACCTTGTGCATCTGGCTTACATGGGTCCTGGAAAATCAAACGTCAGTCCTTTGGTTTTGCAGGCAAGTGCCTTTACTGCTAAGCCTTCTATCTAGCACTTTGGTTGCAATTATTAATGGAAGAAGTTCAAACAGTTTTCATAACCACAGCCCTCCAACCATATCCTTAGTTCACTATGCTAACTGATTTTAGATCATTGAAGTAACTAACTTACTGGTTCAATGTGGGAAGGCCTAGGCTCTGGAATACCAGATTTTGCAAAATGGAGAAAAGATGCTACAGAGGCAAAATTTGCTGCTTTATAATTTGACCTGGATATTGCCCTAATAAAGAGCAGAAGGCTATATAGCTGAGGCTAGCCTAGAACCCCTGATCCTCCTGCCAATACCTGTTATGTGATGTGATTAAAAGCATGTGCTACCATGTACTGCCTCAGCTCTCCTATGTAAGTTGAGTTTTCTGACAAGATAAATCCACAGGAAGAAGTGACTCAGAACACTGGTTAAGGTTGACATTCTCTTTTCTGTGTTTCCTGTTTTCCTTACAATTGATGTATTTTTGGCAAGGAGTCTTGTTATAAACCGTCTGGGGCAGTTGTTTCATGATACTGTATTAAGTTGCTAAAAAGAGAGAATTCTGAGTTACTGAATGACTAATCAGTGTTTTCATCCTGAATAATGATAGACTTACTAGACAGTTGGAACTAGATTTTCCATTTCTTTCTTGAGAAAGGTACAAGGCTGTGAGGGTAGAAGTCCTCTAAATAGTGAGAAGTATAAATCTAAATGCTTCAGGCTTGCTTATTTTCTTCCCAGTACTAATCTTGAGACAATAGTCCTGTCTTTGCACAGCTTGTTGTTTTTGTAGGAAACCTTAGCTAGAGGGTTTCTTAGCATAAAATGCTATTTTCTTTCTTTTACCTTAGTTCCCCCTCTTACCCCTGCCAAAGTTAAAGCTTTCAGTCATGTAAAAAAGGAATAAATCAAACTTGCCATTGTGAAACTTTTTTTCTATTTAATATGAGCAGTTATCTCAGAAGAGAACTAGATTATGTCTCAGTCTGAAACAAAATATTATTGCTGACAAGAAAGAGATTTGAAAATGAGCTCATATGACATAGCAAAGTGAATTTTAAGACAATAGAAAAATCTCTTTGCTTCCCTCATGTAAAATAAGTGTTTCTATTTATTGATCTGAGAGTTAAAGTGGCTATTACTATCCTATCAAAGTTACAACAAAATACATTTCCAGCAAGTCTAAAAGGTCAATAAAGTATGTGATTATTTCAGGGTAAAATTACTTCAATATATATTGCCACTTGGTCTGGGTGATAAGACTTGCTTATAAATTTAAATTTGACCATTAAATAAGTATGTAAAGAAAATGCGCATTTTGACAACACTTCTGATAACTTCTATTAACTTCTTAAAATATTTCAGGGAAGCTCATCAAGTTCTGCACACTTCAAGAAGGCATCTTAAGAATTTGTAATGGGGGGCTGACTGACAACTCAAAGACAAATGCAGCTTTACTGCGTTGACTTAAATCAAATTAATGACAATCAGATTGGCATGAGCTGTGGGGAATTTGAAATATGAGCTTAAAATCTGCAATTATTTACCTTTCTTTTCAATCTATATTGTATTACCTTCTAAAAATAGCAAAATGATGTCTCAAGTATCTCTGCAAATCATGATATCACAATCATTCAGCTGTTGTCCTCAAGGTTTATAGTTTAATTTGATTCTTATTGACATTAATGTAAAATTACTTTCCATTCAGAGGAATATTTTTTGCAGAGTGTCTTCCTGATACTTTATCAAAACTTTTAAAATAAAAGCCCAAATTTGAAAAAAAAATATTTATTCAATTTGGCCTTGTAAATTCATTATAGTGGAGTGGATTCCACATGTTTGAACAACTGGTTTTCTTGGACTTAAGTTTTTTTTTTTTTTTTTTTTTTCTGAACTGTAGATCCAATTCAGCACATTGTTCATGCTAGGCATGCACTCTAACTGCTGAGCTCCATCTCTGCCTTCCTGGGGGAAATATTAATTCAAAACATCTAAATTATTTTCTCCAAAAGGTTAAATGTGCCACAAGATAAAAACAAACAAGCAAGTTAAGAAAAAAAAAGAAAAAAAAAGAACCCTGCATGTCTTGACCTGGTCTCAAATCCCAGCTTTGACATGTTCACAAGCACATCTCCTTGAGTAAATAACCTTTTGCTGAGGTTCACTTTGTCTATTTGTGAAACAGATCCAATAACTTTATTGATTCGATTGCTATGTGCTTTAATTAAGGAATTTGGTGTGTGCCAGAGACAGTGTTTACATTGAACTCTTTCCTTCGAGTGAGAAATCAGCTAACCCAAGTATATCCAACTCATCTTTCACTAAGGAGAAAAGACAATTCACGAGGCAGGGAGTCTCTTCAACTGGAACAACCAGAAGCCCTTCATAAAAATTAACCCCAATGGATCATAGCCCTAAATATAAAATGTAAACCTGCTGGACTCCTACGAGACATTAAGGGGAAAAATCTGGATGGCCTTAGGCCTAGTGAGGACTCTGAGATTGTATAGATAGCATGAAAGGCAAACTTATGAAAGAAATGATTGATAAGCTTGACTTCATTAAAGTTGAGCATGCCTGCTCTGTAGAAGTCAGGGTTAAAAGTATGAAAAGACAAGTCATTATCTGAAAAAATTAATTGCAAAGGGGACATGTGATTAAGGACCATTGCACAAAACATAAAACTCAAAAATAACAAAATGAAAAGTGGATCACAAAACCCTGAATTCACATTGGTCAATAGAAGATTTGCAAACAGCAAGAAGCATAAGAAAATACCTTCAATGCCTATGACTATCATGAGGGAATTGCAAATGAAAACCACGTAAGATACACTATACATTCATTAGAATGGATGAAATTCAAAATACTGGCAACATTCTTCCTCCTAAAACACAGGTGGGCTATTTTCCCCTGTCTCACTGGCAGGCATGTGGCCAGAGGGTCATAAGGGTAGGTAATTTTGTCTCTTCTACTCTTGGTGCCTACAGTTCTCATACATGCTCCACCATATCAATCTCTCTCTCTCTCTCTCTCTTTCTCTCTCTCTCTCTTCAGCTGCTGAAGGAAAATGACTTATAGGATCTAAAGGATGTTAGAGTCCTGAGATGAACCTGTCTTAGTTCCTGCAAGATCATGCAACAGATTTATTATTGGTAAAGAACATCCATGTCAGATATTTCAAAAAACAAAACAAAACAAAACAAAACAGATATTTGATTTTATTTGGAAAATAGTAAGACTTGATTATTTGTTTCCCACTACTAACATTTCCGAGCACATGTAACCCTAACTTAACCCAGATACAGTCTCTGAGGTGCTGCACCATGTTAAAGTGGTGATCTCAGGAAGGAGAGATTGCATAGTGGTTAAGGCTCTTGCCTCCAAACCCAAAGGACACAGTTTCAATTCACCAGGGCTCACATAAGCCAGATGGACAAGGTGGTGCATGCATGCAGCTGGAGTTTGTTTGCAGTGGCCAGAAGCACTGCACACCAATTCTCTCTGTCTCTAGCTCAAACAAATCAAGAAGTAAAATTTAAAAATGTTTTAAAAGTGCTAATCTCATCCATCCATGGCCTATGTTGGGAATGTGTACTCTGTAAGTAACAGCTATTTTGTCATTGCTTTATTATGCCTCATGTTATTAGAGAATTTAAGTTAATTTTCAACATGTTTTTCTTATTTAGATCCACATTCTTTACAGAGACAATGACAGCTTCTGTGACATAGACCTTTTCTCACATCCACATATAGAAAATCACATCTAGTCTTTTGTGGAGCACACAGTTTTTTTTTTTTTTATTAAATCAAAGCATGATTATACTCCAAAAGTAACAATTTTACTGAGATAGGTTTTCATACAAGTTATTCATGCCAATTAACATTTGTAAGTTCCATAGAACCATTGCTGGACATAGAAAGTACTATATGAAAAGCTATATTTTATAATACAGCTATTTAATGTAATATAGCATTATATTGAATCTCAGAATCCAAACCAAGTTTGTTATTTTTTTTATTTTCTATGTCAGAAGGTTTAAATTACATTCAATATTACATTTATTTATTTATTTATTTTTATTTATTTTTTTGTCAGTTAAATAACATTTTTTTTTCTTTATACCAGCACAAGGGGGAAGGAGACCAGCACAGAGAAAAATCAACTCCTACCAAATCAGAGAGCCAGAGCCACAGAGGCCCCCAAAACCTCATCACTGAAGCAGATCAAAAATGAACCCTACATTTATTTATTTTTAAACATATAGTACCTACCAAGTGAGACTTACAAAGCTCTGGTTGGGTTAATGAAATAGTTTGGAAGCAATGGAAATGTCATAATAATGCTGAGTAGTGCTTGATAAACACAGAGTACTAATAATAACTGATTTTTAATGTTTTTATAATTTCTATTTTATTTATTTATTTGCAATAGATAGGTGATAGATAGACTAGCAGAGAAAGAGAGAGAAAGAAAGAATGAGCACTCCATGGCATCCAGCCACTGCAAACAAACTCAAGACACATATGCCACCTTATGCATCTGACTCAAGTGGGTTTTGGGGAATAGAACCTCGATCCTTAGGCTTCATAAGCAAGTGCCTTGAACACTGAGCCATCTCCATAGTCTGTATCTAAGCTGTTTTATAAAAGGCAAGCCTCAGAAAGATGACATGAAATAAACATTAACTTTACAGAAACTGAGGGTAAAATCCTGAATTTGAGGACTGTGAACCTGCTTTGTAATTAATATTACTGACTAATGTTTAATTTAGTATTCTTCAAGTAAAACTTAAGATATCTAACTGGAGTGTAAAATGCCCCCCTCCCACAAGCCTCAATGGATTGTGATTGAGCTTTCTACATAGCCTCCAGACAGAAGAGCTTTCAAGAAGCAGAGCCTTGCTGGAGGTGGTGTATCAGCAGGTTTGAATCACAGGATATAACCCAGCTTTTGTGCTGATTTGACACTCAGCTACCTGCTCTGCCACACTTTCCCTACTATGGTGAGGCTTCCCCTCCACAATACAAGCCCAAATGTATCCTTTCCTTCCATAAGCTGCTTCTGGTCAGGTGATTGTCCCAGAGATGAGAAGGAAACTGCCACATTTTACAATATTAGAATATCTGTCTGTGGCCCACTGTCTACAGTGTGGCAAAATGCCAGAAGTTTGAATGACTAACAGGAAGCCTCATGTTTTGATGCATGAAATGATGGTCACTTCCTTCTACTGCCCTGAGAAGTAGGTGAAGTTGTAATTAATAAATCAATACTTGAGCCCAGTTAGAAAAATTGGGTCCTTAATCAATATCATGTCGTGATGAAATTTACAGATATTTCAATTAATCTTTATTAACCTTATTGCTTTAAAAATAAGATTACTATTGTATATGATCATAATACCTGTACACACACACATGTTCATATCAATGGGTATCTTATCTATGCATATCTACATAGATGTACAAATACACTGTTCATAATTTTATAACCAGGAGAAATGTGCTGAATGATGTTCTCAAACAATTCAGAAGGAACTGATTTTTACACATATTTCTATCTTGGTAGTTACTTCCTAATTGAGCAACCAGTTTCGGATAAAATTGAGATTCCCAATCTCTTACATTCATCTAGGCTTATGACATATAAGGATGTTATTATTATATTCCCAGTAGGAATTTACCGGCTATGACATGTGTCAAATTATGTCCATACATCTGTTGTAGACAGCTTATCAGATTACAGATAAAATTATAGTAATATTGACATTTTATTATGAGCCTGTTTCTTTTTGTTTCCACCCAGTTTAGGAGGGAAAGCGGAAGGCTTGAGTCAGTATCAAGCAATGGGTGGGGTGGAGGCTCTGAAATGAAAACTCCTACACCATAGGAAATATATTTCTGAGCTGAAATCCCAAAACTTGCTTGAGAATGTTGCCCAATTTCCTGTGCACTGTAGTACCAACAAGGAAATCTGGTGGGCTTGAGTATTTTGCAGGAGAAAATCTTCAGCTCGGCTTCCAAGAGTGATGACTATCCAGCGGCTCCTCATCTTCCTTTTGTTAGGAGAGGAAAGAAGGAAGAGATGATTTCTGAGGAGGAGAGCTGTGCATACTTTGAAGTTCACAAGGAAGAAGTCTGCAGTGTGGCTAAAAATGAGAAATTGTCTCTGCACTAAGCTTAAGTTCAAAGTAACTAAAATATGAAGAAAATAGGAGATGATTTTTACTTCTAAATACTTATTTAGCACCTAGAATTATCAAGGTTGGGCATCAACTAAACTTCTAGGGTATCATAAATGAAAGCAGTTTCATATGCTGCAGACCTAATATTAAGATACAGTACTGGCCAAGCAAAGCCAAGGGGGAAAAAAAGTAGAAATCTGTTGTAGTGTTGTAAAAGTCTGAATTGCTTAACCTGTCTGTGGTTGGTTAAGCAGAGTGGTCTCATTCTCAGAGTCTGTGACTCATGAACATAAAAATTATTTACTGGAGCTAGGTGAAGAGAGACATCTTTTTTATCAGAATCATTTAAAAAGACATGGGTTGCAGTGCCATTTTAATTCCCCTTTAAAAATTACACAGTGTTCTCCATATGTTGAAAAGCTTGACTTGGATTCAGAGTGTTATTCATAGGCATGAGTCACCAGATCTTTAAAATGGTTAACACGCAAGCAACTAACTTATCCAACAGTGAGGAAGACACCAGGGAGAGTCTGGTTTCCAGAGAATAATGACTCATCCCAGTATACTTTTATGAATATATTAGCCAACAACATGCTATAACAAATTGCATTCTATCTGCTTTTTCCCACCTACACTCACATACACAAACACACAGTGATATGATAAGTAGAAGATGATGTTTTTTCATTGGAATAATACCTGCTAGGGCATCAAAATGGCATGACTGGTAGCCTATTTGCTTAAGGGGCTATCCTCAGTTTGTTAAGATACAAAGAGCTCACAAAATTCAACAATATCAGCTTCCAGCAGAAGAAAAGCTGTAGGATTGAAGGGCATAGTCTATTACCTTTGTAAGATAATATGATCCAGTTCACACCCACAGGCTCCTGTGAATGTTCAATTATCTTCTTATTATACACCCACCCACACAAAACTCTTACTTAGGACTATGCATCAGTGAATATTGTGAATGTCTTTTACTCTATAAATGCCACTTAATAAAAACTAAAGTAACTAATTCTAACCATTATTTTAAATCACTGAAAAGCAAAAGTGTCAAGATAAGAATAATTATTCATAAAGGCCAATCCTAATAAACTTTATGTTGGAATCAGATTATGCTCAGTAATCATAGTTGTATGGTTAGAAAGAAAATCTTGAAAAAAACCTAAGTATTGAAAAAATATTTAAGTGCAAATTACATGAATGCTTGCTTACAGTTATGCCTTTTGCTTTTAAAAGGAGAGATGTGTCAACTACCTTATTCTTGGCATTCTACTACTACTAATATTTGCTCATGACATAGTTCCTTTATCTCATTCTCAATATTAATATGATGTATAATAGAGCACAAAATTCAATGAGACACATCAAAACTAAACTCATACACAAATGTTTAGATGAGAGTCACCAATGAAATAAAACTGCTTTGTCACTCAGTGATTTTCAGACCCATAAAAGAAGTGTCTGTATTTAATGGCAGAAGGAAAGAAAACAAGGTAATGTAATATGTGATTCTTACATTTGCTATTAGATACCTAATAAAATAAATCTTAGTTATAATTGTTCTCTATAGACTCTCAATTTCATTCAAAGGGATTCATTCAGTTCTTACTTCCTTTTCTGGTATTTTCCTAACTCTAGTCCCCTTTAATCAATATGAGTCCACATTTTTTGAAAAGGAAAGACATAAATAAAGTGGACCCATTCATTAACACTATCATCAATAAATGCATGCTATAATGTTCAATGAATTAATGGCAATTAAATGAATGTGGATTTATACACCAAGAATTCTTCAAAAAGACCTATATGCATTACTTGATTAAAAGCACATCTAATAGATCATTGGTTCTGCTCCTGTTCCACAGATGAGATAAGAGAGCTATTTCATCAACCTTTAGTGATCGCTACAAAAAATAACCGTCTTTTCCGAGAGTCAGCCATCCTTCAACTCTTTGCTGGGCTGCCTCCTCAGTGCAAAGAAAGTTTATAGGAAAACTTCATTTTATAACCAGAACAAAATTAGAACTGTCAGGCTGGAGGGATGGCCTAGAGGTTAAGGTACTTGCTTGCAAAGACAAAGGACCCAGGTTTAATTCCCCAGGGCCCACATAAGTCACATGCACAGGGTGGCACATGCATCTGGAGTTCATTTGCAACAGCTAAGGACCCTGGTGCACCCATTCTATCTCTCTCTCTTTCTCTCTCTCTCTCTCTCTCTCTCTCTCACACACACACACACACTCTTTGCTCCCCCTCTCTAAAATAAATAAAATAAAATATTAAAAAATTAGAACTGTAATTTTTTAAATTTTTACTTAGTTATGTAGCTATTGAAAAAAACTAGTCCAATTAATTGCCAGAATAAATTCAATAAAAGAGAAATCTCTTCTTCTTTCTCTTGGTGAGTTTTAATTGGGTGCATGCCCATGATAACCCTGTATAAATTGTTTTGTTTTCTAATCAGTTAAAATAAAGAGAAATAACATGCAAATTAACATTATGACATTGGAGGAAACACATGATCACATTTTGTTTCTATGAATGTCCTGAATACTGGTATAACTTTCAGCTACAATGGACAGTTGGACTGTTTAAAATTCAAATCTGATCAACAAAAAGAATAATAACTATATTAGCTAGAACCTAATAAAATTACAAATATTACCCTGAAATATTTCAGTTAATTGAGTAACAAGTAGTGCGTATACCGGGGGGGGGGTCAATATGCGTGCATGTTAATGTTTGTGTGTATATAAGTACATGTGGATATGCACGTGGAAAACAGAGAACAACCTTGGGTATTATAACTCAGGCACCATCCTCTTTATTTGAGACATGGTTTACTGTTGACCAGATTTGCTAAGTGTTCCAGACTTACTGGCTAGTGATATTGAGGGGTCCTGTCTTCTCCTTTCCTAAAAAACATGCTTTCATGCCTGTCTTTGTTTATGTTGGCACTAGGGATGGGACTCAGTACCTTGTGTTTGCAAGATACATACTTTACTAGCTGAGTTATCTCTCCAGGTCCCACGGAGTATCTAGTTCTGAGAAGAGAAAGTTCGAAGGCCTCTTCTCCCTCCCCAGATAGTCTTTAGAATTGTTACAGACAGTAATCACAACCACTCAAATGACTGGCATGATGAGATTGAGGATCATTAAAGGAAAACAAAAGCAACACCATATTTACGGTATTATAAGGAAAAGGTCAATATTGAATTAAATCCAAAACCAATGAATAATACATTACAAAACAGAAGGTGAGGCAAGAACTCAATAAAGAAAGGCCTCAGAACTCAGAATGGAAATAGAAACAATGGAAAATTCATTGCACAGAATAAATATAAAATACTTCTGAGGCTGGAGAGAAGGGTTAGTAGTTAAGGCACTTGCCTGTGAAGCTTAAGAACCCAGGTTTGGCTCCCCAGAACACACGTAAGACAGACGCACATAAAGTCGTACATGTGCACACAGCGTACACGTCTGCAGTTTGATTGCAGTGGCTAGAGGCTCTGGTATGCCAGTACTTTCTCTCTCTCTCTCTCTCTCTCTCTCTCCTCTCTCAAAGAAAGAAGGAAAGGAGGAAGGAAGGAAGGAAGGAAGGAAGGAAGGAAGGAAGGAAGGAAGGAAGGAAGGAAGGAAGGAAGGGCGAGAGAGATAGAAAGAAAGAAAAGGTCTGGAAAGATGGCTTTACAGTTAAGGTGCTTGCCTGCAAAGCCTAAGAACTCATGTTCAAATCTCCAGGTTGTATGTAGCCAGATGCACAGTGATGCAATGTCACACATATGCACAAGGGGGAGCACACGCTTGGACTTTGTTAGCAGTAGACTGAAGGTCCTATTGCACCCATTCTCTCTCCCTCTCTTTCTCTCTCTCTCCTTCTCTCTCTCTCTCTCTGTGTCTTTCTTTCTCCCTCTCTCTCTCTCTCTCTCTCAAAAATAAAAATAAGAAAATATAATAAAATATATATTGCTAAAACTTACTTGTCAACTCAGTAATTTTATTTTTAGTCTACCTTGGTAATTATTGGAGTTCAGATAAGAGAATTATGTACACTATATGTCACATTCTGACATCAGTCCCTCTCTTTATTTTCTCTGTATGCTTAAGCAAACATATGAAGATCTAAAGAGACCATATAGGACCATGTGACAATTATAAAATTCTAGTTACAGGTTATTCCTTCATAATTCTTCTCTTAACGCCAGTTAAGGGCATAAATATAATATTAATGAAAATTGTAATGTGACATGATGTATCACTAATGTGATGGAAAACTGTATTGTGCATTTTTATATATTGTTAATAGGATTTTCATGCTAGATCAAGTACTGTCCACAATCCCTCCAGATAGAAAGCATTTCTCTATTTCATGCTCATAAATAGCACTGTGAATATATCAAATATGAAACCAGTATAATATTTCTACCCTAAGGAAAGAAAGTTTATTGTTTAATATCACCCTAATTAGCAAATACTAAAATTACAGAGTTTTTAAGGTATTTAATATTCTTCCTGGGAATTTTATTGTTTTACATCAGATGAAAATTCCCTGTAGGTTTGCAGGGGAAACATATCTTACTGTTATTCAATATTCATGTATATTTATGAATACCTTCACAATGTTAAATTATTGAATCTTTTGATATTTTAGAAATTTTAAGATGTAGTTAATTCATTTTAAGAATAATAATAACCAGAGATATTAATAAGAATTAAAAGTACTTAAGTAACTTAATAAAAGTTTCAAAAACCAGTGCAGTGAATGTTAAAAATTTAATAAAGTTATATCTGAAATGAAGTCATACATTCTTTTTAAATATTAATAAGTAATATCCCTTTTTGGAAGTGTGTGTTATCTTTCTACTTTATTGTTTTTGAGTCCAACAATGATTTTTTTCCTCAGTTGAAAACAGAATTTTCCAAGTTACACCTTATCATAATTACAGACTTTTAGTGTTTTCTTCAAAGTGAGCAATACACATAATGAAGTGAAACTCTTTTGATTCCCAGGAAAACTGGCCAATTCTCTCCATGTATGCGAACAATCGGGTATTGCAAACTCTACCAGAGATCTACTCCAACCCTTTTATTTGCAGAAGGCTAGTCTTTAAAAATATATACTGATATGAACCCAAAGGGGCCTCTGACAGCATTCTACAATCATTTAGAGTAAATCAACGAATGCTGTAGACATCCATAGGAGCAAGGTTGAATTTCATTTCTCTTTAGCATTATTTAATTCCTAATCTTTTAAGGTTTTCCTGGCTTTGCCTGTTAATACCGGATGTGATTATTGCATAGGGAAAAAAAAAAAAAAGAAAGAAAACATTCATGGTTCCTACCGGGTATCAGATTACTTTAAGGGATTAGTATAAATTAGTATAAATGAATGTTGAATGGAATAACTCATCTTAACTCTTATGAATTTATACCTTATCTCTTTCAGGGCTCCTACTGAACTAGTGTTACACAATTGTTTTGTGTTGAACGCATCACTGTGTTTCTTCAGTGTTAGGTCTTTAAGAACACAGTCGTAGAGTGGTGGAGGTAGCAAGAGAGTGAAAGTGCTTACACATGAGTCTGTTTCATAAGGGCACACAGAAACATCTGATATTTGAATACAGAAGTTCCTTTCATCAGTCTTTGTTCCAGCTTTACCCCAGTCGTACACAGTCACATGCCCGCAGACAACTGGGGCTTTTGATAGTTAAGAAATGAGGCATAGAAACTGTGACTACAAGTCTGTTTTTCATCCCTCACTGAGCCTTCGGGAGCACTACTCTAGAGCCTTTCCTACATTTGAAGGTCTGATGACAAGCAGGCAAAAGTTTATGTGTGTCTCTCTCTCTAACCTGAAGGGGACAGGGACTGAGCGCTTGATATCGTAAGTAGCAAGATGCATCATAGCAATGGCCCAACAGTACAGGTAATTATAATTTTGTAATTATACCGCCCCTCAGCTGAGATTCAAATTTAAAAATTCATCTGAAGCCCAAAAGCTATTACAATATGGTCATGAAGGTTTCCTTTACTACCAGAACCTCTATTTCATCATCATATCCAAATCATTTGCCAGTAAGATAATGGTGATGTTAGATAATAACATTGGTTGAATATTTCCTACTGGGTGCCAATGCTTGGCACACTGCATGCCTTATTACATATCCACCTACTCAGAAACCTTTCCAAAACCATTCCAGAAATGACGAGGAAAAAAATCATAGAGATGCATGTGTATGAGAACCCCAAGAAAACTATGAAGCCTGGTGACGTTCAACATCCTTAAGGCTTAACCATGATGTCACAATGCTTCACAACTATTTCTGCTATTAAGTAAGCCACTTATGGACATGAATCTCTTTTAGTTTAGAATAAATAACATAATGATAACTCCAGAGGCTCTACAGAACACAGCTTTATACAAAAGGACTTTTTAAAGTAACAAAGTATGATGCCTTTCTAGAATTTCCTTCAAGACAAAGGAGCAATTGACAACATTCTTGTAAATCTTTCATCCACTATAACCCTTGACCATGCTTCTTTGATGTCTCTAATGCTCTTCTATAAAGAATATCAGGCCTTAGAATTTTGTTTATTTTATCTTTCACAAACATCCACTTGAAAATTTCCATTGAGATCTATTATTTTAGAAAATGGTTTTAAATTTATATTCCCTGGAAAGAAAAGGAGAGATTATTCTATTTTCAAGTTTAAAGTTTTTTTATTGTAATCACTATTTAAAGAGAGTTACATTTTGTTTCTTCAAAGACTTTGGCCTTAAAAATTGACTCTGTGAGTACAAAACAAACCACATTTATATTACTTTTCTTGGGCTTAAATATCAACAACTTTTATGAGGAAAGAGATAAGACTTGAATAAAAAGGTTACT
Organism: Dipus sagitta; assembly: GCA_036346955.1. Taxonomy (NCBI): domain Eukaryota; kingdom Metazoa; phylum Chordata; class Mammalia; order Rodentia; family Dipodidae; genus Dipus; species Dipus sagitta. The sequence continues at coordinate 115,787,610 of CM070778.1, read as the reverse complement.
GAATTCTCTGTAGGAATTTTCCAGATGGCAAGGCATATCATTTGCAAATTCTTCCTTAATATGTATTCCTTCATGCTGTTTCCTAAGAAAATAAAGTACTGTAATGCTTTTGATAATCAGAAAAATGTAGTTCCCTCCTCCCATCCCACTCCATTGCTGAAGGCTAAGCTGAGTAGTGGCAGAGGATAGAGGCTGTAAGTTGGCTGACTTGCCTAATTCAACCTGGTCAGACACATTCCCATATCCTTGACTGATATGAAACTATTCTCTTCTCTGTAGTTATTACATTCCCCACTTTTAGACTTCTGGTGACAAATTCTTTCCTTTCTACAAATCACTATTCAATGTGATTTTAAGTCAACTTTTTTTCTTGTCTTACTTGCCTTGCATTAAAACTTTCTTGGAAAAAGCATCATTTCTCTGTGTTAAAGAATAGTAAAATCAACATGGTATTATAGTATTCCTTGAAAGTAGTTGCTCATGTTTTCTTCCTATTGGCCAGACCTCACAGGTACAAACAAATCCTGAAAATATCAGTTAATTTGAAATGCGGAACGTGAAGGTCAGTGCTTTCCAAGACTTGCTGGTCCTTTAGAGGTTTTCTAGAAATGAAACTTAAAGTTGACTTTATAATTTGTCAAAAGGAATGATTTTGTTTTATGTCTTTGCATAAAATCAAAATAATATCATCTTTTTCTCTATGCTGTTGGGTATATTTAATGTATTATCATATTACTAGAGAAAATACTTACAAATTTTGAATGGAAAAGGTTTGCATAATTATTACTGGTTTATTTTTCTTTTCAAGCAAAGCAAATAACTAAGATGAAATGAAGTTTTCCTATTGTAAAGCTGTTTCCTAGACATATTGCTGTTTATTTTGAAATTATAAAATTACAGAAAATTTTAAAAGGGGGCATAGGAAAACTTTAAGCAGCTATCACCCAATGTTTAAAATAATTAATTCATGGTAAGTTTTTTCACATTTCTCCTTCTCTAGGCTTGGCCATGAAGTAAGTTTCAACTATTAGAACATATATATATTCCATGAAACAGATAAAAAGAACATTATAGACAGATGATAGATATATAACATTTAAGCAACATAATGCCTAAAACAAAAATTTAGTCAGGGAAGTAATTTCATGAAATATTTAGTTAATAGTCTAATTTCCTCAGTTTTCATTCCCTTTTCCTCACAAGTTAGTTTTATCAAGATCCACAACATAAGATCCACAGACAGTAGCAGGTTGCTATGCCTGTTAGTCTTAGTTAATTGTTGACATTCAATTTCTAAAATTTTAATACCTTTTGCTGTAAAAAAAGTTTGTCTTTTTTCCACATTTTAATATTTCATTTCAAATATTTAAAGACCTACTAAGTTTTGTAAACATTAGACAAAGGGCAGTACTTGGGAAGACTTAATACAACATCTGCCATATGGCAGGCGCTCCGTAATCATAAACTGCTGCCTGTCTTCAGTGAACAGCATTGACTATCCTGGCAGACCTGGTGACACAGTTCACATTCTCAACTATGTTTCTCATGAAACACAAATTAGACTTCATTTTCAATTTATATATTCACTGGTGGAAGGAAAAGTTTGGACCAAATTGTTCTACTTTGTTGAAAGTTGTTATGGGTTGAACACATGTCTGTGTATTCACTAGCAAATAAAAATGGTGAGTAAACTGTTAGAAATAAAATTGTTCTTTTATTCAACTGCATTCAAACTGAAAGTCCAACTTGTTCATTTTTATTTCCGTAGCACAATTTGATGGAAATGAGTCACTGTGCTGAAACGATCACTCAAGAGACTGGAGAATTTTGATGTCATCTTTTATTTAAGTCCTCGTTTTCCTTTACGTGCATCCTGCCCACTGGCATTACTCACTAGTCTTTAGAGCAAGAGAATAATGAGAACATGTTCAAAAGAAACTAATAATGTACTTTGGAAGTTAAAGATCTTATCTGAGAGAAATAGTTATGGGTAAAATAGTCTCATATTTTATAACTATAAAACAAATGAACAAAAAAATGTCCAGCAATTATTTTACCAACAGATAAGATAGACACCCATAAATTTATAAGTTCAAATTCAAGAAATATGTGCAACGTTCCTACTCCTGCATTTAGGTGCTAGGAAAGGTACAATTTCTTTTGAATTTCTAACAGTATAGTAGATTGAAAAGCTCTAAGGATCAAGAAATTCTACTTGAAAATAAGGTACCTGAGTTGTGAGCATGGTGGCACACGTGTATGGCCTTTATACTTGGAGGCTGAGGCCAAGAGAATATAGAATCTGTGGAACTTTGGAGTTACACAGAGAGATTTTGCCAAGAAAAGGGGAGAGGTGGGAAAGAAATAATGATAAATAATGTAGGAAGAGGAAAGAATGGCCAGAGAGATGGCTTAGCAGTTAAAGAGCTTGCCTATAAAGCCAAAGGACCCAGGTCCGATTCTCCAGGACCCATGTAAGACAGATGTACAAGGTGGCACATGAATCTGAAGTTCATTTCCAGGGCTGAAAGCCCTGATGCACCTATTCTCTCTCTCTCTCTTTCTTTGTCTCTCTCTTTCTCTTTCTCCTTCTTTCCTCTCTTAAATAAATAAATAAAATATTTCAAATTGGGTGACTGGGGAAAATGACCAATATCTGTCCAAGCAATTCATGGTTTAACCTACTTAGTATCAAATAACCTGTCCTGATGCTCACACAAGTGCAATAGTGGCACACAGCCATGGTAGGAAACCAACTGCTCTTGATTCAGCTAACTGATCCCCTCAGTGGTACAGGACCCATAGCTGGAGCTGGGAAACAAGTCAGAAACATATCCAAACACACGCCCACTCTCCATTAACAAGCTACCACCAATCGTGGACTACGAGAAGGCCTACACCTATTAAATTCTCTATAAAAAAGTAAGGTTTATCTCATTTGTCTGGTGCTTACTTAGTCTCCATTGGAGAATCTGCTTCTCTTTTTCAGATAGATGTAGATCCTAAGGAGAGAGCCACCCCATCATACCTCAAGAGGGCCCCGGCTGAAACTAAGAACAATTGGCGAAACAAGCAAGGGTACTGTATTCTTGTGAACCGGGTACCAGAACAAGGGTGAAGGAGATCAGCACAGAGAAAAATCAACTCCTACCAAATCAGAGATCCAGAGACCCAGAGACCCAGAGGCCCCCAACACCTCATCACTGAAGCAGACCAAAAATGACCCCAACATGGCTCAGGGAAATTTTGCAGAAGAAGGGGCGGAAAGAATGTCAGAGCCACATGTTGGGTCATGATATGCAGAGACATTTATCCCACCCATAACTGTGGGCTAACTCCACAATGCATGACCCATATACCTCAATGAGGAGGGGCCAGAGGGAGGTGTTAGGACATGGATGAACCTAACGATGATACCAAATTGACTGTATTCGCTGAGTACAAAACTAATTTATAAAAAAAATTAAATTAATTTAAAAAATTTAATAAAGAAAAAGAGAGAGAATGGGTAGGGAGGGAAGGAGAGAGAGAAAGAATGCAAAAATGCTACAACTATGTTGCTTCACAAAAAGTAGAAAAAAAGTGAAAGTAGTCTGCTGGCTGGGAACTTAAGCTTATCTGAAAGAAAAGTACAAGTTAGTTTCCTATCAGAAACTAATATTAAGTTCAGACCATGAGGTGTCACTGGAGGGGTGGAGATAACACTGAAGGGAAGCAGGCCAGGGTCTATTTAAGACCAAAAAGTCACCATAAGGAAATGAAACATGCCTTTGTCCTAAATGCAAAGAGGGTTACTTAATATTAATAGTGTGTAGATGAACTAATCATAATTTTATTTGATAAATATCACTGTGGTAGCACAAAGTAGGAATAATAGCATGTAGTTATCAACAAGATACAAGAAATTATATGTGCCATTATTTTGCTTTTCATTTTGTCTATAAAAATCATTACTATAGCTTTTGGGAAATTGTCATTTGTTTCTATTGCTGTTTCATTTCAGTTGACATGTCATACTGCTTGAATATTCTCTTGTGAAGAAAATGCAACACAAGACCAAGCATTTTTTATCTAATCAGTTAATATTTTGTATACATGTTGGGTTTGTTTCTCACTAGGTTACAACATATGCCAAATAATGAAATAGTTATTGAATTACTATTTAGGGTGTAGAATAACATCAAAACAGAATTATATCCTCAAGTAACAATGAAAAATGTAATTGTGAAAAGCATTCTTTCCTTGGAACCATTCAGACTGTGGAGGTCATAAGGTCACCCTGATAACTAAATTCCAAAGAGTGGTATGTGCGTTCTAAAGAGAAAGAAACTCTTTCACCTTTACAGACATGGATAAAGGAGATGCCAATCATAAAATCCAGCAAAGTGAAACCTGCTGAAAGTTCAGTGCATTCTAGATGCTTAAAAATGGACTAATTCATGAGTGTATAACAAATCTAAAAGAGGTTCTGCATGTACTCGCATGTTCCTTTCAGCGGGCCTTGGGTTGAAGAGAAAGACTTGGAGATGCATTTGAGACTAAAGTCAAACTCTCACTGAAGGTCTCAGAAATGAATCTCCCTTTCTTATTCTTGTTCCTGATGCTCATCAGATATCCTTGGCTTGTCTTGTCACATATGAGCATCACTCTATCTCTGCATCCACATGGAAGGTATGTCAGTGTTCAAGTTCTGTTCTAAGGAACCCAGATAAGATATAGTTACCTGAGATCATAATAACTTTATCTTAGCTTTATTACAATTGCAGAGCTATTTCCAAAATGAGCTGTGATCCCATCAAAGTCCCTCTCAGACTAGTCCCATGGAGAAGGGAGAAACAGTAGCAGCAATTAATCAGTATAGCATTTTCTTTTAGGATTGTTGAAATTTTCTCAGGATTAGATAATGACCATGGTTGTGCAATCTTACTAATAAAGTTCTAACATTTACATATTTTGGCTCTCTTGGTTTGTGGATTGTATACCTGCTTATGAAAGAAGAAGAGCAAATGCTACCAACTTTAACTCTATTTTCAAAACTGTCTTAACTATAACTATAGCATATGTTTATCAAGGTAATGAAAATAGAACAAAATGGTGTTTCTCAAAAGAAAACCCACAGATAAATTATATATTACTTTTTAGCAAAGTTATTAAGGTAATCCAGAAGAAACAGAAAAACTCAAACAGGTGTCACTAGAGCATGTGATTATGTATAACTAAGAGTATGTTAATAATAGATAATTAAAATTCTAATAACTCTTTCTTTGCACACAAGTGAATAAAAATTGATTTCTGATCATGATACTAAGTCAAACATTGCAGATTGCTAGTACATAACAGAAAGAATATCATGTCGACCTGGTCGTGGTGGCACATGCCTTTAATCCCAGCACTCGGGAGGCAGAGGTAAGAGGATCACCATGAGTTCGAGGCCACCTTGAGACTACAATAATGAATTCCAGGTCAGCCTGGTCTAGAGCAAGACCCTACCTTGAAAAGCCAAAAAAAAAAAAAAAAAAAAAAAAAGAAAAAAGAAAAAAAGAAAAAAAGAATCTCATGACAAAATTTTAGACACAATGATGATGTCACAAAATCTCAAATGGGAAAAGTCAATCATTTTGAAGCCAATTATTTAATCATCTTTCTCACCATTGTGGTCAAATACATTGACAAGACAATATAGGGTAGGTATTTTTTATTCTGACTCATCATTTTATAGTGCTCAGATCTTGCCCTCTTGGTCCACTGTGAGGCAGAGAATCATGTCAGTAGGAAGATGTGACTGAGGAACTTCTTCATGGTAGACAGGAAGGAGTGAAAGGACTACTCTTAAACCAAGATGAATTTTTCCTTTAATTTTTAAAAATATTTTGTTTATTTCTTTATTTGAAGGAGAGAGACAGATAGAAAGAAAGAGAAAATGGGCACACCAAGACCTGCAGCCACTACAAAGAACACCAGATGTACATGCCCCTTGTGCATCTGGCTTATGTGGGTCCTGGGGAATCGATCCAGGGTCCTTGGGCTTCACAGCCAAATGCCTTAAGGGCTAAGCCAATTCCCGAGCCCTCTCCTTTTATTTTTTAAATCTCATCTGAGTTCCCAGTCTGTGGGTAGGTGCTGCTCACTTTGAGGGTGAGTTTTTCCTCCTTCACTGACACACCCAGAAATGTGTCTCAGTAATCTTCAACATAAATCTATATCCAGTCAAGTTGATAGTGAAGCTCATAGGTCAAACCTGAAATCTCTTTTCTGAAAGAAAATGGAAACCAACCAAAAACTTAGAAATACCATCCCAGAGGATAAGAGCAAAAAGTACTGCTATGCTTTGGCAAATGGATGATTAGAGATTATATATGAAAAATATTTTTCAGATGCATACTGTATCATATATATATATTATATATGTATAATACTGTAATATATATATAAAATACAGTATGCATCTGAAAAATTCCACAGAAAGCTGGACTGATGGCTTGCTTGCAAAGCCAAAGGTCTCAGATTCCATTCCCCAGTAACTACGGAAGCCCTATTCACAAGATGGCGCATGCACCTGGAGTTTGCTTGCAGTAGTTAGAGGTCCTTGTGCCCTAATCTCTCTATATGTACACCTGCCTCTTTCTCTTTCAAATAAATAGATAAAACTTTGAAACATTTAAAAAGCTAAGAGAAAGGATTTTTTCAAGTTTTCTTCATAAATATATGATAGATATTTGAGGAGATAAATCATTTAGCCTAAGTTAAACTTTAGAGAATCACGTACCCAAACATCACATATACTAGTATCCAAAACTATATAAAGCATTTAAATATGATTGAATGATTCATTTATTTTTATTTAGGGCTTGGTACGAGTGTGTGTGTGTGTGTGCATGTTCATGAGTTGGGGGGAACACACATACCACAGCATAGGAGTGGAGGTCAGAGGACAACCTTCAGCTATGGGATCTACCAGCCTCCTTATTTGAAACACGATCTCTTATTCACATTCCTATTGTTTATTGTATGTTCACCAGGGAAGCTGGGGCTCAAGCTGCTGGAAAGTCTCCTGTCTCTGCCTCCCTTCTTGCTGCCAGCATGCTGCAATTACAGAAGCCCACTATGGCTTCTGGCTTTCACTTGGCATCTGGTTATTAAAACTTGGGTTCTCACAGCTGAGCTTCAAATGCTTTATCCATTAATCTAAGTCCCTAAAGCTATTTAAAACATAATATAAAGTGGACTCTGAAAACTGAACAATAAAAAATTGACAAAGGACAACAATAAAACAGTGCAAGATTTGCTGACACTTCCCAAAAGAAGAAACAAAATTGGCAAGTGAATAGCAAAATAATGTCCAATTTTATTAGTTTTCAAGGAAATTGAAACTAATGTTACAGTAATATACTAGAACAAATCTATCCTATTATGGTCAATAATAACAAAATAAATACAGAAAGCAGCTAGGTATGTTAGTGCATATCTTTTATCTCCTCAGGATGGTGAGGCAGGAAATTATGAGTTCAGGAGGACACCCAGGGTCACATAGTGAGTTTCAGGTCAACTTGAACTATGTAATGAAATCCTCTTTTAAAAATGACAAGTAGGGACTGCAGAAATAACTCAGCAGGGAAGAGTGTTTCCCACATGAGTATCAGGGCCTGATGATGCCTAAGTCTGCCAGAGCACATGATTTCCATTCACTAGCACCCATGTAAAAAGATGGGTGCTATCATGTATGTCTAGAATCCCAGTACTGGTAGGGACTAGATACAGGAGAATATTTGGTTCTGGCAAAATCAGAGCAGAGACCATAGACATAGTGGGGCTTATGAAACAGTACGCTTCAGAATAAGCGAGTGACTCCATCACAAGGAAATCCTCTCTGGTGAGCAATGGATGGAGAGACTCAGTTTTCTCCTCTGGCCTCGGCATATCAGCCCCAGAGCATTCCTATCTCAATGTACCTGTACATACCCTGCACCTGCATACCATACCACACATATAAACCATACCTAGTTCACATTGCATGCACACAAAAATAACAGAAAGAAAACAAGTGATTATTAAAATGGACATCATTTATTCTATTCTTATCTTGCTGATTAGTATATCAAATCATGCAAAAATTTTGGAAAATAGTTGTTCTATATAACTGACAGAAACCACACAATGTGATCCAAAACACTGTACCTAAAGGTGTCAATACAAAAATATAGTTCAGGATAGATGGTTCAGCAGTTAAAATGCTTGCCTAGGAAGACTAAGGACCCAGGTTCAATTCCCCAGGACCCACATGAGCCAGATGCGCAAGGTGGCACACACATCAGGAGACCATTTGCAGGGGCTAGAGTCCCTGGCACACCCATTTTCTACCCCCTTCTCTCAAATAAATAAAAGTAAAATATTTTAAAAATAAAATTAAAAAAATCTATGAAGTTTTATTTAGAACAACACAACATGGTAATGAAGGAAATGAACTCAGATAAAGAATGTATAACTCTGGGGCTAGAGAGATGGCTGAGTGGTTAAAGCACTTGCCTGTGAAGCCTAAGGACTCATGTTTGATCCCAAGAAAGCCAGACACACAAGGTGACACAAGTGTGCAAGGTCTCACATGTCTAAAGTTTGATTACAGTGGATGGAGGCCCTGGAGCATCAATTCTCTCTCTTTTTCTCACTCTTTCTCTCTCACATAAAAATAAAGGCCAGTTTGTTGGGCTTGCCTCAAACCAAAAAAAGAATCTATAACTGTGGTATATTCATGCAGCAGAATATTGGTCAGTATTAAAAAGGAATGACTGCCTGATTCATTTACAAGGACAAAAGTATAAGACAGAAAACAAATCAATGGTTACCAGACACTGACATTACAGAGATGGTTGGCTACTGAGAGTCTCAAGTGTATATTTCTTTTTTTTTTTTTCAATTTATTTTAAAGAACGAGGTGGGAGAGAAGAATGGGTGCACCAGGGCCTCCAGCCACATATAGCACCTTCTGTATCTGGCTTACATAGGCCCTGGGGAAATTGAATCTGAGTCCTTAGGCTTTGCAGCCAAGCACCTTAACTTAACTACTAAGCCATCTCTCCATCCCATCAAGGGAATATTTAAGAGTAGAAAAAAAAATTCCATCTACTGACTGCAATGGTATTTGTATTTGCATATTCTTTAAATAATTAAATGCAGTTTATTTAAATTACATGATAATGCATCTATTACATATTGAATTATGTTCCCTAGTCTATAAGTTTATCTGTTGAAATCCTAAATTCCAGGAGTGGTATTATAATGTCAATAGATGTAATCAAGTGAAAGGTAGACCATAACTTTGAGTCCCAATCCTTTAGGATTGGTACTCTTTCCAAAGGGGAAACTCACACAAATTGATATCAATGGAAGGATAATAGCATGATCAGGCATAATGACCAGACATCCACAGCCAGACAAGGAGAATACTCTGCAACACACACTTTTCTCTCAACTCACCAAAAACCAACTCTATCAACACCTTGATTTTGGAAGTGTGTCCTCAAGAGTGGGGGAGCTATAAGTTTCTCCCACTTACACCAATCAATTTGTCATATAGCAAAAGAAAACTGATATGTAAGATTGCTATTGAAATTTTTGCTCTCACAATTTTTTTTTTTTTTTTTTTTTTTTTTTGGTTTTTCGAGGTAGGGTCTCACTCTAGCCCAGGCTGACCTGGAATTCACTATGGAGTCTCAGGGTGGCCTCGAACTCACGGCAATCCTCCTACCTCTCTGCCTCCCGAGTGCTGGGATTAAAGGCGTGCGCCACCACGCCCGGCTCGCTCTCACAATTTAAAACTAAAAAGTATTATTATCATAACATAGTCCTTCATGGATGTCACAGAACTCTCTATGCCACTGTCCATGTATGTATACAAAGCAGAGACAAGCTAGTTAAGTTTCATTTTGTGCCTTCTTTCTTAGTTAAGTGCATTCAAGTAGATTATCTCTGTAGTATTATAAAAGTTCCTCAAGAAAGATGTTTTCCAGGTGTACTTTCACTGTATTTTACAAAAACTTTTGTTTACGCATCACTTATTTTTTAGAATCCTGCTTTACTGTTGATGCTCCGAAGCTAAGAGTAGACAGATGTATTGATCCTGCATAGTTGTTTTTTTTTTTTTTTTTTTTTTGGTTATAAAACAGAAGCTCTACAATGTTCCACTATTCCATTTCTCCAATTATTGATGGGACCTTTTGAAAGAATATCCGGACGTGTAGCAGAAGTGACTGTGAGAGCCAGGGGTGTGGCTTAATGTCCATGTACATGCAAGTTACTCGATTTAGCCATGGTGGTTTCTCCAGGAAAGCCAGATTTGTATCAGTTCTGCATGTATGGACTTGAAATAAGAAAACAGCATTCTGTAATCTCATTGTCTAGTGTACATGGGTATGACTCTAAAATAGAATGTTGATTACTTGATGAGATGAATATATGCTACAAACATAAGGTAGTAAAAAGTAAAATATAATTTGAAAAGGACTAAATAATATCCTGGTCTTAGAATCACTGTATAATTACCAGAGCCTTTCAGGATGCACTCAGAAGAAAAAAAAATCAAATGTTTTTAAATCTCTAAACTGACAAGTTCAAACACATCAGTCATGACTCTCCATCTTGGAGCCAGGCCCCAGGGAGGAGGCGGGTAAATAGTTGAGCATAATTGTCCATCAACATATCAACCTCTAAATGCATTTCTTCAGGCATGCTAAAATAATTGCTCCACATGAACATCCAGAGTTTATAATCATAATTGCACTTTTATGTCTTTTTACAGAACGAATGTAACTTACCTAACATAGTTCTTTATATTACAGTATCCCACTCTAATCTCCTTAATGAACAGTTATTTAACTGTTATTTCCTCCCATCAATATTATATTACATACTAGATGTGTTAAATCTAAATGTGTTAGAACATTTGATATTTAATTTTATCTTGAAGGTATATTTCAATAAAAATGGGGCTAATTTTCATGTATTCTAATGAAATTTTTAAGTAATTATATGGAGAAACCTGGATGGTTTATCAGATATGCAATGTAGTCTAGAGTTTTCTCCTTTCAGCTCACAAGTTCTAAGCTTAGACAAAGATTTGAAATTGGGTATGGTTGGTTTTGTAAACATGTAATCTTAGCACTGGGAGGCTTAAGAAGGAAAATGAAACATTTGAGGCCAGTGTCACGAATTTGTCAAAGTAAAAGGGAAGGAAAAAAAGAAGGGATTGAGATAGAGGGAAACAAAGAGAGAGAGAGAATATCTTACTGAAGAAAGAGCTTATGTCATAGCAATGAGGACTTGCTTGATGCCAGCACCAATGGGAAAAAACTTCAGGAGTTGGCTGACGAGGTGAAGCATGGATCAAGCACCTGCTTCGCGAAGGTAGGGACCTGAGAGTTCAGCTGCCCAGAATCATGTAAACCCAGTGCTTGCTTCTGAGATCCGTGCACACCTCGGGCAAGACAAGAAACAGTGGACAGCCAAGGAGGCTCATAGGCCAGCTAGCCTGGCCCTCAGACTTGGGAACAATGAGAGTCTTACTTCAAACGAGGTGCAAGGCAAGGACCAACAGTAAGTTGTCCTCTGACCTTCATGTCCACGCTGTGCACCTACAATCACACCCCTACACAAACACACCAAAGTTAATAAATTAGTGTCAGGAGTAGGGATGTGTGCTTTTAATCTCAATACTTGGTAGATAGACTCGGGAGGACCCTTAGGACATGTTAGCCCTTTCACCCAGCCTAATTTGCCAATCTCTTGGCCGATGAGAGACCCTGTCTCAACAAGGTGACTAGCATTTCTGAGGAATGACACCTGAAATTGTCTTCTGATCTGCGACACACACACACACACACACACACACACACACACGAACAAAATCTGGTACAGGACTGGGGAGATGTCTCCGTGCATAAGAATGCTTTCCAGGCAAGTGTAAAGGCCTGAAAGGGCCTATTTTTCCCTGAGGTTATTTTCCAGCACCTCGTAAAGAGCTGAGCATAACCAAGGATAACTGCATCCCTGGTCTTGTGAGGAACAGAGGGATCTGAGAATCACTGGGGCTCGCTGGTCAATAGACTCACCAGAAAACCACAATTTCAGATTCTCTGAGATGCTCTAATTTAAAGAAAGAAAGTGGCTAAGTGATAGAGGAGGGCACTTATATTCTTCCTTGGCATCCACACATGTTCCCCTTCATCTGCACAAACAGGTGTATTCACTACATCCACCGAACCATTGATAGACACCATACCACATATAGTATACACACCCAAAAAGATGTGCATATTATAATTTATGTTGTCAGGTAATAATTTCATTTAAGTGTGTCTACTGGGCTGGAGGGATGGCTTAGTGGATAAAGCATTTACCTGCAAAGCCAGAGGACCCAGGCTCAATTCTCCAGGACCAAATTTAGCCAGATGCACAAGGGGGCGCACATGTCTGGAGGTCCTTTGCAGTAGCTGGAAGCCCTGGCACACCCATTCTCTCTCTCTCTCTCTCTCTCTCTCTTTCTCTCTCTCTCCCTCCCTCCCTCTTTCTCTGTCAAATAAATAAATAAATAAAAATAAAATATTTTCCAAAAGTATCTACTATAAGAATTAAGTAATAGAAAGCAGCAGGTGACCCAGTTATTAGCTCACACAACAACCACTGGTTTTTTAGCAAAGATGCCAGAAATATACATTGGAGGAAAGAAAGCTTCTTCATAAAATGGTGTTGGAAAGACTTGATATCCACATGTAGGAAAATGATACTAGAACCCAGTTATATCCTATATAACAAATCAAGTTCAGCTGCATAAAAGACCTTAATACAAAACTTGGAACTCTGATACTGTTAAGTGGAAAAATAGGGAAGTGATATAATTATAGCCATGGCCTTTCTGCATAGGACTTGAGATCTCTGAAAATAATGCCAAGGTTTGACAAAAAGGATGGAAGAAATTAAACGTTTCACAAGAAAGTAGACTAATGAGGGAAGACATGTAACTAGACTTTAGACACAATGTTACAATATAACATAATCAAAGTTCTCAAAAACCTAAAATCCAAAATGATCACAAGAACCAGTCAAAAATATGTGCTAATGAAATGAACAGAGTTCTAAAAAAGTAAAGTAAAAATGGCTAGGAAAAAGGAAGTGCCACCTCACTTTCCATCAGTAAAATGCAAATTACAACTACACTGAGATTCTATCTCACCCCGGTCAGAATGTCAGTCATTAAGAATACACATTACCACTGCTAGAAAGTTGGCATAGTGGTTAAGGTACTTTCTTGCAAAGGCTGACAACCTAGGTTTGATTCCACAGTACCCACGTAAGGCCAGATAGGCAAAGTGGCACATGAGTCTGGAATTCGTTTGCAGTAGCAGGATGCTCTGCTGGATACATACTGACTTGTTCTCTGTCTCTCTCTCTCTCTCTCTCTCTCTCTGTCTCTGTCTGTCTCTATCTTTCCCTCAAATAAATAATTTCTTTAAAAATAGAAATAACACCAGGTTCCAACAAGGGGAAACCTAATATAGTGATAATGGGAATGTAAACTAGACTTGGCACTATTAACATCAGCCCAGAAGTTCCTTAGGAAATGACAAACCTCCATCTACCATATGACCCAGCTCTACCACTCCTGGGAATTTAGGTGAACTAATGCAAGTCAACATATAACAAAGATACTAATCCATCAACATTTATTATAACACTATGCCAAATTGCTAAGCTATGGAATCAAACTATGCACAAGAAAATGTGGTATTTGCAGGAAAATAGATGCAACTGGAGATTGTCATAGTATGTGAATTAAGAGAGACTCAGGAAGGCAAATATTACATGTCTTTTCTCATTTGTGGATCCTGATTTTCTATTGATACATATAATCATGAATGTTTATATGACAGGAAATGGAAGTGAAACTAATTTTGACAGGAATAAAAAGTATGAGTGAGAGGAAGAAGGGGAAGAACAGAGACATTAGGTGATATAGAGAACAGAACATGGTCATATATATTATCTACTTGAATGAAAATGTTCTTTTGAAAATCAGCACTATATACAATGGATATATGTCAATAAAAAGAAAAGAATTAAAGTAGACTTTAATATTTTTCTATATCTTTGAAAATTTCTCCCAACAGAATGATAATCTGAACTCCCAGAAGAGACAGTGATAGAACTATGTAAATATTCTATTTACATATTTATAATTCACATGTATTTCCATATAGAATCATAAGCATTAGTAGAAGTGAACAATTTCTCTTAGTGAGTATTATAGATAAAAATATGACAAAGGCTTCCAGTGGTGTTTTTTTCCCTCTATATCCATTTCATCTTTGGGATTAAGATTGCATAGAACAAATGCATTCCTGTACAATCCTTTGTAACATCAAGATCCCATGTCTACTTTAATGTAGGATTCATCTATGGTTGTGACAGGGGGATTATCATCTCAAGACATTTATTAATATAACTGATATATCAACAAAAGTATAAATTATTCTAACTTTATTTTCAGGAAAATCTTATGCCCGATTCCCTCCATCTTGAGAATTGATGCCCATCCTGAGTCCACTCTGGTCCTCTGCAGCTCTCATCTAGCAAATTTAGAAAGTATTGAATTTAAATAGCATAGTCTTCAATGGCTGAAGCTGGGTTCTTACACATGGCTTTTATTACATGCTGGTACACAATGGTATTGTGGTAGTAACCAGCTTATTGCTGGAACAAAACACCCTACCAAAAGCAAAGGGTTTATTCTGTCTTACAGTCCCAAGGAAAAGTTTCATCATAGCAGGGAAAGTATGGCAGAGCAGAGCCTAGGCATCGTATCTTGTCACATTAGCCGGGAAGTAGCAGCATAAGTGAGCTACCTAGTAGAACACCCAGTAGTAGTGAACTAATAAATTACCTCAAGGTCTAGTCCAAGTCACACACCTTCTCCAGCAAGGCTCTGCTTCCCAACTGCACTGTGAGCTGGTTATTGAACATGAGCCTTAATCACAAACACATAAGACTATGGGGGATAGTTCACATTTAAACCGCCACGGCTGGTGAGTGCCAGAACAGGTACTATATGACAACGTGAAAGAGTCAAATAATCCTATCAAACGTGGGCAGAAGGAAAACTTCGAGGAGACAAGGTAGTGGACATAAATCAATATTAATACCTGCAAAACAACAGCAGCAGCAGACTGCTCTAGTGTGAAACAATTAAGGTTGACAGGACTCAGCTTGAACAATGCCTCTTGCTGGTCATAAAGCTAAGACATAGATCCGCAAACAATGACAGACAACCCTGTATAGTCACCACCATGATTATTGACTGAGGGGTGAGCATGATCAATTGGTGACCTAGGAATCACACTAATTGGGAATTAATCATTCAATCAGTCATGTTCGCTAATAGAAATGACTGCTAAAACTTACTCAATCTCTCTCTCTCTCATTACACACACACACACATACACACACACACACACACACACACACACTCACTCACTCAAAATCAAGGAAGCTATGACATTTTACATCAGAAGACAAGTCATAAGTAGTTGATCTGCTTTTCCAGAGGACAAAACCACTGATTACACAATTGGAAAGATTGCTTAAAATGTCAAGGAAACTAGTAAAGTAATACCTTCCCTTAAATTGACAGTGAGGGATGAACAGGTCCGACTCAACCCTTTGCTAAGAACAGATTTAATTGGCAGGGGTCAGGGAATTCCACAGTGATAGAGAGTTCCTTAAGGATGAAAAAATAAAATAAAATCCTCTGACGAGGAGGGAAACCTGCGTAAAGTAGGTCTGGTGATGTCAGTGTCAATCTCCCTCAAGTTCTGGCCTGGGGCAGGATCTGCCAACACTAAAGAGATAATGACATCCGTATGACATATTCCCCACTCTGTAGCATTTTCGAGTATACTTTGGTAGAACTGACGAAATTTTAGGTTTATTTGTTAACAAAAATAAAAGGGAGGGGATGAACTAAACTATGTGTTTGTTATTCTCATATGTGTATTTCTCTGCATTCAGAGTATATAAAATAAATGTTTAGGAAATGAAGTCTATTTGGAATTTTGTTACTAATTCTCAAGTGTTGAAAAGTTATTTTGCTTTAAGACTCAGCAGCTAGAGTTCCAATTATTCTTAAATAACCTAATATGTCTTTTCTCTTAATAACCCAGAGCTCCAGGGATTAATCAATATGCTCATGTGATTAAAGAAAAATCATTCATTTTCTGTGTTTGGGGAATAGATGCACTGTTTTATGAATATTTAAACTTTACTTATTAAGAAATACTGTCAAACCATTACTCTGTATTGTAAATTGCATAGTGTTCAGACTAAAACACAAATACAATGAAATAAAACACTTGAATCTGGACATGAAACTGACTCCATTTTTACAATATTTTATTTGTGGCTGGTAAACGTGTTTCTTTTAATATTACATTTTCCATATGGGTATAAATCAGCTGTGAAGATCTCCAGTGTCAACCTTTAAAACCTGGATTGACTATAGTTTAAAGGGTTCTGTTATTTAGCAAAGTTCTTTTAAGTACCATTTTTTAAAAATCTATTTTATTTATGTATTTATTTGAGAGAGAGAGAAAGAGAGATAGAGAATGGGCACACCAGGGCCTCTAGCCACTGAAGATGAACTCTAGATGCATGTGCCTCCTTGTATATCTGGCTTACGTGGGTTCCGGAGAGTCCAACCTGGATCCTTTTGCTTTGCAGGCAAATGCACTTACTACTAAGCCATCTCTCCAGCCCAAGCACCATTTTTTTTTTTTTTTGCTATTAAAAAATATTATCAAGATGCCATTGTCAAATACACTTTTTCATTAGGTGTTGTGCCAGATAATAGAATTTGAAGATGAAGACACTTGAGTGGAGGATTTATTTGTCAAGTTTTGCATCTTTGGTGACCCAGGCTTTTTGAGTCACTCAGGCTCAATATCTATAAAGTTCTTCCAAAAAGTATTGCTAAAAGGTTGTTTTATGCTATGACTCATCCCTTTTATGGGGCATTGTTGGAGTTTATGTATTTTCACTTTTGTAGTATATGCCAAGGGAAGGTGAGTACACAGTTTATTCATCCAGGTTCCTACAATGGGCCTTCATATTATTTCCAGAGTACTGTTAGAAAATTTTCTCATGGGTCTCTCAATGTGAACATGAAAGTGATTTTCCAAGGTGAGTAGAATCCTGTAATTTGGAGTTTATGGATTTTCACCATAAGCAGGAGCTAGGCAATGCCAAATTTCTTTGCTAATTTGCTGGTTTAAACAAGTTTAATCCCCACTTTCCCTGAAATTAGCAAGTTAGCATTAATTAAATATATTATTCTTTTCTCTAATAGCCGATTTAACCTAATTTCAGAATTCTCTGGTTGAAAACAAAAATACTGTAATACCTTTGATCATGCAATGTTTGAATTTTTTAAAAAATGTTCTTTAAACTTTTTTTGCTTATTTGTCAAACTTGAGAGTTCTTTAAGTCAGTATTTTTAGGGACTTGTCAGACATCATTACTTCATATTTAATGCTTGTACTCATTAGTATACCAATTGTCAAATCAGACATTTGTAGAAAAAAGCTTCACTTTATTTTTTTGGATTCAAATGCACCTGTTAATATGCATTTGAAAAATATCAAAAAGGGAGATAAATTCTAGCACACATCTTATGAAAATTATTAAGAATAGTTAAATAAAATTTAAATGGGGTGCATTTAATATAATTAAGTTGCACAAATGTTATGTTATATCTTAGGATAAGTTTGTAATAATTGTATGCAATCAAAAGATATAAATATAGACTACTTACGCATCAAAGCAAATGAATATTAGAGTGTTTCAGAAAATATGTTCATGCACGTGTTCAACTCTGACATTCAGCTTCTGGGAAAACTGGATGAGAATAAACTCATTATTTTAATTAGACATCATGATCAAATTTTTGCTGTGAGTTTACTGGAAGCAAAAGGATATACTGCTGAAAACTAATCTGTCCAACAACTACCACTAAAATTTAATTTATTAATAGGAAGCTGTCAGTATTTTCATCTATCATAATTAGAATGAACAAAAATAGTGATGTTCTATAATTTTACCAAGTTTTAAGATAGCATTTGACCATATAAAACTTGGCTACAATGTTGAATAAGACATTTCACATCTCAAATAAATAGTAATAAATACTAGTAATAGCCATTAAATTAGTAATTTTTTATCCATTAGAATTTGAAAAATATGGAATCCTGAGAAACGGTGCAACTCGACATAAATGTTTTATGTTATCTTATTAGGCTGAATATTCATAATTGTTTTCTTTCCTTTGACTTAAAGATACATTTTAGAGGTAGGGTTTGAAAATACTTTTTAAATATTGCTTATATTAAATATGTGAATAAAAACCAAGTTAAATGGCTCATTATTTCTTAATGAATACGTTTTCTGCAGAGCGATGAATTCTTTGAACATATTAGGGCTTTGGAAGAGATAAAGTTATTAACAAAGATTACCCTCAATCCTATCAGCATTAATCTACCATATATCTGAATGGCGAATTTTATTTCTTACTTGTTTCTTGAAAGAAATGAACACCTGATAGTGATATGAGAATTTGGGGATCTTTGATAATGTCAGAGCCTTATATTGGCACTTGGGAGGGCAGCAATTCAGGAGTTAGGGTCCCTCACACAAAACTTCCATTCAGTCTGAAGCTTCTGAATCCTTGTCATATAAATTGCAGAGTACACAATTTAGAATGCTTTTATTGTATCGTACAAATATATTAAGAGAAGGAAGGGAGACAGAGCTCTTAACTAACAGTAAAAAGGGGATTTTCCAGAAATGGGAAAGCCCACCCCAATACTCATGTTGGAGTCATTTATGGGAGTGGAGACTGAGAACCTGAGAACCTTTTCCAGACAGATGGCAATAGACACTGAGGAGACTCAACGAATTCATCAATATGGGAAATTAGAGGTCACTGAGAGCTCAATGTAAGAGCCACAGGGTGGGACTGACTACTACATTCATGACCCCACAGTGATTACTGATAACACCAGTGAGGACAGCCTTCAGTGGAGTGGGAAGAGTGACCAGGAAGATATAACCTGATGGGAATGTGACTGACCTGCAATGTATTCATATATTAACATCCCCAATAAAATATTTTCAAAGAAACATCTGTTACAAAAGTAGTCATTTTAAATGTTTAATGAGATGAGTATATGGAATTACTTTTTGTTAACAGGCATTAATCAGATTAGGAAAAGTTATTTAAGGAGAACAAGGATTGTAATATTAGGAAAGAGATGCTATAATAAGTGAGGCGCTACAAATGAAATTTACTATAATTGCCTGCCCACTTGTTCTTGGATGTAAGCACCAACTGAAGCCCCATGCTCAATAATACCCCTGGGATGGAAAACCATCTCACATCTTCCTACCAAAGATGAAACAGACATTCCACCCTCCCAGGCATTCTGAATAAAGGCTTTTAATGAATGTTATTAGGACATTCTGGAAAACAGGAGAAGAAATCACTGTGATGTGCTGTTTTCTGGGTGAAGTTTCTTCCACCCAAGGTAGCTTCAAGCTCTCTGTTGTTTTCCAAGCACTCTGTTACACCTACTTCCCAGTATTTTCACTGTACTTCACCCACTTCCTTCCCAGACAAAACTGTCCAAACAGTATGATATATTCTATGATCACCCCACACTTACCCACACCCCCTCAGTTCATGACTTTATAAAGATGTTATGGTTTTAAGGTTGATCAATACCTACGTAGAAATGCCGAGAGCCAGAGTTCAAATAATAAGGGAGGATGTTCTTCCCCTTATTACAATAACCCAGAGGCTGAGATGGTATCATTTCATAAGTATGTCTTTATCCCCAGGACTAAAATACAAAGCTATAAAAAATGACAATGTGGAATTGTCTTTCAGCAGGGAAAAAGAGAAGACATATTATAGAAACTCAATATTGAATTTGCAAATTAAAGCTGGTCATTAGCCTCATAAAAGGGTATGTTCTCTTTTGAATTCTTACCTTAATTCTTCTTAAGGGAATAAAATGGAGAGGAAAATGTCTGTGCTTGATATTTCTCAGTGTAGCATAGGGTATATGAATGAGCTACAGTTATTTTCACTCAATATTACTCTGCATTCATGTATTAAGCATTTAAGCCACCTTAATGCCTGTCTTCAACATGTTTAAAGTTAATTAGAAGAGGCACACCGGCAAAGAAATGCAATACAAAGTGGTAGGTGCTAAAAAGACACGGAGTAGGGAAATAAAGAGTTCACTTCCAGCATGTCAAAGTCTGTCAGAAAATACCTTTGATCCTTTCTGACTTTAGAGAAGTAAATAGAGCTCTATATGTTGGGCTCATAAACTGATTCCCTTAACTCAAACAATTTGAATACATGAATCCCCCTTGTAGAAAAATGCTTGGGCTTTAAAGCTGAATGTCACTGGCAAGTATTTTTGAAGTTTTCTACACTATTTGTGGAGAAAGGCACTGCTTCCTTATGCAAAGCCTTGGGCAGCTGCAACTCACCACAAGTGCTCTCCCTGCTGCCTGAACTCTTTGAATAAGGCATTGTGTGAAATTCCAACCTCATTAAATCTGCTGCTTAGCTGCTCTCGGCAGCCTCCAAGAGTCTGCTGTGGGTCACCCTCCTGCGTGTGAAACCATTTAAGGCAGCAAGATGCCTGAACCATGAGGTGTAACCTAAACCAAAGTCAGACAGCCACATTCTTTACTACTTAAGTAAATTTCTACATTCTTTGCTGATCAGGCAGAATTCTTCTTCTGTTTTTATTTGGTAGAATCATTTAGACAAAATGTTGCTTTGGTCAAGACATTAAAAAGCACTGGATGGGCCAGATAGTTAAAGAGACAAAAACCAAACAAACAAAATAAGCTAAATTTTATTTTCACTAACGTTTACAATGGGATAAACATAGTTCGTTAGAAGATTCTCCTAGGACATGGGTACCAATTTAATTGTGGATGAAAATCATGCAATGACACTACTTGGTCAAATTCATCAAAATATTTTTCTGTTCTGCACTAAAATTTTAGGGCAGAATTGCCTCCTGAGTAATTTTGCTCTGCTCTAAAATAACCCAGGAAGAAAGTAGATGTGTGCCTGAATGTGTGTGTGTCTGTGTGTGTGTGTGTGTCTATGAGCATGAATATATTAGGTAGGACAATTTGAAATATGTCTGCTAGAATTGAGACCATATTCCCATTTCATATGATTTGACAGTTTTTGTGCAGCAGCAATCACTATTTTTCTACCCACCTTGGTGACAGTCTCAAATCAATCAGTGACCTAGATGGGAAAGATTTTATAGCCCATTACCCAAGCCTTCAGTCATCCCACTTGTGCTGTGACCAAACTGGTTTTCCAATTCCATAAATAGACTGCTGCTGAAAGTATGATATGCCTGACAGAGATAGCGATATGGTCAGCTTGGAGTGGAGTGGCCCTGCAGATTTTCCACAAGTACCTATGAAATATCCTATAACTTCAATTACTCATGTCATCTACATGTTTTTCTCAAGTTTGAAAAGTAATAAATTTGACCTACTTAACATGGAATATTAACAACCAACAAGGAAGTAATAGAGGATTCTTAGAAATACTTTTAAGCTCTTTAAAGTATGTGGCTTTAAAAAAAAACAATAAACTTGTCAATATTGCACAAGGTTTCATAGTGTAACTAGAATAAAAGCTGTGTGTGGTTTTGCCCATGTATGTTATCACAGAAAAGCAAGTGCAAGTTAGGATGACATGAACAAAGAAATAAACAAATTTAGTATGTCCACCCACATCCATCTTAATACATTATACTATGATTTTACAACATATTATAAGGTAGTTAAGTTGTCATATAAAGTGAGAAACAAATTAAATTGTAAAATAAGTATTTAAATTAATTTTAGCTTGGTTTATAATGATGCAATTTTATACACACACATTTTTTCCTGTAATCAGTTCTCTTTTAATAAACTATATTTTATTTATTATTTATTTATTTACAAGAGAGAGAGAGAGACAAAGAGGATGGCACATTAGGGTCTATAGCCACTGCAAAGGAACTCCAAAGGCATGTGCTACCTTGTGCATCTGGCTTATGTGGGTATTGGGGAATTGAAACTGGGTCCTTAGGCTTTGTAAGCAAGTGCCTTAACCGCTAAGCCATCTCTTCAGCCCCTCTTTTTTTTGACACAGGGCCTAACTCTAGTACAGGCTAAACTCAAACTCAAACTCACTATAATCCTCACACCTCAGCCTCCTATGTGCTTGGACTAACGGTGCATGTCACCACAACTAATTCTTAATTAGTTTGTATTCTGTAACTATATATATATATATATATATTAGTTTTAAATGACAAGTTTGGAATAATTGACGATAGAAAACTCTATAGATAGTTTTCTGTGATTCATTAAAGGAACACCTAGAGAACTGTAAAACTACTATTCCAGAATATTTCTAGAGGAGACTGGAGTGTGAGTCAGTTCTGTGTACAAGGATCAACCCTCATCACTGCTAGGTACCATCCAATGAGCTGGGGGGCTGCAAAGAACCAAGTTTTACAAAAGGATGTCACTGTCTCTCTGTCTCTCTCTCTGTCTCTTTCTTCTTTCTCTATTGCCCCTCTGTCTCTTTCATCTGGAAACTCCCTCTTCTGCTCTTGCACGTCAGAACTACAACTTCTCCAATTAAGGAAGACACAGGACTTGGATTGAAAGTCTCTTAGTTTCCCAGGAATTTGACCTTGAACTAAAAATTGTACTGCCATTGGGTTCCTTGGTCCTGTTACTTACATATTTGGACTAAGTGACACTGCTCTCTATTTGTTAAGAACCTAATTAATTAAGGGCTTTTTATGTTCCATAACCATGTGAAACACTTCCTGTAGCATATCTTCTCTCATGTAACACTTCTCTTGCTCTGTATTAAGAGAATCCATTATTAAAAACACATTATTTGGGGGTATTTAATAGTGCATTGCCCATAATATTATATATTCTAAGTATAATTCATATACATGTATGAATGTATATGCATTAATCTTTAAAGAATCATACTGCATACCTTTCTGTCATTTCATAAAATTCTGAAGACTAGTCCAACATTATATTTTTAAAAAGAAATTAGTTGCAGGTTTGATTGTATTCCTCTTATAATTAAAACCAGATAGAACTGATTACATGCCTAAGCAGTATTAAATAAGCATTCATTTGAAATTCATTCTTTCAGGGACACTAATTCAGGTACTGGATGATAATAAGTCATTAAAGCACAGTAACTGTTTGATCATGGCTTATGATCAAGTTTGGAGTTCTTAAAATAAAATCAGTCATCATACAGATGAGCAAGTGGGAAGAACCTACTTTCATTGTGCGTAATGGTTGTGAAGAGGATAATGTGGTCAAATCGACACAGTAGAAACTGACAACAGCAACACTCAAGAAAATGTCATATGGAGTTGTCAATAGTGGTTATTTTGGGAAGCAAGGAGCAGAGTAGGTGTTCTACTAGCCACTTTTTCCACAGTGCCAATCTCATAAATATCAAGAGCCATTTTCATGATTCTAATAGAATGCAAATGTGGAATTTTTAGCTTCTAGAATATAACAAAAAAATCTTCATATGTAGGAAGACAAATACTGTGTGATCTCACTTAAATGTGAAATCAAAAGAAGTAGAAATAGTAGAAGCAGAAAGTAGAATGGTTGTTAGCAGAGTCCAGGAAATGAAGAAAATGGTCAGAGGTTCAATTATAGGATACACAAGGTTTAGAGATTCTGTGTACAGTGTGGTAACTGTACTTAATGACAATGTGTTGTATACTTGAAGTATGCTAAGAGAGTAGATTTGAAGTATTCTCACCACAAGAAATAAATTGAAAGAGGTAATTATGTGGTAAAAAATTGATAAGTGAGTTAACTTATGACTGGCAATCATATGTCATAGTATATGCATATATTAAAACCTATCACATTTCTTAACTATGTTCTCTATAAAAAATTTTGAGGTTTATCATACCTCAATAAGCTGGAAAAATAAATTATAGGTTGTAGGTATTTTTCCTAAGGGTTATTCTGTACAATCCATTAGTAACAGCAAGATCAGACTTAGGGAACAGATAACACAACATATTAGTAGATAGATGACTAATGGACAGAAGATACAGAAAGATAGATGATCAATATAAAGTTCATCAATTGACACAATGCACAGAATCATGAGCATACAGAGATTGTAACTCTCTATTCATAAGCTTTCAGCAGCTTATACAGGTTGACATAAGACACACAGGAACCACAGTTCTATAAACAAAGATAGCTAATTAAGGTATTGGCTCTAACTGCAAGATTTCCTGCAATTGAGTTATTTCCCTTGGCCATTTACTTTGTTCTTGTTATGTCCTAACTACAAGCAATTGTTTTAGAACAGGGTCATTAACAAATATGCTTATGACAAGCTCAGCAGCCATTTAAAGTCCTTCACCAAACATGTGTTTGTCTGCATTGGACAAAGAATCTGCATCCAATTTGATAACCACAGAAGAAATGTCCAGAATGAAAATATCTTTTGAAAATAGTATTGTGGCTTACCATAGACTGAACCAAAACTGACACAAACCTTCATTTTGCTGGAGATATTTAAAGAAAAACAAATAGTTCACTTGAAGACATCATGCCCAGATTGCATGGTCTAATAACATACAGGGAATCATCCAGAAAAGAATAACAGATTTGCTGGGCTTTCATTCTCACCAAATATGCATTGGGGGGAAAGAAAGGTCTTCAGGGGACAAACAGTGTCCTCCACATGAGTCTGGGAGTCTGTCCACCAGCTCAGCAGAGATGGTCAGATTTTGAGAGTTTACAACACATTTAAGAAAGAAATACACTGATTTGATAATAATTTAAGGGTTGTCTATTCTAGGGTCTTGTTTAATTGCTTGATTATTTTATTGGGCAATTAAGCTGAATGAATTAAAATGAAAACTTATTTTCTAACCACACAGTACAAGATTTCACATCCCGTTATTCATTTCAAAGTTTAGAGAAAATATTAAGACAAGTAGTTGTGTCAGGTAAATAAAGGAAGTTTTCATCATTTATATTTTAGCAGAAGAAAAACCTTCATATAGTCATGTCTATGCTACCTTCTAATAATATTAAATTTACTCAACATAGTTCTATTGATGATTTATCTTTAATTCTGACAGTCATTAAAGATAGAGGCAAATGTCTGCAGGGTAAGCTGATGGCCTCAGACCAAAGACCCAGAAATGCTAAGTAAAACACATGGATTTCCTTGATTAATAAATGTATTTTCAAATGTTCATGAAAAAGTTAAGTATGTAGTTTCACTTGGATTTCTTTTAACATATATAACATATTTGTGTCAAAACATTAAATAGTATAAATTTATATTTATACATATATACATACATACATACATACACATATGCACACATTATATATATATTCCATAAGCCACTTTAATGTTTTAAGTATAGAAACACTACTAAGTAATAGGATACAGGAAAAGTAGTAATAAATGCAATCAAATAAAGATACTTTATGAAGTTGGGTGATGGGCAACTGGTATTCATTTAATCACTTAATTGCACTTTTATATGCGTTGAAATGTTTTCAAATATTTTATTTATTTATTTGAGAGAGAGGAGAGAAGGAAAGAGAATCCACTGTAAATGAACTCCAGACACATGTGCCAGCCCCTTTGTATATCTGGTTTACAAGGGTACTGGGGAGTCAAACCTGGATTCTTAGGCTTTGTAGGAAAATGTCTTAACTGCTAAGCCATCTCTCCAGCCCTGAAATGCTTTCATAGTAAAAGTTCAAAATAAATGAATAAAAGAGTAATAGTACATATATGCTCTAATAAAAGTGAAATTTATGGTTAAGGTAGAATTCAACATTATTGGGATACATGGTTTAATTTTTACACAGAATCCATAGTTTATTAGCACTGAAACTTTTGGCAGAGGACTCTTGTTTACAAAAAAAAAAAAAAAAAACTGAATATAATTAATATTGAGGTTGTTTGGACAAGAAATGTACCCAAGCTTCATGTTGAATGCTTAATCTCCAGTGGTTCTGGAAGGTTGTAGAGCACTTGGGAAATGAAACCTTGCTGGAGAAAGTGTGTCACTGGGAGAGGTCTTGGGGTTTTCTAGTCCAGGCACATAGCTACATTTGCTGCACACAGCTCACTCTGTCTAGCTCCACCTGGCTGATGAGAAGATGTGATGCTTGGGGCTGGTGAGATGGCTTAGCAATTAAGGCGCATGCCTGTGAAGCCTAAGGACCCAGGTTAGATGCTCCAGGTCCCACGTAAGCCAGATGCACATGGTGGCGCATGCACCTGGAGTTCGTTTGCAGTGGCTAGAGGCCCTGGCACGCCCATTCTCTCTCTTTATCTCCCTCTGTCTCCTTATCTCTGTCTTTATTAAGTAAGTAAATAAATAAAAATAAATCCTTCTCTCTATCTTTAATAAGTAAATAAATAAAAATAAATCTTTAAAAAAATAAGACATGATCCTTAACTGCCTGCTTTTGCCCTGCTTTTCCTACCATGGAGAAATTTCTATTTCACTCTGTAAGCTAAAAATAATCCTCTTCCTTCCATGAGTTGCCCTGGTAGGGTGTTTTTATGCCAAAAATGACAAAGTAGTTGAGACAATATAATATCAAATAAGCTTGTTTCATATGAGTAAATTATAATGCCTTCATTTTCCAAGTCAATTAGAGGAAATGACTATTAAAGACAAAGGATCAGACATCTGGATTTATGTTCTCACATTCCATTAGCTCACTGAGATGGTCAGTCAGCAGATTTGTCAATGGCCTTGATCCATAATCCTAAAAAGATTGAGGGAGAGAGATAAGGAGAAAAAAAAATAGTAATACGAAATGACAAGTAAAAACATCATAACAATGTATCAGACCCTTCGAAGCTCTGTCAAGTTTGGAGAAATAAAAACAATAGCCAGCACCACAACTAAGTTTGATCATAAAATTTTC
The DNA here is from genome assembly GCA_036346955.1 of Dipus sagitta. Classification (NCBI taxonomy): domain Eukaryota; kingdom Metazoa; phylum Chordata; class Mammalia; order Rodentia; family Dipodidae; genus Dipus; species Dipus sagitta. The sequence goes on along the minus strand of CM070778.1, from coordinate 115,760,493 downwards.
TTTTTTTTTTTTTTTTTTTTTTTTTTTTTTTTTTTGGTTTTTCGAGGTAGGGTTTCACTCTAGCCCACGCTGACCTGGAATTCACTATGGAGTCTCAGGGTGGCCTCGAACTCACCGGGATCCTCCTACCTCTGCCTCCCAGGTGCTGGGATTAAAGGCGTGCGCCACCACGCCCGGCTGATCATAAAATTTTCAAAGTCCTAGGAAGTCGCAATGCCGCTGTCCTCTGTGCGTCGGGATGCAGTGGTGGTCTGACTGAAAGATGGTAAAGGCTTACATGTTCATTTCACAGTGCTCCTACAATGTCCTCAAAGCTGAGAAGCTTGAACCACAGAACTTTATTGCCTCACTGTTGTCAGGGGCAGAAATGTGAGGTAAAATAGATGGGAATTCTGCTGAAGGATGGGATTAAGGATCTATTCAATATTTTGATGTGCTTCCGTCTGGTGGTCTGCAAGCAGTCTTCTCTCATAACACATCTCTCCGATAGCTGCCCTGATCTGCAAAGGTACTCTTGTGTGCATGTTCATCTTCAGGTTTCCCTTTTTGATGAGGAAACAATAATATTGGATTAGAATCCCCCCCATAATGATGCCACTTCAATCTTATTACATCTGTAAAAAACCCTATCTCCAATCCTTTTGATATGAAAGTATGAATTTCGCAGGGACACAATTAGACACCTGATACTGTGACTTTATCTCAACTCGTCCACACAGTTAGGCCACTACCACCACTCAGCTAATCAAGAGAGAGCAGCCTTTCCCTGCGGGTAGTATAGAAATTGGCAGACTGAAGAAACTTCCACTTAGTTATAGGTTGAGTGGAATATATACATTTCACTTCCTTAAAGTCTCACCCCAGCTTATAGAAAATGGAAATTTATAGAACTAAAGAATTAATGTAGAAGGAGGGTGATTGAAGTAAGTGTCAAACAAAAAACACCTCATTTAAATATGTGAGTTGCAATGTGGCCTTTATTAGACCTTCCTTAGGGTAATTTTAAGTAAGCGATGATTTCAGAAATTTTAGAAATTAGTGCCAAATTTATGCTTTTTTTTTTGTCAAGATACAGTTTCACTCTAGCCTAGTCTGACCTGGGATTCACTAGTTAGTCTCAGGGTGGTCCGGAACTCTCAGTGATCCTCCTACCTCTGCCTCCTGAGTGCTGGAATTAAATGTGTATGCCATCACATCTGGCTTTTTCCACCATGCCCAGCTTTTTCACATTTATGATTTGATTGATACAAATAATCAAGCAGTATATCTATATACCAATTGCATGTTATTTCAACTTTTAAGATAGTTAAAAATGTATAGCCAAAGGACAAGTCAGAAGAAATTACTAACTCTGAGTGTCATGGCTCACATCTATAATCCCAGCACTTGGCCTGCTTAGAAGCTAATTTTGTAGGTTATTATAACTCCTGTCAATTAGACAACCAAAGCCTGATTGCTTGGGTTAAATTCCCCATATAAGGTCAGATGCACAAAGTGGAGCATGCATCTTGAGTTTATTGGCAGTGGCAAGAGGAATACCCCCTTCTCTATCAGTACTTAAATTATATATCTATATGAAAGTTTTCTTCTTTTTTGCAGAAGACAAACTTTTTGTGGAACACATATTCCTACCCCAACCCACTCCTACAAGAGGCAGTGAATAGTGTGTTAATGAAGCCTGGAGGTTAGAATCTGGCAAACTTAAGACTGAATACTAAATAACACTCCATACGACAATTAAATGAGAATGTGAAGGAAAGATATATGTGAGAGATAATTCCTTCATGTATTGGGTTTTCAAAAATGTTTGCCTTCCATTAAACAAAAATCTCTATTCAGACACAAATATAAGGCAATTATTTGCCCACAGGTACTTCCCTGATTAATATATCATCCCTTCTCCAGAGCTCAGAGAACACTGTGGAAGAGGAGGTGAAAAGAATGTAAGAGCCAGAGGATTGGAGAAGTGCTACAGAATGCAGTGTTATCCACTTAACATATTATGGCTATAGCTTTTATGAAGTCCCAGCAACTGTCATTATTTGTACAAGGTCTGTACAACATTGCGCCCATCAAGATTCCTTCAAAGATAATGGAAGAGGGTATGGGACAACTATCCTTACCCAATAAGTTATTTGTAGTTGTTGTAGCTACCTTCTTATAAATGGAACAAAATTACTTGACTTGAAACAGCTTATGAGAGTGAAAATTTTATTTAAGCTTAGAGACTTGAGAGGAAGCTTCATCATGGTAAGAAAAGCATGTTACAAGCTGGGTGCTGTTCCATATTTCAGTGGAAGTATTCTCAGTACTGGGCTTGTACCTGGGCTAATAAACTTCAATGAGCATACCCAGTGACACATCTCCTCTAGCAATGCTCCACCTCCCAAGCTGGTAATTCAGTATGAGGCTTAATGACAAACAAATGAAGCTATTGGAGACACTGTACATTCAAGCTATCATATTCGGCCCCTGGGTCCCATAGACTGATGACCATCTCATGATGCAAAATGAACTTTGTCCAACTTTAAAAAAATCCCAATAGTCTTTATTAATTCCAACACTATTCAAAAGTCCACTGACTAAAGTCTCATACAAAACTCAAGCTAGTCTCTTAAGTGTGAGTCTGTTAAATCACAACAGATATTAAATACATCCAACATATAATAGCACAGTCTAAATACACACACTTCCAAAAAAAAAAAAAAAAAGAAAGAAAGAGAAGAAATTGTACATGACAAGTAGGATTGAACCAATGCAAGATCAAAAACAAGCAGGGAAAGCAGCAAACCCTGTAGCTCAGTGTTGGACATCTGGGGCTCACAACCAAATCTCTGGGCTCCAAATTTTACCCCTTCCATTGTACTGCTAGCTTCCTGAGTAAGTCCACTTGAGCCAGAGTGGGCAGGTCTCCTTGGAAGCCACACCATAGTCCTGGTATCTCCATAATCCTTGGGTCTTCATTGAAACCAGCAATACATCTTTATGGACACATGCCATGGCCTGACATGCCCTCTGTTCAGGTACAATGAACCTGCTCTACATTGCCTAAGAGACATATGCAGGAAATCATGTTGAAAATCCAATGACCTTTCATTTGTCATACTTTCAAAACAAGTACCAGGTACACTATTAAATTTGTTAATCAAAGGGAGAGTCAAGCTGACTTTGAGGAATAACAAAACTACTATCCAAGTGCAGAGCAGCACACCTAATTTCAATGGTGGTACTCTCTCAAGCATTTTCTGCTGAACCCAGCTGCAGTCTTTGGTCTGAAACTTTGATTTCTTTCTGTGCCAGCTTCATATTTTTCACATCCTTCTCCTCTGTCAAACACTAGTCCATCACAAATTCAACTTTGCTCAAGTTTTCAGACATGAGCAGAGCATCCAGTAGCTCATAAAAACTTCTTCTATTTCAATTTTAACAATATTATTCTCCAGCTGAAGTCTCATAAACTGAGCTTTACTGGTATATAATCCCCTCTGTACTTAAGTCTTTTATCAACTGTACTAGAAAGCCTCAGGTTGTTGGGATGAACTTCCAGACCAGACAAAGTTTTGGAGAAAGGGAATTTATTTGAAGCTTACAGATCCAAGGGAAGTTTTATAATGGCAGAACAAGTTGTTCCTCTTTCACAGGACCAAGCAGAGGGAGAGAGAGAGAAGCCAAAAACCACCACAAGCAAGCACGCTTCAGGGACTCCAGGCAGAACTCAGACACTTGCCATACCTTTAGATTGGAGTTTTAAATCCACCACTCCACCTCAGACTGGACCCTAAAATCTGCCCAGTGACACCTCCTCCACCCAGGTAGCTACAGATTTAAATTACAAATTATAATAGAGTCCTGAATATATTGGAGGGCATTCATTTAAACTATCACAGGTCTTAAGGAAGAGGGACTATTTGGAAAGCAGAAAGGGTTCAATGAAAGGGTACATGGCGAGGGAGAATAAGAGGTGATAGGAGAGGATTATGAAGAAAATACATGATATACACACATAAAAATTACCAGTAAATTTGTGGTTATAATGTTTTCCTTTGTGTTACTTGCAAGAGCTCTCAAGAATGTATTACTGAGTGCCTGATACTCAGTTCTCTTTGTAAATGTTTCTTATGCAATGAATTTTCTTCTGTATATGCTTTCTATCCTAAATATGGCCTGTATACAGATGTATTTCTTTAGAAAGTGGTAAAAAATATTGGCAGGTGATTACTAATAAGTGTAACTTCTGGAAAGTTAGTGTTGATATACCTTATCTGGAAATTTTTAGGAAAAATGTCAATATTTTTCATTTATATTGATTTCATTAAAACTCATGAATTTCTGAAAACTGATCAATCATCTCACAAAAATCAATATAATTCATGTAAATGTGCATCTTCTAAGACACATTTATAGAATTTTGGTATAGCTGTGTTTTTTTAATTATATTATATCTCTATTCATTTGATCCTTGCTAAGTCTTATCTCAATGAAAATATGCTTTGATAAGATGGCTACGTATTGGAATTTATTATTTGTCCATACAATGGAGATAATTTAAGTTTGTAGACAATTCCCAAAATAATAACAACTTTCTTATTAAAGACAGCTATAAAGTTTCAACAGTGCTATTTTTTGTGTGTGGATGTGTGTGCATATGCGTATGTTTTTATGTATTTGTATTGCGGGTTTGTGACTATGTAGAGGTCAAAGACCAACATTGGGTGTTTTCCTAAATCATATTTTTTCATTCTTACTTTATCTATTTACTAGCAAGCAGACAGTGATAGAGAGAAGAGAGGCAGCCGGAGAGAGAACAAATGCCACAAGTCCTCCAGCTAGGGCCTCCAGCCACTGCCAAGGAAGTCCAGATGCCTGTGTCACTTTGAGCATATGGCTTTACGTGGGGGACTGGGGAATCAAACCTAGGTAGTTAGGCATTGCAGGCAAGCACCTTAGCCACTGAACCATCTCTCCAGTCCCAACTTAGTTTTCAGACATGTTTCCCACTGAATCTGGAGCTCACTGACTCAGCTACTCTACCTGACCAGCAAGCACTACGGATTCCCTGTTTTCACCTAATAGTACTGGAATCATAGCACCTGCGTTGGTACCCACCATTTATGTCAAAATTCAGTTATCCCTGACACAGCACAGTTGCTTTGGGCACGTGGCTCTCCATAGGTATCTGGAGGCTGCACATCAGTGTATTGGCTCAGGCCCACAGCCAGTGATGACTTCAGCAGGGCCTGCCTGCCAACGCTTCCGGCTTATGGGCACCTCACGGAGCTTCCAGACCGGTCTTTGGCGGATGACCAATGAAAGGCCAACTGCTAAGAAAACCCCAAAGGGAAAAGTTTACAAGATGAGTTGTACTGCTGTCAAGAGAAATGGATGCTGGATTACAGGCACCTCAGGCAACAGGAGACGCTACAAAAAAAAAGAGCAGAAAAAATGATTTTAAAGCCAAGCGCGGTGGCCCCCACCTTTAATCTCAGCATTTGGGAGGCGAAGGTAGGAAGAGCATTCTGAGTTCCAGGCCACCCCGAGACTGCATGGTGAATTCTAGGTCAGCCCCTGGGCTAGAGTGAGACCCTACCTCGAAAAACAACAGCGTCAAAAGAAAGGAGAAAGATAGAAGAAAGAAAGAAAGAAAGAAAGAAAGAAAGAAAGAAAGAAAGAAAGGAAGGAAGGAAGGAAGGAAGGAAGGAAGGAAGGAAGGAAGGAAGGAAAAGAAAAAATGCTCTTAAACCTAAAGGGGCTTCACTGCAGAGCCCTCTTCCAAGTCAATAAAAACCAACTCCTTTCCAAAACAGAAAAAAAAAAAAAAAAAAAAAAACTCAGTTACTACTAGCTTGCACAACAAGCCCTTTACCAACTAAGCCCCAGTAAATATTTTAATAAGGTCCTGTAAGCTTATGGTTGGGCCCTTTTATTTTAGTGTTCTTTCTTTAACATATATATATTTGCCCTATCTCTCTGTCATCAAGGAAAAGCTTTGTTAGTACACTGAGGAGACAACTCTCTGCAAGCCAGGCAGAAGTCCTTATCAGAAGTCAGCCATGTTGACACTCTGATATCTGATTTACAGTGTCCATGCAAAAGACACAGCTCTCACCTCAAAGGGGATAAGAGAGTTTATTCTGGAACCAATGTGAGTGACCTTGGTCCAGAAACACAGATTTAGATTACCCCAAATTCCATGTTCCAATATGTTAACAATTTCATGAAGGTTTTATAATTACAGAACAAAAGAAAGTCATAAATCAAAGCACTTTTCAAATACATTGTCTGACAGGTAGGTGGGTTATAGCATGGGGCAAATCTCTACCATAGGCCTCAGATGCTATCTGATGACATTCTTAGTCCTTGGGTTGAAGCTGGGGTCTGTTCTTGCATTCTGAAAAGGATAACACCTGATCAACTGATAGTCACCAGGATATTAATTCAGACACAGAGGTGGGTAATAAATGGCTATTAAGGGGCTAAAGGCAGCCCAAGGTAATTTGGCTCTGACTTGCAACATTTCAACTCTCTGTGATCACAGGAGCTTCATCAGTTCATTCAGCCTTGCTGGAAGCAGGTGCGACAGAGCTGATTTCTAAGAACTTTAGATTACAATAGCCTCCCAATTTGTGACATAGTATACTTTTAAAAATAGTTTCAGCTGGGCGTGGTGGCAAACACTCCTTTAATCCCAGCACTCAGGAAGCAGAGGTAGGAGGATCGCCGTGAGTTCGAGGCCACCCTGAGACTACATAGTGAATTCCAAGTCATCCTGGGCTAGAGTGAGACCCTACCTCGAAAAAAAAAATTATTTGCAAGCAGAGAGAGACAGATTTAAGACAGATAGAGAGAATGGGCATTCCAGGGCCTCCAGCCACTGCAAACAAACCCAAGATGCATGTGCCACTGTGTGCATCTGGCTTTAAGGGTATTAGAGAATCAAACTTTTAAATTTTGCACACAAGCCCCTTAACCACTGAGTCATCTCTCCAGCCCCAGAATACACTTTTGTTTTTGAAGTTACAGTTTGTGATTTTTTTATGGCAGTCTGAACAGACTAATTTACCTTCCAATATTTTATTTTCCTGCCAAAGCTCAAGAATCTGTGCTTGTGCAACAAACAGCCATGACATTGGATAGAGATAGGTACCATCGAGTCAACAGACTGATGAAGTTTATATTATAAATTGATCAATATTGCTTTTCATCAAAAATAATCAGATCAATTGGGCTGGAGAGATGGCTTAGCTGTTAAGCACTTGCTTGTGAAGGCTAAGGACCCCGGTTCAAGGCTTAGTTCCCCAGGACCCACGTTAGCCAGATGCACAAGGGGTCGCACGCATCTGGAATTCGTTTACAGAGGCTGGACGCTCTGGCATGCCCATTCTCTCTTTCTCTCTCTCTCTGCCTCCTTCTCTCTGTTGCTCTCAAATAAATAAATAAAACAAACAAAAAAATTTTTAAAAAATAATCAGATCAAAATTATAAATCTAAATGAATGTTATGTTCTAACAAAACAAGACTTCAAAGCTTAGAAATCAAGACCTAACATTTCCATGGCATATTGGCTCTTTTCAGATTTAAACATTGTTACTCAAAAATAATTAATAAGCCTCTATTAGTTATTCTTCTCATGGCTGTGAGCAAATATCTGACAAGAAGCAGATTAAGAAAATAAAACATTCATTTTGACTTAAAGTTCCAGAGTCCACCATGATGAGGAAGTCATGGCCATGGGGGTAGGAGGCAGTCCCACTGTGTTGTCAGGAAGCAAAGGATGGACAAGAAGTAAGTCTGGCTATGAAGCTTCAAAGCCCAGTTCTAGTGATCCACTTAGCAAGATTCTACGTCCTAAAAGATCCACAACCTTCCCAAACAATGTCAGCCGCTGGGGGACCAAGGGTTAAAACACAAAAGCTAATTAGGAAATATTTCACATTCAGCACCAATAGAACTTATGACATTAGTTCATGCCACAATATATTACTAGCGATAATAGAAACGTGGGTTAGAGAAGTGTTCAATTTATTTTTAACAAGGAGAATTTTGAAATTCATAAAAGAACAGGAAAAAAAATTCTCACATCCTGGAATTTATTTCTTACTTATTTGAATCAAGAAGAAATTGTACCATCTTTGAAGTTCAGTATGAAAATTGTCATTTTAATTTCTTTTAGATGAAAAGAACTGAGTCAAGTTCACATTTCCTTGCTATAGATGTATGGAAGAGATGTGTCCAAATCGCAGGCCATAAGGCCTCTGTTAGGTCAGGACAGGATCCCAAAATGGAGTCACCAAGGACAGTAGAAGAGCAACAATGACATAAGAAAGTAGGTTATCAATATTCCTCAAGAAACCACCCCAGGTCATGGTTTTCGGCTCCCTTATCTCCTAAGTCTCCTGCTCACTGTTCTGGTCCCACACCCTAGCTATTGGAAAGGGCTAATGTAAAGAACAGAGGAGCCAACTGAAGAAGCGTTATATAGCCCACTATCTGGAATCTCGGGTTGGCTGTCCTCCACTCTTGAGAGTCAGTCCTGGCAGCTTGTATTTTTCCTGAATAAAAGCTTTCATCTTTACCTCAGAGTGGTCCGTGTGGCCTTTGTCACTCCATAACCTTACATCTAGCAGTCATGACTTGGATAGGAGGCTTCCAGTTGCTCTCTTGGGCAGCCAGACATTCTTTCCCCAACCAGACCACCAAACTGCCTTTGACCCTCTGAAGGCTACAGACCATCTCTGCCTGGTACCGGCTTTCATGCCACCACAATTAGGCCACACTCTTCTTCCCTTCTCCATTTCATCCCTCCTTCTTGGTAAGTGGCCCTCATGGATTGGCCTGCTCTTGGATTTAATCCCTCCTCATGGAAGCTGTGTGGGCATGCCAGGCTACACCCCTTGGCTGCTTTTGGGCTCCAACTCCAGGTGTTAAGAAAGACACACTCTTGACACCTCAGGTCTCTCGCTTTCTGGTCTACTGTACCCTAAGGGGAGACTTTTGGTTCGGTTGCAACATCTTGGAACACTCACTTCCTCCCTCTCCCTTCTGAGTTCTCATCTTCTACTGTCATCTGCTTTCACCATTGGGAGCGCAGTCACCTGCCTTGCCCACTAACAGATTAAAAACCCTACCTGTGTGGCCTCTTCCGATGTAGGAGGTGCAGGCCCTGTTCACCCTTATAGTCCAGGAGGTCATATTAGTGCTCCGTGTTAACCCTGCTTAAGCCCTGGTCTCTCCCCTGGTTCCCTTTTTCTCACCCTTGTTTTGCTCCTTCCCTGTCTCCTTAAGAACTTAAAGCCTCTATGACTCTTGGATGACATCTTATCTTTCTCTGCAACTCTGCCTGGCCACAACACAAGCTGGACAATGGGTCCAGATGGCATGAGAATGGTACTTTTGATATCTAAGTTCTCAATGATTTAAAAAACTTCTGCCAACATATAGGCAAATGGTCCAAAATACCCCATTTTTCACTCTGCGTGCACAGCCTTCTCTCTGCTCTACCTGCTCTTCTTACCAGATCCTTCTAGCCAAGGTCTCAGGAATTCACTCTCATTCAACCCCTCCCACATAGTCATCCTCACCTTCTGCTTTTGACCCAGAAGCCATAGATGGCCTTGACCCAACAGCTCCTCCTGCTCCTCCAGCTCCCTCAGCTTCTCCTGACCCTCTGCCTAGTAACAAGGCTTGATTTTGATCTCCAGAGCTGTAAATAGAATAGAAATTTAAAAGGAAAATGCATGGCTTCTAAATAAATGAATGAATGAATGAATATATGAAGGGTAAATGGTTATCTAGAGTCTATATGAAAAGGGCACTTAATGAATGTGTGGTATGAGTATGTATGTGGCTCACAGCCCTAAGGCTAGAGAATGATTTCTGTTCTGAGCAGTGCTATTTCATTGTGGGGATGTTTTCCACCAAGCCCACTGTACTAGATGGCATAGCCAACTTTTGCTGTTGAGTGTCCCCCGGAAGGAACACTAAAAGTAATTAATATCATAGAAAAACATGTAAGATTCTCCTACTCTTATAGAGTTGTAAAATGGCAGGATCACAAAGCTGCGTCATACCCTTGAGGGAAGTACAAAACTCTCCCTGGAATTTAGGAAGAAAAAAAAATGGCTCTTTCTTAGTTCCCCTGCCTTGCAGAGCCAGGGGGATTAAAGCACAGGGAATCTCAGGATCCTGGCCCCAGCATGATGATGGATGAATGGTAAGTCACTGTGAACAGATGGGGACTTCTTATAGGAAATTTGTAACAGTTTTTATAATTACTTCATCTTACTAAGCTTCTGTGGAACTACTACAAGACAACAGCCTCAGGATTTATATTTAAATTTAGAAGTACTCAATACTGAATTTGTAAAAAAAAATTTCCAATACTGTTCAAATCTTCTTTCATATGTTTAAAAAAAATGTGTTTCAGGAAAGTTATAAGAAACAAAGTTCCAAAACCAATAAAAATTCTACATGTTTATACTGGGTAAATAGTATAAGTCAAATCTGACCTACCTTTTCTTTAAAAAGTTATTTCAAAAGGCCCTTTGTGAAGAAAAAAAAAAACTTAAATGGTCATATTAAAAGTCTTATGGTAAGGACAATAAAAGTTTTTGTTAGTAGTGATGAGGTGAATTGACTAAAGAAGATATACTGGAGAGAAAACATTAAATGCTGGATGTTAAATGTTTGATGAGAAAGATTGTTACAAAGTAGTTGCATAGATTATAGAGTAAAAGTATGTAGATAAAGCTGTGAGTAGAGTATGTAGATGAGGATGTGAGTAAAGCATGTAGATGAAGGTGTGAGTAAAGTATGTAGATGAAGGTATGAGCAAGCCTGAATGAAAAGTTAACTACAAAGCACTTGATCAGGTTACAGATTCTTGAGATATAAAGTGGCTATCAGCCTAGTGCTTATATCAGACTAACAAAGCATGGCCCTGGCTGGTAACATTGCTATGGAATTCAGGTTGTAAATTTAACTTTAACTCATTATTGTTAATCTGGTCATAATAATGGTGATGAAAGGTTGAATTTAGAGAATGCAACCAAGTTAATTAGGTTCCTCTATTTGTCAACCTTTTAACTAAATATTAAAGTTAAAATTGACTCATCAATATTTAATTTTCTCCTTAGGTTATTATATCTAAAACTCTGCCTCAAAAAAATCTCAGAAATTATCTCCTCTCTTTTTTTTCCTATATTTTAAGGTAAATAGACTACATTTGGAGACACTGAACAGTATTTATCTGTTATACACTTGGAAACTATTTACCTCATGGTGAGCAGGAAAACAGAAAAGAAATTCTAAACAAAGGTATGTTATGATTTAAGATACAATTCCTCAATTCCTCTAACAATCAACCTTAATACAACTTGCATCATTACTAGACAAGTTTACCAAAGTACCACAGGCAGAATTATGGAGTTGATTAACGTTCAAATAGTTATAGATTGTGTCATGAAATTTTGTGTATGTTTGGAATTCAGTGTAGTTCTATAAAATTGATGTGGAGGAGATTAAAAACATTTCTTTTTGGCTCAGCACTTAAGGGTGCTTATTTGCAAAGTCAAATGCACATAGTGAACCATACATTCGGAAATTGTTTGCAGTGGCAAGTGGCCCTGGCATGTGCATTCCCTCTCTTTTCTATGAGACTGGTCTACTCTTTTTCATTAGAGCATGGCAGTTTAGTCCAATTCGTCTATTCTTTGATATATTAGATATAACTAAATTAATTTCAGTAACTGAATTATAGATTGAATGGACATCTTATTTTGCTTTTAAAAGTGCTAAATCTAGCTGAGCGTGGTGGTGCACGCCTTTAATCCCAGTACTCGGGAGGCAGAGGTAGGAGGATCACCCTGAGTTTGAGGCCACCCTGAGACTCCATAGTGAATTCCAGGTCAGCCTGGGCTAGAGTGGGACCCTACCTCGAAAAAAAAAAAAGAAAGAAAGAAACAAAAATAAAAGTGCTAAATCTATCTATCTATCTATCTATCTATTTATATTATATTATATTATATCACATAAAAATATCCCAATTCTGATAAGCTTGAAAAATTATAAAATTTTTCATGCCTTCATACTTAAGCCAAAAAAGTTACTACATAATATAGATTTCTTATTTAGTTTCAATTCTGTTAGCAGATCTTTTGTTCATAGTTTATGTACCTCGAATAATAAATAATATTGCTTGTTAATATCATACTTTTCCAGATATCAGAATATTTTAATTTGGTTTATGTAAAGTCCATGATATTTGGCTATCAATAAACATACAGCATAATGCCTGGCTAAAAATCTATAATTTTAATGCGGTTCTTGTCTTCTTCACACTAGTTTTGATGTATGATTATCACTAATGTTATAACTAAGTCTTATGAAAAGTGACCTACTATGATTTTGTTCTAAGGAAAACTAAAAATGCTCCCCTTGTCTTAGGAAAATGCACTATATACAATCAATGTTAATGTGGTTTGTCAGCGCTTTATATAACAGTCATAAATATTTCTTTAATTAACCCTTAATAATTGTTCAATGTTAAAAGGCACTTATTTAAAAAAAATCACTTTAAGTCTGTCATATTGTCTCTAATGTATATTAAAATCAGGCTTGCTTAACTCAACAATGACCAGGTTATAGTTTATTCTTGAGCTATATGTGATTAGTCTAAGTCAAGGTTTCACTTAATTAATTGTCTCATTTCTGATATCTTAAGTTCATTGCATATAGAAATATTGATACTTAAGACATATTTCCTGCCCTAAAAAATATTCTTAAATTGCTGTTCTACTTCCAGTTTGTGGGGTAATTGATACTTGCATGGGTAAACAGACTAGCCAAAGTTGTTTTCAAACAGAAATGCTAAGTTTTTGTACTGTCTTGTCTTTGCATGGCATACAATTTCTCGATTAAATCATTTGGCTTAAAGTTATTAATAAAATAATAGATAAAATATTGTTTTCAGGGCTACTAAAATATCTGCCTATATTTATAACTGACATACTGAAAAGATAAAGTGTGTGTGCTTTCTATGTTCCAGTAGAGCTGACACTGTTACCTGACAACTAAACTTAATCAGAATGATTTTAAACTAGTGTGTAATTCTCTAACCAGATCTGCTTTGCTAACCAGATATATTCTGAACCCTTTATAAATAATCTGTTTTGCTAATGAGATATGTATAATCTCTCAGAGTCATTAATAACCATATGTAGAAGCCAAAGTCAATTGGAAACATTAGAGTTAAAGGTTAACAATATTTTGGTTCCTGGTCCTGGGTCAGAAGGCTGCAGGAGATGATGGGACAGGACTAACTTCTAGCCTCTGGTAAGTTGCCTGTCTTCTTGATCAGAGAGGGTATGGAGACCCAAAGATGAATTCCAAATCAGTTTACCTGTAACAGGAGAGTCATATCAGATGAGAATCAGTCCTCCAGGCTTCCGAAAAGAGGGACAGCCAATTGGTCAGCATGGCCTTGACTTATCCTAGTAAATGACAATGCTAAGAGTCATAGAACCCACAGGTCCCTAAAAGTCTTTCCTACTGAACCATTATTGACTTCCAAAACATACAGTTAATTCTGGCTGCCTACATGGTCTTAATCACCTGGTAAATATATATATATATATATATATATAACTACAATATAAGCAATGATTCAGACTAATAGGCTCCCCTATCTGATGTTGATTTACAATACTAGACTCTCACATTAAGTCATGCCTTCTGCCTCTCTGTCCCTGATTAACTTCACCTACCCTGACCCCAGCTCCTCCCACTTGCCTTAGCCAGAATCAGAGCTATTCCTCAGGCCTCCTCCTTCCTTAGAACTTACCCTAACTCATCCAGAGATAAGTACACTGCTACCCCAAGGAGAACTCTCTCATTTAAACTCTTTTGTGTTCCTATTCTTCCCCTGATCCCAAAATGCTCTATTGAATACATGGATGCTCCTCTTCCTTCTCTTTCCTGCCCTAAGCCCTCTGTCTCTCATCTCTGAGTGCTCGTCCTCCCCTTGCACCTGGCATTTTGATATCAGAGCTGTTGACAAGACTAACAAACTCTTTAATCCTCCATTCTGTCTTCTCATGGACTGCACAGAGCCAATCTCCCTCACCTTCTCTATAACAGGTGTCACCAGTGACTGCCCAAATCCAGCTCTATGCAGAGGTGGTACGCAAGAAGTCTCTGTTTCATTCAGGAACAAGGGGTAAGAGCATGCTACACTGGTGCTAACAATCTCACCACTCTGCCACCTCTAGCCTCCATGAAACTGCCTTCCTCATCACCTTCCCTAATGGGAGCCCCACCGACTGCATTATCCAGCCTCCCCCATAGGAAGTCATCACCTCTATGGTCAGCATGAAAAAATTAACCTTAGTCCCTTATCATTAACAAAATGCTGGATTGTTAGGTTGAAAAGGGCTCCCAAAATGGAGCCACCAAGGACAGGAGAAGGGCGATAGAGGCATAAGGAAATAGGTTATCCATATTCCTCAACCACCCAGCCATTATCCCTTCCTTGCCTAGCAATGCCCCAGGTCATGATTTCCTGCCCCCTTATTTCCTTTCTCACTGTCTTGGCCTCACGCCCTAGCTATTTGAAAGGGCTAATGTAAAGAACAAAGGAGTTCTTTTCTCTTCCTCACCTTCCCCCAACTGAAGAAGCCCTATAAAGCTCACTATCTCGACTCTCAGACTGGCTGTGCTTCATTCTTGAGCGTCAGTCCTGGCACCTCATTTTCTTCCCAAATAAAAGCTTTCGCCTTTGCCTCAGAGTGGTCTCCATGGTCTTGGCCATTTCCAAACCTTACAGCCTCCATCATACAGAGCTATTGAAGTTAAAAAAAAGCATACTTAGAGTGGGCTCTAATTAAATAAAATATATATCCTTATTAAAAGGGGAAATTTGACGACAAAGAGCAACATCACAGAGAATAAAATGTGTGAAGACACACATGGAATTGCCATTAGATGAGGAAGAAACAAATTGGGCTGAAGTAGCTTCTAGAAAAAGATCTTGAGTACTGTCTGCCATCATCAGAAGCTGGACAAAAATAAGCCAGGAGGATTCAATGTTGTGTTTCAGGAGGACCATGGCATGTCCAGCAGATTTCAAAAATCTTGTCTCCAGAACTCTCACACAATAAAGTTTTGTTGCTTTCAACTATTCAACTATAGTTCCCTGTGTTGGTAGCCAAGACAAAGTGAATACCCCATTGTAAAAGCAGCATCAAGTTATGGAAAACCATTCAGCTTTCTACCAGAATCAATTTCCATGAAAAAAAAAAAGAGAAACATAAACATAGTCAAAAATGCATTGATTATAATAGTAGCACTGGAAGGTGTAAAATAAATAAATTATACATATAAGAGAGCACTAGTGAATATAGTGAATATAGTGAATAAAGTTCATCAGAAAACACGTTCATCAAAAATTATTTTTTTCATATTCAGCAATGCATATCTTGCATCATTAAATCCATCCACTTTTGTTTTCTAATGTAAATATCATTTTATATGAGATTGGAAGCTGAGCGAAATTTAGCAGGCTCTTATTTTGGAGACAAATCAGCACTGCATTTAATAGGGTCTGTATTGTTATCACTAGTATAATTCATAACCAAATACTGTGAACTAAACTTTCTTCATGTGCACCATGTTAAAAGGGACAGCGCTCATTTACAAAAGAGTGGCCAGACTCCTTCCAGCACATGGTTTGATCTGGACAGTATCAGACTCTACTTTATAAGTAGAAACCTGTTTGCATGTATATCATTCTTCAAGATGGATTTGAAGTCTTATAAATAACCCTGAAGCAATGATGAAACCTACGTAGCTTACGGATGTCTGAGGCACTGACATTTTTAAATTTTCATTTCAAAATGCAACAATTTCGACTTTAGAACTTGTCATTCTCACTTATATTTACAAACAATCAATGCTATCTCAGCATTATTTCAAAAATGCATGCCAACTATAACAAAAAAAATGCAAAAGTTGGTGTGACATTATAGCCTCTGGTGTATCTATTTTTTCAGACACACATGTCCTCCTGCACACTTGAATACCAACACAAGAAGAGATTAATATTAATTTAAGGTTCATTGTTCATTCTTTGCCAAACTCAATTTGTTACCTAACTTCCATTTCAACATAATATCCCCCAGCATTCTCTCTCTTTCTGTCTCTCTCTCTCTCTGTCTCACACACACACACACTATCTCATGTTATTATGTTTTAGCAAAGCTGTGTTTATAATAGTGTAAATTGGTAATTACTAAATAAATGTTGACAAAATTCACATTCACCTAACTTTGCTTATGCACTAGATACTTTCCTTTCCTAAGCCATATATATATATATATATATATATATATATATATATATATATATATATATATATATATGAAATCAATGGAGCCACAGAGTGACCCAAAAGACATGGCAAATATAGAGCTGAACCACAGCCATCTGACCTGTCATTGGTGCCTCTCCTTATCTAAGCATATTTGTTATTCATTCATGTGCTGACAGAGCAAGGCAGGAAAAAACACAGACACAGGAGGAATACACAATGCCTTCATTTGCAAGAAATTTGCAGCTGGAGATATTTTCTGCCACTGCCAAAAAAATGCTACATCAGTGTGAAGTGAAGTGGGGGCCTCAGTACGCCCTTCAGCACTCTGTTGCTTCTATATGAATAATGAAGCAAAAGGGTAATGTGCTGGAAATCTGAATTCTGACCTTGACTGTATATCGCTTTACAGATACATATAAAGCAAAAGTCCTAACATATTTGATGAGCCTCTACTTCTCATCTAATGATTGAAGAGGAAGGCTAAATTGACTTTGCTTACTAAGTGCAATGACACTGACAGGGCATCAACCACAGCTTGGGTTACAAGATGTTTTCATGGTAGTCATATTCTCTCTTGAGGTTTCAATCATAGTGGGACATTGCTGGTAAACTCTTAGCCTAACATATTCAAAGTGCATGACTTGATGAATTTGGACATTTATGTTGATGGACATCAGAAAATGTCACCTCTAAATGTGCTGCTTTGAAATCTTGAGTATTTTGAATTGAAAACTCTTTTCAAGCAGCACATGTAGGAAACACGCCATAATTCCCATTCCTGGTCATAAAAAAAAAGGGAGCAAACTTTCCAAGTGATAATATGAAGCTTACATTAAGTAACTGCATGGTCTTTTCTTGTCCATCTGTCTTTTATTAAGTGTATTAGCACACCCAGTCAGGAACCCTAAAGGGGTGAAAGTAAAGCTTTGTTTCTCTACAACACATATCTATATGTGTAATTATCAATAGAAAGAAGGTACCACTGTACCTACCAACCACTTTCTAAAGTCTCCTTTTCTTCTGTGGCTTTGATGATGTCTGTGAAAAGAATACTTCTTATGAAATCTACATGCTGTAAAAATCCTAAGGTATCCAGAGAAAATTGCCAACAGTAGACAGTGTGTTGTAGTGTAGAGTAAATCCCCAGAACTTACTCAACCCATGCAGCACATTTAGGCCTTTGTACAAGAACTCCCCATGTTCCCTCAACTCAGCCCTTAGCAAACATTGTTCTCTCTGATTTCTGTGAATTTGATGACTTTATGTAACTCATATGAGTGGAATCATATAGATTAAATTAAAAGTAATAATCAACAAAGAACCCTTATGACAACACCAAAGTAAGACTTGACTTTTCAAATAGGCATAGAATATAAAGAGACGATTTTCAAAATAAGATATATAAGTAGCTGTAAATACATGAAATATCAGCAATTATTAGGGAAATGCAAATCAAAATCACAATGGGATTTCAGTGCATACTTTTGGGTAAAGGCATGACTATGAATTTTTAAAAATATATTTTATTTATTTATTCATACCTGTGTGTGGTGAAGGAGGGACATGCCAAAGTTTCTTGCCACTGAAAACAAATGTGGCTTGGCAATTGAACCCAGGCCAGTAGGCTTTGCAAACCATCATCTTTAATCACTGAGCCATCTCCCCAGCTCAAACTATGCTGTTTTTTATCAGAATACCTGTACATTGTTGCTGGGAATGTAAACTGGTACCACTGTTGTAAATATATATATACACATGATTCTCAAACAACTGTAGATCTACTGTTGCTCTTGAAATTTCACCTCTTAGTCTACATCCAAAGAATCAAAAAGGTGATATCAAAACTTTATGATGTCTGCACACTCCTGTGCATCATAGCAGTATTTAAAATAGTAATGACATACATGCAAGGTAAATGTCTGTTAATGCATGAGTAGATGAGTGTACTTTACAAGCACAAAGCAGCATCTTCCAGAGGCAATATTTAAATGTACCTGGCGACATTTCCCTAAATCCAATAAACCAGTCCTGCAAGGGGCACGTACTCTTAATTTTGAGTACCATTTTGTTGTGTGTACTATTACAGAGTGTGGCTTGGTTCCTAGGAGAAACAAAACCCAGACTAGGGGAATTATGATAGTCTTTTTTAAAGTACATGACTAATTTGAATGTTGAAATTACTTAGGGCTTAACTATGTTTCAGATAGAAAAAAATATATTTTAGGCCCAGGAGTCATTGTATAGAGGAAAGAGACTGCTGTGTTTATTTAAAGAATACATGTAACCTAGTGTAATTTACATACAGTAAATAACAGAATAGAGAAATAGAGAAAACAGAGCCTAAGAAAGATGCTAGGAATGAAATCATCAAGAACTTTGCACAGTATGCCAAAAGTCTCTGCTCATAAAAAGGAATCTTTCCCAATATGTATTCTCTGGAAATGCACTCAGGAAATGGCACATAATGTATTAAGTTTTAAAGGAGAAAATAGAAATTAGTGTGCTAATGGATTACCAAATTCTAGGGTAATTGAACTTATTAAATTTTAACACATTTCCTAAATGTGTTGCTCAAATTTATTTGCCCATGAAAACTTAAGAAATTTTTTATTGCAAAACACCATGCATGCAATCATGCAATGACAAATGTATATTTTGTATAGTTCTATGCAGAAGGGAAGAAAAAAAGATAGAAAACACATTGAGCACCTCCCCTTTTTTGGAGTTTTCATGGTAGGGTCTCACTCTAGCCAAGGCTGACCTGGAATTCTCTATGTTGTCTCAGGGTGGCCTCGAACTCATGGTGATCCTCCTATCTCTGCCTCCCTAGTGCTGGGATTAAAGGTGTGCCCCACCACGCCCGGCTTAAGCACCTCCCTTTTGATCTTCTGTAAATTCTACCATAACTTACTCACCAAGATTTCTTCTATATGACATAAAATAACTTTTAGTACTTCTTTAAAAATGTGCTTGAAGTTTTGTGGTAAATTTATTTGAAGCCAGTTTTATTTGACAATGTTGCTGCCAACAGTAGTTACAGTAAACTCATTTGAATGGCTATGTAGTATTTCTTTTATGAACCAAAAAACATGTAGATAGTACTCATTTGAAGTCATAATAAATGATCCTAAATTATTAATCTTTTTTTTTTAATTTAGAGCCAAATTACTGCATCCTATGGGATGAAATATCCATCCTAATAGATACCACTGGATTGATTATTTCCTCGAAGTCTCTTCTAGTTTTTTCTGCCATGAAGCGTAGGTTACAGTTGAGTTGAGGCATGTCTTTCACAACCAATGATGTTGTAAGTCTTTTGAATTTAAAGCATTTATGTAGTTGTTTTTTGTCATATCTTGAAGTGTCCCATTTGCATTTTCCTTAACTAATAATGAGGTCGCACATCCAGTCGTATAATTTGGACAGTTGCATTGCATTTATTTATCTACTTATATGGAAAGGCCTCTTCCTGTGTCTTCTTTACTTCAAAATTCATCTGGTTGATTGGTTGACTTTTACGTTTCTTTCTATTGACTACTACGAGTTATTTAAATACAATGAAAACTGGTCTTTTGTCAGTTACATGAACTATAAATATTATTGCCCATTATGTTGCTTTGCTTTATAGTTTTTTAATGTTATCACATTTATGACAAGAAATTTCCATAGAGGAGATATTAATAGAAGTTGAAGTAGGAGTAAAGATATGTTCTTAATGCATTCTTTATAGGTACATACAATTAATATGCCCTTATTTAAAAAGACATTTACTTTATGCTCTGCAATAAAACTGTCTTGTAAATAAGTTGTCCATGTGTATGGCACCATTTCTAAATGATTTACCCTGGTTCGTGACCTATTTTCATATCTATATGCTAACATACCACAGCATTTCAATTTCTGTATCAATAACCTTGAATTCCTAGTACTCCTACCCCTTTCTTCCATGTACTGGGAATAGGAGCATGTGCAACCTAGCCAAATGTTGTGAAGAATATTGTGGAAAAGACACACACACACATGCACACACACACATATATATGTATGTGTATATATATATATATATATATATATATATATATGTATATATGTATATATATATGTATATATATATACATATATATATGTATATATATATATGTATATATATATATATATATATATATTAGGTCCTTAAGGTCATAAAACCATAATCTTCATTTTAGTCATATTTTTCATGTTTACTTGCAAATATCTTGAGCACCTTTTCAAAATTTACTGTATGTATTTGATGTTCCTTATACCATTTTCATAAATTTAAATGCTGCTCTGTCTTTTATTGGTATAAACATCCATAGTCAGTGTTAAATACTGGCTTTATAGAAATGATAATTACTAAATATATTAACTAATTCTAATCATGCATGTGTTGGATCCTTTGGATTTTCTATTTCAGAATAATGTAATCCCTGAATGAGATTGATGCCATCTCATTAATCCTCCTACAGTTTTGCTTTATATTGCTTCATAAAAGTAGCAGAACCATTAATAAAATGTCTAATAGAAAATATGGCATTGGGTATTATTGTTATATTTTAATTCTCAGGGAACTGTTTTGAAATGTCATCATTAAATAGATACTTAGAAAAGAATCTTTTTAAATATCCATCATCAAATTAAAGATTTCTTTCATATCCATAATAGGTCAAAAATTATTACTATGAGTTAAACCTATTAAATGCTTTGGAATTTTATATGATCATTCTACTTGTTAATATTTTATGCTGAATATATGTTAATTAACTTTGATATTAGTGGAACTGGCAGTTTATGCAAAAATAAATTTGATTATAATATAGTTTTTAACATCATCAGAATTCATTGCATGAAACTTTTAATGGTGAGTTCTCTTAATATCACTTTATTATTATTTTATATTTGTAATATGGGTGTGTGTGTATGTGTGTGTGTTTGTGTGGGGGGGGGGTTGTGTGTGGCACCTCTAACACTTGTCTGAGGCCGTGGAGTGTTTGTGTACAATGGATAGAGTGTGAGGCCAGCAGTTCCTCTTCTGCCTGGGATAATTTTTGAGCCATTCTCTTTGGTGATTCTGGAGCTTACAATGAATTCTGTGGTTGTGATACATAGTATTTACAACAAGTCTAGTTAAAATATTAAATATTAAAATAGATTAAAAACAGAAACAGATACATATGTATACATTCAATTGATTTTCAGCAAATGTACTGAAGACAATCAGTGAGGAAAAGCAAGACATTTTTCAAAAATGCTCCTAAAAACTAGACTTTCAAATTGACATAGATAAACAAATACACCTAAAATTATTTATCTTTGCATGGAGGAAGAGATAACCTCTCTGTACTCTCTTATATCCATAATAAATCTGGGGATAAGGAGATAATTCAGTCGCAAAGCCCTTGTTGTTCAAGCATGAGGACGGGAGTTTGGATCTCAAACACCCAATTAAATGCAACCTCTCTGTAATCCCAGCACCCACAGAGAAGGGATCTGCAGGGAAGCTGCAAACTAGACCAGGTTGATCAGTGAGCTCTGGGTTTGAATTAGAGACTCTTCCACAGCTAATGAAAGGGAGAGTGATTGAGGATGTCACCCATTGCCAACCTCAGGCCTCCACATGCAACTGGCCATATTTGAACATGTATACAGGCATGTACACATATGCACACTGCATGTACTTACACATGCAAAAAGTACTAGTTCAATTCACAAGAGTGGACCTAATGAGTTCACCCCAAACCTTAACTTCCAATAACTTTGTCCTGGGGATTCATTGTTTGCAAGGGTGTGGTCACAAATATTCAGCTTACAGAAAAGTCTTATATAATTGGTGAAAACAAATGTATACATTCCCAAAGTGTCAACAAATCACACATCAATCCCATGTGATAATATTGATGAAAAATCTAATCAGTTTGCATATAATCCAGCACCCAATTATGTTGCAACTTCTCAGGATAATAGTGACATGAAATATTTGATTCAATTGTTAATATCATGATTCTTTTGTTAATATTATACTTAATCATAAATAATTAAATGCTTTCTTTTAACTATCAGGAAAGGGCAGGAAATTTAGCTTTCACTGATTCTATTTAACATAGCACTGAAAATCTCAGCACCTGTAACAAAGCAAATAAAAGGCATAAACGTATAAAGGAAGAAATATTTTTTCTCCATTTACAAATATCTTATTAGTTCATGTTGAAAATGCAAGGAGCAGGCTGGGGAGATTGCTCAGTGGTTAAGGGCACAGGAAAAAATATTGATAGATTCTACCCCATTAAAGTTAAGAACTTCCTCCATTCCCTGACAGACAATATACCTGGAATGCATAAAATGCTATGCTAGAGTCTAAGAGATGCTATTTACAAACCTCATGGACAACAAGATCTATCTAGACTCCATTAAGATCTCTCAAAAGCAAGGGTAAAACAGAAAAAAAAGTAGAAAGTTGGCAACAAATAAAAGGAGATTTTGTTGAAGACAAAAATATTGATGAAAATAACCATTAGATGAAATTCATCATCATTAGCTATAAGATATATAAGATTAAAACACCATGAAATCTCATAACACACCCATTAGAATGAGCAAAGACTAGTAGAGATGTCACAAAATCCTGGCATTGGAACAACAACAACAACAACAAAAAAAAAACATCATTTAAGATGTGCTGATGTATTAAATTCTCTATAAAAAAAAAAGTAAGGGTTATCTCATTTGTCCTGGTGCTAACTTACTCTCCATTGGAGAATCTGCTTCTCTTTTTCAGATAGATGTAGACCCTAAGGAGAGAGCCACCCCATCATACCTCAAAAGGGCCCTGGCTGAAACTAAGAAAACTTCGAGAAATAAGCAAGGGGGCTGTTTTCCTGATGAACCGGACACCAGCACAAGGGGGAAGGAGATCAGCATAGAGAAAAATCAACTCCTACCAAATCAGAGAGCCAGAGCCTCAGAGGCCCTCAACACCTCATCACTGAAGCAGACCAAAAATGAACCCAACATGGCTCAGGGAAATTTTGCGGAAGAGGGGGCGGAAAGAATGTCAGAGTCACATGTTGGGTCATGATATACAGAGACATTTAGCTTACCCATAACTGTGGGCTAACTCCACAATGCATGACCCGTATACCTCAACAAGGAGGGGCCAAGGGGAGGGGGTAGGTCATGGATGAGCCTAATAATGGTACCAAACTGACTGTATTTGCTGAATACAGAACTGACTAATAAAAAAAAAAAAAAAGATGTGCTGATGGAAATGCAAAAGTACAAATTGGAATAGCCAATCTTCAAAATAGTTTGTAGTTTCATGCAAAATCCGATGTGGAATTACCATAAGCCTAAGCAATTGCACTTTTGGAAATTTATCCCAGAGAAAGGAAAACACATTCATACAAAAGTATGCACATGAATATTCATCATAGCACTATTTGCAATCACTAAAAACTGTATAAAACTCAGATGTTTTTCCATAGCAAATTGTTGAACAAACTGTGGGACACTCATAGCATGGAATACTAAATTAAAAGCAATGAAATATCGATAGCAGTTCAGACAGATTTTAAGCATATTTTGGTATGTAAAAATTAAAATATCAACTTATATACTTAAGATTCTGCAAATAACATTCTCGAAATTCCAAAACTATGCAGATTGAGAATACATAGTGAATTCCAGAGCAATAGCTAGGGATGATTCAGCAGGCTTGTGTAAGGGTAAAACAAGGCCATTCAAAGTGATTGTTTTATATCTTCACTGTAGTTGTAATTACTTCAACTTATGCATATGACAAAATTCTGAAGAGTTAAAACATACACACACACACACACACAAATATAGAGATAAAGTTTTAAAATCTGAATATAAATTTTGGATTTTATACATGTACAATTTTGTGTAATTGTTTTAGAAAACTTATATAAAATGTTATCTTTCGGAGAAACTGATTAGTACATACACAGGATATTTTAATACTAATTTTTGCATCTGCATGTAGACATATATTTATGATAGTAAACCTTTTTATTTAAAATAGTTTATGGCCTTATAACAAATATAAATAGAGAACATGTCAAGTATAACCTACAAGAAACAATAGTGATCATTCCAATCTATTTAAAGAGAAAATCAGTTACAGCAAGAAAATGTAATAGTCCCTTCTATCTATAGGAATATATTGAAGGACCACTGGTAGGTTCCTGAAATTGCAGCTAGTACCTACCTGAAGTAGCTTGGCTATTGTCTCCCAGGGGTCTAACTGTGAAGTGTTTGGTCCTTATGAAAGCACTATTGGGAGAGGCTGGAACCTTTAGGAGGAATGGCTAGTGGAAGGTCATTACCTCACTGGGGGTGTACAATTCAAGGGGATAGTGGTACTTTAGCTCTTAATTTTTGCTATTTGCTTCCTGGTTGATGAGATAAGTAGTTTTTTTTTTTAAAGCTTTTTTTTAAAATTTATTTATTTGAGATCGACAGACACAGAGAAAGAGGCAGATAGAGAGAGAGAGGGAATGGGCACGCCAGGGCTTCCAGGCACTGCAAACGGAACTCCAGATGCGTGCGCCCCCTTGTGCATCTGGCTAACGTGGTTCTTGGGGAATTGAGCCTGGAACCAGGGTCCTTAGGCTTCACAGGCAAGCCCTTAACTGCTAAGCCATCTCTCCAGCCCGAGATAAGTAGTTTTGCTCTGAGACATGTTGCTGTCATGATTCTGGGTCATCAAATACACAAATCAATGGAGCTCTTTATTATGAGCTGTAACCTCCACACCATGAGAAAGAGTCTACTTTTATTTTCGCTGAGCATGTATACATGCTTGTGTGCAGGTATGCATGTGTAGGCAGGTGTGTGTGTACATGAAGGTGCAGTTCCTCAGCAATGCTGCTCACCTTTTTGAGCTAGGATCTCCAGTTAGTCAAGATCTTCCAAGTAGACTAGAATGTCTGGCTGACAGGCCTCAGATATCTGCTTGTCTCTGTCTCTCCAGGGCTGGGATAAGAGGCAAATGTCACCACACCTAGCATTTTTGTATGGCACTCGGAGATCAAACTCATGTCCTCACGTGTGTAATGCAATCACTACAATGGCTGACGTGTTCAGCAACATGTATTTACTTTTTAGTCCAATTACCTCAGGTATTTCACAATAGCTCCAGAGATCTAAGATCTTACTAAACATCACGGAATGTGTTTTCCAAAAGGTACCTTCATTTTTTAAATTAAATATGGACATACTTAGTATCGAAACATCATGTGTTGGTAGCATCCTTTCCCTCATCCCTGTTCCTTTTCTGGAGGGACCCTCCTCATTAGGGTCTTAGGCTACAATAAATGAAATTTTTAAAAAAGCACAAAATGACTGATACAATATTTTTCCAATAAAATTGTACGAATACATTTTCTGGTCCTCCTTTTAGCTCTCTGTCCTCACTTTCTCAAAGTAGTTTATTGTACTAGGCCTTAGCAACCTCAGTATATGACTATTATCTACCTCTATTAAGACATTAAGGCATTTAAAGAGGCTGGAAAAATGGCTTAGTGGTTAAAGCACATGCCTGCAAAGGCAAAGGACCTAGGTTTGATGCCCCAGTGCCCACATGAAGCCAGATCACAGGGTGGTGCATGCATCTGGAGTTCATTCACAGCGGCTGGAGGCCCTGGTGCACCCATTCTCTCTCTGCTTGCAAATAAATAAATAAAATATTGAGAAAAAAAGATATTTAAAGAAATCACTCGTGTGTGTGTGTGTGTGTGTGTGTGTGTGTATTTGGCATATTTGAATTACTCATGTCACTACTCATGCACTTTTGGGCCATGATTATGTTAAACAAAGGATTACTTGAATAAAATTCTGTGGCACTGCCCAAAGCTGATTTCATAACCAAGACAGCTACAAAACATGTACTTCATGGATACACTGGACAAAGTAACGGATACCTCATGTCACAGACATGAAATTTTATCATACCAAGTAGAACATGTGAAATTTAAAGTTATCAGTTATTTATTTCCAGAGTTTTCCATTAAATATTTTGACTAAGTTGACCATAGCTAACGAAATCTTTGACAATTGAAAGAAGAATGCAAGATAATTACTATGCAACCTAAATTCTTCCCTCGTAAGAATCAAATTCTGTTATCCTAAACACTCTAACTCACTAAAATAATATGTACCAGAAATTAAATAATAATCAGATAAAGTTGCAAAATAAAGAGAAATAACAGGAAGATTATATTTAAGCTCTTTAGAATTCATGCTTTTCACTCATGGGCTAATTTATTCAGCTAGTGTACCATTCTTTTCTGCTAAGTAATTAGCAGGTCACATCAGAAGACAGAAAAAAATGTTCAACAGAAATGTCTACTTCTTTTAAATACCTTAGGGATCAGTTTCTCTGATATGACCTCAATGTTTTTCTAACAATTCAGAGTCTTTATTTATACTAAAATACATGAAAGAGATATGTTAATTTTAAATCTTCAAAATAAAAAAAATGAAGATGTGTTTTCTGAATGGCTAAAAATGCATGAAATTAATTTGAATGATATAAATGTACTCTCATAATATTTCTTCAATATATGTGACAAATGCATATAAACAATTTATATTAATAACTTTGCTCTCTACTAAAAACATTGATTCCTATTTGCCAAATATAATATCTTCAATCAGCAAAATAGATGTGTTGCCCACTATTTGCTGGTAAGTATGCTTGGTGATATGCTCCTGAACATGTTCAAGGGAAATGCCAAGCCCTAAAGGGACTGTGGTAATGAGTATGACATAAACTGCAAAAAGTTGAAGGAACCCACAAATAAACTTAAAGGTATTTAAAGAACACTTTAGGTTAAAAAGTAAAGGGAATAGCTATGCTATCAATCCAGGGATAATATTTGCATAATAAGCTCACAAAGAAATGTATGCTAGTTAAGTAAATATTTAATTTCACTATTCAAGTTTTTGGTTTTTTTTTTTTTCTTTACATAAGAACTCACTGTCAAAGGGACATTGTGAATGGGACATCACACATAATTGCTGTTGGTGACTTTGCTCACAGCCAGCTGTCCTATCCTGAAACCTTGATCCCATACTGGGCACAGAATTTATAACCTTCCTTCTCTCCCTGCTTGTAAAATTTATTACTGACATCTTGTCCTATGCTACATGAAATCTGAGATAGTATCAAAAGTACCTAATCATTCAGGAAATGTCATCTGACTTAATTCATCTACTTGGAAGTGTATGAATCTGCCACCCCAACTTAATGTTCCTTTCATTCATAATCTGATCTGGAGTCTGGAATGATGGTGCACGCCTTTAATCCTAGCACTCTAGAGGCAGACATAGGAGGATCACTGTGAGTTTGAGGCCAGCCTGGGACCACAGAATGAGTGCCAGGTCAGTCTGGGTTAGAGTGAGACTCTACCTCAAAAACAATCTGTTCTGGCATAATCCAGTGCTAGGTGTGGTCCATACTGTGTTGCTCCCACTTTTCTATGCACAATCAAACACAAAAAAAGTAGCTTGGTGATTTTCAGTGATTCTATTTAACGTATGGCCAGATTTTTGGACAACGTAGATTTGTTTTGTCAAGTACATACCGAATATTTGAGAGTGGGTCATATTCTAGAATCCTGGAATCCCATGTCATTCTCCTTTCATGCTCTGAAGTCAGATTTTGTGCAGGTTTGGCTTAAGAACACTTTCTCAATGCCCCACATATCCATAGGGTTGAAGTGTGTGTGGAACGCAGCCCTCTTCACTCTCCATCCTTCAGGAGCATGTCTCAATGTCCCACGAAAGCGTGCTGACACATGCAGCTCTACTCAGGAATTACCATGCGTGATTCACTTCCTTCTACTCACAGAACTTAATTCTTCCTCATCGTATCGTATTCGCATCTCTTATCTTTCTGGAGTGACTGTGACACATCCAGTGAGAGTGCTGGTTTACAGAAGATGACCAAAGTCACACTCTGCACCTGCGCAAACCCCTCACATATTCAGCTTCCTCATCTTTGCAGTGAAAACTACAGTGTGCTAAGGATTAATGTAACCACTATATATGTATGACTGGTAAGCCCAGAAAACATGGAATTATGCCTAGCTCATGCCCAAAAGGTCTATTATTTCAGCTACTTCCAAATATGCCGGATTAGTTTGTTCTAATACCTTCTGAAGGAAAATGACATTATCTTTCTCTCACCATGGATAGTGGCTAAATCCAGCTGGAATACTTCCTATCTTCCAGACTCATAACCCAAATGTTTTGGTTTTGAATATATTTTTTAAATATCACTCTGTGTTAATTACCTTTCTCTCTGCTGTGGAAATACCCCATACAAAAGCTACTAAAGTAGAAAAATGTTTATTTTGGCTCACAGTTTGGGGGAGTACATTTCATTATGGTGGGGAAGGCATGGCAGGAGGACCATTCAGTGCACAGCCAGAAAACTGAGAAATGCAGGGTGTTGCTTTGTGTTTCTTTCCATTCAGTCCAGGACCCCAACCCATGAGATAACATTATCCACAGCTAGCGTAGGTCCTTCCACCTTCATTAACCTACTCTAGGAACTCTACCACACAGGGTGACTCTAGACTCAATTATTAAAATTGAGAAAACTATCACATTATCTGAACATAATGGCATATTTTGATGTGAGACCCAAGTTTAAACACACAAAAAATTATACTTGGTAGCCACCTTGTTTAAAGATAATGTTATACACTGGTTCAGATCCACCTGCATTTTGAGTGTGACCTAACAGATGAGATAGAGTGTAGAATTTTTCCACTTTTGGATTCATGTCAACACTGAAAGCACTTGGGGTTTTGGA
This sequence comes from Dipus sagitta, assembly GCA_036346955.1. Lineage (NCBI taxonomy): Eukaryota > Metazoa > Chordata > Mammalia > Rodentia > Dipodidae > Dipus > Dipus sagitta. The sequence goes on along the minus strand of CM070778.1, from coordinate 115,731,271 downwards.
GCATCTTAGACTCTGGATATTTTGAATTAGGATACCCAAACTGCAATTATAAAATCTCAGCAGAGGATAATTCTTTTGCTCTGTGGACTGTTATGTGTTCTGTCACAAAATCAAAAGTCACTCCATGTATTTGAGACACAGGCCAACTTAACAGAGTTAATTGGGTCTGTATAAATCTAACTGAATGACCAATAAACTGTCAGAAGGCTGTCTTAGGTTTTCAGTTTATGAGTAGAGCTAATACACATATAGTAACAAGCTTGTTGCTATTCCTGTTGTTAAAAAACAAACCTTCCAGAAATTTACCACAAATGGTCACAGATTCTCTATAGGATATGGGGGGAAGTCTTAGGGAAATAAAAACCCAGAGATGCATGAATGTCTACATACCTCTCATGTATGTTTAAAGACACATAGGGGAGGCAATACACATATTTTGGTGATTGTAATTTCTCTATTGCCTTAGCCCATCCAGACTGCTGTGCCAAAGCAACAAAAAATGGGCAGCTTAAATGAAAAATGTTTATTCTCACAGTTCTGGAGTGTGAAAAACTGAAGAACAAGGCGACAGCAGACTGGGCGCCTAATGAAGACCTGCTTCCTGATACAGAGATAGCCATGTACTTCCAGTGTCCTCACACGGCCCACAGGTGAAACCCCCTGCATTCTCTATCTATAAGAGATTGCCTTTTATTGTACCTCATGGATATCTGATAAATATCATATGAATTTTGAACAGGGCAAACTATTCTATAATTGTGAATTATGATAATAAACATTAGGTCCTTCCTATTTCTTTGTTGCCCAAATGGCCACAAGGATCATCAACTAGATGTAAGCTTACCTTTTTAATTATTATTATAATTTTGATTTTTCAAGGAAGGGTCTCACTCTAGCCCAGGCTGACATGGAGTTCACTAGGTAATCTCAGGGTGGCCTTGAACTCATGACGATCCTCCTACCTTTGCCTCGCTAGTGCTGGGATTAAAGGCATGCACCACCATTCCCGGCTCTACCCTTGATTATTTTTAAGTGGTAGAAGAAGGTGACTCCTTAAAACTAGATGTATAATGACAAAAATGAGATCAAAGATATAAGAATACAGGAAAGAACCTGGAGAACACTTGGTTTCAAGTTATGGTCTTAATTTGTTATGTGAAATCTCCATATCTCCATACCAGACTTTTTTTTCTTTCTTTCTTTCTTACTTCCTTCCTTTATTTCTTTCTTCTTTTTTGGTATGGGGGGGATTCTGAGGTAGGGTTTCAGTCTAGCCCGGACTGACCTGGAATTCACTATGTAGTCTCAGGGTGGCCTCGAACTCATGGCGATCCTCCTACCTCTGCCTCCTGAATGCTGGAATTAAAGGCTTGCATACCAGATTTTAGATAAGAGATTGACTCTCTGATCCAGGATTCCTATCCACTGTTCCACCCTAGCTCTAACAGACAAGAGTTCTACTTTTAGTATACTTCTAGGTTCCTCTGTTGCATGAGGTTGGAGCTCATGTCAGATGCTTTAAATCTACCAGGCATCATTGAAATGCCTAATGTAACAACTAAATTCAACCAAGATTCTTTTTGTTGCAATTTTAAATTCATTTCTCATTGGACCTCTAGGAAATTAATATTGATTTATATTGCCTTTGGTTTTTTAATCTCAATTCTTGTACTTGTTAGTATAATAAAGACAAAAACTATTGGCATATGAGAATTTATAGCCCACTTTGTTATACTAATTTGAGTTATATGTATAGAAGAGAATTAGAGTCCTATCAAAAAATCTAGACAAATTTTTATCAAAGAGCAGAGAGAGAAATATAAAAATAAACATAGCAGAAGGCAATGAGTCAATAAATTATTTTTAGTACTGAGGGACGAATAGAAAGACTGGATGTTTAGCACGGAATCCATGTGATGCTCTGTAAGACTCAGAATGATAAATCCACTGGCTTTGCTTGAAAATTATGTGCTATGACATGTAATCTCATATCATTCTTTGAGAAATGTCAATTAATATTTTAATTGATTTTCATTGTTATTTCAGTGCATAGGAAACACTGAGGAGCTTATGAAAGCTTCTCAGTTTTATGACATGCACTTCCACCATGCTAGATCAGGAGAGCTTATAGGCTACTTTAGTTAGGGGGACCTTCATTGCTCAAACCACGGTCATCTTGTTTTCTATTCTGCAGAAGTTCCCTGAGGTATACAGCACATCAAAAAGTCTCTCTGATAGTTAGGCTTATCTCCTGTAGCTCAAACTTCTCTAACTTTTAGTCGGAAGATCTGTTCTATCTTACAGAGGGTGAAGAATACTAGGGAGAACCAGAATAAGTCAATACAACAAGAACAGAGAACTGGCTGCTTACCATAAGATGGTTCACCTCCATGTCATCTTCCCAGGCCCAGAAGTCACTCCAGAGAAAGCAGTAACACTAAAAATGCTCTCAATGTGAGTCTGCCAACCAGTTCCAGCAGATAATGACAGACATTGCAATCATTGAAACCTCATAAAAACAGAGGTCCAGTGTCTACAGAGGAAGCAAGTGAAATCTCCATCTTGCCCACCACAGCTCAGCGAACATTGCAGAAGAGGGGAATGAAAGACTACGTGAGTCTCAGAGTGGCGGCAATAACCAGATACACCTTGTTTTCCCCATCCCTACAGAGAGAGACTGACTGAGGCCTCTTGGTCCCCACAGTGAATACCAATAACCCCACAGAAGACCCTCAGCAGAATTGGGGTGCAGATAAGTGGGTCTAAGAATACAACTTTTTTATTAAAAAATCAATAACTAATATATTTTTTTAAAAAGACAGGGAAGAGTTATTTATGCAACCATAAACTCCTTTGTAAACTATGGTGGAATTTTCAAAGCCCTGATTTATTATTTGCGGTACAAGAAGTAAGGCATAATCCTGAAGTTATTCTCAGCAGGACACAAACTTCAGACATATCTCCAAGATAAATAACTTGACTTAAGCACATTTGATATAACCATCAAAGTTTATTTCATGAAAACAAAGGGAAAGCATTCAGTAGTTCTCCAGACCAAAGCATATTTATATTCATAGAGTTCAAAGGGACCAGCATGGCACTATCATGACAAATTGGCACAATCTGGGTTTTTAAAAAGGCGAGGCCATCTTCTCAAGGTTACGTTTAGATTTTAAAGCTGGAATTCAGGATGTCTAAACCCTTATTCAGAGAGACCTTGTCATGATACAGCCTTTTGTCTAAATTAATGGCATATGTGGTGTTAAAAATTTCAAAATATCAAAACTATTGTTAATTTCTGCCCCAAATTATATGGTTTTATATCTAGGGTCTCCACTTTTCAAGTGCAGGCAAGTTTAATTTGAGTCTTTGAGAAAGAGTTACTTAAACATCTATCAGGATGATTAATTTCATCAGGTTTGTAACAACATGTTCAACTTAATTTAATTTACACATGACTTTGAATACTTAATCTCAAAGAACCTTTAAAGATAAGCTGAAAGCGTATTAATTATACCTTAAAATTAAAAAAAAACTGAGCTTGAAAGTTTTTAATCATTTATTTGGTTTTCTTTCTTCAAAAAGTGTGACTTACAAGCAATTTACTCTCTCTAAATTCATTGCATAATATGCAATATAACATTGAAAGTCATAATGAGTATCCATGCCAAAAAAAAGCATTTTTGCCTGTCATCAATTAGTATGCCTTAAGGAGAGATTATTACTCATAATTTTGAAATCATATGCAAAACAGTTACTAAATTGGATTTAATTATGAACATTAGTAACTTTTTGTCATAAATCGTAGGACATCAAGATTCAAGGAAAATATGAAATAGTTAATATTAATTTGTATCATTACATGTTGCTTAATATTTCATGATAAAGGTTTATGGAATATCTCTGAATCATTCTATCAACTTTGCTGTGCTCCTAAACTGTTCTAAAGATATTTATTTTGTTGTCACTCAAGTATGAAATCTCAGAAAGAATGTTCAGCTAGAGTAAATTTTTAATGCCTTGTTCTTTTTTTTTAATCATTTTATTTCTTTATTTATTAGATACAGAGGGACAAAGGGAGAGAGAGAGAGAGAGAGAGAGAGAGAATGGGCATGCTAGGGTCTCTAGTCGCTGCAAACAAACTCCAGATGCATGCACCACGATCTGAATCTGGCTACTGTGGGACCTGGAGAATCGAACCTGGGTCCTTAGACTTCACAGGCAAGCGCCTTATCCGCTAAGCCATCTCTCCAGCCCTAATGCCTTGTTCTTAATTCACAAAAAATGTAATTTAAAATGCCCCACAGAATCCAACTTTCTGTACATTGACAACTATACGCTGAAAACTTGAGAAGGCAGGTCAGACATCATCCTGAATGACTTCTAAGAGGCATTTAACATCCTTCCATATGTAGCTGTGCGTATGGATACGTTTCCTAACCAGGTGGTCCTTGAGAGTGAAGTGCCACGTTCTGCCATGTTCTAGCTTATCGTGAGGACAGTACAGCCACACTGCCACCCAGCTGAAACCTCTCCTCCTGTGCTCAGGAAGCACACGGCCCTTTTATGATATATATACTACGTGGGCTAACTTATTAATATTAGTGCCCATTTTTTTAATCCTTGGCTACATTAACAATGTTCTTCCTTCCAAGCATGCATACAAATAATATCAGACTAACTTTCTGTTGAGAGAAAGGATTCATATTTGTGTGGCTGGATGAGTGAATTAAGTTAGCAGGTTTTGTTTGTGTGTTTTGCTGTAGCTTTGACTGTTATTTCTTTCTGACCTCCCCAGGCCCTTGCAATTCAAAGGTAGTTTTCACTAATTACAGTTTACAGCAGGTGTCATATTCCCAAACCAGATTTCTATGTAGTATGGTCTGACAAGAAAAGGAAAAATAACAACTCTGTGTAGATATAACTAGGTTTGCACAATCCCACCTATCACAAGTGCAATACACAGACTCCTTTCATCCCTGTGCCAATGTCAAACATGCAATCAAGCCAACACTGAGATATTGATTGAGGCACAGAGCAACTTCATTTCAGGTAAAATCGAGAGACTAAGCACACAGCTATATTTTCTTGTCTGGCAGTGAACAAATGTGGAATAAGGCTATCACCAAGAGAACCAGGCAAAACAATACTGTCCCATTTATTTCTATAAGTAAAATTCATTCAGCAAACAAATCTTAGCCACAAAATCCTAAATATCACATTTAGCATTTAGATATATTATTTAAATTATATTTTTCTATTCACAAAGAACTTGTTATTCTGGATATGTCTAATTAAAAAAGAGCAATGCTACCATTTATGGTTTCCCTAAGGCTTGTGTAGTGTGGTCCCTCAATCTACAGGTAGAATAGAATTCATTGACACTGATTCAGGATCCCAAACAGGAAGGAAATGCCTAAAGACTATGAAAATAAGTCTTATGAAAATAAGATACAAACTACAACACTGAATATATTGGGGGCCATCTATTCAAACCACCACAGGTACCTAGGACTTTTCCTGCGTATCTACATATAGTTTTTGGGACTTTGTTCTGTCTATGGACCTGGGAGTGTCTAAGATGTGAATTGAATATCTGTACAAAGTAGATGATTGGGCTAAAATAACTAGGATTTGCAGAAAAGAGCACCATAGACATAGCCAGAAAGGAATCCTCCAGATCTGCAAACAGAATTCTTAGCCTTGTCAAGATCTGATGAAAACATTCATATAAGGAAAATACCAGAGCCAGAGGAAATAAACTACTTAAGTCAAACATAGAAAAATATCCACATAGAGTAAACAAGACTAGCAATTCTTTGTATCCCTGCTAGGCAATGTGGATAAAATAAAGCCAATGAAAAATGGAATTTTAAAGCCAGGCATGGTGGCTCATGCCTTTAATGCTAGCACTTGAGAGGCAGAGGTAGGAGGATTGCTGTGAGTTTGAGGCCATCCTGAGACTCCATAGTGAATTCCAGGTCAGCCTGGGCTAGAGTGAGACCCTACCTCAAAAAACCAAAAAGAGAGAAAAAAAAAGAAAAATGGAATTTTATAGATTTACAATTTAAACATGACATAAACTTCAACCAGAAATGTTTCACAATTACATACCAAAATATAAATCTCATGTTGTTTCCTAAATAAAAACAAGACACAAAAATTCTCTCTTTTGTCTCACATACTTCAATACCTCCCATATATCTCTTTGACAGTCAGGTACTATGAAAATATTGTCAAGGTAATGTAACAGTTTGAGTACTACATTGTAACAGTGGATTTCAAAACATATAATATCATGAGTCATGTAATTGGAAGCATGATTACCTATTGATTTCAACATTTTCATGAAGGTAGAAGAGTATTGATATTATCCAGAATAATGTTGGCTTTAAATCAGAAAATATATATTGTGTTCATAACAAATAATGAAAATAGATGTCACTGAACATAAAGCATGATATTATAGATTGTATTAGTAGTAAGTACTGACAAATGTAGTAAAACATAAAAAATTGAATAGAACAAGCAGCAAAAAATGTGACAGATGAATCAATGTCTTAGAGATAAAAATGATATATGTTTTCTATGCTTGCATACATTTACAGGGATGCCATTTATCTGCTAGGTATTTGCTGATTTTTCTTAATGCACTTAACACATTCATTGGCATAATAAAGCTGAAAAACTGTTAGTAATGGTCACTGACCAAACAGATTTGTGAGGAAAAAGTAAACACATGATGAAATATTTGGTAAACTAGACTGTGTTTTCACACACACATATAACAACGCATTTAATCAATTTTCAGCATTCATAATGTCAATTATGTCCTAGACATAACAGAAAAAGTTAAAGATTGTAACAGTTTCTTAAAAGGATGATATATTGAGATGCTCATTTTATTTATATTCATTAGCATAACATTTTCACCTTTAAAAATCTTTCTCCCCCCCCCCCATGTGTGTATGTCTGTGTGTGGGGCACTCCAGTGTCTCTTGCCTCTTAAAACGAACATAATATTCTTATGCAACTTTTTTTTTCTTTTTTCTTTTTGTACTCAGTGAATATAGTCAAGTTGGTTCCATTGTTAGCCTCTTCCATGTCCTTCCCCCTCCACAGGGACCCTCCTGGTTGGGGTATATGGGCCATGCATTATGGGGTTAGCCTTTAGTTTTGGGCGGGAGGGGATATCTCTGAGTGTCATGACCCAACATGTGGCTCTGACATTCTTTCCATCCCCTCTTCCGCAAATTTCTCTGAGCCATTTTTTTTTGTATCTGGCTTACCTAAGAAGCTTGGGAACTCAAATCAGGCTGGCAGTCTCCGCAACAAGCACCTCTAACCACTGAGCATTCTTCCCAGCTTCTTTTTCATTTTTTAGAACAAAACTTTTCATAAAACCAATAAAACATTTTTAAAATATCATTTTACACCATCTTCTTATTCTTTCCTTTTACAAAAGAACCAAAAAGATTATATGTTAGTACTTGAAAATATTATGGGACAAAAAATAAGAATGTATGAAAGAAACACCAGATACAGTCCAATTAACTTCACCTCCATTAAGTTTCTAGAAGTCCCAATATTATCAAAGAAAGCTCAGGTTCCATAGTAATTTGGTGGCCAAAGGTTAAGATACTTCATATGAGCTCAGGGATGTAAACTTGTATCAGTATATAAATATAAGTAAGTATAATACATCATAAATCTTTTTTGATTTTGAGAAGTATCCATTAAAATTTTCATTCTTCAAAATTTGGTAGATGATTCCTTATGCTTATTTATTATTAAGTTATGCATATTCTCTGTATATTCTGGAAGAAGTGCCTTGTCAAGTTTCCTCCCAGCATATGAGTTTTCATATTCAGACAATATTTTAAGATAATAAGTTAGTCATTTGGGTGAAATGTTGTTAATTCACTTGTGCTTTTCATATATGTATATGGCTCATTGTTATAAGTTCAAGTTTTATCATCACTTCTGTGATACAACTCAAGTTGAATAGTGCTAGCTACAGGCTAATGTTAATGTTTTCATATATCATAAAGTACTTCCAAAACCATCCAGTACCATCTAAGAAAAATATCACTTGCCTATCAAATTGCTGTGACGTTCCTGCCAAGACTAAAATTCATCTCTTATCAAAATTCGCTAACAGCAATTTTACAAACAGTACTTCTTAAAATTTAAAACAAAAACAACTTAAAATATATGAAATAAGTGCTTATTAAGTTTTTTTTATTTTTTTTATTTTTTTATTTTTCTTTATTAGTCAGTTTTGTATTCAGCAAATACAGTCAGTTTGGTATCATTATTAGGCCTTTTGACATTAGGTAGTAATGTGATTTCCCCAAAAGAAGAGAAAAATACTGTGGCAGACAGATTCAGGTTCGCTGAGATGAACTTCCAGACCAGGCACAGTTATGGAGGAAGGGATATTTACTGAATCTAACAGATCCAGGGCAAGTTCCATAATGGCAGAAGCTGGCCTGCCTTTATAGGTTCGAGCAGAGAGAGAGCAGCACAAGTGAAAAGCCAAAAGCCACACAGCATAGCACACTTCAGGAACTCCAGCTAGTCATACTTTGCATATCTTTAGGTTGCAATCCCAAACCCACCACCACACCTTAAGATCTGTCCAGTGACACCGCAGATACAAACTACAAACTACAACACTGAATATATTGGGGGCCATCTATTCAAACCACCACAGGTACCTAGGACTTTTCCTGCGTATCTACATATAGTTTTTGGGACTTTGTTCTGTCTACAGGACCTGGGAGTGTCTAAGATGTGAATTGAATATCTGTACAAAGTAGATGATTGGGCTAAAATAACTAGGATTTGCAGAAAAGAGCACCATAGATATAGCCAGAAAGGAATCCTCCAGATCTGCAAACAGAATTCTTAGCCTTTTCAAGATCTGATGAAAACATTCATATAAGGAAAATATGCCAGAGGAAATAAACTACTTAAGTCAAACATAGAAAAATATCCACATAGAGTAAACAAGACTAGCAATTCTTTGTATCCCTGCTAGTCAATGTGGATAATTTTATAAGTCAATATGCCTTGGAAAAAGAACCTAGAAGTTTTCTTTACTCACTTATAACAATTTAAAGGAAAATTTCAATGAATCTGAAAGGAAATTTAAAGTTATGAGTTACAAAGAATTGACAATAAAGATTATGTAGAATCAAATTTCCCTCATATAAATAAAATATGTTCAAGATTAAAATTCTGGAATGCATATAGGGATACAAAAATTCTTGGCACCAATCTAAGGTTTAAAACTATCCCCTAATCAAAATTCAAAAGCACTCAGAGAAGCAGAAAGATATGGTCCACAATGAAGAGAAACATGGATCTATGAATAAGCGGTCAATAACCCAATGGAAAAAACTAGCTACTAATATACAAATGAGGCATTAGAGAGATGCATCAATGGTAAAGTGCATGTCCTAGGCAAGTATATGAACTTGAGGGGCTGGAAATTATCAGAGCCAACATCTCCAGGTCCCATGTTAATAGCTCAGTTTAGCCACACTTGCCTGTAACTCCAAAGAGAATAGAGACATGGAATTGCCCTGGTTCCAGAAAGATAGCAAGATCCAGTATTAGTAAAAGACTGGCTGAATAATGATCAGACAGAAGGGGAAAGAGGCAGAACCCCCCACATTCTGTTTCCGTCAGGACAGGGAAGTTCCTAGGACTCTGCAAAGGCACACACACCTGCACACACCACACACAGAAACTCTCTCTCTCTCTCTCTCACACACACACACACACAAATGCACACATATAAACAACACATTTCATACACATATACACACATAAGCAATATTTAAAATTCTGGGAATGGTCACTATAGTATGTTCAAAAAGGTTAAGAAATGCTTGAATATTTAAAGCAGAGGCTTAGAACATATAACACCAAATACAAATGTGGAGAAAGGAAGAGTAGTTTTCTGCAATGAAAACATGTATATATTGTACAATTGCAGCAAATAACATGCCAAAATGGGGTATTTTTGAAATAGGAGACATAGCAATAGTAAATATAAACAATACAAGAAAGTATGAAAAGAGCCATTATGAACCATAACCTAACATTAAGGGAATATATGTGTATAAAGAACAGGAAAATTCATGCAATATTTTTCAATGAATACTGTATAGGATTTCAAACTCATTGGAAACTATAAGCATGCATATCCAATATGTACAATTAACCCTGAATGCTAAAAATATAAACCTCATAAATTATATTTAAGCCACAAAGAAATTAGTTTAAGCAAAAATAGCCAACAGAGTAAGTATTACAGGGTTCATGTCCATAGTGTAGGTATGACAATGATAAAGGAGGGAGATCAAAGTATTCTAAGGTCATAGTATTATAAGTGAAGTATAATCATATTACCCAAAATACTATAAGTGAAATAAACTAAGCAACCTCTAACATAATTCAACAATTATTGATAATAAGCTAATAAAGAAGATAAATTTAAAAGTATAGTATTCATTTTGAATGAAAGCAGAATAAAGATGAAGAGAAAGAAAAGTAAGGATGAAATCACAATAAAAATAACCTAGACTTACCAATAATATTTATAGTATAATTTTTAAAACCTCAAATAATGGATTATTAGATTGTATTAAGAAGCAGCTAAAGCTGGGTTTGGTGTTGTATACCTTTTATCCTAGCACTCAGGAGCAGAGGTAGGAGGATCACTGTGAGTTTGAGGCCTCCCTGATACTATATAGGGAATTCTAGGTTAGCCTTGATTAGAGTGAGACCCAACCTCAAGAAAATGAAAAAAAAAAAAGGAAAGAAGCAGTTAAAAAAATAGACCTGAAAAAATATACTGCCTACAAACTATTTTAATATGAATAAATAAAAATTATTCAAAGATAAATGTAAGGAAAATATATCATGAAACTAATAATTTAAAGAAAAATAAAGTAAGTATATTAAGCTCAGTAGCATTCAGAACAAATAATATTGCATAAGTAATGAGAATAACTATGTAATAATGGAGTCAAGTTATCAAAAATTGGAAATAATCTCAATGTTTATCCACCTAATTTAGAGCTTCAAAATTGTCCTAAGTGCTAGAAACCCTAAATTAAGCAAAAATTGATACAACTATAAAATGCGTTACATGAACAACTAATTTTAATGTCTTCTTAAAAACTGTATCACAATATATTTTTTAAGTAAGGAGGAAGAATAGTAATAATATAGACAGTTAGAGAACTATGAAAGAAACTGAGCTAAATTTTATGCATAAGACATACCACCCAAAGCAGAAAACACACATTTTTCACAAGTATGCATGGAACATTTAACAAAACAGCATTGTGAGTCCTAAGATATTTTAAAGTAGTTCAGTGGCCAAAAGTGTGTTATATGATCATGATGGAGGTGAAGTATCAGTGTATAATATCATGAACATTACACATGGCTGAAGCCAGTCCATGTGAATTGATTTAGAGGATCTGTCCAGTACCCTTCAAGGTTTCAGTAAACTGTTTGCAGTAATTGCCAGGGTGATTCTATGGCATATACAATATGCACATACACAGAAACATTAGAAATAAAAACCTTGGAGAAGTGCATAATGATAGATAAATGTCTGTCATTTCCAGTGATATTGAAAAGCTACACAAAAGTAAAAGTGTCAGTTAAGCATGAAATAAACACTGTGAAAGGTCTACTTTTATTATTTATTAAATGTAGCAATTCAATGTGGCAAGACTGGTCTTTCAACACATCATACTGGAATTTTTGAAAAACAACATGCAAAAAAAAAAATAGGCACAAATCCAACAATTTAACTTTTACCTAATTGTCATATAAATGCTTGTCTTAAAAAGGGTCATGATCCACAACTTAAACCATAACAGTACAAAATTTCAAGTAGAAAACAGGACAGGAGAATCTATGTAACTTTAAAATTTCAACATAATTAGAATTGTATAAGGCATGGAATAAAACAAGGATATACTATACTTTGTTAAAATGAGTATGCTCACTCTTTGAAAAATACCAGTTACAAAAAGAAAAATAAGGGGTAGAGAGAAGGCTTAGCCATTAAGGTACTTGTCTGCAAAGCCTAAGAAACCAGGTTTGATTCTCCAGTACCCATATAAGCCAGATGCACACATGGCTCATGTGTCTGTCGTATTTGGCAAAAAGGCTTCTATATAAAGAATTCAGCAAAATCTCATTAAAAATCTAACAAACTATCTCAAAAGGGCCACAGATCATGCTATATGAAATTATGTAGTGTATATTTCATAAACTAAGAGATGATTTTTGGATGTGTTCACTGTAACGAATTGATAAATGTAATTGATAAATTTAGACATATTTAAAGCATTGTACAAACAATGCAGCTAATAAAATATCACGTGGTGTTACATTAATCTTTGACAGTTGAACATCAACCTGTAATGTGTATAGTGAAAGATTTTCATAGTTATGCACATAAGATATCTGGCTAACAAACAAATACTTCTGGGGTTTTTCACATCAATTTTTATTAGAACAACATAAATTAAAGTTGCAAGGATGGGCTGGAGAGATGTCTGAGTGGTTAAGCGCTTGCCTGTGAAGCTAAGGCTCGATTCCCCAGGACCCACGTTAGCCAGATGCACAAGGGGGCACACGCGTCTGGAGTTCATTTGCAGTGGCTGGAAGCCCTGGCACGCCCATTATCTCTGTCTACCTGCCTATTTCTGTATCTCTCTCTCTCTCTCTCTCTCTAATAAATCAATAAAAAAAAAACATTAAAGTTGCAAGGATGAGTGGGGGAGATGGCTCAGTGGAAAAAGTGCAAGCGCGAGGACCAGAGTTCTGATTCTCAGCACCCACGTAAATGCTCTGTAGACATAGCTGCCTGACTCTAATTCCAGCGCTCAAGAGGCAGAGGCAGGGGACCCTGTGTCAAACCGGCTAGCTAAACTAAAAGAATCCACAAACTCTCGGCTCAAGGAATGGACCCTATCTTTGTAAATAAAGAAGAAAGGGATGGAGGTAGGTATTCAACTGCTGGTCTCCCCAGGCAGACAATATTCATCACGCAAATAGGAAAACACATACACATGTGCACCAACACACAGACACACACATGCCCCCATACACACAAGAAAAATTGTGTGGGTATACCACTGTACATGAGCCCTGTGAAAATTTAACAAGGTGCACCGTATCTAGTGATGACCAGGATGTAGGTAAACTGAAATTCTTGTATAACACAGTATGCAAAATAGTATAGGCAACTTGGAAAAATGTCTGGTGGTTTTACAGGTTTAAGGAACATACCTTATGTCTCAGTCAAATCACTCCATGGCATTTTCTCAGGAGGAAGGAAAACATTCATTTATGTAACGAGTTACATTTAATATTCATAACAGATTCATCTTTTAGTAAATACCCAACTAGAAAATCCCAAGTAGCCATCAAAAGATTAACATGATAACTATATTTCTGCTAAACTATTAATACATAGTCCTTTAGAGACGACCCTTGGAATAACTTTCTTGGAAAAATAACCCCCCCACACACACCAAATTTCCTTACTATATGATTTCCTCACCACCATCTACCTTTTGTCCATCCCCATTTGGTGACAATGTTTACATGAGTATACACATATATCAAAGTTCTCGTAATTGTGTGACTTAAATATGCACCTTCTATTATGAGTCCATTATGCTCCTTAAAGTGATTATGACAATTATCATTGATTTAACATGAAAATGATTTATTTTCATAAATATCCAACTTTGGCAAGTTAGCAAAGTTAGACCAGGATCAGTAAGGTGGGTTTCAGTTACGTGAATAGGCGAAAACTGATTGTTCTGAAGTCAGCAAGTGACTTTGGGTGACTCTTTTGTATGTCTGTCTCTTTTTTCCATCAAATTTTATTTTTCAAAAGGCTATACTCATATCCCCTCTCTCCTGGCCCCATTCCACTGAGAATGTTTCTCAGTGGGATTATTGGTATTCACAGCACAGTTCTGAAGGCCTCAGTCAGTCTTAGAGTCCCGTGTCTCTTACTGACTTGTTTTCCTAGCAGATTAGCAGTGCAGGTCTTATGATAATTGAAGATTTGAAAATGGGCAAGGAGACAATGTCTTAAATCCTCAACATACAAACATCATATAATCTATCTTCATCCTACTCATGGAAGCAACTCACATTATCAGTTTCAAAGTAAAGGGTAGGAAATGTGTCCTAGCCATCATGAGAATGTAGTAAGCTATGCTTTCAGATCTGACTGAAAATTGACCCAATAAAGTAAACCAGCACACCTAAGAGATAGAATATTTTGTTCAAACTATTTACAAATATCAGTATGTGTGCTTATGAGATTTCAATAGAAAATAGTTAAACCTACTTCAAGACTGATTTTTGTCAAAGAAATTGCAGCAAAAAGCAATTCTTAAGCATGTATATGTAAAGTCCTTGATTCTATGGAAAAAAAAAAAACAGCCTCATGGGTAGATCTATTAACATTACAATGTTCATTAATTACTCCTCAGCTCTGCATTCTAGAATGCAAAACTGCTCCAAGCCAAGGTCTCCTAAATTTCTCAATCACTATGTCTTCTTTAGGTTGAAATCCTCATGTGTGTTTTATCCTATTGTTTTTAAACATTTAACACTTATCTAGATATTCTTCATGTTTTCATATTTCTCCAAAAAGTACCTAAGAGAATTTCAAGGTGACTCATGCATTCAGAGGTTTTGGAAAATGTTAGGAGGAATGAATCATCAACCCGGATTGGTAATTCTGCTGAGTAACATGGCTGCCCACATGGTGTCCTAGTTAGCACAGAGGAAGTTAGAACTTTGAATGTCTCTTGGCAAGATATACAGAACTCTAAAAGATAAACACGTAATTCTCAGGGGTTCAAGATATATTTGTCAAAGTAAGTTCACAATAGCTGTCTCATCTACAATAATTATTTCTCTGGGGTAAAGCACATGCAGTTTCAGGAAAACCTCAAGTAAAAGAAAAATTCTATTTTAATTTGAATATAAAATATAGCATTTCTTCCTCAGAAGTATAGCTGTAACATTCAATTAGAAAGGACAAAATTCTCTCAGGACATTTTCTTTCTATGCCTGTTTTTTTTTTTTTTTTTTTTCTTACAGCAAGAAGAGAGAGAAGAAAAACAAAAGATTTAACTGCATAATTTTTCACCTCTGTGTGAATTTTCTTTTTTCTTTTTTAAATGTTGTTTAAACCTGGTGAGCTCAGGAATGATGGCAATGGATAAACCCCAATCTGTATATTACTTGGAACTTGATGTCAAAACAATATTTTGTTTTTCCAGTTGTTAATATTGCAGAAAAGTGAAAAGAGAAGGTAAAAAGAAATTACAGGAGTTTACAAAACATTTACTACTTGTTCCACAGGCACAACAAAGAAGAAGGTAACTGTAAAATAATAATAGCTCTAACTTTGCAGACTGAAGGCGGCAGGGGAGACGGGATATGAGCATCCCACATCTGTCCTTTTGATCTTGTTATTATGAGCTGCTGAAGGGGAGGGAGGTCCTGCTGCTAGCGAAAAGCAGATCATGGATGGAAAGGTAAATGTCAAGGCGGAACTAAGGTTAAAATATAAAATCATAACCAAAGGTAACAACATTGGTCTGTATGGAATGCCAACTGAAAAAAAATCATAGTTGGAAAACAGAAATAAGAGTGAAACAGGAGGAAAGAAAATAAAAATGTTAAAAGGTCATTTCTTTAAAGCACACTGAAGTGCTAACTTGCCAGTTCTGACTTTTCATGGGAAGGATAGTTTTGGAAACAATGTCTCACATGCTTGGATTCTTAGTAGAGGTTTTGTTTATCCCACTCCATTTTGTATTTTGATCCATTCTTCAAACTATAGATGGCTCTGATTTTACAAATATCTCTGATATGCCTATACGAAAATCTGTCATATATTTCTGCTCTTTGGTGAGGTTATGATTGGACTGATAAGAGTCTGAATTGAGCACAAGGACGCACTACTTCCTGAAGCAGAACAATGGTGACAACATCATTTAGAGCCATTTAAGTGTGGTCTCTTTGCGATCATTCCTTGTAAAGAGATGTTTGTTTGCAGGATACCTTATCTCTTTTCCATTTTTTTTCTTAATAAATAATAATGATGAGTCAGAATGCTTCAGTCGTCAAACATGGCACAGAGAAAGGGCTTCATTCAATCTGTTTACATGGTTGGCTTTGACATTTACTGAGTCATCATTGTCATTTTGCATTATTCAGAATGACCATAATTGCATGTGTAATATTTTAAAATTAACCATTTACTCTGTGAAGAGAAAATGAGTAACATTATTTTTTAAATATATTTTTATTATATATGGGCATATTTGGTATGTGAATAACACATGTTGGTACCATCCTTTTCCTGCTCCTTGCCTCTTTTCAGAAAAGGCCATCCTCATTGGAATGCAGGTCAATCCCATGAGGATTGTGGGTCATGCAGCATGGGGGTTGGGCAATGTCTGTGTGCAAAATGTTCCAAGTTGGGGCTCTCAAAATCTTTCCACCCCCACTTCTGCAAAATCCCCTGAGCCATGCTGGGAGCCTTTTAAGTCTACTTCAGGGATGAGCACTTAGGAGCCTCTGGATCTCTGGTTTGGTAGGTGTTGAGTGTCCTCATTGTCTATCTCTATCACCCTCGTGCAGATATCAGATTCACTAAGAAAGCAGAACTCTTCTAATTTCCCAAACTCCTCTGTGGTTTCAGCTGGGGCCAGGGTGAAGTGCATTTGGTCATTTATCTCCTCAGATCTAGCTCCCTTCTGAAAAAGAGGAGCAGATTCTCCAGTGGAGAATGAAGTCAGCACTGGCTAAATGGGATAACCATTATTAATTTAGATGAATTAAAAGTGTATAGACCCTCTTTATAGTCTAAAGTTAGTGGGAGCTTGACAATGGAAAGCAGAATCATTATCTCGATATGATTCTGACTTTTTTCACAGTTCCAAATATGGTTTCCTTTCCATTGAGCAGATCTATTAGCAAGTCCAAGAGCAGTTGGTTACCCACCATGGCTGTATTGCACTTGTGTGAGCATCATGCCAGGTTGTTTGCTTCTGAGTTGCTTAGACTTTGAGTTGCTTGGACAGATGTTGGCCACTTTCCCCTAGTAGGCCATGTAGTGGAATTTCAGCACTAGATAATTGTCTGGAGATGGGCTCTCCTCTGGATTCCAACCAGGTCTGTCCATGGTTCATCCTTGCAGGTATTCACCTTGTCTTTTGAGATAGGATCTAATTGAACTTGCAGCTCACCAATTTGGCAAAAGGGGCTGGCCAGGAAGCTCCAGGCATTGTTTGCTTGCCTTACTAGATCTGGTATTACAAGTGCATGGCCCCACACCCCGCTTTTACATGGGTAATAAGGATCTTGAAGTAGGTCCTCATGCATGCATGGTGAGCATTTTGTCAACTGAGCCATCTCCTTAACTCCATTACCAATTTTTTAAAACTAAATGTATATGTCAAAAACTAACAAGACAAATCTAAATTGAAATATATTTTGCTTCTCAGCCTGGTGTCTAAGAGCAAATCTAAATTGAAATATGCACCCAAGGACAACTATTTGTTGGTTTCTTTTTTCTTTCAAATGTCACTGATATAAGCAATGACAATGGGGAATGTGTTTCTGTGTAAAAAAAGAGGCTAAGGTGGAACATCAGTGATGTGTAATCAAAGGTGTTGAAAAGTCTATAATTGCATTAATGAGTAAATGAAGACATTTGATTATGAGATCAATAATAATGGTGTGTGTTACTGCTGAATGTTCTGACAGACAGTCTTCCTATGGAGGAGTTTGCTCACATTTTAGGCAATATGTGACATATTCTTGAATTAATTAGTGTACTATCTGTAAAGTATCTCAAATGGAGAAAATAAAGAGAAGACACAAAATTGCTAAATGTCCAAAGTCAATGAATGGAGAAGTAAATATAAATTTATTGTGAAAGTCTTGCAGTCATGTATTGTATCACCACAGGTCCTGTATATGTGAGGCAAAACAAACTTTCTTTTACATAAGTTGATTATCTCAGATATGTTCCTGTGATAATGAAAATATGACTAGCACAACTTAAAGCACTCTTTTCTGTGTATTTGAATTTCAAAGTAAACAAATTGAGCTTACTGAGGTTTTAGGCACATTGATTCCCTATGAAATATTTCCATTATATGTCTAGTTCAAAGAAAGTTTTGTTCAACAGAAATGAAGCTGAAGTTAACATTTTTGTTCTGTCCTTAATATAATCATATAATAAATTTTCTTATAAATAGTTAATATAATACAATATAAAAAGCATTTTTCTAATAGTTAAATATTTTTGAATTCTTAGAGTAAATTATCCTGGCCATGGAAAGTTAATCTGGAGTGTGTGCTACTGTGGATTTCTGCTACATCTTATTCTTAAGTAAAATGTCTGCTCTTAGCTTCATTCTTTAAAATCAGCATCTGAAACTTACTGGAAAGTATTCATAAATGTTCCAGAATTTCTTTTCTATTGTCTCCTGTGCCCACAAGAAACTATAGGCTTATCAAGAACTATGACTGTCCTGTCTTCTTTTTTGCACCATTAATGACAAGTTGACATACTGCTTTTAATAAAACAATATTGAAAAAAAAACAGTAAGGACAGCTACAAAGGAAAATAGAGATTGAAAAGCCTATGAAAAGATAGCTTTAATAGTTCAAGCAAATAGGTATTCTGACAGGGACAAAGAGAAGAACTGGAAACATTCAGGTCGCTCTGATGACTGGATCGATACTGTACAAAGTAGTAGTAGCTGAGAATGACTCCAGGTTCTAGTTTCATACACTAAAATTTTATTTTGGTTTGGATTTTTTTTTCATTTGGTTGTATTTTGACTCATAGATTCTTTAGCTCAAAATTTAATCGAAAGAACTGGTTTTTAGTTTACTAAATCTTACAAGAAAAAGCCCCCACATCCCTGTTATTTAAACAAAGTGAAGTTATTAGCTCTATTTTGTAGGTTATCTATAACTGAGACAATAATTAGGAGATTTTCCAAAGATGTATACATAGCAAATAAATAAATTTTAAGACAGGGTTTGGGCCTTCTGAAATTTTTACATCCATTTCTTTCCACTATTTTATTAAGGATTGAAGTATGTCCCTTCTACTCTCTCCATATTCATATGTTGAAGTCCAGCAGAATTTTATGGAAAGTGTCATTACAGTGCAGATAGTTACACTGAGGAACAAGGTGGCCAGTCAATGTAACTGATGGGTGCATAAAAGTAGAAATGATTAGGTAGACAATCCCACAGGGAGAACACAATGAGCAGATGAATAGAGAGAATAGAATTACCCTCCAGCAAGTCAAGGAAAGCCAGAAGTTTCCAGCAATGCACCAAAGCAGAGGTTGGTTCTCCCCGAAATCCTCAGGTTGGGCTTTTAACCTTCAGGACTAAGAGGAAACAAGTGCTTGTTGTTTAAGCCACTCAGTGTAGTACTTTGATATGGCAACCCTAGGAAATTAGTACAAACATCTTGGCACATATCCAAGAAGGAAATTATAATGACCAAAATTAAACAAGTTATGTGCTGTATATCTCCTACTTCAGTTCACTTTCCTGTATGTTGTGATTATTTTAATCTAATCTCACATGCCAGAATGATCTAAATGTCATTGAAAAGCAATTTAATTAAAAGTTTAACTCTTAGCCAGATATCAAAATTTAAATTTATGGAGGGAAACATCTCATTTGACCTTGTCTTCCACAAAAGCTGTACATTCCCATAACCACATCTTCCTAAAATAAAATTAAAATAGATCATTAGCATTCAGTTTCCTTTTACCATGAAGGTCTTTTAAAAATATTTTATTTATTTGAGAGAGAGAGAGAGAGAGAGAGAGAGAGAAGAAGAAGAAGAAGAAGAAGAAGAAGAAGAAGAAGAAGCAGCAGCAGCAGCAGCAGCAGAAGCAGGTAGAGAGAGAAAGAATGGGCACACCAGTGCCTCTAGTCCTGCAAAGGAATTCTACAGGCATGTGTCACCTTGTACATCTGTTTTATGTGGATATTGGGTAATCAAACTTGGGTCCTTCGGCTTTGTAGGCAAGTGCCTTAAACACTAAACCATCTTTCCAACCCATGAAGATCTTTAAAATAAAAATATATCGAATTATTTCATTTTTTCAAGTAAAGTTACAATTAATAGTCTGAAATGTTTTGTTTTTATATTTTTGAAATAGGCCTCATGTAGCCCTGGCCTTGAACTCTTAATCTCTCTGCTTTAGCCTACAAAGTGCTAAGGCTTGAACAAGCACACCCAGCTGAACATTCTAAAACAAATTAGCATAAGTATTGTGGGGCAGTTTGAATGGATGTCCCCCGACAGACTGAGGAATTTTATTCAAGCTTGTAAATTGGTGTCAATGTGGTGGATGGATCCTCAGGTACAGCCCTAAGGTGTGAGGGTGGATTTGTAATTTTAGTCTAAATATATGCAATGTGCTTGAGCTCTGCCTGGGGTTGCTGGTGTGTGCTTGCTTGTGGTGCTGGTGGTGGTATAGAAATGCATGGGCCGGGCTGGAGAGATGGCTTAGTGGTTAAGCGCCTGCCTTTGATGCCTAAGGACCCCGGTTCAAGGCTCAACTCCCCAGGATCCACGTTAGCCAGATGCACAAGGGGGCGCACGCATCTGGAGTTCATTTGCAGTGGCTGGAGGCCCTGGCACGCCCATTCTCTCTCTCTCTCTCTGCCTCATTCTCTCTCTGTCTGTCGCTCTCAAATAAATAAATAAAAAATGAACAAAAAAAATTTAAAAAAAAAGAAAAAAAAAAAAAGAAATGCATGGGCCTATGCAAGGGGGCCAGTTTCTCCCACCATTATGGAACTTTCCTTAAGTCTGTAAGCTTCAAATATATCTCCTTTCTCCCATAACTGTGTCTGGTCTGGTCATCCCAGCCATGTGAAACTGACTATGACAAGTAGTTACAGGCAATAGCTTGGACATGCTTATATTAAACTATTATCCTTTTATAACTCAAATTTAATTTTAAGCTAGTGTGTACCATTTTGATCGATACCTTTGCTGATCTCAGCTAAAGGATTCCTGTCTGTAAACTTCAATTGCATAAAACCAGAAAAGGAAGTAATTATAGTGAATCCTTCCAAAGGCTACTGAATAGGTAGCAAATGATAAAAAAGAACTTAGTAAGAATTATAATTTGTGAAAACAATACATTTCAATGCTTGATAAGTTCTTCTGATAAGATTATTAATTGTTGTCAACAATTTATTTAATCATGTCTATAGTCACCCACCACTGCTCCTCACTATTTTTTTTTCACATTTCCTTCATCCTTCTATAGTTCTCCTGATTTTTGGCATATACAGTTCATTATCTTGTCTTGTTCCACTTTCCTCCCTCCATTTTGATGCCTCCCTTTTCTCTCAATGTCCTTTAGGGTTCTACTTAGAAATTATACACATAGGGCTGGAAAAATGGCTTAGCAGTTAACGTGCTTGTCTGCAAAGCCTAAGGACACAGGTTCGATTCCCCAACACCCATGTAAGCCAGATGTACAAGGTGGTGCATGTGTCTGAAGTCTGTCTGTACAAGGTAAAGGCCCTGATGCACCCATTCTCTCTCTCTCTCTCTCTCTCTCTCCCTCTCTTTCAAATAAGTAAATAAGTAAAATTTATATAAAAAGGTAATTATACATTTATATGTAGAGTTATAGATATACAGTTATAGGAATGGATAATATAGATATAGAGATAGATAATAGATCTATCTATCTATCTATATGTATGTAAATATAGATGTAGATAGATAGATAGATATAGGTGATATAGATATATATATAGATAGATATAGATATAGTCTGTATGTGAGAGAAAGCATACAATATTTGTAATTTTGGTTGGGCTTATTACACAAGGTAGTGATCTATTCCATCTGCTTTTCTGTGAATATCACTTTTCTTTATTCATGGACATATAGCCATAATTATGTATTGTGAACTGTGCAGAAAGAAATCATAGATATTCAAATATGGATCTTTTGGATATATATCTGGGAATGTTATATATCACATAGCTGATTTACTTTTAGTTTGTTAAGGGTCCCTGAAATCAATTTTTCTAGTTGCTGTACCAGTTTATATTCCCATCAGAAAATATATAGGTTTCCTCATCCAATGCATTTTTATAGCATTTTGTTTGTTTCTTTGTTTCCAATTACTACTGTGGTGAGAAGGAATTTCAAAGCAGTGTGTGTGTGTGTCTCTGTGTGTGTCTGTGTGTGTGTGTGTATGTGTGTGTGTATGTGTAAACATGCATCCAGTGTATGCAAGTATATGAGTTCTTTTGTGTGTGGGTTCACATTGTGGATGTGCATGATTAGACTAAGGTCCACATCAAGGGTCTTCCTCAAACACTCTCCACATTAGTTTTTGAGGCAAGGTCTTGCAATGTACCTAGAGCCACCGAGACCTGGAGATCCTCCCGTCTCCTCTCTCCAGTGCTGGGATTATGGCACGTGCCGTCATGCTTGGAATTTTCACTGGGCTGTTGGAGATGTAAATTCAGTTCCTCGTGTTTGTGCAGCAAGCACTGCGACGCCTGAGCCATCTCTCTGGCCCTCAAAGTACTTTCAATTTGCACTTCCCTGGTGAGTAAGAATATTAAACAATTTTTAACATATGAGCCATTTTGTTTCCTTCCTTTGAGAACTGTCTATTCATTTAATTAGCCCTTTTATTGGTTGGATGATTTTTTTTTTGACCTTGAGTTTTGGAGATTTTATAGATTCTAGATATTAATTTTCCTTTGAATACACAGTTGGGCAATATTTTCTCCCATTCCCTCGAACATCTCTCCACACTCATAATGGTGTCCTTTGCCAAGCAGAAGCTTTTTTGATTTCTCAGATTCCCACTTTCCAGTTTACTGAGTTCCTGGAGTTGCTTTAGAAATTCTGTGCCTAGGCCTAGATAATTTAAATATGTTGCCTGCGTTTTCTCCAGCAATTTTATGAATGACATTGAAGTCTTAGATCCATTTTCAATTTAGTTTCTGTTTGAGAATGAAAAATATGAATACAGTTTAATTCTTTTATATCTGACTCCCATTTATCCATTTTCCCAAGTCTCCTGTATTGAATGGGCTTGCTTCTCTCAAGTATGTTTTTGACACTTTCATCAAAGAGTAGGTGGCTATAGCTGCTTAGGCTTGTTTTTGAGTTCTGTATTCTATTCCACTGATCAACATGTCTATTTTGTGACAGTGCTGGACAAATTTTGTTAATGCTGCTCTGTAGAATAACTTGAGATCTGGGATTGTAATACCTCCAGTGATATCCTACCCTTCTAAGATTGTTTTGCTTACGTGGCATCTTTATTGCATTCTATGACTGTTAGCCTCATTTTTCTAATTCTATTAAAAATGCCTTTTGGTTAGAGTTGTATTTAACCTACAGTACAATTTCAGCAATATAGTTACTTTTAGAATAGTTTCGAATATTGAACGTTTTTAGAATAACTGACAATTCTTGATCATGGACCACCTTTTAGTCATCCAGTACTTTCTTTTTTTTTTCAGTGTTTGATGCTTTCACTGTAGAGGTCTTTCACTTTGTAGGTTCAGTTTATCTTGAGTTATTAAATTTATTATTTTATTTAAATCTTTGTTGGTTTGGGGTGTGTATGTGAGTAGTATGAATGGTGTGTGTGTGCACTGTACAAACAACATGTAGGTGCAAACGTATGTACCCCATGCACACACATGCAGAGGAGACAGAAAAATGCCAGGTGTTATGCTCATTGCTTTTGGGGTGGTTTGAATAAGATTTCCCCCATGAACTTATATGTTCTCAATGCTTGGTTCCAAGCTGATGGCAATTTGGAACGCAGAGTCTTGCTTGAGGCAGTGAATTGCTTCAGGGGAAGACTTGTAGATGTCATACCCCGGATCCCACTTGCTAGGATCTGGCTCACTCTCCTGCTACTGCTTGCTGCCTGCTGTGGCAGAGGTGATGTCTCGGCTCTGCACATCCATCCTTCCTTGTGCTATCATGGAGCTTCTCCTCAAGACTGTGAGCCAAGCATACATCCTTTCCTCCCATGTGTCGCTTTTGTTCATATGTTTTGTCCCAGCAACATGAATGTAACTACCACACTCCTCCACCTTATTCCAGGAAACAGAGTCCTCCATGCCTGGAATGCCCCACTTTTCAGATAGACTGGCTGGTCAGGAAACCCCAGTGATTCTCCGGTTCCTGTTCTCCTCAGTTCTGTGGATACAAGAGTGTGCAGGCATGTCAGTATTTTACTTAGGTGCTAAGGGTTGAATATAAGCCCTCATGTTTGTGCAGCAAGCCCTCACTCTTACTGACTGAGCCCTCTCCCCAGCCTCTTAAAATAGTATAAAAGGGATTTGTTTCCTAATATATTTTTCAGAAATTTTGTTATTGGCAAAGAAGGAAGCCACTCATTTCTATGTGTTGATTTTATATCCTGTTACTTTGCTAAAGTTTTATCCTATCTTGTCAATTTTTGTGGTGTCATTTTAGGGTCTTTTGAAGCATATGAAATCACCTCCACATAGCAATAATTGGCCTTTTACATTTTGTATTGGCACCCCATTTTTTTTCTTTCTCTTTTTGCAGTTTTAGCTAAGACTTCAAACATTGTGGTGATTGAATGAAAAGAGTGAGCACCCTTCTCATTCCAGACTTTAGAGAAAGTGCTCGCAACTTTCCCCATTGAGGGTTCTGAATTCAGGAATGCAGAGTTGTGTGACAAGTGCTTTATCTACTTTATCTACTAAGCCATCTCCTAGCCCTTTGCTTATCTTTTAAAAAATACTATGTATTTTCCTACTGGAATGTTAATTGACAGTAGCCAGT
This sequence comes from Dipus sagitta, assembly GCA_036346955.1. NCBI lineage: Eukaryota > Metazoa > Chordata > Mammalia > Rodentia > Dipodidae > Dipus > Dipus sagitta. Next base: position 115,706,328 of record CM070778.1, on the reverse strand, counting down.
GACTTGGTTAGGTAACTCACAGTTGCACACTCTGAACCAGGCACAGTGCTTGCCAAAATTTTATTGCATTAGAAAATGGCTGGAATTCTGCAGTGTCTTTGTGGTTGGCCTAGAAACAATAAGCTTAAGGGGTACAGGTATCATAATAGGTACATAGCCATTCCATGCAATATGATGTAAGTGTCTCAGAATTCTTAAAATTCACTCAGAGATATGCAGCAGTCAATGAATGGAGTCTGGGAAGAAGCTGGCAAAACCCTCCACTCCGGTCTGTCTTGATGAGAATTCCTTTTATGCAGTATTCAAAATGCAGACCTTGAAAGTAATGGTACCATCTGACATGCAAGTAGAAATGTTCGCTTCTGAATCAGAAGCTCTGAGAGTGTACCGTTGACGCAGAAGGACTTTGATGAGTAAAATAGATGCTACACATCAATGAAATTATACACCTTATATTGATGATTTGATTTTTATAGCTATTCCCAAATATTTTACACCTTATAAATGGTAGTTGGATTGTTGTCAGTTTATTATTATTTTTTTATGAAAGTGAGACGTGGTAGTTAACAATGAATGCTAAATTGGCAGGATTTTGGATCACCTAACAGATGACACTCTGGTTGTGTCTTTGAGGACGTTTCTAGGTTGGGTGAACTACAGTAGGAAAACCCAGTGCAAATGCGGTTGGCAACCTCCCATGGACTACGGTCCTGGACTAAATAAAAACTGAGACTGTGAGCTTAGCACCACCAGTCACTGCTCTCTGCTTCTGAAATGAGATGCAATCTGAAGAACTGCCTCATACTCCGGCCGCAGTGTCTACACTGCCATGATGCACTTACCCTCACACTGTGATCCGAAATAAAACCTTCCTTCCACAAGTTTCCTTTGCTAGGTGTGTTGTCACAGCAGCAAGAAAATTACTAATACAGAAAATTGGTATCAGGAATGATATTTTTTGGGGGGGGGTGGAGGGTGTTTGGTTTTATGAGGTAGGGTCTTACTGATTGGAATTCACCATGTAGTCTCAGGGCAGCCTCAAACTCCCAGTAATCCTCCTATTTTTGCCTCCTGAGTGCTGGGATTAAAGGTATGTACCACCAAGCCTGGCAAATAGTATTATTTTTTTATGATAAAGCTGACCTCATGGTTCTAAAGCTTTAGGGATTCTTTTGAAGGAGGAATGTGGAAGAATTGGCATCTGAGGACTAAAGAAAGCTTAGAATGCAATTAGCTCACCTTAATTGATCATTCTAGTGGGATTTAGGAAGAACAAACTATCATCAGAACTGTGAACAGTAGAGGACCATATCTTGAAGTGATGCTGGTGGTGGGTGGGGGTGTAATGATTCTATCATGAATTAGTTATTAGAATTATATTCTGGCAAATTTTTGTCTTCATTTTGTCAAATGATCTGGGAACTTTACTGCATCTGAGTTCAAAAGTAAAAGACAGGCTGGAGACATGGCTTAGTGGTTCAAGTGCTTGCCTGTGAAGCCCAAGGACCCATATTCTATTCTCCAGCTCCCATGTAAGCCAGATGCATAAAGGTAAGGCAAGTGCAAGGTGGCACATAGCCACTAGGTGGCAAAAACATCTGGAGTTCTATTGCAGTGGCTGAGGCCCTGGCACACCAATTCTCTCTCTCTCTCTCTCTCTCTCTCTGTCTGTCTCTCTTCCTTTCTAGAATACAAAAAATAAAATAAAATAAAAAAGTAAAAGACTAATTCAATACGTTGAGGGAATCTCATGTTGGGATCACACTGAACATGTGGCATGGTTACCTATCACTCACTGCTTGTATTCTAATCGATGGTGAGAACAAGCAGAAATATATTAAGTAAATAAATGATGACATTTGGCAAAGAAAGTAGTATTAATGAGTTTATATTTTCCAGATAGGAGAATGCAGAGAAAACATTTGTGATTACTGAAGGAATTTGTACCATTAAAGAGAAAACTCATGATAAATACTGGTACTTTGGGAAAGGTACCTGGAGTGCAGTGCCTCACTTCTTGGTGATTCCAATTATGACATTGGAAATCCATTTGAAAGGAAGGAGCTGGAAATAAGAATGCTGCTAGAGGGGGTTCTTGCTCACAACAACCGTTTAGGGAAGTTTTGTACCAAGCTCAGCACACAGAATCCTCTTGCAGCAACTGTGGTCCAAAGGACTGGGCTGCATCTCTAGCTGGCTGCAGAACTAGACAGTGCTGTGCAAGCAGTCCTGGTTTTAGAGGCATTAAAGACAACAGAAGTGAGAGCAGGAATGTGGACTTTCACCAAGCTCCCTTAAAGTCTGTCATGGCAGGTCACACTGGGAGGCAGCTGCTGAAGATGGCCGCTGGGACTTGTCTGCCTTGGGTTTTGCTGGTGAGTGAGTGTATCTCTGCTGCACAGAAAACAGAATCCAGCTTCTTCAGACTCCAAGGTGGACTGAAGACCAGTCACCCTCTATGAAAGTCCTAGGCCTTTAGCACTATATTGGGACTGCTGAGGCATAATGCTTCATGACCTGAGCAACTGCTGGGTTCTCAACTTCTCCGGCATGCAGATAGCCATTGCTGTATTTCTCAGGTGCTGCTGGTTGTGAATCATTGTGGTAAACCCCATCATAGTGTATATACATTTCACCAGTTTTGTTACTCCAGAGACCCCCTAATTCTTTCATGAGATGTGGAGTTTCACATGATGACATGGCCATCCACTCAACCAATTCCAGGAGAAAACATCAATGAGTTCAGTTTCTGTATGCAAATATAAAATATCCACAATATTAGTGATTAAGAACTGGAACATTTTCTAGGGCTTGATGAATGGTCTACAGATTCTAGAGTCTGCCAATTTTATTTCATTTTATTTGTTTTTTCAAGGTATGGTTGTACTCTAGCTCAGGTTGTGTCTCCCACTTTTAAATGATTTATGAGAGTTTATTTCTCACATCAGTTCCTAGTGGAAATAATAATTACCTTCAGTCTTTGAGAAAAGGAATTAGCCTGGAAACAAAATCAAAGCTGTGAGTTTCATCTTGTTTGTTTTATAATTAGTTTGTACATTATTAAAATATGGGACAACTTTGTGGCAAAGTGGGGCATTCTAGTTATAGATTATATGTATAATTCCCCTATTTTCTCCTGCTGAGTGGTAGGTTTTCAACTCAATTGGTTAAGGACCAAGTGAGATTTCTTATTATATGCATTATTAGTAAAATCACATACAGTTGATAGAAGAGGTTGCTATTCAGAGATTTATTAAAGCATCAATGAAACACTCTTGTTAGCAAAATGGATCTTCCAATTCAACTGCAGTTTGAATGGTCTGTGCATATTTTTTGAACACTCCCTTCCCAACTCTATTGTATTGCACTCATGATTTCCGTGCACCCAGCATGAATGAGTTTTATCCCTCAGCAAATGTAAATAGTAATGCAGTATCTACATGTAAACATCACTATAATATATTTAGTTAAAGACAATGCTAAACATAGCACACGGCATGGACATTTAATTAATGACCAATGTTATTTATCTTTGATGAGTTGAGAAATATAAAATGTGAAGTTTACAATAAACTGTGGTTACAACAACAAACAGCAATTTCTTGTTGTAATTGCATCAAGATAGAATAGAAAATTCACTTAATCAGAATGGCAGTAAGCACTATAGGCTACATTTTATGCATAGATATCATGAAAACATGGGATAAGTACTTTATACATCAGATGTCCAAAAATATATCTTATTTTTCACATTTTACATTTGCCTCAATATAAGGAATCGATCCTTCACATTAAAGAGTGTAGAATCAAACCCATGGTTATCTTTAAAAGTGTTCCCTGATGGTCTGTGGTAGACAACATTCTGAGATGAAGCCCAGTGAATCACACCCTGATGTATTTCCTTCTTCTTAACCTTGTGTAGAAAATGATTTTCATGGAAAGAGTAGATTTTAAAAGCCTTGAAGGGATCACCAGTTTCACTGATTCTCACTCTCAAGAGATCAGCCTATGGCCACTGAAGAAGAATGCTGCCTTCTTGTTAAGAAGGATATGTGAGAGGGTCACAATGCAAGGACTTTCCCTAGGATTGGAGCACTGGTAGACAGGATTAAGACAGCAATGATGTCAGTTTTACAACACTAAGGAACTTAATTCTGCCAATAGCATATGAGCATGTCGAAGGATCACAGAGCTCCAGAAAGCATACAGCTATTAGAACAGAAACACAACCTAAAATTAGCCTGAACTTCTGACATGTGAAAACCCTGAGAAAATGTACATTGCTTTAAGTCACTCAGCTTAAGTGCAAAGCCAAAGGAGCCACGTTTGGTTCCCCAGGACCCATGTAAGCCAGATGCACAAGGTGGCACATGCATCTGGAGTTCATTTGCAGTGGCTGAAGGCCCTGGTGCACCCATTCTTTCCCACCCTCTCTCTCTCTCTCTCTCTCCCCTCCTTTACTCTCTCTCTTTCTCTCAAATAAATAAAATAAAATAAAATAAATCAGTTTAAGAGAGGAAGGATTTACTTCAGTTAGCATTGTGTCACTGTGAGAAAGACATGGCAGCAGAAATTGGTGGCAGCTGATCACATTCAGCAGCAAGGAAGCAGACAGACTGTGATGTACGTTGCTTCTCAGCCTTATTACACGTTCCAAGACCCAAGCACATTGTTGTGCTGCCCACAGCTGGGTGGGTCTTCCCAACTTAATTCACCAAATTAAGATAATCCTTCATGCGTGATTCCAGATTCTGTAAAGTTGACAATCAATAGAAACCATAACAAAAACTAATGCATGTCACTCCTTTTACAAAATATTTTGTACCCTTTCTCATACTGCTGCTGCTAGCCTTGCCTCTCATTCTACACTTGCATCTGTCTCATTACATCTTCTTTGGTGGCTGGACAAATATTAAATAACACCTCTCACAAGTTGTCATCTACATTACAAAATAAACCCCTCGTCTTCTCATAGTAGTTATATTGTAGTGCCTTATATTATTTTCAATAGTTTAGTCCATAAGGCAATTGTTTTTTTATTTATTTTGGTTTTTTAAATTTATTTATTTGAGAGTGACAGACAGACAGACAGAGAGAGAAAGAGGGAGAGACAGAATGGGCATGGTAGGGCCTCTAGCCACTGCAAACAAACTCCAGATGCATGTGACATGTTGTGCATCTGGCTTACATGGGTCCTGGGGAATCGAGCCTTGAACCAGGGTCCTTAGGCTTCACAGGCAAGTGCTTAACAGCTAAGCCATCTCTCCAGCCCAGGCAATAATTTTTAAGAGTAATGTGTTTTATTATTTCAGGTCTTCAGTTAACATATTCATTTTGTTCCCATAATATATGGGGGTAGTTTCTTAATTCCAACTTTTAAATGATCCTTACACATCATAATCAGAATGATTCTGAACTCATTATAGACCAGCTATTCTCAGCGTAAGGTTAGTTGGGATAATCTTGACCCACCACATCTTTCTGGAATTTTCTGTCAGTGACAATCAACAGGCATTATAGATACATTGCTAAGTTTCCTTGCTGTTTCATTCCTTGCTGGTTTGTTTATATTTCTTTTCTTCTTTCTGTAGTTTTGGGATGTCCATCAAGCTATTTTTGACTTGTCACACTTTGTTCAAAGTGGATCTTAAAAAGTCAGTTTTCCTAAAAAAAATTCCTCAACCACAAATACTTACTTATATAAAATAGTGTTGGAGAATAGATTGTAGTAGATGGAAATATCCCACTTTGACACTGGAGTTTGCTTGGACTGAAGGCAATTGGAAGCTGATCACCAGAGAAGAAGAGCTCTCTGAGCTTCACCCTGTTTACCTGAAATCAGGACATCAATTCATAGGGAAAAAAATGTTCTCTTCCTCTATTTATTAAGAAAAACAAGAGTTGGGGCTGGAGAGATGGCTTAGTTGTTAAGGCGTATGCCTGAAAAGCCTAAGGACCCACGTCCAATTCTCCAGGTCCCACGTAAGCCAGATGCACAAGGTGGTGCATGCATCTGGAGTTCATTTGCAGTGGCTGCAGGCCCTGGTGTGCCCATTCTCTCTCTTTCACTTTCTCTCTCTCTTTCTATCTCAAATAAGTAAATAAAATAGATAAATAAAATGAGTTAAAAAAGAAAAGAAAAATATGAGTTGCCCATTGACACTGTTTTATACTGTCTTCATCCTATACATAACTCCAGAAGTACCTGAAAAATAAACTCTCATTTTTACATGTCCCTTAATACTGGAAGGTTTTATTTTGACACTGCTATAAAAATTTACTCCTTTTTCTTGAAGATACCATATAATCCAGAAGTCCAAAAAGTTTTAGAGCTATATTTATTCCCTATTAATCTCCCTTGCATATTTAAAATTGACATCTAAATAAACTTCTATTTCTTGCTTATTAATCTGTCTTCCACTATAGAAGTCTTAGTAAGAACTTGGAAAGGCAGAAAGAAAATTATGTTTCCTCCATATCATATCATTAATTCTTTATTCACAGGTGTATTGCAAAAGTACACCTTATTTTAAATTACCTCTATGTCCAAAACTAATGGCTTTGTGCATGAAACATAGGATATTATATATTTTTTTCTGAATGATGTCAAATATAATAGAAACGTATATGAAGTGATTCCACAGAGTTGGAGACCTATGCCTTCAGGAACACTGCTAAGATGACAAAGGAAAGGACCCATGGGGGCTGCTGCACTGGGGCTTAAGGTGATGAGTAGTAGATATGCAAGTAGAAGGGCAGAATATTGGGGACAGGAAAGGAGAACAGAAAAGATGAGGTGGTGAGAGGAGGTAATCAAAACTAAGCATATGAAGAAAAACTATAGGGAAACCCACTTTTTTGTTAACTAATTACTCAAATAACTAAAAAGTAACTTGCTGAGGTGTGGATAATTTTGCTTACAGAAGCTATAGGTTGTTAGAAGAAGCTCACTAATTGGGGATGAGATTCCTTCCACTCTATTGCTGGTCATAGAGGCTGCTGAGGTTACCAACACAATACTGGCTATTGCCAAGGCTCACGGGTGCCCACCAGAAAAGATGGTAACATCCTGTTGCTGAGAGTCCACTAGTACTGGGCTGAGGCCACTGAAAAACCAATGTGGAGTGCAGTTATAGTGCCAGAAAGTCTTAGGAGGTCTGCCAGGGGGAGAAAAGTCAGAAACAGACTTACCCAACCATGGATCTGCTCTACATGCTACACAACCACAACCTACTAGTCAGTCAAGAGGTGCCCACCAGTGCAAAGTGGAATGACTTATCAGGGCAACCAGTTGCTCTATGATAGACTCTGAAACCCATTCCATGGAAATGACATCACTCCTAATACTGAAAATAGAGTCCAAATCCTATGGCTACAAAGCCAGAGACCTCTATGGGAAAGCCTTTACTGTTGGTTGACTAAAAAATATATCATAGCTCTCTAATAGGTATGTTTATACCCATACATAAATACTACTCAAATCTGTGATCAGAGAAGCTTCTGTTTGAAGATTATGGTGACTATAGGCAGGACTCAAACCTAATTAAAGTGCTAAAATTAAGTAAAGGTTGAGTGTTCACTGCTAAATAAAAACGTTATCATGCCCCCCACTAGGCTATAGGAAGAATAAGAGGCAGAAAGAACATAAAAGCCCCCGTGAAGAGGCAGAAATACTTTGGGACATTATCTTCCAGCTTTGTGTCTGTTTCTTCAGTGGCTTCCATTACCTTCATAATATTGGGGTCATCAATAATTCAACATGAATAATGGAGTAGGGGATACAAGTTCTAAGAACAAAAGAAGGACTAGTTGAGAAGAAGGGGAGCTTAACGGAAGGGAGGAGTAGGGAAAACAATGGAAAGTGTTAGAAGGGTTTTATGATCAAAAGTTTTTGGTGTTCTAGTATGAAAATTGTCAATTAAATAAAATTTAGAGAAAAAACATTATAAAAAAGAAATCATTCTAGAAATCATGATATTGTGGAACCTTAGAGCCAACTCCACCTCTAAAACCAAGAAAACTGCCCAGTAAACAAGAGTTGTCAACAGAAGTCCAAATTTTCTATGAATTTAGAGAATAAAAATTTGAAATCAAGTGCAGTGAAGCAATGAAGCTAATTTCCATGTATGGCTTGGTGACATTGATCCTTTGCTGATAAGCCTTCCTCTCAGCCACTGGGAAATTCCATCATCAGAAGAAAATTGCAAGTAAATTAATGAATCAAGGAGCTATTCATGTTTGTAATGCCTAAGCAGACATGAGAGAGTGCTTCTCTTTCACTGCGTTTTATACTTTATACCATGAACATGTTAACCTGTCTTACATTATAAGAATGCATGAGCTGGGCATGGTGGTACACACCTTTAATCCCAGTACTCTGGATGCAGAGGTAGGTGTATCAGTGTGCGTTTCAGGAAAGACTGGGACTACAGAATGAGTGCCAAATGAGCTAGAGACACTGCCTCAAAACAAACAAACAAACAAAAGAATACATTGAGGAATACATGGAAAAAAAGCAAATTTAAAACATAAGGTGACATTAACGTCTCGCAATTTTATTCACAACTTCTAAGAATACCTATCAGGTATTAGCCTAGTATAAATTACTTCTTTTACATTATAGGACCAGCTTCAAATCAAGCGATCACTATTTTGTCACTTTTAAGAACTATGGTACTTGATCAATACCTTCACCATTGGATATATTTTGATCTTTATTTCCACCATTATACAATAGTGAGAATACTAAATGGCATATGTTTGTTGCCTGTTATGGTGGCACAGGCCTGTGATCTTTGCACTTGGAAAGCTAAAACAAGATAATCATCTTCAGTTCAAAGCCAATCTGGTCTATGTAGCAATTGCTTGGCCAAGGCCAGCCAGAGATACTGATGTACATATATATGTTCTCTCTCTCTCTATTTATCTATATATACATATATATACACATATATATACATACATATATACATTATATATACATACATATGTGTATATGTACACACACACATATATGGATTTTTAGGTACACATAATATATGTATATGTATATACACATGAGTATATATATGTGAATGTATAAATGTATATATGTGCATATATGCATATCTAAAATTCCTTACACTATAATATGCTTAGATAGCTATTTCCTTCTGATACTTATATCACATAAAACTCTCACATTAGACACAAAATAAGTATTTTTACTGATCATTCAAAGAGCAATTATGGACAGTTATGAGAGTACTAGGAACTACCTTTAATCTTCTAGTGATGCTGTGGTCCATATGAAGAGTTCTATAGCCAGCTAGTCACTGGAATGTGTCTTATAGCATAGTCATTTTATGTGGCAGATTATGTTATGGTACCCTTTTAATGTTGGCTATATTTTAACCAAATGACTACTATGGATATGTAAAAAGCTCAATATCTTATTAGCAACTCTATGATTCATTTAGACCCCCAGGCTTGTTTCTAATCATAGTTTCTAATATTACATGTAATATTTAAATGTGCATATAAAAATTAACTAATTAAAATGTGAATGGTTGAAATATATACCAGATAAAGGCTCTTCCACCACACCATTTATTTTATTGTATTTCCATATACCTGTTAAATCCATACTTAGATTTAATTTAGGAAAATTCACACATACATTTTATAGCTAGTAAACCTATTATGTTTTCGAGTATATTATCTTAGGACAAACACAAATTGGCTGGTAAAAAGCACAATCTATTAGCTAAGTGTGGCTTAAAGGATTACTACACACTTATATTACCTCTCAATGCTAATACTTCTGAGGAGATTACCCATGTAGGATAGCCAAGAAGATAGAGAAGTAAAATTAAATTGTGAAGGGTTTCCATGCTCCCAGAGGCATGCATTATATATGACCCACAGAAAAGGTTCCCGATTTCTAAATACATTTTTTTTTTTAAAAATGAAAGAACACTTCAGAGAATCATTAAAAATAATCTTCAAATAAACAAGCTATGAGAAATCATATTTTATTATTAATATAGCTAAAAAACTGTTGCTAATTCAAAGACACAAATGAAATTTAAGAACTATAATAAACTACTTTTTTTTCCTGCTCACCTTTATCCACTCATAGTCAAGTTTGCTTAAAATGAATTCTACTGGTGGATACACAAAGAAGGACTAATGGAAGCTATTATTTTAGGCTGATGTGTTAGAATATTCCACCTAGACGGGAAGGTACAAAAGCTTGTAGCTTAGTAACAGACTACGCAATTACTTCCTCTTCTAACACACTGAAATTAAAACCATTTACTGTGAATATTTCTAATCAATGTATTTTAGATCATTCTAGGTCTTGCCATTGGAACTAATACAATGGTCCTCCTTTCTGATGAGAAACACTCATACTTCATACAGAAAATATTTGAAAACTAATTGATTTATATTCTATGCAATAAATTTATGGTAAGTAACAATATTCAGTATAGTTGTCTCAAGTACCTACATTGCTAAAATATCCATATGCTCCATAGTACAAAATAGAAAATGTTTGTGCAAAAGATTTCTTTAAAGTTAAAACAAGGGCTGGAGAGATGGTTTAGCATTTAAGGCACTTGTCTACATAGCCTAAGAATGCAGGTTTGATTTCCTCAGCACCCAGGTAAGCCAGATTTACAAGGTGGTGCATGAATCTGGAGTTAGTTTGCAGTGGCTGAAGGTCCTGGAGTGCCCATAATCTCTCTCTATCTGCCTCTCTCTCTCTCTCTCTCTCTCTCTCTCCTTTCTTGCAGATATGTGAAGCTGTGAACTGGCTGCCAATTTTTCTCCACCAGATGAAGCTTCCCCTTTAAACTGTAAGCATGAAATAAGATGTTTCTTCCCATAAGTTGCTTCTCGTCAGCTGTTTTGGCTCAGCAATGAGAAAATACTGTTAGACTGGTGAAACATAAGCCCTGCTCAGAAATAATGGAAAATACCAGGAAAAGGCTCTGTGTAATATTTTTATGTCTTTAAATGACTGCACAAATGTCTTTTCATTTAAATCTGAGTAGTTTAATCATAAAAGTCTTGCAAACAAGATGGGTATGGTGGCACATGCCTTGAATCACATCACTCAAAAGGCAGAGGTAGGAGGATCACCAAGAGTCTGAGGCTACCCTGAGACTAGGGTGAATTCCAGGTCAGCCTGGGCCAGAGTGAGACCCTACCTTGAAAAATAAATAAAAAAGCCTCACAACAAAGTACTTATCAGTTATCATAATGACTGCCAAAATCTGTATAACCAACCTGTGATATGTAGTACTTCTTAGGTTGGAAGCATCATATTAAAATAACAAATCTTCTAATAAATAGTTTATTGATTAATTAATTTATTTATTTGAAGAGGGTAAAGAGAAAAAGAGGCAGATAGCAAGAGAATGGGCACGCCAAGGCTTCTAACCACTGCAAAGGAACTTCAGGCACGTGAGCCACCTTTTGCATCTGGCTTTCCACGTGTACTGAGGAATCAAACCTGGTCCTATGGCTTTTCAAGCAAGTGCCTTAACCCCTAAGCCATATTTTCAGCCCATTAAACGCACACACCTTTAATTTTACAATGGACAGCATATCTATTTAGCTAAAATTATTAGTTTAAGTATGTTTGCTTTTCACTACAATGTCCCCCATGGATAATTTAAAATATTTCACAGAATTAATTTCCATTATATTAGTGATCTTCAATGTCTCCAAGGAACTCTGGTGTTTAAATGTATACAGGTTCATACACAGGATAATTACTTTTCTCAGAGCTTAACTTATTTAATAATTTTGATATCTGATTTTATTGTAATTCTGCTCCCTTATTAAGTGGTAGTATTAGATAAATAAAATATCATGGTCAAATTCCATTATGACTTCATTAAACTCATAGTAACATTACAGCTGCTTATTGTAAGACATTGTCATTTAGGTTTCCTTGCTATTTAAAAACTGCACAGGTTTATATCAAGTTTTAATGGAATCAAGCCAGATCTGTGTTTAAAACAGCATAAGTTCTTATTTTTAAGTTGATTAAAAATATTATTAGTATATACAATTGTAACAGGATAATGACAATCCTAGCATGAATTTAAGATAAAAGCATTAAAATAATTATATAATTATCTACATGTGACAGATGGGAAACATGGTTCAGTGACCTTCATTCTCTGTGGCTGGAGATCCGCTAGGAAATCCTTCTGAATGTAACAAAAGGCTCTTGCTATCACTTCAAAGAAAAGGTACAGGAGATTTGAAATCTTATACTTTTGTCATTTTACTCATTGCTTGATATTTCATTTTTGTCTTTGATAGTATCTAAGTATGTTTAGTCATATAAGTTTAATGAAGACATTCTGAGTCAGTCACATAGAATCCTGCTTCTTCCTTAAGTACCATACTGAGGTGGAGAAAGCTTTACCCTAGCATAGGTTTTGCATATAAATCTTAGTACCAGGCATGGGTCATTCCCATCATTCCCTGAGTCAGTTTAGCAGGGAGGCCAATGAGATCCACAAAACAATGCAGACAATTGCCAATCCTCTTGAGTACCCAATAAAACCAAGAGGGTAAGACCCTATTGCTGACGACATAGGCTCAGATCTCAGGACATTGAGAAACCAAGATGAAGCTGTGCTGGAAGCCACTCTTCTGCTGGCTAGCTGCCATACTTCTAGAAAATGTTAAGCAGGATGCTTGAGGATGACAAATTATCAACAGTCTGAACAAGCAGTGCATCCTGCAAGCTACGCAGTCATCCAGCCAGGCAACATGTGTCCACAGGTTCAGTAGTGGTACATAAGTTATGGGGGCTAATAACTGCTCTAGGAGATCTGCTAAGTGGGAGGCAGTACTGTGTTGAAAGCCTGTGACTCAGGGCTGGGGAGATTGCTCAGTGTTTACAGGTGTTTGTTTGCAAAGCCTCCCACGCAAAAAGGAGTGCACCTGTCTGTGGTTAATTTATAGTAATAAGAAGCCCTGGTATACATGCACAGAACAATACCTCCCTTCCACATAGAAAAAAAGCATATATATATATATATATATATACATATATATATATATATATATATAGTGTGTGTGTGTGTGTGTGTGTGTGTGTGTGCGTGTATTTTAAAGCCTATGGATGGCTTGGAAGGACATAAGTTATAGAGGGAAGTGATCCTGTTCATGTTATAAATAGACATGCTTAGCCAATCAAATGGCCTTCTAGATGTATATGGTTATGCACATTGATATATGCTATTCTCTTTTAGTTAGATAAGCTTTTAATTTTTTTGTTTTTAATTTTTATTTGAGAGCGACAGACAGAGAGAGAAAGAGGCAGATAGAGAGAGAATGGGTGCACCAGGGCCTCCAGCCACTGCAAATGAACTCCAGACACATGTGCCCCATTGTGCATCTGGCTTACTTGGGTCCTGGGGAATTGTGCCTTGAACCGAGGTCCTTAGGCTTCAAAGGCAAGTGCTTAACTGCTAAGCAATCTCAGCAGCCCTAAATAAACTTTAAAAAATATTTTATTTATTTCATTCAGAGACAGTGACAAAGAGAAAGAAGCAAACACACACACACACACACACACACAGTGAGGGGGGGGGGGAAGAATGGGCACATCAGTCACTACAAACAAGTTCCAGAAATGTGTGATTTTGTGCATCTGGCTTTAAGTGGGTACTAAGGAATCGAACCAGTTGCCATCATAGATTTTTTTTTTTATACACGTAGCAGGTAAGTACTTGGAATAACCAAGACTTCATAGCAACTTCCAGCGCTCATGAAACATGACCGAATAAGTGGTAGGAAGAATATGTGTGCTGCTGGCACAGCTATCCTTAGAAATGTCTTTATGCAGAAGGAAGTGGACACTGAGGAGACTCAAAATCTATGAAAGCTGAAAATAAGGGGCTGTTGAGATTTTAACACTGAATACGACATCTCCATCACATGTTCCAAGGCTCTAGGCATATGGCAGATGAGAGTGCCAAGAAAGTGTAAGAGCCATAGTATAGAAAGGGGTGCTTTGTGTCACTGTCCTTCAGCCTTGACTGATCGGTGCATTCATAGCCTCACAGCTCTTGTCATTACTCCCTCCACTGTTCTGAGCCAATCAAAAATTTTACGTGGAGGGCTGGAGAGATGGCTTAGCAGTTAAGTGCTTGCCTATGAAACCTGAGGACCCCGATTCGAGGCTCGATTCCCCAGGACCCACGTTAGCCAGTTGCACAAGGGGGCGCACCGTGTCTGGAGTTTGTTTGCAGTAGCTATAGGCCCTGGCGCACCCATTCTCTCTATATATTTATCTCCCTGTTTCTCTCTGACTGTCGTTCTCAAATAAATAAACATTTTTTTTTTAATTACATGGAGGACAGGTAAGGGCAAGAAGATTGAGACATCAATGAAAAGAGGAGGATGGTCAATGGAATAAGATGATTGAGGTGGGATCAAGAGAGTAAGAGGATGGGGATATGATCAAATTAAAGTATATCTATGTATTAAAGTGCTCCATGCAAAATCTTTGAAACAAAGAGAAATCTAACCGGGCGTGGTGGCCCATGCCTTTAATCCCAGCCACTGGAGAGGCAGTGGTAGGAGAATGGCTGTGAGTTCAAGGCCACCCTGAGACTACACAGCTAATTCCGGGTCAGCTTGGACTAGAGTGAGACCCTACCTTGAAAAATAACAATAAAAAAAAGAAAAGAAATATAACTTACTTTTATGCTCCTAAAATTTGGTAGGACATGTTCTTGGCTTACTTCATAGTAAAAATCCAGAGTATGTTACATTATATATCAAGCAACCTATGAATAACTTACAGCAGAACCAATTTATTAATGAAAATTACCAGTAAAGCATTTAAAGAGTTCAGTTTTCAAGTACAGATTTAATGTGTGTGTGTGTGTGTGTGTGTGTGTGTGTGTGAGAGAGAGAGAGAGAGAGAGAGAGGCTTGAACACTTCTATTTTTAAAAGAAAACAATGAAGAAAAAAAGAATGGAGAGAGGGAAAGAGGGAGGAATAGTGGGCCCTCTGGAGAAAATAACAATATATGGACAGATTAAGAATGTTTATCATGACCAACTCAGCCAATGATTGTTTTTTTACTTCTTTATTATCTTTATTCAAAATAGCACAGTCTTCAGAATTTACAAAGCACTAAAGGCATTCTTTGAGAGTGATGCTTTGATATCAGTGAGTGTTAGATAGCATCTGCTGTGGTAATATGCATTACCAAATATTAGAAAGATAATATAATAATAGCTGAAGTTTTCTGTATAAAAACTTAACGTGGGTCAGGTCTGCTGTACATAGCAATAGTTTTTTGGCACCCACCGCCCAGCAACTCGGTGCTTGCAAACTCAGAACTCTCAAGTCTCTAACATTTTGTACCTTCACAATATAAAAAATATGACTGCCTTTTGATCACAAATTAAATGCTTCCTCTTATCAAGGTTGTAGATTTTATATGGAATACATTTTCAATTAGTCATTAAGACCCTAAAATAAGTAAGCTAGCAATCTTGAAAATTATATTTGTCAGTCTAGTGAATAAAAGTACTGCAAGTCACACACACACACACACACACATATTACCAGTATTATTATATTACATATTATATATATATATTATATAATATATACTTTTTCTAGATGGTACTCTATATTTTATCTGGAAATTCTATGAAAGAGTCCAGTAAGGGAGGATCAATACCATCCTGTTTTCGTATTATAAGAGGTAAAAATTCTAGCATCTTCTGCTACAATCTCTTTTTGAAATAAGCATTTTTTATTTATGCTTTGTTTTAAAAGCCAAAATCAATAAGTTTTCTTGCACTAATTAATTTTCTCCAAGTTGGCAAATATCAGAGCCAACAGTGGATATAGTGTGATATTTACATGCTCAGGTTTTTTTTTTTTTGCCCCAATAATGCCATTTCTGAAAACTGTATAAGTTCTAGTCAAAGAACTATCTAGCTTAACATGTAAAATGTTCATTTCTTTCATGTGGCATAACAGTTCCAAGGAAATATAACACCTATCAGATTGGAGGGCTGTAATTCTGTGCTACCAGCTATGGATCTATATTATGAAAATGGCAGTACACGAAAAGAGAAACTGCTGTTCCTCTGTTTTTCAAGTACTTAGCAGGCAGTGTCTTAAGCTCTGCAGAGCACTTGACTCATTAATCAGTAGAACAGAGTCAAGGTGCATAGATGAACAAGATTCGAAGGGAAAGCATCTATCGGGTCACCTTGAAGGGCTTCAACTACTTTCTCAAATAGACATGTGTGTACATTTCTTATCTTGTGAAATCAACAATTAAACATAAGAAAGGAGTATAGATAACAATATCTCTTCAGTGGAATATTCCATTACTATCATATCTTAATGAAAGACAAATATTTCACACAAGCAGCTAACTCACCCCTATCTACCAACACTGGTTTAATATATATCAGGAAATATATATAAGCCATAGATCAGCTGTTTTCCTGCTCAAATATTTAAAGCAATACTTTGTTACCATATATATAGTGTTATATATATAACAGTTATTGTATGCATGCATATGTATGATAATAAAGACCACATATTTATAAAGTTATTAATACATTATGTTACCAATGAACCAAAGTGTAGTGTGATAGTTTTCATCTAAAATTTTAATGGTTTATGTTACATATCTTTTGCAATTTCATTTTTTAACAGTTGAAATAATATTGAGTCATGCTGAATTGAACACATAAAGAATAATTTATTAAAATATTTGTTTATTTATTTGAGAGAGCAGATAGAGAAAGATTGGGCTGCTAGGGCCTCCAGCCACTGCAAAGAAACTCCATATGCTTGTGCTACCTTGTATGTTTGTCTTTCTGTGGGTACTGGGGAATTGAACCCAGATCCCTAGTCATTGCAGACAAGCATTTTAACTGCTGAGCCATATCTCCAGCTACTGAAGAATAATGTTTAACAGTTCTTCTCCACATGGCTGGAGATCACTAAGTTATAATATGTTCTTAAATTATCAGTAATTTCTTCATTCTGTGGAATCTTAAGTAAAAAATGATTCTTAAAGGATAAAACATTTAACATGAAATGATATGCCAAAAAATAATTATAAATATGTCAACTGTGCAAAAATCTAGGAAAAATCATAAGAAAAAATGGAAAACATTAAAGAGACTTTTAAAATCAAATGCCTAGACATTTAGAAATACACAAACATCCTGCTGAATAAGATTAACTGAAATGTCTTGAATTAGAAAAGATCAGCGAAAGTACATGTACAATTATGGAGACTTCTCCAAAAGAGCAAAGAAGGTAAATGATAAACAGAAATCAATAGTGCACTTGGTTATAACAATAATGTTCTAAAACACATACACTTTAATTTCCAATGAGATTTAAAAAGGAAAAAAAAATATATATATATTTGAAAAAACTATTCCTCATGTATAAGAATCACAACAAACTACAAAGCACAAGGTAACAAAGTAGCTAAGATAATCACAAATAGAGAAGTTATAACACAGTAAGAGGGGAAAAAGTATCACGTTATGGAAAAAGAATGAAATGAGATGAGAATTTTATTTTTTCTGAACCTTGGATCTAGTAAAGAAATGGAACAGATGTTTTAAATTATTGCAAAAACAAAACCAAAAGAAAACAAAACCCTTTTAGAAAAATAAGCCCTATTAAATAATATTTTTAAAAGACAAAAATTTTATTTCTCCAGGACCAAACAACACACATTCCTCATTAAAATTATACTGCAATTGTAGCAAATGTTTATCATAAAATACTGTAGGTACAAGAAAAATATGATCCCAGATGGAAGTTTCAATCCAAAGTATAAAGATTAATAAAAATAGTGCATATCTGTATGTGTATAAAAGATACTTCAGGGGGTGATGGGAAGATAGCTTAGGAAATAAAGGGGTTTTCTTGCAAAACCTGCACACCCAGGTTGCATGGAAAGACCCATGAAAAGCCAGATGCACAAAATAGCACATGTCCCTGGAGTTTGTTTACAGCAGCAAGAGGTCCTAGCTCAACATCTTATTCTGCACCTCTCTCTTACTCTCAAATAAATAAGTAAAAAGATATTCCATCTTGTTATTCATTAAATTGTTTAAATTTTTCCTTGTGACATATGATAGAAAACAACTTGTTATTGAGTCCAAACATATATGGAATTAAATGTATGAGAAAAGGACTAGAGAGATGGCTTAATGGTTAATGCACTTGCCAGAACAGCCAAAGGACCGAGGTTTCATTCCCTAGGGCTCACATAAGCCAGAAGCACAAGGTGGCATGTGCATCTGGGGTTTGTTTGCAGTGACTGGAGCCCCTAGCATGCCCATGCTCATTCTCATTCTCTCTGTCTCTCTGTCTCTCTCTCTCTCTCTCTCTTTCTCTGGCTCTGTCTCTCTCAAATAAGTACATAAAAATTTTAAAATATAGGAAAAAATAAAGTTAAGGATAAAACATAAAATGAAATATAACAATTTTATTTAAATTTCTTGTCTTATATAAGTGTAACATATGATTTAAACTAGACATGTTGGTTCACGTCTGTATTCCCAGCATTCAGATAGTTTAGCCAGGAGAATTATAATTTACCTTGGACTACAGAAAGACCCCATCTTTAAGAAAAAGATAAGTGGGCTGGTGAGATGTCTCAATAGCGCTTCTTCATAAAACATCCATCCCAAGTTCAATGCCCCAACATCCACATAACGCTGGACGCAGTGTGGTTGATGCAAACTGTGATCCCAATGTGCTATGGCAATAGGAGGCGGAGCCAGGAGTATCCAGAAGCTTTTTAGCCAGCTGGACTTGTGGACACAAAGCAAAGAACAGAAACATCATAACAAGAAGCGAGAACATGCCTTGAAGAAGACCAATACCTTAAGGTTATCCTCAGACTATGCCTGTTGTGTGGCATGCTCATGTCCACACACACACACACACACACACACACACACCATACACACAAACCACACATAATATAAAAGAAAAGACAAGATAAAAGAGAAAAAAATTACTTCTATAGAAAAGATTTGCATATAAAATAATCAAAAGAAAATTAGAATGGCTCAATAACATTAGATAAAACTATGTTTTAGAAATTTCATAATTCTAGGGCAAGTTGGATATGGTGGTAACTCACCTGTAATACCAGTTCTTGGAAGGAGGAAGAAGAATGACCAGGAATTCAAGGTTGTCCTTGGCTATACAATGAGTTCTGGGCCAGAGTGAGTTAAATAAAACCATCTCAAAAAATAAAACTTGTACAAATAATTAGTAATAATATTGATTTTAAGGAGTAAAGATTTCAAGATATTTTTTGAGATTCTTCACTGAGAAAATAACTCTTACAAGTTTACTTTTCATAAAAGAATTAAATATACATGAAATAAAACCAATGGAAACCAATGTTAAAAGTAGAAATATACATAATTATATAAAAATTTCAATTTGCATAATATTTGTAGAAATACGAAACACCAGAAAAACTCTTATCAGTTTCCTGAATTACTTCTAATGTGGGATCACCACCAAAAACAAACTATTTTTTTTCATTTTTAATATTATATTTTTATTCATTTATTTAAGAGAGAGAAGAGGTAGAGAGAGAAAGAGAGAATGGGCAGACCAGGGTCTCCAGCCACTGCACTCCAGACACATGTGCCACCTTGTGCATCTGGCTCATGTGGGTCCTGGGGAATCAAACTGAGGTCTTTTGGCTTTGCAGGCAAGTGTCTTAACCACTAAGCCATCTCTCCATCCCTAAATATTATTTTTCTTGCCAGTGAAATAGTAACCAAAACATATTAAATTCTCATTAATAAATTTAAATAATTTTAATTGCACTGAATATATACTCTGGCTATACCCATAGCAAGTTAAGAAAGAGTACAAGAAGTTGACCTAAAATTTCCCTGAAATTTGTAAATACAGATGAATGTGATAACTGCTCCATTCCAGCACTGTCCTAAAATACAAGGGGTATCACTCTGAGAAAAGTAGCCTTTTGTTCATGTTCAAAGCTTTAATGTACAGAGGTTTGTAATCGTGAGAGAAGCAAGCTATAAGAACAGAAATCCACAGTATTCCATAAGGAGATTGACATTTTTTGAGGTAGAAGGTAAGTAAGTTTATGAGCATTGTGAAAGCATGCTAGAGAATTTGCTGGCAACCACTTAAAAGGTTGCAACAGTAAACAAGTAATGTGAGGGAAGCTCCATGAACTTATAAGCAAGCTGGAGACAAGCTGTATGAAAAGAGGCTGGAGATATGGCTTAGCTGTTAAGGCGCTTTCCAGCAAAGTCAAAGGATCCAGGGTTGATTTCCTAGAACCCATGCAAGCCAGATGCTCAAAGTAGAGCATGTGTCTAGAGTTTGTTTGCAGTGGCTGGAGGCCCTGGTACACCCATACTCTCCTTCTCTCTCTCTCTCTCTCTCTCTATCTCTCTCTTCTTGCAAGTAAATAAATAAAAATGTTTAAATTATTGAAAGAAGAAATATGAAAGGAGTCTGGTAAAGTGTCATCCTGGTGTCTGGGGTCATGTCAATGGGACCAATCCAAAGGTAATTAACAATAATTGAAGACAAAGTTTTGGAACAGTTAAAGAAAGAAATGCTATCTGTACACATTATCTAAATGCTTGTCCAATTGGTACAATTGTAATTTATTCTACCTCAAAGTGAACCACCTGGAATTTTACATGTTAAATATCATAGAAAGTGAAAATTGGACCTTATCATAAATTTGCTGAGTTTTAAGTCTGTGCTTACTGAAGCTTACATACTACTGAGTGTCATCTATTTACCTTTTCATTGTTTTAGTCTGATTTCAAGTTCTTATAATAAAGTATATTGATGGGCTAGCTCATAATTTTATGAAAATATTTGTGGATTTAAAAATATGCATCAAGAGCTGGAGAGATGGCTTAGCAGTTAGACACTTGCCTGTGAAGCCTAAGGACCCTGGTTTGAGGCTCTATTCCCCAGGACCCACATAAGCCAGATGCACAAGGTGGCACATACATCTGGAGTTCATTTGCAGTGTCTGGAGGCCCTGGCACACTCATTCTCTCTCTCTGCCTCTTTCTCTCTCTGTCTGTCACTCTCAAATAAATGAATAAAAATAAACAAAAAATAAATTAAAACTTTAAAAAATGCATCAAATTATTTTTTTTTTACTTTATGGCTTCTTAAGATTAAAAAAGCTAATATGTATTATAAGTAAGAGGATACGTTATGCCATCTTTTCTAAATGCTTAAAAGCTTTCAAGTTGTTTCCAACAGAATACTTCAGAAACAGGTTTTACTAATTATAATCAGCTATGATAATGTAAAACTCTCCCTTTCCTTTTAAGAAGATCAAACATGGAAGTTCTTATGATCATTACGTTCTTTCACAGGTCTGGGATGTCGTTTATGGGAAGAGTTCACTGAGGGAGGAAGACCTTGCTCCAGAATGGCTGTCACTTCTGGTGGTGGTCTATATATAAAGAAGTCCAAGATCACACAGTCCCCCTTTGGCCTGGCTGCCCATCCCATGCTCCACACTGGTGAGTGATTTTGACCTGGCTCCCATTGCTATTCACTCAGGCAGGCACCTACTCTCTTTCACCTGTCCTTCATGGACATTTGATCTGAGTTTCACTAGCCTTCCAACAGAGACTGAAGACCAGCAGCTCTCCAAGATTCCTCCATTCCTTCAGGCAACTATTGTTGGACTATGAGCTTATATATCTTATAAGATAATCCAATAAAACTGCTCTACAATACAAATTCATTCTTCTATTCTATTCTATTCTTCTAGGTTCTATTCTTCTAGAGAACCTGATGAATATAGTCATCTAGAGAAAAATAAATGATATACAATAGATATTCAACATGGCTATGTAGTGTATTAGAAAGTACCTGAGATGAATCAGCAACAACTTGAAGGTTGCTTCTACAATAATTCACCTTTGATCAACAGCCAAGCAGAGTTCACTAATGAAGCATTTTTTCCTTACCTTATAACCATTATCTCAAGGATCCGAAGTAAGTGTGAAGAATGTGAATATGTTAGCCAAGAGAGCAGTGAAACTGACCAAAAACCTCAATCACAAGTTTATGTAAGAAACTAGAAAACTTGAAAGTGCTACGCTGAGATTTCCAAGGATGGTGATTACTGAGTTCATGATGTTGGGATTTTTTAAAAAAATTTTTACTGTTTTACACTTGTCTTTACTCTTATGATTTATGCCACTGTGGTAAAGCTCACATAACATTTATAAAGAAAGCATTTTATTTCTATTTTGACAATTTCATGCATAGGTATAATATATTTTGATCACATTTATCCTCTATTATTCTCTCTTATCAACCTACTGCAAACACTTCTCAAGTAGACACTATGTGGGAATATTCTATTTTAATTCCTGATGATATAGCAAGGGGCAAGAGGCTAAGGGTACAGCAGGAGGAAGAATTTAATGTGGATGATGGATGAAAACTACTAAAAATGTTTTTCTCTGTCATCATATAAAATCCGTACACATGTCAAAGTATATATAATCTGAGAACTATAATCATAATGGTACTGTAGCCATGAAGCAGAGATTGCATTAATGATCTTGCTGTGCTATTTAAATTCTAAAAACAATTGATGTTTGCACGTATGTGTACAGAAATATACTATTCATGTTTCAAGTGTTCACTTATATGACATAGTTACTGAAATCTTTATATAGCCTAAATAATTACATCTAATAATTCTTCAGAATTTCAATGCAATAGATACAATAGGTATTACAGTTCAAAATTAAACCTGACTCTTGATGATCATGTATTTATCTGTAAACTATGTTTAAGGATGGTATTTCCATAATGGCACATAAAAGAAAAAGATTCATTTACTTCTAAAGACAGTATTTCCACTTCCTCTTTGTTATGCAGTTCAAACTTTGTTTGTCCTTTCCACTCTGTTACATCATTCAGTTCAAGCAGAGCATCTAAAATCTATCTACCATCTATCAATCTCAATTCTGTTATATCCTTTGCAATCATTTTAGACTCAAATACAGTGAAAAACACTTTATTTTAAGCAGAAAGTTTAAAGTATTTTAGGCAGGGTGATACGCCATAAAGTCACGAAGAGGACTGAAATTCTAAAAAATGAAAAGAACGAGCTAATAGTTCACATATCAAAAAGTAAATAAATAAAAAGCTACACTCTCCCTTTCCTTCACTCACTTCTATGGTATAGATATGGAAATGCATTTCATTTATTGCTATTTACTTGAACTTCTGAAATTTTATTTTCTTCTCTCTCTCAAGAATGAAGTTTATGCTTTAATCACTGAGTCATAAATGGATGGAGAGATTCATTCTGATGCTAAAGACATAATCCTATGAGTGGAATGCTGTTTGAGGAAGAAGGAGCTAGCTGTGTACTGGGCTGGTGGAGGAGTGCCTGGAAGGTCCTTCAGTAGGCTGTGGCCAGCAGACCTGGCCAATGTGCAGCAGCAGCATGAGAGTCTGTCTTAATTTGTTCATTTCCCCTCAGGCATCAAATCCATTTCAAAAAATGGACTCGAGCAAGAACTAAAGGGATTTGCACCCCAATAAAATCGCCTTTTTGAATGACAGCTTTGCTGCTTGGGGAAAATTTACCATAATTCAACTGTTTCTATAATGAGGAGAAGCAATGTAAATTCAGCTACCTGGACCCAGACACTGGACTTAGATAATTATTTCCCAATCAAAAAAAGAACATCCTTTTTGTTTTCCACTGGCATGCCCTGGTGTCTGTTAGCTTTGCTTTTTATAGCTTTAATTGAAATTTCATAATCACACAGTTCAAATACAGAACAAATTTGAGCCAGTACTTTGAAACAATATGATTCCCTGAGAGCACATCTTCTTCTTCTTTTTTTTTTAAGAACAGAAAAATATATTCCCATGCTTTTATTAGACTTTGGGTTTTTGCTGATTGTTGGTATAAGACTTTCTGCACTGAGGATATACTCTATTAAAGAGCAGCCTGAGGCTAAACTCAACAGGGAGGTGAGTGGAAGAGGCAGGTGAGCACACTGAGATTATGGATATAGCGAGTTTGTTGGAGAATTGAAGAGGAAAAAAAATAGAAGGAAAATACTTGGGATTCAGCAAAAGCCAAAATGAATTTGGACGAAATCTGTTGTGAAGCGATGTGTGTTTTGAAAAGAAATGTAATCCACGTTTCTGACTCATTTACAATGACCTTATCAAAATGTCATGTAATGAAAGTTATTCAGGGTCCAATAATTCTTTTGAGCTTCTAAATAGCATTTCAAAACATTTTTTTTCTGGTTTGATTATAAATGAACTGAAATTCCAAAAGGTCCACCAAGGTCAAAAAATTCTCAAGAGTCATCATATTGAAAAAGAATTTAAGCTCTGCAATTTCTCCTTTCTTCCCTGAGTCATTAAAATGGTTATGGGATGTTTAATTCAGCTGAAGACTTTGGATTGCATAATTACAGACAATCAAACAAAATCAAGAAAATGCTCCCTCAAAATAGATTTTTTAAAGTTATGTTGCACATTTATTATTCATTGTAAAAAAAATATCCAGAAGTGTCTCCTAACTTTCTTCTTCTCTAGTATAATGGTATTTTCTTCATATTTCCCTGGGAATTAGAAGGAAGTTGGTGTAAGACCTCTGTTGCTACATCAAAGTCCTGGTGCCTTCATAGTTTTCATGTTCTATATCTTATATATTAGTCTTCTGAGAAACACAGAGGTCAGAGACAGAGGTTATTGTGGTAATTTAGTCTAAACCCCAAGAGCTAAAATGGGCAAAATTGCACTAGACAAAGTTGAAATACTCTTCCCAAGGGCAATATTAACGACAGCAATGTAAGGAGGAAGAATTACCTGCACTGCCACAAAGATTCCTCAAATGTTCCAAACACTGTGTTGCATAAACTTCCTGTAACAGGCCAACTCTCTTCTGAGGATTGTCAAAAATGTGATTATGGCCAGTAGTTGAGAGCATTACCTAGCACAAGGCTTGACAGTCTTTCGCTTAGGATATTCGAATTCCTTTAAAACTGGGACTTCACTTCAATCTTCCTTCCCTGAGGTCTGCTGCCTACAGAGCAGCAGAAAGGACTACCCAAAATCCTTGCCCAACCCTTGCTTAAAATCCTCGTCAATTGTCAGCTAGTTCCCCATCATATCAGGCTGACTAAACTTAACATAGCCTGTGAAAGCTTGTAATGATGTGGACACGGGAAGCAGTGCAAACTGATGTCCCATCACCACAGTCTTTGCTCGCTGTGTTCCCACAAAACTCTCTCCTTGGCTGTTACCAGAGTCCCCAGAAGACCTCAGACACTTGGAAGTTAGTGCTCCTTTTCATGAAGTACTATTTCGTCAGATATCCACATGGCCTTCCCTTATCATTTTGGTGTCAGCTCAGTGTCTAACAATAGACAGGGTTCCTCTCTTCACCACTATTCTGGAGAGGTGGCTCAGCCTATAAGGCACTTGCATTCAAAGCCTAAGGACTTGGGTTCTGTTGCCAGTTCCGTCTCTTTCTCTTGCATGAATGTAAATGAATAAATAAATGTAAATGGAAAGAATCCATCCTACGTCTGCTTAGTTTTCTTCCTGGAACTCAACAGTAACTCCATCACATCTGCATCCCTTTGATTACTGACTTAAACAAAAATTAATCCTAGCTACTAGAACATAAATTCTATGAGGAAAAAGACATTTTCCCCTGACATACCAGTCAGTGTGTAGGAACAAGCAAGCTCCTAAAGGAAACTATCTGCTGGTATGTGAGAAAGTCTTCTTCACAGAAACACAGGGTGATTACAGGAATATGATTTAACAGTCTTTTCCTCCTTGGAGCCAATGAATAATCAATACTAATGTTTGACTACAAAGGCCAATGGATTGAAGTTCTC
Organism: Dipus sagitta; assembly: GCA_036346955.1. Classification (NCBI taxonomy): domain Eukaryota; kingdom Metazoa; phylum Chordata; class Mammalia; order Rodentia; family Dipodidae; genus Dipus; species Dipus sagitta. Next base: position 115,680,366 of record CM070778.1, on the reverse strand, counting down.
AAAGTTGATTGATGAAATATTTCTTTCCTTTATATTTCAAATTACAATGGACTTCATCCCCTTGGATACATCAGTGGCTCCCAGTGAGGTTTCTTTCATAATTACTGTTTATGTATGAAGGAAATACTGATTTCTCCACCAAATTTTCCTCTTTCTTCATAATGTTTTTAGTGTAAAAATTTACAAACATATGAAATCAAAAGAAGAAATCTATTAATAAATAAAATAATAAATTTTAATAAATAAAAAAAACTTTTAATAAATGCTATGTATTTAAATATGATACTTTTCATATGGGAAAGTAATGTATTTGGGATTTTGTAGTTCACCTTCATACAGAAGTGACTCAGCCGTATGCACAGACTCCTTGGTAGACAGTCATCTGAGGTTCAAGGAGCAGGCCTACCAAGACAAGTTTGTGGAAGAAAATTGTGGTATCATAGTGTATGGGTCCAATCTTCACCACTATATTACCATATGACTTTAGTTCAGTGTGATGAGTTTACTAACATTGAGATTCTGTAGTACAAAATATCTTGCAGATTTCTGTTTATTAGTCATTAACAAATAAAGAACTGTAGTTGTTCTTCCAATCACCATGGTCAAGGGCAGGGCACTTAACCTTAAAGAACAAAGAATTTATGGAAAATCCTTTCATAATTGTGAGGACTTGCAGTGCCACAAAAGATTAAGAAATAAATGTGAGTGAATATTGAAGTCATACTATCAATAAAGATTACTCTAATAATACATGTCTGCTGCTTATACTTTCTATTTTATATCCAATATTTCTTTGGAGTGAGAACCAGACTATGCAGTTATAAAATTCATACTGCTATGGCAGATTGCTTTCAAAGATAAGTAAAGAATGAATGCTGTTCTTGTTGAAGTGATAAGGATAAAATTATGAGTGATGCTTGAAAAGCAAACAAAAGCTATTCAAGTTAAGTAACTTTATTGATAGGAAAGCATATGACATACTTCAAATGCTTAAAGAAGTGTACATTCATAAAAATAGTTGCTATACCAATTGTTTATCATCAGATTTCAAATCCACATCTCTCTCCATCATGATGTATCAATCATATTGTAATTTACTTAAATGATGATGATAAATGATAAATACTGAAGTGATAAGTTTTTGTTTCCTCTATGGTTAACTGTGTTATCTATAGAATTGGAAAAGGCTGGAGGTGATGTCCACATTTTTATACATATAAGATAATTAAAAACTGAATGCAGAAGCAATCATTTCCTTTATTCTTCCACATTCAAATTTTCTGAAAAGATCTTCTGCAGGAGACCTAGTAGCTTCACTAGCAACCACTGCTGTTTGGATTTATTTCTGAACTCACATATTGGAGCTTGGAATTTTCCAACCTTCCTCTGCATGAAGCTTCTTCACCAGATAACACAGTGCCTACTTATGGCATATTAGCATGTAAAATAGCCAGTAAAGAGCAGCTGGATGGCAGCCAGCTACCAGTGTGGAAGCAATGCCAAGAGCAATTCACTTTTGTTAGTTTGGACATGTGGAGTTGATTGATGGAGGTAGTATTCTTGAGCAGCTGGCCATGTAGGCAACCGAAGAAAGTCTGATCAAAGCACAGAAGATCTGCCTTAAGAATGCCCAGAAGCACAACTCCCAACCTCACTCTAGATTTCTGAAAAACAGAAAAAGCACATCGCTTTAACAATGCAGTCATAATCACAAGCAAGTCCATGTGAAACAAATGGTACCAACTAAGTATCAAACATAGAACATTATTAATTTATGACAGTTCAGTGATACATGCCATCAATGCCTAATCCAGTAACAGTGTTGCATACTACCCATGCTTAACACAATACCAGTGATGTATACCATTCATGCCTAACTCAAAAACAGTGATATATACCATCTATACCTAGCCCTATGCCAATGGTGTACACCATCCTAGCCTAACACAATAACATCAAGTATTATACCACCCGTGTCCATCCCAATGTAAATGATACATTTCATCCATGCCTAGCCTAATACCAGTGAGGTATATCACCACGCCTAACTCAATACCAGGCATGTATGCCATCCATGCCCAACCTAATCAGACACATATATACCATCTGTGCCTAACCCAAACCAGTGATGTAAACCATTCATGTCTAACCCAAAATCAGTGACACATTCATCCAGGCCTAAACCAATATAATGATATACACATCCATGCCAACCTCAATAATATTGATGCATACCATGCATGACTAATCAAATACCAGTAGTGCATACCTTCCATGTCTAACCCAATTCCAGGGAGGTAAACCATTCATGCCAAACCCAGTACCAGTGATGTAGACTATTCATCCATAACCAAGTAACAATAAATTATACCATCCATGCTTAAAAATAAGCCAAGACATCTCACACAGGTGATGAGTTAATCACAACCACACACACAACTAATTGGGAGCAGGCAAGGGATATTATGAGACAAGAAGAGTAAAGCTAGCAATAAGGATGGAGGGAGTTTACCTTGTAATAGCCCAAATTCTTTGTGTTGTTTTTGTGTACTCACATATCAAACTTTGTTATGTCTAATAGGCTTGGTTAACTTCATCAGGCCAAATTTATTGCAAGAATGCTATATTTCAGATTTCTAAAGTGTAGTTCTCTGAAAGAAAAAAAGGAAGCTGATTGAGGTAGGAAACATATATGGAAACTATACATATTTTTGAGGCCAGCCCAACAGACTGCCTTTTTTAAAATGTAACAGTGAGAGAGAGCATGTGTGTATGTGAGAGAGAATTGGAATTCCAGGGCCTCCAGCCACTGCAGTTGAACTCCAGACGTGTGTACCCCTTTGTGTGCATGTGTGACCTTGTGCGCTTGCATCACTGTGTGTCTGGCTTATAGGGGACCTGAAGAGTAAAACATGAGTTCTTAGGCTTCACTCCAGCCCAGAAACTATAGTTGTAATAACTATTTCAAAGTAGAATATTTCCTGGAATAATTGGTATGTGGGATAAAACCATATGCATTTCATGGGCTTATAAAAATAACAAGATGTAAAGAAAACACTGAAGATCACTAATAAAACTATATTTAAAGGGGATGAAAATTGAATTGAGTTAGATCTGTCTTTACTGAATAAACTAGAGATGCACGATAGTTTCAAAGGGGTGATAAGAACATTTTATTAAAGAAACATATGGGTATTCTAAGAGGAAATCCACAAGAAACATGGTTAGCCACAATAGAAAGGCATTAAAACCATGGTTTGCAGGGAAATGGGAAGGAACAATTTCTGGGAACCACCAAAAAACACCTTAATGGATAGAGCTTCCCAAACCCAAGGTACCATAGGTGAACAGATGCAAATGCTTTCCAGGAAATGGCTGATAGGAACATGAAAATACAAAGGAAGAAGAATGGTAAAAACAATTCTGAATTAAAAAAAAGTCATAGAGGATTATTATTCTACCCAAATTCAGGATTTATTATTTTAAATTATTTAAAGTACGAATAATTGCAGAAATATTGTCAAATAGATCAGTGAAACAGAATAGCTAATTTAAAAATTTGCTCCATGGAAAAACAGCCACTGATGCTTGATCAAAAATATATATATATTCATCACACTTCTGGATGATATAAAGTTTGGAATCAAGTGAGTGGAATATTTAGTGTCTGGTGAGGACACATTTTGTGAGATCAAGTAACTGTGGGATATTATACCATAAAAATTAAGTTACATTATTTCCAACACAGAATAAACATTCCCAATCAAAAAGGAAGAATGTGGTCATACTAATGAGTGATCAGCCCAAAGCAAGACTGAAACTCAGCAGGTCTTTTTTTTCTTGTATTAATTATTATTATCATTAACAACATATTTCATATGGATACACCATATGTTGGTACTCTCCTTTATCTCATCCCTGTCCCCATTCCATTGGGGACCCTTCTCAGTGGGACTGCAGGTATTTCCTATGGGGTTGTTATTTATGCATTGTGGGAACAGCAGTCATTTATTTAGGGGGGCAGCTTTTAGGAACATCTTGGTTTCAAAAGCTTGGATAGCTCCCCAATTCCAGACCTGCTGCTTGTAGCACTCATAGCCTCTCCTTGAGGTTCACACAATTCCACTTTGAAACTGTCGCATTCCTTGACAAATATTCTGTGGTACTGGGTTCTCCAAATACTGGACTCTCCAGTGCAACTTATGGTCCATTTTTCTAGCTTTCTCTAGTGGCCTCTTGGTGCCTCAGTTGGGGACTCTGACTCTGCCACACATTGTCTGGTCTTACTGACTATCTGCAAGCATAGTGATAGACTCAATGACTCCTTAATCTTCCATATTTCATGCCCCAAAATAGTACCACATGGACAATTCTGCTTCCAACTTGGAATATGGCCTGGCCACGCTAAACCACAGCTGTAGTAGCGTATTTGTCTTCTAGGCTGTCCTGGGTTTTAAACACTTCCCTAAGCAGTTGTGTTTCTTCAAACGGATTTGGAATCTTACCAAATGGATCTTCCAGTGGGCATGGTGTTGCCCCCAGGACAATGTTCCTATTATCCCTTTACAGCATAGATATCTTTTCAACAACACTGATATATAGCATTTATAGCCCCTTTCTAAGCACCACCCTGAATGTTATTCTGCTTTTATTTTTTTACTTCAACAAAACAAATTAGCTCATTATGTTTAAGTTCAGGATCAATCGAGTTTTCAGGATACAGGCAGAATGCAGCCAGACTCTTTTCTTTCACAGCATGCAATTGCCTCTTGCCCAGTTCATGATATACTCCCCGATCCTCTCTGAAACCCTGTAAGCTAGAACTCCACTGTCCATGTTCCCCTCAGCCTTCATGTCTTCCAAGTTCACACCCAAATGGCCCATTTAGCTCTTCATATAGTATTCAAAGATTTTTCCATCCCCAAGACTCAAACTCTTCCACATTCCTCCTAAAGAACAATTACAGAGGCCTAGAAACCACATGGTCAGGTTTATCAGAGGAATGCCACCACTCCTTGGTACCCAAATTCTATATTAGTTACTTTCTCATTGCTCTTAACAAATACCTGAATGTAAGGAGGAAGGGATTATCTTGACTCGTCGTTTAAGGGTACAGCCCACCATGGTAGGAAAGCAATGGCACTAAGGGCAAGAAGCACCTGAACACATTGCATCTAAAGTCAGGAAGCAGACAGGGATTAATGCTACTTCTCAGATCACTTTATCCTTTTAATTCAGGCTGGGACCCCAGCCATGGAATGAGGTTGTCCAAAGTTAGAATGGATTATCTTTCCTCAATTAACCTAATCTAGAATATCCCTCATAGACTTTCCCAGAGGTTTGTTTCCAAGGTGATTCTAAATCCAGTCACATTGATAATCAGAGTTTAACTATCACATTTTGGTGATCTCAGATGGCTTTAGGACTTAAGGTTCAGTGAAACATGTATATTTATGCTGCAGATCTCTTCTGAAAGGAGATGAGAGGCAATGGTGTTTCTTTGTATGTTCAACAACAGTAAAAAATATGATTTTCCTGGATAACTGAAATGTAAAATAACAGAAATTAGGTAATATGGACCAATGATTTGTAAAGTCTCATGATTAGATAAGCAATATAAGTACCCAAGTAAAAGTCTAATTATTAATTGCTGTAACAAGGTGTACATTGATGAAACTCTTGTATATATTCTGATATTCAAATTTAAAATAAAACAAAAATGATTCACTTTGGTCAAATCCAGGCCCTTTTATATAACTATAGTTCTTAAATTTTCCACTTTAGTAGAAAATGTAACATTATGTTATACTTTGGATCTTTTTCAGAAGAAAAGAAAATAGAGCCACTCTGTCACACCTCAGGGAAGCCTTACTCATAGATGATTTGTTCATTTCTACTAAATATTCCCATAAAATGTCACATCTGTTTCAATTTTATCAAACTTAAACAACAATAATGATTAATAGGTATCTTTCTTGATACCTTTTATGTTTCTTGGAGAGAGACCAATAAATACATGTCTAGTTACCAATGGATTTATCAGTATGTAAGTATATTTTTTCTCATTAATTTCTGTATCCCAATTCCTAACTGAATTGTACATAGGAAACACTCAAAATAAATGGAATGAATTATTTTTCCATTTAACTGATGAAAATTCACAACATATTAGTTAGTAGTATTATCCAGTGTCATAAACCAGTAAATGAACAAGTTAAGTAAAAGCCAAAAACGAAATTCAATAGAAAAATCCAAAAAAGTAAACACTTATTATTGTTTATTTATAAACAATATGATTACTGCCTGGTATTTTTGACTTAGAAACTTTTGAAATATTAACTGGAAGCAATCACACTAGCAAAATGCTAAGAATAAGTAAAGATTTTTATCATGTGCATACGGGGTGGCAGAAAAGATGGTTTTGGTGCTGACATTACATTAAAAACAAGTGCTAGTTTATGTCTGTGTGTTTTATATTTCTGCAAAGAAATGAAAAAGCATCATGAACACAGCTTGGTCTACTTTAATAGAGTATATAAATAGAGAAAAAAGTTTTCATATAAGTTAAAAGCTAATTACTAAACCTTAAATTTAGCCAATCTAGAATCTAGCAAATATGATTATCTTACTACTTTTAAGAGTAGTTTAGAAACCTAAGGTGATCTTAAAGGAAATTTTATTAAGTGCAAAATGTTTTCTTTTAAACAATTCTGCTGTGCCTCCTGATTCTTCTACAAGAAATGGTCAACACGTTCCTGTGTATGTGTCCAAACCAAGGTACTTGAATATAAATTCAGATGAGACACCTCAGCACAGGCAGTTTTACTTAAGAAAATCAGTGACCTAAATTTCATTCTATCATCCTCAAGGTCACAAAGGAAGTTCCAAGCCAAAAATAATTTGGCTTTCTGGGGCTCCAAGCTTCTCACTTACCCAGTGATGGAATTTCTGCTTCCTCTTTTCTGTGTGACTCCATGGGGTTTAACGAGGCACAGCCGAGCTGAGGAAGTAAAGTACATTCATATCTGTCATTCATTTATTCACTCATTAATATTTTCATTCATTTGTTCATCACACATTATTAAGCTGTTCATGCTTGTTCAAATATTAGTAAGACAGTAAGGATTGACACATATGTGGATTGGAAAAACCCCTGTGAAATGTGGCCAGGCTGAATATAACCCAGATAAGAAGGCTACTTCCATGCTCAACCCAGGATCCAGAATATGGTGTTCATTCATTCAGTAAAGCTCTGATTGAGTGATGACTTTGTGACGTGTACATGGGCTTGTGATGAGAATCAAAACTGACTGTAGCCTGACCTATACTACTGGGAGTTTATGGTCTACAACTAGTTACTGAAAAGTTTTAGGTTCAGATCATTTAACCTCAAAAAGGAGTCAGAGGTCAGGTAAATACCATAGACATGTTATTTGTGTCTGACTCATCAAGAATAGGACAATTCATCTCAACATTACTGTAGAGTTCAACACTTCTATTTATCAGTACATGGTCCTTTCAATGCCCCAGTCTAAACTCCATAGGCAGATGCAATGCCTTAAGCCACATCAGTCATCACAGGGAATTCTTAGTTTCAGTGACACCATAGCAGTGAACATGACATCTAGGGATGTCATTCTTGCAGCCCAGAGGACGAAGTGATTCAGCACATAGGAACGCAGTGAATTCACCTGTAAAGACTTAAAATGTTCACCACCACTAGCCATAGGAAACTGAGCTTGCTGTGATATATATCATGGATTTTGAAGTTCTATAAGTCATCCTGACACAACAGAAACTACCCATCCAAGGAGATATGACAATAAGTAGACCCAAGGGATCCAGTGGGCCACAGCATAGAGAAGAACAAGGCAGATGAAGCTATTCACATAGATAAAGTGTATATACAAAGACCATTCTGGAAGGGGCATAAGGCAATTTTTTTTCCTTAAATTTTTGAAGAAAATGACTCTATGGCTTTGGGTATAGTTTGAATGAACTAAATGCCTAGGGTGTTAAAATTGAATTCCTATTGCTAAATACAGGGTGGAAAATCATTCTAACTATGGAGATTAAAAGTAGAGAATCTGGAAAATTATTTGGATGAGGCAGGGCAGAATCCCCTTGGCTGAATCCTGGTGGTGTTATAAGAAGAGAGAGACAGAGAGAGAGAGAGAGAGGGAGAGAGAGAAGGAGAGGGAAAGGGAAAGAGAGAGGCAACACACACACACACACACACACACACACACACCCCTATATATGCATCACTTGTCTCTGGCCATGTAGTACCCTATATATCCTCTCTGCCACCATTAAGACCATCACCAGGTGAAGTTATTCTGAGTCTCCAGAACCATGGAACCAAAAAAAATCTTTCTCATTTTTTTTTAAATTAAATAGCCTCTCATATATTTTGCTTTGTAACAAAGATGGATGAATTTTAGTTCATAAGACACGAGCTGAATATTACTTGTGTCATAGAATTCTTGTCAAAGGAAAGTATTTTTTTGGAAGGGAATGGTCTCTCTGACTAAAGAATGAATGAAGTGCAGAAAGATTGGAGTCAGGCAAATGAGTTCAGCTCTTGCCACTGTCATTTCTAGTTGTGTCTAAAAGTACAAATGAGATCCTAACACCAGGTGGAAAGGCAGAACGAAGGTAATGTCACAGCTACCATAGGGTAGAATTATTTGGCTGTGGGGACACACAGTGATAGGAATACAGGCTCAAATCCAAGTTGTCTGTTGAGAGGAAGAATGAATAATGAGGTCAATTACCAAAGAGAGAACAGGAAAAGGAGCAAGCATGGCTGGAGAAAAGATAGTAAGTTTACTTTCAGTAATACAAAACTTTCTGTACCTACCTTCACGTTTAGAAGTAGAAAAACTCAGTAGGTCATTTGAAAGTTTGTGGAAATGCATGAGGTTTTAAAATATATTACAAATAATCTCCAAAAAGCTATGTATATCCATTAATTAATATGATTAACATAAGGTAATTACGTAACATGAGGTGGAAGAAGGTGAGGAAGGAGATAGAAAAATGAGATCAGTGGGCCACTTGAGATTTAGAAGTTCAGGAGCAGAGAAAGTAGGTCAAGGAATGAATAGTAAAACATATTTAGCAGATTTTTTAAATATGTAACTAAGTAGCCACTGCATTTACAATAAAGATATCTAAGGTATTCGTGGTGAAGATAATTTTAGCTAAAAGAAAAGGTTATTTTCCCCAGTAGATTCAAGAATATATCAGTGATGAATGAAATTGAGCCTTTGAGGTAAATTTAGTAGATTATAACAGGAAAATATAGATTGTAGGTGTAGCAGAGGAAGAAAAATATTATTAGGTCGTTTTTTTTGTTTGCTTGGTTATTACTGTTGAAGATAGGTATATTTGGTGTTGCTTCAAAATACATGTTATAAAAGTATACCTCACAATTTAGGAAAGAAAAAAAAGGCCATCAGAGGTGGTTCATGGTAGATAGATAATTCCAAAATATTGGGAAATGGTAATTAGAGACATATTGCTGTTTTTCAGGAAGCCAAAGAAGGGGTTAATGTTGAAAAAGTGAGATGGGATTTACTATGTAGTCTGAGCCAGAGTATGATATAAGGTTGTCTTGTGATGTGATGGACCTAGAAAAGATGTGGGGACCTGAAAAGGTATAACAACACAGGAAGTAAAGTTCACTCATTCAGTGAATAATTTTAATAAGTGAGCATCACATGCAATTGTTTGCTTCTGAGTTTCTTAGACCTTGAGTTGCTCAGACAGATGTTGGTCATTTTCCCCATAGCTTATGCAGTGCCTTCCAGCAGTAGATGGGCTAATTGTTTGGGGACTGGCTCCCTTCCAGGTTCCAGTCAAGTCTCTCCATGTTCTGTGCTGACAGTATATGGTATCTTCAGCAGCAGGGTCTTACCATTAACCTGTGGTGGGTAATCAAGTGCTCTCACAGAAGTCTGTCTTGTTCAGGGAGACCTTGTAGGTTCTCTGATCAATAGCTCAGTGTGGGTGTTAACCACATCCTAGTACTGGGAGTTGCAGAACAGAGCCAAAGGGAAAAAAAGTACAAGAGAAATTTAAGGTTAGGCTTCATCCCACTCTCTCCAGGTCCCTTCTTTTCAGGTGCTCCTCGCCCCCAAGGTCCAATTGAGGGTTCAACCTTGTAGTCTATCTTCCAGGGTATAGGTTTCTATGGTACCCGTTCAATTTGGATTCAGTTTTGTGTTTCCCCCACACCCTTTCCCTCCCTCCAAGTCCTACCCTCCCTATTGTCCAGGCCTGGAGAGGTCAACAACTTGGGCTGACCCAGATTATGAACCACAGATGAGTGAGAATTTTCTTCCTGTGACTGTGTGAGTTTGTTGAGTATGATCTGTTCCAAGTTCGACCATTTTTCTACAAATTTCATTGTGTCACTTTTTTCTTATTGCTGAGTAGAATTCCATCATGTAGATATACCACATCTTGGTTATCAATTCTTCCAATGATGGGCACCTGGGTTGATTCCAGTTCATAGTTATTATGAATTGAGCAGCTATAAACACGGTTGAGCAAATATCTCTGTACCAAGGCACTGAGCTTTTAGGGTAAATGCCCAGAAAGGGAATAACAGTATATGTTGGTAACTCTATGTTTATCCTTTTTAGGATTCTCCATATTGATTTCCATAGTGGTTGTACCAGCTTATATTCCCACCAACAGTGAATGAGGGTTACTATTTCTCCACATTCTCACCAACATTTGTTTTCACTTTTTTAATCTTTGTATTTTTACTTATTTATTTGCAAGCAGAGAGAGAGAGAGAGAGAGAAAAAAAAAAAGAGAACAGAGACAGACAGACAGAGAATGGGCATGCCAGGGCCTGTAGCCACTGCAAATGAACTCCAGATGCATGTGCCACCTTGTGCATCTGGCTTACGTGGGTCCTGGGAAATAGAAACTGGGTCCTTTGTCTTCGCAGGCAAATGCCTTAACGGCTAAGCTATATCTCCAGCCCTTCATTTGTTGTTTTTTAATGATTGCTGTCCTTATTGGGGTAAGGTAAAATCTCATAATTATTTTGATTTGCGTTTCCCTGATGGTTAGGGATGTTGTACGCTTTCTTAAGTGTTTGTTAAGCATTTGCAAGTCATCACCTGAGAACTCCCTATTCAGAACTCCCATTCTGCCCCATTTTTTGAATTGTGCATCTGGCTTACATGGATCCTAGGGAAACAATCCTGGGTCCTTTGACTTTGTAGACAAGCACCTTAATAGCTAAGCCATCTTGCCAGACCTTAAACTTCTCTTAGTACATCACTAGTACTGTTTGTGATGTCTCCGATCTCATGATTTAATGAACTGCCATAGGCCCAATCTCTTTGTACTATTCAGGTGACAATTGAGTTACAGCATTCTAAAGTTAGGAATATATTCAGACCATATTATCTATGATGATTTTGGTGATAAGATTGATAAAAAAAATACATTGTAGCAGTTGCCTTCTTGTTGTGGAAAACAAAAGATCAGATCTGATGGAAGAAAACTTTATTTTGACTTCAATTTGAAGGGGAAGGTTCATCTTGGTAGGGAAAGCATGACAGGAACTGACAGCTGGTTCAAAACTTCATGTATCAGCCTCGATGTACAAGCAACATGAGTGAACTGGCTATGAATACGCAATGGAGTTGGACTAATAAATTTCAAGGCCTAATCCCTGAGACATTCCTCTTCCAAGGTTCTATTTCCCCAAAGCCCCACCAGCTAGGGATTAAGCCTAAGGCTTAATCAGATATAAGTAAGGCTACAGAGAGGGCATTTTACATTCAAAACACCACAAATAAAAAAAACTAAGATGGGCTGGAGAGATGGCTTAGCGGTTAAGCACTTGCCTGTGAAGCCTAAGGACCCCGGTTCAAGGCTTGATTCTCCAGGACCTATGTTAGCCAGATGCACAAGGGGGCGCACGCGTCTGGAGTTCGTTTGCAGTGGCTGGAAGCCCTGGCACGCCCATTCTCTCTCTTTCTCTCTATCTGCCTCTTCCTCTCTCTGTCATTCTCAAATAAATAAATAATAAAAATTAAAAAAAAAACTAAGATGACTATAATCAATATTTATTGTATGTATTCGGTTGTTGTGTTGTTGTGCTATAAAAATCAATGTATTTCTTTCTCCCACTCAATCTGTAAGTCCATTGTTAGCATAATTTCAGAAATAAGGAAAATGAAGTATAGAGAGGTTAAGTAAACTGGCTATATCCACTTAATTTTAAGTCAACTTGCCTGCTTTTGTTATATTACTGACTCTGTCAGACTGACCTGGATGAATGTGGGGATGATTGGAGATGTTATTCAGGAAGATGACATCATTGATTCACCTATTCAATAGTAACTATGGAGTTAAGAGGTGTATTTAAATTTGAAAAATGGTGATTAGAGAGCTGCTGCAATGTTTTGGAAAACCAATTCTACGTGTATGATCACTCTTGTTACTACTGTGAGGATAAAGTCAAATAAGATTAAATTTGAGACTTTTTCAGGAACAAGGATTTATTAATTCCTGGGAGTATTAGAGTATAAAAGAAAAGGAGGATTGAGCTTAAAATTCAAATTATGAAGTAAAAATAAAGTATTTTTGTAGGATCAAATAAATATTTCTGAGTTTATTATCTCTATGGTGCTCATAAGGTGCAGATAAAGCTTAGATGCACTTAAAGAATCAGTAGAGTCTCAAGTGAGACAGTTCTGTGTGCAGACTCAGGATTCCTGAATGTAGAATGGACATTTAGAGTGTAGACCCAATTTTAGAAAGAAGGATGAAAAATACCATACTAATTTCATACTATTTGAGAGACGAAAAACAAAATTTTCTACAAATTAGAAATTTAAAAAGAGATAAAATTTGGAAAGAAGAGTACTGCAAGATTGGGCTACTAGAAACGGGAAAGGAGTAAGAAAGGAGTGTAAGTCATGCAAAGAATGTGCTTTGGGGGTTGTCCATGATGAAGCCACCAATGACCTTAAGATTCTGGAAATGCAGTCTCTGTAAGATGTTGTCAAGAGCGGCCTATTGGAGTTTTTTCTGTAAGCAGCTGAGCGATGGCAGCCATGTGACCAAGAGACCCTCCAGTTTTGCCCCCAGATGGAGCTATGCACACATCAGTGCAACTATGTTAAGTGCAAGCCATGGGAGTGGAGGAGTTTCCCTTCAACTGTGACTGCTTCAGAGTTTGAAAAAGCAGCCTTTTGTTTTTTTTCTTCAGGGATAAGATTCTGTGTTCTGTTACCACTTGACAAGTATTAACTAACACCCTACCCTTGCCTTGCAGTGAGAAATCGTTGCTTAAACTCAGGGTGGGAGAAAGGGAAAAGTTCTCAAAGGGTATTGACAATCTGCTCAATAATTTCCCAGATTTAAATTACTTAGAAAAAGCAAGCAATATAGTGTCTGTCAACTAATATGAAATCAATGTAGGATAAGAGACTTCATGATAATTGTTATGTTTTGAAACACCATTATTGTCAACTGCAAACAAAGATTGAAAGCCCAGTTGTGAAATGTATCTGGTTTCTACAAAATAAAGGAAAAACTGATCTTTTTGGTACAAGGTCAAATGTGTCCTTCAGTTAGGTGTTGATATTTTAGAGGGAATCTTGTTGTACACAAACTTTAAGCTTACAAACCCACATGCAGACACTCAAATAGCCTCAGAACTAAAAAACAAAACAAAACAAAATGCAAGAAGTATACATGTAGATTTTTCAAGTTATCAAATTTTTATGGAAAATTTTGATCTTTAACCATTACTTTTATAATTGGTCCTATTAGAGCCCATATTTATGATTTTCATTCACTTTCCTTACTTTGAAACAGCTGATATATTTCCATGAAAATGACGTCTTTGTTCTTTAGAAAATCATTTTCTGGCTTATTGTCCACCCAGCATTACAGTAATCCCATATTCGTGACATCTTAATCACCCCCACAGCAACCATTGTGAGGCTCCTAGCAGAGGATTAAAACTTCAAGTGGAAATAAGAAACAGGGATTGATGAGCCTTTAACAACCGAAGATATATCTTTTCTTTTTTTCTCAAAATAAATATCCTGAGGAACAAGAAAGCATTTCAAGCATGGGCTGCAGAACCCACAGAAAACACAGCAGAACTGTTTATCAAAGCTTCCCTTGGTATGTCAGCAGGTCCTTTGGATCTGACAGTGCTGATCTAAACGTTTTGATAATAATAGAAGTGTTAACAGCGATAGGAAGAAATAATATTAAACACTGTCAACTGTAACATTTCATTTTTGCTGGCCTGATGCCGCTGCGGCAGAGAATGAAATGAGGAAGAAGAAACTGAACGACTAAGTCTCTGGAAATCAGGCTATTGTAACAATATCCACAATGGGAACATACTTATTAGGAGAAAGAAAGGGAAGAACCATGAAGAATGAGGATGAAGGAGAAAGAGAAGGATAGGAGGAGAAAAATAAATAAATTGAATATTAATGCATATTAGGGACTCAAAATCAAAGAATATTTTATTTTTTAAGTGTATAGCATCTTATATTATAAATACAAGCCCTTGAAAGTATATAGGAAGCAGATGTTGATTCTTTTATGTGGATCCTATTGCCATCTTACCATCATGAACCAAAATAATGGTCTACATATACTGAAGAGAACCATGTACAGCTTTGAACTAAATATCTTGGTCTTGTGCTACTGAGACAAGGCACTAGTGACACAAGCAACACAAATTACTGTTCAATAGTAATATGTTGGTGTACTACATATTAAAGTAACTTATTACAGTGGATCTTAATATACGGTTTGAAATTGTATACTGTTATAGTCTCCATTGAAGTGAGGTTTGAATATTCATTTTGATGTCTTTATTTGTATTCCACAATTAATTTCATTTAAAATGCAAATGTCTAAAATGGAAACATTAGACACAATTCAGGCAAATAAGTGTCTATTTCTGATTTGATAATCAATAAAAGTCTGTGCTGATTTCATATTATAAATATATAAAATTATTAATCTAGCTACATAAATTTATTTATAATCATGTATTTCATGAAACAATTTAATCATTCAGGCAGGAATTTTCTATACCTTGCATTTAAAAAATGTATACTTTTTATTTTTATTTATTTTTATTTTTTTATTTTTTGGTTTTTCGAGGTAGGGTGTCACTCTAGCCCAGGCTGACCTGGAATTCACTATGGTGTCTCAGGGTGGCCTCGAACTCACGGCAATCCTCCTACCTCTGCCTCCCGAGTGCTGGGATTAAAGGCGTGCGCCACCATGCCCAGTGTTGTATACTTTTTAAATTACACTCTTTGCAATCACCATCACCCCAGACATTATTTTCTAAACTATCTAACAGAGAGTGTAACTTATCCACTTATCATTCATGTGCACTGAAGATGTGATACTTTTATTAAATATATAACCTATTTCCTTTAAGAAAAAAAGCATGGATTCCTTTAAGCTTTCTGTATGAGCATTTATTTATTTTAATTTTTATTTATTTATTTGAAAGTGACAGACAGAGAAAGAGGCAAAGAGAGAGAGGGAATGGGCGTGCCAGGGCTTCCAGCCACTGCAAACAGAACTCCAGACGTGTGCGCCCCCTTGTGCATCTGGCTAACGTGGGTCCTGGGGAATCGAGCCTCGAACCGGGGTCCTTAGGCTTCACAGGCAAGCGCTTAACCGCTATGCCATCTCTCCAGCCCTGTATGAGCATTTAAAACTAGCTTTGAATGAATTAGCCTATGTCTGGTATAACTTCCACAGACATCAGATTATCTAATAACTAAGATAATGGGAGCGGTTGAAGATTTTGCTTTTAGAGACTTAAGGACAATTTATTGTCTTCTGAAACATTTTGGAAAAACACAATTTCTGTTTCTATTATTAGAGAAACTGGGAAGCATCTGAAATGGTACATATGAAACAAAGTAATGAAATCAGACACAGGATTTCCATCCATAGTGACAGGCCTACAGATGAGTAGAGCACAACAACTTGGACACTAAGTGTTGAAACAAACAAAGCCTACAAAGAAACCCCATCCTGGCTTCATTACTTTGAAATAAAAATAATATATTCAGAAAGGCTTCTGAGTCGATGAGGATCCATGTTTCTGACAACTTCTGCTCTGTGATGAACGTTAAACGTTTTAAACACAGAAGTAACAGTTTATGGCCTTCGGATTATTTCATTTGGTCTTCTACATGTTGATTGAATTCCTTGTGTGTTTTAAGCACCATATTGCAAGCTGTAAATTTTAGAAAAGATGCCTACTCTGAGGTCCAAAGCTTTTATGTTGGGTCATGAGGATAAGAACTAGGCACTTCCAAATGAGGGGTAGAATGGCTTCATTGTACCTTTTCTATGAGTGGCCAAGGAAGAGTTAGGTCACTGTTCCTCTGGGAAAAAAAAAAAAAAAAGCTCCAAGCTTCTTGCTAATGTCCCCTGGCATATATTGTGTTATAAGGAAAATGCTGTACTGTCTTTGCCTAGTCTATTCTTGAAGTGTTTGAATTTGATTCTAATGGAGTCTGAAACACAGGTACAAACACTACAGCACTGTTTACTAACTAACTCTCCCCAGAAATTCCAGCTACACACCACATATGCCTTGCAGCATAAAGCCCTCTGCACTATAAGCCCTGAGACCTGACCCTGTCAGGACTCGTTAGGGGTCACATACCAGATGCTTCTCATCAAATGCCTGAAACGTGATAGTGACTTGAATCTCACGTCTGGTCTCTTGTTCCCTCGAAGTCTACAACCTCACTTGCAGACTTTGGATTTTATGTCAGCCTTTGATTTTTTTTTCTTCATAAATACCCCCGGCACCTCAATACTTCTAAAACAGAATATTAAAGAAGAATTCCTTTGAAAAGAGTGAATAGGAAAAACATGTCACAAAACATAGGACAAAGCCAGGCATGGGGCACATGCCCATAATTCCAGCACTTGGGAAAGCTGAGGCCAGATTGCTAAGCATTCTAGACTGTCCTAGGCTGCAATGGAAGATAGTGAGGGCCAGATCAGCCTTGGCTCCAGAGTGAAATTCTTACTCAATAAAAATGAAATAAAATAAAGATCGTAAGATTTTCCCATCTTCCTCCTGAATCTCCTGTAAAAGTCAGTCTCTGTCTCTCCTCACTGTATCTCTCAGTTTCTCTCTCTCTCTCTCTCTTTCTTTCTCTCTGCTTACTTCTTCTCTTTATCACTCTCTGTATGCTCCCCACCCCTGAGTCCTGCAACATCAGCAAGGCTGAAGTGAATCTGATGAGATGCTATAGGCTGCATTACTAACATAAGTTTGTAACTTAGGTTAGTATAAGGCTCAAAGTCATGATTAGCCTGCCAAAAATAATTTAGGCATAGCCAAACAATGATGTTACAATTCTAAGGAAATAGGAGTTAGGAATGGTAAGAAGAAGCTAATATATTTCAGGATGACTTCTGCACAAAGTGCTTATTATGTTATAAAAGGAAATTTTGCCTAGGGAAACTTTGAGGGAACAATTTTAACCAAGAGACCAATGTTGGTATCAACAAAAATAGGGAAACATGCCAACTGATACAATGCACTAAAATTTATAAAATAACAGACAAATATACAAATCGAGTGACATCTAAGTAAGTGAACCATTGCCTTTCAACTCTCAAGATCCAGATGGAAGCAGACCAAAGACCAAGGAATGAAATTCAACATAGCTGTAGGCTAGAAGTTTATTGACTAGGCAATAATATGATACCAATGGTCATTT
Source organism: Dipus sagitta (assembly GCA_036346955.1). Lineage (NCBI taxonomy): Eukaryota > Metazoa > Chordata > Mammalia > Rodentia > Dipodidae > Dipus > Dipus sagitta. Next base: position 115,662,586 of record CM070778.1, on the reverse strand, counting down.
TCCGATGACAGTGTTGTGAAGAGACAAGATGGTTTTATTACTTTTAGGAAATGCATACTAAAGGTTCTAGGCTTTGAAAGGTCTCAGGTGTCTGACATAGCCTCAACTATCTCTGAATAATAATATCCTCCTAAAAAGCTAGCATGAATAATTAAGTAAACAGGTAAGATGTTAGTCTTTTAAGAATTAATGTGTGCTATATTGGGAGTGGAGAGAAGGCACAGCAGTTAAAGGCACATTCTTGAAAAACCTGATGGTCTGGATTCTATTCCCCAGTACCCAGTACAATTAGATCCACAAAGTGGTATATTCATCAGAATTCATTTGTAGTAGCAGAAAGTCCTGGCATGTCCATGCATTCTCTCTCTCTCTCTTTCTCTCAAATAAGTAAATAAAAATCAAACGGAAATATATTAATTAAAACTTTCAAGGTTAAAGAAATATTTCTTACATATGCAACTGATTGAATTAGAGCCACTCAGTTGAAGTGACTATCCAGAGAACATTACAGGTCATTCTTTTTACTATTTCTTATTTTACAAAGCATTTATATACAGTTTTTTTTTATTTTATGTGGGTGTATTTACATTGTGAACAATGTATTCCCTCTTATGACAAATTTAAATGCATAGAAAAATATTCCACCTAAAAATTAATGACTCTACCATTTTCTCCAGTCTCATGTCTGTAACCACCTCTCTAAAAGTTCCATATTCTTAGAGCTGGAGAGATGACTTAGAGGTTAAGGCACTTGCCTGAGAAGCCTAAGGACCTAGGTTCCATTCCCCAGTACCCATGTAAGCCAGCTGCATAAGGTGGTCCATGAGTCTGGACTTCATTTGCAGTGGATGGAGGCTCTGGTGTGCCCATTTACTCTTTATCTGCCACTTTCTCTCTCATCAAATGAATATATAAATAAATGAATGAATGAATAACTAAACAAGTTCCATAATCTCTATGACTCAGTTACTCTTGCTTTCTCACAGGCCCTTCAAGAGTCACAGTTTCATTTGCCTCCACCTTTCACAATATACTGAGCCTCCATGAACAAAAACCACCCAAGAAAATCCTTTTGTTAAGGGGCTCCAGAGAAATACACCAATAGAGAGTGTATATAATTACAAGAGATTCCTTAGATTAGTTTATATAGTCACAGCCTGAGTAATTCCACAATGGCTGTCTGTTTGCTTAAGAGCCCCGAATCAATAGATGCTCAGTGTAGGAAGCTGGAAATCTCAGAAAAAAAAAGTGGACCCATGAAGTAACCCTACACCAAGAACAAAGTCCCAGAAGCCCTCTGGAGCGTTTCTCAGGAAAGCCCACTTTCAGAGGCTGAGGAACATGGATGGAGACTGATTTGTGGAAGAGGTCAGAACATGTGCATTTATGTAAGCTCCCCCTTATTGTGCTTTTGATTCTGTCTGGGTCCCAGGGCTATTGGATGATGCCACTTATACTCACAGAGAGTCTTCCCCACTTAATTCACAAACCCTCGTGTTGATTACTGCTGGAAACATCCTCACACACATCCAGAAATGTGCTTTGCAAGTTCTCTTGGTATCTTTCAGTGCAGTCAAGTTGACAAGCAGAATTAATGACCACATTTCTCCATTTCTGAAGATCCTTTATTCTCTTTGGAAAAGAACTAAATTTGGAAGGATGAATTGAGTAGTCAGCAAAGAAATCTGTATAATCCTCTCTTGTGCAAATGAAGAATTATTGGAAGAAATAACCATGAGAGAAATGAGAAGTCAAATAACACTAATAACCTCCAGTTTCAGATGTGACATACAAGGACCCCAGAATCTTTTGCAACAAGAAAAACCTGACCAAACTGAACAGTTACAACTTTCCTAAGACTTGTTAACTGAAGTTCCTTATAAACTCCCACCCACAAACCTGGAAGAACAGGTGAGTCCAGAGTCACAACCAAGCTTTACTGCGTACCTGGGTCAGAAGAAACAGCAGGATTAAATAAGAAGAGAGGGTTACACATGGTTACACACACACACACACACACACACACACACACACACACACACACACACACAGAGAGAGAGAGAGACAGAGAGACAGGGCACTTATTCTGTTCTAAAAATAAAACCCAGGGTATCATAGATACAAGGCAAGCTCTCTACCACTGAGATATACCCCCATCACTTACATAATAATTTTGCCAAATAGCTGGCGGCTAAGTAAATGTGGAGTCACTTCTGAGGATGATTTTTCTAGTTAGAGTAGTCTATTTTTTTTTCTGGCCTTTAACCCTGGAACCTCCACCAAGTTCTTCTCTGGGAGAAAATTCAGAATGATCTCCTCTGTTTCTACCATAGGGGACAGAGGGATAACCCTTTGAAATTCACTGTGAGCTTCTTCCATAGCAGAGGCCCACTGGCTCTGGAGGGAATATATATATATATCCCCAAACTATGTCCAAGAGCTGTGGAGAAAGGTATTCCTATCACTCTAATAAAATTGCTACCTTAAAGGGGGAAAAATTACAAGAAGAAACACTTGTGAGGTCACAGGCTGGGAACACAGGATCATTAAAAGACTAAGGTTAATTGGAAGATCATACAAGACTTACGCTTACCTCTCTGCAATTATCACACAGCACTTGTTTAATCATGGCAGATTACAGAGCTGCAAGACATGAGCTCTCTAAGGAGAAGTATGTAGGGACATTTGAAGTCAAAAAGGGGGCACAAAAACAAGGACAGCAGAAGAGCAGCCTCTGTCTCATACAGCTTCAGCAAACACTGAACAAAACTTGACTAACCTAACCAAATTAGCATAAAACCTCACACCACAGACCTACTTACTTCACTTTCTATTATCCAATGAAACAGTTCTATTTTGGAAATTAGTATTTGGCATATGAAACAGCAAATAAAAGTCCAGTATGAAGAGACCAAGCAAACATCCCAACCAGAATGGTGCTGCATGAGATTCAAATTATTTTATAGATATTTAAGAAGTCTATGATTGATATAGAGGGAAATTAACATCAAAAGTAGATAACATAAAAGAAGACCTAGTAGATTAGACAGAAATATGAAAGTATTGGAAGAAAATGATAGAAATTTAAGGAAAATGGATTTACAGATACATGAAGAATCCTTTTGCAGGCCATGGTGGCACATGCCTTTAATCCCAGCACTTGGGAGTCAGAGGTAGGAGGACACCATGAGTTCAAGTCCACCATGAGACTACATAGTGAATTCTAGGTTAGCCTGGGCTAGAGTGAGACCCTACCTCAAATGAAAAAGCCAAAAGAAGAACAAAAATAGAAAGAAAGAAAGAAAGAAAGAAAGAAAGAAAGAAAGAAAGAAAGAAAGAAAGAAAAAAAGAATCCTTTTGACCTGCTTATCAGAAGACCTAATATGTGGATTAGTAAAACTGAGGGAAAATATAAAAGAACAAAGCAATAGATGACAACATCAAAGAATTGTGAAGCAAATTACTCTCTCTTTCTCCTTCCTTCCTTCATTTTATGAGTAAGGTCCTTCCTTTGTGTATTATACATGTTGGCTTTACATACGTGATGTTTCTGCCTCAGCCTGCTGAACACTAGCTAGGATTACAGGGATGTGCCATCATGCTCAGTTTACAAATTTTCAAAGAAAACATAAACAAGACTTTAAAAAAGAGACAATAATGAGCAAAGCAAAATAAATATTTAAAGTGATAATGGCCGAAAACTTCCAAAATTAGTGACAGACACAAAACCACATATCTAGTCCTTCAGAAAATATCTAATGGAATAAAGACAATGAAGAAGACAATATGACATAGCACATTTAAATGTCTAAACCAGTGGCAAACTAAAAATCTTAAAAGAAGCTAGATAGGATGAGAGAAAATAAAATAAAATTCCTTCAAGATAACAAGTATAAAAGAATGTATTGCATAATTCAGCATAAAGTATGAATTGAAAAATATGTTACATAATACCAATGCAATAAGAAGAAAGTGAGCTTTTGATGTGGGAAATTTAATTGTTGAAAAAAATACTAATGTATAATTTTAGAGTTAATAAAATGATCTTTTAAAATTTAAGGTGAACTAAAAAGTTGGAAACAAATAAATTCATCACTGATAGATCTGACCTGTAAAAGATAATTAAATATATTCTTCAAAGAGAAGAAAAATGATAAAGACCAGAAATTTACATCAGAGAGAGAGACATAACAAAGTAGAGAGAGAGAGAGAGAGAGAGAGAGATAAAGAAAGAGAGAAATTCTGAGATGAAATAAATAGAGATAAGACCACTTTATTCTTATTGCTAATTGATATAAAGCAATAAGTATGACAATTTATTGGGTAATCACGTCATATAGATAAGTGAAATAAATAAAACAGTGACATAGAGTAGGGAGATAGGTGTCCGCTAAGACATTTTCCCTACATATGAAGCAATATTAAATTATTTGAGAGTAGAATTATTAGCTAACTATGAGTGAGCAAGATGTATAATTCAGACTTTAGAAGAACTATGAGAATATTTGAATAGGTACAATTAATATTCTGTTAGATACACAATAATGAAACTATGAAAACTAAGAAAGAGTAGGTGAGAAAGTAGGTTCTCTCATCATATGTCTCTTTCTACCTATATGGTATAGATATATATATATATGCATGTATACAAAACATTTAAAATATGCTTGCAAGGCTGGAGAGATGACTTAGCAGTTCAGGGGCTTGCCTGCAAAGCCTAAAGACTCACCGTCATTCCCCAGTACCCATGTACGCCAGATGCACAAGGTGGATCATGTAGTTCATTTGCAATGGTTGGAAGCCCTAGCATGCCCTTTCTCTCTCTCTCTCTCCCATAAATAAATAAATATAAAAATATGTTTGCTATGACTCCCTATATGGATAATCACTGTAAACGTTAATAGTCCAAATTAACAATACCGAGGTTGTGAAAGGAAGGAAAGGAAGTTAAATTCAACAATATATTGTCTATAGATATAACAGTTTAAATACAGGAACAGTGATGGATTAAATATAGAAGATTGGAGAAAGATATACCACAGTTACACAAATCAAAATAAAATTTTCATAATGATATTAAGTTCAGAGAATACTGACTTCAGATTAATAAAACTGTTGGATATCAACACAAGCACTACATGATGATAAAGAGATTTAATCTACAATATAATATGGGATTGCTGAATGTGTTAACATTTCTGCCTCTAAAAAATGAAAAGCAAACATAAGTAATGCTGAAAAGAAACATGGAGAAATCTAGAGTATTAGTAGGAAATCTCAGTGCCCCCTCCCTCAGTAATTGTCAGATCATTAAGGATAGAGTAGGCCTGATAGGATTGCAAATCAATTGGATTTAATTGACTTTTGTGGGCTATTTCATTCAAAACTAATACAAGATCATTCTCCTTAAGCTCACATGAAGCATTTGCCAAGAATTTCCCCCTTTAGTGCATAAAACACTACTTTAAAATAATATAAATTATGCAATTATCTTCCCATGACACCGAAATTGAGCAGGTATTAGTAACAGAAAAAGAGGTGGATAGTCCAAGTATTTGTATGACAACAAAAAGCAATTCTAAATAACACACAGGTCAAATAATGTCAAGAGCACTTGAAGCACTCTGAACTAATGAAAATGGGAATAGGGACATCAGAATTTGTATAATGGTGGGTTGGGGAGATTGCTCAGTGGTTAAAGGTCTTTTCTTACAAAGCCCAGTTCAACTCTGAAGCACCCATGTGGAGACAGAGGCAAAGTCACACATGTGTGGCATGTGTTTTTGCACCCACAACACATATACAAAATATATGTCACATAGAGAAATGGAAATTGCAGTAGTAATGAATCAAGTAGAAAATAACAAAACACAAAGTCAACAAAACCATAAAGTGGACCTTTGCAGTGGCCAATAAAATTGAGAAGTTTTTAGCTAAGCTATTGAGGGAAAATAAAGGGAGGAAAGAGTTTAGCAATGTATATTTGAGAGAGAGGAGTCACATTGACCCACAATCATAGAAGGAAAATTAAGAACTGAAAGAAATACCATGAAAAAGTTGCATACTTAAAAATATGATTATATGTGCTTAAGATTCAAGTGAGAAGTAAACTATCAAAATTCAAAAGAAAAATAGTATGAGTGCCTTTAAACTAGTTACAGAAATTGAATCAGTAACTAACTACCTTCCAAAAATAAAGTAATCAAGAAGAGATGGTGACATTGTAAATTCTACCAAGCATTTTAACAATACCAAGTTTCTTTAACCACATCCAAAAATCAGGAGGCAAATGGCAAAAAAGTACCTCTTAACTCAAACTGTGAGGCCAGTATTCCCTTAACACCAGAGTCAGTTAAGTATGCTCAAAGAAAGGAAAAATATGCAACTGTAGCTCCTGAGATAAAAATCATAAAGTGAGGGGGGCAAAAAGATGGTAAGAGCCCTAGGGTGGTAAGGGGTATCCCATGGCATTGTCCTTCCCTACAGAGACTAACTATTGCATTCATGACCTTACAGGGAACACCAGTAACCATACTGAGGAGCTTTCCATGGAGGATTTGGATTGGGGTTGAGAGAGAAAGGATATAAGAGAACAACCTATGGTGAAAAGAGCTGTACCCAATGAGGTGGTGCGATAAAATTCACAATCAGTTAAAAATTGTAGGGGGACCAGTTAGAGGGAAGAAAGGGGAAAGGGAGTGGGGTATAGGAAAAAGTCAGAAAACAAGGTGATTATGCTCAAAATACATTTTGTACAGATATAAAACTCATCAATAAAAATAGAAGAGGGGCCACCAGGAATAAACGGACTCAGTGGAGAGGGCATAGGAGATGAGAAAATGGGAAGGAGGGGACAGGGTACTATGATCATGATACATTGTATAGGTAAATGGATGTTGTCAATAAAAAGGTTTTTTTTTTAGTCCTTAAATGTATAAAATACAGTATGTGTCACTATCAAGAAAGATTAATTTCAGGTATGTAGACTGGTTTAACTTTTGAATATAAATCATTTCTACATCAATGATCTAATAAGAAAAAAGTCATAACATTATTAATGGATACAAAAATGCATTTGACAACATCCAATATGCGTTCATGATCAAAGCAGTAAGAGCCTAAACTTATTTGAATTTAATGAGGAGAAACTGCAAAAAAAAAAAAAAAAAAAAAAAACCAAAAAAAAAAAAACTATAGCCAATATCATGCTTAATCAGAAGAGACTGTCTTGGTTCCCATATAATCAGCAATAATGCTCATAATCACCACTAATTTGGTAGCTCTAAATGTAAGTGGTCCAATAGCACAGAAATAACAGGGAGAAAATAAGACTAGGCACTGTAGAATACACCTACAATCCCAGCACTTGGGAGATGGAGGTAGAATGATTATGTGTTTCAGACTGGCTTCAGTAGACCCTGACTCAAAAAATACTGACAGAGAAGAGAGATGAGGAAGGAGAGAATATAACTAAATGGTCATGTGGGGTAGTGTATGCTGGTCATACCAACACTTGGCATGATTAGGCAGGGGAATCAGGAGTTCCAGGCCAGCCAGAGATGCTTAGTGAGTTCCAGGCCTGGGATATGTAGAAAGAAAAGCTTTTTAAAAAATGGTTAATTTGGAAAGTAAGACTTAAAACTCTATTCGTAGCATAATTATTCACATTGAAAATCTCAAAGAATCAATAAAAAAATTCTTGGAACAGGGCTCTGGGTAAAATCATATTGGATAAAGTACTTGATGGCGAAGCCTGATTTCCTGAGATCAGATTCCCCAGAGTTCCTGGACAAGCTAGAAATTGTGGGGGTCTTCTGTAACCCCAGCATCCTGACTGCCAGGCGGGAAGCACAGAACGGAAATTTCACACAAGATCTGGACCAGTTTGTCTAGAGAACACTGGCAACAGGTGAACAAAAGACCAAAAGTCAGTGGCTCAGTGGATAGTAAAGAAAATTATCTTCTGACTCGACATGTATGTCTATGCATGCATACACACACACACACACACACACACGCGCGCACCATAAAGAAATAAATCCTAAATAAATTAATACATAAAGATTCTAAAATGTTGCTACAACCAATATGAGCCTGGGAAGATGACTTCGTCAGAAATGTGTGTGTCATGCAAGCGTGAAGACCTAGGTTGAGATCTGTAGCACTAGCATAAAAGCTAGATGCTGGGCTGGAAAGATGGCTTCACAACAAAGCCTAAGGAATCAAGTACAGTTCCCCAACACCATAAGCCAGACACACAAGGTGGCACCTTGAGATCATTTGCAGTAGGTAGAGGCTCTGTGGCACTCATTTCCATTCTCTCTCTCTCTGAGTATCTCCCTCTCTCAATCTCTCTCAAAATCACTAACTAAAATATAAAAAGAGAACTGAGCTAGGTGTTATAGCATGTTTCTGTAACCTCATGCTAGAAAAGCAGAGATAGGGTGATCCCCATGGCTTGCTGGCTAGCTAATCTAGTTGAATTGATAAATTTCAGGTTGAGTTATACACTTGGTTTAAACAAATAAAATGGAGAGTGACTGAAGACAACATTATATGCTAGCCTCTGGCTTCCTCATGCATGTGCATGCATACACATGTGCACTGACACACAAATAAACATGCATACGCACTCCCATGCATATCACACATTCCCATGCAGAAACATAGAGAAAAAGATGTAAAGATTACTGTATAATACTCATGCATGAGGATAATAGACACACTAAATATTAACATTTAATATGAAATTAAGATAGTATGGTAAATAAATATAATGCTTCAGTCTTATCTACTTTATATGATGTTGTTACCTTTCTCAAACTATGAATCTAACATTGGGGCACTACTAAATACTTTTATTTTATTTCATAAGTTTTTGCTGTATTGTCTAGTCTCAGAAACGCCATAGAGTAAGTTGTTCTCTCTGCTTAGTCTCCTCTGGCTTGTGATGGTTTCTCAGTATTCCTTTGGATTTCGTAACTGTGACAGTCCTGATGAGGCCTCATTTTGTATCCCTGGCAATACTCAGTGATCTAGAAACATCCTAAGTTTTGTTCATCATTAAACCAGAAGTGTGTTTGGGAAAGGATGCACAGAGCTTACTTTCCCTTCTCTTCACAAGCTATCAGGGGCATGGATCCCATACAGCATCATCTGTTCCTGCAGTTGCTTCCTCCCCTGGTTAGGGAAATTCCTCATAAGTGGCTCCACTGTCCAGTTATCAATTGTCCTTTCCTCTACTCTGTTCTTTAAAAATACAGACTCAATAAATCTATCAAAGATGGAGATGATAGAAAATTGTATGTACAGGAAACTGAGTTCTAATTCCTGGAACAAAAATATTAAAATATACATAACTCTTCTTTGCAGAGAATTGGAACTAAAGCAACCATGTATGGTGGAACTGTATACTGTATGATCATGAGTTAGACTTGATTGTTAGCATTAGTATTAATGCAGTCAATCATTTATCTAACTGTTAAGTTTTATGAAAACAATGGAAGTACAGTTTAAGGAATCTGACATATATAATTTCAAAGAACTTTAGTATATATACACAATGGAATACTACACTATTGGAGGTAATTCTAGGATCATATTCATCAAGTCTGTCATATATACACTTACACACAGTGGAATATCATTTAACCTTAATAAAAGAAGCTGTTGTTCTGTCACTTGCCACAATATGGATAATCATGGAAAATCTGCTAAGTTAAAAAAAAGTGAACATTAAATAACAGAACTTTTCAAAATATTGGTTCTAAGCATGTGTTTTTTTTTTCTGAAGTTACTAAGCTGCACAGGGTTATTATAAAGAATGAAAACAATGAAATTGAAAGGTATGTATTTGACATCATCAACAAAATAGACCCTTCCTTGCTTCTCTGGCCTTCCCATTGCATACTGAAAATCAGGCCAGTGCTTTAGTCCCAGCTGAACCACTTACAGGACATTACCTAACTGAGACTTTGATCTCTCCTTTGCAAGGGTACAATACAGTGTCTATCCATGTTGGGATAATTATGTGACCATATGTGCAAGTGGTGAGCATAATCCCTAATAATGTATCTGTTCGAGATTCATGAGATCCATATGTGTTCTAGATCACAGACTGTATGTATCTCACCTAACAACTGGCAGAATTTTTATTTTTCCTTCAAAACTTGATAAAGTATGATCTGCATACTTTCTAGGGACTCTCAAACTGATGCATCGTGACAGGACAGAACCGGTTTGTAAGGGATACACGAAAAATGTGGCAAAATCTGAGAAAGGTGTGCTGGCATGGGCAGTCAGATTGCTGACGTGCATTGTTAATTCATGTGTGTTCTGTGTACTTAGAAGACATTCAGATACACCATTGGATTGAGGTGGAAGGATTTGCATTTCAAAATTACAGGCCATAATCTGCAGTAAAGTGCAGATTCCCTATGCCCCTTGATTTCCCAACATGCAAATAGCAGGGATGATCTAGACTTTACCTAGTGGCTTTGGCAAAAATTTGGAAATGCTTGAGGTATGTTTATATTAAACATACAATATGCACCTTGTTAGGAATATACTTGGCAATTTTAAGGAGTTAAAGCAGATCACCAATGCAGTTTTCTTGGTTCTTTGTAATTTAACTTTGAACATAGATCTAAAGGCCATAATGATTGAAAAACAGATTTCCTTAATGTTTTTTTGTAGTTGTTGTTGCTGTTCTTATGTTTTTGTTTTTGAGTCTTTGTTCTCTTCCAGGAGCAAGTGGCTTCAGGTGTTCCATTTCACCAAACCCTCTGCCTGGAACCATGTGGGTGCATTGACAGAGCCCTGGCTAACTCCCAACTTACCAGGAGGGGGACTGGCTTAATTGCCTGAATTCTGGCTTCACAAGCAGCTTTCACACCTGAAGCTGGAGCAGCTCACATCTGTGGTTGTCAGGCTTCTGCCTTGCACAGGAGGAAATCAGCTGTGCCTAGTCCCTATAGGACACCAGGAGGTCCAAGCTTCATGCATAAAGTCAAAACACACAAGCTAATTTCCATATGGAATTCAAATAACATTCATTTAATAAGATAACCCCTGATACTTACTGCCCAGATTATTTTAAGCTTCTATGTAGGTAATTGCAATCCTGTTTAAGAAAAATCAATGAGACCATTAGATCAGAAAGAAATTCCTTTCGCTTTACTTGCACCTGCATCCTCTTTGTGCATACTTAATGCTACTTTTCTTAAATACACCACTCACCCAGAAGGTATTTTTCCTTTCTTCCTCTTTAATTTTTAGGTGATATATAATGTTTCCTCAGGCTATATGATGTGTGGACACACACGTGTGTGTACATAGACACAAGTGTTATGCAAATTGACTTACTGACATAAGTGCATTAATGATTTTAAAGCTACACAATGTGTATTTTCATTGCTTTGCCATCAGAAGGTTCGCTAGCTGATGATCAGATGCAGGAATGCACAGGATGCTACTGTGTAATACCGTACCATGCTTGACTTCACATGTGAGAGCACCAACCGGGTTCTAGTAATGACACCTCTGATGTGAGATTTTAAATATTCAGCAGCTACTGCTCGGTACAACAGACGCATAAGTAGCAGGGAATACATCACGTGTTGTGCGATTCTGCAAACTTTTATTCTTACTGATTAGAATAGGTTGTTAGTGTTTCAGCTTAGCTAAGCTCCAACTGTATTTCCTAAGTGTTTTCTTCCTAGTATGATAATAGGTAAGGATAGGCCATAAAACGTATTTGTATGAACTATGCAGCATATAAATAGAATTAAACCAGTTGTCACTACATTCAAAGAAGTTGTACAAGATACTTTGACTATAGCAACTCACACACAACATTACTTACCTGCTGGCTCGTTTTTAGGCCTGTACCAATAGCTTTTGATTTATTTTTAATTATTGGAGAGAGAATAAGGCTGCCAGATCCTCTAGCCACTGCAAAAGAACTCCATATGCACGTACTGCCATGTGCATCTGGATTAGGTAGATCCTAGGAAATTGAACTTGGGTCCTTAGCCTTCACAGGAAAGCACCTTAACTGCTAAGCCATCTATCCAGCCTGTGTACCAATAGTTTTGCATACAACTCCGTCCCTAGCTTCTTTAATTCCTTAGCCAGAATTGTTTGTCACAGAGTTGTCCCCATCACCTATGCTACTTATAAGGAACTTGAATTGATATCAATTTTTAAATTCAACTTTGATGTAAACGCCAGGAAACAGCCTTATAAAATACAAGATGAAGTTTAAAGACAACTATAATATCAATTGGAAGTCTCTGTTTCTTGGTAAAATATTTTACAAATTGCATTCTGGTGATTCATAAGGTCATCGTACATATAACTTAGGGGCTGGCGAGATGGTTCAGCTGCTAAGGCACTTGCCTGCAAAGCCCAATAATCTAGGTTCAACTCCCTAGTAACCAAATGAAGCCAGACACAAAGTGGCTCATGCATCTGACATCCATTAGCAGTGGTTGGAGGCCCATTGTCTCTGTCTTTCTCTCTTTTATCTCTCACTGCTTGCAAATAATGATGCACACAGACACCGGGAATACTCAAAACTCACAAAAGCAGAAATCCAGAAGCTGCTAAAAGCTCACCACTTAAAGTTGAATTAAAGCACACCCACCAAGGCTCAGGGAAGTTTGCAGAAAAAGGGTGGAAATATTGTAAGAGCCACAGGGTGGGAAGGAGAATGCAAAAACAAAATCCTTCCCACAATGACAGACTGCTGCTCTCAGAACTCATAATCCACAACCCATGAAGGGAACACCAGCAATCCCATAAAGGAGGCCCCCCTCAGTGGAGTGGAGGCAGGGAGGAGCGAAATGTTAGTCCCAACATATGATGTATCTATACAAAGTATATACTAAATATAGAAGGGATTGATATAGTTCTTGTGGGCCATAGTTAATTCTCAGTAAAATGTTGTTATAAAGGAACAACACTGACTCCTCCCTCCGTGATATAAGATGAAAGAGACAACATCTTTTCTTCCCCCACATTCCTTCTGCTTTAGCAGAAATCTATGTGGTGGTCTCACTTTGCACAGTGATGTCTCAAGAAGACTGCCCATGTGCCTGACAGAGTTGCAGAGTGAGGACATCTGTGGTGGTGGGTGTGGTACAGAAGCATGGCTGCCATACCAGCTACATGACTATAGACAGCCAACCAAAATTCTCACATGAGAAGTATGAGTTCATCATGTCTTCTTCTTTTCTCTCTCACTTAGGTATTTTCTTTTCAACTGTGCACACTTCATGCTTCCCCCAAAACGCAATATAACTTTATGACAAGGCTTTGAATATCTTACTTTAAGTAGTAGAAGCATCCCTTTTTCTTACTATCATCAACTGTAATAATACATATTCCTAGTATGCTTTTTTGCAATTCTCAGTGATTCATAGAACACTTTTGCTTAACTATGAGACGAGAACAGTTTTCTCAGAATGAATAAACTGTTAATGCTAATTCTGGTTTTCTTTCCTGACAACAAATTATATTTCTACTCTATTCATTACTCCTACAAAATTTTACAGGTAACTAGGAGATGTCATAAGCTGTTGAAGGAACTTGTTGTCCTGCTTTTTATTTAATTCTGAGATTCCTAATTATCATGGATATAAATCTAGATTGATAGAGAAATGGACAAGCATATGTGATAACAGACATAAACATAGGTTTTATACATATATATATATATATATATATATTAGTAAATAATAAGCAGGATGAATGTAATTATAGTTTGAAAATTGGTCGTCTGAATCTTGGAGAGCTCAGTACTTGCAATGTCCTTGTAGCGGGTGAAAGAAGGAATGAAAATAGTAAATAATTCAAATTCTGATGGTATAAATTCCCTTCCAAAACTACTACTAAAGTGCAAGGTGGTTAGGAAGATGGTTCGGTGGATAGTAAAGAGGACTTACTGTGTGAGCATGAGGGCCTGAGTCCCATGTTTGGCCCTCAAGTGAAAAGCCAAGTCCACTCATGCAGCCACAGCTCTGATGGAAGGAGAGACAGGAGAATCCCAGCCATGCAAGTCCACCTGTCTGAGCCAAAGGTTCATGGAGAGGCCTTGCCTCAAAGAAATAAGATGAAAGAGTGATTGAGGAATCCACCCAACATTATACTCTGACTCTGTACACGCATGTACTGGGCGTGAAAATCTGTGTGTGTGTGTGTGTGTGTGTGTGTGTTTGCACCTATACACACACACAAACATACATACACACACACCACATACACATAAACTACACATACTGCACACAAAACATTAAAATGGCATCTTAATGAAAAATTTTTGGCTTTTGACATTTGAATCCTTATTATAATTAATATATTCTAGTTAATCTAAGACTAAGATGCTATTTTGTGCTTTCAATCTATATATAAGAGCATTTCATCAGGATCTTCCTGACTCATTTCTTTCAGAACAGAAAAGTACTGTTATCAAGCATTTCAAGAAAAATATACCACCTCAGAATAAAAAATATATATTTTGGGCAAAACAAAGATACACCTATTTGGAGTAAAGCAAATTAAATATTATGCATTAAAATATACAAGTAGATATTAAATGTATAAACAAGAACATAACATATGATTGATAAGATATGAAAACAAATAATAAGGTAGTAAGATAATTGCTGGAAGAAAGAAAAGCTGGAAGTTACATTCAAGTTTTCTTTGTAAGTACAATAAAGGGGCCTGGGATATGGTTAAACGCAAACACTAATCTGGTATGTGTAAGAACCTTGGATGGATCCCCAGTACTACTCAGGTAAGGAGAAAGAAAGAAGGAAGTGAGACAGGGATGGAGGAAGGGAAGGTAAGTAGGAAATATGAGAGATTTGATAAAAGGCATAAATGATTAACTCAGAAGTATCAATATTCAATGAATACAATTTTCAGCCAAATAGGATAATGGAATAGCATTTGTGAATTTCATATAAACAAAAATTATAAAATTTAGTTCTTCATAAGTGGAATCAATTCATATATAGAAGGAATCTATTAATTTAGTAAGTATGTGGAGTAAAATGATAAAACAAAAAGCAAGACAGAAATTATCCACTTTGTAACATGAAATCAAATTTAAAGAGAATTACAAGTATGAATTAAAGTCTCTTAACTATACCTTATTCTTCCAGTTCCTTCTCAAACACATGCTATTGAAATCATAAAAGAGACAGCATTATTAAACAAAAAGACCTAAAGACAGGAAGAATTAGAAAAGCTGTTCAGTATCTTTTTCATCTAAGTATTGGATAGTAAGACAAAATGGGTCTTGTTCCACATCTATTGCAATGGCTAAGAGCCATAAACAGGACAAAGTTCAACTAATGGTGAAATCGTAGAACATGAGAAACTCACATCATAGCTGCTAGGAATGCAGAATGGAGCAGCCATTCTGGAAGGCAGTTGGGAGGATCTATACAAAACTAAACATAAACTTTTAATATGAAGCAGCATTAATGCTCCAATTAAATTAAGATCTAAAATTAAGAGTGTTGTTCAAAGTATTCTCACTTTTTCAATTTGTATTCAACATCTTACTGAAGTACTAAACATACAACATGAAATAGAAAGAAATAAAGGGCATTAGACTTGGAAATTAAAATTATCACTGTTTGCAGATAGCATAAACTCAATTTAGGAAACCCCAAATACCTCCCTATACACACCACATTATGCACACCTAAGCAACAACAAAAAAATATTATGATAGATATGTATATTTGGGTAGGACTGGAAACTAGGATTATAGACATTACGAAGTCTGAAGAACAAAAGAAATGAAGATTGTAAAAAGAAGGAAACAGGCTAAAAGACCTAAGAGGAAGGTCCCCTGATCCCTCATGAACAGCTCTGTAAAAATGTTCAAGGGAGCCTGCAGAGTGAAATGAAAGGACTCAAGGTAATTTATCAAAGCCATTTGAAGAAACCACATTTTCAATTAAGGTAAATATATGGGCAACTATAAGATCTAATAGTGTAACTCTTGCTTGTAAATCTACATTCTGTTGTGGATAACAGACTAATACATTTAAAGGAGTTATTAGTCTATGCTTGGAGGCACAGTATGTATAAAGATATAGTCCCATGACATCAACAATCAAAAGGGATGGGAACCAGAGGAGCAGTTTCAGCTAGTATGAATTCAATTCAGAGTGTTATAACTTCAGTATGGGAAATTTAATCCCTATAATAACACAAGGAAAATACACAGACAGAAATAAGAGAGGAATGCACAGCATTACACTGGGAGAAAATCAAGTGAACAAAAAAGTTGGCAGTACTGCAGGAAATGAGGTACAAAGAAGTTGTAACATAGTAACAATAAGCAAAAATCTGTTTCACTTCTGCATCCTAACAATGAACAGTCTAGAATAACAATTGGAGCAAATTCATTTACAGTAGATTAAAAGTCTTAAGAATTAATTTAGCCTGGGGGACACATGTCTTCTGTAATGAAAAGTACAAAATATTGTTGAACAAATTTAAAATAGATAAAAATAAGCGAAAATAAAACTCTCCCTTGTGGATTGGTGACATGTGATAGGATGTCAGCACTAATCAACATAATTTATAGGTTTACCTTAATCCCAATCTAAAGATCATAAATACAAAAACTCGATATAAAATTCATGTGACACTCCTAAGGATCTCTCAATAATCAAAGTAATCCTGAAAAATATTTAAAAAGCTGAAGAAGTCACAATTCTTTCCTTCAAAACTAATTTCAAAACTGTACTAGTCAAAACTATGTGACACTAGTATAGACCAAGGTAATAGAATGTAGAGCCCAGAAATAAATATCTTCCATATATATGAACAAATGACAAATGACCATTGAGAAAGGTGTCAAGACCATTGAAAGAGAAAACAAAAACTTTTCAACAAATGATACTGGGAACTAATTCTCACATATTAAAATATGAAGCCGGGTGTGATGGCCCACGCCTTTAATCCCAGCACTTGGTGGGACAGAGGTAGGAGGATCGCAGAGAGTTCGAGGCTACCCTGAGACTTCATAGTCAATTCCAGGTAAGCCTGGGCTAGAGCAAGACCCTACCTCACAAAACCGAAATAATAATAATAATAATAATAATAATAATAATAATAATGAAGTTGGACACATATGGATCAATGTAAGACCTAAAACTAAAAATCTTAGAAGACAACAGAGGAGAAAAAAGATTTTTCACATTCTAGTTGGAAATGATATTTGCTTGACATGAAAGATTCAGTTATCATGCCAAAAACAGTCAAGTTGATTTCTAAAATTCAAAACTTGTGAACCTTGAGCTGGATAGATGGGTCAGCAGTAAAGGTACTTGATTTCAAAGCCTGATGGCCTGGGTTCAATTACCCCTTACCCACATAAGGCCATATGCAGAAAGTTAAGCATGCATGCACAGTCCATTTAAAATGGCAAAAAGCCCTGGTGTGACTACTCATTCATTCATTCTCTTTCTCTCTCTCTCAACATTAAGGAGGAAAGACAATAAGATCCCTGGAGTTTACTCGCTAGCTTGTCTAGACAAATCAGTAAGTTCCAGGTCCAGTGAGGGACAAAAAAAAAAAAAAAAAAAAAAATGCAGTGAGGAGCATATAAAGAAAACAGCTGATGGTGGCTGCAGAGATGGTTTAGTGGGTAAGCACTTGCCTGTGAAGCCTAAGGAGCCTGGTTCGAGGCTCGATTCCCCAGGACCCACATAAGCCAGATGCACAAGGTCATGCATGCATCTGGAGTTCGATTGCAGTGGTTGGAGACACTGGTGTGCCCATTCTCTCTCTCTCTCTCTCTCTCTCTCTCTCTCTCTCTTTCTCTGCCTCTTTCTCTCTCTGTCTGTCACTCTCATATAAATAAATAAAAATAAACAAAAAATTAAAAACAAAGGGAAAAGCTGATGTCAACTTCTGATCTCCACGTGCATGTGAACACAAATGCACAAACAGCTCCACACACACACATATGCCTACACACACAGATACACACACACACACACACACACACACACACACACACACACTGGGAAAAGGAGAACTGAAGATGTGGTACAATACTAGAGGGTTTATGTAGCATGTCTGAGTTCTGAAATTAAGTCTCTAGTATTACAAAAAGCAACAAATAAAATGGCAAAAGACTTCAGGACACACTTCCCTATAAAAGACCTGCAAATGACAGCAAACACTTCCTGCCATGTCAAGAAGAGTGTAGCAACAGAAGCATGAGTTGGCTGTCACATTAAACCTGCTGTCAGAAACCCAAGAAAGATAAGTGCTGGTGCTCAGTCCCTCCTCCTTCTTCTCTTACCGTGTTATGTGTGGTTTGTGTGATAGGTAACGTATGCACTTGTGAGTGTGCAAACATGCATGCATCATGCTTATGAATGGAGACCACAGGAGAATGGCCAGTGTCCTGTCTTCACTCTCCCATGTATTTGCATGAGATGGGGTCTCTCTTTCCATCTAAAGTTGCTGTCTGAATGTGAGCCCCAGTGATTCTTTGGTTTCTGCCCTTGTAGACCGGAGGGATAGTTGTGCATGACTGACCATGTCCAGGTTAATTACTTTTTCCATGGGTTCTGGGCAGTGAAATTTCATGCTTAAGTGGTAAGTGGTTTTAACAGCTGAGCCATCTCTCAACCTCCCCCCATTTTTGGTTCAGTCTATGTCCCTAGCTCAGGAGGTGGTATCACCCACTTT
This sequence comes from Dipus sagitta, assembly GCA_036346955.1. NCBI lineage: Eukaryota > Metazoa > Chordata > Mammalia > Rodentia > Dipodidae > Dipus > Dipus sagitta. The sequence continues at coordinate 115,643,854 of CM070778.1, read as the reverse complement.
CATGTTGGACCATCCTTCCTCTAAAATCACTTTGGAAATGACCTCACAGATATATTCGGGGGTGTATCTATTAGGTGATTCTAAATCCAGTCAAGTTAATGATGAATAGTAACTATTCATAGATTGGAAACTTTCAGAGGTACACTCTAGTGGAAGGTCTATGGATCACTGAAAGCAAAGATATCAGAAGGAAACACTAGTGTCCTAAAATAAGTTCTTGCAATACCAAAGCGCTCTGAAAGCATGAGTCTGACACTAACCATTCCATTCCTGTTTCATTTTTTTGGTTTTTAATGTCTGTATTTATTTATATGCAAGGAAAGAAGAGATGTGAGAGAATGGGTATGTCAGGGCCTCTTGCCACTGCAAAGGAACTTCAGATGTGTGTGCCACTTTGCACATCTGGCTTCATGTGGATACTTGAGAATTAAACCAGGACCAGCAGGCATTGCAAACAAATGCCTTCCCGATCTCCCCTGCCCCTATCACTGCTACTTATTTCTAAACATTGAGACTGTCCTTGTAGTACTACATCCTTTGCCATCCAGCATGGAGCCCTTTCCAGAATGTGTATCATGCCATTTCTACTTCCAACTTCCAAAACTGTGAGCTACCTGAACCTCCCTTCCTTCTTCACAAGTTGTTCACAAGGGGCTCATTATTATCAAGGTGAAAACTTGACAAATGCAAAGGGAAAACACATGGAAGTGGTAAGGTTCCTAAAAACTGGATATTTTCTAGAAGTGTACAACTTCCTTCCAAGTTCCATTTTTTTATAAAAGAAAGAAAGAAAAAAAAAGCAATTTCCTTCTCCACTGTTTCCCCTTTACTTCATAAGAAATTCTTCCAGAAATGGATATTGAAAATCAGTGTCTATTGTGCACCTTGCTTTGTCACTGTTTCTACTTTCAATACTCTTTGGTCACATTCTCCTTAAAACTCATCAGAACTTGTTCTTGTGAAAATTACCAGTGATGTTCTGAATAGTTATGAAACTTGCTTACATCCCTTGAACATTTCCTCTTCACTAAAAGTCTATTTTCATTCTGTATTTGATCAGTTTTTTTTTTTTTCTTACACCAACAATTCTGTTTTTCCTATGTCCTTGGTAGTCCTGTGTCTTCTGAGAAATGTGGTATTCCACCCTGGTCACAACTCCTGCCATTGCACTTCCCCCAGGTAATGTCATCCAGAGCATGATGTTAAATTCACATCTGTGTGGCAGTAACTCCTCAGTCTCAATTTTCAGTTTTGATTTCGCTGAGCTACAATCCTGAAATCTGTATCTAACTGAAGACCCAGTATTTTAATCAACATAGAGTAAAAGAAGGATGATTTTTCACTCCAAATATTCTCCTACCAGTCTTCCCTATCTTATCTTAATGATGGCCATACCGAACAAACTCAGATTTCAGAATTTTGCTTAATTCTTTTTCTTCTCCCTGAAACTATTACTCCACAAAACCTTACACCCTGTCAACCTAACAGCAAGATATATTTAAGTTCACCATATTTTTCCTTTATTGATATTCATAATGATCTATGACTGAACTATTGGAATATTCCACTACCAGGATTTGCTTCTATCTCTCAACTCCCTAAGAGGTAGCTAATTTTTTTTAATTGCATTAGCTGGGCATGGTGGCGTACGCCTTTAATCCCAACACTCAGGAGGTAGAGGTAGGAGGATCACCATGAGTTCGATGCCACCCTGAGACTACATTCCAGGTCATTCTGGACCAGAGTGAGACCATACCTCAAAAAACAACAACAACAAAAATTTGCATTAAACCATAATACAGACCATTACACATCCTTGCTAAAAGTCTCCATTTTCTATCTATACAAATTACAATAAAATCCATAGTTTCATATTTTACCCTTATTAGTCCGTACTCTCCACTGACAGATACTGGGCCTTCTACACTTCACTGAGATCATGTTTACATAAGTGCAAACCTCCCATTACTCATTAGAGTCCCTGGTTTCTGACTATTATTCATTAGCAGAAGGCTGTACTTGAGCACTTCTACACTGCTCAAAACATCAAAGACATAAATATGTCAACCAAACAATAATGCCAGGTATAGTATTTTGGGTACGAGCACGGACATCAAGAGTGTGACAGGGACACGGCATCTGATACTTTCTGACTCCCTAGTTTTCAAAGAACTGTGTGACCTGGGTTCTAACTCTTTAACCTTGTTTTTTGTTTTTCTGTTTTTCATGTCTCTTCATTCCTGGATACCTGATTTCTTTCTGTTCAGATCATACCAGCTATTTTTTGCTCTCCATACTAATTATGAAGCAATTTCTCTGCATAAAAGGCTTTCTCTTATCTTCTTACATAGATCTTTGAACAATGTTCAGGTTTTTGAGGCCTTCTTAAAATAATTGCTATATTACTGTCTACCTACTGTCCCCTTTATACTTTTCATCATTTTACAGAGTGTTGGTTTTTTTAAATTATTTTGCTTTTCTTACAACAATAAAGCAGGAAATAGGACTTTGGTCACCTTAATTCAGAACAACTATAGGCAAATACAGAATTTGGAGAGATATACTTGCAGAATGAATAAAGGTCCTCATTTTACAAAGAAATTAGGAGATATTATAACTAAGAGATGATGGTAAGGGCTTAGCCATGGGCAATGTTATCCCCATAATTAGTCAGTTATTGATCCTCTACAGGTCATTAACTTATATGTGATTCATTCATTTCAATAGAATAATAACACTGGCCAGCTCATGGGTCTTTTCTGTGTCACCGTACACATAAAATGTGCTTTTAAATACCCTTCATCATATCCAACACTCAGAAAAAGAGTTGAAGCACTTAAAATTGGTAATTGAGCTGAGATTTCAGAATTTTATGTTCCCAAGTATAAATATTAAAAGTATAGATCATTTGGAAATCTAAAATATTATAATATTAACACATTACATTAATGTATTGAGGTAGATAGCCAAAGAAAATAATGTGCCAGTTTAAATCATTACAAGGAATAAAACTAGTGATGAGACAGAGGCTGGAAAGATGGATCAGAGGTTAAGACACTTGTCTGAAAAGCCCAACAACCTTTGTTCAATTTTCAATACCCATGTAAAGCCAGACTCACAAAGTGGCACATGCATCTGGAATTTCATTTGCAGGAGCTGGAGCCCCTGGCATGCCCATTCCCTTTCTGTGTTTCCTGTCTGTCTCTCTTCTAGCTCTGATTGAAAATAAAATAAATATTTTTTTATGAAAAAGAACTAGTGATGAGAAAAAACACAAGTTAGTTGGTTTACTTACCAGTATTTAAAGCATTATTACTTTTTAAGTAAAATATGCTTAAGATAAATGTACTAATTACACTGCCATTTTCAGTTTAGATATATAAAGAGGTGACATAATAATAGTGCTTGGGGGGATGAGGGAGAAAAGGATAAACAAGCAATATATACATGTACAAATGCTCAAAAATGGTGGGAAAGGATGATGCTTCCAAAAGCCAATCATAGTTAAAGTAAAATTCCAGTGTCAAAGGTAGATTATATTACTATAACTGGTTAGCCAGGGAGGTTTCTTGGGTTCAGCAAACAACAGGCTGTTCCTACTAACATTGCTTGCCCACCAGAACTAGAATCCAACATCTTTTTGCTAAAGACATCACATGTTTTGGTTGCAAATGATGGCAAAATCAAGCTGGGACTCAAGTGGAAGCTTTCTCCCTCATGAACAGTAGGATAATGGTAGGAAAAATCCAAGGGAAAGCCATCTCGTTTAGTATTAAAAAGTTGTCCCTCCTTCCCAATGCCAATAAGGAAAGGGGCTTCAGTCACAGGTTGTCCTTTAATTATTCTTGAGTATGTTTTGTTACTGGTATTGAGATTCCACTCAGTGATTTAGTGATAAATGTTGGTGACTGGCTTCACCTGCCTTTTAAAACAGCTAATTTTGGTGGTTTGAAAGTAAAATGTCCCCTATGGGTTCATGTATTTCAATACGTAACCCACAGATAGTGGCACTGCTCCCCACACCTGTAGGAGGTCAAGCCTCGCTGGAGGAAGTGGGTCACCAGGGGTGGGCTGGAGCTTTTCTTGTCCGGGCTCATTTGCTCTTCTTGCTCTTTACCTCCTCCCTCCTGACGTGACCATATGAGGCCAACACACGACCTGCTCCTGCCATGCCCTCTCCATCCTGATGGATTCCACCTACCCTCTGCATCTACAAGCAACAATAAAAACCCTCCTTCCCTAGGGTGCTTCTGGGTTGTTACTTTGTCCTAGCAACAAGATAGAAACTTGTGCCTTAGTTTAAATTGCAATCCCTTTTGTTAGGTCAGGACAAAAAGGGAGTCACAGAGGGAGGGTGACAGACCTAAGGAAGTAGGTCATCCACATCCATCAAGGAATCCCCCAGCCATCATCCCTTCTTGGCTTAACAATGCCCTAGGTCTAGGTTCCTGCCCCCTTACCTCTCAGGACACCTGGTCATTGTTCTGGTCTCACACCCTGGCTATTTCCCTTCCTCACCTTCCCCCAAATGAAGAACTCTATATAGCCCATTATCTGCAATCTGAAAGTTGGCTGTACTCCAAGCTTGAGAATCAGTCCTGGCAGCTCATGTTTTTCCTAGATAAAAGCCTCCATCTTTGCCTCAGAGTGGTCTCCGTGGACGTGGTCATCCCTGAACCCTATACCTTCTGCTATAGTCATAACAATTACAACAAAGTGAACATTTTATAGACATATCATAATGCTGAAACACTAGAAAATGCCTTCTTAAAATATAAAAGTACGGCTCTGTTCTGAAAATGTCACTAGTCTGATATCCTGAAATTGCCGTATAAATTCTTGAGGAATTTATCCAATGGGTAATGTTTTGACAAACATTTGAGTCAAATGCTGTGTTCGGTACTAGCTTTGCAAGGGTAATAACAACATGAATTCATCTCCAGAGTCCACACTAAATGTATAACTATGAAACAAGATGAGTTTTTAATGAGGAAAGGGAAGGAGTAATTAATTTTATCAAAAGAAGCTTAGGTGGTGGTGAGGGGTTGTGAGGAGGATGGCTTCACAGTTATATGGATTAAGTGAGATGACCTGAGAGCCTATTGCATTGGTTCAATCTTCAAGTTATTCATGTAAGCCAGATACAAAAGTTGTGCAAGAATCTGGTCTTTGTTTGGAGCAACAAGAGGTCCTGGTGGGTGCACACAGATACACACACACACACAAATAAGTAAAAAGGAACTCAGGGAAGGTTCAATACAAAATTAGCCCTCATATTTTACAACCTCATACCACTCAACTGTATCAGCTATCTGCCATTTCTCATCACTTTTTTTTTTAATTATGTTGATTCTTCTTCTTTAAATGTCTGATTTGCTGGCCTTTTCCAGCAAAAAGACTGCTCATTTTTCAAACTCCAGATGGATTTGAGCCAAATGTGGGTAACTGGAGAGGGACACAGCATGGAACTTTCTGCAAATTATGGAGAGCTTGAGGACCTTTGCCAGTGTTTGGCGAGAATTTCTAGTGGTTATTCTTTAATAGAAGAGGTCAATATTGGACAATGCAGTGACAACAGGTGCACTCTCTCCTTGTAATGCTTGGCAGTGCAGAACAAAAATAACCAATATGTTAGAGCCAAAGCCAAAATAGAAGTATTAGGGACCATATCCAAATATTTTAAAGAATAACACCTTCACATGTTCAATAATTTGGATATTGGCATACGCTTGAGAAAAGTTTTGAATAAGCTCAGCACAAGGAGCTACCATGATGTAATAGCATGACATTTAAGACTAAAAAAAATAATAAAGTACATTTCTTATGCTCCTTCTCTGGGAGGATATGAACAGAAATAACTCAAGACAATAAGGACTTCTTGAATGAAACTCATATGGCAGAATTAAAATTCAACAAAATAATTGGATACAAATTATTGGAAACATCATATGTTATTTTTTAACAAGGTAGTTTATTTGGGAATTCAATAATGAGATGTCAGGATCATTGGGATATGCCCAGTATGTGCCTGGCACAAGAAGTAGAAGATGTCAGCAAATCATTATCATGAAAATTAACACAATAATATTTATGGAACAAACCCCTGGTTTCTGTTTTTTTGGCTTTATGTGAAGTGAATAAGTGCAAATGATAATTTGAGTCTTGTGTTTGAAACTTTTAGCAGCATTTTATATTCTGAAAACTGCTAAGTTCCCAATATTCTCACAAGACAAATTCATCTCTTATGTATAGTACATTGTAAGTACTGAATAATAGGAAAGGACCACATTGTACAATGTAGTGTAAACTACAAAACTCTAAACAAGTGGCATGATGTTTCTGTAGTTGCTTGAGATGTTTGGTCTTAAAAAAGAGTATACAATTCTAAGAATTTGGTGTTTGCAAATGTCAAGAGAACCAAGAATGTGCATTTCTAGTAATCTGCAGGGACATATATTTAATAGAAATTCTGCTTCCTGGCATTTATTTTTAGTTTTATATTATAGAAACAAAACAAGCAAGGCAAACATTTGTCAAGTATTGTTGAGATAATGCAAATGTTTCATTCTCCTGTCCATATATTTTAAGATATATGAGGAATACTTTGTCACTGAAAATATAAGTCACTGTAAGTATAACTGCCCCTATTTCATTTTTCTAAAATGTTATTTTGGTTAAAATAAATGAATATCTCTATGTAAAATAATATATATGAGCTATATAAAGTGGTATTTTTTCTCCACAAATTCTACCTGTTCCTGACAGCAGTGGAATTATAGATTAGATATCATCAGCATTGTCATACACAGAGAGAATACCATTTCATTTTATGGGTTACTACACTGTTAGATAGAATTCATTTTACAAGATGACTATTGCTCTATCTTTCATTATAGCCACTTTGAAGAATTTTGTTTTACATTTGGAATTCTATCTTCTCCACCACACTGGACTTCTAATGGCTTATCATTTGTAAATAATTTACAGTGACCTGTTTTATGGATTGTAGTGTGGTGCAACTCAACAAATGACATCAGATCTTTTTAGGTATACATTCATATTTTATGCTTGAGAGTCTGCTGTTAAGTTTTCTGTATTCTTGCACCTAGGGATCCCCTGCATGAAGTCTTTACATCTTTTGGTATCAGTTTTATGTGGGCCTAAAATATAATATCAATATTTATTTTCATTTATATATGCACAACCAGTGTTCATGATTTCTCAAGTGGAATACCCGCTTGGTGCTCCATTGGTACCAGGTACTCACATACTTATTAGCTAATTTATACAAGAATGAAAAAGACCAGGTCCCAAACCTCCAGAAGCTAATACCTTCCAAATCAAGATGATATATAGAAAAAAATCTTAACACAAAAAAATGTTCCAGACAACTTATGTTGAAGGAAGACCTCTACATTAATTTTCAGTGGGGATCCCTGAATGACATGGGTTTTGGTGGCACTGTAGAATTTGACAATTAAAACCCATACTTGAAATGCCCTTCACCTTTTCTTTTTTTTCACATTCTGTTTTTTCATTTTTTTATTTTTTATAATTAACAACTTCCATGATTGTAAACAATATCCCATGATAATACCCTACCTCCCCCTCCTTTCCCCTTTGAACCTCCACTCTCCATCACATCTCCTTCCCCCTTCAATCATTTCGCCTATTCTAAAATCCATTTTAATTTTCTGTTTAATAGTGTAAGAAATTGAACAGTATTGCCATGCCGGTGCTTATGTATGGCACAAATTAAAAGTTAAAAATCTTGTCCACTAGTTGTGGGAGCGTGCCTTGTAATCTCAAGTCCTTGAGTGGTTATGAGAGGAGGATTGCAAATTTAAAGTCAGCCTGGTGTCCATAGTAATGCCCCTCTCAAAGCAACAAGCCAAGCACGGTGGCTCACGCCATTCATCCAAGAACTCGTAAAGTAAGCTGCACCTAAAATATAGTTATATTTCTTTCTGGTTGACTTTCCAAAAGAAGGTTCACATTTTTGTTCTGTTTATCCAGCTGCTTATTTAGGAAGAGTTATTTGAAGAGAAATTTGAGACCCTAGTGTAGTAAAGGCATTCTTGGGGTTAGGGAAATGGCTCAGTGGGTCAAGTATGGGTGACCTGAGTTTTGGTTCCCCAAGACCCACAGAAAATATGGACAGTATCTACATTCTGAATGCTGGGAAGCCAGAGATAGGAAATCCCAAGGGCTCAATTGTTAGCCAGGCTAGCAGAAACTAAGCTCAGGTTCAGTGAGACCCTTTGCCTCAAGAGAAAGAGGAAAGCAGTTAAAGAAGACATGCAACATGTACCTCTGAGCTCTGCATGCACATGTGCACAACTGTGCACACACTGCTCATCAACTTGCACCCATATACATATGAACACACATTCATTTGCATGTACCCCACCAATACATATGCATATCAAAGGAAGAAATATTGTGTATGATAGCATAAGTGATGGATCTATGCCATTTATAATTACCCTAATTCATATAGTATGAAACACCAAGAGGGAACTGCATGCTGTAGACTTTGGGTGATTATGAAAAAATAATATAAGTTTATCAATTATAACAAGTGGATGGCTACAATAAGAGATTGTAAGAAGAGGGAGGATTGTGTTCATTTAGAAGGTGTGTATGAGAAGTTTCTATAACATACTTGTAGTTTTGCTAAAAATCTTACGAGTGCTCTAACAATTATTATCTATCTATCATGTATCTATCTACCTACTTATGCACATGTTACTTTTCTCACTGCTGTGACAAGATACCTTGCAAAAGCATCTTGAGGAAGGAAGTGTTCATTGTGTTTCATAATCTCATTGTAGGGAAAACATGGCAGCAGGAACTTGAGGCAGCTGGTCACACTTGATCTGCAGTCAGGAAGCAGAGCTTTATGAATGCTGGTGCTGTGCTGGCTCCTTCATTTCCCTTATCTGGAACCACAGCCCATGGGATGGTACTGGCCATATTAAGGCAGGTCTTTTCACCTCAATTAACCTTATCTAGAAATTTGCTCACAGACATGCTGAAAGTTTTTTGTTGTTGTTGTTATTTTTATTTATTTATTTGAGAGCGACAGACAGAGAGAGAAAGAGGCAGATAGAGAGAGAGAGAGAATGGGCACGCCAGGGCTTCCAGCCACTGCAAACGAACTCCAGACACGTGCGCCCCCTTGTGCATCTGGCTAACGTGGGTCCTGGGGAGTCGAGCCTCGAACTGGGGTCCTTAGGCTTCACAGGCAAGCGCTTAACCACTAAGCCATCTCTCCAGCCCATGCTGAAACTTTTTATCCCATGGTGACTATAAACCTCATCAAGAATACAATCAAGATTTATTAGCACAACTCCATGCCTTGGCAAATTGAAACACAAATATGTCGCCTTTAACCCATGCTCTCCCATCCTTAGTTCCCATAGGCTCATGGCCATCTCATAATTCAAAATGCATCAAGTCCAAATTCAAAAGTTCCCAGAATCTTTACCAGTTATAACAATGTTCAAAGGTGTAAGTAAAACATCTTTACTGAGACTTAAGTCAACCTCTTAACTCTGAGCCACTATAACATCATAAAACAATTTACAGGCTGTAGAGATGGCTTAGTGGTTAAGCACTTGTTGGCAAAGCCAAAGGAACCAGGTTTGATACCCAGAACACATGTAAAGCCAGATGCACAAGGTGGCACATGCATCTAGAGTTCATTTACTGTGGCTAGAGACCCTAGTGCACCAATTCTCTCTCTCCCTCTCTTTCTGTCTCTCTTAATAAATAAATAAGTAAATAAATAAAGGCAGTTTGCATAATTCCAACACACAATGGCACAAATTACATTCCCTCTGCAAATGTGAGAAATGGGTGTATAGCAAGGAAAAGTTGCACCAAAGTGTGTGCTCATGTGCATGCTTGAGGACAACACACACACACACACACACATACACACACACACAAATGCCCACTAAAAACAAAATATCATTTCAGAATATTGCAGATGTGGTTCAGAAAAATAACTTTTACAGCTTTTTGAAAGAAATGATTTTTCTCTTCAAGTGGACTCAGCTATTGATCAAAAAAAGAGAACATTATGTTCTCAGAATGGCCTTTCTTTTAAAAACTAAATATCAGCAAAAGAAATAAATGCTAGAATGTGCTTTTCTTTTCTCAAGCATACCAGACCAGAGTGATACAGATGTAACAGAGAAAAATAGTTCTAAAAATTTCTTTATACATATACATGTGCATATGTATATAAAATGAGCATATAATGGTACCACCAATTGTATTAGCACATATTATCCATTTTCCTACCAAAAAAATATCCCTTTTGGTTGTTTATTTTTCATTTTATTTTTCAGTATATGAGAAAATAGACTTTAGAGTATCCACATTAAAATAAATCAGGGCTGTTTCAGCTGTCATTGCTTTCGTCTTAAAAAAAACAACCTAGCAGTAAGTAGGAAAAAGTGTGTGTGTGTGTGTGTGTGTGTGTGTGTGTGCGCGCGCGCGCGTAGATGCATTTGTGGTATATGCATATATGTGTGCCAGTGCGTATGCTCCATGTGCACGTGTGTGGAGGCTAGAAGAGGACATTGGGTATTCTCTCTATTGTTCTTCCACCTTAGTTCCCTGAGGTAGAGTCTCTCACTATAATTGTAGCTCCCTCTTTCTCTGTTATACTGGCTGACTAAAGAGGTCCAGGATTCCTGTGTTTGTCACCCTCACCATGGAAGTTATAGGCCATGGATGGCTTTTATGTGGGTCCTGGGAATCAAACTCACATCTTCATGCTTGTGCAACAAGAAATCATGCCCACTGAGCTATCTCCCTATCCCCTGGAATAATTGATATTTTAAATGTATATTGAATCAGCAGTGCTTTACTTGGTAATGAAATAAAGATATGTCCAAGTATTGCATATCTCATTAATTTAAACATTTGTCTCCAAATATTGGGCTTGAGAGGTGGTGATGACATGAACATGGATATTGACAATGAGCATGTTTTCTGCACGGAGCCAGAAATAATGGCCAAAGGTGGCCTTGCAATTGGTGTTACAAATTAAGCTTTGATTATGTAATATCTTCTTATTGTCTGAAAATACTCATTGTTAGTCCTTTTTACCGAAGCTTCTGAGTCTTGCCCTCCCATTGGAGGTCATGGTCTCGAAGAGTTTAGCCTGAAGTATCACACAGACCTTCTGGTAACATTTCCCTGACTCTTGCTTGCTGTGTTACTTTTATATATAGTAACCTCACTAGGAACTAATCCAGTAATATACAATACATTCTTAACCTTGGTACTTTTATAATTGATGAAGGGCTGGGATCAAGTAGTATATTCTTTGACATGCTTAACGTATCTGTTGGAGATAATAAACACATAAAAATAAACTGTGGATTCATCTGTCTGGAATTTTCCTTGGTCTGAGACTAAGCTATTAAGAACTTGGTTTTCTGTCTCTTTATTTCTCATTACTTGACATTATAAAGAAAATGAAATATGTCGAGTGGACCACTATCTCTTTCTCCTACTCTCTTTTTTTTTCAATTTCTACCATAAAAGGGAGACAGATGAAAGCTCAATAAATACAGCTGAGCGAGCAAAGCCTGTGTCTGCCCTACCATACGTATTCTCAGAGACTTCTACATCATAAAATGTTAACAGTACAACTAAATCTTGATGTGCTGATGACTCAAACCACACTGCAATATGGCACTTCAATTGTTTGTTATTTTTTGAGAATACACACACACACACATTCTCTTCTGTGCCATTAGAATAAATCACACTATTTAAATCGCTTTAATCCCCAGTTGTTTTGTTGCTGCTGTTTGGTGGCTGATTTCATTTGTTTTTTGGGTTACACAACTGTTGATGTCAGTGTGGGTTTCAGAAAGAATATCAAATATTGCAACAGAAGTATATGTAACAGAAGGTAAGACTTGCTGTAGAGTTATGCATATAATCCAGTTCAATAACTTTGCCAGATGAACATTTCAGATTAACTAAAATAACCATTTGTGATAGAACTTGAACAATTTCAGCTGTCTTGCATGTTTGAGAGGAGCAATGTTGGTCCACAGCTATCTTTTTAATACAAATTAATTACTTGTATTAAAATTAATTATTAAGGACATACATCATTGTATCATTGTCTAAGTATGAATTTTGCCAGTGCAATAAGCAAGGAAAAATACCAGGTTTAACAGAATTTTACCCCACTGTAGAAATTTTTGGAAACACTGAATAGCTGGAAAAATACTGGAAGTATTATTTGTTCCCAAGAGACAGATATCAATTAATTTTGTAAACACACATGTAACAGATGATCTTCCTCTTTTTAATTTTTGGAAAGCTGAACCTGGTACCTGAAACAAACAAGTTCAAGACCTCAGCATCCTTTGCCGACCACAAGTGGTTGATTTTGTTGAAAGCTGCTCTATCCTCACACTGGGATGAATATTTTCATCCCTAAAGGTGGCAGCAGCCCATGTTTGGAAGACTCGTTTTGAAAATAAACAGAACTCTAAAAAAGAAACCTTCATGAGTTCAAGTAGGGTAATCATAGTTTGAGTTTGTTTCTCAGGAGGTCGTTTTTATAATGTTGCACCAGTCCACTGAATTTTATCTGTTGATTATCTTCCTGTCCATCTGACCCTCCTTGTTCTCTGAGGCTTCCACAGTCACCTCCCTTCTACAGAATCTGCTCTCTGTTTTTTTTGAATTTTTTTGTTCCTGAGTTGCAAGCATGACATTAGATGAGGGTTTCAATCAAGAAATGTATGTAACATCTCTCAATCACAGGTCACAAACACTCTCAATGTGAATCTTTGAGCCACTTTCTGATGCAAGTTTAGGTATGTGTCATATAAATGAGGACAGACACATCGATCAAAGCCTGCAATCTTCTTTCAAGAAGTTACTCAAACATTCATAAGCCAGGAAAATTAACATACATTCCACATAATGGTGCAAATAAAACATTTAAAAGTGGAAATGAAACAGTATGTAGAGGGGCTTGGGAAATTCAATATAGCAGGTTTATAATCTATTGTGAACCTTGAAGAATGAGATGATTTTTGACATGAAAACTGGGAGTAAGAGTGAATACCACACAGACACAATGTGACAAAAACCTCTAGGAATGTAGTAGAACCCTGTTTAGACCAGTAAGAGCAGCACAACTTTGACACCACAGCTGCAGCAGCAATGCTTGGTGGGCAATGTTAAAGCAATGCCACAATAAGAGAAATGGCTGCCTTCAGAATTCATTACTACGAATAGGTAACTGACAATTGAAGTTTAAGATGTTAAAGAAAGGCATGATAGGATTTTTTTTATAGGCCGTAAGAAAGACAATCTATCATAAAAGATGATCAGATGGGCATTCTAGATACATAGTTGTGGTGGTTTGATTCAGGTGTCCCCCATAAATTTAGGTGTTCTGAAGGTTAGGTCACCAGCTGATGGCAATATGGAAATTAATGCCTCCTGGAGGCAGTGTATTTTGGGGGGCAGGCTTAGGGGTGTTATAGCCAACTTCTCCTTGCGAGTGTTTGGCACACTCTCCTGTTACTGTTGGCCCCCTGATGTTGGCCAGGAGGTGATGTCTATCCTCTACTCAGGCTATCATTTTCCCCTGCCATCACGGAGCTTCACCATAAGTCTAAAAGCCCAAATAAACCCCCCCTTTTTTCTCACAAGCTGTTCTTGGTCATGTGTTTTCTGGCAGCAGTGCAGGTCTGACTGCCACAATATTCATTGCTGTTTTACCCACAATACTAAGCTCCAAGATCTGAAGATCACTATTTGCAAGTGTTAGATTGTGTCACTAACTAGCTCTATGGTAGTACTGATGGACACATCAATATTGTACACTAAGAATAAAAACTAATAGTATTTGACATATACTTAGAAATTTTCAAGATTTTTTTACACTAAACCCTATGTGATTTAAGCTGAAAAGTATATTATAATATGAAATATATTCACATGTACTTCAATCCATGCATTCAATGTGTAAAATTAAAGTCTCCTATTATGCTCACAGTGTGTTCAACCAATACCACACTCAATTCTAGATCACTATCATCAAACACAAAAAGGAAGTGTTCTTGTTATCTCCTCATTCTCCTATGCCCTAGAAAACATTGTTTTCTTTCTTTATCTACTAATCTTGTCATTTTATGAAAAAATGGCATAATGTATAGTATTTTGTGACCAGTGCATTTTATTTGACATAATATATTAAAGCATCTGGGCTGTAACAGTACTTTTTGGTGTATACTAGTAATTTATGCTAATAATACCTTTGCCTATATTCATTTACTTATATCTATATGTGTGTGTGTGTGAGAGAGAGAGAGAAAGAGAGAGAGAGAGCTTCTCCATTTTTGTTCACATTTGTTCTCATTATATGTATCTCAGGCTGGCTGTGTCCTCAGGCTCACAAGTACTGGTATTTTGTTCCTATACTGCCACACTGGGCTTTAAAAAAATTTTTTTTTCATTGAGCCAACTGATACCAACTTGTCTTCCACAGGGTATGTGCACTGAATAACTAAAATCAAGGTGTACATTTCAGGCTTATGTCCATGACCCTGAATGAGCCTTAGGAACCTAGGCTCAGATGAGCCCTTTTTACTTGCTGATACACTGCACTACTGTGACCTATTTCTGCTGAGAGAACTGTGTGACCTTTCACTGCCCAGAGGAGGACAAGTAGATGGCAATGAAGACATTATTGTTTATCCTTTCCTGATTTTAATCTGTAACTTTTTGTGCTCTTCAATCATAGCTGTGAGTATAGCACTTTCCTGAGGTTCTGATAGTCTCTGTAGCAAGTGAGGAAAACTGAGGGAAGTCCTAAGACCTTGAAAATAACACGCTTTGCCAATTTTATAACTAGTTCATGTGGGTGGGGCTAATAAACTCTGAGATTAAATTTTATATGATCAAGATGCAATACAAACTTGTACAACCATTATGGAAATCTGTATGGAGACCTCTGGAAAAAAAAAAAAGAAAATAGAGGTACTCTTTGATCCAGTAATACCAATCCTGGGCATATAGGATAATGACTCCACTCTCTACTACAGAGATACTTTTCTCAGCTGTGGCCATTCCACTCACAATAGCTAGGAACTAGAACCAAACTAGAGGCCCATCAACTGATGAATGGGTAATGACGATGCGGTACATATGCACAATGGAATTGTACTCAGCTTATGGAAAAACAAAATAATAAAATTTGCAAGGAAATGGATGGAGTTGGAAAAAAAAATCATTCTAGGCCTGGTCACATAGGCACAGAAAAACAAACACCGCATGTAGTCTCTCATCTGCAGTACCTAACTGGGAACAATTAGAGATGAGTGGAATGGTAGTCAGCACCAGAAATATGGGCATAAAACTGGATTGAGAGCAGTGGAGAGAAGAACTAGGGAGAGAGGAGAGGAGGAGTTATCTGACAAGTTAGGGAGGGTAGAATATTGGGAGTGGGTGGTCTTGGAAGGATAGAGGGAAGGGAGAGTTAACAAAAGTTAAGACCACATGCATCAGTTCCATAGAAATCTTAATTCTGACTAGCATTCTATAAGACATAAACACCAGTAAGAGGGGAGAGGGGACAGTCTAGACACAATGTGGAAACAGCTTAACCTTCTTAAAACCAGTGACTCTGCCCGGTAATCCCCAGGTCCAGAGGTGGGTTGTCCCCTAGAGTGAGTTGTTGGCCAGGGAGACCCATAAGGTCCCAAAACCAGGTAGACCATGGCCAAAACACATAATTACCTGCCAGACCAAAAAGATAAGGCCCTATTGCTGAAGAAACCACGGGCTGCAGTCACAGGACAATGGAATACCATGGTGGAAACAAAAGGGAAACTATCTCCCTCCTGGATAGTCCTCATAATGCTGGAAAGCGCTATGGGAGCTGCTAGAAGACAAGAGTCCACAACAGCTTGAACAATCAGGGGACCTTGCAGACTACAGAATCAACCAGCCTGACATGAAGTACACACTTGTGCAATAGTGGCACCCAGCCTCAGCTAGTAACCAGCTTTTCTCTGATTGGACAGGAAGCTCGCTAAGTGGGAAAGAACTCTTACCTGCTACTGGAAGTCAAATCAGATTCCCATAGTCAGGAAACTCATACTTAAGAGAGAAGCCCCCACGGTGTCTGGAGAAGAGTGGACCTGCACTCTGAAAACCTCTCAAATAAGTTTGCACACCCCTTTTAATCCAGGTTTCCCTCATTCTTGGTTGGAGAATCTGCTTTATTTGACGGATGGCACAGAAAACAGAGGAGAGTTGAGATCCAAGGACAGATAAGAAGATAATGGATTGCCCACTGAGACTTTCCACTTCTTCCACATTGGCCACATAGTCGTGGGAATACCCAAAGGCATGGTCCCCCCACTTACCCTTTGTGACTGACTGAGAATTTCATGACCCCACGGTGAATCCCACAATCCCATTGAGGAGTACCCTAGGGAAATGGAAACAGGGGAGAGGGAATAAAAGAATATAATCTGTTTAAAAAAATTAAGAAGAGGGCTGGAGAGATGGCTTAGTGATTAAGGAGTTTGCCTGCAAATCCAAAGGATCCCAGTTCAATTCTCCAGGACATGTGTAACCCAGATGCACAAGGCGGCACATGCATCTGGAGTTTATTTTCAGTGGCTAGAGGCCCTGGTGCATCTATTCTCTCTCTGTCTTTTTCTCTCATTCTCTCTTTCTCTCTGCCTCTTTCTGTCTCTCAAATAAAGAAAACATATTTTTTTTAAAAAATTAAGAACATACAAATCTCTCAGCATATATAAAGCACAAGTACTTTTTTGCCATTCTGTAGGCCGCATTTTCACTTCTTTAATACTTTCATCTATGTCATTATCCAAGTTACATATTATTGACAATTTTGATAATATCTCCTCAGCTTTCCAAGATCAAAAAGAACAGGTAGACGCCTGGTGTGGTGGCACACAGCCTTTAGTCCCAGCACTCAGGAGGCAGAGGTAGCAGGATCACCATGAGTTTGAGGCCACCCTGAGTCTACATAGTGAATTCCAGTTCAGCCTGGACTAGATTGAAACCCTACCTGGAAACCACGCCCCCCCCAAAAAAAAGAATAGGTAGAAAACATGCGATTTGGTGAACAGCTTTACGAATGGATTTCTGAATCTCCATGTATTTTAATTTAAGGACATCTACCTGGATCCTCTTGATCACCCTCCAAGACCTTAAACTCTATAAGGTGGGGAACCCACAAGACCTCCAGTTGGTTTTGTGCTGCTTCCATTTAACTCCTAGCTTTTATTCTTTCTCCCCAACATTTTCTTCTAGCACTGTCTTTCTACACTCTACCAATGCACTTTTGGGGAACCTTTGATAGGCCCTTTGAAGAAGTTTCCAACTGTCAAACCCAAATGACCCCATTTAGCTCAAATAAGCCAGATAGTTATTATCTCAATTCACCAAAGACAGTTAGGGTCCCTTATTGAGAGGGGAGACTGAGGCTGTTTAGGGTGACTAGGCCCTGAAAGCAAAAACCAGGAATATCCTTGAACCTGCCCTTGTACCCTCCACTTTGTTCCACATCACAGCATGATCAGGCTTCTCCTTATCTCTTGATTAAAGGACTTCCCTAGATTGGTTTGTCCAAAAAAACCCTAAGTCCAACCCTAAGTAGGAGTTCTCCTTTCCTAGAATGAGTATTCTTGGAAGGATTAAATCTGATCTTGACACTGTGGCTGATTACACAGCCTCCAAAGACTGTCATCATGGCTAATTAGCTCAGCCCCCATTTAGGATCTATGATTGACCTCAAATGAGGTTACAGGACAAGGCTTCACCCACTCTTGCCTCCTAATGGACAGGTACTCCTTACACGTTCTCTTCTTTCCTTCTCTGAATCTTATAAAGTCTCTCAAAACCTTAGAAAAACAGAACAATATATTTTTTTTTCTATTTTGATGCATCCAATTTATTCATTCATTTACACGTTCTGTATTTATATAAGATTTCATTAAATATTTTGTATAATTTTTAGTGTAGCATGTTAATGATCCATAATAATGTATTTTGTTGTAACATTTCTGTATACAGATAGAATGCATTTTTTATTTATTTATTTTTCTCTCAATTTTTATTAACATTTTCCATGATTATAAAAAATATCCCATGGTAATACCCTCCCTCCCCCCACTTTCCCCTTTGAAATTCCATTCTCCATCATATTCCCTCCGTCTCAATCTGTCTCTCTTTTATTTTGTTGTCATCATCTTTTCCTCCTCTTATGATGGTCTTGTGTAGGTAGTGTCAGGCACTATGAAGTGAAGGATATCCAGGCCATTTTATGTCTGGAGGGAGCACGTTGTAAGGAGTCCTACCCTTCCTTTGGCTCTTACATTCTTTCTGCCACCTCTTCTGCATTAGACCCTGAGCCTTGGAAGGTGTGACCGAGATGTTACTCAGTACTCCAGTCACTTCTTTCCAGCACTATGATACCTTCTGAGTCATCCCAATATCACTTCCATCTGAAAACAGAAGATTCTCTACCCAAAGTGAGAGTAGTGTTAATATAAGGGTATAAATATTAAGAGAAGTGCTTACTGGGCAGTTTGATAAGCATAGTATATACATTTTTCCAGACATCAGCAGATGTTACACCCCTAGGGCTCATGACTACCCCTGTTTTAAGTTTTCAGTATCAGGGATGTATTCTCCCCCCCCCCCCATGGAGCTGGCCTCCAGTCCAATTGGAGGGCAGTTGGTTTCCACCATGACAGACATTAGAATGCATTTTTATGACAAGCACACTCTCCACTACCTTCCCTTGTTCCTTCTGATCCTGCTTCTGTGTTCATGATTTTTTTGGTGTTTATTTTTAGTTATTATTTATTCTGAAATCCATGAGTTTCATTAAGGTTGTTTACAGAATCCTGGGAAATGAATTATTTCAGGAGCTGGGGTCATTACCCACAAGTATACTATAAAAGAAAGTGTCTCCCCACCACCAGAAACCATTTGTCTCCCCATTAAATAAGGAGGCCTCTTGAACCCCCCTCCAGCTACTATTATCTGTCTAAAAGTCTTCATGTGGGGCTCATGGGCCTTTCCATTCCATATGATACAGGTCCAATGCTCAGAAGTGAAAAGCTGATGTCATGCTCAGAAGACCTCAGCCCATCATGTCCTTCAGAAAGTACACTCTTTCCAGCTCCTATTCCATGATGCTCCATGCACCTTGGGGGTGGTGATGTAGATGTGTTATTTATGGATGAACCCTCAAAGCTCTCTTATTCTCTGTTTTGAGCAATGATGAGTCTCTGAAGTTACTGCTGGCCATTGCAAAGACAAGCTTTTTTGAACAACCTGACTGAAGCACTAATCTATGAGTATAAACCCAGGTATTTAAAAGATAATTTGATGAACATGTGTTCACATAGAAAAACATCAGCTGAGGGATGGCTCAGCAGTTAAGATATTTGTCTGGAAAGCCAAAGGACCCAGGTTTGATTCCCCAGGACCCATGTTAGCCAGATGCATAATGTGGCACATGCATCTGAAGTTCGTTTGCAGTGGCTGGAGGCCCTGGTGCATTCTCTCCTCTCTCTCTCTCTCTCTCTCTCTCTCTCTCTCTCTCTCCCTCCCTCTTTCTCTCTGTCAAATGAATAAATATAAATAAATTACTTAAAAAAAGAAAAACAAAGGCAGTATCTTCTTAGTAGGGCCTTATACCTCCCCATCCACAGCCTTCTGGTCAGCTTTACAGTTGGAGATATGGATTTGCTCATATGGAGGAGACCTCAAATCCAATCAGAGAGTGATTGATTAGATTTAGCTCTTGCCCCTAAGTATTTCACTCATTCATTGCTCATATTTTGTGTAATCAATAGAAAAATGACCCAACATTTCTTTTTACATACAGATATCTATTGGTATGAGTTTCATTTATCCAACTAAATTACCTTGGCAAAACATAGTTTAAATTAATTGGCTATAAATATATATTGTTTAAGAAATCTCAATTGTATTATAGTAATATTTACTCTGTATACATAATATGTTCTTAATTAATATAGGGTTCTGATATGAAATATAAGTCAGCCAAAAGGCATGTAGTCTGAGTGCCTTGAATTATGATATGAATTTTATGGATGATTTCAGCAAATAGTTTTTGGAATTTTAACAGAAAGTGATCACATTGAATCTATAGATAATTCAGATAGTATCATCCTCAAGAATCAGTAAGTCTTCTAATCTATGAAACAAGTAGCTTTTACATTAATTTTTATTTTTATCCATTAATGTTTTGCAATGTGAAAGTATAAAATTGCACTTCTTTTCAAAACAAAATGTTCCTTCTTAATGCTACTGTTCATGCAATTGCATTAACTTTATTTTGAATTGTTCATTGCCAGTGTAAAGAAATATAACAGGTTTTTTATATTCTGCCATTTAAAAAATATTTTAGTTATTTATCTGAGAGCGAGAGAGACAGCAAGAGAAAGAGACAGATAGAAAGAGAGAGAATGAGCACATTAGACCCTCCAGCCACAGCAAATGAACTCCAGATGCATGCACCACCTTGTGTACCTGGCTTAAATGGAAATTGGGGAATTGAACCTGGGTCCTTAGGCTTCACAGACAAGCACCTTAACTTCTAAGCCATCTCTAGCCTGTATTCTACTCTAATCTATATAGCTCACTAAATATATAGGTTTCTTTTTTCTTTTCCCTTAAAGTTGAAGGTTAGATTATTGATTGATTTGATTTTTTAATAAAGCATTTAAAATAGCATTGCCTTATGTTTTTCCATCTAAATCCCCTCTGCTGCATCAAACATATTGTGCAATATTGTTTTTATTTGCATTCATCCCAAAGTATTTGAAGATTTCCATTTTGATATTTTATTTGCATTTTAGAAGCATAATGTTTAAGCTTTCTTGTTTGTTTGTTTTTTTGTTACAGATTTTCAATTTTATTTCATTGTGCTAAAAAGTATAAATTATACTATATAATATCTGTATGTAATGAGGCTTGTTTTATGGCCTATAAAATGATTTATCTGGAAAAGTTTTCTATGCACACTTCAGAATACATAATTTGTTGTTGGGTATAGAGTTATGTCTGATGTCTGGTATTTCTTTTACATTTTAAAATTTATTATTTTGTTCAAATATACTGCATACTTCTTCCTCTTCTGCCTACTTTTTCTACTCATAAGTGAAATATTGGCATTTTCAGTGATCACTTAAAACATTGTCTCTTTCTATCTCCATCTCTTACATTTACTCCTTGTAGTTTCTTCCCCCCACAACAGGGTTTTTTGTAGCCTAGACTGGCTTCAGATTCACTATGGAGCTGAAGATGACCTTGCATCTCTCATCCTTCTTCCTCCACTTCCCAAGTGCTGGGATTACAAGCCTGACCCCTAAGACCAGTTTAAATAGTGCTGATAATTAAACATAGGACTTCTCTTCTGCTAGGCAAGAACTCAATCAACTGACCTCCATCCCCAGCAACTACTGTGCACAATCTTGAGCGTTTGATTAGCTGCCTATGCATCTACAGTAGGGCTTTGTTTGTGTCATGACTTTCTCACTGTGGTAAACTGCCTGCTGCTTCTGTGTTTATGATTATAGCTAGATACTTTTAAATGCCAGAGTATTGCCATATCTTTTTAATAATGCCTTAAAAGTTTAGAGCATATTCTTTTAGATCCAAAGAAAATACAAACTTTTTTGTGTTTTTTTTTGCTTGTTTGTTTGTTTTGTTTTTTGAAGTAGTTTTGTACTCTAGCCCAGGATGACCTGGAATTAACTATGTAGTATCAGAGTAATCTCAAACTCACAGTGATCCTCCTACCTCTGCTTCTCAAGTGCTGGGATTAAAGGCATGTGCCACCATGCCTGACTGCAATTTATTTTTTGATGTCAGTAAGGTTTATTATGATTCCACAATAACATTTCTTAGTGGTTTCCTTCCTGTATTCTGTTCAACTAGCTCTCCTGTACTTTAGGTTATTGCTCATAGTTTTACTGGCTTCTTAGGTGATTACTATGGAAGTCTCATTCATTTGCAGGATCAAATTCAGGCTTGCACTTTTTCACTGTTCTGAATCCCCTTTACAGTGACAGCATTTTAAAGCCTCTCTTCCTATAGTCTATTTTCTTCTGGAGCAAAATTCTTAGCTACTGCTTTGGAACTTGGAGAGATGAGAGTGGCTCAACTTAGCTGGAGTAAGATCCCTACTTAAAGAGAAGGATTCTGGGAGAGGCCAGCAGTCTCTACTCTCTAGTGTGCAAGATATAAACTCTAACAGGCTAGGCACACTATTGTTGATCGGTCACAACACGGTAGAGCCTCACCTCTGCTTACCAACTAATTTGGATGAAGGGTTTCATGTACCTATTTGGAAGTAGCTTCTGCAACACAGCACTAATGAAAATGAAAAGGTAGTGCATCAACCTGTCTGGTGACAAACTGTAGTCATTAGGTAGAGATGGGGACAGGTAGAATCCCATCTTCTTGGTTACATATGCCTAGAGAGCGTTTACCATTGTGATAAGCTAAAGCTTCAAGAATACATGAAACTCTTTTTTGAGATTTTTTTGTCATTTACCACCTATCCTTTTCATCTTGCTTAGAATGTAAGTGTAGATTAGAGACAGACCAGTTATTTTTGTGGCCATTGAATGGCCAGAATAAATAAACCAAAAAATAATGATGAAAGAGATGTTAATTCTGACATCATTGGACGTTGGTACACCACCAGTGGCTTCCTTCTCTGTGTTGCTATTATATAAGAAAATCAGCACCCTGTGGTTGAGCCACAGACTGTGAGTTTTCTGCTTAAGACAAATAGGATATCAAATGTTACAGACTTATAGTTTTAATTTCCACCAGAATATAACACACATGCATTAGAAGCATCACAAGCCTAATGGAAGCAAGATCATCTCCTCTTGCTTCACTCACTTTCATTCTATTTTTCTGGTTACTGTTGTTTGATTATTATATCAACTTCCAGAGTGTCCCTAGTTCAAAGCCACCATATTTCCCATAGTCTTCTATCTCCTTCATGTAATAAATCAGTGCATTTTGCTTTTCTTTTGAGTAAGGCAAAGGAGATTTACTGAAAAAATGAAGGTGGAAGAGGACCAAAGTGTCAGTACAAGTATGCTTAGCATTTCAGTTAGCATCACAATAAGAGAAGTAAAGGATTGAAGAAAAGTTACGCTTTCAAAGCTAGAGCTCAGAAAAGTGGGCAGTGTTAGCACCTCCGTCAATACAAGTACATTCTCTCATTAAGGGGATTACTAATCCAACCCATCTTTAACATGTCCTTGAATCTCTTCGGGTAAAGGATGGTCTTTTGGCCAAGTGACGCACAAAGTTCAGCTCAGCTGAATTAACTATTAAGGGAAGGGACTATGATTTTATGTTTGAGGTACTTTAAAACATTATGTTCTGAAGAACGGAGGGATGGCTTAGTGGGTTAAAAGTGCTTTCTTACAAAGCCTGACAGCTGTGTTAAAGTTCCAAGTATTCACATAAAGCCAGATGCACAAAGTGGAGCATTCACATGGAGTTCATTTGCAGTGGCAAGACCCTTACATTAGCATTCCCTCTCTCTCATTCATTCCACTATTTTTCTCTCTCTCTCCTTGCAAATGAGTCACACACAAACAAATATATATTTTAAAAGAATTTGATGTTCCCACCCCAGACCAGAATTCAACTGAAATCTCAAATTAACTTTCCCTCAACAAAACCCCAGGTGTTTTCATTCCCCTTACTTTAACATTGTATTTGAAATATTATGGGGAATGAACCATCATGTTTCTGTTTCTAATGTTTCCAGGGGCTGAAGTTGGGTATTAAGGAGCTTTCAGGGTCTCTACTCTTGGTTGAGCTTTAGGACTTGGAGGAATATCAAAGGGGTACAATAGTGGACTTAGATTGTTGTTGGACTGGGGGTCTATTGACCAGATTCTGAAGGTTCATCTCACTGAGATTATTTTAACAGTCTCATAAATTTCCATACTAGTCAATACTTGTAAACACTTTAATAAGTACCAACTTTTAATTTGGTAATTTTTAATAAAAAGGTTTCACACATAGACGCCCCTCCCCCATGCCCCAATTCTGCTGAGAGTCTTCAGTAGAGTTATTGTTATTTACAGTGGGGACCAGGAAGCCTCAGACAATCTCTGTTGGGATGGGGCTCTCAGGCTGTTCCCACCCAACCTGAGGCACTTACAATCTTTTCACCCCTTCTTCCATGATGCTCCCTGAGCCTTGGTGGGAAACACCGAGATCTGATTTAGTGTTGCTTTCTCTGTAGACTCTGGATCTCTTGGCTTTTCTTTAACCTTTTTATTGATAGGTTCCATAATTATAGACAATAAACCGTGATAATTCCATCCCCTCCCTCTCCCCCCCTCACAAATCCACTCTCCATCATATCCCCTCTCCCGCCCAATTAGTCTCTCTTTATTTTGATGTCATCGTTTTTGCCTCCTATCATGAAGATCTTCTGTAGGCAATGCCAGACTTGAGGGATCACAGTGTCAGTCACCATTTCCCTGGAACTGGTTTTAGACTAGCTGTGAGAGCAGTATTCATGTTACCACTTCCCCTATAAGGAATTCTGGGCCCAGGCAGATGAGGTGGAGGTGACTCATCCCTTGGTAGACTGCTGGTCTCTCTTCTGGATGTATCCAGTATCCTACTCCACACACATATTCTCCTCCATTTATAAAATAGAACAGGTTCCCCAACCAAAAGAGAGAACACTTTGAATAAAATGGGATAAGCCTAACCATAGAAAAACATACTCATGTACATATTCATTCTTCTTCACTAAAGATCAGTGGAGGTTCTCTCTGGAGCCCATTGGCTTCCTGTCCTAGGGAATCTGGCTTGGCTCACAGAGCCAGATATGGATTCATGTACAATCTGTGAGAAGTTGGTTACCTACATCAGCTGTGTGCCACTACTGCACAAGTATATACTATATACTATATCACTTTCCTACTAATATGCTTTCAATGATTCTTTTCTGTAAAGTACATAAGCCTCTATTATTTCCTGGCATATCAGGACAGGTCTTCACAAACTCTCTTCTGATCAGTACCTCTGACTCAATATTCTGTCCTTCCTAGTGCAAACTGTACCTTGGATAAAATGAATATGGTATTATCTTCCACATAAATTATTGTATTTATGCTTTCCTATTCTAGAAACACCTTATTACCTTGGTCTTCTTTGTGAATTACGATTCTTCAATTTCACAATAATAGCACTTCAAAACAAATTTCAGTATCATCTTTTGATATTAAAATGGTTAAACAGCATAATATATTTTTAAATTGTTTTCTCTCTTAGCGCAGACTTTCTATGTGGTATGTATGTATGTGTTTATATTTAGCAAATCCTCAATATGGTGAATAAAAGCATCTTTGCCTAGTAAGTGTTACAGAAAATATACAAAATGCTGATTTCAGTATATAACAATGTAACTAGTAATTGTTGCTATTTGAAAGACTGAAGCAGGAGGATCACATGTTCAAGGCTTGCTTTGGACATGCAGAAAATAAGAGGCCACCTGAGCAACTTAGTGAGAAGCTGTGCCAAAATAAATAAGGGGAAGCTGGAGAGATGGCTCTGAAATTAAGGTGCTTGCCTGAAAAGCCTAATGATCCAGGTTTGGTTCCCCAGGACACACATAAAGCAAAATACACTAAGTGGTGCAAGAATCTGGAGTTTGTTTGAAGTGGCTAGAGGCCCTGGCATGCTCACTCACTATCTCTTTCTCTCTTTGCAAATAAATAAATGAATAAAATATTTAAAAATTAAAAGGGGATGAGAGCAGAGGACATACTTTTGTTGAGGAGAGAGGCTGCACATTCATGAGAACCTTACTCAGTACAGAATATGAAAAATAAATTAGGAGTTATTTTATCTTTATTTGAGGTTTTCATTCATCAAGTCATCTATCAAGACACATCCTAATTTTAATACTATATTTTCAAGGATAACATACAATATGGGGCTGGAGAAATTGGTTAGTGGTTAAGGTACTTGCCTGCAAACTTAAGGACCAGTGTTTGACTCTCTAGGTCCCATGTTAGCCAGACACATAAAGTGATGCAAGAGCACAAGGTCGCACGTGTGCACAACACAGCACACATCTAGAGTTCAATTGCATTGGCTGGAGGCCCTGGCCTACCAATTCTCTCTCTCTCTCATAAAAAGACCAGTCTGTTGGTCCTGCCTAAAAAAAATTAATAAATAAATAAATTTAAAAATAAAGTGTGGTCAAAACAAGAAAAAAGAAATATGTTTAACATAAAATAATTGTTTACATGTGAAAAAATAAAGGACACTTTATTAGCTTGTATGTAGAATTATAAATAAGAGTGCATAGGAAGTTACTTTGACTAGAAAACTCTCACCCATGCAAAGTTTTGAAATACCTTGTAGCAACTAGGAAGAGGGGACTTTCTCCTGGGCTGGGGAGATGGGTGAATGGGTCAAGGCCTTGCTGGGATAGCATGAGAACTAGAGTTCAGGTTCCTAAAACACAGGTAAGTATGTAGGGTGTGGTGACACATGCCTGTAATTCCAGCGCTGGAGAAGTGGAGTCAGGTGAACCCCACAAGGCTACCTGGCTAGGTTCTTTAGCTGAATTGGTGAGCTCTGGGTTTAGACATGTGACTTCTACTTCTGGTCTGTGTTCATACACTAACACCCACCTGTGCCCACACAGAAATTAACCATGTATACATACATGTACACATGCAAAAAGGCAAAAAAAAATATAAAATAAAATGAGCTTACTACATTCGTACCTAGATCAGGAGCTTTACAAGTTCTTACAAGCAGTCAATCTTTTTGACAACCTGTGCTAGGACAATCCTAAATTTATCACAAATTTTATAAGACCAGACCATTGGCACTGTGGTTGAAATATGTCCTGAGTGAGGCCCTCAAAGCTTCGTGCATTAGGAACTCTGTGCCTATTGTAGCAAAATTGAAAAGCATTGGAACCTGTAAGATGTAGGAGGAGCACAAGTTCATTAAGTTATTGGTGGTACAGCCCTTGAGAGACATTAGATAGACCGTAGTCAGGGGTGAGTTATACAAAGATTGAGCCTCGTTATTAATCCCACCGTCCTGCCAGCCATGCGTGCTCCTCTACATGTGTCCCTGCAACTGTGGTGTCTGCTACTGTACTACTCTCAGCAGAAGCTCAACAGATGGGGCTGTGATCATTGACTTCCAACTTCCTGAACTGAGAAGCACATCACAGAACATGGCAGAAGGGCAGACAAGAGATGAAGCTCTGCATCAATTATCTCTCGAGCTGAAAACTCATAGGGAACTGCAGATAAGGGTAGCATGAGCAGTCCGTTCTGCTATATTGTCTTTGTCATAATGAATGACTTTCAGGATCTTGAGTTGGATGCCTGCGTAGCTAGTCTGAGCCTTAAGGTTTGCTTCTGTAGACCATTTAATTCAGACCTTTTTTTAAAAATTTTTTTTAGTTAATAAAAGAATAGAGATGTTAAGTGACTTGCCCAAGACCTTGTAGCCATTTGTTTCATCCTAAAAGGAATAGAACAAGACTCTCCCCACTTTATTTCAGCCTGCTTTGCAAAGTATATTCACTGATAGTTTTCCCCATTCCATGACATGTAAGATGACATCATGAGAAAAAGTGGAATTCCAACTTCCTAATTATCCTACTGGAGAACTGAGGTGCTATGTACCAGACAGTGGCAGATCTGCCATTTAAGGATATGACTGAAAATGCATGAGACAAGTGCTATAACCTAACCAATTTATTTTTAGAAACAAAAGTTCAAGTTTGATCCAATTTCAAAGATAAAATATCTATGACACTTTCCTTCAGTTCTCTCTCTCTCTCTCCATATATATATATATATATATATATATATATATATATATATATATAATCACTCATCATCAGGTAAAAAGAAAGAATGGCTTTAGGTTTAATAAGGTAGATAAGATAATTTAGATGTCAATTTGGTTTCAGTTAATTGCCTTAAAACTTTACATATATACAAATGAACAGCGCTCACATCTGCAATATAGAATGAAGTGTTCAGAGTAGGCATTTTGCAAATATGAAGATGAATTTTGTGTGTATGTGTATTCTTATCTACTTTTCTCTGGGAGTAGAGACCATAAACTAATAATAATCAAATTTATGACACAGCTATTTCAGAATCAGTAAGAAAATATGATAGCATTCATCAAGATAATGCAATCCACATGAAGTCTTGATTATTCTGTATAGCTATCCTGTTTGATAGAACTTGGAGGGAGCACAAAGTTTGTGAATATTAAAATGCTTCACAAGGTCTGCTGAAGAAGCAGAAAGGAGCCATTATAAAGGGAAATTTTCTATAGTTTTAGACATGAAAGTCAAACCAATCATTGTAGTAGAAACTTATTAAAAGTGCTTATTCTATTTCATAAGGCTTCCACAAATAATTCCTTTTCCTACTTCTGGAGCAAACCTGCTTGGTCTTCTCTCTTCCTAAGATTCCAGAAGTGATGTGTTCATTCATCAGAACTTAACCACAGGCCTTGCTTGCACTCTGACAATATTTGTCTTTACAGCAACTTTTCCTTACCCCAAACAAGCAGCTCCTTTTAAGTCTGTCTCTTTCCACAAGCTTCTCTCAGCAAACATATCTTCAAGGCTTGAAGTTAGTTCTGTTTTCTTTTCTTTCCTTTTTTTTTTCTTAACCACTCTACAGACACCAGCTAACTGTAAAACATTCAGAGTTGTCCTGTTTATCATGATTTCCCTGTCCTGTAAACAGGTATTCAGTAAACTGAATAGTAAGACCTTAATTTCAAATATGACAAAATTTCCTTCCAAAATAGAAGAATTCTCTTCATTTTGTTTCTCAATTCCATTTAATTCCTTCTGCAGTCATACCCTATCTTTCTAACCCTGACATATTGTACACAGTGGAGATCAATGACAAAAGTTTTTAGGGTTAGACCTGCAGGCCACAAAGAGCCAGGCTATTTCTGGTAACAGTCTCATCCTTTGTAAATGAGGTTTATTTGCTTCATTTGCTGAAATTTTGTCTCTTCTTTTGGATATAAAGACTACAGAGAAATAATTCACATTACAATTAAACAAGATAAATAAATAGCATAATTTGACTATTGATAAAATTCTACTCCTTTCCAGGAGCCCCTTTGGGACAATTTAGCATACGTAGGGCCAGATGTTTCTGAAATGCCTGATCATTGCTGAGATTAACTGCCCTGGGAGATTTTTAAACCTTTAGCAGATTATATTTGAATGTATTCCACTTCTACTAACCATCACACAGATATCAAATAAATGCCATTATGAATCCTCTCATACAAAGAACAACTAGAAATTATTATTCTATTAATTCACTTCACAAATGTGGACCATATGATGCATGGAAAGCTCATGAAGAATAATTTTCTGGAGGTTTTTGCAGATTCAATGAAAAGAAAACTCAAAGTTAAACAATTGGCCCAAAGTCTCACATAGTTAAACACATGGTCAAGTCATACCAAGTCCATGTGTTTTTCATTCCAGTCCAGTGACCTCAAGAGCTCTCAATTGATAGCAGGAAGTGTACAACAAAATAATTTTAAATATAATACATTATGGGGTCCCTTGGAATGCACTCTTCTTACAAGGCCCTCATAAATCCATAAATACATCACTTAATAAAATATCTTTTTTATTATTTTTCATCACTGGAAAGTTTCTTAAGATAGATGGAGTCTAAGCTATTCATGAAACTCTTTGTAATATTATAGTTTGGATCTTGATTCCTTTGTTGTCAAAGTCAGATACACAGATACTTGACCTTAATTGTGGTTTCTGTGAAAGTTTGTGTTTATACTGCCAGAAGCATGGCATGCAAATCTGAATACCCCACTGGCCCTTTCCTTGAAAGCAGAAAGTGGTCTATAGCCCTGAGGGTCCAGCTAGATAAGAGAAAATTAAACTAGCTAAGGCCTCCTTCCATCTTATTCTAATACTGTAGGTCTCATGGTTGACTCAAGTTGCTGCTATTGTGCATTCTGTGCTATACAGTTTGAACTCTTCAGCTTTACCTGACTTTGTGAAATGACCTTGTCTGTCTTTAGGACAATCATTGTGGGGAGAGCACAGCCCGAATTTATTAGCTGACATGGTGCCTCCACCTTCCACCCCACCTTGCTATCCATGCATAGAGTGGCAGGCATGTAAATCCTCTTTCGCTGGATTACTTATTTTTATCCATACACACACACACATATACATTCATATATATATATATATGAGAGAGAGAATTAGGATTTCCTTGTTTTTGCTTCATAGTATGCATATCTCTGGTTCTCTATAAAGTTTTTCATAGAGAAGAGCAAAAGCCTGCATGGTTTATTTCCTAAACTAAAGCCACATTTTTCACCAGATATACCTAAGAACTATTACATACATAAACATACAAGGAAAAGCATGCAGAAGCATGAAGCAGGGGAATGAGTCATGGTTCAGAGTAGAAAATTCTTGAAGCTGTCTTAGAGAGATTGCCAACTTAGCAAGGATCAGAAGAAAGAGAACAGGAATTTTCAAGCAAAGAAAGGGAATTCCAAGCCAAAACAATAGTGTCTGGATCTGGTGTTCTCAAAGTTTATGTTGGAATTTGTTCTCTGGAACATCTAGCAGGAGAAGGGGATGGAGTTCAAGGCCAGGTTATATCTGCTGTCCTAAAATGACTAAAACATTACAACAAGGCTGCTTTTCCTAGTTTTCTCCCTTGATTAGTCAGGAAGAAAACATGAATGAATTAAATTCTGCTTTATAACTAAAAGCATTCATCTTTATTAATTCAAACAAACCTTTGCTTGCCTCTCAAATATTTGCTTCTCAAAGAAAAATATTTAAATTATTCACAAGATTGATAGCTATTTCAAAGTCATTTTGGTGTATAGACTCACTCTGTCACATCTCTTTAGGCTTTCGTGCAATTTTCTCATAAATTTGAGGCATGCTGTAGACACAGTAAAACACCCAAAACAGAAAACGGGAAATTCTTCTTAACCCAATGTATCATTAACTCAAAAAATCCCCAACTGCCTGGGAACCCTGAAATGAGATAGAATGTTTTAAAGGCAGTGGCAAGTTCAAGAAAACTAAAATTTAAGTTAGCACGATGTGACAACTCAAGCAAAACATAAACCGCCAGGCAAAAATATCCAAAGTAAAAAAATGAATATATCACAGACTGAAATATCTCCTGGAATTAAGCTACAATTTTAGCAATTACATAAAACTTGGGGAAAACAGATCAGCCAGGGAGCCAGCTCAGCAGTTAAAGGTTATTTGTTTCTAAGGGTTATTTGTTTCTAAGTGCTTAAATTCAGGAGTTATGTTTGGGAAATAAGTGTTCAAAATGTAATACCAAGTTAATTTAAATAAAATCAACAGGTAAAATTTGATTAAAATATATTCATGCCATAATTAATATATTAAGACTTTATTAGTATATTATAAATGTAAACTAATACAGGTGCTAGGGTGATGGCTTGGGGAACAAAGGGCTTGCCATGCTACAGTGAGGAATAGCTTCCAATCCTCAGAACTCATACAAATGATGTTTGGGTATGTAGGCCCAACTATAATCCCAGAGGCCATGAGGTAGAGGATCTCTATCTTAACATACACACACACACACACACACACACACACACACACACACACACACACAATTAGGGGCACTCACTGAATAAACTGTGGAGCATATATTTTAAAAAGTTATTGGCTGGAGGGATCACTTAGCTGTTAAGGCTCTTGCCTGCAAAGTCAAAGGACCAAGGTTTGATGGGTGTGATGAAGACTAACCTTAATCTTCTACAGCTTCTCTCTCTCTCTTTCTCTCTCTCTCTTCTCTCTAACTCTTGTATATTAGTTATTTTTTCCTCCTTTTCTTAGTGGGCACTGACCTGTAACTCCCAGTACCAGTATGTGGCTATCATCCACGATGAGCTTTTGATATGAGAGACCTACAAGGTTTCCTAAAAGAAAGACAGATTTCTGTCAGAGTACTTGATGACCCACCAAAGGCTAGTGGTAAGACCCTACTTCTGAAGACACCTTATGTGGTTGACACATAAAATGGAATGGCATGGCTGGAAGCTGGAAGACTATCAGTCCCCAGACAGTCAGCGCGTCTAGTGGCAGAAGGTGCTACATGGGCGACTGGGGGAAAATGACCAATATCTGTCCAAGCAACTCATGGTCTAACCTACTTAGCAGCAAATAACTTGTTGTGATGCCCACACAAGTGCAATAGTGGCACGCAGCCATGGTGGGGAACCAACTGCTCTTGATTTGGCTAACTGATCCCCTCAGTGGTATGGAACCCATAGCTGGAGCTGGGAAACAAGTCAGAAACATATCCAAACATAAGCCCACTCTCCATTATCAAGCTAACATGAATCGTGGGCTACAAGAGGGCCTACACCTATTAAATTCTCTATAAAAAAGTAAGGTTATCTCATTTGTCTGGTGCTAACTTACTCTCCATTGGAGAATCTGCTTCTCTTTTTCAGATAGATGTAGATCCTAAGGAGAGAGCCACCCCATCATACATCAAAAGGGCCCCGGCTGAAACTAAGAAATAATGGTGAAACAAGCAAGGGTGCTGTTTTCCTGGTGAACCTGGTACCAGCACAAGGTTGAAGGAGATCAGCACAGAGAAAAATCAACTCCTACCAAATCAGAGAGCCAGAGCCCCAGAGGCCCCCAACACCTCATCACTGAAGCAGACCAAAAATGAATCCAATATGGCTCAGGGAAATTTTGTGGAAGAGGGGGCAGAAAGAATGTCAGAGCCACATGTTGGGTCATTCAGAAATGCAGAGACATTCATCTTACCCATAACTGTGGGCTAACTCCACAATGCATGACCCATATACCTCAACAAGGAGCAGCCAAGGGGAGGGTGTAGGTCATGGATGAGCCTAATAATTGTACCAAACTGACTGTATTTGCTGAATACAAAACTAATTAAGAAAAAAAATAGGTAACATAAGAAAGAGAAAAGAGGGAGAAAGAGAGAGAGAGAGAGAGAGAGAGAGAGAAAGATAAAGTTTAGCCTTCATCATACCCTCTTCAAAATGTACATTTGTCCATTTAATGCCATTTTCCCATATCCTTTTTCCTTTTGACCCCACATAGCCTCTTTGCTTTTTCCATGTCACATTTATGCTATGGCCCCTCCCCTCTCTCTTTCTCATCTCATGGTCACTCTTCAACCTTGATAGCTTGTACACTTGCTCCTGGAGTTTATTTGAGGCGGTTAGAGGCCCTGGCATGCCCATTCTCTCTCTACTCTATCTGCCTCTCTCTCTCTCTCTCTAATAAATAAAATATATTCCTACAAAGCTAGGATCCTCATGTGAGAGAGGGCATGCAATTTTATATCTTTATGAAGTCAATCAATGTATTATCTACAACTTGAATACATTTATAGCAATTTTTAAAATGTTTTATTTATTTCTTTGCAATGGGAGAGAGAGAGAGAGAGAGGGAGGGAGAATTAGTGCACATGTGCTGCTTGCCACTGCAAATAAACTGCAGATGCATGCACCACTCTGTGCATCTGGCTTTATGTAGATGCTGGGGAACTGAACCATCAGGTTTTGCAACAAAACTTTTATATACCATTTGCAAGCAAGTGCTTTTAACCACTGAGCCATCTCTCTAGCCCCGCTTTCTGAATCTTTGTCACCTTGCTTGATATCACTTTCCTGACCATCACCTTTAAATTTCATAATTTTATTTTATTTTCTTAACCACTTAATACAATTATATCATGTATATAAACCATCATTTGATTATCTATTCACCTATTGATAGATATCTAGGAATACACTAGTTATGCTTCTTGCTGTTTTGAATAAGGCAGCAATAAACATGGAAGTGCAAGTATCTCTGTGGTATTATATAGATTCATCTGGACATATGTTTTGCAATGGCATAGGTGGATCATATGATAGTTCTGTTTGTAATTTTTTGAGAAACATCATGATGAGTTTCATAATAGCTACACTAGTCTGCATTCCCACCAGCAAAGAATAAGTGTTCCCCTTTCTCCTCATCCTCACCAGCATTTATTGTTATCAGTCTTCTTGATGATAGACATTCTGACTGGGATAGAATGGTACATTATACTATGAAAATCAAATAATATCTGATCATAAGTTGATGAAAATGGTGATGTGGTTTTTGGAGAGGAGGAAATTTTTTTTAGATTCAAAACTAGCAAGGAAGGTTCAGATAAGGACAGGAGAATATGAAATACAATGTGGATACAGTATGTTTTATACATTTTTTTAAATTACAAATAAATTGACTGATGTTAAAATTGTAACTCTACCACTACTTCAATCATGATTTAACATTTAACATGCTACACATAATAAAATGGGAAAACCTGTTTTTGCTCAGAATGAATATTTTATCTGCTTGTTTGAACTGTATGATCAGAATTACAAAAATAGGGGCTGGATAGATATCTGCTAATAAAGCCTGATGGCCTGGGTTCAGTTTCCCAGTACACATATACAGGTAGACATACAAGGTGGGACATGCATCTGGAGTTCACTTACAGAGGCAGGAAACTTTGGCATGTCCATTCATATTTCTCCCTGTCTCTCTTGTTCTCTCTATCATAAATGATATTTTTTAAAAAAAATTATAGGGGAGCTGGAGAGATGGCTTAGTGGTTAAAGTGTTTGCCTGCAAAGCCAAAGGATCCTGGTTTGGCTCTCGAGGCCCCACATAAGCCAGATGAACAAGGGTGTGTATGCATCTGGAGTTTGTTTGCAGTGGCTAGAGGCCCCTGTGTGCCTGTTCTCTCTCTCTCCCTCTCTTCCCCCTCTTTCTTTTAAATAAATAAATAAAATATTATTTTATAATGTTAGTTTAAAAGTATAGAAATATTTAAACAAAATATGAAACTTTAGCTTAATTTCTTTTTTTTTTTTTTTTAGTTACTGTCTCAATATAGCTCAGGCTGACCTGGAATTCACTGTGTAGTCTCAGGGTGGCCTCAAACCCATGGTGATCCTTCTATCTCTGCCTCCCGAGTGCTGGAATTAAAGACATGCACTCCCATGCATTTTATGAATAACATTTGATTTTTTTAAATTGTGTTATTTATTTGAAATTTGAATGCCATCTATAGTTTTACAAATCAGTTCCTAACTTCAACTTTATTTTCATGAAATTTTGCTATCTTTGAATGTATCTGAATAAAATCTTAGTTTTTAAGTGAAGACTTAACTCCTTTTACAATCTTTCCAGACATTTAGATCTTATCTTGACTTTGTCTAATGAAAGAGGAAAGCACTCCATCCTGTCTTTCCCATACACTTCAGGTTTTTGCCTCACCGTTATACTGCCTTGTGGCTGGGACTTTCTGCTAGGTCACAGGGTGATCAATTTTATCTACTTTCTAAGTCTTACCTTCTTTCCCCTGGCACTCCGACTCTTCTTCCAAAGAAATCTTCCATTTGAGATAAAATGTCAGTTTTTCAAGATTGAAATCAGGAAGTGTGCCTGATTTTCTCCCCTATAAATATCCCTCCTATTCCACGACCTCCCCATCCCTTTTGCACCCTCTATGTGTATTGAGATATGTGTGTAGGCATATGTCTCTCTGAGGTGTGTGTGTGTGTGTGTGTGTGTGTGTGTGGTGTGTGCATGGAAGTCACAGAGAAATCCTGGGTTATATCTTCAGAAGCACAGACAACGTGCTTGACACAGGGTCCCTCATGTCTCTCGAGCTCACCAATTAGACTAGACTAGATGACCAGAGAGACCCAAGGGATCTTTCTGTTTCTGTTTCTCCCATGCTAAGGTGACAGGTGCAGTACCACACCAATACTTCACATGGGTACCGGAAATCCAGTTCAGGTTCTCATGTTTGCAAAGCAAGAAATTTATACACTGAGCTATCTCCTCAGCCCTTCTCTTTATTATAGTCTAACATATATTTCCTCAAGAAACATTTACTATTTGGATGATGAAATTAATTTGATTTGGTTTTAAAAAGAAGTGATTTATTAGGTTTTGTGCCAAAAGTTTCAAATTTTAAAGAATCCAGTAGCACTCCCTACATAGATACCTGCACATATTAATAAAATCACTAAAATGACACACAGAAATTATAAAAAATAAAAATAAAAGGGAAGCCTGAAAAGGAATCTAAATACACATATCTATATAAATACCCTTTAAAATACCTAAAAATAAAAGGAGTGTTTCATCCCAATAGGAAGAAATAGTTGCATCACTAACAATTACATGCTTATTTCAGTGTAAGGTAATAGGATGGACTTGCTATAGCAAGATCTTGCCCACTCTACAATCCATTGCATCTGCAGTTCAGATTATTAACTAATAAGATGCTAGTATGAGTTTTTGTTCTATTCTTACTTTTACTTCATAAAGTTTTTATACAAGTACTATGTAAGTGAAAATGAAGAAAATATAGAAGAGTAGCCCTAATTCTGTATTTCATACCAATTACAATAATGATCCTAGAAGGAGCCTTTCACTAACTATTCTAGAACCACAACTATATGAATCATTCATATTACTACTTAAAAATATACATATTCCAATTATTGCTGTCTTAACAGTAACACAGAGATTTTGTCTTTCACACTGTTCAAGTACAGAATAATAGACTGATATATATGACCTTTTGAATTTCACACTGGGGATATTAAGAATGGCTTTTGCATAGTTCAGTATTTAACTGTTTTATTGTATTGGTCAATTATGTTATATAAAAACTGGAAATATTTTGGTAAGATTATTCTTGAATATTAATTTCTTCCAACTCCATACCAAAAATAACATCAGATCAGAGAGGCAGAGCTATTCTCTTACCTTTTTTCAAAGCCTTGCAAAAATCCTGTCATGCCTAGGAAGAACAGTTCTCACAAGAGTGAGTACTATCTCCATATATGTGACAGCAGAAACAAAATGGAAAATCAGCGATTGCAGTGTTTTGCCCCTCCATCCACACTGTCAATACTAGTTTCCTTTACTTCCTCTTACTCAAAGGTACCACAGTGATGAGTCAGGCTGTAATTTTTATTTGTGTGGTATTCATATTTGATTGACATATTGATGGATTTATTCTACATATGTCAGTAGCAATTTCTGCTCACAAAGCACATTGAAGATTTTGACGTCATATTGTTAGGTCAATTTTATCTCAAAAAGTTGGGTATTTTAGAGGAGGGTAAAATGTCCTAGAAATGGAAATAAGATTCTTCTCATGAGATTCCCAATCTTCAAAATGTTTTCTAGTATATATACAAATATTCAGTAAGTCTCTAACGAATTGAAATATATCTGATATTTTGACTAAAGGGAATAAAGTCGCTACACTGGCAAACTCTTCACAAAACAAATCAGTGGAACTCTCATGATGAGGAACTTTGAAGTCTCTAGATACATGGTCAAATTGAATAACACTCAATTAATTTGTTTACTGTACTGAAATGTTTGCATGAGTCTTAATATGGGAAAACAAAAGTGACCAACTGGTTCATTACAATATTTGAGTTTATGATTAATGTTTATAATGAGAGGAATAATTTATGTCATAGTAATTGCTTTTCATTTCCATTCCTCCTCTTTATAAAATATGCAAATATATTCTGTCTCATTTAATGCTATATAATGAATCTATGAGAACCACAGCAGAATAGGAAAAGCTATCACCTTAATTCCTCTAGAATAGTGATGTCTAATAAACATTTAAGTATCATTAATCTTAGAATGCCTAGACATAAAAACAAATGGTTTTCCTACTTACCAAGTGTTTTTCTTATAAAAAATATTAACATGGCTTTCCTTATAATTGTGCATGTATAGGAAAAGAATGCACATGAGAGTGATGTATTGAAATTTTCCATTTGCTTGTTTTCCAGTGTTCTGACGAAACCAATGGATAAAAGTATGAAATAAAAATTAAGCAAATCATGGGCACATTCGTGAGGTGTGGGTCCCTTGGTTCTGCTTTCACATGAATTTGGTGCCTGTCGCAGTTTTTCACAGTGCCCAGTGGGTAACAGTTCCTGGTATTGAAAGTACTTTTTATTGCCCATGGCTCAGACAGAAATCAAAAGATTGACCATCTAGTAGGGTGTTTTATGGTTTCTCAAAATTATCCCTTCCTCCATCACCAACTGGACTTGGGTCCTAACAGTGGTGAGAGCTTCTTTCTCATGACAAATGCAAGGTACCATATGTTCAGAGGCTCACGCGATCACATTAGCATGCATAAAGCTGAATTCTCCTGATATATAACGTGCTAGAAGAGTTTCTATTTCCTTCATAGTAACAGTAATCCTTTAAGAAGAAAAACATGTCCTACATAGAATTTTTATGTACTCTAAAAGTCATAGTCACTGCAATTTTTGGAATTGTAAAAATATAAATATGATTCATTTGCTTAAATGTCTTTTCTTGCACATATCCTTAATCTACTCATATTTACAATAGCATCCTTTAAATAACAGTATAATATTCTAAGACATGAACTGCACGATAATACAGAAATGCTTTTAAATAACATTATATGAAGCCAAAAATAACTCATGCTTTTTAAAAGTGGAGGCGTTGATTTTGTGAATAAAACAAACCTGCCACTGTAGAATCAAAACAGTTTAGGTACTGTAGGCCATTTCACTGTTAACAAAACAACATGACAACAGCAGAAAAACCATCCTGAAGCACTGTAGGATCTGACATATATACTAAACTGTTTCCTAAAAATAGAAATGCTTCCTACTCAATTACCAGGAGGCAGTGGATGAGAGCATCCTTAGCGTTCCCACATATCCTAAGACCTATGTGAAGTAAAGTTATAACTGGAATTGGGTTGAGGAGAGACAAGTACTACAGCAGTCACTAGAGAGCACAAGGCTGATGGAAATCAGAGCTACCTCTCCATGTACTTTTGATCACATTGCATGGGCATATATATATGTGCATGCCTGTGTGCATGCTTATTTTGTAGATTATACTTCAGATTGTAAAGATCCAAAGGAAGAGTGAACTGATAAATATTACAGGTATTTTCTTTTCTGAGAGATGCAATATTACACAGAAAAACAATAAAGATGTTCTCTATGCAGTCAGCCAAAGACGACATGGTGCAAATGACTGGCATATCCTTGGCTTTTGTGAAGAACTGTCTGAGAGCATTCTTATTTTTCACCATCATATATCAGTACCATTCAGAGCATTCTGATACATTAAATCCTAGGTAAGTTAGGATATCTTTATTATAATATATATTGATAGAATATGTTTCAGGTTAGGTGTGAAATGGGATTGATAAATTCTTAAAGGAATAAAGTATATGCTAAATAAGATCCTTGACCATTAGATAACTTGAGTTCATTAAAATGAAAAATAAGCTTCTTTGAATAATGATAGTAGATGTTTCATAATTCATAAACAAATCCATTAAATTAAAAACAATCAGTTAACCATTTACACTGTTCAGTTTCCCATGTGTGTTTATTTTCATAATTAATTTGATTCATTCATGTGTTCAGACACTGTGACTTGTTGGGAATTAGAGCTACACATTCTTGTCTGTGACAAAGTGTAAGTCTTGGGAAATAACTTTATTATCGTGATATCAAAGACAATTTTGGAAGGAATGTCTTGGGAAAATACTATTCAGTGAAAGCAATAAAAGGCCAAGGATGCTGCAAGTTTTCTTGTGAATTGAGATAAAAATCAAAACATGTTGCAGAAAAAACTTTTAATAGAATCTTTTTAAAACAAATATATACTAACTAGGCTTTTGTAGGTCAGGAATTGCAGAGTATAGCCTTGAGATTTCTGCCTTAGATCAGGCGTAGATTGTGTATTGTTAGAAATTAATTCATTTGTACAACTTCCTATATGTACCCTTCAATAAGAGAGGATATTAAGCTACCAAAATTTGTAAAATTTCTAAAATAGCATTTGTGGAGATGCAATTTCTGAAAAAGAATAATTATAAAAGATTAAATTAAAACTTAAGTGTAATAGAAAATGTGTAATTCCTGATTACAATATAGGCCACTTCCTTTTGTGTGTATGTATGTGTGTTTGTGAGGGGGCACACGCAGATGTTCGTGCAAGCATGATTGTGTTTATGTGTTTCAGCATGAGCATGTGTCAGGGGACTCCTTCAGGTGTTGCTCCTCACCTTCCACCTTTCTGAAGGCAGGACCTCTCATTCTTCAGCACTGTGCTCTCCAGGCTAGCTGTTCTGTGAGCTTTCTGGGAATTCTCCTGTCTCCAGCAAACTTCTTACTGTAGTACTGCTAGAATAATAGACATGTGCTACCACCTCTGGCCTTATGTTGATTCTGGAGACCCAGACAGAAATATACACAAGTTATTTATCCACAAAGCAATCTCCTCCCAATACCGACATATACCAATTTCAAAGAAAGTATTTACACTACCATTATTCCAGAAAAAAAAATGTGTGAGCTTCTGCAAAACTTAAGTAATGCCTATGCATTGGCATTAACACTCTTACACAATAAAGTATAATTAAAGTTTATTAAAATTCAAAGCAGTTCATTTGAACAGAATTGGAGTCATGCCATGGGCAGCTCAAGACTGTTTCGGGCTCTACTCATGGGGTATAATGAAAAATATTCATGTGTTCAAGAAAAGTTTTGCCTGGTTAAGTTGGAATAATAGCTTTACATGTGTCTAGATACAGATTAATTGGAGACTGGCAATATCCATAAGTAGAGATTAGTGGGCAGCTTCCAGAAGATAAGGCTCAAGATGATTCTTCACAAAATGTTCTAGTTTACATTAAGTTGTGTTTTAGTTTGTTCTCATTGGGTCCTAGCCTAGGGCACCAGAGCTACCTTAAGACCATGGAAACCCTCTTATTTTGTTGAGGTGATAAGGATTGAAGCCCGAGATTCAAGCATGCTAGAAAATTTTCTCTCTATCCCTGAGCTATACACCAATCCTTCAAATGTTTTAAACAATACCTTACCATAGCTATTTCTTTTTTTTATTTATTTGTTCTTACATATTAGAAACTAACTGCAGTACACCAGGCTCCATATATTGGCCATTACAATAATATTGCTCTTATGAGATTAATTTCATGCTATGTGTATTCTTGTAGCTCTCTACATTCTTTTTTGCAGAATTATTCCTTCATAACTTTGGACTATTATAAAACAGTAAAATTCATAACCAACATTTTTGAAGCACTGTATAATCCCTTTGACATTTCTATTTTCAAAGTTTAAAGTTTACTTCTTTGCACCCGAGTGTGACAATAAATCTTAATAAAAATTTGTTGTATACCAACTTTGTTAACTTACTCATAATTTTAACATATAAACCAAGCAAGTTATTTTAGTCCTGATAATGGGAGGTTGTATAATAAAAGTACTTCTCTGGCATTTGTCCCTGAATCCTGAAAAGGATTTCTAATTATAGGAGTTTTATTGCTATTCATAAGTTTGGTTCATGGATTTAATGCTAACAGGGAGACTCAGTGAGCATGTAGTTAAGTTTAAGATGTCACTGGTCACCAGAAAGACCAATCCCATGATTAAAATATTAAGTCTTGATCCAGCTCAAGCATTGGAAAAGGATGGTGGAAATGGATATTAAAATTGATACAAAGAAGTCATTTAATCATCTTGCTTATGTGATGAAATTCCAGTTACAATTCTGGACACTGGGTGGAGAGATGGCTTAGCGGTTAAGGTGCGTGCCTGTGAAGCCTACGGACTCATGTTTAACTCTCCAGATCCCATGTAAGCCAGATACACAGAAGTGAGGCAAGCACAAGGTCACCCATGACCACCAGGTGGTGCAAGCATTACGAGTTCAATCCAGTGGCTGAAGCCCTGGTGCACCAATTCTCTTTCTCTCTCTGTCTCTCTCTCTCTCTCTCCACCTCCCACCCTCACACCCTCTCATGCACACTTTTGGTCTCTCTAAAATAAAAAATAATAATAAATTAAATTTTAAAAAACTCTGGACACCCAAATTTCAGGGCATGTGCTGTGATTGTGGAGAGAAGAAATGTTGCCCATTCACAGCCAAATTACCTTGAGCTACCATGAGCTCTTTAGTAGCCACTCCTATCCACCTCTGTGTTTGACCTATCATCCTTGTGGCTGTCAGGGAATAAGGTGAAACCTTTTTGTAATGTGTTAATTGACCAACAGATTCCACCCACTTAAAACTTAGAGTGTCGTCAGATACAGTCTGAAGCCTTTAATAGAGACTTCCCTTCTGTAACCTGCCTTCCTGATGTTTCCACAATACATTTGAAAATGACCTTGCTTTATGAACTTAGGTTGTTGCAACTATAAAAACATTATGAACTTGTCAACATGGTGAAACATGGAATTTGGGATAAAATGAATCTGGCCCAGGGACCCAGGTTCAATTTCCCAGTACCCATGTAAGCCAGATGCACAAGGTGGCATAGGTGTCTGTAGTTTATTTGCAGTGGCTGAAGGCCCTGGTATGCCCATTCTCTCTCTCTCTCTCAAATAAATAAATAATTAATTAAAGAAAAGTAATTGAGAATATAAGCCCCCTAAACATAGTCATTACTGGAAGAATCATATATGCAGATTAATTGATCTTTGTTAAAATTAGAAACATCTGCTGTTGGAATGAAAGTAGCAAGAGAAATAACAGCCAAGCCATGGACTTGGAGAAATACTTTCCTATGAGACAGATTAAAGTCTTGCAACTAGAATATAGATATAAATAGATATGAATATAGATATTAAGATATATAGGTATTTGAAAATTCAAAACAAAACCATCTGCAACTATTACAGATTGGTAGTACCAATGCAAAATCATAATCACTGGGAAAACTTGTTAGTGGTTTCTCATAAAATTAAACACATGTTTACCATACAACTTAACAATCTGCCTGTTAGAATTGCCAGTATACAAAGAAAGACATTCAATTGTTTACAGTACTTTTATTTATAATTATCAAAGCTGGACATAACCCAAATATTTTTCAAATGGTAAATGAATAAGCTGTGTATACTCATGCAATGAGTGCTGAAATATCAGTCAATAATTAAAAAAGAATAAGCAAGTGATTCCCACACAAAATGGATGAGACACAAATGTATCATTTCCAGTGACAATCTCAGAAAAACATACTCTATTATTGCTTTTCTTTTTGTGAAAAGGAAAAATGCAAATGCACAATTATCTAACTATAGTTCTAGGTGCATGGTTTTTATGAGGCAAATCAAAATAATGAAAATAAGTCTTACTGATAATACTACCTTGAACTTGTTTATTACTGTATGGTTTTCAAAAACATTTCGTTTTCTCATTTATTTCTCACAACTCTGAGAATTTGTACAAATACAAATTATCTATCCTTTCATAGATTCTATAATCATCTATGAAGTTGCATACATAACTTAATTTCTATTGCATATCTTAGTAGCAATTATTTATAGTGATATTAATAAAATGGAACTAATTACTATATCAATGTGTCATTTTCTTTCACATACTCTTCATAAAAATAAGTAAATATTGGTTTGAGGGATTGCTTAGTGGTTAAGGCACTTGCCTGTGAAGCCTAAGGACCCATGTTCGATTTACCAGGACCCACATAAGCCTGATGCGCAAGGTGGCACATGTGTCTGGAATATGTTTGCATTGGTAAGAGGCCCTGGCACATGCATTCTGTCTCTCTCTCTCAAATTAACAAATAAATAAATTTGAAAAATACAGGAATAATTCTTAGGCACTAAAAAAATTGTCTTTTCACTTTGAATGAAATGCATAAAAAAGTAATCAGCATATAAAACACCAAATTTAGTAATGAAATTCCAAGCAAGTAATAAACGATGGGAAGTAATAAAGTGACTAAATCTAAGTAGAATATAAAGAATATATATATGATTTTAAGATTTTAAGAACCATATTTTAAAGTCTATACATATGAGCTAACCTCTGACTGACCCCTTCCCTTAAGCCATATGCATTGTAATAAATTTCACAATACCGGCTTTTCAATAGCATATGGTATTTAGAATTTGTATCCACAGCAACCTAAAGGTTTCAAACCATAGTGAAAGGAATAAGTCAAAGAAGAATAAAGACAGGTCTTTTTTCATTTATGAATACAGTCAGTCTTGTTTTAAGTTAATTCAGTATTACTGCTTGTAAAAACTTAAATTTGCTTTTGATTTTTCAAAAATTTATCTTTCTATTTGGAATATAGTTCCCATAAAAATTCTAGAGATATTTATATGCATAAGTGCATTTTTCAAATAGGTTTCACGAATGGATTTCTAGCAAGAGCTTGAAAGATGCATGCATATATCCATGTGTATGAATACAAATAAAATGGACACGCAGTACATTTATGTTGAATGTGCTCACTTCTATTTTTCCTCATCAGTGTCTATGGGATTTCCATGATGATGTTGTTTTAAAGACAATAGGGAGTAAACACACTCTGGTAATGCAAGTAAATCACCAGGCATGAAGATATCCAAACGTATCCACTGGCAGCAGAGCATCACTTGGAGCTTAACGTTCCAACATCTGTGCCTACGAAGTTAATCATGACTTGGGCAAGAGCATCCTCCCAGTATGCTGCACAAGAGAAGCACTAATTAATCATTAAGTGGCCTTACAACATACAGGGCTGCAGCTTCTGTTTGCTGGAGTGCTACAAAGCAGCCTTGGCAGTAACAGCAGCAGCAGCAGCTCCAGACATAAAACATGACGGGGGAAGTGTGGATTCCTGACACCTACAGCACTGCCCCCTGGAACTGATGCTCCAATTGCTTAGTAAACACGAGAGCACCCAAGCTTACTTTTCTCACTG
Organism: Dipus sagitta; assembly: GCA_036346955.1. NCBI lineage: Eukaryota > Metazoa > Chordata > Mammalia > Rodentia > Dipodidae > Dipus > Dipus sagitta. The sequence continues at coordinate 115,598,858 of CM070778.1, read as the reverse complement.
ATTGGCCAGGAGGGTTTCCTAATTCACACTAACAGGAGCTAAATTTTCCTTGATTACAGAAGTGTGGGCTCGATGTTTTGCACCTTGCATCATAGTGGAAGGTGATGTTCTGGAAGCGTACTTCCTAGCCACCTGGCTTCTATAACTGATGGCTCAGTCCATTAGGTGCAGACATACATTTGATCCTTTTACACAGTTACTGCCCTCAGAACTATTTAACGAGGTTAGTCAGACGATCATGAAAATGACGCATTTGCCTAACTACTCAATCACACAAGAACTCCCAGACCAAAACAAGGATTTGCAAACAGCCACTAATCAAAGAAAACAAGGGTTAAATCTTTATATGTGTATCTGTGTTTTCTTTTCACAGAGATGCCTCAGATGTACTGATGGCTCCTCGTGTACCAGTATGCTCCCAAGCACCTCTCATGAACTACCTCACAACAACCTTACAACTGTGGTGCTATCTTAATTTATCTTTTGTTGCTATTAGTTAACTACATATCCAACTCTAGGCATTATACGAAGAAAAGACTTTTTGAAAATATTTTATTTATTTATTTATTTGAGAGAGAGAGAGAGAATGGGTACACTAGGGCCTCCTGCCACTGCAAATGAACTGCAGATGCATGCGCCACCTTGTGCATCTGGCTTATGTGGGTCCTGGGGAATCGAATATGGGTCCTTTGGTTTTTCAGGTAAGCTCCTCAACCACTAAACAATCCCTCTAGCCCTCAAGAAAAGACTTTTATTGAGCTTACAGTTTAGGTGAGGGCCTCTTGTGCCAAGACATAATATGGCACAGGGATCATGGCAAGAGCACACGTAAGCGGAAGTCACACAGGAAGACAGAAAGCTAGGGAGCAATTGTGGGGCCAGGGTTGCTTTCTTTAAATGGGTGGTTCTCAGCTTCCCCCAAAATCTATATTAATCCCTTCAAAAAGTGGCACTTCCAATGACCCAATGACCTCACAGTAGGCCCTCATTTCGTAAATCCTGTGCCACTCCTCAAATCCATCACATCAGGAACCACAGAAGTTACTGTGGCTATTTTTATGTTCCCTGTGGGTAAACTTGAGTGCATGAAAATTTAAGAATCTCTCCATGTATATAAGATTATTACATGTAAAATTTGGATTTCAAATTTCATGGTTACATATTACTGTGGAATCTTCATAAAAAGAAGTTTACATATCTATGTGCAACTGATTCATCAATGTCCGTGCAAGACGAAGGCACGTGTGGCAAGCCATGTAGCTTGGATAGGGCTCTCCTATCCAAGTGCTCTCATGATGCCTGCGACTTCCTACAGATATGCATTGTCCCACTTCTCCCTGAAGCTTGATGCTCCTGCTCGGTGGGTTACAGGACCATGAATTCTGATTAACTGCCCAACCACCTTCCCATCATCCAGGTCTGCCTACTTTACCTGGTTTCTTGCAACAACCTTGATCATCTTTTGAAGGCATCCATTATTTCGTTCTTGGAAATTCTGAGATCAGCCATGATAACAAAAAGAAGAAATACACTATTTATATGCCCCAAATGATACATTTACATAATCAGACAAAGATATCATAGATATTTTATGGTTCCATTTGTATCAAAATCCAGATCATGCAAACCAGTCTCCAGTGAATGATGATGCATGTTTTCCTAGAGAGAGTGGTAGAAAGGGAAAGAAAAAGAGATGGTGATTTGGTGGAAAGTATCTCCTAGGGAGACTATATACCTTCTCCATCTTGAGTCTAGTGATAGTTTTATACACCAGAGTGTCCATTCAACATATGTGCAGTTTCTGATATTTGAATTGCAATTAAGATTTTTTTCTTTACATTTTAATTATAATGCAATACCTTCATGGCTTTTCTTTTTACCTTGACTCTATCACCCACATTAACCAGCACTGTTTTACTATGTCTCGTATTTTCATTATTTTTCCCTGCCTTTTGAAGTTTATTAAAATAAGTTTCTTTTCACAGAACTATACATAATTTTAATTATAATTTCACAGCAATTTTACTGATTAGCATGCATGATATCATATAAGCTTCAGAGCCCCAAATCCTAAACTGCCTCCCATTTGAATTGCTATGGAGGTATTATGAAATAATTAAAACACCAAGTTTGGGAAGTATTGGTGGTGCTCAATTTTGTAAAATAATACCACATTTTTTTCAAGTAGTCCAATTTCATTCTTTCCCTGTGTGTCTTCTTTCCTCATTTAGCTGTCTATTCCAGAGACAACAGATATCTCTAATGAAATTTCTACTCACATGTACACTAGTACGTCTTCATTGTTTTGTTACCTGACCTATGTCTTCAAAGGGATATATGTTTATTTGCCTGTGTTTGACATATATTTTTATAGTTCTACATTTGAGTACAGACATGAATTAAGTAATCAATCTACAAAAGAAGATTAATTCTATTTGGTATTTTGAAAGGAGTGCTATATTTTGAAGTACCTGCATAGCCTGATTACCTCACACAAACTGAATATATTTGTGTAACCAGATAAGCAAAGGAAATGTTCCCTGTACCTTACAAAGCCCTGAATCCTCTTTGTGTCCCTACCCCAAGGTAAACATTGGCCTGTCTTTTAATACTATAGACTGGTTTTGTCTGGTTTTGAAATTTGTAGCTCAGGGCAAAATATGATTAAGAGAATAGCTGATAATCTCAAGGTAATTCTTTATACCAAGAAAGAAAGATACAAAAACAGAAAGCAAAGGAGAATACATCTGAAAATTATGGCTAGGAAAGTACTATAAGGTTGTTAGTAGTGTATAAAAAGGACTGGAATTGTAAGTGTAACACATTTATTAAATTTTTGAGAAAATTGATCCACCAGTTCCCCTATAAATGTCCATGCTGTAACATATGTATTTATATAATAGAAATATTTGAATTTTATTTCCATTAAATACTATTTATAGCACAATTGTGCAATTTCTATATACTTATAATTTATTATACATTCATAGATACAAATATGCATATTTATACATATATGTATATATGCATACATTTATATATATATATATATATATATATATATATATATATATATATATGGACTCTGAAACATAGCAGTTTTCAAATATTTCTACAAATGCATTTTTTACTTGAGAGTGAGGGAAAGAACCAGTTAGAGAGAGAGAGGGTGAAAATGGTCATGTCAAGGTCTTCAGATGCTGCAAATGAACTCCAGACCTAGGTGCCACCTTGTACATCTGCATTATGTGGGTCCTGGGAATCAAACCTGGGTCCTTTGGCTTTGCTAGCAAATGCCTTAACTGTTAAGCCATCTCTCCAGCCCTAAAAATGCATTTTTATATGATAGTTGCAACCCAGTCCTCTCCCTCATCTTAGAGGTACCAATGTATAAGTTACTTTTCATTGCTGGGACAAAATACCTGACCACAATCAGTTTACAGGAGGAAAGGTTTGTCATGCTTGCAGTTTGAGGTCATGGTCCATCCTGAAGGGAAATGAGTTGCAGTTCCCTGGTCAGGAGGGAAGCATTGAAAACACTGGTAAAATGACCATTAATGTTATTTATTCATTTTTGTTCAGATAAGTGAAGACACAAAGAAGAGGTCATTTCACTCCTTAATCAGTAGCTGTTAGATTCTTGCTTGCTACCCTGGTTGCCTGAATTGGACTGAAAGGCTATCAGTCAAATAGCCAGTCAGGCTATTCTTGGGCCAACATTAGCCACATCAAAAACTCTAGTCTCCTTGAGAAGACCATGTTAATCATACCTGATTATACCAGCCCCTACAGCTACAACCTCATCTGGATATAGTTTGTACTAAACATTTTGTTGCCATAATTTTGGTGAACTCTAAATGACCCTGCATGCTTTCCCAGGTAGGCCAGAAAGGAACACTTTAAAAAAGCATATATATGTGCTTGCTATATATCAACTTCTATACTTATAAAAAACATGGTAATTCCCTCTCCCCCCGCCCACTTTCCCCTTCATAACTCTATTCTCCGTCATATCCCTTCCCTCTATCCATTAGTCTCTCTTTTAATTTGATGTTATCATCTTTTTCTCCTATTATGAGGGTCTGTGTAGATACTGCTAGGTACTGCAAGGTCTTGGATAGTGAGGCCAATTTCTCTCAGGATAGTTGTATGTAAGGAGTGGTATGCTTCCTTTGGCTTTTACATTCTTTCAGCCACCTCTTCAGCAATGGACCCTGAGCCTTGGAGGGTGTGAGTTGTTTCAGTGCTGGACACTCCTCCGTCCCTTCTTCTCAGCACTGTGTTGCCTTTTGGGTCATCCCAGTGGCCATCACCATCTGAAAAGAGAAGGTTCTCTAACCAGATGTGAGATTAGCATTAATATATGAATATGAACATTAAGTGTAGTCCTTTCATGGCAATTTGGTGAGAGTAATATGTGCATTTATCCAGACAAGCACAAGCTTTATATTCCTAAGGCACATGACCTCCCCTGACATAGGCTTTTGATTAGGTTTTCAGTACCAGGCATGTATTTCCTCCCATAGAGCAGTGCTTCAACCCAATTAGAGAGCACTTAGTTTCCTGGCAGAGGAAATGCTATGACTAGAGCTGAGACAAGGCTGTGATTGATCCACTACCCAAACCTCAATGGTCATGGTTGCTGTAAAGAAGCGAGGCTGGGACTAGTGAGATGGCACAGCAGTTAAGGAGCTTGCCTACAAAGCCCAAGAACCAGAATCCAATTCCCCAATACCCATGTAAAGCCAGATGCACAATATGGCTCATGCGTCTGGAGTTTGTTTGCAGTGGCTAGAGGCCCTGGCACATCATTCTTTCTTTCTCTCTCTGCCTTTCTCCTTCTCTCTTGTAAATAAACGAGTTAAAAAAAAAAAAAAGATGCAAGGCTGCTACTGATCTAAAACAAATTACTATGAGTGGTCTGAACATCCCTTGGTAGCTACTCAGTTTCACTCATGTGGCTGAAATACTCATCTATGCTGTGTCTCCTGATTGTACAAGAGTCCCAGTAACAGAAGACTAATTTAAAGTTGTATTTTATCACATGCTTTTAGTAGTGGAGACGGAGCTGGAAACACAATGACAGAAGCAGCAGAGAAAACTCCCCTTGTGCCAGAATTGGCAGAAGCAGCAGAGTGGAGCAGTAGCAAGACAGCTGACTGGAGGACTGCTAAAGAAGAGGCAGCAGAGCAGCCTGTGATTGGCTGGAGCAGAAAGGAGGCAGCTGAGCAGTCTGTGATTGGCTGGAGCTGAAAGGAGGCAGCTGAGCAGTCTGTGATTGGCTGGAGCAGAAAGAAGAAAGCAGCTGGAGGAGTGTCCAGTGGCAAGAGAAAGAGGAAAGCTGAGACTGAAGAAGGATAAAGGGCTATTGGTAACCAGTGAACACAAACTACAGACCCTGGAAACCTGATGCATTTAGAGAACTGTCAAGTTTCCACAGTAAAGATCCTTAGATCTTGCACCAAGAACTGGTCAGCGATTGGGGCTAAGGAATATGAAACCCTTAGATATAACCAAGGATTCTAATATTTTTCCATCAGAGATTATGGACTCCTAACACCTAGGCCTGCTTGCAAGCTTTAATCTCATCCACAGCCAAGAGCAAAGGAAAGTCAACTTCTGAGTGCCCCTCCCCCCCCAACCAAATGCTGTCACATGCAGTGCTGATGGTTCCTGAAGCCTGAATGAATTTTTTAACACTATAGGGATCGGTTGCTGCTGTTCTCTCCTACCTATTTCCACCACTACTGCCAAGTAAAAGGAGACCAGGACTTGAAGAGCTTCTCCTTGACTATCCTTGCTTTCAACCTGTGTATAGCAAAAGTACATTTGAGCCAGCTGATCAGTAACAAGATTCTGTCATATAACATGCTGCTTAAACATTTGTTTTTTCCTTCTCAAGTCAACATGGATTTTCCTAGTTCTAATTAACTGCAAAGTTAGAAACGTTCTAAAAGATCAGAATCTGGGTCTGTTCCCCTTAAACATCTGTGTATCTTCCCTGCTTATTTCCTTTTGTCTGTCATTCTGAACACAGTGGAATGTGTTTCATTGTGGGTACAGTGAGAGACCACATGGGGAGATGAAGAGCGGTGACTCTAGTCACTCTATCCAGATTGAATGTAGGCGTCATCTCTCCTGGGCTCTGGCTGACAAGTTACAATGTGCTGCTAACATCTTCTATAAACAAAGACAAATATTAATACCTACATCACAATACTGGGAGGAAGATGACCTAGTATCAATGCTCTATCAGTATAGCTCCTTACTTTAAGTTCAGATCAAGTCAATATTGCTCACTGAGTTTTCCCTAGTAATCCATATATGGCCTTATGCATGCCATCAGCAAATAGTCCAGAGAGCAAAATAACTCACTGTATTTATTACTCTGAACATAAATATCTTGTTTTTTAAACTCCACAGTGATTTCTGATTTGTCTAGGGAGTCTTGAACTTTACGATAACTGCTTCAGTCACCTTTAATAACATATTATAAATCAGCCATCTCAAGATAGTTTCCTTGTTCATATTTGCAAGAATATCCCACTATTAAGATTGAAAAAATGAATTTAATACAACACCTATTGCCACTTGATGTAAATAGCTTTGTGTAAATATTTGTTTGGAAAGCTATAGTGGAGGATGTAAGACAACTGATCCTGGTGAGTAATGACTGACTGATAATGATTCCAGCCACCTCTTAAGAGCCTGAAATGTCAAAGCCCCATTTAGATAAGGCACTTGGACCTAAGTATAGAATGGTCACTAACCTGTTTTCATGTCTGCTGTTTTGCTCTGACCAGAAAACACTGAAAGCCAAGTGTACCCCTCCACCTCATGAATACAAAGACATCAGTATTTTTGATCAGTGGACTATACCACAGTATAAAGGGAAAAAAGAAATTCAGGCTGGTATAAATTAAATAAGGAGATTTCTATTAGACAGCATCTTATGAGACAGCTATACCCTTTTTTCACAAACTTTGTGCCAGCCCCCAATTTGTTACTACCCCCAATTCAAAAGGATGATGATGAAAGAAAAGAAAACTGAGAGTATAAAATTATCTGAATTTCACTGAAGATGTTCAACTATGATACTACCCTGAGCAAAGAGAATTAGGGGCTTAGCTGAGATGCAAAGAGAAATTTCAAGATTTTCTTGCCTTCAATTCATCTGGGTTATACAAACCACCATTGACACAGACAATGGAGAGTTGCTAAATTGAGGGTTCTGTTTAGTGTAGCAGTTAAGAATTCCTTGTCTTTACATCTTCACATCTAAATATGTTGCTCAGGGAGGGAAGAGAATGAAGTCTATTCTGTGGTAATAATTTTGGACTTCACTAGAGGATGCATTCAAAATGAAAGGGTGATTTTCTCATATTTACCAATGTACAAGGAAAGGTAAAATCAGAAGAAAGTGGCCAAATGTAAATATTGTATAAAATTTCTTTTCCAGAAGTATGGACATCTGGTTGAAATAATTGTATTAGAGTCTACACAGCTTTACTGGAGAAAAGTATTAGTTATTAATTCAAATGTTCCCTAAACACTGATATGAATTATTAAGATTAGCAAATTTTCATGCACACTTTCCAGTAAAATCTACAAGTTTTGGTAGGTCACTCACAATCACACAAGGAAACAAGAGATATAACTAGGCATCTTTTTCTTACTGAAGTATCGAGAAATTGAAAGACTCAATTTATCATTAGCCCTAGGCAAGACTTTGTCTCAAAAAACTTTTGTGTCTTAGTTTCAACCTGATTCTAAAAATAAATGAAATTAAATAAATAGAGAGGGCTTGATAAGTATTGATGGGGAATGTGTTGTTCAATAAGACGACATCTTATTGTTTTTTTTTTATTTTTTATTTTTTTTATTTTTTATTTTTTATTTGAGAGTGACAGAGAGAGAGAGAGAGAGAGGCAGAGAGAGAGAGAGAGAGAGAGAGAGAGAGAGAGAATGGGCGCGCCAGGGCTTCCAGCCACTGCAAACGAACTCCAGATGCACGCGCCCCCTTGTGCATCTGGCTAACGTGGGTCCTGGGGAATTGAGCCTTGAACCGGGGTCCTTAGGCTTCACAGGCAAGCGCTTAACCGCTAAGCCATCTCTCCAGCCCATCTTATTGTTTTAAATCAGAAGAATTAGAGGAAAGATTTTTCCATCTAAGCCAGAGTCAGTAAATGTCATAAAAATTCCACTTTATGGCAGACCCACTCCATGTATGTATACTTTCTATTAAGTTGTAAGACAAAGGCATAGTCAAAAAAGTACTCAGCAGGGCATGGTGGCACATGCCTTTAATCCTAGCACTTGGGAGGCAGAGGTAGGATCACCGAGAGTTTGAGGCCACCCTGAGAGTGCATAGTGAATTCCAGGTCAGCCTGAGCTAGAGTGAGACCCTACTTCGGAAAACCAAAAAAAAAAAAAAAAAAAAAAAACAAAAAAACTCAGATGTTCAGGTACAAATTATAAATAAATAATACTACCCCAGAGGCAGCATTTCTTGTCCTCAATCATAGACAATGGAAATGAATGCAGTGCAATATCAGCGAATAATAATCAAAGAATAAGCAATCCCACGCTGAAGGGAAAAAATTGGCATGCAAAGATATTTAATAAAATAAAATTTATAAGAAGTGTCCCATAAACAATTAAGTAGAAATGACATTTCGCTTTATCTCAAAAGTTTTGTGCTAATACTTTAAAATCCTGTTTTGATTAATGGAACTAAATTTTAAATTTCAGATTTTCCCACTTGTTTCTGGTGCATTCAGTAAATAATGATAATTCCCCAACTGGTACACTATTCTTTAAGAAAATACTGTAGACCATATTGCTGTGATATAACAAATATTGTGATTAAAAACCAATGAATTTAAATAACAGAAAATATGTTTCCATATCTTATGAAAAATAAATTTTTCAGATGCATTCTGAAAAATACTACATTTCTAGGGATATAGTTCTGTGTAGAATAATTGTAGCATGCACAAACAATGGGTGTTATCACTAATCCTGCAAAATGGCCAATATATAGTTCTACTACAATTTATTATATGTTACTGTTAAAAATGAAGACATTTTTCAACCCATTCATAATAATGTGATAATATTCATAATACCTTAATATTATTGAATCCAAAAATCCATACTTATTTTTCCCTATATCAATCAAAATACTCTTGCAGCTTGTTTTCCAATTCAGGATTAAATAAGAGATCATAAGCAGTATTCATTGGTAAATGTTGGTTCTATATCTATAGTAAGACTAAGATTCTTTGAATATATTTCTAGGACTGGTACATTAAGATCACATGAAAGTCCTGTTTTTAACTTTTTGAGGACTACTCATATTTATTTCCATAGGAGGGTGTCTTCATTTATATTTCCAGTAATAGTACATACAAGTTCATTTCCCCCACCCCCATATTCCTCATCAACATTAGTTTTCTGTTTTTTTGTTTTGTTTTTACTTGAGATAGCCACTGTATCTTGGATTACAATGAATCACAATGTAGTTTTTATTCACTTTTCCATGTAAAGGTGTTAAAATTGTCATACCTCCAGCATTACTCATTATTGTGATATCTACAGCATTACTCATGTCGGTTAGAATTACTTTGCCTATTCTGGGTCTTACTTGACACCACATGAATTTTAGGTTATTGTTTTCCTAAGAACACAGGAATTTAATTCAATTGCTCATGTCATGAAACAGATTAGCACTCCCGAATTGAGATAGAGATAGCACCTTCTGGCCCCTATCAACCAATATTCCAAACCTCCTAACTAAATTTAACTATTATTCTTTCTTTCAAAAATATTTTTATTTATTACTCATTTTCAAGCAGAAAGAGATAAGCAGAAGACAGACAGACGGAGATAATGTGCACCCTCCAAACCAACTTCAGATGCAAGTGCCACTTTGTGCATCTGGCTTTATGTGGGTACTGGGGAATCGAACCCAGGTTATTAGGCTTTCCAGGCAAGTGTCTTAACCACTGTGCAATATCTCCAACCCTAGTCTGTCTTTCTGTATGTTGATAACTCCAGACTTGTTTTTCAAAAAGTATCTGGACTTTTCTCAATCCTTTGAATAAGTATATATAAATAAGAAATATTTCCCATTTCTTACTATTCACACCCTAAAACAAACACATGGAAGTTTTTGATCAATATCAAAAGGAATGATACTTTTGAAAAATGTTAAATATTACTCAATGCCCACCCGTATATTAAAGTCAATTAAAAATAAGGCCATAAGGATTTTAGTAGATAGTATTATATATTTTTATTAGATTTATCCTTAGAAAATTATGCTTATGTTAATGGAGATATTGTTGTTACATTTTCTAGTTATGTTTTCCTAGTATATAAGAATTCTATCTTTTGCATAATTACCTGAAATTTAGTAGCTTTTACATATTCATGTATTGATTCCAGTCACATATTTATAGATTCATTTGAGTTCATAAGTTACTTCCTATTAAATAAGGTTTTTATTTCCTTCTCCAGTTCTTTGAACTTTTATCTTTTTGTCATTCTGCAAAGGCTTCAACATCAGATAATCTTGATGCAATATAGTGGTAGTATGCATCTAGAATTTATCCTAATTTCTAATTAGTTTTTCAAGATACAGGATTAATTATATTATCTGTATGGATTCCAAAATTATTCATTAAAATAAAAAGGTATTCTTATTTTGCTAAATGATTTTAAAATGTTGAAATGTTTCCTGCAATTATTGATGTGACTTAGTTTTCTCCTTTTTATGAAACTATATGTATGATCAATTACTACTTTTTGATATTCTGGCAGAGAACTGGATAGGGAATTCTCAAAGTAAGAAACACAAAACGCTAATACTCACTTGAGAAAATGTTCAGCATTCCTAAGCATCAGGGAGAAAATCATTTTCTAATGTCCTTGTTGCCCAGTGTTTCTGTGAAGCAGTCAGCTGTCAGTGCTACTGCTGAGATTTGCATACTATTTTTGTTTTTATTCTCTAGCTAGTATCCATGTTTTCTTCTTGACTTTGGCCTTTGTCTACCTTGCAAATTAACCACAAGAGTGTCTGCATTCAATAGCCACCCAGGAAGTGAAGAATGTGAAGCACTCTTCATGGGAGGATTTTATGGGAAATAGTAGAGGATTGCCTGAGTAATAGAAATCAGCACTTCTCACAGGCAGTTGGACTGAAAGAAGCCAGGCTTGTGTCTAAAAAGAGAAGGTGAGTTGGGGTATGATATCAACATTTCAGAGGAAGTGAAATGTAAGAAAATGACAGTTATGGGAAGGGGTGAGCCATGTAGAACTTCTGGAGGAAGAACTTTCTATAATTGAGAACATCACCAATTCTAGCAATGCATAAATCCGTGTGCTCTTTTAGAAATAGTAAGTTGACAAGTGTTGGCAGAAGCAAAGTAAGCAAGGAGAGATCCTGTGTTAAAGTCAGAGATATTAACTGATTGCACGATACAATCTGATCATTTTTGCTTTTTTATATGGTCCATGGTAAGTACCTCATACTTTTTTCTTTATATAATAGGAATTCAGTATAGATTTTTAATGATGTACGTTTTCAAGAGCTCTCTTGCTCCTGTAGTAAGAGTATGATTCAGGATTGGAAGCAGAGAGCTCAGATGTAACCACTGCAAGGGTCCCTGGGAGGAGACTTATTCTGTGTACCAGTCCGAGGTAGTTGGAGACAGAGAGACACATTTAGAATTCTTTCACTGTGATCTTCCTCTCACACTCCATATGTTCTCTGTCAGTGAATCCGCCTGAGTCTTTTTTAAAAACGATCTTGAATCTTTCCAATTCTCACCACGTTAAACCGTGCTATCCTGCCCTATTCTGATGTCTCCTTTGGGGCCTCAGTAGCCCTCTGCAGCTCTCCTGCACCCCTCCTCCACTTCACATGGAACAGAGACCAGAAGCAGCCTACCAAATTCAGTTACATTATGTCATTCTTCTTCTCAGAAGCCTCTCCTGGTTGACATTTCATTCAGATCAAGCAACAAAGCGAGGACAGTGATTGACAAGACTGTCCACAAGCTGACTCCTCTGACTCCCATGCTTCTGCACTCTCTTCGATTCTTGCTTCTCTGCTACTGTTGTAACCCACCACTTACATTCCTAAGTTAGAATTTGTACTACCTTCTGCTGAGAATGTGTCTCTCATCTGTTCTGTTTCCCTGCCTTCTGCCTGTGTTTGCAATGGCATCCCATCCTGGTTGAGGCCTCTGTGAGTCAAGCCATTGAATTCAGTGACCAATGCAACCTCCCCAGCAGTCTTCATCTGCACCCTGGTTGTATCATTTCATTATATATTTTACTGTCTAAAATTCTCTAGAGTTTACTTATTTATAAATTTCTCTTACCTTCACATCTTCTCTATATAAATCCTGGTGTCTTTGTTTTATTCACTAGTGTTTTTTATGCAGGTAGAACAGAGCCCTGGATATGGAAGATAGACAATAAATGAAATTAACTGATATAATGAATGGATGTGAATGCATAAAACCCGGGGGCTGGGAGACCATGTGAGGGGGATCTAATTTTATATTGGGAAATATGTACTTCTATCACATGTAAGAAAGACATGTAAGATGCAGAGAAGGAATGCATCAGATAATATTGGACAAAGATCTTATCATTTCGTATATATTTAAGAAACTTAAGAGACAAAGCTTTAGTGTCAAGACGAGAAATTTATTTGAAACTCCTATAGTAGTGGAAAAAGAAGGTAGGGTGGGCAAGAAGACTAACTTGTGCATGGCAGAGATCCACACTGAAGTTGTGCTATAGATAATTCATGTTTTTTTTTTTTTCCTGTGGTTATTCTTATTTTTTAAATTTTTTCCAAGATGCCCAGTTTAGTCTAGTGGGAGTTCAAATTCTTATTAAGCATAAAACACTGAGAACAAGAATAAATGCAAAGAAAGTGACTGGAATATTTTATTGCTTGGAATCCTAAGCATGTGCAATTAATCTGTGGTTATGTTCCTGAAGTTGTGATGAAGGTGAGACATAGTCAGACTTGAATACAAAGCAACAATGCCTAGTTTTGTCAGCATTGTATTGAAAGTTTTTATAACAATGACTGGACCACACAGAATCTAAGAACAAAGAGGAAAGGCTGATGATAGGTACCATCACTGGTGAAACTGGCTTGTTTAGTAGCTGTAGTCTTTTCAGAATCAAGCCACTATCTATTATTTTTATCATATTATGATCATCTTTCCCTCCCTACTCCTATACTTCTGTTTTTCCCCCTTGTGGCTCCCCCCCCCCCTTTTTTATCAGTAATCTAGTCCAAACACAAAAATTTCATGAATCCTTATACTGAGTACAATGGGTTTTCCATCCTCGGAGTATTCACTTGGGGACTCTTCTTTTGCACAAAAAAGCCTTAAGTTGGAAACCTTTATTATCTTTTTTTAAAGCCCGCAAGACATTTCAGTCAACAAAAAGACATCTTTTCTTTCCACCCAGTATTGTGTTGAATTACAATGGGAAAAAAAAGTGACAATGGTCCCTAGGACCAAGTTCACTACTTTATTTAAGATTTGGAAAATCAAAAGTCACTAAAGGCTTTGCCATATAACACTGCATAAGGGAGTCAAAACTTATTCTGAAACTATTCATTCCTTAATATGTATCACTATCTAATCAATGTAATCAATGGAAATATGCCATTAAGAATCATGTGTGTATGCATCTTCAATATCCCAAACTATAGAATAACTCTATGACTATGCTAAAAATTCACTCAATTTATGTATCATACACATATTAATATCAAGAATAATTCCTTACTGAGAATAAATTTTCTATCAAGGAAGAACTGTCACATAATAGAATGGTCAGTCCCATGAAATGTTGACCAATCATGTGTTAGAATTTTTTTCACATATCAATTCACAAAATGTACTCAAGAATTTAGTGCTGTAGGTTAAATATGCTTTGCACACTTCCAATCCATGCAGATGGATTGCCATTGTGGTGATTTGGAGATGTGGAGGCTTTAAGTGGTAATTAGATTCTCAGATGAAAATGGTATGTTTCTCTTGGAAGTAGGTTAATTAATTCTTGTGGTAATGAGTGAGTTTTAGCTCTTTAGGTACTAGATGACTTACCACCAAAATAGGTTGTCTATTGATGAACTACATTTATCCCTTCTGCATGTGACTACTTGGTCTTGAATGTCTGCACTCTAGGTAAAGTCCATACCACACACTATCCCCATAGTCTTGGATGATCCAGCCTCCAGAATCATTAGATCAATGAAGTTTTATTCTTTGTGAATCCTCAAGACTGAACTATTCTGTAAAGACATAAAGATACTAGGTAAATATATGTTAGGCATATTGTCACATCTTAAAAAGTATTAATACTAGCAGCACTTTAATATATTTGTCTCTCTAAAAAGCATGATGAGGTTAGGAAATTTAGGAAAAGTGCCTTTAGTATTCCTTTACAAGCACAATGACCAAGAGCCTCATTTAAGCAATAATTAAGCAAAGAGTAGATTGATTCATAATCAGATTTTTGATTGTACCTTGATATCAACTTGATGACAGGAAGAGTGATCAAGCAAGCAAAGTGAGTCCAAAACCCCAGGTAACAACTACACCCAGTTCTCACATATGAACGTGGATGCCCTTCCTTTTCATCATGAACGTGCCCTCTCTGCAAGTATAAGCATAAACAGAAGTGAACTCTTCTAGCCCTTGCAGACTCAGCCAGCATCTCATGGTCCCTGGACTTGCTCTTGATCATGTACCCTTATGGCAGAAACAATACAAATTCCTTCATCTGGAAAGTATGCAGTGCCATCACTTCTCTAAAAATTCTACATTATCTTAATAATCCTGATGTCCTCAGTGACTTAACTTTTTAAATGTTTTAAAATCTATTTATATGAAAATATAATTATCTAATGAGAATAAAGACTGAAAACATGGGAATAGCCTGACTATACATTCATAACCTGGCTAATAAAAATGTACTTGGGAGAGTTTGAATGATGTTTTTGAGGTCATTTAAACTATAAACCCATTCACAGGAACTAATCATGAAATCCACTTTCCTAAGGTATATAAAACTGTAGGGCTGGAGAGATGGCTTAGCATTTAATGCACTTGCCTGCAAAGCCTAAGTACTCATGTTCAATCTCTCTCCAGATCCCACATAAGCCAGACGTACAAAGGTGAGGCAAGTGCAAGGTTGCACATGCCCACTAGGTAGCAAAAGCATCTAGAATTCGATTGCAGTGGCTGAAGCCCTGGCACACCAATTCTCTCTCTCTCTCTAATAAAAAAAAAATAATTAAGTGTATATATGGATGTATATAATGTCTTCTCATGGACTTATTGTGGCTATAAGTAAAAGAAATATAAGAAACCTATTACAACACAACTCATCAGAAATAAGTAGTAACAGTCACTGTTCAGTAAAGTTTAAAACCCTATTGTGGCTGGATTTTGAAATCATTTTTTATCTGAGTGCCAGAACTCTCATCTACAATCTATGCAGCAGCCAGCCAGGGGCCACATCCAAGTCTCGGCAACAACTCACAGAGGATGATCAGAACGTGGACAGGAAGTAACAGCTTCCCTAATATTTCCCCAATTCTCAACCTTAACTAAATCTACACTGAAAGCAATCACACAGTATGCTCACTTGCAGATTTCCTGTGCCAACAAGCTGTAGCCATGTACAGCTCTTTTCCTGTTTAATTTTTTCCCATTAAATGGCTATACCTATGTTTGTCTTTGAGTCTTTGCCAATCACAGGTGATGTTGGGTGGTTCTCGTGCAACAGGAAGGGATGAATAAGAGGTCCTGGCTTGTTCTTAATTGGGAGATGGCAGAGTATTCCTCATTTATTTCTATGAGGTAAAATCTTTTTTTTTTTTTTTTTTTTTTTTTTTTTTAGTTTTTTGAGGTAGGGTCTCACTCTGGTCCAGGCTAACCTGGAATTCACTATGTAGTCTCAGGGTGGCCTCGAACTCTCGGTGATCCTCCTACCTCTGCCTGCCGAGTGCTGGGATTAAAAGAAAGCACCACCATGCCCGGCTTCATGAGGTGAAATCTTTAAAAACTAGGCCTTGAAAGTTTATGGTACAATTTAAAAGAATGATTTCACTAAGCAAATCTTGCCTTACTTCCATGGTGTGATAAAATCAAAAATTTAAAAGAAGTTTCCAAGCTGTAATTTGAGGAAGGCATCTTGTTAAATGTTCTTGTTCTACTGTCTCTCTGAATGTACCTCAGGAAGAATTGGCCTCCAAAGACTGAGGTCAGGCCAATAAAAAGAGAGAGAGAGAGAAAGAGCCCTTGAGAATCAAATAGGGTTTTTTACCAGTACCCAAATTACAGCAAAGACAACTGGAATGAAATTGACCAGGAATGCCCTTAAGCATGAGCAAGGGCCAATAGGAAAAATACGTCAGCTATTGAGGAAATCAAGCTATCTATCCCTGATAGAACAGACATTGGTGAAATATTCAATTCATGGGGCAATACAAAGCAAAGGAGGAATCATTTTTAGATAAGAGGACAAAAACTAATGGATATTCTCAGCAAGCCTAAAAGCTGTGTTACCACAATAGTGCAGAGATAATGGTTTCTACCTCTACAATTCTTTTCGATGATTGTTTTGCCAATATACAGTGTAAAGGAAACAAAGACTTATAATTACTTGTCAGTGTTGACGAAGCATGACTGGCATCGAGAAGCAGAAGAATCCAGGGAAGGTGGAAGCCACTTCCCACTGCGGAGGATGCTGACAAGCTGTGCTCTGTGGACCCTGAAGGGATGAGAAAGGAAGGGCATTTGAAGGTCAAGCTAGATGAGCTGTTTCCATTTCTCCAGGTAACAAAACACATTTCAAAGGCCATAGTCTGATCCATTGGAAAAAAAAAAAAAAAACCTAAAAGGTTCAAAATGATGCAAGATATGGTACTGAGTCAGGACTCTGTATGTGAGGTGCAGTGACAAGGGGTTTGAATGAAAGCTGGAATATAGACTCATAAGCAAAACTGTCAGGCATTAGATGTCTCACTGTACTAGAATAGCACTACATGGTTCTGAAGTCTAGTTTCCTCAGTGATATAGAATACAGCACTCAAACAGATTTTTTTATTGGAGAACAACAGACACAGAGAAAAAGAGGCAGATAGAGAGAAAGGGAGAATGGACACACCAGGGACTCCAGCCATTGCAAACGTGGGTCCTGGGGAATCAAGCCTTGAACTGAGGTCCTTAGGCTTCCCAGGCAAGCACTTCACTGCTAAGCCATCTCTCCAGCCCTCAAACAGATTTTTGGAACTGACTTTTTCTCAGGTCATGCAAAAAAAATTAAATTATATAAAATAGATACATTTTACTTTCAAATAAAGTAGCATCAAATAATGTATCCCAACACCTCACACACCTTTAAGCATATATGGAATTCTTGCTATATGCTTAAAAGATATGCATCCAGTGGAGAATGTGAGGAATTCACTGTGTAGGTAGGGTAAAGTTAGACAGTGGTAGGGGTTAGACAAGATGTTATAATCATTTAATGCATCTGCACAGGGTAACAAGAATAGCATTCTGCCCAACATGATCTCACAATGCAGATGAAGAACTGGAACAAAATGGATGGCCAGGAATAGAAAACACATAAAAATAGTAGTTGGATGTCCACATGTTTAAATGATTTCCCTAAGGATTTGAAAACAAATTTATCTTTATCTCTTCCACTGGTAAACAGTACAAGAATGTAAGCAGTAGTTTTGAGCCAAAAGCTCTCTATTTCACTCAGGAGGGTTTATCCAGGCAGGTGCTTATGTTGACAACAATACTCAAATGTCTTGACAATGAAAAATAATTAATAACATTTAATTATGTTATGGCCAAGCATGTCACAAATTAGCATTGCCATTTTTAGCAGTGGAGATCATTTCACTGTTATTCTTCTCCTGGCTCAGCCTGTCTGGCACTGGCTTAATGAGGGAATGAGCATGGTAGAAAACCCCACTCTAAGTAAATAACTTTGGAGCTATGTAAATTCATTATATTGTTCCTGTGTATAAACACCCCTCCTGTTCAAGCCATCCAGATTCAGGGGAGCTGGAAATCAGCTGCGGTAGACTTTTATGCTGACATGGAATTCACTGGTAAAGCATAAACAAGATTGCATACTCTTGGAAGTACTTGTCCTAGACTGACTAGAGCATTCTTGCTGTTAAAGCCTAAAATACGAAGACATCTTATTTGATGACTCAAACAACCTCAATGTGTAGCCTAAACAATGGCATAATATATTCATGCTCAGACAGCATATTAAACAGGTGTTTAAACACAATTAAAACTCAGGTGTACCCAATCTATAACAAGCTAGTATCTTTATGAAACAAGGAACCAAACAAACAAGTCACCTTCTATTTACTTTTACCCATTTTTCTTTTTATTATCATCTATTTTCTTCAATATTTATCTGCATTTGTTTATTTATTTATTATTTTAAAGAAGAGAAAGGGAAAGAGAGAGAAGTTTCAGGGCTTCTAGCCACTGCAAACAAACTCCAGATACATATACCACTTTGTGCATCTGGATTTAAGTGGGTACTTGGAAATTGAACCCAGGTCATTAGGCTTTGCAGTTAAGCACCTTAACTGCTGAGCCATTTCTCCAGCCTTATTTATCAATGTTTGGTAAACCGTTTCAAACCACATACAGAACCAAGATCTATAGTCCTTAACCTTCAGCTGGAAATGGCTTTCTTAACTATTAAGTGAAAGACTGTCTTGCTCAGAAACCCCTTCTCTCACCTCTTCCCATCTAGAATTGAACTGAGGTCTTCATTGTACCTTTCAAGGAATTTTGCTGCTGAGTTTAACAATGTCCTTTGTGCTAGTGCTTCATTCTTCTCACCTACAACTCAACACAGTATACATTATTTTCTTAAAACCATCATGTTCATGCTACTTTGGGCACCTCAGAATGACATACAGAATAAAATCAGAATTTTATGATTTCACGGAAAATACTGTCAAATCACCATTTTGGTCATTTTACTTCCTTCCTGAGACACAGACACTAAACTTCAGCAAATTTCTCTTGGCAACACTATACTTTCTTAGAGGTGACCTCAGATTTCTACTTTAGCAATCCTGGAACTTTAAAGAAGAAGAAATTTTAATTTCCTCTGAATTCAGAAAGTACTCTGCCTGCACAATTGGTACAATGCTGCTGAAACTTTAATTTATCCATGTGTGACTTTTTAAAGGAAAAGTTATTCATTATTTATGTTTTTTGGTCTTTACTTTATGATTGAATCCAACACATAAGAGCCCATGCCCATAATATTTACTGAATTGTTGAAGTGAGTGAGCACTTGAATCAATTTTTCAATGACTACATACTTTGTAATTATCTTTTCATCAATTTTAAACAAAACAGAAAGGTTTATGCCACTGGAATGGTCTGAATGTCAGGATAGAAAAACTGAAGCAGAATGGTGAATATTTTTTTAAAGATTTATTTTGTGTTTATTTATTTGAGAGTGACATAGAAAGAGGAAGAGAGAGAGAGAGAACAGGCTGTGCCAGGTCCTGCAGCCACTGCAAATAAACTCCAAATGCATGCACCTCCTCGTGCATCTGGCTTACATGGGTTTTGGGGAATCAAGACTGGAACAGGGGTCCATAGGCTTCACAGATAAGCCCTTAACCTCTAAGCCATCACTCCAGCCCAGAAAGGTGAATATTTACCAGGATCAAAAATAGAAGGGCTGGAGAGATGGTTTAGCGGTTAAGGCATTTGCCTGCAAAGCCAAAGGATGCCGGTTCGACTCTCCAGGACCCACATAAGCCAGATGCACAAGGGGGGCACATCTGGAGTTTGTTTGCAGTAGCTGGATGCCCTGGTGCGCCCATTCTCTCTCTCTTTCTCTCTCTGACTCTCGCTCTCCCTCCCTCTTTCTCTCTCTCTCAAATAAATAAATAAAATATATTTTAAAAAATAGAACAAGCAGGTCATCCTACAATAAAGAATAACATCCTGGCTGGAGAGATGGTTTACCAGTTAAGGCACTTGCCTGACAAACCTAATGACCCATTTTCAACTAGCCAAATGCCACTTAAGCCAGCAGTACAAGATGATGCCAGCATGTAAGGTCGCAGGTGCTCATAAGGTGACATACTTGTCTAGAGTAGCTGGAGGCGCTGGCATGCCAATTCTTCCTCTCTCTCTCTCTCTCTCTCTCTCTCTCTCTCTTCCTGTCTTTCTTGCCCTCACTCTTGCTCTGTCATTAAAAAAAAAAAAAGGAATAGACTCTTCATATATACACATCCATTTAAGGGCCTCATTCTTACAGGTAACTAGCAAATAATATAGTCTGTCTCTAAAAGAGTTACTCATTTTCTCCATTGAAAACCATGCCTAGAAAGTGGTTCCCATTCGGAAAACTGGAAACATTCTTAACTTGTTATGGTGTGAAAATATTTCATAAGCACCTTTACTTAAAACTCAGAGACATTTCATGTTATTCGATGAAGGCAATGTTTCTAGCTATGGGATTTGACTTTATTTTTAGTTCAGAGATGATTGCTCTCATATCAAACAGGGTTTTATGTTATCTGATTTCCTATCTCCTGTAATTTATTTACTATCGTTCCAAATGAGCTATAATACATGAAGCCAGAAAAATTGAAGAACTATTAATAAATATTCTAACAGACAGTTTTTTCACTAGTCAGTGCTTTTTAAAAAAAATTCCTAAAGTATATTTATTCTCCTTAATAGAAAACCAAATTAGTTACCAAAATATATATGATGTTACACATTCTCTTAGATATGCATGAAGAAATGGAATATAAAGAAAATTTGAGTGTCATATCAAAGGAAATTGTCTGGGGTATGGAAGGAGAAGGAGGAAAATAAACAACCAAAATGCAGTAATATCCAACAGTTTAAACTCAAACTGAAAACTTTACTTTAGGATTCTGGTTGGTCCCCATGGGAAGAGCGCATGTATGCTTTTCTATATCTGGAACACAAAATCTGATCAAGATTGTTTGCTAAGCTTAACAAGAACTTGGCTTCAATTTTATTTGCTGAGAGTTTAAATTTGTCATTTCTTCTTTTATTACACTTTATTTTTCTTCCTATTCCACATTCCTCTTTCTCCAATTTCAACATCATTATGTTAATATTACCAAGATTTAATACTTTTATTGTCCTTAGAATATTTTTTAAAATATTTTTATTAATAATAAACAAACTTAATATGTAAGCATAACATATTTGGTACCATCTTTTCCTTTCCCTCGTCCCTGTCCCTTTTCTGAAGGGACCCTCCTCACTGGGGATGCAGGTTATCCTTGTGGGGATTGTGGGTCATGCATTGTGGGGGGCATCAGTCAGTTATGGGGGAAAGACAATGCCTCTGGGCATGATGTTCCAACTCATGGCTCTAACAATCTTTCCACCATCCCCCCTTCTGCAAAATTCTCTGAGCCATGTCGGGTGTGATATAAGTCTACTTCAGTGATGAGCTCTTCGAAGCTTCTGGATCTCGGCTTTTGTAAGTGGTGAGTGTCCTCAGTTTTTGTCTTCTTCACCCTGGCACTGATTATCAAGTTCACCTTGGACTCATTCTTGCTCATCTCTCCAATTCCTCTGTGGTTTCAATTGTGGCTTGGCTGAAGTGCAACAGGTAGTTTTTCTCCTCAGGTCTCCCTCCAGTCTGAAAAAGAGGAGCAGATTATCCAGTGGAGAGTAAAGTCAGCACAAGCTAAATGGGATAAGCATTATTAGTTTAGAGAGAATTTGAGGGATGTAGTCCACCTTTTAGCACAAGATTAGAGGGAGCTTGACACTGGGGAGCAAAATCATTGTCTAAATATTATTCTGACCTGTTTTGAAGTTCCAGATATGGGTACCTTTCCACAGACTGGATCTCTCAGCCAATCAGAAAGCTACCAATCCCATACATAAGCAACCTGAAACACTCTATCTCAAAACTTCTAAAGCTGTTAAACTCCTTCAGTAAACTGACAGGATAAAAAATCAACACAGAAAAATCAGTAGCCTTTCAATCTGGAAAGGGAAAATATACAGAGAAGGAAATTTGCAAGGCTGTCCTATTTTCAATAGCAACCAAAAGTAAATAATTTCCTAGGAATAACATTAACCAAGGATGTGAAAGACCTATATAATGAAAAGATAAAACCACTCAAGAAAGAAATTGAGGACTTGAGAAGATGGAAAGACCTCCCATACTCTTGGATAGGAAGAATTAATATTGTGAAAATGTCAATTCTACCAAAAGCATTATACAGATTTAATGCAATACCAGTAAAAATTCCAGCATCATTCTTCACAGAGGTAGAAAAAATGATCCCAAAATTCATGTAGAATGGCAGCAGGGCTCAGATATCCAAGCACATCCTCAGTGAAAGAAACAACTCTGGAAGTAGCTCCATACATAATCTAAAGCTATATTACAAAGTTATAGTAACAAAAATAGCATGGTACCAGCATAAGAACAGAAATACTGACCAATGGAACAGAATTGAAGGCCTGGATTTTAGGTCAAGTAACTACAGATACTTGATCTTTGACAAAGGTTCCAATTATGTAGACTGGAGAAAAGACAGCAGCTTCAACAAGTGGTGCTGGACAAACAAGATAAGCAGGTGCAGAAAAATGAAACTAGACCCACACATCCCACCATACACAAAAATCAAGTCCAAATGGATTAAAGACCTCACTAACACAAAACCCCAGTAGCCCAGGAACTTAAACAATCATTCAACCAATGGGATTTCATGAAGCTAAAAAGCTTTTTTACAGACAAACATACCATAAGCAGAGTGCAGAGCCAATAGATTATCCACAAAATGGGAGCAAAATTTTGCTGGCTATACCACTGACAGAGGCCTGATATCTAGAATCTACAAAGAACTCAAAAATTTAAGCAAAGAAAAATCAAGAAACCTTAGACTACTTTTAAGGAAATTTGATTTGCCTTGTGCAAACTTATTCCTCATGATGAGTTAATCCAAGATTTTCTATTCACTAGAAGAGAGGTTATTTGAAACATAAATCTAAAGATTGAAAATTATCTGTTCTTCATAACACTGTAATATAGTTTGTAATTCTTCATTAACATCATACTGCTATTATCTTGGTATTGTCTCCCAAAGGACTTGAGAAAGTGGCTCCCTAAACAATTTTATGATTACAAGTTAGATTTATTCTTCACTCTCAATGTGGAAGGCACAATGCAAGGAAGGCATCTTAATGACAAAATATTGATATGCTAATGATAGTAAGAATCATCACCATGTTCAGTAACCTCAGAATTAAATCCACTAACTGAAAAAAAATGGTCTAAGAAAACTTGAGTCATTTCCTCACAGATATGAAGAGATTTTAGCTGTTTCCCAAAATGTTCATTTAACTATGTCTTAAAAACATTGGTGAGGCAGAAAAATAGATGAGTTTTTAAGATTTCATTTGTTTTTAAGATTTCATTCTTAAGTCATCAGCCATAGTGCTGGCCATGAAGATGATAGTTAGAACATCTATTACAACTTTTGGTATCATGAGATACTGAGAAATCTGAAAGAAAATACTTTAATATTAAAATCAATGCTACAAAATGTCATTCCTCTCATGCTACTATATTGCCATAATATAATTACAATTATAATGTTAGTGATGAAAATGTGCAAAGTAAGTATGCAAATGGAAGTTAATAGAAATAAAATTAAATATATACTTTATAGGCTCCTTTAGACATATAAGTATGATGACATATTTAGAAACTAACAGAATAAGATACTCATGGTGATTGTCACTAAATGGGAAGACCATTCTTTCATAAGTCCACTTAAGTGAATTATTTATCTCAGAGTTCTTGGGAAGTTCATTGTTAATATGAAGCTTGAATTAAATATAAATGGAAATGGGTTATCAAACATGACACACTGCACAAAGATTAAAAATCAGAATTGTATGATACCCATCAACCATCTGACCTTTCAATATTATTAATTTTAGTCATCATAATCATATATATAGAACACTCTATTGCTATTATTTTTTTTCTTGTAATTTCTGGAGTACTTGGAAAGTATGCTAGAACTTAGAGAATATTGCATCACTGTACTCCTCAATTAGGATTGCCTTCTTCCCTCCATAGGTAAAGTCCCTCTAGGCAAAGGGACAGCTCCATTCTCAGTCCACTATGGAGCAGCTGATGTTCTTCTACCATAGAGCTCTCCTTCCCATTTTTAGTAGACTATGTTCTCACTCACTTGACCAAACTTGAGAAGCTTAAGTAGCTTGTCCTGATAGCACAGGATTGTAAGCTAGAAGAAACAGGAGCATAGTGAGTTCAAGGTTTGTCTGAGAAAACCAGTGAGACTCTGTCTCAGAATTTAAAAAAAAAAATTAAAAATATTGTAGGCAGATAGTTCTGTAGAAGGCACTCTGCAGTAAAGCATGTAAAAGAGGCTAGCTTTGCTGGGTGTGGTGGTGCACACCTTTAAGCCCAGCACTCAGGAGGCAGAGGTAGGAGGATCACCATGAGCTCAAGGCCACCTTGACTAAGTAATGAAGTCCAGGTCAGCCTGGGCTAGAGTGAAACCCTACCTCGAAAAACCAAACAATAAGAATAAAAAATAAGAACATAAATAAAAGAAGCTATCTTCAATCTCTAGCAGTGCAAATCATAGGTGATATGCATTTCCCCCTCCCAACCCCTCTGTGAATACAATTAGCTTTAAAAATATTCAATTACTTTTCAAGAAGCTGTATCCCACACTGTCATCCTGTTCATAGTTTAAATTTGTGACACACATTTTTGGAAAATATTTTCATTTCTTCAACTTACATATTTTATCCCATTCCACTCCAGCTCTTATCCATATACTTTCTACTTTTCTTAGTAAAGTCACCAGTGGCTTCTGTAGTCCCTAAAACCAATGAGCCACTTTCTCTTTATTACATTTAACTCCGCTGTTGACACAAACTTCCCTGAAATCCTGTGATTATCACAGTTGGCTTCTGAGATCATCCCAATGCCAGATAGTTCCAAATTTCCTGTTTGGATTATAGAACCATGTGGTGAATTACATGCTATCTATAGCTGCCCAAAATGTGTCAGAGACTCCCAATATCAAAATTACTATCTCCACCCCAATCTGCTACCACGTGTGTTTTTGAAAATGTTTCAGGTTATTTATGTGCACAAACACACATAGAGCAGGATGGGTTTAAAGGGCATAGGCTATGAGAGAAATATCAGTTATTCCTATTCAAAGCATGCAGACCTTATATAATCTAGTTACTACCCATCTTCATTTTTTTTGCAAGAAAAAAAAATAATTCAAATTTGTTTGAGAATCAATAGGCTAAAATAATGTTAAGGACATAGTAAGCATTCCTTGAATAGTAGTTATTAATAAATGCCTTACTTATGCATCCGTTTTCAACTAATTAAATGAAATATTAATTTTACTTCATGCATGAACTGTACAGCTTCTTTATTTTCATACCAATTCTAACTAAAGCCCCCAGTACGTAAGCTTATAAGAAACTCCCTAAAGTGCCCATCAAACTCTTAGCTCATCATTGGCCCTACTATAGTAGAAACAACCATCTCAAACAACCCTTTTTTCATCTTACCACTATCAAACCAAAGTGATCATTATACTTAGAGTGATTTTTACAGGAAATGAAATCTATTTAGCCTCAATTGCATTATGAATCTAACTAAAGGATTTAATTTCAAAACTGTACATGGTTTTAAAAATATTTTAGTTTTATTTAGTTACTTGAGATAGGCGGAAAGAGAGAGAGAGAGAGAATGGGGCAGGCCAGAGCCTCCAGCCACTGCAAATGAACTCCAGATGTATGTATCACCTTGTGGTGACTTACGTGGGTCCTGGAGAATGGAACCTTAGTCCTTTGGCTTTGCAGGCAAGTGCCTTAACAGTTAAGGTATCTCTCCAGCCCAAAACTGTATATGTTTTTAATTTGCTTATGATATATCATTGTGAAATTCTCTCTCTCTCACACATATACACACACACACATGCACACACACAGCATGGGATATGTGGATCTTTGATAAGAGTGATGCCAATGCTCCTTAGATAGTATTAATATGTCACTTCTAGGCCAACTATTTAACAGCCAGCACAACAGCTTCCAGTTTTGTTTTCTTGTTGTAGCTGCCGAGAAATCTTCTATTTCATGATGATGCAATCTCAACCAGCCTGAACCTGAGGGATTTTGAAGAACAGAATCCTTCCACACAGCCTTGTGCGACGTGTAGAATGAGAAGTAAACACATTTTGTTTTGCGTAACCATTAAGAAGTGAGGGTGGTTTGATACCTTAATGTAACATAACCTATCTCAATGAGCAAAATAATTAATGCAACCCTAACCTTTGAATTTTTGTAGAAAAGGTGTCTTAGAATCATTTGCACCCTCTTCTATAATTCAGAAAAGAAAATACAATACAACAAGTGCTACTTAAGAAATCCTATAGTTTTCCTGGGGAGAACTCTAAGTAAAGGTCAAATTTCTATTGCAAGAGTAGATAAAGATGCTAGCTTTTTTTTTTTTTTTCTTTTTGTAATTTTACTATGTGGGTAAGAAATGACATCAGTGTGAAGATATCAGTTTTCTAAGTGATCAAGGCAGTCATTTCACTTAGGGCTGGAGGGATGGCATAGCAGTTAAGGCGTTTGCCTACAAAGCCAAAGGATCCAGGTTCATTTACCTAGAACCCACGTTAACCAGATGCACAAGGGGGCGCACGCATCTGCAGTTCATTTGCAGTGGCTGGAGGCCCTGGTGTGCCCATTCATTCTTGCTCTCTCTCTCTCCCCCTCTTCCTCTCTCAAATAAATAAATAATAAATAATATTTTTAAAAAATAAAAATAAAAAGTAAAAGTAAAAGAAGTGAGTACGCAGAATGAAAATTCCTGACAGGAAGAATGTTTACAGGGGACAGGTAAAAAAAAATAATAATAAAGAGGGCTGGAGCGATGGCTGAGCAGTTAAGATGTTTGCTTGCAAAGCCAAAGGACCCAGGTTCGATTCCCCAGGGCTTACGTTAGCCAGATGCACAAGGGGGTGCATGCAGGCATGTGGAGTTTGTTTGCAACAGCTGGATGCCCTGGTGTGCCCATCCCTATCTCTCACCCTCTTTCTCAGTCAAATAATTTTTTTTTTTTTAAAGAGACAAACAGGAAGAAGAATCCTCTATGCTTAGAGGAATAAATCTTACACATTCTTTTCTGAGCTTTGGACGATTTAATCTCAGTATGTTACCGTTCTCAAGGACAGAAGAGTTGATTGTTTTCCTCTAGTAAGTTTGGTGGTGTTTTCTGACATAAAAAAGACTTTTTACCCCTCTTATCTGAATCTACCTTCTGAGGAACTTGCTTTGTGTTTAGCTATTTGAAGCACTTGGAGGCAGAGCGAGTTCCAAAGGTTTACTACTTGCTATACCATCGCTCTTTTCTCCTCGCAGCCCTGTAGAGAAGGTGGCTCTATGCCACGCAGGTAGAGAATTATCTTTTAACGGGAATTTGTTACTGTTTTATTAGAAATATATTATTTTACAATTGCATGGATGCCGTGAAAGTATGCCCAGCTGTGTCATGTGATGGACGGGATAGGAACCCCTCAGTCTCTCCATGGCTTCAGGATGCAGAAACCAGGAAAAGTAGCTCAGCACCAGCACCCTGGAGGAGGTGAGGCAGGAAGTCGCTCTCCTGTCTGCTGCCACAGCAGTCCCCACTTTCTCTTCCGTACCACAGCCCTAATGCTCCGCAGAATTCTACGATGTCTCTCCCCTTAATCATTCAGGGAAAACTGGTTGACTTGTTGCAAAAGATAAATTGTATTCATGTATGGACAATGAAAGAAAATTGGATCATTTTCTAAAATTTCATTTTTCCTTTAATAGCCTTAGGTTAAAAATGAAAATTTAAAATACAGCTTTGGTTTGACCTTTCCTTTCTTAGTTCAGGTGGCCATTGTAAAAGGTTTTAAATAAAATATGATCATAGGAATTGAAGGATTTTTTTTTAAAGGTCAACTTGTCTATCTGAATATATTTGCTATCTTTAAAGACATTGCTGTTTTCATTTGGGGCCCATCCATGGAAAACAGGAGCCATTATTTCAAAATTCCATTGTGTTGTTGGAAATATAAAACATCAGCTAGATGTCAAATACTGTTAGATACATTCCTTGCTTTTTCAGGGATGAGACTGGCTGATAAGGACATTTTGCTTTCTTAAGAAAACAGAAGAGCCCAAAGGAAATTTGATGAAAACATAAAAAGTAACCATGTCTACCCCTCAATTTCCCCTTACCCAGGAATAACTCTCCCCACATTACCTTCATTTCCTTATGCATTCTTACATGTAAGAAAGTTAAGATTCAGCTCAGAAGGAACTGCTGAAATCAAACTCGACATAAAAATCCACTCCATATTAAAGGAGCCTGGACTGTGATTGGTGTGGAAAAAAATTGACTTTAAGATATTTGTTTTGTAACTATTGACCAGAAATATTTATTCAGTGTCCTCAGGAGCATGAAGCTGTGGTTAGTTAAACACTGTCTGGGGAAAGAAGCAGGGAACAATATATTTGGTATGGTTTTCTGAAGAATTTCCTTGAAAAGAGGAACATGTTATAATTCTGCTTTTAAGCCAAAAGGAAACAAGCAAAATCATAACTAGAATAATGTCATACTGACTTGAGGAAAATATTAACTCTTTGGATGCATATGTTTATAACCTGGGCATCAGACCCAGTGTTAAACACAATCAGCCAGATAATAGACGGCCTCTGTCCTCAGGAAACTTAACTATCAACAGCATCCACCACTCCAGTAATAACGGATTATTATTTTGGGTTCATGAGCCTATTATTCACATGGAAAGCTGTTCTTACAATGATATGAATCTTGACATACATTTTATGAATCTTGACATACATTTTATTTTTAACAGTGGAACAAGCCAGTCATTCTAAGCTTATCTTTCTTGATGAACAAGAGACTTATATAGAAATAAAAGAGAACTGTGATTTTATACTCTGTCTAGGTTCTTCCTGTGACTACAAGAGTGTCCCATATGAGTATTTGCCATCAATTCCCAAATAGGTTCACAACACATTGTTCTTTACTTCATGCACTGTTCTAAGTCACAGACAAAAACAAATATTGAAAACCAATTTAAAAATATTTAAAGTAAGCTGGGCGTGGTGGCGCACGCCTTTAATCCCAGCACTCGGGAGGCAGAGGTAGGAGCATCGCCCTGAGTTCAAGGCCACCCTGAGACTCCATAGTGAATTCCAGGTTAGCCTGGGCTAGAGTGAGACTCTACCTTGAAAAACCAAAAGAAAAACCAAAAAAAAATATATTTAAAGTAAATATTTAATATTTAAATTTTCTCTCTCCATCTATATCTATGTCTGACATATAGTTTTGACTTTAATTGAATTCTATTCCATTAGCTCAGGTATTATTTAATGATGTGTAAAATATATGTAGTTCAAGAATATAGGTAGCTTAAAAATAAAACTAAAATATTTTTGTCATGGCCTTGTTTCATGTAGAGAATGCTTTCCTTGTAAATTGGCACAGCTTGGGAAAAGTGATTTTGATGTTTTCTTTTCTCTTATGCTCATAAAATATAAGTGTTTGAATCAAGTTTTATTTTAGTTCCATTGTATTTTCTTGTTACATGTTTGTATTGTACCCGATACACATTCATAACATTGTTCAATAGGAGTGAATCTATAGTAGACAGCTATTCTGAGAAATAGTACAGTTAATCTGTTCAGGAAAGGTCATGGTTTATTTGCTTGTTCTATAAATCAAGCACACATTTCTTCTAAGTGGCTTCAAGATGTACAAGGTCTCAATTTCACCAAGCAAAGTATCTATTTTTGAATGAAAATGTTTAAGAGCTGTAATGGGACAAGTGACATTCGGCCCAGATCCTACATATATGCAGCTCTTAGTAATTTGATGGGCAAAAATCAGCCTGTGAAAATAAAATCCAAATGACTGGAAACAGACTGCACAGTCATTGATTGATTTAGTTGGGAGGCCCAGTAACAAGCTGACATTGATTTATCTTTTAATCTAACAGAATAACAACAAATCTTAAAGCAATCAGTTTTAATGGTTTTAATAACTCCAATCAAATTATTCACCTTCCATATTAATATAGGAGGTTGGCTTCATATTTATTCATCTGATTTGTCAAATAAATATCACTCTTTGCCAAAGTGAACCCTAGCCCTTCAGTTTTAATAGATCCAGTTAGCATTTCATTTCTAATTGCCCTCTCCTCGTAATTTAGGGTGACCACAGGTCCCAGTTTTCCAGACAATAGTCCTGGGCATGCTTTTCTCACTGACATAATTTCTAATAGCAGCAGTCCATTTTCTGAAGTGTCTTGGTTTAAAAGATAAGGCCTATGGCCAACATGCTTACAAGTCTGCTTTTATTATGTTCTTTTCCATTAGAACCTATTAAAAGCTCAAAATCTTCTGTAAGATCACTGGGAACAAATGTTTGAAAAAAATAAATGAAAAATACAACTTAAGAAATATACTTGATATTTCCCTGAGACAGAGACAGAGAGAGAGAGAGAGAGAGAGAGAGAGAGAGAGATTTCTCAGCCCCATTAGCTATCTGAGCTTCTATAATTTGCAGCCTCATGAGATAACACTTGGTTGGCAGGCTTCTCTATACACTTTTCAGTGTGACTCTATCTGAAGGACAAGTCACAATATCTGAAACTAAGACGGCCCTTGTGAGTGATTTTCAAAACAAAAAACTCCTTGTCTTTCATTTGACCTGAACCTTCCATGCACAAACTTGAAATGTCCAACATAGTGTTGATGATAACATCTGTGCTTCATTTATTCACACCATCCTTACTTTTCATTGTTTTTGGTTCTGTAAATAAAGGGGTTTATCACGGATAAAAATGGTGAGCACAAAAGAACCTTCCAGACCCTGTTCCAGTCACAATGAAGTTGTCACCATCAAAGTGATGTCTCTACAAAGAGATTTGTGACAGCGACCCCCTGGGGCTCTCCATGCGGACTGAAGGTGAGGAAAGGAAGAACTAACAGGAGGGTATATTCAATAGATACCAGACAAAGTTGATACCAGGAAAGAGAAATCAATGACTAAAGCAATATAGCTTCGGCTGAGTTTCTCACCTAATGGATTTCTCATTTAGCTAGATGGTAAATTTGATCTGGAGCAGCATTTGCTTGTTTTATTTAGATTGGGATTAAAATGAAAGCCCTAGAAAGGCCACATAGGATAAAGAGGCCGTGAGATGCCTTCAAAGGAATGAGCATTTCCTAATGGTTATAAATAGATGGTTTGTTTAGATCTGTGTAAAAGGTCAACAGTCAACTTTTCCTCTCTCATTTCCTTTCCTCACTCTCTCAAGTACAGGGGTATATATGAGAAAAAGATAATAAAGCAGTCAAATCATTCCTAACAGTAAAACACAGATTTAGACCTCAGGTTTTAGAGGCTTGAAAATGAAAGTTCCTCTTTCTTTTTGCCCTTCTTCATCCTCTATGGAAAATTGTGCTTGGGATGCATATTGTGCTGGTCTTGGGGGTAACTCCCTCCGCTGAGAGATAATCAATACAACAGATATTTCATACCTGGGGGACACTGCCCCAAAATACTCCTTCCCATCCTGTGGCTCTTATACTCTTTCTACTCTTCAAGTTTTATAAGTTTTAAACTGTATATAAGTTTTAAATTTAATTGTAAATAAGTTTTAAATTGGAACAATGGAAAGGAAAAACTTGGCCTCGCAAAGAAAATCATAATCAGGTGAGTCTGGTAAGTTGAAGTATGCTGTCCCTGTACTGAAGTTTTAATAAAGGTCCTAACAAGTCATTAATTGCTGATAGTCATCTGGTTTACAAAACCAATTTTGAGGTGTTAATAGACCCTAATGGGAAAATCAGTCCTCAGTTAAATAAACAAATCGTTTGTTGAGGTAGAAAAGTCAATGTGGGCACAGATTACCAAATTGCTAATGTTTAGTAGCCTAAATATTGCTCAAATGAATGCTAGGAACATTATCAGAACACTATGGCAGGAGAAGAATGGCCAACCACAAAACAGGAAAAGCCATAGTGGTCTGCACTGAGTTACGTTTACCTGGCAAGAGACCCATGAGGTTATAAGCAAACAATGCACAGACCCTGAACAAAGCATTCCACTAATATTTGATTTTTAAAGCCCCTTCATTGCATGACTGATGTCCTAAACAGTGTGTAACATATAACAAGTATTTATTGAATATCAATTATCATGCACCAATGTTAAGCTCTGGGTTGTACCCATGGGACAAAGAAACAATCCTAACCGAAGAGTATACCTCATCTGAGGAGGCAGGAGGATGTGTCAGGGAGGCGTCTTTGTGGAAATCACATCCTCCATAGTGAGGCTTGACTGAGGAAGAGAAGAGCAGAGAGTGAAAGGGTGTTCACAGCAGCATGAGTGGACAATGCGTGAGAAGCAAGATAAAACATGGCGCATCATTAAAGCTACAAAACGTTTGTCACATATTGAAATCAGAGTTCCAGGGACCAGCTCAGATTGTGGAATATGACCTAAGGTAGGCTCTTGATAAAAAACTGACTAGGATGAAATTGTGAATATACACATATGCATATGTGTGTGTTTTATATACAGACTTTGGAGAAAGATCACCATTATATTTTCTATTGGCCAGTGACATTCGCAAATGTGTAGCCCCCCCCCCACTTTGGTTTGTTTATATTTTCCACAAACCACATAGATTCTGCTAAAATGCACAGATGTCCTAAACTTGAGCACTGTACAAGAGAGTGGGCTCATCAGGTGTTAACCAACACATGTCCTCACCTGTGCATGCCACAACAATGAAAACTGCCCGAAATCTCCCTCCCACATACTAACCATAACCATGTCACACACTTGGAAGCACAAAACCATCTCAGTTCTACCTCGCAGAACAGCACCAACTCCATTGGTCCAATGTGATTGCCCATCTAACATTTCAATTTGAAAATTATGTTTAATACTGTCCAACCAAAGTCATACCTGGGAAATGCCAACATGGGTAAGTTATCCACTGCCTGAAATGCTGAAAGGCCAGAGGAGTCCATTCATCCTCCATGGTTCAATGCCCAAGCACCAAACTGATACTTCATTGAAACCCAGACTCCTGTGGAGTCTGGACATACCACTATATCTATAGGTATATATGTATATCTACAGATATATATATATATATAAATGTCATATTGTATGCATGTATGTACATGTAGGTATGAATGTATATATGTGTGTATGGGCACATGTTGGCAACAGCACACATGTGGAGGTCAGAGGACAACTTCAGGGTGTTGGTCCTCTCCTTCCACCATGTTTGAAACAGGATCCCTCTTTTGTTTTCTTTTTATCACTAGAAAGCCCAGTTTATCTGGCCCACAAACTTCAGGATCCTTCTGGCTCCACCTCCTTTTGCCACAGGTGCACCAGGATTTCAAATCCTTGTGATGCTTTCTGTCAGACTGACAAGGGTGCTAGGGGTCAAACTTAAGTCAGCAGGCTTGGAGAGCAAGCACATTTAATTCGGCGCCATCTCCCAAGCCCACAAATACCCTATAAGTTGTGAGATAATTTAAAAATATAAAGAGGGCTGGAGGGATGGCTTAATGCTTAAGGAACTTGCATGCAAAGCCTAAAGACTCAGGATCAATTCCCCAGTACCTACGTAAGCCAGATACACAAAGTGACACATGCTTCTGGAGTTCATTTGCAGTGTCTAGAGGCCCTGGCATGCCCATTCTCTGTCTGTCACTCTTCTCTGTATTACTCTCTCTCTCTCTATGCTTGCAAATAAATAAATATAAAGTTTTTTACAAGTATATAATAAATAAAGCAATATAGCAAAGCTATATAATATAATAAATAAATAAAAAATAAAGCAAAAATAAAGAGAAAGGTACAATGCAAATGGAATTCAATACCGGACCAGTCATATTTTGTTATATTTTTTGTTTAGGAGTTTTATTTTAACTAAATGAAATATTTGGTAGTTTTAGGTCATTTGAGTCCCTCACTTCTACTATTGATGAGAGACAGTAAATATTCTGAAATTGACATGAATTTCTGTCTATACATGCTATGTTATAATTGATAATTGTCTCCAGGTAAAATAGATGTCTCCATTTTTCTTTATTTAGAAATAAGAATTAATGCTGGAATATAAATTTATTTGTTTAATGTATCACAATATTATATTAATTGATAGATTTATTCAGGGATTAAGGTGTACCTAGTGTATGTCCTGCACTTATGCATTATGCAAACAAATCAAATTTACAAATATGTTTCAGGTATCATCTGCTTCCAGATTTTGACTCTAAAATTTTTGCTGCAGCATGCATTCTTTACATCTCTCCTTATGCACAAGCCCCATACTTAATATTTATAAATATTTTCTAATTGCTCACTAAAGAAGGAAGTAGTTCACATTTCCACTAGGGTTATATGAGTTCTGTGTTTATTGATATTTTTGTGCAACACTTGTTATTATGAGATGTTTTGTTTGTTGGCAAAGCCAAAGATGGAAAAGTCCCATTGTTTCAATCTGCTTGAACATCATTTATTGTTGGCTATATGACAAACTATTTCAAAACATGATGTCCTAATTGCACAATCATTTTATCTTATGTTTACTCTTCTCCTAGATCAAAAATTCAGACAGAAGCATATGCTCATAATAACACATACTTGGGAAGTGGGATCAGGAAAATCATTGTTCAAGATTAACCATTGATGCAGTTTAAGTTTAAGACTAGCTCAGGCCAAAGGAGTCCCTGTCTCCAAAATGAATTATGAATGAAGGGATAAACAAACAAAGGAAGGGATGAAAATGTACACCAATGTTTAACAAAAATAAAAATAAAAAGAATAAGAGCCCAGAAGGAATGAACTAGAATATAATATCCACGACATCAGACAGGAAGGTACCTCAGCTAGAGTCTTAACAACTAATGGTAATAGCAAACAGTCTGGATGACCAGAGCAGCAACCCATGGCCTTACATCTTCTAATAATGCAGTCATTTCAGAAAGGGAAAGCTTGCTTAGGAGCATTGGTTTGAGTGTACCAGAGGACATCATGATGACATCTTATAACCTGAGCATGGAACATATTGTCTGACTTTTGACTGAAGAGATCACAATCCCACCCAGATATAATAGGACAAAATGATTGAAAAAAAAAAACAAAAACACAAAACTTGAAGACAAAATGCACATAGTCCCGATTATCATGCTATGCTTTATTCTTGTACTCATTTGTATAAATTGCCCATTTACATAGTTACTACATATTTTTAGAATATTATCACTCTTTGATGGAACTTCATGCATTTTAGTCAACATCCTTTGAGGATGATATATAGTGCAAGCACCTTTTACTTGTAACATACACTTGTGGTATCTTTTGTAGTATTAAATCTTAAAATGCAATAATGTATATAGACCTCTCTTCCAAATCTTTCCGTGTTCAAAATTCTTAGAGTTAGTATTACTGGTTTCTGGATTTGGGTTTAGTAATTCAAGTATTATATTGTCAATTTATATTTTGCTCTTTTACCTTTTTATTGTCTCTCCTTTCTTACTGTATGTATCTTCAAACCTTTCCTTATATAAATATGATAAGTAAATATATATATATATATATATATATATATAATCATGTACTTGTATATATTGGTATATGATCTGCATGCATGTGTGTATGTTTCATTACGATATAGACACACACATGCACAAACACACATATATAATTCTAATACTCTTTTTTAACATAACTTTTGCAATCTTGTAGTTAAACTGTTTTAATCTTCAAGATCCAAAATGATATTTACTGTTAATGAGTTATTATTCACATAAAGTAAAATGAACGTATTACCATATATTGAGAAAAGCAACTTTTAGGAATAATTTAAATTATGGCATTAAATATCTGCATTGATTATGAAGAACTGGAATATAAGTATGCATTATTTTTTTCATTTAAAAGAATAGTTCAGGGCTGAAGAGATGGCCCAGCAGCTAAAGGCACTTGCTTGCAAAGCCTGAAAGCCTGGGTTCCATCCCCCACTACCTCAGTACCTACATAAAGCTACCCAACAAAGTGGCACATGAGTCTAACTTGCCCATACAATCTGTCTCTCCCTTTCTCAAAAAAAAAAGTAAAAAAGAGCAGTTCAATAAAGTTTTATAGGTTATGTTCTCCCAGATTATTCTGAATCTTTGCTAAAATATCCAGAAGAAGCATCTAATCTTGAGTAATACTATTGTATTTTTATTATCATTTTAATTTTATTGCTATTATTGCTAATACCAATGTTATTCATCTCTGTATATTGATTTAACCAAGGTCTATTATTTCTAAGCATTTCTGTTACTAGCTTGGGATGTCATATAGGCAATCATTTATCTGTGAATGCTGGTAATTTTGCCTGTCTTAAAATAGAGTCTCTGTTTTGGTATGGCTCATTAAGAGATACTATTCCCATTGCATATGGTCTTCTTCTTATATACATCATGACAGTACTAAAGACACTTCTTTTCTTAGATTTGTGTGTTATTTGCTTGCCCTCTGTATGTTTTTGTAGTGACAGTTTAGAACCAGTGATATTAAAGGACTTTATTTTGGTTTTATATTATATTTCTTCTGAAATTTATCTATGAAG
Source organism: Dipus sagitta (assembly GCA_036346955.1). Lineage (NCBI taxonomy): Eukaryota > Metazoa > Chordata > Mammalia > Rodentia > Dipodidae > Dipus > Dipus sagitta. Next base: position 115,562,008 of record CM070778.1, on the reverse strand, counting down.
TTTTGGTTAATAATATTTTAATTAAAAGCCTTCATTTGGTTAAGGGAACTTTTTTCTTTCTCTGTTTTTCCAAACGCCTTTTTTCATGACTGATTGTTGAACTACTTCAAATTTGTTTAATCAGTTACCATAATTGCATGCTCTTTCCTCTTTCACTCTACAAAAATAGATAAGTTATATTAATAAGGCCTAACTGTCTCAGCATTAATGAGGTAAATACTCCTTAGTAAGATGATAAAGTATATGAAACTTATATTGGTATATTTTATGCCAAAATTTGTTACATTTTTGTTCTTTAATTTTTTTTTACATCCTTACAAGTCAAACCAGCCTAAATTTTTCCTTTTTGTACATTTTAGAGTCTATGCGATTATGACATGGATATTTTCACAATAGCTGTGGAGTTATTTTTATAGTAATATACATTATTAAACTAATATTAAGGGTAATAGGCACCCTTACAGATTTTGATGTGTCACACATAATTCTAATTCATTTTATGTATTGATTAATGGAATCCTTATGAAACTCCCATGCAGATTTTATTATAGGTAGTGACTATTTAGGAAAACAATTCAGCAAGGCTCAAAGTACCTAACAGAAAAGGGGTGAACGAATGTAAAAGCAGGAGAATAGGGAGGAGAACTATGGAATACTGTCTTCTAGATGCAACATGGCCTCTACACACACACACATTCACAGAAACTATGGTTACCTGCACAAGATGGAGCTTTTTAATACGTCACCATTGACGACATGAGACACCCCACATCTTCCAGATAAGCTAATGGCAGCTGATGGTTGCTGGGAAAGCCTGGTCATCAGTGGTACAAGCACTGGCAACTTACGCACACTAAATACTCTCACCCAGCATAACACAAGCAACCTTATTTTAACACAATAGCAAGAGAAAACAAACAAACAAAAAAACCCATGAAAGTAAGGTGCGGGTTAGTGGGGGACAGAAGAGGCAATGGGAGAGGGGATAAGAGAGGTTGACTAGCAGAAATACGATTAAAATTTATTCTACACATGTATTAGATTTTAAATACAAATTTTAAAAGTAGATATGAATTCAGTACTCCAAATCCAAGCAGTCTTCCTACAGAATTCATAAATAAAAGCATATTCAGTGGCTCTAGACTTTGGTCTTCTATTTTTTTTGTAGAGATTTAGAATCCATTTTGAACTCCTGGATTTCCATAACACTGTCCCCTGCTAGAAACATTCTGCTATCCAGAATCATGGTCTTTCCTTTGATTTAAGGCATATAAAACATTTGTGTAGATTGTCTATGTTGGCCAGTCAACATGTTTTCTACTTTCAGTACCTTTTTGTTGTTGTTGTTAATTAAACACATCCATTTAAAAGGCCAAGACAAGACAGTGTCCAAAAGCTTAACCCACCTTCCATATTGATGTCGTACATGATTACAATGAACAAAACAAGCAAATAATTTTGCAAAAAGTGAAATACTCCCAGATCAGAAGAGAATTTCTGTTGTATTTATTTAGTGAATAATAATCCTGAGGACTGCTTTTTAAAAATATTTTTATCCATTATTTGCTTACAAGGAGAAAAAGAATAGGCACTTCAGGACCTCCTGCCACTGCAGACAAAATCCAGGCACATGCGTTACTTTGTCCATTTTGGTTCATATGGGAACTAGGGAAACTAATCCAGGACATCAGGTTTTGAAAGCTAGTGCCTATGACCGATGAGCTATCCCTCTAGCACACTGAATATTTTTATATATCACCTAGTTAATAGATTATCTTCAATTCAGCAAAAACATATGCTTATGGGAAAGTAATAAATGCTAAGCAACAATGTAAAAAAGAAAGAGAAAAGCTGCATAAAAAAGAAATGAAATAATTTCATTTGCTCTTACCTTTCAAAGTCTACCCAATCAATATCCCTGAAATGTTCTGACTGTTGGTATTGATAATTTAGGATCCACAATATGATATTGGTTATAGTGAATCAAGAAAGTTCTATGTCCATTCTTTAACATAATTTGGCAACATAGAGCTAAAGTCTCCACATCTATCCAAACCCAAACAAAACCTATTTCAATGTAGCTGAGTTGAAATGCAGTTTCAAACTGCTTCTCTCTAAATATATCATCAAGCACAAGGAGGTATATGTTTTCCTTTAGCTTGACACACTTAAATTATTCTATTTTATAACTGTCTCTAGTTTCAGCTCCAAGGACCATTCAACAAACCTCCACATCCTATTATTCTTACATTTTTTTTCAGTGATAGGGTTTAAATCCAAGGACTGATGCATGCTGACAAATGTTCTACCACTGAGACACATACGAATACTTTGAGAAAAACTAATGACCATGTTGTTCATTTCTATTATTTCCCAAAGTAATTTTATTGTCTCTCTTAGGAATCAAAAAGTATCATATTTCTAGGGCCAGATGTTTCAGTATCCCTATAGTTAATTTTATTCTATGAATAATCCATGGGAGAAAAGCTTTCATGTTTATTACAAGTCAATACCATCATTTCATTTTATTTTTCTCAACAAAGAACTGGACTTTTATTGAACCTTAAAAAAAAGTCACGCATGAAATGAACAGTACATTAAAGCTCACGTTGTGAAGGGGGAATGGTGACTGCCAATAAATAGTTTCAGTCACCCATTACTTCACGACTTTTCCTCTTATTCTATCTGACACTGACCCTCTTGAGCTTATCTCTTTGGTTTCCATCAACTGAGGACTCAACATATCTCTCGGTCTCACTGAGCTATATATATACATCTACCAACATTCTCTCCTCTCCAGTACCTCCTAAGACCTTGGCTCTATTCCTGTCTTCCAAAAGAACAATTTTTGTTCTCTCTGATTCTAGGATTTAATGGACAGAAAATCCTCCTTTAGGAGAGATTATAACTGAAACAAGTAATATTCTTCCCAGATCTTGTCAAATAGCAACAATGCTTTCCTACCTACAACTTGTGAAGTTTTACTAATAGGAAACATAAATAAGCATGTAGTTCAGTGTGTACCATGGACTATTAATTTCTCATCACGCAGAGACAGCCTCCTTTCCTCAAATAACAGGGAAGTCAAATTATATTTATGTTTTATAAAAATTATCCTTCAAAGTAACCTACCAGGCAGGGTTTCATTGCAGTTTGTGTCTGCTTTCTCCTTCAAATGTGACAAGTTCCTCAATTAAAGCCATTTGAGAATTCATCAATACTCTTCCACACAGTAAAAACACAGAATTCCATGGCAAGATGGCTCTCCCTTTAAATGCTCTCAAAGCCAGCAGCAGTTACATACCAGGGAAGTTCTGGTCTCCATGGAGACAACTGTGGAATTTAGAAAAACCAATGAAACCTTTAGTTTTTCATTCACACAACACATAATCATTATCTTATTTGGTTTTATAACAGCCCTTTGATGTGAGGAACAGGTTAAAGAAATTTAGAAATGAAGTGCGTTCCTTAGGTTTATATAATTAATAGATCACAGAGCAGAATTTCAACCCAAGTTTTCCACTTGTGATTTTTGTTTCTATAGTGCTGACTACACTAAAGTTCATTTTTTAGGTTAAACTCTTTTTTTGTTTTGCTCATATTTTTACATTTCACTCAAGTTATCTAAGGAAAAATATAGCTACTAATAATTCTGAATAATATAATTTTTATCTAATATTTGCTAAAACATTTTAGTTAAAAAATATTATTATGTCAAAACTGGTAACTATTTTGCTAAAGTAGCATTTCTTCTAACCAGAAAATATACCAAAATTGTGGAAAATAATTTTCTAAATGCACTATTTCTCTTGTAATTCAATAAAGTGAATAATTTAATATATAAAATCATTCAATTAAATAGTTTAATGTCAATTTATTATAAATTCTTTACTATTAATATTAATGAAAACACCATTATGAAACATATAGAAACTCATAAGTCAAAAAAAGGTAAACCGAAATGCAAAGCAATTCTACACACCAGATACAAAACAGTACCTGACTTTGTTTTTTAATTTTTTTTTTAATTTATTTATTTGAGAGTGACAGAGAGAAGGAGGGGGAGAGAGAGACAGAGAGAGAATGGGCACGCCAGAGCTTCCAACCTCTGTAAATGAACTCCAGATGCGTGCACCCCCTTGTGCATCTGGCTAACGTGGGTCCTGGAGAGTTGAGCCTAGGACCGGGGTTCTTAGGCTTCACAGGCAAGCACTTAACCTCTAAGCCATCTCTCCAGCCCAGTACCTGACTTTTTATGGGATACTTTTATACATAGCAAAGAATTACAGAAGCCTTTATACACGTTTAAATTGTCAAAGTGCTTTGAAGCATTCAGGGACAATTGATTAAACAAATATATAGAAAAGGCAATAAAATAAAGAGGAAATCTTTTGCTGTTTATGTCTTTTTACTGTAATACTATTACATTGTAACTTACAGACAGAGTAGAAAAATTAGACTGAATTTTGCAACTGATGTCACATAAAACCAGTTTTCTAAGATTATCAGCTAATAGAAGGAAATTTTAACAAATGCTTTTTCCATCATGCTGACAAATTTTCAGAGAAAAGAGTGGCAACAGAAAAAGAAAGTAGGACACAGTTATTATAAACATGTAGATAGGCAGTGACATATCTGTAGAAATACAGGAAATATTACCTACCCAAAAATAAGTCCTCTACGATCTTGTCATAGGCTGTGAAAAAGCACTGCTGAGAGTGCTTCTGGGTCATAATTCCTATAGATTTCTCAGCTCAAATACAAATATCCTTGAATATAACTACTTAGTTATTATTAGTCAATTTTACTTAGGACTTGGGTTATTTCATTAGACACTATCCAAGTAAGTGCATGCAATGAGGAAGGGTGCTGTGTTGAGAAACAAGACATTGAACATTAACTGGTAGTCTTACTGTTGATTATAGAGTGCATAGTTCATCAAAGCAAAAGTCACAGTACTCAGCTAAATCAAGGAAAACAAGAAAGTCATGTGTTCCCAAGGATTTGACTTTTATTTTGGAAAATTTAAACTTGTACCTTTGAAAACAGTAATTTGGAGATTCTATGTAATAATTGCAAGCTACATGAGTTATACACAGATAGAAGTATGCTATAAAAAATTAATGACTGTGGGGCAGGGGTAAGGCTCAAAAGCAAGGCATCTCCCTAGCATGATAAGGCCTTTGGTTCAATGTCTATTACTGACAAAAATAATATTATGACAATATTTATATCTATCTAGAGTACACCATTGAAAAATAAGGAGGTTATCTAATGTATATTCTCTTGATTTAATGTTGCTATTTATTATGTTCTGAAAAACTATATGAATCAAGAAAAAATGAAGATGATTTATATGTATTTATAAACAGCAAATAAAGAGAACAAAGTAGGGATTCCTTATTCTAAAAGCATCAAAGAAGACCTACTTCAATAATGCTAATTTAGTATATATTTCCAGATATACTCTGATTCTTAGTGTTATTATTGTTTATTAAATACTTTGATACAACCCAAGTGCTATCTACAGTTTAAGTCTGAAACTATTAGTATGTCATTTCTACATAGAATCTTCCCTAAGTGTTCTTTCTGGTAGGAAAAATCTCCCCTTTTATACTTACCACTGTTTAAATAGTATTTTTAAGAATAAAACAAAGAAAAATTCTTCTGTTGGCTTTCTAATTTTACTCAATCATGAAAGAATTAATTGAAAAACATGAAAAATAATCATGATCTTTTGTAGCATTCCAAATTTAAATTACTTATGAAAACATCTTAATGTACCTATCTGTGTTGGTTCTGGCCATGCATAGTAAATGTATTACCAAATAGAGGGAAACCTAGGCCCATACCTGCATATTCACCTCACACCACAGTCAAAGGGTCATACAAAAACAATGATTCTATGAATTAACTGGTAAATGCAAACAAAATGGATAGACAAAAATACATAACAATCAGCATATTCAATTCGCACACAATTGGAACCACCTATCACTAAATGGGAAGCTAAAATTATAAAGTGTGAATTCAATGAACTTAAATTATTAGAAACTGTTCTGCATGTTCTGAAAAACTCACACACCTTCACAAATCTACAGATGCAGGTATTAAGATATGCACATAGAATTAGCACAAATATTTAGGTAGAGCAAAAGAGAGTGGGCAAGAGACTCTGCCATTTTTCGGGTTTAAAGTCAGAATGAAGTGATTACCAGTGCCCTCTTGCCTCTCTGGTCTCCACAGACTGTGGCTTAGTCACTTCGGCCTGCTTGTCCTTTGCTCCCCTCTTCCCTTTTGCTTGCACTTTTTTGTCTGAATGTTTATCCTTTCCCACTGCAGGAGCCTTCCTCTTGGGCATCTTGGGGGCAGATGCAGATGCTGCTGTAGAGGCACGGGAGAACCTTCCAGAAGCTACACTGTCCGCTTCCCTATGCCCCAACTGCTAGGACCCATGGAGGGGGTGGGGGAGGGCAGTCAGCCCCTTCCTATTTTTACAGTGAGTTTTAAAGGCAAAACCCACATTCCTTTCCAATGACCTACTCTTTAGTCATCCCCCCACCCCAATTATCTTTTGCAACAGCAAGCACCATTTACAAAAGCAGAACTTGGGCAGAGGGAGCTCCAGATAAGAGCAAGACCAAACACCAGATGAAGCTCATACGCTGTACCAGGCCACCTTGACCTCAGGGAAAGACTAACCTCAGATGTCCTTACTGGCCTCAGGCTTGTAGTTACTGCTCTGTGTTAGTCTTTAATCTCTCATGGCTCCTTGAGAATGTCAAGATGGCTGAACTGCCTAACATGGCTTCCCTTAGGTCTGTTCAACAGAGGTTGTTTCATTCCCCACTGGTTTTAGTAATGGAGTCAAATCTTAGACTCATCAGTTATCATAGCCTCATACTCAGTCCTGAAAACCATTAATTTTACTGAGTAAATCTCCATTGGATAAACTCAGAGCATTTAAAATGTAGGGGCCTACAATCAATCCTAAAGGTAACAGAATCATGAGTACAGAGATGGCAGTAATTGAAGTGGTGAGCCAGGGAAATCAAGAAAACAAATGTTCACACCAGCAAATGGGCAGCTGGCTTACAGAAGCAGGACATGACAGCTTGTACAGTCTATACTATTTAAAACAAAAATTTTTGATATCTCACATTGAATTCTTTAAGCTTCCGCCATGTATAGACTGGGGAGCTCCCAGGGTGACTAGAGCAGGGCCGTAGTCTCTTTGCCAGGGGCAGGTGTACTCCAGAGCTTGACTTGGAGGGGACCCTCTGGTTCCTGATGATCTGTTAGCTGCTACAATCAGCTGAGGACACTGTCCTCTTGACTCTGGTGTGGTGAATCTATACCCCTCAGCTGATGGGTATGGACCCAATTCCCTGAGGGTATATGGGTGCCCTTGTGTTACAAATTTTAAAGGAGCAGTATCAATGGTAGGTGAATCTGGTTTACTTCTGTAAATCTGAGCAAAGAGATACCTTTTACAAACCAGCACTCCCCATGTCAGTTAGTACAAACATCTGGAATACTGAATTGTTTCACATGTCAGGATGGGGGTCTGAGATCTGTCCTTAGTGATAGTCCTCATTTAATAAGACATATCAAGTAGAGATTAGACTAAAACAAATCAATAACTATCAGATAAACATAACCAGTGAGGGCAATTTTTAGATTTTTTTTTTTTATCTAAAGACAGCAGTTGCTGACTAATCAGGGATAGGCAGAGGCAGAAGGCATGAGTTATTATTAGAGTTTAGTTTTGTTTTTTATGTGTTTTTTTTTTTTGTTTTTTAATATTTTTATTAGTTATGTACAAAGTGTATATATGTACATGTTGGTTAGCCTCCTCTCTGTCCTCCCTCCTCCACAGGTACTCTCCTCATGGGGAATATGAGTCGAGCATTGTGGGGTTAGACACCAGTTATGGGTAAGAGGCAATGTCTCTGTGCATAATGACCCAACATGTTGCTCTATCATTCTTTCTGCTTTGTAAGCCAGCATCAGACAAGGGAGCCTATTAGTCTGAATCTTTGTTTATATTGTAGTTATATTTTGTAGTTTTATTTTCTTACTGGGTGATTAAGACCATGCAGGCTGCCAAAATTAACAATGTATTTTGGAGGTAAATAATGGCTCTGTAGGAGAGACTTTTAGGGACCTGTGAGGAGTTCCATTACTCTCAGCATTGTCATCTGCTAAGATCAGACAAGGCCATGATCACCAAGTGGCCCCCCCTCTTTTGAAAAGCCTGGAGGACTGATTTTCCTCTGACACAACTCTCCTGTCTTAAAATTTGTCTCTCATTCTCCATATCCTCCATGATCAAGAAGACAGGTAATTTACCAGAGGCTAGAAGTTCAAGTGTCCCATCATCTCCTGTGGCCCTCTGACTTGGCAGAAGGAACCAAAATATTTGTTATCCTTTTAACTCCAAAGTTTCTGATTGACTTTGGCTTCTATGTATGGTTATTAATCACTCAGAGAGACTATACATATCTGAATAGCAAAACTGTTTCAGTTTAAAAGGTGCAGAACATATCTGGTTAGCAAAGCAGACCTGGATAGAGAATGACAGAATAGTTTGAAATCATTTTGCTTAATATTTAAGTTTAGTTTTCAGGTGACAGTGAAAGCTGTATCTGGAACATACAAAGCATACACATTATATCTTGCAACTATCTGTCAGTTATAAGAATAGACAGAACATTTCAGTAGCCCTGAAAACAATATTTTACCACTTATTTTATCAATAACTTTAAGCCATTTGATTTAACCTAGAAATTGTATGTCAGGAAAAGACAAGACAATATAAAACTTGGCATCTGTATTTGAAAACAACTTTGGCTAGTCTGTATATGCAGGTACCAATTACCACCATAACAAGAAGCAGAACAGCAGAGTTTAGGATTATTTTTCTAGACCAGGAAACATGTCTGGAGTATCAATATGTATATAAGCAATGAACTTGAGGTACCAGAAATGAGACAATTGCTTAAGTAAAAACAGGACTGTGACTGATTATACATAGCTTAAGAATAAAGTCAAACCTGGTCATTGTTGAGGTAAACTAGCCTGATTTTAAACATACATTAGAGACATTTTGACAGACACAAAGTAATTTCTTAAACAAGTATCTTTAACCATTGAACAATTTTATAGCTTAACATCAAGAAATATTTATTAATATTAGAATATATAAAGCTTAGACAAACTATATTAACATTGTTTGTATACAGTGGGTTTCCGTAAGAGCTTCCTCAGTTTTCCTAAGAACAAAATCACAATAAGTCACTTTTTATAAGACTTAGATTATAAGCTCAGTGATGATCACCCAGAAAAACCAGCATGAACAAGGCAAGACCATTTTAAAATTACAGGGGTTGAGCTGGGCATATTGGTGCATGCCTTTAATCTCAGCACCTGGGAGGCAGAGGTAGGGTTGCTCTGAGTTCGAGGCCAGCCTGGGGCTACAGAGTGAGTTCAAGTTCAGCCTGGGCTACAGTGAGACTGCCCTACCTCAAAAAAGAAGGTAAATAAATAAAAATTACCCTACCCTTTAACTTTTTATTCAAGAGAAAACACACATTCAGAAAAAGTTTAGATAATTTTCAAGGTTTTTCAATGATCTGACTGGGCAAAAATAAAGTTAAGTAAATGAAATGTTAAGATCTAAAAGTTTTCATTTTCTTTTACATTCTGTTACTACTGATTGGTTCAGCCAAGTACTTTTGCTTAATGATAGCCAAACATCATGGACTTTGCATTAACCAAATAACAAAATTCTGATATCTGGAAAAGTCTGATATTAACAAAAAGTAGAATTCATAAATTTATGGCACATAAGGATACAGAGAGTAAACTAAGAACAAAAGATCTGCTAACATAATTCAAAATAAATAAGAAATTTATATTATATAGTAACATTTTTGGCTTAAATTTGAAAACTTTACAACTTTTAAAGCTCATTAGAACTGGGATATGTTTATACAATGTTTTCTTATATGCATATATATATTTTTTCTCTATGAGGAGATTTAGCACTTTTCAAAGATAAATAAGATGTCCATCAAATCTGTAAGTCAGTTTCTGAAATTAATTCAGCTATATCCAAGTTACCCAAAGAATAGAGGAACTGGACTAAACTGCCATGATCTAGTGAAAAAAAAAAAAAAAAAAAAAAAAAAAAAAAAAAAAAAAAAAAAGAGACAAGTCTCATGGAAAAGAGAGGGAATGGGCATGCCAGGGCCGCTTGCCATTGCAAACAATCTCCAAATGCATGCTCCACTATGTGCATCTGGCTTTGAAAACAAGCACTTTTAATGTTGAGCCAGAAAAAAAAATGTATTTTCAATCTCCTCAAAATCAATTTTATGGCACTATAGTGAATTCCAAACATACACTAAATTTCATGGTACAATCTGTAACTACTCAAACCTTAACCAAAACTATAGTTTTGCCTGCGACACTTTGGTAAACTTGCTCAGTAATGCCATAAGTTAAATCTAAAGTATTAAGAGTGATTGTTGGAGGAATTGAGGAATTATACCTTAAATCACAGCATAACTTTGTTGAGAATTTTCTTTTACTGTTCACCGTGAAGTAGATAGTTTTCAAGTGTGTAAGAGATAAATACTGTTCAGTGTCTCCAAATGTGGTCTATTCAACTTATAAAACAGGAAAAGAGAATAAATACTTCCTCTGTGAGATTTTTTGGTGGGGGGGGGGCAGAATTTTAAACCTTATGAGAGAATTAAATACTAATGACCCAATTTTAACCTTAAGGTTTAGTTAAAAAGTTGACAAATAGAGGGACATAGCTAACTTGGTTGAGTACTCTAAATTCAGTCTTTCACAACCATTATCATGACCAGATGAATATCAGTGAGTTAAAGTTTTAACTTTACAAAGTGAATACCATAGCAACCTGCTACCATCCATGGCCATAGTTTGTTAGGCTGATGTATGCCCTAGGGTAATAGTCATTTTATATCTCAATAAATCTGTAATCTAATCATGTACTTTAAGACTTAGTTAATCAACTTTGTCTCTAACCTTCTGGTTAAGCTTACTCATACCTTCATCTACAAACTTTATTCATACATTCATCTACATACTTTTACCTTACAATCTATTTAACCACTCTGTAACAATCTTTTCATCAAACATTTCAGATCCAGCATTTAAAGTTTCTCTCCAGTTTATCTTCTTTAGACAGTTAATCTCATAACTACAAACAAAACATTCATTGTCCTTAAAATAAGACTTTTAATATTACCATTTAAGGGTTTTCTTTCTTTTTTTTTTTTTTTTGTTCTCCAAAAGCCTTTTGAAATTACATTTCCATAAGAGTAGACCAGACTTAACTTATACTATTTACCCAGAATATACATATAAATTTTTATCATTCATTAATTTTGGAACTTCTTTTCTTATAACTTCCCTGAAACACATTTTTTAAAAAATATGGAAGCAGATTCAAACATTATTAGAAATTTTAGAAATTTTCTTATAAACTCAGTATCGAGTAACTCTAAATCTAAACATAAATCTTGAGGCTGTTGTCTATTAGTATGGAAGCATAGAAGGATAAAGTAAACTTAGAAAAAAACAGTAACAAATTTCTTATAAGAAGTCCCCATCTTTCCACAGCAACTTGGGAATCTTCTATCATCATGCTGGCGTCAGGATCCTGAGATTCCCTGTGTCTGCAGCCCCCTGGCTCTGCAAGACAGGGAAGCTAAGAAAGAGCCATCAGTGATTCTCCTGGGGCAGCATAAACCCTAGAGAGATCTGTGACTTGTCTCTCTGTACAACAATGATATTTGTGTGTTAGGCTCCCCCTCTTACTCCCAGGGCCAACTGGCCATATACAGATCAAGCCCTTCCCAAGAAAGACTAAGTGACACATTACAGGTGCATCTGCCTGGACTGGCCCAGAACTTTATTATTCCTGATCTACTTCTTGCCCCTGGGGAACATAGTGGGACAGCATACCACCCCCTCTTTTACCTTCCTAAATTCTAGGGAGGGTTTCAGACTTTCCTCACTGCTACAAGGCTGCTTTCTGATCCTGCCATTTTACAACTCTTTAAGAGTAGAAGAACCTTTCATTCTTCCTTGTCTACTTTCAGTGTTCCTTCTGGGGGACACTCAACAGTAAAACTTGGCCATGCCATCTAGAACAGTTGGCTTGGTGGAGGACATCTCCCACAATGAAATGGCAGTGCTCAGAACAGAAATCATTCTGCAGCCTTAGAGGTGTGAGCCCCATAATACTCATACACACATATTCAAGTACACTTTTCATACAGACTATAGACAACCATTTCCCCCTCACACATTCATTCATTCATTCAGAAGCTATGCATTCCCATTTTAAATTCCTATTCTATTTACAACTCTGGAGACCAAAACCAAACCTTGAAATTACTTTGAGTACAATTTCAGACCTCACACTGAGGACTTTTCTAAACCTAAATTTGACTAGTCTAAATTCCAATTTACAATTTTCATTTTCGAATTACACCAGGGGTGGTCAGTGTGTCCAGGTCACCCAAGGACAACCCATTTGTCAGTTGGGAGGTCAAAGGTTCCCTCTCTTGGTCATCCCACATCAAAGGATGGCCAGTATAATTCATAGAACTTCCTGTAAGAAAAGGCATCTCATGTAGCACCTAAGTCAGATGCCTGCTGTTGGAAAAAGAAAAAAAAATAGTAAGGACATATTGCAATGGGCTAGATGTGCTAGATATGTGGCTTGTCTGTCCCATGGTTGAATTTTTGAATTCTGCAGCTGGTTTCCTAGGAGGATTCAAAAATGTTAAGCACAAAAGGACAAAGCAAACACTAAACAGAAAGAAAAGGAAATGTGGCAAAACAGACCTGCAACAGACAGACCAGGGTCAGGGCCATGTCTCGCCACTGCCTGGGATTCAGGAAGTAGTGCTGCGTCCAGCCTCCCACTGAATCCCCCTTACCTCCAGAGGTTTTCAGGCCAGATGACTCTCCACTCATGGTGTTAATGTCCTCTGACTGCCGCTCCTTCCTGCTGGGGTCTGAAGAATGTCCATGGGGCTGAGGAAAGCCTCTCAGCAGCTGCCCCCCCACCCCCAGGGTCTCCAACCTGCAGTTGGACTATATGTCCTAAGAAATCAAGACTCTGCGAGACCAGACTCAGGGGTCCTTTTAGCAAGAGAAATATAATATCTCGCTGGGGCCTCCAAATGTAGTGAATCCCAGACCAGAAGTGAGCAGAAGACCACCCGAATAAGAATTTTAAAGGAGAGTCATTATGAAGCTGGCTGGCATCTGTCCCTTCACAGCATGGAGGAGAACAGCCTCGTCCTACTTTTACAGTGAGTTTTAAAGGCAAAAATGACATTTTTTTTCTAATGACCTCCCCTTTACTCTTCAGTCATCACCCCCACCCCAATTATCTTTTGCAAGAGAAAGCAAGCAGGATTTACAAAAGCATAACTTGGGCAGAGGGAGACTGAACACCAGATGAAGCTCATATGCTGTACCAGGCCACCTTGACCTCAGGGCAAGCCTAACCTCAGATGTCTTTACTGGAATCATGCCCTCAGGCTTGTAGTTACTGCTCTGTTTTAACCTTTACTCTCTCATGGCTCCTTGAGTGGCCTAACATGGTTTCCCTTAGGTCTGATCACCAGAGGTTGTTTCAACTTGATCTCTCAAATAAATAAACAAACCAAACAAAGGTGTTACAAAACTGAAAATAAATCATTATTATAAAACTTTTAAGATTTGACAAAATTTACTCACTAGAGATATTAAAGAGAGTCATGTCATGAAAAGTGACAGGCAATATAGCAAAGAAAAGGTATGTTTACACTTCTGAATTTCCATGTGTTGTTACCATGCCACCAAGTTAGAAACTGGGATGAGGTTATAAGTAAAGTAGATAAATAGGAAGAGAATGAGAAAGGGGGAGAAGGGAGACCTGGTATCTCAGTCAACCCCATATTGCTGAGATGAACTTCCAAACCAGGCACAGTTATGGAGAAAGGAATTTATTGAAGGTTATAGATAGTGGGGAGGTTCCATAATACCAGAAGAAGCTGGACCACTTTCACAGGACCACGCAGAGACAGAAAAGCAACAACTACCAGCATCACAAGCAAGTACTCGGGAACTCCAGACAAAGTTCCAACACTTTGCTTATCTTGGTTGGAAATTCCAGATCCACCCCACACTTTCGGGCTCAGTGACACCTCCTCCAGCCAGGCATCTGGAGATCTAAATTTCAAATTTTAATAATATCCTGAATCTATTTGAGGACATCCATTCAAACTACCACAAGGAGGGTTGAATCTTATTAACCTTGTTACTTTTTCTTGCTGTTACTGAGATTTTCAGCACTGTTTTCATCCCATAGCAAGGCTGGAGAACATGAAACAATCAGCCGTAGCATTTCTTGCTGCCTCATTCTCATTCACCCATCCACACTACTGACCAATAATTCTTTCTTTGCTCTTTGTTTTCATTTTCCAGATAGGGTATTAGGAAGAGAGAAAAACCATGGATCTGAAGGGGTTTACTCTGTCAGGTTGTTGAACTGAGAAACCAGAGGCAAAATTAAGTGGTAACAGGTTATAACTGGGAATTGTTTGAGATGCCTTCAGTTAACTGTTGACAGGAATGGGATTAGGAGAGAGAATGGGTATGCCAGGGCCTCCAGCCACTGCAAACAAACTCCACATGCATGTGCCACCTTGTGCATCTGGCATACATGGGTCCCGGAGAGTTGAACTGGGATCCTTTGTCTTTGCAGGCAAGTACCTTAACTGCTAAGCCATCCCTCCAGCCCTCACTTATGTCTTTCTATATTAATATATAATGAAGAGTAAAAGAAAATTTGGACAGTTGAAAAAAATCATTGGAATTTGGACAGAGAACACCTGGATTTTTTTTAAACAGAGTTGATGTTTGTGAAAAGTAGAATGGTAGTGACTGAGAGAAAGAGAAAGAGTAAGGCACACCTGAGAAAATGGATGGGACTTCCCAAAGGAGTAGCAGTAGAGTCACAGTTTATTAAGATACTTTAAACCTCCAGTCTACAGGAGCTTCAGAAAAGGGGAGATACTGGGAGAAAGAAGAAGTCATACCAAAGTGTGGGTTTGGGCTTCAAAGGGAACGTTGCAATTAAGTGTCTTAGCATTAGTCATATATTCTATTGTGATGGCTCTCACAAACATCTCAAAAAGTTACTAAGAATATTTTTTTTTTCTGATAACTTTTCTGTGTTTGTTTGTTTCTTTGTTTGAGTTAGGGTATCACTAGGCCAGGCTGACCAGGAATTCACTATGTCTTCTCAGGCTGGCCTTAAATTCACTGTGATCCTCCTACCTCTGCCTCCCCAGTGCTGGGATTAAAGGCGTGAGCCACCACAGCCAGCACTGATAACTTTTCACCACTGAGATGATAGAGTTGTTCCACAGGTACATGGGGTATTGTAATCATCTAATAAGGTAAAACCAGGGGCCACTATGGTTGTATAAGGGATGTAGGACATGTCTTTTTCTCTGAGAATTTTGTAGTCAGATTCTGAGAAAATTGCAGGGTTGTAGCTGGCAACAGAGAAAGTCCTTAACAAAATATTAATTGTGTTAGATTCACAACTGCTGAGAGGTTTTGGCCACACTCAGAGCTAAGGGGATGTTTTCTCTACCCAGGTCCTCACAAGTCTTCTTATATTTCTAGCATGCCTCACCTTCCCCCTCCAAGATTTTGTTCCTTGAATCCTAAGGGCTGATAAAGCTGAGGATCCCTCTTCTGTAGCTTCTTCCATGCTCAGCAGGGATGCAGACCCTATTTACCCTGAGTCCAAAATCTCAGCTTCTCTGGTTTAAGGAACTGGAAGATGAGAGGATCTTCTTTTGCTGGGAATCTGGCAGGAAAGATGCAGTTACTCAGGACATCAAACATGCAGACAATGCATTACTGAGCAGTTTGGACTTTTGATAGTGAACTCTTCTCATGGTTGCAGACTATTGAGCAAGTTTTTGTTTTGTTGTTGTTGTTTTGTTTGTTTGTTTTTCTAGATAAGGTCTCATTTTAGCTCAGGCTGACCTGGAATTCACTATGAAGTTTCAGGGTGGCCTCAAACTCATGGTGATCCTCCTACCTCTGCCTCCCAAGTGCTGGGATTAAAGACGTACACCACCATGCCCAGCCTTTGAGCAAGTTTTTTAATCTACATGTCCTCAGATTCTTAATCTGTAAATTGAATACAAATACACAAAACATAAGGTCACAGTATAGAATGATACAACATGTCTTAGTAGCTCAGAAAAACAGTTGAAATTCTTATATATTCTATCTCAGACTCTAGCTAATTTTATACCTCTGTAATTGCTTTTCTATTTGAAAACTGTTTAAACTATGTGCAAATAATTTAGGAGAAGTTTTTCATACTGTGTAATATGTGATAATATTAATGTTGTAAAATACCAAAATTATATCCTAAGTATTAATAATTTCTTTGATATATTTTTTAAATAACCTGCAAATGTGTGTTTATGAAACAATTTATGAGATGCATTGGCCAAAAAGAACTATCAGAACTATGACCAAAGAACAAAAAGGCTTTGAAAATTGATTTTTTAATAAATCTTAGAAAATTCTGATACAGAGAGGGGGAGAGAAAGAGAGAGAAAGAGAGTCCTCAGAGACATAGATGCTGAACCTAATATAGGAGAACTAAAGATGGGAGACAGGTACAATAGAAAGTTCTTCAAGATTCAGTTGTGCTATTTTGTAAAAATAGTACTCATGCTAACAACTTGAAAATATATAAAGAAGGGCTGGAGGGATGGCTTAGCAGTTAAGGCATTTGCCTGCAAAGCCAAAGGACCCAGGTTTGATTCCCCAGGACCCACATTAGCCAGATGCACAAGAGGGCACACATGTAGTTTGTTTGCAGTGGTGGCTGGAGGCCCTGGTGCACCCATTCTCTCTCCCTCTTTCTCTGTTAAATAAACAAAAATAAAATACTTTAAAAGTATATATATATATATATATATATATATATATATATATGACATTTTAGTAAATAAATAAGGTACAGAGTAAATCAGGAAATAAAAATAAGTCAGGGTAAAGAAATAATATTATATCTTAAATATAAACACTTTAAAAAGAGGAGCTGGAAATATGTTTAAGGTATTAAGGGCACTGGCTTGCAAAGTCTGCTGGAGTAGGTTTGGTTCTCCAGTACCCCCAGAAAGCAAGAGATGAAGTAGCAGACATGTCTGAAATGCATTTGCAGTGGCAAGAGACCCCAAGATACACACACATACAAATAAAACAAAACAAATAAAAAAGTACTAAAATTTAAAAAGGGGAACTTAGCTTTTAAAGTAGATCTCCCAGGAAAACACTGAGAAGTCATTATAAGGAGGAGGAGGAGCCGTCATAGCCCAGCAAAGTGCCAAGAACAGTGACACAGGAGGAGGGTTCTGTCTGTTAGTGGCACACGGAGCTCATGATGAAATCCAGGGGCACCTAAAGGATGAAAAAGCAAATGTCACCTGGGTTGAACTTCACAAGTGGCTGAGAGGGTAAAGATGGAGAGTGAGTGAAACTTTAGAGATATGTTGAATTTAAATTTAGAGGAATGGTTTATAAGCACTAATGCAGCACATACTGAGAGCTTAGTAACTCTATCTTGGTGAGTGCATCAGGATTTGGGGTAACTGTGGATGTCATGGCTTTCTCCCAGGAGACAACTACTCATAGGAATAACATTAATTGAATATTCCTGATAACTTTTCTGTGCAGTAAACTGGAGAAGTTCGAGAATATAGAACTAGCTTTAAAAATCAACCTACCACAGAGCTGTGTCATGACACACCTGTTAGAATGGCTTATGGGTGTAATTGTACAATAACACAACTACATTAGAGACCACTTTTGGCAATTCTTATAAAACTGTGAGCATGCACACACACACACACACACACACACACACACACACACACACACACACAAGCCAAGCATTCTTTTTCTCAGTATTTGTCTAAGAAATAACTCCCCCACCACTGAATTATAAATGATAAGTGACTAGTATAGCTATGCTTCATACAATCACTTATGCATATAGAACCTTTTGGGCTTTATTTGCAAGTGCCCAAACTGGAAACTACCAAAATTCCCCTCAACCGGAAAATAAATCAGACAGCTCCACACAATGTCCTATGGCTCCTCAATGGAAAGAAACAAGCTCCCAATTCAGCCTACAGCATGGAGGGATCTCTAGTGCATGGTACTAAGCAGAAGAAAGTGAAACCACTGGACTATACTGATTCCATCCGAAAGACCATCCTGGGGAGACCAAAAACATGGTTTCTGATGCTGGGAGTATAGGAGAGAGGATAGTTGGTTACAAAGCAGGAGACAGGAATATTTTGTTTGTTTGTCAGAAGTATATGGTAAGACCCTACTGAAGAAGATACCACATACCTTAGTCACAGGACACTGACAAATCAGGTTCACATTAGGTTCAAAGGCTCCTGGCAGCTGACTCACTATCATAATGCTGGAAAG
The DNA here is from genome assembly GCA_036346955.1 of Dipus sagitta. NCBI lineage: Eukaryota > Metazoa > Chordata > Mammalia > Rodentia > Dipodidae > Dipus > Dipus sagitta. The sequence continues at coordinate 115,543,432 of CM070778.1, read as the reverse complement.
TACTGTGCAGGCTGCTGGGGTTGAAAAGTCATCAGTGATGTTAACTACCAGTGGACCTCACATGCTATACAACTGGCTATCCAGGAAAGATCTGTCCTCTGGTACAATAGTGGGCAGTAGTGAAGTGTCAGTTACGGGATGAACCAGCTGACCTCTGATTAAATGTGAAGTCCTCTGCATGGGAGCAGATTCATTCCTTGTCCTGAAAACCTAGTATCCATAGACCACAGGACAGAATTTAGTACTGCTTTTTTTTTTTTTTTGACTAACATTGTATGTCATTGCCATCAAACTGCCTTCTAAATATGGATATGTATGCTCATAAATTAGTACTGCTCTTACTTTTGGTCAGAGGAGCTTCTTTTTGCAGAAGGCAATGACTACTGTGGAGATCCAAGACTTGTCAAGGTACTAAGCGACAGTGACAGTTGAGAGTTCAGCACTAGATGAGACATCTCTAACACACGTGCGCGCGCGCACACACACACACACACACACACAACCACAGGTTAGGGAACAATGTAGAGGAGGGTGTCAAAGGAATATTGGCACTTCTCTCACTGTTGGCCAGGGGATCATTTTGTTGAAGAGGGCTGGGTAACTCAAAACTCATCAAAATGCTGGGAATAACAGTCAGTTGAGAGAGCATAGTACTAAATGAGACAGCTACATCTCATGCTCCAAGGCTCAGGAAACATTGCACAAAAGAGGATGAAAAGAATGTAAGAGTCAGAGCTTTGGGAGGAGTACATTGGGATACTATCCTCTGGACATGGAGTGACCCATGCAATCATGACCTTTTAGTGGTTGTCATTTGTAATTACCTCCCCAAGCCCTGCACAATATTGAGTCCATTAACATTTTGACCTGGATGATGGAGGAGGGCTAAAAGAAAGTGACATCAAAATAGAAAAAGCCCTGGTTGGAAAAACGGGGGGGATTTGATGGAATGGGAGCAAAGGAGTAGGGACAAAGTTGGTAACAGGAGGGGATTATGAACAAATTACTTTATGTTTGCATATGAACATACTCCATAAATAAAAATTATCTATCTCAATCTTGTGGCCAAAATGATGACGACCCTACTCAGTGTCATAAAAATGAGAGATACTACACACATTTTTTAAAAAATTATCTATGTATACAGATCAGATTAAACTAGGAGCAGGTGTCAGTGATTTGTCTTGAAACATGGATGAATTGTAGTTGAGACCACATCTTCCTGTAGATTCTTCCACAGTGGGTAAGACACCACTACATTAAAGGACTAAAGCTGTCATATCTAAAGCAGAGGTTTAGTTTCTCCTTAAATCTGTTTCAGGAAATAATGTGGATGGAAAAGTGTAATCCATGCATAGAAATTACTTCCTTTTATTTACAAAAGTCTGTGGGTTCTAGGAAATAATTTCTTATTGCTTATAAAATTCCACAGACAGAAACTTTTGCTGAAATAAACACTTTAATTATGATGCTTCTGTCTCCTCCTAGTGTGATAATCATATCAATATTTCTTAGAAAATTCCTCTATAGAGTAAACATATCCTTTTGTTTACTTTACATCTCAACATGAGATGTGCACCTGCATATCTTTAAGAGATAACTCAGACCTCAGTTCATGAGGATGCAAGGAGGATGTTTACTATGGAAGAGGAGTCCCAGAAGGCAAGTTGCAATGATTCACTTGGGCGGGGGTTGGGGCTCAAATATGGCAAATCAAGAGGGAAATAGTAATGTAGTTAGTAGTAGCTCAATGCTAGTCTTTCTGTGTTTCTTCAAGAGTTTGTTGTGGCTTTAATGTCACACCTAACCAAAATATTTCCTAGCCAAGACATCTACTGTAAAACATCTATATTGCCATATAAGGTATAAGTCTACCCTTGAATTAAAGATCCTCTAGACTAAGCACTTCAGTGCAAGATATGTGCCTGTTTCTTAACTCATAGATAAAGGTTATGGACTTTTATAAGCTTAATATATTCCCTAAAATTTAAATTTAGATGTATTTTGTGGGGCTAGAGAAATAGGTCAGTTGGTACAGTACTTGCCTCACAAGCATGAGGACATGAGATAGATCCCAAGTAGCCAAGAAAAATACCCAGCACAGTGGCATGAGCCTGCAATCACAGCATAGGAAGGAAGAGATATGAGGATCCCTGGGGCTTGCTTGTCAGCTGGTCCATCCTAATTGATGAGTCCCAGGCCATTGAGAAACCATCAAAGTAGATGGATAAGAATTCCTAAGGATGGCACCCATGGTTATCCCCTGACATTGGCATGCAAAATCACACACACACACACACACACACACACACACACACACACACACAAACACACCTGCACAAACATGTACCCAAAATACCCAAAATGTATGAGCACACATACACACATACATGCATACCACACAAAATTTATTTTTTCTCTGTGTATGCTTATGGGGTTTCTGTTCTTTTCTCTTCCAGAAAAAGTATTCTTCCCTGTTCTCAAAGTTTATAATCCTTACTTTAGAAAACATCACAAAATGTTCACCTTGTAACATTCCAAAAGGTTAGCATTGCCTTACCAGACACTCTAGATGGAGGGTTGAGATGTGGCTACAGGAGAGCAGGCAGCACCTTGTTCTTGAAATCAGTTCTTCATAACCTGAACAAAATGCTGCCCACCCCAAGAGGAAAGAATGTATTGAGGGGAGGCTTATGTAATGGTTCCTATCAAAGGTCTCTCTCTCTCTTCCTCTCTCATACACACATTTATTTCAGCTTTTTTTTTCTATTAACCACTCTTAATTATTAAATTCAGTTATAATCTGTGCAGGGTGACAATGTGCTGCCCAGTTCTTACTTCAAGTATTTCTGAGCCTTAATAGTCTTGTGGTTACTTTGGGGAAAAAAATCAATTGAAATTACGATAAAAGGATCCTTTATACCTTCAACCACTTAGGATATAGTGAGATTAATATCTACCTAGAGTAGTGCTTCATGCATTGTGGACGCATAAGAAACAGTTTGTTAAAGTTTCCCAGAATTTCCCTTCCATTATAAGAAATGTATGGCCTAATGAAAAGAATCCCCTGTGTTTACAATCTGTACTCAATGAGTTTGTAAAAATAATAAATGGTTGTAGAAGACAAAGGGAAATATAATGAGTAGCCATGAAATCCGGACTGCGGGGCATAGACAAAGCCTTTGCAAATATCACATGGAATGATGGGATGGGCTGGATGTTTTCTTAGTTATCCTCTCAACATAGGAAGTATTGTGAAGCCCTTTTGCAATCCAGTTTACGAAACATAAAGATTCAGACACCACACAGCAACACAAGCTGTGTCATTTGAGATGAAGGGTGGGAGATAGAGACTGAGGTATCTGTAGGCTGCTTGTCTCTCAAACTCACTAATGAAGTAACTCATCCTTCACCAGCAGAAGCAAGGGGTGTTACAGAAATAGACTCCTGTCTATGTAAGGAAGCACCATGTGACAAATAAACATTTTCCTCTTTAAGGGTGCAGTCTTAGGAGCTCCAGGGGTATGTCATCCCATGAAGGGAAGAGGTTGCTCATGCAGCTGTAGTCCTGCTATGTCTTCTCAACATATTACTTAACAAATACTTGTAGAGTCAGAAGCAACAGGAAGCAACTCTAACCCCAGAGCAGCTGAGTTAACGACAATCACCAAGTACAACCAGCTCTCCCGGGATTGGCCAGATTTCAGAGAGCAGCTGCTGTGTTATTCTGATACTGGTGGAAGAGCATAGGTTCAAGGGAAAATGAAGGTTTTCCTCTTATTTTGCTTTCCTGGCAGAACTCAATGCTATAGCATCTTCCTAAAACAGAAGGCGAAGGAGGATTGTGTTGTTTAAACTGAACTAAAAACTACATTTGTGATCGTCCTATAAACACTTTTATAATATTTGAAAGATTTGACATGTCCATTCCTAATATTTTACCTGATCATTGCTTCTTACTTTTGAACCCACTGTTTTTGCCATTCTTTTTTTGGTAACTACAGGGAACAAATTTTCATTTTCCTTATAGCCTCACAAAATATGATTTACAGGCTTGTAGATTGTGTTCATGATCCCTGGGGATAGATATTTCCTATGTTTATGTCATTACTGTGTTGTACTTTCTGTTATCTTAAGAGGTCACATAAACACTATTAAATGCATTTGGTGAAATACTATATTTAGAAATGCTGGATTTATTTGTCCCAGCTCCCATGGCTATTTGATCACAGTTTTTGCCTAGGTTCAGGATCATGCTAAGTGGAGATTTTTTCGTACAGTGGAGTTGACACAGAGAGTGAACAGAATGACAGAGACACCCAGACCTAAAAATGAAGGTGAGACACTCAACTGCCCTCAGTCCCACACAAAATTATGTTTGTGTATGTGTTCTCCAACCAGAAGGTTATGTTAAGTAGATGTCATTTCACCAATACTTTAAGGAACAAAAAATAAAAAGAAAAAATGAAAGGCAAAAGGCATACACAAGATGTTTAGGAGATTAGAGTAATGATCTTAGTCAAGATCATTTTAAGAAAGCATTGCCAGTAGGAACAAACATCTCAACAAACTAAGTCAGACATTTATGTAAGAATTTTCTTAGACTACACAACCCAATGACCAGTTACTATCTCTTCCATGCCCATTCATGTTCCCTTCATTCTGTCTTATACCGTCTCAGAAATTAAGCCAAGATCTTTAAACTCCTTAGTCTAAAGCAAAAAGGTTGATTTAAGAGGGCCTAGTGAAAAGATACTATCTCAAAAATGTATAAAACTAAAATAACAGCTACCGGTTATATTTCAGTGAAAAAATAGGAATTTGGATATAACATGTTTATCCTGATAGATATCTATAGCATACATGATAATTCCACTTCTTATTTTGATCCTTTTAGACCGTTACATTATACATTTAACTTGCCTTGTAAGAATATATCTCTTATGCAATTATTTTATGGGCAAAAATAAAAAAAGAAGATAATATAAGGAACTCATTAATGGGTTTGGGTAATGAAACCCAATACAATAGTAGATTATAATTTACCTACCTGATCAATTTTGTTAGAATAGTGAGAAAGCAGAGAAGTGGGCAAACAGAATACCTAGTAGGAATTTCATGTGATCAAGTTCTCAGAAAGACCAGCTTTCAACTTGGAAATATGGGCAGTCTTATCTTTCCAACATTCAAAGTTCATTAAGGACAGGGGCCCTCTTTCCTGCTCTGGAGCAAACATGAGTGTGAATTGTCAGATGTCCAGAACTGGATCAAACTAGTTACTCTTTCTTCAGTAGTTTTGAAAATACCAAGATGAGAATGCTCTTACCTTGGAAAACATTGATGCCACTAATGAAAAACTTGTCCATTCCTTTTAGAAGAATGCTTAGCATTTATCTACCCACACAAAAATGAGAATTCCCTAATCTAAAGCAGTCAATTGTTAGATAAACTAGGAGATACCATCCCTATAACATAAAAAAGAATTAATATTTATTTTATGTTATAAGGAAAGAAATATTTGGTTTTATTCTTAATACTGGATGTAAAACCATCACCATTTAACCAAGGAATGACAGTATGGTATGTACGAATACAATTATAAAAGTGTGGAGATGTGTATAATATAATTGACTGGAGTTGGTACAGGACGAATAGTATCCAATGGGAATACAAATATCACAGCATGGAAATTTTGCAAGACTTGACTTATGTTCCTCCCTTAGGAGTAAGAGAAGTGAGAAAAACAAATACATCTGCAGAAGGAACATTTTGACTTCACTGTTGTTAGAAATTAACAACAAAACCAATGGTGACTTTAGTCTGGATTTTATCTTATATAGAAACAAAAAAAATGCTTTGTTAAGTAAATATACTGCATTTCCACTCTATTGCAAGATCAGAGGTGTAAAATAAATCTGACAATATTACCTCTTAGAAATATCACTATCTGATGATAGGTCATATGTATTAAGCAAAATTACGATATCCTGAAAGAAACCAAGAAAATAATAGAAGACCTTGTAACCTAAGCAGATTACACACATCATTAAATAATGACTAAAATGTAAAATGTCATTTTTTAAATTCTCAGCTGAACTGCTGCATGAGTTGGAAATGAAGACTATTCATGGAAATAGCAAGTGAATCAATCAAAATTAAAATCATTAGGAAAGAATACCTCTTGATTCCCTTTTCATGCATGATCTTTGGAACACATTCATCTACAAATAAAATGAAATAGATCTACAATGAAAAAATGCTACAGGAGCAACTTATACTTGAATTAATTCATAACTGATTCACTGCTAGGTATCTCAGAACAAGCTATATACATTACTATTTGAGTCATACCCATGCCTAGGATATTTTATTACAGACAATTAAATTATCATTCAATCTAACATTTATTTTAATATAACCATCTATTGTTATACTAACAGTGGAAAGATAATTAAGCAAGTGTAAGTATGTAAGAAAAAATGTAAAAATAATTCCAAATTTCCCCATTCGGAATGAGAGAGTCCATGTGTGCATATCTTAAATATATATGTACTCATATATAATTTTTTTATTTTAATTTGTTCATGTAGGAACTTAATTTCCTATAGCTTAAAAAATTAAATGAAGTTCATAGTTCACATGGAGGCTACTTTTTGGTCCATTGAGTCTGCTAGGTCAAAAGCCATAAGTAACCATTGAATCTTTAAATGTCTCTGTAATTTTGCTTCATAATTGGAATTGTACAGTGGACTTGCTTCTTTCACTCAGAAATATATTAAATGTTCTCCCATGTCATTCATGCCTTTGTAACTCATTTCATTTTATCGTTTAATACTATTTTATTTTTACTTCTGTGCTACAGTCTTGTAAATCCATTCACATAATGAAAGAACATCACTGTGGCTCCTGACTTTTGGCAATCATAAGCAAAGTTTCTATGGACATTCATATCCCAGTTGTTGTACAGTAGTGCATGTTTGAGTCAATGGGATCAAAACCTATGCATTTATAGAAGCTGAAGCCTCGATCACAAGGCTATGCATAACTGGAAGAAGCTGCTTTCTTGAGGGACTGTGCTGTTTGCATGTCAATCAGGAAAGACTGAGGGCCTTCTGCTCTGCCCTTTTGCTAAATGGGTAGCCACTGTTTAGGGGTTAAGGAGGGATGTCATTCCTATTTCAATTAGCAATTATTTAATAAGATATGATTTTGAGTCTCTTAAGCTGCTTATTTGCCAACTATAATTCTTCTTTGGAAAGATGGCAGTGAAGATTTTTGGTTTTGTTTTTGTCTTACCAATTTTTAAATTCCATTGCTTGTTTCTTACTGTGGAGTTGTAGGGAGGCTTTGTGTACTTTGCACCCATGTTTATTACCAAATATGCCTTTAAAAATATGTTCTTCCAGTCTGTCACCTGTCTTTTTATTCTCTTAAGACTATGTATCTCAGATGATTTTAAGTTTAGTGAAATCTAACTTTTCAATTTTCTCAATTATAAATAATGCCTTTTTATAATATCTAAAAGTAACCACCAAACCCAGTCACTTAAATTTTGTCCTATATTAACTTTTACTGACATTTTTCTCCTGTGTTATCTTCTATGTAGTGATATATTAGTGTTATTTTTTGTTGGTGGTATATTTTACTTATGTTTATATGTGAATGTCTACAACATGAAAATACAATATAAATAGACACCTTCAGAAGTATTAAGACATAGGATGTTACCAGTAGATTGAATGCTGTCTATGAGCTCTCTCCAGTCATATACCCTCTTATATGCATGATCGTCTTCAACTTGGAGCTGTTCACTCTTACTGCTTCGATCTCAGAAGTGATAAATTTTTTTATAAAACTAAGTATAAGTCCTGTGTCTCTTTCTCTTTTGTTTGCCCAACCCCAGGACTTTACACATATATTGAATTGTATTTTCTCATTTTGTCCAAAAGAATTGGCTATATTTGTGTGAGTTTCTTTCTAGGCTGTCTATTCCTAATAATTTGTTTGTCTATACTTTTACCAACAATTACCATCTTCATTAATCTATCTGTCTGATATGTCCTGAAGTATGATGATGTCTGTTTCTTGCCTTTATTCTTTAGTATCTAGTGTTGAAAATTATGGAATTTTGCCTTTCCATATAAATTTAAAGCCAGCTTATTGATAAGAACAAAACAAAGCTTTCATTTGTATTGTGTTGAATTTATAGATGTAGTTGGGAAGTATTGGTATTTTAACAGTAATGAGCCTACTGTCCAGATTGTGTCACATTTGCTTAGGAAATATTTATACTCTATTATGCTTAACATAAGAATATTTTGTTGAGTCTTCTTGAATCAATATTTAGGATAAATGGTCTGTACTATTTCCTGTACTATTTCTATCTTGTTTGTGTTTGAGGTAATGTTTATTTTATACACCATGGAAATATTCTTTCTATTTGGTAGAAGAAAATATAGAAACTAGGTATATTTTGTCCCCTACATTTTTGGCAGAATTATGCAATCAAATCACCTGAGCCAGTTGACTTTGTTGCAGAAGATTATTATTCAATGCTCCATTTCTTTTTTAGATATGACACTGTATAGATGATCTATTTCTCCTTGTGTGAGTTTTAGCATGCGTCTAAGTTTGCATCATACTAAGTGGATTTTTCTCATATATTTTCAAATTTGTATTTCTTCTTTGGAGAGTTGCCAGTCCGTTTCTCATAGATTATCAAATTTGTGACCACAAACCTGTTTAGAGTTTCCTTCATCCTCCATCACCCACGGTTTCAGTACTAATTGCCCAGTTGGTTCCCACACTGAACCTTCTTAATATCCTCTCACTGTTTTCTAAGTTAGCCTGCCTAGAAGCTCTCAGTCTAAACTTTACAATGAACCAGAATTTGGTTTTGCTTTTTTTTACTGCCTTTTTTTTTTTCAATTTTATTGATGACTCTAATATTATTTTTTTCCTTTCTTGTTTTATTCTTGATACAACTTTCTAAATTAGAGTATTACACAATTGACTTTAAATGATCCTTCTTTTCTAAAATGTACATTTATTGCTACAATTTTTTTCTAAGGGCTACTTTTTATATCACACAAATTTATTAAGTCTAATTTTTATTTTAATTTTAGTCAAATATACCTTTTTGTTCTCTTAAAACTTCTCAGAATCTTGTGTTATTCAAAGATAAAGCAATCAACAATGACCTCCAGAAGGACAAAATTGAGCTAATTTTTCAAAGACTTTACATAGAATATCAAACCCTAATGAAATCATCAGTGATTTCTCTCAGACACTAAGAAGCTCTTAAACATACAGTAACAATTTTATACCCAAAACATTTATTTTTAAAACTCTGACAAATTCCATGTATGGGACAAGTACCATTAATATTCGGAGCAGAAAAGCATAAAACACAAGATTAATTCAGTTTAAAGACTCACCCTATAACAAATGTCAACTACAATATGAGGGTGGAATTTTAAAAACCAAAAGGCTATCATTGTGGTTGTTCCCTGCTGAGGTCTTTCGGGATTAGAATGTCTATATTGGAACTCATATTAAGTAGGGAAAAGGGATAAAATGACATTGTCAGCATTATGAATTTTCAAAAGGCATTTAAATAATATCTCACACCCATCCCTGGCACACCTGTTAAGAAAGAACAAATGGGCTTCTTAACATTATCAAGAGCGCATATTCATTTTAAACCAAAGCTAACATCTTACCAGCTTCACCATATAAGGCTGTGCTCAGGTAAGGCTCCCAAGGCTACTTTATCAGGTGCACTTGGGAACTTGACAGAAATGTGAGTCCATGCATCTCACCTTGCATCTCTAGAGGTAAGGCTGGGTGTGGAGACCAGGGCTCTGTGTTTTAACAAGTCCTCCATCTGAATCATTCATTGCATGAAAATGCCTGAAGTCATTTGTGTGACAAAAATGAATTACAGTAAAATATAATATGAGTCTTTAGGACTACTCTCTTTTTAATATCATAATGAAATATTATATAAGTTAGGTGAAGAGTATGATGAAATTGGAAAACAGGAGAAACACTGCCAGTGTTGACAATTATAGAATTATATCTCATTTGTGGCAGAGACAGCAGTCCCTAGTGTCCCTTTGTAAGGGCTTATGGGATGATGAGGTCAGGGGCTGACACAGACCTTGATGAAGCCTACTGGGAAGTCCTTGGCTCATTGGGGGTGAGCACTCTAAGAGATTATTGAATTCTATCTCTCTCTCTGCCCCCCCCCCCGTGTGTGTGTGTCTGCACGTGCACGTGTGTCTTCTTCTTTTTCCTCTTCCCTCTCCCTGCTTGCTTTCACATGGTTCCAAACTTCCATCAGTGAAACCATGTGAACTCAGACTTGAACTTTCAAACTCCTCAGCCAAAATAAACTTCTGTTTATACATAGGCTGTCACATTATCTTATTATATTGACATGAAGCTAAAACAACATCAAAGACATTGTTAAAGTCAATTTAACAACTCTTAGGAATCTCAGTAGACCTACTATAATGTCTCATTATGAAAGCACTCCATATAAGTACCTTTTCTATGTAGAAAATAAATGATGTATTTCATTATATTTTAATATATTGGAATGAATAATTTTACTAAAATATATTTTCATAAAATCCAAATAAGGGCTGGTGAGGTTGCTCATTGGTTCAGGCACTTACTTGCCTGCAAAGCTTAACAACCTGGGTTTGCTTCACCTGTGCCCACAAAAGGCAAAGATACACAAAGTAGCTCATGGATCTGGAGTTTATTTGCAGAGGCTAGAGGCCCAGGTGTACTCATTCATATTCTCTCTCTCTCTCTCTCTCTCTCTCTCTCTCTCTCTTTCTATCCAAATAAAGAAATTAAATATGTAAAAATCCACCAGCACTATTTGAAACGATGAGAGAAATTGATATTAAGTATATATGAGCAATTAGGTTATGCAAAATGATAAGCTATGAACAGGACAACTCAATTGTATTATAACAAGAGCTATGGCACTATAAAATCGTTATACTAGAATAAGAAATATGTTACACCATGCCCTAAGAACTATGGAAGGCCCTGATCACTAGAAGGCTAGGGTTGTGGAGTGAGTCTCTCTTTGTTTCACATTCATTTTTATATTATACTTTGATCATGTAAAAGACATAATTTTTAAAATAATATACATAGTGGCTGGAAAAGATTGCTCAGTGGTCAAATTTATTTGCTTGCAAAGCTTAACAGCCCTGAGTTCATTCCTCATTACCCATGTAAAGCCAGATGCACAATGTGGCTCATGCATTTGGAGTTCATTTGCAGTCGCAAAGGTCCTGACATGCACATTCTCTCTTTTTCTCTCTCTCCTTCTTTCTCTCTCCCCTCCTTTTCCCCTCCCTCTCTCCTTACAAATAGGTTAGAATTAAAATAAAAATAACACAAATCACACAACAATATAAATACTAAAATAATACTATAAGTTCTAGTTAGAATGAAATACTCATAGCTAGTGTTTACTAGAGTTTCCTGTGTTGACACTGTTCTGATGGTTTGACAATATCAATTCATTTCATTACAAAATAATCAAAAAGTGGTTATTTGCAAAAAGTAGTTGTACATTTTATATATTTGAGAGAAACAAAGCACAGAAAGTTCAGTCATTGATCAGTTAAAATCAAACAGCTAGTGAGTGGCAAATAAGAAAAAATTAATTCTAACAGGAAAATCCTGCATAGAAGCCATTAGCTTCTAAACTAATCATATGGCATGTCCATGGCATATCTTAGATTGTCAATGAATGTTTGTTTGTTTGCTTGTTATGTCTTTATTTCATAATGGAATTGACTCAGGGATCAATGTCAATCTAGAAGGAGAAATCTTTCAGCAATCACAGTTCTATCCAATGTAACACTTGTATTAACTGCTTGGTCAAGACCACACAGAGGGTACTGCAGTTAATTTTACTAAAATAAAAAAAGAACTCTAAAGGCATTAGAGAACTTTATTCAAGTGCCAAATGATAAAACACTGCTAAGAGTCAATGAATATGTTAGGATTGGAAGTAGATAGACAATTTGAATATGAAATAATTTTGGGAACTGGAGACATTGCTTAGTGGTTAAGGCACTAACCTGCAAACTCTAAGATCCCAGGTTCAAGTCCGAAGTACCACTGTAAAGCCAAGTGCACAAAGTGGCACATGTGGGCTGGGGAAATGGCTGAGTGGTTAAGGCACTTGCCTACAAAGCCTAAGGACCAAGGTATGATTTCCCCAGCACCCACGTAATACAGGTGCAAAAAAATGGCACATGTACCTGGAGTTCATTTGCAATGGCTACAGGTCCTGGTGTGCCTATGCTCTCTCTCTCTCTCTCTCTCTCTCTCTCTCTCTCTCTCTCTCTCTCTCTCTCTCTTTCTGTGTTTCTCACTGCTTGAAAATAAACAAATAAACAACAATATTTTTAAATGTTCTTTAAACTTGAACACATATTTCAATTCCCCAGGTTTCTAAAACAGATTTTCAATTTGTTATATACTCTGGGCCGAAGATTTACATGTAACCACAAAGGATAATTTGAATATCTAATCTATGATAATTACTCTAGATACTGGCAATGCCTCTTGTAAAAGAAACGCTTTTCACCTTTTGAAGACTTTATGCGATTCAAAATATAGTATATAATGATATGGAATAAATTTCTTTTCTCAACAGCTATTTAGAGAATTTTATGTGAATTTATATTATCCAAATATTTATAAACAAAATTTTATTTAAAAGCTCAGCAAATACCATGTGAAACATATTGACGTAATTGTACAAAGTACAAATAATTAGGAAATGCTTTTAAAGAATATGGGCATTCTTGAAGTTACTCTAACATTTGACTGGATTTTGCCAAGTCATCCACAGGGGTCAGATAACAGTGTGGAAAACCAGCTCAATACAAAGTTGTACCTCAAGTACCCACAACTTTGAGTGGATGGATAGATTGTTTAGATATCTTAATTTTATATTGAATAGAAGTTTAAGTTAATGATCATGCTATACCTCTATGAATAGCATATAAAATAATAAATATTTGCAGGTTAATAAACCAGTATAAGGAAGGTTAAATGTCAGAAGCTTTCCATTGCACCATCTAAAAACAGCTATATATTACATCAAAACAGAGTCAATGAACTCAGCCCATAAATTTGCAAGGTGCCTAGGTTCAACAGACCTAAAATCGATAAAGCCATTGAAATCAATTCACCCTTCTCATGAATACAGTCTGTTAACTAATCAGGGTTTAAATGATCCTGCATGCCGGAATAGAAATGCCTTGCTGTTTGAATGTGATATTTGGATCAAGCCATTATTCACTATCAGGCCAGATTCATTAGAAGAGCCTATTAACTCCACATTCAGTGAAATATAGTCATGAATGCCTGAAGGGCTTATGTATTAAAATCCTTTATGGCAGAGATATTCAGTGATTTCGAACTGTTTGTGTAATGGGCAAGTGAAAGATTTTCAGCTGTAAAGTCCCTGTAGGAGAGAGAAATAAAATTAGTTACTAGACTTTATATGTCTTCACAGTAACTCTTACTGACCCTAAATTTAATGATTTTGGCTATAGCATTATTGAAAATATGGAAAACCATGAGAAAGATCAAATTTATAAACAGTCCCATCATATCCAAATAAATATGTAAACACATTCATATGCACACATTTAGATGTGCGTATAAATAAGGACAGGTACACCAAAATTAATCCAAAGCATGTTTGTGTTTTTTCTCTCAAAATTATTAAAACAAGCCTACAATCCCAACACTAGTTTTTTTTAAGCAGACTTTAAGATATTTTTTTAATTTAAATTTTTTCAAGCAAACATCTTTAACAATGTCTCAGTCCTAAATTTAACTTTTTGTCTTATACACCTATTTTGAAGTTTCAAAATTAAAAATGTTGTGAACAGACTTCCTGTCATCACTCATATTTGGCAGCTTTTCCATTTTTTGGTTATTAACTTATTTGCTCTTTTCCTTCTTATTTCTTGGAATACATATTAAATTGAGTGTAGATACAAGACCCAATGTTTCATAACCATTTTTATAAGCATTTAAATTTATGATTCATATATTACATCCTTCCTGCTATTGTCAAGGATTCCATTTGTTTTTATTTTTAAGCATTTTAAATTCAGTTTCTTTTGGCATACCCCCCATCTTTTGTAGAATCTCATGATAATTTCCTTACTGTAAATTCCTAGAAGTTGAATTTCTGGTCAAAAGTACACTAATTTCTTCTAAATACATGTGTTTATGTGTGCAAATGTTTGTGTATATGCATGTGTATACATATGTGTGTGTTCATGAATGTGCATGTGTGTATGTGTGTACATATATATGTCTCACCTTAGATTCTGTTTTAAATGAAAGGTTAATATTAATGTATTAAATTTTGAATGCTGAAATATTCATAAAAGAAAAAAACTGACAGATAATTTTCAGATTCAATATTGTCTCCTGATCTACCCAGCATGAGCTAGTGGCTGATAGGATAGTTTATATTTCTTTACAATGTGTAGATTTCTATGGAAAATAGACTATTTAAATTGCCCTTGTTACTATTAACTAATTAGTTTTCTCCATAAATCTATTAGTTAAGAAATGTTATTATGACTCTCTCATATTGAAACTGTGTTCGTGAAATAGTAAGTCTGATGTCCTGAGGCCATATCCTATTGATCTTTTAATGCAAATGATCAAAGTACAGAGATTAGCCACTTATAACTAAGACTTCAGACTTGATTTTTAGATAGGTTTCAACAAAAGAGAATAATGAAAAGAACGGCCAGGGCAAGGAGTTGAATTATGGGACAGTTATCAGATCTGGATGAATCAAAAACTAATGAATACCTCAAGTGACTGGGATCCTACCAATCAACAGACCATAAGAAAACATCTAAATGTCTTAGTCATCTTAAAATATAGGTAAAGAGCTACAGATATGGCCTAACAGTTAACAATTAAGGCACTTACCTGCAAAGCCTAAGGACCTAGGTTTGATACCACAGTACCCACATAAAGCAGGATGCATAGGGTGACATATGCATCTGGTGTTCATTTGCAGTGGGTAGAGGCCCTGATGCACCCATTCTCTCCCTCCCTCCCTCTCTCTCTCTCACTCTCTCTCTCCCTCTGTCAAGTAATTAATATATTTTTTAAAAAATATATAGGTAAATAAAAATTTTTAAAAGGAAACCAAGAACATTGTTGATAACATTCACTTCAAATAGATCATTGTTGACAACATTGGTTGTAACATGCTTACCCAATTGTCAAATAAAATAAGTTTCCTTGAAAATGTCATGGTTTTTAATAACCATTTTTAAATATACATGAATTTTAAAAATAATTGGTAAATAAATTTATTCCAGACCTTGACAGATTTTCAATAAAACATTTTTTTCCACTTTAAAGTTTGTTTTTTTTTTTTCTTTTGGTATTTATTAGTCAGTATTTGGTGAAATGTTTCAGAACAATAACAGAATGAATAGTTTGTTCTACCCTCTGTTCTTTGCAAAACATCTCTTCAGACTTCTTGCAGTACTGCAAATACATCTCCCTAAAAAGTGATTTAAAACAAAACAAAACAGTACTAAGACAGAATGTTCTTTGCAAATTTAGTGTACTCGTCATAGGAGCAGGTGGTTGATTCAAAGAGCCTTATACTTGAGTAATAAACTGCAGAGCTGACATAGGAAATAAACAGAGGGAACAGAGAAGAGAGACTTCAGAAACCCAATGGCCAGACCATACTAGAGGTAGGTGAAAAGCCCTGTTGGGCAAATAAAATTATGAGCATCTCCTGCTGCCTTTTCCTGGCCACTAGAGAACAAAAAACTCTCTTTTATTAATCCCAACACTTGGGAGGAAGAGGTAGGAGGATCACTGTGAGTTCGAGGCCACCCTGAGACTACATAGTGAATTCCAGGTCAGCCTGGGCCAGAGTGAGACCCTACCTTGAAAAATAAAATAAAACAAAACAAAACAAAACAAAATAAATAAATAAATAAATACATAGAGAGTAACATCACCCTGAAACTCTCAACATGGGGAACTGAAATCTAGAGACTGATCCTTTTTCAACAGCCTCTCTGACAACATGGCCAAAGGGGAAAATCTAGCAACTTTGAGACAAAAGAGCCAGTGCATGGACATAGTCGTGATACCTGGGAAGAAACAAGAAATTAAGGATAACTTCTCACACAAGTACAACTCATGCTTTCAGAAATGAATCAGTCAATGAAAAGAAATTACTGTAGTAATTTATTCAGATTATTTTCTTCAGTCTTATTGATACACAGTGTGAATGTACATGATAAAAACATTGGTTAAGAATTCTTGAGCTAGGCGTGGTGGTGCATGCCTTTAATCCCAGCATTTGGGATGCAGAGGAAGGAGGATCTCCATGAGTTCAAGGCCACCCTGAGACTACATAGTGAATTCCAGGTCAGCCTGGGCAAGAGGGAAACTCTACCTTGAAAAACAAAAAGAAAAAAAAAAACTTATTTCACTAAACAGAGATAGTTATCACCAGAGAAGTCTTTAGATCGTTCAGAAGAGTTATTAGGGATACAAGTCTACACTTTTGATGGATCATTAGGCTCTTATGATTTATGATCTCATTTGATTTGTATGGAATGAATCCAAGTAAATCAAGGAGTGGAAAGATGTGAAGTCATAAATAACAAGATGAGATAGGATTACCTACAAACCTTGATTTTTCTGAATTCTCTGTATGATAACTGGACTATATAGTGTCACAAACTCTTATTTTTAAGTAATGAATATAGAGAAGTCTACTAGAGTATTTATCATAAACCTAGCCCTAATGGAAGTTTCCATTATATTCTGACAGGACTAGACTTGTAGTTAGCCTTCACTGGTTGTACTCTACACATGGTGGTTAGGGGCAGCTCTTCAAAATGGACATATGGGGCTGAAGAGATGGATCAATGATTAAGACACTTCCTTGCAAAGCTTAAAGACCTGGGTTCAATTCTCCAATACCAATATAAAACCAAATGCACAAGGTGACACATGCCTCTGGAGTTCATTTACAATGGCTAGAGGGCCTGGCATGCCTATTGTCTCTCCTTTTCTCTTTCTCTCTCTCTCAAATAAATAAATAAAATGTTCTAAAAATGGACATATGATTAGACAATTGATTTTATTTCATATTAGCTTCTTCCTAGGACTATTAATATGATCAATTGAGTTAATACATGAAAAGAGACTAGTGTATGAAAACGTCTTTGTCAGCTTGCTGATGATCATTGACACCAACATTATCCTTCTACCATTGACTAGTTCTTGACAATTTGGGGCTGAATATGGGTATTCTAGTGGCAAAAAATGTTTTACCCTACAAGTCAGCTAACAACATAGCCTCTTACTGTTTCAGGAATATAAGGAGAAGATATGAAATTCTTGGACAGCAGACTCTGGTCTAATAAACAGAAAATGCAACAGTCAGACTTTCATTCTCATCCCCCATATATCTTCTGTGACAACTCACGAGAGAAACACAAAGGGCCTGTATCCACCAGATGAAGGTGCTTCAGCAAAAACACCACAGGGTGAAGGGATTTAGGCTTGGAAATTCAGCTTCCAGATTTAGGAAGTTTGAGTCTGAAATTAAGGTGTGATCAGGGTTGGGGGCCTTTAAGAGATTTCTCTCCCTCAAAAATGGCTGCCTTTTCAGTGCATGCCCTCTCTATGGATAGAATGGGATAGACAGAGACAGAGGGGAAGACAGAGAGTCACGTTCATCACCTAATTTACCTTCAACCCCTCATCGCTATGTCCACACATAGTCTACTGGGTAACCCATACAAATTTTAGGAGCTGCATTTCAGTCTCTAACAGAACTCATGGTTATTCCTACACAAGTAGTAAGTTGCATTGTTGGAGAGACCCACTCATTAAGGAGTTCTGTGGGTTTTACAGTAAGTGGAAGGAAGTTTACCCCTGCCAGAGACAGACACCCCACTATACAAGGAGACCGGGCACAAGGCCAGGTTCAGGGAGGACAAGGTTCCACACATTTGGCAGATCCATTTTTAAAAAAAAGGAAGAAAAACAAAGCTCAAAACACCAGGCAGAATATTTCTTCACATATTAAATTATAGCTAAGTCTCAAAACACCAGGCAGAATATTCCTTCGCATATTAAGTTATAGCTGAGTCTCTGTTCTTGTGTACCTAGGATTACGTGGGGTGGCCTGGCTTCACCTGAACACCATTCAGTGAACAAGGCATATCTTTATTGTTTTATGGGGGAAGGAGGATCAGCAGCCTTCCCAGGGAAAGAAGCTGATACACTCTGGTGCCAAGTGTTGCCATGGTGTTAACAGTGATTCAGAGAAGAAAGGATGATTCAGACAGAAGAAGGAACAAGAGAAAGACATGAACTCTAGCCTGCCAGCTTGCCATTAAACAGAAGACTTCTCATCAAAGTGGAACTGTTAAAAAGAAAGAGAAAAGATATCCAGCCTCCAACAGCAAATTTTTTTCTTGGTTAGATTATTACTGTGCTTGGGTGTTTTATGTGAGCATAACGTTCTGTTCTCAGAAACACAAGTGGTCATTCCAATCAGGATCTGACATGATTGTGAAAGTAACATTACACTCATACCTAGACTAAGCAGACTGATAAAAAGAACCTTTTTAAAAAAGATATTACAGGTTTATTCTTAGCAGCACATTAAAGAACTGTGAGCTGCATTGCAGTTTTACCACTGGTCTGAATGTATTAGAAATTATTTTATAATCTGAAATTCTTTTTGACTTTCAAACTTTAAAAACACAAGGTAATAGAAAGGGAGGGAGAGGGTCCTAATAGGATGGTATTATATATATATATATATATATATATATATATATATATATATATATATATATGTACAAGAACAGATTAATGGGGGTGAAAAGGCCTAAGTGAGGTCAGGGGAACAAATTGAGTAAGGAAAGGTGGAGGGGAGGCTAATCAAAATCTAAGAGGATATAAATAAGTCATATGGAAACCTACTTTCTTTGTACAATGGAACACACAGGAGCCATAGATTGTTACTAGAAAAATTTCAGTGCCAGGGATGGGATACCTTCCAGTGAGTTGTTGGCCAGGGATGTCCCTGATGCCACCCAAACATTACAGGTCCATTGCCAAGGCCCTTGGTTTCCCACCAGGAATAGATGGTAAGACCCTATTCCTGAAGACTCCACATATTTGGGCTGCAAGGTCACTGAGAAACCCTGCTGGAGCTGATCTGAGCTGTAAGCCTCCTCCATGTAGACCAGTTGACAGAAAGCTGGAAAAAGCCATGCTGCATGCAGTTCAATGGGAGAGAGAGAAATCACCAATGAAGATACCCAACAGTGGAAACTGCAAACCTTATACTTGGCCAGCCAGGCCAAGTGAGCTAATGGGTGCAATAGTGACACATCTGTTATAGGGGAAACCAACCACCTTCTAATTTGACTGGAGGCCTTCTCCATGGGAGGGAATATATCCCTTATACTGAAAACCTACACTAGGGGTAGTCATGAGCCCTAGGAGTGTAATTTCTGCTGCTGTCTGGCTAAAAGTATGTACTATGCTCACCAAACTGCCCAGTAAGCACTTTTCTTAACTTTCATACCCATATATTAATGCTGCTCTCACTTTTGGCTAAAGAACCTTCTCTTTTCAGATGGCAGTGAACTTGGGATGACTCAGAAGGCATCATGGTGCTAAGAAAAAGTGACAGAGGAGTGCTCAGCACTGAAATATCTCGATCACACCTGCCATGGCTCAGGGTCCATTGCAGAAGAGGTGACAGAAAGAATGTAGGAGCCAAAGGAAGGGTAGGACTCCTTACAACGTGCTCTTCCAGACACAAAATGGCCTGGATATCCATGACCTCACAGTGCCTGACACTACCTACACAAGACCATCAAAATAGGAAGAAAAGATCATGACAACAAAATAAAAGAGAGACTTATTGAGAGGGGAAGGGGATATGATTGAGAGTGGAGTTTCAAAGGGGAAAGTAAGGGGGGGGGGAGAGGGAATTACCATGGGTTATTGTTCACAAATATGGAAGTTGTCAATAAAAATATTAAATAAAAATAAAATAATAAATAAAAGTAGAAAAGAGAAGAAAAATTTCTAAGACTGTGGAGATGGCTCAGTGGGTAAGAACAGTTGCCAAAAATAAAGGAGCCTGAGAGAGGCTGAGACCACCTGAGTTCAATTCACCAGGACCCATGTATATAGCTGGGCATGACCAGCATGGCTGTTCCTGGGCCTGTGAAAAGTACAGACCAGAGAATCAGTGGAGCTCATGAAAACCATAGCTGTACATTCAGAAAGAGATTCCCTCATGGGAATATACAGCTGGGTGAGAAAGGAAGGACACATGACATCTCTCTCTGGCCTACACAGGCTTTTAAGAGCATCTGGACATGCATTTGCATATAGAAGACACACCATGTCACACATACTACACATACCACATATACTACACACAGCAAATGCACACACACACACACACACACACACACACACACACTTTCTACAGTGAGAGCTAATTGGTGTTTACTTAATAAACATAAACCATTATTTAGACTAAATGTCATACCTAGGAGGATGGATCATTAAAGAAAATATCTGAAAAGAACAGTGATGTTTCATACCTGATATTTTTAGGGACCTGACTTCTTTTTCATTTAAACATGTTTACATGTAAATAATGCTTTGATTTGTTTTTTTGAACAATTTAATGAGAAGTATAAATTCAATCAATTATTATTTATTATATCATTATGTTAGTGTAATATCATTATGTATATAAAATTGATAGAATAATTACCTACCTCTTTCTGTTACGATTTAATCCTTTGAGACTATATAACAGTGGTAGAATCACTGGGCTTAGTAATCAGTGTCTGGCTTGGGTGCTTATTTGTGTATCCTTGGATTACTAATGATGCTGTATCTCTTAGAATGAAAGTTCCTTAACCCTGATATTTCTATTTAACAGTCTCATATGTATATATTTGTTGGTTATATAAACTATAACATAGTTTTGATTTAACAATCAAAGTTTATATTTCTAAAATTAATTATTTTCTTCATATTATTTCTACAGGCATTTTTTTCTGTTACTCAAATTGCTTCTGTGTGACACAAAATTGGTGTTCATACTTCTTAATAATTTAATCAATGTTTCTAATCATTAAGCATGCAAATAATGCTAATCAAATACACACCATATTTATGAGTCTTGAATAAGCATGTTATACAAACTTGTTCATCTGCATAATTTAATAGAATTTCAGGAGTTTCAAAATCATAAGTTAAAGAATGTCAGAGCCACATGTTGGGTCATGATATGCAGAGACATTTATCTTACCCATAACTGTGGGCTAACTCCACAATGCATGACCCATATACCTCAACAAGGAGGGGCCAAGGGGAGGGGGTAGGTCACGGATGAGCCTAATAATGGTACCAAACTGACTGTATTTGCTGAATACAAAACTGACTAATAAAGAAAAAAAGAAAAGAAAAATAAATGTATAAAAAATAAAAAAAATCATAAGTAAATATGATAAATGAATTATGCAAAGATTCATGTTAATTGAATTTAAAGTGTACATATTATGTAAGCACACATTACATATGATATTATATTAGGTGCATAACATCAATATTATAGTATCCTTAAAGCCATTCTCATAAATATCATCAATAAGATATTAAATGCTTTGTATTAAATGTAAGTTGACATAAGAACTGTGTTTCAAATATATTTCTTTATCCACCCCAAGAGAAGAAATTTCCAAATATTTTAAAGCATATTTAGAAAAGATTTTATACAAAAACTTATTCATTTCCCAAAATTATACACTGAAAAACTTGTTAAGTTCACATATACATACTCAGAAAATAGTCAAAATATCAATAAATCAATTTGAATTCTAAAAATATTCATGCAATTCAAAAGAAGGAAGGAAAAATTTAACATATGAATGGGCAACAACAGGACAAATAGAAAACTAATAATAAAATGGTAGACATAAATCCAACCAAATAAATAATTTCATTAAATACAAATTGCTTAAAAACACACTACTTAGCAGAAACCTAGTTCATTTTATCTTTCTATAATATATCAAATACTATAACATGTTCTTCAATGAAATTCATATGGAATATAATCATGACCACAGGGTTAAAATAAAAGAGGTCTGAATCCCAAGTTTGATTCTCAAATACCCCAAATAAATAATAAACAAGGAAAATAAAATACGAAAAGAATATATCATGCACACATTATTTCTGAAGCTGAAGACAAAACAGACATCAGAACAGAATTAAATCACTGAGAACATCAGAACAGAATTAAATCACTGAGAATAAATATATTACATGAGAATGAATGTTCTTACATTTCAAAAAAATACAGCAAGTGTTTATACCTAAATACCTAAATAAGGATAGATCCTTGAAAATGAAAAATAAATTACATCAAAAACAATGAATGAATAACAGGGCTGAAAATATTCTTGAAAGATTTAGCATAATTCTCCCAGTGTCCAATGAGAGAAGTAATGGAGTCATAAAGATATTGAATATTTGAATGGAATCTCTGATGCTTTATATTGATTGACAACTTGACTGGACTTGTGATCACCTGTGAGGGATTACCAAATTATATTAGACTCTGAGCACACATGTGAGTATTAACTTCATTAGATTAATTGAGATGGAAATACTCACGTTACGTGTGGGCAGCATCATTTCCATGGACCATGCTTTTCTTGGACTGGCAAAAAAGTAGAGAGGTAACTGAGCACAGGTTTTCATTACTTTCTGCTTCTCACTGTTGGCTGATTGTGACCAGATATGCTTCAAGATCTTACTGCTCTGTTTTCCTCACCATAATGGACTATAACCTGGAACTACAGTTCCTAAAATGAACTGATTTTTGACTGGCATTTTATTCTATCAACAAGAAGACAGCTAATGCCATATTATACAGAACATTCAATTTAATAATACAATACTTATTCTTTTCAAGTACATATAAATCATTAACCAAGTTAGAATAATTAGAATATGTTTGTGAGTTATAAAGGAAGGCCAATAAAATTAAAAATTATTAACTTTTTCAAGATATACTTTGACTATAAAAAATAAACTATGAGGTCCTGAATGTACTAATGCCTTCATGTCCAGAAGATAGTGTCCCAAAGCACTCCTTTCCTCCACCTGATTCTTAGTTCTTTCTGTACCCTTTTCTGAAAAGTTTCCTGAATCTTGAAGGGTGTGATAGAGATATCACATACTGCTGAATTTAATAACTGCCTTGTTTGGGGAGGATTTTGACGTAAGGCCTCCTCTAGACCAGGCTGACTAGGAACTTATTCTGTCATCCTGGGCTGCCTTCAGACAGAGACAAATCAACACTTTGATGAGTATGGAGAAACCCCAGTAGACATAGCCAAAGTAGAGTTGCCTACTTCTAAAAGGCCTGCACAATCCTGGCCATCGATATTTTCACAGAGATGATGACGGAAGGCTAAAGAAGCAAACCGAATTAGACATCAAAGAGAAGAGGGATGACATGAAAAGAGGAGTGAACTCACTGGAATTGAGGTGGGAGGATGCATGAGGATGATGGGAGGGGATTATGATCAAATAACACTGTGTTCATATATTGAAAAATCTTATTAAAAAAAATTGAAAACAACTAACCTAATAATGTAACTAAATGGGAAATAAATTACCAAAAATGTGGAACTTTAATTCCATAGCAACAAATAATGTATAAAGATGTCTCAAGAAAAATTGTGAAATATTTTGTAGTAAATATAAAACATATATATGAAAACATAAAGGATATAATAACACTGCAAGATGCAGTTACCACAAAATGTATACCTTCCAATGCTTATATTAGAAAAAAAAACAGTTCCAAATCAATAACTGTTGCCACATTGTAAAGAATAAACTACAAATGGAAGAGCAAACTAATCCTAAAGAACATAATAAAGAAAATAATTAAACCACAAGTAGTCATAAAAATAGTAAAAGGAAAAACATCTATTCACAAAAATTATAGACTAGTGGAGAACAAAAAGGTAAGAATATATGATTTGTTTGCCAGAAAATAGAGGATGAGTATTGACAGCAAAGGCATTCAAATTGTAATAGAATAATACAGGCAATTCTATCCAAAAATTCAGTCACAATGATGAAGTGGATCAACTCATGGAAAAACACTAGACAAACTCTACCAAAGTTCACCCAAAAATAAGTATATATACTCAATAAGCCAGACAGGATGGAAGGTTAGAATATTTAAAAGAATGAATCCATAGTAAAAATATAATAACTCATAACAGATTATAATCTTGACAAATTTTGCCAATAAATATTAAAACCACCAGCAGTTCCTCAAACTCTTTCACAAAAGTAAATAAATAAATCTGAAAATAGACCTAACATATTATTTAAAAACAAAATTATAAACTTGATAGCAAAATCAGAACAAAAAAAGTAAGAAAATATAACGACATAGAGAAGTATTGGTCAACCAAATGTTAGAAAGGAAAGCCAGTAGCATATAAAAAGAAATATGAACCATTAGTAAACAAAGTTTGTCCCAGCAAATAAAGCTCACCCATCACCACCTGAAAAATATAACTTACCCCAGGAGGGTAAAAAGAAAGATTAATAAAAAGGATAAGTATAATCAAATTGCATTATATGGATAAATGGAAATTCCATCATAAAAAACCTTCTATAGAATAATTAATATATATTAGTAAAATTGATTTTAAAAGATTAGAAGAAAGAAAGTGTTATTTGTCATAATGACAGACTAAATAAGAAAAAATTCATATATCAGCATGTGCAGAAAACACACTTGATAAAATATATTAGGTGTACACTTAAACAAAAGTTAGAAAGCAAGGACTAGAGAAAAATGTCCACAAATGCCTTCAGTCGTGTCTGACTGCACAGTGAAATCTGAGTAGGAATAAGAATTAGTAGCAGGTTTGGGAGTTGGCTTTCACCACAGTGATACAGTTATGTTCTGAAAGTCCTAACTAGCACAATTAGACAAGAAAGAGAAACAGAAGGCATGCACATTGGGAAAAGAGAAATAAATAAAACTGTATTCCCTTTAGTGAATTCCAAAAGTATTTTCCCAAAATTACCTAGAAGTGAATCAGCTGAGTGATATACAGAATATATGAGCCACAAACAAGGAGAGTTTCATTTTTATCCCTTAATAACCAATTGTACACTAAAGATTTTAAGCAACCATATTACCTGTAATATTTAAATAACTGAAATACACAATACTAACATCATATTTTCTGAATTATTTATACTAAGAATAAAAACACCAAAGGAATAATCATAGAAGTTAAATGGTAAGGAAAATATATTATTTATGGACCAAAAAGTTAAATATAACTGCCATTTAATAAATGTAAATGATAAAACATAATTAAGATGCCAATTTCCCAAAATTTTACATTTTATGTAAATGGTAAAGAAAATAGACATAAACTTTAAAGAAAACTCAAAAGTTGGGTTTAAAACAGAAAGATGGAATCCTCAAGGGGCCAAGCAGAGATTGTTCACGGGGTAGAGTGCTTGTCATGCAAGCATGAGGACCTGAGTCCGGATTCCCAGCACCCATGTAAAAGGTGGGAATGGCCTTTGCCTGTAATCTCGGCTTTGGGGGAGACAGAAACAGGAGGATACCTGAAAAAAAAATCCACTTAGAAAAAACTTCAAAGCATTAAAGAACAAATACAATGAAAAAGCAAACCAAAATATTATGGTTCTCAGTTTATAAAAATAGAGAAAAACGAACTCAAAAGTACAAAACTTAATTAAGTAAACATGCTCAAATGTAAAACTATGAGACCCAAGGATGAAGTTGTGAGGTCATCACGACTGTGGATGTCTCATGGCGGTGTCAGGCCATTTTGCTCTCCTATTGGTTGCTTCATTATCAGTGCAGTCTCTTAGTTTGGTACAATCTCATTTGTCTATTTTGCTTCTGTTGCCAGTGATTTTTGTAGCTTAAACAAATATCTCAAAATGCTCCCTCTGTATGTTCTTCTAGTAGTTTCATATGTTTAGACCTATATTTATTTTCTATTTTATATAAATTATATATATATATATATATATATATATATATAATATAAATTATAATTATTTGTCTCTGTTCCCATTACTCTGGAGGCCCTCATCAGCGGACCTATGGTATTCACTGTGGGGGTCATGAAGGCCTCAGTCAGTCCCTGTGTGGTAGTGGGGGACCATGCCTCAGGGTACGCCTACCCACTCACTCTGTGGCTTTTATAAACTTTTCATGCTCTCTTCTGCAATTTTTCCTGAGCCTGGTAGGCCTGTTGTCTGTCTTATTTAGTATGGAGTTGGAGAAATCACCCTAACTGACTTCAAAGCATAAAATAAACAGACACTAATGTAAAGGTCATGGCCTGGTATAAAACCCAACACAGAGGTCAATGAAGAGGATAGCAAACCCAGAAATCACCCACATTCTTATAGCCAACTGATTTCAAACAACTCTTCAATAAACAGTGCTGTCAAACTTCAATAAGTAGTATCAGGAAAACTACATATACATACATAGAGGAATCAAAATTGTCTTATGTATGCAGTATTAAACACACACACACACACACCTTATGACTGAGTTCTACATTTCAAATTTTGAAGAACTAGAATCCATCAAGGAAGCTAAGAGCCAGGAAAGCATAGGACTGTGCCCAGATTATCATGGAAACACATCCAGAGAAGCTGACTCAGGTGACATGAGTTGGAACTAGCAGTAATCAATAGAAGTAAAAGACAAGATATAAAAGATTCTTTTTCTTTATTTTTTTTTCTCAAATCTGCCTGAATAACATTTTCATACAGTTCTACTAGATACGGTGTTGTGTTGTGTGCATGTGTGTATACATGTTCCTGTGCACAAGTGTGTGAGAATGTACATGAATGTCTGGTGGGGTGCTGGTAAGCATGTGTGCATGCATATGGAGGCCAGGGGCAATCTCGGGTGTTATACCTCAGAAGCAATGACAGACAGGGTGCGGAGCTCATTAAGTTGTCTAGATTGGCTTTAGGGTAAGCTCCAGTGATCTGCGTGTCTCTCTGCTGGGATTACAAGTGTGTGACACTGTTCACAGCTTCTTGGAAGTTGAGTTCTAAGGACAAAACTCAGTTCTTCATCCTTGCACACAAGGAAAGCACTTGACTGGTTGAACTATCTCCTTTGTCCTCATAGATTCTATTTCTAATGAGAACAGGAGTTCAGGACACTATTTTGAACAGTCAGGCGACATTATTTAGAAGATAAATTTCCTGGAGCCTAGGAGGATGAGAAAATGTGTGCCACTCATCAGCTTAGGACCAGGTCTTGAACCCGAAGCACTTTGTAACTGGAAGGCATGTTGGTGTGTTTCTGTATTTCCATCCTGGAAGGCAGAGTCAGGTGCATCCCACCAGCTGCCTGTGTAGTTTGTCTAACTGAATTGGTGAGCTCTGGATTCAGTAAAAGATTCTGTCCCAAAATATATGGCGTGAAATAGAGGAAAATAACTTATACACACACACTCAAATGTACACATGCCTATGTACATACACACATATGCCTACATGTGCCATCTATACACACTCAAAAATAAAATCTTAGTACAAGAAGAAAGGCAAATTGTTAGAGTGCAAATTATAATATAGAGCACTTAGGAAAGAGTCTCCGGGGTCTGCCAGAAGTCCACACAGAGCAAAGGCATGGACTATGGCACAGAAAGAGAAGACCGTGAGGGCTCATATGCTGGTGTGCGCCCCACTGATGATTTTGTGCTGAATTCTTCACATGAATTATTTTCTCAATCCTCAAAGAAATCATTTATGAAAACCTGGCCCTACAGAGACATTCTATAACTTTCTTTACAAAATACACCAAGAAAGTGGTTGAGCAGAGTTTATAAGTGAATTTTGACTACAAAATTGTTCCTCCTGAAATGATGA
Organism: Dipus sagitta; assembly: GCA_036346955.1. Lineage (NCBI taxonomy): Eukaryota > Metazoa > Chordata > Mammalia > Rodentia > Dipodidae > Dipus > Dipus sagitta. Next base: position 115,515,325 of record CM070778.1, on the reverse strand, counting down.
GGCAGAAATTTAAATGAGTAGTCATTATGAAAAAAATAATAATCAGGACTTCTTTTTTAATTAATAAATTTATTTATTTATTTGACAGAGAAAGAGGGAGAGAGAGAATGGGAGTGCCAGGGCCTCCAGCCACTGCAAATGAACTCCAGACACGTGCACCACCTTGTGCATCTGGCTAACGTGGGTCCTGGGGTTTCAAACCTGGGACCTTTGGCTTTGTAGGCAAGCGCCTTATCCAATGAGCCATCCCTCCAGCCCAGGACTTCTTAATGACCAGATAAACTGCAAAGAAAAGAAAACCTCAAATCACTATATTGAGAAATAAAAAAGGAAAATAAATCAGATTAATGTAAAATGTTCTAATGATTACCTTGAGAAGGATTTTCATAAAAAATGTACACATTGAGAGGAGACATTATTAGTGTTTTCAGAGAGGGGGGAGGGAGTAAGTTTGTTGGATATTGAAATTTAAATAAATATGCAATGCATTGTTGAAAATATCTGACACATAGCTGCACACAGTAGGAACTATAGCCTATAATTTATTGAATGTTTATTGGACATGGTGTGATTGACATGAATCTCCATTAAAGGGAAGTATCACTCAATTTCCTTAATTTTGTCACTACATTAGCTGACTCTTAGATGTTCAGTGATTATCTCTTGAGATAAATTAATTTTCCAGCTTACCTTATACACAATTACATTGTTGTAAATATTAATGAATATTTGCTTTGTAAATAAAATTGAACTGGAAAAATTTAGCTGCAATACCTCATACCTTCAATAATAAAATTGAAAGAGGCACTCACACTTTCTTAAAAGGAAGAAAGAATCACCAGACATGGTGGCACATGGGAGGCAGAGGGAGGAGGATCCCCATAAGTTCAAGGCCAGCTTGAGACTACATAGTGAATACTAGGTCAGCCTGGCCTAGGATGAGACCCTACCTTGAAACCCTCCCCCCAAAAAATACTCTAAATTACTGTGCAAGAAAAGATTTTCTATGGAGAGCTATCACCTTCTTAACCCCCTGTGACTATTAAAATTTAGGAACATGAAGGATCTTTTCCAAACAAAACACATTCATTTCCTAAAATTCCTGTGAAATACACTTCCCTTGTTTATTTTTAAAACCTCTGAGTAATTCTTTATAACACCTGCTTGGCAAAAAAAAAATGTATTAATTAAAGATTTGCTTTTAACTTTTTATTGACACACAAAATTTTTAATGTACCATATTAACACTGAATGGTTTCCTTAAATTATAATACAGAGTATGTGTAAACTATGTTGCATCAATTTTCTTAGCATTTTACTTTTAAAGACATTGTACTTTGTAAAAGACTGTTTTGTGTCTTTGGCTCTCTTCTCTGAGGATGTGAATTGGTTTAAGCATTGTACTGAAGTATAGAGAAAAAAATTACTTGTTTCTTCAGGTGTTAACTTTATGCTATGTCATCATGTGGACATTAGAAGGATCCAGATTATTCTATGAAGATTAATAACACCCTAAGGGATGAATTGGTATATTCCCATCATGCCATATTTCTAAAGAGTTTTCAGGAACATCAGGAAGCCAGGCTTCCTTCCTCCATTTCTTGTCACACATTCCCACAAGAGAGCCAATTAGCATAGCTGTCACCTGGAAGGTTTCCAATATTCCTCCAAATGACTTTAGGCCTGGCTGTGGTTTGCGTAGTGAGGTTATGCTAACTAAAGGTCTCATGTTCTGGGAACACATATGACGACACTTAAAGTATGTTTATGTCCATTTAATTGGATTTCTTCTTCTTTGTGGGAAATTAACATATTTTTATGCAAGCCAAATTAGTCCTCCACCTACACACCCTTGCCCTCCTAAAGAAAACATGCCAAAGTCGGCATATTCTACTGGCTGTCCAATGAAAAGAATATTATTAAAGATTCCTGCATCTGAATATAACTTACAGTTTTGTGTTAGGAGACTTGGTAGTTTTGATCTAAGCTACAAATTTTTCTTTCCTATTTAAATTGACCTTCTCAAGATGACATTCCATGCTGATATATTACATTACATAGAAATATTTCTCCTGACCTTAACTTGATGAAAAATAAACATGGTGATGTTTTTCTTCTGGCTTAAATATTATGTATCAGTCAAATAAGTTCCATTATTGGCACATCTCTCCTTTGCATGACATTGGGCCACATCAAATCAAATTTCTTCTTTTTAGACTGGCAGATGAGAATAATAAATCACATTTGAGATGAACGCAGGGGTGAGGTGGCCAATTCAGTTTCATTTTCATTTTGTTTTATGGTTTTGTTGGTTGTGGTGGTGGATTTTGTTGTTGTTATTTTATGGATTTTTTTAATGACATGGGGTTTATTCTATAGCTCAGGCTTCAATTGAACTCATAGTTCTTCTGCCTCTGCCTACCAAAAGGCTGTGTTTTTGTTGTTGTTTGTTGTTTGTTTGTTTTAAGGTTAGTAATTTTGAAGCACTGAAAAATCATGTTTATTTTTTATTTATAAAATCCTTGTCTCTTACCACTTTCTGATTTTATTTGTTTGCTTCTGTGCATATTGTCAGTTAAAATAATTGATTTTATATAGATTGATTCATGAATCTTTGTAAACAATTTTAATGTGGCATCTGGAAGTTGGTCTAAAGTCAAGTGCTTTTGGGACACAGAAATTGATTGTTGGTTATTCAACATGGGTATTTTCATCACAATTTCATCAACAGGCATATGAGAAAGTTAGAATGTTATTGTTCATAAATGCAGAATAAGATCAAGATAATAAACACAGTTCTTATTTCCACAGGACAATTTAAGGGAGTTCCAAATCCATAGGTGGGGGAAGAAAAAGAGAGTAATCTAGCAATAGAAAACTTAGAAAAACAAATACACACAAAATAAGTAAATAAATAAAATAAAATATAAAAAACTGCAACTACTAGCCAGTTCAAATTCTGGGTTGCAGATATGTTGGAAAACAAAATGCATACACAAAGTCTGAACTATGCAACAGATATGTAAGGAAGGAAATAGGGAGAGAGGAAGAAAGAAAAAATAAGAAAGGGAAAGAACACATGTTTAATCCATATCTAAAAAAAATACCACCATGTATCCTACTCAGTTGTTAAAAATATTTTTATTTATTATATTTATTTATTTATTCATTTGAGAGAGAGAGAGAGAGAGAGAGAGAATGGGCATGCTAGGGCCTCTACCCACTGCAAATGAACTCCAGACACGTGCACCCCCTTGTGCGTCTGGCTTTTGTAGATACTGGGGAATAGAACCTGGCTCCTTAGGCTTCACAAGCAAGCACCTTAACCATTAAGCCATCTCTCCAGTCCCTACCCAATATTTTTTTTAAAAAATCATTACAATTAGCCTTAATATCCCTCTCTTCATGCAGCCTAGTGAGTTCTGTCTCCACAGCCTAACACTTCCCTTACTGAAAGTCTTGTATAACTGCCCTTCGACCTTTCCCAAACTACCTCGATGTATAGACACATAATCTATTCTAAGTACTCCTGAGATAGATTTTCTCCTCTTTAATCTCTTACATGTTAAGACAAGCTCTATGCTGTCACCACAGCTATCTCCAGAAACATATAATTGAACCTGGCATTTGCCAGAGTAAAAGATTCAAACCAATTATCACCACCCTGCTTACTATTTCCATCAGAATTTCTTCCTTTGCTTTCTTTCATGTGTTTGGAGCACACTGCAGAATTGCAATCGTAATGCACTTTCTTAACATCTTACTACCCTTGTCCATGTCCATACCCGTCTCTGCTAGACAATGCCCAAGTTATCTTTCCACACTTAATTTCCCTCTCAGCCCTTAGATGAGACTCTTCAACTCATCCAGAAAAAAATTTATTCTTCCTTTGTACCTCAAAGTGCTTTGATTATTCCAGTGATGTGTTTTTCACTATCACTGGTCAAATTTAACCAGATTGGTGAACAGTATGGGCATGGAAGAGATGGTAAACGTACCTCACTTTCTCTATTGGCTTCCAATCATTTTGTGTCATATCTTCCATTCCTGTTACTTCTTAACAATGCAGACATGTTCCATATTTTATTCAGCCATGTTTGGCATAAATTTCTATTTAGTTAGTTTAATTCTTGAAACTCATATGGTTTAAAAGCCATCTACAATCCTGTTCCCCATGCTAACCTAGGACAATCATCTGGACTATGAAGTCTCACCTCTGTCATTTGGCTCCATGTCTTCCTCCACTCCTGTCTGAATTGTGATTTAGATGTGGTCAAAGGGACTAGAAGAGCAGGCCACATCTTTATTTGTTTAACCCGGGAATACAATTGTACTTAGGGGTGGTTGTCTCAGCTTCTCTGCTCTCAGAATTGATGACCTTTGGAGTGTGGACTTTTCCCTGCTGGCTTGATTTCTCAGGCCCTTCTGTCTGACTCTGCACTGAGTCACGTCAGAAGAGCCCTGCCAGCCCAGCACAAGACAGGGCAGTTGTGTGTGTCTCTGTCCTGCCAAGTGATGGCACGGAGCAGAGAAAAAGTGACTCGGGTCCTCTCTTGATTCGTTCTCTACCTTTCCAATTGTCATAGAACACTTTCGTCTAGTTGGCTGCATGTTGTTGACTCCCAGTCTCACCTTTGTGCATGAGTGCTTAACCTTCACAGTCAGTATCTTGCTTTTATTTTGTTTTTACTGATTTGATTTCAAAAGTCAAGTGTCCCTTGCTTCTCTCCACAGTCCTGACTCTTCTTCCATTTGAGTTGCTCTGTAGCTCAAAACTCTCAGGATCCCTTCAATACTCATGAGAATCTCTCTCTCTCTTAGTATTTTGGTTTCTCTAGAGAGGGGCAGAGTAATCAAAGAGTGGATAATGGAAAACTAAAGGGTGGGAAAGCTGAAATAATTCTAGGAATACCTTCCTGCTTTAAAAATTAGAGTGCCCTTTGGTTTCCGTATCTCCCGGTTAACATTATTTCCCAGTTCTTGGGAAAGAGGAAAGTTTCCACAGAGCAACATCATTGCAGGTAATAAATATTTGTCTTATGCATCGGTGAATGAACCATCAGTCACCCTTTTAGCTTTAGACTTGAGAATGTAGATTAACACAATGGGATATATTTCAGAGAACTAGATAACTGAGGATTTCTAGAATGGCCCTGGAAGGAGTCTTGGAGTCTACATATCAGGAAGAACTAAATAAACACAACTGTGTTCCTGGAATTGTTTTGCTTAGAAAACCCCCTACCATTCTGCAGTATTGACCCCAGAGCTAATTTCTGGCTACTCATCTCCCAAACACACTCATTTCCCCATATTCAAAAGCAATACAGTTCTAGATATATCATAGGATCTTGCCTAATACTTTTATAAAAATCGTTATTTATACACTTACTTTGGTTAACCTGCCCTCTCCTTTTTTAGATTGCCTAGTACATTTTAACTACTCATCATACAAATGAAGTCTGCTCACTCTCCAAAAAGAAGTTCTGTATTCTCACGCAGATATCATAAGCATCACTAAGTGAGTGTATTAACTGTCATTAGACAAGCCACACTTTTGAACTGAAGTACCCTAGCCTATGTACCAAATTAAAGTTAATCATTATGGACATAAGTAACATCAAAAATTAAGAAAGCAGATTAGGGCTGGAGAGATGGCTTAGTGGTTAAACGCTTGCTTGTGAAGCCTAAGGACCCTGGTTTGAGGCTCAGTTCCCCAGGACCCATGTTAGCCAGAGGCACAAGGGGGCGCACCCATCTGGAGTTCATTTGCAGTGGCTGGAGGCCCTGGCGGGCCCATTCTCTCTCTCTCTCTCTCTGTCTCTCTCTGCCTCTTTCTCTCTGTCACTCTCAAATAAATAAATAAAAATAAACAAACAAAAAAAAAACTTAAAAAAAGAAAGCAGATTGGAAAAATATACCTGCATCTAAGTACATGCAGAAATGATTAAGAGGGAATGCTTCCACTGTAAATTTCCTGTTTGGAATTGTTCCCAAAGATAAGGAAAATTGTGTTTACACTTTCTTTCTTTTACTATGATATCCAACCCCTAGGCCATCTGTGCCTAAGCAGCATCTTCACCAGCTATTATTTGACCACTGCTTAGCAAATGAAAATATTCGGGCTGGAGAAATGGCTTAGCGGTTAAGCGCTCGCCTGTGAAGCCTAAGGACCCTGGTTCGAGGCTCAACTCCCCAGGACCCACGTTAGCCAGATGCACAAGGGGGCGCATGCGTCTGGAGTTCGTTTGCAGTGGCTGGAGGCCCTGGCGCGCCCATTCTCTCTGTCTCTCTCTATCTGCCTCTTTCTCGCTCTGTCTGTCACTCTCAAATAAATAAATAAATAAAATTAACAACAAAAAAAAATTAAAAAAAAGAAAATGAAAATATTCACATTTTAGACACCTATGTAACTCTGTCTGTGTAGGATGGATACAGTATTTAGCTACTGTTTACCGCTGACAGTGTGGCATGCAGACTTCCACCTGCCCTGTCATGGAGCAACATATGAACATCAAATGTTGACTTAAACAAGATATTTTGCCTGTTGGCTCAAGCCATCCACTATTATACCATGGTGAAAAAGTCAAGTGATAATAATAATGGTGATTAATTCTGATAACTTCTTCAATGACAATGGCATATTCATAGTTAGAAATATTAACTTCCTGTATTCTAAGACTCCCAAGACAGCATTGTTTAAAAGGAGAAAAACCACTTCTCTCTTTTCTACTTCCTACCCACTTCCTATAAGCCGTGCATGCTGGCCCTGGATAAAATAGCACTGAATATTGTGTGCTGGTTAAAAAACTGATCTGCACTCTGTTAGGAAGAAAGAGCTAAAACTTTTTAATTTGTATCCAATCTAACTTGTCACTTAGTCTTAAACGAACATTTTACTTTTGGAAAGGCAAGTGGCTACTTGGTGAAAGAATTCGTATTCTATTTTTTTTTAGTGTTTACAAAGTGAATCCCATGAGCACACAAGTATTTCCTTACGTCTGTGGTAAAATGAATTCCTTGGTCAGCAGCCATGTTTCATTCTATTTGTTTTACTTTTGATGATAGAGAATAAGAAAACCTCTACTTATGAATAATACTGTTAGGAATAAGAAGAAAGGACAACACCCATATCTAGAATAAGAATCTATTCCAATGAGGATGAACCACTGACTTTGCAATGAAATGGTCCAGAGTAACTGACTTCATCCCAATTCCTAATTGACACAGCCTATTGGTTGTGCTGTATTAGAAGTTCTATGGTAAGTGTCTACTCTTTTTAGGAGAAATGATTAAAAAATAAAAATAAAAAAGTACATACCAAGACTATACTTGAGGATGGGAGCCTTATGTTCATGAAGCTGTATATTTAATCCTGGTCAACACTAGGCTTTGCACACAATCACACACACACACACACACACACACACACACACAAAAAAAAAAAACTAGAGCTGATATGAGTATAAGAAAAGATTGCCTGACACAAGCAGAGACTCTTTCAGATGATTACTGAGAGATTCCTCTACAGGGAGAACCATCTGCTGATCATTCACATGGGACACAGGCACTTCAAATGTGAGATCCATTTACATAATTTTCCCTCAAATCTTGTCATTAATCTTCCAAACTTATCCTTACAAATCCCTGATCATCTGGCCCAAGGCTTGCTACAGCTGATAAATGTAAATGAAGACACACCCTTGCTCATCACTCCTTCCAATCAGAGTGGGGGAGAAAAAAACTTTACAACTCAAAAGTTTTACTCGCTGAGAATTTCTTTACTGCACTGTCATTTGAGGACAACCAAATTGTATTTTTTGAAATGATCTCTTCCCAATATGTGCTGTCATCATCCAGGGCTATGTACAGGTAAGGTTCAAGTTTATCATCCCCTATTATTACATGTTGAGAAAACCCTAAAAGCACAAGCATAAGAAGCCAGGCATGATGGTGCATGCCTTTAATCTCAGCACTTGGAAGACAGTGGCAGGAGGATCACCATGAGTTCAAGGCCACCCTGAGATGACATAGTGAATCCCAGGTCAGCCTGAGTTTGAGTGAGACCCTACCTCAAAAAATAAAAAAATAAATAAAATAAAGCTGGGTGTGGTGGTACACGCCTTTAATCCCAGCACTTGGGAGGCAGAGGTAGGATTATTGTGAGTTCGAGGCCACCCTTAGAATTCAGAGTGAATTCCAGGTCAGCCTGGGCTAGAGTGGGAACCTACCTCAAAAAAAAAAAAAAAAAAAAAAAAAAAAAAAAAAAAAAAAAAAAAAAAAACAAGAAGAAAGAAAAGTAAAAACAAGCATAAGAAGAGGAGGAGGTCGTCACAAACAGATGGACAAAGTGACCACCACCTCATTGATGCTGCTCATGTATTCACTATATTAATGAATTTATTCCATGTATAGCATTCCCAAATTAGCCAATAATTGTACCTTTCTCTGGATTAAATAACAGACCATAATGACATTTTGGGTTGAATATTGCCCTGGTATCTAATAAGGCTGTAGAGTGCCTAATAAGGAATGTTACTTCATTACAGCACATTATTAATTAAAGGAAATTGAATTGCTAAAAATACCTTGTGGGTAGTATGACAATTATTTTGTTGTTCTTTTAATGAGTTCATTTCAACATCACAGTCGGTCAGACATCAGAGTCTGCGGAACCCTAAGAACTCTGGTAGAACTGCTCTGAGACAGCCTAGATACATTCACAGGTCTTCTTTTGTTTGGGGGGTCCCAATTAATAGCTTAATAGCCTGATTACCAGAAAACAGGTTGAGATTATACATATACCAGATTTCATATACATGTTGTCCTCAAAACTCGGTTCATTTTCATATTACTGGTTATGGTTTAATACAGGATGTTTTTACTTTGATAACATTTCAGTATGTTCCTGACTCCTGTATTTTTAGAAAATTTGTCCTTTGGGAACCATGAATTCCCAAAGAGTCTATTTCCTTTCCTCCAGCATTGTACATGTCTTATCAAGGCATCTAAGTGCAACTATTTCTCGTTCCCTAGGTCCTATGCACGTGTCATCAATGAAAAGGACTGGTGTGATGCTCAGGCAGAAGTTGAAATGATGTTCTCCTCAGATGAAATTATTGCCTACAGGCAGAGAAATGACACAAATCCAAAGTTAGACACTGAATATAGTATTTGTCCAGCCAAGTGAAATAAATTCCATCTAGTGTTCTCAATTTACTGAAACAGAATGTTGTCCAAATCAGTAACTATATATCAACCACCATAGTACTATGGCTGTGCTTATTTGCTTTGCCAACAGAATCATGTAACATCTCATGTATTGAAAGCATTAGTAGTACAATACCACCATTCTCTAAGACAATTCATCTTCCAAACTGACAAGACACTGACTTGAATTGAGGAAAGAAGAAAAATTTTGTTCCTCTGTAAGTCACTCCTCAGAGCTTAAACTTGTTAGCGTTCTCTGACTGATGGAAAAAATAGTTTTTATACAACTCAAATAATTAACAATGACTTCATGTCATTCACGCAATAATGTACAACCAATCAGATTAGATCTTTGTCTTACTGAACAGTTACTTTGGGTCATACATTGTTTGGAAGAAAGGGGTAAAGAAATCTTATATTTGACTTTTGGGATGTTTCAAACATTCCTCCAGTACACTTGAATGCGCATTTTGTAAACAGTGCTGATCTCTAAACTTATTCAAGTCTGGTAGTTGAGTAAGTAATAAAATGATTCAATCCTTTCAATTTAATTTCACCTTCTGCTAGACTTAAAGTTTATGTATAGGAATCAACAGCACCCTATTTGGAGACTTTCAATTCATATTTGATACCAAACACCTCATGGCAATTTGGTGATCAACCACATTCTCCATTAAACAACATTTTCTGATTATCGTTTCACTCCTACAGATTAATAACCATGCCATTTTTTTTCAGAGATTAGAGTGCTGAAATTGATGACTTATTATGAAACAAAAACTCTATTCCAATGGAAATCAACCTCATCTTCATGACAAGTTCTAATAGTATCCCAAGAGATATGCTGGAAATTTCATCAGATGATAAGCTAATGATATGTAATATGTTCTGTCCAGTACTACTATTATTCCGGGTCATTGTGTTAACTGCATTCATCTACAAGATTTTGTTATTTAATTTTAATTCATGATAAGTTTCTTCTGAGAAATATAATATACTAATAAAGCAATGATCCATTCTTCACTGTTTTTCTCTGGTAGGCTGAATCTAGAACCTTTGGAAGCTTTAAGAAATTAAGTTGGACTTCTGGTCAAGATGGTATCTGCCTAACCATGCTGTACCTCCTGGGGAAAGAAAGGTAAGATGGTTAGGGTTCATTGGGTCTTCTAGGGCTGAGAAGGCTCTAATAGACCTCCAATGGGAGGGCACGGAGGAGCAAAGTAGGGAATCCGCTGATTCCCACACTCTCAGGTAGCCGACCAGTCCCCCAATACCAGCAAGCAATCATCCAAGCCACAGTCCCAGCTGCACATTACTCTTGCAGTAACTGCTGTCAAGGTGACCCAGGCCAACAGGCTAGCATGGCTCCATACACACCTCCAACCTCATCAATGCCATCCCACTCGCTGCAGCCCCAGCCCGGTGCATGGACCCAGGCCAGCAAGCTAGCATTCTCCCAGGGAACCTCTACATGTGAATGCCCTCCCACTCACCACCCTCCCCCACCCCGTGCCCAGACCCACACCAGCAGGCTAGAGTCCCCCCCGCCCCCGCCACTAAGGCATTCCTACCACTGCATAGCTCCACACCAAAACTCCACCGCCACCACCCACCCCTGTGCAAGGACCCAGGCCAGTAGGCTAGCATTTCCCCAGGGGAACTGCATGTGAGAATGCACCCCCCACATGTATAGGTGGGCACAGGTCAGAAGACTAGCACTGGGCTGGAGAGATGGCTTAGCAGTGAAGCGCTTGCCTATGAAGCCTAAGGACCCCGGCTCAAGGCTTGACTCCCCAGGACCCATGTTAACCAGATGCACAAGCGGGCGCACGCGTCTGGAGTTCATTTGCAGTGGCTGGAGGCCCTGGCGCGTCTATTATCTCTCCCTCTCTCTATCTGCCTCTTTCTCTCTCTGTCTGTCGCTCTCAAATAAATAAATAAAAATAACAAAAAAAATTTAAAAAAAAAGAAGACTAGCACTATCCTTACTGTGACCCTGGACCTCCATATGCCACTTCCCCTCCTTGTGTGGACCCAGGCCAGCAGGCTAGACTTCCCCCCTCCCTAGGATTTCCCATCACGGGGGGCTTCCATGCCTGCCATTCCCCGGCATGTCACCTGACCCACAGCAGTCCCATATCCTTGCCCTGCTCTGTCAGGGGACCTGGCAGTCCCATCCACCCCCTGAACAGGGTCCCCAGGGACCTGCTGTCCCATCATTTCACCCTTCAGCATTGTGGAACCACCACACATTCCAACCACCCCCCCAACTCCACAGCTTAGCCACACCACCAGTCTGCTTTGTCCCATTACCCCCTCTGCCCTGTTCCCTCATGCCACATCATGCAGTCTCATACCCAGAATCAGGGAACAACAAGACCCTTCATTAGGTCCCCAAGCCCCCACCAGAGCATTACCAGTTCTTTCCCTCTGAGCAGGCAGACCCCATTACCATCAGAAGCCTAGTGGAAGCAAACATAAAAGGAAATAATCACTGAAGACACTTCAAGGATAGACTACAGCTTCCTCCTAAATTAAATAAGACTCTACATTGTGATGGTTAGAACACAGCACAAAGGGAGTAACATGAAAAATCAAATGCAAGTAAATCCAACAAGATTGCCCAGTCCCTCTATGGATGTCTCTAATTGAAACATAGAAGAGACAATAGGATCAGAACCCCAAAATGAAGATACAAACCATGCAATCCTGACCAAGCAAATAGCAAAACTTGCAGAAAAGTGACAGAAGGCCTATAATTGTATGAATGCTGTCCTCACTAGATTAGACCTAATAGAAAAGAATGAGGAAGGGTTCCAAAGGCAGCAAGAAAAAAAGAGGACCTCAATACAAGCTGGATAAGCCTCAATGCAAGGATGAATTCCAAAAAGTATTAATAAAATAAAAAAAAATGATGAGAAATGGGAACTTGACAGATGGATGGAAACTGTACATAAAAAAAAAAGAACAGTAGAAAACACTCACCAAGTTGAACAAGCGCAAAACTCTATAGAAGTGCTCAAGAATAGAGTCAGCCATGTGGAGGATAGAAACTCAGAACTGGAAGACAAAACAGAAGAAACAGTTCATGAGTTCAAAAGTTTCAAAAATTTTAAAAATTTTTGTGAATAGAATATGAGGGAGCTGTGGGATACCCTTAAATGTTCCAACATTCAGACCATGGGAATACCAGAAGGGGAAGAAATTCAGAACAAAGGCATGGATAACTTATTCAACAAAATTATTGAAGAAAACCTTCCCACTCTCTCAAAAGAAAGTCCCATCAAGTTACAAGAAGCTAACAGAATTCCAAACAGACTGGACCAAAGAAGAAATTCTCCAAGACATATTATTATTAAGACTCTAAACATCGAAACAAAAGAGAAAGTCCTAAAAGCAGCTAGGGAAAAACAACACATTACATAAAAAGGTAACCCCATCAGAATTACTTCTGACTCCTCAATGGAAATCCTGAAAGCCAGAAGGGCCTGGAATAGAACACTGCAAAGTCTAAGAACCTGTGGCTTCCAACCCAAACTACTGTACCCAGCAAAAGTATCCCTCATAATAGATGTTAAAAGAAAAACTTTCCATGATAAAACTCAGCATTACAACTATATGAACACAAAGGCAAACTTTAATAGGGTACTTCAAGGATTCTGCACACAGAAGATTCAAATACCCAACTTCAAGTTTCCTACAAGAAGCAGATCACAATAACCAAACTCAGAGAAGGCACAAAAAAACTACAAATTCCAAGAAAACACGGAACCACATAAACCACCACAATGTGGCAGGGGTTAAATCAAACATCACATTTGTTACCCTAAATATTAATGGCCTTAATTTTCCCATAAAGGGACATTAGCTAACAGGGTAGATCAGAAAATTAGACCCCTCAATCTGCTGTCTTCAAGAAACCCAACTCACCACTAAAGACAGACACCTCCTCAGGGTGAAAGGGTGGAAAATGATATTCTAAGAAAATGAAAATAAGAAACATCAGGCATAGCTATACTAATATTGGACAAAATCGACTTCAAATTAAAAATAATCAAAAAAATAAAGAAGGCCACTTCTTACTTATCAAGGGAACAATCCAACAAGAGGATATCACAATCATCAGTCTTTATGCACCAAACACAGGTGCACCATAATTCATAAAACAAAACATACTGGACAACAAAACACAAATAACTACAAACACCATACTAGTTGGGGACTTCAATTCTCCACTATCAGCAATAGATAGAAAATCAACAGGGAAGTGAGACAGCACAACAAAACCATAGATAAATTAGATATAATGGACATCAACAGAATATTCTAGCTAAAATCTACACATTCTTCTCAGCAGCTCATGGAAACTTCTCTAAAAATAGATCATATACTGAGCCATAAAGCCTGCCTCCATAAATTTAGGAAGATCTATATAACTTCCTGCATGATATCAGATAGCAATGCTGTACTGCTGGAAATCAATAACAAAAGATGCGCCAGGAATCCCATCAGCTCCTGGAAACTGAACAACACACTTTTAAACAATAAATGGGTAGTAGACAAAATAAAAAATGAAATTGTGAAATTTCTAGAAATTAATGACAATGAGAACACATCATACCAAAACTTATGGGACACAATGAAGGTCATCCTAAAGGGAAAATTCATAGCATGTAATTTCTTCATAACAAAGACAAAGAGATTCCAAATCAATAATCTAACCATCCACCTAAAGGCACTGGAAAAACAAGAAGTATCCAAACCAAAAAGCTCCAGGTGGAAAGAAAGAATTAATATCAGAGCACAAATTAATGAATTGGAAACTAAGAAAACAATGAAGAAAATTGATGAAACAAAAACCTGTTTCTTTGAAAAAATAAGCAAGATTGATAAAACTTTGGCCAATTTGATCAAGCAAATAGAAGAGACGCTTTAAATTATCAAAATTAGAAATGGAAAAGGAGAGATCATAACAGACATAAGTGAAATTGGGAGAATCATCAGGACTTATTTCAAAAACCTCTTCTCCACAAAACTGGATAATATGGAGGAAATGGATGAATTCCTAGACACATACCACCTACCAAATCTAAACTCAGAGCAGATTAGTCTCATAAACAATACTATCACAAACTTCGAGATTAAAAAGGTAATTAAAAACCACCCCAAAAAGAAACAGGACTTCTCAGCTGAATTCTATCAAACTTTCATGGAAGAACTGAAACCATTTTTTCTTAAACTGTGCCACACAATCAAAGAACAGGGAAAGCTCCCCAACTCCTTCTTTGAAGCTAGTATCACCCTAATACCAAAGCCAGGCAGAGATGCCACAAGAAAAGAAAACTATAGGCCTATTTCCCTGATGAACTTATATGCAAAGATCCTGAACAAAGTCCTTGCAAACCAAATCCAACAATAAATCAAAAACCTTATCCACGTTGATCAAGTAGACTTCATCCCAGGAACGCAGGGGTGGTTCAACGTATAGAAATCTGTCAATGTAATACACCACATAAATAAGCTTAAGCACAAAAACCATATGATCATTTCTATAGATGCAGAAAAAGCCTTTGACAAAATACAACACAGCTTCATGATCAAAACATTGGAGAGAATGGGCATGGATGGTTTATATCTCAACACAATAAAGGCTATATATAAAGCTCCTAAAGCCCAAATAATACTTAATGGAGAGAGACTGAAGGAATTCCCATTGAGATCAGGAACAAGACAGGGGTGTCCATTCTCACCTAGGCACTTCAATATAGTACTGGAATCTAGCTCAGGCAATAAGACAGGAAAAATAAATAAAAGGGATACATTAACCAAGGATGTAAAAGACCTGTACAAGGAAAACATAAAAACACTCAAGAAAGAAACTTAGGAGGACTTGAGAAAATAGAAAAGCCTCCTATGCTCCTGTATAGGCAGAATTAACATTGTGAAAATGGCAATCTTACCAAAGGCAATATACAGACTTAATGCAATGCCAATAAAAGACTGAATATTTTTCTTCACAGAGATAGGAAAAATGATTCCAAAATTCATATTGAATGTCAGGAGGCCTTGGATATCCAACCATGTCCTCAGCAAAAGAAACACCTCTGGAGGCATCACCAGACCTGATCTAAAGCTGTATTACAAAACCATAGTAATAAAAACAGCATGATACTGGCATAAAAACAGGAGTATAGACCAAGGGAATAGAATTGAGGACCCAGAATTTGGGTCAAGTAACTACAGCTACTTGATATTTGACAAAGGCCCTAACAATGTAGGTTGGAAAAAGGACAGCATCTTCAACGAATGGTTTTGGAAAAACTGGATAACCATATTAAGGAAAATGAAACTCAATCCTCATATCTCACCAGACACAATACTCAAGTCCAAATGGATCAAAGACCTCAATATAAGACCAGAAACTCAACTACTACTGGAAGAAAAAAATAGGAGGAACTTTCCATGATATAGGAATGGGAAAAGGCTTCCTGAACAAAACCCCATTAGCTCAGGAACTGAATCACTCAACCATTGGGATCTCATGAAGCGGAAAAGTTTCTTCACAGACAAACATGCCATAAGCAGATCCAATAGATTACCCACAAAATGGAAGAAAAATTTTGCAGCCTATAAAACTGACAGAGGCCTAATTTCTAGAATCTAGAAAGAACTCAAAAACCTGAACAATAAATAGTCAAACAACTCATTCAAAAAACGGGGCAAAGAATTGGACAGGGAGTTCTAAGAGGAAGAAATAAAAATTTTCATCATAAAGCCTGCCATGGTCTTGCACACCTTTAATCCCAGCACTCGGGAGGCAGAGATAGAAAGATTGCTCTGAGTTTAAGGCCACCCTGAGA
This sequence comes from Dipus sagitta, assembly GCA_036346955.1. NCBI lineage: Eukaryota > Metazoa > Chordata > Mammalia > Rodentia > Dipodidae > Dipus > Dipus sagitta. Next base: position 115,499,258 of record CM070778.1, on the reverse strand, counting down.
ATGCATAGTGAATTTGAGATCAGCCTGGGCTACAGTGAGAACCCTGCCTTAGGGGGGAAAAAAAAAAGAAAAGAAAAGAAAAGAAAAAGAAAAAGTAAAAGAAAATGTTCATCATCCCTAATCATCAGGGAAATGCTAATTAAAACAACTATGAGATGCCACCTTACCCCAGTAAGGGTAGCAAACATTAAAACATTAAATGAAAACAAATGCTGGTGATAATGTGGAGAAACAGGAACCCTCATTCACTGTTGGTTGGAATGTAAGATGGAAAGCAATATGGAGACTCCTAAAAAGGTTGACTATAGAGGTACCAATAGACCTAGTCATTCCCTTACTGGGCATTTACCTTAAAAGCTCCTTGCCTCAGTTCAGAGAGATTTGCTCAACCATGTTTATAGGTGCTCAATTCATAATAGCTAAGAGCTGGAATCAGCACAGATGTCCACCATTAGATGAACTGATAACCAAGATGTAGTATATCTACATGGTGGAATTCTACACAGCAGTAAGGAAAAATGACTCAATGAAATTTGAAGAAAAATGGTTGAACCTGGAACAGATCATTCTCAGTGAACTCACCCTATCACAGAAAGATAATTGTCACATGGTCTCACTCATCTGTGGCTCCTAACCTGAATCTGCTCAAGATGCTGGCACACTTGATAAGCATCTTGAGGACTAGACAATAGGGAGGGTGGGGCAGGAGGGGAGGGTAAGGGTGGGGGTAGGGAACACAAAACTGGACCCAAATGGCAATGGTACCATAAAATTCTACATCCTAAAAGACAGATTAATTGATTGAATCTTTATCAGCTCCTTAGAGGGAACACCTGCATCACAGAGTAATGGAGAGGGTATGATGAAGACTAACCCTAATCTTCTCCTGTTTCTCTCTCTTCTCTCTATCTATTTTATATTACCTAACTTTTTTCTTCCTTATTTTCTTTGGTGCTGGCCTGTAACTCCAAGTACCAGCATGTAGTTAACATACACAATGAGCTGTTGATCAGAGAGACCTACAAGGTTTCCCAAGAGAAGACATATTTCTGTCAGAGTATTTGATGACCCACCAAAGGTCAGTGGTAAGACCCTACTGCCAAGGACACCATATTCTATTGGTAAAGAACATGGAGTTACCTGGCTGGAATCTGGAAGAGAGTCAGTCCCCAGACAGTTAGCTGTCTAGTGCCAGAAGGTGCTACATGAGAAACTGGGGGAAAATGACCAACATCTGTCCAAGCAACTCATGGCCTAAGCTACTCAGTAGCAAACAAACTGATGTGATGCTCACACAAGTGTAATAGTGGCACACAGCCATGATGGGTAACCAACTGCTCTTGATTTGGCTAACTGATCTGCTCAGTGGAACAGAACCCATAGCTGGAACTGGGAAACAAGTCTGAACCCTATCCAAAAACTGAGTTCACTCTCCATTATCAAGCTCCCACCAATCAGGGGCTACAAGAAGGCCTATACCTATTAAATTCTTTCCAAAATAATAATTGTTATCCCATTTATCTCGTGCTGACTTCACTTTCTATTGGAGAATTTGCTTATCTTTTCCACATGGATGTAGATACCAAGGAGAGAATCAGCCCATAGTACCTCACCAGAGCCCCAACTGAAACCAAGAGTAATTGAGGAAATAAGCAAGAGTGCTGATTTCTTGGTGAACCTGGTACCAGCACAAGGGTGAAGGAGATAGACACAGAGAACACTCAAACTCCTACCAAACCAGTTACTCAGAGACAAAGAGGCTCCCAAGACCTCATCACTGCAGTAGAGCTAAAACAAATACCTCATGGCTCAGGGGAATTTGGGGAAGAGGGGTAGATAAATTGTTAGAGCCACATGTTGGAACATTATGAATGGAGACATTGCCTCTTCCCCATAACTGATGGCCAACCACACAATGCATGACCCACATTGCCTGAAGAGGAGGGTCCCAGTGGTGGAGGGAGGACAGGGAGGAGTCTCACAGTGGTACCAACATGGCTGTATACACACTGTGTACAGTACTAATGTTAAAAAGAAAGAAATTAAGTCATTAATAATTAAATTTTTCCTTCACTTAATTCATCAATTAATTAGAGCACCTCTCCAAGATATGTTGCTTCATCTCCACCATTTCACCTTCTAAATTTCACAAGGATGTGTAAGACCATGCAACCAACCATTAAAATATACTAACATATAAACTCTGTCTTTTGGGTGATTTGTATGCTGAAATTTGGAAACATAAAATAATTTTTTTCTTTTTTATTTGCTAGAGTCAATGATGCAAAAATATATGATAGCAGTTGTTTGAGCCAAGGGCATAAAACCATCATATCTCTTTTCCCATAAAATCTCTATTGCACTCAAAAACATTAAAAATCCATAATTTCATATTTCTCTCTTCTTCCATATGATCTGTCATAGAATCCATTCCATCTGTTAAAACTTTTCCCTTTTGAAAGCATTCATGTGACATGGAGAGGAGAATAATACAGTAATCATGTAACCTCACCCATCATGGCTACACATATGTAATTCTCTAAGGTCCACTGGGTCCTCACCATTTCTGACTCAAGATAGGAAAGAAAATCAAATTTAGGTTTTATAACACTGAGAATATATGGCTTGAAAGTATTACTGAGTCAGAGGCTTTAGTTGAAGACCATAATGTCCATTCTAGACTTGGTTTCAGTTAAAAGAATTATTAAGAAGTTTAAAACTTTCTTTTAAACTCATAAAATCAACCACATTATTTGAAAAAAACAAAACACTATTGTCTATCAACACCCCTAAGTAATAAAAGTAAAAATCCTAACAAAAGTACCCATAACTGAGCCAGGTGTGGTGGCAGCATGCCTTTAATCCCAGCACTCAGGAGGCAGAGGTAGGAGGATCAGGTTCGAGGCCACCCTGAGACTACATAGTGAATTCCAGATCAGCCTGGGCTAGAGTGAGGCCATACCTCAAAAAAAAAAAAAAAAAATCATTTACTCTATCTCTCTGCCTCTTTCTCTCTCCAATAAATAAATAAAAATTAAAAAATACCCATAGCTAGACTTCTCAGTTGTGGTCCTTAACTCATATGTCATCTTTAAGTTCGGTGTTCAGTAGTTTGATCTCACACTACTCTAGATGTATCTGTGAATGCATATTTTCTAACATGATTAATCAGCTGGATTTAGATAAAGCAGATTACTTGCCATAATGTGTCTGAGCCTCTTTCAAAGGTCTCATGAACAAAGCCTGAGGTTTCCCAAAGGAAAAATAATACAGCCTTATTTCTGCTATAAAAAAATTCTGCATGAGTGTCCAGCCTGGAGATGCTGTTTTCTAGATTTTGGATTCTATTCTGAAACTCTTTCCTAAATTTAAACCTTATTAACATTGTAAATTGCCATCCATCACATCTGTGTGAGCCAATTACTTACTACTCGTGTGTGTGTGTGTGTGTGTGTGTGTGTGTGTGTGTGTGTGTGTGTATGTGTATGCAAAGAGAGAGAGAGAGCTGTACCCAGCATCTAAAATTGTTGATATCTCATGTCTTTATGTACTGAAATTATCCTAGGTTACAGGCAAAAATCTAGAGGCAAAGGGCTCCAGAATATATACTTTTAGTTTTTTGTGATCTGAAGGAAAAAAAAAATAGTGTAGAAAAGGGGAATGAAAATCATATTTAATTTGTCAGTCTGAATACTCTGGGATGCACTTATATCAATGCTTATTTACATGTTAGCCTTCTCAAGTAATTAGTCAACCTCTTCCAACAGTAGATACAGCCCCTAAGCCCAGCTATTCATTTTAATATATAAATATATAATGCATCATGCTTATTCTCAACCTATATCATCTGTGGAAAAGAGTTACTAAACCCATTTATAGGGAAACAAGAATGAGGATAAGAATCTGACTCTCTATTCTGAAGGCACATAGTTTAATTTTTTTTAGCTTTTGATAAACTTGATCCATATATACAATATACCATTATCCTTATCCTCTCCTATTGGCCCCTCCTTCCCAACCCTACCAATGAAATCACTTCTTTCCAACTAGTACTTGATGTATTTTTTGTATCATCATCTTTCCTACTATGCAAGTCTTGTGTAGGTCATGAATGTCTTGGCCATTTTATGTCTAGATGAAAATGTTGCAAAGCACTCTTCCCCTTCCTTTGGCTCTTACATCTCTATCATGTCTCACGTCATGATGAACACTTCATTCTTCCTTAGAACGTTGGGTCTCCCCAGTGGTCACTTCCATCTGAAAAGAAGAGCTTCTCTAACCAAAACTGAGAATAGAAATAACATATTGTCATAAAAATAAATATGGAGAGTGCAGTTTGTTAAGCATATTATATCCATTTAACCAAACAACAATAACAGCTTCCCCCTTAAGCACTTATGACTATCCAATCCATAAGCTCATTATTAGGTTTTCAGTATCAGGCATGAATTTCTTCCCAAGCCTCAAATCCAATCAGAGAGCATTTGGTTTCTCACCTAACAGACATGTCACCATTGTATCAGTTGACATATTTTGGCCAGGCATGAAATTTGTAGGATCGAATGCTGTTTAATATCATTGATGAGGTTTTCTGCCAAAAGGATGGATGATGATAATTTCACCTAAGTCAATGTAACCTAAGGAAGTAGTAGAAACCAGTCTAAAATGCAAGTCTTATGGGTTCTTGATTAGAGCAGTCTGATAACATCCATGCACACATAAACATTTTGATTTATAAGGAAATGTTCACTTAGATACAGCGTGACTTGTCTATGTGCAGTTAACCAGAGCATGAGGGAAAATTTGGAGACAAAAGAGAAGATTTGGCTATCACCTCAAACTTCATAATTTTACATAGACATGGAATGCATGCAGTATATTCTTTCTTTGAACATTTAATTTGTTATACATTTGTATATAGAAATTAGAAAAAAAATATACACTCTTGCAGCAAATGCTTCTAAACCAAATTCACATTTTCCACTTTTATTGAACATTTTACTAACCTTAGGTAAATCAGAGAGATTATCCCAAAGCACTCAGCTCATCGTAAAAAAAAAAAAAAAACCAAAACAAACAAACAAACAAACAAAAAAAAAAACACCATAGAGACCTTTAAAAGGATTATAAAGACTCTCAATCAAACCAGTTCTCACAGAAAATGTGTAAAAGGACACAGGACAGAGTTAAGAAGTTGAAGGCTGGATTCATTTCCACAGCTGCATTTAAACCCAGATCTTTGTTTCTTCCATTCAGACTTTTAATAGCCATCTAAACTAGATCTCTTTTCTAGTCCTTTTTTTTTCTTCAACTCTATCGAAAACACTGCTTCCAAATTTGTCTTAATGAAATTATTGAGCCATCGTATTCATCAGGCAAAAAGAAGTAAAAGTCAAACATCTTGGCTTGAGATTAGGTTGTGACACTAAAAAAAAAAAAAAAAAAAAAAAAAGTCCATTCTTGGCTAAAATGTGTTTCTCTCTCTATCTTTCTCTCTCTATTTCTTTTTCTCATTCTCTTCAATAAAAATATTAAAGTGTCTTTTCCACAATATATGATTCTTATAGGAATCACAGGAAAATTTAATTAGATAAAAGTTAAATACTTCAAATTACAAGAAAAAAAATTAACAAAACACCTTGAGAGATTAACCCAACAATCTAAGATCAAAATCCACAAACCTGATATATTTATTTATTATTTATTTGTATTCCTAGTTTTGTGAGTTTTTTAATCAGTCATAATTTATTAATTCAAAGGCCCCATCATGCCTAAATAAATCTTTTTGTGGGATTTCTCAGCCATAATTTAGCACTGCCATTTATGTTGTTTTTAAATATTTCATTTTCATTACTTTTATCTATTTGATAGAGAAAGAGGGAGAGAGAAAGAGGCAGAGAGAGAGAAATTGAAAGAGCGAGAAAGAGAGAATGAGCATGCCAGGGCCTCCAGCCACTGAAAATGAACTCCAGATGCATGTGCCCCCTTGTGCATCTGGCTAATGTGGGTCCTGGAGAACCGAACCCGGGTCCTTTGGCTTTGCAGGCAAACACCTTAACTGCTAAGCCATCCCTCCAGCCCTTTTAAATATTTTATTTTTATTATTTATTTATTTATTTGACAGAGAAAAAGGGAGAGACAGGGGGTGGGGGAGAGAGAGAGAAAGAGACAATGGGTGATTTTTGTTGTTTTTATACTCATCTCACAAATATGCACACATAACTGTACATAAACTCATACACATACACTCTCTGTGCTGATCATAGAGCATTTTGCTCAATACACACTGAAACAGTCAAGTGATTTATATGGAAGACATTAAGAGCTATTCACAAATGTCATATTTAAAAGAGGACTGTTAGAAAGCATAATATTTAATCAATCCCAAGTCTTTTCAAAAGATGGAAATGATTGCATTGATCTAGCATAATACCAATCAGCATATTACCTTACCAAGGAAATATGGTTGTTTTTAATGTCATTATTACTAATAGCTTTCCGATTTTGTTTCTCTCCTTTTCAGCCACAGTGACACATTCCACAAATAGAAACACTTCGACACAGATTTATCTGCACCTAGCTCTAACCAACAGAGCTATTCTGCCAGATTAAGAAGTTACCTATTGTTAACTATATTAAGGACAGCAGCATCCTTTCTTATTCTCTATCCCACTGCCACATAGGATAAACACAGCTTAGGAAAAACATGAAGTTGTCATTAGCATCCCAAGGGCCTTATATCAGATTGAGTTACAATAATGATCTCAAACTACTGACCAAAATAAATGATCTGCTTCAAAACTATGCACTTTAATTTATAATGCATGACTGTAAGCTTTTCACGTTTTCTTAAACAAGCTTATATTTTAAAATGTAAACCTAGCATATAGGAGGTAGAAAGATCAGAAATCAAGGTCATCCATGACTAGTAAGTTAAAAGTGAGCTTGAGCTGCATGATTTCCTGCACCAAAAGAAAAGAAAGGAAAATCAATGTTGCTTAGGAATGTGAAATGTACAAATGGTTGGATAAGTATCTATGTAAATATATATATATATATATATATATATATATATATATATATATATATACAAATATAATTTAAGTTATAATGACAATATGATAGAAACCTAGTCTTTCAGAATACAGGTTAAGATATTAAATTATAGTTCCCTAAAATCCCTTTCACAACATTGTGCTGCTTCCTAAAATATTGAACATATTGACTGAATATATTTTCTACACTAGTACAGCATTTCCCTCCATGTACTTACTGCAATGTTCTAGCAATCTCTGTAAATATTTGAAGTATTTCATTTTGGCCTTTGTGTATTTGCTGCATGCATGGATATATTTTCTTTACTTTTGTTTGTTTGTTTTCAAATTTATTTATTTTTTATTAATTAGATTTTCTGTGATTGGGTAAGCTCACTGAGAATGATCTGTTCCAGGTTCAACCATTTTTGCTCAAATTTCATTGTGTCATTTTTTCTTACTGCTGTGTAGAATTCCATTGTGTAGATATACCACATCTTAGTTATCCATTCTTCTAGTGATGGACATCTGGGTTGATTCCAGCTCTTAGCAATTACGAATTGAGCCGCTAGAAACATGGTTGAGCAAATCTCTCTGGACTAAGGTTTAAAGGTTTTAGGGTACATACCCAGTAAGGGAGTAACTCGGTCTGTTGGTAACTCTATAGTCAGCTTTTTCAGGAGTCTCCATATTGCTTTCCAAAGTGGTTGTACCATCTTACATTCCCACCAACAGTAGATGAGGGTTCCTAATTCTCCACATCCTCGCCAGCATTTATTTTCATTTGATTTTTTCATGTTTGCCATCCTTACTGGGGTAAGGTGGAATGTCATAGTTCTTTTAATATGCATTTCTCTGATGATTAGGGATGATGAACATTTTCCTAAGTGTGTGTTTACCATTTTTATTTCTTCCTCGGTGAACTGCCTGTCCAGCTCTTTGCCCCATTTTGTGAGTGGGTTGTTTGACTTTTTTATTGTTTAGGGTTTTGAGTTCTTTGTAGATTCTAGATATTAGACCTCTGTCAGTTGGATATTCAGCAAATATTTTCTCCAATTATGTCGGTAATCTATTGGCTTTGCTTATTGTATGTTTGTCTGTAAAGAAACTCTTCAGCTTCATGTGATCCCATTGGTTGAGTGACTGTTTAAGATCGTGAGCTACTATGGTTTTCTTCAGGAAGTCTTTTTTCCATTCCTATGTCATGGAAAGTTCTTCCTATATTTTCTTCCAGTAGAAGCCAAGTTTCTGGCCTTATATTGAGGTCTTTGTTCCATTGGACTTAAGTGTTGTGCATGGCAAGTTGTGTGGATCAAGTTTCAGTTTTCTGCATATGGTTATACAGTTTGGCCAGCACCATTTGTTGAAGATGCTGTCTTTTTTACAGCCTATATTGTTAGGGCCTTTGTCAAATATCCAGTAGCTGTACTTGCTTGACCCAAAGTATGGGTCCTTAATTCTATTCCCTTGGTCTATACTCCTGTTTTTATGCCAGTACCATGCTGTTTTTATTACTATGGTTTTGTAATATAGCTTTAGATCAGGCATGGTGATGCCTCCAGAGGTATTTCTTTTGCTGAGGATATGCTTGGATATCTGATGCCTTCTGCCTTTCCATATGAGATTTGAGTTCATTTTTTCTATCTCTGTGAAGAACAATGTCGGGATTTTAATTGGAATTGCATTACATCTGTATATTGCCTTTGATAAGATTGCCATCTTCACAATGTTATCTGCCTATCCAGGAGCATGGGAGGTCTTTCCATTTTCTCAAGTCCTCCTTAATTTCTTTTTTGAGTGTTTTTATGCTTTCTTTATATAGACCTTTCACTTCCTTGGTTAACGTTATTCCAAGGTATTTTATTATTTTTTTCTTGCTATTGAAAATGGGACCATGTCCCTTATTTCTTTCTCTGTATCTTTGTCATTTGCATATAGAAAGGCTAGTGATTTTTGTGCATTGATTTTGTATCCTGCTACTTTGCTATAGGAATTAATCACCTTCAGGAGTTTTGGGATGGAGTCTCTCGGGTCTCTTACATATACAATCATGACATTAGAGAATAGAGCTAACTTAACTTCTTCCTTTCCAAATTGTATCCCTTTTATTTCTTTCTCCTGTCTATTGCTTGAGGTAGGACTTCCAGTACTATATTGAAGAGCAGAGGTGAGAGTGGACAACCCTGTCTTGTTCCTGATCTCAATGGGAATTCCTCCAGTCTCTCTCCATTAAGTATTATTTGGGCCTTAGGGGCTTTTTATAATTGCCTTCATTATGTTAAGATATGAACCAACTATGCCAATTCTCTCCAATGTCTTGATGACTAAGTGATCTTGTATTTTGTCAAAGGCCTTTTCTGCATCTATTGAAATGATCATGTGTTTTTTGTGTTTAACCTTGTTTATATGGTGTATTACATTGACAGATTTCCATATGTTGAACCACCCCTGAGTTCCTGTGATGAATCCTACTTGATTAATTTGGATAATGCTTTTGATGTGCAGTTGGATTCGGTTTGTGAGGATTTTGTTCAGGATCTTTGCATCTAAGTTCATCAGGGAAATAGACTGGTAATTTTCTTTTCTTGTGGTATCTTTGTCTGGTTTTGGAATTAGGGTGATACTAGGTTCATAGAAGGAGTTGGGTAGCTTTACCTGTTCTCCAATGGTGTGGCACAGTTTGAGAGAGATTGGTTTGAGTTCTTCCATGAAGGTTTGATAGAATTCAGCTGAGAAGCCATCTGGACCTGGACTCTTCTTTTGGGGGAGCTTTTTTGTTACTTTTTCAATCTCAATGACTGTGATAAGTTTGTTTAGGAGATTAATCTGCTCTGAGTTTTGCTTTGATAGATGGTATGTTTCCAGGAATTTATCCATCTCCTCCACATTATCCAGTTTTGTGGAGTAGATGTTTTTGAAATAAGTCCTGATGATTTTCCCAATTTCATGTATGTCTGTTCTGATCTCTCCTTGTTCATTTCGAATTTTGTTAATTTGCAGCATCTCCTTTTTTTTTTTTTTCTTGATCAAATTGGACAGGGGTTTGCCAATCTTGTTTATTTTTTTCAAAGAACCAGCTCTTTGTTTTGTCAATTTTCTTAATTGTTTTCTTAGTTTCCAATTCATTAATTTCTGCTCTGATCTCTCCATGTTCCCTGAAATGTACCTATACACTACACAACTATCCCCTAGTGTCTCACCACTATAGCAACAGCATCATATGAGAATCTTAAGTTAATATGAAATGTCAAGGGGTCAACTATAAAATGACAACCATCATCCAGGTCTCTAGATTAGATTGAACAGGTATTATGGTCTTTTAAATTGTGCCATATTTACAAACTGAACATTTTCCATTCATTGAGTACATTGCTTAATCACTTGTAACTTTATACTTTATTTTTATTTAATTAAAAGAGAGAGTGAGAGAAAGAGAGAGATTGGCTGCACAAAGGCTTCTAGGCACTGGAAATTAATTCCAGACACATGTACCACCTCGTGCATCTGGCTTATGCGGGTACTGAGGAATCAAACCTGGGTCCTTAGGCTTCGGAGGTAAGCACTTTGACTCCTAAGCCATCTCTCAAGACCTGCTTATTCACATTTAAGCAATTTATTTGTTTAGTTAGTTAGTTCATTTGTTAGAAAGCACACACATACTATGCCACATTTGGTTCATATTGTGGAGTTCAGAGGGCAACTTTTGGGTCAGTATTCATCTCTTACTGCCTTCTGAGTAGTTCCCTTCTTCTTTTAGTTTTAAATATTTAATTAAATTTATTTATTTGAGGGGGGAAGAGGCAGAGTGCAAGACAGAATTGGTGTGCCAGAGCCTATAGCCACTGCAAAAAAAAAAAAAAAAAAAAAGAAAAGAAAAGAAAAGAAAAAAACCTCCAGATGCTACCCCATGTACCCCCTTGTATATCTGGCTTACATGGGTCCTGGGGAATTGAACCAGGATCTTTAGGCTTTGCAGGTAAATGCCTTAACCACTAAGCCATTTCCAAGCCCTCACCTTCTTCTTGTAGTGCCCTGAGATTCCTGTGGCCTTTTACAAGAGGCCTGAGGTCCATCCTCAGGCACTAAGAGTTACTGGGTGAGCATTTGACTCATGGAGCCATCCCCTTAGCCTGCTTCACTTCAGTACAAAGTTGCTCAAGTCAATGGCCTACACAGTGCATGAAAACTAAACATTTATAGATAGATACAATTATTGGAAATTGTGTGATGTATTCGCCATTATTTTATATATTTTCACCTTGAATGCTGAGGAATTCAGAGCTTTAAAAGGGAAATCATGATTACTGTCTAGTACACAGGATGTGCAGGAAGAGGGGCATCTCCCTTCTATACCACTTAACCCCACAGGTCGAGCCTCACCTCTCCCCTTTCCTTCACTTTTGTTGGAAAAATACAAAGTCATATAGCCTTATGTGAACATATTTAAATATGCAGAAATCAATGATGTCTTTGATCTATTTCCTTAATCCCTTTGCACCATTTCTCCTACATTAGCAGGTTATCTTTCTTCTCTAAACTATTGCAAATACATACCATTCAGATTTTTTTTGAGCATTTTATTATGTTCTTTTCTACAAAAATTTAACTTTTCTACAAAAATTTCTTCAGCAAAAAAAAAAAAGATATCCCTAAGTCTTTCTTTTGGCCCTCTCTTCTATCTATCTATCGGGTTAGCCTCTTGGCTCTTCTCTTCTCTTCTCTTCTCTTCTCTTCTCTTCTCTTCTCTTCTCTTCTCTTCTCTTCCCATCTCTTCTCTTCTCTTCTCTTCTCTCCTCTCCTCTCCCTCTCTTTCTCTCTCCCTCTCTCCCTCTCTCCCCCTCTTCCTCTTTCTCTCTCTGTCCCTCTCTCTCTCTCTCTCTCTCTCTCTCCCCCTCTCTCTCTCCCTCCTTCCCTCTCTCTCTTTCTACCTCTCTCCCTCTCTCTCCTTCTCCCTCTCCCCCCCTCTCTCTTGCCAGCCCACTCTTACTTGCATAGTGATAGATCATCTGTGTAAAAAGGTAATGGAGGTAGAAACTATCAATGGCTGAGTCATTCAATCATTTAACCAAACAGCTGAAAGTGAATAGGAAGGGAATCAATACATTCAAGCATATAGACCAAGAGTAGGATGAAACTCAGTTGTTTCCCTATTTATCATGTGTGTGAAGATTAATCTTTATTGTCAAATTAATTAAATTGAGAGTTTCCTAGGACATCAGTAAAGCCCATCAATTGATGTGTCTGTCATAGCATTTGCAGGATCCTGACCTAACAAGTGAATAAAACTCATAATGGAGTCATAATATGATGGCATTATATAGAGTGGTAATATGATGAGGTTTAGATGGGGTAAGTAACTTCAAAGTGTTTGAGTTATCTTTTACGCTGTTATGTTCTTTAAATGCCTCTCAAAACTTGTCTAGTGTTTCTGTCTCTACTCTCAGGACTTGAGTCCAAGAAGTACCTGTTTTTGCCTCCTTAAGATAACTGACTGTTTTTTGAAAAGTAATAGTTGATTACTGCAGAAAATAGGCAAAATATATTTTGTTATAAATCTGACCAGATTATTTGTTTGATGTAAATCTCCTGGGGCTTACTCTGAGAATTAGACGTGTATTACCATGTCATATGCATGAGATTGGCATTGATGTTACCATTATTCTCATCTTATAACTAGTAAATCTAGAAATGCAGAGGGTAATGATTTGACTCCATAGTTCATATTCCTAAAAGTACACTACACTACTGCCCAATAATTTTTGTTTAATCTTGAGATAAAATTTAAGAACATTTTTATATTCAAAATGTCCCTTTTATACCTTGGGCTATATTTTGTCATGCATATGAGCTACATTTTACAACATTTCAAGATTCCATGCTATCATGGTTTGAGTCAGGTATACCCATAAACCTAGGTGTTCTGAATGCCAGGTTCCCAGCTGATGGAGATTTGGGAATTAAGCCTCCTGGAGGTAGTATAGTGTTAGGGGTGGGCTTGTTATAGCCAGTTTCCCCATGCCAGTGTTTGGCACACTCTTCTGTTGCTATGGTCCAACTTATGTGGGCCAGGGGGTGATATCCACCCTCTGCTCATGCCATCATTTTCCCATGCCATTGTGAAGCTTCCTCTCAAGCCTATGAGCCAAAGTAAACGTTTTCCCTACAATCTGCTCTTGGTTGGGTGATTTCTAGCGGCAATGCGAACCTGACTGCAACAGTAAGGTTGGTACCAATAGTGGTGTTGCTGCTAGACACCTGACAGCATAGATTTGGCCTTTTGGAGATGATTTTCAAGAAGAATGTGGAAGGATTTGAAACCTTGGCCTAAGAGATGCCTTGAAGTGCTACAAGTACATCTTGATGGACTATTCTGGCCAGAGTTGAAAGACCTGAATGCACTAAGAACTATGGACTGTGAGGTTTGGCTTGTGAGGGTGAGAAAGAGCTTTGCTTGAACTGGGATATCCATTTGTGTGAGAAGCTTGCTGTTATGCCCATGTCCTAAGAAGTTGTGCAGGGTTGCACTCCATAGAAAGAGACTGGTGTGAGCGGAGGAATATGGCACAGAAAAACTGAAATCTTTGGGCCTGAAATGCTGCCCATTCACCTGAAAATTGTTTGAGAGATTACAACCATTGAGATTGGGCTAACTGACCTGAACTGGGGCAACAGGAACAATATAGACTCTTTTGGAGGGGCCTGAGTGCTCAAGGAGTATCCTGTTCTTCAAAGTCTGCTTTATTCCCTGTTGGATTAATAAATTGGCACCCTACCTGGTATTGTGGAGTATAAGAAATGCAGGAAAGAAAGGGTCATTGCGTTTGCAACACAGTCTTGTGTTTTGGCAATGGGCAGTGTGAAGCAGGTTTGCTGGTTGCTTGCATGGAGACCCCAAGGAGACATGAGGATGAACCTTGGGTTGCAATGGAAACCCAGTGGAGATGTCAGAACCATGAGATGGTTGCTAAGGAAAGCTGCTGGCCAGATGAAGTTTTCTAGGGCTGTGAGTAGCCTAGCTGGAGGAGAATAATTACAATGCCAGAGACTTGTTGCTGGTTAGAATTATCAGACTTTGAGTCATGTCACTGGCTAGAATTGTTGGACTTGAAGCTACGGAGTTTGATTTTTGCCCTAGTTGTTTAAAATCTTGTATTGGTTGAATATGTCTGTGCTATGCCATCTTCTGCAGTGTGAATGTTTATTCTGTGCCATTATGGGTTTTTTGGGGTACTTTTCAGTATTGCAACTCAGTTAAAAGATCTTGAACTATGGGGATGTATGAACATCATTGGAATTGATAAAAATTATGGGGACTTTTAAAGTTATCTGGATGAATGCATTGCATTTTACATCATGGATGGTTAGCAGTTTATGAGGGCCAGAGCAGAATGTGGTGGTTTGAGTCAGTTTTCCCCATAAACTTAGGTGTTCTGAATGCCAAGTTCCCAGATGATGGAGACTTGGGAATTAAATCTCCTGGAGGTGGTGTATTTTTGGGGGCAGGCTTATGGGTGTTATAGCCAGTTTCCCCATGCCAGTGTTTGACATACTCTCCTGTTGCTATGGTCCACCTTATGTGGGCCATGTGGTGATGTGCACCCTCTGCTCATGCCATTGTTTTCCCCTTCCATTCTGGAGCTTCCCCTCGAGCTCTAAGGCAAAGTAACCCTCTTTTTCCCACAAGCTGCTCTTGGTTGGGTGATTTCTGCCAGCAATGTGAACCTGACTGCATCACATGCTTACCTTTTTAGAAATAATACAAGCCAATTAATAAATACAGCCATTTTTGAAGCTACTAATTATAAGCTTACACTTAATTGAATGATATTTAAAACAAAGGTAATAATTACTCAAGACTCCATCACTTTTAAACTTTACAATCTTCAGTTATTCATGTCTACTGTGTCACAGTGATGGAAATATTCTGTAATGGTGAATTACTGCTGTGCTCTCTACAATTCTGGGCTCAGTTATGGCATGTTGATAACAGGAAATTGCTCATGATTGAAGTAATAACTCCATTAAATTCATAAAACGCCACAAATCAGGATTTGATTTCTCGCTTTCATTCTTTAGACTTAAGAAAATGATAGAGAAAAATGTTTAACACAGAGTAAGCTTAATAGTGATTATTAGCATTATATTGTAACTACCACAATAAATTTACAGAAATATACTTCTCAGTATTGAAAATGTGTTAATGGCTAGGGATATAGCTCAATGGTGGAATGCTTGTCTTGCACATAGAAGGTACTGGGCTAAATCCCGAACACCCCCAAAAAAGGAAAAACGATCTCTTATCTGACTCAATAGTTTTCATGTCACTGAGGCATTAGTCAAGTTCTAAAGTTTATACTTTTACACTGTCACATATTTTCTGATATTGATTAGAATCTATCTCAACTCTACCCTCTAAGTATTTATATTTAAGTCTATATATTAAAGATAATTTCACTTTTGGTTTACATAAGGCAGTATCCACTGACAGACTGAAAATTCATCAAACTGCTGATAAGGAGAGTGGAGTGTTCAGCATTAAGAGGCATATATATCCCATCCTATAATGCCCATGGATGATTGCAGAAGTGCCAGAGGGTAGATGAGATAAAGGATGGGGTTGAGTGCATTGAAATGCTGTCTTCCAGACATAAAGTGACCATTGCTTTCAAGACTTCACAGTGGCTGATGCTATGTACACAAGGTCAGGAAAATGTGAAAAAAAAAATGATGCTATCAAAATATCAAAGGGACCATTGGACAAAAGGGGGCTTGATGGAGCTAAGATATGGGGATGAAGACAAAGAAGGATTATCAGTGGAGATTATGTTATGGCCAAGGTACATTATATACGTGAATGAAGGCCCTAAACATTAAAAAAGAATCTGCTTAACTATAATGTTGCTTTTGTATTCTTTCATGTATTGTAACCTCATGTTGCCTATAGATTTAGAAGGCTGGCCAAAACTAAATAAAAGGGCTCTATGGTTCTATGAGAGTTGATGAAATTGATCATATATATATGTAAAGATTTTTATAATGCATTTATAATCAACAAATTTATTTAATTCATATTTAATTCCAAAATTTTGATCAAATAAATAATTTAAGAAATGAAATATTTTCGTATACATAAATTTGAGTAAGTGGTAAAATCTTGCTATATACTGTTTTTAAAGGCAAAACTCATGTATTTTGGAAATAATGGAAAATATTATCTTTCTTTTTTCTGTGTAATTTTATATCTAGCTCCAAGTTTTCTTACAATTTATAGGATTGAAAATTAAAATTAAATTTACATGTTCCAAGATGTTCTGTAATTGTCATGTGAACCTTGTTTTCCCCTGGAGAGACATAAACACCCATCTATTCATTCACCCCAAACAGATTACAGACTACAAACCAAAACATGATTGACACAAATCAGTTTGGGTAAACCAATGAGTTTATTGAGGTTAATTAAAAAGAAAGGAGAGGGGTATTCATAGGAAAGTGGCTCATTCAAAGGCAGCTGGATCACTGAAACCCTGACGACTCAACAGAGGCTGTCTCTTGGCATACCATACTGCTTGCATGCAGCTCAATTCATTGGGCAGTCTCTTCCCAAGCAGTTGTCTAACAGGTCTAGCCACCATTTTCAGCAAACTTTTGATGTACTGAGTCTAAGTAGACTCCTCCTTCCCCTTCAAGCTAATGTTTCAATTCAGGGAAAATTGATACACAACACTAGTCAGAGTCTGCCTTCCACAGTTGTTTACTCTTCTGTAACCTTGGAGAGTGATCCTGTGACCTTTTCAGCTTCACCCTCCTAGACTTGTTGACCTCCCCCTCCTCCTTTCAGGAGGGAATATTTCCATTGGGTGGAATTTGCTTTCCGATAGTAATATTGATCTGATCTTGCTTATCATTGACTCCAGGCAAGAAATCAAGAAGACAACTTAAAGAGGTTGTTGATGGGTAGAGAAAACATTGAATGACAGTCACCAGAAAACAAAAGTTCATTTCAGTAATGGCTGACAGCCATATTCATTTTCTGAAAAAGTAACTGACTAGATTATTAAATTTCTGAAATTCAATAAATATACAACACAGTCTTGTTTTAATAGGGTATTTGACAGAAAAGGTATTGTATAAATAAAAATTATGAAATAATGATTGATTGGTGATAACAATGTTCTGAGAGAGACATTCAATAAATTAGACTTTTCAAAAAAACAGTAGCATAGAGAGAGAGAGAGAGAGATCTATCTACTGTATTTGAAGTGTGGGTAGAATCTACTTCCAGCCTCCTAGTAAACAAACAGATGAGTGAACAACAGGCATGATGTAGAGTTGCAGGGTTCAGGAGATCAGATGAGATTTTCCTAGAATCTTTTTCCTATACTTGTTAGATTCTTGAGTTGTTTTCAAATGTGTGTACACCTTTAATATCTTTATTTCCAAAAGAAGTCATTTTAAATCTCTCTGAGAAAATAGGCGGTAGCTAAAGTTGCAAAAGCCAGTTGTAGCATGTTAAAAGTTAATCGGTAGTTATTGTTTTAAATTTTATACAAAACACTCGGAATCTCAAAAATATCCCAGATGGCTAGTGTATTACTCTCGAGAGATTAGAAGGGAAGCAGATCAAATGTTATTATCCATATATAAAATAACCTTATTTCTATCATCTAGGAAGGGTTTTAGATGTTTTCATTAAACTCTGCTTCTACTTTCTTTGAAGTGCTTTCAAAACCTTGATTTGATAATCCAAGAGTGTGGTGTTCTTGATATAGTTTGCTCTTAGACAAGCTCATATCGAGTAAATGACTTGGGATTGCTGACCATTTGTCATAATCTGTCCACAGTGAGAAAGTTAAATGTGCAGGGAACTGAAAATTAATACCAAGTGATACCAGGGAGAGTTTGCCAACAGAAAATGATTCTCTTAAGATCTAAATGCAGAAATTTATCCAGTATAGCTACTAATTTTCATTGAGTGGAAAAAGTAATAAAAATAAGTGGATGAAACTGAGGCATGTGGCATAAACATTACATCAATCACATTTCAAAAGGCTGAAATCACAACATGACTCAGTGTCAATTATGAAATTGACTTTATAGTTCTGAAACTTGATCTGATACTTAAGCATGGATAACTCTAAACTGATTAGCTGGAGTGTAGTGAGCTTTAAGAAATAGGACACCTGAGCAATTGTGCTTGCTTCTAGAGATAGCTTTGTCCATCATGCAACATCCAGGACAGGAGCTACTTCTGCTTCTGCAGCTTGGCATTGTATAAGAAGCCTCTTGTCTCTGCTGTGCATCCTCAGTGTATGTCATTCTCATTGAGTGGTATCATCAAAACTCCATCAGCCACAAACCTGTTATCAGGCCTTGTGCTAGAGGGAGGGAGGGAGGGAGGGAAGGAGGGAGGGTGGAAAGGAGGGAGAAAGAAATGAGCTATCATAATTCTAGGGAAAGCAAAAGCTTAGAATTTCATTTTAGTGATGATATTAATAATTTTTGAGTATCTGTAAAAGTGTGATTTATAGACAATGGAAGACTAAGTAATTAGTATTTTCAATTTTATTGTAGTTGGTTTAAACTTCAGTGTAGTTTAGATGAATTACCATTCTCAGCTCCAGAAGCAACATGGTTTACTTTTGGCATAGATCTTTGGGTCATAACCCAGCCTTCTTACATTACAAATAAATAAAGTGGGATCCAGACACCGTAAATTATTTGCTCAGGATAATGTGTGCAACAGATCTGTGGGTATCCAGCAGACACGGATTCCTAGCAAAAGCATATTTTTGGTACCCATAGAGATCTGTACACAGAGACATAAAAAGACTCACAGTCTAATGGCTGGGTTGGAAAGCATTCAACTCATTGTGATGGTGCTGAGGTCTGTGTGGGAAGCATATTTAGAATTTCTTTTCATCCTCATCCAGATTCTAATATTAGATTTCACTGTTCTACATTAAATAATTGATTTCCACTCTTTGCAGGTGGAATTAAGAACAGTAACACAAGATAATAGGAACATATTTAGCATTGAATAGCATCATTAGTATTTGCCTTTCAAATATTTTTCATTTGGGCTGATCAGGACTTTTAAATTTTATCTTTGGAAAAGCTGTCTACAAAGAACCAGAAAAACAGGCAACTATATTTAAAATGGCATATATTTTCCAGGAATCTATGTGTAATTGTGCTACACAAGCATGGGGTATTTAGAGTAACATCAACAGATGATATTTAAAAATAGATGCTGAATCTATAAGACATGCAAAAGTATATAGACTTGTTGGGAGCAACTTGCCTTAGGTTGTAGGAGATGATTGGTGTAGATCAAAGAGATGGATTCTACTTGGAAAGTACATTCTCCATGAAACTCACCCCTCAAGAAAAGCAACACATAGATATATTTGTGAATAACCAATGGTATTTCAAATATGTCAGTTATCATACAGAAATTGTAGCACCCTCACATATTATTTTAGACAGCTTGTTGTAAAACTAGAGAGACAAGTACGTGGAGTATGGATGATCTGAAAATTTACCTCCCTGTGTTGCAAGAACTAAATGAGAGGAAGCAAATTCAAGGCACCTAACCAGGCCATGGGAAACTGTGAACACTCAGTAGCTCTTAAAGATTGCTCTTTTATAAGCCACATCCTACCCATTTCCAGTAAATCACCCACAGAACCTTGAAGGGAAAGCTGCTGTCAAGCCACAGGCAAAGGGAAGGATACATTGACTCCCAGTACCTTCGCTTCCAAAACAGACTCCTCTACCTAAAACAATTTTTCATTGTAACCAAAGCACTTTTAGGGGCAGTGATATTTAAATGCCACCAACTGTGATATTTCAATTGTTTGATAGCCTGTCTTAAGACCAAAAAGATTTACAAAGGAGAACAGTGAAATATCTTACCTTTTTATCTAAACTATCCCATCATGTTTAAGTCATACTTTTAAAAAAATGAGCATCAAATAATACCGATAATTCTTTATTCACATTTTATTCCAGGGAAAAAGGTTTCCCATTGGATCATGTGTGCCAAACACTTATAGCAATCATTTTAACAATCATTGTGATTATAACCAGTTATTTTCCAAATATAGCCCTGCATTTATTTTTTTTAACCACCATAATAACTAAACAAGCATTTGTGCTGCTTGATTGGGAGGGGAAGGGAGAGACTGGAGATGAGAACCTGTGTGTTCATAATACTATTACTCTTATCATACTAAAATGATTAAGCTTTTGTTATTGTGATATATGTTAAGTGCCAACCAAAATGAAAAACCATCATTTGCCAAATAGAAAAGAAAAAAGAAAAACTTAGAGGAATAGGTGCAGATGCTTTTGTATGAGAATGCTACCACTGATATATCATCACTTTGCCTCCCTTTCTTGCTCCATCTCTCAGTTATTTAGCACTTATGCTTAAATTCAACCTACTTAGTCTGATTATGTATGTGTTAGGAAATAGCAATGTGTATCAACTGCCTATTCGTGGTCCTGGAATAAATTTCATGCGTTCTAATAAATCACTCAATCTGCACATGGTGAAATAGTGCTACTGGTTCATAATAGACACTATGCAGGCTAAATGTGTAACCACTGAATTCAATTGAATAATACACTTTAAATTGTTAGGTAACTGTTTTTGTAGAGAATCCTCTGGTTTTTATAATTAAATTCAGATAATTTGTAGTAAGGTATCAATTGTAAGTGCTGGCATTTCTGTTTTTAATTATCAGTGACCTGCTTCCCTCTGTTGATGAAAAATGTAGGCATTTAATGTCAAGCAGGGCAATGATGTAGAAATCAAATGCATTCTTTTCAGGTTGAGTAGGTGACTGGAATATACTGTTTTAGATTGTATTATCCCACATGAACACTGCATATATTCTTCACAATGACAAAATGTTGCATCTGGTCTGAAAATTTCTATCACAGGATATAAATATCACCCTGGGTGTGAATACCTATATATTTTTCAGTGTTATTTAAAATTTCATGCATGATTCTCCCAAATGTCTCTATTCAGAAGAAGAATTGTAGAAATATTTTGGTGATTTTCATTGAATATTTTTCTGTCTTCTGGTGAAATTTATATTTGAATTCATTAGATTTACTATACATGTTTCATGAAATTATAATAGTAGCTACCATTTTGAAATGCCAACAAATGGTTGGGATTTACTATATCATTCAAGAGGATTATAACAATAATTCAAGTCAGATAGGTTGCACCTACTGTACAAATAGAATGCCAGTGCACACAGAGATTGACTTGTTAAGTGGAGAGAACCAAAACTCAGGGGCTGGAGAGATGGCTCAGTGGCGAAGGACTTGCTGTCAAAGCTAAAGGACCCAGGTTCAATTCTCTAGGACCCACATAAAGCTAGATGCACAAAATGGTGCATGCATCTGGAGTTTGTTTGCAGTTGGTGGAGACCTTTGAGCACCCATTCGTTTTCTCTCTCTCTCTCTCTCTCTCTCTCTCTCTCTCTCTCTGTGTGTGTGTGTGTGTGTGTGTGTGTCTGTATCTGTCTCTCGCAAATAAATAATTAAATAAATAATATATTTTAAAACCTCAGGTATACTTATAAAAACACTACAACATCCTAAATAAATACATAAGTCTTGCTTTTATTTTCCAACATCATTCTTTTTCTAGATGTCAGTTTAGATCATCTTGAAGATACCACAACAGGTTAATAGATGTATTTTGGGACACATATGTGAAAGATAATGTTAAGGGATCTGGCATGGCACAAAGTCTCTGGGACATAGTTCAGGTCTAATGCCTTTAGAAGAACACATATCAGAAAGAAGAAATTCAGACAATCGTGTAAGTCTGAGCAATTCTGGAACCCAAAGTGAATCTTCAAAGTCATGATTTCAATAAAGGAACCCTGCCTTGACCAAGCACTGTATACTTGGATATTCTTGCACTCAGCTGAATTGCTACGTGCCCAAAAGGCACTGTAGCTGCTGCTGCTGCTGCTGCTGCTGCTGCTGCTGCTGCTGCGGACTGTTTTGTTCACAGCGAGGTCTCTCTTTCATGACCATCAGAGTGGGGAATCACTATTTGTGCCATGTGCCTACACATGTTATTCCCTAGCCCTGTTCCTTATTCCTCTTGACTAAGAAAGATTGGGAGTACTATACTTACATTATGATGCTAGTAGCAGTATTTTATGCATTATTTTCTGTAAGCATTAAGATGTTTTCCTGGTGCATAGCATGATTTCTATGAAAATAAATGTTGTGCTTTAAAAAAATTATCAGTTTAAGAACCTGAAATTATTTTACAAAGCTATTTCGAAACAGTTTTAGAACATATTATTTTACATTTCACAGCCTCATTCCTGGATTAACCTTTGTGAGAGTGGGGATAACCTTACCCCAGATGCGTCAACCAAGAAACATCCATATACTACATTGGGTCAGTCAGTAGGATTGTGGAAGAAATATTATTCTCAAGGGTAATATTCTTTTACTATTTCACATTATAGCAGTCAATTAAAAAATGCTAAACTAAAGTTTACTGCAAAAGGATTGCTCAACTCCCAAGTGAATTTGACACTGCTTCCTGGTAGGTCTTTATTTTCCAAACCTTATCTGGATAATTCAGGCAGAAAATAAAAGCAATGAAGAGACACTCAAAGATGGCTTATTTTAGAGCTGAATAAACTATGAAATGATTAAATTAAAAACTATCTATGTACACAGGAAAAGATGCTTCAAAATGATTGTAACCACATTTTCTCAATGTTCATTAACAACTGAACAAATAAAAATTAACACTTACAATAAATAATTTAGAGTGCAAAATTATTATATATTCAGGATTTTCATATACAGAATAAGTCATAAGGCAGTCAGAAAATATCTGAGAATCCTGACTGTTTGATTGATTCATTCAAGCACTCATCCCAGAATTTTGTTAAATATTTACCACATGTGAAATTCTTCACTTTGTAATAGAAAACTATCAAAGTATGAAATAAAAATTTCAGACTATAATAACTATCCACTCTCACCACACAATAAAGTATTAAAAAGTAAGTTACAGTGGAGCCAGAAAATATGGTGGAGTAATGAATTCCAAAGTCCTGCCATGTACTAAAACAAGAATTAAACTGGCAAGCCTGGCAGAATCATAGTTTTTGCATTTCGGCATCTAAACCAAACACAAAAATCAGGGGAAAAATTCATAAATTAAAAGCCTATATTTAGGCAAGATCTGTGTATTCTGGTTGGTACAGCCATAGAAAAGGCTTAGATTTGGATAACAGTGTGGAGGGTATTTTGAATTACACAGTTCCTATTTCCCAAAATTAAATTCAACCACAGCTTTGAAATGAGCATTGCCCGTTAATCATATTATATGAAACAATGGAAACCTTACTCACTTTAACTAGTTTAGCTTTGTTATATATATATATATATTTTGTGTGTGTGTGTGTGTGTGTGTGTGTGTGTATGGATGCACCAGAGCCTTTTGATATTATAAACAAAAACCAGACACTTGTGCCATATATGTATGTATATGTATATGTATATGTATATGTATATGTATATGTATATTATGTATATGTATATTACATTAAGCATATGTGGGTAGCCAGGCAATTGAACCAAGCATCTTTAAGTGCTGAACCATCTTCCCACCCAGCCCAGCAAAACTTCCTCTTAAAGAAAAGCTGATGCTATGGATTTGGACTTGCTAGATGGTTTTCTGAATGGTCATCTCAAGGTCCTGATGTATTTCCTGTGCCTCACAGCATCCATGAGCTTGAAATAGCTTCCCTTGTGGTATCTGATGAAACCAATTAGAGCCAAGAGGAGTAGTCATAACCACCAGGACTAATGTTTAATGTTCATACAAAATAGAACAGGGAGTTCATGAATGAGGAGGTTGGGGAGGGAGAAATTTGACGGTGCTTTTTTGAAGAAAAAATAAACCTCATGTTGTCTGGAAATATATAAGCAGGTCTAGTTGTATGATCAGAAAATGAGAAGATTTTCAGCTCTCACTTTGAGGTAGCCTTTTAGGTGGTTGCAAGCAGGAAATGAATGTGAAGGCCAAGGTATAACATTGCTTATAATTGAAAATGAGTCCAGTGAGACAAGATAGAAAGATCCAAAATTTTCCAAGGAGAAAAGCATTGTAAGAAGGAAGCTTGGGCTGGTTGTGGTGGCACACACCTGTAATCCAAGCACTCAGGAGACAGAGGTAGAAGGATTGGATAACTGTGAGTTTGAGGTGAATTCTAAGTCAGCCTAGGCCTGAGCAAGACCCTACCTCAAATAGCAAATAAATAAATAAATAAATAAATAAAGCAGAAAGCATGGTTAAGTATTTTTAATCATGTAGAATATTAAGGTTAGTCTTGGTCCTACCCTCTCCAGTGTCTTGTGGTTCAAGTGTTCCCTGTAAGGGCCTGGTGAAGGATCAGCCATTTGGTCTGTCTTTTAGTAAGTAGAAAATTATGCTACCATTGCCATTTGGGTCTAGATTTGTGTTCCCCACCCCTTTGATGCCCTCCCCTCCCTCCCCTTCCATCTAGTGTCTAGTCCAGGAGATGCTTGCTGGGTATCTAAGGTATCTTGGGTAGATTCAGGTTAGGTGCTGTAGATGAGTGAGCCTATGTGGTGATTTTTTTTCTGTGATTGGGTAAGTTCACTGAGAATGATCTGTTCCAGGTTCAACCATTTTTCCTCAAATTTCATTGTGTCATTTTTTCTTACTGCTGTATAGAATTCCATTGTGTAGATATACCACATCTTATTTATCCATTCTTCTAATGATGGACATCTGGGTTGATTCCAGCTCTTAGCTATTACAAATTGAGCAGCTATAAACATGGTTGAGCAAATCTCTCTAGCCTGTGGTTTGAAGGTTTTAGGGTAGATGTAAATTTCATAGGTCATTCATTGATATATGGACTCCTTTGTAGTTTTACTTTATATTTTGTTTATATTTGAATTATAGGACAGATAAGTTGTCATATCCCCTCCCATGTGTAATGCTCCAAGTTTGGAGCCAGTAGCCAAGTAGTCCCTTAGCAAGTAACTCGGCTCCCACCTAAAAAATCCATTTGCATTAAAAACCTTGTAACCACTCTGTAAAATATTTCAGTTCACCTGACATTTCAATGTTGAAAACATGATCCCTGCTTCTAGAGGAGCTGTTCCAGTCAGGGCCTCCATGACTGCAAAAACCTTCACTCCAGGAAAGATAAGTCTCAATGAACTTGCCATGACCTTATCTGCAGCTACTACAGAAAACCCAACTCTAGATGCTCTGGACCTTACTAAGTGAATGTCTCCTTAGTGACTCAGCAAAAACTGATTCCCTTGATACTAGAAGTGGGCAAGGGCATCACAGGAAAAGAAGGGGTTCTTGGGCTGAAAATGTGGGTGACAGTGCTGTAATATAGGGGTAGGAGAACCTATGAGAAACAGTATCCAAATGAAATAATGATGTCATTGGGGAACCAAGTCATCAGAAAATTGTGAACTAAAACAACAGTGAGATAGCACTTCACCAAGGTGGCTATAGCATAAAACCAAAACAATATAAGAAGTATTTGTTCATCAAGTTAATGACTAAAAAGATGGCTTTTGTCTGGTGCCTGTCCTATCTGGGAAGAAGAAACTTCTGTTCGCATTTTCACAAGAAAAGTCACACAGCAAAACCAAAAACCATCAGCTGATGAATGCATTAACAAAATGCAGTATACCCATACAGTGGACTATTTGTCATGTATATCAATCAATGAAGCAATGAATATGCTACCTCATGGATATGGATGAATCAAGTCATTATATTAAGCTGGCTAAAGGAAAGTAGATCCAAAAGGCCGCATGCTTTAATTCATATGCGTACCTAGAGTACACAGACCCATGGAAACAGCAAGCACATTAGTAGTTGCCAGGTCTTGGGTACTGAAGATGAAGGAGTGCATGGTTAATGATCTTTAGGAGCTAAAGGAATCCATCAATGGGTAGCAAGTAAAGGGTATCCATCTGTGATTTGGAATTAGTGATATTTTATAACTGTATACAAGTACTGAGGGCTGGAGAGTCGGCTTAGCAGTTAAGCGCTTGTCTGGGAAGCCTAAGGACCCCGGTTTGAGGCTCTTTTCCCCAGGACCCATGTTAGCCAGATGCACAAGGGGGCACACAGGTCTGGAGTTCGTTTGCAGTGGCTAGAGGCCCTGGCACGCCCATTCTCTCTATTTCTCTCTATCTGCCTCTTTCTCTGTCTGTTGCTGTCAAATAAATAATTTTTTTAAAAAAGTTAAAAAAAAAGTACTGAGATTCACTGATTACTCTTAAATGGTAAGAGATGGTGAATTTCATGTTAGATGAATTTTGATTTGCTTTCAAAAGTTGGAAGCGTGCATTTGGGAAGCATTGAATGACTCTATAGTCTGTATATGTGTCTGGAGGAGCTGCATAATTCTTACCAAGTACATGGGACACAAAGTCATTCAAAAGGAGTGCAGAGAAAAGAGGAAGGGAAATGAACTAAAAGCATGACAACTTCCCCTGAGCTGTCAGAACAGCAGTACTGTGAGTCCAGAGGAAACAGAGAGGGCCTCAAGGATAGGGACAGACATGCCTCCTAAGAACACATGACAGTCGGCAGCAATTTTCATTCTCACCCCACGCCACTGATGAAGAGACCATCCTTGTCCTAGTAGATGGCCTCTACTACCTCATGAAGTAGAATCATGGGGTGGGGGGATGGCTTAACAGTTAAGGCATTTGCCTACAAAGCCAAAGGACCCAGGTTCGATTCCCATGGACCCACGTTAGCCAGATGCACAAGGGGACACATGCATCTGGAGTTTGTTTGCAGTGGCTGGAGGCCCTGGCACACCAATTCTCTCTCTCCCTCTTTCTCTGTGAAATAAGTAAATAAATATTTGAAGAAAATTAAGTAGAATCACTACATGAGACATCAATGGCATAGCAAATAAGTGAAATAAAGGTCAAATGTGTTTGGAGGTCAATGTAAAGTGCTTGCCTACTATTTTCAAGGCTGTGGTTTAATTTAGGAACCCCCACCCCACCACAAAAAAAAAAGAAACCTAAATGTATGCCAACAGATGAAAATTATTTGGTACTCTAGTTCTTTAAAAATAAAAATAATGCACCCAAATTTTGGATTTCAAACTGATTATGAAAACAAAATGTGTCTCATGACAATTGGTCCCTATTTTTAGTATGAATTCACTAGGGATCAGTAACAATTAGCCCCTGTGGCAATGCACTAGAGAATATCCAGTTGCATCACCTGCCTATGGAGCATTTTCATTTGAAACATAGAAATTACACTTGTTAAATGTCCCTTAGCTTATAGAACACTTATATCTTAAAACAAATTCTACAATACTGACCTTCCTGTGAATTTAAAAGACATAGATCATAACTTCAAAATTTGAAGTCATGGTGCATTCCATAGAACCTGAAGTCCCCTGGGCTATTGCCATTCAGTTTTATTTTACAATCAAGTCATTTATCCCTTATGAGATGACACATTTATTCTTTCATAATCCCATTTTAGCAAGTGATGGTCCAAATGGGACACATGTCCCAGGAAATGTTAATGCAGAAAAGATGTACTCAGAAGTAGGATTTTTCTCTTTAAAAAGTAAAACTTAACAAACTTAACAAAGTACATCTTTTTTTTTTCAATTTGTTTTATAATAGAAGCTTAGCATATTTTCCTACCTTCAAAATATGGAAATTCCATATATTTGTAGCTCAATATATTTTTGTTCTGACACAGCTGGAAAAAAAACCCTTAATTTAGCAATTTAGATTTAGCAAACAATTTGTGCATAATATGGCCCATTTGCTTTTGGTGTTATTTCATTGGGATTTTAGAGACAAAAAGATTGCAATAAAAAATCTGCAATTGGGTATAAGCACTGAATGATGAATTGGATTTTAAATGCTGTTTTGTTTAAAATATTATCAACCTGCTTAAAGTGTATAATTTCAAGAATGTCATATGGCTTAAAAGGTAAGGTGCCCCTTACTGGGTCTAATTTCCATTCCAAATCAAGAGGACACAAGCTGTGAGATCACTCATAGCCCATGTGAGGAGAACTTAACCCTCTGACCCAACTCACTCCTCTCCATTCTTTAGAACACCACTTCAAGACGATGCCTGCTACATTTATAACTTACTTTGCTTTGCAATTTGACATCTAGGTCTTTCCAAGTGTCTCAAATGGGAAGCAAATTAGACACTACTTTTCAAAACTCTTGCATGCTGGAGGGAGAAAAAGCAAAAATCAATTGTACTAGACTGACTGATGCTTTCATGATCCTGCAGTGAATACCAGCAACCCCACTGGGGAGGGCCCACAGTGGAATGGGGGCAGGGAGGAAGGGATATGAGTATAACATGGTAGGGAGAGAATATGACCAATATCAGATATAGCAATGTTCACAATTGATAAAAATAAAAAGATGGCATATTCCTAGGCACTGTAACCTATACCTGTAATTTCAGCACTTGAGAGACTGACACGGGGGAATTGCTGTGAGTTTGAGGTCAGCCTGGGCTATAAATTCTCACAATACATTTCAGCATTTTAATCTTTTGTAAATGTATAGCATTATGAAAATTACAATGATTAATATTTAAAGCAAACATAATCAATATGGCATTTTCCTAGGTCTTCCAAAAGTGGCCAGAGGGCTACCTGGAAGACTTCTCTTCAGGTTTGGTGAGGCCAGTGAATATGTGGAGGCTTGAACTTGGGGCACTTGCTTTCTTACTCTGAGGCTAAGTGTCTTCCTATAGCCTCCTAGAATGGTGATCTGGCTTTATTGGCTAAAGAAGCTACTTTTGCTTGACCTGATTCTCACTGTTTAGAGGAAAATTGTTCCTCTCATCTATCTAGCTGTCCATCCCTTTTATTCACTCTTGTGTGCCGTGTATCTACTATGTTTCAGTCAAGGTTGCTGGACATACAATGCTAAAGAAAATCCTAACAAGCAAGTGGCTTAAAGATATTTACAGCCAGGTGCTAAGGAGATGGAAACAAAGCACTGGCCATGCAAGGATGAAGATTTGAATTTGTTTTCCCAGCTCCATGTAAAGCCTAATGGGATACTGTGCATCAGTCAGCCCAGAGCTCCTGCAGAGAGATACAAGGTAGAGACAAAAGAATTTGGAAACTTCCAGTACAATTATCGTCACATATGCAGTGGTAAGAAACAGCAAGAGACCCTGCCTTAAGATAGAACATAAGAACAGACAGCTGAGGTTTTTGTCTGACCTCCATACATGCACATCACTGGACTCTCACCCATAAGCCTGCACATATACATCACAAAAAGATTTTACCAAAAAAAAAGTACCGAAGTGAGAAGACGGGGTCTATCAAAATTATGTTTTCTCAATGAATGTTTTTGTTGTATAAAATATTTTTAGTGTGATTCAATCACTCTGAAAACATATAATGTTTATGTTGAAAAGTCTGTGCAGTCACATATTGCCATACAGCATATGAAAATGGATTCAGTGAATGGCACCAAATTAGAGTAATGTTATTATTCAACATAATACCAACATAATACATTACTAAGTGGGAAAAAATGGACTCCATATTTTAAATGGAGTATTCAAAATGAGTCTTCATTACAAATTTGATTTTTAAAAGCCCTAAAATTTCACACAAACTTAATTTGAAATTATGTACAATGTACACTGCTCTCGTACAAAACAGATATCATAAATAGAACTTCCAATAAAGGACATGAATGTTTTATAGTGAAATTATATATATATATATATATATATATATATATATATATATATATAGAGAGAGAGAGAGAGAGAGAGAGAGAGAATATAACATTTGCCACTCTCTGATTGGCTCCCTACTCCCTACCATTAAAATATCTACTTCAATGTCTGTGAAAGTAACAGTCTGCATAGATTAGCATAGCTAGGCACTCAGAATGGTTTGGAAGTGTCTAGGACTTTCTTAAAGTTCAGGTGTGGAATAGTAATGCATGGAGAGACTGGGAAGGAAGACATTAGGCACAAGGAGGTAGATGAAAAAGTTGTGTGAATAGAATTAATTAGATAATATAAGTGATGATAAGCACCCGAAATGAGGTGCAGAAGAAAAGTATTATTATCCCTGAAGCTTCAGGAAAAAGACATGGAAACGAAACATGTGTATTGTGTGTATAGACTAAAAACATCCACATGGCAACGTATTCAGAAGTGTCAGCCAGAGATCTTGAGAACTCAAGATGGTGTTTGACATCCTTGAATCCCAATCTATACTCCTAGGTCCTAGTGTTGTGCTGGTGACAGCAAATGTTATGCAACATAAACGACTGTGCTCAGTTAAATGTGACTCCCCTCATCAAGCATTCTCAACAGGCTGCTGTCTTCAAAGACCTGAGTTAGCCGACCAAAAGATAGCTGCTCTGTGGGCAGAGAGATGAGCTCAGAGTGTGATTCTCTGACCACATTTCTAGGTCTATATCCAGAGAAATTTATATTGGTATTACAAAGAGATTCTTGCCTGCCATGTTTATTGTGACCAATAGCTGAGATGCAATGACTATTTTTAAGTGGCAGCTGGAATTACTTTTATTGGAGCAAGGATGCCTGTAAAAAATAAAATAGGAGGCTGAGGAGAGGGTTTCATCAGTTAAGTGCTTGTTCCATAAGTATGGCCCCATGTAAAAGCCACGCACAGTTGTAAAAACTTGTGATCCCAGAACTGGTAAGACATAAATACGAGTATCCCTATGGCTTGCAGGCTAGTTAGTCTAGACAAATGTATAATTTCCCAGTTCAGAGAAAGTCCTTATAAACATAAAGTGGAGAGCAACTGAGGAAGATATCTAACATTGACCTCTAACCTACACGGGCACATACACACACACACACACACACACATCCACCATACCATACACCACAAACACAAAAAATGCCATGAAAAAGTTTTTTTCAATATATTTTATGTATAAACATTATGTAAGTTGGGAATATTTTTTTGCCAAGTTTGATTAGAAATGTCAATCATCCACCAATTAAGTTATTAATGTTAAAGTGTGAAATAAACATGTTAATTATAGACAATCATTTACTAGATAAGAATTCAGGTGCAGGCTCAGAAAGGGTGCTGCATAGTGGTATTATATTGTGGCTCCAAAGAAACTCAGTATATAAAAGAACAACTCATATATTCACTCTTATGCTTTTCTTACTATGAACTTACCCTTAACATAGTTTTCCATACTTTATCAATAAAAGGTAGCCATTGGAATTTTGTGTTGTTTTTCTTGTTTAAATGTACGTGCTCTGGTACCACTGAGCGACACTCAGTATTGTCTGAGACATGCACAGGAATATTTGTGTGTGTGTGTGTGTGTGTGTGTGTGTGTGTGTGTGTGTATGAGAGAGAGAGAGAGAGATTGACAGGGTCTAAATGATTCTTATGATCAACATGTTTGGAAATTGATAGCCTAGCAGATTTTCCTTAATAATTTTGATAGAAATAGAATGCATCAAAATTAAGCTGGGTATGGTAGTACATGCCTACTTGGGAGGCAGAGTTAGGAGGATCACTGAGTTCGAGGCCACCCTGAGAATACATAGTATATTCCATGTCAGCGTGGGCTAGAGTGAAATGCTATCTCGAAAAACCAAAAAAGAAAAAAAAAATTAAAAATTAAAAGATGAAGCAGACTAATTCCAGTACTCTGGAGGCTAAAAGAGGAAGATTCTGGGTTTCAGGCTAGCCTAGGCAATATAGCAATTCCTTGTCTTAAAAATAATTAAATAAATAAATGTATTTAGATTAGTGTGCATATTGGAGAGAAAATATTATAATAAAATTACTCTAGTGTGAATACAATATAGTAAATGCATGTTTAAATAAGAATCTCACATTTATACCAAACCATTTCATTACCTTGAATAAACTCTGAATTAAAGATAAAATGCTGCTAACTTGAGTTCTTTTATATTTTCTTTGTAAAAGAATTGAATGAACATAAAAAGAAATTGTAATTTTATAATTTTATCAATTCCAAAGATTCATTTTTCCATCCAAAATAATTTATGTGATGGTGACATCCTGTCAACTTCAACTTTGACTCTGAGCTTTTAGTCAGCTATAGTATATATAGTCACACTTTTCTTTATACTTTACTAAGAATTCTTAAAATAGGTGACATTTTAATCCAGAGGTGATAGAGAAAAAATATGTGCCGTATAAGCTGTGTGATACAACTTGTATAGCTCCCAGAGTACCTAGCAATTCATCTACGTGACAGCTGTTAGTGAGGCTTAAGATCATTAGCACAGGAAGCTTGGCAAGGACAGAGCACTGAGTTATAAATATTGGCTTCAGATGTCATTTCAGGACAGAGTTAAATTCTCTCAGGATGTAGTAGCATGGATTATATGAGAAATCCCAGTTGGATCCAAAGTTACTTTTGAGATTAATGAACCAGTTGAAAGAAAAAAAAATCATAAAATAAAATTTGAATTTATGTTGTTTTTAATTTTTAAAATGTTTTGTAACAGAATTTAAAGGTTTTGATTTTTGCAACATTCTTGCTGTTTAACATGAAATAAATCACTCTATGAGTCATTTTCCTTTCCTCCAAAATAATAGATTTTTGTTGTTGTTGCTCAGTACCTGGCATCCACTAACTACTTTTCCTTCTTTTCCTTCACTGTTCATCACTGTGGTTTGAAGGGAAAACGTTCCTTCTACACTCATGTAATTGAATACTTAATCCCGAGTTGATGATTCTGTTTGGGAAGCCTGTGGAGACTTTGGAAGGTTGAGCCTTCCAAAGTGTGTCCTTGTGAGCTGGCATTTGGATAGTCTAGAGTCCAGCCCCTGATCTGATGTAGATATGAAGCTCCTCTGTCTGCCTCTGCCCTGCTTTCCCACCATGATGAAACTTCCTCTGGAAACTGTAAGAAGGAAATAAATAAACCACTTCCTTCCGTAAGCTCCTTCTGATTGGGTGTTTTGTAGGTAGGTAGGTAGACAATGGTAGGTAGATAATGATACATAGATGACTGGTAGATAGGTGACAGATTGATTTATAGACAAATGACAGATGACCACCAGACCTAGAAAATTCACAAGATATTGAGGACCAAAACAGTACTTATTTTAGGAGTATGACATCCAATATTTGTTGGTATACCTTATCAAAATAATTCTCCTCAATTTGTGAAGAATTACTTATGCTGTTCTTAATGTTTCTTGCCATCAACTTCTAAAGTGTCTCCAGGCTGCTTTCAGAAGTGAAAGAGACCAAGAACAGGTTATAATGAAATTATTTTGTTACTTACAAAAAGAATACCTGCATAGCAGCTACCAGCTCTGAGCCCCAATTTCTCTCCACAAAGACATAATTCTGTCAGATTTCAACCTCCTTACATGTAAAATTGAGAGGCACTTCAAAACATTTTCTTAGTCCTCCAGGACAATAATATTATAGGATTTTGTTAAAATAACTTGATACAAAACAGAATAGATACAGAAAGTAATGAAGAAAAGCCTAGTGAATTTTTTCTGACTATGGTAAGATATTTTAGAGTGAAAGTGACTCCTTTCCAGGAAACACATTTCCAAAAAGCGATAATGGTCCCAGTGTGAGAAAGAAAGATTTAGTACCTGTCAAACTCTTTCTTGCCTAAAAACCAGTATAATATAATATTTCCCACAAGTTTTTATAAAATAATAAGTATTTGTAATTAAATACATGTACTCTAATCTTTTTAAAATTATAGTGTAAGTCAGAGTTAATGTCATGATACTATTTTAAGCGAAGGACATGTAAAAATGAACTGCTCTGTATTTCAAAATATTTTTATTATGAGTATATCAGTCTAAATCCTCAACAATGCTAACCTTTTTCTTAAAATGTCCAAAACTGCTGGAACCTAAATGCATCTCCATAATTAGTTGAACATAGTTGTTTCAAAATATTACATTATTGTCAATGAGGTAGTATTAACAGTGATTTTTATTTTTTTAATCTCTATAAATGCAAGAGCATACAAGACAACTAATGCTTTAGAAAAATCTTCACTCAAAAAGTTTCAGGAAACCTGAAAACCTATCATTTTCATTAGGCTCTGAACATCTGTACTTGAAAATAAGTTATTGAAGATTGAAGGCTAAAAAAGTAAAACTCAATAAAGAAAAAAAAACATCAACAACCCTTAAATATGTCCACCAAAGATGTTGGCAATAGTAATGGGCCACAACCAACCAAGATAATTCAGGGTTGAAAAATAGAACTCATGGTGAAAACTGTTGAGGTTGTTGCCATTATCCCTAACGCACAACTAGAGTGAGTTGTTTTGGACAGACATGATCATTTCTGTGATTCGAATCTCAAAATATTCAGAATGGCAAACTTATGGAATATTCGCATAATGAAAACAAAATCCACTGTTGAGAGATTTGCATCACAACCATTTCATTCAGCTTGTAACTAGGGTCAGGACTAGAAGACGAAATTTTAAACTGGACAACCAGACGTCACTGCTAACCACAGACTTGCATTCTTTTGCTATTTATACCCGTTTGTTTACTTTTTGCATTTCCTAAGCTTGGACAGGGACTTTCTGCTTCGAGTCAATTTCACTCTTATTTTTGGCACAAAAGTAAATTTTCCAGTACTTCTGGAAAACGTTACATTTAACAAAGAAATGATGGAAACATTCCTATTGGGATTTTATAAATTGAGCAGTGATGGTTGTCACTATTGACCCTGCCTACGATTTGAAAATATGTCTCAATTGGCACTAAGATGACAATAGCAATAAATGCTGCTTCCTTTGCTTTACGCCTGCCCAATACTACCATCCAATCTTACAATCGTGTGCTATCAAACATAAATGATCTTTGCGATTAGCTTAACAAGAGCATCTATGTAGTCCATCCCCTCCTAAAGTTTTCTGAATGATTCATTGAGAGTTTCTGTCAATATTCTATCCTGAAGAACTTAACTCTGGACCCAAGTGACTACAATTAATTCTGGTCTTCTGTCAGTTACCGAATTCGCTTATATCTGATGGCATGCATTTCACAAAACACTAAATCTTGGAGTGTCCTAAACCAACATTTTTTTTATGAAAACTGCTAAAAGATGGTGTTTTGTTTGTAATAAGTGGTAGATTTTATGATTAAACACACTCAACTAAAAGAGTCTCTGTATGAAATCCCAGATCAATACTCCTCCAACATCTTCATTAATTATGCTTGCAGAAAGAAGTTGCCTTATGCAAATCCAAGTGTATATGGCCATGATCTAAGTGGCATTTACTAGCCAAGTAAATATCTGTGTGCTATAAGTTTTAGTCAGAAGAAAATTTCCACGTACCAAGATTGCCAAACCCAAACCGAATAAGAAGTTGCAAATACAGTTATAAAAGGAAGGAAAAGCCATTTCCTTTCAGAAACTTTCATTTTGGCCCAGAATATATTCTAACAGATCATTCTGCTGCAAACTATACCATAGGTTCCTGTGGAAAAATTAAAAAATATATATATACTTTTTTTTTTAAAGCCAGAAGCCTCTCTAAGAAGCAGTGAAAGCAAGGCTCACCAGTAGCTTCAAAACAACTCTCACCTTAAAAGAATAGTTTTCTATCATGGTATTGCTAATCAAAGTCACCATCTTTAGTTTAAAGGTTTAATGGCCCCGTACAGTACAAACATTATGATCACACAGATTTTATGCCATTACGGTAGACATACCTAAGACTTCTGTGATGGCTTAATGTTCAGCCCCTTTCACAATCAGGGAGTAATCAGCTATTCCTAAATTTCATAAAACACATCAGGGAATGGAGAACTAAAGACTGAAATTTACCTTTTTAAAGAAATAGAAGGTAATAATTCTCAACTAATCATTGTGTCTGTGTCATTTACATAGGTTGACTATGTCTTATCTGAAAAACTTGAGACCAAAAGTACTCTTAATTTCTTTCAGTTTCTGTATCTTTTTTTAAAAAATTTATTTCATGTTATTTAATATATATATATATATACATATATATATATATATGTATGTATATATATATATGGAAGTAGTCTTATAGATGGGACCCAAATCTAACCACATAATTCAATTATATTCCTTATACACATAGGGTAAAGATAATTTTAAGAAGTATTTTTGTTGTACATGAATCTTGTCACCAACTTGTTCCATAAGATCAGCTGTTTAATTTTCCATATGGTATCATGTTGTAGTTCAAAAAGGTTTAAATTATAGAATATTTCAGATTTAAAACTTTTGGCTTAGGGTTATCAAACATGAATTTTATGGCATATCAGTTATATCAAATGAAAGAAATTGAATAAGTAACAAAGACACTTTTCATAAAATGATCTTTCTTATGATTTATAAGCTGTATCATTTTAACTTATTA
Organism: Dipus sagitta; assembly: GCA_036346955.1. Lineage (NCBI taxonomy): Eukaryota > Metazoa > Chordata > Mammalia > Rodentia > Dipodidae > Dipus > Dipus sagitta. The sequence continues at coordinate 115,462,757 of CM070778.1, read as the reverse complement.
TATTTTAGTTATGAACACATTTTGAGCTAATTTTGTTATCAGGTTTGAGACTATGTGAAGGACTGCAGCCTGATGAACATATTTTTGATTTGACACCAAAAGTATGACACACAAAAGAATAAAATGAAATGTATTTAATATAAATTAAGAATATTTGCCCTCAAAAAACAACAATCTGGGTTTCATCAAAAATTCAAAAAATTATCCTCTGAAAGACTCTATGAAGAAGATGAAACACAAACCACAAGTAGGAAATATTTACAGACCTGAAAAATAACTCATATGCAGCATTAAGATAGCAACATGATTAGAAAATGGGAAAAATATACTTCAGGCTTAATAGAACATAAAAGGAAGAATGCAGGGGAAAAAAACAGTCAACATCACTAGTAAATACTCATCACAGGACCACATAGACAAATTGACAAAATATTTACTACAATGGCTAAATTTTCAAAAATTCCCATCACCAAGGTCTGGCCAGGATATAGAGACAACTGGATCTCTCAATCACTGCTGATTGGAACGTAAAATGGTACAATTGCTCTGGAAAATAATTTCACAAGAAGTAAAAAAGAAAGAAAGAAAGAAAGAAAGAAAGAAAGAGAAAAAGAAAAGGTATGATACAACCTGCCATTGGCATCCTGGATATTTATCCCAAATATATGAAAACTTATTTCACTAAAAAGATGAATACAGATTGATTTGGAGTAGTTAAAACAGATATTCAGAGGCATAGAGGCTCCCAAGATCTCAACACTGAAGCAGACCTATTAAGAACCCAACATGGCTCAGGGAAATTTGTGGAAGAGAGGGCGGAAAGAATGTCAGAGCCACACATTGGCTCATGGTACACAGAGACATTGCCTCCTACCCATAACTGATGGCTAACCCCACAAAGCATGACCCATATACCCCAACAAGCAGGGTACCTCTGGAGAGGGGAGGACAGGGAGGAGGCTAACAATGGTACCAACTTGACTGTATTCACTGACTACAAATATAAAAATTAAAAAACAATGCTTATCAATAGAAGAATAGTTAAACAAAATGTTATATGTGCCTACTATGAAATACTACTCAGCAATAAAAAAAATTGAATAAGCTTTTGATGCATTTTTGCATAGATGTCAGTGCATTACACTGATTGCAAAAATACAATTGAAAAGGTCACATACTATATGTTCAATTAATATAATATCTCAGAAGGGCAAAGTTCTACAAATGGAGCTCAGATCAATGGCTGCCAGGTGCTAAGGTTGATGGAAGGTAAGGAGTAAATGTAACTATCAAGGGAAGATATGCAAGAGATTTTTGAAGAGAGGAAATAGCTGTGGGACATGATTGAAGTAGTGGTTGCTCAAAACTACACATGTGATAAATACAACTAGAATCATATATAAGTCATGTGAAGAGAAATTTCTGGACTTTATATTGTACTGTAATTAAGTAAAAATAAGCCACTGGGGAAATCTGGGTTGAGGTCTCCCATTACTGTCTTTCCAAATTCCTATAAATCCATAACTACTTTCAAAATTAGTTTAAAAGCTTATTAGAAAATCATGGTGCTGCATAAGCTGTTTAGTAGATGTAGTAATTTATATTTGGGTTAACTTTATTGCTATCAAGATTATCACATGGATATTTTTGTACTATACTTGGCACACTTTATCCGTAAGAAGAAATGCATAAATTACTTTACTAAAATCTAAGTGGGATGCTGTTCCTCCCTTGTTTATGGCTGCCTGCCTTTACTCTCATGTCTAACAATCAGTACCTCTACTGGGGCAGCGTTAAGTTCTACTTTGTTGCACCCTCCCATATACACACCCTTTAATATGTTTGACATAGGGATTAGCTTCCCATAGGCCATGATTACCACTAGAATGTGGATAGACAACCAAATAACTTTACCCTCTGACTATAATAATTGACTTAGGCATGAGAAATTTGACCCATACCAATCATATGTCTTCATATTTGAGGTCCTGTGCACACGGGTAAGGGTGGGCTGAGAATTTACACTTCAACAAGAATATTTTAGTTGCCAAACTATATGTGTGCATGCACCCACAAGCATGTGCACCTGAACATACACATACATTAAAAGTACACTGCTTCTAGTTTATTCATAACATAACATGTGGGTGCATGTATACATATGTGTGCATGCATATGAATGCCAAAGGACAGCCTTGTGTGTCATTCCTAAGGAACACTATCCACCTATTTTTAGACAGGGCATCTAACTGGCCTACAGCTTACCAGTTAGGCTAGATTGGCTGGCCAGTGCACATTGAGGATCCTCCTGGTTCTGCCTGTTCAGTGTTGGGACTTCAGATGCATTCCATGATGCATGACATTTCTATGTGGCTCCTGGAACTCAAACTCTGGTCCTCCTGCTTGAGAGGCAAGAACGTTACCAACTGAGCTGTGTTCCAAGCCCTGAAATGTATCATTTCGACATAATATTTTGCATGTGGAAAAGTACAGATTCAAAAGAAGATAAAAGTATACAACTGATAACATATTTACTGGACTTCTTTTACATTGCATTGACAAAATATTCCTAAATGTAGGAGTATTTAATTCCTTTTGCAACTTCAAATTCCTTCAAAGCTGTTTCTCTGCTGTATACTTGGAAAAAAATTTAAAGGGAAAGGGATTTGTTCTTGAGTGGAATATCCCTAAAATCTCCCAGAAAATATTTGCTTTTCTTCTCTCTCTTCTCCTTCCCCAGTAGTGAGGCATCCGTACTTCACTATTTGAATGGCTGAATAAAATTCCACTGTATGTGTATGTCACATTTGTCTCTCTTTATTCAAAAGACTTTTTAAATCAGTAATGTATATAGTTTATATATAGCCATGATGGTACCATGCTTAGCCTTCTGTCTGTTGTCACCCCATGAGGATTGTGGTTGCTGCATTGTAGGGGTAGCCATCAGTTATGGGGGAGAGGCAAGGTCTCTGTGCACAATGACCCAACCTATGATTCTAACAATCTTTCTGCCCCTTCTTCTGAAAATTTCCCTGAGCCATGTTGGGTTCATTTTAGGTCTATTCCAGTGACAAGGTCTTGGGAGTCTCTGTGTCTCTGGATATCTGATTTGGTAGGAGTTGAGTGTTCTCCGTGTCTGTCTCCTTCACCCTTGTGCTGATACCCAGCTCACTGAGAAAGCACCTCCTACTCATTACCCTTCTAACTCTATGGTTTCAGCTGGTGCCTGGTGAGGTTTGATGGGCTGATTCTCTCCTCAGGTTCTGCATCCATCTGAAAAAGAGAAGCAAATTCTCCATCAGAGAGTGAGGTCAGTGCAAGATACATGGATGCCCATTATTATTTTAGAGAGAATTTAATAGGTTTAGGCCCTCTTGTAGCCCACTCTTGGTGGGAGATTGATGTTGGAGAGCAGGCTCTTTGGATATGGTTCTGACTTGTTTTCTCCATTCTAGGTATGGGTTCCATTCCAATGAATAGATCTTTTGGTCAAATCAAGAGCAGTTGGTAACCTGCTATGGTTTTCTATGCCACTATTGCACTTCTGTGAGCATCACTTCAGGTTGATTGCTGCTGAGTAGCTTGGACCACAAGCTGTTTCTAGCTTCTCCTTCTTCTCTATCTCTCTATCTCTTCCCACTTTCTAAGGATCAATATCAGAGCTTCATACACAATAAAGCTTTTGTATGTCCATCATAACATGTGTAAATGTGTCTCAATTTTTGTCAAATACAGGGTACATATTCCTAGTGCAATTTATTATGCAAAGTAAAATTTAAAACTATGACTAGTATAAAAAAGAAATTTCCCAGGAAATGATAAATTTTAGTATTTTATTTCATGATATTAAAAATAAATAAATTAAGCGGTTTCATTTTTGTTGGAATGAAACCCACATAGCACAGAATTAATCATTTTCAATCATACAATGCAGTGGTATTTAGCTCATCTACAAAGTTCTCAACCACTGTCTGTGGCAAATTCCAGAGCATGTTCATCAGCTCAAATAAAATTTTTTACCTGAAAACTATCATAGTTCATTTCCCCCAACCTAGACCCTGATAAATTGCTAACCTGATCTGTCTGTATGGAATTAATTCTGGATATTTCACATGAATGCAATCAAATAATACGTGATCTCTTGAGTCTAGTATCTCTCATTAATGTGTTCAAGTTTCATTCATAATGTAGCATGCATCAGTACTGCACTATTTGAATGGCTGGATTAAATTCTATGGTATGCGTGTCACATTTTGTCTCTATTAAGACTTTTGAGTTGTTTCCACTTCACATCCACTCTGAATAGTGCTGATCTAAGCATATGTGTACAAATGCACATGCTGTTCTACCAACAATGGAGTCAGACTCCAATAAGTCCATCGCGAGTAAAGTAAGTCACAGTGGAATATTGAATTAATCCAGCCCACCAGACATCATAGCTTACCCACAACACAGCAGAGTATCCATCACCATTTACCTTTAAAAATAACTCTGCATTTTCCTAATACTTACTCATTTATTTGCACACAGGGAGAGACAGAGAGGAAGGAAAGAGAGAGAATAGGTGTGCCAGGGCCTCCAGCTATTGCAAACAAACGCCATAAGCATGCACCACTTTGTACATCTGGCTTTACAAGGGTATGGGGAATCAAACCTGGGTAATCAGGCTTTGCAGGCAAGGGTCTTAACAGCTGAACTATCATCTCTCCAGTACCATTGTTTATCATTTTAGCTACAAGGCTGTCTACAATTTTTGTCTGGTTACCACTGTGAAGCAGAGAAAGAAAGGGATAGGGGAAGAGAGAGAATCAGACTGTTTTTTGCTAGCCCTTACAGAAGAGTACAATGCAAAATTTAAATACAATTTCTAAACTGGTGACTTTGGGACCATTGAAAAGTTTTAAAAAAAAATGTTTAAGTCAAATTATATAAAGTTAAGGACCATCTGTATTTCAATACCTACAAGTTACAGTATTTTTTTCTGAATTCCTTGGGGTAAATACCTAGGAGGAGAGTTTTTGGGTCACACAGTAATTCTATTGTATAGCTTTTGAAGAGCTGCCAAACTGTTTCCCACAGTGGCTCCACCACTTATCATTTTTCCCAACAATGTGTGAAGTCCTCGTTTCTCCATTTCATTGCCAACACTGCTATTTTTCAATTATGATGATGATGATAATTATAGCTATCTTGGTAGTTATGAAATGGTATCTCATTGTGGTTTTGATATTCAGTATGGATTAACTAGATTAAGAAGGTTTTCATGTGCCTGTTAGCCATTTGAAATCCTTTTGCCCTTTTTAGTTGATTGTTTTCTTTCTATTTTGTTACAGAGTTATAAAGTCTGTAGAAATTCTGAACATTTCAGCTTTGTGAGAAATATAGCTTGAAAATATTTTATATTATTCTATAGGCCTTCTTTTTGCTTTTTCATGTTATCCTCTGATACCCTAATGGTTTAAATTTTGTTGATATCTAATTTACATTTTTAATTGTTATTTATGTATTTGAGACAGAAAGAGGCAGAGAGAGAGTGAGTTTGGCATGCCAGGGACTTGTGACCCCTTACCCGAACTCCAGATGCATGTGCCACTTTGTACATGTGGCTTTACTTGGGTACTAGAGAATCAAACCTGGGCAGTCAGGCTTTGCAGACAAGTGCCTTTAACCACTGAGCAATCTCCCCAGCCTAATTATTAATATTTGTTTGTTCTTTTCTTCTTTGTGCTTTGGCTGTCCTATTTAAAAATCCCTTATTTAATCCAAACTGGGGAATATTTACCCTTATTTTTCTATGTGTTTAATATTTTAATAGCTTTTTTAGTTAATCTTATAAATGGTATAAGTTTGGGATTTTGTAATCTATGAAGGTATATTGAATACATACTTAAACTATTGGGATAAGCTATCTGACAAAATATTTATTATTTCCAGAGAGGTGAAGTCTTTGTTCTCAAAATGCTACTCAGGTAGACTTCAAATGCATGTATAACACGTATGAAACTTATCATTAGCAGATACTATTCTGAAATTACCATATGCAAGAACATCTAGGCATTCCCACTGCTATGCATTCCTTATTTGTTTCTACAGAACACCAGCACGGACTTACCTGATCTAGTACTAACAAGACAGTGTCTAGAGTATAAAATATGAATATGTTCATTCGTGTCATGCAGACCTAGGAAACAGAAGAGTTCTGAACCATGCTTGGGATGAGTCATAGTCTCTTGTGCTTATATGGCACCTTTCATTTTGCTAAGCACTTTTCATCACATAATTTTATTTGATCCTATTTATCTCCCTTTGAGGCAGGTAGAATAAGTATCTATTCATCATTTCCCACATAAGAAAACTGAATGTTTGTAAATCTAAACACTTTTCAAAGCCATATGGCAAAACAAAATGGCATATTAATACTCAAAGCCCAGTTCTTGGACACTGGATTAATGGTCTTTCCTTTCCCTCATCCTTCCTCCCCATTGTAATTCTGAAGGCAATTCATAAAAGCAGTTTTCCTAAGAAAGTTGTTTTAACTCATTACTGAAAATCATGTCTAAGAAGTGATAAAAAGTCATAAAACACCACTTTCCCTCTAAATGAGATGTGCAGCACATATTTATAAGCTTTTAGTATAATAATTTTATAACCAAACAGCTGCTGAAACAATGAATTTTTATGACCAGTGTCTCAGTTGGCATTTTCTCCTAAATATGATAAAATAAAGTTTTTTGTGATGCAATTCATCAAGCTCAGATGCATTTAATAGAATCATCAGCAACAAAAGGAGAATCCATGAAACAGGAAGCACGCTGACAGGAGAATGAAATCAAAATGCATGTTGGTTAATTTATTTGTACTCACATGTGTGTCTGGTGATGTTATATAATTTTTTACATTCTTTTAAAAATAATTACAACAAGCACTTTTAAATAAAAGAATGGAGAGATTGCAGAATTAGTAGTGTTTGACATGTAAGCATATGGAGCTGAGTTCAGATTCCCCAAACCCACCCAAAACCTGTAATCCCACTGCCCAGAACTTGCCAGCTAGATAGTTTACTCAAATTAGTGAGGTCCTGATCTCATAGGGACCCTGTCTCAAAAAGTGAGGTGAAGAATCATTGAGGAACACACTGACCTCTATCTTTCATACACATATGCACACACATGCACATGCAACCAAGCACTTTCATGAGAACACACTCATATGAATAGGCATATACACGTTCATGTAAAATAGTTCACAGGCGTATGCAAAACAAGAGCAACTTGAATTAATAGCCATTCTTTGGTCATTATCCAGTCAACATAACTGTATGCTTTCCATGTTGTTGGCCCAGTGATATGCTACAAGTTACAAGCATGAATAAGGCTGAGTCTTTAGCTTATAACCAATGAAAGGGAGTGTACATATATGCAACTGGATAGACTATGAAATTATGTGGCTAAGGTAATGAGCTGCCCTGTGAAGTAATGCATTGCCTCTCCCTGGAGGTGTCCTGCTCTGGCACAGGCTAGCCTTGCACTGGTAGTTATAACAGTGACCAATACATGTCTAGAAAGTTGTGATGAATCAGTTCTGACAGCTGTTCCAATTTTAACATAAGCTCTAAAACAATGCAGTTTACAATTAAAGCTATACAATAAACCCATTCTCAAATCATTTGCTTGTTGTCATATTTGTGCTTTCCTCCGATTTTGATTTTTCTTTATTCATTATTCATATAGTCTTCTTTAACATTTTTATTACTTCTTGAACGAAGCATTTTCTCCTAGAGAAATAGCCTGCCATGTGTTTCATAATGGGGATTTCATCCAAGAGATATCTTTTAGGTATTATTCTTGGTGACTTTCTTTTCATTTTTCATTAAGCATCCCTCTAGCATTTTGTAGAAATAATTCTACCTTTAGAATGCCCTACACTCAAATCGTATTATTATTATATTCTGACCAAAGCATTATATAAAAACTGAAATATGATGTAATTAGTAGTGGACAGCCTAGCTAACAAATCTAAAATAAAATTGAGGGAAACCTAAAGTGTTACTTGGCACTGATGTGAACCATGTACAGTATGTCAAATTAAATAACATCGCAATATGCTAACAATGTGTTTTCTAGAAGGTGAAGAGGTTAATTGCATTTTGAAAGGAATTACCAAAAGAATGAATTGTGTATTCCACATTGAAACCTCAGTTTACTATGGCAGGAGGCCATATTACTGAACTTTGTAGATTAGTAATTGACCAAGCATTCAAAATTTAGAATTTCTTTTTTCTTCAATTTGATACTTTAAGATGATAATTGTAAAATGAAATTTTATTACAAAATTTTAATCAATAAATATATTCACATGAAATTTTGTGATAGATGCTTGTGATTAAATTTTATACAAAAGTGGTAACAATTTGGATGAATTTAAAAATTAGCAAATTATCAGTGTTTATTCATTTTAGCACCATTCACTTCTCAAATTCAGGACTCATTACATTTTGTCAGTTACAGGTAGAACATTTTATCATCTTCTATAAGTGAGCTGATTTATTTTTCTCATAAATCCTACAGGTTTTGTTTCTACTGAATGATCATATTTTTAATATGTACATCTTTCAAAGGAATATAATGGAGTGAAGAGTGGTGGGTTCAACGTAGCAGTGTACAACAATACATTCTTCCTCTCATTATCCCTGTCTTTCCAAAGAACATATCACTCCTTAGCAAAAATAAAACAAACAAAAAAATCCCAAATACTAAAGTTGCTTTTAACATTTATCATATCAATATTTTAGACTACATTACAAAATGTTTCTTAAGAAATTAAGATGTCATAATCTGCTCAAGCTGCCATGACAAAAACATCATGGGCTGACCCAGTTACATCACAGAACTTTAGTTTTGCACAAGTACAAACTGCATGTTCTGACTCAATTCTGTTCCTGAACTCTTTCTCTCAGGCTTGGAGAGAGCAAGAACAAGATCATTCTCTGGTGCCTTTTATCAGGAAACAAATACCTTACATTGCCTTATTACCAATTTTCTATGATATATATTAAAACAGTGGAAGATAAGAGTAAATGCAAGGAAAGTCATCTATCAATTTTACTGACTACATAGACATTTTATAGGTGTGTTTTCATTTAATGAAGTTCATGTGTCCTCAAAATTCACATGTTGAAGCTTGACTCCAATTTGGTGATATGTGTTGATGAGAACTGATTGGTGTTAGATAAGAACTCACTTAATGTAATCTACTCAAGCTAAATATGTTCTACATCCAATGAAATATGTATGACTATTTTTTACCAAAAATATCTGTAAATAAGCAAAATATTAGTATACTTGGAGAAATTTTAATATTATTCATCTATTTAAAATGTGATATATGCCGGGCGTGGTGGCACACGCCTTTAATCCCAGCACTCGGGAGGCAGAGGTAGGAGGATCACCATGAGTTTGAGGCCACCCTGAGACTACATAGAGAATTCCAGGTCAGCCTGAGCTAAAGTGAGACCCTACCTCGAAAAACAAAAATAAATAAATAAAATGTGACATATTACACTATTTTAAATGGCAATGTGGTTAATTAGTTCACAGGAGTAAACAGACCTATCAACATACAGCATGTGGCTGGAGAGATGGCTTACCACTTAAGGTGCATGCCTACGAAGCCTAAGGACTCAGGTTCAATTCTCCAGATCCTACATAAGCCAGATGCACAAGGTGGCACATGCATCTGAAGTTCATTTGCAGTGGCTAGAGGCCCTGGCATGCCCATTCTCACTCTCTCTCACATTTTCTCTCTCTGTCTGTTTAATAAATAAATAAAAATAAGATCATAAAAAACATACAGCAGATCAAAGAGGAGTAAAGGAAACATGGAGTTTCTCTTGTATTTCCATTCTATTTTTCAGCATATGATCATTGGGTTGTTACCAAAGAAGCATCAAGTCAAAAATCACACCAACTATAAAGAAAAGGTATTGGTTTCTGTGACTGAAATGTTCTCAAATAGCCTTTCTACATTGAAAGAAAGCTTCCCTGGTCAGGTCAAATGTTACTACCACAATGCACATCTCTCTGTGGTTCTCAGTTTCGACCCCTTTATTGTCATTTTATTTCAGCAACTTTGTGTGTTTGAGGTAGGCACTGGTTCATGGTATCTCCCTGGCATCTAGTCTCTCACACATTTGTTACATGGAAAATCACACATCATTTTTCTACGTAGAAGAGTGAGGTATCTTTTCCAAATTTCAGGACATGCTGTCTCCCAATTCTTTACTTATGTTTGAAATCTGGATTCTGAATAAATAACTCTGTCCAGAGGAAGGGATATAGTAGATAATCTTGAGCCAGTGAAGTTTTACATTCATGGCTGAGGTGGAATTCAGCTTCTACTGAAATATATTGACTAATGGAGAATGGCAAATTCCCAACAAACTCAGGGGCACAGCCTTATCAAAAGGGGAAGGAATGGTAATTAGCTGTATAACAGAAAATTTAGGTGAAACTTGTGTCCCAATGCTCTTACCACTAATCTTTTATTTCTGTTTATAGTTACTAATAGAACAATATTGTGCATAAATATCTGAGTCAACAAATGTTATCCTTCCCATCTAGCACCCGATCATGAAGTATGCTTACCACAACTAGCCACCTCTCACCTCATATAGTATTTCAACATCCTTGAGAAATTACCCAAGGGTTGCTGACTACAATCTGTTTTATTGTACCATGCTGGCACATCCTTAAATAGCAATCTTAAATTTAGTGACCTTCTCTACAAACACAAAACTAGGTAAAGATTCACACAACCCTCTCATTAATTAAATGATATATCACAATTCCTTTACCTTTCTGAATAACCTACGGAGCTCAGTTCGTAGTAAGGTTCAGTGGGACCCTGAATCATTGAGGATGATTCTAAATACTAGTTTGCAATGAAAATACGCAAGTAGATGAAAAGACAAAATTATTAATCTTGCATTAGGATTTTTGTGACTTCAGGTTGTCTATATGGCTGGGGATCTGCTCATTAGTAAAATGGCCACTGTGTATAATGGGACTTTGTGAGACGTTTTATCCTTATTCTTCTAGACCCTCTCTCTGCTTGTTTCAGCCTAACCTGTACACCTGTATGGGACAAATCATTTTTCTAGCCTTTACAATTCCTTTCTTAAAACAAATTATCTATGGGCTGGGGATATGGCTCAGAGACAAGGCACTTGCCTGCAAAGCCTAAGGACCCATGTTTGATTCCCTAGTACCCACGTAAGCCAGATGCACATGGTGGCATATGCCTCTGGAATTTGTTTGCAGTGGCTAAAGGCCCTGGAGCACACATTCTCTGATTTTCTCTCTTGCTTTCTTTCTCTGTCTCTCTCTCTCTGTGTCAAAATAAGACAAACTATAAAAGAAATAGAAAAAAAAACTATTGAAAATTGTATTTATTTATTTGAGAAAGTATATGTATGAGTGTACCAGGGCTTCCATCCACTGGAAGTCCAGATGCATACACTATATGCATCAGGCTTTATGTATGACCTGAGGAATTAAACTCAGGCCATCAGGCTTTGCAAGCAAGTGTCTTTAGCCACTGACCCATCTTCCCAGCCCTGATTCTTTGATTCTTTTTTTCCTTCTTGTTTTTTTTTTTTTTTTTTTTTTTTTGTCACTAAAGGACACTATCAGAAAGAAGTAGATAAGAGGATGGAAGGGAATTTCACGGGAATCCATTCCCCAGTTCCACACCTATAGTAATTTCCCTGCATTGTCTATGTTCCTTCTTTTACATAATTGAAGCTTTTAGCCATCTGTTGCGGTGACATTCTTGTTGTTGGGGCAAAACACACAATGAGAAGCAGCTTATGGGAGGAAAAGATGTATTTTTTTTTTTTTTTTTTTGGAGGAAGGGGTAGTTTCTGCAGGGCAGGAAGCAGAGAGAAAATCCTCTGAAGAAGCCATGTGTCAACACCCAGTAGGGTGAGATTAATAAACCTCAAGGCCCACCCCAACAGCAGACATGCTCCAGCAAGGTTCCACCTGCCAACGGCTCCACCAGCTGGGGACTAAGCCGGAAAGTCAATCGCAAACACTTGAGGCAGTGGGGGACATTTTATATTCAAACTACCTAGAGGCCTTTCCCCCAAGAGCTGTTCCTTTCAGCTCCAGCAATTCTTGTTCCTCCTCTATGCTCTCAGTCCCAGGGATGCTAAGTAATCCCTACTCTTAGGGTGGGGTTGTTGGGATCCTTAAATCATGTATATACTTCATCATCACTTCTATCTCTCTCGAAAAATGGGCCATCTTTGTCCTACCTAGAGGTCCATGCAGATATGGGGAAAATATGAGAAAGAACAAGCTGTGCTCAATGTACATGAGAATGTACTAAGTACACAACAGATAACTATTAAAGTAGGTGAGAGATGAAGTTAAATCACTGAAAGGGAGTCAGCCTACTGATATAGCCCTGAGATCTAGAGGATTTTATAGTTTGGTTCATAAAGAAGAATAAGAGCAGTAGAATGTTTCTGAGTAGAACGAAAGCATGTTGAAACTGCCATTAATATATATTTTAAAATATGTATTTATTTGCATAAATAATTTATTTATTGAATATGTTTATATGTGTGTATGAGACCACTGTGCACACGTGGAAGTCAGAAGACTTTGAACTGTCTGTGCTTTACTTTCTATGAATGAAGGTCTCTTGCTGCTACAAAAAAGTCTGGCCCACCAGCTTGGGATTCTCCTGGTCTGTCTTTCATGGTTACAGACATGCTGGGACCACAGATACATGTACCAATTTGTGTCCAGCCTCATTTGGAGGGGTTGGGGAACAAGCCTAGGTTACTAGGCTTTGAAAGCAACCATTTTTATTTGTTGAGTCATTTCCCCAACTCTGATACTTGTTTTTGCTGTTGTTTGTAATGAATTGGTGATGAAATAACTGTAAAAGTGAAAAGAAAATAATTATTGCTAAAGATATCTGGACAAAGACTGTAATAATCCCAAATGGTGAGATTAGCAAAAGGGAGAGGAGAGAAATAAAAGTGCATGAGACTGTTTACCTGGGGAGAACAAGGTCCATGACAGGATTGTGCACAGAATGCAATCATATGATCTATCTTTCAAAGCAAGACGCTTTTAGCAGTAATAAAAGTTCCATAAATATTGAAGGCAAATCAGTGGGGTTATGCCAAAGTTTCCTTCATCAAAAGGGCAACCCTGAGTTCTGTAAGAACAGGTTGTAATTTAGTGGGCATAATGAAGTAAGACAATGCCATAGTTAATATCCATTGCTGACTTGATGGGATTTAGACTCTCCACGGAAAAAAAGCATCAGGCACATCTATGAAGGAGCATCTAGATTATGCTTTGGAGGTGGGAAGACCAAGTTTCAATGTGAATGACTCCATTCTGTGGACTCGTGTGTTGGGCTGAATAAACAGGAAAGTGCTGGCTGTGCACCGGGATTCATCGCTCTCTGCTTCTTGACTGTGGATGCAGTGAGAGGAGACACCTAACCCACTGCTCTGGCCTCCAGGACTTCCTCTCAGAACTGTACTCTTGATGTGTGAGCCCAAACATTTTCTTTTTTCTTTCTTTAAGAGGCTTGTGGTCAGGTATTTGATCACAGAAATAAGAAAAGTAATTAATATAGGCAAGAAATCAAAATAGATGGAAGGAGAGAGGCACACAATAAAGTTGTGCTTTAACGTAAAGGTGGAAATGGCCAACACGTCAACCTCTGGGTAGGACGGCACCAGCTTAGGGATCACTTGAGGAAACAAGGTGAGAATATAACTTGGAACTTTACCAACACATAGAAGGAATGTGTGCTACCAAGTGAGGATTTCCATGGCAGACATTATCTCCCTGTCAACTAAGCTTGTGCGTGAGTTACTGTCTGTGATGAGGTTAAATTTTTTATAGGATGCCAGCTTCTGGATGACCTTTGTGCCCCACTGCCTCTGGAACTGTGGTGAGTATCCAACAGATGCTAACAAATATCTGTGGGCCTAAGGACATTTTTACCTGGAACACCTCACTTGCACATCTGTTTCTAGGCCTCCATCCTGCGCCATTGCATGGCCGTGCCTCAGCCTTCATATAAACAAATCTTTCTACTACCAGTAGATACAATTCAGCCTGTAGAAATGAAGACAGATCTAATAGCCAGTGTCTGGACAAGGACTTAACCGTGGAGAGATTGTGATGTTACTGCAACTTTAGGTAGAACATAAATTAACTGCACTGCATAAAATAATCACATGTATTCTCTGGGCAAGTAGCCTGGACAATTAATCAGATGAGAAATAGTCTTATTGTGGTACTGGCTAAATAGTGCCATATCTAACTGCTGTCTTTTATATCAAAAAGAAATCTATCATTTATATATTTATTTGTATTTATTAATATAATTTATTTATTTATTTGCAAGGCAAGAGAGAGAGAATTTGCATACCAGGTCCTCCTGTCACTGCAAACAAGCATCTGGGTACTGGGTAATCAAACCTTGGGCCATCATGTTTTGTAAACAGGCTACTTTAACCGCCGAGCAATCTCTCTGGACCCGACCTTTTTTTTTTTTTTTTTTTTTTTTTGATACAAAGGCTCTCGCAACCCAGGCTAACCTCAAACTCAGTATGTGGCTAAGGACGGCCTTGAACACCTGATCTCCATGCCTCTGCCTCTCACTGAGTGCTGGGAATGCAGTACATTCCCACACCTGGTTACTTATTTATGTATTCATCTACTCATTCATTTTTCAGCTTTGGGGATTGAACTTAGGCAAGCACTATACTATGGAGCTATATCCCCAGCAATTTTTGACCAGGCTAGCTTTGAATTTTAGATCCTCCTATTTCCGCCCTCCAAACAGCTGGGATTACTGGTATGTACCACCTGGCCTGGATCATCTTTCTATATAGAGAGAGATGCATAACAGTGTTGAGAAATATTTTTTCCTTTTTCAATTTTTTTTCAATAAAAGAAAGACAGGAAATGTTTGTGTGCATTTGTAACACTAATATCCCAGATCAATTCTTGACCCCTGGCAAAGCCAGCATATAACGGTCCTCTTACTTTTATGTTTGCAACAATTGGCTTCATGAATATAAGTAATATCTTCACCATCCATGTCACATTTTTATACCAGATCCTAGTCCTTCATTTTTCCCAAAGCCTGCTATATCCAGTACTATATCCAAAAAGTATAAAGAGGGCTGGAGACATGGCTTAGCAGTTAAGGTACTTGCCTGCAAAATCAAAGGACCCAGCAGGTTCGATTCCTCAGGATCCATGTAAGCCAAGATGTACATGGTGGCACATGTGTCTGGAGTTCATTTGCAGTGGCTAAAGGATCTGGTGGGCCCTCTCTCTCTCTCTCTCTCATAAATAAAGTAAATAAAAAATTAACAAAAAGCTTTGAAAATGTAAATAAATTCCTGATAGTTCCTTTCATCCATCATGTGGCAAAATTTTACCAAGTGTTTCACAGAGTGCTAGGTGAAAAGAATACAGGGTAGAGAGTGAGGATCAAGGAACACACAAAAAAAATATTGACCTAAACACTGCCTCTGACTTCACAGTTATAAATTTAATGGTAACTTTATTTAAGTGATTCTTTTGCCCCAACCCCATATGACAAAATTAAAATTTCTCAAAGCTATGAAATCTCTAGTTCCCTCCTGCTCTCCTTTCTTTCTCATATTTAAGACATCTATTTTCAGAGCATGTCAATACTGAATATTCATTAATTTTCAAAGACCTGGGTTTTTGCCAGTTTAGATTTAGTTGATGTGCCATTATACTGTTGAGTAGATGTCATGGCTCTCTCATCAAATTAACTCAATTCTAAACACAAACATTTTTATAAGACACTTGCCCAAAGCAATTGTGACTTAGTTCTCATCTTATTTTTTAAATTAAAAAAAAAAGAACATTGGGTTATTAAGTTCAGTGCATCACCTGCTGTGCAAAGAGACTAGCACACAAGAGTCACAGGCAATATTCCAGTGGTACTTTTCACACACATCATAGATCAGCAAGTAGTTACACTACTAATATTCAAAGCCCCCTGGATTTCAATTATCCTTTATTTATTATCTTAGCTGCGGCCCCGTCTGCAATGCATAGTAATCTGCACATTCACTGCTTCTGCATTAATGTTTGCAAAGGATCTGCTATGATGCATTTTGTCATTTAATATTAGGTTTACTCGACAAAACATTGCTAAATCTTGACACTCCCCATAAAAACCCGTCCTAAATGAACCATTACATTGGATACTGTCAAGGCAGACCAAAGTGGGTGGAGGGAGGAAATACAGTGTCAATCCACAGATCTTGCAGAGACAGCAGAAAATAGTGAGTCATCTAACTTACAAAAAGAAGCCTACAACTGCATATTAGGTGCTCAACAGGATTTACAGTTATTGTAAACAACCAAACAGAATATGGAGTGAGGACAACAGCGGAGAAGAGAAACAATCAAAAAATCAGTCCATCATGTAATTTTTGAACACTTAAAAGGGATTAAATTTTTAACACTAATGTGGATTTTTGCCATCAAGTTTAGCAAGTGGAGAAAGCAAAAAGGTGTGTGTTTGACTATAAGCAAAGCTGATTGTACCTCGCAATATGACATAACCCTCAGCCTACAGCAATTCCACAAAGTAATGGTTAACTAGACCCAGAGTATCTTGAGAGCCAGGAGTTTGGGGGCCTAGACTCCTTTCCAAGGGTTCCAAAATCCAGGTCAACATGGTTATCATGTGGAGTCATATGTTCTGAGGTCTTTGCATCCAACATGGAGATGAGGGTGTTTCCCTATCTACCTTTGTGTCCCAATTGCTATGAAAGAAATTAATACATTGTAAGAGCTTCTGGAATCCTCAAGAACAGTACAGGCATTGAATCCACACAGTGCTAGAGTGCCTGCAGATGTTACATGCCCCACCACCTAATGGCTGCTGCCTTTGTATGCTCTCTGTTCCTTAAAATATTGGTTCCAATAGAAAGCGCCGGCAAGTCTTCTACTTCTCAACTGCCACTATTTGTGTCCAGACTAGCAAGTAGAGTATCAAAGCTCCATTCCTTCTTGGGCTCTTTCCAAAGCAGGATCATTACCTCTCCCAATAAGCCATCATACTTAACAAAGAGTAGCATCATATTGGCTTAGAGGTTAAGGTGTTTGCTTGAAAAGCCTAAGGACCCAGATTGGATTCCCCAGTACCCACATAAGCCAGATGTACTGGAAGCCGGATGCATCTGGAATTTGTTTGTAGCAGCTAGATGTCCTGACGTGCCCATTCTCTTTTTCTTTCTCTCAGATACACCAATAAATAAATAAAATAAGAAATTAGTTATTTTTAATATTGAGAAAAGAATAGCATTGTGGTCTTGATTGAGTTAATTTCTCATAGAAGGGCATAATATAAAACTACCACTACATAAGATATAACATCTATATGTTACATAATTAGAGACTCAAATATAATGGGAATGTTTACCTTATTTTCCCACAAATGCAAAATTGTTAAACTATGGAAATCTAACAACATCCTCTTACAAGGAATGGTATAATTTTCAAGACATAGCTAAACATTTGAACCTCATGATAAAATATTTCTACTGCAAGTACTAAGGTCTATTCAGCAACCTGGTTCAGGGAAGAGGGGAAAAGGACTCTAAAGTGTGGTTTTCTTTAAGTGACTTGAATGTTCCTTATTTATTTCAATTTCTTTCATAATCTCATACATGTATAGAATGTATTTTATCATATGCATGCTCTGAACACCCTCTCTTATGACTTCTTTTGTACAGAGTTAACTTATGGTCACATATCAAAGTATATCTTATGCTCATCCCACAGTTAAAGGGTAACACCTTTTAAAAGTATTTTAATTTAGGGCTGGAGAGATTGCTTAGCGGTTAAGCACTTGCCTGTGAAGCCTAAAGACCCCGGTTCGAGGCTTGATTCTCCAGGACCCATGTTAGCCAAATGCACAGGGTGGTACACGCGGCTGGAGTTCGTTTGCAGTGGCTGGAAGCTCTGGCATGCCCATTCTCTCTCTTTCTCTCTCTCTCTCTCTCTCTCTCTCTCTCTCTCCCCCTCTTTCTGTCTCTTTCACTCTCAAATAAATAAACAAAACTGAACAAAATATTTTAATTTATTTACTTGAGAGAAAGAGAGAGAGAGAGGGAGAGGGAGAAAGAGAGACAGAGATAGAGACAGAGAGAAAAAGAAAATATGGGTGCACTAGAGCCTCTAACCATTGCAATCGAACTCCAGTTGCATGTGCCATTTGTTCATTTGGCTTTATGTGAGTAGTTGAGAAGGGTTCCAGGAAATCAAACCTGGGCCATTAGGCTTTAAAAACAAGTATCTTTAGTCTCTGAGCCATCTCCCTAGCCCTGGCTCATTATTTGTAATGCACATATTTATAATTGAAAAACAATACCAACTTATTTTCTATTTCCAATTTTATTGAGGGATACATACTAAAATCTTCCTGACAAAAAATGTCTAGAAATTCTTACTATAAATGTAATATTTTAACTACATAGAAGAAAGCCAGTAGTTTTGATGTTATGTCTGTAAATTAAAAAGATTTGACAATGCCAACTGGGAAAGCTGGAATGAAGTTTCCACTGTCTTAGAATACTTTTGGTTCCTATTAATATAGATTCTTGGCTTTTAAAAATTAATTTTATGTATTTGAGAGGGAGAGAGAGAGAAAGGGCACACCATGGCCCCTAACCACTGAAAATGAATTTCATATACATGTGCCATAGTGTGCATCTGGTTGGGTACTGGGGAATTGAACCTGGGCTCTAAGGCGTAGCGGGCAAGCACCTTAACCACCAAGGAATCTCTGCAGATCAGATTCTTGGTTTTCAAAAGCAGAGCCAGAGAAGAAAGGTACAGCACCAGAACGAAATAAGAGAGGTAATTGGTCACCTGAACAAAACAAGAGACCCCCAGATGATTTCAACTTTGGTGCAAAGATGGACCAGGGAAAAATCACTTTCAAGAAATGCAAAACACCAGGAAACTTACCTACCTTAGAGAGGATTGTTGATAGAAAAATAAATATTTTTTAAGACTACCCTAAGAATTTTATCTCATTGATCTATATGTTCAAAACATTTTGCAATTATAACAATTTATAATGATTCTTCATAGGATACAGAGAAGTATCCCAGATGGATATAAACTCATAATGCAGAAAGATCTCTGACAACTTGAGGGATGAAAAGACAGAAGATACGGCTGAATAAGCTAACTGTCAGATAAATATGTGGTAGTAATCATGTATGATGTTTTTATAAATGTCTCCCAGGGATGCATGTGAGGAAGGCTTGCACTCCAGCCTATGGAATCACTGAGATGGTGGCATCTTTAAAACTTGAGGCCTCACCGGAGGTCTTTACATCATTGGGAACATGCCCTAAATGAGTTACAGGACTGAAGGCTTTTGAATTCCTTCACTTGGCGGCCAGTAACGTGTTGAGCAGCTTTGTTCTGCTTCAGGCTCTCGCCATGATATTCCTCCTCATTCAAAGGAATGAGGCAACCAATCGTGACGGACACGCCTAACAATATTATATAGGGGAAAACAAGCTTTTCCTCTATATGCATTGATTGTGTCAGGACTTTGTTATAGTAACAGAAACTAACACTGGAAGTTGGTACCAGAAGTGGTACTACTGACATTATTATATACTTGATGACATGGTGCCTTTGGAACTAGTCTACAGAAGTTAGGGAAAATCTCCAAGAAAAGACTAAAGAAAGCCTAGAATTCTCTAAGGTAAGCTTAGTGGGAATATGTGGCAGAGGTGTAAAGAAAGGTGGACAGTAAAGTCTATACTGATGAAGCATTAGGTGGAAATGAAAGTTCTATTGAAAATTGGACTAAAAGGTAGCCTTGGGACATAATGGTAAGTATTTTGGGTGTACTTTTAAATATCTTATTCAGTTGCAAGCAGGAAGACAGAGAGAAAGAGAGAGAGAGAGAAACAGAGACAGAAAATGGGCATGCCAGGACCTCTTGCCACAGTAAATTAACTACAGACACGTGTGCCACTTTGTACATCTGGCTTTACATAGGCACTGGGTTACTGAACCTGTAACAGCAGACTTGCAAGCAAGAGCCTTTAACCACTGAGCCACTTCTCTAGCCCCTGGGGTGTATTTTGTCCATGCCTAGGACCTCCTGAGAACCAGGCTGAAAGATGATGGACTAATTTATCAGGCAGAGGAAACTTTGCACCGCATTCCTGCTGTAGCATGAATATGCCTGGCTGCCTTTACAAAACTTACATCATAAATAAGGGACAAAGAAGAACAGAGCAAAAAATTGTAGAAAGTGTATTAGTCAGAAAAAAATTAGCATGTACAGCATTCTGGCTAAAGAAGGGCCTGATGTGTTGACTAGCACCAACAAAAAGCCAAGAGGCATGCAGTAGGATAATATGAGGGATGGCTTATTACCCTCATGCCTGAGAGGAATCCAAGCTACCAAAAATCCAAGCTACCCAAGGAGTTGTTGCTTCATATTCATCTGTTAGGGATCTC
This sequence comes from Dipus sagitta, assembly GCA_036346955.1. NCBI lineage: Eukaryota > Metazoa > Chordata > Mammalia > Rodentia > Dipodidae > Dipus > Dipus sagitta. The sequence continues at coordinate 115,442,172 of CM070778.1, read as the reverse complement.
AAAGGCCACTGTCATCAAGGGTAGAGCAGTCCCAGGTATACTGGTTGATGTTGCCACATTTTCAAATGGTCTGTGTGAGGGGTTTTGCACAATTCTAGAATGCAAGACTAATGGGTCCACGATAATTCCACATAGATTTTAGATGTAAGTTGTTCTATACAGAATCTAGATTTAAAAGAAGTACATGAAAGGAAAGGGAGACTACTTGAGAAGCGGACCAGTGGGAAGTAGAAAGAGAACACAAGAGGATCAATGAAGCAGGAGTGAATAATGGTGTGAGTACATTAAAAGCATGTATGAGCCGGGCGTGGTGGTACATGCCTTAAATCCCAGCACTGTGGAGGCAGAGGTAGGAGGATCGCCGTGAGTTCAAGGCCACCCTAAGACTACATAGTTAATTCCAGGTCCGCCTGAGCCAGAGACCCTACCTCGAAAAACCAAACAAACGAACAAAAAATCTATGAAGATGTCATAATGAAAGCACTATTGTGTACAATTGCTAATATCAATAAGAAACATAAAAAATAATATCATGTAGCACCAATCCTAAATTTTTCTGCTGTAAAAAAGAAGCCTTAACCAGGATTAATTAGATATCTCCTCTAAGTAATCTTTCACATGGCATCCCAAATCCAGCCTTATAAATAGATGAGTTTTAAGTGTTTATAATTTAAAGCTTTTCATTCTGGCCAGACTTAATTATATTCTGAGGTGTATTCATTGGTTTATTTAGCCATATGTCTTCAACACACTTCACAGCCCAGTCTCTACCCAATCAATCTGAGCCATTTATTTTAACAAATCTGACATGGGAACCATTTTTTCAACAAGTCCTTTTCTTTACCCCCTGAGTTTTTGTAACTCTCCCCCATATTTGCTGCTGAGGCTGGCAGCATCCCTGTCAGTTCTGTGCAAGGGAAGGTGGTCCAATGTGCAGGGGTGCATGGAGCCATAAGAACTTGTACTACTTGAATTGTCACATGGCCGTTTAACTGAGGCTTGGACTTTAGGCATCTGCAAGGAGGTAATTTAAATAAAAATATCTGGGACTGGAAATGTTTCAGGGGGTAAAGTGCTTGTCACCCAAGCATGATAACTTGAGTTTAGACCCTCTTATCCCACATAAAAGGCAGGTGAGGTGGCATATGTAATAATCTCCATGCTGGTGGAGGTGAAGTGGCCACGATCCCAGACCTTGCTGGCTAGATAATCCAGACAAATCAGCCGTAAACCTGAGGTTCAGAGAAGACACAGTCTCAAAGATAAAAGTAGAAAAGGATCAAGTAAGACATCCGACATCGATTTCTGGCCTCCAGATGAACATGGGAACATGTATCCAAAACATACATACAAATACACACACAAACAAACATGAATACACACATACATACTATGTATACATATACCCCAAAACTCTTCATTAGTCGATAGAAAATTAAAAGACCCTGCCTACTACCATTAAACATGCATCTTAGACTAAATTCAGAACCTGTACATTTTGATCTATTTTTGACATTTTAATGAATCATCCCATCTTTTCCACTATGCTGTCTCTGTGGGAGAAAAGCTTTCCTTTCTCCCTCCTCCTATCTATTTCCTCTCCCCATCCATTTTTCCCCTCCAAGTCCCCTCTCCCTTCATTTCTTTCTTCAAGATTCCCAAAGGGAATAAATCTCAGTATTCCTATATAACCCTCAATAATATTCTGCAAGATCAATTTCAGGAAATATCACAATTCCCACCCAAATTCAATATTACCTTACAGCTCATAAAAATTTATACAAATATCTGTAAAGTACATCTCATTACAATATTCAGCTATGTGTATCAATCATTTGTATGTAAATTTAGGAGCATATATTGACTACAAAATAAAATCTTTGAACAGCTCCAAATATACATATTCTTCAACAATAACAACATATATCTATATAAAAATTCTTACGAATGAGGTATTATCCACAATATTGTCAATATGCTAGTTTTATTTACTCCTCAAGAAGATTTTATGACATAGGTCTCCTCAGACAACATTCATCTTCCAGATGTGGAACCAGAAGCCCTGAATGACTACGCAAATTTCCAAATCATGTAGAAAAAGAATGCAGAGGTGAGCTTCAGAGGTCTTCCATAAAGCTTTTTTTCTTTATTTTAAGTTCAATGAGCATCCTAAAAGTCAACATAAAATATAAACAATAGTGACATGCCTAAGGTATTCAAAGATTTCTGAGACACATCCACGTTAATGTGACTCACACTCTTCCAACCACTTCCTCCATTACTGTACTTTTCTGGTAAGCCACACAATATCTGTCTTTACAGAAAACGTCTTGATATTAAGAATCTATTCTTTCAGTTAATAGTCACCATTATGTAAACCACTATATTTTATTGATTCCTCTAACAATATTCTGAGTAGTGTGTGAATAAAGCCATGATCTTTCAAACGAGACCTTTTCAGTTCAAACCTGGATCTATTTGCTCTAGTATATTTGGGGCGTAATAGCCTCTCTAAGCATCAATTTTTCTCTTTGAAAAATAGTGATATTAAATAGTGCTGATGCCATAATTTTGGTGAATAACTTAGGTCACATGTACAAAGAAGCTCAAATAAACTTCACATGACTCATTAAATGCCACCACATTAAAAACTGAACATGTCAGGGATGCCTTTGCTGAAGGATGTGAAAAGACAGCACAATGACAGAGATTTCAGAGAATAATTCACATTAAAGTGATTTACTGTTTAAATTTATTTTAGGATATCAAAACTAAATTTTTCTACTTTTCTAGAGCATATTTACATGAAGAGCTAGTATGATTTTCCCATTTGTTAGGTTTTAGACAGCATAGTTCAATGTTTTATACATCTTAATACATTCAGGAAAGCCCATGAGAAATTGGTGAAAGTTCAAAGAAAGCAAATGCAATAAAAGAAAGTGATTCTTATAAAGCACTCAGGAAAGCAAGGCTATTGATTCAGCCTCACCCCAGCTGGGCCCTGTGATTCTGCTGCAACATCCGTAAAAACATAAGCCAGTGCACCCTACAGAAATTATGAATGCCTGAGAGAGGAGCAGAGCCAGGCAGCATCACACATCCTCTGCGGATACTTGTATTTACACAATCTGCAAAACAAATAGATTCACATGTGAATCCTAGCTGGATGTATCCAGTGCTTTATTCATCCCCAGAATACACACATGAGTTAAGTCAGGAGCAAACCTGGGGTTCAAGAAAGTTGCAGGCTTTTATGTGTTTTGAAAGAGAAATGATAGCTTGGAGGCACTCCTATTAATACATATTTTAACTGATCATCTAATGGCTAACTGAAGGGAGCTCAAATCACTGATGTTGATTTGGAGTTTTGTAGCAGGGATAAAACAGAAACAATTGGTTAGTACTTTCAAATCTTTGATGCTTCTTGGAGCATTGCAGTCAGTATTTATGGTCTGAAACGATCCTGAAAAGTGATTCTTTTTACCAAGAGTTCTGAAGAGTCAATTATTTAAGAATACCTAGTTTTCCTATTGAATTTCTATTTTTTTATTATACCTAAGCTCCATGTTTACTTGTTATGATCAGTATTGACTTATTTAAAATATTATAGCACTTGACATTTCAGGAGATTTTCCTTATATTCAGAGGGATTAAAGTTTACATTCTTGCTACGTGATATGAAGGATATCTACATAGGAGTTATTTTTTAATATTTTATTTTTCTTTACTTACTTAACAGAGAGAAAGAGGGAGAAAGAGAGGAAGAGGAGAGGAAGAGAGAGAGAAAAAGAGAGAATGGGCACACCAGCGATCCAGCCACTGCAAACGAACTCCAGGTGCATGTGCCCACTTATGCATCTGGCTAACGTGGGTCTTGGGGAATCGAACCTGTGTTCATTGGCTTTGTAGACAAATGCCTGAACTGCTAAGCCATCCCTACAGTCCAGGAGTTATTTTTTTAATACAATGTTTCATGCTTCAGTAAAATGAAACTGGACTTTAGATGTAATTCTAAAATGCAGTTAAATTGAATTCTGTTTGATATGCGATTAAAAGATTCAAATAAGGGAAATCCTATGGCTCCATCATGAAGACTAGGCTAGCACTTAACCTTATTAGCATTTAAGATATCTAAGAGCAGATAGAGGTAAGACTCATAAAGGATAATGTTCTTCTAGTATTTTAGCTCTATGCTATATAGTACTATTATTAATTGTCAAAATATGATCTGCATATTTGGAAATGCCCAATTACACTTATACAGAAATGATCAACTTTCATAACCTTTTCAATTATGAAAATAATAAATATTTTATATATACAACTAGTAGAATTTTAGTACATGAGATTTTAGCACTGGGGATTTGCAGTTTAAGCTACAAATTAAATTCTTAACCAAACTTGAAGGTATTATCTGTATTAATCTAAAAGTTTTAAACAAAAGTCCATGTAAGTACAGATGGCATAGTCTAATGATTACTAGGTTTTGTTGATCTATCATGATCATTTGATCTCTGATCACAAACAAGTTTGGGGATATCAAAATTTAAGTGTAGTATGTATTTGGTCTTCAGTTTTCCAAATACCAAATCTGGGAATAAAACACCTGAACAAATATTTGTCAGGACCTGGGTCCAAAGCCCAATCTCTGTGTATTTTTGTCAGTGTCAGGTAAAACTGACATTCAAAATTATCTGCATTAATAGAAAAAGCTATTATCTTGGCTTTCTTTTCCTCTTCCTCTCTCCAAGCTTCATTTATATCATACCCCTCTCTCTTTGCTTCATTTCCAAAACAATCCCATCCTTAAGCAGTCATTTGGAAATAAGTAGCTCTTGAATGTGGAAGGTGTGTTGAGGGAAAGTAGCTGCCCTGGCCAGAATCAGGCTGTCAGAGTTCAGCAAGGTGAGAAAGCTGACCTTATGTGTAAAATGACCTGGCATACAGAGTCAGTGCCCAGCAGAGATGGAGAATGTTCCCATATGAGGACAGCCTGCATGGGGCAGCAATGAAGGTGCGTAATGCACTGGTGCAGAAAAGAACTAAGCATGGGGGAGTCGAACCATAAGGCCTGAACAGTCACATTAAAAGAAAATGACACAATATATACAGAAATAGACAAGACTCTTTACTTACAGTTTGGCCAAATCCTGGAAGAGAGAAATTTTCAATCTATTTCTGCCTTGGTCACCACAGTGTCAGCAGTTACAGAAGAGAGGAAGCATATACCAGCAGACATGCAGGTTTCTCCTGGTTCCAAGAGATGGCAGGCCATCTTCATGACCTGAAGGGACTTTTTTTTTTTTTTTTTTTTACTTGAGGCATCCTAATTCCTAACCCCACTACCCATCGAAGAGGGTGAGGCCAAGAAGGTTGAAGACAGATCTATTCCAAGAGTCAAAGGGGACCTTGTATGAGGACTCAGAACCCAAGATGGGTGACAGAAGCACCCACAGAGCAGCTGAAGGTAGACCAAGGAGAAGCCCATGAAGCCATCAAGAGCTCCTCTCTCACAGAGAGGTTCTGATTTCCTTGATTACTGTGTGCATGACAGATTATTTTTGATCATTTTACTTTTCAATCCTTTAATAAAAAATAGTTTGCTTATTTTTTGATTATTCGAGCTCATGCAAGTATTTTCCTATCAATAAAAATTTATGGATTGGATAATTCAAAGAGGAATCAAGAAATGAAAGTTGACCCTATTGACTTTTTATCCACTAGATTATTCTAGAATACTGAGACCAATCATTATTATACTTCCTCACTTGTACAACTAAAATAAACAGTTTATTTTACTTTCCAGTCACTGTCTTGGAGATATCCAGGGACTCCATGTGTACTCCACAGGAATGTCCAACAACAGAGATATTTTGGCCGCTGTGCAGAATGATGTGTGTGGCTGTTGACTCTGAATAAAAGAGACACTTAGATTAAAATCCTGAACGTACCAATCCTTCCGTCCTCATATGCATATCTGGTCCACATCCATAGCTTCCACAGGTTTATTTAATAAGCAGGTGAAGATGTGGCACATTTATACTATGGAATTCTACTCAGGCAAGAAGGAAAAATGATATAATGAAATTTGTAGGAAAATGGATGGACTTGGAACAGATCATACTAAGTGAACTCACACAAGCACAGAAAGGCAGACAACACATGTTCTCCCTCATCTGTGGTTCTTAGCTGGGAGCAGCTCTAATTTCAGGAATAACTGGCAGGCAACTAAAGGGACAGATAATAGGGATGGAAGGGTTTGGGGGAATGGAATGGGAGGGTGATAGGAGATACACGTAAAACAAAGTCCAAAATGAAATGGTACCATAGAAACCTTCTTCCTGGGTAGTATATTAAAAGATAGAACCCTCAATAAGAGTATGTAGGGGATGGTCTGGTAAGAAGAGCCCTAGAAAGGATGGGATGAAGCCTAACCCTGAAACATTTGGCTCTGGCTTGTAACTCCCAGTACCAGAAATTGGTTACAACCCACATTGAACTGTTGATGGAAAGACATACAAGGTCCCCAAATCCCACTAAAGAGGGCCCTCAGCAGGGTGGGGACAGGAAGGAGGGAAATGATGGCACCAACACATGAGGTGTCCATGCAAAGTTTCTACCTAATAAAAAAAATTTTTTAATAAATAAAACAAAAATAAGCAGAAGACAACTTTGATCCACAGATTTGGTAACAAATTGTAATTTTCACTTGCATTTCTTGGACTATTTTTTTTCTTTCCTTTTTTTAGGCCATCTTAGGCCTTAAACTCATGTTGATCCTTCTACCTCAGCCTCCTGAGGACTGAGACTATAAATGTGAGCCACCAACCCTAGCTCAGCACTATTTTTTCTTTAATCACCATTCTGATGTCAAATCAAATTCATATGGATTATGCAAAATGTATGAGATTTTAATCTAAAGCACTTGGGTAACAATTGATCTTTTTCTATATTAATGACTTTTCTATATTAATAGCACAGATCTTATTTCCAATATAAATTTAAAGTTTCTTTCTATTTATGCTTAAATTTTTCAGGTCCTAGAATAGTAATAACCATGAATTGTACTTAGGGTATGCAGATTCACTTTCTGTAGGATTTACCAGCTGGTCATTCAGAGACAAGGTCAGCTCTCTTACACATCTGTTTTGCCAGGCTGACAAAGTCTGAAAGAGAAATTGGACTTGGATTTCTGACAGATGGGGTATTATCTCTTCACCTCAGCCTAAATTCTTCTCTACCTGTGTCCTTAACAATGCTAAGTTTACACATGTATGTACTGGCCTGACACTGTTAGGTACAAGAGTTTGCTCATGATTTAATATAACTGCCAATGTGACAAAACTTAACATACTATAGGAAATTAGGCATGCTGCTAAAATGACTTGAGTAATTTGAAACTATTTATTATCAAGCAGATCTATAAGTAGGTGACAATTATGTTCACTGATTATTGAATCACAAAGGACCAAGTATATATGAAAATAACATGATAGTGTGTTTCTCATGCCATAGCTCTCATGACAATATTATTAATTTTCAACCAATAGGCTCATTTTAAAGTGCAAGGTTAATCTTCCTGCCCCAAGTCAGTCAGAGACAGATGCTAAGCCACTCATTTCCAAGAATATCTGTTAAAAGAAATAGAGCTGCCACCATATAGTTTGATTCATAGAATCTTAATTACAGGATATAAAATGTTCTGTAAATGAGTCATTATGCATTTTCCATCTTGTTAGTTATTCCAGTGAATAAAGACTTGAAAATTGAGCAAATTTTCAAAGACACCAAGTTATACTTGCTGGAGAGCAGCTATTATCTGAAGCATAATATGTTCATTTGTGAGCTACAAATTCTGAATCCTTTTATTTCTATGAACACCCTGCATGACCACTACACACACCTGTTCTCAACACATGGCTCTTCACAGCTTGGAAAATTAAGACCAGCGTCTGTTTCAGATTAATAAACTAACACTAGAGATTCAAAACTATGGCTTGTCAAGGACATGGAGCTTTTAGAAGTTAGTGAGAAGCAAAACCAAGAATATGTTTATATCATTATTGCAATAAATTCTTTCATTATTTTGGCCAATGCTTTTCTTAGCAACAAGTCTATGCAAGAGGTCATTTGGCAGGGGTGGGAATATATCCATACTAAAATTCTACTCACTTATTAAGTTAGCTACTCAATGACACTTGATTTTTTAAAATTTGTGCATTCTTTGGGTTCTGTTAAATTGCTGAAGAGGACAATGTCCCTTTTTTATACTGAAGGATATTATTATATAGCCCACTCCACATGCTATCTTTCATGTAGGAAAAAGAGAGGAAAAGAACAAGAGTGCAATATATTCTAAATGAGATTACCTCTACTATAAACATTTTTGGTGATATTTTTCTTTTTCATTAACTATGTGAAATTGTAGAGCATATAACCCAATATATTCTGACTTCTAAATAAGTGAAAGTAGAAGATAATATTTTCCTAGAAAAAGCTTTTAAATCTAATTTAACCAGACCAAAAAAAAAAAAAAAAAAAAAAAAAAAAAAAAAAAAAAAAAAACATTGGAATGCAGAATCCCTGAAGATCTCCTTGCAACAAACATCCCACACCTAAGCTCACCATCAAGATTCATCATGAATAACTGAAATACAAGGCTTGGAAGCTTATTCTTCTGGGAGTAAATTACCATTTTGTAAACCCATTTTCCCCATTTTATTGGTTTATCACAGTGAAGGAAAATTAATATAAGCTGTCATAAAAGTTCTGAACAACCAATTCTAGAGAATAAGCATTAACAAGTTCAAGGCATGCACTGCATTATAAAATGACTAGAAGAATGAGAAACCATAATTCTTATCCACAAATGTCTCTTTAGTAATTGTAAGAGAGATTTCATTGTTGGAAATTCCTGGGTATTTCATGATTCCCATGTACATGTGAATAAACATTTAAAAAGAAATGAAGAAGGGTAGATAACTTGATGCCAATAAACAATAATAATCTATTCAGCAACTGGATCAAGCTGAGTCCAAATGTGAGTTACATAATTATTTCTTTTGTCACCTCATTCTTTATTCTTTAATTTATATTCATGGACTAAGAACAGTCCTTAAAAGGCCATCTCATCAAAGCCACAGTGAAATAATATAATCAGGATAATTCTAATACCTTATAGTGACATCTGACAGAAAGCGTGTTCATTTTCCACCATCCTGGCTCATGGACTAATTCTCCACATGTCACTTCTAAGTACTCTCATTGTCGCATACTTTAAGGACACCAGCAGATACATTCTTCTTCATGGTCATATTTTCTCCTATCTTTTGATAGAACAAATTGGACAAGGCTGTGATCCTCAACATTCATAGGTTGAAGACGTTACTCCTCATATATCAGAGTACAACTGTATTTGGCATTGATTCCCTTAAAGAGGTGATCAAAGAGAGTAACCCTAATTCAATATGACTAGTGTATTTATGCAGAGAAATTCTGATACTCCCAGAAAGAGACAGCAAAACCTCATAAACTAACTGTGATATGAAAGTACCACCTACAAGTAGGATAGAGAGTTCTCAAAAAAAAAAAAAAAAAAACCTGTGGCTACTTTCATATTGAACTTCTAGCTTCCAGAACTGTAATAAGATTGATCTCTGTTGCATAAAACACTTAATTCTTCAGTGTATTGTTACAGCAGTCGTGAAAAACTCATGCAAAATCTTATAGCTAACTCTAGGTGTATGCAAATGGGGATGCATCCCTCACAAAGGATGTCACTAGTCTTTGAAAGAGGTCATTAGAGATTATATTATAGCATGTTGTGTCTAAATATGAAAGACAAAGCAAGGGTGAATGAACCTCCAACAACTGACCCTTCTCAAATTATCTAAGGAAAGGTCCATTATTCCAGAGGAAATCACTTCTAGCACTTTTACCAGTCTTTCAAAAGATGCTTCTTCCTCTGTTTTATACATGAAGTCACTAGTGAGTATGCGAATTGGTGTCTAGTCTTTTGGTTATTAAAAGACAACATTTGGATTCTTTTACTTAGATGAATGACATATATCAATGATGGCTCAATGGTAGGGAATACCAAGGCACCCATGAAAATAAATAATCCCAGTATAAGAACAATATTGTTTGATTCAACAAAATTAGCTTATTGTCTAAGAGGTGAGAAGTTAGGATTAAAAGCAGGGGCTGATTCTTTCATAATATACAGTCAAAAGGTTTCAGACTATACTCAGACAGACAAACAATTAATTTTCATGTAAAATATTTAACATGTTATTTTTAAACTAAGAGAGCGCTTACAAGTCACTGAAATTTAATGTGTTTTTTACTTCCTTAATTAATTCTTAATTCTTCAAGTCTGTTTGTGTTGTTGTTGTTAAATCCCTGCTATGGGCTAGTAGGTTCTTTAAGTATGCAAGTTAAAGTAATGAATAGAACAGACAAGATTCTTTTAGAAATCTTACATTTTGGTGTAGGAAAAACTTCATCTGAAAATTTGCATCTAAAAGTCAAGATAACTGGATGGGCCCCACAGAATACTTATAAACATTTGATGATAATTCATGAACAAAAGATTTAAATTAATGTCCAATAGCAAGAAATTGATTAATGACAGCCTAACTTCCATACTCATTAAGAAGGAAAACCTGATAACACTTGTGCTTTACATAAGAATATGTTCTCTGCCTAAAGGAATGTCCTTAAGTCACTACTAATGATGAGAACATTACATTGAGAATATAAGCCTTGATGTAGAGCTCTGAGCTTCATTGGAACTGAGTATTATTTATGTGTTCCAAACCTTCACACATTAAACCAAAATTATGGATGTGATTTTTTTTTTGGAGGCAGGTTCTTTGGAAGGTGCTACTGTTAATTTCTCATTAGTGTGACAAAGTGACAAGAGCAATTTTGAGAAGGATTTATTTTGGCTCACAGTTTGAGGGTATGGTCCATCACAACAGGACAAGTGTGGCAGTCAGACCGTGCAGCACTTGTTCACATTTCAAGAAGCAGAGAGAGGTAAATGCTTGTGATCTGCTTACATTGTCATTTCTATCCAGTCCAGGACACTGAACCCATGACATGGTGCCCCCCATAACCAAGGTGGGTCTTCTCAGTTAAACCTCTCTGAAAATTCCCTCACAGGCAAAGCCACACTATCTACCACGTGAATCCAAATTCCATCCAGTAAACAATAAAGATTAACCATCCAATGTGATTATATAATGAGTGTTGATTTTCTGAATGTGACTAAACACACACACACATAAAAAAAAAAGACACAAAAAATACGGCTTCTTTCCTGTCGTCTTTCTGCAATGTGATATTTTAATAAAGATGTCACTTCTGCAAACCAAAATGCAGATCGTCACTAGATCTTGATTGTGGACTTTCTAGCCTCTAGAACTATGATAAGTAAATCATCAGAGAAGAAATTAAAAACATATTTGTTCTAAATCCTAATTTGAAATCATAATGCACTGAAGGAATTCTCAAAAAATCAAAAAGTTCCAAAATTAGCCAAAGACAACAAAGGGATGAAACCCTCTTGCTGAGATAAACACAGGGCTCAAGCAAAGTGAAAAAAAAAAAAAAAAAAAAAAAACTTAGTGAATTTACCCAATCACAGAAAAAAAAAAAATTGCCACATAGTCTCACTCACCTACAGCACCTAACCTGAATCTACCCAAGATACCTTACATATCCAACAAGCATCTTGTGGACTAGACACTAAGATGGAAGGGGAGGGAGGGGAGGGCATCAAATGGGGTAGAAAACACAAATCGAGACCCAAACGGCAATGGTACCATAAAATTCTACTTACTAAAAGACAGACCAAATGGCTGATCCTTCACCAGGCCCTGACAGGGAACACCTGAACCACAAGACACTGGAGAGGGTAGGATCAAGACTAACCTTAATCTTCTACATCTACCCTACCTCCCTCTCCTCTCCCTCTCCCTCTTTCTCTCTTTTCTCTCTAACTCTTGTATATTAGTCATCTTTTTCCTCATTTTCTTAGTGGGCACTGACCTGTAACTCCCAGTACCAGCATGGGGCTATCATCCACAATGAGCTTTTGATCAGAGAGACCTACAAGGTTTCCTAAAAGACAGACAGATTTCTGTCAGAGTACTTGATGACCCACCAAAGGCTAGTGGTAAGACCCTACTGCTGAAGACACCTTATGTGGTTGACATGCAAAATAGAATGGCATGGTTGGAAGTTGGAAGACAGTCAGTCCCCAGACAGTCAGCGCGTCTAGTGCCAGAAGGTGCTACATGGGCGACTGAGGAAAATGACCAGTACCTGTCCAAGCAACTCATGGTCTAACCTACTTAGCAGCAAATAACTTGTTGTGATGCCCACAGAAGTAAAGTGGTGGCACACAGCCATGGTGGGGAACCGACTGCTCTTGATTTGGCTAACTGATCTCCTCAGTGGTACGGGACCCATAGCTGGAGCTGGAAAACAAGTCAGAACCATATCAAAACATAAGCCCACTTATGTTTTGCCAATATCAAGCTACCATCAATCATGGGCTACAAGAGGGCCTACACCTATTAAATTCTCTATAAAAAAGTAAGGGTTATCTCATTTGTCCTGGTGATAACTTACTCTCCGTTGGAGAATCTGCTTCTCTTTTTCAGATAGATATAGATCCTAAGGAGACAGCCACCCCATCATACCTCAAAAGGGCCCCGGCTGAAACTGAGAAAAATTGGTGAAACAATCAAGGGTGCTGTTTTCCTGATGAACCAGATACCAGCACAAGGGAGAAGGAGATCAACACAGAGAAAAATCAACTACCAAATCAGAGAGCCAGAGCCTCAGAGGCCCCCAACACCTCATCACTGAAGCAGACCAAAACTGAACCCAACATGGCTCAGGGAAATTTTGCGGAAGAGGGGGCGGAAAGAATGTCAGAGCCACATGTTGGGTCATGATATGCTGAGACCTTTATCTTACCCATAACTGTGGGCTAACTCCACAAATGCATGACCCATATACCTCAACAAGGAGGGGCCAAGGGGAGGGGGTAGGTCATGGATGAGCCTAATAATGGTACCAAACTGTCTGTATTTGCTGAATACAAAACTAACTAATAAAGAAAAAAAGAAAAGAAAAAAAAAACCAAAAACAAAACAAAACAAAAAAAAGAGATCCACTCAGTGGAAAGGAATCCATATCTTGAAATGGGAACAAGACCAGAATCCTATGGAGAAAAAGATTATGTTCTCCAGTGTCCATCTCTCACTAGTCTGGCTAAAAGAGAGGTTACATACTTCAAATTTCTTCCTAACTTAATAATGTTTATCCCAATTAAACTATGCTGACTCCAAAAAAAAAAAAAAAAATGAAATCTTTGAGCCTAACCTGCTGCCCATTCACCTGCAAGATTTTTGAGAGATTACAACCTTTGAGATTGGGCCATCTGACCTGCACTGGGGCAACAGAAGGAATGTAGACTCTTTTGAATAGGACTGAATGCTCAAGGAGTGTCCTGTTCTTCAAAGTTTGCTTTATTCCCCCCTGGATTAACAAATTGTCACCCCACCTGGTATTGTAGAGTATAAGAAATGCAGGAAAGAGAGGGTCATTGAGTTTGTAACACGGTCTTGTGTTATGGAAATGGCCATGGGCAATGTGAAGCAGGTTTGCTGGTTGCCTGGATGAAGACGCTATGGGGCCATGAGGATGAACGGTGGATTGCAGTGCAGACCCAGTGGAGATGCCAGGACCACGAGATGACTGCTAAGGAAAGCTGCTGGCCCGGTTGAAGTTTTCTAGGACTGTGAATAGCCTAGCTGGAGGGACCGAATTGGAATGCCAGAGATTTGTTGCTGGTTAGAATTATCAGACTTGGAGATTTGTCACTAGCTAGAGTTGTTGGACTTGGAGTTACAGTTTGATGTTTTCCCTGTTTGTTTTAAATCTTGTATTGGCTGAATGTTTCCTCGCTATGCCTAATGCCATCTTCTGCAGTGTGAATGTTTATTCTGTGCCATTATAGGTTTTTGAGGGTTTTTTTTTTTTTGGTATTATGGCTGAGTTAAGAGAAATTGGATTATGGGAATGTATGAACATCATTGGAATTGATAAAAACTATGAGGACTCTTAAAAAAAGGTTAGAAATGTATCATTGAGTTTTCAGTGCTTTAATAGCCAATATATTATAATATGATAGTGAATTAAAATAAGGATAACTTTTAACAATATAGTAACAGTTTTATGAAAGTCATCTTAGATTAAATTTATCAAACACATTCATTACACTAACTAGATCTTACATTTACATAAGCAGACTAATGATCAATTCTTAAAAGAGTAAAAGTATTTCTTGAAAACCTTTCATAATTTTAAGTAAAACACATGCAGAATAGTGTCAATTTCTCACTAGAATTCTGATCTTCAAGTGAGTAACATTCAATTCTATTTCCCTATCCTTTTCAACTCTCAAGGTGGAAAAAGGTGACTATGAATTAATTTTAGTATACAGATTACGCTATTTCAGACTGGGTTTGACAAAGGAAAGATTAGTGGCTCTAACTTACCTAGACCTCTTGAACTTCAGACACTGACCTTCCTCATCACTTTCTTATGTATTAATTGCATCCCTCTTAACAAGTCTATATGAGAACATGTGCTCCAGTCAAAGCCAAATGAATCTTCCCTGCAACTGGTCACACTAACCAAACATTAAAAATTTAAGTAGGGGCTGGAGAAATGGCTTAGCGGTTAAGCGCTTGCCTGTGAAGCCTAAGGACCCTGGTTCGAGGCTCGATTCCCCAGGACCCACATTAGCCAGATGCACAGGGGGGCGCACGTGTCTGGAGCTCATTTGCAGTGGCTGGAGGCCCTGGCGCACACATTCTCTCTCTCTCTCTCTCTCTCTCTCTCTCTCTCTCTCTCTCTCTTTCTCTCTGTCACTCTCAAATAAATAAATAAAAATAAAAAATATTTAAAAAGAAAATTTAAGTAGGATGGGCTTGAGAGATGGCTCAGCAGTTAAGATGCTTACTCACAGGGCCTAATGACCCAGGTTTGATTTCCAGTACCCATGTAAAGCCAGATGCAAAAAGTGGTGCATGCATCTGGAGTTGGTTTGCAGTGGCTGAAGGCTGTTGTGTGCCCAAACACACACACTCTCTCTCTCTCTCTCTATAGATAGATATATAGATAGATAGATAGATAGATAGATAGATAGATATAGATATAGATAGATAGATATAGATATAGATATAGATGATATAGATAGATATAGATATAGACACAGATACAGATACAGATACAGATAGATATAGATATAGATATAGATATAGATATAGATATAGATATAGATATAGATATAGATATAGATATATCTCCATTTGTCTCTCCCTGCTTGCAAATAAATAAATATCTGAAACAGCCTGACATGGTGGTGCATGAGGTACATAGAAAAGTTTCTATAATATAACCAAAGATAGAAGAACCAAATAGTATAATATTTCTTCCCCCAAAATAAAAATATTAATATAACTAAGAAAATTTATATAATTTCTTGTCATAAACTCACTCAGAAAGTAAATCAAACAAAAGTCACCCAAGATGTACATGGAGGAAGAAGGAACGCAATTCCGGGCAGGGACATTGAACTGAGGCTCACCTTAGTAGCTTTTGCATTGCTGTGACCACAATACCTGACATCTACAATAAAAGAAGGAGTGGTTTATTTCCTGTCATGTTTTCAGAGATACTCAGTCCATCGTGGTGGGGAAAGTGTGGTGGAGAAGCTTGGTTAACGGTAGCAGGAGCATTGAACAAATGTTCACATCATGGAGAAACGGGAAGTGAGAGTGAGACAGGAAAAGGGTTTGGATCTGCTGTCAAAATCCTGCCTCTTGTGACTGACTTACTTCTGCCAGCTAAGACCCACCTTCCACAGTTTCCACACTATCCTAAAATAGCATGAATGGCGAGAGTTAAGCATTTACAACATGAGCTTGTGGGAGAATTTTCAGATGCAATCACTCTGTATAAAGAAATCCCTTTGAAAGAATAAAACAATGTTGCTTCATGCCTCTGACATCTTAACTTTCCACCCTTTCTTACATCTTTGTTTTTTCGTAGACAATCATTGATTTCATTTTTAATCACAAAAATTAGTTACTATTTTTTAACTTCTGATACAGATATGAACTATATATTATGCATTCATTATGTGTATCTGTACTAAGTGTAACTATTTTGAAACTCATCACGTAGAGCATATTTTTCCATTTTATGGACACAGGATATTCTATTTATATTTTAACCTGTTAAAGGACAATTGGGAATGTTTCAAAGTTTTGTATATTACAAATAAGAATGCTATCAACATTCACAGGCAAGATTTTCTATGGAAACTCAAATCTATTTCTGTTTTAAACATGATTATGAGAATGGCTAGCACACATGGTAGGTTCATGCTTAGCATTTCAAGAAACTTTGTGCTTTTCAAAGAGAATACAGTATTTTATATTTCCATGATATAAGAGAATTCCAGCCTCTCCACATCCTTGCCAAAATTTTATATGAAGAATCTTTCCTAATTTTCACCAATCTAATAATGTAGTGCCATCACATTATAGTCTAATTTGCAGTTCCCTAATGACTAATGACACTATCTTTTCATATGCATGTCTTCCATCAACATGTCTTCCATGATAAACTGCCAGTTGAAATAGCACCCCATGTGTACTGTTTATAATGTGAAATGTATGTATGCATGCATGTATGTATGTATGCATGTATGTGTAATTTTCTGGGTGGAATTCTTTATTAGAAATGACTTTGAGGGTAGGAAAGATGCCTCAGCAGTTAAGGTGCAGAAAGTGGCACAATCATCTAGTGTTTGTTTGCAGTGGCTAGAGACCCTGACACACCCATTCTCTCCCTCCCTCTCTGCCCCCCTCATAAACGAATTTTAAAAAAGAAATGGCTTTGAAAAGGTTTTCTCTCAATCATTATCTCTTTTTAGTTTTCTGACAATATCTCCCAGAGAGCAGAAGTTTTTCACGTTGACAGATATCTAGACTAGCCATTTATTTCTTTTGGGGATCATGTTTATCATGCTTTTTTCAGAAAAAAATAAATGCTTCACATTCACAAAAATTTTTTCTCATATGTTTCTCCCACAAGTTTCATTTTAGGTTTTATATCAAATTCATGATATAATTTAAATTTAAATGAGTGTTAGTATATTATCTTAGGTAGGAAAGGAGAATGATTTTTTTTTGCGTTGTCAGTTTAAAATATTAAAATGTTGTTGTTCTACTTCCATTTGCTGAAAAGAACACCCATTTCCTCAGCGAATTATATCTGCACTCTTTTTCAAACTCTGTCATCTGTTCCTGTGACTCTGAGATTGAACTTTTACTGTCAGTTTAACTATGTATTATTTGTGAAAGTCAAATGGTATTAGCCATTGAACTTTGTTTTTTAATTTATTTTATTTCATTTTATTTATTTTACTTATGAGAGACAGAAAGGGGAAGAGAATTGGTACACCAGGGCCTCTAGCCACTGGAATCGAACTCCAGATGGGTATGCCACCTTGGACGCATGTGTGACCTTATACACACACATCACCTTCTATGTCTAGCTTATATGGGATCTGGGGAGTAGATTCTTAGTCCTTAGGCTTCTCAGCCAAACACCTTAATTGCTAAACCATCTCTCTAGCCCAAACTTTAGTTATTTTAAAATCTACACCATATCTTCTCTATTTTATATAACTTAGAATGTCTATCACTATATTAAAATAGTACGCTGCGATTTTTACTGAGCTTAAGTTAATTCCTTGTCTTTGCACATCAATGATGATTGTAGCTATGGGCCATTGGTAGATATCTGAATTAGGTTAAGAAAAATTCCCTCTTTTCCTTGTTTGCTAAGAGTTTTATTATTTGTTGAAACAGATACACAATAAATGCTTTTTCTGCATCAACTATAGTGATTATAAGCTTCCTATTTTCATACGTTGCCATGGTTAATTACATTGATGGATTATCATAAAATGAATGTTCAACTAGCATGACAATTCATATGGTTGCACTGACATATTTTTACATATTGGTGTGTTTAGTGCTTGTGTTACATGAATAATCATTGAATCTATATTCATGGAAGTTATTAGTTTATCATTTTCCTGCCTTGTGATGAGTGCTTTATTCGAATTCTAACTCCATAGAATTATCTGGAAACATCAGTATCACATACCATTCCTTTCCTGAGTATTTAGAGTAATGCTAACCATAAAGTGATCTAGGTTTTGAAGCTTCCTTTGTGAGAAAATTTGCAATGGCAAACTCAAAGACACAATCTTCAGTTAATCTATTAATTAGCAGAAAATGTTCTATAGTGAAGAAACATTAGGAAATATTCGCTTTTAAGGTATGTACACTTCAATGATGATGTTAAAATTACTGTCACAAAGATCTTCAAAATATTCCTTTACTATTCTTTTTTTGTAGCTTCTCAAAATTGCATTAGTGGCACTTTTGTCATTTCTCATAATGATAATGTGTGTCTTCTTTATTTCCTTCATCTTCTTTTTAATTATTTTTTATCTTTGGCCTGGATGAAAATTGGTCAGTCGTATTCATGGCTAAATAGAAATGTTTCTGGTTCCACTCAGTTTTTCACCATTGTTTTACTATTTTTCTAACTCATTGATTCCTGTCCTAATTTAGTTTCTCTAATTAATTTGAGCTCAATTTTCTTCCTAGTTTTATTTAAAGTCAGGAACAATGATTTAAATATTCTTTTTTTTCTGTCCTAATATATGCTTTAGTGTTAATAATAATTTCACTCTAATTACTACATTAATGCCAATATGTCAAATTTCATGAAATGTTGTATTTGTATTTCATCAAGTGAAAAATTTTCTTTTTCCTTTGAAATATCTCTTAGGTGAAGATCATTTAGTTTACAAATATCTCTGGATTTTCTAGGTTTTTATCTGCTATTGATTTATAATGTAGTACATGGTAGTCATCAAAGGACATAGTTGGCATAAACAGATTTGTTTCAAATTTATGACAGTCACTTTATGGCTCAGAATATAATTTTCTGATAAATTCTTCATTTGTAAAGACCACCTGAATGCATCTAAATTCACAGATAAAATCATGAAGATAAAGCAATAGAAAGATATTGATTCTTAAGCTCTCAAAATAACTTTGATAGCAATATAAGCATATAACTAATAGATATAAAATATATGTAAAATAATAAAGATCAATCAGATAAAAATGCACAAAAAGACTCTTAATAAATCAGTTTATCTCAAGTATAAGCCACAATACATTTTTATTTAAAAAGATAGTTTTGAACGGATTAATAAGATTATATGATATAACTTACAGAAATACAACACAGTACATTCTACTTAATAATGACTTTATTTTAAAAAAATTTTTGATGCCTAGTTGGTGTGTATTACATGTGGTATATGGTATGTTTTGTGTATGTGGAGTTCATGCATATGTTTGGATGAATATGAGCCCTCTCTGTATGTGTGCACAGGTCAGAGGAAAAATGTGAATTACTCCTCTATTGTTCCTTCCTTGCTGTTTCCTTGAGAAATGTGTCTGTCTGAACTTATAGATAATATTTTAGTAGAGGTGTGCTGACCAGTGAGTCCCAGCGATTCTCTTGTCTCCACCTTGCAAAACTGGGGTTCCAGGTGTGAATAGCTGCACTTGGTTTTTCACGTGGGTGCTGGGGATCAAACTCTGGACCTCTTGAGCTCTCTCATACACTCATGCTAGTGTGGTTCATAAGCTCTCTGATTTGCTAAGTCATTTCCCCAGCTCCAATTATGACATTTAAATTATTCATTTAAAAACTAGAAATGGGGCTGGAGGGATGGCTTAATGAATAAGGCGCTTGCATGCAAAGCCAAAGGACCCAGGTACAATTCCCCAGGACCCATGTAAGCCAGATGCACAAGGTAGCGCATGCTTCTGGAGTTTGTTTGCAGTGGCTGAAAGCCCTGGCGTGCCTATTCTCTCTCTCTCTCTATGTATAAGCCTCTCTCTCCCAAATAAATAAAATAAAAAATTATTAAGAAAAAACCTAGAAATGTCAAAAAGTATATAATCATTAATATAATGCATTAGTACAAGTGATAGAAGTTAAAATAAGGTTTTCCTTTCTGAATCTGATGTTGCATATATGTGTATAAGTGAATATAGGTGAAAGTTTAGAGTGATCATGTGCAATTATTTTTCAGATGATTAATCCCCAAAACCATACATTGCATACTATTCACAGAGTAAAATTAAATTAAAATATATTTGCTGAGCCATGCATGATGGCTCATGCCTTTAATCCCAGCACTTCGGTGGCAGAGGTAGGAGGATTGTCACAAGTTCGAGACCACCCTGAGACTACATAGTGAAGTCCAGGTCAGACTGGGCTAGAGTGAGACACTACCTCAAAACAAGCAAGCAAACAAACAAATATATATATATATATATATATATATATATATATATATATATATATATATTTGCATTATAAAGGTGATTTGTAATGTTAGTCAAATACAAAATTGTAATTTTTACTCAGACTGGTATAAGAATTTTCTTTTTTAAACAGTTTTGTAAATTTTTGTTTATTTATTTGAGAGAAAGAGAGAGAGAGAGAAAAAAAAAGAGGTAGAGAGAAGGAGAAAAAAAAGGGGAGAGAGAGAGAATGGATGAGTCAGGGCCTCCACACACTTCAAACTCCATATGCATGCACCACCTACATGGGTTCTGGTGAATCAAACCCGGGTACTTTGGCTTTGTAGGCAAATGCCTTAACTGCTAAGCCATCTCTCCCCCATGCAGAGACTTTATGTAAACATAATATGTTCTTGTGGAGCAAATTTGTCTTAGACATTATATGCCTTCTGAATTTCATGACTTCCACATCATATGACATAAGCTATTTTTAATGTGGAAAATATTCATTTCCATAGTAACTTTAGGTATTTTACAAAAAAATCTTATTAGTTTCCACACAAGTAAAAAATTAAGGCATCTGTTGCCAAAAAATATTGCATACAAATTGAAGACAAAAGCTGCCTATACAGATTTATTATAAAAATGCAAAAGTCAGCTAGGTATGATGGTGCATTCCTTTAATTCCAGCCCGCAGGAGGCAGATGTAGGAGGATCACCGAGAGTTCAAGGCCACCCTGAGACTACATAGTGAATTCCAGGTCAGCCTGGGCTAGAGTGAGACCCTACCTCGAAAAAAAAAAAAAAAAAAGCAAAAGTAATACAATTAACATGGAAAATTGCAACAACCTTATGTTGCAATTGACAAATCTCAAAACAATACCTCAAAAATAAGTTTTAGTTCTATCCTCCCTCCTTTTTAAGTTACATTTGACTTATTAAATAGTATCCCTTTAAATAAAAAGAAAATAAATTTTAGTAGCATAATAATAATTTGACAAATATGTTTAACAGCATATGAATTTGGGAAGATTAGAAATCATTTTTGGAAGCTTTATTACTTACTTATTTTCAGCTATGGAAAGGGTAAAATCTCATATAATAAGTCTCCAAGAATCAGAAAAGTAATAAGAGAATTTTGTTTATTAATTTTCTCTTCTTCATAAACAGTGATCAAAATTTTATTCTAAAATGACAGCTGAAAGCTCCCTGGAGATTGCATATTAAGGCATAAAGTTACCATTAAGTAAAATTTTCTTCAATGCAGAAGGATTTTGAGAATAGAATAAGAGTTGCCATGGGTACAATATTCACAAATAGCATATGATAGCTCTCTGGAGGTTGCCTACAAGGAAATAAACATTGTTATTAGGCAACATTTTTTAGAATGTTTAGGAATTTTTGAGACTAGAATAAGAATTGCCGTGGGTATTTGATATGTATTACAACAGATTTTAAAACAGAACCTAATAATCATGAAAATGCTTTTAAATATTAGTTAGTATGTTGGTTTTCGATTCTGATACGTAAAGAGCCTAGAAGTTGTCACTCTTGTCTTTGTAAGAATGAAACAAAACAAAATGAAAAACGTTCACTTCGCTAGGAACCATCAAAGATGAGGTAACAAAGTGAATTGACATTACAAAATAAAATCCCACTTGTCACTGGGATAGAGAAAATACCAGTGCTGACCAGTTTCTATAGAACACAAGAAATGGAGCCATAAACAGAGGAATGCTTAAGTAACGGTTTTGACAAATTACTGAAGATAGGGATGTAATAGTAGTAAAGTGTGAAACTTGAGAATACAGTCATAGTGTCATTGGTTTATATACCAAGACCCCCACATCATGGTGAATAAAGAGAAGCTCCAGTTGTTTCATGATTCTGGAGAAAAAAATTACCATTTTCACATATGTTTAGCAACTAGTAAAGAGCATGCACAAGCCTACCTTTCACTGTCAGAATCTTATCTCACGTAAATAATGGACACTTCCCTGACCTTAACAACTCTTATCCTTCTCAACTTACTTCATGAGGAATAGAGGCAAAACAAAGCCAAAAGAAGCAAGCAAAACACTTGTGACAACCAACCATTGACCAGTGACATGGGCTCACTAATTGAATAAGACTTAATGACAAAACTATGCTTTCCCCCGATACTCTCACTAATTATTATGACTCCAAGAAACAACAAATTACATCAGGAAATAGATGAAAATGAAAAATGAAAAAAAAAATATATTCCCCTGAGGCACAAAGGTAATTTTTAAAATTTTTCTTTTGATTTTTTAAAACTTTTTATATTAGTTATGGGCATACTCAGTATGTAGACAGCATCCATAAGTTATGGGAAAGAGGCAACATCTCTGGAGTCACAAAGTTAATTTTTATAGTTAAAATAAGAAACAGAAAAATGAATAGATGAATATATAACACCACATCTTTGAATGAACTACAATTAATTAATCATAAGAAATATTTAAAAAATGAAAATTGATGCATACTAATATCTATGATATTACATGGAACACAGTAAAAGAGAAGTTTGTAGTAAAAATGAAATTTACCATAAGGAAATACTTAAAATAAACATCCTAACAATAAATCTGAAGGTCCTTGGAAAACAAGAAGAACTCAATTTCAAAATTATTAGAAAGAAAAACAAAGCCAAAGTAAGAATTACTATAGTAAGTACTATAATATACAAAATCTCAGTGCAATGGAGAGATTATTTAAAAATATAAACAATATTTAAAAACCTTTAGCTGGACTAAAAAAGAATAAGAAAGAAAAGATCCAAATGAAAAAATGAAAGAGAAAAGAGGAGCCATTGCCATCAATATGAAAGAAATGGAAAAGGTTATTAATGCCTATTTTGAACACATTTATATCACATCTTGAAAAATCTAGAAGAAATATGTATGCATTTAACCTATAGAAGTGGAGACATTAAAGGCCTAAGTAGACAAATAGCAAGTTAATAACTGGTATTTTTAAGTTTCTCAATAATAAAAAATCCCACTACTAGGTGAAATCACTGATGAATTTTGTCAGACTTTTAAAGAAGAAATGACTAGGAAAGGGTGAAATCTTTCCAAACACATTCTATGGGCCAGTATAAACCCAATGACAAAAATCAAATAGAAAGGAAGACAAGAAAAGTATTGACCAAAGCCTCCAATTGACCATGGATGAAAAATTTTAAGGTATTAACAAATGGAATCTGTCATCAGATCATAAAGATCATTCAACATAATGAAGCTGGATTTATCCCAGGAACACAAGGGTGGTTCAACATATACAAATCAACAATCAATATATCATATCAACAGAATAAAAGACAAAAATGATATGAGCCTTTCAATAAATACAGGAAAATATTTATAAAAATTATCAGTCCTTATTGGTTGAAAAAAAAGATTATATATCAATGTAATAAAGATTATATATAGTAAACTCACATTCAACATCATACCGAATGAAAAACTACTGGAGTGTTTGCATTATGGATGGAACATGACAAAGCTGACCACTCTCACTGCTTATATTCAATATAGTACTAGGAGTTTTATTTAGAGAAAGTGGACAATTAAAAGAAATAAGCCATATTTAAATAAATAGTAATAAGTGTATATATATATATATATATATATATATATATATATATATAGAGAGAGAGAGAGAGAGAGAGAGAGAGAAAATTCTGACAGTCCACCTAAATGCTATAAGACCTGACAATTAAAGTCAGTTAAGTTACAGGATACCAAATCATAATGTGGAAATTTAGCCTTTTTGACAAAGGATTCATAAGAGCCATCCACTCAAATAACAGCAAAAAAAAATGAGTAAAATTCACTAATTTCGATGTCTACAATAGAAAATACTGATGAAAAATTCAAGAAGACACAAGAAAATAGAAATATCTCATGTATTTTGAATTAGATTAATAAAATTTTCTTCTAAATGACGCACTTTTTAGATTCAATACAATACTCACCAAACACATTCTGCACAGGATTGGGACAAAAACCAATTCTGTTGTGAATTTAGAAATGATCCAAGCCACCTTCAATGAAAAGAATTAGGCTGGAGGCAGAGGCATCATAATATTTAATTTCAAGGTACTACAAAGATACATTAGCCAAAACAACATGGATCTGGCCTAAAAACAGACACATACACTCACAGAATAGAATAGGTCCCAGAAATGAACATATATGCCTATAAGGAACTTACACTAAAAGAAAGGTGTTTAAAACATACAGTGTTGAAATGATAGACTCTTCAATATGTAGTTTTGGGTAAACCAGATAGTCTCTCATGCAACAAGACTGAAACTTGGTTCTTATCAGTTATAAAATTCAACTTAGAATGGGTCAAAGACTCTAAACATGGCTATAAAACTCCAAAATGACTAAAAGAAAATAGGGAAAACCTGACCATTCATCAGTATACACTGTGATTTTCTGCTAATGACTTCTGTCTCCCATAGGGATGCATGCAGTGCAGCTTTTTCCAGCTTTCAGTTGGCTGATCTACAGAGGGGAAGGTTTTCTGCTCAGCACCAGCTTGATTTCTCAGTGACCTCACCAATCAGGCATGTGAAGTCTTCAGCAATAGGGTCTTACCATATGTTTCTCAAGGGAAACCAAGGGCCTTGGCAATAGCCTGTAATGTTTTGGAGGCAATAGGGACCTCCCTGGCTAGAAACTCACTGGAAGGTATCCCATCCCTGTCACTGAAAATTTTCTAGTAACAATCTATGGCTTCCTAATGTGCCATTATTCAAAAAAAATTGTTTTTCATATGTCTTATTTAGAATTTCTTGAATTTTGATTGACCCCCTGGCCCCCGTCCTTCTTTTACACAATCACTTCCTCTGGCTTCAATTAGGCCTTTCCCCTCCCTGTAATCTGTTCTTCTATTTACATATGTACAATACCATCCCCTTAAGTCCTTCCCGCTCCTCCCTCCCTTATAGCCTTTTTCTAGCTTACTGCCCTCTGCTACAAATTTTTGGTTCAAGCCCACAAGCAATTCTATATGTTTGTGGCTAGGATCCACATAGGAACATGGGACATTTGGCTTTCTGGGCCTGGGTTCCCTCTCTTAGTATAATCTTTCCAGATTCATCCATTTCCATGCAACTTTCATAATTTCATTTTTCTTTACTGCTGAATAGAACTCCATTGTATAATTATACCACATCTTTATTATCCATTCTTCTGTTAAGGGACATCTAGGCTGGTTCCATTTCCTAGCTATTGTGAATACAGCAACAATAAAGATGCACAAGTATCTCTAAGGTAGTGAGAAGAGTCATTAGGATATATGCCTAGGAATGCTAAAGCTGAATCATATGGTAAATCTATTTTTAGCTGTCTCAAGAACCTTCACACTGATTTCCACAATGGCTGTACCAGATTACATTCCCACCAACTGTGTAGAGGGTTTCCCTTTTTCCACATCCTTGCCAAGATTCATTGCCATTTGTTTTCTTCATGGTAGCCATTCTGACAGGAATGAGATGGAATCTCAAAGTAGTTTTAGTTTGTATTTCCCTGATGGCTAAGAATGTAGAACACTTTTTTAGATGTTTATATGCCATCTGTATTTCTTTGGATGAGAACTCTCTTTTTAGTGTCATCGCCCATTTTTTTAATTGTGTTGTTCGACTTATTGTTTTATTTTCTGAGTTCTTTGTATATTCTGGATATTAATCCTCTGTCAGATGTGTTACTGACAACGATTTTCTCCCATTCTGTAGGTTGCCTCTTCTTTTTACAGTGTCCTTTCCTATACAAAAGCTTTGTAATTTCATGAGATCCCAGTGGTTGATTAATGGTTTTATTACCTGAGCAATAGGGGTTATATTCAGAAAGTCATTGCCTATGCCTATATGTCAAAGGGTTTCTCCTACCTTATCCTCTAGCAAGTTCAGAGTTTCCAGTCTGGTATTAAGGTCCCTGAATCACATGGACTTGATTATTGTGCATTGAGAAAGACAAGGATCTATTTTCATCCCTCTATGTATAGATACCCAGTTTTTCCAGCACCACATGTTGAAGAGGCTGTCTTTTCCCCCAATGAAGATTTTGGGTGCTTTTGTCAGAAAGCAGATGGCTGTAGCTGCCTGGATAAACATCTAGGTCCTCTATTCTGTTTCATTGATCTACATGTCTGTCATTGTACCAGTACAATGCTATTTTTGTTACTATGGCTTTGTAATATAGCTTAAAATTGGGTATGGTGATACCACCAGCCTCATTTTTGTTGCTCAAAATTATGGATATTCAAAGGTTTTTTATGCTTCCAAATTAATTTTAGGATTGTTTTTCTATTTCTGTAAAGAATGTCACTGAGATCTTAACGGGGATTGCATTAAATGTGTAGATTGCTTTTGGTAATATTGACATTTTCAAAATACTGATTCTTCCTATCCAAGAACATGAGAAGTCTTTCCATTTCCGTGTGTCTTCTCCAATTTCTCACTTGAGTGTATTAAAGTTCTCCTTGTAGAGCTACTTCACTTCTTCGGTTAAGTTTATTCCAAGGTACTTTTTTTTTTTTTTTTGAGGCAATTGTAAATGTAAGAGATTCCCTGATTTCATTCTTCACATGCTTATTGTTAGTATATAGTAAAGCTCAGTGTTTTCTGTGTGTTTATTTTGTAACCTTACACATTGCTCCAAGTTTTTATCAGCTCTTACAGTTTGCTGGTACATCCTTTATGTGTAGAATTATATCATTTGCAAATAATGATAAATTGATCTGTTCCTTCCTAATTTGTATACCTTTTATAAGTGTCTCTTGCCTTATTGCTAAAGCTAAGACTTCCAGTACTATGTTAAATAAAAGTGGGGACAGCGGACACCCTTGTCTTGTTCCTGATTTTAGTGGAAATGCTTCCAGTTTTTCCCCATTTAGTATTATATTGGCTGTATCTTTGTCATAAGTAGATTTTATTATGTTGAGATATGTTCCTTCTATTTCCAGTTTCTATAATACTTTTTACCATGAAGGGATGTTGGATTTTGTTGAATGACTTTTCTCCATCTATTGAGATGATCACGTAATTTTTATCCTTCAGTCCATTTATATAGTGTATTACATTTATTGATTTGTGTATGTTGATCCATCCCTGCATCTCTGGGATAAAGCCTACTTTATTGGGGTGAATAATATTTCTGATATATTCTTGTATTCTGTTGGCCAATATTTTGTTCAGAATTTTTGCATCTATGTCCATGTGGGAGATTGTAATTTACTTTGTTTCATTGACTCTTTGGATCGTTTGTTTGTTTGTTTTCTATTTCATTAATTTATGCCCTAATTTTTATTATTTCTTTCCTTCTACTGATTTTTGGTTTGCCTTGTTCTTTTTCTAAGGCCTTGAGGTGAAGCATTAAATTGTTTACTCATGAACTCTATAATTTCTTAATATAGGCACTTAGAACAGTAAATTTCCCTCTTAGGACTACCTTCAATGTGTCCCAAAGGTTTTGGTATGTTGTATTCTCATCATCATTTGATTCTATGAGTTTATTGATTTCCTTTCTAATTTCTTCAATGACCCATACATCATTCAATAGTGCACTGTTTAGTCTCCATGAATTTGTGTATGCTCTGTAGTTTTTCTTGTTGCTGATTTGCAGTTTAATTCCATTGTGGTCAGAAAGAGTACAAGGGATTAGTTCAGTTTTCCTATATTTGTTAAGATTTGCTTTGTGTCCTAATATATGGTCTATTTTAGAAAATGATCCATGTACTACTGAGAATAATGTATATTGGTCAGCATTTGAATGGAATATTCTGTATATATTTGTTTGGTCCATTTGTTCCATGAAGTCATTTAATCCAGATATCTTTCTGTTTATTTTTTGCTGAGATGACCTGTCAGTTGATTAGAGGGGGATATTGAAGTCACTTACTACAATTGTGCTTGGTGTTATCTGTGATCTTTAGTCTAATAGTGATGGTTTGATGAAATTGGGAGTCCCATGTTAGGTGCTTATATAGGATTGTAATGTCCTCCTGTTGGATTTTTCCCTTTATCAGTATAAAGTGACATTCTTTATCTTTCCTCACTAATGTTGGTTTGAAGTCTATCCTGTCAGATATTAGGATAGCAACCCCTGCTTGTTTCCTAGGCCTATTTGCTTGAAATACCATTTTCCATCCTCTCATCCTAAGACAGTGTCTATCTTTTATTGAGAGATGAGTTTCCTGGAGGCAACAAATGGCAGGATTCTGCCATTTAATCCAATATGAAAGCCTGTGTCTTTTGGTTGGGGCATTGAGGCCATTGATATTAACAGTCATTATTGAAAAGTGTGTATTAATTCTCACCATTCTTCTTGTTTTGCAGTGTTTCCTGTTTTCCCTTTACTCACTTGTTTTAACTGTTATTTGAGTACGGTCTATTTTTCCCTATTTCCTCCTGTGTGTGTTTTGCTTTCTCTTCAGCATGAAGGATTCCTTCAATTATTTTCTGTAGAGCTGGTTTAGTTGTCATAAATTCCTTTAGCCTGTTTTGTTGTGGAATGTCCTTATTTCTCCATCAATTTGGATAGATAGCTTTGCAGGATAAAGTAATCTTGGTTGACAGTTGTTATCTTTCAGAACTTGGAATACATCATTCTAAGCCCTTCTGGATTTTAAAGTTTGTGTTGAATAATCTGCTTTTATTCTGATGGGCTTGCCTTCATAGGTGACTTGCTTTTTCTCTCTAACAGCTTTCAATACATTTTCTTTGGTTTGTGTGTTTAGTAGTTCAATTATAACATGGTGAGGAGAAGTTCTTCCCAGGTTTTGTCTGTTTAGTGTTCTAAAAGCTTCTTGTATCAGCATTTGCATTTCTCTCCCAATTTGGGGGAAATTTTATTCTATGATCTTGCTGAAAATACCTACTAAACCACTGGATTCTTCTTCTTCTGTTATACGCTGAATTCTTATGTTTGATCTTTTCATAGTGCCCCAGATATCTTGAAATTCCCATTCATACCTTCCTATAGGCTTATTTTTTCTCTTTGTTGGACTGTACTAGGTCTGCCACCTAATCTTCTAGTTTAGATATTCTGTTTTCTCCTTCATCCATTCTACTGGGGAGACTTTCCACAGAGTTCTTTATTTGACTGACTGTGTTCTTCAGAGCTAGAATTATGGCCTGTTTTTTCTTCAGTATTTCTATTTCCTTATTCATGTCTTGTAATGACCTCCTTATTTCATTAAGCTGGTTTCCTGTGTTCTCTTTCAGGAGTTTGTTTTCTTCTTTAATTCCTTTGTTTTCTTCTTGTTTCCTTTGAGTATAGAAAAAATCATTTTTTTTTTGAAATCTTTGTCAGGCATTTCATCCAAAACAGTCTCATTAGTGATCATTTCTGCTGGATTTATAATTTTGGGTGGGATTTTATTGTCTTTATTTTTTGTGTTTCTTGTATGGTATTGTAGTGACTTTTGCATCCTGAATTGATTTGATGCTTGTGTTTTCTACTTATCTGCAGTGTTGTTATATGTGACAATCCAATTTTATATACTTTCAGGATATGAGTTTAAGATATCAAGTGTAGCTCTTGTACCCCAATCCATCCGCAGAAGTAATCCTAGGTGTTGAGTTTGCCTGCTAAGCAAGTATTCTACTGGACTATGTGGAACAATTTACTGATAAATTCCAAACTTCAACTGAGCAATATACACAATCAATAAAAACAGCACAGAGTATGCAAGTGTGGGGATTAAAACAAAAAGATAATCTTATAAAGCCAACATCTCTAAGGATGTGTGTTGTTCTACACCTTTAATCCTGTCAGCTGGGAGGTAGAGAATTCTGTTCTGAATTGGGTTCCAGGTCACCCTGTATCTGAATCAGACACTGCCTTTAATAATGACAGAAGCAAAAGACAAAGGCCCTGTAAGTATGAAAGCATCAAAGGCAACAATATTCAGCCCCCAAATACAGCTGAATTAAAAATGGCAAATCCAAACAGCAATATGTAACCCATAATCTGCCCTGACATGTAAAGAGAGATTGGCACTTCCAATGCAGGCCTATGTACCTGTTTTTGTTGTTGTTGTTGTTAGTCTGCCTCATTACATTTTGGGTGGCTTCCAATCTCCCCAATGCTGAGTGACCACTTTGATTTCTCCATATTGTGCTATGGAGCTGGAGTTATGATCAGCTGTGCTGGATGTCCTACCACCAGGGGCTGGAGGGTGGAGGTTCGTGGTTCAGATGGTGGGGGGATGGGAGAGTGTAGGAAGCCTGGAGTTGCTCACACAGTCCTGCATGTATCCCTTTCAGTAGCTCCTTAGCTGATCTCAGCTATCTTTACTTCAGATACCTTGACTTTGCAAGGAGGTAGATGAGGTTGGAAAATCCCCTTGTTTAGTCTCTGCTGCTGCTACTCTGT
Source organism: Dipus sagitta (assembly GCA_036346955.1). NCBI lineage: Eukaryota > Metazoa > Chordata > Mammalia > Rodentia > Dipodidae > Dipus > Dipus sagitta. The sequence goes on along the minus strand of CM070778.1, from coordinate 115,411,265 downwards.
GTTGGTGCCTGGCACGTGGTGCCATGTGGGTGCATGGATCAAGTGGATCAGGGCTGCTAGTTCCTCAGTGAGGTTCTGGCTGTTTTCCTACTTTCTGGTGGATCTTGGTGACTCCTGATTCTCTGCTGTGTCTAAGAAGAACTTATACACCTTTATGTTTCAGAAGAAGAGTGCCTTTTGCTGTGATTTTGCTTAAATCCCTCCCTGTGCTGGTTTGGTGTGGCTCCTATGCTGCCATCATACCCAGAAATCAGCAGTCTGTATTCTTTTCTTTTACTTTTTGGTTTTCTGAGGTAGGGTCTCATATTAGCTTAGGCTGGCCTGGAATTCACTATGTAGTCTCAGGGTGGCCTTGAACTCATGGAAATCCTCCTACCTCTGCCTCCTGCTCAGTGCTGGGATTAAAGGCGTGCACCACCATGCCCAGCTAGTAGTCTGTATTCTTACCATAAGAATTCATTAGCATATTCTACAGCACAGCATCCTTCATCACATGCATATTGTTACATATGCAGATCAAGAGGTTTCATTCTGCTCTACAGGTGAATGAGATGACTTTGTGTATTTGCATTACATACACAGCCTTTGATGGAACCCTGGCTGATCTCATTTCTTGGATATTGCTGAAATAAACATGGGAGTTTAGGTATTTCCTTGATACTGATTTCATTTCTTTTGGATATATATATACATAGAAGTGGGATGCTAGGACCATATGGTAGATTTATTTCTAGTATTTTGAAGAATGCCATCTGTGTTCCATAATGAATATCTGTTCACTTCCCTACCACCAGCATAAAACTTCCCCTTTGTCTACATCTCACAAGTATTTGTTACCATCATATGCTCATGGTCATGATCATCCTTGAATTTTAAAAGTGGCCTTATTTACTGAGATAATAGTTCATTATAATTTCCATTTGCATTCCCACATGGCTAATGATTGCCCATTTTAAACAGATATATATATATATATATATATATATATATATATATATATATATTACTTCTTGTAATAAATGGCTAGTTAGATCATTTGCTCACTTTAACGTAGCTTAGTTTTGTTATAGTTAACGTTTCTGAGTGATTATGTATGAGTGTGTATATATATAGTCAGTTTGTTAGTTAGGTAGTAGTTGTTTAGTTAGCACATACTTGTGTCCAAAAACCCTTACTCATTATTAAAAACATAAAATATGCATGTGTCTGGTGTGTTGGCATATGCCTTTAATCATGGCACTTGGTATGCAGATTTAGGAGGATTGCCATGAGTTTGAGGCCAGCCTGAGACTACATAGTGAATTCCAGGTTAGCCTGGGATAGAGTAAGACTCTACCTCAAAAAAATTCATTTAGCAAAGAATAATATGTTTTAGCATATATCAAATAAATCTTTTAAAAAATATTTTATTTTACTTTATTTGAGAGAGGGGGGGAGAGAAGAGAGAGAGAGAGAGAATGGCTATGCCAGGGCTTCTGGCCACTAAAAATGAACTCCAGTTGCACGCACCCCCTTGTGCATCTGGCTTACAAGGATCCTGGGGAATTGAACCTGGGTCCTTTGGCTTTGCAGGCAAGTACCTTAACCACTAAGCCATCTCTCCAGCTGTATTAAATAAATCTTATGTAAAGAATACAGACTGTTGAGGGTAAAAGTGCACCAGAGGGTTGCTGGGTAGATGGCTCAGTAAGAATTCTGAATTCTTGAATGCCTGAATACAATCCTCAATAAACACTTAAAAATCCAGGAATCGCTGCACATGCTTCTTCCATGTTGAGGGGGCAGAAATAGAGGGTGCCTAAGGCTCCTTGGCAGCTAGTCTAATCGTGTACATAAAAATCTGGTTAAGTAAAAAAAAAAAAAAATCTGGTTAAGTGAGGTGCTCTGACTTAGGAAGTAAGACAGAAGAGTGATAGAAAAGTGACAACTTTCTCTGGCCTCTGTATGCATGTGCTAAGGGTACACACGTCTGCACACACACACGCACACACACACACACACACACACACAGAGGGAGAGAGAGAGAGAGAGAGAGAGAGAGAGAGAATAACAAAAAGAGAAAAAATGAATTAGGGAGAGACTGTCATCTCACAAACGTTTTGGCAGTGCATGTAAATATTGCACAAGAGTTCCTTCATTATGCTGATACCACCATTTGGTAAGCAAATTCATCATTCAGAATACTTTGGTTGTTTTCCCTCTCCTAGAGAAGTTCTGTCAACTTCAGCACTACTAACATTTGGAACCAGATAAGCCTTTGTTATGAGAGTAGGTCCTGCCCACTGTAGGGAGTTGAAATTGGCCTCTACCCACAAATGCCAATAGGCCCCACCCTAGTTATGACAAAATATCTCCAATTGCCAAATGTCCCCTGAGGATAAATGCGCCCTGGTTAAGAAGCCTCTGCTCTATTAAAAATTTGTTTCATCATTTTTTCTAGATATTAAAATAATGAACATTTGTTGAAACAATTATTAGTAATATAAAAATAATTAAAATAAAAAATACCATTTTATGTTATCAAGTTTCTTCAAATATATGATTATATCTCTGATAATTTTAATTTATATGATATTAAATTTAAATTACATATTAAACTTTTAAATAGTAATATTTTCCCATTATACTGTATAAGTACTTACCCCATTATTAAATTTTCATTTAAAATGTGACTTTGCATTGCCTGTGGTGTCCAACCAGGGTACAAGAGTGTTTTTGTTTGTTTGATTGTTTGTTTTATTTTCTCCTCCTCCTCTCTCCCTCTTTCTTTCTTTCTATGTCTCTCTCATGATTCAAAGTCAGACTTCAGAGGAAGGATATAATAAGCTCTTTGTCCAATAAGATAATGATTCTGAACAAAGGTCTTTCATCATTTCCTTGTTAAGAAAATATAGAGTCAACCTATTGGTCCTGTAGTGATTCAATAAACCCTCAGTTCTTCTATCTTTCAATACTGACATTATTCTGTCAGGGAAATGTCTTGCAAAAATAAGTTAGAATCTAAAGACATTTAAGGTTTTATTTCAACTAGTAGAAGAAACTGCACTAGGTAAAAGTAATGAGGAATAACTGTCATAAATGTATAACACTGTACCATATGCTAGTTACAGTTTTATCACATTACTTATTCCAATCCTTAACTTTAAGAAGAAAAATGACAAGTGTATAGGTACTACCATGAACAATGAACACGATGTGAAAGGACTTGAGAAAGTATTACAATATACAGTGAAAGTTTAAGAGTAAAAATTTCAGTGAGTTATATTACAATAGGACTGGTGGGGAAAATGGTCTGTATAGTTCTCCAAGAAAGAATAGAATTTTGACATGCCATGCAAAGTAGGGACAGGGAGGGAACTCTCAGCAGAGCAGTGACTGGGATGTAGAGGCAAGAGCACAAGTGAGAAGACTAGTGGATGGTGAAAAGGCCTAGAATTCTAGAATGAGTTGTGTGTGGATGAAGGAGAGAGCTGAGAGGTAGAGGGAGAAAGAGGAAGCCAACAGAGAAGTTAGCGAGAGCTTTCTCCGCTTAGGTACTCTGCCTTAAGCTTTTTAATTTTTTAAAATATTTATTTATTTGAGAGAGAGACTCAAAAAAAAAAAAAAAAGACAGAGAGAATTGGCTTGCCAGGGCCTCCAGCCAGTATAAACAAACCTTGTGCATCTGGCTTATATGGGTCCTGGGGAATCGAACCTGAGTCCTTTGGCTTTGTGGGCAAACACCTTAACTACTGAGCCACCCCTTCAGCCCTGACCTAAGTTTTGATTATTCCTATCTTTATGTTAACAAGTATGAGACTCAAACTCATGCTCACCCCACTATTAACATCAGAGATAGCTACCAAGATAACAAATACAGAGGAAGGGCTCACACTAAGGGATTATGCAAACTCCTTCAGATTACAGTGTGTCACCTTTCGGATGCCTTATTTTCTGTTAGTTCTATTAAATCCAAATACATTTCAAAGTCCGTGTCTCTCATGTGATCTCTCAGAGTACCCTGAATCCCCACTTAGTATAACACCCCTATCATGACACCCTGTCTTTACTAACGATGCTCACCTATCTCCTTTCCTCAACTCTCGCTTACAATGGGATGAGTTTCTCGAAAACGAGTAAAGGATCTTCATCATCTCCCTGGCTTCAACGTCTGGGAAATGCTGCAAACACTCACTGATCTCATATAGCCAAATCCAAACAAGAATGCTGAGACCCAGCTTTACCTTCCTGTAAAACACTGTCACTGGCAATTTTGGTCTCACTACTACTGTTTCATTGACATAAAAAGTGAGGAAATGAGTTGGGTATATTACTCAGCAGTTAAAGACATGAGCCTGCAAAGCCTACCAGACCAGGTTCAGGTCTCCTGCACACACACAAAGCCAGGAAACAAAAAGTACTTTTGTGTTTGCCATTCTCTGCAGTGGAAGGAAGCCCTGGCATGTCCTTACACACAAACACAAACACACACATAGATACATACATACATACATAGATACAGATAGGTAGATAGATAGATATACATATTTGTAAAATATGTATTCTAAATTGGGGGAATGTCTCTGTTTAGTTTTTGGCATCATGCACATATGATCCTAATGTATTCCAGCTTGTTAGATAGAGCTCCTCAAATATACAGAAAATTTACTAACAGCATGGTACATGTGGGAGTGAGGCTGTTAAGTTAGCTTTAAATGCTGGGCTTAAAATTGGATCAATTTGTGTGTGTGTGTGTGTGTGTGTGTGTACTAATGGTGTAATTTCCAGGTATTTGTTTTAATAACAAATAGTACTTGAAATGGCTGCCATTCAGCAATAATTTTATAGATAATTAGAGGAGCTCTTGCTGATGCACGCTAATGAGAGGAGCGCTATTACTGATCCAAGTGTGAAAGTTTCAAGAACAGCATCATAAATGCAGTTTGCTCAGTTCTGTAAATATATGTTGTGTACTTTATTTACAACAGCCCATAGATTACTCAAGTGCAAAATACACTAGTATATTAGGTGAAATAAAATCTCACTACATGAGCCCTCGCTGGAGTCCTCTGTCTGCTATTAAATTTTATTAAGGACTGAGATAAAAACAATTCTCTTTAGAGTAGGAATTACAGTGCCAGCTGAAGACCATTGAAGTGAATGTGGATGAGACAATAAGAAAGACAGCGGTGTTTTCAAGGGAAGCCTGACTGATCTGTGGCCATTGTGCTCTGACCTTGCCCTTCCCATTCCCAGAGGTACTTCAGGTCACTTCACATAAATGGATAACAGAACAGCTAAATGTCCTGGAGTGAGTGCCTCAGTGTGTGAGATACAAAGGCCGCTCTTGCCATGGCTGTGTGAATGTGGGTTTTGTTATTGGGACGGAAAGCAGTCTCAGAGCCAAGGATAGCATTCCACAGAGAGATGTAAGTTTAAAAGAAAGAGGAGTAGCCAGCAGGTCCTGTGGGGTTGACAATGGGGAAGACAGAGAGAAAAAGAAAGGAAAGGCCAAGCAGACCAGACCAAGGCTTCAACTACACTCTACTTAAGGAGTAACAGAGAAATGGAAGAGGTACAAAGAAGAAGTTTTTATAACCAAAATCTGTGAGCATGGCATATTCTTAAACAAAAAGAGGACCTTCCAGTGGAGTAAATGTTTTTTTTTTTCTTTATTTTATTCTGGTATTAATTTGTTCCTTTTCAAACTTGGGAGTGATCTGACTGAATCGATTAGGTGTTCCCTCTTTAAAAAAAACAAAGATATGCTCACATTTCTCAATGAAACATTTGGATTAAAACCTTAAGTAGGTGGTGTACACCTTTAATTGCAGCACTTGGGAGGTAGAGGTAGGAGGATCTCTGTGAGTTCGAGGCCACCCTGAGACTACATAGTGCATGTAGTGAATTCCAGGTCAGCCTGTATTAGAGTGAGACCCTACCTTGAAAAAACAAAAAAGAAAGAAAGAAAAGAAAAACTTTAAGTAGAAATACAGTTAAGACATTGCTTTTGATATGTTTCATTTGACCAGTTTTTCCATCTCCTAGGTTAAAAAAGCAAAGTGGTTGAACTTAGTCCACTGGACAAGAACCTAATCCACTTGAGAATTCCTCAGCCACTCACTCTGCCACATTCTAACATCCTACAGCACAAAAGATCCCTGGTTGACAGCAATTAATATATATTTCAAAATAGCTACTTTAAGAGGATGCTGAAAGCTCCCAACAAAAGAAAAAAAAGAAAGTTTGAGGTAAGAGTGACCCGAACTGATTATTGTACATTTCAATGTATACATATATATTGAAACATGGTATGCACCATAAATATAATTATTTCATGCCCATTATAAAACATAGATGTTCATATATATATATATATATATATATACATGCATGAATATATATATATATGATATATATACATGCATGAATATATATATATAATATAGATATATATACATGCATGAATATATATATATATATATATATATAAAATATACATACATATATGACTACCTACTGACTATATTATTAGAAAAATACTGAAATCCTGTGAAGTTCCCCATTACATGTTTAGGATAATAATATAGACACTTATTATTCTGAGATTAAATGAGATGGTAATATCAAGAATAGTATCTTTTATATGAGTGTGTCTAATAAATATAATAAATCATGCCCATTAATTATACTGCTAGGAAAGCATTAAGTAAAATTCATTATATAATCATATTATTAATATATATATATATATATATATATATATATATATATATATATATATATATATATATATATATATATATATATATATATATATATATATATATATATATATATATATATATATATATATATATATATATATATATATATATATATATATATATATATATATATATATATATATATATATATATATATATATATATATATATATATATATATATATATATATATATATATATATATATATATATATATATATATATATATATATATATATATATATATATATATATATATATATATATATATATATATATATATATATATATATATATATATATATATATATATATATATATATATATATATATATATATATATATATATATATATATATATATATATATATATATATATATATATATATATATATATATATATATATATATATATATATATATATATATATATATATATATATATATATATATATATATATATATATATATATATTCCATGTGTGATTGTCAAGCACTAGTTTAGCTACAACTGTCATTGACAACCTCATGAAGTTTATTGACTGGTGCTAAGAGAAAGAAATAAGAAAGTGAATGAGCAGTTAAACCTAAAATTAATTACAAATATTAGAAATTGTTTTGAAATTAAAAGGAATGTACTAAGTTAGAAAACACCCAGTCAAGATTGAAAATTCAGAAGAGGGGTTGAAAATAAAGAAAGTGAGAAAAATAATCAGGTTACCAAGAATTTTGTAGGGAAAAGTGATAAGTACTGATTTTCCTATCTTCAATAGCAGTTAGCAAGAATTTTTTTTTTTTAAACTGGAAAAAAAAAAAAAAACAAGAAATTTGAGTGAGAACTTTCCTAATGATCATCCTGCCAGCTGAGAGTAGAGCAAATGAGGGGAGAGGAAGGGGCTGGTTGGAGAGTGGAGCCTCTGCAAAAAGAGGGTACAAACGCAGACCAGGAGATGTGTGCAATCCCGGCAGTTTTGCTTGACATGGAAGAGTTGAGAAGACATGGCATTTTATGGGGAGGGCAGTGTAAGAATCAAGACTGGCAGCCTGGGATCTTCCCTGTGTGACGTGAGCATAGGCATTTTCTTCCTAAAACAGTGGCCTGGATTCCACATTACCCCTGATCATTTTATCAACTTTTCTCCAACTTTTCTACTTTAGCAACTAGGATCTGTTTCCTCATTAGCATATATATATATATGCATACACACACACACACACACACACACACACACAGGAATATGTAATATGTCTGCTTGGTCCCCAGCTGCTAGCAATTTGGGAAATGGAACCTAGCTGGAGAGGTTTTTCACTGAGGTCAGCCTTGGGGAAGTAACAACCAGCTCCCCCTTGCCAGAGATCAGCTCACTCTCATGCTGCAGTTTCCCACCTGCTATGGCAGAGGTGGTGTTCAGCCTCTGCTCATGCCATGCTTTCCTCTACCATCACGAAGCTTCCATTGGAGACTGTAAGCCAAAGTAAGAACACCCCACCCCCATCAGCTGTTTTTGGTTGGGTGGTTTCCTTCCAGCATTGAAAAAGTAACTACAACAGAGAATTCCAAGTGTTAAACAGAAGGCAGTGTGAAGAACTGATGGATAGATATTTTTTAATTTTTAATTTTATTTATTTATGAGAGAGAGTGAGGGGGAGAGAGAGAAAGAGAGACAGGGAGAGAGAGAGAGAGAGAATGGGCGAGCCAGGGCATCCAGCCACTGCAAAGGAACTCTAGATGCATGCACCACCTTGTGCATCTGGCTTACGTGGGTCCTGGGGAATCGAACCTGGGTCCTTTGGCTTTACAGGCAAGTGCCTTAACCACTCAGCCATCTCTCCAGCCCTGAATAGATATTTTTTAACCATGAATGTGCATGGATGGAGCTCATATCATAGTGTGCCTGAAACTGAGGACTGCTGGACACCATTTGCTCTCTATCTCTCTACCTGTGATCTGTCTTTTATTTTCTAATAGTTGCATATATTATATTACACTTCTCTCTAAAATTCACTTAAGCCTAAAATTTTAAAATATTTTCATTTATTCCATTTACAGTACTTTTTTTTGTTTCTTTTGAGACTTCTTTAACCTGTTTGATATTCAGGAATGTGTTACATGGACTGAGAATTTAGAGAATTTTCAACTACTTTTATCGGTAGATTTCTAGTTTAATTTCATTATGATGAGATCTGATTTATATCCTTTTAAAAATGTTAAGTGTCTTTTGTTGCCCAGAGAGTGATCCGTCTTTCTGATTGGGTTGTGCAACTTAAAACAGAAGGACTATCATGCTGTTACTGCATTAAAAAAAGTGACATCTAGATGATTGGCTGTAATAGTCAGGCCAATGACATTATTACCAATATTTTTGCCTGCCTGGATCTGTCAGTTACTCAAAAAGGGGTGGTTGTTTTTGTATAGGTAAGGCCAACATGTAAAAGCCTTAGTCACCATACACAGTGAGGTAGTTGGATTGTTAAAAATAGGACTACTGTTGGGCTGGAGAGATGACTTGGCAGTTAAGGTGCTTGCCTGCAAAGCCGAAGGACCCAGGTTCGATTCCCAGGAACCATGTAAGCCAGATGCACAAGGTGGCACCTGTGTCTGGAGTTAGTTTGCAGTGACTAGAGGCCCTGGTGTGCCTATTCTCTCCCCTCACCTACCTTTTTCTATCTGCTTCTTTGCCTCTCTCTCTCTCTCTCTCTCTCTCTCTGTCTCTAATAAAAAATAAAAAGTAGGTCTGCATTAGAAAATCCGGAGCATACCCTTGAAGGGAGCGCTAGTACCCTGACCACTTCATTTCTCTTGACTTGCTGCCACCATGAGGGGACTGGATCCTTCATTAGGTACTCTTCTAATGATGTATCACTTTCTCATAGGCCCCCAAACCACAGTGCAGATAATGGGCTGAAGCTTCCAAAACTGTGAGCCTTTCCTCCTATAAATTGTTAATCACAGGTATTTTATCACAGTGATATAAAGCTGACTAATACAGCAGTAGAATCTCAACTATAATCATGAGCTTATTTCTACAGTGGGAGGACTTCTATTCATTCATCAATTCCACAGTAGGGGCACTTCCTTTTCTGCCTCTTGCACTTAGTTATTCACTGTAAGAGTTGCTTTTTTGGCCCGTTTTCTAATTATGCAACATTAATTTTATTATTGATATGTTTTTTCTACTGAAATTTGCATTGTTTAAAACAAGCATAGACAGTTTAGTTTTCTTCTGAACAATATTTTCATGATTTTTTTTTTCTCTTAATCTATTGAAGTCCATACCTTTAAAGAAAAAAAAATGAGAACAGAAAGTTGGGTCATTTCATTAGTATATTTAGACTGTTCACATTTAATGTAATTATTGTCAAGGTGACACATACCTACTAGGTATGTAACTATGTTCTAATCATCACGCACTGTTGTGTTTTCCTCTTACACTACCTGGTTTTAGTTTTACCTGAGCATTTTCATATCATTTACACATCTTCTTGTAATGGTTTTCTCCAGGGTTTTGAATGTTCACACACAATGTATCAAACTGCAATGTAAAATACATAAAATCACTTCACACCTCGTGAGACCTCTCCATGATAGGGTTTCCCATCACTAATGTCTTTTATGGCATTGCTAGCATTTACTTAGTAACTGTTCTCACCTAACACATGGTTACTGTTTTTACTTTCAATGACAATTAGACCAGTTAAGAGTGAAAATTAATTTGTTTACCTCCATTTCTTTCTTTATGTATGTATATAAAATTTTCTAATGATATAATTTTTATCTTGTTTACACACTCATTTGACTTGCAGATTTTCTTGTTTCTTTAGGACTTTTTAACATATGTTATAGTTACTGTAAATCATGTCTAGTAGTAACTCTAAAAGAAAAAAGCGCGTTTCTTTTTTTGTCCAATTATGATGCTGGCTGTCTTTAGAGTATGCATTTTGTTTTACTAATTTGTTTTTGACCTAATCCACTGCCTGTTAGGCTGTCTTTTAATTTTTTTTTTCAGTTTTTTGAGGTAGGGGCTCACTCTAGCCCAGGCTGACCTGGAATTCACTATGGAGTCTCAGGGTGGCATCGAACTCACGGCAATCCTCCTACCTCCAGGTGCTGGGATTAAAGATGTGCATCACCAAGCCTGACTCTGTCTTTTGGTTTCTGTTAAAATCCATTCACTGCCTTTAGTTACATGAGATCAGAAAAACTGGCTATTAGCAAAAGTTTTGTGTTAAGGTTGCTCAGATTTCTGTAGCATTTAGTGCTTACTGTAACTGTAGATGCCAAAGTTTTAAAATTCTTCCAGTTTCTTTGGTTTCATCTCCTTCGTCTTTGGGACTCCGTCTTGTACTACTACTCAGAGTCAGATTCTTGCATCTACTTCACGTACAACCCACTAGTATGTGTTGGAGCTTATTAATGATGTCTATATTAAACAAAGGATTTTCTATGTTCACATTTATATATCTTTCTTGTGTTGTGCTTCCTCTGACTTTCACAATTGTTTTAAACTTTTATTGACAACCTCAGGACACGAAAAAAATATATCATGGTCAGAATCTCCACAAGCATCCTCCCTTCCCCCACCTCCTCCTCCTTCACTGAATCCCTTCTTTCCAATAGTCTCTCTTTATTTTGATGCCATCAGTTTTTCCCTCTTACTATGCAGGTCATGAGGCTGTGAATACCAGGGCCTTTTTGTCTGGAAAACAAGACACTTCTCTTTCTTTGGCTCTTAAATTCTTTCTGCCACCTCTTCTGCAATGCTCCCTCAGCCATGGAGGGTGTGATAGAGATGTCTCACTTAGTACTGAGCACTACACTGAAACTTCTCAGCACTTTGTTGAAGTTTGAGTCACCCAGGGGTCACCACCATCTAAAAAGAGAAAGTTCTCTAAGAAAAAATGAAAGTAGCCTTAATATATGGGCACAAATTTAAGTATTTAGAGTGCAGTTAAGTGGGCATACTGCATCAATTTATCCAGATAACAGTAGTAGTTTCCCTGCTAAGGCTTATGACTTCCCAGCCACAGGCTTGTGATTAGGTTTTCAGTACCAGGCATGAATCCCCTCTCATGGAGAAGTCCTCAAAATCAATCAGAGAGCAGTTTGATTTCCTTCATAACACACATACCACCAGTTGGCACATCTGGCCTGTCAAGCAAGCCATAAAACTTTCAGGGTCCACTACTGTTTAAGACTGTTGATAATTTTTTCTCATTCAACATAGCTCTCCCTCAGCATAAGTTCTTTCTAGCATAATGACAGCTAGTCAAGTTGGAGGAAGCTTCCAGCTCAGCTCCAACATGATTTCTCAGAGTCTTACAGTCAAAGCATGTGGTATCTTCAGCAATAGGGTTTTACCATCTAGTTCTGTTGGCAACCAAAAGCCTTGGTGATAGTCTTTCCTTGTATCTTCTTGATCATCAGGTTACTCTTCTTTCTCTACCTGTTTATTTACAGTAGTCCTTTTGTTTGTTTGCTTTTTGTTTTTACCTCACTCTTCAGTTTTCAGTGATGGAATTCCATGCTGGTCTTAAGATTCCTGCTTTACTGTCATATCTATCTCAATGAGATTTAGCACCAGCATAATACATATGACACAATAACCAATGGATAACATATCAGATACATTTCCTGTATCATTGCTTTATAAATATTTATTTATTTATGAGAAAAAAGTAGGCTTCCAGCCACTGAAAATGAACTCCAGATGCATGTGCCACCTTGTGCATCTGGCTTACACAAGTACTAGTGAATCAAACCTGGGTCTTTAGTCTTTGTAGGCAAGCATCTTAACTGCTAGCCATCTCTCCAGCCCATCCTATATCATTCATAATTGTTTAATGGGCTCTTGCTAATGATTGTAACAAAGAACCTTTATGACAAAAAATTTTCACAGACTCATTATCTTTTAAATTTTTTTAAATATTATTTTATTTTTATTTATTTATTAGAAGGAGAGAGAGAGGCAGAAAGAGAGAGCAAGAGAGAGACAGAGAGAGAGAGAGACTCACCATGCCATGGCCACCAGCTATTGCAAATGAATTCCAGATTCATGTGCCACCTTGTGCATCTGGCTTACATGAGTACTGGGGAATTTAACTTGGGTCCTTTGGCTTTGCCAGCAAGTACCTTAACCACTAAGCCATCTCTCAAGCCCATCATCATCCTATTTTCATTTCTATTTTTCTTTATGTGTTTCCTATTTCAACAGGTAGCTCAATCTTTACTCATCAAACAACCAAATGGACAATTTTGAAAACTTATCTCTCTCAGGTGAACGTTCGTTTAAACTCACGGACATCTTCTCTTGATAGTTTCTCATCAATTGGCTTACATTTTCCTCAGCCCTTTACAACTTGAAAACAATAAGTTTATCCTAAAATATCTCTCTTGCTCAGTCCAACTTCTACACTCCCACAAGGCTATAGAATTTAGAACTCATGGATGACAGTATGACTACTACTTCTTTGCTTAACTCTCCCCAAAACCTTGGAGAAGTATAGCACAGCAGAAATGATAAATGTGGATCATTAAGGATCCTACGTTTATTCTGGGCTAACTCTTTAGCTTTGCCTCCTGTCTTCTACATATGCCATTTGCCCTAATCACATTGAGTCACTTAGGATTACTCAGTGACACTGTTTTGTCATGTTTCTTCTCTGATTTTAATGACTTGTTCTTGCTTTTCTCTTGGATTGCTCTGCCAGAATAGTGAGTACAAAGTATGACATCATCTCCTCATATGTGGACCTTCACCCTATCCCAAAGTCATCCTTCCCATAGTTAGTATTTTTTGTTTGTTTATTTATTTATTTTTATTATTAGATATGGACATATTTTGAATGTAAACATCACATGTTGGTACCATCCTTTCCCTCCTCCGTGCCCCTTTTCTGAAGAGGCCTTCCTCATTGGAGATGCAGGTCAAACTCATGGATTGTGAGTCATACATTATAGGGGCAACAGTAAGTTATGGGGGAGAGGTAATGTCTCTGTGGAAAATGTCCCAACTTGTGGCTCTAACAATCCCCCCCCCTCCACAAAATTGCCTGAGCCATAACAGAAGCATTTTAAGTCTACTTCAGTGATGGGTACCTAGGAGCATCTAGATGTCTGGTTTGGTAGGTTTTGAGTGTCCTCAATAACTTTCTCCATCACCCTTCTGCTGATATCAACTTAACTAAGAGAGCAGCATTCTGGCTCATTTCCCCAGTACCTCTGTGGTTTCAGCTGGGGCCCGGCTGGAGCGCACTGGGTCATTTATCTCCTCAAGTCCAGTTCTGATCTGAAAAAGAGAAGCATATTCTCCAATGGAGAGTGAAGTCAATACCAGTTAAATGGGATAACCATTATTAATTTAGAGAGAATTAGAAGGGTTTAGATACTTTTATGGTCTAAGATTAGTGGGAGCTTGACAATGGAAAGCAGAATCATTATCTAGATATGAGTCTGACTTGTTTCCCAGTTCCAAATGTGGTTTCCTGTCCACTGAGTGGATCTGTAAGCCAATCCAAGAGCAGTTGGTTTCCCACCATGGCTGTGTGCCACTATTGCACTTGTGTGAGCATCACATCAGTCTGCTTGCTTCCCCACACACTGTCCTGGCAAGGAACTCAGATCTGTGTGGCGGTGGGAGGGGCTTGTTTTTGTTTTGAGTCTTTAAACATAGCCTGACATAATACTGTATCCTGGATTGGAATCAGGAACATAAAATAAATGGTACATTTCTAAATAAAATGTCTATCTCATCATTAGAATAGGGGTTGAGCCCTGTAATGACTTCTGTTATAGGAATCACTTTTTGCAGTTGAGTAACCTGCGATACAATTCTTAATTTGCTCCTCTAGCCTCACTTTCCAATTCTATAAAAGTATGTTAACAACAAAAATATATGTTAACAATAGTGCTAATTTCTGTTTTATTTATGAGGACTGAATCAGGCTATCATGTGAAGGCTCCAGCACTGTGATTTTCTCCCACTATGAATATATATTGCTATTATTGACTAAAAGAAAACTTTGATTTTCCGTATCTATCGGTTCTAACTCACTGTGTACTCCTTATTTGCATGAGATCTGCCCAAAGTGGGGAAACAAACTTTGCTAAATAATTGTGGAACAAATCTGAATGAAAGTATAGTTTTTTTACAATTGCCTCTTACTTCCTTAGATGGCTTCTCATAACATGACAGAAAGAAAAATCCCCTGCCAATTGGTTTACTTCTGAGATGAGAATTCACTATAATGTCAGCATTGCCTGCTCCCTTACTGAACTCTTCAGCACCTCAGACCTTGAAAGAAACTGCATGTCATCTATCACCCTAGAATTCATGCCCTCTATTTATTCTACTGAACAAAAGCCATACAAACTCTGGAAATATATTTTTCCACCAAACATTTCTTTCAAAAGTCAAAACTCTCATTTTATTGAATTTCTGAGTTTGTGCTCCATCTTAATTCACAATTTGATCCCAGATACAGATTATATTTTTTAAAAATATAGGACAAGCTTGAAGGTTAAAATGAATATGTCATAGCTGTGAAGTGCTAAGCAGTCAATATTAATTCATTAAAATATTGGATTTCAAGTTAAAGATGTACTTAAATTATATATAATTTGGATATAAAAATATCTACCTAAGGACACACAAAAATTATTTGTAAGGGTTGGAGAAATGGCTTAGCAGTTAAGGCACTTGCCTGCAAAGCCAAAGGACCATGGTTCAATTCCCAGTATCCACATAAACCAGATGCACAAGGAGGCACATGCATCTGGAATTTGTTTGCAATGGATGGAAGCCCTGGCATGCCCATTCTCTCTCCCCTCTCTCTCTCTCTCTCTCTCTCTCTCTCTCTCTCTCTTTCTCTCTCCCTCTTTCCATCTCTTAAATAAATAAATTAATTAATTAAGAATATTTTAAAGCTATTATTCAACAAAATTACCAGCATCATAATTTATGAAATTTATATTCTATTTATTGTCAAAATACCCACATAAATACAGTTTCCCCTAGGAAAAGTTTCCATGCCACCTGTAAGTGTGTGAGCAAACACACAAGTCAGACTTCATGTCACTCTCAGATGCCCCTACCTGAGGCTCAGTTATGCCCTATTGTAGCACTTATTACACTTATTTCAATTTCATGTTTAGTAATTTATTTTATTTGCTAGATTTTAAACTCCAAGATCAGATAATTATGTTTACGTAGTTCTTCACTGTATTTCTACTTCTAACCACAGTGAAAATTACCTAATTCAGCACATGGATAAATTTATTACTAAGCAATATTTTAAATATTGGTGTAGCAGTCAGCTTCACATTGCTGGGGTGAACGTCCAGACCAGATACAGTTATGGCAGGAATGGGATTTAGTTCTGGCTTACAGACCCAGGGGAAGTTTGACAACAGCGGAAAAGCAGTCCACTTTACACAGATCCATGAAGAGAGAAAAGGCAACCACCACTGCATCACCGTAGGCAAGCACACTCCAGGAAGCCCAGGCAGGTCTCTGGCTGTCTGCATTCCTTAGGCTGGAAATCAGTTCCACCCCCAAACACACCTCAGGGCTGCTGGACTCTAGAATCCGCATATGGTGATCACTCCTCCAGCCAGGCCACTGGATATCCATTAAGCTTTAAAAAAATGAATCTAAACCGGATGTGGTGGTGCATGCCTTTAATCCTAGCACTTGGGAGGCAGAGGTGGGAGGATCGCCGTGAGTTCGAGGCCACCTTGAGACTACATAGTGAATTCCAGGTCAGCTTGGGCTACAGCGAGACCCTACCTTGAAAAACAAAACCAAAAAAAAAAAAAAAAAAAAAATCTATTGGAGTATATACATTCAAACTGCCTACCACAGTAGGAAAAAGTGAATACTTAGCCCTTAATATGTATTGCTACAGAGTTAAGATAAACTTGATTTTATAAAAGATTACCTGAATTTTTCTTCATGTATGAAATGATCTTAAATATAAGTGTAACCAAATAGAATCAATAATTTACCATTCCAATCTCCCCATGGGAATTTATCTTAAATATTTGGTCCTGATTGCAGGAAAATACTTGACCTACGTCTTTTCTTCCAAAGAGGCAATTCTACAAAGTGGGAAGATAAAGAAAAGAAGATGTTATCGTTTGAAAAACTGCTGTGACAAGGGTCACAAAAATAGCATATCCTTCTTTAATCCCACTTAGTAAATCCAATTTTAGACATATTTTTTTCCAACACATACTTTATCTATGAGCATAAAAATTGTTTCTTTGAAAGTCTTTATAAAATAAAGTCCTTTAAAACAAAAACAACTTGCAAAATACTCCTAATAAGCAACACTATGTAAATACAGAGTATTTTGCATCAGAATAGCTATGAATAAGACAAATTAATAAATTCTTCCATAAACATATAGAGTAAACCTGATGATATGTCATATCTATCATACTTATTGAATAACAATAGTATAATGTCATTAATTCAAATTTAACCTATAATGTACCATTTCTATATGATCAATGACTTTCCATATTCCATTTTTACAGGGCCCTTATTATGAATAGCATACTCATCATGGGTTCTCATTCTCCTTGTTTAAGATAATTGAGCATAGAAAACCAGGAAGAGATCATTGAATAAGATAAACCCAGTGTTCTTTGGTAAGTTATATGTTAAAACTAAAATTCATGATAAAATAAAAAATTCTCCAAAAAATAATATTTTTGAATATTTTATACAAACCTTTGAAGACATAAGATATCAAAGAACCCATCAGAGGAAAATAAACAAAAATATTAAACCAATCAAGACTGAATAATTATGTTCTTATAACTTTAAACAAATATTTCTGTACACAATAGAATGAGAACTTATTCCTTACTCTTTTTGTCCCTTTCCTCATGGCCATGCTTTACAGAAGGCCCTTTTTATCAGCACCAAAAAGCAAATGAATCCATTTTCTCTAAATATATTTGAAATGAACAATTGACAAAAATGATGATCCTTGCCTTCTTGGAAGTAACATTCTAGTGAAGAGAAATAGATGTTGCCTAGTTTTGATCATTAAATTTTCCCTATGTATAAGAACATCTTCCACATTAAATACATATTAAATATTAAAGTACTTGAAGATAATGCAGTGTGATGTCAGAAACTCGAGTAATTCAGGGAAACAGTGTTGTTCTCATTCTACTTACAACTACATGTATGTTTCAGATATTATTTAAAACAGGATAAAAGCACAAAATAAGGTGTGAGTATGAAAACTTGGTAAGTGAAATTACACAGATATTTAAATAAAACATTCCTGTAGCTTCACCATAAACTATCTAATACATCTCTGTAACAGTTTTTCCTGCGTACTATACCTTTCTATTACTTCACACCCTTCTCCATGTCATTATCATGTTCTATGAGAAGTTGCAAAGCTCACTTGATCTTTTTCATAACAATGATATTTTTTAAAGGAGAAAAGTTTCTTAGAGCTTGAAAAGTTATTATGTCTAATTACTATGTACTGAATACTTTTTTTCTGCTATTTTAAAGATACAACATGAGCTAGAGAGATGGCTGAGCAGTTAAGGAGCTTGCCTATGAAGTCTAAGTCAGGTTCAATTCCCTAGTACCCAGATAAGTCACATGCACATGTGGCACATGTATCTGGAGTTCGTTTCCAGTGGATAGAGGCCCTGGAATGCCCTTTCTCTCTCTGTCTCCAATTATATATATATATATATATATATATATATATATATATACACATATATGTGCTTCTTTCTCTTCTCTCTCTTTCTATCTCATATATATATATATATATATATATATATATATATATATATATACATATATATATACATATATATTTTTTTTTCTTAAAAGATACAACGAACTTGTATTTGGGAGATGAATTTCTGACTTTCTGTTGTGTATAAATTCTCTTGTGATCAGTAAAACAATACAAATTTCACCTTCAAATAGACAGATATGGGACTATTTAAATGCATTTTGAAATACCATTACAATTGCACTGACCTACAAATTGTATAATCAAGGTACTCTTTTCCTCTACTAATAGATACACATGAAATTTTGTTCACTATATATCATTTATCATCATATCAGTTAATTCTGTTAGTGGAGACTTTGCTTTCCATTTTATTCAAATTTACCACACTGTAACAAGACAAAATTATTTCCCATGCATGCTAAAATATAATCTAATATATCATAGCCATTAAACAGTCATATTCCCATACAAAGATACTATTTTGTGGGCTTACTACTTACTTGTTAGCTCAAATATAGCACAGAGATTAATAAATTCTATTCTACATTATTTACCAAAAACTATCATGAGTTTATACTTCTCAAGTATGCTTCCAGCTGAATAAGACTAGGTTTTCTAGGTATTCAGGAGAAATATTTACAATTAGAAATCTGCCTATCTAATGATGATCTGAGAATGAGATGAATTTCCAACAGAACAACTTCTTGTTTTTGACTTTTAAACATCACTTTTCTCTCAGTGCCAACATGTCACTGATGCCAGTTGATAAAGCACATTCATATCAGAATGAAATGTGAGCTTGTACCTGTGGAATACAATGACAAGTTGATTGGCACAAGCCATAAGAGCAGTATACCCAGAGGCTACCAGCACATCAAGGTGGCTAGTATGAATACCAATGCAGATTTCAAATGCATCAATATTCTACCCATCCCAAATTAAATATACCCAACTCAACTTCCTTTGGGTCTGATCCTCCAAATCTAATAACCACTCCAGCACCATCTGAAATGAGAATTGTTGGAAGTGAAATACTTAAGAAATGATTTTCATGTTCTTATAATTTTAAATGTTCAGCATCAATTCATCATTAAGCCCCTAAGGAGGAGGAAGATGGAGAGGAATGTGGACAGACAGTAACAGATTAATAGACATGATAAAACATGATGATAAATGCTCATGTAATCAAAGGAAATAGGCATTAGTAAGCAATGGTGATGTCTTTCACGGAAGATGTTAGTTCCAGACCCATACTACTTATACTATCTCAGTAAAAATAAATGAATTAAGTAATAGAGTTAAGAGTATTAGCAGAAGAGTACTTATTGGAAATACTCCACTTAAACTTACCATACAGAAACTCTGAGATAAAATAAAACAAGCCTTATACTGTGACATATCCTTGGGGATATGAGCAAATGTCTACTTCTCCAGATTGGTCAGCAATGACTATTGGGGGAATTTTGAGAGCCCTTGCCTATATAAATTTGGGGAGGGCCTTGTGACTCATGTGACTTTCTGAGCTCCCTGAATCTTATAAGTCTTCCTCCTCCCTCCAGGAGGAGATGTCCCAACCCAAAGGAAATAACCTATATAACAAGTACTATTTAAGAAATTATGCAACTATAATAATTATATTCTAACAATGTATCATAGAAAGTACTAGAGAATAAAATTTTGGCTCACCTCTTTACCCATGGAGACAGAATAGAAATTTTAGACCAATAGCTGGAAAACTCAGTTTATTTTAGACAGGAATCATACCCAAATAGTTGCACAGTGAAATATAAGTTGCTTTAGATACAGGGATGTCAATATGCTGCCACATATTAGCAGATTGAGGTAGAAAAGTATCAACAGATATATTAAAATAAGTTGTATAAAAGCACCTACCCATGGGCTGGAGAGATGGCTTAGTAGTTAAGGTGCTTGCCTGCAAAGCCTAACAATCTAAATTTGATTCCCTAGTATCCATGTAAAGCCAGATGCACAAGGTGGCACATGAATCTGGAGTTCATTTGCAGTGGCTAAAAGCAAGATGGGCTGTCTCTCTCTTCCTCTCTCTATCTCTCTCTATCTCTCTCTCTCTCTCTCCCTCTCCCTCTCTCTCTCTCTCCTTCAAAATAAATAAATAAAATTATAAATCTACTCTTTGCAAACTAGAATTAGAAGCAATAGTGAATCTGGGGGCTGGAGGGATAGCTTAGTGGTTAAGGCACATGCCTACAAAGCCTAAGGACCCAGGTTCAATTCCCCAGTATCCATGTAAGCCAGATGCACAAGGTAGTACATGCATATGGAGTTTGTTTGCAGTGGCTGGAGACCCTGGTGTGCCCATTCTCTCTTTCTCTCTTTCTCTCTCTCTCTTCTTTCAAATAAATAAATAAATAAATAAATAAATATATTTTTTAAAAAATAGTGAATCTGATAAATCAAAAATTAATGGTTAAAACAAACATGAGCAAAATTTATCAAGAGCATTGCATTCTAAGTCAAAATCTAGACTTTATTAATACATATCCATCATTGTCAAGGAATCATGCTGATAGATGTGGGACAACTAAGGACATAGTTGAATACATGAGAAATTAGGAAAGAAATAATCAAACCTCCATTAGTTGAGGATGCCTACAACAAATAACAAGAACTAATCACAATTAAAAAACAACACTAGACAGAAATTCAATTTATAAATTTCTAGTACAAAAGAATAACTGTTAGCAAAGGTGATATTTGAAGGATATTACTTATAAAAGAACAAAAATAGAGCACACTGAATAAAGCTAACTGAAATATAAGAAAAACACTATAAAATTTTACTGAAATACATAAAACTTATATGTAGGAAAATACACTAGACTCATGGATAATACCATTTAAATTTTTAAGAAGAAAGAATGAAAAGCAATAATACTTTCCCATAAATAGATTTATACATTTTTTGTTGGAAAATCATCACAGGAGTCAGGGCTGAAGCCCCATAACATAAGACAATTTAGAAAGAAAAACTCACAACAGATTTTTTTTTGACCAAAGTTTCACATGGCAAGAGTCTTTGAAAATGACACCACAAAGAGCCATAGGAAAGTATTTTTATACTTTGATTCAAAAAATGAACAGGCACAGTGAAATGTGACTGGTAAAAATGGGGTTGACCTAGTGGAAATAAATGAGAGGAGAAAGCACCCAAGGTTTAGCTGCTTGACTTTCTCTTGGCCTTTCTGTATAGCTTACCTTTCTCCTGGATAAATGTTAATATACCTTCTAAATCGAGGGCTCCATGAAGTACTATCAAACAAGGTAGGCCAGAGAATACCTTTTGGCCAGCTCTTACAAAGAAAGTTAGGAATGTGTTCAAGTAATATGTCATGGTTTTATTGTTGGTTTGGCGAGTGGGGCTCTTGTTTCTCTAACTTTCCTTAAGAAAGAGGAACTCCAGTTTCTATAGCTGGTCCTGGGGACGATGAAGAGAGGCAGAAAGAATGCTTCTAATGCCCTTTAAGTCTGAGTACTCAATATACCAATGTATCATACTATTCAGTTTCATATGTTGGACTCCAACACATTCAATGAAATTCTGATGAAACTTCAAATGAAATCAAACTAGAAATAAACAAGTCAACTTTAAAATTTATGTGAACAATTTAAGTTTTTGAAAATGAATAAGGCATTTTTTCAAGACTTAATTTAAACTTACAGCCATTATTAAGTGTGCAAAGGTGAGACAAGAATAAACAGAGACCATTATTATAAAGTTTACTCTTTAAAAGAGACTCACTCAAAAGGAAACAATTTATAACAAAGATGATATTACTATGAATTACTTAATAAGTGGTAGCACAGCAAATTCATAGTAGAAGACCATCACACAGTCCTTCCTCACATTATGTATGATAATAAATCTTAGACAAAATATTTTTTTGTTTATTTTATTTATTTATTTATTTGAGAGCAACAGACAGAGCGAGAAATAGGCAGAGAGAGACACAGAGAGAATGGGCGCACCAGGGCCTCCAGCCACTGCAAACGAACTCCAGACGCATGCGCCCCCTTGTGCATCTGGCTAACGTGGGTCCTGGGGAGTTGAGCCTCAAACCGGGGTCCTTAGGCTTCACAGGCAAGCACTTAACCGCTAAGCCATCTCTCCAGCCCAAAATATTTTTTTAAATTAATCTTTTTAAAAAAGCTTTTAGAAAATAATAAAATATATTCATGACATTGTGGCATAGATTTTTTAAATCACTCCCTCAAAGAAAAATGCACAAAGAAATAATAAATAAATTTAAATTTGCCTAAAGTAAAAATAAAAAAATATTATCGTAAAAATGAAAGAGTTTAAAAAATATTAAGTGTAATACAAAAGCCAAAATGAGTGGGCATCCAGTATCGAAATGAACATGAATATGAAAGCAAGTCATTGAAACTAGGATAAATGACGCATAGAGCAATTCATCACAGACGGATACTACAAACCAATCGCTGCTGAGCAGATGCTTAACTGCTGTGGTAATCAGGAAGATAGAAATTAAAATACCAAGATGAATTTCTGGCAAGTTGGTAGAATAAAGGTGCCCAGTTCTAGAAGAATCAAAACAAATAAACAAGTGCAGTTTTGAAGTGAGGGGCACAAGAACCTAGCCAGGGAGTGACAGAAAACTGAAAAGAGTTGTAAAAAAATTGATGAGGCGATCAAATTTGATAACACTGGCTCCTTGGGGTAAACAGACCCTCCCTCCATTTCAAAAGCAAGTATAAATGATAGAATCCCTGTGGGTCTAATCATGTCAATGTCAAAAACCCCAGAGCCAGGAGAGTTTCTCAGAACTCAGAGGGGCTGGAGGAACAGTTACAGAAGGTACCACAAGTTTACATCATTATTTTACTTCAGAGAAGCAGCTGGCATTGCCTCTTTCCACACCTCTGCAGTCCACGCCGCTAGAGCAAGGAAGCATATTGGGGATGAGAGCCAAGCCACTGTGTCCACGAACCCAGGTGCCCTTGGGCCTGGAAATATTCCTTCTATGTCTCATACTTCCACCATTCTGCTGCTGCCCACGTCAGTCCACTCACAGCCCATGTCCCTGCTCTGCCCAAACAGACATGATACCTCCTGACAATGAAGCTAATGGGGAAACTTGCATCATGTTCTGTGTTTCTACAGTCATGATCCTATGCTGGACCAGCCAAAAACAATTAGCCCAACCACACTGTTGTGTGCATCATCTTCCCCCTGAGTCACTAGAGTATCTCCATACCAGATAGATGGAATATTTGGTCCTGCTACCACACACACACACACACACACACACACACACACACACACACACCATGTATGAAACAAAACAAATAATTACAGCCAAAGGAGCCTCATTGTGGCACCATCAAGAACTAATCTAAGTTTTGCCTATACAAGTCAGAAACCAAAGACAGGAGAAGGAAACTTATAATAAATACCACTCTCTAGAAGTATGGGGAAACAACTAAATCATCAGCTAAGTATAAAGAAATCTAAGGAATTATTATGAGGAAACTTAATAAATTTCCAAAGAACACAAAATACAAAGAATTTTCATCATTTAATTATATACGTATAGATAGATACATAGATAGATAGATATACAGTTCATTACAGGAATGAGAAATTTAGCACAGAGAAAGATACCTTGAAAATAAAAAGAATCAAACAGATCTTGGGAATGGAGAACTTAATAAGTCAAATAAATACATAGTTGAAAGTCTCAAACAGACTAAGTCAGGCAGAACAATAGATATCGAACTTTAAAACAAAAGAGGTATAGAGAAAAGTCAAAAGACTGAAGACAGCCTCCAATACTGATTGGATATTAAGGTGAAGAGAAGGAAAAAAGAAAGAGGATTTATTCACTGACCTAGTAATTGAAAACTTCCCCAAATTTGAAAAAGACAATGACACCCTGGTAGTAAAAGCCCTTGCGACCCCAAGTAGAGAGCCCAGGAAAGTGACTCACCACAGTCCAACTGTGAAAGTACAAGACAAACACCACGCTATAAGGAGAGGAAAAGAAGAAGCCACATTTAAGGAAACTCCCATTAGACCAACAACAGACTCTCTGATGAAACACTGCATGCTAGAAGAGAACAGAATGTCCTACTGGAAGCTCTCAAAGAAAAAGCTTCCAGAGAAGCTGTATATATGTCAAGCTGAACTACAATGACAAGAGCTAGAAAAACTCAACACTTACAAAAGAAAAGAAGTACTCAGACAGTATTTCATATGAAATCATATTTACAGCATTTTTAATGTTTTCATGATTATTCTCATATGTATACTAGTGTGTATATGTATGTATGTATGTATGCATGTATGTATGAGTAAACACATGCATACTCATGCCTACACGTGCAGGCCAGAGGACAACTTTGAAACAGAGTCTCTCATTGGCTTCGAATTCTCCTAATTAAGCTAGACTAGCAGGCCAGTTAGCCTCAGGGTTCTGGTTACGGTCACCTTCCCAGCACAGAGGTTTCTATGTGCTCATCACTTTGAGGATTAAACTCAGGTCCTCATATTCGGAAAACAAGTACTTTACCAAGTGAGCTATGTCCCCAGACCTGTATTTTAAAGATTTTACAATGTCAGCCAATGATAACTTCATACATGATTTTAATAGCAGTTGATTGTAATTCTGTATACACCACCTTGCCTGTTCTGACAAGACTAGAACCTACATCTGATCCAGTCTCATTCCAAGATTGCTAGAATAACAGCTCCCCAGATATCAAGTTTCTCCTTTATACATCTGTGTCTCATGATGAGACTCATTCTTATTGGATGTTTCATACATAGAAATGGCACTGAAACATATGTATAAGCATCTTGACTCTTGGTTCTTGGTCCCTTTTGTAAGATCCTGGCTCTTAAGCCTCTTGGCTTTTCTGATCTCTCTTTGCCCCCTGACCTCTCCTTCTGCTCTGTCAGCCCCTATGCCGGGGGAGGAGGGGAAGGTGATCTCCTTAGTCACACTTCCCTGGGAAAGGGAGAATTTCTTTTTGCCTGGGTGCTTTCCTGCTTTGCTTTCCCAGAGTCTTCTTTCCTGAAGAGAGACTTCTCCCTAGGTGAGGGAGGTTTCCTCTGCCTCTCCTCCTGCCTTCCCAAGCCTGCATCAGAATGTCTAGGGTAAAGTTGCCTGCAGCTTTAGTTCCTAACAAAAGTCCTCTTCCTGGCTTGCAAAAGAGTACCTTGTCACCGGGTCCTTGCAAAGCACAAGAGAACTCAAATTTCCCTTCCTCTGTTTTTGATGAGAACACTCATACTATCATGACTTTCTACATGTGGATTGGGGGAAACACATATACATGTATACTCATTATTCATTGCTAGTGAGCCAAGAAGAAAGGCGTAGCGTACCACACAAACAAAAGTGATCAGTTCAAGTATCTTGGGTGGGGCGGGGGGGAGGATTATTTTGACTTCATCTAGTTTCTCTGCATCTCCAACTGGCATATCATCCTTGCAATACCAAGGAATCAGAGCATTTGGGAGAGGGTAGATGTCTTATTTTACATGTAACGGTAAGGTAATTTTACATCTGCACTAAGAGTGGATTAAGCAGTTATAGACAATTGTTAACCTACTGAAATAATCATGAAGAAGAATGGATAGAAGAACAGATCCTTGCAAGAAGCTCATCTTAATTACCCTTGCAGCTGGGAGGCAATTTGCATAGAGAATCTTTGAAACGTGTCAGGTATGAATTGAGCCACTGAACTGCTACATTTGATAATGCAGCCATTGAGCTATTTTTTCCCCTCTGAAGATGTTGTTTCAACCTAACAGACAGATTTCTTACATAAAAGTACTCACTTCTAATTAATTTTCTCCTGTTTTTAACACACATACACATTTGTGATTTCCAAAGAAATTAACAAAACAACAAAAACAATGGCTATTAATTATATATGTGTGCAAGAAGAAACTTGCTGAATATGTTTATGTTTTAGGTTTAGTTCTTAAAATTTAAGGGAATAAGGGTCCATAGGACAGTTCTTGTAGGTAGCAGTTAGCTAATGGAATGAGGCAAGGCTGTAACAGCCTTTCCCAATATCAATTTATTTATAATTACACTCTCTATTTTGTATGAGTAAAGACAACACAGCTTTCCTATCCATTTTAAGCAGAGGAAAACAGGGATAGGGGACTGCAAAAGTTAATGAAGTCACTCATTAAAGACATTGCATGGGGCTGGAGAGAAGGTTTAGTGGTTAATGCACTTGCCTGTAAAGCCTAAGTACTCAGGTTTGATCCCCAAAAACACACATAATCCAGATGGACATGGCGGTTCATGCATCTGGAGATTGTTTGCAGAGGTTAGAAGCCCTGATGCATGCATTATTTCTCTCTATATATCTATCTCACATAAATAGATAAATAAATAAATAAATTGCATGGTCGGGATTTAATTCCAAATAACCTGAATCCCATCAGATTCCCTTATTCCCTCTATCTTGCTTTTCCTTACCCACTCTTTCCAATATCACATCTGAGAAGCAAAATTCTTACTAGTTAATCACATTTACTCAAAACATGAATTATGGAGTGGCACTTTATCCATTTTTATCACTGAAATAATTTGTCTATGTCTAGTCATGTTAGTGGGAAAAGTCAATATAGACATGATAAGAAATAAAGAATGTAGAAACTATATGGGAAAAAAAGAAAAAACTGAATAGAACATTATTAAGTTTGATGATGTTTCTAGGAAAGGTAGCAAAAAGAGAATTTGGAAGAAATTGGTCAATTTTTTTTTGTTTGTTTTTTTGTTTGTTTTTCGAAGTCTCACTTTAGCTCAGGCTGACCTGGAATTCACTATGTAGTCTCACACTGGTCTTGAACTCACAGTGATCCTTCTGCCTCTAGATTAAAGGGAAGAGCCACTATGCCCAGCTTTCTATCAATTTTAAAATTTTATAATTTAGAACCATAGAAAAACACAGGTATATTCTGTAACTGAGAACATTCAAACCTTCATTATTTCAAAATATTTTGATTGCAAGACATTTCCTTTTCTATAAGCATGGATTTTCTGATTGGGATTCTAGTCACTTAGTTGCATAACCTAACACATCATGCACATCTTTTTAATGTAAACATAAATGCTTCTAGAATCTTGCAAAATTTCCCCCTTGTTTACCGTGTTTTTAGTCCCACCAAATTCAATTTGTCTTTATTAAACTTTTACAAAGCAGCAAATTTAGCTTTCATCAAAACAAATATTTTCACATTTATGTTTTTGAAATATGGTAATTTGATGAATATTCAATTAAATTTTATAATTGGAAGTATAAGAATATTAGCATGTCTATGGGAAAAAATGAAACAAATTAAGAGCAGATCACTTGTCAGAAGTACTCATTATACTACATACATTAGTTACATGTGCTGGTTATATATGTTAGCTCTGCGCATTCACTACACGTGTTCACTACATGCATTAGTTACATGTGCTACAAAAGAATGGAGACTCCCTGTTAATCAAGCATGTGAGTAAGACTGTTTGTTTTGCATATACAAAATCCTAGAGCGAAGAATGATAATTTCTTCATTGAATATTTTGTGTTGGCAGTGATCTAACTGCAGTCCTCTAGCATTTGTGGTGCCACTCTCTAGTGCCATGAGTTTTCCTACCTATGTTACTTTGTCTAATTTTTCTGTCATGTCACAGGCACCTGACAAAAATAAGTTCTAAAATATTTATTAATGGCAAGAACTCAATGGGTAAGGCTAGAGATTACCACAAATTAAGTTCAATTCTATCAAAAATAATGCGAACATAACTCTAGCCTAGAAAGGCAGGCGATGGCATAAGTCAATCTGCATAATCAGAAAGAAGTATGACAAATTTAGAGTAAGAGGCAATGACCAAGTACAATTTCTTTCTTACCTCATGACACTAAATATTATAATGTGACTAATATTCCATTGATTTTCATAAGTACAAATTCATTTGTTGGCATCTCGGAGGTGGGTAGGAACCCAGCTATGGTAATGATACACATTATCTGCTTAAAGTCTCCACACAGTTAACTATGTCAAGAGCCTAGAGTACCCTAAGTTCAATTGTGATCATGTTTCAAGAGATTTCCATATATGCAGATGATTAATGCTCCAGTGGTTCACATGCATATATGATTTTTTAGTTCGAGACATCGTTAATTCCAAGAATTGTAGAAAAAGGAATATAATCACTGAGTCTTTCATTGAATATCCAAGTGGCAAACCAATCAGCCAAGTCTTAGAAATGGGGGTTCTAATTAATTAGATACAGCAGGATATGCATAAATATCTCTAACAGATGTACATGTATATAAGGGATAGCCTGCTAACAGAGAAGTCCTCCATGGATAATGTCAAACTTTGCCCACAACTGAAGTTCAAATACAAACATATGTAACACATTTAGGAAGCTTCTAAAAAGTTAGATTAATGGGACGCTCAAGCCACATAAGCCTAAGAAAAGGATCTCATCACAGGAAGGATTTGTTCCTAAAAGGCACAGTGTAAAGCTGTGCTCAAAGCCACATGATTCCAGCCTCAGTTAACTATACAGTCTAGGTAGCAAGATCCCTATGATAACATGGAAAGAAATCTATGACAACAATAACAATGACTAGAACTTGCCAGACATGCCCATGGTCTTAAATGTGTTTTAGTTCTTTCAGGATGAAGAATCTTGACGTGCTTTTATAAATCATTCTGTGACATGACGTCTGAGAAGGTATTAATTCTCACAGCTCAGGTGAATAGAGTGAAAATCAAAGATTTCACGCCAATATATTGTAGAATAGTTCAGAAACAGAGTACAAGTGCTAACATTTAAATACGAGAGGTCAGAAAAATGCTATGGGAGAAAGGAGGTGATACAGTGCTCAATGGGCAGAGGAGATATCGTACAACAAATATTTTTCTAAAACATTAATTAATTTTAAACTACTAAAATTCAACAAAATGCAGACTCCATGAAACAGATATGATTGATGAAATGTTCAGACTATGAACTGAGATTCAAAGGGAGATGTCTGAAAGCAATAGGAATTCATATTAGAAATAAACATTATAAGACAGCCAAAAGAAAAGAAAAAATAATGATCTAAATAGTTAACAATCATTTTATCAGATTTTTTTTTATTAATCCCCATTCCCTAAGAAAGAACATTCTCTTAAAACAGCCTTTGGAATAGTCCTAAAACTACTCCCATAGTAAGACACAAAATAGCCTATGTAGCCAAACATGCAGAAAACATTGTACCAAAAATGATATTTGTCCAAAATACAATATAATAGCATAAAAAATAATGGCAAGATTCAAGACAAACAGTAACATGGCAAGAATTTTTGTTTTTTAACTTTCATATATAATCTGAGGGTAAAAGAGAAAAATCAAAAATGTTAAAGCACTGGGGAAATGGCTCAGTAGATAAGGGTATTTGTCACAAGCATGAAGGCCTTAGAGGGCCTGAAACTGTCTGAGTTCAATTCTCTAGGACCCACACATAAATAGCTGGGTGTGGTCCTGCATGTCTATGACACTAGTCCTGCAGGGAATGATGGCCAGAGACTCACTGGGGCTTGAGAAAACCACAGCTCCACATTCAGAAAGAGGTTCCATCTCAAGAAAACACACAGGTAAGTGATATAGGAGAAAACCAAGTGTTATCCTCTGACCTCCCTATACACGTGAACAGGCATGAGCACCTGTCCATACATATACATATGTGCCCCTCGACACAAGCAACACATCACACCACAATATCACACACACATACACAAAGCAATCCATGAACAATTACAGAGACATTTCAATCATACCTAATAATCCAAAATGCTTTTGTCATTTAAAAATGTAATATAAAATTATAAAACAATTATATTAACATAAATTGAACAGAGTCAAGATGCACACACAAAAAAAACACTAGTGTTAAGATCTTAATGATAGGAGTACAGTTATCATTTCTAAATAATGACTATTGGTGGGAATATATAAAATAGGAAGAAAATGGATAAAGCTAGAAAGGTTAATTAATTAAGATAAAAATCTATATACAGAGATAATGTAAAAAGTGATAACAAACAGATAGAGCACATAGAAAATATGAAAGTATTTCCCCATATATAGCTATTCTACACATTAAAATTTCCATTAAAATAGATAACTGCAAGGTAAATAAAGTAACCATCTGTACTTTCCAAAAGATAGTACAAAAATGGGTAAATTATCATGTAATGCAAAGAAAAATGTATTAAGTAATACTTTAAAAAATACAGGTGAACTTCCAATTTCATGTCTGGAGTGCAAGGATCATAAAAGCTAGCATTCCTCCCAAGCAAGGTAAAACCTAAACAGATTGAAAAAAAAAAAAAAACACTTTTCTGGGATCCATAAAAATTGTCAGGACACTGGGCAAACCACTGACCTCAGGGTGGCAGAGACAGCACCCACACTTTTATGAGGATAACTTTCAGGAGCATCAAGAGACCCCATGGTAATCTCCAAGGAAGGCCGAGGGCATTGACACATGCCCGTAATCTTAGCACTGGACCAGAGGATCTTGAGTTTGAAGCTAGCCTGGGCAACATAGCAAGAACACTTGCACTTTTAGTCAGTGGAGGATAAAATATAAAACAAACCACTTTTAAATAGAAACGCATTCTGTTCTTCAAAAGATCTGTCCTCAAGAGGAACTGTACAACCAGACCTGACTTGCTGGGCTATCTATCATGAGAACCTAAGTGAATGGAAGGAAAGGAGACAGCTCCTCACAGCATTAGGCTTTCATGTGAGAAAAGGAAAATGCTCAATTTCAACCCACCCCACTCCAACCTCCACCCACCCCGCCAGTCCTTCCTGTCCCACCTAAGGAAGGAGGAAAGAAGAGAAATATACTTGGGAATTAACAGTCCACATCCCAATGAAATTAATGCATTGATCTAATAACTTACACTTAAAGGTATTCAAAGACTATTCATCTGATCTGACTGATAAGGAAGACTTCTCAAAGCATAAACGATTATGATATTTATATGCAATGTAAATGTAATCATTTTCTACTTTAAAACTTTACCAACAAAATTTAATGTTTAAGTTTAAAAAATGGAAAACACATATAAGAACCTTAGCAAAGCTTAATATTACTCCATAAATAACTCTGAGGAACTGATGTGACAACAGAAAACGTGAGATAAGACTATAAAAAGAAATTTAATATAAGAACAAACTCAATGTAGGAATTGATGTTCAATTTCATAAATAAAAAAAAAATACAGATTTAACCAATTAAGGGGACAGCAATCTATAGCATTAGTTTAAAACTATAACACCCACTGAAAACAAAGTTTCAGTGAAATGAAAATGTATACACTGCTAAGTGTCAATTTATATGGAAGTTAAGAAAGACAGTTAATATGTATTTTATTAATAATAACATTTTATTAATTATTAATAATTAATAAAAGTATAGCTACTGATTTATTTACTCCCAAATATCTATTGTCAAAGCCATCTGAAATGTTTTGAAATGTATGAAGTTGTCTTTATAAGTTGCATGGTATAATGAAGTATAACATTTTTGATGAGAAGTGCTGTCTCTTTAGTTACAAGGCAGTGGTTGGCACTGAAATGGCCTGCAGATAGAGGCAGAGTCCCCATAGCCCCTGCCAACCCACAGTCACAGCCCCTTCCCTGCTGCTCTGTCACACTTCCACATCTGGAGGCAGCTGCTTTAGAATAATATTTAGTAGGAAACCAAAATTTATAGATTAAATGTTAAGTGAAAAATAAACAGCTTGTGAAATAATATGTATAAGCTTAATGCACACATATGTATTGTAAATTGTCTCTCACATATTACTTAAATAGGTGTTGTGATTTTTTTTAACATTTTCTTTTTGAGGGTGTTTACCTCCATCAATTTCCACGTGGGAGGAGGGTGTTTTATGTTCCGGGGAGCAAAGTAATAACTCCTCATGAAGAGCCTGATTGTACAGACCATAAACATAGATGTGAGAATCTGGTGTGTGAGAAAGGGGAGAATGAATTATAATTACTATTTGTTTAGTGACCTTTACTTGAATCTGGTAATAGCAACAATTTATATCAAACTCCTCCAACATTTAATGTAACTTAGAAAATAATTTTTCTTCTCTGACAAAAATAGCACCAATAAACTTTGGCTCCATAGTAGACTAAAAGACATTTTTTTCTTACATAATTAGAAGAGAATGAGGATATAATTAAATAAATATCAGTTGAAATACCCCATGATAAAAATAATGAAGTATAATGATTGGTTGTGAGATAAATTATTCATGTCTCAGCTAAGTTGCTATATTTTACATGTATTGAAATAGAAAATTAAATAACCACATATATTTTATATATCATATATATGGATATACATAACTCATGGCTCAGTTCTGCCATCTCTTTTCCTGTTATATGTGGGACAAAAGTAAGATTGTTAATTTGCCTTATGTCAATGTCTTAGCTGTTAGTTGTTCAAGCCCACATCTCTGTGTCTCTCTGTTTCTCTGCAGACCACTCACTATACTCTTCCTGACCAACTCATTCTAAAGACTAACATAGTTTGATAAAATGAGTTGCCTATGTAATTATATATGTTGATAGCTAAATTGAAATGTCAGGCGATTTTGATAAAATACATATTAAACATATTCAAAATGTTAGAATTTCAACAAGTAATCAATTTTAAAACATATATATTAGTTCCTTCAGTTGATGCTGTGGCCAAATACATGACAAGAAGCAGTGTAAGGAAGGAAAGGTTTATTTCTGCTTACAGTTTCAGTGGGTAAAGCCTATCATAATTGGGAAGTCATACCAAGAGGAGCAGGTAGCTGGCTGGTCATAATTCATCCTCAGTCAGGTGGAGACCACGAACAGGAAGTAGGGCAAGGCTATACAACTTCAAGGCCTGCAGCCAGTGACCCACTTCCTCCCGCAAGGCTCCTTCTTCTAGAAGCTCTACAATCTTCCCAAACAGGCAGCATCAGCTGGGGACCAAATGTTCAAACACATGAGCTTATTCGAGACATGTTGTATTCATACCACACCACCATGTGTATGGTAATTCTTAAAATTGCCTGTATTATTACCCTTACATCATATCTTAAGTGAGAACAGACTTAGGATCAAATTCCTAGCAACTATATACATATATATGTGTATATACACATACATACATGGCTACATACACACTTATATATGCATGTATGTAGGTATGTATGTATATAGATAGATGAGATAGATAGATAGATAGATAGATAGATAGATAATAGATAGATAGATACACAGAGATATATAGATATATTTCGGCTGTTATACAGGTCAGCAGTGTTCTCTAATCCCTTTTTTATCTTGGCTTTTATTTCTTCTAACTCTATTTGAAAAGATCCACTATATACTGACAATGGCTTTCATTTCAAAGGTCTTCCACACAGGGCCGGACACATGTACCCATAAGGCTTGAATAAACTTGGTGGAAACAAGAGATATTATGTAAAATAGTAGTTCATGCATAATATTACAAACATAGTTCCACAAGGAGCCCCACCCTTACAATGGGATCATCTTACTCCCTCTTTGTACCCCAGCTCTTAGGACCACAATTTTTCTTTTCTCCTTTGCCTCCACCTCATCAACATCTTCCTCCCTTTACATTTTATTCACTTGATTATCCGTATTTTGGGCCTTTTTTTGTGACAAGGTCTCCCTACAAACCAGGTTGACATCACACTCAGGATCCACCTGCCTCAGCATCTTGAGCTCTGAGATTCCGGAAATGCACCACCACACCCAGCTTCGCTTCCATCTTCCACCACCTAACACTCTGCTCATCGTGTAGAACGTGTCATTTCTTGTCCATGTAGGCTCTTCCTTCCCTGCTCTACTATTCATTTGTCAAGGAGGATGTTGCTTCGGGTCTCAGATGGTCATGGGATATGCAAATCTCAACTGAAAAGGCAGTGTGTCCCACAGAATAGTCTCAGCTAAAAGGAAGTGTGCTAAGGTAGGGTTACTTTGAGTGTCACCCAATCGCTGAGACTTTTTCATACTTTTGCCCCTGAAATCAACTAGGAGAAACAGTATCACTGACACTTGTCTAACAATGAATGATTGACAGTCTCTCCAGCCGAGCGAAGTGCAGCCTTGAATAGTGGAGACTTTGAATGTTGCTCTATGTGGTATAGGAAGATTAATTTATATCTCTCCCACGTCTGTTAGGTAGAACTGATGTTGCCGTTACTCTTACTATACCAGCTAACTCTGAGAATGAAAGACAGTGTTTCAGGGAGCCTTGCAGTGAGCCTGTACTGCAGCTGTTCATTAAGTCTTGGCTATGAAATCTGATTAAAGGGAAGAGGATGGGGATGTCATAGTCATTGTTTAATCAGTTTGTAATCAAAAGCTACTTTTAGTCAGCATTGCATTGTACAAAAATAAATATCTGAGATAGGGCTGGAGAAATGGTTTAGCGGTTAAGGCATTTGCCTGTGAAGCCTAAGGATCCCAGTTCAATTCCCCAGGACCCATGTAAACCAGATGCACAAGGGGGCGCACGCATCTGGAGTTCGTTTGCAGTGGCTGGAGGCCCTGGCGTACCCATTCTCTCTTCCTCTCTGCCTCTTCCTCTCTCTTTCTCTCTCAAATAAATAAAGAAATAAAATATTGTTTTAAATACCTGATAAAATCACTTTATAAAAGAAAAGTTGCAGCTGGGGCGATAGCTCAGAGATTAACAGTTGCTCCATAAGCCTCTTGACTCAAGTTCAATCCTCAGCACTCATACAGAAGCCAGGTGCAAAGCGTGCATGAATCTACAATCCCAGTGTGCCTATGGCAATGGGATGTGGAGTAAGGAAAAGCTCAGAGCTTGAAGTCTAGCTACACAGGTCTTCCCAGCACCGAGAGAGAGAGAGAGAGAGAAAAGGAGGAGGAGGAGGAGGAAAGAAAGGAAGAAAGAGAGAAAGAAAGAAAGAAAGAAAGAAAGGAAGAAAGAAAGAAAGAAAGAAAGAAAGAACGAACGAACAATGTGGATGGAGAGGACTGAGACCCACAGGCTGTCCTCTGACCTCCTCACATATGCCCTGACACATGCTCACCTACAGACAGAGAGATGATTTGCCTCTCAGTTTGGGAGGTTTCTGCTGTTCATTGTTGGGTGGAACCATTAGTTTGGGGCTTCTAAAAGGCAGCGCCTCATGACAGAGGTGTGTTGTAGCATCAGCTGAGCCTTTCAACACAGCCAGAAACAGCAAAGCAGAAAGAAAATGGTTTAGGGTCCCAATTGCCCCTTCAAGAACACTCCTATTAAACTAGAAGACATTCAACTAAGCCCCACCTTTTAAAGGTTTCATTACTTCCAAATAATGCCATGGATGACAACCAAGACTTTAGGGACCTCATAAACATAGAAAAATTAAAAAGCCAGCTTTTGTATTGTCTCGTCATGAAGGACTTCCTGGCAGTGAAAATGTTAGTTTGAAATACTAAATATTTTATCATCAGGTTTATTTTTTTTATATATCCCTATATTTTCATCACAACATGGAAAGTGGCAGAATACCAGTTCAGTGTTTTTAGTGGAACAAATAAATATAAAGAAAGTTTACTTGATAATTTTGTATACCAAGAAAATGGTGCACTTGCATTCATGGCCAATAAACCATACCAATCTAATTTCAGGCTCAGGTACTTGTAAAAACAAATCAAATCTAGTGAAATAAGGTTATTGTTGATTTATTTAAACTTTTTATGATTGGATGGGTTTTTATGTTTATTGCATTGATGAAGTAACAAGGAAATACATTCAAAAGCATTTTTGTGTGTGTGAAAAGATAGTTTCTATAGAACAACTTTTCTTAATATAGAGAATGCAAAAGGAAATCATCAATGCTAATTATAATTTAAATGCAAAGAATTTAAACATAGGTAAGGCAAAGAAGGAAATTGAGCATAACTTTGAAAAAAAATAAACCCTTCTCTCTTTTTCCAGACCTTCTTTCCTCTTGTTCTCTTATTCATAGAGTAAGAAAGTAAATAAATAAAGTCCTACTGAGTTACTTTTGTGTCTGTTACCATCAACTTCTTTCATTTCTTTCATAGTCTTACTTTCCAACTCACTCTTAATCCATAGCAGCTCACATATTTATCCCAGAAAACACACTATGCTTTTAATAAAATATTTAGTGAAGTTAGACAAAATCCTTTGCACATTTTAGTTCTTAGTGTACTCATGTTCTACATGACCACTTGCGGTTGAAAGTTACTGGTCCTTTGAAAATTTCTGTGCCTTATACACCATCCACTTTTCCACTCTCACTCTCTTGATGCAGCTATTAATATTACTCAGATATTTGTCCTTTTCACCTATCATCAAACTTTAATGATCTTCAGAGATCTACTTTTAGTCAATACTTTCTAGGAGAGATTTTGTTAATTCTAAATATTTTTACCAGCACATGTATGGTAACGACTCCCATCTCCAAATCCTCTCTCCTGAGCTTCAGTCCTGCATTTTCATAACCGTCTACCTCTGACAGATGGATTTAAGTTCAAGGAATCTGAGAAGTAATTGCTCATCCTCATTCCATTTGCTGACCTCACATCCTAGATTCCCTAACTCAGGATAGGTACTAACATTTCCCAATTTAGAAATCACAGAATTACTTGGATTGTCTCTTCTTTAGCCAACTAGAAACTGAAAGTTGAAAATGAATGCTTCTTCCTAAAAACCTTCTTCAATATCCCATCTGCCCTCCCACTCTTATTCAGGCAACCAAAGGTTCTAGCTTTCTAACTCCTTATTAATATAACCTTCACTCCTCTCAACTCTCATTTCTTCTAAAACATGCCCTGTTATCTTATTTTCTTAATAGCAGCAATTATATTTTACAAAAATATAAGTAAAAGTAAAGAGTAAGCATTTCTGCTAAAATGTCTTTCTATCCTCCAGCTAACATTATCAAGGTTTTCCCGTGGGTTAAAACTAAAACCTTCAAGCTGCCCACTGCCCTCTTGTGAATTATAAATGGGTCAGATGAAATTCTCTTTCCAATTATCAAATCTTTTCTTAAACCTTAATACTCCACACACCACTTGGACTATATAGTAGTGGTGACATCATCTTCATGTTGCTGCATCTGACCAAAAGCAGCAGATGGGAGGATCGGGTTTATTTTGGCTTACAAGTTTCATGATAGCAGGAAAAGCTAGGGTGACACATTCTCTTTCTCTCTCTGTCTCTCTCTCACTCTTTCTCTCTCTACCTATTTTTTTCTCTGTCTCAAATAAATAAATAAATAAAAAATATTTTTAAAGGGCTAGAGAAATGGCTTAGTGGTTCAGTCACTTGCCTGCAAAGCCAAAGGACCCAGGTTCAATTCCCCAGGACCTATGTAATCCAGATGCACAAGGGAATGCATACATCTGGAGTTCATTTGCAGCAGCTGCAGGTCCTGGCATGCCCACTCTCTCCCTCCCTCCTTCTCTCCTTCTCTCAAATAAATAAATGAAAATAAAATATTTTTTAAAAGAATAGATGACATGACAGAGGCTGGACATCAACTCTGCCACAGCAGGTGGAAAATAGCATCAAGAGATTCAGCTAAACTCTGACAAGCAGGAACTAGCTTCAACACCCAAAGCTCACCCCCAACCACACACCTCCTTCAGCAAGGACTCACCTCACAAATTGCCAACAGGTGGGAACCAACCACTAAAATCACCTGAGTTTATGAGATACATCTGATTCAAGTGATGGTAAGTACTATATCAAATTTGAATATTTATTTTATTATTTATTTATTTGAAAGGGACAGAGAGAGATAGAGAGAGAGGACATGTGCACAACAGGTCCTCCAACCACTGCAAATGAAGTCTAATGTATGTGCCACCTTGTGCATCTGGCTTATGGTGGTACCATGGAATTGAATCTGAGTACTTAGGCTTCACAGGCAAATGTCTTAACTACTAAGCCATCTCTCCAGCCCAAATTTTAATATTTTAATAGTAAGTCAATAGGTACCTATAATGATTTATAGTCTATGATATATATCCATTAGCCAACATACCACATATATTGATAGATTTGATTTTTCTCATTGTTTCTGAGGTTTTAGTCCATGGTTACTTGGCCCTGTACAATTGGGCAGAACTTCACATAGGGTGGAAATGGAAATTGCTCACATCATGGCAAACAGGAAGTAGAGAGATTTCAGTACATCATGCAGAATGTGGCAAAGCAGTGTAGTTCATACCACAGTACACAAGAAGCATAGAGGAGAAGCAAAGGAATGAGTGGAGGCAAGATATGACCTAATTCCCGCAATCAGGCTTCACCTCCCAAAATTCTACCACATTCCAATAGTTCATTCAGATTTTGAATCTGTTATTGGATTAAACCATTCATTGGATCAGAGCCTTTATGATCTAATTCTCTCTTAAGCAACCCACAAAGACACCCTGAGGTGTGGTTTTCTAATCTCCTAAACATTTCTCAGTCCAATCAAGTTGACATTCAAAAGTCAGCATAATAAAAGAGGTGTTAATGATGATCAGGCTTCTAGGGACACACAGGTAAGGAGTTGCACTGAAAGCAACTTGGGGGAAATATTCCCAGAGGCTACAGGACTCAGATTAAAGAGGGATGTGTAGGAAGTAACTGAAAGGTGGAAGGAAAGTGAGGAGAAATGGATGTTTTTACTTCACAGAGTAGCACCATCAACAAACACGCAGAAGGGATTGTTGCTGATAGCATGGTAAGAATACCTACTGAGAGGAAGGCAACGAGCATGGTGTTAAGTGGCAGAAACAGTATCTGAAAGGTAGACATCAGAAAACAGGGACCCTTCAAACACATGTGCTTCATTGTTGAAACCATTTAACTCTTAAACTCTTCCAGTTAAGGAAAACAAAGCATTCCTCTAGCTGAGGAGCAGACAGTACCATATGTAAATGAAATGCAAACAATCATGGAGAGATGGACTCAATGAGTCCTGGAAGCTGTGAGCATCTGAGCCCTCTTGTAGAGAACACAGAACCATAAAGGGTAAGGAAGAATGGGATTAAAAGTGAAGATGTATGTGCAAATACCCTGTTTTGTTTACCTATAATGCTAAATAAAAAGTATTCACGCATTACTTAAAACAACAGCCATCATATTATCTCACCAAACTTTATGGATAAATTGGTGTTCAGTTGTACTCTTTTACCACTAGTTGTGCTCTTATCAATAATGGAGCCATCCATCAGATAGCAGAATCACTCACCTACATGGGACCTTGATGAACTGGATGGATACAACAATGTTATGTCACTTGTCAGGAAGGCTTGGTCTTTTTCCCTCTCTCCACTATTCTCAGGACCTCTTCGGTGACTCTCCTAACCATGCCTACTGATGATATCTCTAACAGGGTAGTAAGATGTTTTATATATGGCCAACTAGGGCTCCTAAAAGGGGAAAGGGTAATGCTTCTAGAGCTTAGGGTTTTGGCCAATACCAGGGGCAGAGTTACTTCTGCCGCATCCATATATCACATCTTATTTCTTTCATTTTAAGCCTCCTGTCCTGTTACTTAGTCTTTGTATTATCCCCAGAGTATGCACAAAATAACCCTGTGGCACCTGGGGATGGTCTTAAAATACTGTCTTTAATCCTACCCACCTTGTTAAGTTCATCACAGAGACCATTCATATGGACTAGGGCTATTCAGAGTGT
Source organism: Dipus sagitta (assembly GCA_036346955.1). NCBI lineage: Eukaryota > Metazoa > Chordata > Mammalia > Rodentia > Dipodidae > Dipus > Dipus sagitta. The sequence continues at coordinate 115,370,967 of CM070778.1, read as the reverse complement.
CTACTTTAGCAGATATTATTCACAGGTGGCTGGCTTTGAAATCACCCATGATCTCAAGCAAAAAATCTCTGTAAATAACTAGCTCATGAATGCTTCACAAAAGCATGTGACAATGAATTATTGTCCCATTTGACAGTGTGAACTAAAGTTCCCAGAGAAAGGCCACATCTGTTATACCTACTTCCCTCAAGGCTGAACGGACTGGATGGAACTCCTGTGATCACAAGGAGATGGAATGTTGCAAGACCAAAGCCTAGTCACCTTGCTTGTGCTACCCTTTTAGCCCCTCAGTGTCCATCATTGCCCACCTCTGTGTCTGACCTAACATCCATATGACTATTAGTTGATTTGGTGCAACCTTCTTGGAACATAATGATACCAGCTTCCACCAACCCAAGGGCAGATAACATCTTAAAACCTATGGTGGAGATTCCCCCACTTTGCTATAACCTGCCTACTTGATGGCCAGCCAATGTATTTGAAAAGTGCCTTGACTTAGGACTTTCTTTTCTGTGACTATAAATCCCTCATGAAATTATTAATTCACTGAAACATGGAATTTGCGGTAACCTAAATCTGTGTTCCCAGGCCATGGTCACTCATATTTGGTTCCAGAAAATAATCTACCTCTTATTTCCTTTGAAGTGAGAGCTGTGTCTTTTGTGTCAATAACAGATAATGAAACTTGAGTTGAGAAATGTTAAAGACATAAAAAAGTACACAACTAGGAAGTAGCAACATAGGTCTTATTAAACTACAAAAAGCCAACTTGGAAGATCCATTATGCTAATATGGAGGATTGAGACATGCCAATATTGATAGGGACATACTAAAAGCTAGAATTTGTGAATATGACACATTTCCAGACTCTGGGTCTAAAGAATAGCAGTGACAAGAATAGTAGTATAGGAGAAAATCATGCTAAGATGCTGTGAGCTTTTTCAAAATTAAGACATCCCTTCAAAGATACCATTTTCAGCTGAGCCTTCAGGCGGCAAACTTAGTTTTCACTTTACAAATGATAGTCACAGACCATGAACACCTTCTTAAATACTATTTTTTCAAGGCTGAGAGCAAGCACTCCAATTATAAACGAATTGATCTTGTTAAACTTATTCTTGAATTTTTTATTTCCCTCCATGGTTAATTCAATTTCCCTTCAAATGCATGAATCATCACGACATAATGTGAACATTCAGCCACAATAGAAGAGTATGTTCCATTATTGGGCTATACCTGACAGAATTCAGACAGAACATATCTAGTGGGCTATAATGAAACTTACTACCTTTACAGCAGCTATCATGGTTATTATTCTATTGTCCTTATAAAACTGTGTAAAAGATTTGTTAATGATAAATGGGAACATATATCTGTCCTTGGTTATTGATCCAAGATGGTAGCAAGTTTCGAAACAGAAGCAGAGCTAACATGTATCTATGTTTACCATAGGCAGGAATCACACTAGATTGCTTCACTTCATCTCAAATGATTTCTGTGACAATTTTTCTAGAATGTGCATGGTTCTGTTTTACAGATGTGGGGGGGAAAGCTCAGAGTGCATTGACTTCCCAAGTTTACGCAGCTGATTGGCAGCAGGAATTTCCCAAGGAGAATGCAGAACTCTCTGACTTCGAGTTCCATGCATATTTGTCAGTTCTGAAGCTTTAAGCTTTGTAACCACAGCCAAGAAACTGGATAAACAAAAACTAGCCTAATAATATCCTAAAACAGAATTATACCAAGAATCAGAAAGGTTAGAACTTGGAGGTTTGTGAGACTGGGGGTTTTGAGGGAGAGAGGTGCAGAGGGTAGGAGTCATTTGTACTCCTCTCCTGAAGAAGGAAATCAGAGAAGCCAGACTCTCAAGACACCCCCCCCCCGCCTTTATCAGGATTTCACTCATGAAATATTGGGGAATTGTCCTTTCCCTTACCCCCTGCTACTTTAACCCAGAAATTTCTGACTGCACATTTGCCAAGGGGGTTTTACTATGGTAACCTTCAGGCATACACAAAGAACACAGTCAAAACAAATAGCTCTCTTTAAATGTCATTATGGGGAGTAAAATTCTATGTGGTGTATTAATGGGCCTCCCACAGTTAAATCCTCACATACCACTTTGAAAAATGTTCCCTGTGGGTATTACTTAAACCAACAAAAGTGAGGGAATTTGAGAGTTAAGAGAAAACCCCTGATCTCACTCTGGTGAAAATTAATAGAAGACAGAAAAGTATGAATAAAGAAGTGAGAAATCAAGGAAACAAATCAAATCTGCTTTGTTTTCATCCTTTTTAATGCTATTTTAATGGGAAAGGCCTAGAGAGAATGTTAACTATATTTTTTTCTTACGTGCAATTTCCTTAGTTTTGAATTTAATAAATCTTTAATGGAAGTAGAAACCCTGCCTTTGGGCAGGAAAGAAATATGTATTTATTTCCCAACTATTGGACAGTATTCATAAAAGATCAGAGCAATGCAGTCAATAGTATACATGTGCAGTATTTACCCAGCATGCACTGCTCACCTGATATAAATGTTGGTTTGCCACTTTCTAAGAACTTATTAAGGAATAAGCTAATTTCTAAAGCCTATTAAGGAATTAGATGCATACCAAATAGATCTCTAGAGGAAGTGTGATTCATGATATAAGTATATCTTGAGGGTAGGACTGATACATGATTAGAAAATTTCATAAAAAAATTTAAAACTTTCACTAGTTTTTTTTTTAATTAAATCTACTACTTATTTACTTCTTGCATATTTTTTTTCAAAGAAAAGCAAGGAGTCTTTGTTTATCTTCCCCCTGCTTGCAGCCTGAGGCAGCTTGCTTCCATCAGTATTTTAACTCCCTAAAATATCTGAGCTTCTTCACTACGTCGACAGGAAGGAAAACCAACACAGACCATGACCAACACCATCTGTAACCAGGATGCTTATAACAATGTTGTCTTATGATGACCTCTTCTTTATTCCCACTCTTGTCTCCTTTTTCTACACATCTTGTCAACTTGATGTCTAAATGGCTTCTGCTAAGTCAAGTTCGAAGAGTAATACAATTTAACCCTATATTCCCTAGCTTTGTCTGTTCTCCATTGTTATTGCAGAATATTGTAGACCATATGAAGTTTTAAGCAATAAAAGGTAATTGGATCACAGGTCGAGAATCTGGAAATTCTAGCACCACAGCATGAGCATCTGGGGAAGGTTTTCCCTTCTACATCCTTTGATCCTATGGTGGAAAGCATAATGGCCAGAGAGTGACAGAACTGAAGGGGGCAAGAACACATCAAACTCACTTCTGTAATTGCACCTTCTTGTGATGAGGAACTCACTCCCACAATAACATGAATCCATTGATCAAGTCAGATTCCTCATGACCAAAATACATCCCATGAGGTCCTATCTCCAAACACATTGGAACCTCTGCAATAACAACACAAAGCAGACTAAGCTAAGGAATACGGGGTTAAATTGTATGACTCCATAATGTCAGTGAAGCCACACTGAAGCTATTTAAAGTGCCGCCATTTAATAGTAATAGCAAAACCCCAGGTCCTTAGAGAGAGACCACTTTTGGTCTTTCAGTCCCAGTCAAACCATCCCAGCTAACCATATGGAGTGAGACAAGCCATCCTCAGAAAGCCTCAGACACCCAACTAAAGCAACTGCAAGTAATAAAAGGTTTACTGTTAGAACCCACTCTGTGGTCACATCATTTTATACAGCAGTGCAGAACTAGCATACAGGTAGTCACATTTGATGTCAGTAAGATATATTCATGTGACTGGCAGTCACTATAATACATGGTTGAGTTATCACTTTTTTTTCCACATGCAAGACTGGGCTCCAGGAATACTTCTACTTTCCATTGTACTGACTGTTTTTTGGCACCGTGTCCCCAGTGTGGAGGGCCAGAGATGCTACTGCAAAATGAATGTGTCCTGTGATGTCTGGCACTCAAAGGATGTGAGCATTGGAAGTTAAACCATGCTATAAATGTACCAAACCAAAATAGGTATAGGGAATATTCTTCCAAGGATTACTTGTATAAAATTCTAAGTAGAGTATTAAGTTCTTGTATATAGATGATCAAAATGGAATTTTGAAAATACAATATATAAATTGCAAATGTGCTCTGCATTTTCTTTTTTGGTAAGAATTGCACCTAATACCATGTAACAGAAATTCTCTTCTTGTATAGCACCAGCCTACATAATTTTAAAAAAAAATAGGGGCTGTAGAGATTGTTCAGTGGTTAAGGCACTTGCCTGCAAAGCCTAACTGCCCAGGTTCTATTCCTCAGTACTCATGTAAAGCCAGAAGTACAAAGTGGTACATGATTCTGAGTTCATTTGTAGTGGCTGGAGGCCCTGGAGCACCATTTCCTATCTACCTATCTCTATCTCTTCTCTCTGCTTATAAAAATTATATATATATATATGTGTGTGTGTGTGTGTGTGTGTGTGTGTGTGTATCTTGAGAAGGCTCATGTTTGTAAACTACCTCATAGTTCTCTCTATATGATCACAGTTTCTTAATTTGACCATAATTTAAAAAATTTATGAAATTATCAATGATGACTCTGACACTAGAATAAACCTTCCCAATCTGTCAAGGACTTAAATTAATTTTATTTTAGATAAACATTTATATGTTGAATTTTTCAAAGATGAAGTAACTATACTAAAGTAATTAATCCTTGTCTTTTTAGGAAATATTATAGAATCCTATCATACATAGAACTTATCAGAATTATACAGCAAAAAATGCAAGAAAAATATAGAAAAATAGAAATGTTCAGAATGATTAATGATTCTCATAAAAATATTAGATTATTTTTCTTGGATTTTCTGATTTTATAATAATGATTTCTTTTTTCCTCTTTAAGTTGTTTAATTTATTACTATCATATCCTTTATGGAGAAATAGTCAATGTGTTATTAATTTTGAATTTATAATCTTTTTATTTTCTTTTCCTAAAGGAAAGATCCCTAAATTGTATATATGTTTCAGGATTCAAAAATCAGGCTATAAGATTTCTGGTAGTACTGTTTACTGAAGTCTTCACATTGAAAATCAGAATGTGCCACATAAACACCCCTGCATTTCCATTCCACAGGGCAGTGATTAATTACATCCACAGTGCATAACTATGTAAGGCAACTGAATTGTCACTGCTTTCTAAGCTGTTTCAAGTTAAATGTTCTTCTAGGCTATCAAAACCTCACATTGGTGCCAAAGACTGCACACTGAGAAAGAAAAGGTATGGACCATTGTCAGGGTAGACACAGTTTAGGGGCACACACTGCAGTCTGGATCATAGGATGACCCACAAGCAATAACCAGAAGCTCCTGTTCAACAGCTCCATCAACTTTAAGACAGATCACAACCTGCAGCCTTTCCTTGGTGTACATCACATGGTTCTGGCCTTTCAAGAATACTGGAGTCTCTATTGCAACTTGGGGTTCATATTCCACAGCTTCATGGGCTTTTAGGGTCTTCTTGCAGGGACTCCCACCCTGCCTTTCATTGCTTCAATTCAGCAGATCTTTGAAAGCATGGTGTAAAATCTATGATCCCCTTCATTTTACATTTCTCATGCTTCCAAAACCAGTAACCCATGGACCATGCTTCCAAGGTCTGCTGCCAGCTAGGAATGAAGCCTGTCACACAGATACATCAGTCTATGTATGCTGAATTTGAGAGCAGAGAACCTTAGAATTCTTCCTGAGGCATTCTTACTTTGTTGAGCCTTCAAAGGGTTAGATCTTGCCCTCTGGCCATCTTCCCTACTGTCCCAGTAAAGAGCAGGGGATTTCTCTTTAATGCTGCAGTGCTCCCATAACAAAATCAGCTGAAGAGGCTACAGACTCCTTTCAGAGCACTTTAAACTTGCGTTCATTCCTTTCCTTTCCAAACTTTACACTTTTAGACCTTTCTGCTTTGTATTTTGCGTGATTTCACTGTAGATCTGAATAAGTGCAGTCATGTGAATGACAACGCTATTATGCCTTGGAATTTCCTCCACCGAACACATTTGTGCATTACTATTAAGTTCAACGTCACTCAAGTTTTTAGGACATGAGAATAATGCAAATGGTTTCTTTGCAGACTATCATATAAAGTGCCTCTAACCCAGTTCCTGAAAGAGTCCTTATTCTTTCTGAAACCTCATGAGCGGAGCCTCTACATCCACAGTCCACATTTTCCTTAGTATTGTGGATTTATTGTTTTTTTTTTAATATATACTCCCACAAGAATGGCCCATTAAGCTCTGCATACAGTATTATAAGGCTTCTATAGCCTAAAATGGCAGGCATTTTGTGGTAGTTTGAATGTAAAATGTCCCCCATATATTCATGTGTTTGAATACTAAACTCCCAGTTGATGGAATTGTTCTGGAAAGTTGTGAAACCTTTAGGAGGTAGAGCCTAACAGGCAGATGTGTCTTACTGGGACCAGGGCTTCACATTGTAAAACCTGCCACCTTCCTGTTTTCTCTCTCTACTTCCTACCTGCTGATGTCATGACAGGAGCCAACATCCTGTTCAGATATGCTGCCTCTGCCATAATGGACTCTACTGTGTAGAACTGTAAGCCATAAGAAAGCCCTCTTCTATCTTAAGTTGCTTCTCATTGGGTAGTTTGTCCCACAAGCCAGAAGGTAACTGATAAACAGTTCCAAATACACACCAGTTACAAAAGACTAAGAACCACAGTGTCAGATTTATTGCAGTTCTATCCTCACTTTTCAGCACCAATTTTATTTATTACTTCCTCATTATTGAGACAAAATATGCAACCCAAAGGAAGATATGGAAGACAAAGAGATTTATTTGGCTTAAAGTTTTGAGAGCAAGCTGGGCATGGTGGCACACGCCTTTAATCCCAGCACTTGGGAGGCAGAGGTAGGAGGATGGCCATGAGTTCGAGGCCACCCTGAGACTCCATAGTGAATTCCAGGTCAGCCTGGGCTAGAGTGAGACCCTATGTCAAAAAACAAACAAACAAACAAACAAAAAAGTTTTGAGAGCAAGTTTCATCAAGATGGGGCAGGCATTGGGAGGCCACTGTTGGAGCCCAAGTCACATTGCAACACAAGAAAAGAGAAGAGCACATGGGTCCTGTCTGTCACACCTCAAGGCAAGCCCTCCCAGTGTCTCCTTTCCTTCATTTCCTCTAATAAGGCTCCACCTCCTGAAGTTTTCATAATTTTCCCAAGCAGCTCCACCAATGTTGGTTAACTTGTTAAAGCAGAGAGGCTGGTGGAGAGGGATAATTTACATCCAAATATCACAACATCCAAACACAGGAGGCATTAAGAACCCCAAACCCACATGTGCAGAGAAGAAGTTCTCCACAACACATCCTAACAAGATGTCAAAAATACAAATTAAATAAACAGTACTAAAATCTCTAAAGGAAAAACACAACTCACACACAAAACCAAGAATATCATTCAACTTTCCATCTCCTTTGAGTAATCCCAAAACCCCGAACAGCTTGGAATGATATATTTGAAAGTCAATATGTGACAACCACAAATACTATTCCTTGCAAGTTATCTTATAAAAGTGGTGGGGAAATAAGGATATTTCAAGGTAAAAGCAAATAAAGGCAATTCATGATTACAAAACAAAGACTACATAAGAATTTAAGGCAATTCTTAAATAATACTTCAAAGGGACAAAGAGGAAACCCTGACCACACATAAGAATCCTTAGTAAGAATACCCATTATCCTTCTAATGTTAGGATTATAGGCAGGCTCACCATGCCTGGGTCATAAAGATTTTTAAGTGCTGATATAGGTAGGAAAGACATCAAGAGAGTTAATAACCATCACTAATAAATACTATTATTGAAAATCTGAGGGGCTTTAGGGAGAAAGGTTGGTGGGCAAAGAGTCTGAGTTCAGATACCTATCACTCATGTAAAATCTAGACATGGTAGTGTGCACTTGCAATCCCAGGAAAACCAAAAGGATCCCTAGTGCTTATTGGCTAGCTCATCTAGTCTAATCAGTGACCTTTAAGTCCAGTGTGAGACCCTGTCACAAAAAGTAAGGTGGATAACAGATGAGTACAATACAAAATATCAACCTCTGGCTTCCAAATGCATGCATACATGTATAAACACAGCCCACACATGGATGAGCATGCATGCATAACAACGCATATCACAAATGCATACACATGCAAAAAAATCAGAGACTAACTGAAGAGAGAAAACAATGTCCCCAAGCTCAGTGAACTTTACTTAAGAGGATGTGATCTTTTGGATTTTTGTCTCCATCACTGAACCATAAATTTGGGGAGAATTGAGCTATAATTAGGACAATTCTCATTTTATATTTATAAAGTTTCAGTCATATTTTAGAATCTGGTCCCAATAATTTTAAATATATTTTTATTTCTAAAACCATGAACATGTTTTTTCCTAACCTACTCAGGTCAGCTTTCTTGTTCTAAATATTTGTCTTAAAATGGGATTCCCTACTATTTTCAATTTTAAGTTTTGTCTCCTTTATGTAAAGATACAGAATAGCTTAACTTCAAAACAAAGGTACCATATTCCTCCGGGGGTAGACAAGCACTGAAGGCTTCAGAACACAAATTTTGCAGACATTTATGAGAACATTGTTCAAGAACACATAGAACACTAATAAAACTGTGGAGGACCCATATTTTATGAACAAGTCCTCTTTTCTATTGAGTGACTTTCTATTCAGGCTTGTGGAATTATAACTCAATTCAATATATCTAACTTCAGCAGGATTTCATAGCTTAACAGTGAATTCTTTGGTAACCCACTGTGATGAAAGATCACATGGATCAGCCCACTGTTTCTCTCTCTTTCAGTTCACATTATGGGAAGCAGGCTTAGCTGAGCCTAAATAAACATGATATATACTTCTGTACTTACAGACAGTGCATGTAGGAGGGGAGTGTGTGATGAATAGAAAATGCATTGGCCATTGATGAATCATGCAGTCTTCACATAGAATTTTCTTCCTTTCCACACACTTTTGCATAGATTTGCAAGGCCTACCTTATATGACAGACTCACTTTGTACCTGTGGTTCTATAGTTTTGTAAACAATAATTTAAAAACAGTGATTATTATTGTTATTTGTTCTGCTACAGAATGTTTCTTTCATGCCCTTGACAAAAGTTCAGACTGCTTAAATAGATATAACTAGTACACACATGAGTATCTTTTAGACTTTTAGAGGCTGAAGTTGAGCCCACCTACTCAAACTTCAGTTAGATGAGCAAGAGGAACTAAGGCAAGAATAGAAGGGAGAGAAAGTTCTTCTAAATCCACAAACCACTGTCTGGTCCTCCACTGTCACAGCCACCTTCAGCAGTTTTACGATGAGAAATATACTAGGAAAAGAAATGATCTTCCTGCTCAGAAGATCATACACAATAATTGTTACCATGCAGACAAACTTCTATTGCACATAAAGTGTGCCTTTCCTTTCCTTTATGATTCAGAAGCAATAATGAAAAATATAAAATAGGAGCCAGGGAGATGCTCAGCAGTTAAAAGCACTTGTTCACAAGTCTACTGACCCGAGTTCAACTCCCCAGCAACTACATAAAGCCAGACACAAAGTAACACACGCATCTGTGATGGCAAAGTACAAATGTCCATGGAAGGCAGATCCAAGAGAATCAGGAAGCTCCAGGACCAGCTAGTCACAAAGCAATGCAGCAAAAACAAATCAACATCAACATCAAGGGAGACCCTCTCTCAAGTAAGGTGGAAGGAAAAAAAAACACCTTGAGGTTTTCCTCAGACCTCCACATGGGTGTATGCTCAAACACACACACACACACATCATATACATCCACAATATACATATACATGTAATAAAAGAAAGCAAAATGTTTGCTCTTCAGATCTAGTTATAATGAGATGAGATCAGTATTCTTTTAATGTAGCAAGAATTTAAATATCAGAACTGAAATAATTAATTTACCAAAGAAGACTATACCAAATCACTTTGTTAATTAAAAAAAAATTAAATGCACACCTTAGTCAGAGAGCTCTACTGGGAAATATGCAACTCATTTAATTAGTCTTAGTAAAAATCTGACTATCAGCAGCTTATTTGGGAGTACAATCACCCAGTGCCCAGAATGGACATTTAGGAGGACCTCTGATACTTTGCCCAATGTAGATATGTGATTCACTGAGGTGGAACCAAATTCCATGCTCTGTCATTACCCTAAGTCAAAATCTCTGCAGGGCTTCCAAACAACTGTGTAAATGAGAGAGGTCTTTCTACAAACCCGTATTCACATATAAGTCAGAATATAGTAATGTTTAGCAGAAATGTATTTCCTTCCCTACAAATGAGTATGGAGGAAAAAGATCCTTTTGTATGAGTGTGAGATTTCTCTTACATCTTGCACCAAAGGGTAGGGTAATAGATTGGTTCTAGTTATCCCGAGGCCCATTCATCAGAATTAAGATCTCAGTATTGTGGAGCTAGAAGCCTCCTAGAGAGGTCATGAAACCCAGCCTTCTCCCTATTAATCAAAAGGAAACTGAACATATGTCCCAGCATGCACTATGATTTGTAATTTGATGTTGACAGAGTATAGATTTCTGAGACACTGAGAGTAAATTATCTTACCATTTTCTGCTTTGTACCACTATCTTTAAAATGAGGTTAGGAATAATTTTCAAAGAACCTGTGGAAATGATCTGACATTCACAGAAGAAAAGACACGCTGATAAATTAATGAAACTAATTAATTTGTAACTAATAACCTTTTGACAGAAAAAAATATGTGCTTAAAAAAGTAGTAACCATATTTAGCTCAGTATTTGAAGTAGGAAATACATTATAAAGATTAAAAATAATGTGCACTACAGAATACATGAAAATTATCTCCCTGGTGTTTTATATTTCCTGATTAATCTCAGAATTACTTTCCATGTCATCTCAGTGTCTATCATTTCAGAATATTCAGCAGAATAATAAATCATCTGTTGGATATCTAATGCTAAACATAGCCCTGAGCATTACAGTTTTGGAGGGTGGCAGTGAGATGGCTGATTATCTAGTACTCAGTGTGCCCCTACCAACGATTACCATTGTCAGTTAAACAGAGTACCTTTTACTGCTGATCTCTCGATACTTACACAGGTCTTGTAGTTCTCTTCCTCCCCACACAGCCCTGTCAGGACAGTAGCTGAACACTCTTAATGGTCAGTGTCACAGTTGCCGGAGTGGACCAAGAGCAAAAACGACTGCTGATTCTTTGCAGCCCTCGCCCATGTGGGGATGGTATGCTTCAAAGATTCAAAAAGTTTCTTCAAAAACAAACGTTAGCTTAGTGAAATATTTGGGGAGTCTTACGGCTCAGTTTTTAGCAAAGTTAGGAAAAAAGAATGGTATGTTGGGGGGCCATAGTCACATATGCCAAGAGGGATCAATGCCATAACCTCTGAGAATATCGGAATATAAGAAATAGGAAGGTATTAATGTACTCCGACCCTAAAGCCTCAGAAATTTTGATTATTGTAATAACCATTACACTAAATTCTTCATTAAATATCAAAAAAAACTCTGTGAATTCTAAATCTTGAGAAATGCGGACATCAACTGTTTAAGTCACCATGCTACCCCATAATAATCTTTATCAAATAATCTTTTCAAAGAACTTAAAATACTGTCACACTCCATTAAAATTTCCTTATTTGGCCAAATAAAAAAAGATGGAATTAAGTAATTCCAAAGTGTTGATATTAATGACCTGTATGCCCATTGGTTCATACACAAAAGACATTGCGGATTAGAAAACAATAGCATCTACATCAGAGTCAACCCTTAACGGAAAGCAGATGACCATGGTTAATCATAAAATATGTATCACTGTAAATTGTTCTTCTTCTACTTCCTGTTCTCATCCAATCATCTGGTGATGTATTTTCCCAGTAAGTTATTGTTGGCAGTCACTCATTTACCATTGAAAGTGGTTGGAAAGAGAAAATCCGATGTGAAGCTACATTAAGCTCCTTCACCACTCGGGCCCAGTGAAATCCAAGAGGATCTTTATCACCGGCAAAAGAATCATCAAGCTTCATGTGCTGTATAGATTGCTTCTTACTGATGACCTGTGCATACAAAGGCTTACAAAATAGTTTTCTGGGGTTTCCACAATAAATTATTACAAATTATTACAGATGATTTAACCACAAAACATTTATTTCCTCACAGTTCTGGAGGCCAGAACTCCAAAATCAATATATTAGTGGGATTGGTACACTCTCCTTGGCTTGAATATGGCCATTTGCTTCCTGTTTCTTCCCATACTTTGTCTTATAAACACAGCTACCATATTGTATTAGAGCTTACCCCTACAACCTCATTCTCTCTGCTTCTTTTTTAAAGACCCTGTCTCTAAATCCAGCAACTTTCTGAGGAACTGCAGATGGTGGATATTCCAGTATGTTTTAGGGCAGGGAAACACAGACTAGCCAATCAAACTCACATTATATAAAATTGAATTCAGTCATTGCAAGCCAAATTTCACTCAGTTATGAAATATTATCTTCATATTCCAAATGATAATATTTTTATAGATTCATCTGGATAAAACACTCAATGGTGTTCCTTTAAAATCTCTGCAAAAGCATGGCATTGTTTCAATGATAGATGGAATATGTGAATATTTATAATATTCTTTCTTTCACCTTGTGACACTTGAAGTCACATTTTACAATTCTCTTTCTTTATAAAATTATTTTATTTACTTGCTAGCAGACAGACTGAGAGAGGGGAAGAGACAAAGAGAGAATGGGCACACCAGCGCCTCCAACCACTACAAATGAACTCTAGATCCAACCAAGCCACCAACCTGGCAAGTTGAAGTGAATATGAGACCCGGGGCAGATTCCAGAATTAGGTATTCAAAAACTAGACCCAGAGTGTCATGCGACCAACATTTCAGAGGATGTTGGGATCCCGCTGCCTCTTAGAAACAATTCCTATTGGTCACAATCAACTAGATCAGCTTGGGATTAGATGCTGCTCAAATAAATATCATAGGTATTCAAACTGTAGTGTAGCTACTTTTAATATTCACATTTTGGAAAGAAAAATAAATCAATTTATTTGATAACTCCTGCTGTTGTTTTTTTCTTAACTTTTTACCAGGAAATTGCTAAAAGATCACTCTTTTCCATTTATAAAACAATTTTTTATCCTTTCCTGCCAACAGCAACTCACACGCATGAATGTACTAGAACTTCTGAGTATTTATCAGAAAATAAAATGCAATCTTCCCTGAGTCACCTTGTACTTGTGCTGGCATATTGACTCACAGTCAGACTTGATGGTTTACGGCTCAGTTGGCCAGACTTCCATCTGCAGGAGTGTTTGGAATGCAAGAATATCCTTGTCTTGGCCACTCTTCTTCTCAGCACAGCTTTCCTTGTTCAGTGCCCTTTACTTAACCTTGAGACAAAAAAAGGTCAATATTAAGCAGGTTTTGTTGTTTTTTAAAAAAAGAGGACTCCACATGCCACACATGTCTCCATGCGTGCCACTGGAATAGCCCAGGAGTACTGCCAAGAGAAAAGTCACAACACGAGTTTGAACAGCGAGTGTGGGTGACATCGCTGTGATTATACTAATTGCTGAGCTTCTTGGTGGGAGGCTGCAGGAAGCTGTTTTGAAGTAATCAAGCTGAGATGGGCCCTTCTATTTATAATAGTTCAGAAAATTCTTAGCCCTCCAAAATGTCTTAATTGCATTTTTCCTCTATAAAAATTGGATTCACTCTCCCTTCTTGCCATTCCCATTGTTACAATCCAATAATAAACATTTGATCAGTCTTAGTTAATATGAATAAGCATAAATTATCTCTCATGTGGTTGATCTGAAAACAAAGCACTCCACATTCATTAATGAATCTGAAATGCAATGCAATGCTTCTCATGACATCAATAGTCCTTTAGGTAATCTCTAGTATGTGGTGATTTTTTTAGTGCATATTATCCTTGCGAAAAGCAGTACAAAAGCAGTACAGTATTAGGATAAAAAGGCATGGATGGACTGTTCCTAAGTCATGATGCTCACTTAGTCATCATTTTCTTGTTATGGTTGGCATTAATATTTAGGAGAATAGTATAGAATCCACACATTGGTCTTCTCTAATACCTTACATGCTACCTAACCCTTTCATTTATACCTTCCCTTTCTCTTTCACTCTTAGGAAACAAAGACTGCATTATGGTAATAACATGTGAAACACACCACTGAAACCCAAAGACCTTAGCTGTGTTTACTATCTAACTCTGGATAGCTCAGGTTTCTGTGGACCATAGCTTAGTAGTCATTTTCATTTGGGTACTAGTATCTATTTGACAGTTGTGGGAGAATTGAGTAAGTAGCATACATCCGACACTAAAATTCGTAGTGACCTACTTGGCCTTCAGTTATCCCCAGAAAAGTATATTGTGTACTTCCTGCTGATGAAAACAGATTTGGTTGTATTTTCTTCCTTCCTTTCTTTCTTTCTTTCTTTCTTTCTTTCTTTCTTTCTTTCTTTCTTTCTTTCTTTCTTTCTTTCTTTCTTGTCTTTCCTTGTGCTTCCTATCCACTCTCCTCTATCATTAATTCTTTTCTAAATGTCAAACAAGTACTAACAGTGCTGTGAAGCCATTCTAAGGCATGATAATATGTAGCTGTGTTCATAAATTAAGATCTACACTATATGGAATGAGTCACAGAATCATTAAGGATTGAAACTTCCAGTCACAGAGAAAATTATAATCAGAAAAGTTAATTGATTTACTTAAGGGCACAGAGTTGCAATGTATATATGTATGTAAAGTATTCCCAAATACTTCAAGTAATTAGACTTTTATATTTTCATTTTCATATTGCTTTCAGGGGAAAGACAAATAAGAAATAATCTATTTTCAGGCATTACCTATAGAGCTGAAGACAATTATTTCTATATGATTGGAAGTTTGAACAGGACAGCAAGGTTTCATCCTCACAAGTATGTCTCAGCTATACTTTACATTTGTAATATGACCAAAATGTACACACCTACAGAAACAGGGTTAAACTCTCTTGTCGAGGGTTCTTGGAGGACTGTTCTATTTAGGAATCCTAGAACACACCTACATATAAATTAGACCAAACGTCTGAATTTGTATAACTTTAGAAAGAACTCATACCAACACTGTTAAAGAAAGAGTTACTAGAATAAACATCTTAATGAGCCTTACGTGAAGCAAGCCTGGAAGATGTGAAAATTAAAGTTAATCCTGCTTTGGGAAAGTGGAAAGATAATGTAGGAATCTATCTCAACTAATCTGAATTCAGAAAGAAATTAAGGAGAAAGGACATTTCTCAGGACCTCTTCCTAAGACATTTTCCCCACAGTGATGCATGCAGCTACTTCCAATCTTCTTCTTTAAAACCTTTTCTTGATGAGCTTGATGGAGAGTTGACAGGTTAATATCAGTTTCTTCAAAGAACTGTATATGGTGGAAAGGGAATGTTGACACTGCCATTGAACAAAAATGTTTGTGGAATGGGCCTTGAGGCAAAATCGTGTAAAGATTAAAATATGGTGGTTAGTGCTAGGTAGCTATACCAATCATGCTGAACTGGGGCACCTTTGGCTAAAATGACATTATCTGGTCTCCTGACAAACCAAACAGAATATTTTAGTAGCATTTGTAAAAAGCAAGTAAATTATAAAAATAGATATGAGTATCTGAGGTGTACAACTGATATAAGTATTCATCATTTTATTTGAAATATCATTTGTATTCATCATTAATATATATGTGATCTCTAAAAAGGGTAGCTTGAAAAAAATGTCTGATATTTCTTTAATGATCACTTTCTACACACCCCATCAAAACTTTGCCCCAATGGCACTCATCAAAAAAAAAAATGCTCTGCATTTGGAAAAAGAATGTGAAGGGCACAAAAGAATGAAAATTATATACAAGCCTTTACAAAATCATGTTTATTCCATTCTTTTAAATTTTGCCCTTTCACAACTATTTATATTTGATTTGCAAGTCCCATGACACCATAGATAGAATTCCACAAAGATATTCAATATCTGTGACTTCAGTGCCTGGCTGATCTACTTCAGCCTCTTTCCTTCTAATAATTATTCAATAAATTATACAGTAACTACTCTCATTGCTGTAATGAAGTAGCCAAGTGAGAAAGAAACCCTCTGTCCCTTGATGGTGTTTTCTACCAATACAGCACACTTGTCAAAGCCCTTGAGTACTTCAGTAATAGGCATCAAATAAACACATAAATGACTAGATAAAACACTATATCATTTGTAGATAAAATGTAAGCTCACCACAAATTGTAAGATGAAACTTTGGCATCTTAAAAAAAATACTTTTAGACTAGGAAGACCATATTAGATTATGGAACAGAATTTTACAAATTTTGAAGGTTCTTGTGGGACAGCATGTTCCAACTGCTAAGTAACAGTAACAATACAGCACAATTCAACTTTTTTAAGAAGAGTGAGTGATTAAATTATTGTGATGAACAAGAACTATTTCAGTGTGTGTTATGAAGGGTTTGGATTTATTGTAAAGTATCTCTGGAAAGAGCCCATACAACTGAGGCCGCAATCAACACCAATGCAGAATCACATTTGGAATGCTGACAATGATGATAAGACCATGGAAATCATAATGCCCACTTTTAACAAGATCGGTATCGATGCTCTAAACAAGACACAGATGAGTGAGACAAGGGTCCAAATCAAAACCATGGACCCCAAATCATCAGTGGGTGCTGATCATGTTTTATTTCAGGAGAACAATTCTGCATGTTGGTAAGAAAACTCAAGTCAACATATTTTAACCTTCAGAGCTGCTCCGGCACATTCTGACCTCACCAAAGGGGCTGATAAGAAGTACAAACTTGGCATCATATTACTGTTTCCGAACAACCCACGGGAGGGGGAGCAAAGAAGAGCTTTGCCCCATTTTTAGCTAGTCAGTGCCTTCCAAGGCTATGGCTTCAACTACACTTTTTCCATTGCATAAAACACAAAGAACTATCTTTTTAAATGTGTCAGAACACGGCAGGACAAAGGAGAAAAAAAAAAAATCAAGAACTTCAGTGCTGAGAAAGGAAACCAACCACATTAGTTTCTCAGGTCAAAGCACTGGTGTGAACATTAGATGAGGTAGTTGATGAGGTTCTCATTCAAGTCACATCACTTACAACCATTGGTCCTTCTTCCCCTGTCGTTTATCACAAAATCTGACCTATTTGTAGGTTTCATGCAGGTACAGGCGGGAAAAGCCTGACCTAACCTAAGTATTACAGGAGATTGTGCTCCACGTGAGAGGGAGAGCAATAATTCTCTCGCTTCCTGCTTGGACGGGGCCCAGCTTCTAGAAATAAAATTAGAAGCGTCTGAATGTAACTCAGAAGCTCAGCCACATGGAATGTAAATGCCAATTCCCTTCAGCCTTTTCTTTCTTTCTTTCTTTTTTTTTTTCCCAGCCATCAGAATTCTAAAGCCAACAAAAGAAAAAAATCCCACCGCCAAGTATCTTTTTTGGTAACCATCACTTAGAGCTCCCATGATCCAAAATGACTTCATAAACATTACCAGGTTTTAAATGTAGATCAATACATACGCCCACCAGGTCTGAAACCCAGAGCAGTGCTTTCTCTGTTGATGATCACCCTCACTATTCTGAAATACACATATGAGCTGCGTTCCCTTCTAAGTAGACACAGCAACTTAAGCCCAAAGAACAAAAACAACTCTTATTGTTTGACCAGCCTCTGTTTCTAATTTGCTCAAATGCCATATTTAGTATAGTCTCAGTATCCTATATTCCAAGTAGAACTGAAAACAGAAAAACAGATTTGAGAAATTAAGATTTACCACTTGTATAACATCATAATTTGATGTACATTGTGATGACTAGCTTTATTGTTTTGTGAATGTTCTATATTTTACCTGTCTTCTAAATAACAGACATATCTTTATGTTCACAATCCATTTAGATTTTGATCCCCCGCCACTGTTGAGTCATCTTTTTGCTTGAGTGGAATCTCTCTGAAATTCAGGGAAGTTCTTTGTTTAAAAGAGGTACTTAGGGTGCAATAAGAAATGTGAATCTGACCCAGGCCATTTTAAAGTCATGTTTACCCAACATTCATCATTTGCTCCTCTAACATATGAATATAGTTTCCAAAACCACAAGCCTCACAAGTGTTTAGATCCCAGACTTGTAAACAGGTTTGATTTCCTTTTATTAAGCGTCTTCCTTCCTAGTCCGTTATTGCATTCAGCTGCCTCTAATTCCTTCCCATGTACTTAGAGAAATGAAATATTTTGTCTGAATTAAGAGCAATCATGTGTTTGAGGAGATCAATCCTGAAACAACAGAGAAGTGAATTGTTTTCAATGAATCTGTTTACAGTGACTGAGCAACTAGGGATTAGACGAATAAATAAAAAGACCAGTAATTTTATTGAATGATATTGTTCAATTTCAATTGTGTCTCTTAATGTAAACAGCTCAGTGATTGATGTATTATTGAATACTCGAGCAGTGTGTCTGTAATGAATATGTTTATGAATGACCCTCTGAGAGTAAATCAATGTTAGAAAGATTTCTCTGTTGATTTGGAGTTTAGATGATTGCAAATCAAACTTCAAAATGTCTTGATTTTATCACGGAGTACTTTAAAATTTAAGAGAGAAAATAAAAATTCCTGAAAAAAGCAACACAGCCAGTGCTCTCTTGGAAAGAAAGAAAAAAATTATAATTGTGTGTGCGTGTGTGTGTGTGAATGTGTGTCTGTGTGTGTGTGTGTGTGTGTATGCAGGGGAGCATGCCATGGTACATGTGTGAGGTCTGAAGACAATTGCAGGGTGTTTGATCTCTCCTCTCACCATGCTTGAGGTAGGGTCTCCCTTGATTACTCTCCTGTATATGCATCAGTTTTATATATATATATATATATATATATATATATATATATATATATACACACACACACACACACACACACACACACACACACACACATATATATATATATATTCTCCTAAGTTCAAGTCAGTGCCAATTCATCATTCATCATTGCTTCCCTACTATGTCCTTCATCACTTTCCACATCAAATTCATTTTCCCACTCTGTATAGGTACCAATGACCATCTTATCCTTCTTTAACTAACCAACCAACCTACTTACATCTCTGCAGGAATTACTTATTATACATTCATTCAGTCAGGCAACACATATCTCAGTGTCTCAGATCCTTAACTCATGACCGAAATTGCCGTGGCTTCCTGCTGCCTCCTAAAACGGCAACTATTTCCACATGTGCTTAACAGATCTCCAATATATCCACAACTCCCTATTGTCCACTACTTCTCTGTGCTCAACTTTACTCCAGATAAACAGCAGGAGGAAAGATTCAAGAAAACCCACCAAAATCAAGCAGAATGTATCTCTAGGTGAGTTTCTATCCCCAGAAGCAAGACTAAATCTTGTGTTGTTTCATGATCTTTCCACGACAGACACTCCTTAGACTCTTTCTGACCAAAGCAAAGGTTTTCTTAAAAAGTGATTAGGTTAGATCTCCACTGGCAGAAAAAAAAAAAAAAAAAAACTGGAATATATAGGTAGAGAGGAAACATGGGCCAGGGCAGTCTTGGGGGGAGAGTTTTAAATAACCAACCAACATTTGGTACAATTATCACTATGTAACCTCAGAGATGAAGACTCAGAGAGGTAGCTTTGAATTGCTACAGTCTTTGAATTTCTGAATGCTATAAATCTAATTTGCTTTTGAGACCTTCAAAAGATGTTCCATGTTCTTATAGATCATATAAGTGGGCTCCACAGTGACCGAACATCCTATACTAAATCCAGGACCCTAAATCCAGTATCCTGCTTGTATGCTGTGATGCCCACCGAGGGTCCTCACTACTGTAGTGATTCTAATCCTGGTTATGACTTTAAAAGACTAGTGGGGTATTTAGAAAAATCAAGACTTGGTGCACATTTCTTTAGACTCACATTTAACTACTCTACAGTGAGGACTGTTGTTTTATTATTTTGTGTTTATTCAAGTAATTCAAATGGGAAAACAAGAATGAGAACCATTGTACCAGACACCAATTCCCACATTACAACACCTTGGAAGATAGCCCACTAAGACAGTAGTTCTAGAATGAGGCCCATGATTCCTCCATTTCTAACAATTTCAAGGAGAGGCTCTAACTAATGATTCACAAATACATCTTGGATAACACAGCATCCCATGACTTCAGCTTCCATTATTGTTTTCTGTGCCTCTATATGCATAGCTCCCCTTAAGAATCTGTCCGAAGGGCTGGGGAGATGGCTTAGCTGTTAAGCGCTTGCCTGTGAAGCCTAAGGACCCCAGTTCGAGGCTCATTTCCCCGGGATCCACGTTAGCCAGATGCACAAGGGGGTGTACGCGTCTGGAGTTCATTTGCAGTGGCTTTAGGCCCTGGTGCCTCCCCCCAATCTCTCTCTCTTTATCTGCCTCTTTCTCTGTCTGTCACTTTCAAATAACTAAATAAAAATAAACAAAAATTTTAAAAAATCTGTCTGAAAATCAGGTGCGGTGGCTCTCACCTGTAATCCCAGAAATTAGGCGGCCAAGGTAGGAGGATTGTCATGAGTACAAAGCTAGCCTGGGCTACAGAGTGAGCTATAGGACAGCTAGAAAAAGACACTGCCTCAAAAAAAAAAAATCTGTCCTTATATTTGACATGCTGCATCCATTAACTTAACAAATTCAACAAATAACTACTCTTACTATTTACCATATAGGTATAATTTGTATGTAAAAAGGCTCTAAGTAATCACAGTCAACTTCTTTAAAATTAATGTTTGAATAAAATACAATTCCAAAGCAAGAAACTACTACTAGCCTACTATCTTGACAATATGCAATACCATGGTTGTCTTAAAAATGAAAAACTAGGCAGGACTACAAAGATAGCCTCCCATAAACTATACAAAAAGGCAAGGGGAGGCAGTATACACTGTAGAGATAGAAACGAGTATAACATCGCCTGAGAGATGGCTCGGCTGTTAAAGATGCTTGCTTGGAAAGCCTGATAGCCAGGATCCAATTCCCCATTACCCAGGTAAAGCCAGACCCACAAAGTGGTACATGCGGGTCTGAAGTTCATTTATAGTGGCAGGAGGCCCTGGTGTACCATACTCTCTTTTTCTCTTTCCATCTCTCAAATAAAAATATTTTTGCAAAAGGAAAGAAAATGGCATATCCCTTGGCCTCACTGCCCAGCCAGTCTAGCTTAACAGAAAGTTCCAGGCCAGTGAGAGATCCTGTCTCAAAGGAGAAAAAAAAACATAGGTGGATGACATCTGAGGAACCATACCCAGAGTGGTCCTCTGGTTTCTACACGTATATGCAGACATGGGTACACATATATGTACACACATGCACCTAAACAAAAATGGACATTCCTACAAACACACAGAAGAAACAAGGTGTGGTGGTTTGAGTCAGATGCTCCATCAGCCCATGTGTTTTGAATGCTTTGTTCACACACAATTTCTGAGGTGTATGTAGCCTTGCTGAAGAAGGTTTGCTGCTGGGCGCAGGCTCAGGGATGTTAAAGCCAGCTCCTCCTCCCTCGCAGGAACTTGGCTCACACTGGCTGCTGTTTTCGACCTGCTATGGTAGAGGCGACATCCAGCCCCTGCCCATGCATGCTCTCCCCTGCCATCACAGAGCTTCCCCTCAACAATGTAAGTCAGAATACTTTCCTCCCATCAACTGCTTTTGGCAAGTGCTTTACCCCAACAATTAGAAGGTAACTCCAACAAGAAGGAAGGCAGCACTTTATAGCCTGAAAATTATGTGGTGTAAGAGAAGCATATGTAATGTGTCTGAGACTCCCTTACCTCATCTTTAAACAAGGATGAACACAGTAAGGACAAAACGGGATTTTTGCACATCACTGAGAATACTTGTTTGACACTGCTTTGTAAACACAAATGTCCTATATTATTCTCATAAATTGGCTCTTCACTTTAAAATTCTGAGAAAATTTTCCAAAAGATTAACTTCCCATTTATGTGTAATTCCTCACAAATAAGTTCTGCAAATATTTTTTTTTACCACTTAACAGCTTTATGAATTCAACTCATTTTTTAAATAGTAAAGGAAAAAAGCAATAATGACAAAGCTAATACATCTTTTCCTATAATAAAACTTTCATAATGAAATACTCAGATTAGATATGCAGATCTTTAAGTCTATGAGCTTCAAATGAATTCTTTATACTTTTTAGAGATGCTATAATAAGTTCAAAGCAGTAAGGGGAGGTCATAAAATATGTAAAGCCCCACAACACAGACAGTTACTAAATGCATACTTAGGAAAAGATCATCTCTCCCAACTAGGGCACGTGTATCCTATTAAGAAAAATCCTTTACAAGTGGTTTTGGTACATCTCGTTTTCATAAAGCAAAGGGGAACTGCCATCAGACCCGCCAAAAAAACAGGATGCTTCTTGTTTTATGAATCACACAGATTTTGTGTGATTATATAGTGTTCTGTCATTGAAAAATCCCCCACCATGGGAAATTTATCAGAACAGTAGCAAGTTGTAGTCATTTCCCTCGTTTGTAGTCTTAGATGTAGATTTGCAAGAAAATAGAATAACAATTGAAAGAAAAGTTAACTATAATTATTTGTACAAAATTTCAAATTTGTCTTGCTTTTCTTCATGGCTACGTGTACTTTGATTCCATTTGTCTTAAATTTTTTTCCTAACATACACATTGACTTTAGCTCATCTGAAAAATGCCAAAAAGACACATTCTAGTGTCTATCAGGGTCTACAGTAAAACTCACCCTGAGATTTCAGTTATTTTTCAACTTAACTTGAGGGCATGTAGGTTTGTTGTGCTTTTTAAAAAATATTTCCAAGCTTAGTCTTATAGTTTGATGAAGTCAGTAGTGTTCTGCTGTGTGGTTTAAAAAAAATACCAATGACAAGTAAATGTTTCATTCTCTCCTTTAAAACAGTCTCAAAATAAGCAAACAAATAATATTGGATGCAGAAAAGAAAACAGAAACTAAGAGCTCTTGAAAAGACAGGTGGCAATCAATGTCATATCTAGCATGGTACATGATGAGCTGAAGAGACAATATTTTTAAACGAGAAGCATATTTTTGCTACTGATCAAATTCAAATATTCTAGAGACTTGGAATTACAAACATTTGCTTCTCTGCCTGCCAGGGGGCAAATCCAAGCAGCAGATAGAGGATAATTAGTGGAAATATGACAACAGGGAGTAACATCAAATATTATTAGTTAAAACGACTGAAATGAAAAATATGAAAACTCAATATATGGCCAGCAAGGCATAAGTAGAAAAGTTTTTTGAAAAGGTGAGGCTATGACCCAGGGAAATTTAATATAGACATAGTATCTTTTTTATAGAAAGTATCATTCCAATATATCATATCCACTGCATCTTTTCAGGTCAATATAAATCACCCCTGTCCTGTGATTACAAATCATAATAGGTCTATAATGTGCTTTTATAATCCAGTTTGATAGCACATAATTCAACATCATGAATTCTAGATTTCTATTATTATTAATTTTTTTGGCATCAGTCACCTTGAAGAAGGCATGTCAAAGAGTTGGTAGTTGCCTACGCTCTTCCATAGCGTCAATATTCAGACACAATGGGGCCAGAAGAGTGAATCAGCAGGCTCTTTATGGGGCTGTTTCCAGGCTTTCTAGCACTCTGTGATTTTTTAAACTAAAGAAAAAAAAAAAAGCCAAGTCCCACAAAATTTTCACCTACCAAATTTCCATGAAGTAGGTATTTCTTTTGTCATAATGTCAAATCTTCTCCGAGGATCATTTTCAAAAGTTTCTTATTCTCTCAGTCTGCAACTGATGAAACTGAGAATTTAAATGGAGAGAGCCACCACCTTTCGTATCACTAAGCCAGCATGCTTTCACTACGAGTGGCAATTGCCTCTGTGTGTGTGTGTGTGTGTGTGTGTGTGTGTGTGTGTGTGCACGCCAGAACTTCTCTATCTGCCTCAGAGTTCAGCTTTTTCCTGCTAATAGTGCCATTTTTCTCATCTCTGTATCTTGTCTCTGAAGACTACTACACTTTCTCAAACATACCCCAATAGGGTGAACAGGGATTTTTGTCAAAAGTCTCTAGCCACAAGAAGAAAACAAAACAAACAAAACACAAGAGAAAACCAGTTGATTTCAGACTGCAGAAAGACCACCCTCATGGAGCAGAAATTCCTCGTTCTCTGATTATTTCCATCCAATATTGGAAAGCACTCACTCGGGTTGTCCTTGCTTGGTGTTTACTCTTTAATTACGTTATGCTCATTATCATGTAATACAGAATAGCACTAATGAGACCAGAAAACCCACAGATGAATTTACACATAATGCCCACATTTTAGTCTAATTAATGGCTAATTTCCTATTTCTAAAGGTGAAAGTAGGAGCAGCGTCCATTCCTCTAACCTGGTGGATCCTTATTTAGGGAATGCAGATTAATAAAGAAGAGTTACTTATAATTCCTGCTCCCCCCACCACCAGATGAGGTAGACACTACAACATCACCAAGGCAAGCTGATTATGGCCACTCTGAAATTAGCCTGGGTTGCCTGCATGTCATGGAAAAGGTTCCCCACTATAATTTGCTAAAAGAAATAAAAATGACTCTAAAATGCAGATATGGCAAACTACCTCAGAGGCTTTCTCAGAACTAAGGGTTTAAGTCTCTTCTACAAATACCATTCATCATCATTACAAATGTTTTTTTGAATTCTGATCAATCCTGGATCAGAAATGGGTTCCCTGGGGGACAGTTACTGATATCAAATAACTGATAACTTCTTAATGGCAAGTACTGATTTTAATTCCTTTCCAGGAATAGTCTGCACATATTGCCTTTTCATGAAGAAGGTGATAAATATTGTCTATATCCCTCTCATGAGAAATCTGTTTCCAGATGTTAGATTGATACTTCCCCTGATGAGAACTCGCACAATTTCCAGCCATGCCACTCTTACCCATTGTGTAGAATTATAGGATAAACCTGAAATCCTAGTGGAATTTCTCACTAATCTAAGCAGATTTTCTGGTCTTAGAATTCAAGCTATGATTTGGGCCTTATAACATCATGATGTAACAACTGAATTAAACTGCCCAGAAATCTAGATTCTGTTTGGTTAAGCCCTGCACATATAAATATCTACATTATGCCAAGTTTAGGGCTCATACCAAATTGTTTACATGGGCATTTGATTGGGGCAAAAGCATTGCACCCACTGTGCACTTCTATTCTTTTATTTATTAAGTAGCACAGTAGCTCTTTGTTTCGCAATAACTTACAGCTAGACTTGTTCTTTACTGAGGACCACAATACAACCTCGTGTATTTCTCTCTCTGGCTCAGGATGGCCCAATAATGCCTGTTAAATGAATACCTACTGCCAACAACTGCTTGTTAAATGAATGAGTCTATCAATCAATGAAGAGGCACTGAAGACACATATTCTTGACAGAAATCCTCTCATGGCAAGAGTGTGCAATTACAAAACCAAATTAGCAGCTAACAACTTGAACTCCTCTGTAATACCAAGGAGCCTCTTTGAATGGAAGGGATTTCTGTCTGAAACAGCCATATAACAGTTCAACCCATTTCATCATGAAGTATTTAATTATCCATTCCTATCTTCTCATTTAGGGTGGTGCTAATCTTAATGATTGTGTTACAATTATGAAAGAGTTCAGACGCTTGAAGGAACGTGGGGAGAAATTTGGGTTTTAAAAAGTAACTAACATTTCATGCAAACCGTACAAACCTCCGAGCCCTATTAAAATCACTGATAAAAAGTAATCTTGGAAAAACATCTCCAGTAATGGCTAACTGGGCTCTTGCAGAAAGCAAATTGTTTTTTCTTGGCAAATGTCCCACAAGCAATAGGCAGCAAGAAATTGCTTGTTCTATGCACACAAGTTCTTGTGTGTATCTGCAATTTTAATGCCAAATTTGGTTCTGTCTCAGAAGCCATTTTAACTGCAAAGAAAATTGCCAATAAGTTTACCGGGAGCGTGAGTTGATTCTTCGTGGGGTTCCACTTGCATCAGAAGGAGTTCTCATGTGTTGCTGTGGCCAGTAGAGACAGTCCCTCCGTCTGTTTGGTAAATGTTCTTCTATATTTTATTCCCTTTTCCCTTGGCGAGAATTTTGGCTTGGTCATGGACATCTGGTTAGAATGCAGCACAAAGAAGAGGTATTGCTTGCCTTTTAGTAACATAAATGTAAAATGACTCAAACTAAGAAGACATTAATAGCAACAGGACAAACTGAAGATATGTACATAGGAGCATGGTCGTGGATTGTTGGAGGGGTTGCAGTTGCCAAGGCACCTGGGTTAAGATAGAAAAAATGAAGATCAAAAATGTGAAGAGTAGGGGCTGGAGAGATGGCTTAGTGATTAAGGTGCTTGCCTACAAAGCCAAAGGACCTTGGTTTGATTCCCCAGGACCCATGTTAGCCAGATGCACAAGGTGGCACGTGGGTCTAGAGTTCATTTGCAGTGGTGGGAGGCCCTGACATGCCTATTCTCTCCCTCTCTCAAATAAATAAATAAATAATTTTTTTAAAATGTGAAACAAAGTTTTAAAAGAGAGAGAAGTATGCAGTTGAATCAGGGGAGTTCCAGCCAACATTTGGCAGGAAAAGGGGTCCTTTATGATAAACTTACCAGAGAGAGGAATGCAAACACATACAGGGAAGGATTTATAGTGGTTACCAAGGAACCTTGGGCAGGTCTCTGGGTCACACACACAGTATTTGACAGGAAGTATATAGTTTGCATTTTAAGAACCATTTATCACCTAATATGACTTTGTTGTGTATTAAGCAAAGAAAAATGCCCTGCATCTAAGCAAGATGGAAATAACTGCCAGGAATTGTTACTTTTTCGGTTAAGATCTATATCAGAAAGCACGTGCATTGGTCTGCTTTGCACATGGAAAGCAGTACTGTAAGAGGGTGACAGAAGATGGGAGAGGATCAGACCACAAGGCAGGATGACCACGAGGATGTGAGCAGAGGCTCAGTTCCAAAGGTTTCACAAGAGACAAACCAGACAGGAAGTGTGTGTGGAGTCTGACAGCATGTGTCAAGCTGCTTTTTTTTTTTTTTTTTTTTTTTGGACACCCATCCAACTACCCCAAACCATTGCTTACACATCCCTGTGCTGTTTCTATGTAAGAACTCATACTTATGATTAAGTCTGGTCTTTTTCTTTTCTTTTTTTAATTATGCTGTTTAATTAGTTTGCAAAGTAATAGGTTTTTATATGGCGTTTCATACATTCTCGGTTTTGGTTAATTGTACTCCTCACCTTCGCTCCTCTTTCTTTCTTATGCACGTCTCATCCTTACTTAAACCTTTCCAAGTTCAGTATCCCCTATTTGCACAGCTCGGTTTCTCTGCAATTTGCAATATTTTGTGGGTGTCTCCAGCAACAGGACCTGATCATTTAGTTCTGATGGGCAACCAAAAGTAGTGGCGATGGTCTGTATTGTCTGGAGAGCCTCAGAGACCTCCCTCACCCACAGCAACTCATTGGGAGGTATCCTATACCTAACATTGGAATTTTCATCTAATGACCTATGGTTTCTGGCAGCAACACTAGCCACCTACATGGGGTACCTACATTCAAACTATTTGTTTATTCTCATATATGTTTTCTAATTAGCTTACAAAGAAATATGTTTTGGGCTGGAGAGATGGTTTAGCAGTTGATTGTTTGTCTGTGAAGCCCAAGGACCCTGGTTCAAGGCTCGATTCCCCAGGAACCATGTTAGCCAGATGCAAAAGGAGGCACATGCGTCTGGAGTTCGTTTGCAGTGGCTGGAGGTCCTGGCATGTGCCCATTCTCTCTCTCTCTCTCTCTCTCTCTCTCTCATTTCCTCTTTCTCTCTGTCTGTCTATCGCACGCAAATAAAGAAATTAAAAAAAAATAAAATAAATATGTTTCCATATGACTTTTTCATACATCCTTACTTTTGGTTAGCCTTCTCCCATCACCTTCTTATCTCTTCATCCCCTGCCTCCATTACCACTTAAGCTATTCCTCCCTTCTACACTCATGTCACATAAGTTTTACTATCCCACCTGCCCATTTAATGCCAGTACTTCCCCACACCCTCTCATGCACCTAGGAAATTCCTTGGTCTCAACAGGTATTCAAAATTAACTCCAAGAATATAAAAATTTGAAGCTATGGTCTAGGTAGGAATGAGAACATGTGACATTTAGCTTTAACTTTTATTGTTATGAAAGGAGTTATTTGCTAATTTAGTCCATTAAGTGGAGGTTTATGTGGTGATCAAAAAAATGAGAATCAAATTTTCACTCAATTTTCAATAATTCCTTCCATTGAAAAGAGGAAAATTCTTTTAGATTTAGAAGATTATAAAAGTTCCTTTTAATGAGCCTTCATATTATTCATATTATTTTTACAATTTTGATATTTGTCCAGACAATATTTTTAGTTTATCATGAGGGTGAAAAAATAAGACAGAAAACAAAACTCAAAGAATATTAATATTGCTACAAAGTTATATTGACATAAAAGGGTCTAAATTTTTCCTAATCACTTTTATATTTCATATTTTAGTATTTTCACTTTGTTGGTGTTGTTAAATTATGCATTCAATCTTCAGCATGAGAGACATAGTAATTTTTGTTTAAAGGGTAATACTCACAAATTTATGTTGACTTATGATAGATTTTTATGACTTAAAGTCTGGATTTAACTTGATCCCTTAATGAATTTTATCATCAATTCATATTCTCCTTATATTGAGCACTTGGGATGGCAATTCCCTTTTTAATGTGCTGAGTTTAATAGACTGTTTGCTTATTACTGTACTATGTAGTATATTCCAGAACAGGTCACTATTTCGACAGACGAATCAAATTCGGTATTGGAAGAAACTACAAATCTTTGGAATATGCCAGAAGTTAAGGGAGCGGAGAGGGGGGAAAAATACATTCCATGAGCTGTATGTAGCAGTAAGGAATGCCTAAATGTGGCAAAATTCCAAGGAATGAAATCAGAGTGGAAAAAAAAAAAAGAAAACTAGTTCCAAAATACCATCAAAAGTAAATGAAGCTTCTATGGGAGACTATAATGTCTAACATATTTTGCACAAACCAATGTCGTACAAGTTATCACCCTCAAGTATTCAGGCCTTTCCACAAAAGCCACACTAGCCGATACATCTACTGCTCTTGTTTTCCCTGTGAACACCACTT
The DNA here is from genome assembly GCA_036346955.1 of Dipus sagitta. Taxonomy (NCBI): domain Eukaryota; kingdom Metazoa; phylum Chordata; class Mammalia; order Rodentia; family Dipodidae; genus Dipus; species Dipus sagitta. The sequence goes on along the minus strand of CM070778.1, from coordinate 115,341,570 downwards.
CCCTTCCATAAGGGAAGAAATGCTAAAGGAGGGTTAAGCACTAGGAGATTCACATTGCGCTAACGCTCTACTAAAGACGGGGCTGGACTCCAGAGTGGGCTTGCTGCAGAAGCATGTCTCATGACGGTTTTCCAGTAGGCAGACTACCACAATACTGTTACCCTGCTTTAGTCTCTTGACCATCTGAGCACTCCAGAATCTAAAGTTAAGGAGAAACAGATGATAAGTTTACTATAATAAGTGCTGCCTCAGCAAGACCCTTGTCCAATCCCCAGAGGAAGGCTGAGGAGCTTTGAGGTCTTTTAACTAAAACTACTTACACTTTAGACAATGGAAACTTCTAATACATGAACTTGCCCCTGACACCTACAATAATGTGTAAGTATTTTCTGTCAACATGAAGTGATTCCCGGAGATTCAGAAGCTAAAAATAAGCAGCAGAAGCACAGTGTATTATTTCAGTCTATAAAATGTAGGAAGGTCTCTGGTATTACCTTAGTAACTATTCTCCACATACACACACATGCATGCATACACAATGCTGTAGCAGAAGCTGCTATTGTAGTCCTTAGACTTTTTTTTCCTATTTTTGATGTCTTCATACATAAGGTATCTTGATCTTATTCTAATTTCTTTTGTGGGGAGCTGGGGGTACTGGGGTTTAAATACAGGGCTTTTTGTATGCTAGGTAAGCACTGTAACCATGAGTTTCACCCCCTTTTGTGTATATTTTGAGACAGGTTCTCATGAAGTTGCACAGGGTGGTGTTGAGCTTGTGGTCCTCCTGCTTCAGTTTCCTGAGTGTTTGCTTACGTGTATACATCACCATACCCCCTCAGCTCTCTGTAGACTTTTGAAAGATAGATTTGTCTGCTGGTATAAAGTAAGTACTATTGGTTCTGATCAAGTACTTGCAACCAATCTACTTACCAGTTACATGACTTTTAGAAAGTTACATAAAGTCATTTCAATGTCTTCATCTATATAAGAGGATAAAAAAATCCCATTGTAATATCATTGTGAAGGAATTTACTTAGCATTCATCAGTCTCTTAGCACACTGTGACAAATTTGGCACATGCTTACTAAGTGCCCAATGTTGTGAGTTCCTGTGAGTTTGAATACCACAACTCCTTCATTCTTTTCCATTTTTCTGCTTATGACCTTAGTAGCTAGACTTGATCAACTTGAGCTTTAGTCATCTTCAACTATACTACTCTGGGAACTCTTGTCCCCGTAGATGACACATTTATAGCTCAGTGAGGATCTACTCCAGCCTTGCTGTGGAATTACATAAAATTCTTTTCCACTTGTTTAGTTTCTCCAACTGTGAACAGATTTGAGATTTACTAAAAGGGCCCTAGAGCAAAAACAGATATATTTGTATTTGTGCTTCCAAAGAATTCTTAATAATAGTTTTGAAAACAATTTCCAAGCAATAGACTTTAAACATAAGATTATTTCAGGTCTTCTTGAATATCATTACCTAATTCTGTATTTCTAAGTAGCTTTGTCTTCCGTTCCCAATTTTTCATGTGGATAAATCTTCCAACTGTCATATCCAAGCAAAAATAAAAGTATATAGATGAAGACATAGAAACAGGTTCATGTTTAAAACATATAACCCAACTTTGCCATAGGAGAAGGGTTGCATATTAAGAATTGAGAGAATTTCTGCTGACAGCCAGGTTCCAGAGTTCTATTTCAGCATAGAGTTTGCTCATGTTCAAAACAAAAGAGAAAAACTTAAAAGGTCATGTATAAGTTAACTAATACTCTCACCTGGTAAAAATTTTAACATTGTACTTAGGTGTTTAAGAAAAAATAAAATAAAACAAGCTTTGAAAATGTCCCAGGAATGTGATGGTGGTAGTTAATGATTGGTGCCCTGGGTCTGCTGAGCATGTTCTGGGGAGAGAAGTGACTGCAACTGTGGTAGACTGGCCTCAGTCAGATGTTTTCCTGGTAGCTGCCCACAAGTTGCATATCAGCCTTCAACAAGTGGTAGAAACCAGGCCTGGAGTGATGGCTTAGCACTTAAGGCACTTGCCTGCAAAGCTGAATGACCCATGTTCAATTTTCCAGTACCAACATACAACAGACACACCAGGTGGAACATGTGCTGGGAGTTCATTTGCAGTGGCTAGAGTCCCTGGCATACCCATTCTCTCTCTATCTTCCTCTTCTCTCTCTCTCTCTCTCTCTCTTTCTCTCTCATAAATAAATAAATAAATATTTTTAAAAGGAAGTAGGAATCAAAACTTTAGATCAGTTGAACATTTTTTAAATGTTGGTTATAAATCTTATAATTATAAGAAATTGTGTCATTAGTTAGTATTTGGTTTAGAGTGTCCCAGCAGAGAGAGCTAGCAAGGATCTAGTGCATGTGGAAGCACAGACTGTCATCTCCTGTGAGTGCTTTTCAGCTTTGGGATTAATCAACGAAAGAAAAATGCCTCTTCCATCTTGAAAGCTTTATCAGAAAATGATCATCCTCTGCGATTCCCAATGACACATGGAAAACTGCCTCCCTTCCTACCGCTGAGCACCAATGACACGAGTTTGAAAATGCAAGTGAATAAAAACCTCAACCCAGTGTATTCCTTGACCACACAACATTAGGTGATATTTCGTACACTTTGGTACATTTGAGTCACTTAAAGTGACCATTGAAATCTCCTCCCCACTTATGTCCACTCTCCTTTCTCTCATTCTGATACCGTTTAGGGGTCTAAGAGTACTCGGGTCTGTATTCTCGGCCAATTAAAGAATTAAGAGGCAGGAAAGTGTTTTAAAAGAATAAAGTTTATCTTAGAGTAAGAGGGGAAGAAAGCAGACTCTTCACTGGGGAGGGGGGTCTTCCAGAGCTAGAGAACCCCACAGGTTCTGTGAGAACTGAACTTTTTTGTTTGGTTTTGGTTTTTTGTAAAGTTTTGTAGGTTTTTTGTAGGTAGGGTCTTGCTTTAGCCCAGGATGACCTGGAATTCACTATGCAGTCTTAGGGTGGCCTTGAACTCACAGCAATCCTCCTACCTCTACCTCTGCCTCTGCTGGGATTAAAAGCATGTGATTTGTTGGCTTGAGTGATGGTGAGACGTGCTGATTGGTTTATGGTGTATCCATTACTGCTCAGGTCTCAGGAAGCTGTCAGACCCTCCCAGCAAGGTGCTACAGCCGGAAACATTCCTCCAGGACAGCAAGAAGAAGTGATTCTCCCTCCATCTTAATTAACCGGGGGCTCTTTCCTAATCTACCAACCCAGAAAGCTGTCTCCTGAAGTATTTCAAGGGTACACTTCCTTCCCTCCCTCCCCTTCTCCCTCCCTTCCTCCCTTTCTTCCTTCCTTGTTTCCAATCTTTAACCCTATTTGGAATTATTTTTCAGGATGTTTAGACTATTTTCCTCACATTGCCACCAGCTCATTACCACAGAATTACACTTCACAAACAAGAGCTGGCTAGAGAGCCAACTTGGCTGAGGCTGTGCCATCTAAGGGAATTATTAAAAGGACGAGTTCTTTATTTTGGAAAGACAGACACAATCTGATCAGCGGGCAGGCAGGACAACTTCCTTTTACTCTCCTTAGTGCTATTTGGTGGCCTTTTGCTCCCGCAGAGTCACTCGTTGATGGAGTGAATAGCAGTGTGTTGTTTTGCTACTTGAAACCAAAATCTCTTGTGCTTTGTTGCAAGAATACATCCCTTGCAGCTTCATTATAATTGGCTGTAGATTTCTGCTGTTATTATTTGTACCAACAACTGCAAGTCAGTATTTCACAATGATGGTAAGAACTAAGCTATATGTGGACACACACACACACACACACACACACCCTACAGGGAAAAGAATTAGCCAATGTATCCTCTTTATCTTAGAAAATTTAAAATCAAATTTTGTCATAATAATTATATTAAGCAGTTTCTAAACATGTGGTAACTGGGTTATGATTTTAGTTGGTAAACTATGGAATATGTGCATATAATAAATATATCTGGGCTGGAGAGACTGCTCAATGGTTCAGGTGCTTGTCTGCAAAGCCTAATGACCCTGGTTAGATTCCTCAGTACCCATGGAAAGCCAGATTCACAAAGTGGCACATACATCTGGAGTTCATTTGCTGTGGCTGGAGGCCCTGGTGCACCCATTCTCATTCTCTAACTGTCTCCTTGAAAATAGACAAAATACTTGACCTAGCTTTGCTTTCTTGTACAGATAATTTTTCTGAGGAAAATAAAAATCTTTAACTTGATGGATAAGTACTAGCTTGGAGGTATGCAAATAATGTAAAGATCATGAAAGATAGAACTATTCTATATTTAGGGAAAAAATATGTAATAGACACATTTTTTCTGCATTTATTTTAGGCAGCACATATTTGGGGTTCAAAGGGTAAAAATGCAACTCACCTACAAAGTTTATGAAGGGCTTTTATGTTTCTCTCTGCTCAGCAACCTGTACTTCCCATTTATTTGCTTTTTATCCCCCCAGTGCTTTTGAAATCAAACCCAGCGTTTAATGCGAGCTGTGCAAGCACTCTACCATTGAGCCACGTCACCAGCTTGGTAGCCTGCTTTCAATCATGCCTCCAATATAGTTGTGGTAAAAGATTATTACATCATCAGTGATTGATTCAAATAAACAAGTAAATAAAAGTAAAAGACAGTACCAAGCCTGTTTATCCTCAGCACAGAGCTTTGGTTGACTAAGTGCCCTTTTGTCTTAGAGAAAATACTTTTAACTTTTTCTGCAGTATGGTCACATTACTTTGGTCACATTACTTTGCTTTATGTTCTGTTGACTTTTCAGACATGGCAAACAGAATTTTTAGTTTTCCCTACCAAGGACTCTTGTGGAATAATTCTTATGAAGAGCAAAATAGACATAAACCATGTGAGCAAAAAGGACATAAGATGGTGTGCCAATTGTAGGCCACAAAGAATTGTGGAAATATTGGGATAAATGCCAGAGGAGGCAGGCCCCAGCATGGGAACATGAAGAATGATGATCTAACTCAGTGGATTCACTGAAATGTGTTCATTAGAAACACGTTTTACAAAAACAGCCTTTCACTCTTTACCGATCTATGTCCCCCACTCAACATAGGGGCATATCTACAACCTGAGAAGTTGAACTTGCACTACTAACCTCTTTCCCAATTAAGTTGCTTTCCTACAAATGAACAGTATTTCCCCTGCTTACCTCTCCCCAATCCTCGTTAGCAAGTGCTTCTCTTGGGTTTCATTTATTGTGAATTACATCAGTTTGACCAGACATCTGCTCTCTTAGGAACGTTAAAGCTTCCATGTCTAATGTTCCTTCCGGAAAAGGCACGAGGACCTTGCCTGCTCTTGACTTCCCTGATGAGAGTGCACGGGTAATTTAAAATACATGTTATCAACAAAGCTGTGCAGCATCCGTGAACTAAATGTGCCATAAAGTCCTGAATCAAGCCAGTTGTGACAGCTCTTAGCTTTTCTCCCCGCGTGTGGGATGTGGAGGGACCATTTCTGGCTTGGTCACCAAGGGATAGAGCATACCATGTCACACCAAGGGCAGTACTCCCAAGGCTGGCATTGGAGTGATGACAGGAATACCACTGCTGAACAAATGACTCTGTTTACCACAGGAGCTGGCTCTTCCTATGCTAGGGGAAGGCAGTGCTGAAACGTAGCCAAGGAAGCTTTTGTATGGTTGTTCTGTTTTTGTTTTTGTTTTTGTTTTTTTATGAGGATGCCAAAATGCCTAGTAGAGGGCAAAGTCCAAATAAAAATTACCTTGTCTTGCTATTTTGCTCTCAGGTTTTTTTTTTTTTATTCAATTCTCATGTGCCATACCTTAATAAAGATACTGGTTACTTTTGAAATAGGCTTTTGTCAGATTGCCAGTATCTTGAATTCTTAGAAACCTACTGCAAATGTGAGCCCAGACTTTGACTAACCTGGCAGTTGGCCAAGCACTAAAGATCTTTAAGGCAAGAGTAGTCAGCCATTCCAGTTAATGTTTGGATTTTATAAATGAATTTAATACAAAGTAGGCTGGACTAGATAACCTTCCAGTTTGAAGAATCCATGACTCTATTTTTCAAATACTCTCATCATCCAAGTATTCTATAAATGAATGTTCTACAAGAGAAATTCTAAAACTGTTGTGGTCTGCTATGCTTTTCCCCTCTGTCCCCTTCCCCTCCATCCTTTTCTCCCCCCTCTTTCATCTTACATATTTTCCACTCATCCCACTTCCATATATGGTTCAGTAACACATTCCTTCGCTAAGGCTAAGGAGTTGTTAGTTATTACAATTCATGTTTTTAAATTCTCCACTCCCTGATGAAAACATGTGATATGCAATACTGAGGAAACCTCAGGGGCATTCCAAGCATTTATGGACAAAAAGTCAAGACTGGCGGTATTTTCCTTCCAAATCCATGTGAACTAAATCAAAGAGACAAAAGAATTTATACTCGAAACTTCCAAGACAAAATGAATGCCTTCTGCCATTGGCAATCTCCAAACTTGGTAATGCTAAAGAAATATAAATCTATAACTATTCCCTCAATGTTCCTCTGTATAAGGCCTCATTATCTTATCTAGACCAATGCCTCCAAGGAGTCTTTTACTAATCCTACTCCACGGGGCCTTTATTCAGGTACCAGGTTAAGCTTCTGAGAGTCCTCCTTTGATCTTACCACACTTTGCACCACCACTAGCCCCCTCCTTTCTGATTAGATGCCCGTCATCAATATTTAAACATTTTTATAATTTTGCATTGCCTAATACGTAGGGTTTTTTTTCATAGTGCTCCTATATATTTCAATAGTTCAGTATATTTCAATCTCATCACTGTAAACATTTGGAGCAGGTAATTCCTTGTTGAAATAGAGTGCTTTGTGCCTTGTAGAATGCTAGCACTTTTTTGCAGCCTGTACCCAATAGATGCCAGTAGCACCCCAACAGTTGTTTCCATCAAAACTGTCTCCAGACATCATACAGTGTCCTTGAAGGCAAAACTCAACCCACTAGGGAGATAAGAGTCACCACTGTAAGAAAATCAATTATATAATTCTTGTTGCTAAAACTGCCTCTTATCTAATGATGTACTTTAATTGATAATAGCTCCCCCTGAAATGCATGCCCTTCTCCCATGAACACAACCGAGTGTCCCCTGCCAGCACTTCAGCTTCCGTGCAGCCGTCTGTGCTCAACCTGTGCAGCCTCATGGGACGGTCCTTAAGCCCATCTTTCTCTCCACCTCAAACACCAGTCATCGACCCTCTTTGAGTTTGCAGCATGTACACTGAATAGCCTCATGTTCTCATTCACTCAACCAGTTTTGTAAGCTATACATGCATAATGACTATACAGAGATAAGCTTCAAGCCTGTCCTGGTACGTCAGGGTCAGAGTTCTCAGTAAAGCAAGCACCCTACCTCCTTGGTCAACGTCACACTCAAGGAAATGGTGAATCATAAGTGAAGTACATATGAAGGAGGAGATAACAAATGACTAATTTTAATACATATATATTGCATATATGTATATAGGTAGATAGATAGATAGATAGATAGATAGATAGATAGATAGATAGATAGATTTGGATAAAACAAGTACTGTAAGAGACTCTAATAACTAAAAAATAATGTGTGCAGAGAAGTCAGGAAGCCTTACTGAGTTATGATATTTAAGAATGAAAAAGACCCATACAGGAGGAATGAGTTTAGTTTAAAAAGAAATGTATAGAAAATTAACAGGGAGAAGTAAACAAAGGCCAAAGTATGCATTGCCTGCTAGTTTGTGGTAAGGATATAGCTTATCATTAAAATCTTCCAAGAAGCAAGCAAAGGGTCTTAAGGAGAAGAACATGATATAATTTATACTGTTGATATACTGTAATGTTTTCCTCTGGTAAAACTCCAGAAGGAGGTCGCTCCCCATTCTAGAACGCTCCACATGTATCATGAAGGTGTCAGAAAGCAGATGGGCCATGGACCTTTCAGCCCTAGAGACAAGTTATTTCTACTGTCACGGCAATATCCCATTGAAATATCACTGTTTCCTACACGTGTCATACTATGGGGGAAAAAAAAGTAAGCAGCACTGTTGTAACATGAAACGGTATTCATTCACATGGCATTTATACACATTCAAGGGAATGGATGCCCTCGTGACCTCTATACACAGCCCTCTCCAGATTTGGAAAACTGCAACAACTAGACAATTCTGCTTTACCTGAGCTGATCAGAAATGTGTGGGAAGTATTGATGAAAACAGGAGGGGACAATCTGTCCTCATAAGTTCTGTTCGAAGAGGCTCATCCAACTCAGTGAAACCCCACTGTCTATCAAATTATGATGTGTCCTCTGTCAAGGGCACGTTCTCCTTGTACCTGCTTCTCTCCTGGATGTGACTCCATCGCTAGCCCTCTCTGAAGCCACGATCCACCCAATCATTCCAACTGGTCCTGCTGACTGATAATGCTAACCTCACCCTAGTGGTCAGCTTTCCACATTGCTAACCCCCGCCCTCAGGAAGTAAGTCTTATCCATCTCTTCTGAGCCTTCTCCACTAAACTATAAATGTTCTGAGAACAAAGATGCAGGCTTAATCATCTTGATATCTTGAATGCTCAGTAGGATGTTTTTAAAACTGTGGAAGAGAAATGGACTTTTGTTAATAGTTGTAACTGTTGAGGGGGGTCAATGGATTGAAATGTTCTGATCTACCAGTCATTAATCATAATATTCACTCATCATGATATGTATTCCACAAATAACCACAAGTACCTCGGCAGGGGTGTAAAAATGGCTCAGTAGTTAAAGGTACTTGCTTGCAATGCCTGTGTGCCTTGGGTCCAGTTCTCCAGTACCCATGTAAAAAGCCAGATGCATAGGGAGGCACATGTGTCTGGAGTTCGTTTGCAGCAGCTGATGCCCATTCTCTCTCTCTCTCTCTCTCTCTCTCTCTCTCTCTCTCTCTCTTTCTCATAAATAAAAATATAAAGAAATACATGGACAAATTCATGAAGTATATAGTTCATGGTCTATATGAAGAGGCAAACACTCATCAGATGACTCAATAAGGAATGGTTATAAAATGACACAATTTTTATGAAGGGAGATATAGGGTACTATGAGAATATCTATCAGGGAAACCCAATTTTATCTGAATTTTCAGAAAAGTCTCTTTCATGTAGTAGTATTGGAGCTAATTCCTGAAGGAAAAGTAAATCTTTAGCTTGGAAGCAGCACTGTGGATCGAGCCCAAGGCCCTACACATGCCAGATCTATGCCTGAGCTACAGCTACAGCCTAGACGAATAAATCACAAAAGAATGTATTTAATTCACTAAGTCCCAGTCCTACAAAGTAATATTATGGTACTAAATCCTTCTCTTTATAGTTCTCAGAATTCACTCCCTTGAAGATGTGAAGAGCATGTCTCAGAGAAGGAACTCCATAACAAGAGGATCCATTCTCCAATAACGGATGAGCTATGGCAGCAGACTAAATAAGAAGAATTATGAAAGAACTTTAAATGCCGCCTGTCATGTGATGATTTGTCTCCCCCCCCCCCCCAAGGACAAACAGCCATGCTGAGATATTCAGATCCTTGTTGATTGTAATTAGCCAGATCTGGAACTACGGTTTGTTATTGTTTAAATTTGAAATACCTCCCGTAGGCTAATGTGGTAAACAGCCGATCCCACTTTATGGTAATATTGTGATGGCTGTGGAGCCTTTGAGAAAAGTAGGTCACTGGGGGTGCGTCTTTGCAGGTCTTATGTACCTACTCCTTTCCCCCATACCCTTTCTTCTTCCTGTCTGCTGCCATGTGGGCAAAACTCCACCTCACATTCACATTGTCATGAATGCAGCCAGTTTGCTTTGCCTTGAATACAGGGTCACTGCTGACGTACTTAGGTAAGATAAGGTCATGGTCATAATGTAATAAAGAGGGCATTCAATCCATCGTGTGGTATCCTTATTAGAAGACCTGGACATCGAAACAAACTCAAGAGGTCAGAACCATATAGAGACAGAGCTTGAACTGTCCCTGCTGAGCCGAGCATGGTGGCTCACGCCAGTAACACCAGTCCTCAGGAAGCTGAGGCAGGAGGACCATAGTCTGGCCTACAGAGTTGAGACCATGACTCAAACAAAAAAAAAAAAAAGTGAAAAATGCAGCAGGGCTGGACAGATAGTTCAGTTAGCAAAGTGTCTGCCTTTCAGGGACCTGAATTCTTATTTTCAGAACTCATCTAAAATACCTGGCCTGGCCACACATGCTTATAATCCCACCCCTGAGAAGGCAGACACAGAGTGTCCCTGCGGATTACTGGCTAGCAAGTGCAGACACATTAGTGAACTCTGGGTCCAGTGAGACACTCTGTCTCAGAAACTAAGGTGAAAAGTGACCAATAAGGACATCCTCCAGCCACCTCTGGCCTACACACACACACACACACACAGACACACACACACACACACACGTGAAGGTACATACACTTGCACCCACTCACATGTGAATATGTATACTCACAGACGGGTGCCCAACCCCACCCCATACACATGCTGAAAAAACATGTGACAGCAGAAGCCAGGGGTCACCAAAGTTGTCGACAAACCAAGGGAAGCTAGGAAGCAGTAAAGAACGGTCACCACATTCATGTTCAGGAGTGTGGGAGTATGCCACTGCCCATGCCTTTGTTTTGAACTTCTGGCCTCAAATGCTGTGAGATAATAAAACTTCTGTTGTCTTGAGCCAGCTAGTTTGTGATACCTTTCTACCCCAGCCCAGCAGAAATGTAAACAGCTCATCAGAGGATTCTGTTGCCATATTTCAAGTAATGACTCAGCCTTTGAGGACAGGTAAGGTGGGAGCAAGCAAACACACATTAAAAAGGTATTTTAGGACGGTAAATCTGAAAACACTGTTTACCATGTTAATGTCCTCTCTACTCCCAGTGGGCTCCTAAGCTCCTGGAAGGAAAACACTCAAGCATTCCACAGCAAGCTGAGCTCAAAACACCCTCCTTCAGGGATGGAGGAATGACTTAGTGGTTAAGGCGCATGCCTGTGAAGCCTTAAGGACCCAGGTTTGATTCCCCAGGACCCACATAAGCCAGGTGCATTCACAAGGTGATGCTTGTACCTTGAGTTCCTGTGCAGTGGCTGGAGGCCCTGGTGCACCCATTCTCTCTCCCTCTCTCTCTCTCTCTTAAACAGATAAATAAATAATATATAAAACACCCTGGTTTAAATGAATTATTTCAAATAACAGTTGGGTCTATAAACTATTTATGGAAAACTTGAAGGTAAACCATTTTTACACACTGAATTCTCGCTCTTCTAAAGTAAAAATGTCTTCTCTTTTTATTTAATTGAAGAGGAAAAGCATGCCATAAATTAAGTACAATTTGCATGAAATTGTGCATGCAATGCAGGATACTGGCTTTAACTGAAGAGAAAACTGTGTACAAACTCAAAATAACCTCATGTTTGAATTTAACATTAATTGTTTGCTTAAATTTTTCACTAGTTTTCCTCCCTTGCTTTCAAAGACACACATCATAGCATTTCCCTTCATAATTTAACATCCACAAAATCCATAACTGATAATAAGAATCTACCCCTCAGGGGATAATACATTTCTCTGCAAGTGTGGTATTAATGGCCACAAGCTTCAGTAGCAAGCCTGTAATTCTAGGAGGAAAAACAATCTTTGTGGCTTTAATTTATATGTTTTCCTCTATTTAATTATATTTATCATCCAGTAATATTCCACACTTATAAAAACAGTGACTGGTATATAGAGGAAGCAATGTACTGTAGCATATTTTATGAAACTTCATATGCCATGCATACTGGTTGGGTAAAACCTAGAGAAGATACTTTGTTTAAATTAAGCCTTTAAATTCAATTTCATACCAATTCCTTCAACTCATTATCTGTAATATATTTGTTTACATCCATGGAAATCTTACCTAGTTAAACTTCAAAATTTTATCTAATTCAGATAGATGGAAGGTTTTATCCTCTTAATTTCTGGGATTTCATGTTATAATCATTGAATAATGAAAGAGGGACCTTAGTTTGATTTAATTAATATTGTTGTCCCTGGATGTCAATTAAACCTGCAAGGAATAAGGAAGCAGAACTGACATAAAAGAGATTGCTGGAAATTTTTGAATAAGCTTTACTTTCCTTCTAACAGATGCCAGGAAAAGCAGTTGTTGGGGATTTTCATGTCCCTAAAACTTGCATGGTAGAGGAGATGATTACTGCATGTATTATTCTTGGATTAAAATTTTAAAATTTTACATAATCCCTTCCTCCCTCACCCTTTGCACTCCCTCACATCCCCCCCCCACTGAACTCATCTTTGCTAATCTATCTATCTATCTATCTATCTATCTATCTATCTATACATACATACATACATACATACATACATACATACATGGGAAAGTGAGAGAGAGAGAGAGAGAATGAGAGAGAATATTTGTCAAATGTGCCCTGCGGAGATGTCAATCCAGTGCCAAAAGCCATAGATTGTTACAGAAAAATTTCAGTTCCAGAGGGGACACCTCCCAGTGAGGTGTTGGTCAGGGAAAGTCCCCAAAACAGCACAGACTAAACCAAGGCTCTTGGTTTCCCACCAGTACTACCTAGTGGATTGATAAAGACGCTATTTGCTTCAGTTTCAGGACACAAAGAAACGAAGCTACAAATAGGCTGTAAGCTTCCTTTCTGCTAGCTATTAGCCATAGTGCTGGTATGTACTATGCAGCCTGCTGGGAAAGAAAAATCATCCACAGTCTTAACCAGCAGTGGATCCTGCAAGCTACACCACTGGCTGCCTGGGCAAGATGTGCTTCCTAGTGTGAAAGTAGCATGTCTGTTACAAGGGTAACTAACTACATTCTAATTGGATTTGAGGCCAACTCTATAGGACGGAATTCATGAAGGATACTGCAAACCTAGTCAAAAGCTGTTGTAGTCAGCATCTCAATGCTGGGACAAAGCATCCAGCCGAACACCCGCGGATGGGAGCTAATGACTTACTCTGGCTTACAGTCTTGAGGGGAAGCTTCATGATGGCAGGGGAAAGCATGGCATGATCCGAAGCTAGACATCATCTCCTTGTAGGTGGCAAGCATCAGCAGCAGAGGAAGCCAGATTCTAGCAAGGGGAAGCTGGCTATAACAACCATAGGCCCACCCCCAGAAACATACCACCTCCAGCAAAGCTCCGCCTAACAAACTGGGCCACACATTCAGAACACATAAGTATATGGGGAACATGCTGCACCTATCTATGGAGTATCAGTCTTTAGAAATTCTTCACAGTCCTAGGACTTACTTCTATCAACAGTTTAAATTCAAATAGTGGTGACAAAGATTCTGAGACCCAAACAAAACCTACTGAAAACACTTTCTTACAGGAAGGCCTAAGAACTTGCATTTTTTTTTTCAAAAGTAACTACTGGTAATAACCATCCCAGCACACTTAACCGGAAGCTGCAAGATCTCCCTCAGTACTGTGTTGTATATTGGGTCTGACACACCAGTGTTTTCCCTTCTCCACCTAGGAAATTTGTTTAGCATTGTAATCTGAGAGACTATTTCAGGCTAGTGTGAGATTACTAAGAGGATTTCCCCTATTCACATAAATTTATCTTCAAAAAAATCTGGTGGTATGGCCATCCCCACTGGGAAAAGTTATGACCTTGACCACAGAATAATGGTATGAATATCAGGCAAGTGCTAATTAGGATTTCAGCTAACTAATATCTTGTTCACATCCTGAGTCTGCACAGTGATAAAGAATTGCAATGATTCTCCCTGACACGGGCGTTGCCACCAGACAGGTCTCAGCTTGAAACCCAAATCTGCCACATGCCGCCTTAAGGTACATAGCTCTAGTCATGTGACTTGACTGATTCTTGCATTTCTTAAAAGAGATCATGTGCACTTCCTAGCTTTCTTTAGATTAGTAGTCACATATGAAACGTACCCAGAACATAGTCCACAGCAGTCAATAAATAATCATTAAAAAATCCCATAAACCTTTGATGAAATGACTAGACCTGGATCCTGAGTTATGTCAGGAGCTCATGCCAATGGAGATCATCATGATGGGATTTGTTCCAAATTCTTAGCTTTCACTTCAGGGCAAAAAGTGAGGGTTGAGATAAGAATACAAGTGAGGCCATTTAAAATAACTGAAGTTCTGACATTCTTTCACTGTGGAACATGGGGTTGGATGGGGGGCAGAAACAGTGCCATCATTATTGAAATGATCTTTAAATTGGCAAGCAGATGCCAATTAATTAATTATTTTTGATAAATACAAACAATGAAACTCAGTGTGAGGAAAATTGTTAATTTCTTCTGTCCAAACCACCATAGTTTGGAACATGTTCATTGGTAGTTTTCCATTATCTCAGTTTCTGGGACTGAGAAAGAAGGTTTGGACAGCCAGTTTGCTTGTGTTTTATTCTTCTTCATATGTTTGTTTAATCATCCATTACAAGCTGGGCATGAAATGCACACTCAAATTCATGCATTAAATATCCCTGACACAAAGGACATCTCCAATCTACTCAATCATTAATGAGCTCAGTCCTGAGTTTCAGTTGCAAGAGAGCAGTGGCAAGTTTCAGTGTGGCCCAGAGCAAATGATGGCAGGCTTTCCCTCTCCTTGTAATATGAAGAAAGCCCCAGATAAGTCATCCTCTAGCCTTGACACGGGCAGCTGGAGAGTTTCTAGGTCTTAGAGACTGCTGATTTTTCATGAGAGGATACATTGGCATAGCCCTAGAATAGGGTTTCAGCCTAAAACCCTGGGCAAACCTAATTCATGCTTTTGTGAACAAGACCTTGCAGCATTAGATAGACATTTCAATCTTTCTTTCTTAAGATCATCTTTAATACTCAATATTGAGATACTTCGATGTGTGCATACTTATTTTAATATAGTTAAATGCATTTGTATGTATTTTTCTTTAATGTCATTTATATACTTTTAAAAATATTTATTTATTGCTGGGAGTGGTGGTGCACGCCTTTAATCCCAGCACTAGGGAGGCAGAGGTAGGAGGATTGCCATGAGTTTGAGGCCACCCTGAGACTCCATAGTGAATTCCAGGTCAGCCTGAGCTAGTATATATATATGGAAAGATACATAGAAAAAACAGAGAGAAAGGTATGGGTGTGCCAGGGCCTATTGCCACTGCAAATGAACTCCAAATGCCTGAACCCCTTTAAGCATCGGACTTTATGTGGTTACTGTGGAATTGAACCCAGGCTGTCAAGCTTTGCAAGCAAGTGGCTATAACCTCTGAGCCATCTCCCCAACCCTCATTTTGACTCTTGACTGAAAGGACACAATGTATAGCCATGTCTCATCTTCTATAGGCCAAAGCAACTTAGGTAGTTTTTTGTTTTTATTTTTCTTACAAAGCCAAAAAAATGAAAGAATGGTTTTTTGTTTGATTGTGTCTTAATGTTGTGCACCAATTGAAGAAACAAACTGTAAGAATAACAGAGAAGGAGTGAGAAAACTCTAACCCATCATTCAAATCCTGTTCATCACCTGTTTCTGTAAATAGAAGTATTGATTAACATGACCACATCCATTTGTTTTGCCATGGTCTCTGGAAGCTTTTGCACTAAAATAGAAGAAGTGAATTGTTGTGATGCAGACGTTTTTGATCTACAAACAATAGTATTCTCTATATGCCGGAACGGATAATGTGTGTCAGTCCTTCTGGTCTCAGTACAACCTAAGGCCTGTTATGAAGAGAAACATCTTTGGTTTCCTACAAATTCTCATTGTCAACAATCTATGAACAGAGAATATGGTTCAACCTGATCTAATCTGGAAATTTCATCCTCTTAAGTATGAGAAAGTCTTTTATTTGTTGTTGCTGTTGTTGTTGAGGACTTGTTGGAAACATACATAATTCTAAGCTTCCTGATACATTCCCAAATGAGTTTCTAACAGCTACTGCCCTGTTCCTTCCTACAACTCAGAATTCTTGGAGTAGACTTCCAAAGGTAGGTAAAAAGGAAAGTAGACATTCAAAGTAGCACGTTAATAGAAAATTTATGACTGTGGTTGTATGCGTTAGTGAAAGTAAATAACGTAAAGAAATACAGATGTATTGTCTAGGTTTTTGAGGTTATGTATGTATATTTAATATAAAAGCATGTAACTCATGTAATATACATAAAATCTCATTGGTTCTGTTTTGATCTTCCAGATTCATAATTCAAAACAAATATTTCCAAACTTCATGTTTATTTATGGTTTCAGTTAAACAGTTTTAGAACCTAACATCAAAGAGCAGAGGCTGATAAAATCAGTTCTGTCATGGATTTGTTTTATTTCAAATTTATGTTCTTTTTTTAAGATAAAGAAACATGTTTATTCAGTGTCATAATCAGGCACTTCTCAAAGGGTCAAAGTACTCTCTAGAAAAAGAAACAAGAAAAGAAAACCATGCTGCTCGTACTTTTAACCAGCTACATCAACTAGTCATAGTATGGGAAAACAAACAAAAGCAGTGAAGTTATCTTTCAGGCTCATATTTGTCTTTGCAAAATGACCTATTTTAGATGGCTATTGGGCATTGAAGAAGTTTTTCTACAAACCAACCTGAAGGCAATAAAGATGGGATGAAGACCGAGGCCACTGCATAGAAAGGTCGTAAGAAAGACTTTCATAACATTTCTTACTCCATGTCTATGTTCTCCAAAAATAGAAGCTTTGCTGTCCTTACATTTTCCTACAACAATGATTCAGGGACCCAATAAGTTAGAATAAAATTACACAACACGACCACATGTAATAGAACACAACGGGCATGACATCAGATACGGAGTGTTCAGAGTGACATGAGGAAGAGTCTCTCCCTCAGTGGAGCTTTTAGCTAATGGTAAAGGAAGATTGACAAGCCAAGAATGTGGAGAATGCTGAACTCTATGGAGGTTCAACTCCGTGACTCCTAGTCACATGTGGTACAAAAATATTCAACTCATTTATTGGTGAATAAGATGTCATGACCAGATCAAAGATAATTTCATAGACTGGACAGATATGGACAACCATAAAATAATATTGATGGACAGGTACAAAATGGGCTCACATCCAACAAGGCCATAAACCTTTGGGATTTCCTTTCAGCTCCACCATACAAAAGCTACCCACAGATGTGCAATTTCACTGTCTGATATGTTTAATTAGTAGTAAGCTGGATAGTGAACTATGTACATCTAATTAATTCTTGTATGATTGAGGTTCCAAAAGGATGAGAGAACGCTACCTTTTCTTTTTTTTTTTTTAACTTATTTCTTTGGCTCCAGATGTATGTAGAGAAGCATAGAATAAGTCACTATCAGTGGCGAAACAAGCATGGGAATTCGTGAACTGAGACTTGGAAAGGAAGAGAAAAAAAAAAAATCTGGAAGAAGGATAAGAAGATAAGCATTCCAGAGAAAGATAGAAAATATGTGAGAAGTTTATACTCATTCCTGTGCTGCCCTGTGTGACCCACCAGCAGGCTGCTAAATCACTCTAGAAAAAAGGTAGAAAATGCTCACATTCCTATCTTGAAAAGCAGGAATAAATCTACCAGACAGGCATGGATTAAGAAACAAAATCCCAAGGTGGCATCATCCAGGAGCCAGGGCAGGACCAGAAAGACTCCTCAGATCCTCGCATATGCTTCATGGTAGGCCTTAGGTTTAGTGAAAGATGGGAAAAGAGGGAGCGGGAAGACATGATAAATTGCCCGTTTGTCAGCCATGTGTGTTGCTTGTCTGAATCGGCTTGTGTGTCTCATGTACTCTGTTTAGAATTCTGTACATCTGGGTGTATTTCTCTAGTGTTTCCTATCATATCAGTGACAGAATTGCCAACACAGAGGTATCCATAAATGAGACTGCAGCCTAGTAGTTCCAAGTGTCTGTAAAGCTTGGAACAAAAGATTCAGATGCAAATGTGAGCTGCTTAATTCAGTGAGTATTTCTGATGTTACCCAGGTGCCAATGACATCGTTCTGACCAGCACAGAGGCACCAGGGACCAACCCCAACATACATTTTTAATGTGCTCAGCTGTGGCAGCATATACACACAGAAGACCTTAAGGCCTTAAAGTCATCCTCTTGGAAACCACTGCACTTTTAGGGACCCAGAAGAAACGGTTTAATTAATCTTCTTTTTCAGAGTAGCTTTTTTGATATAAATTATGTACACTGAAAACCTGCCAATTACAGCAAATTAAGGGACTTGGCAAGTGCATCCCGTAGAGGCAGATGGTAAATAATATCCAGATTCTGATTTGAAATAGGACCAGAGATTAGCTAGTGCTGAATGTAAAAGCCATCCAGATATGAGAAATAAACAGACAATATGAGCGCACTGTGAGTGTTTTGTTTCAGGATAGCTGTAGTAACGTGCTGAACATGGGTGACTCATGATCTCCCCATGCATCTCTGTAGGGTACACCTGCCTCTTCTTGGAGCTTTTATCTGTGATTCTTTGATGGATAATTATTTGTTGGGTCTATACCTTTTTAGTGTTCCCAGGTACTTCTTTCCCCACCTGTGCAATGAGTGAAGTATCATGATGGAGTAGTTTTTAAACAACATCACTCTACTGTGTGTTTAGCTCTGTGTGTGGAAGGCACTACTTCCCTAACAGCCTTAGTTGTGTTTGTTAGCAGTGCTATAATACACTCATGGCATACCTTCATCCTTACCTATTTGCCAGCAGTGACAGCCAATGCTCATGCTCATGGGCCAGGGACTGTCCCCACACACTTAATTCTATAAACGGGGAAGGGAAGGCTCAAAAGTTTAGGTAAGGTGACTTTATTCCATAGGCAGCAAAGTAGTGTGTCCTACATGATTACTTACCTTGACACTCTGCTGTCACTCAAAGACTGAAAGCTGCTTAAAACCTAACTCCATCCTGAAATATAAGCACTCCAGGTCAGCATATCTTAGAAAACACTAGAGGAGAACTCTGCGTATCAAATGCGTGCTGATGTTCAAAAAGCATACAAGATGGGGTCAGCATCTCCACTCACCTTCTCATAACTCCAAAAGTCCTTATGGAGTCTGGGGAGATGGTTTAGTACTTAAAGGCCCTGAAAGCCTGCTGATCCAACTTCACTTCAGAACCTACATAAAGCCAGACACAAAGTGGTGCATGGATCTGTGATCCCAACATGCCTGAGAGACAGGAGAATCCCCAGCTCCTCAACCAGCTAGACAGTTATGTATCTGCAGTGGCAAGAGACCCTGTCTCAAAGGAAGAGGTGGGAAGAGCACAGAAACCTCAAGGTTGTCCACTGACAGCCATATCCAGGCCATGATATGCGTGCTCTCATACATACACGGGCACACGGAAGTTAATTTAGCAATTAATTATGACATTTCTTCTAAGTTCTGTTGTTGGTTTGAGTCACTATCACAGCAAGGAGTACCATGAGCTCAGCTTATCCAGTAATGAGATTTCTTTCTCCCTAGTTTACCACAGAAATTGTTTAACTAGGAGGATGATGAGTGCATCTTACCTAATAACTAGATTTCTCTTTCCCTAACTCACCACAGAAATCATTTACAATAATTGCTAGGCTCGGCTCCAGACTCTGTGCTTGAGAGCAGGGAGCGGGGAGGGGGGGGGTGGCAGAGAGAGCTGGAGGGACACCCACCAGACACGACAGAAAGGAACAGCACCAGAGCCATGGTCCAAAGCTCTCTGCATTGACTTCCATGGGACCACCATGGTGGGCTGTAAGCAGGTAATAGTCCAAAGCGCAAAGCATCAGAATCAAGCAAGTTGCACCCAGCATAGTTTTTATTCACTGGCGTCGCACTTCTCAAGAATTATCCTCAACATCGTGTAGTCTGAAGCGTGGCATCTTCCAGGAGTCCCAAGCCACAGATTGGACAATGCTCGTCATGTAATTCATGCTCAGCCTGGGTTGCTAAAATTAGGGAGTGACTCAATCACCATACATCCTTCCAGCTATTTTCAAGGCTGTAAGTGATGCGGAGCGCCAGTGCCCAGGCTCAAGCTTACTCCAATTAGCTCCTGCAAACGCTGGGCCTGCAACAGGGCTCGGTTTCCTAGGAGCCTTCAATCTAATTACAAGCCTTGATTCTTCCCGCAGGGCCTTCCTGGCCAGATGATTTCATTTTACTTTTAGGCTAACCTTTGCAGCCAATGACATCATGGAAGTGTTCCTTCTCTGGAGAGGCTCCTAGGAATACACTAAAAGGTTAATTTGTTTGATATTTGGTTCAAGAGGCTTCTCTACTGGAGGGGCTCTGTTTGGCCATAGGCTGGTAATGGTACATAGCAAGAATCTATAGATAAAGGCAATTTGCACCCAGCCAGCACCAACAGTAGCTTCATGCACTTGCTACCCAGGAGCCACTCAGATGGAAAATCGACAGCTGAGAAAGGAGGCAGCGGGTCCTTTCTACGATTCGTATTACTCACTCAAGAAGACTGCATATTTCCTCATGAGGTTTTTCCCTCAAAAACAAGAGCTTTAAGACTCAATGGAAAATGTAACTAGTCATGCCACAGGAGGGAAATCAAAACAAAACAGAACAAAACAAAACTAAACAAAAATATGGTCTGCCGTCTTAAGATCAGGAAAAGGAATGGAAAAGCACAGGTAGCATATATACCACAATTTTATCATTTTTATTACCCAGCCTCAGTGCACATTCGCTACCTATGTGGATCATCCCCTCCCTTCTCCTCCCAGCCTCTGGTATGCATGATCTTGACTGTGTGCAGGACTGGGAATGTGGAAGGAATGGGGAGATGGCTCAGGTGATAGGTGCGAGCACCCGAGATGGGATTCCTAGCATCCAGGAAAAAGCCAGGTGGGTGTGGCAGTGAGTGCCTGTAATAGCATTTCTGGGAAAACAGGGACAGAAGGCTCTGGAGCAATACTAATAGAATCCAAGAGCTCTTGGTCCTGTTGAGAAAACCTGCCTCAGTAAATAAGGCAGAGAGCTATGGAGGAAGGTACCTGACGTTAACCACTGGTCTCCACAGGCTTGAGCACACATATGCATATGCACCCACAACTGTGTGCCCATACATGCACACACCACATACACATGCACACACCACATACACATGCATACACCTCATACACATGCACACACCACATACACATGCACACACGACATACACATGCACACACCACATACACATGCATACACCTCATACACATGCATATACCTCATACTTCTGTAATGCTTAGGTGTACTACAGAAAGTCACTGATGACCAACAGGGTGTGTGAGCCACCCACACAGAGACAGAGAAATTATATCATATCATGGCAGCCTGGCTTCTTCTGAGCCACACAATGAAAAAACAAATCTGATTCTAATATGTCTATCATATTTTATTTACTAATATCATAAAACTAGAAATTCTGCCTTTGGTTTTCCATACTTTTTCTTCTTGAGTCAAGCCTTAGTATTCCTCTTATCTGTTAGGGATGGGTGTGTCAGGACCTCCAGCCACTGCAAATGAACTCCAGACGCCTGTGCCGCCTTGTGCATCTGGCTTACATGGGTCCTGGGGAATGGAACCTGGGTTCTTAGGCTTTGCAGGCAAACACCTTAACCATTAAGCCATCTTTCCAGCCCCAGGTTCCCTTTTACATCCATGTACAACAAAACACAATTTCAAAAGAAAATGTGTCACTAATAGTGTCAACCAGGTGAGAAAGTTGAGGAATGGAGGGTAATAGCTATTAACAAGAAGCCAGCTTGAAGCAGCAGAAGATTCTAGAATAAAGCAAAGAAGCCCTCCCTCTGGGTTGGTTTCTAAACTTTCATCAGCATTCTAGAAGCGATAATGCTAACTCAATAATATACTAATGACTTTTTACTAACAAGATCATACTTTGGAGAAGCTAATTAAAATCATCCCCTTGTATATTTACTCTTCTAACAACTGGAAAATTGTGGAAATGGTTGCACAGAAGGAGGACAGGAAAAGGAAATTGTGAAAGGAGGCAGTTAAGTATACAAAGATCAATATGAATACACAAGAAACTTAATGGGAATGATGTGTAAACCCTACATTTTAAAGAAAACATGGTTTAAGGTATCCAGCACACCTCTACTTAGCTCTTTTTCATTTCCCACACTTTCAATTGCAGCTAAAATGGGAAGCAACAAAAATAGATATCTACGATAGCAGAAAAGAAATCAAAGATACTTCCTTGCATCTTATCAGCAAAGTTTACAAGTGAGATTATTTCTAATAAGTAATTCACAATAGATACAAATGTTCTTCTACTTAAAATGGGATTACCTCCTAATAAATCTAGTCTAAGTTGAAAATCTCCTGAGTTGAATAAGCGTGTAATGTAATCTAGACTACCAAATGCCATAACCTAGCAATAGTCTAATATAGAAAATTATGGGTTCTCCTTTGTGATTAGCCAACTAAGAGCTTCAGCTTGCTGCTAGTACACAGCAACACAATAGCAGATAATATTACACATCACTAGCCTGGGAAAAGAACAAAATTCAAAGATTTTAGCTAGAGAGATGGCTCAGTGATGAAGGTACTTTCCTGCAAAGCCAAACAGCCCAGGTTCAATTCGCCAGTTCCCACATCAGGAGTTTATTTTCAGTGGCTAGAGGCCCATTATCTATTTATCTCTCTTCATCTCTGTCTCTCTTTCTGTCTCTGCAAATAAATAAATAAAAATGTTTTTAAAATATTCGAAGATTTATTTCTATAAATGTATCTTTCTCTTACAAAATCATAAAGTCAACATGCTCTAGGTAGGGAGCTGGGAGAGAGCTAATTGGTAAAGTGCTTGCCTCACAAGCATAAGGTCTGGAGTTTAATCACCAGGACCTTATTGAGCATGGTTTATGTGTTGGTAATCACAGGGTTAGGGTGGCATACACAAACAGAGCCCTGGAATGTACTGGCCACATAGTCTAAACTATTTGGTGAGCTCTAGGCCAGTGAGAGACTAGTTTACATGCAACTGTACACAAATGTGCATACAAACACACACATTAAAAAATTAATTTAAAAAAAGTTAATGTGTTCTGAGTTTGGACCTTTTATATAAGCAATATTAGAAGAATATCTATGCAAATAATTCATTGACATTATAGGGGAAAATAGTTAAAAGAAAAAGTATGAAGATACAAATTAATAACAAATGTGTATGGGGGTGCAGGAGAAATGGTTTAGCAGTTAAGGCACTTGCCTGCAAAGCTGAAGGAGCCAGGTACAATTCCCCCAGGACCCAAATAAGCCAGATGAACAAGGTGGTGAATGTGCATGCGTCTGGAGTTTGTTAACAGAGGCTGGAGACCCTGGTGCACCCATTCTCTCTCTCTCTCTCTCTCTCTCTCTCTCTCACTAAAATAAATAAGTAAAATTTTTAAAGTATATGAACAAAAGCAAAGAATGAAAAGTTGTAAAGTTAGGGTGTCCAGCATTAAGTAAAATTTTCATGTCTGAAGCAAAAATGATATAAACCACCCTCTAATAAATTATATACATGTCTAAAAAGAAAATTGCTACTCTAAATCATTTCTTATAATCAACACAAATATAGAGAGTGAATAAAACAGGGAAAACAACAAGGAGAGATGGAGAAAAGAAGAGAGAAGAAGGAAACAAAGGAAGGAGGAAGGGATGGAGAAAGGAGACACTCCATGTTGAGGGGAGATAAAGAGAAGCCTGCTGGCTTCCCTGGTGAACAATGCCTAGCAACAAAACCCAAAATATATGAAAGGACATAAAACAAGAAAATTTCCTTGGGAAGATGGAGAAAATAACTAAAAATAAGAAGAATGTGCTCTAATCCAGAGAAAATTAATATATAACATACCAAACGTAAAGCTAATATACTACAGAATTTCAAAATTAAACTTTCCTCAAGCTATCTCCAGAAAACCTATCCTGTAACAAAATCAGAAAACCCTGAAACTGCCAACTCCCCTAGCAAAATTTAGTATTTAAAGATCTACAAATATCTGGGGAAAGAAAAAAAAAAGTGGAACCAGGGTTATCTGTTTAATCAAGTGCCACATAATAGGTAAGAAAAAGGATATACCTAATGGTACCAACAAAAAATAAAATAAAATAACCTCCAGTATTTGAATGGCAACATTGGTCATTGAGATCATGTGTGTGTGTATCTTGCATAGAGTATAGAGTATTTTAAGAGGTGGGGAATGAATTGGGTTTGAGTACAGAGAGAAGATTGTGATAATAATGAAGGATGGATGAAATGATGGCATTCCAAGCTGGCAACAATAGGAATGGAAGGGCATTCATGTATAGAGCTCCGGTGTTTGCAAACAATGGCAGCTGAGTTAGTATTTTTTTACACAAATCTCTCAGCTTCACACAAGTCTTAACTGTCACAGAACATTAAATAAAACTTTACATTTGTGTTATATTCTATGCCCATTTTGGTCAATATCTAAAGCTTGTTTGATTTGCTACAAATATTTGCAAGTCAAATTATAACACTTTTTCTTCCAGAAATTTAAAAATTCATGCCACTTTTAGAATTGTAATAGAATAGTAATGTAATTTACACAAAATAATTGGAATATCCATTATAGCTTGTGAAATTTGATAAAAAGTTTGAATATTACTCCATTTCTATTCATGCTTCAAAGATTAAAATGCCATATTTGGAAATGGAAATTCTTGTAACTCTATTGCCTTATTATTCTATTATTGTATTTTTTGATGGAATGCAATACTGGCTAGTCCGCTGAGGAATAACCTTACTTCTGGGTAAGTTAGATAGGTACATTAATGGGCTCTCTAGGAAAATTCACTCTCAGCCTAGTCTTAAAGGTCTTTGTTTACTTGTCAATAAGGATGTTGACTGATGAGCTGGAACTCTATTCAAGCGAAGGTCACTCAAAGCAGCCTTTAGGAGTAAGACTAGTTCACATCCATGACTCCAAAATGCAGAACTCAGCCCTTTTCCTCAATCCCATGAGAAATTTACCATAGAAAGTTGTTATTGGGCAGTGCAGACTTCATTGATTTGAATGGTGCTAGGATGGACACATCTTCCAATACAAATGTTCTGTCCCCATTCCCCCTTCTCAAAACCCTCTACTTTAGGTGGCATGACCCTCTGAACATCAGAAATCCATGAATTCTCTGAAGAAGTCTAACAAATACTCGTGCACAGTGAGAGGTGTTTCAATGAAGAAATTCCAGATCACAGGAAAATAACTCTCCTATCATGGGGCTGGAGGTTAAATGTGGAGAGCATCACTAGTGGGTGGGAACTGCCCAGTGCCTTCTGGTTGTTGGTCTCATCTCCCTCGCCTTGCTGTGGCTGTAACTGTGGCATTTTGGGATTGGTTTGAAAGAACACGTGGGTACAGCCCTGCCTTTTTCTATATGCATTTGTGCCCCCTTACAAAGTCATGGGCTCTGAAACTCCTTCACCCACATGGTAGGCTACTTAACTCAAGACATGATTGAATTTCCAGAGGTAATGCTGGAGGCTAGTATCTCTCTTGTCCCAACCATTGCAATGACATAAGGCAATGATTTGATAAAAACATCTTTTTGCAGACTAGGTGGTCTCTCTGATGGGCTATATAAGTCTACCTTAGGGAAATGACAGAGTTCTGATACAACTATGGGTTTCTAACACTCTTCAATTCTTTCTTGGCAGTGATAATTTTCTGTTTATTTCATCCACTTTCAAAAACTTACTTCTTAAAACATTGGAAAGATTGATATGATTATTATTCTCTAAAATCCTAACAATATTCAATTTGATTATGATAATTAAGTTTAAGAAAAGGAAAGGAGGGACTGGGGATGTGGCTCAGTCATAGAACATTTGCCTAGCATGTTTAGGGTCCTATTTTCAAGTCCCAACATCAGAAAGAAAAAGAAAAGATTTTCCTGAGTGATTTTGCATTATTTCCATCTACACAAGAGAATAAGAGGCTCATGACGTTGGCCTTTAGTTCATAGGCATTGGACTTCCTGACAATTATTTTCAATATGTATCCTTTTGTATGCTTTGTAAAGTTGAATGTCTGCCCTGCTGTAGTCTGTTCTAGAATGGAAACTTGTAAGTGGGCTGTCACCATGTAAATTCCTTTATCCTCTGTTCTTCTTTAATTCATTCTGCCTTCCCACCCATTCTCTTCTTCCCTTCCTTATTTCATTCTTTTCTTTGATATTTTTCTTTCTTTCTTTCCTTTTTTTTTTTTGTTTTATTTTTCAAGGTAGAGTCTCACTCTATCCCAGACTGACCTGGAATTCACTAGGTAGTCTCAGGATGGCCTCGAACTCACGGTCATCCTCCTACCTCTGCCTCCCCAGTGCTGGGATTAAAGGCGTGAGCCACACGCCTGGATCTCAACCTTTTGGCTAAGATCAATTGTAGTATCTTCTTTCTTTTAAGATTACACAGTAATGTACAAACTAAGAAGAATCCAAACCTAACATGCAGGACAGACCCTCCACCATCTTCCCATCTCTATGATTGTTCTATTGCGGTAGCCAGATAAATAGTCACCTTTCACCTCTCTTTAACATCTGCTGAGACAAATATTATACCACACATTTATTAAAAGCTGTAACTTTCTACCCTTGAATTACTACCAAGACTGTACTCTATGGAAAGAGACCTCCGAGGTGTATAGTTCATTTTATCTAACTGACCAGTGAGTGACCAATGATTCCTTCTTTACTGTGTTTGTGTCTCAGCTACTTACCTGTTCCTACATTAAATTCTCATTAACCATCAAAAAAGCTGCCATCTGGTTGATAAACTGTGGTGGCTGAATCAGATATCCCCAATAAACTCATGTGTTTTGAATGCTTGGTCCCCAGCTGATGGAAATTTGGGAAGGTAGAACCTTGCTGGAGAAGATATGTTTTGGGGGGCAGGATTAGGAATGGTATGCCAGTTCCCCTGTGCTACAGTTGGGCTCATTCTCCTGCTGCTGTTTCCCACCTGCTGAAGCACAATCATGTTCAGCCTCTGCTCATGCCATCATGGAGCTTCCCCTCCAAATTGTAAGCCAAAATAAATTCATTCCTTTAATTAGCTGTTTTTGGTAGGGTGCTTTATCCCAGCAATGAACAGGTAACTACAACATAAGCCATACTAAACAATGGCATCAGCTGGTCATGAACTTCCATTCTACAGCAGATGGTAACAGTGCACACACTCACCTTTACAGAGCAGCCAAAAGAATGCATGTTGAAAATAATTTTCAGGAAGTCCCATGCCAAATTTCGGGCTCAGTTTCAGAAGCTATCTTTACCCTATAAATTCATTCTTGACCTAACATAGCCCATAATCACAGTCAGGTGTCCTTGTCTGAACAGTCTTAGCATATCTGTATTTCTATAAGCCTTCTCGGATGTCGTCAGGGGAAAAGGGGTTATAAATAACAAAGGTAGTTTACCCATAACAGAATATACTGAGTTAAAGCATAACAGTTGTATTTTTAAAATGTAATGGACAAGGTACAGCACCAAAGCAGGAAAGGATAACAAATGAAGAGGAAATGTGTCTCTGTAACTCAGATCTATTTTGGGGACACAGAGATGAGCAGCTTGATCATCTGAACTAGGAGAGGGCAGAACATCAAGGTTATCATCTTCACTTCTTGGGAAAATGATTGCATGGGTTTTAGCAAGGCGCCTGGAGCAGAATCCGTGTTCAATGACTCATCTGAGAGGTGGCCCTTCCATTAGCTCCCCAACTATAATACTGTGACATCCATTTAATTCTGACTCACATTGTTAAATGCTGCACACTGAATCACCAGCCCTACTACATAAAGCACCTGGCTAAAATGTCTCTATGAAATACTTGTCTAGGCTGGAAAATATCCTCTTGGGCCTGAGAAGCAGTAGACACTCTAGTCACAGCCAGTTGCCTTGGAAGTCAATGGCTTTCTGGATGCAAGATAAAGCCCATATACTCAGAGCACTTTATATCCATACGGTGTTTTATGATCCCACTTATACCTTTATTATGTGTAATAAAAATTCTCAATGATGCCATTTCTAATAATTTTTGCTTTTAAAAATATTTCTCTTTGGCTGCACGTTATTTTGCTACTGATGTTGTTTTTGAAAGGGATGCTCTAAATAAAAGGAGGAAAACATGCTACAGAGGGCTTCAAATGAAATGCATTCTCTAACTGTCCAGATGTTCCCTTCAATGTATGCTCCATATAAATCTAAACTGATGAGAATGGTAATGACCCAACTCAGTCTGTCGTACTTGGTGAACTCTGAAAGAAGAAAAATAAAAGATGTTCTTTTTTTGAAGTTATGCATTTTAACAATTCAAGAAAAGAAAACACTTTCTGAATTTTATTACTTTGATTTTGTGCACAATAAAGTTGACTTCCCACAATGGTCTTCTTACTCTGTATCAGAAAAATATATATATAATCTCTCTTTCAAAATCAGTTCCAAAAAACTTGTTCTGTAATGAGGTTATGTTTGTAAATAAAAAATAAAAAACCAAAGACAAATAAAGTACCAAAGTAATCCCAGAACAAATTCTAAAATATGACCGTGCTTTCTGTCTCTTTTCTTTGTGAACAATTGAAGAGATATCCCTGATCCTTTTGCCATCTCCCACACATCCCAAGTGTGGGAAATAGGATAATCTTTACTTCTTGCACCTCTCAAATTTACATAAAATTAGACAAATGCCACAAAATATGGCTTCCATCCCTCCTTGAGATCCTTTCATACACTGGTAGAATGCTTTCAAACAAAGCCTAGCATCAGCAAGCCACAACACTACTGTTACTGAGTTATCCACAAAGCCATTTCTTCTGGCGAATATACATTGCGCTCTAGAGGGGAAACTGGTCTTGGTACTACGTAATATAGCTGGACTTTCTGCAGCTTCCGCTTTGGGAAGAGAAACACAGCATAGACCATTCATCTCTCAGTCCCTGCAGTGAAAGAACCCTGAGAGCTGCACATATCATTGGAAAAACTTAGTTTCAGACCTTTGAATTGTGCGCTGTCCACAGAAGTTCCTTTGGTGCATTGCTGGTGTTGCACCCAGACCTTTTCCCTCAGCATTTCCTGCAGGCATGCTAGAGTGAGGCCCTTAATCCTGCACATGTGATATTTAAGTCATTTCCACATCAGGAACCAGAATTAACGCCTACTCTCACCCACAATACCCCAGAGTTTGGATGCACACATCGCATCCCAAGGGAAGAATACTGTCAGGGATCCAACCCTACATATTACCAACAGTAAAGACTCAGTTGTTTCTACCTTATGCCAGACAAAAAGCTCAGTCCACATTTTCAGAACGTCAGTGCATTCTGGTCTTAAGCCCTCCATCTGTCTGCTTCTGCTTCTATTGTTTTTCCCTTCCAGAAGCCTTGCTGTATATTTAGATATACAAAGGAATAGCTGTTGGAAAATTCCTCAAAGGTTATTTTGTTAGAGGCAAGGAAGGAGACAAAAAAAAAAGTGTTTGATGCTGAGAATGACTGTTAACACTATCTCTACCTCTTATTCATGATCTGTGTGTGCGCCCTTGGCCGTGCCACACTCAGTTTTCTTGAGAGCTGCTCTGAAAGCTCTCCTTTATAATTCTCCCACCTGACCTGATCAGATTATGAACTCTCTCAAGTGCAAGTGCAGGTCAAGAATCTATTTCATTTATAATCTACCTACAGCTTTTAACACACAATCCTGGGCACCTTTGGACACCAGTGAAGAATGGCTATCTCAGAACCAGATATAAAAGAAGATTCTTCACAGCCTGGATAAATATCTTACAAATATTTTCTTTCTTTTGTTTTCTTTTGGTTCAAGGAGAAGCATCAACATAAGCATTTATTTATAGTAAAGATTTGTTGCGCTTTGAAAACAAAAAGCGTGCCATAGGCTCATGTGCTTGAACACTTTGTCTCCAGATGATGGCGCTGTTTGGGGAGGTCATGGAACTTACGGGAGTTGGAGCCTTGCTGGAAGAAGCGGGTCACTGGGGAAAGCTTTTCTAGTTCAGCTGAATTTTACTACAGTGTGAACGCCTGTGCTGTCCCCAACTGCCACCAGTTCTTCCCAACCGTGAAACTTCTTGAAATTGAAACTGCAATCTGAGGCTAGTGTATAGAGTTTATCCTTTCCTTCCTTACTTCAAGAATATGTTCACAGCAACAAGGAAGTTTCTAACGCAGGATTATTTTTTCATTCAAGTGCATTTATTGTTTTGGCTTGATAACTTGGCTTAATTTGGAATTAGCCAAATGAAAAAGACCTTTCATGGTTTCATGGTAGGCCAAATTAGCTCCATCATTTAAAATGCTTAGTAAGAATCTGTGAAAGATTTCCTGGAACTACTGAAATAAACATTTTAAAGGCTGGAGTTTATAATTTATTGCGTGGCACTAAGATTAAATATGTGGTTATGATCTGGCATGATAACATTCCCATGGATTAGTCTCTAAGTCTTTGGGATAATTTCAAAGGGAACTGTCCAAAGACAAGAAAATGGGGCAAAAGTTTACAACTGCTTCTCTAGACTGAGAATTGTGTGCTCACGAACACAACGTGTACTGTGATCTTCACACTCGTTCCAGAAGCACTACAGCACGTCTTGTTACACAAGAATCTTCTCCCCAGGTCTGCAATCCAATGAACATCATCTTCCCTCTTTTTTTTTTTTTTTTTTTTTTTTTTTGTTGTTGTTTCTTTGAGGTAGGGTCTCACTCTAGTTCAGGCTGACCTGGAATTCACTCTGTAGTCTCAGGGTGGCCTTGAACTCTCAGCAGATCCTCCTACCTTTGCCTCCCCGAGTGCTGGGATTAAAGGTATGCTCCACCACGCCAGGCATCATCTTCCCTCGTAACTCAAGCACTTGGGCAAAAATTGTCCACCATTGAGCATAAGGACTTTTTTCTTGAGTGCACAACCTCAGGTACCTCCCAGACATGCTACCTCCAGCTTATGAGAAGCTTGCGCAATTTTGGCATTTCAATTTCAACACCTTCCTCTACATGTCCCATCAATGATATTTTGGCAGTTTCCAAATCTCCAAAAGAAACCATCAAAACTTTCTTTTGCCAATTCCTCAAATATAGTTAAGTATTACTAAAGCAAAGGTCACCATGGTTCATTACATCCCCATCTTCTCATGGAGGGAAATCCTGGCCCCAGTTCTCCAGATTTACTAGTGCACTGGTCAGACATCTTTATCTTCTCACATTAAAAGCTTCCTGTTTTCAAGATAATATTCTGATCACTATGCGGAACCGAGTGCTCATGAGCTCACTACCATGAATAAGACAATGAATCAGTGTACTTCTGCAAGTTCTTGGAGAAAACATTTTGTCTCTTTTCTCTGAACTGTCTGACTTGATCTTCTTTGGTCCAAAGATCCCTACACATACCTCCAGGGGCAAAGCGAGGTCCATTTGCAATCTGGCTCTATAAATATTTAATAAAGACTTTGAGCTGAGACTGCCTGGAGATCCATCTGCTAAACTGCTGGAGACAAACCAGACATTGTGAATTAACTACAGAATAGGCCCATTATGTTGTCAGGGTTCGATAGAGGGCCAAAGCTATGCAGCTGATCCCACATTCTAAGGATACTTATCACCGTGATAGGACTGAAGCAGGAAAGAGTGGCCAATATACATTCTGCAGCAAATAAGGCCAATTCTTTATGTCAATGACTTAACAATGTCCTGACCACTTTGAAATAGCACAACCAACTCTGGTGTGTTTATAGCTAGCTACATCTGTCAACTAAGCCCATTCTCCTAAAGTCTGATTTTAAATATTTTTTTATTTATTTTAGAGAGAGAAAAAATGAAAGAGAAAGAAAGAAAAAAGAGAAAAAGAAAGAAAGAAATGAAGAAAGAAAGAAAGAAAGAAAGGAAAGAAGGAAGAAAGAAGCAGTTAAAGAGAGACAGAATGGGCACACCAGATCCTCCAGCCACTGGAAACGAAGTCCAGATGCATGCACCACCTTTGTGCATCTGGCTTACATGGGTCCTGGGGAATTGAACCTGGGTGCTTAGTCTTCACAGGTAAGCACCTTAACCACTAAGCCATCTCTCCAGCTAAAAGTCTTATTTGAATTTTCCTTCCTCAATCAACAGAAGTCAAGCCAGGAAACACAAGTATAAATATACTTATGTACTCTTTGCTGTCATAAGTTCACAACTTTATACAGATTTACAGATTAATTTTAAAATATTATTAAAAGCCAAACACCAGGCCAAACAGATGGCTTAACAGTTAAGGCACTTGCCTGCAAAACCAAAGGACCTAGATTTGTTTCCCCAGGACTCATGTAAGCCAGAAGCACAAAGTGGCACATGCATCTGGAGTTCATTTGCAATAGCTAGAGGCACTATCAAGTCCATTCTTTATCTCCCCCCACTCTCTCTCAAATAAATAAAGAAATAAAATAAAATTTTAAAAGCCATACATTCACAAATCAGACTTCCATAGCACTTTCTGTCACACTTTTGTAAAGCACCCAGGTCTCTATTAATATATGGCAGGGAAATAGAAAACACTGATGCAAAATTTAATCTCTTTCAAGATTTTTATCTTGTTTCTGTATCCAGGGATAGTTTATAAAGTTAAAATAAATGGACTGTAATGAAAAAAACAAAGTAAAAGGTTTGGTACAATGGAGTAAAGTCATTTTTTTTTCCTATTGTTTCATTCCTCTTTCTGTCCTTAACTTGCACAGGTGGGAAAGAACAGAAGAGTCCTCCAACCAGAGGTGTCAACTGACAGATTCCTATTTCTGGTCGTGGGTCCCCTATGCCTCGCCTGCTTTGTTTTCCTCTTCATTTTGTTTCTGTTTGTTCCTTCAGCAGCCTTGCCCTTTAGACATAAAATGAAGTAGCATCTATTAGAAGAATCGCCTTAAGGCAATTTTTTTGGAGGAAAGAAAAGAGACCAAAAAGTGTTTGACACAAAATAAGGGAATGACTTAAACCACTGGATTCCATTCAAATTCACATATAAACAAGGAGAAACTGACTTCTCCCTTTCTGTCTCCTACCCTTGATTTCACACACATGCGCAAATTCACACTGGCAAACATACACGTACTACACACGGCATGAGTGCACATATGTGTGCCCACACTCACATGGGCATGCACATGAATCTCCTGCAGTGTTTCAGGGAAAAGGTTAAGAAATCTACCTCCAATATATGGTAGTTGTCTCTGACTTTATTTCAAATGAGTAGATTATATATTTCCAGAGCACTGTACTTTGGCTGCCTTGCTGATACATGTGTAGACAAATAGTAAATCATTTATGAGTATTTTGTACTATGGAGTAAATCATGCATAGGCGACCAACCCCATGGAAAAGAGACTGAATCTTGACTTCTAAATAAGGTCCTCTTTGGGGCTATTGGGCCTCATGGAACATATAAATGTGACTATTTGAAAATTGAACTCTGTGTGCTGTAGATGGAAGCAGATTCTCACCATTAAAGAATGGTTACAGCTTTAATTTCCATTTGCTTCCCAAGGATAACATAAAACTCCTCTTTCCATTTACAACTGCAGAGAGCACGCCTGGCGGATAAGAACAGGCCACACAGATAGGAGGAATATCTATATTCTAAAGAATAGAATTGCTATGGAGCATGAGAACATTCAAACATAAGTACAACTTTAACACACTGTAATTTTCAGATTTTTTTTGCCACTGTCCTTAAAGAATAAATGAAAACATCATGATAATACTAAAAATTTTCAAATCCATATTTTATTAGGACCCTGCTTTGGGAAGTAAATAAGTAAACACATGAATGTATTTTGTTTGATTGTTGTTTTGTGTGGTGGGGGGGGTGGTTCACTTTTTTGTGAACACATGTGGAGATCAGAGGTCAACATCAGTTACATGCTTCAATTACTCTCTAGATTATTCTGTTGAGACAGGTTCTGGAGTTCCCCAATTTGGTTGGACTGGCTGGCCAGGAAGCCCCAAGGATCTTCAATTCTCCTCCCTGCACTGGGATTACAGTTGAGTGTGTTTTATGTGAGTGCTGGGGATCCAAACTTGGGTCCTCATACTTGTATAGTCAGTACTTGACCAACTGATCTATCTCCCTAGCCTCCTCTTTATTTATTATACAAGATTATTCTCCAGTCATTATAACCTACATGTTGTGGGAAGAAGGTAAGGGAGAGATATCAGGAAATTATTTCATGTCACTAGACTTCTCATATACTTTATACTACTAAATAGGATGCCTGGGGAAAACAGAACATCAAGTTATTAGATTTTCCTCTACATCTGAAGTGTTAAAATTCATTATTTTCCCTGAGGTATCAAGTTTCAGCAAGTAAGACTAGCTCAAAGGCCTCCCACACAACTACCAAAGGTCCACCTGGATTAAAAGCTCAGGAAACAACCAGCACCAGGCAACACGCTGCACGCAGTGGCCACACACTTTCACAAACCCCTAGGGTCTGCCCTGCCACAAGTTCTCTCCCCACATTGGCCTCCCACTCTAGGCCCTCTGGCCAGGAAGATTAACATCACAGAGTTACAATGCATTAGAGTTGGAAGGATCACAAACGCCATTTAGTCCAATGTCCAATAGGCAAGGAAACGAATTGCACACATTCAATAACATTCTTAAGGTTTCATAGCAATTGCTTGTCAAAGCCCAGACTGAAACACATATTTCCTGAAAATCAATCTATGTTATCATACTAGGCAAAGAATAGCACTCAGACCATCACCATCGCGAGCTGATTAGAAATACCATGCTTCAAAACTGACTCTACTTCTTTTATATTTCTCAAGGTTTTCAAAAGGACAGAACAATCAATGGAATATATTTGTGGTACATGTGTATGTATGTTGTATAGAATCTGTATATGAATGGAGAGATTTATTTTAGGGTATTGAGTGACAAACTTCATGTTCATGGGATAATCCAGCAGCTGGAAGCCCAGCAGGATTTCAGTATTGAGACAGAATCCCTTCTAATCTAGGAGGCCTTATTTTTATGTCCTTAACACTTTCAAATGGCTAGATGAGATCCACCCCTATTACTGCTCATAAATATTTTACTTAAATCCAACTGCTTGTAGATTTAAATCCTCTACAAAATAACCTTCAAAGCAACATCTAGACCAGTGATTAACCGAAGAGCTGGGAACCAAAGACCAGTTAAGCTGAATCCATCACATGCTGAGTACAGGCCTACATGTTAACATGAGCCTTAGGTCACACTTATGTGCGTGGAAGTTTGATTTACCTATCTGTGACCTTGAGGGATATCTCAAAGGCATGGCTGTAACAGACACCCAACAAAACAGTGCATTAACTAAGACATTAGTTCTTTTATGTGCCTCAATTTTTTGTGTGTGCATGTTCATGTTTGTATGTATGTGTGTACATATGATATGTGTCCATGTGTATACACATATGTGTGTGTACAAGTGAAGGCCAGAGGACAATCTCCGGTTTTGTCTGTCAGTGACCATTCACCTTTATTGACAAAGGGTCTCTCACTGGCCTGGATCTCACCAAATATGTTAGAATGGCTGGCCAGACAACCCCAGGGGAACCATGTGTCTGCCCCTCCCCAGCACTGATATTACAGGAGCATATAATCATGCTCTTCTTTTCCTTTTCTTTTTTTTTAATATGGGATCTGGGGATCAAACTCATGTTCTCATCCTCTTTACTGACTATCTTATCAGCTCTCTCCTACCCCAATGTTCAAGAAAGAGGCACAGTTTGACAGCCTCAAGGAACCCAGGAATCTTCTAGCTTCTCTGCTACCCACAAGAAAGGGCTTCGACTGTATGGACCATGCTAACTGTCTCAGCTCTTGTTCTAATGCTTCTGTTCTCATAACATGAAGAGAGAAAGGACAACCAAGGCAAAAACTTTTCACTGAGTGACTGACCCAGAAGGTACATTCATCTTCTCTTCTTAAATCTCCTGGTCCAGAATTTGCTCATAAGGCTACATCTAGCTACAGAGAGGCTGGAAAATATAATCTTCTTATGGTGTGGTCCACAACACAATAGTAACTCAGTAATGTTCAGAATTAATAATATTCAGAACTATCTAGAAAAAGAAAATCAGAATGATTATTGTAAGACAGCTAGCCATTTATACTACCTATTTTTTTCTGACCATGTTCCCTGCAAGCCCTTCTATAGAACAGGAGGTAGAAAAAAAATAGAAAAAGAAAGGGAGCAGTAATGCTGCTTTCTTCCATCATACAGAGGATGGAACACAGTGTGTCACTTGAGTGGAAGCAGAGACAGATGGCAGCCCATGCTCCAATGCATTGGCAGCCTACTTCCTCCACACAGAGCTGCCTTTGGCTAGGACAGTCAGAATTTAAGTTTCCTTCGTCAAAAGGGAGGAGCAATGGTGGAAGGGAATGTGAGGAGAGTCAGACCCTATGTTTCATCACTTCTGTCTCCTCATTGTCACACAGAAATGACTCATGTCTCCCTGTTTCTATGAGCAAGAAGGAACATAAGAGGAAATATGTCCAGAGTCTCTTCTCTTCTACTTCAGTCTTAGTAATTCTCATGTCCCACAGCTGGGGATAAAAGCATCAAGTTACTCTCAAAGTTCATAATAACCACAAAACTCCTAGTTATTTCCTTTCCCAAAGTACAAGGCTTGCATGCTTAGCGGTAACCAAGAAGCACACAGTGGTATGTGTAGGGATGATTTCATACAGAGGAGTAATGTTTGCATAAGCATATTTTAATTAATTGATGAAAACAGCTTCACACAAAAGCACTTAATAAAAGCACAAAACAATCTGTAAGAACACATCAAATTCTCTGCAAATACTCCTTCCTACAACAACACACATGCTACATAAATTCCCTTCAGAGAACAAGGCATATTTTACAGATTTTTCTGTAACCAAGGTAACAAAACAGAGCTCTTTCTATCAACTTTTAAGACCCAATAGTAGGCATTTTTATGCTGAGCATTTCTTCATAGAAAGTGCTTATGGCTTTGATATTGTTGCCATATTTCAAGACTTAGGGTCATATCATGAATTTATTTCTTTTAGACATCAATTATTATCTCCACAGGTAATTGGAAGCATCTGGATTATAAATCAAAGACATTTTAGAGGTAAACAAATAAGATCCTGCTTATGTTCACATTTCTATGAAAATTTAAATAATATAACTGAATTATCAGCTGATACCTATATAAATTACATGGTCTATAAATATCAATACATATAGTTATATACACAGCATAAATAATTTGCATATCTACTATTATAGCTATGTTAAAATTTTCTATACCTTTCTCACAAACTTGATCCGCCGAGTTATCTCTCATGTAGATTTTCAGTGAAATCAAATGATACAATCTATTCCACATTTTGTATAAGCTTATAAGGAAATCTTTTCTCCCAAATATAAGACTCCCATCTTTCTCCGTATAGGCACTCTTTCCATGGTTTTCACATAGATGAGAGCTGTACTTAGATGTACAACTTTGCTGCAGTAAGAACAAGATGTTTTTGATGTGTGTGACAGCAACGCTCAGTAGAAGTCGGGAGTTAAGTGGCATTATATCACTCACACTAAACTTTATACTCTTGATCTCAGTCTGATATGAAACTTTTATAGGCATGTTCTTACAGCCTTCATTGATACAAGATTCCATTTTAACTTTTAAAAATCTCGCCATTGCTTTGTGCAAAGTAGCCTCAGAAAGGTACCAGGAGTGTTATTACTCTGAGCTCCAGGTGAATAATTTATTTTATTAAGTTTTTATTTCGAACACACTTTGTATTGGTGCATCATGTGTTGGTACCATCATTACTCACCCCCTGCCCTCATTCCATTGAAAGTCCTCCTTCGTGAGCTTATTGCTGGTATTCCCCATGGGTCTCGGAAGATGGCAGTTAAAGTCACTTACTTGCTGATGAATAATTTCTGATGTTGTGACTGCTAAGTTCCTTAGAAACTTTACTTGTGTGTCCTCTGTGAATACGTATATGCATATGTGTGTTGTGTAAAATTACTATGGTTTACAAATTATCACATCATGTAATTACAGATGTATATTGTCCTAAGTAAGGGTAGGGAGCTGGTTGTTGATTCCTTCATTTGTTTGTACACATGTATTTTTTTTTGTTGCTTATTTGTTAGTTTTAGTTAGAATCCTGTGCATCCTAGGTATTATAGACAGCTTCATGCTGCTGGAAATGAATCTCCAAACCAGACACAGTTTATTGGAGGAAAGGATTTATTTCAGACTTATAGATCCAGAGGAAGTTCCATAATGGTGAAAGAAGATGGTCACCTTTCACAGATTCAAGTAGAGGGATAAAAACCACAACCAGCACCACCAAAAGCAAGCACCTTTGGGCTAAAAATCTGATCCACACCCAGTGACACCTCCTCCAGCCAGGCACCTAGACACAAACATTTTAGTGAAAACACCTGGGCTGGAGAGATTGCTTAGTGGTTAAGGCACTTGCCTGCAAAGCCTAAGGACCTATGTTCAACTCTCCAGGTCCCATGTAAGCCAGACAAAAAAAGTAATGCAAGCGTGTAAGGTTGCATGTACACACAAGGTAGTGCATGTGTCTGGAGTTCAGTTGTAGTGACTGGTGGCCCTGGTACACCAATTCTCTTTCTCTCTCTCTCGCTTTTGCTCTCGCTCTTGCTCTTGCTCTTGCTCTCTCACATTAAAAAAAAAAAAAAAGGCCAATCTGTTGGGCTTGCTTCAAAAGAAAATAAAAACTGAGACTATTGGGGAACATTCAAACTATCTCACTAAGGAAATGACCCTGTGCTATATACCCAGTGCATAGTGCCAATAGCACTAATGTAATGTTTCAGTTTACAATTTTACTTAGTTAAAAATATGCTCATTTTTTTGTAATATAGCTTAGTGACTTCTTAAAAGAATATTTTTAACTACCAGCTAAAATTTGGAAAACCTTTATGTATAACAGCATAAAGCATAACATTTTATAGTGTTCCCAACTGTTCTGGAAGTATGTCTCACTTGTCTGTTTCTCTTATACTTTTCTTACATTAGGATGAAAATGCTACCTATTGGGATTTGTATTCCTAAATTCTGTATCCCCTATATGAGAATAATATCCACTCCTAGTCAGGAAAGGAAAGTACATGGCAGTGTAAAGTACCTTTGATTGAACTGTTCCAATAGTATCAACATACTAGCTCTAAGAAGTTGGAAATTTACATTTTTCCAACCTAATGATCATTGCTTTGTAGCTCTTCAACTTGATTTTTTTTTTTTACCAAGCTTAAGGGTTGTCCTTTTGGTTTTGGACTTAGATAATCTTTCAGATTTGGGACATGGGGACTACATTGCATGTTCTTCATTCTATCTTTCTTTGGAATTGATTTTAAGAGACATTTCAGTCTCTAAATGTCTTATTCTGTATTCACCACTATTTAAAGAACACAATGAGTAATAATATTAAAGAAGCATGTGTAGAGTTAAGAATACATAGAGTGCAGCTCAATGGCCTCCAAAAGCATCACCTTTGGTCAATTCCATTCAGATTTCAACCCTTATCCTAAGCAATACTGTGTTAGCTTCTTTTCTTATTGCTGTGACAGTATACCTGACCAAAAAAAAAAAACGAACAACTTAAGGGAGGAAATATTGCTTTGGGTTTGAGAACACGTAGGAGCAAGAGCATGAAGCAGCTGGTTAGGAAGTCAGGAAGCAGAGCGTGATGTTAGTGCTTGCTTCACCTTCTGCTATTTATTCAATCCAAGAAACCTGCCTATGTAATCCTGCTACCCAAAATCAGGGTGCACCTTACCACCCCAATAACTGAACTGAGAAAATCCCTCACAGAAATGCCCAAAGATTTATCTCCTATGTGATTCTAGATCCAATCAGCTTGACAATTGAGATTCACCATCACAAATCTATCACTCATCAACTTGACACTGTCCCTTGGTGGGGCAAAATTCTACTAAACTTTTCCTACAATAAGTAATGTGTATCTGCAGTCCACATCGACTATATTGGTTATATAGGGTACCAACTGAGATTGGATTTTTTTAACTTTTCGTATTTCAGAAAGTACTTTCAGAAGAATGTAAAATATCATTAAATCTCAGCTGTGGAATTTTTCAATATATACATATCAATACCTAAAATATAATGCCATCATAATTGGCATATGTAATTAGCAAAAATATATATTTGCTATATTTTCATCTCTAAGTGTTCTGAATTTCTTTACAAGTGCCCATCTACTAGATAGTGTATGGATAAAATGTCATGATCCATCATAGTTGCCAACTTAATTGATTTAATAGTTTAAACACCTTACCTGTGCCCAATTCATTAACCTAATAAAACAAATTTCCCTTAGTTCTGAATTCTCCATTTTTTGACACTTCCCTGAGTGTCAAAATATACCATCCAGGTATATGGGGAAAAGGCTTCCATGACCTCAGGAGAAAAAAAGAGCTGGAATCTCTGGCTTGGCTCTGACTATACAGCTTTTACATTATATTTGTAGCATGAGCCCTCATGGAGTCTCTCTTGGCTGGGCCACCCATACTTCTACTGAAGTATTGCCCTGATGGAGCCAATGTGGATTCACAATAAGCTTCTGATATCTCAGCTTGTGAGCCAGGCCATGCAGAAGAAATGGGTGGGGGAACGCATGTGAACTAGATCTTACTTTGCCTTCTGACACTGGTAATCACACCCCAGTGCTCGTGATGAAGTCTTTTGCCCACCACTGGCCTCTTCAGGAATCAAACTGAGGTCAAGGGGGAAATTCCTACTCCTGTGCTCATGGCTTCTTCTGCGTCACTAAGACAAACCATGCATGGGAGGGTTATTGTGACAAATCTCTAATTGCTGTCTCTCCTTCTCTCTTATGTCCTTCCTCTGTGATCCACAGTTCTCTAAGTAAATGTCTCCATTCCTTGGTAGCATAACTACCTTCTACTGATGATAACAAGCTTTACTTCCACAGCTTTTTTTTTTTAAAGTTATATTTTTGCAATTCAATTTTCTTGCTATGAAAATCTTAGTTGCTAGGTACATGATAAATGGGTTTTATAATAACTGTTCTTAGATTTAATCCCCGCTCCCATTCCTCAAGAAGGCAGAAAATTAATGTCCCAGTTATTTATGGCTATGGGACAAACCACCCAGACACTTAGTGATTTGAAATAACAATTATCATTTATTTTGCTCACAAATTTACAATTTGGGTTTGGCTGGAAAGGCTCATCTCTGCTACAGATGGAATTAACTGTAATAGTTTAACTGGACCAACAAGATAGACTCTCAAGATGGTTTGCTCACATGTCTGGCAAGCTTATGTCTCACTGAGGCTACTGTCCAGGGATCTGCCTGGCTTAGGGATTCTCGAAGAGGCCTCTTTATAGTTCTGTTTCTTCTTTCAAATCTGAATTTCATATAAAGAAGTGAAAGAAAGGAAAATTTGCCAATATCTTAAGTCTCCTAGCTAAGTGGAATTATCTCAGTCATTTCTGCTATGCTCTAAAAGGCATAGTTTTCAGAGCTTCCTAAATTCAAAGTTTAGGAGGAATGAAAGCTGAGGAACATAGACTCTGCCTCTTGATATATAAAGAAAAAAATGTGCGAAGAAAAATCAGCAGTGACCATTAGGCTATCCTTTGGCTTTTGTACTTGAGTATACCAGGAGAATGAATGCAAAGTAACAGTAATGCGGAAAAGGCAGCAAATATTCTCTCTCTCTCTCTAAAATAAAATAAAATTATAAAAGTTAGCCACATTTTTAGCCAGGTGTGGTGGAGCATGCCTTTTATTCCACCACTCAGGTGGCAGAGGTAGGAGGATTACCATGAGTTCGAGGCCACCCTGATACTACATAGTGAACTCCATCCAGGTCAGCCTGGGCTAGAGTGAGAACCTACCTCAAAAAAAAAAAAAAAAAGAAGAAGAAGAAGCTAGTCACATTTTTAAAATCAATCATCTAAGGCTCCAAAATTAATCAATAGTAAACAAAATCAAAAATTATTTATCTTTAGAGAAACTGTGAACTGTATGTAGGTGAGAAGTATTCAGACCTGTAGCATACCTATCCAGATTTGGTCCTCCTTTCTCCTGAGATGGTAAAATGGTGCAATCCATGCAGAGTTCACAATAAAACCAAGCTACTCAGCACAGGGCAAAAAATCCACACCCAGTTGTTCAAGTAGAGAATTGATCAGAAAAATGTAGAGGAAGTTGTGATTCCACCTATGGTAGGCAGCAGATCCAGAAGCTACCCAGGAATTTCAAAGGAAGATGCTGGAAATGACAGGACCTTGGAGAGGCTAGGTAATTTCTTCATGCCACTTTAGCTAAGGCAACACATGCATGCAGGGAAACCTAAGAAAGCACAACCCTACCAATCATGCCTGGATGACTTGATGTCAATGGGAGCACACAAGGAGGACCTGCAAGAGCCCAAGCTCTCCACATTTTAGTGGTAAACAAAAGAGGTTGTGAAAAAATGAAAAAAAAAAAAAAAGGTCTGGAAGAAACCATGAAAAAGAAAGGTAGAACTAGAATGCTCAAGTAATAGTTTAACAAACAATAAACTAAGGAAATATAAATTTTCAAAAGGACAATTGCAAAGTTGATACAAAGAAGAAATAAACTTGCTAACAGTTGAATTTAAAAAATCTATTTTGAAGAATAAAAGAATGAATGGAATTTAACAGAGCCTTCAAAAGGTAGATCATAAGTATCTGCGAGTGGTAAGCTCTCAGCAGCTTCTAATGCTCTGCTTTGGTAAGATTTGAGTCTCCTCGGTGACTGCCATCATCTCCCTGAAGGATGATCTCAGGCCAGCCATGACAGCAGTACTCATATTTAATCTGCCTCTTGTTCTATAATGTCTTCAGGAGCCTGAAAGATGTGGTAGAGGCGCTAGATAGCAGCTTTCTTTTCTTATAATTCTGACAGTAGCTTGGATCTCCCTGGTATTCACATCCATCTGTCAAAAGTATACTTTGTAGCCAACATACCTTCCAAAGCATGTGGAAGAGGGGCAGAAAGAATGTAAGAGGACGGGAAGCTGTACCCTGAGGCACTGTCCCCCTCACAGGGACTGCCATTTATGACACCATAATGATTACTGGCAACCTCATTGAGGAAGGCCCTCAGTGGATGGGGGAGGGGGGCAGAGAACAAGAGACAGAAGAGAATTACCCATTGGGAATTTGACTAATTTGCACTATGATCATATAATAAATTTACAATAAATATTTTTTAAAAACACTGTGGGGCTGGAGAGGTGGATGAGCAGTTAAGACAGTTGCCTGCAAAGCCAAAGGACCTAGGCTCAATTCCCCAGGACCCACATAAACCAGATGCACAAGGTAACACATGTGTCTTTGTTTGCAGAGGCCAGAGGCCCTGGCGTGCCCATTCTCTCTCTGCCTTACGTTCTCTCTGCTTCTCTCTCTCTCTCTCTCTCATTAATAAAAAAAAATTTTTTTAAACTATGTGAATCATAGCAAACATAATTAAATATTACTAGGAGTCCCAGAAGGTGAAGAGAAAGGGGGAGGAAAGTTATTTGAAGAAATTATAGGTAAAAACTTATAATTTTTAAAAATTATATGATATATATATATATATATATATATATATATATATATATATATATATCCAATAAGATCAGTGATGTCCAACTAGGATAATCACAAAATTATCCACAATGACACACATCCTAGGTAAACCATGGGGAAGCCAGAGAGGAAAAGGAGTGTTTGGAAACATCAGACATGTGTGAAAGGAGGAACATATATCACACAGAGGACAGCAATACAATTCATAGACAAACTCAGCAAAACAATAGGCTGCTGAAAAGCAGCAAAAGGAAAATACCCAGGGACTTCTGGTAACCAGCCCAGGGAGGGATTTAAGCAAAACCCCAGCAAAATACACTCTTCTTCTGAAAAGTGAAGGAGTATAGGTTATTCTTAGACACAGCAGAGAAGCCAGAGAGATCAAGACGCACCAGAAAGGAGGAAAATGGCCAGAGTCCCACTCAGGCGATCTCTGATGCGATCTGCAAGCCCGCCCGGGGCAGGGGTAGTCCCGCCAGGTGGCAGCAACCTCAGCAGAGACCAAGCAACAGATTATCAACTCCATCAGCCTTCTTGAAAAGTTAAGAAATCTGAACTAAAGCCAGCTGAGATCCACTAAAGAGCTACTGAAAGGGCGAACAACTCTAGAAGTCTGAACTCTCCCATCCCGCACCATTAGGACGGGGAACCTCCAGCATTCAGCCCCCCGTGGCAGCTCAACCAGCACAGCAGATCAGAGGTACAGCTGCACAGCACAACACGGGGGGATCAAGGCGGGCACTCAGCATTGGTGAGATTGGAAGCCACCCCAAAAGGTAAGGAGGCTGACTGACAAAAACAAACAAACAAACAAACAAACAATGGGTACACAGTCCTGCAGGAGCTAATCTCTCTTTCCTTGTCAGGGCAGGTTATGGGGTATATACTCCTGGTTGGCTTTACCATTTTCAAATAACTTGTATCTAGGGGTTGAATTTTATTGCCTCTGGTGCTTTCAGATATATAGGGCCTTTGTTTCTTGCTTCTGACATTACTGGGTGCAGGGTCTGATTCTGATC
Organism: Dipus sagitta; assembly: GCA_036346955.1. Lineage (NCBI taxonomy): Eukaryota > Metazoa > Chordata > Mammalia > Rodentia > Dipodidae > Dipus > Dipus sagitta. The sequence goes on along the minus strand of CM070778.1, from coordinate 115,296,863 downwards.
TAGGTTGACCTGGAACCCAATTCAAACCAGAAATCTCTACCTCCCAGCTGACAAGATTAAGGGTGTAGAACAACACACACACTTAGGGATTTTGGCTTTATATGACTATCCATTTGTTTTAATCCTCAAAATTGCATACTTTGTGCTGGCTTTTATTGATTGTGTACGTTACTCAGTTGAAGTTTAGAATTTGCCAATAAATTATTCCACCCAGTCCACTAGAATATTTGCTTAGCAAGCAAACACAACACCTAGGATTACTTCTGTGGCTTGATTGGTGGACAACAGCTACACCTGGCACCTTGAACGCATATCCTGAGAGTATATAGAGGTGGATTGCCACTTCTGAGAACACTGTAGATAAGTAGAAAATGCAAGCATCAAATCAATTCAGGATGCAAAAGTTGCCACAATATAATACAAAAAAACTCAAAGAATCAAGACAATACAGTCCCACCAAAAGCTATAAATCCATCAGAAATGACCACCAATGAGACTATTTTAGATGAAATGCCTGACAAAGATTTCAAGAAAATGATGGTATCTATGCTCAAAGAAATTCAGAGAAGAAATGAAGGGAATCAAAAAAGAAAACAAAGGAATTAAAGAAGAAAACAAACTTCTGAAAGAGAACACAGGAAACCAGTTTAATGAAATAAAAAGGTCATTACAAGACATGAGTCAAGAAATAGAAATACTAAAGAAAAACCAGGCTGAAATCCTGGCTCTGAAGGATACAGTCAATGAAATAAAAGAACTCTGTGGAAAGTCTCACCAGTAGAATGGATGAAGGAGAGAACAGAATATCGAAACTAGAAGATCAGGTGGCAGATCTAATACAGTCCAACAAAGAGAAAAACAAGCTAATAGCAAGGTACGAATGGGAATTTAAAGATATCTGGGACACTGTGAAAAGATCAAACATAAGAATTCAGGGTATAACAGAAGGAGAAGAATTCCAATCCAGAGGCTTAATAGGTGATTTCAACAAAATCATAGAAGAAAATTTTCCTCAAATTGGGGACATTTACATACAAACCAAAGAAAATATATTGAAAGCTGTTAGAGAGAAGAAGCAAGTCACCTACAAAGGCAAGCCCATCAGAATAACTGCAGATTACTCAACACAAACTTTAAAAGCCAGAAGGGCTTGGAATGACGTATTCCAAGTTCTGAAAGATAACAACTGTTAACCAAGATTACTTTATCCTGCAAAGCTATCTATCCAAACTGATGGAGAAATAAGGACATTCCACAACAAAAACAGGCTAAAGGAATTCATGACAACTAAACCAGCTCTACAGAAAATACTTGAAGGAATTCTTAATGCTGAAGAGAAAGCAAAACACACATAGGAGGAAATAGGAAAAAATAAACCACACTCAACAGTTAAAACAAACAAGTAAAGGGAAAACAGGAAACACTACAAAATAAGAAAAATGGTGAGAATAAATGCATAGCTTTCAATAATAACTCTTAATATCAATGGCCTTAATGCACCATCCAAAAGACACAGGCTTGCAGACTTGATTAAGAAGCAGGATCCTGCCATTTGTTGCCTCCAGGAAACTCATCTCTCAGTAAAAGATAGACACTGCTTTAGGGTGAAAAGCTGGAAAACAGTATTTCAAGCAAATGGGCCTAGGAAACAAGCAGGGGTTGCTATTCTAATATCTGGCAGGATAGACTTCAAACCAATATTAGTGAAGAAAGATAAACAAGGTCATTTTATACTGATTAAAGGAACAATCCAGCAGGAGGACATTATAATCCTAAACATATATGCACCTAACATGGGGGCTCCCAGTTTCATCAAACAAACACTATTAGATTTAAGGTCACAGATAACATCAAATGCAATTATAGTGGGAGACTTCATACCCCACTCTCATCAATTGACAGGTCATCCCAGCAAAAAATGAACAGAGAGATATCTGAATTAAATGATGTCATGGAACAAATGGACCTAACAGATATCTACAGAACATTCCATCCAAATACTGCAGAATATACATTTTTTCTCAGCAGCACATGGAACATTCTCAAAAATAGACCATATATTAGGACACAAAGCAAATCTCCACAATTTTGGGAAAATTGGAATAATCCCTTATACTCTATCTGACCACAATGATATTAAACTGCAAATCAGAAACAAGAAAAGCTACACAACATACAAAAATTCATGGAGACTAAACAGTACACTATTGAATGATCAGTGGGTCATTGAAGAAATCAAAAAGGAAATCAATAAATTCATAGAATCAAATGATGATGATAATACAACATACCAAAAGCTTTGGGACACAATGAAGGCAGTCCTAAGAGGAAAATTTATAGCTCTAAGTGCCTATATTAAGAAATTAGAGTTCACAAATAAATAATTTAATGCTCCACCATAAGGTCTTGGAAAAAGAAGAAGGCAAACCAAAAAGCAGTAGACAAGAAGAAATCATAAAGATTAGGGCAGAAATTAATGAAATAGAAAAAAAATAAAAAGAGCCCATGAAACTAAGAGTCATTTATTTGAGAGGATAAGCAAGATTGATAAACCCTTAGCACATTTGACCAGAAGAGAGAAGAGATAAAAATTAATAAAATTAGAGATGAAAAAGGCACCATTAGAACAGATACAAAGAAATTCAGACAATTATAAGGACATACTTTAAAAATATATGTGCCTCTAAGTTTGAAAATCTGAAAGAAATGGATGATTTCCTTGATTCATATGACCTACCAAAATTAAATCAAAATGAGATAAACCATTTAAATACACCTATAACAAGTACAGAGCCAGGCAGTTATAAAAAGCCTCCCAACTAAAAACGCCCAGGTCCAGATGGATTCACTGGCGAATTTTACCAGACCTTCATGGAAGAACTAACACCAATGCTTCTCAAGCTTTGCTCCTATGAACCCAGCATCACCCTCATACCAAAACCAGGCAAAGACAGAACAAAAGAAGAAACCACAGGATATTTTTTATAATCTTTCTTTCCTTAGGAATAAGGAAATAAATATTTTATAACAAAAATAATTAATGAACCTGGAAGATATAGTAATTTTAAATGCATATGAACCTTTTATAAAACTTGTAATACATGAAGCAATACAAACAAACTTGAAAAGATAAATTTACACTTTGAAAGTCACAGGTAGAAATTATTTCATTTTCAATAACTGCTATAATGACATAGAAAATCATTATTGATAAAATTACTTGAATAATATTATCTTACTAATTTTCCCTAATTGACATATATGAATCATTCCACTCCAAAAAATCAGAAAACACATTCATTTTTGTTTTAGTTATTACCATTTTTGTGGGGGTTTTGACATTTTAATAGATGTATATTACATTTTGATCATAGGTCACCCACATTACTCTCCCTTATTTATCACCCTCAGTATCACTGGGCCCTTCTAATCTCTCAACTAGTGGCTATGCTATAGGACAGAATGAATCTCCAGCTCCAAAATGCTCTTTCTTTTCAAGAACATATAAAACATTCTCTTTATATTAGAGATTAGAAATAAGATAAACTAGTGTTAGGACATAACTCCCAATACAATTTAAGGTATTAATATTCATTCAAATTATGTTTTTAATAAAACTGGAATAAAACTAGAAGTCAACAACAGCAAGTACCTTAGGAAAGGAAATTTTTAGGCAAGCAGTTCATAGAAGAAATCACAAAGGAAATATTTTAACTAAAAGAAAACAAAAATAAGACCTCACAAAATATGAAAAGGTATGAGGTAGAAGTAAAGAATTATTATAGAAAAGAAGAAACCTTTCAGTTATTGGTTGTGCTTCTTAAAGAAATTTTTAAAAATTAATAATGGCCTGGACATCCATGATCTTGCAGTACCTGGCACTACCTACACAAGATCTTTATAATATGAGGAAAAGATGATGACAACAAAATAAGTGAGAGACATTGGGGTAGGGGGATACGATGGAGACTAGATTTATGAGGGGGCAAGTGTAGGCTGGGAGGGAATTATCATGGTTTATTGTCTATAATTATGGAAGCATTCAATAAAGGAGTTTAAAAATATATTAAAATTTAATACTAGCAGCAGAAAAAGAACAAGAAATAACAAAGTAGAAAACAATGATACAAAAAGAGATAAACAATGATGAAAATTAATGAGTTAATAAGCTGGTTCTTTAAATATCTCACAATGATAAGAAATAGTTAAGAAAAGAGAGAAAGATGGGCTGGAGAGATGGCTTAGCAGTTAAGTGCTTGCCTGTGAAGCCTAATGACCCTGGTTCGAGGCTCAATTCCCCAGGACCCACGTTAGCCAGATGCACAAGGGGGCGCACGTGTCTGGAGTTCGTTTGCAGTGGCTGGAAGCCCTGGTGTGCCCATTCTCTCTCTTTCTCTGCCTCTTTCTCTCTCTGTCTGTTGCTCTTAGATAAATAAATAAAGAAAAAAGTTAAAAAAAAAAAAGAAAAGAAAAGAGAGAAAGAGAGGAAAAATGAGAATGTCAGCAAAATCATAGATGAAAGGGGACATAGTCACTTACCCTATAGAAATGCAAGCATATGAAAATGTTATGAATACTACAACCAACATGTTAAACAATTTGGATGAAATGAGAAATTTCCTAGAAAGGAATTCATTCTTCAACTGACTACAGAACAGCAAACAAGCTAAATGGACCTATAACAAGTAAAATATAGAATAACTCATTAAGTTATTCTACATGGTTTCAACCATGAATTTCATCAACTATGGAAAGGGAATTAATTCCAAATATACTCAAAACCAGAAGAAATAACATTTCTCAATTCATTACAAAAGCAAGAAATGTGTTTTAAAGAGAAAAGACATGAGAAAATATCCCACCCATTTAGTTCATGAGCCATGGTAAAACAAATCAGGAGAGGTGGCTTAGAGGTTAAGGTGCTTACCTGAAAGGCCTAAGAACCCAGGTTCTATTCCCTAAAACCCATATAAGACATATACACAAGGTGGACCATGAGTCTGGAATTCATTTGCATTGGCTGGAGGCCTTGGCATGTCCATTCTCTCCCTCATAAACCCCCACATAAACAGCTGGGCATGACCACACATGCCTGTTATCCCAATGTTAACAGGGACAGAGACAGAATGATTTATGGACTTCACTGGTCAGCTAGTCTAACAAAAACACTACAAGTAGCTTCAGGTTTAGTGAGAGATGTCTTGGGTAAATATGGCAGAAGAATATTAGAGGAAGACACTGAAAACTTACTCTTGCTTACACACACACCCACACATACACACACACATATTTTAGGGTGCATACATCTGCACACATATTTGGATATAACACAACAATAAAATATGTTAATGAAAGGCCTAATAGATACAAGTAAAAGATAGTCAACATAATAATAAGTTTTTTATGAAAATGTTAAATGATATCAAAATGAAATGCTACCATATAACTAACAGAACACACATCAAAATAACTGTCAGTATTGAATGTAGGCAATGATATCAAGAAGTTGGAAGGCTCACCCAATTGTGGAGGATTGTGAAAAGGTATAACCAAATTGTAAAATGGTTCAGAAGTCTCTGAGTGAATCACATGAGTGCCAGACCCATCATCAATTGTGGATAGAGAGAGAGAGAGATTATGTGTATATATATATATATATATATATATATATATATATATAGTATATATAAGTATATATATATAAAAATTTCCAAGAGATGAAGAACTATATACACATAAATACTTTTACAACAGTGTTTATATAGTACTGCTCACAAAGAGCCAAAACTTGGAGCCAATCCAAATGCCCATCATCTGACAAATGGATAATGAAATGTGGTACATCCACACAATGAATACTATTCAGCAATAAAAATGCATGAGCTTCCAATGTGTGTGTGACATGAATGAACCAATTATGCTGATTAGAAGATCCAGATGGAAAAGACTAAATGTTGCATCATTCCATTTGAATAAAATTTAGAAAGAAAAATATGAATATATAGTTTTGTAAGGCAATCTAGAGGTTACTTGGAGTTGGGGTTCAGGATAAGAACTGATAATAGTAAACTGGTACCAAGAATATTTCTGGGGTGAAGAAAAATTCCCTAACACTGGATTATGGAGTTGATTTCAGAGCTCTCACTAAATATGGCCTAATCATGCATTGATAATGGGTGCATTTGGTGCTATGCAAATTATTCTTCAATGATGCTTTTTTTTTAATGAAGCAAGTCAATTTAGTATTTTACAAATTAATATTCTGAACCTCTCACTCTCTCCCAGGTTGGATTCTTCTCCCTCAATTAGCATTTTGAAGGGACTATGGAGGACAGAAGTAACAATCCTGTACTGGAGTTTATTAAAGTGTGTCTATATGCCCCTGACGTCCTCAACTGCCTTTCACTGTTCATCTGCTGAGATGCCTGTAGACCCAGAGCCCTTCAGTCACAGGGCTGGCACTGCAATCTGGGAAGAGCTGTCCTTTCATCTACCCTGCTCTCACAGGCTCACTTTCCTGATAAACATCTCTCAACAGGATACATCCAAATTCTTGTTTCACTCTCTGCTTCCTAGGCAACCCAGTCCTTGTCCTTGACACACCATGCATCACTACCTACGTTGGATGTATCTGTAATTCCTCCATCCACACACATGCATAATTCCAGAATGGACATACCTCTGTGAATTTTTTGCCTTGTGATTATCATGCTACAATTGTGTGAAATAGCATTGCATAACGTTTCTGTCTTCCCAAGCATCACTCAAAGTGAGAAACAAAGACTCACTCTTTTCTTAATCACAACATCACAGCAACAGAAATGTGGAGGATGGTGCATTCTAATCTATATGCAGTTAATTCAACTTCTAGTCCTTGATTTACCTCCAGCATTACCAGGTCTGGTGCACCAGGAACTTTTTCCAGTTCTTTCTGGTGTGGGGTGTGTGTGTGTGTGTGGAGTATGTGTGGTGTGATGTATAATGTGGGTTCAGATGTAGATGCTCTGCACATGTGTACATAAACCAGAGAACGTCGGGTGTTCTTCTATTGGTCATCTGCATATTTACTTGAAGCAGGGTACCTCCCTCAGTCTAGATTTTTCACGTCAGAGGCCCAGGGACTGTCTGCTCATTTTGCCCTGCAGGGATTAAGGATATAGATGTGTATAGCCTGGCAAAGCTGTTTAAGTGTGTTCTGGGGAATCAAACTCCAGTAGTCCTTCTCAGGCCCACATGTTTAAGCAGCAGCAAGCCCTCTTAACCACTGAGCCATCTCCCCATTCCCAGATCTTTCTGTCTTTGAAAGGCCAAGGCCACAATATCTTCATTTCTATAGTTGGTCTGGATCCTTTCTCCAAAGGAACACAACTTTGAACTAGTGGAAACAGAAAAAAATAACAAAGTGTGGGATTTTAAAACTACCTAATTAATATCAAATATACCCCCATTCTACATGCTTATATATAACATACATATTTACTGTGCATGATTTTAAAAATCTATTAATGCATTACAATTAAAATTTTTAGTCTTACTCCTACTTCCTTAAATTCTGATCATTAAAATTTAATAACATTTTGACAGAACTCCCATGGCACCTACTGATGCTCAAAAGGAAACCTTTGCTAGTTATTTCAGTTGATGGATATTTAAATGCAGGAAAATGGCTTGGCAGTTAAGCAAAGTGAAGAAATAACTTAGCAGTTAAGATGCTTGCCTGCAAAGCCAAAGGACTCAGGTTCGATTCCCCAAGCCCCAGGTAAGCCAGGTGCACAAGGTGGCACATGTGTCTGGAGTCCATTTGCAGTGGCTGGAGAGCCTGGTGTACCCATTCCCTTTCTATCTGCGCCCCCCCCTTGCTTCTTTCTCTCTCTCTCAAATAAATAAATAAATATATATATTTAAATGCTATTATGTGTTTACTTCCTGACAAAGTGAAATTCAATGAACTATTATCATTCTTGTTCTCTCGGTATTTCTAAAGTGCTGCTGAGGCTACCATATACAATAACTGAAGACTAGAATATTGCAGAGCTTTGAAGGTGGATTAAAAACTTGTGCCCTGAGGATGAAGAGGATGGCTCAGTGGGTAAAAGCACTTGCTGTGCAAGCATGAAAACTTGAGTTTTATCCCTGGCAAGCCATGTGAAAGGAAGGACTTGGACTATGATCTCAGCACAGTTGGTGGGGCGGGTGGGAACAGGAGGATATCTGGGGCTTGTCTGTCAGCCAGTTTAACCAATAAACTCAAATTCATGTTCAGTGAGACCCTGTCTCAAAGAAATAAGGTGAAAGCTCTCTTCTGACCTCCATATATGTGCACAGGCAATTACATCTGCACCCATATACTACAAATACACACACACACACAAAATATGAGTCCCAATTCTAGCTCTTCAGATTCTTGCTAAAGGGGAGGTCTCTTCTAAGAATTGTTCATTAGTAAAAGAGGAGTGATTATATATGATATCTAACATATAAATATCATGTAAATATTTTAACGTTATGAGGTAACATAAAATATTCATCAAGGGCTGGAGAGATGGCTTAGCCATTAAGGTACTTACCTGCAAAATCTAAAGAACCATGTTCAACTCTCCAGGTCCCACATAAGCCAGACACACAAGGTAATGCAAGCATGCAAGTTCGTGCATGTGCACAAGGTGGTGCAAACATGTGGAATTCAATTGCAGTGGCTGGAGGCCCTGGTGCATCTATTCTTTCTTGCTCTCTCTCTCATAAAAAAATAAATAAATAAAAATCATCAAAGTCCATAGGTATTGAGAAAAGTTTGATGAAAAAGTACCACATATGCCTGTGAGAAAGGAGGGTGGCAGAGACAAACAGGGCAGAGACAGACAGGGAGGCCAAGAAATACTTTTATTCTCCTAGTTTTGTTGCAAAAGAGAAACCAGGTGATGTCAAGAGAAAGGCTTTACTGAGCTTCCACCTTGATTAAAGCTTTCATCTTCTCTAGTTGCCAAAGAAATTGGAAGCTAAAACACAAATGAGGAAAGTTAGATGGCATAGGAACAAAATATAAAATAAAGGAACCAGGAGACATGGGATGGGGCGTGTTCCAAGTAGGTCATGTAGCATAGCAGAAAGTGTTGACGTGACTGGGCTTGCCTCCATTCTTTTATGGGAATGGTTGAAGAATGGAAGGAAGAAGTCAGCTGAGGCATGGACACATCTACTAACTGATCTCCACAGGGCTGGGAGAATGGGAAGATATGGTATTGAAAAGCGTAGCTTACAGCAGGTAATCAATGAATCATGCCTGTACTTTTCTCAATATACAAAAGAAAGCATTCCCTACTGTGCCAGTGAAAGTGAAGAAGATGAAATACATGGGAAACAATGGTGATTTTAACAAGGGCTTCTCAGTGGTCACATGCCACTTACAATTGTTCTTATACTTGCATTGAGACTCTAAAGTTCAAAAGTTCTTATGCTAAGAGAGCTTGCCAAGGAAGAGAATAAAGCTGCGTTAGGCTGGCCAAGACAATGGTATATTCATGCCTTTCTCCTTGTGGTGACAAAATACCTGACAAAAGTCACTTGCAGAAGGCAGAATTGACTTTAGCTATGCGGGTAAAGTCCATCGTGCCAGGGAAAGAAGGCATGGCAGCAGAAGTGCATGGAGACACTTTGCACCAACAGGCAATGAGAAGATAGATGACATCAGTCTTTGGCTCACTTTCTCCTTTTATTCAATCTAAGAATTCAGCCCATCAATGGTACAGCATACATTCAGGTGGATTGTCCTACCTCAGTTAAACTGTTCAAAAAATACCCTCACAGACACATATCCAGAGCTGTGTTTCTATGTTGATTCTAAATCCAGTCACTTTGACAATGAAAATTAATCTTCACAAGTGGATAGCTTCAAGTGCAGGAGAAAAATTCCTGCCAAATTATAGGAGAAATTCTTAAAATAATAACCTGTATTTCCCCTGCTGTAGAATTGGAACTATTTATTGTTGTCATTTTCTCAGCTATTATCATTATTGCTGTATTTTGAATCCCTTGACAGACCAATTCATACCTAAGGGGATCTAGCAGTGTGAGTTTCATGTCTGCACAATTCTACCAGGAAAATTCCTGAACTCTTTAAGCTTCATTCATGTCCAAACTGAGCTCATAGCGTTCCACACGTGGCAGCTGCCTGGCTGTCCTATCTTGCTTAACTGGGACAATATTCACTCAATTTCTCAAGAAGAAATTCCCAGATTCCTGGCATAGTTCCTCCCCCCCCCCTCCCCCTCTCTCTCTCTCTCATCTCTCTTTGTCTCTCACACACACACATACACACACTTTCTCCCTCTACTCTCCCTCTGTTTCCCTCTCTTGCCTTAATGCAGTCACTGCTCTATTCTTGACTGTTACCCCTGTGAAGAGTCTTATATATTTCTTTGTTTTCCTCCCTACAAGTTGTTACTGTCTTATTTCAAGATCTGAATAATGAAAACCTTCATGGTCTTCCCACTGTTAGCATTCAAGGTGAAGGTTTCAGGTTCATGATCCTTATTTAAAACATGAAGAAAAAAATCTCGCAATACTAGAGACTCTGAGGCACACAAATTATAAAAATCTCCCTTGCTATGTGAGGATAATTTTAAGATAACCTTAATTACAAGTCAGTTTCTCCTTTTATTTAGGCCAGGACCCATCATTCTTTTGGCACACACATGTGGTGTTTGTGTTTGTGTTAGCATGTGTTGGAACATGTATGTAGGTGTGTGTTTATGCATGTGTGTATGCCATGAGTAAGGAGCCCATAGGTCTACATCAGGTTTCCTCCTGATTGCTTTCCACTTTGGCATTTGAGACAAATTTTCTCACTGAACCCACAACTCACCAAATGAGCTAGACTAGTTAGTCAGAAAGCCATAGTTTCTCTTGTCTCTACCCCTACAGAATTGGAAATATGGGTGCACAAAATCATAACTAGCATTTTAAATTATTTATTTATTTATTTGAGAGAGAGAGAGGGCATAGGCACACCAAGGCCTGTAGCCACTGCAAACAAACCCCAGACACATGCACCACCTTGTGTATCTGACTTTATGTGGGTCCAGAGGAATTGAACCTGGATCCTTAGGCTTTGAAGGCAAGCTCTTTAACCACTAAGCAATCTCTTCAGCCATGAATAGCATTTTTATCTGAGGTCCTCAAATATAGGCAGCAAACTCTTTATCCACCAAGCCATTTCCCCAGATCCTATATTTTTTTATTATAATTGTTATTAGTCAATTCTTTTACCAAGATTCTGATTTTACTATTATCCGTAATTTATTTTTTCCACACTAAAAATAAATCCTGAATTTTTGTACATCCTACAATACATTTGTCATCTCTTATTCTCCTATGACTCCACTCAGATGTTTAACATATATTATAACAAGCCTGGTACAAATTTCGGCTGAAAATTTTGTCTATTGCAAAGGAAATTACAATGAAAAAAATGGCATTGTTGAACCTCTAATGTGCCACAGATCAAAGTTGGGGTATTGAAGGCACACTTTGAGGACAACCCAAGAGGATATGCTTGCCAGACTCTATTAGGGGTCACTTAGTTGAAAAAAAAAGATATGGATGAAGCCCTTCATTGTAAATATTCCAAAATGCCAAGAACAAAATGAAATAATTATGAAAGATCTAGTCTCTAGTTAAAAGACTCATTTTAAAAAGAGTGGATGATAGGAGAGATGCTGGGTTTTTTTTTTTTCCTCTTTACCACTAAATTTAAGACTTAGGAGGGCTGACGAGGCAGATGTCATGGGAATCCTGCTCATGCTCAGCAGCTCTGGACACTCAGTCCACCCCAGTTGGACAAGCCTACATCCAGCACTTGCATTTCTTTGCCCAAAGGCTATATCTAGCCAGCAAAGCCTTCTTTGCTCACCTGTGCTGCATTCGGGGTATGTTTGGGTATAAACTTCCCCTGGGCTAGCCTTCAATGATTTAATGAAAGGTGTTGATACAGAAATATCCTATAGCCTTATCCCTGATGTCCTCTGCCTTCAGAGATATTAGTGCATATTATCTTTCAGGGCTTTTTCAGCAGGATTAATCTTGAATGTGCCACAATGGTACATGCCCGATAGCACATCATTGATGACTACTTTTCATCATTGACTCACCTCCCAACACAGATTTCTTCTTCGCCCAAATAATTGACTTCATCTGAATCTATCTCAATTTTTTTTCTGAGGCAAACCAAACCAAGGCTGTCACTCCATTCCCTCATAAAAAGAGAGCTGATGGATAAATCAGAAACAGTGAAAACCAACCTTTCAATTTGATGCAGTAAGTAATTTCTGAGCATCTGTGGAGTCAGAAATTCTGTAAAGATGATTAGCATATACAACCTGATCGCTAAGAAGAGTACTCACTTCAAAAATAGACAATTGTCAAAAATTCTGTCAGTGCAGCATTTGTTGTATGTAGAAATACGGATTAAGTACAGATAAAAAGCAAGAAAATCACACTGGATATAGTTTTTCAAGGAAAAAGTAGAAAATGGAATTACAGAATAAAAGGACCATTACTCACACAAAAGCACAGTGAATATTCCCATATCTCAGGCATTTGGAGAGAACCTTACAGAGGCTAGATGGTATAGTGTTTAAGAATTTGATCTTGGGCTAGAGAGATGGCTTAGCAGTTAAGTGCTTGCCTGTGAAGCCTAAGGACCCTGGTTCGAGGCTCAATTCCCCAGGACCCACGTTAGCCAGATGCACAAGGGGGCACACGTGTCTGGAGTTCATTTGCAGTGGCTGGAGGCCCTGGCGCACCCATTCTCTCTGTGTCTCTCTCTCTGCCTCTTTCTCACTCTATCTGTCACTCTCAAATAAATAAACAAAAAAATAAACAAAAAAAATAAAAAAAAAAGAATTTGATCTTGCCAGGCATGGTAGCACACGCCTTTAATCCCAGCACTCAGGAGGCAGAGGTAGGAGGATCACTAAGAGTTCGAGGCCACCCTGAGACTCCATAGTGAATTCCAGGTAAACCTGGGCTAGACTGAGACCCTACCTCGCAAAACCAAAAAAAAAAAAAAAAAAAAAAAAAAAAAAAAAGAATTTGATCTTAAGTACAAGAATTCATACTTAAGAGTACAAATTCTAACCTTTCTACTTTTTATCTCTGCAACCCTGGGCAAATTAATTCAGCTCCTAGGTCCCAATTTGTTCACCTATTAAATGAATCTTCTTACTCCCTACCTGTTTTTTCCACTGTGACAATTTAATGCAAACAAAACATCTAGAACTCTGGCACATTGGATAAGCTACAAATTATAATTGTGATTTCTTTTCATGGCTGGCTAACTCACAGGAAAGGAAATGGGAGATAACACCAAGAAAACAGACAAAAGACAAATCATGCAAGGTCATATATCTCCTGCTAAAGAATTATGTCTTATAATTATTCAGATTAAGTTCCAGAAATTTATGTATGATCCATGGGACATCCACCTGTTTTTATAAATAAAGTTTTATTGGAGCGTAGCTGTACTCATTAATTTTTTTGTATTTTCTCTGGCTGTTTTTATTATACACTAACATAGTAACCCACAAAGTCAAAATTATTCATTATCTGGGCATTGAAGAAAAAGTTTATCATCCCTAGCTGTTGATAGAAGATAACACGTACAGTTAAGAAGGAGATCTATGAGTAAAATAACTTCAAGTTAGAAAGCTGTTCTTCGTACCAAAATTAAGTTTATGTTAACAAAACCAGAGTTCATGGTATTCAAAAATAAAAAGGATTTGGTACATAGACAAAAGAGAAATACATAAAGAGTTGGTAAAGAAAGTGTAGAACAAGGGCTGGAGAGATGGATCAACTATTAAGGCACTTGTCTGCAGATCCTAATGACATGGGTTCAATTCCCCAGTACCCAAATAAAACCAAATGCACAAAGTGGCCCATGTACCTGGAGTTTGTTTGCAGTGGCTACAGGCCCTGGTGTGCCCTTTCTCTCCCCCCCCCCTCTCTCTCTCTCCATCATTGTCTTTTCTCTCTCTCCTTGCATATATATGCATATATACATATATGTATACATATGTATATACATGTGTGTGTATGTATACATATGAAGAAACTGTAGAATGAGTGGGATGGGGAGATAGCTCAGTGAGGAAGGCACTAGCTTCCAAGCTTGAGGACTAAAGTTCAAGTTCCTAGCACCCAAGTAGGCACACATGGCAGCCTGCCTGAAATCTCAGCTCTTGGGAAGCAGAGATAGGGGTCTTTGGGCAAGCATGCTAGCTGGACTAGATTGTGAGTCCTGGATTCAAGTGAGAGATATTTCCTCAGTAAAAAATAAATAAATAAATAAATAAATAAATAAATAAATAAATAAATAATTGGAGCATAAAGCAACTGAGGAAGGCCAGCAACCTCTGTCTTCCACTTGCACACATACACACGACTGTGCACATGCATCCATACATGCACATGTGTCCACATGTATATGAATATGCATACATATATATGCCCCACATAGATACAAATGAAAAATAAAGGTATAATTTTGTAGGCTCCTGTTGTGCTTCATTTTATAAATGAACAAATTTGGACCAAGGAGGTGAATTATTTTGCCCAAGGTCCACAGACAATCTATAAGTAAATTTAATCTATTCCATAGTGAATTCCAAATGAAGATATCTCATTCATAATACCTCAATCTCTGGCAATACAAAAACTATGAAATCTGAATACCTGGCAAAATTTTGCGTATAGTCCTGAATGACAGAATTGACTGTAGCTCCCAAGCTGCTGTTTGTAGATGTGTGCCTCCCAAGACGTTATATCCCTACTACTTCCTAGTGTATGACTGTTGTCCTAGCTCTACTCATGTCATAGCCACCCTGACACATGTGAGTACAGAACCATAGATCCTGGGACAAGGGTCAATTTTCTCTTAAAACAGCTAGAACACAACAGTGGCCTTCAGAGGAAGCCAGATCTGAAAGACAAGTTGAGAAGAGACATGGAGCAGAGTTATGAGATCAAGTGATTGAGGAAGCAAAAGTTCAAAAGGCAAAGGAGGAACATGCTGAAGAGTGGTGGCCTAGAGAGTAGAGAACATGGTAGAGTTCACTGCATGAAAGATGTTGGTATTCAGCCATCTTGCATTTGGTTAATGCATTAGGTTGGCTTGGGTGAGAGACATATAAGGAACTGGTTAGCCTCAAAGTCTCCACTTCATGAAATTACCATGGTATTAGAACAAATTGTGGGTAGGTGAGGGCTGGTGCGGTTTTACATGATGTCTTCAGTGTT
Source organism: Dipus sagitta (assembly GCA_036346955.1). Classification (NCBI taxonomy): domain Eukaryota; kingdom Metazoa; phylum Chordata; class Mammalia; order Rodentia; family Dipodidae; genus Dipus; species Dipus sagitta. The sequence goes on along the minus strand of CM070778.1, from coordinate 115,281,569 downwards.
GTCTGCAAATCGATACTTGTTAATCTGAATAGCCTACGTCTTCCTTGGGGTCATGAGGTCGTCATTGTGGAATCCTTTGTGAAAAGTGCTTCAAGGGTGGAATAAAGAATGCTTGCAGTTTCTTCAAAGACTAAGGCAATTTATTTCTGAGATCTCCAGAAAGGAAGAGCAAAGTGCTATCTGAGGTACCCGTGCCATCAAAGAAAAGTTGCAAACTCAAGATTCTTCCCTTCTTTGCTATTTTACAGAATAGATGCTTCTACTCATTGGGCACTTGGATGGACATTGAGAACAAAAAGCATTTCTCCTAAGGATCAAAACATATAGGCATTCCTGCCCTGTTAGGCAAAGGCACAGTGGTCCACTAAGTCCTTTCTATTATTGTTCTATGAAATTTCCCCTGGTTTTCCTTTTCACTCAGGAATCACTTACCTAAGAGAGAGAAAAAGAGAGAGACATAAGGCTCAAGGGAAATGGCTAAGTCAGTAAGCCACTTGTCATGCTAGCAATATGGAAATGAGTCAGATACACAGCACCCATGTAAAAGCCAGGCATGGTGGTACACACCTTTAATCCCAGCTCTGGAGGCAGAGGTAGGAGAATTGCTGTGAGTTTGAGGCCAGCTTGAGACTATATAGTGAATTCCAGGTCAGCCTAAGAGAGACGCACAAGAAAGAAAGACAGACAGCGAGAGAGGAGAGGAGAGGAGAGGAGAGGAGAGGAGAGGAGAGGAGGGAAGAGAAGAGAAAATAAAAGGAAAAGGAAAGAAAAGAGGGCTGGAGAGATGGCTTAGTGATTAAGGCTCTTACCTGCAAAACCAAAGGACCCAGGTTTGATTCCTCAGGACCCATGTTAAGCTACATGCACAAGGTGGCACATGCATCTGGAGTTTGTTTGTAGTAGCTGGAGGCTCTGGTGTACCTATTCTTTCTTTCTCTTACTCTCTCCCTCCCTCTCTTTTTCTCTCTCTCTCTGCCTCTGTCTCTCTCTCTTTCTCTCTCTAATAAGTATAAAATAGAATATTTTTTTTAAAAAGAGAAAGAGGGGCTCAACACTGGGGAGGTAGAGAAAAGAGACTCCTTCAAGCTCACTGGCTAGTCTAGCTGAATCAATAAGATCTACATTGACTGAGAGACACTCAGTGTCCTCTCTATACTCCACACACATGTACACACAGGTATACACATTCCCACACTATACATGTGCCTGCACACATATGAACACACACACACACACACCACAAAACTGTCAACATGAGGAAGAGAGAAATGTGAGCGAAATCCGCAGCCGTGTCAGTTGCCTAGTATTAATTTTTCAGTGTCAGAGAGATATGTTTCCTTGGTCTTAAACAATGAAGCCTTCAGTCCTATTTAGTATTTGTCCTAGAAAATCCTATAAAGTCATTTTTTTTTTGTTCCAGAACTGTTAGGAATAACCATGAGGGGATGCTACCTCTCAACCCCAGCTGCCTAGACACTACAGTGAAGCAATTAACCTCAAAAAGGAAAAGGCCAAGGTGGCAAACAACTTAAACGGCAAAAATCATATACTATGTGACTACTTGGTTGAGATGAGAAGACATTTAAATGCTTGCATTCTTGGCTTCATAGGATTTCTTATACAAAATTGAGTATTTTATTTGTAAAAAGTGCAAGAGTAGGAGGAGGAAGAACTGGTTGTATTTGTATAAAGTGCAGATGTCAATATATAGAATAATGAGGTTTGGTAAACAAATTCCCTGACATTTCTCTTCAAGGATTTATCCATAAAGCCAGCACTAGGGAAAGAACATATGTTATTCAATGAAATGGTTATACATAAATAAGGAAAGTATAAATATTACTAACCCTATTCAATTAAATCAATATTTAAGTATTTTATACAGTGCTGCATCCTTCCCATTCTAAATCCCTTTCAGATCTATATCCTGGAAGAAAGGTCTACCTGCAATGGATAAGAATTATAGAGAATATTTCAGAGGCTAAGATACATGGCTTTCTCTCTCAAGTATTTTATAAAGTTGATTTTCCACAAAATTTTAAGAAATGAGGAAGGAAAAGATGAGACAGGAAATACAAGTCCCTGTTGACTTCTCTTTTGACCCGCGCATACACAGGGAGGCTGAGAAAGAACAAAGAACTGTTCATAGTTAAACCCTGATAGCTCAAACTTTGCTACAGTTATTTCTTTACTTAATGGAAAATATGGAACTATGGGTTTATATTTAGTCTTCTTAAATCCTAGGGAATGTGGGGTTTGTTTACTTTTTTCTGTTTTTTTTTTTTTCACCTTTTTCTTTTGAAGATAGACTCTTGATATTTTAAAATAATCACCCTTTTGAGGGCATAGAAAACACACTTCCCTGGGAATAAGCTGGTGCAGTTCTTTCTTTAAAAAACATTACAGAAGGAATTCTTCTTTATCTTGTAAAACTGGTCTCCTGTGTCATGTAAGTCAAATTTCAAAAATGTCTATATGCTATGTGGCTCTTAAATATGAGCATTTTAAGCGATCAACACAAGAGCTTATGTTATTCACTGCACACGAAGGTCAGGATTCAACAGGGTGTCACAATCTGCTGTGAGTAATTTGTTACTATTAATAGTTCAAAGTTTGCAAATGATTTACTTTGTGTTTGTAAGACAGAGAAAAGTCAAGGTTATGCAGAAATACCACCCTCAGCTGCATTGTGATATGCTTGCGTGAGTGGGAGAAAAAGGGAGGAATTCTAACTAGAATGCTGGCGAGCAAAGATCACCTACCTGCCATTTGTTTTTAGAAGTCAAAAACTGAAACCTTTTCATCAGACAGAGCAGACAGCAAAATACCTCAAAGATATTGAAAGGAATGTGATATCAGAAAGAGTGCAATAAAGGCAAGTAGGCATGCAAAGCCTTAAGTATTCTTAAGTATGGGAAGGTGTGGGTGGGTGCATTGAGAGTAATTCCCAGAACTTCTTCTATGGAGATGAGGGGGAATTTGTGCATTAGTCCTAAAAGACAAAAGTAGTTGAATGACGCCATGTTTTCCTCTCAGGAAGTAGCCTTCTGAGTCTTACTTGATTTCATATGTTTGGAAAGTTGTTTTGGTTTTCCCTTCAAAGATTTCAAAGGGCTGGAGAGATGGCTCAGCAGTAAAGTGTGTTTGCTGGACAAGCATTAGGGCCTGAGATTGTCAGAGTTCAAATCCCCTGATTCCACATAAAACAGATGGGCATGGCCATGTGAGCCTGTAACCCCAAACTGGAGAAGCATCCACCCCCCCACCCCACACAAGCTCTGAAATCAGTAAAAAAGAGATGTTGGGGGCTGGAGGTATAGCTTAACAGTTAAGGCATTTGTGTGCAAAGCCAAAGGACCCAGGTTCGATTCCCCAGGATCCACAGTAGCCAGATGCAAAAGGGGGTGCACATGTCTAGAGTTTGTTTGTAGGGGCTTGAAGCCCTGGCACACCCATTCTCTCTCTCTCTCTCTTTCTCTTTCCCCCTCTTTCTCTGTCAAATAAATAAAAACAAAATATTTTTAGAAAGAGATGTTGGCTCAAAACAAGAAAGGGTGGAAAAGCAATGAACATCCTACGTTCCACTCTAGCTACCGCAGGCAAGTGACCCCCACTACAGGCAAGTGACTTCTGCCACAGGCAAGTATATGGGGTACTGCGAGAGGCACATACCTATTCATATGCCATGCACACGACACACACACACAACATATATCACACACACATCACATTTCACATAGACATGCAGAAGCAATTGTGTGTGTGTGTGTGTGTGTGTGTGTGTGTGTGTGTGTGTGTAAATTTTGGTTCAGCAGCTAAAGTGCTTGTCTGCAAAGCCTAACAACCCAGATTTGAATCCCCAGTACCCATGTGAAGCCAGATGCACCAAATGATGCATGCATCTGGAGTTCGTTTGAAGCAGCTAGAGGCTCTAGGGAGCCCATGCTCTCTGTCTGTCTTCCTTCCCTCTATCTCTCTCACCTTGAAAATAAATAAATAAAAATATTTTTACAAAAAACATTTTAAGAGTCCTGAAGTATCAACATGTATGTTATTATGCATTAATGAACAAGGCTTATTTTACTAGGGATAGCTAAGAAAGAGTTATGGGCTAGTGAAATGATTCAGTGACAAAATGCCTGCTGTGCATGTATGTATGAAACAATATGTTCAGTCTCTATTAGGAACCCTCCTCGCCACAAAACAGAATCTTCTCAAGGAACTTCCTCTATTAAATTAATTAATGTGAATTTTTTTCTACAAAGGTTAATATACACACTCTTCCTACTCTGACAGTCATATTTATGAGCCTAGAGAATTAAGAAGCAGACATGGGATTTTAATGAATCCATCAACTAAAATAATATTTTATGAGCCATCAATGAAGATCAAGCAACTGATCTCAACTAAAAATATTCTCCACCCCATGGATCCCTTTATCAGTACATTCTTCTTTGCCCAGGCTTTTGTTCTATCAAGGCTTCCTATGAACAGGGTGAGGTCTATCCACCCTGAGGGTGGGGAACTTTTTTTTTTTTTTTTTTACCTAATAGAACTAATCACATCTCATATGGAGACACTCAGTAACGTTTAAGCAACTATCTGGGCACACTGTGTCCCCATCAGGTTGGCACATAAAATTCACCATCACAAAGATATTTTTTTTGATTTCCTTCTTGGCAGGTCTTATAAGTACAGCAACTAATTGCCTTTCTGTTCATTGTCTTGCCACTTTCAAGCAGTATATTTAATAGTCCAACTGCCTTAAGATTAAAGCCTCTGTGCAGGCATGTGCAATGGGTAGAATGATCTGTTCTCCCTTAAAATTCCTCTGCAAACAGGAACAATGGCCCTCTATTTGCGAGAGAGAGAAGGAAAGAGAGAGGAGAGAGAGAGATCAATATCCCAAAGTATTTTAGTCTTCAAAAACAATAAAGCTTGCATTTAAAAGACAGCAAATGCATACTGGACTGTGTACCTTTAATTCCAAGTCACATGTTTGTATCATCAACCCCACTGAGGCATACCTAAAGGAGGAGATTTGTTACAATATATGAGGTTTGCGGGTGGGCCTTGCCATTCTTGAAGCATTAGTGAATGGAAGCTTTTTCCTAGAAGAAAAATGCAGGAGAAAGAGGGAACTGTTTTCTTATTTTATGAAGCCGAATTCCTGTCTAATTCTCTGAGCCTTTTTACTCTAACTGCTGTAGCATGTGTTTTAAATTAGACTGTATGCATGTGTTCCCTATAAAATTAGCCATCATGACCCATTGTTCCACAGTCCCTCCTTTCATCACGTTTTAGAGGCCTGTGCTCCATATTAGCAAATAGCCCTTAGGGAAAATTATGCATTTTCCATACACCAGCTTTGTTGCATATTTGATAACACTTATTGTATATTTACGGACATAGGTCAATATATAAAATTTTTTGAATAATAAAACAAGTGGCCAATTGTTTCCTCATGGCCAAGAAACCAGGAAGTCAAAATGAATATATCTAGCATCAAAATCAAAACAGAATTAACAGCTGTACTTTTAACCCATATGTACAAGAATATATATAACTCCATCAATATGTTAACTAGGGTGAAGGCAGGCTGCCAAGTTTAGAGCCCACTCAAATTCCTTGGATTCTGAGTTTAAATGAAATTTGAAACTTTCCAGGTCCAAGATCCTTTTTAGTGCTATAAAATGTGACTTCCTGATTGAAAGGAAAAAAAAAAACATTTTTTGGACATCAACTTACTCACGCAAAATATGATAAGTGTGAATGAATCAATAACATATGGATTACATTTTTTAAATCTTTTTAAAATACATTTTAAAATTGTTTTTAACCTTTTTAAATAAAATATTCATGGTTAAAAACATGCATTGGGTTTATCTAACACTAAGTCATTTGAAAAATATTTGTAAGGCATTTTTCTCTCTGTGTTTATGTGGCAGAATTTCTGGTCCAGTTCATGTAATTGCACTTTCCCCCACACCCCTGAGTAAACACATGAGGACGAGCAGTTAAACTGGGGCTCACGCTGCTCGTTTTCAGTACTACTTCCCTGAGTGTGTCCTGGAAGGTTTTACCCATCAGTTCTGGTGCATTGGCATGGTTGTTTCTAAATTAAATTGTGCTCTGATCTATTCTAAATGTAAAGCTCTTGGGAATGGTAGAACAGACACAGATTACGGATGAAAAAGGGACCATGTTTGCTGGTTAATCAAAATGGACATCCTCAAAAAGAACAGTTGTTCATGCTCTTCAATCTACAAACCATTAATCCATGAACCAAAATTGTACAGTACCTAAACATTTTCTCAGAAGCACTGCTGAGTACCTGATGTGTAAATAAACTCCAAGGAAACAAGAATACTGTAATATTTCCAATCTCAATATGTCGGAGTATTTGTGTGTGTTTGTAAAATACTATTTTCATAACTTATATGACTTGATTTAAAATGTTTGCTCTCACTAAATATCTTGAATTAGGCTTTGACATAGAAAAATTTAGGCCACAGTCAACTGCACATCTAAATTCACTTAATAGTCGGAATTATTTCTAAAAATTATTTCTAAAAATAAGATTATATAGCCATGTGTTCTTATGATTGCAGTTCTTTTCATTTTGCTAGAACTGCATATTTCTATCCCTGAGTTGTACATGTTTTGAGAGATTAGTCAGGGCTCATTGCCAACTGCACACTTTGAGAGTTGAACTATCATATCTACTCAGTTTAAACACTGCAGAGGACAAAACTAAGTTTGGACATAAATCACAATTTATTACATCGTGGCTTTCAAACTTTAGAGTACAGAAAACAGTATTCTATTTCTTCTAAGCAAAATTTACACTGATACACACACACACACACACACACACACATATATATATATATATATATACATTTATATGACATACCACCTATTTATATCAGAGTTTCATTCAACTAATCTATAAGTATATAGAATATATTTTGTCTGAAATAATGTACACCATGGCAGGTAATATCCTTTTAGGTTATTTATGGAGAGCAAAAACCAAGAAGACTAGTAATATAATAAACCAAAGACTATAATTCTCATTTTATCACCTTATGAATTCTACAATATATTAACATTTATCTATATAAAACCTAATTCTGGAGACATGGATAGCTGCAATTCCCTGAACTGTGGCAGATGAATCCATGAAGATTGTCTCCCAACTCTCTAATTACAATTAATTAATCTAATTACTGTGATGGTTTGAATATTAAGCTTTCATTTTAAAATCTACTGTGTCTGCTCTCAGCTTCCCATGTGAAAGAATATCAATCTAACATTTACAAGAATGGTGAATATTTTCCAGAGTATTTTCCATTCAACTATAAAAATGCTTGGTTAATTTATTCAAAACTCAACAAAATCTATTAAGTAGCTAGAAAGCATCAAATACCATCCTACTTTCTGTGGATTTTTTAATAACTGCATAAACAATGCAAAATATAAACATGTCATAATATGTGTGATATTCTCTTTTATCCAAAAATTAGTTTTCAACGCTGTCCCTTGTAGATTTCTTAATATTTACATTTAATATAATATTAGAAATAATGTTGACCTTTCTATCCTCCTCAATAAAATTTTGTTTAAGTAAAAAGAAAAACATCTTAAATCAACACTGCTCTTTTATAGTCATTTGATGCATTTTAAGTAATTTTCTAAGCCCAAAGAAGTACCACCTTAATAGTTTCAGGAAACATGTTTCTTATTGATTATTTCCTAATGAAGATTAAATTATTGCTCTAATTCAAATGAAAAGTGAATTATCACAGTATCGTATACTGTTACCAAGCACATAACATTAAAATGATTTCAATGCTGTATTTAATCTGGCAACCTTTGGTTCTAAGTAGTTGTGACTGAAGATGACTAAAATCACACAACGCTTGTAAGTAATGAGTGCTCACAACAACAGGTTATGGTAGCTAACTTGCATATGCCCATATCCATGAATCAACAAATCTTTGGTGTGACTTCCAACATGATCAAATACAAAGGCAGAGTCATGAAGCCACTGCTGAAAGCAATGCTGCCATGTTTGCAAAATGAAGAGGCAGCCTGATGGAGAAATGCATCTATGGGGTATAATGCTGGCCACTCCGTTTACTAATAGAAATTATTCAGAGTATAAAATGGACACCTGAAAGTTGGAGAGAGAAGCTAGAAATAGTTACACTTCTAACAAGGAATTAATAAGAAAGAGAAACTTTATAAAAATGATCCTGTATCTAGACCAAAGGTTGTGTGAGATTATAATAGCTCACTTGCAATGTAAGTTGCTAGCTTTCTTTTTTAAGGTAAGGTCTCACTCTAGCTCAGGCTGACCTGGAACTTGATCTGCAATCCCAGGCTAGCCTCAAACTCATAGCTGTCTTAGTACAACTGCCTCCTGAGTGCTGCAATTAAAGGTGCTCACCACCATGCCCAACTATTTCTCTTATTATTTTTTTTTTTTACTTATTTATTCAAGAGAGGGAAAGATGCAGAGTGAGAGAAAGAGAGAGTGAGAATGGGCACTCTAGGGCTTCCAACCACTGCCAATGAACTCCAGACACATGTGCCACCTTGTGCATCTGGCTTACATGGGTCCTGGGGAATCAAACCGAGGTCCTTTAGCTTTGCAGGCAAGTGCCTTAACCACTAAGCCATCTCTCCAGCCCCCAAACTATTTCTTTTTTAATGGGAAGAAAAGGGGAGGCTTCATAATGATGGAAGAAACTAGCTCACTTCGTCATACATTTAGAGCATGAAGAAATAGAGACACCAGCCCACCAGCAATCATAAGCTGGCTCTGAACACACAGGGCTGGACTCAAGATCCATCTCCAGGGCCTAAGTATGAAGCTTAATCAAAAATACCTGAGGCTACAAGGCCATTTATATTCAAACCACCATAATAATTATAGCTAATCATGAGTCTTCAAAAACCACAATAGATCTATGGCATTATGTCAGATATCTGTGAATACCTGCATATCCAACAATAAAAATACTTTTGTTTTTTGAAACAGGACCTTGCCTTATAGCCATCCTAGCTTCAAACTCTTGATTCACATGCTTATCTTCACTATGCTTGACAATTAATTTTAGAATTTCTAGGTTTGTAAAAAATATTTTGTTTATTTATTCTTTTAAGAGAGAGACAAAGAGAAAGAGGGAGAGATGTAGAAAGAGAATGATGGGTCCCCCAGGGCCTCTACCCACTACAAACTCCAAACGCATGTGCCGCTTTGTGAATCTGGCCTATGTGGGTACTAGGGAATCAGACCTGGATTCTTAGGTTTTGCAGGCAAGTGCCTTAACCACTAAGCCATTTCTCCAGCCCCATACATTTTCTAGTTTTATATTACTTGTCTATGAATCCATTGCTAATGTTCAAAAATCTGGTGCATGAAATACATAGGTGGATCTCTATTGTGAAGTTTTTCTTTGGTAGTGAATTGCTGCAGCTTCTACAATTTTAATGACTTGAATTCCACTGATTCCTTGCAGTGGCTGGGTTCATGTTTACAAGCTTTAGCTTTGACAAACTCCCTAGACGTTCTAGTGAAATGACATAGAAATCTTCTGCACATCATCTCTTCGTGGACATAAAACTAATCATCCTGGTCAGTGTGATGGTTCACACCTATAATCCCAGCACCTAGGATGCACAAAGAAGAGAATCATCACAAGTTCTAGGCCAGCCTTCATATATAGTGAGCTCAAGTTCAGCCAGAACGGCATCAAGAGACCACATCTCAAAGGGAACAAGCAAAAATTGTTATGTTTCCTTTGTCTTCATCTCCTCTTTTCTTCTAAAAGGGAAGAATCCTCCTTGTTTTATCTGAATATCCTTCTGATGGCTTAGTCTTGAACACATAACCATTGTCTTGATGAGCCTTTTGCCAAAATCGCTCACAGACAACTATTCACTAAGAAAACATAGATGAACAATACCAACCTAACATCTTGAAGGGAACCTGCTTATATCACCAGTGGGCCAAAGAAAATTGAATAAACCTCGGAAGAGGGATTTCACACAGACCACCACCCACTTTACACGAGAATGTAAGACTACGGCAGTTCATCATAGCCCAAGGAAATCTGCAGATGCAATGATGCTGGCTGCATCCCTGAAATTTGATGCTTTCTTCCAGTCTCACACTCTCCCTACACACACATTGTCGCAATAAAATAAGCTTTACGGTGCTGGACAAACACCCTACCAGAAGCAGCTTATGGGAGGAAAGGATTTATTTTAGTTTGCAGAGTCCAGGGGAAGTTCCATCATGGCAGATGAACCTGGATCACTCCAGCATGCTTCACACAGGTTGAGAGAGAGAAAGAAGTCAACAGTAGCAAACAGAAACATCTAGATCTCAGACTGTCTCTTCACATACCTAGTAGGGCTGGACTGAAAATCTGCCCCCATTGACACACCCTTTAAATGGAGATCTAGCTGCTGGGGACCCAAGTTTAAAATCTTAATTTTTAAAAAATCCCTGGGCAAATGGGGCTATATACATTCAAACCACCATAGACATATACACACAAATCCAACAGGAAAACTTTTTAAATTACTTATATACCAATATTCTTTTTTCTAAACAAGTATACTAAAAACTTGAAATACAGTTTCATCACAGTCCAAAAAATTAAACATGTCTATAGTACTAATTTCCTCTGTCTCAAGATGTGAGAGCCCACAAGATACACAGAGTAAGGTAAAGAAATACCAATGTCCTATCAAATACCAATATTTCTCAACTGGCTGTCAAAAAGACCAGTGTGTGTGTGTGTGTGTGTGTGTGTGTGTTCTCTAGAAACACAGAACCATGAGGTAGGGCAATGGAGGTAGGTAGCTACAACTGATGGACCTTGATTAACCACAAAACTCTAGATGGCAGCATGTCACTGGAGTAGGGTATAGATCTGTTTCTTAAAAGGTGACTCATATTGGACACCAAAAGAGGTAGTGATGGGTGGAAGACTCACAACTGCATACATTCCTTACCTTACCTGGCAAAGATCCTGTGGTGATTGGAGCAGCAAGCATTCACAGCTACATCCTATGGGTCCAAAGTGATGAGCACTTGACAATAACCATGGAACTCTACAAACACCAGGGACCCAAGTGACTAGGAGGATGACTGACTGAAGCATTTGGAGACTCCCATAGAGAAAAAAAATAACCATTTCCTGTGGCTGGGGCTTGGACCTCATCACTCATTCTACTAGATATACACATGAACACATGACCGCTGAAGACCCTTTCTGCAACTACCAAAGTTCTGTATCATTCTTAGGCAGGGACGTAAGAGCATTCAACTCAAACACATCCAGAAGGCAATGGTGGGAATCTAGCCATGGGAAAGGTAAAGAGTACATCTGCTTAAAAACCCTAGGAAAGTTTGGACACAGTAGAGAAAACACACCTGACTGGTATACAAACCTTAGCTGGTGAATATCAAATAAATATAAGGAGAAAAATAGTTTACACAAAGAAAACTTTGTATAACCTCTCACTCAACATTCCCACTTTATTTTCAAGCCCTGTAACTCATGCTGTAATTATTTTTCCAGTATCACTTTAGATTGTGATATTTAATTTTGGCCAACTATGCCATAAAGTTATAATTTGTAGGCTTCATATGAATTTTATTCTACAAGTATATATTCTCACAGACTTAATAGCTTGAACCTAAACACAAGACTTGACTTTGATTCCTGTTAAACTGTATCTTATTAGCTTTGGTCCATTATTTGAGCTTATTGCAATAATTTTTCATCTTGATTTTCTCATCCATTATACTATCTATCAGTCTCATCATTGTATAAATGAGTTGGTAAGTAGTATCTCTTATCTTTGAGGTCCAAATGGACCAATAACAAATAGATAATGTTCCTTTAAAGTGATTTTATTCAGTCTATTGAGTTCTGAGCACAATCCATTTGCCTAGTTCAAGTTTAATAAATGTGTAGGTTATGAACTGAGTCTTCCTCTATTGCTGATGACATATAGCTTTTGGAACAAAGCTTCATTAGCCATGATTTGGAGAAAGATCATCAATCAAATTATTCTTCCTATTTATTTGCATTTTATTAATATAAATTCTTTTTATTTTTTTCTTCATTCTTCTGTGAGATATCTCTGAAATTTTCACAACTAAATTTTAAAAAAAATGGTAAGAAGGGCAAGAAAAGAGAGATAAACCTTTCATTCCATTATAAAAGCAAGGCTCTTTGCCTGACATATTACATCATTGCTCCCCATGGTCTGTTACATGATGCTTTGCTCTTATATTTCTTATATGTGAAGAAATAGAAGTTCTAAAATTATGGTGGGTCTTGGTCAAAATCACAGAATTGGTAAGAAGTATATTTATGGTACAAAATCAGGTTGATCAGCTTTCAAAGTGTTATTTGCTCACATCCCACAGAAAGTAATATTCATTCTACCCAGGAGATGATTCTTGATGATATGTATTAATAAATTCTGTGGGGGGATGGAAGTATGAGAATTGGAGCAAAATTAAGGGAAATGAGAGTAAAACAGCATGAGAGCACCCAGGAAATGAGAGGAGTAGAACTAGAAAGAAGACAGGCACACGCAGTGTTCAGAATGAGAAGTGCTCCCTGTGACTGAGAAAGTTGTTAGTCTACGGGCATGCATTCTTCATTGACTGGGTCACTCATTTTAATTAATTCCCACTTCCTTCACGCTTCTGTGGGCAACAGCATGGCAGAGGCAAAGAGAGCATGCTCTGGAATCAGGCATACTTGGGCTAAAGCCTGTCAATATAACCCTTTTACCAGTTCACCCACTGACCTTGAACAAGTGGCCTCACCTTTTCTTTTCTTTTATTCATTTTTGTATTTACATATTTATTTAGTTTGCTTTACTGGGAACTAAACCTTGGACTTCACACATGGTAGAAAAACACTTTATCAGTAACTTATCCCAATAATCTCTTTTTTTTTTTTTGAGACAGTATTTCACTAAGTTACCAAGGCTGACCTTCAAGTCACTACAACTTAATTTCTTTATCAGGAATATAATTATATTAATATCTTAGAACAACGATTGTAGTAAAGAGTTAAAATACATCATGCAAGTGTTGACCCACAACAAATGTTAAAAAATAATCTTTTCAAACTAATTTTTCTTTGAAGACTGTGTTATGTATTTTTTTCCTCTGTATGTATGTGTTATGATTTGAAAGTTTTTGTTTCTTCAAAAGCTCACACTGTAAGCTAATCTCACATGTGGTAGTGGTGGAAAGTAGGTCCCACTGGAAGGTGCTTAAGTATGAGAGCCCTCTATAAATGAATGGTTGTCACTATACATATAACTGGCATATGGGAAGTAGTGGTCCTTAAAGATACAGGTATTTAAAAATGCATCCTGGAAGCAAGCTTTCTGCCCTTTATAAGTCACCCAGTCTGTGATACTAAAATACGGTAGCACAAAATGACAAAAATAGTGGTGCCCCTGCTTAGAACTACTAATGTCGGGCTGGAGGGATGGCTTAGCAGTTAAGGCGCTTGCCTACAAAGCCAAAGGACCCAGGTTCAATTCCCCAGGACCCACGTTAGCCAGAGGCACAAGGGGGCACACGCATCTGGAGTTCATTTGCAGTGTCTGGAAACCTTGGTGCACCTATTCTCACTCTCGCTCTCTCTCTCCCTTTCTCTCTGACTCTAATAAATAAACAAAAATTTAAATTTTTTTAAAAAGAACTACTAATGTCATTCTTTACTTTCCCCATCCTATCTTCTTTATTCTACATAACTGCTAAAATCCTCCTTAATCAAATCTTTCCTACCTTTGGACCTTGATACTCCAATTGTCTATTAATCAGAGTGGCTCATGAACACATGTCACTCTTATCCAGTCTCAGGGGTTAGGAATCATATTTTTCTTCCCTGTTTGTTCTACTTACTCAATATATAGTCATGTACACAGTCTTAGACTCAGCTCTGTCCTTCATGACTATGATTAACTATTTCAGCATTACTGATGTCTTCTGCTTCCTGTAAGTGCATACAGTGAATAATATTTGCAGAAAGAATATGACTGCTACTTCTAAATCTACTGCTCTGTCCTGCCTTATTTCCTTCCAGATTCCACAGTGAGCCTTCTCCACTTACATTGGCCCAGTCAGTAGAAAAAGAGACAGGTAGGTAGCATGCAGCTTCAAACTGCTATTTTCCATGAAACACGGCCAGTACAAGTACTCACAGGACCAGATCCCTGCTGAATCTGTTCAGTAGCATCCCCAAGGTCACCCTTAATGTCATTGCATTACCAAGTCATCTGTTCTATAAGGCTGGCTCAGTGATTTAAAAAAAAATGGATATCTGTCTTATCCTTCAAGTTATCATGTCACCCAAAGCCCATTTGGAACCTATCATTTTCCTGTATATATTTCTTGATTATTTTGCTGATTTTACAAGTTATGTTTATCTCAAACTTAATATAGCAGAAAGAATAATATTAACCTTTTTGGAGTGTTTACCTGATTTTAAACACTGCTCTAGCTATTTTGTATGTCTTACCTACGTGCTTTTTTTTCTTCACAACAATTTATTGAAAGTTACTAAAAATAAAACTGAGTTTCGAAAGGATATGTAACTCCTCTCAGCTCATGTGGCTAGCAAGTTAGATACACAGTAAAATGAAAGCAAAATGAACATTCTCCAGATCCTGCCCTGAAAGCACTCATCCAGGTTCGCCTAACTGGGCATGCTGACTCCTGCCCATATTCCCTACACTCAGGAGGCTAAGCTAGGAGAATCACGATGAGTTTCAAGCTCGCCTGGCCTATGGAATAAGGCCTTGACTCAGAGTCAGAACACACACACATTCACACATACACACATACACACAGGCACACTCCCATCCACACACACACACATAAACACATACACGAAATCTCTGTCACTTCATACCCATCAGATCAATTTCCTAATGTAGACCAGACAGACTGGACATGATTCCAGCCTAGCTTACTCTCTGTGCTTCATGTTGCCCAACTGAAAATCTGTGACATAGAACTTGAGCCTAGCCTACAGAGTAAGACATTGACTCAAAAGCAGTGCGCGCGCGCGGCGCGCACACACACACACACACACACACACACACAATGTAGGAGGCAGAGATAATTGAATCTGTCACTTCATATCTATCAAAGGAATTCCCTGAAAATCGACCATACAGACTCAAGACATGATTCAAGCCTAGCCAGCTAACCTCTCTGTGCTTCATTTTTTCCAACTGACATAGAACTTGAGCTACTCATCCATCAACTCTACCACTCAAGTTGTCCCTGCTTCAGGGTTAGGGGCCAGTGTCTGGCAAGCCTACTAGATAGTTCTTATGACAGGGTCCAGTTTCCTCTAGCACATGCCATAAAAAGACAAGACAATTTGAGTGTGAGTTTCCTCAGCTCAAATAGTGTGCAATTTCAATGGCTTTTCAACCTAAATCAGTAATGTCTTCAGAAAATAACTCAGAATATATGATTATAAGGAGAATCATGTCATAGGTACACATCAAATAACCTTATTGTTCTGTATAAGCACTACTGAGAACAAGAGGATAAAATGGACACTAATGCTCCAATTCATAATCTCTACATAAAAGTAAATCGTCGGATTGTACTGTATCCATTCTCTGAAGTGTTCTTGTAATAAAAACAGACCACTAATACCTTTTGTCTCACATCTTCAATAACTACCAATATGTACACTTGCATATACACAAATCTATTAGAAAGAAGGTCTAAAGTTTGAACTTAACTGTAGAGAGCTAGAATAAAAAAATTTCTGAAATAAAAGGAAAAAGAAAATGGAAAATATGAAAAAAGGTTCAGTTTATCATCTACCTAAGAAGAATTGTGAGCATATGTCATACACACTGCTATATTTTGGTAAGGTATCTTCAATATTCTCAAATACAAATTAAAAATAATAATTTTTATCTAGTGCCATGTCTTTTGGAAAGCATTACAACAGAAAATTATGTAAAATCATCCTTTACTTTTAAATTGCTTTATAAAAAAGTGTGTTGAACAGTTTGTTTATTTACATTTCAGATAGTCCTATTGAAACTATCATCTTAAATTCCACATATTTAAATAACCCAGAACGCAAGGTCTGAGTTGATACATTAATGGTAAATTATCCAGTATACCAAAATTGGGTTCTGTTACTATTGTATTTGTTAAGCAATTTAAAGACTGGGAAAAAAATATTTGGTGAATTGTTCTCTTTGTTCTGCATGTGAAAGAGTCAACCATGCCTGACCACCAAACTAGCCATACAGGAAAGACTTAGTGGAATTCTATACTGAGAGAGGAAGAGGAACCGAGATGAACCCAATCATAAGGGTATGAAGAAGAATAAGCCTCACCAGAAGAGTAGATAAGCAACAGAGGATTTAGAATCAAGCCTGATGGATGTAGTAACCTCAAATCTCTGAGACAAACAAAAGAATTTCAGAAAACCGTATTGCACTCAAAAGAACCAGGAGAAAAACACCAAAATTGTAGAAGCAATAAATACATTTCAATAAAAACCCTGAGTGTTGGTAATCACAAATTTGAATTAACATATACAAATGTACTTATTGAATTAAAAATAAGACCTTGGGGTGGAGAGATTGCTTAGTGTTTAAGGCGCTTGCCTGAGAAGCCTAAGGACCCAGGCGCAAAGCCCCAAAACCCACATAAGTCAGATGCACATGGTAGTGCATGCATCTAGAGTTCATTTGCAGTGGCTGGAGTCCCTGGCATGCTAATTCTCTCTCTCCTCCCACCTCTCTCTCACTCTCAAATAAATCAATAATAAATGAATAAAGTAAGACCTTGAAATTTTCTATCTCCATGAAAATTACCTAACTAGCAAAGAAGCAAAGACACACACACACACACACACACACACACATATGTATATATATACATAGAGAGAGAGAGAGAAAGATCGAAAGAAAGGATGAAAATGATAAGTTAATTGACTGAAGAGGTGGCTTAATGGTTAAAGGTGCTTGTTTGCAAAGCCTGGCAGCCTGGGTTTGATTCCCAGTATTCCTGTTAAGCCAGAAGAACAAAGTGCAACATACATCTGGGGTTCAGTTGCAGTAGCAGGAGCCTCTGGCATGCCAATACTCATTCTGACTGTTTGCCAGTCTCTCTCTCTCTCTCTCTCTTCTCTTCGAAGTAAATAAATAAAATAAATTTTAAAAAGAAAAACGAAAGCTTACACAAGCTATACTCATATCTCACAAAACATACTTTGAGCTAAAAGTCACTCAGAAGAGACCACAAAAAAGTTTCCCAACAAATAAAACCACAACACTGGAAGAACTTCCACCTGAACTCTACCAGGCTGCTAGAAAATATATCACAGTAATACTCCTCAAACTATTCCATGAAATATAAATGGAAGAGATACTTTCAATTTCATCTATGAAGCAAGTAGTATCCTGAGACCAAAAGCAAAGAAAAGAAACAACAAGACATAGAAAACTATTGACATAAATATATAGTGAATATAGAGTGCAAAAACTTCTCAATAAAATACTTGCAAATTTTGTTCAATAGCACATTAAGCAGATCACCACAATCTAGTTGTTCTCATTCTAGGGATTTAAGATTAGTCTAACATATCCAAATTAATAGCCATAGCATGTCACCTAATGAGAATTATGAATAAAAGTTGCATGACTTCCAACAGATGCATAAAATGGCCACATTTCAATATTCTGTCATGATAAAGCCGTTTTTAAGTAGGTATAGAAGGAATGTATCAATAGATAATAAAAGCTGTATGCGACAACCATGTAGCTAACATCATACCGAATGGAGAAATTGCTCTTATTTTTTACATTACTTGAAATTTTAGCCATAGTAAGTAGGCAATAGAAAGGAATAATAATATCTAACAAACTCAGCAAGTATAGCAAAGTCTACAAATCAGTAACCGTAAATCAGTAGCTTTCTTATATACCTATATCAAACTCTCTTGCAGAGAAATTAGGAAACCAATCCCATTCATAATAGGAAGCAAATAAAAATAAAAATCCAACAAATAAGTATCTAGAAAAGAACCTGATCAAAGATGTGAAATGCCTCCAGCAAAGAAAATTATAAAACACCTACAAAAGAAGCTGAGGAGCACACTAAAGGAAGGAAGGGCCCACCATTTTCATGGATAGAGAGGATCATTGTTGAAAATGGTCATGCTGCCAAAAGCATGCTAAAGATTAAATTCAATCCCCATCAAAATTCCAGTGATATTCTCTTTTGATTACTTCACTGCATAAACATATTGGGTATTGGTCATATTCCCATTGGGTTATACTCATGTTCCCTCTCCCCATCCCCAGTTCTACTCATGGCCCTCCTCTGTGGGATTATTGGTATTCATTGTGGAGTGAGGAATGAGCCAGTCTCTTGTGGGGTGGGACAGTGCCCCAGGATACTCCTTCTCACAACTCTATCACATCTGTCAGGGTCAGGGAACATAGAGGAATTGGAGAACTAAATATGAGGGCTACAAGGTTGATGGAGAAAGATACTGAGGACACTCAACACCTACCAAACCAGACATGTAGATGCTCCTGAGTGCCCATGACTGAAGTAGACTTAAAATGCTCCCAGCATGGCTCCGGGAATCTTGCAGAAGAGGGAGTGGAAAGATTGTCAGAGCCACAAGTTGGGACATTTTGCACAGTGACATTGCCTCTCCCCC
The DNA here is from genome assembly GCA_036346955.1 of Dipus sagitta. Lineage (NCBI taxonomy): Eukaryota > Metazoa > Chordata > Mammalia > Rodentia > Dipodidae > Dipus > Dipus sagitta. Next base: position 115,262,796 of record CM070778.1, on the reverse strand, counting down.
ATAACTGACTGCTGTCCCATAATGCATGACCCACAATCCCCATGGGGTTGACCTGCATCCCCAAGAAGGAAGGCCTCTTCAGAAAAGGGGCAGGGAGGAGGGAAAGGATGGTTCCAACATGTGATGTTTACATACAAAATATGTCCATATCTAATAATAAAAAAATAAAATATAAATAAATAAATATGAGTGCCAGCCTGAGAACCTTCTTTAGGGTGATAGTGATAGACACTGAGGAGACTCAAAACTCATCACAGCAGAAAATCAATGGCTGCTGAGAGCTCAATGCTAAAAGAGACGTATAACATGCCCTCTGAGGCTCCAGGACATTCCAGTGATATTCTTTAGAGAACTAAAGATAATGGTCCTAAAACAACATGGACTCATAAAAGCAACCTTCAGTAAAAAAAAAAAAAAAATTGGAGGAATCACAATATCCTTTCAAAATATTTATTAAAATATTTACTTCATTTGTTTACAATTATTTATTACAATATATCATAAAAATAGTATTGTACTGTCTTCAAAATAGGCATATAAATTGGTAGAATAAAAGAGGACCCAGAAATAAACCTACACACCTACAGACAAAAGATTGTTGTTTTAGTGGTGACAAATATAACGTCGGGGTGGGGATGTTGTAGTTACCTTCCAGTTGCTAGAACAAAATGCCCAACCAAAAGCAGCAGATGGGAGGAATGGGTTTATTTTGGTTTACAGTATTGAGGGGAAGCTCTTTGAGGGCTAAGGAAAGCATGGCATGAGCAGAGGCTGGACATCACCTCTGCCACAGCAGGAAGAAAAGAGCAGCAATAGAATTAGCCAAGTTCTGCCAAATAGGAGCTGGATATAACATCCCAAAGCTGACCCCCAGGAACAGCCTTCCTTCAGAAAGATGCCACTTCCCAAATTGCCATCAGCTGAGAACCAAGAATTCAGAACACATGAGTTGATGATGGGGAAAGTCTAATGCAAATCACCACAGTGGGAGACTGCTTCATGACCATTGGTACCAGGAAAATGATATTCACGTGTCCAAGGTGGAAATCAGAGCCCTATCTCACGACAGAAATCAACTGAAAATACATTAAAGAACTTAGCATAAAACTTGAAACTTTAAATCAATTAAAAGAAAACAAAAAGGAAATATTTTAAGATATAGATATAGATATCAATTTCCTGAATAGGTCTCTAGTAGTTCAAGGGGGAAAAAGCACAAACTGAAAACTAAAATAACATCAAATTAAAAACCTTATATACAACACAAGAAATAATAGAATGAACATCCAATGGGAGAAATCTTTTTCAACTGCAACTCCCAAAGAAGATTAATGTACAGAATATATAAAAAGTTTTAATACCAAAGAAGTAAGCAATCCAATCAATGAACCGAGCAAATGTTCCTTAAAAACAAAAGGTATATGGTCAATAAGTATATGAAAAAACATTGAAAATCTGTGACCATTAGAAAAACAGATACCAAAAGTATATTCAAGTCAGGCATTGTAGCACATGTCTTTAATATCAGCATTTGAAAGGCAGATATAGGATTGTCAAGAATTCGAGGCCACCCTGAGACTACCTAGTGAATTGTAGGTCAGTCTGGGCTACAGTGAGATCCTACCTCAACATACCAAAAAAAAAAAAAAAAAGAAAAACAGCATACTTAGATTTCACTTTAACCCGGTTAGTAGAATGGGCATCCCAAACAATCATTAAAGCAACAATTAAACTAATAATAATAAGAGGTGGTGAGAATGTGAGAAAAAAATAACCTTTATACATTTTCATAGGAAATTTATATACATTGTAAATAAAGGGTAATTTAGCTACGGGAGATTGAGATACATTATAAATTAGTACAGTTACTTTAGAAAACAATATGGAAGTTTATAAAAAAAAAACTAAGATAGGAAGTAACATATGATTCAGTTATACCACTTTTGGGTATAAACTGATGGAAATGAAGTCAACACACAGAGAGATACCTGCATACCCTTATTCACTATAGCATTATTCACAACAACCAAGCTATGAAGCCAATTAGGTGCCCATCAAACCCATCAATGAGTTGATGAAGGAAATACAGGAGATATACACAAAAATGTATTATTAAGATATAAAGTAGGATGACATCATGTTATTCAGAGTAAAGTGAATGGAATAAAACATAATGGTAAAACAAAATAATCCAGCTGCAAAAAGACAATGTCACATGTTTATTCTCATATGTGAAGCACTATAAAGCAAAGACAAAATAAAAGGCTGGCCTGAAAATAGAAGACAGACTTCTAGTGAAAGGGATGGGGTGGGGGAGAGGGCAAAAGAGTATCATAGAGAAGCAGATACCATCAAATTAGGATACATGCATGCATGCACAGAAATGTCACATTAAAACTTATCAGTACAACTAACATGATTTAACAACTACAATTGAAACAAACGACAAAAAAGGAAACAACTATGCTCTTCACTTTCCCAGCTCAGATCTCAAACTCCTGTGCTGCTCCTACAGGGACACTCAGCTGAGAAGAGAGCAGTTAGTCACTTCTCCACTCCATGCTAAATATAACATCAACATCACAGGAGAGTCTTCCATGTCACTCCACAGAAATGCAGTATACTCAGCATACATTCAAAGATGTAAGCAAACAAACAGACACACACATACACACACACACACAAAAAAAAAAAAAAAAAACTGCCTTCCATTTCTTTGCCTTAAAACTGCCACACTGACCATAGGGAGATGGCTCAAAAGTTAAGGTGCCTGCTTACAATGTTCAGTTCACAAACTACCCATGTAAAGCCAGATGAACATTCATTTTCTGTGGCAAATGACTTGATTAATAATATATAGTATATAATATGTATTATGTGGTTGTTTGATTTAGTTATTTGGTTGAACAATATTGCTCAATGCCTGAAAACAATACTACTCTGTATTCTGATTGCTCACTCAAACACCACACTATTTCTTTCTATTTTGGATGCAGGGCTAGGATTACACCTTGAGTCTGAAATAGCCCTGAGATGAGTTAGATAAGCAGTGAAATCCATCGTCATCATTTACCTCCAAACCTTATTTGAAGTATATGAAATTCTAGAAAATCAAGGAAGGGTCAACAAAATCCAAATTCAGTATAGCATCTGAAAATCAGAAGATGACGAAGGTTTCTGTTGAAAGCATGACTGAAAACATGGTTGTTGCGAAAGGTCTGTGCTGCAAATGTGCTAGGAGGCCTCAGCAAAGGACCTTGGCCTTGGTAAAGGCACATGGGAAATGCGAAATGTCAGAACAGGTCTGTGTATTTATAAAGCTTGCCAGGATCACAAGGGGAGATCAGAAAGAATTGAGCATATGGAGTACAATAAACACATTTGCTTTTAGGTTTTGTATCATTCTATAAGGTGTAACATTTAGAAAAAAAAAATATTTGATTTATAGCACTTTTATTTGACACTATTGCTTAAAGAAGATAAGCTTAATCAGCCATTTAGAAAAAAAAAAAAAAAACTACATGAACTACAGTTTTGTTTCCCCACCTTTGGAAAAATAATCAGATGCAAGATCACAGAATCTGCCTTTAATAGCTGAGATAAAAGACTACTAGCTTTTTCCTGGCAAAGATCATTCTACATGTTTAAAGTATGCTGCCAAAAAGAGGTCAAATCACACATAAAATTCCAGTGTAGCATTTTCTACACTGGTAGCAAAAGCATTATCACACTTAGTCTCATGAACCCATTTCTAGCCTCCAAAGCCAGCTTGCCTCAGGCTCATTCCTGGGAAAAAATAAATAAATAAAAAGAAAGAAAGAAAATACTGAAGTGCTCAGGAAAGACCTCTGAGCATCATCACATGATACAGTGGAGAGATGTGAGGTCATTATGTCTGAGGAAGAGGGTACTCTTGAAACACTAAAGCAGAGGAGTCATTTCATTAACAAGTACCCTTTTGAGACTTATCTGGCCCTGGTTTGTCCATAGAGATAAATATTAATCAGAATTCACATGTTTATATTTTCCTATCAAGATCAACAGAAATGTAATTCAGCTCTGAGGAAGTTTGCAGAGAGATAAGGAGAGATGATTTGTTTCTAAGCAGAGAGCAAATGCAGGCTCTGCTCACAAAGCCAGTTTACTAGAATGCAAAAGCCCACGTTCAAGCTCTCTATTAGCTAGAGGAGCACAAGGTGGACAGGAGAGTCTTGGAAGAATGAAGTATGGATTACTAAAAACATATAGACAGGGAAGTCTATGAATTTTGAAAATGATATTCCTATGAAGCTAGCTGAGAAGAAGCTGCCTCACTGTCAGGCAGTGAAGGAGAAGAAATATCAGGATAAGAAAGAATAGAGTATAGTCCAAAAATAGAAACAGAGGAAGGCCATCTGAAATTCTCAAAAGTGAGTAACAGGACAGATTAAAAAGTACAGAGATAAAGAAGGATGATTTAGTAAAAAGCAGTAAGCTGGATAAGATCCTGACACGTGGCTTCTTCGTGAAGAGATGGGAAGTCTTACTGGCAAGACAAGCCCACAGCTCTCACAGGTATCACAACCAGTGGAGGTGTTGGAGGGGGAGTGACCCTTGTGATGGAGGGTCAGCAGTGAAGAGACCTGTACTCAATCCGCAGGAGCCACCCTGGGGGCCTTAGAACAGGGAACTATCCCAAGAGAGGAGACGAGGAAGTCAACCTGCTACAGCTGCAAGGTGAGAGATCTCCAAGAGACCGTTATGGAGAAGGGGACACCAACCACTGACAAGATGAAACAGTAAAGTGGCAGGAAGCTTAAGTCAGGGAGGGAAGGATACAGGAGGAAACTCATCCTCCTTGGTCGCTAGTAGCAGACCTTAAAAATAAATTTGGAGTTAAGACAGAGATTAGTGAGGAGCTTAAGCTACGGAGTCGCCTATCTGCCACAAGATTCTTAGCTGTGGGAACTGAGAATTCTTAAACTCCAGAAGACTACTTGACCTCCAGAGGAGGATGTTTCCTGAGTAATAGATTTGAAATGACCGGTGCACATGCACCTGAGTGAAATCTTGGTGCTGAGTTTTTTCCCCTGTGCCCAACAGATATGGGACATGCCCCAGGCATTAATCCCCTAAGGTGTATAAAATGGGGAATGTGAGAAAGATAAAAGAACCTGCTCAGATCAGAGAGAGCAAAGCAGAGTGTGGCCTGCAGACCCTTGGTATGCAAAGAAGGAAAACTGAAAAAGAGTAGATAACTCTGGTAGATACCCGCCACTTATCCAATGCAGTCTAAACACCAGTATAAATCATAGGAGAAACAGGAGAATACACATTCAATTCCTTCTCCCCACCACACTCTTTTGCCTGGCAGAATCCAATTTTAGAGGATCAAGAAGGTATTTCACTTCTTTCCTCTCTTTTGTCTTTTTCTATTTTCTTTATACTATATATTAGAAGTATTTTTTTTTACTTTGCTTTATTCCATTTCTTACATTTATCTCATTTTGTTTATTTTTAAAAATTATTTTCCTCCTTTTTTTGTTTTTTGTTTTTGTATCTTTCACTCTTTTCCCTTCTCCTTCATGGCATTCTTTTCTGCCATTCTTCTTTGTACTTCTTTTATTTGATCCTGTTTCTCCTCTGCTTTCCCATTTCCTGTTTCTTCCTTTCTCTCACCTATTTACAATTTTGCCTTGGACAATTTTTCATTTCATAACACTCTTTATCATTTTCTTTGTCAATTTCTTTTCTTTTCTTTTCTTTTTTTTTTTTTTTTATTAGTTTTTCGAGGTAAGGTCTCACTCTAGTCCAGGCTGACCTGGAATTCACTATGTAGTCTCAGGGTGGCCTTGAACTCATGGCGATCCTCTTACCTCTGCCTCCCAAGTGCTGGGATTAAAGGCGTGCGCCACCACGCCCGGCTTCTTTGTCAATTTCTATTCTATTATCACTAGTGTACATTAGTGGGATTAATTGCTTTTAAGTGTATTTCTATATGTTAACTCAATTTGATATTGTTGCAGTGCAAACAGTTTGTTCTTTTCTCTTTGAGTGATGCTATGAATTGGGCCAAATAAGAGTGGGCTTCTTACTATAATGAACCCTAAATAAAACTGGCAAGATATCTAAACCAACAGATGTGCAAACTGCAGCACAGAGATATAACACACATGAAAAGTAAGGAAACATGACTCCTGCAAAAGATCCTAGCTCCTAAATTACTGAATTCAAAGATCCTGTAATGGTACATTGCCCTATGAAGATCAAACAGGTGCTTGTGAAAATATAGAGCAAATTAAAATAAGATCCAAAGGAGCACATGAATGGAGTAAAGATATTAATTCAAGACCTGGTGGGGGGAGCAGCAACCAAGAGGAGAAAGTTAGGAAGATGGATGAGAAGGCCAGCAATATGCATGAAAAAGTCAGCAACATAGATGAGAAATTCATCAAGGAAATTGATATAGTGTGAGGGTGACTCAACCGAAATGCTATCAATGATAATTTTAATAAATCAAGTACAAATGTATACTGACAAGCATCACCAATAGACTAAACAAGGAGAATAAACAACATAAAATATGGAGGTCAAGTTCAAGGAAATACCACATTGTAACATCAATATTGAAGTCAGTGAGCATTATGATGACTTCCGAGAATTGTGGAACATGATCAAGAGACAAAACCTCAATAGTGACGAAGTAGATACAAGTGAAATAAAAATGGAAGGCATAGGAAAACTACCCAGTGAAATCATAGCAGAAAATAACAAAAAATAAAAAAATAAAAAAAAATCTAGGGAAAGAAAGAGCTCTCCTAACCCAAGAGGCATTTAGAACCCCAAACAGACATGACCAGAGAAAAGCCTGTCTATGGCACATTATGTTTAAAATGCCCAGACTGCAAAACAAAGGAATAATCTTACAAGTTGTAAGAGAAAAAAAAAAAAATCAGCTCACAGAGGCAAGCACATCAGAGTGATGAATTTTACCAAATCTCTAGAGTTGACATCAGTGCTTCTCAAACTGTTGCATAAAATAATAAATGAAAGAACATTACCAAACTCATGTTGTATCAGTATTACACTGATACCACCATCAGATAAGAACATAAAGAAAAGTATAAAACAATTTTTCTGATGATTGTATGTGTAAAAATTCCCAGTAAAATACTTGCAAACTGAACTCAAGAACTTATTAAGATCACAGACCATTACAAAATTGGTTTCATTCTAGAAATGCAAGGATATATCAACATATGTGAATCCATAAATGCAGTATAGCACATACACTTAAAGACAGAAATCATATAATCTCAATAGACAGATACCTTTCACAACATTCAACATCCCTTCAGATAAAAACCATAAAGAAACTGTGACTAGAAGGAACATGCATTAGCTAATGTAAAAGGGCTATTTACAACAAAGTTCTAGCAACCATTTTAACAAAGGAGGGGAATTTGAAGCCATTTCCTCTAAAATTAGGAATGAGAAGAGTGCCCACACTCTCTCTGCTTGTTTTCAATACAGTGCTCAATGTCTTTACTAGATCAATATAGCAAGAAAAATACATAAAAATGATCTAAATAGGAAAAGAAGTAAAATTATCTCAACTATCACTGACTATGATCCCATACTTCAAATACCATAAAGACTACATCAGAAACCTCGTAGATGTTTAAATAGTATGTGCAAAGTATAAAGATGCATAAAAAAATCAGTAGCTTTTTCATATACCAACTACAAACTCACGGAGAAAGAAATCATATAACTTCAGAAAAAATAATATACCTAAAAATAAACTTAACTGAAGATTTAAGACCTCTAAATGAAATAGGAGGACTGAGAAATAAACTTTCACAGCTACAATTACCTAAATTTGACCAACATGTCATAAGCATATACTGAAGAAACATACCTACTTTAACAAATGGTGCTGGCAAGAAAATGAATACCCATATATTAAAGAATGAGACTAGATTCATACCTCTCACTCTGTACAAAAATCAACATATAGCAGATCAGCAACCTTAATGTAAGACTAGAAACTCTAAAACTGTTAAAGAAAAACATGGGGGGGGGTGGGATTCTAAAACTATAGCATAAGCAAGGACTTTCTGGAAACAACTTCAATAGCTTAGTATTTAAATGCAAGAATTAACAAATGAGATTATATGAAATGAAAAGGCCTCAGTACAACAAAGGAAAAAAATTAAGAGAGCAAAGGGACAGCCTACAAAATGGTAGAAAATCTCTGTCAACAATACATATCACAGAGGTTATCTAGAATCTATAAATACCTCTAAAAATTATACACCAAGCAACCAAATCATGCCATCCATACACCACAAAGGAACTGTACCAAGAATCTTCAAAAGAAGAAATACAAATGCCTATTGAACAGCTGCAGAAAGTGTTTGACATCACTAGCTATCATGAAATTAAAACTATTTTGAAACTTCATCTCACCTCAGTCAGAATATCTATCATCACAGAAACATACATGAAATGCAGGCAAGAACTTGGAGAAATGTTCTACATTATGCTGCCTTATATACTGCTGGTGGTAACTCAACTGGTGCAGCCTCTGTGGAAGACAGTATGAATGTTTCTCAAAATAACTAAAACCAGAACTACTGTATGACTCAACTATATCCTTCCTAAGCTTATGTCTAAAGGAATTCAAGTCAACATACCACAGACACGCCCGCACACCCATGTTTACTGTTGCAGTATTCACAATACTCAATATATGGAACCAGCTTAGAGGCCTGTCAATGAATGAACTGATACAGAACATGTGGTGTTTATGCAAGGGAGTTTTCTTTAGCCATAAAGATGAATAATAAATTGTGTGATTTGCAGGGAAATGAATGGAATTAGAGCTTATCATGTTAAGACAAATAGGATGAATAAGAAGAACAAATACTGTCTGTTTTCTCTCATATGAGGAATCTAGAATTAAATAAACACACACACACACACACACACACACACACACACGAAAGCAAAAAGAGATTATCAGGGAAGGGAAAAGGATTCAAAGGGAAGGTACAGAGGGAAACAAGTGAGGGTAATGGTAAAAAAAATGGCAATATCACGTTTTCTCTCATTTCTGAAATCTAGATTGAAAACTACATATGGATAGGAGCTACTTGGGGGGGAGGCAGGACTGTGATTAGAGTGGAAGTGAGACAGAAGAGGGTGGTAGAGTATGAATATGAACAAGATACAATGATAATGTATGAAAATAACAGAATGAACCAATTAGTTTGTATGATAGCTAAAAAAAAAAAAAAAAAAAAAGAAACACCATTCTATTATAATGTCCTAAGTGCTGTAAGACACCATGAAAGTCTATACAATGCAGTCTTTATAACAGTTTGTTTGTATTCAAAGTCTTTTCTAACCCATAAAAGAAATCAAAACTCACTTCCTTACCCAATATGACAGAAAATGAAACAAAACCAAACAAAACAATTTAAGGATTGTGGGTATAGATTTCCACCTCTTGTATAAACATACAATTTGAGGATAGAACATGGCATTTTATTTCTTTAAATAAAACTTTGAAAACAAGAAACAATCAAGTCTCTCTTACTGCCTTAGTTAATAATGTTGGCTTTGTAATGACAGCATGTGGATTCAAATTCTTTCTTTTCTTTTTTTGTTTGCTTGTTTTTTGTTTTGTCTTTTGAGGTAGAGTCTCACTCTAGCCCAGTCTGACCTGGGATTCACTATGCAGTCTCAGGGCTGCTGCAAACTCATGGCCATCCTCCTACTTCTGCCTCCTGAGTGCTGGGATTAAAGGCATGTGCCACCACGCCCAACCTCAAACTCTTTCTTATTTGCTTATATTGCCCAACATCTCTGGGCACAATTGCATCATTTAAAAATGAAAGTAAAAGATCTCCCTAATAACCACAGGGAAGGCTGAAGCAAGAAGATCCTAACACAGCTTAAAGACAGCCTAAAGAACTTAGAGATCTTGTTGCCAAAACATTTTCAGAGAGGCAGTGCTCAGGACTGGACAGATGGCTTAGTAGTTAAGGCACTTGCCTGCAAAGCCTAAGGACCCAGGTTCGATTCCCCAGAACACATGTAAGCCAGATGCAAAAGGTAGCACATGTGTCTGTAAGTTCATTTGCAGTGACTCGAGGCCTAGACATGCCCATTCTCGCTCTCTGCCTCTCTTTCTCCAAAATCAATCAATAAATAAAATATTAAATAAGAGGTGATTCTGGAAATGTAGTTTAGTAGTAAAGAACTTGCTTGACATGCACAAGACCCTAGGTTCCATCTCCATGACTATAAAATTCAATTAATAATTAATTAATTACTAATTACCCAGTGAATAATTAGGAGTAGTATGAAGAATAAATTCAAAGTCTGCTGGGAGAAGTGGCATGTTCCGTGTACACTAATTGAAATGCTTCCTAATATATCATCAATATTTCTTTCTTCCATTTATTTAGCATAAGTTTATACATGTAGCAGCCTAGGTGCTTGGGTTACAGCAGTGAAACAAAAAAATGTCTGTCTTCTTAAAATTTATATTCTATGGTCTCAGGCTGGAGAGATGGCTTAGTGGCTAAGCCCTTGCCTGTGAAGCCTAAGGACCCTGGTTCGAGGCTCGATTCCCCAGAACCCACGTTAGCCATATGCACAAGGGGGCGCATGGGTCTGGAGTTCGTTTGTAGTGGCTGGAGGCCCTGGCATGCCCATTCTCTCTCTCTCTCTCTCTCTCTCTCTCTCTCTCTCTCTCTCTACCTCTTTCTCTCTGTCTGTCGGTCACTCTCAAAAAAATAAAAATAAAAATAAACAAAAAATTTTATATTCTATGGTCTCATTAATCAATCATCCAAAAATCCTCAAAAGTTATTTTTTAAAATGTTTCCATGTACACTATAGTTTAGTATATTATATGTATTAAACCAACCTCAGCACTCATTTTAAAGATGTAAGTGATTGTCAAAGAAAAGTGAATAGAACATAAAATAAACAAAAACATGAGTATGGATACCGAAAAATGTAATGTTCTTTGAATTCTGAAATGTAGAAAGCAATTGAAGAATTTATCAATAGCTGTGGATCTGTTTCCAATAAAGTATCTACCTAATGATACAGCAATTTAAGACCAATGTATCACTATCCCCACATTAAAATAGATGTCCACGGATTGGATATAGCTCAGAGATAGATTGCTTGCTAACATGCACAAGGTCTTTGGTCAGACATGCAACACTCACACACATACACATACCACATACTGACATATACCTACATAAACACACATAGTAATTTTTTATGGGAACCTTATTCATAAGAGCCAAAGCAAACCATAGGCCCATGAATATATATATATATATATATATATATGGTACGGGTGATTGTAGTTTATTCATATAAGAGAATATTACTTAACAGAAATGAGAAATTAAGTTATGACAATATATCGATATGGAAACAAGATAAATTTCAGAAATATTAGAAACTAGAAACAAATGAGAATGAATTATGTGATTGCATTTGTTGCAGGAAAGTTTGCATTGTTAGTAGAAATCACCCAACTAAAAGCAGCTTGTGGGGAGAAAAAGAGGTTATTTTGGCTCATAGGCTTGAGTGGGAAGTTCCATGATGGCAGGGGAAACAATGGCATGAGCAGTGGGTGGATATCAGCCCCTGGACAGCATCAGGTGGACAATAGCAACAGGAGAGTATGCCAAACACTAGCAAAGGGGAGCTGGCTATAACACCCATAAATCTGCCCCGAACAATACACTGCCTCTAGGAGGCACCAATCCCCAAATCTCAGTCAGCTGGGAACCTAGCATTCAGAACACCTAAGTTTATGGGGGATACCTGAAACAAACCATCACATTCTAACCCTAGCCCCCATAAACTGAAAACCATACATGTTATAAAAATGCAGTGCATTCATCTAACTTTATGGGAGGGAATACATCCCTGATACTGAAAACCTACATCAGGGGTAGTCATGAGCCCTAGGGGTGTAACATCTGCTGCTGTCTGGCTAAATGTATATACCATGCTCACAAAACTGCCCAGTAAGCACTTCTCTTAATGTTCATACCCATATATTAATGCTATTTTCACGTTTGGTTAGAGAACCTTCTCTTTTCAGAAGGCAGTGACCTTGGGAAGACTCAGAAGGCACAATGGTGCTGAGTAGATATGACAGAGGAGTGCTCAGCAGTGAAATATCTTTATCACACCTTCCAAAGCTCAGGTCCACTGCAGAAGAGGTGGCCAAAAGAATGTAAGAGCCAAAGGAAGGGTAGGACTCCTTTCAATGTACTCCTCCAGATGCAAAATGGCCTGGATGTCCATGACCTCGCAGTTCCTGACACCACCTACACAAGACCATCATAATGGAAGGTAAAGATTATGCCATCAAAATAAAAGAGAGACTGATTGAGAGGGGGAGGGAATATGATGGAGAGTGGACTTTCAAAGAGGAAAGTGGGAGGAGGAAGGGAATTACCATGGGATATTGTCTATAACCATGGAAGCTTCCAAATTAAAAAAAAAATTAAGTTAAAAATATCCCCATAGACTTTATCAATCCTGATGAGGTTCAAACATCCCCATAGTTCAAGATCTTCTAACTGAGTCATAATACCAATAACTACCCCAAAAAACCCATAATGGCACAGAATAAACATTCACACTGCAAAAGATGGCATTGGACATAGCAAAGAAACATTCAGCCAATACAAGATTTAAATCAGCCAGGGCAAACATCAAACTCTGTAGCTTCAAATCCAACAACTCTAGTCAATGACAAATCTCTAAGTCAGATAATTCTAAGTAACAACAAGTCTCTGAGTTCCGATTCTGCCCCTCCAGTCCTGAAAAACTTCATCTGGGCTGGCAGCTGTCTTTGGCAGCCATCTCGTGGTCCTGGCTCTCCACTGGGTCTCCCCTGCAATCCATGGTTCATCCTCATGGTCCCATGGAGTATCCATTCAGGCATCCAGCAAACCTGCTTCACAGTGCCCGTAGCCATTTCCAAAACACAAGACTGTGTCACAAACTCAATGAACCTCTCTTTCCTGCATTTCTTATACTCCACAATATCAGGAAGGGTGTCAATTTGTTGATTGGGGGAGGAATAAAGCAGACTTTGAAGAACAAGAAACCCCTTGGGCACTTAGACCCCTACAAAAGAGTCGACATTCTTCCTGTTGTCCTAGTCTAGGTCAGCTAGCCCAGTCTCAAAGTTTGTAATCTCTCAATTGTAGCTGAACAGGCAGAAGTTCACCCAAAAATTTTTCTTTCTGTGCCATATCCCTCTGCTCACACCAGTTCATTTCTGTGAAAAGCAACCCTGCACAACTTCTCAGGACATGGGCATAACAGCAAGCTTTTCACACAAACTGCTTCTAATCCAGTCCAAGCAAAGCTCTTTCTCATCCTCATAAGCCAACCCTCACTGTCCATAGTTCTTACTGTATTCAGGCCTTTTAACTCTGACGAGATTATTTCAACAAGCTGTACTTATAGCACTGCAAGGCATCTCTTAGGCTAAGGTTTCAAATCCTCCCACATTCCTCTTGAAAAATCAGCTCCAAAAGGTCAAGGCTACACATTCAGGTGTCTAGCAGCAATCCCACTCCTGCTACCACTTTATTATTGCAGTCAGGTTCACATCACTGGTAGACATCACCAAACTAAGAGCAGCTTGTAGGGAAAAAGAGATTTGTTTTGGCTTTCAGGTTAGAGAAGGAAGCTCCATGATGACAGGGGAAATGATGGCATGAGCAGAGGGTGGACATCACCCCCTGGCCAACATCAGGTGCACAATAGCAACAGGAGAGTGTGCCAAATACTAGCAAGGGGGATCTGGCTATAACACCCATAAGCCTGCCCCCAACAATATACTGCCTCCAGGAGACAATAATTCCCAAATCTCCATTAGCTAGGGAGCTAACATTCAGAACACCTAAGTTTATGGGGGACACCGGAATCAAATCACCACAGCAATAAAATGTGGTTCATGGATATGCAAAAATAACAGACATTGATAATCTCAATTAAGTGCTTGCACAGAGTGCTACATAGGAAACAGATTTGAAAAGGCCCCAAGAGAACTCTGAGTGATAGAAATCTTTTATGTATTAAGGTTGGAGATATAATATATATATATATATATATATATATATATATATAGTATGTTATATATACATATATGTATATATACATATATGTACACATATGCAAACAATCTGTGTGTGTGTATATATATATATATGTGTGTATATTTGCCACAATGCTTAGAAGTTAAATCCATACATTTCATCACAAATTTTGCCTCATTCATCAAAGAACTTATTACAAATAGCTTTAGATAGTAAATGGGCTGTAGTACAATATTTCCTAATGTAAAAACTAAGAATTAAGTTAGCTGAATTATAAATATCATTTTTGAAAGTTGTCTATAGATAACGCAAGAAGACCCTTCTATAGGAGAAGCTTGATCTAATTCTTGGACATTTTCTATAGACCAATTTAATTTTGACATGCCTTCCCTATCAGGAGTCAAGACAAAACTGCTGTCATTGACCAATTACGTTTAACACGAGATGTTTTACCATTAAGGTTGAAAGGCATGGTTTTTATAATCATTTCCTGTTTCCTTTGAAAGACAAATAAGGTACAAAGGAAAGATGGTAAGCACATTAACTATGATGATGTCAATTTCATATTGTACTTTGAGAAATATTTGAAAATATTCTAAAGAAATAAAAACACAGGCTCTTTAAAAATAAAGCAGTTTTCTTTTGGGGTTTGACCTAGGCCAAGCTATACATTTGTAAAAATGCTGATACAGGCTAATAAGGGACCCAATTGAATGTTCATTTCAAATTAGCTTTTATGCTTGCTTTAGGCTTCAATGGGTACTGAGGGAAAGAGAAGAATAGTTATAGAGAAGAAAATTACTCACGATTAGGAAAAGAACTTCATGAAGGATAAAATTTGTGTATTATGATTGTAGCAACAGGCTGTGTGGAAGAGAAAAATCAGAGATAATTGAGAAAAAGAGAGGAAAGAAGAAAACTAATGTCAGACACTCCTAAGGGAGAAACAAAATGACTCATATTAAAAATTTCTACATAAATTCATGGGGACAAATTTTAACATTCCTCTGATTCTTTTGACTTATTTGCCCTACTGATGCCTCTTATGCTCTGAACTATTATGCCTTCAGAACCATTCATTCCTTTTCTTAAAGATAGCACAAGTTCAAAGTCAACTAGCATCATCATTTTTTTATAGAATGTCTCCTCTTCTTCCTCTTCTGTTCCAACTGGAAATATTTCCTTAGGCTGGCTGATTAAGTATATGGGTCATAGCCATGTGAATCCTATCAAATTCTCACTTAACCACGTCTGTGGCGCTCTTTTTCAAAGAGGAGCACTCTTTTTTATTTCAGCCTGGATAAGTGAAAATCTTTTCATATATTTAAATTCTGGTTCCTTTGTCTTAGAAACTTTTATTTGTTTCTGTTTTTCTATTTTTGAGATTGAGTCATATGTATCCCAGACTGGCTGTGAAGTCACTAGGTGCGAAAGATCGCCTTCATTTTCTGATCCTCCTGCCTCCACATCCCAACTATTAGGATTGCAGCCTGCTCCACCACACCTGCTGTATGTGATGCTGTGGAACAGGGCCTAGTGCCAAGCACACTACCAACTGGGCCACATCACTGAAAGCCCTTTTATTTTTTATTTTTTATTTTTTATTTTTCGAGGTAGGGTCTCACTCTGGTCCAGGCTGACCTGGACTTAGCTCTGTAGTCTCAGGGTGGCCTTGAACTCATGGCAATCCTCCTACCTCTGCCACCGTGTGCTGGGATTAAAGGCGTGTGCCACCATGCCAGGCTTGAAAGTCCTTTTTTAAATTATTTAGTCCCCCATTTTACTAGAAGCAGTCACAACAGACCAAGCCAGTCCTTCTGCACTTTGCTTAGAAACTTTCTCAACTAAATATTTGATTTTATCACTCCCACATTCTATTAGCCACAAAATGCTAGAATGTGAGCAGTATATACCCAATTTTTTGTCACTTAGTACCAGGGATCATAGTTTCTCCATTGTCTAGAATATATTCCTTATTTCTATCTGAATTTTAACCAGAATCATTCTTAACATTTCTCTCTCTCCCTTTTTGTGGTGTGTGTATTTGTAATATTGTTGGTGTATATGGTGAGTGCATATGTATGTACCCATTGGACAGGATGTGGGCTCACCTGTGGCAGGGTGTGCTCAACTGCAGTGGCCAGTGGTGGACATCATGTGCCCTTCTCCACTGCTCTTCCATCCATTCTCACCTGAGCCAGTGTCTCTTACTGATCTTAGCTCAGATCTTGCTGTTTTTTTTTTTTTTGTAACCCCCTGCGATTCTCCAGTCTCTGCCCCACAGGGGACTGGAGTTGCAGGCATGTGTGGCTATGCCCAACTGTTTACGGACTTGAGCTCAAGCTCAAGAGGTGTGTCGGGACTCCTCAGGCCCTCATGCTTACACAGGAAGTGCTCTTAACCACGGAGCCATCATTCCAGCCCAGCATCTATCTTCTCATCAACATTCAAGCATGAGTATTTGTGTTTTCTAAAAAGATGGCTTTTTCTACTTTTCCTCATTTCTTGCTGAGCTGGACCCTTCACTAGAATAATCGTTCATGCCATCTCAGTAGATGACTGTTAGCTCCAAGTCTAGATGAGCAATTCACCTTGGTGCCTCTCATCAAAACAGCTTCACTCATGATATCCCAGGGCAGGATCAGCATTCTAGTTTTTCTGACTTGAGAGATTTAATTTTCACATACTCAGGAACTGATATATAATGAATTAATATAACTATACTTTTAATCAAATATTTGTGACCATTTTTAGTCACTCGGTAAATGATTGATTGTTTTCATTCATTATGTTTTTACCTTTAATTCCCAGTACAATCTGGAGCATAAATTGTTCAGGTATCAAATGTAGAGCTTTCCTTATAGAAACTTATAGATAATAAAATCGGGACAAAGCCCAGTCTCTGAGCAGCCAAGCCTATGTCTCTACACGTATATCTTAATATAGAAAAGTCAATCTCCCGGCGCGTTCAGTTGTATCAGCTGAAGAGTTGATGACAGTGTGATATGTAAAAGGAGGAATAGGTCAATAGCAAATTAGCCGATTATGGGAAAAGCCATAAAGGCTAGAATACCCTTTATGTGCATAAGTTCTGGGCCAGTGAGTCCTCCTTAGTGTGAATAAGAACAGAAGTAGCCTGCCAAAACTAAGCTTGGTGCCCTAATGTACGTGCAACCAAGACACCAACCCTGAGTGAGAGGAGAAAGATTTCACAAAACAGCACCATGTAGCTCAAATAAAGCAGAAGAGGAATGTTTGGGCCACACTTAGGCATTATTTTCTTTTCTATAAAGCTAGCTGTCGACACAGTATCACACGGCTCACAGCTGATGAACCATAACGAAGAGCCAACAAAAAAATGCTGATTCTGAAATAGGGAGATGAGAAAAGTGGGAGAGAGGTGCTCCAAACTACTTGACTTAATGCTTTCACAAACCACGGGCACCACTAAGAACACGGGCCATGCTGAAGTGCGTGAGTATGTAAGAGTCTTAACTCTGCATGGAGAATACGGGAAGTTGAATGTGTCAAGAACTAAGTGATACAATCATGCTCTCGATGCTAAGCAGTAGCCCTACATTCAGGGCCATGATACATGATGTCACCACAATGGCATGCTAAATTATCACAGTTTAGGCTGATACACAGCTTCATGGCCTGGCTTCCTCACAGATCCCCATGGCCTCAAAGCACCGCCCTAGCACTTAATAACCATTCATAATGTTACTATGAGAAGTATGTTCCAGGCTCCAAATAGCATTCTTGCAGGCAAAGTTTCGGAACATTCTGCTTAGGAACTGTCTCCATTGGTCTGTGACTGCAATGCATTTGTTTTTCACAGAAAGTATGTTTCAGTCTCTCTCTCTCCAGAGAAATTCCTCACTCTTGGAAGATGACTTCAAATAATAAATCGTCACCAAAAATGGACATGAAACTTTGTTTAAAAATAAAAGGAGTTGGGGAGGCAGAAAAGATGAACAAACCACGAACAAGTCCTTTTGGGGAATGTTTTGAACATCCCAGTTGAAGAGCTTCACATTTGAAAAGAAAAACTATTTATCTGACTTGAATTATTTTGTTCATAGCTCTTAATACAGAGCTGTAGGAAGTGAAGCAGGAAGTCAGGTTTACATGGCATTTTCTTTAATGATAATAAGCAGTCTAGGGACAGGGGTACATTCTGTTACTAGTTTCATATACCTGAGAGAAGAGTTGCAAAACTGAATTCTCCCCTAAAATTTTATATGAGGTCCCTTGTTTTGTGGACACTGCAGAGCAAAACAGGGCAAATGTGAGAAATATACAGACAGTACAGTGATTTCAGACATCCCTCTCCTGTTAAAAAGTTACAAAGATGCTCTGCAGATTCATTGCCTCCCCTTCTAAGTGTCATAAATTCCAAAATGTTGGTGTCAAACTGTGAAAACTATACCCATTTGTTAATATTTGGAATCCTGTCAATTAGCTCTCTAAACGTTATTATCCAGCCACTCATTCACAGACAGCTAACACTAACAGCGCCAGCCATAGTTTTCAGCCATCTCCTAAAACCATCCATGCATGGCCTCAGGGAGGCTTACATAAGCAGGCTTCTGGGGAGAGGGGAGGAGGGAATGGCAAATTGCAGGATCTGCTGATCTTGGATATAGGTCTCTCCCCAGGAGCTTCCAAATGTGTCTTTGTTTATGTTCTGGGCTCTGGCTTGTTGTGAGGCACAGAACTGAGGAGGAAGGAATTTGTTGCCTCAATAAAAAGAAAAAAAGTAATTAAGATGTGAAAGAAAGATTAAGGGTAAGACAAAAAAAAAATAGCTATCTCAGTATATTCTAAAGCAAATATTTACACGTTCATGAATTTAAACATCTATTAAAAAAAAAAGTCTGGCTTTCACCTCTAAATACAGTAATTGATAAATCCCAGTGATTCCACAAGAGGGTTTTAAAAGAAAGTGTGGCACTGATGTGCATAATGTCAACCCCAAAACTGCCTGAGCATCCATTAGAGTTCCTGTCCTGTTCCTTGTATTATCAAAGGCCTGAATCCCGTAGTTGGGGAAACTACCACGTGTCACTGTTTCTGCCACTTCCTCTCCGCAGATTAGTTTTGCTTTCTTGAAAAAGTGAGTTATCAGGAGATATTAAATGCTATGGTTCCATAAAAGAAAAATAAAATAAAACAGCTAACATATGCCTCTGAAAATGCAATTTTCTTCTGCCACCCCTTTCTCCTTGAAGAGCTGCGGGTACCTTTCTAATGAGAAAGGTCCTAATTGATCAGCGGAATTATCCAGAGAAGATATCAGTGCACTGGGCAGTGGGGGTGCACTCTACATACCCCTGGGCATGAAAGAGTTAAGTGAAACATGGTTTGGAATCCCAGGGGGACTGGTGGGGGAGGGGAGGGGAGGGGAGGGGAGGAGGGGAGCACAGGATTTAATAGACTGACAGGGGCAGAGCCTGGCTCTCTGCAGAGCTCAATGGCGTTTCCTCTCAGACTCCAGCCAGTCAGGAAGTGACTCTCATGAAGTTTACTTTGTCAGGCTCTCCCCACACCACCGCGCAGTGGGAAACCTTGGACGCTGGAGGCTCCCCGAGAAAGATGCCAGCATTTCCTGGAACCCTATGGAAAGCAAATGAGTTTCATGTTACACAGCAGTTATGAGGAAGAAACCTCCTGGCCATTGCATTAGAAACACTCACCTAGGGTTAAGACTTCAACAATCACTTGGTAATAACTAAGAAAGTAACACAAATGGTGATCAAAACTGAATCTTGTTCTGCTCATGTCCTATAAAATATTTTTTTGAAAACTGTGCAAATACTCTAACACACACACACACACACACACACGTACCTGTTGGACAACATAAGGGAAGAAACTTCAGCTCCATTAGAACCCAGAGCTTATCCAGTCAGCCTGTTGTCACCATATGCTTAATGGAAAATAACTGGACAAATATGTATTAGAACTTCATTACATAACATTGCAAACCTGTCACATACACTTATGACTCAAGTTTGTAGCATACACAGAATTCCGTTATTCTCTGGACCAGTATTTATTTTCTCTCAGCTAGAGGAGAGGGCATGGGCTTCCTCTGTATTGTTTACTTTTCGACTTGTGACTGCCTGTCATTTAGTATGTGCTCAATAAATATTTGCTGATTGAATGAATGAATTTTGCCAGCTCTGTCATTTCAAATGCAATTCCAATAAAGTTACAGTATGGTAATTTATAGGAAAGTGGACTCATAGAGAATAGGGAAGCTTAATAAGTAGGTAAAGTATTCCATATTGTGGATGCAATTATTTCTAATTAATCCTTTTGTGGTTTTCTATAGTTACTAGTTAAACATTTTTCTAGATTTTTACTTACTTTTTTTTTTTTTTACTTTATCTACACTTTTACAAAGTCAGGTTCTCTTGTTCATCATGGTCAAGATTTTGACAACCAGAGGTCATCAAGCCCCTTATACTGTTTTTTTTTTTTTTTTGAATACTGCCTCAACATGAAAGCCTGTCCACAGATATCTCTGTGAAAGATAAATACCTAGACTGAATTTGGATACATTTTTATCTGCTCTAGGATGTCAGTAACTCAATCTCTATCTTTCAGACATTACAATAGATCAATGACAAGAATTCACCTAAAATAATCTAACACCAGTCAATATTTTCCACCTTGTCTGCTTCCTGGTAATGACTTCCAGGCTATCATTCTTCTTCTCTTCAAAATAAGGATGTGTACCTTACTTGTAACTTATTACAAGCAATCCAACAAAATGTCATTAGCTGTCTCCTACAAAATAACTTACACCAAATTTTACCTTCATTAACTCAAAGACTTTCCCTTTCACTTTTGTGAAAGTTTAAATATTTTCTACTTTTTAAATTAGGATTTTACAAGGAATCATGATGGTCTAGATAAATGATTTCCTCTTATAAAAACCATGTTTTCTTTTCATACTATATTATGCCTATTTAACCACTGAGTAACTCTCTTCCTCATAATTTATCATGTGGGTGCTTCAGTCTCAGCACATCACAGGAGTTGCCATATAGAAAAGAATTTCAGGAAAAATCTCCCAACTTGCTCTTCATTTGTAATGAAAATGTTAGACTATAGTCTCTGAACCCAAACCATTTTTATTACAACATGAGCTATTACACATTTGTCCAAATCTGTATGATACATAAGACAAAAATATGAGTCTTAAAGTAAACTATGGCTAGGTGTTGGACATGTCTGTGCAGTCATGGATTCTAACAAAAGCACCATGCTGATACCACGGGCTGTAACTGAGTGAGGACAGAATGTATATAGGAACCCTGTGCTTTTATTTAAGCCTCAAAGAGCTCTAAAACAATAAATACATGCATATGTTATATATGCCAGTATTCAAAGTATTTTGTACCTTTTGGTTTATATATGCAATCACAACATTGAGGTGTCAAAAGGATGTTTCTTAGCTTAGGGTTACATCCCAATAAACCCATCTTGAGATGAAAATATTGCTAAGTCAAAGCTGCATTTACTCTATGTAACCCACCAAACACCAATGCTTAGCACCATGGCATAACCATACAAGTGTCCATTGTGTGCATTCCTGAGTAAGGAGACTGAGCAGGAGCCCCCACTAGTCACTTTATTTACATCGATTGTCCACTTGGACAGGATCTAGAAGCCAGTAGGAGATAGTTTGAGGTGGGAAATCCCACCCTGACTGTGGATGGCACCATTCCACGGACTGGAGTCCCATAGTGAAGGAAAGGGACAACGCTAGCTGAGAACAAGCGTTCACTGCTGTCTGCCTCGTGGCTGCAGGAACAATGTGACCAGCCGCTTCATGCTCCCACCGCCACGCCTTCCCAGCCAGGGTGGACTGCGCGCCTTCAAACTGTGAGGTAAAAGAAATCATTACTTCCTTGAACTATGTCTGGTCATGTATTTGGTCACAGCAACAAGGAAAGATTATTTATAAAGGTCCTGCTATTGGTCACTGTGGTGAAGGAGTATCAGAGCTGCAAATCTTAAGGGACAGAAAAAAAGAGCAAATATTAGAATTAAAGGTATGGCTTCTATTGACTGGAAATAACTTTCATAGTACCATAAAGTTGAGAAATGACATGCAGAGACACTGTAACTCAAGGGACATCTGTATCGCTGTCCCCTTAAGGCTGGAGGAGATCTCAGCAGAGATGTCCCCGGACCTTATCTCATGCCACCACTTGGCTAGCTGGTTTCTCAATCTAGCCATCATGGCTATGAGTCACACTTTCTTCCATACAACCCCAAGTACACGTTTTTAAATTATCAGCTATAGTTGTTTCATTAGACATACTGCATACTCTAAGAAATGATTATAATTAACATAATATACTTAATATAATATATATTAAAATCTCTGTGTACTCACTGGAGACACTATGGCAGTGAAACCATTTCTAATTGCTTTCTCAATAAAGAGGAATATAAGAAAACACTTAGATCTTCAGGGCATCAAGGTCATCTTAGGCCACTGTTGATTCCTGGTATCTTTCTGATTCTGAAACTCCCTGCAATTCATATAACTGATTTGGCAGTTTGCAGCCCTGGTTATCCCGTTTTCTTTGGGGTGTATTTCTTTAAATATTTTCTCTTTTACAGATTATCTGATTGTGTCTATCCTTTGTAAAAACAGAAAAGAATCACTATGTTTGAGCAATTTTAGTCAAGAAGAAGGACATCTAATTGTTTCAATAAATATAGTGATACAGACCAGAGACATTTCCAAAGGCTACAGCTGCTTGTTCCCAAAGATCAAATCTCTTTCTCAGAAGTTAGGTTCATGAACATTAATACAAAAAATATATATATAGCTAAATATAGGTTAATGTCATGAATATATCACCTTCACATAAAAGTCATGTTTTAGGTAGAGTTGCTTAGAAGAATCTGACAAAGTACAAGTAGTCATGGAAGAATCAGAAATAATTTCAAAGCAATAAAGAAATGACACTGA
Source organism: Dipus sagitta (assembly GCA_036346955.1). NCBI lineage: Eukaryota > Metazoa > Chordata > Mammalia > Rodentia > Dipodidae > Dipus > Dipus sagitta. Next base: position 115,239,651 of record CM070778.1, on the reverse strand, counting down.
GAGGGTAGAGGTCACTGCAATCTATCTTTGATGGGAACAGTATCTAAAAGGAATGTTGTAAATATGTGCTGGAGGCCTTGAAAAAAAAAAAAAAACTAATGACTACTGAAATGGAGAAACATCAACACTGTGGAATGAATGAAAACGACTCCTGTAAGGAGATTTCATTATGTGAACAATTGTTTTGCACATTTTCTTAATCCTTATTTGTCTATTTTTCAAAAAAAAATAAAACAAGTATTTAAATGTGAAAAAGATTTGTGGCAATTCAGATTATGATGAAATTAACCATTAATATATAAATATCTTTTCTGAACTGGGAAATAATTTGTACAGCATGTTTGTACAAATGTCATGGATATTTACCCAGAATAATATTTGTTTTCAATGCTCAAGTTTACAAAAGAGACAAAATACAGAAATAATGTGCTTACAAAGCACACAGTGAATGCATTGTGTTCTTCAGTGTTGCATTACCACTCTGAAAGAAGTTTTCTTTTTTTGTGTCAACAACGAAGAATTTTTGGTCTGGCCGGGATACTCTAGCATTGGTCCCACAGACTCCAAGCCTGCATAGAGAAATGTGAAGGGTTGCTGGTTTCTGAACATGTTGATCTCTTCTGAGTGTCTCCACTGGACTTGGGAGACTCTGAACTACATGTCACATCCCAGCTGTTCCCATGTTTATTTAAAATCCCATCACACAGGCATGGTGGCGCACGCCTTCAATCCCAGCACTGGGGAGGCAGAGGTAGGGAGGTAGGATCGCCTTGAGTTCAAGGCTACCCTGAGACTACATAGTTAATTCCAGGTCAGCCTGAGCCAGAGTAGGACCCTACCTCGAAGAGCAAAAAAAAAAAAAAAAAAAAAAAAAAAAAAAAAAAAATCCCACCACATTTAAAGGGGATACAATAAATCATCTTGCTTATGTATCAACTGACATTTATGTCATGAAAAACCAAAAGGTTTGGACCTGAGACGTCAAAGCTAAAACTGTGACTTAAAGGCTGGCAAGATTGCTTAGTGGCAAAGGCACTTGCCTGCGAAGCCTAAGGACCCAAGTTCAATTCTCCAGATCCCAAGTTAGTCAGATGCACGAAGGTGAGGCAAGTTCAAGGTTGCACATGCCCACTAGATGGCAAAAGTGTCTGCAGTTTGATTGCAGTGGCTGAGGCCCTGGTGTGCCAATTTTCTGTCTCTCTATCTCTTTCTCTCTCTCTCTCTAAAATTAAATTAAATTAAATTAAATTAAATTAAATTAAAACTTGTGACTTAATGGAGCTTGTATGAACTGTGTCTTGTATTTTGTTTGGTTGGGTGGCTTTTGTTTGTCTGTTAATTATAAAGAGATCCTTTAAATTTTACACAAAATTTGTCTTTTTTCCTTAGCCATTTTTTTTCTAAGAACAGTAATTTAGAACACAATCAGCACTTGAACTCCCACATGACCCACCATTATCACTATAGCACCAATCCCATGCCGGGTATTATGGGCAGTACATACATATATAAGCTCTTAGAAATAGCCTGACACTTGGCACTATGCTTCTGCTCATCTCAAGGTAAAGACACACACACACACATGCAAGTAGAGTATATAAAAATAATACTCCCACCCTTAACTACTCCACTGTACTGGCCCTCAATTTGAATTGAAAATGTGGATATTATTTGTAGAATCAATAAAGCATTTAAATTTATTTTTTTCTCTGCTAATGTGGTGATGACTAATAGCCAAAGTAGATATAGAACAGTTTAGATAATAATAATAACTTTTTTATTGCATATGAGTGTGTAGCAGTTACCTTTTCATTGCTGGAACAAGACATCTTTCCAGAAGCATCTTAGGAGAGGAAAGGAATTTCTTAAAGCTTACAGTTTTGACAGGAAGCTTTGTCATGGTAGAGAAAAACTTGGAAGACAGCTCACAACATCATATATCTGCAGCAGAGAGTGAGCTGGCTCTGAACACCCAGTGGGCTGGACAAATCAATCCCAAGGTCCACCCCCTGCCACTAACAAGCCTCCTCCAGCAAGGCATTGCCTCCGAAAGGCTCCACCAGCTCAGGACTAAGTAGGAAGCTTAATCACAAACACTTAAGGTAATGGGGAACAATTCGCATTCAAACCTCCACATTGTGGAGAGTGTTTGCACTGTGATGTATGCACATGTGTGGGCAGATGCATGTGGAGGCCAGGCAAGAATGGCAAGTGTCCTTCCTTTATCATGTTTCCCTGAGACAAAGTCTCTCACTGGTTCTGGGGCTTGTTTACATGAGCCCCAGAATTTCTCTATTCCTTCTTCCCCAGAGGAATGTGCATGGCCATGTCCAGATGTTTATGTGGATACTGGGGAGTCAACTGGTCTCAGGTCCTTCAGGTCTTCATGCTTGCACAGAAAACGTTCTTACATACTAAGTCATCTCCCCCGCACCAATAATTTTTAATAAAAGCAACCCTCCACTCTTCACATGTAATCATAGATTTTTACTACCTAAGTGGGGAAATAAAGATAGAAGAGGAAAAGCATGCATTTTAATCCAATCTGCTTTAGCCTCCTCGATGATTTCAAAACATCCATTAAGTAATAAATCACAAAAATAATCCCAGAGGGCTGGAGAGATAGATTAGCAGTTAAGCGCTTACCTGTGAAGCCTAAGGACCCTGGTTTGAAGCTTGATATTCCCCAGGACCCACATAAGCCAGATGCACAAGGTGGTGCATGCATCTGGAATTCGTTTGCAGTGGCTAGAGGCCCTGGCATGCCCATTCTCTCTCTCTCTCTCTCTCTCTCTCTCTCTCTCTCTCTCTCTCTGTCTCTTTCTCTGTCTGTCTCTTGCCCTAAAAATGAATAAATAAACAAAATTTTAAAAAAGAATCCCAGACAGGGGAGATGACTCAGGGGATAAAATATTTGCTGCACAAGCATGAGGACCACAGTTTGGAAGTCCAGCACCATATAATGCAAGACATTCATGACATCATCTGTAAACCTAATGCTCAGGAGTCAGAGACAGGCAGACTTTGCTTTTTATGGGGGGAGGGGGGTGCGCACAGCTATTAAGGTAGACTAGACAAATCTGATTTTGGGGTTTAGCTGACAGACCCTGCCTCAGTAAGTAGAGTAGAGAAAGATCAAGGAAGACATCTGATATCAACTTCTAGCCCCCTCATGCAAGCACACATGTTCATGTACACACATGTACACCACACACAAATATAAATGCAAAAAAATGAAGAGAAGCCGGGCATGTTGGCACACAATTTTAATCCCAGTACTCAGGAGGCAGAGGTAGGAGGATGGCCATGAGTTTGAGGCCACCTGAGACTACATAGTGAATTCCAGGTCAGCCTAGGCTAGAGCAAGACCCTCCCTTGAAAAACCAAAAAAAAAAAAAAAAAAAAAGAGAGAGAGAGAGAAAATCTTGATAGTCAGGACAGTGCATGATTCTGGACAAAGATCAGATATTTCTCAAGGTTAAAAGTAACAATATCAAAACAAGTTAATTCAAACTTCTACCAAATATATTTAATAAGCATATTCATATGTACTATACATTTTAAATGTCCTCTAATTAAAGACATGTTACTGAATGCATATTTAAGGAGGCTTTTTCATAAACAAAGTACTTTTGAATCATAATTGAATTCAAATTTTTTCTTTCTGAAGAAATAGAACTTTATTAATATTTATTAATGAACATTAATATTAATATATAAAGCCCTTTTTATACTTATAAAAGTATTTTATTTTATTCATTTATTTATTTGACAGAGAAAGAGAAATAGAGAATGAGAGAATGAGGGTGCCAGGGCCTCCAGCCACTGCAAACAAACTCCAGACACGTGCGCCCCTTGTGCATCTGGCTAACATGGGTCCTGGGGAGTCGAACCTGGGTCCTTTGGCTTTGCAGGCAAATGCCTTAACTGCTAAGCCATCCCTCCAGTCCCCCCTTTTTTTATACTTCTGATATTTTATCTTAGTTAGCTTGGTCTATTATAATAAAACACCATAGACTAGGTAGCTTAAACAATAAGCATTTGTTTTGTTTTGTTTTATTTTCATAGTTTTATAGGCAGAGAAAGCTAGAATCAAAGTATTAGTAGACTTGGTTCTTGGGGAACCTGACTTATGCACAGCTATGTCTTCATTGTGTGTTCACATAGCCTTGGTGCATGAACACAGAGATGGAGACAACTCCCATGCATCTTCCTTTGTGTGAAAAGGCACTAATCTTACCATGACGTTCCCACCCTCAGGACATCTAATCCTAGTTACTTTCCAAAGATGCCAGCACCATGAACAATCATATTGGAGATCATGATGTGTGAACTGGGGAAGGAAACAAACACATTTCTACGAAGACACTTCCATGTCATCCAGATTTATCTAGTGCTGTAATACTGTAGACCTGAGCTGAAGGGAAGAATGAAATTCTTCTCTTAGACCGTCAGCTTGCGGAAAGACTGAGGAAAGGCTATCCACGGTGGATGGGAACCTAAGGACTGAATAGGTACAGTGTCTGGGGGTCATAGGGTTATTTATAAATCTTGGGTAAAGAAGTAGAAAAAGTAGAAATGATACAGAGAAAGAAGAAGGGAGAAAGATAGGAGGAAGTTAGATGTGAGTTAGCAAGACCAACTAGAGAGGGTTTAAAGCAATGGAAAGGAAGGGGGAATGAAGAGAGATGATAAAGACCCAAGGAAGACAGAAGGAAGAACAGAATAGTCTGTCATTTTCTCAACATTTGTACCTCAAGGGAGGCATTCAAATGATAACTATAGGAGGGTGGGATTATACTTGTAAATAACATGATTACAACAAAGTTTCTCCCCATATAGTGCAGACTGCAGATTCCAAATACCTTGTGATTTCAATACCATGCCCTAGAGAGTAAAAATGTCTACCTTCCTCATGAACAAAGTTACTGTTTCTGATAACAAGTGAATAGGTTTAGAGCATTTTCTAGCAGTTCTTTCTCCTTTGCTTCTTTTTATTGTGGTTTTTTTTTTCCTCCATGTGTAGGTATATGTTGTGTGTGAGAGCATACTGGTGTGGGGGGTGTACGTGTATATGCAGGCATTCATTCATGTCTCCTGCAATAATTTTTCTCTAGTTTGTGTTTTGAGACAGAGTCTGTCGCTGAGCCTGGGGTACACTGATTGGCTAGACTCAGTAGCCAGCAAGCTCCCGGTATCCTCCGGTGTCCACTTCTTCAGCAATACAGGTTATATGTATGCACCGCTGAGCCTGTCTTTTACACGTGTGCTGGAGACCCAGACTCTGGTCTTCATGCATGTGTGCTAAGTACTTTACTGATGCAGCCATTTTCCCAGCCCCTCTGCTTTGGGTCTTTATCGCCTCAAATTTTAGATGTGAGTGACAGAGGCTGGGGGTTGTTAGTGTGGCTTATCACCTAGAATTCATTTTTACATAATGTGAATGAAAACTAGTATATGTTTAGTGAGCACCTGTGAGCATAGAAAGTTTATCGCAAAGGGTGGCAGAAATGTCCCATGTAACTTGGATGATAGTACATCTGAAGCGGTGGCTTGGGCAGGGGAGGGGGCACATTATTTAAACTCTAGGTAAAGCAAGTTTGAGGAGTAGGTTCACATATGATATATATGTATGTATACATGTCTCTATACAATAAACAGAAAGAGCAAGAGAGCTAAAAATACCCAAACTTAGTGACAGCTGAGAAGCTAAATGTTGGCCCCTACTGAAATAGCACACATTCCAGCAGGGAAGGATTTGGTCGGCTCTGAGGGTGGCAGAGGGGAGAGCGGTAATTTGGTCTAATGGAATGGAGAAGAGGAACATTAGACCCATCAGGAAATTCTTCCTTCCAATGAAAACTATTAGATAATGGAATCACCTCCCAGGAGAAATGCAAGGAACCCCGTCACTGAGAATATTTAGAACTCAGTTGGACAGAACAAGACATTCCACTGTCTCCGATTTTATGTCCTTTTATGTCCAAAGTGCCTCAGTATTGTATTTGATGAAATATATTTAAATCTCTTCTACAGAAACTATGCACATAAGACACCATATTGCATATACAATATATAGTATATATGCATACAGGCAAACATTGATTTCTCTAAATAGTCCATTCCTTCTATATGTAGTTGGGTGATGACAGATAAATAGATAGATAATACACAACAAAGGGGGAGTGGGAGAGAAGAAAAAACAGAAAACTTAAACATTTAAGGTTCTGTATGTTTGTATTTCACTTCAGTTAGTACTAGTTACCTTTGCACATAAGCAAACAAAGCAATCCAAATTTTCAATAAAAGCTGCAAAAAAAAAAAAAAAACCTTAAAAGATGAATTAAAAGTTTGTAAACTCTGGGCTGGAGAGATGGCTTAGCAGTTTAGGCATTGCCTGGAAAGCCAAAGGACCACAGTTCAATTCCCCAGGACCCACATAAGCCAGTTGCACAAGGTGGCCCATGCATCTGGAGTTTGTTTGCTGTGGCTGGAAGCCCTGGTGTGCACTCTCTGTCTCTGTCTCTTTCTCTCTCAAATAAATAAAAACAAAATTTTTTTTGAAAAGTGTCTAAACTCTTAGCGAGCACTGAGGGTTCAGTGACCTATTTTTTTTTTTCTTCAGAAAACCTGTGCCCCAATGGAAAGACACAGCCACGTCCTCCTAAACCTAGATCATATCGTCAGTGTTGCCAAGTCTATGGGCACCTGCCTGATTGTTGAGCACCATGTTTATTTAATAGACAAGGACAGCCAGCCAGAACAGGCACAGTGGGAGATAGCAATTTCTGAAAGTATTTTCCAAACCAATGCCATTCTTTTCTTTTTCTTTTTTCTTTTTCAATGAAGGGAAAGGAAGTTATTAAAGCAAGACAGATACAAGTGCACTGTTCAGGTATCTCTATCAAAACCACTTCTTTTTGCTGAACGTCTTCTTTCTATGTCTTCATACCAGAATTAGGAGGCAGAAGAATAAGGCGTGTTGAACGAGGTTTTTCCTGAATGCCCAATCAAATCTGTCATGAATGACACAGAGACCATTCCTAAGGACTCTAGAGATAGATAAATTCTCAACTTTCCCCCTCCTCCACCTAACAAAACAATCCACAGCTAAGGATCAGGATGGGGCCAACAGAGATTTTTACATAAACATTTGCGAGAAAAAAAATAATAAAAACCATTCAAAGCATTTCATATGGTTTAAGTTCAGAAATAATATTTTTATTGTAAAATGTTCAGAAAAAAAATTGGGAATGTCAAAAGGAGAAAAGAAATATCCAAGATTTCTTTTTGATGCAGATATAAACAAGCCGACTCTGACTGATCTTGAACTTGTTTTCCTCCGATCTAACCTCCCTAGTGCTGGGATCACAGACATGCACCATTCCTGGATGACAAGATTTCTCAAACAGCTATCTGCATCCTGCACTTCTGCTGTCCCCAGGCCCCATTTGAGAATGCCCAGCTACCCGTTCCTCTGCACTGATGATGAATTGGCTCCCTGGAGAGCCCCCATCCCTTTCCCTTCAAGTTCTGCTCTCAGTACGCAGCTTCTGTTCTGTGCATCCTAGTCAACAAAGCCCAAACCCAGATTACTGATGCAATTGAAGTCCCTTCCTATGGATGGTGTCTTGTATTCACAAAAGTTCCTGGTTGCCCTAAGAGTAGACAGAAATTAGGTCATGTCTACTTCTAAATATCTCATATTCAGTATTATGAGTCTCACTGGAGATTTCTCACATAGCAGGATAAAGGACAGAGGATGTAGCCCAGTGGAGCGGCACTTCCCCAGCATACACGGAACTCTGGATTTGAACTCTACTGATGTAAGAAACATTACATCTGGGGGGGAAATGTCACTTAAAATGCTTCAGCCATGAATGGATTTTTGTTAGTTCTTCTTTGTAATATCTCATTTTATATTTAGAAAAAAAATGGAATTGATCTGCTTTCTAAATTTAAGCCACTGTGTGTTTGTACATATGTGTGTACATATATATGATAAATGGAGACCTGACCGTGTGACTTAGTTATCTCTGCTGAGAGTGAAAAGGCCATCACTCTTCTACTCTAATGAGGCCCCATTAAAATGCTAGCAGCAGCTACCAGATGGAGATCTAAGTACCTGGGAAGAATTTTCTTGAACTATTCTAAAATATTATTTTCTTGCTAGTGACTGGAATAATTACCCTCTGTGTCACTAACTAGAAGGGATGAGGAAGACACTGGGTCAAAAACAGAAAGTGATATTGTCCATTATTTGAAAAATTTAGTGCAAAAATATCACAAAAGTTTACACTTTACATTTGTTTCAAAGAACAAAAATAAGAATTTTAAATAATATTTAGGTTATCTACCATCCCATCTGCAAATGAAATTGTGACTTCAGTTCCAGTTTGGGTTACATTAAGGCCAAGGCCTTAGATACCCTTTGGGAAAGGAGAGCTCTAGTTTGAAAGTAATTTAGAGGGGTGCCTTGGAAGAGGGTCAGAGATGGTAATGAGGAGAACTGATCCATAGTGCCACATCTGTCTATATGCTACTTCCACATTTTCTTCCTTTTTCTCCCCTCCTGTTGTTGACCTCCTTTCTTGATTATCTACTGCCTTTAACTTTCTAGAAATGTATTTTCTTCTCATTAATGGAATCTTTATTCCTGTGTGCTAAACTTGAGCTACTCATTAGTTTTTCTCACTTTAGACCCTACACCACCACCTCTACTCATGAAATCTATTGTGAGCAAAATTTGTTTCAATGCAATTTTTGTCATCCCAGGATAATTGTAAGAAGATAATGACAAAACAAAGAAGTCCTTAACTATGGCTGTTTTCTATAGTGAAAGCAACTTGTACCTGACCGTAAGAACTGAGGGAAAGATAGCTTAAAACCACGTCCTTCCCAACAAGTGACACTTGACATCTCACATCTTGTGTCACCTTTCCAGAAGTTGGAGTCTTTTAATTTTTTTTTATTGTTTTTGCTTTATGTCTATTTTTTCTTTGAATAAATATTTATACATTCCAACATTCATACCGATGTGTTGTCCTTGTAGTTCTACTTGACAGAGATGTCTAATCTAATTCAGCACTTAACCCACGTGAGAATTTCGATGTAAATTTCCTAATACCGGAAATAGCCGGATTGAACGGGGTCTGTCGATTGGCAAGCCCTCATGCAAAGACTGACTGTGGAAGAGCAGCAAATTAATATCTAAAGAACAGTGCTCTTGCTCAGCGTGTGTTCATAAAAATATTATCAGCAGAGCACATTTTTAATCTAGCAAGCATTTGGCAGCACCACGGAAGTCGTTCCTAGCAGAGCATTCAGAATGATTTTAAATCAACAGAGCCAGCCGCCAGGAAATGCAGACATCAGCATTTCAGCAGGAAGCGATAGCTACCCAACCCCTCTTAGCCCTGGTTAGAGTTAAATAATTTACTCTTCCCTAACATGAAATGTTTTAAAATGATCCCCTTGCAGAGGGTGTGTGTGTGTGTGTGTGTGTGTGTGTGTGTGTGTACCACCATTACGATTCCTTCTTGCCACTTTTTCTTTCTTTCTTTTTTTTATTAGTTATTTTTTTTATTCAGTCAATACAGTCAAGTTGGTACCATTGTTAGCCTCCTCCCTGTCATCCCCCCACCCCCAGTCCCTTCTTGCTGAGGTATATGGGTCATGCATTGTGGAGTTAGCCTTCAGTTATGGGTAGGAGGAAATGTCTCTGCATATCATGACCCAATGTGTGGCTCTGACATTCTTTCTGCACCCTCCTAGGTAAAATTTCCCTGAGCCATTTGGGTTCATTTTAGGTCTGCTTCAGTGATGAGATCTTGGGAGCCTCTGTGTCTCTGGATATCTGATTTGGTAGGAGTTGATTGTTCTCTGTGTTGATCTCCTTTGCCCCTGTGCTGGTCCAGTTTCAACAAGAAAACAGCACCCTTGCTTGTTATCCAATTTTTCTTAGTTTCAGCCTGGGCCCTTTTGAGGTATGATGGGGTGGCTCTCTCAGTATCTGCATCTATCTGAAAAAGAGAAGCAGATTCTCCAACGGAGAGTATTAGCACCAGATAAATGGGATAACCCTTTTGATTATTATTATTTTTGTTTTTTGGTTTTTCAAGGTAGGGTCTCACTTGAGCCCAGGCTGACCTGGAATTCACTATGTACTCTCAGGGTGGCCTCGAATTCATGGTGATCCACATACCCCTTCCTCCCCATTGCTGTGATTAAAGGTGTGTTCTACCATGCCCGGCTACCCTTATTATTATTTTTTTTAGAGAGAATTTAATAGGTGTAGGTTCTCTTGTAGCCCACAATTGGTGGTAGCTTTATAAGGGAGAGTGGGCTCATTTTTGGATATGGTTCTGACTTGTTTTCCAGCTCCAGCTATAGGTTCCATTCCACTGAGCAGATCAGTTAGCCAAATCAAGAGCAGTTGGTTTCCCACCATGGCTGTGCGCCACTATTGCACTTGTGTGAGCATCACAACAGGTTTTTTGTTGCTAAGTAGGTTAGAATATGGACAAATATTGGTCATTTTCCCCCTGTGGCCCATATAGCACCTTCTGGCACTAGACACACTGACTGTCTGGGGACTGACTCTCTTCCAGCTTCCAGCCATGTCACTCCATGTTATGTGTCAACCACATATGGTGTCTTCAGCAGTAGGGTCTTACTACTAACATTTGGTGAGTCATCAAGTAATTTGACAGAAATCTGTCATTCTTTTAGGAAACCTTGTAGGTCTCTCTGATCAAAAGCTCATTGTGGATGATAGCCACCTGCTGGTACTGAGAGTTACAGGTCAATGCCTATGAAGAGAAGGAAGAAAAAGATAAGTAATATAAAATATAAAAGAGTTAGGGAGAAGAGAGAGAAAGAGAGAGAGATTGAGAGGGGAGAGAGAGAGAGAAGCTGTAGAAGATTAAGGTCAGTCTTCACCATACCCTCTCCAGTCTTGGACACAGGTGTTCCCTCTAAGGGCCTGGTGAAGGTTCAAACATTTGGTCTGACTTTTAGGATGTAGCATTTTATGGTGCCATTGCCATTTGGGTCCAGATTTGTGCCCCCCAGCCCCTCCCTTGCCCTCACTTCCCTCCCCACCTACCCTATTGTCTGGTCCTCAAGATGCTTGCTGGGTATGTAAGGCATCTTGGGTAGATTCAGGTTAGGTGCTATAGATGAGTGAGACTGTGTCGTGATTATCTTTCTGTAATTGGGTGAGTTCACTGAGAATGAGCTGTTCCAGGTTCAACCAGTTTTCATCAAATTTCATTGTGTCATTTTTTTTCTTACTGCTGTGTAGAATTCCATTGTGTAGATATACCACATCTTAGTTATACATTTTTCTAGTGATGGACATCTGGATTGATTACACCTCTTAGCTATTCCAAATTGAACTGCTATAAACATGGTTGAGCAAATCTCTCTGGACTGAAGCTTGGAGGTTTTAAGGTATATGCTCAGTAAGGGAATAAATGGGTCTGTTGGCAACTCTATAGTCAGCTTTTTTAGGAGTTTCCATATTGCTTTCCAAAGTGGATGTACCATCTTACATTCTTACCAACAGTGGATGAGGGTTCCTATTTCTCCACATCCTCGCCAGCATTTATTTTCATTTGATTTTTTGATGTTTGCTATCCTCACTGGGGTAAGGTGGAACCTCATTATTGTTTTAATTTGCATTTCCCTGATGATTAGGGCAAATGAACATTTTCTTAAGTGTGTTTGCCATTTGTATTTCTTCGTCTGTGAGCTGCCTGTCCAGCTCTTTGCTCCATTTTGTGAGTGGGTTGTTTGACTTTTTATTGTTCAGGCTTTTGAGTTCTTTTTAGATTCTAGAGATTAGGCCTCTGTCAGTTGGATATTCAGCCAATATTTTCTCCCCTTCTGTGGGTAATCTATTGGCTTTCCTTATTATATGTTTGTCTGTGAAGAAACTCTTCAGCTTCATGTGATCCCATTGGTTGAGTGATTGTTTAAGATCCTGTGCTACTGGGGTTTTTTTCAGGAAGTCTTTTTCCATTCCTATATCATGGAAAATTCCTCTGATATTTTCTTCCAATAATAGCTAAGTTTCTGGTCTTATATTGAGATCTTTGATCCATTTGCACTTCAGTGTTGTGCATGGTGAGAAGTGTGGATCAAGTTTCAATTTCCTGCATATGGTTATCCAGTTTGTCCAGCACCATTTGTTGAAGATGCTGTCTTTTTTCCAGCCTATATTTTTAGGGCCTTTGTCAAATCACAAGTAGTTGTAGTTGCTTGACTCAAAGTCTAGGTCCTCAATTCTATTCCATTGGTCTATACTCCTGTTTTTATACCAGTACCATGCTGTTCTTGTTACTATAGCTTTGTAATGTAGCTTTAGATCAGGTATGGTGATGCCTCCACAGGTTTTTCTTTTGCTGAGGATATACATGGCTATCCAACACCTGCCTTTCCATATGAATTTTGAGATCATTTATTCTATCTCTGTGAAGAACAATGTTGAGATTTTAATTGGAATTGCATTAAATCTGTTTATTACCTTTGGTAGGATTGCCATTTTCACAATGTTATCTGCCTATCCAGGAGCATGGGAGGTCTTTCCATTTTCTCAAGTCCTCCTCAATTTCTTTTTTGAGTGTTTTTATGTTTTCTTTATATAGATCTTTCACTTCCTTGGTTAATGTTTTTCCAAGGTATTTTATTATTTTTTTTGTTGCTATTGAAAATGGGACCATGACCTTTATTTCTTTCTCTGAATCTTTGTCATTTGCATATAGAAAGGCTACTGATTTTTGTGCATTGATTTTGAATCCTGCTACTTTGCTATAGGAGTTAATCACCTTCAGGAGTTTTGGGATGGAGTCTCTCGGGTCTCTTACGTATACAATCATGTCATTAGAGAATAGAGCTAACTTAATTTCTTCCTTACCAAATCTTATCCCTTTTATTTCTTTCTCCTGTTTTATTGGTTGATCTAGGACTTCCAGTATTATATTGAAGAGCAAAGGTGAGAGTGGACACCCCTGTCTTGTTCCTGATCTCAATAGGAATTCCTTCAGTCTTTCTCCATTAAGTATTATTTGGGCTTTAGGAGCTTCTTATATTGCCTTTATTATATTAAGATATGAATTAACCATGCCAATTCTCTCCAATATTTTGATGATGAACTGATATTGTATTTTGTCAAAGGCCTTTTCTGCATCTATCAAAATGATCATGTGGTTTTTGTGCTTAACCTAGTTTATATCGTGTATTACACTGACAGATTTCCATATGTTGAACCACCCCTGCATTCCTGGGATGAATCCCACTTGAGTAAGGTGGATAATGCTTTTGATGTGTTGTTGGATTCAGTTTGCGGGGATTTCATCCAGGATCTTTGTGTCTAAATTCATCAGAGAAATAGGCTGGTAGTTTCCTTTTCTTGTGGCACCTCTGCCTGGTTTTGGAATTAGGGTGATACTAGCTTCATAGAAGGAGTTGGGGAGCTTTCCCTGTTCTCCAGTTGTGTGGCACAGTTTGAAAAAGATTGGTTTGAGAAGGTTTGATAGAATTAAGCTGAGAAGACATCTGGTCCTGGACTCTTCTTTTTGGAGAGGTTTTTTATTACCTTTTCAATCTCAACGAGTGTGACAGGTTTCTTTGGGAGATTAATCTGCTCTGAGTTTAGCTTTGGTAGATGGTATGTGTCCAGGAATTTATCCATTTCCTCAACATTATCCAGTTTTGTGGAGTAGAGGTTTTTGGAAAAAGTCCTGATGATTCTCCCAATTTCACATATGTCTGTTCTGATCCCTCCTTTTCCATTTCGAATTTTGTTAATTTGAAGTGTCTCTTTTTTGTTTGCTTGATCAAATAAGCCAGGTGTTTGTCAATCTTGTTTATTTTTCAAAGAACCAGCTCTTTGTTTTGTCATTTTTCTTAATTGTTTTGTTAGTTTCCAATTCATTCATTTCTGCTCTGATCTTAATGATTTTTTTCTGTCTGGAGCTTTTTGGGTTCGATTCTTCTTGCTTTTCCAGTGCCTTTTGAGGATGGATAGGTTATTTACTTGGGGTCTCTCTGTCTTTGTTATGAAGGCATTTAGTGCAATGAATTGTCCCCTGAGGACTGCCTTCATTGTGTCCCATAAGTTTTGGTACAATGTGTTCTCATCATCATTCATTTCTAGAAATTTTGCAATTTCATTTTTTATTTCGTCCACTACCCATTTATTGTTTTAAAGTGTGCTGTTCAGTTTTCCCCAGCTGATGGGATTCTTGGTGGGTCTTTTGTTGTTAACTTTTAGCAATATAGCATTGTGATCTGATATTATACAGGGAATTATGTCAATCTCCCTAAATATATGCCGGCACACTTTGTGATCCAGTATATGATCTATTTTAGAGAATATTCCATCGGCTGCTAAGAAGAATGTGTAGTCTGTGGATGTGGGATAGAATGTTCTGTAGATGTCTGTTAAGTCTAAGTGGTCTAGGATTTTGTTGAGCTCTCTCACTTCCCTGTTGAGTTTCTGTTTGGATGATCTATCTATTACTGATAATGGTGTATTGAAGTCCCCAGCTATGATGGTGTTGGTGGTTATTTCTATTTTATTGTCAAGTAGGTTGTGTTTTATGAACTGTGATGCCCCTATACTTGGTGCATAAAGATTTATGACTGTGATATCCTCTTGATGGATCATTTCCTTGATAAGTAGGAAGTGCCTTTCGTTGTCTTTCTTGATTAGTTTTGGTTTGAAGTCTATTTTATCTGATATTAATAAAGTTACACCTGCTTGTTTCTTACTCCTATTTTCTCAGAATATTGTTTTCCACCCTTTCACCCTGAGGAGGTTTTTGTCTTTTGTGGTGAGGTGGGTTTCTTGAAGACGGCAGATTGAAGTGTTCTAATTTTCTGATCCATCCTGTTAGCTTGTGTCTCTTGATGGGTGAATTAAGTCCATTAGTATTTAGGGTAATGACTGTGAGGTTTGATTTGATCTGTGCCATATTGTGTTGGTATATGTGGATTGGTGTTTTCATGGACTTTGAAGTTTTTTCTGCCTTCTCTGAGTTGGGTTATTGTAATCTGCTTCTTGTAGTCATTTGAGGGTGATTATTTGATTCTTGTGTGGAGAATTTCCTGAAATACTATCTATAGGTTTGGTTTTGTGATCATATAATTGTAAAGCTGAGTTTTGTCAGGGAAGATTTTTCTTTCACCATCTATTATAAGGGATACTTTTGCTGAGTAAAGTAGTTTGAGTTGGAAGTCATAGGTTCTTGGACTTTGCAATATTCCATTCCAGGCCCTTCTGGATTTCAGGGTTTCCATTGAGAAGTCTGAGGTAATTCTGATGGGGTTACCTTTAAAAGTGATGTGCTGTTTTTCCCTAGCTGCTTTTAGGATTTTCTCTTTGGTGTCAATGCTTAGAGTCTTAATGACAATGTGTCTTGGAGAGTTTCTCCTTTGGTGCAATCTGTTTGGAGTTCTGTTAGCTTCCTGTATCCTTATGGGCTTTTCTTGAGAGAGTGGGAAAGTTTTCTTTGATTATTTTGTTAAATAAGTTTTCCATGCCTTTGGTCTGAGTTTCTTCCCCTTCTGGTATTCCCATGATCCAGATGTTAGGACGTTTAAGGGTATCCAACAATTCCCTTATGTTCTATTCACAGAAATTTTTGAACCTATTGAAACTTTTAAACTCTCAAGCTGTTTCTTCTGTCTTGTCTTCCAGATCAGAGTTTCTATCCTCCACATAGCTGACTCTATTCTTGAGAGCTTCTACAGAGTTTGGGGCTTGTTCAATTAGGTTTGCATTTTCTACTACTTTTCTATGTATAGTTTCCATCCCTCTGTCAAGCTCCCTTTCACATCATTTTCTGATTATCTTGATGTTTCTTGGAATTCATCCTTGCATTTCTTTATGTCTTCACTTAGCATCACCAGCTGATTTTTGAGGTCATCGTTTTGTTTTTTGTTTTTTTTTTTTTTCACTCTCCTTCATATCCTTAACTGTCTTTGAACTCCTTTCATTTTCTTATCTATTAGGTCTAGTCTAGTGATGGCAGCATCCATGAGATTATTGGTCCTTTGTTGCTTTTCTGTAAGTTCTACCAGTAGCTTGGTCAGGGTTGCATTGCTTATAGCTTCATTTTAGTGTTCTGATCCTAATGTATCTTCTATGTTTAGATTAGAGATGTACATTGTAGGACTGGGTGATCTTACTAGATTTACCTGCATTTGATTTTTCATGTTATTTCTTTTGTGCTGTGCCTATCACAGTATATGGGCAGGGAGAGTAGGACTGTGGTCTGGATTGGTAGGGAAAGTGGTACCTCTTGGGGGAGCTGGCCTGAGCTAGCAGGCAGGCAAGCAGATGGGCAGAGTGGTCCTGAGATAACATGTGGGTGAGCAGATAAGCCTGAGCTCATGTGTGGTGGGAAGCTGAAGCAGCCTAAGGCAGGACCCTGAAGCAGCCTGAGCTCTCGTGCAATGGGACACCAGTGGTGGGCAAATGGGCTGGCAGTGTGGCAGATGGGGGATTGGGCCTGAGCTGGTGTGGGTGGACATGTAGAATGAGCCTGAGCTCGCGAGGGTAGGTGGAATGGGCCTGAGCTCACGTGTGGACGGGTGAGTGGCTGGAGCAGTAAGCAGGCAAATGGGTCGAGCAGGCTAAGCTTGCATGGGCAGATGGGCAGTGCAAGTGTGGTGGGCAGATGGATGGATGGAGCTTGAGCTGGAGCAGGCCAGCGGGCGGAGTCTTCCTGAAGTCAGGCATGGGTGAGAGTAGCAAGGCAATAGCCCCTGCAAAGTGAGGCAAGTGGAACTATGCTGGCCTGGGTCCCCTTTCCTACAGTAATTGTGGGGGTATCCTGAGGCTGTGATTATGGCTATGGTGGCTGCTTGGAGGGATTGGGGAACAGGTGGGCAATTTCCCTTTTTTTCCCCTCTGCGTCCGTCCACTGGCGATCTATTAGAGATTGCTCTCCCCTAAAACACCCAGTGAAACCTTAATACCTTGCCTTTCTTTCCCGGGGAGGTGCAGCGTAATTAGGCAGTTGCCATCTTGACCAGAAGTCCCCTTCTTGCCACTTTTGATGTTGAGTCCTCAAAATGGATTGCAGTCTCCGTAGGCTACAAGTGTGCAACTTGCCCATCACCAGTTAACTGCCCTTTCCAGAGTGTCTTTAACTAATTAGCAGCCAGATGCCACAAAATGAAGAAGTTAGAATGGAACCTTCTACTTGAAGGCCTCTACAAACAGACATAGTTTTGCTTGTTTTGTTTTTTTATCTAGGCAAAGTTTAATAGCAAGTTTGATGAGCATGGAGTGTTTCACATGGTTATTGGGAATCTTTTTTTTTTCTTTTATTCTATATTTTCACACACTTTTGTTCTTGACTCATTTTTAATTAAGATTAGAAAGAAAATACATTATTTTGTTTTTATTTAATGTATGCAGAAATCTTACTCCTTTTCTTCCATTCCTTTCTTGTCAATTAAAGATATTTATGTATTTCTGCTTACATAGAAATAATGGCAGAAAAAATGTAGATCTAAATATACTGTTATGCTTAGCATTCCCAAAAAGTTTACATATCAATTATTTTTTATAATTTAACACCCTCAAATTTCATTCAGCATCTAGCTTTGTACCTGGAAATCTACTATGCAAAGAGGAATCAGTTTCACTCACATTTTTAAGGATTAAATGGATTAATTTGTTTGAAATTCATTTAACACTACCTGACAAGTAGTGTGTACCTCACACTATAAGTACAATGTTGTTTTTATTGTTCTTGGTATACTTCAATTGCAGCCCAATGAGATGGAGTGAGTAATACAACATCACATTATCCAAGTGTGATTTAGGAATACCTAGTTTATATTTGATCATAATTTTGGTAACTACACATATCATGGGATATACGCCCTTTTTATTATGAGATGATTATGGTATGAAAAACTACACTCATGTTTAGATTAAGAAACCTTAGCTTTAAAGCATTAAGTGACTAGGTAGTGTTCCAGAGCTTTTTGATCAACAGGTTAGATTTCAAATTGGAAGCAACTTCATATTTTAGCCCAGGATGCTCTATATGATGCCCCTGATCTGATAAACATATAAAAGGTGCATTTTAACTTATAGTAAAACTGATCCTCAAGACTAGATGTGTATACATGGATTACATGTATTTTTGATTTGTTGCAAATAATGCAACACTAAGCCAAGAGTAGTGGCACATACCTTTAATCCCAGTTCTCAAGAGGCTGAGATAGGGGAATCTCAGTAAGTTCAAGGCCAGTCTGGGGATACAGAGTGAGTTATATGTCAGCCTGAGCTGAGTGACACCTTGCCTCAAAACAAACAAACAAACAGCAACAACAACAACAAACAGAAAAAGAATGTAGATCTAAATATATTGTTATGCTTAGCATGCCCAAGGTCCTAGGTTTAGTTTCTAATACCTCTCCACCTTCATGAGTAAATATAACAACCTTTGTTAGAACTTGATATTGTTGCTCCCATTAACAGTGAGCATATTCTTTTATTGCAGGAGTGGTATTATGTGAATCAAAGCATCATAATTGACATCTTTTGTATTAGGATACTTTCATTCAAAGTGAAACAGCTCGATGTAATGTGACTTGATGCCAAATGATATTTTTGATTTCAAGAAAGATGAGTAATTTGTCTAATAATTAAACTAATTATAAACTCATAATCTGTACATATTGTGCGAAACACTTGGGATACAAAACTTACTTATTTCTACTTCATAAAAAGTATATCTAAATACATATTATGAAATCTATACTGCTGGACATAAGAATCTTTAATGATGGTAAATTGTAAATATAACTTTATTATTCATTATTTAGATAATCGATTTCCCACTTCTGAGAACTGAAACTCAGGCTTTCATATATTCTAGTCAAATTTCACAGGCTGGCAGAATGTTGTAAAAATTTATTATGACCTCTCTATATGATAAACATCCTGATTTTATTATTGGTTCTGTTCTTTCCTAAAATTACCATAGTAATCTATTAAAAATAAGGCTTTTATTTTGGCATTAAAATAAGATGTCATAATTCGTTTTTAAAGTGTGAAATCATACTGAGATGCTTTATCTTTTTAATTAAGTGTTAATCAATAGACTGTTATTCTATATGAAGTGCTAAAAAAACTTTCTCTGAAGATAGTAAGATGCCAGATTATTGGTATTCTCCAGAAACTCTGTTTTTTTAATGGTCAAGTGTATCTATATTTTACTGAGGGATGGAGTCATGTTAATGTGAACAACTTGGTGTTTCATTAGGTCATTTCAAAAGGGTAGTGATTCAATTTCTTTAAAAATGTTTAAAGAATGTTCTCTCTTCATAATGCCAATCCACTGCTGAAGTATGTTTTCCTCTGATAGCATAGTTCTTTTACAGAATATGTTAAATTAATGTTTAACTGCCATGATTGTAGATATAACCTTGTACTGTATTGTGTGTGTGTGTGTATGTGTGTGTGTGTATGTGTGTGTGTGTGTGTGTGCATGTACATGTGTACTCATGTGTATGAGTGCTAGACACATGTGCCAGGGCAAATATGTGGAAGTCACAGGACAACTTTTGATATCATCTGTTACTTTTTGCATTTTGTAAGGCAAGATTTTTCATGTTCACCACAATGTTTACGAGGATATCTGCCCCTGAGATTCTTCTCTCTCTCTCTCTCTCTCTCTCTCTCTCTCTCTCTCTCTCCCTCTTCTTGCTGTTGAATTATAAATCTAGTGGTACAGTCTTAGGCTTTTGTGTGGGTTCTGTGGATCTGAACACAGATACTTAAGCTTTAAGTAGCAAGTGCTTTATCTACTGAGTCATCTCACCAGCCATAATGTCATACTTTAAAAAAAAAAGCAGATTACTGATACAAACATATGCTATGGGGATATAATTTAGTGACTGTGAAATGCCTATTTTATGTGGAATCTATATTTCATCTCTGATTATTGCAATCTCCATTGTTCACTTCTTGGAACAAGTGTCTCATGAATTCATAACTTAGATTAAAAACTATCTTGGCATAATGATTACAGTGTAAAATGTCCCCCATAACCTCATGTGTTTGGATGCTTAATTTCTAGATGATAGCTCTGTGGGGAAGGTTATGGAACCTTGCTGGGGGAAGTGTGGCATTGGGGAGGGCCTTGAGGTTTATAGTCTAGCAATGCTGGGTGATCTCACTCTTTGCTACTTCTTCCATGCTGTTATGAAGACATGATGCTCAGCTATCTGCTCCTGCCATGATGAAATTTTTCCCCAAAAACTATAAGCCAGAAATCCACCTTTTCCTTTCAAAAGCTGCTTCCAATCAGCTGTTTTGTCTCAGCAATGAGAAGCTAACTGCTACATTTGCCTGTACCATATACTTCTTCTACATTGTTTTGGCATTTTTGCCTCGAGCAATTTTAAGACCTTTGAATACAGCTGGCTCTCTTTTTTTAGTTTTTAAAGATGTACCACATCTATCATGAAAAAAAAAAATGCCACAATGTTCCTTTCCCCAGATAACATAAAATTGATACATGTTTGTATATATGAAAGAAACAATTAGCTAAAAGCATTACAATATGATTTATAAGCCCTTATGAATTTTGATTTTTGATCTTGCAATTTTTGTTTTATGTGTGGCCTGTGTATTTTATGTCAAAACTTCAGCTGTTGCTGTGGACTTTTGGAAAGTTATAGGACCCTTTCCTTGGGACAACGATGGTAATAACTTTCTCTTTTACTTTGTTCCTTTGCCTATCCTTTACATTTTACACTAAATTTCTGTCAACTTTGTAGGTTAGTTTTTAAATTGTCCTTTTCAAAATATATGGCTCCACACAAGTTTTATTTTTTGATACCTCTGTCTATCTTCCTCAGTCTTTACTATTTGTTACCTCATTAACTGAAGTATTTTTTTCTACATATTCAACTGTATACTCATGCATTTAATTAGGAGGAAGTAAGGTATGTTTGCTGTTAATATCTCACATTTGGAAAACCCAATTGTGGTAGGGTATGCCAGTAGGAAATTATTAAAGAGGAGGAGGAAGGAGGATCTAGAAAAGTCTCTGTTGACTTACCCACTCACATTATTCACTTCCTAAAAAATTCAATGTCATCATCCTTGGTTGTTGATGACTGGTAATGTGAAAGACACACTTGGACACATAATCACCTCCCTTATCTACTTCCAGCCACTTCCGTTCTGGTTTCTTCATCACCAAATGACCAAAAATGGATAGCATACTTCTCTGTGACTAGCTACAGTCAATTTTGTAGACTGTGGTATGCCTCAGCTCTGTGAAGTCCTCTTTTAGTTGTTACAACACAGGGATGAACATTTTCTCTTTTTGCACTCAAACACAATAGGGAGCTGGAGCTACAATAGATAATCTGTTAGTTTTTATTTAATATTTTTATTTATTTGCAAGCAGAGAGCAATTTAGAGACAGAGAGATAGAGAGAATGGGAAAGCCAGGGCCTCCAAGCCCTGAAAATGAACTTCAGATGCATGCACCACTGTGCATCTGGCTTGATGTCAAGTCTCCTCTGACCATTCTTAAGACCATTGTTTTCTGTATCATGCTGTGGTACCATTTTCACTTTGGGTCATGTGGAGAGGGTTACCTCGCTGTCATTCCTAAATCTACACTAGGTTATTAAAGTAGCACAGATCCATCTTTGAGTTACTTGAGTGAGAGACCTGGGAAGTACTGTGTGGTCATGATGAGGAAAGGGTGGTCTGGGAAAGTGAATTTGTCCGACCTGATCCTAAAGGGAAGGTAGAGATGAAGGCTCAGTTTACCCCTTGGAGAGAAGACTCAGAGGAGAAAAAATTCAGAGTTGATGCAGTAATTACAAACTAAACTTATCAGCTGCTTTGTCCTGCTCCACCATTTTTTAACTGATATTGTGGCTATACTTTTCTTTTGGGTTTCAGATGCACCATCCCTTCTTCTCCTAGTACTGATCTCCACCCTCCAAATCTTTTGAATGGTTGTTATTTGCCAGTCTCTTCTATATCAGCTGATCCCTCTCACCTCCCAAAGATAAAGCTTCTCATTATATTCTGGCACCTCTCATTATTGGGCTGTCTTGTTGGGCTCTACTTCCTCAGTTATTTTTCCCTTCCAAAAGCCTTTGTCTCATCTGGGCTTCTTCCTGATCATTTTAGTATGAAGCCATATTTGATACTCTCTGATTTACAATTCAATAAAAAGTGTTTTCAGGGGGCTGGAGTGATGGCTCATCAGTTAAGGTGCTAACTTCAAAGCCTAAGGATCCTAGTTCAATTACCCAGTACCCACATAAAGCCAGATGCACAAAGTGGCACATGTATCTGGAGTCCATTTGCAGTGGCTGGAGTCCCTGAGGTGCCCATTCTCTCTGTCTGTCTCTCTCTTCTATTGCCTTCTGCTTGCAAATAAAAAAGAAACATTTTTTAAAATCCTGTCAGTGTAATCTTTAAGATATTATGCTCACCACAAGATGTACCACCTTCACCACATTTACTGGGGTCCAGGAGAAACTGCAGATGAAGCAGCAGCACAAGTATTGCTCCCAATGCCAGGCTGACAACCAGCTCCAGGGACGTGCCAGCTAATACTGTGAAGAAGCAAAACACACTGAAACAGAAATACAGAGAATACAGAGAACTCAACACTGAAGCAAACTGCTAATACAAACACTGAGGCTCAGGGATTGCTACAAAAGAGGGGACAGGAAGATTGTAAGAGCCACAGGACGAACAGAAATATCCTGAGGAACAGTGCCCACATTGAAGACTAACTGAGGTCCTAATTACCCCACAGTGAACACCAATAACCTTACTAAGGAGGGCTTTCAGGGAAATGTGGGCTGAGGGAGAGAGCATATAAGACTATAACCTATGTAAAAAAATAAATAAAATATTGTGCACATCATGGAATGTTCTTATCAGTCACAAAGTGAAACTCTTAAGAAGCAGAGTCCTTGGCATTAACTACTCATGTAGATAAAAATGAAACATGGCAAGTGAGAAAGCTAGTAGCCTAGTTTTCTAGTCTCCTTTTTTTTTTTTTTTTTTTTTTTTTTTTTTTTTTTTTTTTTTACTTTCCTTTCTTAATACTGATTTTGGGAGGTTTCTGAAAGCTATAACAAAACAACCAGTGTGTGTGTGTGTGTGTGTGTGTGTGTGTGTGTTCAAATTATAAAGATGTAGAGGAAAAGGGATTTAAGTTATTCAATTGTGTATATTCAGAAGTCATTTTCTATCTCGGTAGATAAAAAATGTTCAAAATGTTCAACTAAGTGAGAAAATTCATATCCAGACAGGGAGAAGGGAAAAGAAGATCTATACCGAAGACCCAAGTAAAAGATGGTTCTAGAACAGTGTCAAATATCATGATATTTTAATGTATTTTATTCTGATATTTTCCTAACAAAGTTAGCTAATCAATGGTTTTCAGGCATTTGTGTGTCTCAGTATCACGTTGGGGAGCATTAAAGCTTAGGTAGCTACTCAGGATTTCTGGAATAGCTTACCTGTAATGAGTTCCCAAAAGATACTCTTGGTCTGTGGACATCATTTTGAGAACCATGGCTTTAAATAAAATGTAACAAGAAGACAGGTGCACATCCTTTACATAAGGTCCTTTATAGAAGAGAACATGTTTCTCCTGTAATTTGGCTCTCTACTTTTGTGTGAATACTGCATCATCTTATCTTCCTATGATTTATTGATTTCTGTGCTCATTTATGAAAGCTTTGAGGGAAGATTAATACTTAAAGGTTTTAGTTTTAATTGAGAATACATAAACATAGATGATGAAAGGTGCTCAGTTTTGACTACTTTTTACAAAGGTTAAATGATTTTGACTCCTCCTGCATCACATACAGTGGAAATATATAAGAAAATGGGTTATAATAATCTTGTATATTTAATTAAATAAAGAAAAGAACATATTAATAATTTTATAAGGTGGCACATCAAATCCAGTAGAAGATGGCTTATTTAATAAATGTGCTGTGAAACTTGGGTGACAATCATTTCTCTTACATTGTGTAGTCACATGAACTCTAAATATAGTATTTCAGCTGTACACTATTGAAAGTTTTCTGAGATGATTTGTATAAAATTTTCACCTTGAGGTCAGGCGTGGTGGCTCACAGCTTTAATCCCAGCACTTGGGAGGCAGAGGTAGGAGGGTCCCCATGAGTTCGAAGCCACCCTGAGAATACATAGTGAATTCCAATTCAGCCTGAGCTAGAGTGAAACCCTACCTCGGAAAAAAAAATGGAAAAAAAAGTTCCACCTTGGAAGATAATTATTTAATTCACTTACTTATATAATGTTTATATAATATTAGTTGTAAATTCTTTCCTTAACATGAACCAATAAAGTAGAATTCATAAGTTCAAATAAATAACAAACAGATACATACAGCATTAATAGGTCTAAAATTAAACTAAACATTTTCTCATAGAAAGGAAAATCATTATAAACACTTTAATTTTTTTAAAAAAAAGATTTTATTTATTTTCAAGGAGAGAGAGATGAAGGGGCAAACATACGGGTGTTCCGGGGCCTCTATCCACTGCAAACAAACTCCAGATGCAAGCACCACTTTGTGCATCTGGATTTACATGGGTATTGGGGATTCAGACTCGGGTTGTCAGGCATTGCCAACAAGCACCTTAACCACCGAGCCATCTCTCCATCCCCATTGCGATCATGTTGAAGGATAGTTTATTTATAACACAAAATCTCACAGTGTTAGTCATCTTTTGATACATGTCAAGTGTATTACTCTAGGGAAATATTTATGATATGAATCAAAGTACAAGGTTAAGGAAGACATCACAGAGCAGTTAATAACAGCAAACATTTCAGTCACAATACTAGGCGAGTGGCTAAGTAAATGAACTATAGTCAATGAAACAGAGTGGGTAAAGTGCCAGGGGCTTTGTGATGACTCGGGGGGTAAAAATACTTGGTATATAAGCATGAGAAGACCTGTGTTGAATGCCCTGAGCCCCTATGTAAGGCTTGGTTTTGGCCACCCACACCTGTAATCCCATTTCTGTGGGGAATGGAGACAGTAGAATAACTGGAGCTCACAGATCATCCATTCTGACCAAAAAAGAAAAAAAACTCAGAGAGAGTTTCCTTGAGAGAGACTCTATCTCAAGGAAACAACACAAAATAGTTTAAGAGGGAAACACCTGGCATTCTCCTCTGGACCCCACACTTGTGTACATGGGCACACATGCACATACTATGTAGACACCCTATAAACCACACACATGTCAATTATATGTAAAGATAAAAATTTGGTAGTGTTCTGAAATAATATTAATTTTAGCATGGCATTTTTTTAAAAATGAAATTTATAGGTTCCTTATATAACCATTTATCATCTTATTATCCTTTAATGTCTAGAAGTATGTATGTTAGCTTTTCATCCCTATAGTGGAATGCCTGCAACAGGTTAACTAATGAAGAAGACCGTTTTATTTAATAATTCTGGAGGTTCTAAGTCCAAAGGACACAGTGCAGAGTATAGGTTGCCTACTGGTTGCATGACCTCAGGGTGGATAGCAATAGCAAGAGCATCAGTCACTGCAAAATGATTGTATCCAGGGTCAGGGATGAAAGACTGTTGGATGAGGCCAGAGGTGCTGCTTATGAAACAACCCTCTCATCGGAACTCAAAAGACTGAGAATCGCCTTTGGAGAAATTGCCCCAATAGCTTGAAGACTCACTAGGCCCTACCTCTTAAGGCCTCCACAGTACTTCTATAAAAAGCAAACTAAATTATGTATTTATTATTTATTTGTGAGACAGAAAGCAGCAGATAGAAAATGAGTATGCCAGGGCCTCTAGCTATTGCAACAAACAAACTCCATATGCACTTTGTACATCTGGCTTTTCAAGGGTACTGGGGGATCAAACCAGGGTCCTTAGGCTTGGTAGGCAAGTACCTTAAACACTGTGCTATCTCTCAAGCCCTCCACAGTATTTTTTAATAGCACCACCCTGGGATCAATCACATTAGCTTTCATGAGATTTACAAATCATATCAAAATCAGAGTGGACTGTCTATGTGCCTATACCCACACATATTCTGCTATGCCAGTGTACCAAGGCATCATATAACAGGGGAAGACTTAATCAAAATACTTTAGTTGCCAGTTATTGTCCATATAATCAAAATCATTTTACTTCTCTACACCTCTGATTGTTTGGATATAAATGACTTCATTTCTATATCATCCTGAGGCTAAAATGAAATGACAGGTGACATTGCATATAGTCTATTCAAACTAGATCATTGTACTTTGTAGACACTAGGCAAAGTGGAAATTGATTTCATATTTTCCTTTTGTCTTTTATCTCTTCCTTTTATTGCTTTATTCTTTCCTCTCCCTCTCTATCTTTTTGTTTGGTCAAACTACTGTTTAATGTACTATACTAGAATAAACACGGGACTAGGAGTAAGACTTATGTTCTACAGTTTAATATTTGAGTGACCTTGCGTAATACATTCAGTGTTTACAAATCTGTTTCCATTTCTGTATCATCAAAACCCTGAATGTCATGAAAGTTATCATTATTTATTTATCTATAAGGTTTTTTTTAACTCAAAAAACTAGCACGTGGTCTTTATGATGCCTCTGCTATTCCTTATATCTTCCTGTGAGATCAGACTCTTAACCTGCCATTGGAACAAGATTGGATTTTTAACAGATTATATTCTGTCAACCAAACCTAGACATGGTGTTTTCTTTTTTGTGTGTGCATGTTTGTAGTATGTGTATGCCTGTTGGTACACACATGTGTAGGTACACATATACATGTGTGTACATGCATGTGGAGGCCAGACGTTGATATTCGGTGTCATTCCTGATAACTCCTCTCTTTATTTACTGAGACAGGGTCTCGCACTTGACCAAAGTGTGCTGATTCAGCTAGTCTAACAAGCCAGCTTGCCATAGGATCCAGTCTCCACCTGGAGAGAACTAGGACTGCAAATGGGCTGCCATGTCCACCTGGCATTTACATGGACACTGGTGATTTAAACTCCGGTCCTCAACCTTGCACAGCCTGGACTTTATCCACTGAACCATGTCCACAGTCCCATGAAGTTTTCCTTGAAATGTAAAGAACTCCATATGAAGAAGCTTGGTGATTGGTGTATCAGGGTGAATATTGTGTACAATTGCATTTGGTGGTAACTACACAGGGTTATAGATCTATACTATAGGAAATAGCAGAAATGTGTACCCTAATGATAGAGATAGGCTGAGGAAAAATAATTTTTGCATGGTACGATTTTACTCAGTGGCTCAGGATCTTCCACACGTCTCATCATGAATACAAGTGGACCTACAGGTGAAATGATTTTGTAGCCCAGCCTCAGAGAGAGCTTTCTCTACACTAGCTCAGAAAACAAAAATCCCTTCCTAATCTTCGCAGTGCTGTAGGAGAATGAAATCACATGAAATTAACCAAGTGCTCCCAAGGACTTTATTGCTTAGTGTATTTAGTTTCATCAATAAAATCTGAAAATAAGAGTTGTCAGATATGCAAATACACAAGAATTGACTCATATTTTGCTTAGCTCTTCATCACAGAATTTTTTCATGTTCTGGCAAAGATTGTCAAATCATCCTAGCTGAAAGAAAACTAATTTCCACAAACTGCTATTTGCAAGCTAGATTCTTCCAAAATCTGTCATTACCACCTGTACACATTAGCTAATTATCTCCTGTCTGTTGTTTAAATAAATGTATTTTGTTTATGTTTTTGCATACAGCTAAGTAAGAGGTCTTTAAAAATAAATGATTGTGGAACTTGACTATGGAAAAAGATAATAAAACTTGTGGAAGGTAAAGATGATTTAGGAGAAGAATGATAGCCTAGATAACTGTGAAGAAACCAGACAGGAAGAAAAGGAGGCAAGATCCATGTGTATTGGTTAATAATTGCAGTTCCTTGTTAAGGGTGGTGATAATCAGGCTCATGTTTGTTACAGTTTGTTTGCTTGCTAACAAATTATGATTTGTAAATTCTTTGAGAAAAAATACATGGATTAGATACCGTTTTGAAAGAAAGACATAGATTTGCATTCCCCAGTGATACTGCTGAGAAAGATCATTTTGATTATGTGCTGAAAGTGAAATTCATTGGCTACTTTTTAAAATTATGAACTTTATTATATGAACAAATCATGTGTTGGTCCCATTCCCCTCCACTTATCCTCTTATAGCTCCTCTTCCCCACGCCCATCCCACTGAGGGTTCTCCTCTGTGGAATTACTGGTATTCACCATGGACTTATGAATGTATCAGTCAGTCTCTGCAGGTGTGGGGCACAATGCCTCAGGATACTCCTTTCCATCCTTTGGCTCTTTCAATCATTCTGTCTCCTCTTCCTAATGTTCTGTGAGCCTTGGTGAGTGTGTTATGAGACTACTGTAGTGTTAAGTGTTCACCAGCCTCTGGATTTCTTCTCTGATGAGTTATGAGTGTCCTCGGTGTCTATAGCCCTCTTGCTGGAGCAGGTTGTCAGGATAGCTGTGAGAGCAGCACTCATGTTTAAATAGCCACTGCCTTTGTGATGTCTCCTGGGCCCTGACAGATGTGCTAGAGGTGGCTCATCTTATACTAGGCAGTCACCTGTCTTTACTTGACTTACTGATGGATTTTGGTTCTCCCCAGTTTTCACTACCATCTATAAAAATGAAACAAACCAATTCTTCTACAAAGAGTGATGGAAATTTGGATTAAAGGGGTTAAGTATAACAGAAAGTTTTTGATGGGTGTGGCTATGCCTCTTGATCAAAGTCTAGTGGGGGCTTCTCTGAGGAATCTATGAACATTGTATCCCTAGTATTCTTACCTGATTCTCAGTACCAACAGGTCTCTCATACAGTCTGAAAGTTGTTGATTACCTCAGCAGGCTGTGTGTCACTATTGCACTGGTGTGTACATCTTATCAAGCTGGTTGATTTTACAGTTTGCAGGATCTCCTGGTTTTTCACACCATTGGTGGTCATTTTCCCCTACCAGGTTGCATAGCACTTTCCAACACTATGAGGGCTAGCAAGCAAGCAGCTGATTTCCTTCTAAGTTCCAGCATGATCTCTTGATGTCCTGTGTCTGCAGACTATGGTATCTTCAGCATAGGGACTTACAATTTAGCGCTGGTGGAGAGCCAAGTGCTTGCATTGTTTTAAGGATCTCACATGTCTTCCCAGTCAACATCTCACTACGGGGTATAACCAAGTTCTGGCACTAGGAATTCCAGACCAGTGATCATGGTTTTAGGATTAATTAGGCTTTCTCTGCCCTCTCGGGGAATTTTCTACTTGGGTCATCTCCCATCCCTCTTATTAGGGGTTATATCTTTTAGTTTGCTATCCAGAAGGAAGGTATCTATAGTATTGATTGATGTTGCCATTAGTTTTGTGTAAATCTTCTCCAACTCTCCCACCCTGCCCATGACCCTTCCACCTCCAGTTGCCTGTTAAGAATCCCCTCCTCTCCTTCCCTACTTCTGCTTTCTCCTACCTATATTCTAGTATCCTGTCAATACTTCTGATGCTTATTGCTTAGCTACTTTTTAACAAGGTCATAATTAAATACACTGTCAAATAAAACAAGAAAATGCTAATTTATAAAGTGAAAAAAATTGTAAGCACCGTAGAAGTTTAAAAATGATAAGGATCTATTAACACCCAAATGTTCTGAGTTCTGATATTTTGTAGAGCACCATTTACCCACACTTTTATTTTGTTTATTTTTATTTATTTATTTGAGAGCAACAGAGAGAGAGAGAAAGGCAGATAAGGAGAGAGAGAGAGAATGGGCATGCCAGAGCCTCCAGCCTCTGAAAACGAACTCCAGACGGGTACGCCCCATTGTGCATCTGGCTAACGTGGGTCCTGGGGAATCATGCCTCAAACCATGGTTCTTAGGCTTCACAGGCAAGCACTTAACTGCTAAGCCATGTCTCCAGCACATACCCACATTTTTTTTAAATAGGCTGAAGCAATTAAAAGGAATAAAAACCATGGAAGGGACAGAAAGTGAGCTGGACTTTAGAGGTAAGTAGGTAGTAAATAAGATTGGTGTTGATCTAAACGTACTGTTTTGTTTTATAACAGAAGACTGACCATATGTCTTTCAAGGGTGTGTATTCAGGTCTTAAATCCCTGAAATATACTAATTCTTTGGTGGTAGGAAAAAGGGAGGGAGGGATAAAGGTACAGTTCAGATAAATCTGTCAGTGGACATGCAGATTGCTAGGCTGTGTTCAGACATTTCTCAAAAGCATTATTCCTAAATATAGTAACACTGGCAAGAGCTCTGAACCATCGAGAAAGACAGACTACAAAGAAAAATCATTGTTGGCAGCTTTCTGCAAGTATCAACTCTTTAATAACCACTTCTAATTTCACCCATGCAGTGGAGTATGTGATTTATCTATGCCAACAGTTCACATACCTTGAAATCTTTGGGGTGATTTCTTCAGATTGCAGCCCACATTCATAATCCTATTCTCTCACACCATTCTCAGAGTCCTTATTCCCTTTAATATTATATATATATATATATATATATATATATAATTGTTAGCTATATTTTTGTAAACTGTCTTATTTCAATATAAGTGTATACATCTTAAATGCACAGCCAGAAGAGATTTTATTAAATGAAAATAACACTGTAATATCATTCAGGTCAAGGAGTAGAATAATACTAGAAAATGTTCCTCATAATCCCTACCTAAAAAGTAGCCACTACATTGATGTCTACCACAAGGACACAGGTCTACTTTTGACCTCTATATAAATAGACTCATACAGTATGTACGCTGACTTCTTTCATATCATATTTCATATACAAAGCCATGTAATGTATTCTATCGTATGATTCTACTAAAATATTTCATTCATTCATGTATTTGGTATATATTGGGTCAGAGCCCAGTTTTCAGTTCAGATTTATAGTCATAAACATCATAGCACATATATGTTATAGTCATATCAACATAATTGCATTGAATCTACATTAAGATGTGAAGATGCTATGTCACAAGGTCTGAGTACAATAAGGCTTAGTAAATAATGTCAGGGAACTTTCCAAAGCAATCATTCCAATTTAAACGCTAACATTGAAACTGTGAAGATGGCTCATTGGTTAAAGGCACTTGCTTGCAAAGCATGAAGGCCTGGATCTCTGAGGTTGCTTCCAGGGAGGATTAACTAAAGGAGGAATCCTTCCCCCAGGGTGAGCCCTTCCCCTAGGCTGGGCAGCCAGCCCCTCTCAGAGGGGGGTTGATCTAAGGAAGCTCTGGGAAGGAAAGGATCCACTCCTCCCACCTGGCTGCCAGTACTGCTTGCTGCTTTCCAGCGTGGACTGAAGACCAGAGTGGACTGAAGACCAGCGTGGACTGAAGACCAGCGTGGACTGAAGACCAGTGTGGACTAAAGACCAGAGTGGACTGAAGACCAATGTGGACTGCAGACCAAAGTGGACTGCAGACCAGCATGAACTGAAGAGCAGCATCTCTCCAGGACACCTCCAGGCCTTCAGTGCTGGATTGGGACTGCTGAGGCATCCAGCCTCATGGACTGAGCAGCTACCGGGTCCCTTGACTCTCAGGCCTGCAACCTGCTTTTGTTGGACTTCCATAAACTAATCCAATAAATTCCCTTTTAATAAAATTTATTCTGTTGGTTCTGTTCTTTAGAGATCCCTGGCTATTACACCCGGCTACCCACGTAAAGTTATAGGCAGGCATTCATTTGCAGTAGCAAGTTCTCCTAATGTACCCATACACATACATGTGCAAATAAAGTATTTAATCCAAATGTGATGGCTCATACCTATAATCCTAGCACTCAGGAGGCTGAGGTAGTAAATTCCCCATGAGGTCAAGGGCAGCTTGGAGCTACAAAATGAGTTTCAGGCCAGGCTGTGCTGCGGTTAATTAAACACTACAGCAAAAATAATAAAATTCAGATAAATAAATATAAACAAACAAACTCCATTATCCCATCATCTATCAGAGGCTCTAGTGCCCTACAGCTATGACGGCTTTGGGCGTCACCTTGGCTTTGATTTCTTTCAAAATTTGCTATTCCACTGGATAAACTAGACTCTCAAAATGGTTCTTACTTAAATTTCTCTCATGACAGATGATATTGCTTGATATCCTTTTAGGAACTGTACTTCCTGCATTTTTTTTTTTTTTTTGCTAAAGATTTTATTCATTTTCATTAGTGGACCTGAGTGATCCTAATGTCTCCACCCCCTTAGCACTGCAATTATAGGCATGTATGGCCATGCCCATGCTTGGTGGGTTCAGAAGATCAAACACAGAACCTCATACTTGCACAGCCAGTGCTCTTACCCACTGAGCCATCTCCTGAGCCCCTAGATATGTTCCAGTGTTCTGTATTCAGCTGTTTCATTGGGTATGTGCATTGCAAACAGACTCCCTTTACTGTTTGTCCTTTCACATGCTTAATCATTTCTTAAATATTTTATTTTTATATATTTATTTATTTAACAGAGAAAGTGGGAGAGAGAGAGTGAGAGAATGGGTGTGCCATGGTCTCCAGCCATTGCAAATGACCTCAGAAAAGTGCGCCGCCCCCTTGTGCATCTGGCCAACATGGGTTCTGGGGAATTGAACCTGGGTCCTTTGGCTTTGCAGGAAAATGTCTTAACCATGAAGCCATCCCTCCAGCCCTCTCAATCATTTTTTGATAAAACTTTTTTATCAATATTTGATTTCTGTTGTTTCAGGGCCTTTTTGTCCTCTATTGAAATTCTGCCTCAAAAAAAAAAAATGAAAGATTTTTTTTCTTATATCCTCCTAGAAATCTTACTGGTCTATGGTAAACAAATCTACAGTTGTAATTTATTTTCAAGGATAAATTTTTGCCTGTATCTAGTTGATACTGCATCTTGCATTTGAAGGTGCCCATGACTTTATATTGCATTGTCGTGGAAAACTTGTAATCCATTAGGGAATCAGACAGTTGTGGGTCTTTCTTTGATTAATGCCACATAATAGTATGTTAAATGTATAAAGCTTGATATCAGATCATGTAAGCTCTCTGGTCTTGGCTTTACTTATCCTTTTCAGTTCCTATTACTCAATTAAAGTCTGACATTTAGCAAAAAAATTTTAGATACTCTATTAGCTATGTCATTTTTGTGACAAACATCAGTTTAAGGGAGGAACGGTGTACTTTAGCTTTTATAATTACAGGTCCCAGTCCCACAGTGCAGTGAAGGCTCTGATTAAGCCACACTGAGAAGCAGGGTGGCCTGAAGGAAGGTTCCCAGCCAGTTGTCTCCTTTTCTGATAGTCCAGGATGCTGGAATAATGCTGACCCAATAGTTAAGGTGAATCTTCCCATCTTTTTTGTTTGTTTGTTTGGTTGGTTTTTCAAGGTAGGGTTTCACTGGAGCCCACTGTGTAGTCTCAGGGTGGCCTTGAACACGGCAATCCTCTTACTTCTGCTTCCCAAGTGCTGGGATCAAAGGCATGCACCACCAAGCCTGGGTGAAATCTTCCCATCTTAATTATCCTGATCAAGAGAATGCCTCCCAGGCATTCCCAGAGGCCAATCCCCAACAGAGATAACCTCTTCCTATAAACATCATAAGCACCAATGAATGAAGAGAAAGAGTCAAAAGCGACACTAGAACCAGATTCAGACATGACTTCGGATGCTGTAATTATTACAGAGAGGAATTTAAAACAACTAGGACCAGTAGGTTAAGGGTTCTGATGGAACATGAAAGCTAGCAGGGCAAGGAAAGCAGAGCTAAAGAAACTTTAAGAAAGAATAAAAATGCAAAAACCAAAAGCACTGTAATAGAAATGACAATTATCTTTGAGGATATCATCAGCTTTGACATTGTGGACTTGATGACAGGTCAGACTGACTTCCCAAAGCAATTCAAAGAGAAAAGCAATGGGGAAAAAAGACAGGAGAACAATGTAAGAATTGTGGATAAATATCAAATAGTGAATTTATTCTGTTTTGTAATGACAGGAAAAGAAAGAGCATAAGAAACATTTATATTATAAGTAATAGGCAATTAATAATGATCTAGAACTTTCTAAAATTAATAAAAGAACAAACCACAAATTTAGGAAAAAATAAAAAGCAAGCAAGATGAAGTACAAGAGAAACCTCACATTTATATACTATGTTCAAAGCCAAGAAACAATCTTTTGAAACTAGACAGAAAACTTACCTATATTTACAGGAATATTAGAATGGCAAGAGACATCATGACAGAAGTATTAAATAAGCACCTGAAGTGAAGGTATTGAAACAAACAAAAACAAAACTATAATTATACATCTAGCAAAATTTTCTGTCAAACGTGAAGGAAAATAAATATATTCTCAGACATAAACACTTAGACAAATAAAATATGAGGGAATTTTTTTATCTTCAGACCTACTCTATAAGAAACTTCAAAAGAAAAATTTCATGAAAATGAAACAAAAGGAAAAATGAGTCAGGATTATGACTTAGATATATAGAAAGAAGTAAGGATCATTGGAAGAAGAATAAAATAAGGTAGGATACATATATTATGAATTTTTCTCACTGTAGTTGATCTAAAATGAGACTATTAAAGTAAACAATAATAATGTATTGGGGATTATAAATTGTAGATAAATAAAATGTAAGACAACAATGTGCCAAAGAACATAGACAGTGAGATTAGCTTTTGTAAGGTGTCTATGCCACAGAAGAAATGGTACAGTATTATTTGAAAATGATTTTATATTAGTGAAAGATCTGTAGTGAAACTCTAAACCCAGCATTGAAAGTTTGCCAAAAGAATTATAAGTGGTATGAGAAGAGACATGACAAAGTCACATAGAATCTTCAATTAAAACCAGAAAAGAAAGGAAATGAGGCCACTGGCAAAAAATACCAAGTAGTTACAACCATGGTTGATATAATTCAGCTGGAGCATTATTCACTATAAACATAATCTGAAATATAAAATAAAAACTAGGATGAAAAAGCAGGCATGCTGGCTCATAGCTGTTTAATCTCAGCAGTCAGGAAGCACAGGTAGGAGAAACATAAAATACAGGCTAGCCTGGTCTATGCAGCAAGCCCTCATTTCTCAAAAAAAAAAAAAAAAGAAAATGAATTAAAAAAATAAAAACATGCGGCTGGAGAGATGGCTTAGCGGTTAAGCACTTGCCTGTGAAGCCTAAGGAGCCCGGTTCGAGGCTTGATTCCCCAGGACCCATGTTAGCCAGATGCACAAGGGAGCACACGCGTCTGGAGTTCGTTTACAGTGGCTGGAGGCCCTGGCGTGCCCATTCTCTCTCTCTCTTTCTCTGTCTGCTTCTTTCTCTGTCACTTTCAAATAAATAAAAATAAACACAAACATTTTAAAAAGCATTTTTAAAAAAATTAAAAAAAAATAAAAACATGGATTATTAGAAAAAAGATCCAACTGTATGGTATCCATAAGATACCCTATTTAAGTATATAGACACAAGTTGAAAGCAAATGAATGGAAAAAGGCTACCCTAACAATAATTAAAAGAATTCTCTTAGTAAAAAAGAGATTTGGAAACAAGGAAAATCATCGGGATTAGAGGGGATAATAATAGCTGGGTTAATTTTCTAAGAAAACATAGGAAATGTGTAGGCCGCTGACAATTGAACATAAAACTATGGGCCAGCACTGAGAGAACTGAAGGACAAAAGAGACAAGGCCACTATTATGTTCAGAGACTGCAACAGGCTTCTGGCAGTAATTGACAGATCAAGCAGACAGAAAATCAGTGAGGATGCCGTTGACCTGCCCAGCACCATCAATCAACTTGAATATTCCCTTTAACAGCTGTGAAACACATACTCTTCTCAAACCTGCATGAAATGTTCCCCAAGATAGACCACATTCAAGCCATAAAACATGCATTAACATACTTTCAAGTCCAAAAAGAAAATAAATTATATCATCAGATAACAATGTAATTAAAGTAGAAATCAATAACAGAAAGACAGCTGGAAATGTTCCAAATACAAAAAAATTAAACATCATCATACTTCTAAATATTCCATGCATCAATAATACCTCAAGAGATACTTTAAAAAAAAACAATAAACATACATTCAACTAAATGAGAGCTTGCAGGGCTGGAGAGATGGCTCAGTGGATAAAGCACTTGCCATATAGGCAAGAATACCTGAGTTTAGATCTCCAAACCCCAGTAAAAGCTGGAAGCTGTGGTGGGCATCTATCATCTCAGTGCACCAATGCTGAGAAGGGAGGTGGAAACTGGAGAATTTTCCAGAAGCTTGCAAGTGGAGCAATGAACAATAGTTAGACCAGTTGAAAGGCAAAAACTGACTACAAAGTTATCCTCTGACCTCCACACATGTGCTGTGGCACACATAACCCACACTAACACTCACACACACAAATCCATACCAAATTAACTAAAAAAAAAAAAAAATTGTGGACATGCAGCAAAATAGTACAAAAAGGAAAGTATGTACCAGAAAAGGAAGGTGGAAATCAGTAAGTCAATAAATGAGAAAAGACAAGAAGAAAGGTCCAAAATAGACATCTTAAGCTTCCAGTTCAGGAATCCAGAAAATGGGAAGCAAATTAGGCCTAACACAGGTAAAAATTATCTATTATGATACTGAGAAGGAATCAGTGATGTTATAATCTGCAAAACAATGGAATGAATCAACAAAAACAAATCTATTTACAAGATTAATGAAATGATAACCCTCTAATTAGGGTAACAAGACAAAAAAAATAGAGAAGACACAAATTATCAATATTTAAAGGAAATGAGTGTAATGTAAACACCTGTGTGAAAGTTTTGTGAAGACAGATATGTTCATTTCTTTTGGTTAAGTTACTCAGAATAGAATCACTGTATTTTATGCTAATTTTTCTGTTTAACTGAAGAGAAACTGACCTAAAGAAAATCACTTATGACAAACTAAAGTTCTGTGTCATTCTCAGGGTTGATAGTAACAGTCTTTTACATTTTGGCTATCAAAGTGAGAAAGTGATGGTATCCATTTGAGTTTTAATTTTAGCTTCTCAGGAGTAGATCTTAGTTACTACTTTCTGTTCTTTTTAATCATTTGCATATCTGCTGTTGAAAAGTGTCTGTGTAGCTGTTCTGACCATCACTTCATAAAACGGATTTTTCTTGTTGAATTTTAGAAGTTCTTTGTATATAATAAACACAAGCCCTTTGCAATATATGCATATGTATATACAAACTCATACATATTTATATATGTGTGTGTGCATATTCATATAACCATAGTCATTTATTTCTAACAAAGCATCTGCTTGTAGATTAAGATTTTATATGTGAAAAACTATGTGAAAGTAGAGAAATAAGCAAAAGTCTATTTGTTTCTTGCCATATTGCATTAGATGAGACCTCTAGTACACAGCTGAAAAATAAATGAGAATGTTCACTCTTCACTTGTTCTGAACATTAAGAGGAAAGTATTCATTCTACTGCCACTAACTATGATTTTCATGGTACAGTTCATGTAAGTATTATTTATCCTGGTCAGAAATTGATTTTGCAATACTAGTTTATCAAGAGAAGTTCTATTTTATTTTCTTTTGTTTTGTTTTGTTTCCTGTATTGCTAGGTGTGACACCCAGAGCTTCAACTGCCCTATATAAGCACTGGACCACTGAGCTCCAGTCTTAACCTCTTTTCCCCCCTTAAACAAGTAGGTACTGAACTAAGTCAAATGTTTTTCTTGCTTCTAGGAGATGATGCAAGATTTTCATCCTCATTATTTAACATAACCAAATTCAAATGATACCAACTCAACTGAATTGCTTTAATAAATTTCACATGGTACTAATTATTTTAGTCATTTTATATATGGCTCAGTTTCCTGTGCTAAATTATTGTTAAGCATATTTGTAGTTGTGTTTGTGGAAGATATTGATCAATAGTCTCTTTTCCTGCAATGTCTGTTTATTTTAGTAACATAGCAATACTGTCTTACAAAATAAGTTGGGATATTTTCTTCTTTGATTTTCTCAAAGAGTATGTGGTTGGCGTGAATATTTTTAACAGACATTTTAATATAATTTACTAGTGAAGCTCTTTGGACTAAAAGTCTTCTTCATAGAAAGTCGTTAGCTAGAAACACATTCTAAATATATTTTGATTTATTTAGAATTTTCAGCTTTGTCTTGTATCATCTTTGGCAATATGTGTTCAAAGAATTTGCTCATTCTAACCTACTGTTTTTCTCACTTGTTGAAGTCATTAGAATAAATGTATTTGTAGTACTAGCTAGTTCATTTATATAGGGCTAACATTGATGGCTGTCACTCATTCTTCATATTGGTGACTTGTGTCTCTCCCTTGACTTTTACTTCTTAAGTCATTCTAGCTGGAAAGTAATTAATGTTATAGATCTCATCAGAAACCTTCTTTTTGTTTCATAGTATTTTTCTTTGTTGTTTATTTCCTATTTGATTCATCTGCAGCAGTATTTCTAGAGTTTACTTCTTTCTACTTAACTTTAATTGACTTTGTCCATTTTCCTATTTCAGGTAAAACTTTATTTTTTTCAATTACCAACATTATCACTTTTTTCTAATATAAGGATATAATGTATAGATTTTCCTATAAATCTTATTTTCCCTAACCAACAAATTTTTTCTATATCACATTTTGGCTAGCATTATGTACCAAATATCTTCTAACTTCTACTGTGATTATTTCCTTTGCCTTATCCATTATTTATAAATCATTATTACACTGGATAGTGTCTTTATTATGACATTAAACAGACTTATAATAACTTTGATTTCTAATTTCTTTAATATTATTTATTTATTTATTTATTTATTTATCTATTTATTTATTTAAGAGAGAATGGGACAGATAGAAAGAGAGACAATGGGTGAACCAGAGCTTCTAGCCACTGCAAACAAACTCTAGACATATCTCACACACTCTATCTTGGAAGAGCAATTTCCAGAGGCTGGCTAGGCTGTGACATTTAAAAAATTTACTTATTTATTTATTTGGCCTTACTGGTCAAATATAAGGCTTGCAGCATCCACGTTGGGTATCTTCACTGGTGATTTCTCTCTCTCCCATTGGGATGCATACTGCCTGGCTTTCTCAGCTTTCTGTCAGCTGGTGTACATGGAGAAGGTTTTCAGCTTAGCCCCAGCAGGGTTTCTCAGTGACCTTGCAGCCCAAGTATGTGGAGTCTTCAGCAATAGGGTCTGACCATCTATTCCTGGTGGAAAACTATGGGCCTTGGCAATGGCCTGTAATGTTTGGGGGGCATCAGGGACCTCCTTGGCCAACAACTCACTGAAAGGTATCCCATCCCTGGCACTGAGAATTTTCTATAATAATCTATGGCTCCTGTGTGTTCCATTGTCCTAAAAAGCAGGTTTCCATATGACTTATTTATATTCTCTTAGATTTTGATTAGCCATCCCTCCACCTTTCCTTACTCAATCTCTTCCCCTGATCTCACTTAGTCCTTTTCATCCCCATTAATCTGTTCTTCTACATGCATCTTTAACCACTGAGCCATCTCTTTAGCCCTGTCTGTGACATGTCCACTTAGATTCCCTTGGCTGAAACTTATTCATATGCCCGTAACTTAATTCCAAAGACAATGAGAGGTGCACTAAACACTTACTGTGACTGGATTGGTATTCAAGTAGAGACCTGTCCCTAGGGCAAGTTTGTAAGGGCTTTTCCAGAAGGACTAACTGAAGGGGAAAGACCTTTTCCAACAGTTGGCAGCCCTTCTGATGGTAGCCTATATATAATGAGCTTCCAGGAAAAGTGACATGTTTTCCTTGCCTGCCTTTGCCCCCTCATTGATGAGCATATTTACCTTTGGGTGCCCTCCTTCACCGACATCAGAACCCAGCTTCTTCAGTCTTCCAGCAAGGATTGAAACCCAGCACCTTCCCAGGAATCTTCCGGCCTTTCGGTGCTGCATTGCGACTGCTGAGGCTTCCAGCCTTGACCGAGCAGCTACCAAGTTCTCGGATTCCCCAGCTTGTGGACTGCCATTATTGCACAGCCCAGCGTGTACCATGTAAGACAATCCAATAAACCTTTCTACTTTCTACAATACTTTCTGCAATAAATTCTTTCTACTGGTTCTGTTCCTCTACACAGTCCAGACTAAAATACTTTTTTTTTTGTAGTACTTCCAGCTGGCAACCATTGCTCTGGAGTCTATGATTCCTCATTATGATAACTCGTCGATTCTATTCACCCCTCTTTATGTCTGTTTCCTCTGTCTTTGTCATTCGCTGCCAACTGACCTCTCTGCAATGACCCCTGAAAACTCCTGTCTATTGACTTACGACTTCTGAGCTCCTCCTGAGCTCCGTGAAACTATCTCTCTGTCTCTGTCTCTGTTTCTCTCTCTCTCTCTCTCTCTCTCTCTGGTAGAGTTTTGCTATATAGCCCCAGGCTATCCTCAAACTCACAATCCTTCTATCTTAGCCTTCTAAGTGCCA
Organism: Dipus sagitta; assembly: GCA_036346955.1. Taxonomy (NCBI): domain Eukaryota; kingdom Metazoa; phylum Chordata; class Mammalia; order Rodentia; family Dipodidae; genus Dipus; species Dipus sagitta. The sequence goes on along the minus strand of CM070778.1, from coordinate 115,199,072 downwards.
CCATGCAGGGCTTCATATCTCTCTTTAGCTTCCTTAGATTAACACCCAAAGAAAGTAAGTTTTGATTATATTTTCTTTCCTATAATTCCCCATGCAGGCTAGATTGCCTCTACTGGCACCAGCTGCCTGGCTCCTCCACACGTCAGGATCTTCGCCAGGCTGGAGAGAGCTGCTTGCAGTCTGGCATTCAAATTTTTCTCAGGGCATTAAAAAAATGCTTTTATACTCCACATGTATTACAAAGGACATATTAAGAAGAACTAGTACTGTGAGTTTTGTTTAGTTTTCTAGACCACAAAGTAATCTTCCTAATAGTTTTAGCATAAAAAATTGAAAAGAAAAAGACACTAATTTCAGCCTATTAAAAAATCACTAGCCAGATGTTGTAAAAAGAACCACTAATGAAAGGTCTCTCTGGAGAGTTTGAAAGTTTCTTTATATTCAACCTAATGCTCTTAAAAAGAATATCACATTTCATTGACATACGAGGCATTCAAGTTAAATTAAAAGGCTTGAAAAACACCCTTCTCTGAACTGAAGTCTAAGGAACTGTTTTTGAAGTTTGCCTATTTTTCTAGGAGGACTCTTACTTCCCTTGACCATAAACTGAGTAATTTTTCCCAATTTGAGTTGATGCCATTCAACCTTTTTAATTAGCCCAATAGTTGGATGTTCCATTCAGGATCCAGGTGAAGCTGAGTCAACAATCCCACTTGGAGTTTGTTAGGGCGTCCTGAAACAAGCAATTAAACATGAAAACACAGCAAAATTCAATGTTCTTCATGTAACAGAAATCACGAGTAAGGATTAGGCAAAGTAATTAAAGTTTTTAAGTGGTAAGCTTCACAAACATCAGTTGTCATCACTTCCTGTTCTGCAGTCAAGAAATATGTCATGTATATCATCTAGTGGAAACCAAATTTTAAACCATACATACACTCAACTTGATTGAATAGATAAAGTACAGTTGTTAGAATCATATCTCCACAATAATTCAATGTTTTCTTTCTCCATTTTTTTTCTAAACCAACTAATTTGCAGTTAGAGTTTTCAGTTGGAGCTATTGCCTGCAAAGCCTCTCTTCCTAGTTATTCATAGCAAAGTAACTCCTTTCCCTGCCCCCATGATTCTGATGTGATGAGGTAACTTTGAACATTTGTGTGCATAACTCATTTTCTTCACTGCTGGGAAAACATGAGTTGCTTGGGGAAGAAGGTTAGATGCTTTAAAAAAAAATCAATATTCAGCCTCGCTTAACCTTCATATGTTAAAGGAAAATGGGAAATCTTTTTTTTCAAGTTTCTATTCTTTCACTTTCATTTAACAGAAAATAGGGATATTTAACTAATTATGATCATGAAAGTAACTTAGAAGACTGATGTACTCATGCAGATGACTGTGGAGAAAATATTGGAGCAATGACAAAAATTGAACTTGAATGTCAGACAAATTATCTCCTGTGGTGACTAGAATATAAAATATCCTCCATAACCTCATGTGTCTGTGATCCAGCCTCGTATTCATTACCAGCCATTAGAGCCTTTGGGAGGGGTAGCCTTGCTGGAGTTTGGGTCTTGGGATTCAGTAGTCCAATCACGCTTGCCAGTGCGAGTAAGCTCACTCTCTCTACTTCTTCTTCGCTCCATGAAGAGATATGACAGTCGTCCTTCTGCTCTTGCCAAGCTTTCCCTGTCATGATGCAACTTCCCTTCTAAACTGTAAGCCAAAGGAAACCCTTTCTGGTAGGGCGTTCTGACCCAGCAATAAGAAGGTCACTGCTACATTGCAATAATGTTGCAAAAAGAAGTGAATTTTAGGCTGAAATTCCTGAAACATGAAGGTGGATAAGAACATCCAACTATTTAAGATATTTTTGGGGTGATTTTCATATCTGGGTATATATATATATATATATATATCTTCTCCTGTCAGTTGAAAAGAATCTTTCCTGGTCTCCATACTGGTTTTCCTGGGTCTTACAATGAGTCATAGAATAAAAATATCAGTAATTTAGATATTTCATAAAAACTGCTCTGCTAACAATTATCAGAGAAGGTAACAAATTCCAGTACAAAGGCTGGAAAGTCACATCACCTATACACAGTAAACTTTCATCTTTGTGCTAGCCTACACTGAACTCACTAGAAAAGAAAAAGTCGCTGAAAGAACACAGGGACATCTCCACACGGAAGCCCCTGTTGGGTTCTGCAAACGCTTATCCTGGGTCTGTGAACCATTATCATTGCTTATCTCTCTTACCTCATGCTCTGGCCTGTCATTCACAGACGTGTTGATTTTACCTTGGCCTTTTTTTTCCACTTTCCTGAGAATTCTTCTGTCCTTTTGTATATCTCATCATCTTGGGTTTCCTGTCTTCCTTTGGCCTTTGTGTTCAGTAAATATTTCAATACTCACAAGTCATGGGAAAAGAGTGTGTTGGTCTACCAAAGTGATATAATTTGACATCTCTCATCTCCTCTGCCCAGGTGACAGGTGCTATGCTCCCCAGGCATCTTCAAAGAGTTGACACACTTCCCAAATCAGTGAGGGTTTGTCCAGGCAGCTGTTCTAAAGAGTCTTTTTGGTTCATAAATCAGAAAAAAAAGGCATAAATAGCAATTTGAAAAAAAATAAGTACATACCAGAAAGAAACAAAAGAAAGTTAAATGTTAGTTTGTCTTCCAAAGAAAATATATAATTTACCCAAGGTCAAAGTCTAAAGGACACTTGTCCTCATTTAAACATAGTAATTAACAATATAAATTTAAAAAAAAAAAAAAACAGAAAACCCCCATAGGATGGTGTTACCCTTTGTTATAGGAACTCAGCTAATTTTGTTCTTAATAAACTGTTTAAACTATACATTGCAATGCCAAATATCAAAATTCAGTTTAGGATATTACCTGCTAATAAATTTTTACAAGTATTTTCTTTCATATTGTAGGTCATTACATTAGCTTACTGTTGTTTAAGAGGATGTTTTCTTCTATAGCTTCATTATCCTATTACAACTATTTCTGTAGAGTCTACTTTTCCCAAATGCAACATACTAGCTATAGCCAGCGATGCAAAAAGATGAATATTTCACTAAAATATCCTCAAGCTTCTTTCTTACTATGTTTTTAAACCAAACATTGTTACCACTTCTGCCACTGAGTATGAAAATGAGCACTGCACATTCTAAGTAAAGAAAACTTAACTTTACACTGAGTATTCATAGTATCTGTGTGCTCAGAGGTCAGGATTATACAGGTTAACGTTGGGTAATAATGTTATTTGTAGATGGCTTCCATAATTTCTGTTTCCTTCTGTCCCAGAACAAGAACTTGGGCAGTGACACATGGATCGTGATGGCTTTTTTTTTTTTTTTTTAAAGAATTATTTACTTATTTATTTGAGATCGACAGGCAGAGAGAAAGAGGGAGAGACAGATAGAGAGAGAGAATGGGCGCGCCAGGGCCTCCAGCCACTGCAAACGAACTCCAGACGCGTGCGCCCCCTTGTGCATCTGGCTAACGTGGGTCCTGGAGAATCGAGCCTCGAACCCGGGTCCTTAGGCTTCACAGACAAGCGCTTAACCGCTAAGCCATCTCTCCAGCCCTCGTGATGGCTTTTTCAGGAAGAAAGCACTTCTAAGGTAGAAGTGGCCTAGAGGTGACAGAAAGGCTAGAAGCACTGGGGCTCCCATGCCCACTGGGCTGGGACCTTTGTCAGGCATTTACATTCCTTGTGCTTCTGTTACACATGCTCTGTTACCAGTGGGCCTTGTGGGCGGGCTTCCTTTCCTATGCTAATTTTAACCTCTTGCTCTGCCCTACCCTCCTGCCACACTAAATTTATAAGGATGGCCAGAGTCAAGAGCAAAACAAAATTAGATACTGGAAAGTGTCAGAATGCCTCCTATTTCAGTCATGGTTCTCAACAGTTCCCAACAGTTTCTGAAGCCACTAACATGCCACAGATATTTTAATTTTTTAATTTAATTTAATTTTAATTTTAATTTTTAAAAATTTTTATTAACAACTTCCATGACTACAAAAAATATCCCATGGTGGGCTGGAGAGATGGCTTAGTGGTTAAGCACTTGCCTGTGAAGCCTAAGGACCCCGTTTCGAGGCTCGATTCCCCAGGACCCACATTAGCCAAATGCACAAGGGGGCGCATGCATCTGGAGTTCATTTGCAGTGGCTGGAGGCCCTGGCACTCCCATTCTCTCTCTCTCTATCTATTTCTCTGTCTGTCGCTCTCAAGTAAATAAATAAACAAAAAATTAAAAAAATATATTCCATGGTAATACCCTCACTCCCCCTACTTTCTCCTTTGAAACTCCATTTTTCATCATATCCCTTCCCCATCTCAATCAGTCTCTCTTTTATTTTGATGGCATGATCTTTTCTCCTATTATGATGGTCTTGTGTAGGTAGCGTCAGGCACTGTGAGGTCATGGATATCCAGGCCATTTTGTGTCTGGGAGGAGCACATTGTAAGGAGTCCTACCCTTCCTTTGGCTCTTACATTCTCTCCACCACCTCTTCTGCAATAGACCCTGAGCCTTGGAAGGTGTGATAGAGATATTGCAGTATTGAGCACTCCAGTCACTTCTTTCCAGTACCACGATGCCTTCCGAGTCATCCCAATGTCACTGCCATCTGAAAAGAGAAGATTCTCTACCAAAAGTGAGCATAGCATTAATATAAGGGTATGAACATTAAGAGAAGTACTTACTTGACAGTTTGATAAGCATATTATATATATTTAGCCAGACAGCAGTAGACGTTATATCCCTAGGACTCATGACTACCCCTGTTTTAAGTTTTCAGTATCAGGGATGTAGTCCCTCCCATGGAGCGGGCCTCCAGTCAAATTAGAGGACAGTTGGTTTCCACCATGACACACGTGCTACTATTGCACCTGTTGGCTCATTTGGCCTGGCTGGCCAAATATAAGGCTTACAATGTCCACTGTTGAGTGTCTTCACTGGTGATTTCTCTTTCTCCCATTGAACTGCATGCAGAATGGTTTCTTCCAGCTTTCTGTCAGCTAGTCTATATGGAGGAGGTTATCAGCCCAGTTCCAGCAGGATTTCTCAGTGGCCTTGCAGCCCAAGTATGTGGAGTCTTCAGCAATAGAGTTTTACCATCTATTTCTGGTGGGAAACCAAGGGCCTTGGCAATGGCCTGTAATGTTTTTGGGGGCATCAGGGACCTTCCTGGCCAAAACTCACTGGAAGATATCCCATCCCTGGCAACAATGTACGGCTCCTGAGTGTTCCATTGTCCAAAAACGTAGGTTTCCATATGATTTATTTATATCCTCTTAGATTTTGATTAGCCCTCCCTCCACCTTTCCTTTACTCAGTCTTTTCCCCTGACCTCACTTGGGCCTTTTCACCCCCGTTAATCTATTCTTCTATGTACATATATACAATACCATCCTATTAAGTACCCCCGTCCCTTCCTTTCTCTTCCCTTTATATCTCTTTTCTAGCTTACTGGCCTTTGCTACTGAGTTTTCTTCCTACTCACACAGAAGTCCAATCATCTGTAGCTAAGATCCACATATCAGAGAGAACATGCAATGCTTGGCTTTCTGGGCCTGGGTTTTATATATATATATATATATATATATATATATATATATGTTTCTTATTATTATTATTATTAATAAGATGTGTCATATGGATGCATCATGTGTTGGTACCCTCTTTTCCCTTGTCCCTGCCCACATTCCATTGGGGATGCTCCTCAGTGGGGTTGCAGGTGTTCCCCATGGGGGTCATAGTTTATGTGCTGTGGGAGCAGTAGTCAGTTATTTTTTGGGGGAGGAAATGTGTCTGGGCATCTGGGCATGATGTCTCAATCTGTGGCTCTTACAGTCTTTCCGCCCCCACTTCCGCAAAATTCCCTGATCTGTGGTGGGTGAATTTTAAGTCTATTTTAGAGATGAGCTCTTAGGAGCCTCTGGATCACTGCTTTGGTAGGTGTTGAGTATCCTTGGGGTCTGTCTCTCTCAAATAAATAAGATAAAAGAAACAGCCAATTTTGAATCCCCAAGAGTATGATTAAAATGTGAGCTTTACTAAATTAATTGGAAAGTAAAACTATTTGATGACAGAAAGTATACTTAACCACGTGCAACACAAAAGTGTCACAGAAGAGTCTGCAAAATCCTATATTGCAGTTCAGCCGCTGTTGATCCCAATGGCCTTATTCTTTACTGACGCCTACGGCTCTTCTTCAAAATGGTGAATTCATATAAAAATGGCTAAACATGGATATGGGGTGGTGGCTCTGTGATTAAGGCACTTGCCTGCAAAGCCTACTGACATGCATTTGATTCTCCAGTACCCACATAAAGCCAGATGCACAAAGTGGCATGTGCATCTGGAGTTCATTTGTAGTGGCTGGAGGCCCTTGCATCCCCATTCTCTCTGTCTGTTTCTATTCTCTCTATTTCTCTCTGCTTGAAAGTAAGTAAATTTTTTAAAAAAGTTCAAAAAAATGGGTAAGTATATAAAACCTAATTTAATCATAACTTTCCTAAGAACAAGATCCAAAAAGGAAACAAAATGCATTTACTGCGTATTTGCAATGTGTCATGTAATGTGAGCATAACAACATTCCTATCAAATTTATGTATTCATCTATTTTATCTATTTGTCTATCAATTATTATGTCAAATAGTGTATCAAATATTATCTATCAATTCCTGTCTATTGTAAGCTAAGGGGAAATTTCACTTTTATTTCTTACCACACCTATTTCCATAATGACATGCAGCAAACAACTAATTCATCAATCATAAATTATTTGCATCTTAATGCTTCATCTCTCCTGCTGCTTAGCAATTCTTTTAAAAGTTGATTCAATCTAGTTTTGCTTTTTAAATAAATGAATAAGTAGAATAGAACAAGATGGAAAAAATGCTTTATATGCAAACATGTATACAGAAGCCGCTCTTATTACTGCCTGCATCGCTTTTAAATTGGCGATTGAAAATTCATCTATGCATCCCAAGTAGCTTCTTTTTGCTCTTAGATGGCAAGGATCAATCCTTTTTCTGCTTTCCAACTTTATTGGCCTCCAATCTAAAAACTCATGATCTCTTTCAGATGTAGAGCTCCTTACAAGGATTGAAATTGCTGAAGCAGCTTAATGTTACACAATGACGCCCACATATAACATGTGTCATTCTATAACCCGAATGCTAATCCAAAATCAATAGAAATCATACATTCATGGAAATCTAACCTGCTCTGTGAAGCACATCTCAATGGGAAGGCAGCGTTTTAAGACATTTACATTTAAAAGAAAGGAAATAATGTCTTTACTTTGGAAAACCATACATAATTTTAAAAGTTTCGGAGCAGTAAAATTTTGTCAATAGCAAAAAATTTATGTAATTTTAACAATATCAAAAGCACGTTTATAAATTTAGTGATCATGTGCTGATATCTACAACTTTCTTTAAAGCTAAAATAAATGAGGAAGCCATCTTGTTTTCCACATCACTGGCTCTAGCATGCTATAGAATATCACCATGACAACAGGAGCTGGTTTGCCTGGTGTGAAGACAACAGTGTAGGCCTCATTTCCTAAATGCATGTTTCTACTAAAGTTGAATCACCAATTAAAAGACTCATTGCTGTCCTTGGGGGCTTCAGAGATGCAAATGGTGTTGAGGAGGCTGGCTGGTCAGCAGCTAGTAACTCCTGATTTTCTAAAAATAAGATGATTCTTATTCACTTTTTTTCTTCATATAAACCTACATATTTCTGAATCATGCTGAGCTGGGAGTTAATACTCAAAAGCAACATGCTTGCTTGAGCTGCTATCCTTCTTATAACTTGCAATGACTCATTAAATCTTTTAAAAAGTCTCTTCTGAATGTGATTTCATGTATCTTGTGAGAAACACAATAATACTAACTTGTCATGCTATACATGTGAATCACAAATTTAAAATATAATAAAGTTGAGACAGGGTTTTAAAAATGTGCGATGACACAAACGTAAAATTTAAAAACTATTCTGAATTTATTTCTATAGAATGTCTTTATGATTTAAAGCAAGAAAATACATAACAAGACTATTTAAAGACCTAAATTCACAAAAGGATCTTCTCTACATGTAGGAGTTCAAACTGTTTTGATTTTAAGAAATATGTGTCTATATTAGAAGACATGTAAGAAACTAAAAAGGTTAACAAAAGTATTTTGGAATAAATTTAGCTTTTTAAAAAAATATACTGGTCAGTATTATTCTGTGTATATGACAATAAATAAATAATGTTTGACACCTGTCACCCTAAGGGATACTACCTTATGAATTTCTCTTTTCTGTAGCAAGTCCATGAATACAAATTTTAACTTTATTATGTTCCTATCTTTATTTTATATAAAGACAATGCTAAAAGCATACAAATTATTAAAAAATACAAATTATGTTGATTACATAATGATGATTTTATATTAAGAAATGGAAAAATAAAAAGTTTACCAAAATTAATTTTCAAGCAAAATTACACATTTCCATGAATAAACATATGATGAAGACATGCTGTTAAATGGTGCTATACAGGAATTATGTGCACAAAATTGCCAGTGTATCCTAGCTAATTTTCTACAAAGTGTGTTTGTATATTTAACTGTTTCTTTGTATAGCTAATTAAATGTTTGTTGCAAAGTCTCATGGGAGGCTCATTTGCATACACCTTGTTATAATGGCTAAACACATTGTCACTAAGTATTGCCTGATGAATAGATATTTCACAAGTGTTTCCCATGGACACAGCAACAAACTATGGACACGTGATTATGACTGCAGTTATGCACAATGTTTTTTCTTCTGTCTACATGATAGGACTCCATTAGGAATCACTCACTTATTTATGAGAGGTTGCAAGGGTAATTTTAGTTTTAAATTTAAAAGTTTAATTAAAATAAATTGTCTGGCCTTTTTTCCTTACTTAACTACGTAGATTTATTTTTTTTAAGCAACTTAACATGCAGGTCAGATTTAGGAGAAAATGTAATAACAGATATCAGAAAAGAAATTACCAAATGTAGATATGAACAGAAACAAATATGAACAAACAAAAATATAAGTGCTACCTGTGTCTTCACTAGTATGGTTATGGAAATTATGAGATGGTATAAATAACATGCCACCTGGTAGTACTTTAAAGCAAGTAATTGTTTCCTTTCAGATTTCTTTTAGAAGGTATAACAGACTAGCCTAAGACAGAACAGTAGATAAGAAGTGAAATTATTTTTCTTAGAGATTAACAAGGCATATTGGTATATATAAACAAAGGCTCCTAAGCTGTGGTGTGATCTTAGTTTTAAATGCATGCAACATCAGAAACACAGAAGTCATTATTCCTTTCATTTCCTATGAGTAATTTGTGTACTGATTAATAAACTCTTAACACATTTGAATTGAAATTTTTGCAATATTTTGCCATTTCTTTCACATATTTCTTTTTTAATATATTATTTTACTTTTATTTATTTAAAGAGAGAGCATCGGCACACCAGGGCCTCCAGCTGCTGAAAACAAACTCCAGCATGTGCCATCTTGTATCTGGCTTATGTGGGTCCTGGGGAATCAAACCTTGTACCTTTGGCTTTGTAGGTAAGTGCCTTAACTGCTAAGCCCTCTCTCCAGCCCATCTTTCACATACTTCTATCTTCTTTATATGCCTGTCCTTGTGGATCTGTCTTTAATATGCACAAATTTAATCTTATTTGTAAATTGAAATAGGTGCTTTTTTCATACTTGCCAATGATTAGTAACAGCTTCAATTAGGAGTTAGATGGGCATATAGCTCAATGATAAAGGATTGGCCTGGCAGGCCCAGGGCCAAAAACAAGAAATAAAAATAAAGTCCTAAATTAAACCATGACAGACTCCTCCAAAACACCTTCATGTTTTGTCATTCAATGCATTTTTTTTCTGACAAAATGGCAAAAATATCCATAATGTTTTAAAAATGCAGGAATTATGTGGATATCCCACTTATGTAAGAGAAAGGAACCTTGAGTGTTTCTTGTTAGGAATCTTCTCAACTGTGTAATAGCTATGCAGCTATAGCACTGATATGTGAACACATTTTATTTTCAACTACACGAAAAGAACTATAGACACATATGCGTCAAACCATTTTGTGTGTGCATATGTGAGTCAATGTACATGTCAAAGCCACATGTCCATGCAGATGTACCAACTGCTCAGAGTGGTCAAATGGTGCCAGGGAAGAAAATGAGAAAGAAAACTAGGGGTGCTTTCAATTTTTATGAATTCTTTGAATTTTTAAAAAATCCACATCTCTTTGTTTATGTATTTAAAAATAACAGAATCATATATATATGTAAGTATATATACATATGTAAATTGATAATATATACTTACATAACATATATTACAGTATCATACTTATCTATACATGAATATAGTCATGTTTAAGCTAATTATATTTAAAATACATATAGTATCTGTGTTTTCTGCTCTCTCCATCTTAATGGAGATTCATCCAAATGTGACACTGAGAATTGGTTAGCATGAAATTCCTGAAAGAAGGTCATTGAGATGTTTTAAAATAACAAATTTAGTTCACATAGCCTGTCAAAAGCATACATTGACAAGATATCATATGCAAGATACTGTGCTAGGCTGGCCATGAAATGACATATTCATTCATTAGGAGGCAGTATCCCTTTGGGGTGATGATAAAATAATATGTCTGTAACTTCTACCAGCTATGTTTTAAGTCAAATTAATTGACCTCTTGATCTTCAGTTTCTTCACCGTATGGGTAACATAATAATATTGCTATTTTTTCTCTAAGACAGGGTCATGCTCAATCTGGCACTGAACTCATCATCCTACTGCCTCTGTCTCCCAAGTGCTGCAATTATAAGTATGCATGAACATGCCCAGTAATCTTTGCAGTTTTTGTGAAGCATTTAGAACAGACCCTAGCACTTACCAAGAGAACCATGACGATAGTATTTATTTTAGTAATGAATTCAATATGTTATTGAGAGATGGTCCCAGCTGTCTTAAATTCTCAAAGCAAGGAGAGTTGTAAGAAAGTCAATAAACAAAATGCTATAAATTACATATATGTATAAATATATAAGTAAATAAAAAGAACTGCTGAACGGATTATAATAAATATTGTCATGATAGTGTTTTATTTTCTGATTAGATGGAGAAACAGCCATGAAAGTTATACAGTCTCATGTGCCACACTACATTGTTCTCTGAAGAAAACCATGTGGAAAGAAAGGATCTGCTCTTACTGTGAAGCTAGCTGAAGTTCCACCTTGAATGACATTGTTTTTGTTTGTTTATTTGGTTGGTTTTTTTGTTTGTTTGTTATGTTTTGTTTTTTGAGGTAGGGTCTCACTCTAGTATAAGCTGACCTGGAATTTACTATGTATTCTCAGGGTGGCCTTAAACTCATGATGATCCTCCTATTTCTGCCTCCTGAGTACTGGAATTGAAGGCGTGCACCACCACACCTGTCTTGAATGATATTCTTGATAAAGTCTAAGATGAGAATTGAAGAACCACCAGTGTTTTGAAAATGCCATTAAGCCAAGCCTTCCATGCATAACTTTGTGTTTACAGGTTCAAGTTCAATCTAACTAACCTTGAAATATCTCCACAGACTGTCTTAATTACACATATTAGAAGTTCTTCCAACATTCCCACCATGCCTTATCCAACACTGGTAGGAGATAAGATTTTTTTTAAAGGTAACTTGGTTCAGAACTTTAAACTACTTATGAAGAAACATCATATCAAACACATGATTGGGGCTGGAATAAAACATAAAATTCCATCAAATAATTCACCTTCTCTCAGTTCAGATGAGGTTGGCCTGACATGTGGGATCAAATCCAACCAGGTTCATAATTGTGAATGAAATATGAAGGAACTTTGTCACTCACATACTCCATATTCTCCACTGTGAAATTGTCTTCCCCTGTGGCTATCATCCGTTTCCCTTTCAGACAATTGACACTTCAAGGCTCAATTCAGATTTAATCATCTTGACAACCCATGGCATCCATAACACTTCTTTGTGCTGTTTTTAATATTTTGAGATGCTCTCGTTGTCTTGGTAACATTGTAGACTAATTGTTTTTTTTTTTAATGTAAAACTGCATTTTTATTTTTTTAAATTTATTTATTTAGTTATTTATTTGAGGGAATGAGAGAGAAGAGGCAGACAGAGAGAGAAAGAGAGAGATCGAGAGAGGTAATGGGCACTCCAGGGCCTCCAGCCACTGCAAACGAACTCCAGACATATGTGCCTCCTTGTGAATCTTGCTTAGGTGGGTCCTGGGGAATCGAACCAAGGTCCTCTGGCTTTGCAGGCAATTGCCTTAACCACTAAGCAATCTCTCCAGCCCACGACTGCTTTAAAAACTTGTATTTATTTTATTTATTAACAAGAGAGAAAGAGAGAGAGAGGGAGATAGAGAGAGACAGAGTGGGCATGCGTGGGCCTCTAGCCACTACAAACAAACTCAGACACATATACCACCTTCTGCATATGTTTTTACATGGGTACTGGGGAATCAAACCTGGGTCCCTTGGTTTTATTTAGGCAAGTGCCTTAGCCACTAGGCTGTCTCTCCAGATCTGTATGTCTACTTGTTTACTGAAAGCACTGAAAGCTTTTCATTTTGTACTATTTTGTTTTTGTTTTTTTGAAATACAGTATTTGGCCTGACCTGGCACTCACTCTGTAGCCCAGTTTGGACTTGGCCTCACTAATCACAGCAATCTTCCTACCTCAGTCTTCCAGAGTACTAGAATAAAGGCATGCACCACCATGCCCAGCATCTTTTAATGACAGGGATTTTTGTCTTAGTCTACGTTACATCTTCTGTTTGTTATTACAGAGTTTCTGGCATAAGGTGCATACTCACTATTAGTGGCAGAATAGAGAAAAGCTATAACCATCTAGCAATATAAAACATGTGAATATGCAAAAATCAACCATGAATGATTTGTGAAGCTGGTCTCTAATCTCAGTGGACCACAAAGTGGTACCAACAATAGGTGGTGAAAGAACAATAAGAAAGGGGTTGGTTTCTACAGAGATGGGTTGAGCAGAGCATGTAACAGAGGGTAACTGCAAAAATACGTTTATAGTAGGTAATCCAGGCTTTAAAAATGTATTAAGGTAGTGGTCCACGTGAGTGAGATGCAATGATTTATGTCTGAAGAAAACAGAAGATAAGGCCATGAAAGAATGATGTAGCCAACTTGGAAGAACTGCTTCCAAGTTCTTCTGTTTGCATCTTCTGCCCATGAGACGGCAGTGTGTGTATGTTCCTGCAACGGACAAAGGAAAGATAAGAAGAGTTAAACAGAGCAATAAATCCTTCCATGCTGATCTGCTCTGTTTTGGTAGGCAAACAATTTATACTGACTAATAGGCAAAACAATTTTTAGGTGGATGGTTGACGAAGGAAATCATTGCTCAGTCCTGCACAGTGAAGCATGAAAAACAAGCACAGGAAAGTTGATTTGACTGGGAGGTAGGAAAATCAGTGAAAAAATAAGGTTAATCATTTTTTAACGAAGAAAAAAAGGTATCATTGAAGAATGATTTTTCAAATGTTCTTATTACTTAATTCCAACTCCATAACTAATGTTATATATTTTGTCACCTTTTCCCTCAAACAACTTGCCTTTAGTATAAATAGCTTCTTATTACCCGATTGAAGATTAGTAAATATTTGTATGAGAACAGGTTCAGGATGGTGTAATTTTGATGAATCCATCATAGAAATTTCTAACACCAGCATCAGCATCTGCACCATCATGAAATCTAAATATTGACCATGAGAGATCAGCACTGAATTGTGGAATGTTTCCATCTACTAGACTTCTCTTCTAATGTTAATATGCTCCAAAACTAAACCTTAAATATGTATCAGCTGCTGTAGATACTGATCATTCAGTCATAGTCAGTTACAAAGTTGAAAGTAGGTAAGTGAGGATGAGGTGCCCAGTCTAGCATTAAAACAAAGATCAGAAGATGGAGAATGAGGCAGACCTCATTTCTGAAACTTCACTGCAGTCAAAGAAATTGTGCACATGTGAAAGTGCATTCCTCAAATGCCAGCCCCTTCCTTCGAGGTCCTAGTTTCCCAGTAAACAGTTGACTCTCAGTTAATCATAAAATGGCCTAAACCAAGAGCTTAAAGTCTCCAAAACATGCTGTTAATGTTATTGTGACCCTACCTGACCCTGTTAACTCTTTTGACTCACCTCTTATGGAAACCACTCCAGATCCTTAAGCAACATTGTAAGAATTACTATTGTGTGACCACATTGCAAAACCGTATACTGAATTTTTAAACAATATTTTTAGTTAGACTAGTAAACATCTATGAGCAAATGTTTGAACTGAATTAGCAAGTCAGCAGAAGCTATTCTCTTCTCCAAGTTAAAGTTCATGCTGGCCTTAGAAATAGTAATACTAACATGTTAAAAATCTGTTACATTCTTTCTTTTTTAATATTTCATTTATTTTTGAGAGAGAGAGAAAAAGAATGGGTGTGCCAGGGCTTCTTGCCACTGAAATGAACTCCAAACACATGAACCACTGTATGCATCTGGCTTTCTGTGGGTACAGAAGAATCAAGCCTGGGTCTTTTGGCTTTGTTGCAAGCGCTTTAACTGCTAAGCCATCTCTCCAACCCAAGTCTGTTAAATTCTTAACTCCATCTTATTAGTATGAACTCTATTATTATTTAATCATATGTATTTAATTTATGGTTAGTTTATATAACTACATCTGAACCAAATCCTTTTTGAAACAAAAAGGAACAAAAATAGACAAATTTTGCTGAACAAAATTAAAATGCATCTATACTCAGAAAAAGTATGATCTCAAATGGGGTGGAAGAGCTACTCTTCAGTTGCTTTCTTATATAACCAGCACAAGGACTTGAAAATTTTTCAATGGCATTTGTATAGGTTGAAGAGTAAATGCATTCATATGGCCCTCCATCTCACAAATTCATAATTTGGTTATCTTTTCTTCTGTATGTATTTAGCTCAATGTTATGCTCACTATGGAGGCTGAATAATTTTGTGATGATTACATGGTAAAAGGTAATAAAATAGAGCTTCTGATTCATCATGAAATTGCTCCCTTCTTCTGCCTTTCTTTATTTTATATTTTTATTAATTTATTGACAAGCAGAAATAGAGAGGGAGAGAGAAAATGGGTATGCTAGGGCCTCTTGCCACTGCTAACAAACTCTAGAAGCATTTACCACTTTTTGCGTCTCTCTGCTTCTCGTCTGTGCTTCTCTTCTGTGCGTGTACACTCATGTGTGTGTGCACACACACACACCACACACACACACACACACACACTCACACCCCTGCAAAGATATAATTCAGTTAACTCATTTGTACCCTAATCTAGCCCCAAAAGAGTAAGTATTGACATATTAAAAATGCTGGGGCTTGAGAGATGGCTTAGCAGTTAAGGTGCTTGCCTGTGAAGCCTAAGGATACTGGTTCGATTCCCCAGTACCCATGTAAACCAGATACACAAGGTGGCACATGTGTCTGGACCACATTTGCAGTGGCTAAAGGCCCAGGTGCATCCAATTTCTCTTTTTATCTGCCTCTCTCTCTCTCTCTCTTTCTCTCTCTCTCTCTCGTAATAAAATGAAACATTTTTAAAAATATATAACTGTAACATGAAAAATTTTTACAACAAAATAATGATCAAAGATAAATGCAAAGAAGAAACCAGTAGCTGAATTTACATAACATATCCTTCTTGAGGAATCCCACTGCAGATGAGCCAAATTCTAGTACATTGTTTCCTAAGAGTTTAAGCAGAGACAACATGATAGATCACAGAGCTATCATTTTCTACAGAAAGAAACCACACCAGTTCATCAACCAAGACAAACTTTCCTATCTTTGAGGTTGAAGATGAATTTGTCATAACTATCTTTATATAAGGGACAGTGAGCTCCATAATGTTCCCCATAGCAATTTTATGAGCAATATAGATACGGTTCACATGGTCATTCCTTATATTGCTCTGACACAAGCCAAGTGCACATCTAAAAGTTGTAGTTCTATAAAAGCAGTGGAAAAAATAGACATGGAAAAAGCAGAGGAAAGGGGAAAGCTGGGAGGAAAAAATGCACAGAGTTGCATGTTTCTGAAATAAGGTTGACTACCAGTGGATGCCTAAAGAATATTGAATGGTGTTCATCATGCTACCAGACACAAAGAAATAAAACCAGCATGTTATTAGGCAACTTCAATAAATTATATACTTACAATGTCAAAGAACCAGATTATATGCACATACAATACACCCTAGTTAGAATCTATTCTGTCTTGTGTTTCTCCACAAAAGCAGCTTCGTATTTTGAATAATTGGTCAGTAGGAACATCAGAGTTCTGCCTCGTGTAGTAATATGTCTGCTGTGGTGGTTTGAAAGAAATACCCTCGTAAGCTCATGTCTGTTGAATACCTGGTCCCCAGTTGGTAATGATTTGGGAAAGTTATGGATTCTTTAGGAGTTGGTGACTTGCTGAAGGAGGTTTGTCACTGGGAGCTGGTCTTGAAGTTTTAGTCCAACCCTACTGTTAATAGCTCAGCTCAAACAACTTCCTGCTTCATGTAGAGATGTGATGGCCAGCTATCTGCTCTGCCACAATTTTCCAGCCATGATGAAATGTCCCATGGAAACTATAAGTATAATTAAGCCCTTACCTCCCATGAGATTCTGTGGTCAGATGTTTTGTCCTGACTTCGAGTAGGTAGTCACACCAGTGCTGCTGTGAGTATAATATAAGTGGACACAGCAACCCTTACTCCTCTGGTGCATGCAGGTAGTTGCATGGAGATTTTAGGAGAATAAAACTGTATTTCAATGCTCTCTAACTTACTCTATAAGTATCAGAATGCCACTTGTGAAAGTGAGTGTGTTGGGCTGCAGGCAATGGCTCAGTGGTTAAGAGCCCTCACTGCTTAAGCACATGGGCCTCTCGGGCCCAAGCCCACCAAGTTCAACTCCTCAGAAGCCACAAAAATGATGGGTATGGCCACACATGCTGTAACCCCAGGGTTCAGGGGCCAGAAACTGGAGACTCAGTGGGCTCACTGACAGACAGGAAGCTTTGGGTTGAGGGAGAAAAAAATACTACGTAGATTAGCGATAAGAGATGGACACCCAGACATTCTCCTCTGGCCTCTGAACTCACCCTCATAAACTGTACAACACACACACACACGGGGGGGGGGGGGGGAGTGCATGTCTTACCAATCATTTATAAATGGGGTTAAGAAGGTAGGATTTAAACTCTTAAAACAATGACCTTGAGAACTGTGTAGCTTGATTCAGGTCGAGTCGAGTCGAATCTTTCCACTGACATGCACAGGACAAGTGCCTGCAACTTTCTTAGGTCAGGCTAAGAAACAGTGTGAAATGGAGAAGGCTTGCAGGTTGTCTCGAGGAGGAGAGGCCTCGTGGTAGCTACACCATGCCAGCAACACAGTGCATACAATATTAATTGGCTTGATAACCATCTCTTGGCTCAAAGGTGACTTTTCTATTTTCTTCACCTTTACCATAATACAGAGACTGGCACAGTATGAATGGGAGCTCTTGCAAGCTTTAATCCCACCTTTCCCCTCTAACATGGGGTAGATAAAAATAGAGAAAGAGTTCTAGTCAGCCAAAGTCATATATCTTTCAAGCTCTCAAGTATGCATAGGACATACCAGTGGCAAAAGAACACTGGGTTGTTAGCTTGATAGTCACTTACTCTTCGAAGGAAGCACTTTTCTCATAAGCCAAAAAGAAAAACAGAGCTTTCAAAGAATCCCAGGGCAATAACAACACACCAATTCAAAAGCAGGTCTGGTAGCTTCAGACCATTCCTGAGAAAGGCCAGAAGTAACCTCCCAGCTTTGTAAGCTCAGTGGGACTGGGTAGAGCCTAGCTTTTCCCAGACAGGGAGAGCTGCGGAGGTTGACAGAGGACGCCTAATCACATCTCCAAAGAGAGAGTATTGCAGGGTAGAAATTTCATGAGTGGCCTAGAAGACTGTCCTGTGACTTCTTGGCAACTCCAGTCAAACACATCTTTGTAAATGATAGTTAGATTAACACAGTAATACCCAATAAATTCCAAATCACATTGTGATGTCACACTCAAAATTTTAGCGAATTTATATCCAACTTCTAAATCCTCTGGGTACTAGCATCACAAAGCGGCTTCTCTTTGAAAGAGTCTAGACCTCAAAGAGATGGAATTGTCCCATACCAAGCAGAGGAACAAGTGAAATACTCTGTGAAAAGGAGCACATGGCATGCTTAACACATGCTAGCATCTTACTGTGGTTAGATTCATTTGTCCATTCTTACCATAATAATAGTAATAATGTACTGAATATCTCCTCTCTTCTTGGCCAAATCCTAGGCTTGATCCTAGAGCCAAGCAATGACTAAGGAAGGCAAACCTTTTCATGAGGTGCAAAGTCTGGCATTGGCTTTTGCTAAACAATGTCTTCTACATATGCACTAGGCAGTGTGAATTATTAGAATGAGCAGTTTAGTAGGAACATATATATCTATATATATATATATAGATAGATATATAGATATATAATATCATATGTTATATTTTATATTATATATATTATTTGACTGTGCTTTAATTGGTTTCTCCTACACATACTCCTGGCAGTGTGTTTTATTAGAATGAACACTTTAATAGGAACATATATGTGTGTGTGTGTGTTGCAATTCTTATTCTAACCATTAATGTTATTATTTAGAAAAAGCCATTTAATACACTGATTTTCAGTTTCTAAAATAATAACATAACTTAACAGAGACATTGATATATCCCCTTCTTTTCTGAGCAGAGGTCAGTACATGGTTAGTACACATGTGTCCATGGATGTATTTGTGCTATGCTTCAAGACAATTGACCCCCATAGCTCTCTGGAAAGTGCCTGGCCCCATTACTGTTACTCTCTGATTAACACTGGCTGCAGTTTTTGTTGTCACCATTATTGTACCAGTGGAGATTTTGTCTTCTTTTGGCTGTTTTCCTGTGACAAAACAGTTTGCCAATCAAAATGACTCCTAAGCCTTAGAGTTGGGCCATTGCAAAGCAGGTCTGAGGACACGCTTTCCAGCAGAGGCAGCTGCTCGGAAACTGTCCGCATCATGATTTAACACTATGAACTTGTTTTGAAACAGCTCTTTTCCACACCAGATGTCCAACAATGGCTATTTTTCACAGGCTTTACATAGTCCCTGCAAAGCTCACGCATGTCATTTCGCTCCAAAATGTGCTACATCAAGGCCTGTCTCCACACCATCTCCTATCTCAGGTTTCCTGCGAAAAGGAAGGCTCTGGGGTGATATGTGAAGACTCCACTGGATTGATTGGTACATCTTGTCCTTATCTGAATCCCTCTCCCACCATGTTTCAGGGTACGATTGTGCACTTTGGCGATGCTGAGAACAGATTCACGCCAATAAGCCATTTGAGATAAGAGCTAATTGGAAACAGAAGGTTGAAGAAGGATGACGTTGGGAACAAGCAAAGGGGACAAGCAAGTAATTATTCAGGCAGAATTTCTTTACACAGAAGGCAGATGGAACAGGGAACAGAATTCCACAGGCCGTGGCAGAAGTAAGCAGCTGTACATTTATTTCTTTTCTGGGGAAAAGCAAACAATGATCGCTGGGTTGGTAATGGGCTCAAGGGACCCGAGGGATTATAACATGTTGGCAGGCCAGAACCAGTAGCCTAACCCAGCGGTGTCAGCCTAGCTCATGTCCTTCACCAGCTCTAAATGGGGGACACATGGGATGAGATGTAAGGCAAGGACAAAGTGATAAACAGACAGAAGCTGAACTCTCACTTAGCTGTAAACATGAAGCCACATCCCAGGCTTCCCAGTGACAAGACAGGTACCAATATGCAAAAACAGAGAGAGAGAAAGGAGAACTGTAAAGAAGCAGAACACCTCAAATCTAAAGCCAGAATGTGGATGTAAGGAACAAGAACGTGGATGCACGTGATTCTCAATGGAAACAGAAACAAAATGGCACTAACAGATTCCAGAAAAAGAACAATAAGAAGAGTAGGAGGAGATGTATCATGGGAGGAGATGTGGCTTTTACCAATGTTAAGGTTTTAGCAAAGGTTGTTTTAACAAAGCAAAGTTAAAGTGCATACAATTGCAACCTCTTCTCTCCTACTGACTTCCTTTTCTCTACTCCCCTGAAGTTCTAAACTCATCCTCTCTTCAGGAGGACACCTGGTGTTTTATGTTTTCCTCTAGCTAAACCACATCAGGGTTCCACTTTCATCAATTTTCTTGCAGTTTGCAGGTATATATTTATTTCTATGTGGGTTAATGTCAGCCTTCCTGGTGATACCGCATATTCCCTTCGGGGAGACAATTTGCATCTCTTCTTCACCATTGTCATGTTTAGTCCCCAGACAGGAGCCTGGCGAGCATTAGTGTTCAACAAAAGCTTGTGTCTGGACTACAAGTACCAGCCCCAAAGCTTCTCATGGACCCTGGTCAGTGGGAAAGTGGTCTGGAGCTGTAAAGCTACATCACGAGACTGGTATTTGTAAACAAAATAGATAGATTTTAAAAGATAAGTAGAGTGGGCTGGAGAGATGGCTCAGCAGCTAAAGGTGCTTTGCAGAGGCACAAAGGGGCACATGCAGCTGAAGCTTATGCAGTGGTAGGGGGCCCTGGCATGCCCATTCTCTCACTCTCTCTCTCTCTCTGCAAATGAACAGATAAAAATACTTTTTAAAGGGAATATAAAGAGAGGGAGGGGGTACTTAATAGGATGGCATTGTATATATGTAAGTAGAAGAAAAAATTAATGGGGGTGAAAAAGGCCTAAGTGAGGTCAGGAGAAGAGATTGAGTAAAGGAAAGGTGGAAGGAGGGATAATCAAAATCTAAGGGGATATAAATAAATCATATGGAAACCTACTTTTTTGGACAATGGGACACTCAAGAGCCATAGATTGTTACTTGAAAGTTTTCAGTGCCAAGGATGGGATACCTTCCAGTGAGTTCTTGGCCAGGGAGGTCCCCGATGCCCCCCAAACATTTCAGGCAATTGCTAAGGCCCTTGGTTTCCCACTAGGAATAGATGGTAAGACCCTACTGCTGAAGACTCCACATACTTGGGCTGCAAGGTCACTAAGAAATTCTGCTGGAGCTGAGCTGAAAACTTCCTCCATGTAGACTGGCTAACAGAAAGCTGGGAAAAGCCACACTGCATGCAGTTCAATGGGAGAGAGAGAAATCACCAGTGGAGATACTCAACAGTGGACACTGCAAGCCTTATATTTGGCCAGCCAGGCCAAATGAGCCAACAGGTGCAATAGTGGCACACATTTGTTGTGGGGAAAACAACCACCCTCTAATTGGACGAGAGGCCTGCTCCATGGGAGGGACTACATCCCAAACACTGAAAACCTACAACACAGGTAGTCATGAGCCATAGGAGTGTAATGTCTGCTGGTGTCTCACTGATTGTATACACTATGCTCACCAAACTACCTAGTAAGCACTTCTCTTAATGTTCATACCCACATATTAATGCTACTCTCATTTTTGGTTAGAGAACCTTCTCTTTTCAGATGGTAGTGACATTGGGATGACTCAGAAGGCACCACGGTGCTGAGAAAAAGTGACAGAGAAGTGCTTAGCACTGAAATATCTCTGTCACATCTTCCAAGGCATAAGAGGTGGCAGAAAGAATGTAAGAGCCAAAGGAAGGGCAGGACTCCTTACAATATGCTCTTCCAGACACAAAATGGCCTGGATATCCATGACCTCATAGTGCCTGACACTACCTAAACAAGACCATCACAATAGGAGGAAAAGATCATGACATCAAAATAAAATAAAAGAGAGACTGATTGAGAGGGGGAGGAGATATGATGGAGAGTAGAGTTTCAAAGGGGAAAGTTGGGGGAGGGAGGAAATTTCCATGGGATATTGTTTACAATCATGGAATTTGTCAATAAAAAATTGATTTTTTAAAAAAGTAAGTAAACATTTTGCTACTTTATTACCTAGAAGTGGAGCCCACCACCATAAGGTTATAAACAGATTTACAAGGTGGCGCATGCATGTGGAGGTTGTTTTCAGCAACGGGAGGCCCTGGTGTACCCATCCCCCCCTCTTAAATAAATAAAGAAATAATTTTTTAAAAAAAGAAAGACATAAGCCAAGCTAAGTTGAGAATTCATTCATCCTTAGAGGAGATCAGTCTTTTTCCTGTAGCCTTCAAGTGGGTGGACAAGAGTATTTACACTGCAGAAGATCAGCTTGTTTGCTTGAAGTCTACTGAATTAAATGGTAGTTACATCTAACATACATCTGGGCTGATATGTAGACTGGTATTTGATCAAAACTTAGTATCTGGTTTACCCAAGTTGACACAGAAAATGAGCCATTACAGCCTACACTGACATTCAAATACCCAATGGAAACACTGCCTAGACATTTTAACTAGAAAGGTTAACTGAAGCATTTAATCTGAAATTCAGTGGCTATATAAATTCACTTTTGAAGTGCCTTTATTTCACTTTTGACAGCTTGATAGATATTTCACATTCTTGATAGGTATTTCTGGAGTGTGTGTGTGTGTGTGTGTGTGTGTGTGTTTGTGTAAAACTACATTATCTTATTTCATTAGTTTCAAGATGGCAGCAGATAAACTGCAGGGTTGTAATTTAAAGATAACATATTTTTCATTATCAGTCCTCAGATGAGTTTTCAATGGCAGGGCAAGAGGCAAACACTTCAAAACAACTCCTGTTACACAGTATTATAAGGCAGCAGGGTGATGAAATTTCCAGCATGTCCCAAAGCAGAACCTAGACAGAAAAAGCAATGCTAGATTCTGTGATTCTACAATGGGTAGACCATGATCTGCCATTTGAGCCATTCATGGACATTCAGAATGCCCCCAACATTCTCCATGGCAGCATCTCCACCAACTTCCCTGCCATGGTAGCAATCCAAACTTCAGCTCATTCCTTGTAATGTAGCACATGGGCTGGGTTCCATGGGCTGCCCTCTCTGCTTGTATATGAACCCACGGTCGTATCCTCAACTCAATGAAAAGGTGGTTGCTGATGATCAGACACTACTGTGGAGAACCAAGACCTTCCAGAAAAGTGCATGGCTTCATCCTGCTCTCTTTTTCACATCTCTAAAGAACTTTCAATGATGTATGAGGACCTAAGTTCAAATCCCCAGAGCCTACATTAAGTGTGGTGGTACACACTTATAATCTCAGTGCTTAGGAGAAAGATGCATCCCTGGGACAAGAACCAGCCAGTCTAGTTGAATCAGTGAGCTCCGGGTTCAGAGAGAGAGATCTTGTCTCCATATATAAGGTAGAGAATGATAGAGAGACGCCTGATGTCCTCTGGCCTCCACAGACACACACACATACACACACACATACACACACACACATGCATGAACATCTGTACCAGCAGACATATATGAATATGTACATACCCATATGCACTTTCAAAACTAATAATTTTTAATTACTGATTTTAATGTATTATAGGATGCTGGGAGATAGAGCTTCAGAGTCTCACCGGTTAGAGAACTGCTTTTCTTTAAAGTGGCGGCTGGCTTTACAAAACATGCCCACTAGAGACCTGGAGTAAATATTTGTACAGTCTTTTCTTTTCTTTCTTTCTTTTTTTCTTTCTTCTTTTTTTCTTTCTTTTTTTTGTGCTGAAGATAATACAAGCTTACTTGCTCACAACTTTGAACCAACATTCTAAGATATCCTGAAGCCTGGCAGTGGTTTGGAGACCGACTCCACCTCTTGACACACCTGCTTTTTGTAAACCACTGAGGATTGGCACACGCCAGTAAAATAAAACTTTGCAGGTCACTTCCTTAAGGGCAGAGCATCCGACTGAGTGACAACTGTATCAGTCACCAGGACTAGATAGACATCAGCTCATAGGAAGCATTCAAGTTTACGAGTTTAAATTGAGGGATCAAAATTGTATGTATAACTAGGGGCATGGTAATTGATGGTCTGGAACACCAAGAAGCAATGTTTACATTTCAAACACAGAGAGCTTGATTTTCCTGGCATGAACATGAAAAAGACAAAAAGGATATGCACAGTGACACAGGAGGAGACATGTTTCAACAGTGAACATTTCACTGAAAATGACAAAAAGAGCTTCTGGGAAAACCTAGAGGAGAAGAGAATTGAGTGAACAAGAAAGGGATTCACACACAGAGACAATGTTAGAGGGCAGAGCAGGCCTTTTAAGACAGAACAGAGCCAGCCACAATTCTTAACTTTTTCTCTTGCCCAATCCTTCCATCCCTAACAGTAAGGAAGAGAATTCTGACACTCATCCGCTGAGCCCCACAAAACACAATGCCCTGATAACACAATTCTTTGGGGCTAAGTACCAAAAGAATGCTTCTGAGGCCAGAGAGGATATTATGGGAAGGATGTGATAAATCCACTGGGTCATGAGCAAAACACTAGAAAGGAAAGAGTGAGTTGCGAAGCTGGTCAGTGGGAATGGGGGGAAGAAAGCAAAAAGTATTTGCCAAGAGGCTGTGCAAACAAGGAGAAGCAGAAGTGATCCACTCTCCCAAATTCTAAGTGAGGTGCTGGAAACGACAGTCAGTGGCCACCTGAACAAAATGGGGGAAGGAGAGAGAGGCTTAGGGAAGAAATGTCAACAGTAAACTGTTTTACACAGCACCCCAATGTGTCTGGAGCATGTTGACCTCATTTGGTGTGCAGGTGGCCTCAATGGAGAAGCCAAGATGTGTCAGGAGAAAGCAGAACCAAGCAGTGGGCCAATGCCAGGGAAGGGAAGCTTGGAGGGGTCATAAGCATTGCTCACCAGGTGGTAGCTGAGCCCTGACAGTTAATAGGATCCCTCCCCCACCTCCAGGTAAAATAGCAGATGAAGGCCAAATGAATAATGGAGAAAAGGTGGGACAGACACTTCAAGGAATGCTAAAGTAATAAAAAAAATAATAAGAATCAGATTATACAGTGGATTAGAAAGAGGAAGTCTTCAATTCTGCAGAAAGGGGAAGAAAAAGCCCATAAAAATAAAATAGGAAATTGGTGAGGAAAAGGACCCCACACGAAACAGAATACTTGACTCATTTCACAAAACTGCTACAAACGGAGGACAATTCCATGATTTGAACAAGTATAAAACATGTTGGAGAGATGTTAACAGAGCCAACTGTGAAATCTGATCCTGGTATCCCAGACTCCTCAGGCCTAGAGCATTTTGTAGTGTTTTCACCCCCATTGCTGATAGGATGGATGGAATCTGAGATACATGGGGAGCAAGAAACACGTCATGCTTCATGTGGCTCTGAACACAAGTCCAACATCTTTGGTGATCACCAGAATGCCTTATGACTACTGGACTTAATTGTCTAAATATCTGAAGTCCTGGGGGATCCTAGAGCTACTTTAAAAGTATGTTCTAGAATAAAATCATGGTTACAGTGGGGACGGTTTCCTCAACTTTCAGTTTACATTCTCCTTTTCTTCTTCTCATTCTTGCTTTTGTCTTGCTGGCAGTGAAACTCTCCCTGGGGAAGTCCCAGTCTTCCACCTTAGCATCTTGAAAAGACATTGTCCATTTCCGTCATGTGTGTTTAGCCACTTCTGAGCCAAAAGACACATATCTACTTTTAAGATTTTTATTAAGCAAGTAAACTGCTTTCAGAAATTATAAGATGCCTTGCTCTGGCTTTCATGACTTCCCAACATACTAATATATTGTTGACTTTCCTACAGCCCTAAAAATGACTGGTTTGAAAAACTACTACCCATAAGTCAGATTGGAGCGGGAGGATTTTTCCCTCTACTCTGTCCACTCCGGTATTTTAAAAGTCTGTTGTACTTCATGTTTGTGGAAAGGAACAGGGCCACACTGCAATGTCGCCTAAATGCATCTCACAGAGCTAAAGATTTTGCAATCATTTATGGAGGTGACAGCATGTGAGAGTTTAGCGTGTGTGTGTGTGTGTGTGTGTGTGTGTCCTTCCAAACGGAAGGTGTTCTTTTCACCTCTTTGGGACTACAGCAGAGAATGAAAGCCTCTACAGTTTACATTCGCTTTGTCAGCCCCATAAGCAACCATCTGTTTCAGCCGCGGAGCGCGATCTGTCGGTTTTGTTTTAGGCTGTGATCCAGTGACAGGGGCTAGCTCATTGTTGTCTTCTTAGAGAACCGCAAAGTAATTAACCATTCCAGTACTGGCCACAAAAGAGATAGCCACTCTCAATGTTAGGCCAGATTTTTGCTTTCTCCAGTGCTGGAAGTACTACAAAAAATTGAATAGCTATTCATAGTGTTCCATTGTTCCCCAAAGAGGCAACATGCTCTTTGTTATAAAGGCAACCTGGATTTTCCGACATACCATTTCATTTCAATGTCTTTGCACCAAAGATGAAACAAAGTCTGGGTGCCTCAGACAAACAATCAAAACATGACAGTGACAAACACCCTGAGAGACCTCATTCACCAACACGTGAACAGTGAAATGTCTTTCACAGGCGATGGGAGGTGTGAGCTGGGGGATGGGAAGAAAAGAGGCAAGAAGAGGGGTGTTAATGTGATCAGAGCTGTAATGTTTTTCTGTCTAAGCGGCACATCAGGGGCATGGTCCTACTAAACTGACAACCCTTGAAAGGGGAAGAAGCAAGGACCAACAGGTGCTGTATACTTCACTCCATTTTTTTCAGATGTTCTTTTTCTTTCCTTCCTTCTCTTCCTTTTTGAATAAGCTGTTTGTGTTTCTACTTTCATACAATGTGATTAGCAATCAACTTTTGAATCAATAGCTGTTGTTGAACACATCTAAAACACAGGTCTTCAAGCTGGGCATGGTGGCACACTCCTTTAATCCCAGCACTGGGGAGGCAGAGGTAGGAGAATCGCCATGAGTTCAAGACCACCCTGAGACTTCATATTGAATTCCAGGTCAGCCTGAGCTAGATTGAAACCCCGACCTTGAAAAACCAAAAACCAAAAACCAGAAAAAAAAAAAAAAAGTCTTCGGAATGTTTAGAAATAATCATTCTCTTAAGAGAAAAGTAGGGGAAATGAATAATGTATTGTTTTGTCTTCCAGATCAAGATCTCAGAAGACTGTAATATATATTTATTAACTTAATAGAGCTCGTTAAGCATAAATGCTATCTCTATTTCCAACTGCCTCTTTCTCATTACCAGCAAATTAAAAATGTGGATCAAGCAGGTTGACTATCAGAAGAAAGGAGAAAACACTTTTATTGATAAGATTTGGCTATTCACATTTGTACCAATTGTAGTCATGACACGATAGCAGGGACCAAGTGAGTGATTATGTTTTCACCAGCTCACTATACCCTTTAAAATAAATAAGTGGTCAGGAAAACGCCATTTTTCCTGACCACTTACTAATTTTCTTGATTTTTCCAATTAATATTCATTATGCTGTAAGGAATAATTTACAATGATATTTTATTCCTTACTTATTAAGGAGAGTAATGAATTCGTGTCCCATTATCACTGTTCCTTTTGTTATTTACTTGTTTTCTGCAGATCTCAAGTGATCCATTCGGTTCTGAACATAGACTATTGAATAGTTTTACTTCTCCTTCAAATATTTATTTATTTAAGAAAGACAGGAGAGGGGTAGGATGGGTACAACAGGACCTCTAGCCACTACAAACAGACTTCGGATGCATGTACCATCTTGTGCATATGGCTTTATATGGGTACTGGGTAATTAAACTCAGGTCCTTAGGCTTTACAGGCAAGTGCCTTAACTGTTCAGCTATCTCTCCAGCCCCTCTTCCTATGTAAATATTTAGTTACATTTTTGGGTAGCGGGTGTCTTCTCTGTTGATGGTTTTCTGTAAAAAAAAAAAAAAAGTCTGCATATACAAGCACCATTGAGAGCTCACCAATACCATGAAGGTCAAGATATGTACACTTACTGGTTTTCAGAACTGAGACACTTAGAATTATGAATGTTGTGTGTTTCGGGTGATCCTCCTACCTCTGCCTCCCAAGTACTGGGATTTAAGGCATGTGCCACCATACCCAAATTTAAAATTCAGTTTTAAACAATCCTTTTGCTCTAGGCAGAAAGTCCTGGATCTGCACTTATGCCCACCTGAGTCTGTAGTGCTAGATCTGGTAGCCTTGGACAAAATGAATGTGTTGACTTAACAGAGATCTTTTATCCCAGTGTGCATATCTGCAATGACAGAGCTCATTTTTAGAGAAGAATCACCTAGTGAAGATGACTGAATACCCAGACTAAGAGCAGGTTCTAGAAAAACTACAGAGGAACCAGTGTTTAAAGTTTCCTAAATCTGATATCCTCATTAAAACTTAATATCCAGGTTCAATGGGTTGTTCAGCTTAATAATTTTTCTGTTTTTCCTCACCCTTAGCCAAGCACTTCTATTAATCAAATATCACAGAATATAAATCAGAGAATGCCTATAATACTTGCCTATATGGCAGCATGTCTTCCCCCTCCCCATTTCTTCTCCAGGACCCTCAGTGTTGCCATGTAGACCTGCTCCCTCCAATAGTTGACCATGCTCTTTGGTGGGGGCATGTCAAAGGTGGATGGCAGGGGGATCACCTATCCTGTGAACAATCAATAAAACTTTCTAAACTAATTACTATGCACATTAAACTAGTGGAACTGAAAGAGAACTGTTCTTGTAATAGAATCCTTCTTTGACTGTCTCATTCCTTGCTTCCAAGTATATCTTTCCTTATACCCTTTTGCCATTAGAATTTCTCGAGTAACCATTGATCCTGTATGGTGACTGACACTTGAAAATCTTCATCCTCTTATTCTTTCCATCAAAAACCTGTGCTCAGAGCTGGAGAGATAGTTAAACAATTGAAGGCAAAGTCTGACTGGCTGGATTCCATTCCTCAGTACCCACATAAAGCCAGAATAAAGTGGCACACGCATTTGGAGTGCATTTGCAGTGGCAGGAGGCCCCTCTTCTCTCTGTGTCTGTCTGCCTCTTTCTCTCTCTCTGTCATATATATAATATATGATATATGTATATATACATATATATATACGGGTTCATTATTAATCCAGAATCCATTGCCATGGATAATGTATTTCTGAAAGTGAAATCAGATGTCTTATTACTATTTTTCTTTTTCTTTTTTTTTTAAATTTTTTTTGTTGTTCATTATTTATTTATTTATTTATTTGAGAGTGACAGACAGAGTGAGAAAGAGGCAGAGAGAGAGACACACAGAGAGAATGGGCGCGCCAGGGCCTCCAGCCACTGCAAACGCACTCCAGACGCATGCGCCCCCTTGTGCATCTGGCTAACGTGGGTCCTGGGGAGTTGAGCCTCGAACCGGGGTCCTTAGGCTTCACAGGCAAGCACTTAACCGCTAAGCCATCTCTCCAGCCCCATTTTTCTTTTTCATTTAAATTTTTTTTCAATGACAATTTAAGTGAAAATTATTTCAAGATGGTCCCATGTCTTATATTAATACATGAACTATTGCTTTTATGATTTGGAAGTAGAGTGTATGATATATATATATATATATATATATATATATATATATATATGTTGTAATGATATAGATAGATGATGGTAAATATAAATAGATGGACAAATAGGCAAATTTACTATGCAACGTGTAATCTGTGATTAGAGAGTTAATGTTAGTAACTATGATTGGAATAAAATAATTTGTTTTTTCCTTGGCCAAGACTATCAATAAAAGTGGGGATATTTAGCAAATTGTTGCTATTTAAACTGCATATTTAATGAATTGATTGGTATTCAACAAATTTTGATGATATGGAAAGACGCAAGTATGTTCTCTGTTTCTGACATAACTGCTCACAATAAGGTTCAGTGTTTTCCTTACTAATTAGTGTTTAAATGGTGTTGAAGCTTTAAAGTGTCTAGAGTCATGAAGAAGAAATTTCGTAGTTAACTTTCCTCTCTTGATCTTCAGATTAATTACTACAGAATAAATTAATGTCCCTGTGTTGAGCCAAGGTTTTTAAAAGGGACTATGAAAAAATAAATAACTAAAAAGAAGAGAGCAGGTTCATTATTTTTCTAGAACCCATTGCCATGGATAATGTACTTCTGAAAGTGAAATCAGATGTACTATTATTATTTTTCTTTTTCCTTTAAAATTTTTTTCAATGACAATTTAAATGAAACTTATTTCAAAATGGTCCCATGTCCTACATTAATACATGAACTGCTTTTATGAATTTGAAATGAATTGCTTTTATGATTTGAAAGTAGAGTTCAGGAGACCTGGGATAAGAACAGTCTAGACGGAGTTCAGCAAACTGGCCAGATGCTTGCTTTTAAAATAAAGTTTTACCAGAACACGCTCATGCCCACTTGTCTTACTGTTTATGGATATCTTCCAGCTATAGAATCCTTCCTTGAGCTCCAAACAGGTCACAAAGGTGTTTCCAGTAGCCATAGGGTTTAAGGTAGGCAACAGCGATAAAGGGCTGGTTTGGAGTAAGAACTCTACAGAAACATGGAAGGGGTCATGCTGGTCTAAAAGCCCTAAGAAAGGCCAAGCTCAATAGAACAATTTCAACAATCTGTATTTTAATTTGTAGCTCTCACAATTTCTTCAATTTAGAGTCTCATCAGAGGAAAAATGTTTTAAAATGAAATAGAAAAGAAATTCAGTGACCTAAGACCTATAAATGTCAACATTTACCTAATGAATATCATTTTCAGGTAAGTAAGGTTAGGTCACCCTGTTCCAAATAACAAATATTTTCTTTCCAGGAAAAATAGCTACTTGGTTTTGCTGTATCTTCCAAAACATTACTAAAATGGCTGCACTTGTTTGTCTACTTTTGCTTTGCTTGTGTATATGTTTTTGTGTAGGCAGGTGGATTTTGAAAAACAAAAAGGGGGGGTTAACCTTAGCTCTTTTCAATTGTGCTTAAATTTGTGAACCTCTAAAATACCTGGATGCCAGCAGATAAACTAATATGAGAAGGAAAATGCAGACTTCAGCATATCAAATGAATGGCAGCAAAGGCTGGGAAAGTCACAGAAAGTTTTTGTTATCAGGTTGAGAATCAACATGGTAGTTTTTTTTTTTTTTTTCCTTATCCAGGGGAAATTTTCAAAATTAAAGATCATTTTGGTAAATAATAGTTTTTCCATTATTGTAATAAATATTTTGATAATATAGATTATTAACTTATGGGGAAAAGATTTTATTCATTTCAGGGATTAGACCTAAGTATATGTTACTTCTTGCTATAGGTGAGTATATTAAACAAGACACTAAAGCACTGTGGGTCTTATAGAAACAGTCATCCCTTTTCAGTCACCAAATAGATAATGGACACCTGGCAGTGGTTTATGAAATGAATCTTGAAGGAATTCAGAAGTGAAATAATTGAAACATTGGAAAATGTGTGCAAGTTGTTCCAATTTATAGGTTTGCAGAAGAAAAAACTGGTCTCACTTAAATAGAGTACACTTGACTAGCCCATTGGACAAGAAAAATAAGGTGAATGTATCTACCTTAGAAGAAGATATTGGCAAAAAGAGTTCATCAGACTTTATAGATTAATGGTATTGCCATAGCATTTCTTTGTAATATTTTTGCTTTCTAACTCTCTCTCTCTCTCTCTCTCTCTCTCTCTCTCTCATACCAAATGCCTTGGGTCCAGCCTTCTGATGTGCTATTGATTAATCATGCCTCCTATAACTGTATCCTGGAAAACTTGACCTCCCCATGTAAACAAGTCAAGAAAGAGGCAGATTTAGAGTGAAATAGTAGATATGCAAATGCTTTTCTCTCTAAGCAATGTCTAAAATGTATAATGCTATATAAGTTATGAAAATAATATTAATCCAAAGAAAGAAAGAAAAGGAAGGAAGGAAGGAAAAGAAAGGAAGAAAATCAGTAAAATATTTATAATGTTCTATCAGATTTAAGGTTTTAGCTAAGAGAAAAGACTTCAGGCAATAGAACAATGTTTAAATGGAAATACAAAAACAAAAGAACTTTTACTTAGTTATTGATATGCCTACCATGGGACCATCCTAGAACACATTTTTAGAATGATAGATTAACTTCATAGAGGGTGTTAGTCATAGTCTTCGAATTTAAAATCTGTTGTTTGTTAAATTTGTCTCATAAGGGATTTTTCTGGGAAATCCATAAAAAAAAAAATCACAAGTCCTCAGTCACTGAATCCTTGCGTAAACAAATAGAGGTGGTGCTTTCAGAGGAATCCACAAATATACATATTGGATTTCAAGGAATTCAGTGAAGATGCAATTTACCTTAAGGGATAAACCAGTCAAACCAGACACAACTTGGAACCCAATTTTGCAAACATAGTAATTATGGCTATAAAAATAAGCTCTAGCTGCGGTCAAATCAGTGTAAATGTGTTAACAACTAGACATTACAGGTAAAACTATCAACATTCAAGTTATGTTATGTTTCATTACACACACATAGCAGAAAGTAGAACTGTAACAATGCAGGCAGCTTTTTTTAAAATGAAGGCATCTTTGATTTTAATTTTTATATGATGTTTCCATGAAATAATCTGAAATCTGTTTCTTGCTAGATTATTGAATGCAATTTTCTCAGCAGGTTGAAAGATTTATATTGATTTTTAAATGATAAAATAGAAACCTAATATTAACATCAGAATTATTTAATAATCAGTAGGAAATGTGAGCAAACAGGGTTTTTTTTAAAAAAATATTTTTTTAAATTGACAACTTCTATACTTACAGACAACAAATCATGGTATTTCCCTCCCCTCCCCTGCTTTCCCCTTCATAACTCTGTTCTCCATCATATCCCCTCTCTCCATTAGTCTCTCTTTAAATTTGATGTCATCATCTTTTTCTCCTACTATGAGGGTCTTGTGTAGGTATTGCTAGGCACTGCAAGGTCTTGAATATCGAGGCCAATTTCTGTCTGGACAGTTGTATGTAAGGAGTGGTACCCTGCCTTTGGCTCTTACATTCTTTTCACTATCTCTTCTGCAATGGACCCTGAGCCTTGGAGGGTTTGAGATGTTTCAGTGCTGGACACTCCTCCGTCCCTTCTTCTCAGCACTATGTTGCCTTTTGGGTCATCCCAGTGGTCATTGCCATATGAAAAGGGAAGATTCTCTAACCAAAAGTGAGAGTAGCATTAATATATGAATATGAACATTAAGTGTACTGCTTTTGGGACAATTTGCTAGGAGTAATATATGCATTTATCCAGACAAGAGCAGGCTTTATGCCCCTAAAACACATGACTTCATCTTCCATAGGCTTTTGATTAGGTTTTCAGTACCAGGCACATAATCCCTCACATAGAAGGGGGGCCTTCAGTCCAATTAGAGAGCAGTTGGTTTGCCCCAGAGTAGGCATGCAACTATTGCACTCATTCAGTCATTTGGCCTGTCTGGCAAAACTTGAGGCTGTTAGTGTCCACTGTTTTCACCGCTGATGACTTCTGTCTCCCATAAGACTGCATACAGTGCAGCTTTTTCCAACTTTCAGTTGGCTGGGCTTCAGGGATAAGGTTTTCTGCCCAGCACCAGCTTGATTTCTCAGTGACTTTGCTGCTTAGGCATATGAAAGTCTTCAGCAATACGGTCTTACTATCTCTTTCTCATGGGAAAGCCAGGGCCTTGGCAATAGCCTATAGTGTTTTAGAGGCAACAAGGACCTCCCTGGCCAACAACTCACTGGAAGTCATCCCATCTCTGGCATTGAAAATTTTCTAGTAACAATCTACGGCTTATGGATGTGCCACTATTCAAGAAAGTAGATTTTCATGTGTCTTATTCAGAATATCTTGAATTTTGATTGACCCTCCGCCCCACCCTTCTTTTATACAATCTCTTCCCCTGAGCTTGCTTAGGCCTTTCACCTCCCTATAATCTGTTCTTCTACTTTCATATATACAATACCAACCCGTTAAGACCTTCCCTCTCCTCCAATCCTTATAAACTTTTTCCAGCTTATGGGCCTCTGCTACTGATTTCTGGTTCCAGCTCACACACAAGTCTATACATTTGTAGCTAGGATCCACATATGAGGGAGAGCATGTGACATTTGGCTTTCTGGGCCTGGGTTACCTCACTTAGTATAATCTTTTCCAGATCCATCCATTTCCCTGCAAATTTCATAATTTCATTTTTCTTTACCACTGAATAGAACTCCATTGTGTAATTGTACCACATCTTTATTATCCATTCATCTGTAGATGGACATCTAGGCTGGTTTAATTTTCTTTATAATGTGAATAGAGCAGCAATAAACATGGCTGTGCAAGTATCTCTAAGGTGAGAAGAGTCATTAGGATATATGCCTAGGAGTGCTATAGCTGGATCAGATGGTAAATATATTTTTAGCTATCTCAAGAGCCTCCACATTGATTTCCACAATGGTTGTACTCAGTTACATTCCCACCAAAAGTGTAGAAGGGTTCCCCTTTCACTGCATCCTCACCAGCATTTATTGTCATTTGTTTTCTTCATGGTAGCAATTCTGACAGGAAAGAGATAGTATCCCAAGGTAGTTTTAATTTGTACTTTCCTGATGGCTAAGGATGTAGAACACTTTTTTAGATGTTTATATGCCATCTGTATTTCTTCTGATGAGAACTCTCTATTTAGTTATATAGCCCATTTTTGAATTGGGTTGTTTGATTTCTTATTGTTCTGTTTTTGAGTTCTTTGTATATTCTGGATATTAATCCTCTCTCAGATGTGTAGCTGGCAAAGACTTTCTCCCATTATGTAGGTTGTCTCTTTGCTCTATTCACAGTGTCCTTTGCTGTACAAAAGTTTTGTAATTTCATGGGATCCCAGTGGTTGATTAGTGGTTTTGTTTTCTGAGCAATTGGAGTTATATTCAGAAAGTCATTACCTATGCCAGTATGTGAAAGGCCATCCCCTACCTTTCCCTCTAGCAATTTCAGAGTTTCAGGTCTGATATTAAGGTCCCTGATCCACTTTGATTTGATTCTTGTGCATGGGAGAAAGACAAGGATCTATTTTCATTTTTATACATATAGATATCCAGTTTTTCCAGTACCATTTGTTGAAGAGGCTGTCTTTTCTCCAATGAATATTTTTGGCATTTTTGTCAAAAGTCAGATGGCTGCAGCTGTCTGGATTAACATCTGGGTCCTTTATTCTGTTCCATTGATCTACATGTCTGTCTTTGTGCCAATACCATGCTGTTTTTGTTACTATTGATTTGTAATATATCTTAAAATTGTGTATGGTGATACCCCCAGCCTTATCTTCGTTGCTCAAAATTGTTTTGGCTATTTGAGGTTTTTTGGGCTTCCAAATGAATTTTAGGATTGTTTTTTCTATTTCTGTGAAGAATGCCATTGGAATTTTAATGGGGATTGCATTAAATGTGTAGATTGCTTTTGGTAAGATTGACATTTTCACAAGATTGATTCTTCCAATCCAATAACATGGGATGTCTTTCCATTTCCTTGTTTGTTCTGCAATTTCTCACTTGAGTGTTTTAAAATTCTCATTGTAGAGATCCTTTACTTCATTGGTTAAGTTTATTCCAAAGTACTTTATTTTTTTTTTATTCTTTTTGAGGCAAGTGTAAATGGGAGAGATTCCCTGATTTCATCCTCTGCATGTTTGTTGTTAGTATACAGGAAAGCTACTGATTTCTGTATATTTATATTGTATCCTGCTATACTGCTAGAAGTGTTTATCAGCTCTAACAGTTTGCTGGTAGAGTCTTTAGGGACTTTTATGTATAGAATCATATCATCTACAAAGAGTGATAATTTGATATTTTCCTTTCCAATTTGCATCCCTTTTATGAATGTCTCTTGCCTTATTGCTATAGCTAAGACTTCTAATACTATATTAAATAAAAGTGGGGACAGTGGACACTCTTGTTTTGTTCCTGAATTTAATGGAAAAGCTTCAAGTTTTTGTCCATTTAGTATTATGTTGGCTGTAGGTTTGTCATAAATAGCTTTTATTATGTTGAGATAAGTTCCTTCTAGTCCCAGTTTCTGTAATACTTTTACCATGAAAGGATGTTAGACTTTTGTCAAATACTTTTTCTGCATCTATTGAGATGATCATGTGATTTTTGTCCTTCAGACCATTTATATGATGTATAACATTTATCGATTTGCATATCGTGAACCATCCCTGCATCCCTAGGATAAAGCCAACTTGGTTGGGGTAAATAATCTTTTTGATATATTCTTGTATTCTGTTTGCCAATATTTTGTTCAGAATTTTTGTATCTATGTTCATGAGGGAGATTGGTCTGTAATTTTCTTTTTTGTTCTGTCTTTGTCTGGTTTGGGTATGAGGGTGATGCTGGCTTCATAGAAGGAGTTTGGTAGCATTCCTCCCTTTTGTATTTTGTGGAAAATTCTGAGAATCAGTGGTGTTAGTTCCTCCATGAAGGTCTGGTAAAATTCACCAGTGAATCCATCTGGGCCTAGGCTTTTTTAAGTTGGGAGACTTTTTATAACTGCTTGGATCTCCATACTTGTTATTGGTCTATTCAAATGGTTTATCTCATCTTGATTTAATTTTGGTAGGTCATATGAATCAAGGAAATCATTCATTTCTTTCAGATTTTCAAACTTAGAGGCATATATATTCTCAAAGTATGTCCTTATGATTTTCTGAATTTCTTTGTTATCTGTTGTAATGGTGAATTTTTCATCTCTAATGTTATTAATTTTTTCTCTTTTCACGTTATTCTGGTCAAACCTGCTGTTTATCAATCTTGTTTATCCTTTCAAAGAACCAACTCTTTGTTTCATTGATTCTTTGGACTTTTTGGGGGGGTTCTATTTCATTAATTTTTGCCCTAATCTTTATTATTTCTTCTAATCTACTGATTTTTGGGTTGCCTTGTTCTTCT
Source organism: Dipus sagitta (assembly GCA_036346955.1). Lineage (NCBI taxonomy): Eukaryota > Metazoa > Chordata > Mammalia > Rodentia > Dipodidae > Dipus > Dipus sagitta. The sequence goes on along the minus strand of CM070778.1, from coordinate 115,162,032 downwards.
TTATCCAAGGCCTTAAGATGAGGCATTAAATTGTTTACTTGTGAACTCGCTAATTTCTTAACATAGGCACTTATAGCTATAAATTTCCCTCTTATGACTGCCTTCATTGTGTCTCAAAGGTTTTGGTATGTTATATTATCATTATGATTTAATTCTATGATTTTCTTGATTGCCTTTTTGATTTTGTAGGTTTTTTTAAGTTACAGGTTTTAAGTTATTTTTAACTCTTTTCCCTCCATTTTCTAGTTCTCTATGATACCATATTAATTCAGAACTTTGCAGACATACTGTTATTCTTAAGTAAAATATACTTTGTTATTGAATACTTATATATAATTGCACATTTAAATGCTCCAATTTTTCTCAGGTATCTTATAATTTAGTCTTTTGATAACTGATGCAATAACTAGTTCAACTCACGTGGTTGTATATGTTTTTCAAATCTCCAGTTATCCCACATAGTCCATTGTTTCCTTGCTGAAGACAGTAGATTGCCACAACCAAGGAAAATATAAATTCATACTTATAAATATTTAATCAAAATACCACAGTAGTAGTGAAGTTAGTAAGATGTCTATTAATAACCCTTATTCTGAGGGTACTTGAACAAAGTTTTCTCTTACTCTATGTTATGATCAAATGACTCCAAAGACTTATGTGTGGTGGCTTGTTCCCCAGCTGGTGGTGCTAATAAGTGCTGGGTAGATCATGGGGATGTTAACCTCACCAATGAATAAATCTAATGATTGACTCAAAGGTAATTCAGCTATCAGGGTTCAAGACCAGGCTGATGAAGTAGTCCATTGAGGACATGGCTTTGAAGGATATGTCTTGCCCATGGCTTGCTCATTCTCTCCTGTTCCCTTCTTTTCTCCCTTTTCCTCTTCTTCCTTCTCCTTCATTCTCTCGATCTGTCCGATCTCTCTTTTTCTCTTCCTGTGCTCTATCACATGTGCCCTACTGTGGTAGTTTGAATGTATGTTCCTCATAGACTCAGGTGTGTTATTAAAGCTTATAACTTTGATTTCCCACTGCCTAGTTGGAAGAAATATCACTGGGGGTGGATCCTGGGATCCAACCCTCAGGTATGTTTGGGGGTGGACCTGACTTCCAGGCCAAAGGTGTGCAGAGAAGTGTGAGCTCTGCCTGGGTCCCTCCTGCTGCCTGCTGCTGGTTTTGTTGTTTCTGGTGTTTGCTGCCTGGTGATGGTCTTTCTCTGCTTGGATGTATGGAAGCGGCTTCTTCCACCACTGATGGAACTTCACTTGGATCTGTGAGCTTGACATAAACCCCTTCCTCCATAAACTGTGCCTGGTTTTGGTTGTTCATCCCAGCAATGTGGAACTGACTACAATACCCACCATTACATTATGCCTCATCAAGACGTAGAAACAATATTGCCAAGTAACTACAGACTAAAATGTCTGAAACCATGAGCTGAAATCATTATTTCTTCCTTGTTTTTCTAGACATTTTGTCACAGGAGTGTAGTGACCAAGACAGAAAACTAAGAGTGAGACCATTGCTGCATCTATTCTTGACCATGTGGCTACAGACCCTTGGAAACTGGCTTGTGGGAGGTATTTGGAAAGCGTCGAAGAAGCAGGCTAGGAAAAGCTTGACTCTGTAAGCAAAGTTTAATGACTGATTCACATGGGAGCTGACAAGCAGAATTCTGATAGAAATGCAGGTAATTAAGCTGTTCTTATAAAACTTCAGAAGGGAACAAAGATTCTCCAGAATTGGACTGGTCAACGGTTCTATTGTATTTTGGCCAAGAACTTGTCTACAATGTGTCCATGCCCTGAAAGTTTGCATGAGACTGAGTTTAAAGGTAATGCATAAATCTTGAAGAAGAAATTTTAAGGCAGCACATCATTCAGGCTATGACATGAATACTGCTGGACGACTTGGTCCAGATTTACAGTAGGAATCAGCAACAAAGAGTAGAAGCTTATATATAAATACAGACACACACACACGCACGCACGCACGCACACACACAAGCTTGCCCAGGAAGGAAACATGTTTAAGGTTGACCTGAAAGTCAGTAGTTACACTTGCTAAAAAGATTAGTGCCATAAAAAGAGAGGCCATATCAGATGCACAAGGTGGTACATGTGTCTAGAGTTCATTTGCAGTGGCTAGAAGTCCTGGAGCACCTATTCTCTCCCACCCCACTTTCTCTCTCACTAGAATCAATAATTAATTAATCTTAAAAAAGTAAAAAAATAAAAGTAAGTAAGTAAGCAAGTTCAAGTACATGGCCTCCGAACAATGGAAAAGCTGGTGTAGGAACGTGCCATTCCCAACTCTCGTAGGCAACCGGGTGTAAAGATCGAAGGCTGTCTTAAGAGGAGGGCTCTGGAAGGCACTGTTCACCCAGGGTCATTTGTGGAAATGTTTCCTTATGTCTCTATCCTTTCTGGGGCTCAGAGAGGGTAACTGCAGCCATGCCCCAAATGGGCACAAATTCTGTCCAAGCCGGCAGCAGACCTTGCTGTCATCCACACATCTCGTTTTCGCGTGCATGCGGAAGGCAAGAGCGGTGAGGTCATGGTGGCTTTCACACAGATGTCATAGATACGCCTGGGATCCTAGGTGACACGCAACAGGGCCCGAGCCCCTGCACGCATCCCTGGGACGGTGATAGGGAAGGCTGTGAGATTGCACTGGAGAGGGCCGTGCACATTTCAGGAAAGTGGAAATGCCAAGAACGTGGGGCGGCTGCTTAGGGATGCTGCAGGGACACGCTGCAGGGGTACTTTCCCGAGTGACGCAGGCAGTGAGCACAGCAAAACCGAGCGAGCGGCCCTGTGGGCTGCAGCCCGAAAGGATATAGGAGTGAGCGACCAAAACACCCACACCGAGCCCACGTTCCTCCCCACATGCTTTCGACACGGAACTACGGTATTTAATGTTTACACTGTGGGGATTAGTTTTAGCTCTGGTCCTTCCTTTTTCTTTTTTCTTTTTTTAATGCCTTAATTCCTCCCTTTGAAACAGGAATGTCTACTCTATGTTATTGTATCTTGGGAGTATGTAACTTGTTCTCTGATTTTATAAGGTGCGTTTCAGAGGTGAGTTTGCCTTGATTCCCATAAAAGACTTGTACTTTTTTTGAGATGTGCAAGAATTCTTAAGACTCTGAGAACTCTTAGAGAGGGGGGACCACAAATATTTGGTATTATGAGATGGACGTGAACCTTTTGGGGACGAGGAAACGAGTGCATGGTATTGATATGAAGTGTCTCCCAAAACAGGCTCATGTCTTCCAGGTTGGATCCCATTCAGGTGATGGCATCACGAGGGTGCTAAGTCCATCAGCGGTTTACACGACTGATGAGCTCATAGCTGAATAGGCTACTAGGAGCCAATCGATGGCAACAGGTTACTGGAGATGTGTTTATGAAGACTATACCTTATCGTCAGATCCTCCCTTCCTCCCTCTCTGATTCCTGTCTGCTATAACATGAGCCCCTTTCCCCTTCCACATGCTCCCTGTCAGATGACCCCACCTCACCTCAGCAACTGTGAGCCAGGGTGCGTCCTTCACCCATGAAATTGTTTTGTTATTTCCTTTTGTGGCCACACTGACAAAAACTGACTGACACGCTAGATTTAGAAAATTTCCTGGTGTTTAAAAACTATTTGGGCATATCAAAGTTATATATTAAGATCCTTCTCAATATAGTACATATTGCTATGGCACTGAAGTAAGACTTAAAAATAGCTATTTCTAAGTGTATGCAATTTGATAATTGAATTATAAAATTAACCTCATGGGATATACAGTGAGAGAACAGCAATTATCTATAATAAGTAATTCTACTATGATCACTAAAAGTAATGAAATTAAACTGAGGATATTTTTAAATAGATAAACACCAAAAACAAAACAAAACAAAACAAAACAAAATTAAAAAACCCTAAAGGTAAAATTACAGTGCTAATTTGTAAGTGGAATCATTGCTGGATGCATTGACATAATTATTTATTCACAAATCCTGCTTTAAATTTGTTGTTAGACTCTTCTACTAGCACTTGTGTGTACATATTCACATATTAATATATTAATAACCTCTTAAGTCCTCTGTTGTTCTTTTCAAGGTTAAGAACCAGATGTCCTGGAAAGTGAATATACCCTGGGGATAAATAACCAGCCATTACCCACCTTCCAATGGCACATTCAGAGAAAACACACCCATCTAAATAGGAAGCAACTAACCTAATTCTCTCCTCCACTAATACAGGTACAGTCCTTGGCAGTTTCTATGCCTCAGTTTCCCCAACTTCGAAAGGATTTCATGTTTTCAACTTTGTTTCCATTTATGATATTCTGTGATGGTGAAAGGATTGTTCACTTTGCTGGAATACTGATAGCAGTGCTAATCCAAAAGCAAGGTAGAAAATAACCTCACACAAAGCACCCCAAACATGAAAATTCCCATGAAGAGTCACATAGCAGAAGTAGGAATCACAGGAGATGTTTGCATAAAATAAGGCTTTGTAAAAATGAAAAAAAGAACTATAATAAAATGTACTATGCCAGAGCTGTCAGAGCTGTTTGGGGTGCACAACAGACTCCAACTCAACGTGCATATAATTAACTTTGCTGTCAACATTACTGAAGGTCTTAATTTTATAAAAGGCAAAACCACGACGATTTCTTTCTGTCACATCAGAATCCACAACGGAGCTCTTTATACGGTAGGTGCTGTGTCAATGTGGTTTTAATCAATTGGCAGGGAGAGTTTTTACATGAATAGGCTGACAAATTCACACACACCTATTAAGCACACAACAAACGTAAGGAGAAACCCATCAAACTCAATAGACAACATCTGTGTCCTTAACATTAGGAAGAACTGTACATACTCTCAAGGTGGAGGAAACTATTTTCCCAAAATTAGCCTATAGGTCAATAACCAAATGCTCAAGTCCATAGTCAGAACTAGAAGACAGCAGTAACAGTGCGTGTCTGTATTACTCTTGCAGAAGATGACTCTAAGAACTATTTTATAAAGCTATTAACACTGTCAAGTCTCCCGTGACATATTATATTCTCATAAAAATGACACAAACGCCAAATTAAGTTTGCATTTGAATTAGCAAAGAATAAGGAAATCAGTTTAAGTGTTCCCAATGCCATCAACCCCTGCCCCCTCACTTTGCATGTATGTATTTCATTAGTATACTTTGTTCCGTGATCATGTAATATTTATGCAGTAACATAATATCCTCTGTACATCTGAAGTAGAGAAAAAGTGCAGTTCCTTTCCATTATTTGGTGCCCTTTATCTGCTGAACACTGTGTAACATTATCCGGGGTTTGGCGATTATGTAATGAGGGCTCTATTGTAACAGCCTGCACAGTTGGAGGACTGCTGTGGGAAACTTAACTCTGTAAATCCTCAGCTTCAGAACAATTAAAGGCTGGGTTTTAATATCACATTTACCACCTCCCCCCCCCAAAAAAAATATTTGCTTTCCCCTCTTAAATTAACTTGTAAGTACTGCAGTAGAGGAGATGTAACAAGAATGATGGGGAAAAGTTCCACAGAAGATGAAATAACAACAGCCATCTGGTGCACAACAGATGTGTGCTTCACAAACTCTCTCTCTCTCTCTCTCTTTTTTTCTTTCCTTCTGAGTTCTCCTATCCAAGTCCTGTCCAGACCCAAACATGAAGCTGAGCTTATGAGATCTGACAACTTTACAGTCCCAGGCTGGATGGCTGTAGGCTCATGTTTTTCCTAGAATTCACTGAAACCCCAGGGAATAAACTAACAGGTTCAAGAATGATATTCAAAGGGTATTCTCTCCCCCGCACCCCCACCCCCGGGAAGCTGTGAGGAATACCACAAAGTTACTCATAGGAAACATAGTCCAAGAAGATTTCAACAGAGGGCCGATTACAATTCTGTGTCTTAGAGGAGAAATGCTCAGGGCTGGAGAGACCAGAATGAACTGGAGGGCCACATGGTTGCTTTCATCCAAATTCAGGTAGTGCCATGCTGAAGAGCCACATTTTCACAGGTTAGGATCTACCGACAACACAGACAGCCACTTTCACTCTGGCATTCCCCCCACCCCAAGCACTTCCTACATATTCCTATGAGAAAACACAGAAATATGTCAAACATAGTTTCTAAAACTTCCACCTTTGTGAATTTTATAGATTGGGAAGAATGATTTTGGAAGTTGGATGCCCAAATAACCATAGGATAAGTTATTTTGAAAATGAGTCCATGATCTGCCTCCTTAGCTCATCAGAACTCATGAAATAAATCCATGGAAATGGTATTTTCTTTATAAGTTTGGGGGGACTTCCAGAGCTCAAACACCACTCCAAACAGGTGTCAGATTTGTCATGACTTGTTACGTGGATCACATAAGTCCATTCTTAATGCATTGTAATCATGTACTTGACATGTCCTTGCTATGGCAACATTTCAATTCTATTCCTCTGTTACTATGACCCTTATCTCTCTGGCTTCCAAAAATAACACTGGTCTAGTTCTGACGAAGCCAGGTTTGGGTCCTGGATCTCATATTCTATACTTGTCTTTCTTTTCTTAATTTGACTCCAGGGTGGCTAAGCTTTTAATTGGTAGCCATTGATTTTTGCCCTTTAAAAGGAACTGTGCTAGCAGCTGACTGCTTTTGTGAGTTAGGGTCTCAATCATGCTAAAGTTCTATGTTGTACTTGGAGAAGTCAGATATAGTCTTAGGCATTGTGAGGGTTTGTGACTCTCCTGGGTTTATTTATTGCCTGGGTACTTCTTCTGATGAGACGGGTCATGTTGCAAGGTGTGATGACTTCATGCTCATTTTTGCTTTGAAGCCATACTCATTTCCTTATTGTTAATTATCACATCAATTGTGGATCTCTCCCTCATTTAGCCAACTGTGATAGATCCCAGCCAATACAGTTGGTAGTAAAAAGAAATTTAAGAGTTAACACAAGATGACTTGCTGTTTGGTCATCGTTGCAGTAAGCTTCCCATTGCTGGCAGAAAACACCCAACCAAAAGCAGCTTGTGGGAGGAAAGGGTTTATTTTGTCTTACATACTTGAGTGGAAGCTCCATGATGGCAGGGGGAAATGATGGCATGAACAGAGGGTGGACATTGCCTCCTGGCCAACATCAGGTGGACAACAGCAACAGGAGAGTATGCTAAACACTGGCAAGGGTAAGCTGTCTATAACACCCATTAGCCCACCCCCAACAATGCACCACCTCCAGAAGGTTCCAATTCCCAATTTGCCATCAGATGGGTACCCAGCATTTCATCACATAAATTTATGGGAGACACCTGAATCAAACCACCAAAGCCCTATAGACAATGTGTTCATAAAATGCCAATATACATAAAAATAATTACTTAAGGAAATATAGTCCATCATAATGTGTATGTATGTCAACCAATAAGTGCTAAAAAGGCTAATTTGATTGGAAATCACCAAGATTAAGGCCAGTTACTGGCCTCTCAAATGGGTAGCTATGATGTCTATATCCAGCACTAGCCCTGTTTTCATGACTTTTATTGGCTAATGTAGAAGTCCAGTCTTCTGGAAATCTAAACCAGGGTTACTTGGGGAGATGTTATGGAAAAGGAAATGAAGACTGAAACCACCATGATTTTCTGTGCCTGTGAAATAATACTAACATCAAAGCACAATTTAACTTGATTGCTCACTCGAGAAAGGACTTGTTCCCTGGGAGAAGACTGAAGCCAACTGACACATTCATGTTCCATGAAGAATAACTTGTTCTGCAAGAGCAGTTTAAAGACCCAGCTTCTCAGAGCCCATTAATCCAATCCTATTATGCAACAAACTGGCTAGTCCCAATCCGTGCTCTACCTTGAATGTCTCCCCTTCAAATGTCTTAATCCAGACCCTGAAATCCTATGTGACATCTTCCCTTGACTGTGGAAGGCTAACCCAGATTCCTCATGGTGGTATTCTCGCTCATCAAATAAACTTACCTCTCCTTGACCAACAGGTATTTTTTTTGTAGATTGCAGAGTAGGCAACAACTGGATGTCCTGTTGATACTGTGCACGGATGTGTATGAGGATGAGAAATTACCTAAATAAGGTCTAAGCTGCAACTTTATTCTATAAAATCATGAATATTAGTGGAGGATAAAGAAGTATGTTAGGAATTCTTTGATTATTAAGCAAAAAATTAAAGTTGCCTCTTGAAAAAAAAAAATATCCCTAACACTTTGATACATCTCTCTGCTATGTGTCCTTTAAGAGCCTGTAATAGTAAGTGGAGCCCATCCCAAAGACTAGAGTGGTTAGATGATAACGTTGGGTAAGCATCCTTCCCACACAGTTTATATTGGACCTGTTTTCCAAAATCCCATGCCTATGCACTAAGTAGGTATAATTTGTGGTTATAAATTATACTTTAATAAAAGTCATTTAAAATAACACTTAAAGACTTTCATGAGACTTGACTTTTCAACCTTAAAAGATGCTTTATTTGTTTTTGTCTGCTCTGAGCTAGAAGGTTAATTGGGCTCTGAGTAGCTGACAACTCATCTTTGAGATGATTCTAGAGGTATGGAACAGAACAACCACCATTTATGGTTACCAGTTATATAGGATCTGCTTTTACCTTATAAGTCGTGTGCCTCTCTCTCTCTCCCTCTGAAATAATTCCACCTATAACAGCCTGAAGTGTCAGTGGCCATTTTGGGAAACGACATTAATACAAATGTTTGTTGAAAGAGGCATTAACACAAACAAACCAAAAATAAAAACCAATATAAAGAGTTGGCATGTCTCTAAAAGACCCATTTATTTGATACAGTCTTCCTTCTTCCATAATCATGCCACAAAGACTGATGTACAATTAAAAAGCTTGATAAAACTGTAAAAGCCCTAGTTAATGTTAAAACCAACCATAGAGTTTCAGTTTCTCTCTCTCATTGTGTGTTTGTGTGTGTGTGCAGAGGAACACAATGGGTTTTCTGGAATCTAAGATTTCTCCTGATCTTGCAAAGGATAAGATAATTTCCATCTGCAGTGATAATTTATTATCTTTCTGAAACCTGTTGCACCTTATTTCCTCTCCTACATTTTTTTTTTGTCTGTTACTTGGGTAACATTAGCAATTAAGTGATCAAAAATAATTGCTTGTCATTATATGCACACTTTAGGAATATCTAGCTCAGCTAATCAAATATTTCCAAGAAAATTACTTTGATGTCATATTTTATTTCCTTAAAAAATTGTAAATCAGAAGGAAAAATTTATAAGAGCCTAAATAATAGTCATAGTGATAAATAAAAAGAAAAAATTCCATGTAGAGCCTTTGATGTGAATATACCCATCTTAATAGATTTTTTTTTCCTCATATAAAAACAGAAGTTTATAAACATTAAATTTAAGTATCATTTTGAAAGTTAAGCAAATTAGTGATTAATCTTAGCTTAATTTTAGTAATCTCATTAATATTACTAGGTACCATCTAAAAGTTTTAATAGACACATGATTTGGGTATAATTTCTCATGTTTTAAACCTGTAATAATTCCTACAATGCTTTTATAAGTCCATTAAATTATCATTATTTCTACAAATAATTTAGATTACAAATCTATACTAACACATATTTGACTAAATGAAATTGAATAACATATCATACAAGTACAATGTGTTCTTATAAATTATAAAGATTTTAATACACCAAGTTCATTTATAATTTCTCTATTTGTATTCAAGTTCAAGACCCAAGCTTAATGTTAAATTGCATTGATACAATTATATTTGAGTAGACTAGAGTAAATAAGAAAAATACTAGAAACATTAACTACTAAACATTATTTTTCATACTTTACATACTTTCCCTTATTTTTATGTATAAGATGCAACTATATTCAACACGAAGTGAAAATTTCTTCCCATATTTTTCATATGTTATTTTGTCATCTTAAAATGTGCTAAAGCTGAATAAAATGTGTACTGTTGAAAAATAGCTAGATAATTCCTAATATACTGTCTTCTCACTTTTTCCATAGTCTAGTAAAACAAAACTTGTTTCTTTTAGTCATAGATAAAAAATGTAAATAATTACAAAGTCAGGAATATGTACACAAACTCACCAATATGATCTGACTGTGTTTATTAAGGGACTTGTTTCAGTTCACTGAGATAATAAGTTAAGATAATTTATATATGCAGATTGTGTACAAGTAATCAAGTTAATCACATTCCAAAGATAAGATTCATATCTGCTAAGTTTGATTTTCTTCGCATGGATGTATATGTATATATAAATACATGTATATAAAATATACATATATTGATTTGATATAAATATCTTTCATGTAAGATTATAAACTAATGTATTAGTATAATATATTTATATACTTATATATTATTCTTGGGGCTTGAGTCCCCAGATAGTGATGCCATTTTGGGAGGTGGTAAAAACTTTAGGAGTGGGACCTCACAGGAAGAAGTAAGTCACTGTGGTCAGACATGCCTTTGACAAATATCCCTAGCTCTTCCTCCTCCTTCTCTTGTCCCTGCTCCTTCCTGTTCTTCCTTTTCCTCTTTGTCCTCCTCCTTCTTTTTCCTTATTCTCTCTCCAATCTCTATCTCTCTTTCCCTCTTTCCGTCTTTTGCTTCCCAGTTACCACAAGCTGAAGAGCTCTGCTCCACATGTTTCTACCAATACTATATCACCTCACCGTAGGCTGTAGCAATAAAGTAAACCAAAAATGGTTTAAAATCTCTGAAGCTGTGAACCAAAATAAATAATCCCTCCTTTAAATTCTCCCAGATAGCTGTCACACTGACAAAAAAAGATACAAACACAATTATATAAGCATACATCACATTACCTATGTAAAAGGATATTAAGATTGAAAAATAATTAATAGTAACACATTCAATATCACAATGTGAGTGGAAATGTTCCATGCTGACCTGATAAGGTTGAATCAGAATCTAATACAGTAACAAAAATCTGAAAGTGCTACCCTTGATTCTCCTTTCTCAATTACAAACTCAAATGTCATCTCTGGGTCATTTTCTAGCCATAAATATTCTTAGAAAGCCTTCAAAAGCAGATGGTTTCTGGAATCAAAAATACTTCCTGTCAGAACTTTTGCATACACATCTTCCAGGCGCATCCTGTGAGCCAGGGCTGGGGACTGGCATGAGTGGCTTCTTGCTTGCTTTCTTCTCAGCTGCTTGAGGCTCTGAACTTTGACCGTTGTAAGCTTCCCCACATTTGGTTTTGTCTCTTGTAGTCTCAGCCATTTCTTAGTGTAAATCCAATGCCTGGCTACCATTTACCTATGAATTGGCACAAATTTCAGTTGAAATGACAGTTGGATTTGTACTCGCTTTCCTCATTGTCACCTGGCTTCTTTCCTAACAGTCACCAATAAATCTATCAGTCTGTTTAGTAATTGGCCTGACAGAGAAGAAACACATTTTTAGATTAACAACGACACAATGAATCCAAAAGACCGAAAGCTATTGAAATATAAAGAGAGAAAGTTCCAGAGAAACAACCCTCACAGAACTTTCATAGGAGCAACACTGGTAAGACCTAGGGATCAGATTATGTCTATTGGAGGCTCATTTTCAACAAGGTTACTTTAAAACAGGCATGTGACTTAGGCTATAGTCTTACCTTATGGACCTCAGTTCTACCTAATATCTGTAAACTATAACTTCCATCAACTCTTATAAGATCACAACAAAATGCTATAAGAAATATTATAATATTTTATATTATAACAAAATGACATTTTAAAAATATATGGATATATTTGACTGAAAAGGCATCATTGTTTGATTTTCTGGCATTAAAGTAGTAATACAAATGTTTCTTATTTATTACCTGTGAATTGAGACAAGTACTTTAATATAATATCTACTATTACCAGGGGTTTTTTCTTTGCCTGCCAATTTCCATTAAAAACAAATTAACTGAAGGACAAAATTGAATTAAATTCAAAAACTTTAACCTCCAGAAGCAAATTAGTGCTGCTCATTCTGCCTCAAATCTTTAATTCATGATTTTCAAGAGGCCCCCAAAGTAGGGGAAATGACACATTGTACCCCCCAAGGAATACCTAGACAACTGGATGGTGTCAGTAAGGATGTACTAGCTCCCTACTGCTGAGGTAACAAATAACTTACAACAACATAAAGTTGTTGTCTGCAAGTTGAAGGCATTAGAGGCACAATGCACACTGACATCAATGAGTCAGTAGGGCTGTAAACTTTCTGGAAATTCTAGCAGAAAATCCATTTCCTCTTCTTTTCCAGCCCTAGGAGACACCTGCATTCATTGGCCTGTGGTCTCCTAAAGTCTTCAAAGCCAACAATCCCTTCTCCTGGCCCAGGTTTCATGTCCCAGTGGCTTCCCTGGCTCCCGGAACCACTTAGAAGGAACTCTTGTGATCACACTGGACCCCCTTTACCCTGGATAATCCAAGGAAATCTCATCTCAAAGCCATCTGAGTGGCAACCATAATTCCATCTGCAATCTTAATTCTCCCTTGTGCTGTAACATAGTGTATGCATAGCATCGAGGAATTAAGCGGACAAGAGGCCATTGTTCAATTTACCACAAAAGCCATGTGTTTATGACATTACAGCAGTTCAAAAAAGCCAGTTTAAATACTGCATTCTCAATTCAAGAGGGAACATGTGCTAGCTATCTTCTTTCTTTCTTTCTTTTGTTCTTTCCTTCTTTCCTTCCTTATTTTGATGGTATTGGGGATTCAATTCAGGGCCTCTCAGATGTTAAAAAGCCTTCCACCACTGAATTCCATCGACAGCCTTTTTTGTTGTTGTTTTTGTTGATGATTTTTAAAAATATTTTTGTTTACTTGGGAGAGGGAAAGGGAGAAACAGAGTGAGTATGGGTTCTCTGGGACCTTCTGCCTCTGCCAACAAACTCCAGATACATGTACACTTTGTACTCTAGCTTTACTTGGATACTGAAGAATTGAATCCAGGCTGCCAGATTTTGTAATAAAGGGCCTCTAACTGGTAAGACATCTCTCCAGCCCCAGGATGCTTTCATTTTGAGGTAAGTAGCTCCGACTGGCCTTAAACTCATTTTGCAGCAGTTCAAGCCTTCAGCTTGTGATTCTTCGGCCTCAGCTTCCCAAGCAGCTGTGATTACAGACCCACACCACCAGACCCAGCACTCAGTACTATCCTGAGGAGGGATTGGGCATCTGCATCTCCATAAATCTTTCAGGACACAAAGTCGCCATGTAATAAAATAATTTGTCTGATATCACTCACCTGATTCTACAGTCTTTGCATTAGGAATGAGATGTGGCAGCCGGAGTGTAAAATATCCCACATAACCTCTACTGTTTCTGAGGAAGCTTCTTACTTAGGCTCCCCGATAGTGGACCTCTGCGAGGTGGAGCCTTGCTGGAGAAGGTGGTTGCTGGGGGTGGACCTGGGGCTAGATTATTCTAGCCCTACTGGGTGTCGAGAGCTGGCTGGCTCAAAGGAGTTCCTCTCTGCTCCCTGCTTTGGAGCGGAATGTGACACCCCAGCCGCCCAGTCAACCATGCTTTGTCCACTCAGGTGAACCTTCCTCTCTAAAGTGTAAATCTGAATTAAACTCCTCCCTAAGCTGTTTCTGGTTGGTTTAGTCCCAGCAACAAGAAGGTATCTGCTACGTGGGGTGTGCTCTTTTGTTTTAGTTGGGCAACTCCTGGCTTAGAAATGCACTACAAACCATGTACATAGTCCTTGTGGCATTTGTCTGAGCTGCATGTCTAAAATGCACAATGACCAAGCCCTTAAATGCGGCCAGGCAGCCTTTCTTCTGGCAAATGATCCACCATATGATATTCCAACTAGAAGAGCTGGACAAAACCACACTAGGACAAGAACCATTAGAGACAATGTTAGGCAGCAGTGTAGCTCTGGATTGAACATTTCCCCAGAAGATAACTGACTTTTTTTTCAAGAATGAAGAGAAGAATGCCCAAAAGAGAGACTGAAGAGTGAAAACAAACTCCACTCCTAGTTAAATCCACCTGAATGATTTGGTATATATGCCTGTGGTTGTGTTGAGAACAAGCTAAAATAACATCTGTTCCTAAAAGATGAAACTGCAAGCCAGTAATGATCAATTACTTACTGCGGGTAACAGCAAGCTCACCGGGCAGTTCTTCAAGATCTTCACCTCTCTACCTGCTGAACCAATGTTATTAGGCTATCAATATTACCTTCTCCTCCTTGCACCCAAAGACCTGCTTTAAATGTATGTAGCACATGCTCTAAAAATCATAAATTCCTTCCCCTGACTTTCCTGCATAGATATTGCTACTAAGACTCAGTCATGGTGATATTTTTCCTTTTTTGCTATAAAGCTGATTAATAGAGTTCTTCTAGCAGTCATTTGGAAAGTTGGGAATTGACAAGAGCCAAGTCAGTAAACTACTGTTCCGCAATATATTCCTTTCCTAAAGGGATCTATTCAGAGTTGAGAGACCAGCCTTATTGTTATCTTTTTTTTGAAGAACCTCCTTCATGGAACCATCTGAGAAGTCCCTGTGAGAAGTCATTGGGCGTTGGTGAAGGTTGAACAGCTATGATTCCTATTGACATGCCAGTATGCTACCGGGAGCTGGAAAATGTCCCCGTTGAAAAATGACCATGTGAGGAAATGTTTATGTTTATTTAAAATAATAGTGTCATATATTATCCCATGCATGTCATGGCATACTTTATTTTTTCTTTCATTTTTATTTATTTGAAACAGAGAGAGAGGGAGAGAAGGAATGGGCAAACCAGGGCCTCTAGCCACTGCAAAAAACTCTAGACACATGTGCCACTATGTGCATGTGGCTTACGTGGATTCTAGGGATTCAAACCGGGTTGCTTAGGCTTTGCAGGAAAGTGTCTTAACCACTAAGCCCTCTCTCCAGCCTTAGCATATTTTATTGTATTTACACATAATAAAATGTTCATATAATATTTAAAATTTAATTTTATATCTTTACTAGGTGCCAAATTTGAGACTCTAATACTGAATATGCTGAATCTTCTCTATGATTTCTCAATATATATGACACACACATACAGACCAGCCTGACTTCTCTGAAAGAACCTGGTGTTATTAAAATACTTCTGATATTTTTAGTTCCTACAAAAGAATATATTTAGCTTCTCTAATTATGATATTAGATCACTCTCAGAGGAGTGGAAATATCAAACAGATTCATCATTTTATCATTTTCTACTAAGAATTTGTGGGTCTATGATTATGAGTCAGCCAGCTGTCACAGTGTATATTTTCCCTTACATATCCTTGGTTCTATCATGACTAATTCTAATAATGATGATTATTACTAAGATAATACAGAATTTAATTTCTCTAAAATATAAAATTGGCCTACTTTAAATAATCCCCAAATGAATATTTTAACCTAGCACATAATTTTCAGATTAAGAAAATAACACATAATCCAAACCCAGGGTTAAGTGCTAAATGTCTTTAACCACTTAACCCAATCCTTATCATATAATCCATGCTCTAGTACAGTGAATGAACCAAATTCAGAGACCAAACAGAGAAGCAGTCTTAACAATATAATATTTTTCATGCAAGACTCCAAGGTTTTATTATTTGAGTAGAAAAGCAGAAAATTTATCCATGAAAACAGTATTCATTAGTTAACATTAAGTGACCTAAACTCAGGATAATATTTTAACATATTCAATTTTAAGAGCTTACTCACTTGAAACCTGTTAACACGTTGTCTCATTTTTGCTTCTTAAACCACTTGAAACCATCCTAAGCTAACATCTTTGTTCATATCCCAATTAAAATTTACCCAAATGGCTTTTGATAAGTTCTTTTTCTTTGATCAACCTAAAATAAATCACCCACTTCACATTCAAATTATTTTTTCAACAAAACCTATATTCAAGTTATGAAGGTTGAAAAGAAAATAAACTTTAAAAAGCTTTCTTAGAAAGTCAGTCTAGGAGCTGGAGAGATGGCTGAGTGGATAAGATGCTTGCCTGTGAACCCTAAGGACCCATGTTCAACTCTCCAGATACCATGTTAGCCAGACGCACAAAGGTGAGGCAAACACAAGGTGCCACATGCCCAATAGGTGGTACAAGCATCTGGAGGTCAACTGCAGTGGCTGAGGCCCTGGTGTGCCAATTCTGTCCCTCTCTGTCTCTGTCTTTGTCTCTGTCTCTGTCTCACTTGCTCCCTCTAAAATAAATTTTACAAAAAGAAAGTCAATCTCGGGCAGTGTAATTTCAGTGTTCACTGATGTGGACTACAGAGTGACAATGGGGAAGGAAATTCACAGCATAAACACTAGAGGGGAATGGAAAAAGAAACCTACTTTCAGTTTGCAACAAGTATTTCTTAGGATTCCAGTCAACATTCAATGATTAAATCTGCCAGTGAATGGCCAACTGTGTTAAGCAATTTGAGTGATGATGTATTAGTTAGATTAGTTAGCTGTTGTATGTTGTGACATCTTCCTGTGTGACTTTGTACAAATTATGCAGTCTCTCTGGTTCTCGTTAATTTTTTTTTTTTATCAATAAAGTGAAACTTATCCAAAAAAGAAGATAATTGTGAAACTATTTTATCTAGTTGTTAAAATAAGTCAGTAATTCTAACCAAAGCTGAAAATTGGGTATGATGGTCAAGTTTGCAGCAGACTAACTGCTTGGTGGCTTCACTACAACTCTGCATTAGCAGTATAAAAGCTTCAAATAAATGTGAAATAACATTTCTTTGAAGCTTTTACAATATTAAATAACAGAGCT
Source organism: Dipus sagitta (assembly GCA_036346955.1). Lineage (NCBI taxonomy): Eukaryota > Metazoa > Chordata > Mammalia > Rodentia > Dipodidae > Dipus > Dipus sagitta. The sequence continues at coordinate 115,145,220 of CM070778.1, read as the reverse complement.
GGAGGGATGGCTTAGCGATTCAAACCCTTGCCTGCAAAGCCAGAGGACCCATGTTCTATTCCCCAGGACCCAAGTAAGCCAGATGCACAATATGGCACATGTATAAGGAGTTTGTTTGAACTGGCTGGGGGCCCTGGCAAGCCAGTTCTCTCTGTTTCTCTGTCTCTCTCTCTCTCTCTCTCTCTCTCTGTCTCACTCAAATAAATCTATTAAAATGTGCAATAATAGTAGTTAAGTATGAAGACAAAAAAAAAACAGGTATGATTCTCAGGATAGAACTCAGAAGTAGAACACCTGTTTAGCATGTATGAAGCCCATGTTCCATCCCTAGAACCACATATATACATACATACATACATACATACATACATACATACATACTATAGTGGCAAACAGGATAGTCAAATATAAATGAAGGGCTTACTTTTTTTTTCCACCTTAGAACACATGGTCCCTAACAGATTGAGAGAGCTCACTGCTACTCTGTGTAGTGAGGCAAACACATTAGAAGAAACTATGTAATTAACAATACGGATCTGAGAATGGAGAGGAACTGAATTGATATCTCAAAACTAAATAGAATCTAATTGTAGTTACTGCTGCCATAACTTTTCAATACTTACAAAATATTTCTACCTAAAAATGATACTGGGTTGAATTCCAAGCCCAAGGATAGCAAGAAGAGATCACTTATAGTTAGAAAATGCTATGGCTTTCCTACACAAGCATCTCAGCCAGAAGACTGCTCTGCAAATTTTAAAGGTCATTTTCAAGGTTTTACGTTTCTAACCTACAATCACATGAACCCGAAGATTCTTTCTGGACTTTTCTTGATCTTATCAGAAGGTGTCACAAGAAAAATGGATATTTTGTGCAGTTATCTAATGGCTGCCACATGATTTAGAGCAATTGTAACATGGCTGCGATTGTAAAATACCATTGATTATTTCATACATTACAGTGATGTTTCAGCTTTATAAACGTCTGTCTAAAGATCAATGATTCTTAAACATTCATGCCACTTTATGATGGTGTATCAGGGAATCGAATCCCAATCCTTCTTGCCTGGCTTGTCTCCCTCAAGCCCATTAACTTTCCTACCTTCACACACTTGCCCATTCCTCAACTGCTCACCTCTTTACCACATCCCACTTTCTCTTTCTCTCAGAAAACCTATAATCCTTTCTCCCCCTACTATTATAGCAAGCTCTTCCTGCTTCTTATCAAGTCTGTTTCCTCTTGTTGCATCTCCACATTTCAGAACATACCTTGAAAGCACAAATAGTACTTATCCTTTTCTTCAGGTTTCAGTGCCTCCTGTAGGATAAAAATTAAAATGTCAACAAAACTGTAGGAGAATTATTTACATTTCAGTGAGTGTAGTTTCCAAGAATCTGAAAGAAAATCAATTACATAAAGGAAAATATTTAGTCTAAATAATTCTCTTTTTGCTTAAAGGTGTTGATTCACTGAAGTAAAATAGAATCTGCAGATATTGTTCAGTTTAAGTCCTTCAACACACCTTTTTTTTAAACCCATTTTAGCTACAGTACCCTTAAGAACTAAAAGACAGTACTTAATACTATTATTTTTACAACAAGATCCTGATCTGCATTGACCAATAATTTTATAAAGCTATCTGTAACACCAAGGCATCCCACAAGGGACTCAAGCCTCTACTCAATTTGCAAGTCCAACAGTTTCATGAATGCTGACAAGAGACATGAAATTCATGAGTCAAAAACCAGGAATAGCAGTAGCCACAGAATTATTATTTTTGCACTTTTTCCTCAAATCTCAGTTCCCATGGGATGGACGAAAAAGCTTTCATGACATCTGAGCACACTGTAGGTTGCACTACAAAAGAGAATTCATGAGTTTTAGGGAACTAAATCTTTCATAAACTATAGACTAGACTGCTAAAAATCAGTTATAACATATGTGTTCCCAAAAAGTACCATGTTGTGTAAAATTATACAATAAAAAGCACATCAAATAGAAAAAAATAATGTCAGGAAACAATGTTCAAAGACCTCTTTAGTAACTCATTAAAAATAATGTATAGGTGGCTGGGCATGGTGCCACACACCTTTAATCCCAGCACTCAGGAGGCACAGGTAGGAAGATTGCTCTGAGTTCAAGGCCAGCCTAGGACCTACGTAGTGAATTCCAGGAGAGCCTGGGCTAGAGTGAGACCCTATCTCAAAAAATCAAAAAACATATAAAAAGAAAAATATTATAGGTGCCTAATAGAGAAAACAGTGTGATTTGACACATATAAAATAGCTAATTATTATATAGATGCAACAATAAACGTGGCACCTTATCATGAAAGTATGCGCAGTTGGCTTATTGTTCAAATGAATTTGTCAAGAGTTTTCATTTTGAGTTATGGTTAAGTGGCAGAAGAACAGTTCTGTGACATCAGATGGTAAGTGATAACAACCAGTGTATAGGACTGTGGTTTCTATTCCACACCATAGATATTTCAGGGATGTACATGTTATTTTTCTTCCTTTTTTTCAGTTGACAGGGTCCCTTTCTGCATTCAGTTGTTTCCCGTGAATTAAGTCACACATGAAGAGTCACAGTTGGATGAAGTCACATATACACAGCAATTGTGTTATCCTTAACTTATGCCGTAACCCATCAATCTTGCTGGAGGGAAATAAAAAAAAAATACATTTCATACAAGTTTTGTAGTAGAAATAACTTTATGTGAAGACCTATTCACAAATAATACATTTTGTGTTTCACTTTATTTGCTTCAGAGCACTATTAGCTCTTAATTCAAATAAATCTATGTGCTTAGAATTGCATTCTTTTTAGGGCTGGAGAAATAGCTTAGTGGTTAAGGCACTTGCCTGCAAAGGAAAAGGACCTCGGTTAGATTCTCCAGGACCCATGTAAGCCAGATGCACAAGGTGTCACATGCATCTAGAGTTTGTTTGCAGTGGCTGGAGGCCCTGGCATGCCCATTCTCTCTCTCTCTCTCTCTCTCTCTCTCTCTCTCTCTCTCTCTCTTTCCCTCTCTCTCAAATAAAAATTTTTTAAAAAAAGTTTTTTCAAAAATAACTACATTCTTTTTAATGGTTTACGTTGTCAAAATAAAACATTGCTGTGAAAATCCAGGATAATTTAGTGACTCTTTCCTAATCTTTCCTGCTTGTAATTCTTTGTCTAGCCTGAGTTAACTATAAAAGTTTTATATACATATATAGAATTTTTTTCTGTTTCTTTACACCTGTGAAATCATTTCATGCTTATGTTTCTGAGATATGTCTTTTTCATTCTGAGTCAATATTCAACATAGACATTTCTATATTGATACATTGTTCTTTTTAACACTTATATTGTATTCAGTAATGTAAATGTAACATCAATGTATTAGTCAGGGTTCTCTAGAGGAACAGAACTGCTAGAATGAATTATTTTAAAAGGGGATTTATTGGATCAGCTTACAGTAGTCCAATAGCAGTTGTAGGCCTGAGAATCACCGAACCTGGTAGTTGCTCAGTCCTCGTGGCCAGATGCCTCAGCAGTCCCGACCCGGCACTGCAGATGGTGCTGGAAAGCCTGGAGGCTTCCTGAGGAGCTGCTGGGTTTCAATCCATGGGGGTCTTCAGTTGATGCTAGTCTTTCGTCCGCACTGGTCTTCAATCCACACTTGAAGGTAGCAAGCAGCTCCGGCAGCCAAAATGGAAGGAAGGCAGGAAGGAAGGAAGGGACTCTTTTTTCCCAGAGCTCCCTTGTATCAAGTCCCCCTCTGGGCAGGACCGCCCATTCTGGGGAAAGGGCTCAACCTTGGGGAAAGACTTCCTCCTTTAGTTGATCCTTCCTAGAAGCAACCTATGGATTACTAAACAGATCAAGTTGACAACACCTTAACTATCACAAGTCCACCCCTTGTCAACTTGGCATCAAATCATGTCTCCTTACATCATACTTAATTTTCAAATGAAAACAGTAACAAGCTCATAATTCCGCCTAACATGGCATAACTATCCCGTGTACAACCAGAACCGCAAAATCTTCCCCCCAACACAAAGCTTAGTCTCTAGTATATTGGGTCTAATATAAATTCAACAGTTAGCTAATGATATAATCGTAATATTGGTGCAGATACATACAAACACTCTGTTATCAAGGCAGGACAGAAACATTGCAATCACAGTCCTCGTTTCTGTAACTGGTCACGTGGCCTTAGCTGGTATTTGTAACTGCCTTCTTCTACTACCCATTCTGTATTTCCTCCACCTTCAGCAAGCACCTCAGCAGGTCTTGGTTCTTTACCTGGAGGAGTGACCCATACCTTCATTCCTGAAGGATCTGGGCCATTTATCACACTACTTCTATTGGGTTGTTGCAGTCGTCCATTGACTTTGACAACAGGACATGGTAACACTAGCAGACGCCCTAAAGGATCTCCTGCACTCCAGGCATAATCTTCCTTACCTCCATTGTGGAGAAGCAGTCCAATTTCCCCTGGTAACCCCTGCTATCACTGTAACTCCTTTCTCAGCCTGTGTACTCAAGGGCATTAGGAGCCCAAAGTGACCAGGGGGAAGTCTTAGCTTCCAGTTCAATGGAATGTTCTTTGTGTCTCCTGGCAAAAGCACTCCCCCCTCTGGGACCAACACTTGTAGTCCAGCAGAGCATAAGGTTGCGGGAACAGGAAGCAAAAAATCTAGCTAATGGGTCACTTGGAGTGATGGTAAGTGGAACCATTCCCATTTCCACACCTTGATTCCTGGACCCATGAATCCGGGCTATAGGAGAAACAGTACCATATATAGGACGCTGATTCAGAGCATATACAGCCTGCTGGAGGACACTCCCCCAGCCCTCCAAGCTATTGCCACCTAGTTGGCGCTGTAGCAAAATTTTCTCTACAAGTCTTCTTGAAAGAGAAGATGAAGGGTTTATGTTGACATCTGAGATTTACATAGAACAAATGCCTGGAAATGCCATTAGTAATTAGATATTGACAAGTTGACTTAAATAAAAAAACACTATCAAATTCCATTCCTCTTTACATCTTTGCCAGAACTAGATATTATCTGTCTTTTACTGTTTTTTGTCAATTAAACAAAGTTCACTCACCACCTGTGTTTGATGAAACTAACAGGGAAAGTGAGCATTTTTCCATGTACACTGACTATTGTGATTCACATCTGCATTGTTTATGCATGCCTTTGCTTGCTCTTGTCAGTGGGATTTGTTCTATGGTTTCATAAAATATTTATTTGTGAAGCTCTTGATATAACATTATTAGCAATCTGTGCTTTCATAGATAGGAAATAGCAAATAATTCCCTCAAAACTCTCATTTTAACAATGACAACGTTAGGTGTATTCTTTATACAGTAAAGAAAGTGAGGTCTGGAGAGGTGACTCAGTGGTTAAGGAGCTTGCCTGTAAAGCCTAAGGGCCTGGGTTGAATTCCCCAGTACCCATGTAAATCCAGATGCACAATGGTGTGCATGCATTTGGAGTTAGTTTACAGTGGCAGGGGGCTCTGGTAAAAATGTAAAGGGTGGTTCTATATTAGGTTTAATTATAATATCAATTAAATGGAAAAGCATCATTTACTGTGTACAGAAATATTGCACAAAGAACATCTTTGAAATTTTCTGACATCCTAGAATTAGTGCCAACCCAAGGTCATATTCCATTTCCTAGGTGCCCAAACCAACCCTCCAAAGAAGGGGGTTGGAATAAAAGCACCAGAGGTCTCTGGACTCTTAATAAGAAAAGAGGTCAACATAAAACAAATGCTACAAGGCTTTGAAAATAATATACATAGAAAGGATAAAAGGCAACGATTTTTTTCAATTTATTTCTTTGCTTTAAAATATTTGAACATGTTTATAACTGTTGGTAACTGCTGTTTCTCTAAGTAAATAATGCCATTTGAGAAGAATTCAAATTTTTACCCATTTGATCACCTGCATTTGCAAGGTCCGTGTACAAAAGAGACCATGTTGTGACAATACAATTCTATCTTGCCTTCTCAGATTAAAGGGAAAGACATGCACAGTTTACAAGGGCCTGAAACATGTGGGGGTGTGATTGAAAGAGGACTGACTGTCCCTGGAGAACCTGGGAGAAATAAGATACTTATCTCTTGAGGCCATTCCATGGATGAGAGAGTATCTGTGAGTGAGCGCAAACTCAAAGACACACACCGGCCCACATTTCTCAGCTCTAAACATTATGCTGAGCATAGCTGGGTTCCATTAGCGCCGTTAGGCTGTAGGGCAGCAGATCTGGACCCTCTTTGTTCTCCCCAGTAAGAACCGATGCATTTCAAGTCTCTAATCAGCATTGTCTGCGCATTTGCTCAGCTAATCTTCCCGCAATGTGTGATGAACAATCTGTCTATTGACGGTCTCAGCAGTTGCCAGCCCCTCCAGCCTCACCCCATGTTGATCCTCAGCTGCTTTCTGCTGGCTGCTCTTTTTTTCCTAGAAAAGAAGGAGCTGTCCAGTCTCTTCCCCTCCCCCAAGACACAATGCTCCTTCTCCTAGCTGCTTCTCCAGTCTCCCTACACGCAGTGATTCCTTCTGGAATTTGAAAAATGCTGCCTAATTCTTAGCTGGGACTTGGATAAGAACTGAATTTCAGCCACCTTGAGCTTCTCCCCCATCGAACCCTCCCCCCCCCACACACACACCACCAAACAAGAGGTGCAGTTCTGTTATCTTTGACATCTGTGGGTGTATGTGCCTAGAAGAGCTAATTTATAGCAAATAGGGTCATTTTAGTAACATCTGTCATCACTTCATCCAGAAAATGCTTGTGATTAACACTTTGTATTAGGAGTGAGGGCAGGCAGTCAGGAAGATATTGACTTCTGTATTACTGTGATAAATACATGGGTTTCGGTAGGTCCCTTAACAACACACTCTTATTAAGTCAGTATTAAAAAAAAAATCTATGGATTTGCTTTTACATATTTTTATCATTTGGCCACTTGCAGGAATTAAAAAAAAAGACCAAATGCATTGAGACAGCATAGATTTACTTGTAGAAGACAATGTGAAAAAAAAAAACAGTACTTAATTATAATTTTGAAGTTACTAGCACAATACAAAGTATGATTGTCTTAGAATACAAAGTTTGACTTCTGTTTGTGTTAAGTAGCCCACCATCAACTTCACCCAAATATGCATCCATTTGCCAGGGTCAAAGCATGAAAGGAATCAGGTAATTACTTGTATTTCTACTTAGCTATACTTTCTAGTCTCAACCACGTATAACTACACATAATGAGAAAGAGCCACTGCTTAGACTGCTAGGAATTCTGTCAAGGGGAAGCTCAAAATCTTGATGCTGATTCGAGTACATCTATGCTTTTCCCTTATGGTCTGATTCAGACAGATTAGAAATATCCCTTGCATTTAGAAAATGTACCTAGACTTTTTCTCTAGACAAGTTATATGCTATGGTTACACCAAATTTCCTGCTTAGTGCAAGAACCTTAGATTTCCTCAGGTCATATAAGATCAATTTTAATTTTTGAAGAGTCAATGAAAGAAGGAATTCAAAACCATCATGGTTGATATAGTTATTACACCTTTTGTCACCAGGGCAGTTGGCCTATCCCTTTGTGTGAGCATTTATTCATGCTGTATTGTCATTGTTCTGTAGTTGCTTGCAGCATCTGGTAGATTTCACTTCCTTAAAGAATAGGATAAATAAAATTTTTGTTTATCTTGTCTCAAATCGTTGGTGCAACAAAACATACACACACACACACACACACACACACACACACACACCCATGAGCCTAGCACAATGGCTGCCAAGTAAAAATTATGGTGGTTATTTATCTCAGTGGTGAGGACCTCCTTTGCTCACCAGCCCTTCCCCCAAATATAGTAGGCAGTGAGTCATCAAATGTAACGAACTACAAGTACCGATCTGTGAGTCAGCACAGAGGAAGAGCAGAGACTTGGTTGGAATTCAAACCTAGCTCAGATTCACAATGTGCCTTGTTCAGTTTCTTGTCTAACCACTACCTCTTTTCTTTCTTCTACCAAACATCTTCCAAGAAACGTTTCTTCTTATTGCCAACAAGAAGTGTTCAAGACAACTGAAAGTCTTCATAATGTATGTGGTTCCAACAAGGAAGCCAAGACATGGAAAGTCAGTCACTAAAAATTGTTTTCAAATAATTTTATCATAAAGCCCTAGTATTTTACTAAAAGAGATGAGTAAAATTAGACAATCTAAAAGCCATCTACAGAAAAGTGAAAAAATACCTTGGAGTCCCCAGTTGAGATACTTATAATTCCATATTGTATCTGGTTTTCCAGCAAGTTCCAGAGGGAGCATCTCTTGCTAATGATATTTTTGAAAGTTCTGCCCTCTCTAGAGAAAATGCTTTTGAGTACTTACTGCCATTCTGGCTCAAGGTATAAGTTATTTGCCTTCTGAATTTTTGCTTTTATTTCATTTATTTATTTAGTCATTTTGTGCACGTAGTCTGTGGGGTGTGTATGAGTGGCATATACATGTATTTGTGTGGTGTGTGCAAATGTATGAGTCACATGCTATAGAGGGAAGAGGATGACATCAAGGTGTCCTCCCCTGTCATTCTTCTGCCTTATTTCCCTGAGACAGAGTCTCTCACTGCACCTGAAGCTTGCAAGTTTTCAGTTATGAAGACTGGCCAGGGAGCCCCAGCTGAGCTCCTTATCACTGGTATTGCAAGTGTGCATGACCTGGTGGGTATTGGGGATTGAACTCCGGTCCTCATACTAATGGAACAAGTGCTCCTACCCACTGAGCAATCTCGCCAGGTCCATGCTTCCTGAATCTTTATCAGACCTTCACAGATAAATGCATTCTTCAATACCTTTGTACCATTTGTCATAAGAGAAAAGACTTTGCTCTAGGAATGAGACAGAATCCCCAAAACAACTGCTATGGATACATACTTCTTCTCTGTGGGTAAAGTCTCAGCCTGATAGATAAACTTGTCCAGTTTCACAAAGGACCTTGAGAAATTGACCTTATCTTACTCAGATTGCTTTAATTGTGTGGGTGCGTGTGTGTGTGTGAATCTCCAATATCAAATTATTGAGGTTACTTAAGTTAACAACTTTTGTTTTCTTTTGTTTATTTATTTGCAGAGGGAGAGAGAACACCAGAGCCTCTTGACACTACTAGTGAATTCCAGATGCATTTGCAACTTCATACATCTGCCTTTTTAATTTTTATTTTTATTTGAGGAAGAGAAAGGGGGAGGAGAGAGAGAATGGGTGTGCCAGGGCCTCCAGCCACTGCAAACGAACTCCAGGCACATGTGCCACCTTGTGCATCTGGCTTACATGGGATCTAGGGAATCAAACCTGAGTCTTTAGGCTTCGCAGACAAGCGCCTTAACAGCTAAGCCTTCTCTCCAACCTTACATCTGCCTTTGTGTGAATACTGGGTAATTGAGCCTGGGTAGGGAGGCTTTGTTAGCAAGTGCTTTTAACCAGTGAGCCAATTCCTTAGCCCACCAACACCATATTTCAAAAATAAATCAAATTCTTTTTTGGTGTTGAGATTGGTAGAAGAGAATTTGAGGATTCAACTTGAGCAATATGATACCAGGAAAGCCATGAATGACGGCTACAGATCAAAATGGGTCTCCTAGATCATATGCTCATAATGCTAACGCCCTATCCTTCTGCAGGAAGATTTTTTTTGGAAGTGGTGCCTTTGAGTGTTGATTAGGTTTTGAGGTGGAAAGGTGGATCCTTAATGATGGATTGAGTATCCGGACAAGCACCAGAGAGCTTCCCTTCCGTCCTTTTCTGTCACGTGAGGACACGGAAAGAAGTCATCCGCCTACAAGAGAGGAGGAAAGCACACACTGTAAAAGCAATTCAGTATGGTCAGTTGGTCTTGGAATTCTGAGGCTCTCTAACTGTGAGAATCAATTGCTGATATTTTGGATTAGCCAAGATGGACTAATACAGTCACAGGACCGTCCTTTAGGGTTTACCACTGTGCCCCAAAAAGTTACCAGTGTCCCAGTCATTAAGTGGAAATATCTGGGAATCAAATTTCCCAATTTGTTCTGTTGGAGAATATAGCAAGGATCGATTCATGCTCATAGAAAACCCTGTCCTGTCTATGGCCATACTACCCTGAATCTCACCTGATCTCAGAAGCCAAGCAGGGTTGGGGCTGGTTAGTACTTGGATGGGAGAAAACCCTTTCCTGGCCAGAAAGGAAGTCTCCTTGGAATCTTCAAGCACTTGTTCTTGTAAATATCAATATTCTCACTCTAATTACTTACAAATAATGAGGAATCTGTTGTTACATCCTTTTACTGTCACAAACTCTTCTGTTAATGTACTAATGGAAAAATAAAAGAATAAATATTGTCTACCTAATTGGGGAAAGTCTTAGATCTTGTATTCTCAATGGAGGACCCAAACCGACAGATTCTTTAACCTAAGACTTTATTGACGTAGGGGAGTGGGAGAGTTGGATCAAGAGAGAGAGAAAGAGAAAGAAAGATGAGATGGGAGGGAGAGAAAGGGGGTGCATGCACCAAAGAAAGAGAGAGAAAGAAGGGAGAGAGGAGACATGGAAGTTGCACACACCTGTAGCAGAAGAACCAGAAAAAGAGAGCACAGGTGAGCCTGGGCATGGGTTTTACATGAATAGTTGAGAAACTGCTGTGTGAGGGAGGGTCTTGGATGGTGTGCAGAGATATCGGTTGGGAGAAGGTGACCTTCTCTATTCTTCAAGTGGTATACACAATTGCCAGAGAAGAAGGAAGTCCCACAATTAACATGACCACGTTGGTAGTGCAGAGTCAGAAATGGTATGGGTACAGAGCTCTGAGATTCTGACAGGGAGTAGTGAAGAGTAGATACATCAAGAACACATACCAGGGCCTGGAGAGATAACTCAGTCAGTAAAGGGCTTGCTGTGCAAGCATGAGGAACTTAATCCTATCCCTAGGATCTTAAGCCTAGCATTGTGTCCTATCTTTCTAATTCCAACCCCAGAGAGCTAGAGACAAGTGGATCCCTATGGTTCAGTGGGCAACCAGTCTAGCCTACATGCAGATCTTCAGGCTAATGAGTGAATCTATTTCTAAAAAACAAAGGTTAGTGACAATATCCAATGTTGTCTTCTCACTTCTATATACATGTACACATGTATGCCTGTGCATGTGTGCATCAATGCACACACACACACACACACACACAAGAGAGAGAGAGAGAGAGAGAGAGAGACAGAGAGAGAGAGACACTAAATATTGCTCCCATTCCCTGAAAAACAATCCCAATAAATGCTAGGCTCTGGAGGAAAACATAGATATGATTTTAAAAAGTAAAATTATACTTTGGGGAGAGATGCTTAGCACTTAAAGTGCCTGCCTATGAAGCCTAAGGAACAAGGTTTGACTCCCCAGAACCCACAAAAGTCAGATGCCGACGGTGGCACATGCATTTGTAGTTTGATTGCAGTGGCTGGAGGCCCTGGTGCACCAATTTCCTCATTCTCACACACACACACTCTCTCTCTATCATAAAAAAATAGACTTTGAAAGTAGGACTTTAAGACATATTTTTAGTTGATGGTGGTAACAAAAGGTTAGAATTAAATTAGTGGCAGACTTATACCAATATAGAATAACTTTGTAGAGTCCTGCTGCAATGAAAATAATTTGTGAAGAAAGGTAAATTATATCATGTGTAGGTTCAGATATATCAAAAATAATATGATAAAAGCCATTGCAAAAAATGAAAGCAAAAAATTTAAGAATTCCTGAAAATAGAGAATGACAGTGATATTACAATTCACAAGTGTCTTTGAACTAAAAGTTTTCAATGTAATATGACATTATTTATCATTTATAACTTTGATAAAGAGAGTCACTCTAACACTACCAGTTAAAAAATGAACCCTGAACTTAATCTACCTAAGCTCAAATCCCAGTTCTGTTCTTTTCTGTTAGAGGTTTAGGGCTCTCTACCCATACCTCTTTCTCTCCCCTACCACCCGGCCATGTTAACTCTGGGACTCTTGGTAAGGTGACTGAGGACAACTCTGAGCTAAGAGGAGAGAAGGTCACCTCCCCCGACACCTCTGCACACCACCCAATGGCCTTCCCTCACAGAGCACGTTTTGTCTCTTCCCATACAATCCACTCCCTGGTCTTCACTCATTCTCTTTCTGGCTCTTCTGTTTCTCAGATGTGTACAATTCCCTCTTTTCTTCTCTCTTTCCCTCACGCTATGGTACATGAAACCCCTCCCCCTCTCTTTCTCCTCTCTCTCTCTCTCTCTTTTCCCCTCTTACAATACGTCTTATATCCAAGGATCTGCCCATGTTGGTCCTCCACTACAAACCTCAAAATCTAATATTCCCTGGTAGTGTAATCTTTGGCTTATGATTAAGTGTTTCTGCACTATTTCCTAACCCGTATAATGAAAACTTTCATGAAAGGCCAATCTGAGAGTAAATTGAGTCATAGATTCCTTAAACTGCACCTGGCCCACAAAAAGTGCTTTAGAATGGCTCAGCTAGGCTTGGGCTCATGTCCATTTCAGGGTCTTATCAATCTCGGGCCGATGACTCAGGAATGGCAGGTCCAATAGGAAGTAAAGTGCTCTCCACTCGTGTGTGTCTCTCAGTGTACACTGTCACACAAGATGATGTAGCTCCATGCCTTTCAAATCACACTAGTGTCCCAGCAAAGAGGACTAAGCAAAATCTGGTTTTATTTTCCGAAGAGCGGGTTTCAGCTGTTTCACATGCAATCCTTTGAATGTTATGATTTCTTTTCTTTTTGAAGGTACTTTATTGAACAACACCCGACCCATTTGTTCCCTGATTGCCATTTCTGATGCTGCTCTGCACAGACAACATCATCAATCAAGGAGAGAATGTGTCAGCAGGGGGCTCCTCTTCTATTGCTGAGGGTCTATGATGTTTGTTTTTTCAACAGAAACTGAGCTCTGGGTAAACACAAATTTTTATTTCAGAGAAAATGCTGCTGAGTTCGACAGCACCTTTTGTTTTCTGGGAATGTCAATTTTTTTTTTCGGTTCCCAAGTTGACAGAAAATGAAATAAATCATTTAAAGAACTACATTTACTTTTCTTGCAACAAAATGATCAAAAAAAAAAAAAAAGCCAAAATGTTCACTAAAGCTAGGTATTTGTGAAACAAACAAAAATTCCCCAAGCTGACTATGAATACATATATGCATGCATGCTGACAGAAGAAAGGAGGAAAGAAACAAGAGGCAGGTTATGTCAGCCCTAAGTGAAAGAAGTGCTATGGCATCCTGTATTTCTATAAAGATTGTAAAACAAAAACAGAAACACTTGATGCCTATTTCATTTCCCTCTAAACTTGGTTCAGGTTTGTGTTTCATCTTCTGAAAAAAAAAAAAAAAAAGGAACTTGAAATCAAACATGAACCACAGTTGTGTGCAGCTCCTGCAAATGTACTGATCGGTGAAGTTTTCAAATGTTGACACCATTTGAAACCTAAGTGTTCTCACTACCAATAAAGCAATCCTGCTTGATCTTTTACATGTTAGTTTAATAATGCTTCTAAGGAGCAGATGTAAAACACTCGTGGCTCTTACGGGCTAAATCCCTCATATTACTGTCATTCACACATCCCCTCTAGTCTCTACAAAGATGTCTGCAAGTTGAAGTTTTAATGAACACAGTTTAAGGAGCTACAAAATCAAGTGGAAGGTTGGCAACCATCTGTTGCATTTGGGCTCCATAGATAGATAATCCCCCAGTCAGAAACTGGAGTGGATTGTTTTGCCCTGAATGGTGTGAATTTCCTCTCCAAGCAGTCCAAAAACGCAGAGAATGACCACGTTGTACTGAAGAGGCCTGCTCTGAGAGCTTTGAGACCAGAAATAAAATCATACATTGTATTCCTGCTTGAGGAGGTCAACTTGCTTTATGCACACTATCTAATCAATTCTCAAAGCATTCCATTGAAATGAGGGTAAGGCAGCTACAATATTCACTTTACAGATGGATAACCTGAGGCCTCAGAAGGTTAAGCAGTTTTTCAAGGTCACATTAGGCCAATTCCACACAACTGCAATTACCTGGGCAATGGAGGTAAGAGCAACAAACAGGGACCACAGACTGCTTTCGCTTAAATGGAGGCACAGTGCCCTGATCACTGAAGAAAAACAAGGACTAGGCCAGAACTGGCCAAACATGCTGCCTATATGCCCAGAGTCATCGGATGACTGACAATTTTCTATTCAACTTGAAACTGGAAACGGCTAGGCAGGGAGAAAAGAGGAATGAGGTCACAGATCTGCTATTTATAGGATATCAGCCACCACACTCAGCTGCTTTTCAGTTAAGGTGAATATTGAATGTAATTTTCTTTTGCCAACTCCAGCCAAAGAAACTAGTTTCAGAAAAGGAAATTATAGAATTTAATAATATTTCTTGTGACATGGTGATTTGCCTTGCGACAGCCTCCACAGCATTTGCCACATATTCATCTGGGCTTATTGACCATAAATAAAACTGCAGTCACATTCTTTTTTTTTTTTTGGCTCTGCAGATTTTTGTTTTGTTTTGTTTTTAATAAAGCAAAAGAGATTCCATCCTTGGGCTTCCCCCCCCCACACACACATACCTGGAAAATACTTGTTGAATTTGCAAAGTTATAACAAAACAACACAAGTGTAAATGACACACACAAAGAAGAATAACTGGACCATTCATGAGGTTATGTGCCTGTTAAGTTGTAAGAGGTAATTCCTGTGAAAACACTACTTCCGCACATTTCCTTTGGCTGAGCAGGTTAGAGGCTCAGGAGAGCTTCAGACAGCGAGGGGGAGGGCGGGCCAGAAGCCTCTAGTCTTTTGATGTAGATTGATGAACGACAGTAGCTCCTGCCCTAAATATCAAGTTTTCTTTCTCTTCAGTATTGCTGTCAGTGCAGGAGAAATCATGCCTTTAGCCAGAGCACACAGATCATAGTCCAAGGGCACACCAAAAGTGGCAGAGGAACATGTTCCTGTTTTCTGTAAGTCACCAACCACAACCAAAACTGAAACAGCAAACCCAAACAGAGGGCTAAGTGACTTTCAAGATTCAAAATCAAAGGCAAAAACACTTCAGAAAATGCCCTTGTCATATCTCCAAGCTTCTACATGGGAGGGGACTGAGGAGAGATGTAGGATCCTTTTGCCTTTTCTGCAGCCAGGGTGGACAGGTGAACCTCTGAGCCAACTATCCAGGGGCCCCTGGTCAGCCTGGAGCTAATCAAGGAAGGCTGACCTGGTCACAGAGTCCTGTGGTTGGCACTCACATTGAACTAATGGGGATTCCCATGTTGCTGTTGGTAGAGGAATGCCTTCAAAATCACATAGCATTCAGAGTCCTGGTCAGACCCAACTGATGTTATACTGGGAAGTTCAAAGTGAGCCTGACATCTGTATTTTAACCAGGACTTCAGAAAGTCTTCAGACCTCAGGTCTAGGCTAAGAAATTCATTGACAGTGCCTCTGAGGGTATTTCCATAACTGCTTACAGACCTAGCATGCCCAAGATAGCACCTTAAACCATGCACTCGATCAATGTGGGAGCCTGTCTATTTAACAGATAATTACAAGTCCAGGTCTAAGAACAAGCCTGGAAGGTTTCATTTGGAAGTTGAATTGTATTTTTAACTCTTTAAATGAGACAGAGGTTGTATTTCTTTAAGGATCATGGCTCTATCAGACTCATTGAATTTAACTTGTGGTTTGATATTAGCCCTACTATCTACCTTGCTACATTCAGGGGGGAGAGAGAAAGAGAGAGAGACCATATGCACAGATATTCATGGATTTCTTCCACTGTCCAGTGTTCTTGGGGCCTCGCCCCTCCCCCTCTGCACCATATGCCAATCTTCCTTCCTGTGCCTTCTCTGTTCCCTTTGTCTCATTTGACAGTCCCCCTTTGTCCTCCTTCAGCCATCACTCAGCTACTGATCGTGCAACAAATCATACGAGGGGAATGTTCACTGATGAGACTGCTGGCCACTCCGTGGAGAAGAGCACAAGAAACATAAAAATCATAAGCTACTATGTATTAAAGTTTTAAATTTACAAGGTACATTTAGGTCAGGTCGTTTGACTTACACACACACAAAAAAAAAAGGAAGGAAGGAAGAAAACATGATAACCTGTTGAAGGCAGTGGCACATGGAGAGGAGAGCACAGCAGCTGTTGAATTATACAGCACAGTGTAGAGCACAAGGCAAAGCTACAAAAGACACCAAGAGTCATGACTTTCATTGCCCCGCTCTTTAGCCCTATAACTTGGGAGAGGAAGGAAGGACTCTTAGAAGTACTCAGATGTTTAATACCATGGAAGTGTTCCAGCTTGAAATTCGAGCTTAACATTTTTTGAGGGCTGGAGAGATGGCTCAGCGGCTAAGGCATTTGCCTGCAAAATCTATCAGCCCAGGTTTGATCCCCCAGTACCCGTGTAAAACCAGATGCACAAAGTGATGCATGCATCTGGAGTTCGTTTGCAGTGGTTAGATGTCCTGGCATGCCCATTTTTTTTTTCTCTCTCTCTCTTCTCTATCTCTCTCTGTTTAATTAAATAATAAATAAATAAAATTTTTTAAATTGATTACATAAAACCCTAGGACTATAACGAGGATTTAATTTATCCTAAAACAACTTATCCGGTGGTGTGAGAATAAGTGCTTTTTAAATGTTCCTAGGAAGGAGGCAGGGTGGGAAACAGCAGAGGACAGTTGTCCTGTAAATGAAAGTAAGGAATGCTCTGTGCCACCTCTGGGATGGTCTTCCCGATCCATCTGAAGGTTGATCATTCCAATTTGCAAAAGAATACTCAGCATCCCGCCTTAGCTAGAACAACTCACAATTAGCTGGCACGCACCAAAACAAGAGCTATCCCAACACATCTGCGAAATCAGGCAATGCAGTCATAGCAACCAATTAGTGGAAGAACCAATTATGTGCTGCGGCCAGCCCGCCAGACAAGTCACAGGAAGCAGTGTGTGAGAAGCCATGCTCTACTTTACAGCCAATCAATGAGGCGAAACACTTCCATGGTGTCTGGTACTTAAGAACAAACCTAGAAAGATTTCATTCAATGTAAATTGAAGGGCTTCTGAGCTGTACAGCTATTTCTTTCTTCTCTCTCTCTCTCTCTCTCTCTCTCTCTCTCTCGATGTGTGTGTGTGTGTGTGTGTGTGTGTGTGTGTGTGTGTGTGTGTGTGCAAATGTGCAGCAATCATGGTGTGTGTGGGAGTGGGGGTGTCAGAGCAACTTTGGGTGTCCGTCTTCACCTTCTACCTTGTTTGGGGGCAAGGTCTCTAGTTCAGCCCTCATTGGCTCGTAAGCCTCATGGCAACTCTCTTGTCTCCACCTCTCCCAGCGACACTGTGACTGCAGGCCCTCATGCTGGAACATCTGCTTTTATGTGAGTTCTGGTTGTTTGAACTCAGGTACTCATCCTTGTGTCCAAAAACCTTCTGCTGAGCCATCTCCCCAGCTGCACTGTTATAATTATGGCAGTAGACAAGAATGAACCTGTTCAAGGTAATCAACTCTCGGGTGCTCTGCTGCAATCTGAGTGTTGAAAAAAAAAAAAGGATATATTGAGCCAGGCTTGGTGGCGCACACCTTTAATCCAAGTACCTGGGAGGTAGAGGTAGGAGGATCGCCATGAGTTCGAGGCCACCCTGAGATTGCATAGTGAATACCAGGTCAGCCTGAGCTACAGTGAGACCGTACCTCGATAAGCCAAAAAAAAAAAAAAAAAACCTTAAAATAAAATAAAAAAAGATATATTAAGAGTGTGTTCACTCTTTTTTTATAAGGTCGTTTTTAAAGACACCACCTCTAGTCCAATTACAAGCTATTTTGAAAGAAAGTGCAATTTCCATTTTCATCCTTGATCAGCAGAGTGTAAAAATGTAAATTTGCTAGGGTTGTAATTCTAAGGAGTCCCAGGAATAGAGTCTCCTCGATGGCATACTTGTCTCAAAAGAGAGTGCTTCCCATCACAACTGCATCTTACATTTGTCCCAGGAGAAGCTCACATCTCTCACAGCTGAGTTTTGTTTGTTTGTTTTCTTTTGCTTCTGTTTTTTCTTTTTCTGGTTCTAAGTATGTTCTAACCTTCCCCGAGACCAATGCTCAAGGCTGACGCGATCATCTCATTGGGCTGCTGTGGGCAGCAGAGATTGTGAAAACTCAGCAGCCCGTAGATATTTCCTGCTTATGGAGGTCAAGAGAAGCAGCAGTTGTAAATCTCAGAGAAAAATTTGACCCAAAGGAGAGACTGAATGACATAGGACGACGCAGAGACTACATGAACTTTTCTTTGGACTTTGTATGTTGAAGCAACTAAGTCAGTGTCCGTGTGCAGTTGGAAATGGTGCTGATCCTGAGCGTGCCCCCAACGTCGTCTTCTGAAACCCTACCTACACCCTCTGCAGTGATACGATAACTACAGGCGTGCTACCTAAAAGGCATCTCTTCCAAACAACAATTGCAAAACAAAAAGGAAAGAAAGAAAAAAGTAAAGGTGGATGTGTTCTTTGCCTAACACAGTCACATGTTTTGATAAAATGGCCTCCTACTACACACTGGGACTCCACTCCACTGACCTCCATCATTTGGTCTTTGAAGACCAAATAACACAGAGACACCAGAATTAGTAAGTCACCAGATAGTTTACTACTCAGTTCAAAGTTAACTTTGTTCTTCATCCCTGCCCCTTTTTCATTAGTTTCCCTCCCAGAGTGCTTTTGCATCCCATATCCCCTACACATGATTATTTCTGAACCAACAGCCCCTACTTCAGAGAAAATGATCTGGTTTGGTAAAATGAATTATTGGAAGGTAATTGATAACTTAATGAATCCCTTCATGCAAGAATTTACAAAAGGAGGGCTGGAGAGATGGCTTAGTGGTAAAGCGCTTGCCTGTGAAGCCTAAGGACCCCAGTTCGAGGCTCAACTCCCCAGGACCCATGTTAGCCAGATGCACAAGGGGGCGCACGTGTCTGGAATTCGTTTGCAGTGGCTGGAGGCCCTGGGGCGCCCATTCTCTCTCCCTCTCTCTATCTGTCTCTTTCTCTCTCTCTCTGTCGCTCTCAAATAAATAAATAAAAATAACAAAAATATATATATATATAAAAAAGAATTTACA
Organism: Dipus sagitta; assembly: GCA_036346955.1. Classification (NCBI taxonomy): domain Eukaryota; kingdom Metazoa; phylum Chordata; class Mammalia; order Rodentia; family Dipodidae; genus Dipus; species Dipus sagitta. The sequence continues at coordinate 115,126,026 of CM070778.1, read as the reverse complement.
AAAGGATTAAACTAATTGATAATGCAATTTAGAGGATTTGCCACAGACTATTGAAAGTGTGGAAGGTTGGAGTGGGGGGGGGGTGGATCTTTCAAATAATGCTACAAGATGACCAAAATTATAACCCTTATGATAAGCCTTGGTCAGCTAGGTAGGTAGAGACCTGTTTGCATAGGTCTACAACGTAAAACTAAACTAACAATGAAGTCGTTTTGTCTACTGAGGCAAATAACTTACCATGAAATTGTTTTGAAAAAAGGGGAAAGAATGTCCCATAAGCTGATGAGATGTTCCAGTAGCTAGAGGTGATGAAGATACATTGAGACCCATAATCCAGTTCTTATGCCTAAATTGCTTTCTATAATTTGAACTTCTGGGGATAAAATACTCAGAAGTCAAAACCATATATCTTTAAATGGATCTAATAAAATGTTAACACTTCTTTTCTTCTTGTGGACACGGCAAGGGAACACTTGAGACAGTTGTTAAAAATTCCCTTCAGGATGGTCATGCTATATAAACACAAGTACTTTCAAAGATATTTAATGTACTGTATCTAGGTCTTAATTGTCCTGCCCAGACAATTCATTAGGGACCACTCATGACAAAAGGGAGAAAGAAACCATCTAAAAACAAAGGAAATAGTCCAAGTTTACTGTGGGGACAGCAAGTATATTTATGTGGATGAGTACAGATATTTATCTATGCTGTAGACACAGAGATGTGGTAGTAACGTGATGTGTTTGTTTTTGGTAGCTATGACCAAAATACTTGAGAGAACATAAAGGGAAGAAATACTTATTTGGCTCAAGATTTCTGAGGGTTTGATCTCTGGCCAGCTAGCTCCATTGTTTGTGGCCCAAGGTGAGGGTAAGTATCATAGCAGTAAAAGCATATGCAAAAAGAAGTTGTTCACCTCATGGCTGTGAAGAAGCAGACAGAAGGGGCCAAGGACAAGATATACCCTTCAAAGACACATCACCAGTGACCATCATCTACAAAGTTTTGCCATCTCTGCACAGTCCCTTCAAATACTGGAATCTATTCCTGGATTCATGAACAGTTCTCATGATGCAGCCAACAGTCCACCTAATGACAGCCTTGCTCCCAATACACAACACAGAAGCCTATAGAGCAAATTTATATTCCAACCATAATATTACACAGTGAGCCCAAAATGTTTTTAACCTATCTCACAATAGTTAATGCATTCAGCCTGTCTATAAGAGTCTTAAAGTTTAAAGTCTCCCCTATGACTTAAATCAAACTCTTAGCTGTGAGCCCTTGTACAAATCAAAACAAAATTATATACTTCCAAGTAAACATTATTTTCGATTTTGTTTTTCAATTTGTATTTATTTATTTCTGAATGTGTTCCACGACATATGTGTGGCAGTCAGAGCACAATGTTGAGATGTCTGAGATCCACCATCTTTGAGGCATTGTATCTTGACATTACCAACAAACTCCTAGAGTGCAATGATCATCAGACTAGCTGGTCTGGAAGCTTTGGATTCTCCGGGCTCCACCTAAGCGCACTGGGATTACAGTGCATGTGACATTGTGTATCCAGTTTTACATGAGTGCTTGGAAATTGAACCCAGGTCAGCAGGCTTTGCTTAAGTAAGCACTTTTAACTTATGAGCTACCCCCAGTTCCAACACTCTTATTCCAAAAGGAAGAAGTAGGAAAATAACATCCAAGTATTGAGTCAAAGCAGGACTGAAAACCAGCAAGGGAAACACTAAATCCTATACCTGTATGCCACTCATTTAAGGGTGCACAGTGTAATGATATGAGCTCCCCAGGACCTGGACAGCCTTCCCTGCCTGTATGGACTTGCTGATGATGGCTCATTTGGACTCTCTCCTTGGCCGCCAAAGTCCCTGCTCTAGCACTAACTACAGTCTGGTCTCTTTGCACCACAGCTGCAGTGGCCTCTTAGTTTCTAGTATTTTGAACATTGTGAAGGTAACCAGAGGGTTACAGTTTCCCTGCACAACACATTGCCCACAGAGGTGCTCAGTGGCCTCTTCTCAAAGTAAAGTCATTACAATGAGTTTATACCACTGCATCTGTGAAGAATGAGTTCTGGAAAACTCCCCAGATGCCTTCAAGACATCTTTCCTTTTGTCTAAGTGCACAGTTCTTTACTTCTTTCCAATGGTAATAATCTCTTCAGAAAACATTCCTTTCCTAGCCCCAACTTCACACAGGGTTTTTTTTTTTAATACCGAACTGGAAGTTTTTCATGTCTTTCTGCCCCAATTTTGTTTGTACCCAGTTCTCACTGAAAACCTGAATAAAAGCAGCTAGCAATAACCTTTCCGCAGCCTGAGTGCTGGACTACCATGAAATCTTCTCACTCAGATTAATTCGTTGGTCGCTTTAAATTTTTTTTTATTAATTAGTTTTGTACTCAGTGAATACAGTCAGTTTGGTACCCTTATTAGGCTCATCCATGACCTACCCCCTCCTCTTGGCCCCTCCTTATTGAGGTATATGGGTCATGCATTCTGGAGTTAGCCTGCAGTTATGGGTAGGATAAATGTCTCTGCATATCATGACCCAACATGTGGCTCTGACATTCTTTCTGCCCCCTCTTCTGCAAAATTTCCCTGAGCCATGTTGGGTTCATTTTTGGCGTGCTTCAGTGATGAGGTGTTGGGGGCCTCTGGGTCTCTGGATCTCTGATTTGGTAGGAGTTGATATTTCTCTGTGTTGATCTCCTTCACCCTTGTGCTGGTACCCGGTTCACCAAGAAAATAGCACCCTTGTTTGTTTTGCCAATTGTTCTTAGTTTCAGCCGGGGCCCTTTTGAGGTATGATGGGGTTTCTCTCTCCTTAGGATCTACATCTATCTGGAAAAGAGAAGCAGATTCTCCAATGGAGAGTAAGTTAGCACCAGACAAATGAGATAACCCTTACTTTTTTTATAGAGAATTTAATAGTTGGTCACTTTTGAATACCAAGTCTCAGCACACAGATGTAGACAAGTTCTCTGCGAGAATTTAATGCAAACGGCCTCTAGTCCATTTCCCAGCAAAGCCCAAATTCTGAAATCATGAACATGGCATAGCCTTACTCTCTGTTTTTCATTTAACATTTAGGTCTTCTAGCTCTCACCAAAATCACCTACTAAGGTCTGCTTATATATAGCAGTGTGTGCATGTGTGCATGCTTGTGTGTGTGTGTAGCATTGTAGGCATTCTTTAGCCTACTTACCCAAACTTTTCCAAATTTCTCTGACAACCAGCTCCAAAGACTTAAGAAATGTACAATCAGGATTCATCATAGAGGTGACACCACCTCTCTGATGCCAGTGATCTGTACTAGTCATCTGTTCATCACAGAGACCAAATGCCTGAGAAGACCAGCTTAAAGGAAGAAGAAGTTATTTGTGTTTGTGATTGCATAGGTGTCTACCCAGCCTGTCAGAAGGGCATGGTGATGACAATTCTTCAGCTCATAGCATCCAGGAAACAGAAGGCAATAATAAGAAAGGGATCAGGTGCGGAACTAACCTTCATAGACATGCATCCAGCGATTTCCTCCTTCCAACTGGATTCAACCCTCCACAGGACTACCACCTTCCAACAGTCGTAATCAATCTCGTAATCAATCCATGGTTCAAAGTCTTAATCCATCAGTGGATTAATCCACTCTTAAAGTCAGAGCAGTCATGATCCAACAACTTCCCAGAAACCCTTTAGCTGGCAACAAAGCCCCCAATATATTATCCTGGACAAAATAACAAAGCTGTAATCACTCTAATATTTGATTCCAAAATAAAATTACAAAATGATCATTACCAAAATAGCATGATAACTTAGATAAAAACAGACCTTGGTTAATGTAACCTTATAGGAAACTCAGAAATGAATTCACATATTTATAGCAAATTGACTTTTTTAGTATTTATTTATTTGAGACAGAGAGGGAGAAGGATGGATAGAGGGAGGGAGAGAGGGAAGGAAAAGGGGGGGGGGAGAGGAATAGTCAGAAAGATAGAGAATGGGCACACCAGGGACTCTAGTGAACTCCACATGCATGTGTTACCTTGTGCATCTGGCTCACATGGAAACTGGGGAACCAACCTGGATCCTTAGGCTTCACAAACAAGTACCTTAACCACTAATCCATCTCTCCAGCCCCAGCAAATTGATTTTTAACTTATGCATCAAGGATAAAAGATTGAGAAAAGAGAGTCTCTTTAATAATTTTTTTCTTGGAAAGTTGGATATCTATATTTAGAAGAAAGGCTCTAGACCTTTATCTATTACTATGTACAAAAAAAATGACTCAAAATAGACCAAATACCTAACTGTAAAACATTAAACTTTGGAGCAACTATTTAAGAAAACATATGGAAAATGTCTCAAGATATTGTTCATGACAAAATTACTTTGGATATGACCTCAGATGCATGGGCAGGAAGGCTGAAAATTAACAAATGAAATAAGATCAAACCCACTTGTAGAGAACAAGGAAGTGATCAACAGTGAAGATGCAGCTTACAGACTGGAGGGAGATATTTGCAAGCTATTCATCTGAGAAGGGATTCGTTTTCAGGAGATATAAATAACCAAAAATTCAACAGCAAACACCCAAATAATCCAGTTATAAAAGCAGGCAAATTATCTAAATAGACATTGAAAAGATAATATACAAATGGTCAAAAAGTGTGTTTTAAAAAGTGCTTAACTTCACTACTTCTGGCGGAAACGCCAATCCTAACCTCAATGACATGTCGTCTCAGCCCAGCTAGAATGGCTAGTATCAAAATGACAAAAATAACAAATACTGGTTAGTATGTGAAGAAATGGGCAGTCTCATATACTGTTGGGAATGTAAACTGGTACAACTATTATGAAAAACAACATGAAAGTTACTCAAAATAAAACTACCATGAGAAATAGCAACCCCACCACAAGGTATATATCTGACAAGAAAGTTAGCTCAGTAGGATGAACTCATGCTTAATGCAGTAGTAGTTACAACAGTCAAGATAGTGAACCAGTATGGGAAATTTAGCTAAAGCCATTTATAATCTTTACAATGCACAGTACAAAACACTGACGGAAAAAAAGATTGAAAGGAATACAAAATAACAAAAGGAAAAAAGGTGGGCTAGAAATATGGTTTAGCTGTTAAGGCACTTGCCTGTGAAGCCTAAGGACCCAGGTTCAATTTTCCAGTGCCCAAGTAAGCCAGATGTACAAAAATAAAAATGGAAAGAAGTTTTCTGCTCATTGATTGAAAGATAATATTAATATTATTAAAATGTCCATAGTGAGATAAACAGCTTCAATCTAATTTCTTATCAAGGCACCAGTGACATTCTATGTAGAAGCACAGAGAACACTGCTGAGTGTACAAGCAATCACAAAAAGAAGAAGAAGAAAACAAGGGGGTTCTGAGAGACAGCTCTGTGGTGAAACACATTTGCTTGCAAAGCCGGCCATTCAGGGTCAATTCCCCAGTAAAGCCAGACCACAAAATGTAGCACAAACATGTGGCATTTCTTCTCAGTGGCAGGATGTTCTGGCACACAGGCACACACACACACACACACACACACACACACACACATACACACACACACAAATTAATAAAAATATAAATCCAACATTACAAATAGCCAATGAGAAAAGAATGGGAGGATATTATGTTAACTGAAATAAGTTAGCCATAGAAAGACTTATAGGTGGAAGTAAAAGTTCATCTCAAGGAAGTAAGAAAAATGTTACAGCTCAGTTCTATACTTCGCTATAGTTAGATACAGTTAAATGCTGAATGGTCTCCAAAGGCCCGTGTATTATAAGCTGGTGTCCATGCACTCTAGTCTAGTGGAGGTGTGGGACCTTGAAGAAGTGAGGCTTTGTGGGAGAGTGCTTGAGTCTTTGGAGACATGCCACTCAAGGAGCTTATGGAAGCTGACCTGACTTCCTTTTCTACGTGAAGAAGTAAGCAGTTTGCTCTGACACACACTTCCCACTTCTGGTCTCTGTTACCCTCAACAGAAATGTTGATATTGTCATCAGACGTCTGGATCAACAGAACCAAGAACCAAAATAGGCTCCATGTTTTCCTTATGAATGGTCTGTCACAGCTATCTCATTGTAGTAATATGAAGGTGACAAACACATTTCCAGAGCCTGGTAGTAGTGTCAGGGAAAGGAGGGTGAAGAGAAGATGATCTTCGGTACAGAAGTGTGATTGCCCAGGAGGAAAAACCACTGATGTTCTATAACACATTGGGAATACTATTGTTGATAACAATTAGTTGAATGTGTCAGAGTAGTCACTAGAAAGAATTTTAAATATTTCCAACACAAATAAAACTAATGTAAGAATGTCCATATTAGAAATTCAGAAATCCATATAGATAGATAGGGGCATGTGTGTGTGTGTGTGTGTCTGTGTGTGTGTGATGTCCTCCCAAAATAGGAGAATGATATACAATCAGAAAAGCTTAGTTTAGAAAGTTGAAAACCTGAAGCCAAAATTAATTAAACTTCCTAAAAATGCTAAAACATAAATTATAAGAACAGAACACTTGGGAAACATACTTTGATGTTAATAGGTGACCAAAATTAACCTAAACATAGCTTCCAAATATGCTGGGAAGAATGAGGCAAAGATGAAATCTAATGAGGATGAATCTAAGGAAAACTTCATACTCTCCTGCTGGATTGATTCCTACAAGATGAACAAGATGTTGAAACACGAAGTCCAAGGGGATCTGTGCTTTTATAGGAAGCAGACAGGAGCTCTTTGATCCAAGGGCCATGCCTTAGTTGTTTATTTGGATAATTCAAGTAGCTGTGATGATTCCATAATAAATAAATGTTGACGAAATGGGAGAAAAAAAAAAAGCAAGGAAATGGAAGAGCACAGGGAAACTAGATTATAAAATATAATGTATGAGTTTTGTTGCTGTGAGTTGAAGTAATTAAAGCTAAGCAAATTATACTCAAGTCAAAGACAGTTGCCCTTAGGCAAAGGTAGGAGGCTCACTGTGAGTTCAAGGCCGGCCAGTGACTACAGATTGAATTTGAGGTCAGCCTGGGCTAGAGTGAGACACTACCTCAAAACCCTCCCCCCACAAAAAAAATAAAGAAAAGAAAAGAAAATTGCCCTAAATTTTAGAGAAGGGAACAAAGACAAGAAAAACATCAATCCTCTAGCTCCATGTCCAGCATCTGGGGCTTTTGGGGACATCAGCTGAGTTCTAACAGCCTCGGGCAGCCCTGTCTCTCTAGTTACAATGCTTGCCATGCATGTGAAAATAAATAAAAATAGTAATAAATGAATAATAATATAAATAAAATTATTTAACAAATAATTTTAAAAGAGAATATAGTAATGAAAAATACAAAAAATTTTAAAAGGGATAAGATGAAATATTAAATTTACAAAGTCATAACAGTGAAGTTGATCTCTAATAATTTTCCACCACAATTTGTTCACTGTGTAAAACAGCATAGGGAATAGGTGCCTGCCAGCAGCATTCACTAAGAAAAAAGTGGTGATAAATTAGCATTCAGCCTATTATTCTAATTGGATTGATAGACTGTAAATTCATATGGCTGTTTCCAGTATAGCTTAGCTTAAATTCAAGAGGCATGTGATGTGGAATCGTGACATATTTGACTGTTTGAAAACTCGTGTCCATTCAGAGCTGCTTTGAACATATCACAAAATGATATTAATAGAATTTTTATCAACCAGAACAGTTTCTGACATCATGTGCAAGGACTTGTTCTGTGGGCCATCCCTGTTGTATTTTAAATGGCTAAGTTGGCTAAAGATAGAAGGGATGTCCTAAAGCTAAGAGAAATAGCAATGAATAAAGAATCAAGATAATAGACAAAAATGCAAATCTTAATTTTAAAATGTAAATTCAAAAGGATAAATGTTGAACCTTGCTTGCAGGCTAATTAATCAGGTGCATAGGGATAGTACATCTATAATAAATCCTAGCAAGTTTAGTAACTGAACTCTAAAGCTGAATGAACCTATTCACAGTGATTTGCGTGGTCTATGGACATTTATATCCTTGAATTGTTTTTATCAACCTTCAGCAAAAAATGTAGCCTTTTCTTCCATCACCAATGTAATAAAACAATCATACTATCAGTACTCATCAGTACCATGCATATGTTAGCAATTACATGTTTCTTAAAAATATTTTATTTATTTACTTCTTTGAGACAGAGAGAAAGAGGCCGGGGGGGGGGGGGGAGAGTAAGAGAGAATGAGCATGTCAGGTCCTCCAGCTACTGAAAACAAATTCCAGATGCATGTGCCATCTGCATCTGGCTTATGTGGGTCCTGGGAAATTGAACCTGGGTCCTTTGGCTTTGCAGGCAAGTGATTTAACCACTAAGCCATCTCTCCAGCCTATAAGTACATGTTTCTGTATGTCAAGTTTATATATCTCAAAATGATATTTGCTTGTCTCACGCCACTTTAAGATAATTATTATATCTATCACTAGATATCATTAATGATACTTTGATAATGAGATATGTGTATTTACATATACTTAGTACTAAGTCATAAGTTTCTTTTCAGTAATTTGGTCATACTTTATAATTATAATTTATAGGGCTGGAGAGATGGCTTAGCATGCCCATTCTCCCTCTCTCTCTCTCTCTCTCTCTCTCTCTTCCTCTGTCTCTAATAAATAAAAAAATTTAAAAAATATACTTTAAATAATTTGATAGGACACTAGCTGCACTAGTCAGCTCACATATACATAGATTATATTTAGTTCTAAATGTCACATTTTATTTGAAATATTGACGATTTCAATGAGTTTGGAGTGGGTAGGAAAAGTAAGATGAAAGCCTATTATGGTGGATTGATTGCGAACCATGCCCTGTAGCTGCGTGCCTTTGTGAATACGCCTCATATGCAATCCCCAGTTGGCAGAGCCTTTGGGCAGAGGGGCCTTGCTGAGGAGGTGTGTCACTGGGGGCAGACCTGGGCATTGATTAGCACTGCTTTACCAGCTGTTCGCTGGCTAGCTCCCTCTTGCTTCCACCTTCCAGCTGAAATGACAAGATTGGTGATGTCCAGCCTCTGCTCTGTCAGGTTTTCCTGACAGGATGAAAATTCCCCTCAAAACACGGAACAAAATAAACCTTTTTCTTCCATATGCTGCTTTTGGTCAGGTGTTTCATGTCCCCAAACTGAGAAGATAACTGTATCACTTATAAATTATATCACATGGAACACAATTTCTTTAATAGAAAACATTAATTACAGTGGGATATACTCTGATGCCATGAACGTGCCTGTGTGTGGAGGGTTAGACAGCACTCCTGAGCATTTCTCACTTTGGCTGGTACTGCCATATCAGGAGGATGTTCAACCATGTGACCCTCAGTTTTGGCATCTCTATCTTGAAGGGCACGCATACAGTGCAGAGTTAGAATGAAAAATAGAACAAAAAAGTGCATAAAAGACTCCAACAGGGCCTGGTACACACTAAATCCCTGAAAAGTCACATCATTGTTGGAATAGACTTATCAAAGGAAATATAAAGTTTGAAAATTCATATGCCCAAGTGCCCTCTACCTCATCAAGGGTGAAGAAGTTTGGATGGGCCCTTCTTCCTTGTGAAAATTGAGCATCTCTGTATTATTATGGTCTAGGAAACAGAGGCAAGAAAAAAATAATGCAAGCCAGATATTAGTTGATTGTAAGGAAGAATCACCTTGACATTAAGACCCATGAGAATCCCTGGTGGCTTCAAAAAACAATGAGAATCTTGCCTCTATCTTGTGTTTACTCAGAGACCAGATAACCACGTACTCTGATGTGGTAGAAAAGAGTTTGCCATGATGGGAAGGCTGCCCATGGGGTCTCACAGGTCACTTCTAACCACAAAGCATCAAGATTCTCCATAGCTTCATACACAAGAGCTAGACAGAGCTAAGGTACCAGGCTGTCACAATGAAATGCTATTCATCCTCTGCCTCTGTGGACCTTAGTGACCGTTTGTATAAACAGACCATTCACAAGAGGATAGAATTCCCAGTCTCTGGTAAAAAAGAACACATTGTTAGACAGGGCACAGTATTTATATTTCAAATAGATATAATGACAGTCATAACTACAAGGTTTCAAAATGAACTTTTGAAGCTCAATTTTGTAAAAATTAATGACTGTATAAATGATATAAATGATGATAAAAATGCATATGAGCGTGCTATAAAGCGGAAATGCCACAGCATGCAGGCCACTACTTTCTTTGAAGAATTATGGTCCTAAAATCAATTCCAAATGATATGATGCCAACAAAGCCGTTTAAGGAGCAGGTCCATCCCCAGGCACAGCCCAATGCCAGGGTCAGAATTTCTCCTTTGAATAGCAGCAGAGGAATCATAAACATTTTCATGTCCAATGTAAGAACATTTAATCTTAGCACGTAAGGAAAGGCAGGGGGACAAAAACAGCTGGACAGCAGTAAGCGACTTAGTCCTTTGTTTTCATAAATACTCAAATATAGAAGACGCTTAGCAAGTAACTCTTTCTTTTCTGTTTTTAGTTGTTACTCTTTGTATATCTTTCTCTTTGTCTCTGTCCTGTCATCATCATCTTTTCCTCTCCCCAAAGGGGCCCCTTGGATTATTTGCAAACTCTGAGGTTTTCTCATGTTTCTACACTTAAAATGTCCTCCTCTCCCCACACAGCATATCCATTGACCAAAGTCTATTTTTGAAAAAATAGAAATTACCTTTTTCAAAGACAAGTACATCTTGATAGGATCACAGTCAACTGAGTCATTCACATTTGCAAATATACTAAGCACAGTAAAAAAAAAAAAAGAAAGAAAGAAAGAAAAGAAAACAGTGGTAATGGGTCTTCACAGTCTTTTGAACTATTGAGAGGCATGTACATATCTAGAATTATTCTGTGTTTATGCAGATATAGAAAACAAGGTATAAGGAAGAGATTTTCTCAAGGATGTTAACATCTAAGGCTTTTCACATGAACTGTTTTAAATTTCATTTCAGCCTAATGTACTGATTTGTGTTTTATTGCATTTATCATAGACAACAGTTACTTAACTCTTCCATAAAAATGTCTTAACATGCATTCTAAGTCAGAAATCTATGTATTGCATATCATGACTGCTGTGATGTTTCTGAAATTGTTCTGAGATGGGAAAACAATTACCTTTCCCACATTGCTCACTCTGCAACCCCCCCCCCCCCCCCCCCCCCCCCCGCCAGATAAATCTTCCTGTCATTCCCCATGGAATATCAAACAAGGCAATTGATGCTATGTGGAATTCCATATACCCTCCCACATTTGAATAGCCACATCCTTCCTCTCTATAACATTTGGAGGGTGCTCTCTGGCGAGCGTCGTCACAGTTACCCATAGACTCGCCTCTCATACAGGCATGGTACCCCCGCAGTGACACTTTCTCAATCTGTCCTATGTCAATTTGCACTTGAAGACACATGGCTGCTTTACTTCCTCTGTGACTTGTTGCCCTGATATTTTAACATCTTCAGAGCAAAGGTTTTGCTTTCTAGTTCTTTTAAACTGGCCCCTCAATCACCTCATACCCTAGCGCTAGCCCTAGCGAATGCCGTACTAACATCAGTTCTGTGTTGATGGTCTGGCTAATGAGAAATTATTTTAGCACTAGTAGCAGGGAGAAATCTACAGAGGAGCTATTAGATATATCAAAGCAGCAGAATAAAGAGAGAAATCAAAGAAGGTGAGGAAATTACTTACCCTTTCCCTACTCTAAAAGGCAAATGATTTACTTGCTTCAATCTTACTAGGAATACAGGGTCCTTCCCTGTGGCGACTATCTACAAATAGTGGTAGCAGAGAAAGTCAGAAATACGAGTCTCTACACAAAGATAACGGAAACACTTGAAGAAGACAAGCCAGAATAAATCAATAGGCACTTAGAGTCACAAAGAAATTAAACGGAGTATAAGCAAACATCAAGTGTATTATGTCACCATTTTTTTAAATTTCTTTACAATGCTGGGGATGAAGCATTTCAAAAAACATATGCTCCAAAATGCTATATTTCCCAGAAATGAATGTCTAAAGTGATATATAAATCAAGATAGATAAATAGATAGATAATATTAGATAGATAGATAGATAGATAGATAGATAGATAGACAGACAGACAGATAGATGATAGATCAGCACCAGAAATAATTGTCACTTCCATCAGAGTAAAGTCTCTTTTATCACAATCAAAAACAAATTATTTCATAATGGAAATAAGTTAAACTTATGCATGACTAAACATGAGTTAAATGAGCAGTAACAAGGAACTCAGTGGTGGTCATTATTTCTGTTTATCTGCCCCCCAAAACTCTTGAAGAATCAAATCCTTTCTGCCATTTCTTTAAGGAGAGACATTTATGCCAGGAATGTGCTCCTACCAAGATGGAGAACTACATTTTTGTTACAAGTGAGTTATACATGAAAAACAGTGTGTTAGTCGTGGCAAGACTTGGAGGTGAATTGGTAAATACAGTGAAAGTCAGAGCAAAATGAAATCATGGCAGACACATGGGAAAATAAAGTCCATCTTCATATGTGCTTGTCAGACATTTTACTAATAATAAGTGTAGGCAAATGGTTTCAAGATTTCAATCTCATTAAATGCACCCCATTAAAACTTTTATATAATTCTAAGTGAATGCCATAACCTTAATACTGCATAACCCATATAAGATTTTGATTCACACCACTTGACAGATGGGAAAGAATTTTACTTTTAAAAATACTTCAGAATGATCACCAAGATTGGCTACTTCAAAGGTAAACATTAACATTACTTGACAATGTTGCAATATAAGAAAATGTTTCTTAGGAATTACTCCTTTAATTTTGCAATACTTTCTAAAAATCCTGACAAGCATTTCTTATTAACATTAAAGTAGATTTATGATAGTGCTATGAAACTTAAAGGATTTCAGGACACTGATCTATTTCTTGACACTAGGGAGTCACAAAACAGATATAAATCTTTTATCTAAAGGAAAGCAGGACTATCCTTCCAATAAGAGAAATTTAAGGTAAAATTCATGAAGAGAATTCTGCAGGATACAACTCTTCAAATACATGTAATATATTTAAAATCAAAGTCTTTAGACTGGAAAAATGTTTACTAAATATTCATAGAATTTCAAAAAAGTGAGTTTCAGTCAAAACTCAAAGGACAAATGTATATGAAAGAATGAAAGCAGGACATGAGAATTTGGGAATAAGATCTGTGGAAATAAAGAAAAAAGTCAGAGATAGATTATTGCTTTGAGTTTATTCTGGGATTAAGCTATTGGTACATTTGCCATAAATGAGGAAACATTATTATAAGTTACCAGAAAAAATAATCTACTCCAGAATGTGAGAAATCTGAGAGAAAGAGAGAGAGAGAGGGAGAGAGAGAATTTTGCATGTTTGAATGACAGTCAAATTCTATGTTGATGAATACAGCTAAATCATAATCCCTTAGGAATTGAGATACAAGATCTACAATATGAATGGGACTCGAAGTCAGTGGAATATCTGATGAAGAATTTTTGCTAACTTTGGGCATAAGAAAAAAGAAATAAAATTAGCAGAAGCCAAAAAACTAAGGAATCAAAAATGAAAGCAAATTATGAAAAGGCAGTACTTCATAATCTCAAGGCTTATTATATGGTGACTATTAAATTTATAGAATTTATAAATTTAAATTATGGAAGGAAGAGGAAATGAGGAAGAGGAGAGAGCAAGAAGCTGACACAAAACCAGGAAAGAGGAGAAAGCTAATGGATAAAAACTGTTGATTTTCACATACTTTTCCCACCAATCTCTATTTTATTAGAAGGTACTCTTTATCAGTAACATTGATTTGCCAGAGGTTAAATTATTAGAAATTTCTGGAGAGACTTTGAAGTTGGAGATGGCTAGCATATACTGAGAGCTATTTAAATGCCAAATTTTCTGCTTAACCTCTTTATATAAATTATCACATTACTGGCTATGAAAACCTTAGAATATAGCACTTTACTATCATTTGTGGGATTAAAAAATATTTATTTATTTGAGAGAGAGAAAGAAAGAAAGAAAGAAAGAAAGAAAGAAAGAAAGAAAGAAAGAGAGAGAGAAAGAAGGAAGGAAGGAAGGAAGGAAGGAAGGAAGGAAGGAAGGAAGGAAGGAAAGAAAGAAAGAAGCAGAGAGAGAATGGGCACACCTAGGCCTTCAGCCACTGCAAATGAACTCCAGATGCATGCACCATTTTGTGCATATGGCTTATGTGGGTCTGGAGGAATTGAACCTGGGTCCTTTACTTTGCAGGCAAGCTCCTTAACTACTAAGCCATCACTCCAGCCCTGGGGTGAGGGCTGTTTTTATGTAGGGTGTATGATGTATGTGTGTGCATGTGATGTACACACGTGTGTGTGAAGATCCATGCACCCAATGCACTCATGCACGGGCCAGAGAAGCACATGGGATGGCCTCCTCTATCACTCTTCCTCCGTAGTTTCTTGAGACAGAGCCCCTCACTGCACCTGAGATCATGCTGTGTTTGGTCAAATTGAGCCAACTGGTGAGTTCCAGTGATCTGCCTGTCCCGGCCCCACTTAGCACTGGGGTAATATACATGCATGTCCATGCCTGTTTGTCACATGAGTGCTAGGGAGCCAACTGAAGTCCTCTTGCTTGCTTGAGCAACAGAGAGAGAGAAAGAGAAAGCTGTACTTAGTGGCATATGCCTAAGGTAGCCAACACAGAGACTAAGATTCAAATCTGTCCTTCTCTTCATCAAGTGCAGTTAGTGAATATCACAATGTCGGTAGTATGATCACTTCACTAATTCTTGGCATTAAACAAATATTTCATATCAAAGTAATGTTGAAGCTATTATTTTACATTTTTCTACCACTTCTCCGATGACTGCATCCTTTGACCTCATGTTGTCTCTAAGACAACAACTTGACCAAATGTTTTACAAACACAAAATCAGTTGTTTCCCATCTTTTAATACATTTATCCCTACTTACTTTACTTAGTCAGTGTCAGATTATCGGTTGTGTTTGATACAGACACAGAAAATTCCACAAATAGTGACTTAAATAATGTAGTGTCTCTGGCATATAAAGAGCCCAAGAGGAGGGGTAGGAGAGGTGGCTCCGTGTTTAAAGTGCTTGCCTGCGAAGCCTAACAACCAGGGTTCAATTCCCCAGTACCCTTGCAGAGCCAGAAGCACAAAGTGGCACATGCATCTGGAGTATGTTTGCAGTGCCTGGAGGCCCTGGTTGGCCTATTCTCTCTATCTGTGTCTCTGTTTTTCTGCTTGCAAATAAATAAATAAATATTATTTTTAAGTGAGTCCAAAAGGAGAGGATCCAAGGCAGGTAGACAGCTTTATGAGTCAATGAAGTACACACTCTTTTGTCTTTAGCTATCATTCTGCCATTTCAGCATAGGGCTTGCATCCCCAAGACTGTGAAATGTCATTCCCACATGGCTGCTACAGCTACAGACATAAGACTCACATTCTGAGTAATAAGAAAAAGAAAGTGTATAAGAAGAAAACTCATTATTTTAAGGAGGCATTTCAAAAAATATTGTACACAGCTCATTTAATTCTTATTGGCCATAACCTAGGCATGCAGCTACACTCAGGCAAAGCGGACTTGGAACCTTTCTTTCTTAGCTGGGTGGTATTGTGCCATCTGGGAAAAAAAAGGTGGAAATTTTATTAAAAAGAAATGGAAAAATCAATACCATTAGATATTTCTCATGCATGTTTTCAAAGTGTGGGATAGGAGAATTAAGCTAATTTTATGCCACCAGTTACCTCAAACATATTTAGCTATCGAAGTATTAATAAAATTTTTTTTCTATTTGTCTTAGGTTTCTCAATCATATGCAATGGGAAAACATCAGAAAATTTGCACTGTTTTTGAAGAGTAAATAAAATATGTATATGTAATTGTAATGAACATATATTCATATGTATGGTGAAAAAATCTGTCATTAGAGAAATTTGTTTTTATAAGTTATTTACAAAAATATTTTATTCTTTAAAGAAAGTTACTAGCAAAAAAAGTTGTCCAACACTATATTTCTGAGATGAAACTTTAACCAAAATTTATACTGAAAAAATTGCATCAAAAAAGTTATGCTTCTTGAATTCAGTTAGCGGTAGTCATAACATATTAGGGGAAAAAAAAAAAAAACAACGCTGTTTTACTGTTTACTGCCCCAAAAGTACTGGATATCTCCCAGGAAATTCTTGTCTTAGGAGGATTCCGACAAACACCCAGAGTGAATGGCTCAGATTGAAGCCCAGACTGGAATCAGAACAACGTGATTTGCTTCCAAGTCCAGTGTGACTAATTACTGAGCCTCAGCTTCATTCATGCAGGTTCTGACAGTGAGATGCTTACAAATAAAATAGAGAAAATAAATCCAATAAGGCATCATGTAATCTTAATTCTAAAATGATCTAAACCAAAATATTCCACTTTCATGTAAGTACTACATAATATTCCATCTGATTTTCATGACTTTATTTTGCAATAGACAGTGATCACATACATAATTTTAACACTGACCTGTAGAATATAAAGCTGTGGTGAAGAAATGCTTAAAACCTTGAGCAATATGAATAGTACAATATCAGACATATCCACCAATATGCAGTTGTATTCATAAAATTGGTTATTCTTATGTAAGTTTCAATAATCTTATGGTAATTACCTGTTAATTAGCAAATTTTTTACTATAACATGAAGTAAATATATTTATGCAATAAAGATACTTATCCTCAACTTAAGTAATAGCACATTATTTCAATGTTCATATTAAATATGCTCATCTATTTATATCATATACATATACATAGCATATGCTCATATTTTATATGAGATAAGTTAAATTCTTTTTTTAGTCTATAACCTTAGTGCTCCTCATTTCTTTAAGCAATAAAATGTCCTGTACATGGAAGATATTCAACAAATGAGGTTAAGTAATAGGTAGGTCAATGGTAATATTAGAATTACCTTTATACAAAGAGATGCATTAAGAAGCAATGTAGGTCAGTCCTGCAGAGCCTGCCTGACTGGTTCTGACACTGGCAGGCAGTCTGTTCACTTTGACTAATCCTAAAGACTGCTTATTAACAACACATGCAATCTTGACTTACTGAAGTCAATATCAGACAAAAAGATGAGAAAATGATTTAATTAATGTGGCTACACTTCAATCAAGAGAAAAGAGACAAAATATTTCAAGATTTCTAGAAGTTACAAAAACCTCTCCACACCCAATAATTAAAGCAATCTGTTAGCAAGCCAGGTACTAGCAATGTAATTTCTCTTTACTGTTATTCATCGATGGGAGCGGAGAAGAGCTCCTGAGGGAACCGACTGCTGAGGACAACTTGTGTGCACGATCCTGAAGAAGCTGTGACAGCACAAGAAAAATAAACCTGCAATCACTGATAGTGAGTTCATTGATTTTCCAATAGATATTTTCACTTTTCCTCAGTATTTTCTTCCAACCCAGCAAGATGTATTTTCCATGTCTTCAGTATTTTCCATCTCACTATTCTGGGAACAGACAGAAAGAGGATAGGCAGAGAAAATAATGAACAGACATAAAAAAAACCCAAAGGCAGATTAGATAATGTATACATGTTACATTTATTATTTAATGTATAATTCTAAATAACCAGGCTGAAAGCAATGAATATAATAATGACAAGAATGAGAACCTCACTATAGCTCCATCCTTACTTTCTAAACAAATCAGTTACTTTCCTGAGCTATGATTGTCTTGATAGTAGAGTGATGATGTTTTTATGTTTCCTCTCTCTCTCTCTCTCTCTCTTCCCTCCATTCATTCTGTTTTATTTTTCCCCTGAAAAGGTTTCTGAAGTTCAACAGTGATTTCTTTAAGAAGAAGAAGAAGGAAAAAAAAAAAAAAAAAACACTTGAGAACAAGAAGGAATAGTAAACAGTTCCCTCCATTGCCTAAGGGGCCAGTTACAAAATAAACATTTCATAGCCGGTCACATCTCCTGTAATGAGACAGCTCTAGCCAGCAAGCCTGCAACTGAAGCCCCCTCCCCCCCCCCATTAAGGGCATTCACTTGGAAAAATTAAGTGACCCACTTGTGTTGACTAAAAGGATCCTCACAGAGGTTTGCTTACAAAGACCTACAGCATTTTTTGACAGTCCACCTTGTGCCCAGCACTGCCTTGCTACAGCCTCCCTCCACTGCATTTGTTTTATGGTTTGGCCTTGCTCCCTGACTCAAAGCCCAAACTTTTCCTCTTAAGCATCTATAGAAAAAAAAAAAAACAGAAAAAAGGAGTAGTGATTAGAAAGCTTGATTTAATTTTTGGTGGAACCTAGAGAGACAGGAAATTAGCACTGCATTTTTTTCCCCTTCTCCAAATCAAAACACACTAACAAAAGAATATTGTTCACATTTGCAATACTTGTCCTGAGCTCCTCAGAGGAAAGATACTATATAAAGCCTAAAAGTAGGTATGATCAAAATGCCCTAGAAGAAAACTAGCATTCTAGAAATTACCTCAGAGATGTTATCTTCTATCCAAGAATTGAAGGGACAAAATCACACAAGGAAATTATTTGAAATCTATGGTCATGTCACATAATGAAATAAGTATCTTGACCCATCAAAATGAGGTTACAATCACTAAAGTAATGACTATATACAGGTAAGGCACCAAGACATTGAAAAAAAAGAAAAAGCTGAACTTTAGTTTCCAAGCAAAAACAAACAACAAATTTTCTTGAGGGTCATATTTTATAACATTAAAAATAAAATAGCAGGACTGGAGAGATGGCTTAGCAGTTAAGTCGCTTGCCTGTGAAACCTAAGGACCCAGGTTCGATTCCCCAGTACCCATGGAAGCCACATGCACAAAGTGGTTCATGCATCTAGAGTTCGGTTGTAGTGGCTGGAAGCCCTGGTAAACCCATTCTCTCTCTCTCCCTTTTTCTCTAATACATAAATAAATTATATATTTTTCAAAAAATAAAATAACAAAAATATAAACCATACACTTACACTCACCTTTGAAGTTACACTCAAAAACAATGAGTTTTTGGAGGTGTGTTTTATGCTCTTAGCCAGCAGCAGGACACGTTGAAACCTGCAATTCATTCTGGGTCCTTCCTGTCCTCTATACTAACTTTTTTTGTTTGTTTTCTGAGCCTCTTACAAAATGGATTTTTCTCCTATGTTTTAAAAAAATCTGCTACTTTTTTTAAAATCAGCATTCAGAACAAAAGAAAAATACAACCAAATTGATTAGCCTATATAAAATGTGGAACTATGTACATTTCTCCAAATGTCATTTGAAATGAAGTGCTAGCTGAGTACCTGGGGGGGGGCGGGGTATTCAGGAAGCAGGCGATATCAGGGTCTTGGTTTACTCTGAGAATGCGTGGATATTAGCTGCTGTCCGTTTCCCTGTGCTTTCTGCCTGGGCTTTCCCATCTCCATTCCCTATCCTAGACTGAGGAAGACATACGCAAGGTGGCCTCTCACCTATGTGGATTCTAGCTCCTTGTCTTTATGTGTATTACCTGGGTGTGTGTGTGTGCGGGTCACGGAACTATGGAACTAGAAAGGGAACCATGGGAAGAGGAAGGGGAGTTTTAAGGAAGGAGGGTAAGGAGAGTGATAGAGGTATTCATGATTTTCATGAATGAAATTCATGAGACATAGGGGCTGGGATAATGGCTTGGTGGGTAAAACCCTTGGTGTGCCAGTACAAGGATCAGAGTTTGGACTCCCAGAACCTTATAGAGTCAGATGTGGTAGCTGATGTCTGTAATCCCACAGCTCGTACAGTAAGATGGGAGATACAGACAAGAGCATCTCAGGTAGCTTGCAGGCTTGACAGCCTGGCAGATACAGGGATGAGTAACAGGAGGTGCTGCCTCAAACAAGGTAGCAGGTGAGGATCAGCACCTCAGGTAGTCCTGTGACCTCCACAGGCACACCGTGACACGTGTGTGTCCTTCCTTTCATTCACACGCATATATGATCATATGCCCACACATGGAATTTAAAAAGAGAAAGGATGCATGAGACATGAGAGTCGAACAGGGAGCTGAAGGGTGCAATGTTGGGGGGTGAAAGAAGGGTGGAGAGGAAACCCAACCAAAACAGAACATGTTTGAAAATGCCAAAAGGAAACCTGTTACTTGGAGGCCTGGTGATGTAGCTCAGAGGCAGAATGCTTGCTTAGCACAGGATTCAACCCCTACTGCCACAAAAAAAAAAGAAAGAAAAAGCAAAAAATAAATAAATAAATAAAAATAAAAAAGGCAGAAGAGAGAGAAAGAAAGAAAAAAGAAGAAGAAAATGAAAGAAGGAAGAAAGAAAAAAAGGAAAGGAAACCTGCTATTTGGGCTGGAGAGATTGCTTAGTGGTTAAGGCACTTGCCTCCAAAGCCTAAGGACCCAGGTTCAATTCCCCAGTACCCACGTAAGGCAGATATACAAGGTATCATCTGCATCTGGAGTTTGTTTGCAGTGAGTGGCTGGATGCCCTGGTGTACCCTTTTCTCTCTGCCTCATTTCCCTCTCTCTCTCTCTCTCTCTCATAAATAAATAAAGTATTTTTAAAAAGAAACCCTGCTTTTTGTATGTTAATTCAAAAAAATAAATCAAAGTATCTCTTCCTTCTCTGTTTTGTCAGTTCAACCCCAATCCAGTTTTACCAATCCTATGTGAGTGTTTCATCTCCTCAAGTGATCTCTGAGACAGCTTTCCATTGGCATCCTTCTCTGAATCCTTTTTCACTAAGTGCCACAGTGTCTTGTTAAGCACTCAAGTATTTTATTTTACACACGTTAACCTTGTCGTTGATCCATGCATTCCACAAATACTTCTATAGTGCCTACTATGTGCCAAGGAAATGAATACCTAGTCACAGTGTGCACTGCACCCAATAAACAGCATGAAGTCATAATGCTCAGAAGTGATAATATATTTTTAAGAAAAAGCTAAAACAGAAACAGAAGACAAGAAATCACATAGTGAAGATATATGGGAGGGGGAGTTCGCAGCGATGAGAATTGCAATGTTTACTTATCTCCTTCTGCTGATCACAAGAAAAGGCTGTGGAAAGCCTCCCAGTGACTGGCATGATACAAGTATCAATAACTACTTGGTAATTAATCCTTTTAGCTCTCTGCCACCGCAATTATAAGCAAGCTATCTTTACTTCTTACTCGTATTTTCTGATGACAAAGAAAGTGAACGATCTTAACTCTTGCCTTCAAAAACAACTGAAGTGTCCTGGAGTCTGAAGTCTTGAATTTTGAATGCACCTCTATTACTCATTAACTGAGAGACCTTGGCCAAATCAGTCCCCAGAACATTGCTTTAATCATTTGAAAAAAAATGGCAATAATTTTATACCATCATCACAGAAGGGGATGGATAAATTCAGAGGGGATGGATGAATTCAGTCATATGGCAGCATTGGTATACTACTCTATGTATTCCCCTGCTGCCTAATGGCATTATGAATGAGACATTTGGAGGCAAGAAATTTCCAGAATGTCCAGTTGTGATGTAGGTCATAGACCACACAGAACTGAGTTAAGACACCAGACCAGAGCTTCACAAATATATTCACAGAATTTCATAAAGTAATATTTTGAGTCTTGCCCAAGGGCTTCAACTAATAAATCAGAAATTGCCAATGGCTAGGTAGAATAAATGTATAGAGGCCGTACAAAGTCTGTTCCTTGTAATTTATTCTCAAATGGAGAAAAGTAATTACCTATACCCAGAAATACCAACTCAGTCAGCCCTGACACGTTACCAGGAACTTGAGGCCAGCCACATACTTTTGTCTCAATAACTAAACACGTGATTCCCTCGGGTCAGATCCTGGATGCATTTATGGCTTATAGTTAACTCTGCTGGGTAAAGTTCTCCAGCGTCCCTGCCCATGGTTCCCAACGCCATTATGCAACTGCTCTTCTTAATAGTAATGCCACCCTTACCTCAGCCACACTCCCACTGTGCATTCTGCTTCTGCATTTACATAGTGAATTCCAGGTCAGCCTGGGCCAGAGCAAAATCCTACCTCGAAAAAACAAAATAAATAAATATATACATAGTGTGACCTCAGCAGAACTGGAGGGGAAAAAAAAATAGCTCATTGATGGGCTGCCTATTAATTCTAGTAGCTCTTTGTTCTATGTCTAACTGAAGAATGTCAAATGGAAATATGGGGTGCTAGACATGAAAAACATGAACTATTCAACCAGTTATGAGAAAAAGAAACATCAAATTGTTTTGACATCAACAGAGGCAAACAGAGGAGTAGCAATTTGTAACTAAGGATGGAGATTCAAGAGTTCTTAAAGGAAACCAAAATAATAATAATAATGATAACAATTAATAATGGTTTTAGTCTTTTTGTTTGTTGGTTGGTTGGTTTGTTTTTGGTCAAGGTAGGGTCTCACTGTAGCCTAGGCTGACCTGGAATTCACTATGTAGTCACAGGCTGACCTTGAACTCATGGCGATCCTCCTACCTCTGCCTCCCGAGTGCTGGGATTAAAGGCGTGCGCCACCACTCCTGGCAGTTTTAGTCTTGTGTAGTAAGATCCAAAGGATTGGGCTCCTCTGTGGGTTTTCTCACAGCATTAGGAAAACAGAATTGCTCTACAAGATCCAGGCAGATCAGCTGTACAGTTCGAGGTCATCATTTTTCTTGTCTTTTTTTCCTTCTTCGTTTGTGTGTGTGCGGTGGGTGCATGTGTTCGTAAGTGTGTGAGTGCACATTTGTGTGCACATACATGTATGTGCTTGTGTGTGAGGAGGCCATAGGTCAATGGCGGGCATATTCCTCAGTCACTCTCTACCTTATTCTTTGAGACAGTGTCCCTCAGTGAACCTGGACCTTACCGATTCAGGTCGACAAGCTAGCCAGACAGCCCCAGGGATTCTCCTGCCTCTGCCTACCCAGTGTTGGGATTACAGGTTCACACTACCACACCATCTTATGAGAGACAGAGAGATAGAATGGGCGTGCCAGGGCCTCTAGCCACTGCAACTCCAGAAGCATGTGCCACCTAGCTTGTGCATCTAGCTTACCTGGGTCCTGGAGCATCAAAGCTGAGTCCTTCGACTTTGCAGGCAAATGCCTTAACTTCTGAGCCATCTCTCCAACCCCACACCAGCTTTGATGTGGTTGCTGATCAGAACTCGGATCCTTAATGCTTACGCAGCAAGAACTCTGGCAATGGAGCCATCTCTCCAGCACCAGGGAGACCTTTTTTATTTTTATTTTTTCTTCCCCAAGCCAAAATCATTCTTCAGTGGACCATTACAAAAAGTGAGCATTCAGTGACCCACCCGACTGCCAAAGGCATAAGTATTCCAGATGTTGGGACTCAGAGGTTAAACCAGGTTTTGTTTGCATTGCTGACAGACACCTTTCTGCTTAAATCAGAACGCCTCACGGGCCGGCAGGAAGTGACATACAACCTCAGAGGTGTTTATGGCCCACAGTCTGTAATAGCAACGCGCCCCATGCCCAGTTGTAACTGCAGAGAAGTTCTCCGACATGTGTTCCCAGCCTTAAGTAATCTCCATAAACTTAGCCGTAAATCTAACTGCAGCTAAACGTGAGAGTTTCTGTTTTGTTATTATATATCTTAATCCTCCGTGTGGAACATCACTCATGCCATGAGAATAAAAGGAGAAGAAAGGGTTTGAACAATAAAATCAGCAATGTGTCTCCCCAAATCATGAAATAGTTAAGAATGAAATCTCTACTGAAACTAAGAAGAGCCAGGAAGCAGAACAAAGCCACTCTCAAACCCATCATAAAACAGAGGTCTGATTGAGCTGCCTCTCTTCAGTGTTCAGGTCTCCTCTGGCGGAACGGTTGTAAATGCCTAGGAATGTGGATCCTTGGGCATGGCTATGAGTGGCCTGGAGGTGAGGAAGGAGAAGAGCTGATAAAAATAATAATAATTCTGATCAATATTTTTTTAACACCATAATATAAAAGTGTATTTTTTTCTCTATAGAACTATACACATTGATGCCAGGCTCATAATCCATTTTACTTATCTGATGATAGAAAACAAAGTAATTATAATACTAACAAGAAATGATAACAACATTGACAAATATAACAGCTCTTTAAGTCAGGAAAGTACAGAAACAGAATTATTATTGGCCAAACCGATAGAAATAACTGATTTTTTTTTTCTTTAGGTTTACCTGTGAGTAAAATGTTAAGAGTGTAATCAAAATAAGACACAAACGGGCTTCCAAAAAAAATATGGAGGGGTGAAAACATTATTTGCTACATATTTCTTACAAATTTGGTTGGTAAAAGTATTTCAGAAGAAGAAAAGGCATAGCATGAAAAATGGAGAGAAAGAAGGGCTATTTTTCTTTAGAGAAGAAATCCAGGAAGCAGAAAGATAATTGACATAGCAGAAAACTCAGCCTACCTGAAGGAGACCCTAATAAGTGAGTAAAGTCACGCGAGCCTCTTGGAGAACCTCAAAACACACAAGCTTCAGATACACTATGAAAGTAAGCGTGGAGGTTTGAACCAGATGTCCCCGTGGGCTCTCTAGCTGGTTGGTAATTTGGGAGGTAGAGACTTGTTGGAAGAGGTGTGTTGTTTGGAGCAGGCTTAGAGGTGTTATAGCCAGCTGCCCACCCCGATCTCTGTGCTGGAAGTCAGCTCACTCTCCTGCTGCTGTGTTATTCTACCAGCTGTGGCAACTCGGAGGTGATATTCAAGTTCTGCTCATGCCTTGCTTTCCCCTGCCATCATGGAACTTCCCCTCGAGACTCTCAGCCCAAATAAATCCTTTCCTCCACCACCTAGTTTTGATAGGGTGCTTTGTCCCAGCAACAAGAAGGTAACACTAGTAGACTACATGGCTAAACATTTTCGAGTATTAGCTAAGCCAAGGCTTTAAAGAGACAAATAGAGACTCACACACTAGCTACCAAGAGACATTTCCTTCACGCCTACTGACAGAGACATTTTATTTATTTTTTTTTTCTGTTTTTTTAAAATTCTTTTAACAGATTATCCAGCTTTTTTTGCTATTTTTATTTATTTATTTGGGAGCAACAGACAGAGAGAGAAAGAGGCAGATAGAGAGAGAGAGAATGGGCGCGCCAGGGCCTCCAACCACTGCAAACGAACTCCAGACGCGTGCGCCCCCTTGTGCATCTGGCTAACGTGGGTCCTGGGGAATCGAGCCTCGAACTGGGGTCCTTAGGCTTCACAGGCAAGCGCTTAACCGCTAAGCCATCTCGCCAGCCCTGTTTTGTTTTGTTTTTGTGAGGCAGGGTCTCTCTCTCACCGAGGCTGACCTGGAACTCGCTCTATAGTACAAGACTGGCCTTGAACTCATATTGATTTTTCCTAACTCTGAGACATTTTATTCCTAGAGACATTGAAAAGAATAATAGAAGCTCCCTTGGTGTGGTGATTTGCATGTAAATTGTCCCCCCACAGCTTCATTTGCTTGTGATTAAGCTGCATACATAATTCCTAGTGGGGGGGGCAGCCTTGCTGGAGGAGCTGTGTCACTGGAGGTGGGCCTGGAAGTGCTCTGGCCGGCACCACTTTCTCTGCTTAGCTTGTTCTCTCTACTTCCTCCCTGCTGAGATGATGTGTGACATCCAACTATCTGCCTGTGCCATTCTTTCCCCACCATAATGAAACTCCCCTTCAAAATTGTAAGCCAGGGGAGACTTGACTGGAGAGATGGCTAAGTGGTTAAGGTACTTGCCTGTAAAGTCTAACCACCCAGGTTCAGCTCCCCAGTAGCCACGTAAAGCCATATGCACAAAGTGGCCCATGCATCTGGAGCTTGGTTGCAGTGGCTGGAGGCCCTTGCCCACCTATTCTCTCTATCTATCTATCTATATAATATATTCTTGCAAATAATATTTCTAAAAATATTGTAAGCCAGACATAAAGCCTCTCCTTCCATAAGCTGCTTCTGGTTAGGTGTCCCATCAATGAGAAGGTAACAGTTACAACTTGAACCCAGGAAAACTACACCTGCATGAGGATAAACAGCCTTCTTTTCCTTCTCTTCCTCCTCCTCCCCCTTCTCTTTCTCCTCCCCCTTCTGCTCTAGTGGTGAGACTGAGGATTGATGCCAGGGATCCCAGGTCCTCCATACCTGCTGGGAAAGTACTCCATCATCGAGTACTCTATGCCATTAACAGGATTCACTTATTAAAAGTGGAAAAAATCAGGATTGGGGAGATTGCTCAGTGGTTGAAAACACTTGCTTGTAAAACATGCCCAGCTGGGTTCAATTCCCCAGTCACCCACATAAAGCCAGACAGGTATCCATTTGCAGTGCACAGACACACACACACACACACATTTTAAAAGAAGGTTAAGTAAAAGCCTACATTTTAGTAATAACCTCAGTAGCCTCCTTCCTGTTGTCATGGTTTGAACAAGAAATGTTCTCATAGACTCATGCATGTAAATATTTGTTACCTAACTACAGACAATGTTTTGGGAGGTTGTGTAACCTTTAGGAGGTGGAGCCTTCATGAGGAGAGTGGGTCACTGGGAGCGGGCCTTGAGGGCTATCGCCCTGCCTCACTTCCTGCTGAGTTTTCTGTTTCTTGTCTGCTACTGACATGTAATGAAAGGCACCGCGAGCTCCCAATTCCATGCCTTCACCGCAATGGACTGATAGCCCCAGACTGGAAGACAGAATAAATTCTTCCTCTCTTCAGTTGTTTCTATCAGGTATTTTGTCACAGTGACAAGAAAAGTACTCGTACACTTGATAAATTTCTGGAAAGAGGAACTACATATGATGGCACATGCCTGAAATCCCAGTAGTTGGAAAACCGAGGAAAGACTAGAGTATAGAGGAAAATTTTAGTAATATCTCAAAAATTGAAAAACCAAAAGCAAATTTCTAGAAAGACTGGTTCTCAGGCTTATGCCTGTAAAGCAGAGGATGGGAGAATTTCTCTGCACAGAAAAGTCCTGTAAGTAAGTCCTGTAAGAGCCACAGGTTAACATGCCCAGAGGCATTTCTCCCCACCCTCCAAGAAAACTGACTGGGGCTCCCAGTGTGCAAAACACACAACCCCATGGGGAATACCTGCCACCCCACTGAAGAGGGTCCCCAACAGAATGGGGCAGGGAACAGGGAAAAGAGGGTCCCAACACATGATGTACCCATACGAAATATGTTGTTAATAATAATAAAGTATAAAAAGAATTTCTTCTAAGTTTTTATTTTGTTTTTGTTTTTGTTTTCACTGTAGGGTCTCGCTCTAGTCCAGGCTAATCTGGAATTCACTACATAATCTCAGAATGACCTCTAACTCATAGTAATCCTCATACCGCTGCCTCCTGAGTGCTGAGGTCTAGCCTCTTCTAAGTTTTACAGAACTAAATGCCATGGGTTTTAAGATTAAGACCCCACCAACAGCCCAACAAAATTATTGAAATAAATATATGCGTATGTTAGGAACACAGTAAACATTCAAAGATTCAATATTTGAGGATAAAAAGATTTTGGAGGACAGAGATTCAGTGAACACACTGCCCTCAGTTTTCTCACATGTGCCATTAGAAGATGGAATTCCTTAACAGTTCCAGGTGGAAATAATTTTCCAAACTAGATTTCAATGCTCAGCAAGTGAGCAAATACACATGACAATAGAATAAAAGTATTCTAAAGCATACAATGTCTCAAAAAATAATAACTCTTATTTATAATTTTGTAATTACCAGAAAACGCGTGTCAATAAAATGTGCACTTGAACCAAGATGAAGAGTGTTAGTGGTTCAGAGAGCCCAGGGCAGTCCATTCATAAGGATGAGGGATGTTCCAAAATGATAGGCAAAGTGTAGGCCTAGACAAAAACTAGAAAAGAATTTGAGAAGTGATTAGTGTTAAAAACCCAAACAAAAGGGACTGGAGAGATGGCTTAGCAGTTAAGGTGCAAAGCCTAATGACCCAAGTTCAATTCTCTAGTACTCATGTGAAGCCAGGTGCACAAAGTGGCACATGCATCCAGAGTTTGTTTGCAGCAGCTGGAGGCCTTGATGTACCCATTCTCTTTGCCTGTCTCTCTAGTCTCTATCTCTCTCTCTCTGCTTGCAAATAAATAAAAATATTTTAAAATGACAGCAGAGAAAGAGAGAGATTAAAAAAAAACAGAGAGAGTATAGATGAACTACTAAAAATGTTGAAAAAAGTTAAAAGCAGTATCATCAGAGAGTTGATAGGGCAAAGGACACACAGATAGCTTGTTTGCTTTTAAGCTTATAAGTTGACATTGAAATTCTTGTTCTTGTATAGCTAATAAAAATAAAGCTACTCAGTTTAATTGAGAAGAAACAAAAGGTAGAAATACAGGCACTATAATATAGTTCACAACTGTACTACATCCAGTAACTGACCCACTAGCAAGATTCATGCAGAAAATCATTGCTAGGTAGAAGCAGTTTATCAAGAAGAAATCATTAAGATAGGCATTCCCGGTAGAGGCCACAGCCTGTAAAACACAGAGGCCAGAAAGGGCAGGACACGTTCAGGAACCGCGGAAAACTGTCTTAATATGGGCCAAGACAAGCTAGACAAAGACTGTGGCCAAATGCATGGTAGAGTCTTGAAATCCTCACTACATAGTTTGGACCTTTTCCTATTAACAGTAATAAACTGTCAACAGTTTAGACCAGGAAAATAACGTAACAAATTTCAATTTTGGAAAAGTATCTCTGAAAATTTTATAAAGAGTGAATGAATACAGAGGCAAGGAGACCAGGATTATTGCAAATGGACCAGCAATGAGCAGCAAGTTACAGGACCAAGGTCAAAGCAGAGATACGGATTGACTCAGCTATGTTTTTATTTATTTATTTATTTATTTATTTATTTATTTTTGGTGTTTTGAGGTAGGGTCTTGTTCTAGCCAAGGCTGACCTGCAATTCACTATGTATTCTCAGGATGGGCTCGAAATCATGGCAATCCCCCTACCTCTGCCTCCTGAGTGCTGGGATTAAAGGCGTGCACCAATATGGCCATCAGTTGTGTTTTTATGTTGGTTTTAATTTATTTTTTATTTAAAAGAGAGAGAGAGAGATAATATTTGTGTGACTGTGTTTGTGGGGGGGAGGCATGTGTGGCCAGGGCCTCTTGCTGCATCTCATTTTACATAGGTTTCTGGGGTACCAAACCCTGGCCAACAGGCTTTGCAAGAAAGTGCCTTTGGGCCCTGAGCCATCTAGCCACATAGAATGGATTGAGAAACAAGAGAACCCCCTGAGAAGAGATGCAAGAGAAATACCTACCTATCCTCTGGGACACACATCACTATAGCCACCCATGGGGACACCACTGTGACTTGTCAGAAAGCTTAAAACAGAACACTAGTAAGAGGAAAAATCAACAGCAAACACAGGTCTCCCTATCTTGGGTTCCTTTAAGTAGGTCTCACTGAAACAACCCTTTACTTGTCATGTGTCATAAGAGTGGCAATAGCCTAAGTCATATGATTTTTAGGAACTGAAAATAATCATGCAAGTAACTTTAAGCCTAAAATGAATTGCATGTTAGTGTAGTCAAAGCAACTTTGCCAAAAATCTACTGTTCCAAACCTCTTTATCTTTACCCCTCACTGCCATGTACTTAGTGTTCTTATCCTAAGCTTGACAAATACTTGATTTTTACACAAACTATAATTTCACACAATTCTACATCTATAATACAATCACGTATTCCTGAAGAATGACCCTTTTGGTCCAACGCAATGTATTAGGTCCCTGAAACTCAGGAGAGGCTTTTAAACTCTTCACTTTGAGCTTCCCCCCCCCCCATTCTTTTTATCTGCTCTAATATATACTGATTCTTTGAATGAAGGCTCTTCTCCAACCTCTGAATCACTATGCAGAATTTAAGTGCACCTTCCTTCCCCCCAGTAAGGAGGGAAGACCTGGGACAAAGACAGGTTGCTTCCTAGTAATCATGGTCGCTGGCAGGCTGGATTAATAACAGTCAAGTGCGCAGAGTCTGTCGGAAACAGAAACACAAAGGTCTTATCTTTGATATGCTCTGAGGTCTCAGGCAGGTTTTTTTTTATTATTATTATTTCTGTTTCAGTGTGACACACATTGTCTGAGGGGAAGAGAGGGAGGAACTCTGCTGGCAGCCCCATTATCTGTGGCTCATTGTTAGCCTGGGGAGAAGATATCACTTACTGTGCCACCTTTGTGCCTCTTGGAGAATCAGATAACCTACTTATGCTTTCTAGCTAGTGAAGCAATCCAGACCCTCCAAACAGCCTCTACCTCCTTTTGCACTGACTTCTCATGTTAAAGTCTTCAGCCTTTGAAACTGTATACTATCCACTCCACCAAAGTCCCAAGGGCAATGGTCTGCTAAAAGAAGAGTGATAACAGGTATGAGCGCTGCTAATGGGAGCTGCCATGACAGCGATTCTCTATTTAAGAAGCTCTGTTTTAATTATCCTCATGGACTGTGCTGTTCTCTACTGCACTGTGCTAGGGTGAGGGTTCAAGTAACTGTCTGCAGGGAAAGAGGGACAGACAGACATGTGCCAGAAGAGCCAAGGAGGGGTTGCCAACCAGCTTCATGCCACTTGACTTCCTGGACCTTCAATCCCAGCAGGAATATTCCTGAGGAGTCCCAACTATGGTTGGTGGAATTCCCAGGCTAGAGACATGACCAGAAGCCAGAAGTGAGTGTGTGTGTATTTCATACAATTGGAATTTTGAGACAGAATTCAGAGCAAGTGGGAAGAGAGCACTCACTGCGTTCATGGATCCGTCCTTGTAGGAGATGAATGCAGAGCCGCACTGCGCTTCTTCCTCTGCCAGAACTCTCTGTACTGAAGGTGGTTATTGTCGGGGTGACCAATCACATGATGACAGACAGAGCCACATTATCCACTAATTTGTATTGTATCATGCCTGTAGTCTTACGTCTCATTATTCATGACGATTTTCCTTATTATTGCTGTTATTGATTTTTTTTTGTTTTTTTCTTAAACCACATCATAAAACCCCTTTCCTTAATCAGTCATAGTTTATTTTCTATACTTCTGCCTCCATTGTCCAAGGGGCAAAGTTATTTTTCATTTGCAACAGACAGCAAGGATGAAGACACAGAGAAAGAAAGAAGAGAAGGGGAGTTGGGAGTGGAAGAAAGGTACTAGAAAAGAAGCCTGTCTTTTTTTTTTCCCCCCCGCCAATAATGTTGTTGACAAAGCTGTAATCCCAGGTGTATTTTTGGCCATCTTGCTCAGGACATCTGAAGCGTGGCATTGTTCCTGGGAGATGGAACGCAGCCTGCAGGAAGTTAACTGTAAGAGACAAGCTTGCTCTTCCAAGTCCTAAAGTGCCTTCTCTGAGTAGAGTCATAAAGCCTATGAGACAAGTCTCCAGAGATGTACCTCAGGACAGTGTTTGCCTGGCACGCCTGAGAGCCTGGGTTCCATCCCCACATATGGTGGTACATGCCTGGAATCCTTGTACTCAGGAGGTAGAGGCAGGAGGGTCAGGAATTCAAGGTCATCTTTGGCCACCTAAGGAGTTGAACGCCAGCCTGGACTAGAGACCCTGTCTTGAAAACAAAAATGTGCATAAGTGTATGTTATTTCTCTGGAAATATGACTTCCCCTTTATTCCTATTAAAATGCAGCTTGCTATCCAATGAAAAGGTTTATCTACTAATACCTACCTGTGAAACCTACTGAAAATCTAAATATTAGAAGAAATACATGGTTCAAAGCAGTAACTTTGCAGGCTTGGAGAGGTCAAAGAATATGCTCAAGGTCATTCAGCAAGTGACAGGCAGTCTAGAAGAGTAAGGCTACTGGACTCCAGACAGAGACTCTGTCTGCCCTGAACCACACTTTCTCTCTGTATGATTTTTAAAAAGCAACAATGATGAAAAATATGTTGTAAAATAGCTTACAAGTTATTGGCATTTCTCCCAAAAAGTCCAATCTCCAAAAAGAATTTATGGATATTGGGCACTTCGTTGTCCTAATTTACTGTAGGTAAATTGTGTTCGTCCTCTAACTGCAGTAAAGCAGAGATCTGTACTGTTCTCATGCCTTCTCTGACATACTGAAAGACAGATATGTGTGCAATACTGTGTTAGATGCCTTTGGGGACAAAAGAAGCCTTTCCTTAGAGCTCGTAATCATCAAGACTGGACTTTACCTCTAAAGACGCCTCTTCAAAGTAACTCACCTGCTTCTCAGGAGACCTTGCTATCGCCATTGGAGAAATCCAGCCCAATTTCTCATTCATTTCTTCCTGCTTGGAGTCCATGGTTCCATTTACAAGCCCATTCCAGGCCTACAACAGGATCAGTAGTGGTGGGGGAATCAGAGACCAGATCACTCCTGGTTCAGGGTCTAGGTGACTTGTATTTGCTGGAGTGTATGCTTAAGGCAACTCTTCCACATGTTTCTTTCTGGCTATTCCAAAGGCAAGTCTTGACGAAGTGGCTGAGGGGAGAATGGGAGAGCACAGTGGAGTGCACACTGAAGATGTTCATCCATTCAGTGAGTGGACTGGCAGAAGATACAGAACAGAAAGATATGGAAGACCTACAATGTATCCCATAAAGAAATCCAAGCTAGTTTGAAGTCTTACAGGCACAGAGACTGGTTTCAGGTTACTTAAGCTGCAATTGTTAAGGAGAATTACCACCATCTATCCTGGGCCCTTGTTGTGAAGCAAGTATAGTAGGTCAGATTAGCAGCCTCATTCTTCAACCTTACTTTTGTACTCATTTTATTAAAGTTATTTATTTGAGAACAGAGAGGGAGAGAGACAGAGAGAACATGGGCATGCCAGGGCCTCTGGCGACTACAGATGAACTTCAGATGCATATGCCACTTTGTGCATCTGGCTTTATGTGGGTCCTGGGGAATCAAGGCTAGGCCAGCAGGCTTTGAAAGCAATTGCCTTTAATAGCTGAGCCATCTCCTCAGTCCTCTTTTGTACCCTTGTCTAACAATTCTTCCCACTGAAGGAGGTAAGCATGTGCCTGGCCTTTGACTTTGTGGGCTTCTGATTGGCTTGCTTTAGCTATGTTAGTAACAGGCTTCAGTCATTAACGATCTCATCGGTTTCTGCTAGCTGCCTTGTGTGGAGTCCATGGCCACGAGGAGAGATTTCCATTAGAAGACACTGCTCATTCAACCTGGGCCCAGGATGGACACAAGTAGGGTCAACCAGCCAACCGGTAGAAAGGAAAGGAGTCCAGTAAACTCCCCTAACAGCCACTTAGCTGGTCTCAGCCCCTCCCCCCAAGCCACCCAACAGGTAAGAGAGAAACAGATGCTATTGCTCTATGCCCCAGGATTTCCTGATTATTAATGAAAGTGTTTAAATGAGACAGGGACAGTGTTTTGTTGGTGGTAGTGGTGGTTGTTTCTTTTTCTTTAATCTCCTTCTCTGAACAGACCACATCTAGGATGGAAGCATTTTTTACTTAATGGTTATTTTCCTAGTGACACAAGAGGCTGTCAAATGACTATTCTAATAATGATCATTTGAAGTTTCACAAAGTACTCTTGGTTAGGTCTTCCTTTATAGAAAGAGAGGGTGCTCTCTTCTCATAGTTTTTTTGTACTAAAAACAATAAATATGGCATCATTTTGGAAAACAAAAATAATATAAATTTGTGGAAGGGGAATGTATGAGTAGGAACTAATACATATAGGTTTTCTAAGTGTGCAATCCAAAGCTCTCTTGTAAGAAGTCATATCATTTGTTCATTCCAAAGATTATGCAGTAAAGATTCACTGAAAAAATAAGGTCTAGCACAAGGGCAAAGAACAAGGGACAGATTGAGTTGAGATTTTTACCTTGGATTACTGGGAAGTTGAGGAAGATAATAACAGAAATATTAAATTGAAAATACAAATTAACTGCAAGAAGAATTTTGATGAGGAAAGAAGAGGGCTGAGGAGGAAGCTTGAAAATGATGATATTTTACAGCTACATAGGGAAGGAGATGCCTATATGGGAACCTGGTGACAGAGCCAGAAAGGGCCATGACCATACTTTAAAAATATTTATTTATTTACTTATTGTTATTTATTTATTAGAGAGAGAGGATGGGCACACCACAGCCTCTAGCCACTGCAAATAACTAGAGACTTATGTGCCACATGTGCATCAGGCTTACATGGGTTCTAGGGAATGGGATTCTGGGGCATTGAACCTGAGTCCTTAGGCTTTCCAGGAAAGTGCCTTAACTGCTAAGCCATCTCTCCAGCCCATGAACTAAATTTGATGGGAGGCAAAGCAGAGACTATTCCAAAAAGCAGGAAGATGACAACAGTGTGTGGCAATGCTCAGACAACCCAGAAGTAGAAATCCAGTGAAATACGCACTGTTTGTAGTAATGTACATGTGTTACAAGCCATAATAACCCATTGATGATTTACCCCATATGAGGGACACTGTTGAAATGACATAAATAGAGGAAAGAAAAAGGGTTGGCTATGGGGGAGAGTGGAGTAATTTCATAGAAAACAGATATGATCTGGGTAACATCTCTGCTACATCACTCTTACTAAGAACATGAGTAAACGAGAGTAAAGAAACTCAACAGAGAAAAACCAAAGTGACCAGAATTGTTATTCAGTCACATTTTGTGTGCTGGGAACAAGGATGAAGCATGGCTGGAGAGTTGGCTCAATAGTTAAGGCACGTGCTTACAAAGCTTAATGACCCTGGTTTGATTCCTCAGTACCCAGGGAAAACCAGATGCACAAAGTGGCATCTAGAGTACATTTGCAATGGCTAGAGGCCCTAGAGTACCCATTGATTCTCCCCCCCCTCTCTCTCTCTCTCTCTCTCTCTCCTCCCTTGCAAACAAATGAATAAATAAAAACAATTTGAAAAAGAGGATAGTACGCTGTCTTGAACTAGATGAAAATACATAACTGGAGAGTCATTAAAGACAGGGCCTTGTTCTCTCAGTGGGTAAGGATTTACTTATTACTGCTCAGGTCCGTTGGGGGTCATATTGTAGAGACGATTATCACTTGGTGTTTATAGTGAAAGCTAACACATTATTACTATGTGCTGGGCATGTTCTATGGGGGATTTATATATATTTATTCATGGGTAACTTTCCTACAGTGTTGGTAATGGTATTTTCTTTTCAGAATGCAATAATGAAAGAGCTCAGAAGGGTTAAACATTTTGCCAAGTCACAAACTACTGATCAACAGCGCATGTGGGACACAAATACCTGAGTCCACGGCCCTATGTGGTTTCATCATATCATATGTCTTGGCTTAAATGAGGAAGAGAAGCAAAACAGACCAAGGAAGTGAAAGCAGAGCTAATTGTCAAAATGTTTAAATTTAATTAGTGAGTCGACTCTCTTGGTTCACACAGTCCCATAGATGACCTGCAAATAGCCTTGTTGTAACCTTGGCTGAGAGGGAGCAGGTCTGCAAAAGTCAGCACAGCAAGGAAGAGTGAAAGAGACAGGCTATGGCCCCAGAACCATGATCGAGAGTGAGAAAACATCTCCTTCCTTCAACCTGCTTAAGTGGTGGAGATTATCCAACACCCTGGGAACCTGGATCTCACTGCTTTTTCTCATTCCTTTTTCACAGTGTTTTGAAATATATCTGCTTAGTTTTCATCCTCAGTGACAATCACTAAATATTAGCTTTCCCTTTAAGGAAGAACAATTGTATCCAAGTCTTGCCAGTTAAATAACTGAATCACTTAGGTGTGAGTTTTTCTGACCTACAACTAATTTCTGCTATGCGTACCACATAGATTGCTGGTGAAAATTCAACAGAATAATGTGTATATTCATGCTTGGTGGAATGTAATAGGTAGGCAAATGGCATCACGCTACAGAGAATTCACATGCCAGAAGGCTGCCCGTGATGTAGTCCTCAGCTTTCAATCTCTTCTTGGCTCCATCTCACAGCTTGTCCTATTTCTAAAAGGGGCAGACCACATGCCATGCTGGTCATAAGCCTAAGATTAAATGCCGAAGCATTACGGAGTTGTTGTTGTTATTGTTGTTGTTTGGTTTTTCAAGGTAGGGTCTGGCTCTAGTCCATGCTTACCTGGAACATACTACGTGGTCTTAGGCTAGCCTTAAACTCACAGTGCTCCTCCTACCTGTGCCTCCTGAGTGCTAGGATTAAAAGTGTGCACTACCGTACACTGGTACAGACAGAATGGGTGCACCAGGGCCTCTCGCCTCTGCAAACGAACTCCAGACACATGTGCCACTTTGTGCATCTGGTTTTATATGGGTACTGGGGAATCAAACCCTGGTCATTAGGCTTTGTAGGCAAGTGCCTTAACTGCTGAGCCATTTCTTCAGCCCTAAATGTGATGTGAAAACCTAGAGAAGCCCAAAGGACTTTGCATTCTTTACTATTGAAACTTCACATTTTAATGTTCTATGCATGCACTTATAGGTTCTAACATCTCTGAGACTCTAGAAGCATCTTATAAATAATGTAATAAAAAATACTGTAAAGTAGAGCAAATTAGCTCGCCATCTACTTTTGTATGTCTGTAGACCTGTTTTTTTTAAATCTATTTTATTTTATCAATTGATCTATTAAATAATTAACTAATTAATTAATTAATTTACTTTGTGTCTGTGTGCACAATGTGGTGCATATGGTGTGGTACGGCACCCTATAAGGTCTCCTGTGGTGGCAGGCGTTCAACTATGGTGACCAAAGTCCATCATCAGCTCTATCTCTCTTCCACCTGGTCTTCTTTAGAACCAGATTTTTTTTTAACTGAATCCGGAGCATCCTGGCCTATGATGATTGCACAGTCTGTGCTCCCCTGCTAGACTGTGATTAAAGGCATGTGCGGCCATGCCCAGCCGTTTACACAGGATATGGAGATTCAAACTCAGGCATTCTCAGGCCCTCACACTTGTACAGGAAGTAGACTTAACCATTTCTTGTGCCCCTAACTGGGTTTTACATTTTAAAATCTTAGGTGATATGAAATCTGAATTCCAGTGCCCATTAGTATAACTTTGTTGGAACATGGCCATGCTTGTTTCTTTACCTATTGAATGTGGCTGCTGTCTTGTCACCATGGCAGAATTCAGGCACTATACGTATCCATGTACAGAAGAATTTACCCCTGTTATATGATTGATTATTTAATTATTAATTATACTTCTCAGAGAAGAAGAACCAATGGTATCTACAATAGCATATGGTGTAGTGTTTGTGGATGTGCTATTAGGACTTGGCTCAGGTGATTATGGAAGGGGAGAAGCCATTCGTAAGCTAGAGACCCAAGAAAGTCAGTGGTATAGTTCAACCCGAGTCCAAAAGCCTGTAAGAACAGCCAGTCACATATACCTCCGTCTGAGCACAAAAGTCCAGTGTCCCAGTTCAAAGAGTCAAGTGGAGAGAATTTACTCTTCGGATCCCTCTTTTCTCTGTTCAATCCCTCTACATAGTCCAAGATGCCACCCATGCTGGGGTGGGCAGTCACCATAATTCACCAATTCCACTGAAATGCTTAAGACACCCAGCATTACCCTCGTAGACACACTCTGAGGTAACATTCAGCCAAATCTCTAGGCATCCCATCACCTAGTCAAGCCACACGAGAAAGGAACCATCATGTTTGTAATTATGATAATGAAGCCCACTATAGCTGGTCAGTAGAATGCACTAGATTGGCAAAACTAGTCAGTTTTTGCTTAAACCAACTTTTATCCTTCTCGGGAAACAGTAGTAGATTATTTGGCCATGTGAATAAATTTAAGGGGGAAAAAAAAGATAGGGGCTGATTAAATTCAATCTTCAACTCCTTGTAACATATGTTAGTGCAGTAATAATATTATGAAACTTATCTTTCTAGGCATCCTAGAAGCATAATAGATGATTTCATTTGTTTCAGATCCTCAAGCCCTTATTCAAATGTCTATCTACATATTTCCACATGTTGAAATGAAAAAATTGGACTTGGTAATCAGAGAGATACAGACTTGAATCCCAGCCTTATCTGTGATGAGCTAAGTGGCTGACAAATTACTTAACTTTGCTGAACCTCATTTCCTCCCTATAGAACGTGAGACTGATTCAGCGACATGCTGAGAGATGAAGCATGCGCTATAAGATAATAAATAGCATCTGCCCAGCATAGTCCCTGCTTCATATTTGGGGTTCAGTTTCTATTTGATTTCTACCTATATACCCCCGACAAATATTTTTTCTGACCTATAAGGCCATTTTAATTATTTTAGAATATGACATCTAGTAACTATCTCTAACTATCCCCATATTTTGGAAGTACATATTATTAAAAGTATTTGTGAGCTAAGGGGATCACTCAGTGTCTAAGTCTTACTGTGCTAGCATGAGGACCTGAGTTTGGATCCCCAGCTCCCATGTGAAAATCTGAGCGCGGTGACACATGCGTGGAATTCCAGTGTTGGGAGCATGGAGACAGGCGGTTCTGCTGGGCTTGCCAGCCAGCTGATCTAGCTGAATGGGAGAGCTCCAGGTTCAGTAACAGACCATGTCTCCAGAAATAAGGTAAGGACCAACTGAGAAAGACAGACAGCTGACTGGCCAGGCGTGGGTGTATCCAGCTCTCCAAAAGCAGAGGTAGGTGCATCACCATGAGCTCGAGGCCAGATTGAGACACTGAGGCTGCATAGTGAATTCCAGGACAGCCTAGGCTAAAGTGAGACCCTACTTCAAAAAGAAAAAAAAAAAAAACAGATACCTGACTATTGACCTCTGACCTACACAGTACACACACACACACACACACACACACACACACACACACACACCACAGTGTATCTTTGTGAATTTAACTGAGTTTGTAGTCAGGCTGAAAGCAAGACTCCAAGGAAGAGAAAGGGAGTCAATAGCTTGCCTTCCCCAAGCCTCTCTGAAATGAGTGCTTTACTCCTGCTGTGGAAAACAAAGTCTTCATAAACTCATGGGGAAAATGACAAACTGAAAGGTAAACATATATAGGTTAATCTCAGATTTTCTAGTGTATAAATGGTAATAGTGGGGTTCTTGCAAAAAAAAATGATGAAAGAACTCTGGTTTAAAAATCTCATTTTTTTTTTTCAATGACTCTACGCTTTGGGGAAGTGTGAAAATTAGAAGATTGCTGCCCCAACTTAACCCATTTCAACCCAGGCTAGTTTATCATAGTATGCCAAAAAGAGTTGAAAAAGTAAACTTTTAAAAAATTGTCATCAGGGGCTGGAGAAGATGGCTTAGCGGTTAGGGCATTTGCCTGCAAACCCAAAGAACCTGGTTTGATTCCCCACGAGGCCACGTAAGCTAGATGTACAAGCAGGCACATGCATCTGGAGTTCGTTTGCAGTGGCTGGAGGCCCTGGTGTACCCTCTCTCTCTTATTCTTTACCTCTCTCTCTCTCAAATAAATAAAAATAATATTAAAAAAATGTCATCGAACGAGGACTCAGCACTGCTGTGGGAGGGACATCACTGTAAAGAGTTAACTGGAGTTGGCAAGGTGTCTGTCCATGCTAATTGCAGAAGGACTTCCAGCATCTCGAGACAGGATCCTCGGGGGCGGGGGGGTGGACAGGACTCCCTGGGGTCTGTTTCCTTGTTTATACTTTCATTTTCTCAATTTCTCTTCTTAAGGTTTCTGGCCACGTCTAGTTTCCAGGTACTACTCCCCACTGTTGAGGTTGGGAAACATTTCAAGGCAAGTCTCTGGTTGGCTGGTTTAGGTCACATTCTCATTTCCTGGACTAATCTGTGAGGAGGTGAGGTTCAATGACTGACCTTGCTGAGATTACAAACCAACTCTTGAATCAGACATCACTGCTGCTAATCAGGAAGGGTGGGCGAAGGGACGAGACTCCATCTGGACCTAACGATTAGCAAAATGAGACTCAGCTGAGGAAGAAGGGGTGAAGTTCCCACAAGGCGAAGGATGGTCAGATGCAGCCATGGGGACTCCTTCATCACCCAGACCTCTGGGTCCCTGAATTGCACTGGTCTGATGTAAAGGAAGGCCAGTATCCATGCTCCCAACAAGAGGATAATTTAAAACCATAGGGTGATGGAAAGCAACTACATAGATGATACATGGTAGAAATGGCATACTGAAAATATCCACCACATATACTAGTAATCAATGCTCCCCTCATCTTGTTTGAATTATGGTTATAAACACTAATCATTTAATCACTGAAACACTTTTCTATGCATGCATGCGTCTATGAAGACATGTTTACAAAACATAGAAAGATTTAAATAGAAAAATCATTTATTGTCAGTAGGGGGTTTACTCCATGATTCAGAGTTCCCAATGTTTGCTCATTCGTAAAAGTAAGCAGTCTGTAAATTCTGCCCATGGGATTGGAGTACCTTGCCTTAAGAGTAGACCTCAGTAATGGGTAATCAAGGCCCCAAAATGACATGTCTGAGGATCATGCCAGGGAACTCAGGGTGCCCAGGTTTCCATTATGTGAAGGAGACTTGCTTTTTTTGGCATGTCAGACACACTGTGAAGGGCTCGTAGACTTGGTGTCCCTGGCCAGGATGAGATTCATCCCTATCTTCTTGTCTTCCCCGGCTTTTCACTCAGGAAGTTGTTGTCCCACCTTGAATATTCTGAACTGGTCTTTTCTTACATGCTCAAAGACCAAGTTATCATTATTTTTTTTCTTGGTTTCTTCTGGAGCACTTTAATTTCTTCTTAACGTATTTCCTCTTAATCCTCCTCATTTTCAGTTTCAATGCCTTAATTTTTTCATACTTAGTGATTAGTTCCTATTAATCCTTAGTTTTATCTATTTTTTACATTTAAACTTTTTATCTTATAGGCTTAAGTATTTTATCTTATTCTTTAATCATCTGTAGTTTAACAATTTTAGTGATCCACTCCTTTTGATTTTAAAACTCATTTGTTTAATCTTATTTTCAAACTCAACATTTTATTCTATTAGAATGAGAATTCTTTTATATTTTATATTTAATTTGATTGTCTTTGCATTTATTCTCAAGTTGTGTTTAAATTTTTCCTCCTCACCTCTATGGCTTTGACTTTCACATACTTTTTGAAACTGCATTTTTTAACAGTTTGGCAACATAAGCACTAATATGAGTGGTGGGGGCAATGATGATGATGGTAATGAAATTGATAAAAGGATGATTAACTCTTATCCAAAATGCGCAGTAACAGAATAATTTT
This sequence comes from Dipus sagitta, assembly GCA_036346955.1. Lineage (NCBI taxonomy): Eukaryota > Metazoa > Chordata > Mammalia > Rodentia > Dipodidae > Dipus > Dipus sagitta. The sequence goes on along the minus strand of CM070778.1, from coordinate 115,084,736 downwards.
GGATTTTAAAATATATACAGCTGGGCCTGGTGGCGCACACCTTTAATCCCAGCACTCGGAGGGAGAAGTAGGAGGATTGCCGTGAGTTCAAGGCCACCCTGAGACTCCATAGTAAATTCCAGGTCAGCCTGGGCTAGAGTGAGACCCTACCTCCAAAAAAAAAAAACCAAACATATATATATTCATAATGAGTAACTTTGGAATGCTACCCACATCTAAACACGGAATCCACGATTCATGCACACCTTACATACTTAAGGGAATTTCATGTGATATTTCTAGTGTTCTTGTGTTTTGGCTGTGATCCATCCCATGATGTCAGATGTGGAATTTCTCATGTCTAGAACTCAGGAGCTTCTGATTTTCAATGGTTTCCAGCTTGAAGGCCTTTGGATTAGGGCTGTTCAAGCCGTCATAGTAATGCTAGCAGACAAGAGGGGCAGAAGCCCTTCTTTGTCTATAAGGGTCTTTGAGCTCCTTCCTTTCACCAAGATGAATTCCAAAGTCACTTTAGAAGCTGGCTTCCTCCTCTCCCATCCCCCCCCCCAAAAAAAACTTCTCACATGAGGAGATTTGAAAAATTCTCAATCAATATAACAAAGAGTACACTTTTCTTTACACACATACAATTTTTTTTTTTTTTTTATTGAGATGATTCCTCTTCCTTAGAACTTCAGCCATGTGGGTTTTGGCAGTTAGTAGGCATCAGCAGACAGGAAGAAATGGGTGGCAAGAGAACTTTCATAAAGGGCTCCCAGAGCAACAGCAAGAGCTACAAGCAGTTGGTGAGCTCTGATCTGTCCCGTCTACTTCTACACACAGGAAAACGAGGTGGGCAGCAGCCTGGTTTCTGCTTCTGTTTGAAAATTTGTTTTTCTTGAAAGTAGTAGTTCCTTATTCATGAGCTTTTAGAAAGGTTTAACTGAACTGATGTTTACAGAACCCATAGATTTCTGCCTGGATAGTTTTAAGTGTTAATTAGACTTAACAATGTGTGTATTTTCTAAGGCAAACCATATTTACTGGTGTCCTACAAGAATCTTCTTATAATAGAGTGAACTCAAATGTTAATTTCCTCACAGTGAGGATTAAGAAAACTGATCAAGTTCAGAGTTATTCAAGAGAGACTTGTTGTAGTTAGTCCTATCATTGATATTATCAGTATCATCATCTTCATCATCATCATCATCATCATCATTTAGTATTTATAAGGTAATCTGGCTTTTATGGACAACCTCATAGATTTCCAGGGCCTTCTGTTTATAATAGACACTACTGTCTTGTCCATCTTCTTTCTCTTGAGAATAAATAAGTGTCTGACCTTTGCTAGTTTAATGATCTTCCCATTTCCTTAAGGGACAAATAATTGGGAAAAAATGAGTAAATCTGAAAAACGAATTAAAGACCACTGATCAGAGTTTGGATCTGAAATATCCCCAACACATTCATGTTTTAATTGCTTGATCTCCAGCTTGTGACCCTACTTCAAATGCTACATGGCTTTTAGGCAGTGGATCCTGACTGGTAGAAGTGGGGAAGGGGGTGTCTTTGAGGAGATGGGAAGACTATAAGAGCCACAAGGTGGAAAGGAGTATCCTAAGGCATTGCCTCCCTTCCACAAAGACTAGCTGATAAATCCATAACCCCACAGTAAATACCAGTAATCCCACTAAAGAAGGGCCCTGTGGAATGGGGACAGAGAAAAGAGAAGAGGATAACACAAGGGGAATGTAACCAACATACAATATTTCCATATAGTAAGCTTCCCAGTAAATAATAATAACCAAAAAAAAAAAAAAAGACTGTACTAATGAGGTTACATGTTGGAACAAGGACCCTATCAGGAATTATACCAGTGGCCATTTGTGTTACATTCTGTCATTTAAAAAAAAACTAAAAATAAACTGCCTATGTTCTACTCATGCTCTGAAATTTTGAATAAGGCTGAATCCAAATTCAATGAACTAACTTATTTGACAGAGGACATTTCAAAACAGTGTAGCCTCCATGCGGTGGCATGGTTATCATATGCTTCTTTTATTCAGATTTATGGGCGAAAGTAAGGGCAAAAAGCACAGCTAAAGCATTTGAAAACTGTGAAATCTGCCACTCAACGGAGCAAGGACATATTTAAAGTTGCAGACAAGGTGAGTGCTCCAGAGAGTGGCGGGGGCTGTGACAGGGAACAGTGCTATGCAAGAGAAATTTGTACTTTGCCTTGGGACAATAGTGCATGTGTCTTGAATGCAAGGTTCCACCTGTCAAAGGACAGGATGTTAAAATACAGTCATCTGACAGACTTCTATTTTATAGAAATGCATCTAAAAATAACGATCCTCCAGATTATACTACTCAAACAGGACCAAATTGGGAAATGTGTTTCAAGGTTAAACTATGCACACTCCATGGTTACTCAAGTTGTGGTCCCAGGGAGTACTGATGGATCCCAAGCTGGTAGCAGAACTCGGCATCATTTACATGATGTTATTTTCTCCAGCACATAGTATACAAGAGTTATAGGATCATGGAGGCTTGTGCCAAGCTTCCAAATAAAAGTGTGTGATGCCAGGTAATGCTCAGCAGTGTAAGTTTACCCTCAGAGAGTCCTTGAGTGTGAAGCCCAAGTTGGAGAAGAGCACCAAGATTTCAGGTGTGTACAAGGGCTATTGGAAAATAGGTATATTGTTGTTCCAAAAATTATAAATCAAAGGCTAATACATGTACGTTTTTTCAGTTATATGATTATGAACAGAATGCTAATGGTGCAAAGTCACAACACATGAAGTAACACCAGATAGTATTCAACTCATATTTATATCCTTGGACCAGGGTCACTGATAATATCACAATATTTCCCTATGCTAATTGTCTCTCAGGTGGCTCTTCTTATAAATATGGTAAGACATGATTCTTTTCCCTATATTTTAGATCCTGGAGTGACATTTATGTGGCATATCTGCCACCCTTGGTGAGGTAGGGAGATTAAGAAACACAAACCCTACATAAACATTATATTTCCTTTTTTAATTACTTTTAATAGAGAAAGAGAGAGAGAGAAAGAGAGACAATTAACACTTCAGAGCCTATAGCCAGTGCAATTGAACCTCAGACGCATGCACCGTATTTTGCACATGTGCAACCTTGTGCCCCTGTGTCACGTTGTATGTTTGATTTACGTGGGACCTGGAGAGTCAAACATGAGTCCTTAGGCTTCACAGGCAAGCCTTAACTGCTAAGCCATCTCCCCAGCCCAACATTATATTTCTTTTAAGGAAATGTGTAAAATCATACATTGGTATGCCACATGGTTTCCTTTCCTATTACTAAAAATGTAACAACTTGAACTATGTGCAGCCAAATAACGGAGACAATGAAAGCCTTCCCCTTCTGAGTTTATTTCTCATAAGGAAATAATCATTTCAGATTTAAATGCTATACTTAGCAAACCTGAGAACCTGATTTCAAAAAGGAGTCAATATACCGTATTACAGTTCTGCTTCTCTCCAGGAGAAAATTGGAGAAATTGATTTTTATTCTCAAAAGGTGGTTGCGGGAAAAAAGCTGGGGAAAAAAATGGAGCTTGTCAGAGAAACAGCAACCCCCCCAAAAAATTCTAGGGAATAGAATGGCTTCATTCAAACACCTGCTATAATTTTATCTTCATGAGGTCAGAGAACCTTGGTGTTATTCACCGTAAGCTGTGAATTCAAGACCAGTCTGGGCTACAAAGTGAGACCCTGTCGCAAAAAAAAAACAGAGACCACAGGGGAAATCAGAATGAGTAGGAATTTTTTTAGGATTTATTTTGAAATAGTTTGTTGTGAGAACATACATATACTCATCCCAACAACAACAACAACTCAAAACATATCAGTTCAGTGTATTTACCAAGTTCTACAGGAATTAGGGAATTTTCAGAGTTTAATTGATGCCAAATAAACATCAAATGAGTGACTACAGTGATTGTCCTTGAACTGAACTAATTTGGTGAAGGTAGGACCCCTTAGTCTGCAGTGAACTTCAGTAATGAAGCCCCAATACATGTGCATCAGAAATTATGATAGTTTGGGAGCTTCATGGGTCCCAGCATGAAGGCTTTGAGCTGATCTTCTTTAGACACTAAAAAAACCTGAAAATCACACTTTATACCCAGATTCCACCATTGATGCTCTTCCACCTGCAACAATATACATGTAGGTACTAAGGCAAGACATCAAGGAACAAGAAAATCATACACACACACTCGCACGCATGCACGCACACCCCTTAGTAAAAACCCCTATAGAAAAAGTTGATTACTTCTGAGAAAGCACGGCATTAAAGCCATACAAGCCCACTAAATATATTTCCTCTCCTTAAATCCTCAAGGAAAAAGAAGTAGGGGTTGAGGAGTTGATTATGGGGCTGCTGGACAAGGCGGGGAAGCGGTGACAGAGGCAAGCAGTACCTCACGAGGGACTGCAGCTCTGAAGTCTTAGCTCCGGCTGAATCTACTCACCTGTTGTGCTTGTTGGAATACGCATGTGTATCCCACATAGCCTGAGGGTGTTTGTGGGTTTTTTTTTTTTGTTTTGTTTTAGTTAAACTTCCTACTTCGTCTTCAGGAGGTGTGTTACTTGGGGATGGATCTTGAGTTTAGCTCTACTAGATGTGTCCTGGGTCAGCTTACGCTTGTGGGTGTTGGTCTTTTCCTCTCTGCTGCGGATGTATGTAAAAGTGAGCCTACTTCTCCTGCCATGATGGCACTTCCCCTAGAATCTTCCAGCCTGGCATAAACCCTTTCCTCCCATCAACGGTTTCTAGTCAGGTGTCTGTCCCGACAATGCGAAGGTTAACTGCAACAACTGTTGATGCCACCCATACACGTGGGCAGCACTGTGTGGCTGGCACTGCTTGCCCATGAGCCGCTCTCCAGGAGCTGTCGCAACATGTCTGTCTGCTTACACACCACCCCCACCAACAGGTCACCACTCCATTTGTGTCAGGAATTCACCTCTAACCTCCAACCCTCCTACAGGAAACAGAGTAATAAGCTGTCACTGCACAAAGCTCTTAGTTTCTTCTTATGTCTCTTTCATCCAGCTCTCCAGAAGGCAGAGGACTGCCATACTTCTTATATTTGCCCTATACACGTAGTGTCTATGTAGTCTCAGGGTAACCTCGAACTCATAGTGATTCTCCTACCTCTGCATCCCTAGTGCTGGGATTAAAGCCATATGCCACCATGCTGGGGGAACAAGCAGTATGTAGATGGAAGATTCATGCTTCTGTCCTGGCTTACAGTTTAATAATCTATCCTGCAGTCCATATTTGCAAAGCTTTAATGTTTTCTATAGTCCTTCCTTTCCCAGAGTGCAAACATTTTCCTTCCTAAGACACTCAGATATGGTAAACTGAGGGGTATGTGTTTCCCATTATGCAAAATTCATTTGTAATGAGAACATCTGCCAGATACTTTTCACAATAAAAGCATCAAGCGTACTTTATCCCAGGTGTCATCTAATTATATCTTTGTTTTCTTCCATTTGCTTATTTTCAATTCTCATTATCTACCTACACTGAATATATCTTGAATTCCTTAGTTATTTCTAGAACTAGATGCAGTAAAACCAAGCCAACATATACAGATAGATGCCCGCGCCAGTGAGGCCAGATACTTCAGTGACTCACCAGAGAGCCTGAGATCATCATCTTTGCTCCAGTTTCCTCGCTGGCTCATCATATGGACTTGACTAACTTGCTTTCCCTTTTGTTTGCACTTACTTTAGCATAAAAGGGTATCATAGCAGTTAACCTATCTCTGGGGCGTGTTCAGGTTTAATAAATGAACTTGTAGAATGCCTTCGGAGTGCCTCAAGTGAGATGCGCCGTAACTGTGCGTTATTAGTGCTGCTCTCACAGCACTGCCTTGGGACCCTCTGCCTTAAGCCGGCTCGAGACAAGGAGGTCTCAGAAATAATAACAAGTCTACTCCCAGAGTGCCTCTCTTCCCCACACCTCAGAGAACTTAAAGCCATTACCTTATTAATGTAAAGCGTAGTCCAAGATAGATGAAATAACTACTGAATATTTCTCTTTCCAGGTGGGAGACATTAAGGTAACACTTGCATGTCCACACAACACAGCCATAACTTACCAACATCACAGCTCTTATAAGACGTAAACCCTACTGCACTGCTGATCCTCAGAGAACATGTACCCAAGGCAAAAGCTGCTGGGAACAGTGGCTTCCAGCCTGAAATTATTGAAGTGTCTCAGGGGAGTAATGAGACAATACGCATTAATATATCAAGTATCCTACTAATGATCAAATCTTTCCGTGTAACTATGTATTATTTGCCTAAAGAGATTAACTAAAGGCATCCCAACTTCCTTCCTTTATTTTTTCCCTCCTTTTTTGGGGTGGTGGAGGTGGTGGTGGTGTCTTTTGTTCTTTTTTATCCTAGTAATATTAATTTAATACAGGAGAAGCAATTATTTGTAGTTTTGTAGGCTATTGACTAATTTTAAATGGCTGACACATTGGAGCTTAACAAATTCTATTTGAGGCTTGGGAGATGGCTCAGTCAGTGATGAAGAGCTGTTGTGTAAGCACGAAGGCCCGAGAGGGTCTGAGATTGCCTAAGTGTGATTCCCACATAAAACAACTGTACATGGCCAAACATGTCTCCCACCTCAGTCCTATGGAAGACAGAGACCAGAATCACCGGGGCTTGCTGACAGAAAAAAATAAATGGTGATAACGTCAGCTCTGGACTTAATGAGAGACTCTACTACAAGGAAACAAGAGGATAAGCAAAACCGAAGGGCACTTGACATTCTCCTCTGGGCCAGACCTGTGCGCACACAGAGGGTGCAATCTGCACACACACATGCATACACCCCACTTACACTACATACGCGCATGTGAAAAAATAAAATATATGAGGAATATTTCAAGTTATAAGAGATTGTTACTTAGTAGATGAGAAATCACCGGCTGAGAACGAGTGGAGTGTACTTGCCTAGAGTCCCCATCATTTAAAAGATAAAGAAACCCTTGAGTAAAACACTGATAACATCAGATCACTTAAAAGTAATTCAGCAACTGTTCTGTAAAACAGAAAGTCCTTCCCTACACAATTAGACAGAACCAGGAAGCAACACGTGAAAGACATTCTACTTTGGTATTATGAAGCTCTTGATATGTGCTCCATAGACCCTGATGAGTGCAACTCCCCCTAACAATCCACCTTCAGGTCTTCTATAACAAAGCCTTGTTGAGCTGAACACCAGTGGAGACCTGGTTCTTCTGAAAGGCTTCAATAGTTTAATTCCTACCACCCTCTTTGCTGGCAATACTGAACCATGTTAACCTTCAATTTCTTCCAACATCTTTATAAGTGATTTTTAAAGTAAACTTCACAATTCCACTAGCATTACATACTGAAATGATGAAGATGTTACTGGGTTATATGCTCACACAAATATGTATTAGAAATAGAATGAGCCCCTGGGCTCTCTGTCACTTGACTAAACCTCTGGCATTTAGTTGACATCATTTTTTGGCATGTGACTTTCTTCTCTCACTCTTTTACCAATGGGTAATGGAAATACAGTTGTCAGCATCAAATTATCCAATTGTGAGAAATCTAACTCCTGCTTTTGCCATTCTGTGACCCACCCAAACTGACACAGCCCTCACGCTTCTATTCTGTAAGTAATAGGAGACGATCTTGAAATGTGTCCACTTCAGACATGTAACTCAGTCTTGGGCCATTTGCAGTGACCAATTTCTCATGCTTCACATAAAGGCAGAAAGAGCTACTCATTGCCCTGGGCTGGTTTACAATGATGCAATGGAGCATGCCTCCCAAGACACCTGTAGGCGCTAGCACAGGCTCTGAAGCATAAGATTTGATTTCTCTGTTTTTAGCATGTAGACTTACCAGTATTGTTATTGATATAAAATTATGCAGTCTTCTAAAAACACAGATATGCTATTTGATTAATGTACTTCCTACTGCCATAAATTTCAGACTGAATCCTTCCAGGAAGAATTTTCTTCCCACTAGCTTTTGTGTTTTATTTTTATTTTTTGAAGCATCTGACATTAACATCCTTGAACAATTGTTTATGCATGCACAGGGGTTGTTTTTAAAAGGAATATTTATGAAAAGGGGCTGGGAAGATGGTTCACAAGGTAAGAGTGCATGCTGCACAAACATGAGCCCTGAGTCAGATCCCCAACCCACACACATTAAAACTAGCATGGCCACACACGCCAGTAACCCGGGTGCTGGGGGTAGGAAGGGGAGACAGGAAGCTGCCCATGGCTCACTGGTCAGCCAGTGTGACCAGAACACAGCAGCTCCAGGTTCTGCAAGACAACCTGCCTCATGGCAATGCAGTGGAAGAGTGGCAGAGGAGGCTCGGCAGTCTTCTCTAACCTCCACATGCATGTGCATAGGGGTGAGCACATCTGCACACACGTGCACACACGTGTACACACCACACACACACACACACACACACACACACACTCAACTTAAAAATATTTTTATTAAAAAGTGAAGAATTGCCAGGTTTATTTTACTTCTGCCCACCAGGAAACGACACTTGTCACTGCTATGACGACAAAACTGAGTTTTACCACTGGCTTCATGTCAGCCCAGCCAGAGACCCGGAATCAGAAAATAGCAAGTTCTTACACAGACTCAGTCTCATTGCTAATTCAAGTGCTGACATCACTCAGATACTCCTTGACCTCTACCTTTCTCTTCCTCCAAATCAAAACATCTATTCACCCGAAGAGTCCACCCATTATCTACGTTATCTACATGGACCAAAAGGGGGCCAATCACTGCGTGCTGGAGGCCAGTCCTGGCATATGGGCTCAACCTCAGTCCAAGCCCAGACACGGTGTTCTTTTCATACACAGAAAGATATTAAGGCTGATACCTTGCGGAATGGATTTTGAATTTTCCCAGGTCCATTCACCATTAACCAAAACAGCACTCCGGGCTATTTTTAGGAACAGATCTCTTCTTGAAACAATTAGAACAATTTCCTAGCTATTTTGAGCCCATAAATATGACTTCCCTGAGAATATTCTGAGATTCACTTTTTAGCCTCAGTAATTAAGGGTAAGTTTAAAATATTTTTCCACTTTGCTACTTTAGACTTGGCTTTAAGAAATCCCTTGAAGCCTTGCCCTAAAAATAAAATAAAATAAAATGCACTCAGAGCTAGCAATCAATCACAATTTCAGCATGCTTGATTACCAAAAAGACCAAGAAAGAATAACTTATCATCACTCTTCATGTTAACATGTGTCAGGGCTGACAGCAATTGCTCCCTGTGTTATAGGGTGCTTGAAAAGACAGATTTGGTAACAACATTTTTTCCCCGTGTTTTGAACACTGAAAAATGACCTTTGATTTGTGGCTATAGATCTTAGTTGATGGACCTTGTATTGCTTTCAATGAAAAAGGAGTCGTTAGTAATAATCAATGTAATTTTAAACCCCAGTGTTTTTATTTATCCCAGAGATCAATATCACTACAGGAGCATTCCCTTCAATCAAAGACACTGTGGGGAAATTCCATTCATCTTCTTAACCATATCCATTTCTCAGCACCCATGGTTAAATAACTTCAGCATGTAGGAATTTGTTTGGGGGTATCCTGAAAGTAGGCTAATTCTGTTCCAGTTGAATGTCCTTGATTATACGGTACTCAGACAGAAGATTACAAAACACTAGAAACTATTCAAATGTCTTTGTGTTAATTAAATTGCCAGAAATTTTATCACGAGGCTTTAATGATTGCAAGGCCTTGGCAGAACGTGGCTCCTTTAAAAGGAGCAAAACATTGGAAGGCAGCCTCCTGTGCTGACTTAGCATCGCTCAGCCAGCCAGCCTGCTAGGGCCCCTGGGAGCCGGCAAAGCAGCTCTGTGCTACTAAGTGGATCCACGGAGGTGTTGCAAGACATTTTGAAAATGGTGTGCAGTACCTCAGACCTTGAGTCTGCTCCAATGAGGACCAAGACTCCTACCTTTTTATTATTATTATTTCAAAATTCAGCATTGCTGTTAGATAGAACTCAGAAATGGAACTTTTCTCTTAGCTTGCAGAACCTGCTGGAAATCATTTCATGAACAGTATCTTATTAAGAATTTTCTCTTGATTCTTACCGTGGAACTTGATAGGAAATGTCCCAGGTATTCTTCTGTCCCGTATGAACTTTGAAAAACTCTCTGGGAGACCATTCCCCTACCACCTTAGCTGAACTTGGCTTTGAGTGTGGGAAGCTTAAGGTACAATGTGATAATGAACAATGTTGAAATCGTTGGTGAAGTGACAGCCACCAGACCCACGGAGAGCTCTGACATGCTGGGAAAGAGCTACGAGGATGTCTATGAAGTGTGTCTCCTGGAAGGTTTTATTTTTTATCAATGGCCTCTTCCAATAAGTTATCCAATAAGTTATCCAGAGACATAAGTTTTTGTTTTTTTTTTTTCAATATTGCAAGGGTCCTTCTTGCGTGGTCTGCTAAAATTTTCACCCTTGTAATTTGAAGCTAGGCACCCCTTTCCCGTTTCTTCTGGAATCTGAAACTCCTCATTTGACTGAGAGATTTGCCAAGATTTGACAAACCTCCTATGAACCTCGGGAAATTTCACGCTAAGCCTGAACCGGAAACGAGGTACATTTTACGAAGTGTCAGATTTCCTTGTGGCCAGCTCATCAGGCTCGCCCCCTAGGTTATAATAATTATTTCCTGCTTCAAGATGAGGGAAGAGATTAGCTGGCCGCACACACTACCAAATAAAACATTCCCAAGGAAAAGGAGCGCCACCGAGTACACAGCTGAAGAGCTCATCCTCCCAATTTCTGGTCATTTGCGTCTTTATTCGTGACCTGACCAGTGCCTGTGTCAGGATACACACAGTGCTCTGTGAAGACACGGGCATGGAAAGTTAGGGCAGAAGGCCATGAGCTCTAGACCAGCCGGAGTTACAAAATAAGTTCCAGGCCACCCTGGGATATGTATATATAATCACATAAAGAAGAAGAAAGAGAAAAAAAGGGCTGGAGAGATGGCTTAGCCATTAAGGTACTTGCCTACGAAGCCTAAGAACCCGCTTTTGATTCCCCAGTACCCATGCAAGCCATATGCACAAGGTGGTGCATGCATCTAGAATTTGTTTGCAGCTGCTAGTGGTCTTGGCACACCCATTCTCTTGTTCTTCCTTTCTATCTATCTACCTGCCTCTCTCTCTAATAATATATATATATATATATATATATATATATATATATAATTTAAAATATTAAAAGAAAGAGAAGAGGCTAAATCAAGGATAAAAAATGCTCAAGTAGGAATTAAAACCATCACTATGTAACAATCATAGTAACAATTAGATCTACATTGATACCTTCCAAAGGGAACAAACATCATGACGCGATGTTCTGGGATCTGATCCGGTAAGCTTAGTAGTGTATTATTCACTGGCACAACAAAATCCCTGACATGGAAGAAGGGTTATAAAGACACACACACAGCTCATAATACTTATGGACATCGTCCAGATAGGGAAGTCATTGTGGGTGCTTTGTTTTCCTTCTTTTTCAGGGAATGAAGTCTCTAGTACTTAAATAAATGTTTCTTTCTTAAAAGTTTACGTAAGCCACTCACCTCAAGCTTAGCAGTACTGGCATTATAGGCTGGGCAAGTTTTTGGTTGTGTGGGTTCTGTACATTGCAGGATATTTAGTAGCATCCTTGTCTCCTCCCATGTGATATGGAAGCACAAATCCTCACCATGACAGTGAGAACCCATCTGCAGACATTGCCAGATATCCCTGGTAAGGCAAAATTGACCACGATTTATTAAAATCTCATGCCTCCTAAAGACCAATGAAAGAGAATAGAGGACCCAGAAATAAACATGTATCAATACAATCATATGATTCCTGGTTTTTATTTTATTTTATTTTTCTTTGTTTGTTTGCTTTTTTGAGATAGTGTCTCATTATGTAGCCCAGGGTGATCCTTGACCTGATAGAAATCTTCTGGCCTCAGCCTTCCAGAAGGTTGAGATTACAGGCACTAGCCACCATTTCAAGCTCAATCATCTAATTTCTGACAAAGGTGTCAAAATCATACCTAGGAGAAGAGACAGCCTTTTCAGCAAACGGTACAGAGAAAACTGGAAATCCACATGTGGAATGAAACTACATCTATATCTCTCACCATGTAAGAAAATCAATTCAAATTGGATCAAAATCTTTAATATAATAGCAGAAACTCTGATGCTTCCAGGGGAGAGCATAGAAAAAAAAAAACCCTTCAAGATATAGGCATAGGCGAGGCATTTTGTGCAAAGGACTCCAGTAGCTCAGGAAATAGCTGTAGGAATTGACAAATGGGGTTGTTGGAAGCTAAAAGGCCTCTGCACAGCAGAGGAAACAATTAACAGCATGAAGAGATATCCTACAGTGTGAAAGAAACTCTTCAGTTACCCATCTGACAGGGGTTTAATACCTAGAATATATAAAAACACAAAGCTTAAATACCAAAAGAATCATCCCATCAATAAATAGGCAAATGGTTCTTAAAAAAATGGTCTACAGATGGCCAATATATTTGAGAAATAAAAACACTCAACAGGGGCTGGAGAGATGGCTTAGCAGTTAAAGTGCTTGCCTGCAAAGCCTGAAGACCCAGGTTCAATTCTCCAGGACCCACATAAGCCAGATGCATAAGGTGGCACATGCATCTGGAGTTTGTTTGCAGTGGCTAAAGGACCTGGTGTGCCCATTTTATCTCTCTCTTTCTCTATCTCTCTTTCTAATAAATAAATAAATACATAAATATATTTAAAAAAAACACTCAATGGCCTCAGCCATCAGTGAAATGGAAATGAAAACTACATTTTAGGTACAATCTCAACTCCTGCCAGAATGGCCATCACTAACATCCAGAGCTAGTAATGTAGCATTAGTTTTCGTCCACAGCACTATGTGTGGCGTGTGGTGGCACACGTCTGTAATGCCAACACATGCATGAGGTAGAAGCAGAAGGATCAGGAGTTCAAGGCTAGCCTGGTATATATGAAACCCTGTCTCAAAAAAACAGAAAAAAAGAAAAATTTGAAGCCACCATAAGGGCTTGTGGGGAATGGATAAGAAAAAGAAATATTTATATATTGTTGGTGAGATTTCCACAAGAACAACCACTAAGGCTCCTCAAAAATCTGAAAATAGAACTGCCATACAATCAAGATACATAACTCCTAGGTATTACCCAAAGGATTCTAAATCACTGTGTTACATACACACCTGTGCTTCCATGTTTATTGTAGCACTTTTCACTGTAGACAAACCATGACTAGATGCCCATCAACACATGAATAATAATGGGATATCACACACACACACACACACACACACACACACACATATATATATATATATATATACATATATATATATATATGAATTATGTTCTTTTAAGAAAATGAATAGAATTGGAGATCATCATATTAAGCAATATAAAATGGACCCAGAAAGATAAATATAATATGTTTTCTTTCATAATTACAGCCTAAATGATAAGCAAACAACATGAAAATAAAACAGTGATTATTTGGGAAGAGGAAAGGGCCTAGCCAGTGGGGGGGGGGGTGGTGTGGACAGGAGAAGGCAATAGGAAGTGAATATGGTCAAAATATATATTTGATGTTACTGTGAAACCCATCACTTTGTACAATTAATTCATAGTGATAATTTTTTCCAAAGATTTATCTGTTCATCCAAAAGATCCCATGCCTTATGTCTCCAAATTATGCAGTTTTCATGTCAACATACATATTCCACAATTGATAAATGACACTAAGGAACATCTAGAAACAATTATAGAGTCTAGGAGTGGGAAAAACCTTAGCAAAAATGAGTTATACCAAATGCAACAGATGTAACAATAAGATTAATACTAAAATATGAAACTATCAATGAGGAAATAAAAGCATGTCCTAAAATGAAAATATAATCATCAATCTTTATTTCAAAATTCTGAAGCCATCATGTGAAATGTTTGCTGGCTTATCCTGTAAAACACAAGAGATGTATTGGCTAATGCAGGAGACAGTGGTCAAATGTGTTTGTTTACATTCAAATTTAATTGCGGTAAAATTTAAATTTTAGTTAACAGAGCTGCTGGTGTCCAGGCACATGTTAGATGATACAAATACAGGACATTTCATCACACACACACACAAAAAAAACAAAAACTATGACCAATGTGCTGTCTGCAGTGCTCTGTGATACTAGAAGTTCTACTGAGTTGTTTCAATTTAATATAAAAAAGCATTTAAAAAAAACCCTTGCATTAGCTATCTTCTTATAGTTTAGGCACATGTAAAGAAAGCATTCCTGCTGGGTAGACTGCTATTCTAGATGAACAGGAGTCTCTAAGCCAAGCTCAAAAGGGCCTATGTATGAATTTTTATGATTTTTTTAATGTAATAAAAGTTTTATAATTTCTAAACACAACCCCATAAAGCTGGAAGCAATATTAACATTTTAAAATAAGGACACTGCATAACTTCTAGATCAAAACAACGTTTACAAAGCAGAGACTGTTTATTCAAAATAGCCTTCTGCAGTAAGACCTGTTCACACCTTATCTGCATTGAAGAAAAGTTTCTGTTATTATATCCACATCCTCACATGACTTCTAGCCACTTATGAAGCAGGAACCTTGGTTATACGCCACTGTGGATTTTGTATTATACAAATTAAAGAATGTTATAGGGAATGGAAAACAAGGGTTTAGAATGCTCAGAGCACGAGAGGGCAATCAGAGAGAAAATGAGACGCTGCACCAGCTTGACAATGAAGCTATTGCTTTTATGTGCAGCAAAACAGCTTCTGCTTAAAGGAGGAAGTGCTCTGGGAAGAACTGGCTATTCAGGTGATGGTTGAGGATAAATTGTCCTAAACAAAAGCAACACAGAAAATATAAGTCCCAAATATACTCTTCTCCTTGCCTGTGACTCTTACACTAGTTAACTTCCAATGACTATGACAAACGCCTGGGATAAAACAACTTGCAAAGATCAAAGGTTTGTTTTGGCTCACAGTTTTAGATATTTTCATCCTGTCATCAGATGATCCCATCACTGTCATGCCTCTGGTTGAAGGTCCAAATGGCAATGTCAGGGAGCATGTGACAGAAACAGCACACAGTTCACGTCAGGGCTAAGATGCAAAAGGAGAGAAAGAAAGAAAGTGGCAGTCCCCTTTTGATAACATGCCTCCAATGACCTAGAACCTTCCACCAGGCTTTGCCTCTTATAACTTCCATCACCACTTAATAGAGCACAGCTGGAGTCCATGACTTTGACACATGGACATTTGAGAATATTTTAAAGTCCCAAATATAGCCACTCATTTTTCCCAGTGCACCAAATGCATTCAAAATACGGTCACACACACACTTACAAAGCAACCCACTGAAGTTTACATAATCATAATAGTCCTTGGTGAGAGCTTTATTCTGTTCTGTTCATGATCTTCATGATATGTTGTTCCAGTGGTGTTGCAGTCAGGTTCGCATTGCTGGTAGAAATCACCCAACCAAGAGCAGCTTGTGGGGAAGAAAGAGGTTTATTTTGGCTTACAGACTTAAGGGGAAGCTCCACAATGGCAGGGGAAAACGATGGCATGAGCAGAGGGTAGACATCACCCCCTGGCCAATATCACATGGACAATAGGAACAGGAGAGTGTGCCAAACACTGGAATGGAGAAACTGGCTATAATACCCATAAGCCCACCCCCAACAATACACTGCTTCCAGGAGGGTTTAATTTCCAAATCCCATCAGCTGGGGAGCAAGCATTCAGAACACCTAAATTTATGGGGGACACCTGAATCAAACCACCACATTCTGCCCCTGGCCCCCACAAACTGATAACAATACATGATAGAAAATACAATGCATTCAATTCAACTTTCAAAGTCCCCACATATTTTTATCTATCCTAATGATATTCAAACATCCCATAATCCAACGCCTTAAAAAAAAACTTTTATTTATTTATTTGAGAGAGAGGGAGAGAATGGATATGCCAGGGACTCCAGCCACTGGAAACAAAGTCCATATCCATGTGCCCCCTTGTGCATCTGGCTTATGTGGGTCCTGGAGAATTGAACCAGGGTCCTTTGGCTTTGCAGACAAACTCCTTAACTGCTAAGCCATCTCCCCAGCCCAATTCAAGGTCTTTTAACTAAGACATAACACCAAAAATCCCCCAAAACCCATAATGGCATAGAATAAACACTCACACTGCAAAAGATAGAATTGGGCATAGGAAAGAAATATTCAACCAATAAATGACTTAAAATAACCAGGACAAACATCAAACTCTGTAGCTTCAAGACCAACAACTCTAGCCAGTGGCAAATCTCCAAGTCCAATAATTCTAACCAGCAACAAGTCTCTGGAGTTCCGATTCCACCCCTCCGGCTAGGCTACTCATAGTCCTGTAAAACTTCATTTGGGGCCAGAACCACTCTTTGGCAGCCATCTCATGGTCCTGCCATCTCCACTGGGTCTCCACTGCAAACCATGGTTCATCCTCATGGCGCCATTGGATCTCTATGCAGGCATCCAAAAAATCTGCTTTACACCGCCCATGGCCATTTCCAAACCATAAGACCGCATTGCAAACTCAATGACCCTCTTTCCTGCATTTCTTATACTCCACAATAACAGGTAGGGTGCCAATTTGGTAATCCAGTGGGGAATAAAGCAGACTTTGAAGAACAGGACACTCCTTGAGCACTCAGTCCCCTTCAAAACAATCTACATTCTTCCTGTTGTCCCAATGCAGGTCAGCTGGCCCAATCTCAAAGGTTATAATCTCTCAATTGCAGCTGAACAGGCAGCAATTCACCCAAAGATTACATTTTTACTGTGCCACATCCCTCTGCTCACACCAATCTGTTTCTACGCAAAGCAATCCTACACAACTTCTCAAGACACAGGCATAACAGCAAGCCTCTCTCACACAAACTGCTTCTAGCCCAGTCCAGACAAAGCTCCTTTTCACCCTCATAAGCCAAACCTCACAGTCCATACTTCTTACTGCATTCAGGACTTGCAACTCTGACCAGAAGAATCCATCAAGCTGTACTTATAGCACTGCAAGGTGTCTCTTAGGCCAAGGTTTCAAATCCTTCCACATTCCTCTTGGAAATCAACTCCAAAAGGCCAAAGCCACATAGGTGTCTAGCAGCAACACCACTCTCAGTACCAACTTTACTGTTGCAATCAGATTCGCATTGCTGGTGGAAATCAACCAACTAAGAACAGCTTGTGGGGGAAAAATGAGGTTTATTTTGGCTTACAGACTCTAGGGGGAAGCTCCATGATGGCAGGGGAAATGATGGCATAAGCAGAATGTGGACATCACCTCCTGACCAACATCAGGTGGACAAGAGCAACAGGAAAGTATGCCAAACACTGGCAAGGGGACACTGGCTATAACACCCATAAGCCAACACCCAACAATACACTGCCTCCAGGAGGCATCAATTCCCAAATCTCTATCGACTGGCAACCTAGCATTCAGCACACCTAAGTTTATGGGGGATACCAGAATTAAACCGCCACAAGTGGTAAGTTAAAAATGCACCAGAGTCCTTGCTCATCAAGAAGCCCAGTGTTGTCAGTGGAAGAATGTGTCGTACAAGTGCAACAGGAGAATGGTTACAGGTAATACTGTGACAACCAGTGCTAGCAGTAAAGTAATGCTGAAGAAGCAAGCAAAGGCTTCACAGAGAATATAAGGGAATTGGAATTAAATGAATAGATGAAGATGTGCAAAACAAAGCCAGGCAGAGTGGCATTTTTCGGTAATCTTAGTACTAGGAAGGCAGAGGCAGGAATACCATGAGTTGAGGCCAGCCTATGCTATACAGTAGAATCCCAGACCAGCCTGGGCTGCCATCTAAAGACCTGTTCCAAAACAAGGCAAGAAGATGGGAAGGAAGGTGGGAATATGGAGGGAGAGAGGGAAACAAACTGGATGGAAAGTACAAAGTGCAAACACAAAACCTCAATATCCTCCTGGTGCAGACAAACAAGCCTCAGCCATGGGGGCTGGGAGTGTGGTGTGGAAATTATGACGGTTCATATAGACTGTCAACTTGACAGACCTATAATCATTTACGAAATGAGCCTCCAGGGCTGGAGAGATGGCTTAGCTGTTAAGGTCCTTGCCTACAAAGCCTAAGGACCCATGTTCTACTCCCCAGATCCCACATTAGCCAGGCGCACAAAGGTGAGGCAAGTGCAAGGTAACACATGCCCACTAGACGGCAAAAGCATCTGGAGTTGGACTTCAGTGGCTGAGGTCCTGGTGTGCCAATTCTCTCTCTCTCTCTTTCTCTCTCAAATAAAAAATTAAAAAGAAAAAGAAATTTCCCCAGCCCCAGCTGAAACCACAGAGGAATTGGGGAAATAAGCAAGAATGCTGCTTTCTTGGTTAAGCTGATAACAGCACAAGAGTGATGGAGACGTCTGAGAACACTCAACACCTACCAAAACAGAGATCCATCTGCTCCAAAGTGCCCATCACTGAAGTAGACTTAAAATGCTTCCAGCGTGGTTCAGAGAATGTTGAGGAAGAGGGAGCGAAAATATTGTTAGAGCCACAAGTTGGGACATTTTGCACAGAGACATTGTCTCTCTCCCATAACTGACTGCTGCCCCCATAATGCATGACCCACAATCCCCATGGGGTTGACCTGCGTTCCCAAGGAGGAAGGTATCTTCAGAAAAGGAGGAGGTAGGAGGGAAAATATGCTACCAACATGTGATGTTTAGGTCCATATCTAATAATAAAAATAAATAAATGAGCCTCCAGTATGTTTACCAAAGATTCTCTACATTGGGCATGCTTGTGAGGGATGATCCCAGTTAGATAAATTGAAGCGGGGAGACCTATATCGACTGTGGATGGTACCATTCTATTTTCATATCGTGTGCACCTGTGTGTGCTGCAAATATGAAAGAAAATATATTATATTTATAACATGTTTTATCTTGCTAAATAAGATGACTTTCAATTCCATTTATGAGCCAGGGTCCGGGAGTGTGTGAAAAAGAGAGATCTGGGTGAACATCAACATTCAACACTCTCTGCTCCTTGACTTTGTCCCCAATGTGACCACCTGCTTCAAGTTCCTACCACCATGCCCTTCCTGAATGATGGGCTATAACCAGTAACTGTAAGTTGAGAGGAATCCTCCCTCACTTAAACTGATTTTTGTCAGGTAGTTTGTCTCAACAATGACTGATGTTTCTAATACAGAAATATTGGCTAGAGAATGGAGCAGCTTGTGGGGGTTATTAAAAATCTAGGTAGAGCTGGGCATGGTGTCTTACATCTTTAATCCCAGCACATGTGTAGGAGGATCACTGAGTTCAAGGTCAGCCTGAGACTACATAGGAAATTCCAGGTCAGCTTGGGCTAGATTGAAATCCTACCTTGAAGAAAAAAAAAAAAATCTAGGCAAAGGCTCATAAGCTTAATGTATTGAAAAACAGACACAATCAAGTCACATAAAGGAGCAGTGTCCTAGAAAGATAACTGGGTGAATTTGAGGGTGGGTGGGTAATTACTAGAGAAGGCTAATTAATGGACAAGAGGCTGCTGCAAGTTTTGAGCATGGCATGGTGAGTACTAGAATCTATTTCTGGATCATGATGAAAAAATAAGGAAGTTTTCTAGTAAGGAAAAACATTAAACATTGGTGTGCATTAGTCAGGAGCTGGACATCCCTATCAGGAAACTTCATATACAGACTTCTGTTCAGGGAGGATTGTGGGCTGTTAGCTTCTCAGAGAATCTGCCAGCCCCAAGGTGCTCTGATCCACAGGACAGGAGGACCACAGCAGAATTAGGTTATTTCTCTCCTTGATCTTTATTCTGCCATTCCTTACTGAGCTGCTGCAGGCCTGAAGCACATCATATACTTTCTCTGTGCCTTACTTTTAGTATCTATAAAATATAAATTGGTTTGTTACCCATCTCACAGCAATGCTGCAGAGCTTGTGAAATATTGTACCCTAGAAAGACTGGGCATTTGGGATGGGGAAAAAAAAGACTTGTGATAAATAGGAGATAGAGACCACCTAAAATTACATAGAGACTTTTAGCTCTGAGAGCTTCATATTTCTTTTACTGCAGGAACTCAGACTCCATCATGGACAAATATATTCATAAGCGCAAACTCTGAAAAGTATGGAATATTAAAGTCCACAAATCTTCCCAAGTTACACAATGGCGATGATGAGTTATCAACAATGAATGCTTTAAAAAAAAATCCAGTGAAGCTGAGTGATTTTCTGTGGATGTAATGTTCTAGAAAGGAGTGTGTGGAGTGAGCAAGAAGACATAAGGGATATGCATGAGCAGTGGTTAGGAGGTGAGCAGAGATAAGGCTGGGGCGAAAGCTCAGTGTGTAAAGTGCTTGCCTTGCAAGCATGAGGACTTGGGTTTGATCCCTGGAACCCACAATAAAATAAAAGGTGCGGGATGAAGAGACAGCTCACCAGTTAAGGTGAGCTTGCCCGAAAAGCCTCATCACGTGGTTGTGATTTCCCAGTACCAACATAAAGCCAGCTGTACAAATGGGTGCGTGCATCTGGAGTTCATTTGCAATGGCCGGAGGCCCTGGTATGACCGTTCTCTCTGACTCTCTTTTCTCTTATCTATTTTTGCTTGCAAATAAATAAATAAAAATATTTTTAAAATGAATAAATAAAATATATTAATGAGAGGAAGAAGATGACACTCAGAATGTCTATGTGGCACATCCAAGGTCACATCATAATTAGTGTGAGCAAGAGAATTGGAACTCTCAGTCCAGGGTTACACCTTACATACTGTGGGACATAATGAGCTTGGGGGCCACATCGAACAAATTGTGGCTGGAAAAATGGTAGCCTTCTTCCCTCTGCGATTCAGCCACTGAAAGATAACCAAACTGGACCATGTGAGCAACAGGATGGGACTAGAGATGAAGAAGAGTATTTGCAACATGCAGATCAAAGGTTGCCTTTGAGAAGCTCCGGGGTATCTTCACTACTTATCCTCACTACAACCATGTAGTCTCAAAGATCTCCAGGGAAGAAACTAGAAGCTGCATTGTAACTTGTGTTAGAGATAAGGCATGTACTAGAGGAAAGCTACATTTCCTTCTTCGATATGGTAGGATATATGGAGGGTAGCTATCAAGAAGGCAGAAATAAAGACCAAAAAAATAAAAGTTAACTGAACGGAATGCCATCAAGAGCTCAGAGGGTGATATGACAAAGGAGAACTACCTCACTGAATCTTCATATTTGGCATGGCATAAAGAACTTTCGAGCTTCTAAAGGAACAGGTTGCTGACTTCATGGAATACCAAGGCTTCACAGCTTCAGCATACCCATGAAATGAGATGATGTGCACCCTTGGTCTGGTAGCGACCGACAACTCCCAGAAGCTGTCAATGCTCAGAGCTGTTCATGTGTTCACGTGACATCACAACAGCAGTGAAGTCCAGACAGGCCGTATCTGAATCACTCACTTCTGCATTAGGCCCTCTTTATCTGGGGTTTCCTTTTCCAGTTTCAGTCACTCATGGTTAGCCACAGTATGAAAATATTAAATGGAAAACTCCCAAACTAACTAGTTCGTACGTAACAAACACCATTCTGAATAATGTGATGAGAGGCCATGCTGCCCAGCTCTGTCCTACTCAGGATGGGAATCATCTCTTTGTCCAACGTGTACACACGGCTTGCTCATCAGTCACTTGGTGGTCGTCTTGGTTATCAGATTGACTACAGAGATATCCTGATGTTGTGCTCACACAACTGTCACGTTTACATGACCTAATGCTCTGTCATAATGCCTATGCCATTCACCTCATGTCACCTGATCACAAAGATATTGGATCACCTCACAGAACCTGGCAAATAAAGATAAGCATAATATACATTTTTTGAGAGATAGACAGGAATCAAAATCATATCACTTTTGTTATAGTAATTTTTATGATTATATTACATTGTATTATTAATTACTATTAATCTCCTAATGTGATGGATACAAATCTAAACTTCATGATAGGTATATGTACACATATGTATTATACATATACATGTGTGCATATGAAAGATCATGGTGACTGTAGAGTTGAGTGCTTTCACTGGATTAAGACATCGAAGGGGGCTCTTGGAACACATCTTGCAGATAATGGGGAACTACCAGACTTCCTGAACTCACCAACTTATGCCAGTTTTACTTATTTGAACAAAGGAAAGACAGAGAGGCATACTGTATTTTCTGATTTTGCTTCTATGAAGAGAAAGATTAAGAACATGGGGACGTATAGACGATTTGAAAATATTCCTCAGTTACGTATGCTTCCTGCATAAGCATGAGGGCCTGAGGAGACCTCCCAAGTTCAATTCTCCGGGATCTTCATAAGCAGTTGAGATTGAACACAGCATGTGTAACCCTAGTGCAGCAAGGGATCAGAGATGGTGGAATTGCCAGAACTTGAGGAGGAAAAAAAAAGGGGGGAATTCCAGGATCAGGAAGAGACAAAGGCTCAAAAGAAGAGTGTGCAGAAGTGTGATGGAACCAGATACCAGACAATGCGCTCTGGCCATGTAAGCAAGTGCACCCCACTGCAGGCCAGCATATGGGGTGCTGTAAGGGCACATACATGTACATGTACCACATACACACCACACACGCACACACACACACCACATAAGCAAAAAAAAGAAGATAGAGTTTGTTGACATAATTATCTTTAGATTCAATTACCTAATTAAAAACATGAAATTTGAAACAGAGACATAATTCTTCAGATAAATTGATTTATAAAGCTATGAGACCAGATAATCAAAAAAAAAAAAAAAAAAAGACCAGAAAATATACACAAGAAGTGTCAACATTCACTGGAGAGTAAAGTGACAAATATTACACCAGGAAAGTAAAAATAGTCTCTGATTATGTGGGCCCGGAAGTATTTCAATAAAGTAAGCTTAACAATTTTTACAGAATACACACTAGACTTTGTGTGATAATGAGACTTTTAAAGATAGCAACGAAAACTGCATTTGTCAAATGCAGATCTTTTAGAAGTGTTAAGAATAAAGTATTATAGAGTAAGACTTGAGCAGTTGCACAAAATTCTGTCCCTGTTGAAAAAGAGAAAGAATATGGGAAAATAAGTAGATACTTTCAGTGTCAGGTGTCTGTGGTATTTGTCTTAATAATGTCATCTTACATCTGTTTTACATATGTATTTGCTGATAACCTTCCAGTTGCCCTGGTTTGGAAACAAAGCACATGGTGTTCCTGACGGAAGATAAATATTGATTATAAAAATTAAATTATCTTTATAAATACCTGCTACTCTAATTTTAAAAATACTTCAGGGCTGGAGAGATTGTGTAGTGGTTATTCACTTGCCTGTGAAGCCTAAGGACCCAGGTTTGATTCCCCAGTATCCACATAAGCCAGATGCACAAGGTAGAACATGTCTGGAGTTCATTTGCAGTGCCTAGAGGCCCTGGCATGACCATTCTGTATCTGCTCTCTCACTTTCTCTCTCAAATAAATAAATAAAATATTTTAGAAAGTACAACAGACACTTCTCAAAGAAGAAAAGTCATCAATAAATATACTTTTAAAATGCTCAGCGTCTGTAGTAGTCAGGGAAATACAAACCAAAACTATATTAAAATGTTTAGATTGGACATTATTTACGAACAAACAGAAATACACATGCTGGTGGAGTTGTAAAAAATAATGGACTCATATACTGTTGGTGGGAAAGTAAATCAGTGTTGCCACTATGGAAAAGAATGTGAAAGTCCCTCAATTAACTCTACTTATAAGTACCATAGGGTCCAGCCATACCACTCCCTGGGAATTTACCCAAAGATAACAATATTGTTGCAGTCACATTTTGTCATTAGGACAAACACCTGACCAGAAGCAACTTCTGGGAGAAAAGCATTTATTTCAGGCTTATAGATTCCAGGGGAAGTCCCATCATGGCTGAAGAAGCTGTCTCACTTCCATAGATCCATAGCAGAAATAGAGTGTCAGTTGTCCAACAGGCATGAACAGCCAGAACCCAAACTGCTCTAAACACACCTTGTAAGGCTGGACTGAAGATCCACCCCCAGTGACGTGCCTCCTCCAGCAGCCTATTAGAAGCTTATAAGGGAACCGTAACCTTAATGAAAAGTACCTCAGACTATGGGGGACACACATTCACATTCAAACCACCACAGAAATCTACATACAAAAAACCTGCACTGGTAGGTTTATTATGGCACCGTTCAGAACAGACAAGGTAGATACTCAGTCTTGGGGTCTTCAACATATGAATAGAAAAAGAAAATAGAATAGGCACACTATACACATACCATATATGCTCCTAGTTCCCCTAAAGTACAGATTATATGTGTAGATATGAATATATACATATATTCCATATGCAAACCTACATATATATATACAAGTATTACTCAGCTTTGTAAGCTGGCTCTTTCTCCTAGCTAGCTCTGCTGCTAGACAAAAGAAACCCCTTTGGCTACTTCTGATTCTCCTGTCATGCCAAACTCTACTTGAGGGTGAATTTCCCTCATCATCACAGATGAGCTGGAAGGGAAGCTCATGTTTTGTGGAGTCCAGAGTCTAGTGCTCCCGGGACTTCATATTTACACTTAGCAATGAATAGTGAGGCACTTTGTGGAGCACTCCATGGCTCAGTAAAGGCACGTGACCAGTCAAAGTAGAGACATAAATAATATTCAACATCTTTTATCTCATCATTTATAAATTTGCAACCAAATAGTATGACTGAACCATTTGCTTCACAACAGAGTATATGACATGTAACATTACATTTAATCTGCACAATAATCTTATGGGAAAATCATTAATCCTTCCTAGTTAAGCAGGATGATCACAAGGTCACCTCTTTTTTATTCTTTTGTTTTTCCAAGGTAGGGTCTCACTGTAGTCCAGGCTGACCTGGAGTTCACTATGTAGTCTCAGGCTGACCTCAAACTCATAGTGATACTTCTACCTCAGTCCCATGAGTGCTGGGATTAAAGATGTGTGCCACCATGCCCAGTGAGGTTATCTTTTGATGTGTGCAAAATACCCCATTAAAAACTGGGAGGACTCAACTTGGAGTGGTGGCACACATCTTTAATCCCAGAACTCAGGAGACTGAGATAGGAGGGTCACCATGAGTTTTAGGCCAGCCTAGGCTGACAAAATGAGTTCCACATCCACCTGGGTTGTCAGTGAGATCCTGGCTCAAAAATGAACGTAGCAGAACTGGGATATTTTGATATAATCTCTGTGAAACCAATCTATTGAAGCTGATTTTTAATTTTGTACTGCTAATTCTCCAGCAGTGTTCTCTCCCAAGAGAAGTGCCTTTGTTTTTCACCTTTTTCTGTATTTCCCTGAAAATCAGTGCAGACAAGCTCTCGGCTGTAGAAACTGAAACACGAGAGGGTTCCAGAGGAATGTACTCTTGAGAGCCTTTCTCTCCCCTACTGTGCGTGTGACCTCTTGTGTGATTTGACTCCCTTCTGGCTGTGAGAGCTAAAATTAAACCAGTGGAAAATGTTTGCCTGAAAGTACATGTTCCCTTCATGAAACACAACTGGGCTTAAAGGTCGATAGATTAACAAGGGAACAGTGATATTGTACTTTATCTCATGGGCAGACAGATGATGCTGGCAGAGGGCATTGGGAAAGTAAGAAGAAAGAGGACTTTGGGGTACTATGGACAGGGCACAGGAATGTGGAGTGACATGAGGGGAAAGTGAGGGGTAGATGGATGAATCAAGGAAATGTTTGCCATCCACACCAAATGACCTAGAATCAGTGCAGAGTAACAAACAAGATCAAACAGTCTGCATGTGAAGCCTCCAACCTTAACAGGACACTACCTCCTTAATTGTCAAATTTGTGGAAAATGGTCAAAATTGTCCCATTTTACCTATAAAAGAACTAGGCTCCCCAAACCACTATATAACCATTATATTATTATTCCACAAATACAGTATCTGCTCCCTTGAAGAACATTTTGTCTGCCTGTTGTAAAATCGCCTGTAAAAGACCTCTATCAATATAGAAATTCCAAGTCTAAGGATTTTTTAAAGGACCTAAGAGCTGTCTCTATTACTATACATTTTTAGTTGATACTCATTTGTTCTGTGTGTGATTGTTCTGGATGGATAATTCCATTGGGTGATTTCAGATTAAAATTCTAAGGCCTCTGTCATGAAAGGCATTTTGAAAGGAGTTGGGGGATGAACATCTAGTGAGGCTCTTGACCCACTCGTTTCAAGGTGATCTATCTCCAGCTTGTCAAACCGATCTTTACTGGGTTTGATTTTTGCTATTGAACCAGGTCATCTGAAGTATCCCACACCAGGGATCAATGAAAGTCACACTATGCTTGTCAAGACCTGCTTTACAGAATAAAAAGACAGTTGGACTGCTTTTATCACCAAGAAGTAATTTGTCTGCTAGCAGTGTAAGTCACTGCATTGAGCCATTTGATTCCCAGCAATAATGTTTGAGATTTCCTTGTACCCCTTAAAGATTTTATAAATATCAACATACACAGCCACATACACAAGGTAATGTTGATGGTAATTTCTACCTGTTCCTTTGGGAAGAAAAACTGTAAGTGACTTCCTCACTGACATAGAGACGTGCTTCAAGGGACTTTCCGAGAGTTCCATTTCCTTTCAAAATTAGATATACTGAATCAAATTAGAAGGCTTTTTTTTTTCTGGTGTGCTGTGATTTTTCTGAGTTGTTATTGTGATGGAGTGTGCTTTCTCATATTCTTCATATGAAATCATCAGAGAATCAGCAGAGTTTACCAAGCAAGCTTGTATTTTAGTACTAGAGCCCTGGAAGTATTAATTTGCTTTATGTGAGCTTTCAGGGGACACTGGGAATGGATAGGAGAGATGTTGCTTTATCTTGGCATAATCCTATAATGGCCTTTCCACGTGCATGAATATGTTACAAGCCAACACAAAAACAACCTTTCACACACTGTATTGATTCAAAGATTATGCAGGAAAATGTAAATTGCCCACTGGAATATAGTCTCTCCTACTGTAAAATTAGTTCAGGACTGCAGTGCTACACTATGATCCTCGGCCTCCCGTGTAGTTGGCTATGATCATGAGAAGTATATTTTAAACAGACAATTAGGGAAGAGATGACTGACTGCAATGCCAGAGTCTAAATTTTCAGAAATTGGATATGACTTCTCTACCCTCTCTTAATTCTATCTGTATAGACCACAATCTTTTCTTAGCCCATCAAATTTTAAGCCATTCTGTTACAGTAATGTAACCCTTGTCCTAATTAAAAGTGAGACTGACTGCAAGTTCATGATCTATTAATATCTCCATACAGGAAAATATACCAGATTATAGAAAGGAAAAGATTGAGAGGAGCAAAATTTTCTCCATCTTAATCATCAGGATTCAAGCAGAAGTCTGTCTCAGAGCTAATGCAGTTTACATAGCTCTTATCCAAAATGCTTATGATCAGAAATGCTTTGGAATTTGGAGGGGTTTTTCTTCAAGTGGTAATATTTGCATACACAAAATGAAACATCTCAGGGATAGTGCTTATATATAGACACAAAATTCTTATGTTTTATGTATTCCTTGTACACATAGTCTAAGGGCAATTTTCACATTATTTTTAATGTGCTTGTGCTTTAATAATCACCAATCATATGAGACCAGGTGTGGAATTTTTTCACTTATGACATATGTTGTCATTTAGGACATATATGACATTTTCATACATACTGGTACTCAAAATCTTTTGTTAAGAGATTTTTTTTTGTTCATTTTTATTTATTTATTTATTTGAGAGAGAGAGAGAACAGGCATGCCAGGGCTTCCAGCCACTGCAAATGAACTCCAGACAAGTGCGCCCCCTTGTGCATCTGGTTAACGTGGGTCCTGGGGAAGCGAGCCTTGAACCGGGGTCCTTAGGCTTCACAGGCAAGCACTTAAGCACTAAGCCATCTCTCCAGCACTCAAAATCTTTTGTATGTCAGAGTACCTTGGATTTAAATTTGGGGATTAGGAATAATTAAGCTGAAGGAGAGTCATTTTGAGTTTGTGTAGAATGTCTTTCTTTCTTGTCTACTGAAACTATGTTCAGCTAGCAACACAGAGCTCCTGGTTTGCTGGGTTCTCCACTCCTGGATGTATAGTGGACCTCTGTTCCTACACTACATGCTCTATTTTTCCAGACTCTAGAAACAGCTCCTTGACCCAGTCTTCAATGGAGACATTAACTAAATTGAAAGCGATGGCATAGAACATTATTTTATAATGAGATTTCTTTAAATGACTATGTGCCAGCTATTTTTTTTTTCTTTTAGCAGAATCAAAGAAAAGTCTTGGAATTAGAAAAAGTGCTGATGTTCCATTACTTCGTGTAGAGCCTGACAAATCATGCCTCACATTCTAAATTGCATCAGACAAGTTAATTCAACAAATAGTTTTTAGTCATCTTCTAAGGGTTGGGCACTGTGTTAGGTGCTATAGGTATCTTTGATTGAATCAAACACAGATTCCATCTCAAAAAAGTTATGCATTTGTTACACCTTATCCATGGCAGAGCTATATTGTCAATCACTGTTTACTAACTGTCAGCCAAACTTGGTTCACATGGTTTAGTCTACTGCTTCTTTCTCATAGAATGCTTGATGCAACCTCTCCGCTCAGCATATGATGTAACTTATCCATTCACTTCTTGCATCATCCTCACTCCGCCACCATAGCTAGAATTTAACCTCAATAAGAACATATATCTCTTGTTTTATTCACTGACATACATAAAGGGCCCCAGTAAGAACCTGGCATACAGTAGGTACTTACTATTTGTGGAACATTTGGTCATGGTTCTACAGAGTAATATTATCAAAAGAATATGTATGATTATAGAAGAGAATTTTTTAATGGTTTCAATAGGTTCAGGCTTGTGGGGGGGGGGTTGGTGAAAGTACAAAGCCCAGTGGACAGTTGCTGATGCAAGCCCACATTCAAATGCCAAAGAATCTGGGGTCTGAAGTCTTTGGACATTGGCAGCAGAAAAAAAAAATATATTTACCCACAAAATATTCAATACACTGTTGTGGATTCATGGAAAGTTTTCCTTTCTCTATTAGGAGGGATACTATGGCTGGGTACAGTAGTTTGGATTGGAAGCCACAACTTTTAGACTTGGAAATGCTCCATTCCAGGTCCTTCTGGCTTTCAGGGCATCCACTGAGAAATCTGAGGTAACCCTGATGGATTGCCTTTGTATGTAAAGAGTTGTTTCCCTCTCACTGTTTTGAGCACTCTCTCTTTGTTTTCATTGTTTTGAGTTTTAACTATGAGGTGCCTTGGAGCATTTTTTCATTAATCCAGAGAGACTGAGAAGCTTTTCTTCAATAATTTTGTTGAGTATGTTCTCTATGCCTTTGGCCTGCATTTCTTCCCCTTCTGGTAGAGCCATAATCCAGATTTTTTTTTTAGAATAACCCACAATTCCCTCATATTGTGCTTGCATAATTTTTTGAACTTATCAAAGTTTCTGGACTCTTAATTATTTCTTCTGTCCTGTTTTCCAGCTCTAAGGTTCTGTCCTCCACATGATTAAGTTGGTTAGTAATGGTTTCAAGAGGGGCTTTTACATGCTCTGTTTGGTTTTTATTTTCTGTTGTCTTTTTCCATATAGTATCCATCTGTGGTGGTTTGAATAGAATAGATGGCCCCCAATATATTCAGTTCTTTATTGTTTGTAGTTTGCATTCTGCAGCCACCTGGCTGGAGGCAATGTCACTGGATGGATCTTTAGGTGTGGTGGTGGGTCTCAGATTTCAATCTAAAGGTATGCAAAGTGTGCCTAGCAGGAGTTCCTGAAGTGTGCTGTGCTGTGTGGCTTTTGGCTTTAGGCTTGTGCTTCTCTCTCTCTGCTTGGACCTGTGAAGGCAGGCCAGCTTCTTCTGCCATTTATGGAACTTCCCCTGGATTCGTAAGCTTCAATAAATAGCCCTTCCTCCATAACTCTGTCTGGTCTGAAAGTTCATCTCAGTGAACCTGAAGCTGTCTGCTACATCATCCCTTTGCCAAGTTCCAGTTTCAGGTCACAGTTTGAGTTTCTTGATGCTTCTTGGAATTCATTCTTCCACTTAATCATCACGAGGTCCCCAAAGCATGACAGGCTTCTGTCAAAGAACTTGATGACCTTTCTGAGGTAAAAGATCCTTTACTGAAGATACCACATGCTGCACACACAGAACACAGAGAGATCCAACTGCAATCTGGACAGAAGACAGTTCCCATATGGTTACCCCATATAGTGCCGGAAAGTGCCACATGAGCTGCTGGGGGAAAGCGGCCAACAGCATTGTGAGCAATCAGGGGACACTGCTATTCAAAAGCAACCAGCCTAACAAGATGTGCACACCTGTGCAATGGTGGCACCCATCCTTGGTGGGTAATCAATGTCTTTCTGACTGGCTATGAGATCTGCTGAGTGCAAAGAAACACATAGCTGGAACTGGGAACCAAGTCAGAATCTTATGGAGACCAAAATTATGGTCTCCAATGCCAAGGTCCCATTAGTTTTTGGACAAAAGAGGGCCTATGTCCATCATAATCTCTCTAAATTGGGATATAAGACCTGTGGATAAAGACTATGTATTTTGGGCTACAAACCTGGAATTACATCAACCTAAGCAATGGGCTACAACCCCATTCTGTACACGCACATTTCTCTATCATGACCACCTCAGGGCCAAATCTCCACCCAAAGAGCCTCTCCCATGTTTTTAGCTGGGAGAACCCCTTTATCTTGTGACTTTTCTTCACATTCTTCAGCTGTTTTCATCTCTACTTCCTCTCTGCACATGGATATCTCCCCTTTTGCCCTCACTTCAAGTATGTATGGATTTAGGCAACTTGATGATTATCTTTGGATGCTGGCACTGACTATAACTCCTTTCTAAGACTGTAAACATGTTCCAGTGCACATTCCAAAACCTTCTGCCTCCAGTTCTCAGTATTTGTTCATTCCTTCAAAGACTAGCTAAACTGAAATTAAGAACATTCTAGCAATCTGCTAATTCTATTTTTCTTGATGTCCTTTAAAAATTCACCTCTTCTGACAATTCCTCTCCTAGAATAATTATATTCTACCTTAAAAGATCCTTTTAAAAAAAATATCCAGGTGTGGTGGCACATGGCTATAATCCTAGCACTTGTGACACTCAGGAAGGAAGAATTCCACCAATTCAAGTCCATCCTCAGCTACATTGAGTTCCAGCTCAGATTGAGATCTTGACTCAAAAAAATTAAAAGTAATTTTAAAACTGTTCATAGTGCTTCCCAATAATACTGAAAAGAAATATACCTATAGTATAATGTTTTTTAATTTACATTATTTAATAAGTCAACATAATACCATAGATGAATATAAATAAAAAATTTAAGCAATTTGTAATAAACTAATATGCATCAGTATGTGTAGTAATCATTAATATAAAAATGTGATTGAAATACTATTGGTAGCACATATATCAACAATGGTATATTTTATATGTTTATTTGATGAGCAGACAAAATTTTTAAAAACTACATAGAAGTTGCATTTCCAGAAGATTCAATGTATTTTGAGGCATGGAGAAGAATTCCTTTCATGTTAAAATAAATTAGATCTTACACTAAGTAATTTTAAGCAAATTTATTTTACAGAACACTCTCCATGAATCATCAGGTTTGCTTGTTGCTTCCTTATGTGGATCTGCCTCACAGATCGTAGGATACCTGGCATTCCCTCTTGCCACCTCCATAAACAAGATCAAAACATCCTTTTACATTGCTGTCAGGTCAACATTTCTAATGTGCCAGTGGGTGGCAAGGCACTTCCCAAGAACCCCTGTTCTACTTGGTCTCACCTTCAGCTCAGGTCATCTTTCTTTTTGCATTCTTTTTTTTTTTAAATATTTTTTTGTTATTTTTATTTATTTATTTGAGAGCAACAGAGAGAAAGAGGCAGATAGAGAGAGGGAGAGAGAATGGGCGCGCCAGGGCCTCCAGCCACTGCAAACGAACTCCAGACGCGTGCGCCCCCTTGTGCATCTGGCTAACGTGGGTCCTGGGGAGTCGAGCCTCGAACCGGGGTCCTTAGGCTTCACAGGCAAGTGCTTAACCGCTAAGCCATCTCTCCAGCCCTCTTTTTGCATTCTTATACTGCTGACTCATCTCTCTCTCTTCTTTAGCAAGCACTGGCCTTTTCACCTAGGCATTTTGGCTGATGGACATTGTTCAATTATTTACAATAAATGTTACCAATTTTAAATGGGCACTATGAACATCAAGATATACAGCTATCAACCCTCACCAGTCACAATATAGAGACAATCCTCACAGCAAACCTAGACCCTTACCAATGCTGTTAGTGTTCTGTGTGCAGTTTTCCCTATTATAGAACTTCATGGGATCGAATCACACATTTGATGTTTTAACTCTGGACTCTAATTTACCATAGTGTTTCTGATACTAATCCATGTGAATGTGTCCACAATTTGTTTCCAGTGGCTGCATCGGTAGTTTTATTGCATTTGTTAATCCTACTAACATGGGGCATCAGTTTACATATTTATTTTCAATTTTTTTTTTGTCTTTATAAGACTGGATTTTGCTGTGCACATAGATCACACTGACCTCCAACCTGTGATTGTCCCAGCACTGCCTTCCAAGTGCTGGGGTTTTAAGTTACGTGCCACTATGTCCAACTCCCAATTTCTACAATTTTTGAGAAGGCTTGGCTCAAACTTTGACTATTGTCTAACTTTTTTTTTTTTTTTTTTTTTTTTTTTACCTAATCATAGAACTGAATGAGTGGTCTGTACTTGATATGCTGCCTATGAGATACATGTCACATGTTTTAAAAACATTTTCACCCAGTGTAGGACTTTACTTTTTTCCCCAGCAGGATTCTCAACAGAGCTAAAATTTTGTATATCCATAAACTCTACTTCTCAGCTTGTGATTTTATACTTCATTTTTTTTTGTATCTTTTATAAAATTTTTGCCTATCCCATGATCACAAGCATTTTCTTCTGTATTTTTTCCTAGAAGTCTTGTAGTTTGAGTTCTTACATTTAGTCTTATTTTCTTTAGTAGATATGTATATATGGTATTGGTTAATAATTAAGGCTTGTGTGTGTGTGTGTGTGTGTGTGTGTGTGTGTGTGTGTGTGAAAATCGAACTATCACAGAACCATCTGTTACAGACATTTTTCTTCACTGCACTGATTTACCTTGGCACTTTTTGTAAAAAAATCAATTGACCATATGAACATGGGTCTATTTCTAGATACTATTCAGTTTCACTGATCTATGTGTTTATCATTAGGCTAATATCACGTCCTCTTTTCTTCTGGTATCTTTATAGTAAAACTTGAAATCAGTTGATGTGAGTTCTCCAACTCTGTTCTTCCTCTTAAGTTTTAGAATTGATTTGCCAATCTCTACTAAACAGCCTATATTGATTCTATAGAATAATTTGGGTAGTCTCTTAACACCTTAATTTTGATTTTACTTAACCCATGAACAGAGGGCTCTGCATTTATTTGTGTTTTTAAATATTTTCTTCCAGCAATTATAAGTTTCAGAATACAAAATTTCTAGCAATTATGGTAAATTTTTCCTTAAATATTCATGATGTTGGATATCATCATAAACACTACATTTTAGTTCAGTTTCTCAGTACATAGAAATACTAATGATATTTATTGATTTTGTATCACAGAATTTTAATAAATTATTTTATTGATTATAGATGTTGTATGATATATGTGTCTTGTGTATATGTGTGTTTGTATGTGTGTGGGTGTATATGTGTATATAGGTACATATGCATGTATATGTGTGTTGTGAATAGCAGAGACTGACAAGAGAAGACATCCCTAGTCACTCTCCACCTTATTCTTTGAGACAGAGTCTCCCTCTGAACCTAGAACTCACTGATTCATCTATATTAGCTAGTCAGTGAGCTCCAGGGATTCTCCTGGTTCCACATTCTTGGCAATGGGATTCATGTGTGTACCACCATGTCTCACATTTTATATGGGCTCTGGGGATCTGATCTCAGGTCCTCACGTTTGTGTGGCAAGCACTTTACCCACTGAGCCATGTTCCCAGCCTCCGACTGTTGCTTTGGTCTTTTAAGAACAACTTAACTCTTAGAATTTCTGGTATAAGCAATCAGGTCATTTACAAATAAAAATCATTTTTGAATATTACATTCACTATGTAGGTCTTTTATTCCCTTTTGTTAGTTTGTTGCATTGGCTATGTGTTCTGATTAATTTTGATGGTCAACATGATTGGACCTCTAGGCCTCTATGTGTGGGCATGCACAGAATTGCCTGAGGGAGGGAGACCTTCCCCCATAATGGGTGGCCCTTCTGTTGACAACCCAGATATGAAAAGGTCTGAGGGGACTGGAGAGATGGAGTATCAGTAAGGTGCTTGCCAGCAAAGCCAAAGGATGCAGGTTCATTTCCCCAATACCCATGTAAGTCAGACGCACAAGGTAGTGCATGCATCTAGGGTTCATTTGCAGTGGCAAGATGCCCTGATGTGCCCATTCTCTCTCAATCTCTCTCTTTCACTCTCAGATACATAAATAAAATAAAAATCTTTAAAAAATAGAGGTCTGAGGCAAAATCAAGCCTACATTGGTCTGTCTGCCTTTTCTCCTTACTGATGGGTGTAACTGCCCTGTTGACTGATGTCATCCTTTGCTAACACTGGAAAAGGTTTCTTTGGCCTTCTAATGTGGAATCTTTCCAGATCTTTATTGACACTAGATTAGGACAGCTGAGGTATCCAGCCTTCTGGGCTGAGATGTTACCAGTTTCTAAGTTCATGTATGTTCTTTAGGAAGAGTGGTCTGATGATTTTGTTGTTGTTGTTTTGCTTTAGTATATCTGATTTTGACATTGATTTCAGCATACTATTGACCTTATAAGATGAATCTGTTCCCTGTCATCCTGCTTACATTTACACAAACTTGAAATACTTTTTTTTCCTAAATATGTGATACAATTCAATATTTAAGCTACTTGGGAAATTATTGTATTTTTTTTTGAAAGTATGAGCTAGGATTTAATTTCTTTATGAGGCATAGAGAGTGTGGAAGTTTAAATAAATGCCCCATAAAAGATTCAGGAGTTTATTAAAACTTGGATTTCCAGCCATCTGGGTGGAGGAGAAGTCACTGAGCAGATTTAGTGTCCAGCCCTAAGGTGTGGTGGTAGATTTAAAATTCCAGTCTAAAGATATACCAACTGAGCCGGGCGTGGTGGCGCACGCCTTTAATCCCAGCACTCGGGAGGCAGAGGTAGGAGGATCGCCGTGAGTTCGAGGCCACCCTGAGACTCCATAGTGAATTCCAGGTCAGCCTGGGCTAGAGTGAGACCCTACCTCAAAAAACCAAAAAAAAGAAAAAAAAAAGAAAAAAAAAGAAAAAAAAAGATATCCCAACTGCTAAGTTCTACCTGGAATTCCTAAGTGTGTTTGTGTGTGGCTTCTGGGTTTTTTGGCTTGGGGTTTTTCTCTCTCTCTCTCTCTCTATCTCTCCTTGATCTTTTAAGAAGGGGTCAACTTCTTCCTCCATTATGGAACTTCCCCTGGGTCTGTAAGCTTCAATAAATAAATATCCATTCTTCCATAACTGTGCCTGATTTGGAAGTTCATCACAGATAGGACTGTGGATGTTGCTCCTTCAGTTTTTTTTTTTTTTTTCATTTTTTTTGTTTGTTTGTTTTTGTGTTTGTTTTTGTTTTTCAAGAGAACTTTGATAGTTTGTGCCTTTGAAGAATTTGCTACTTGCCACTGAAAGTTCACATTTATTGGCATGAAATTATCCATAGTCTTATTTAATGACCATATTCCTGTCCCTCCCCACCCAGCTTTTAAATCTTTATTATTTTCAAGTTTGTTATATTTGCACTGTCGTTATTTTTTATATGATAATGGTAATTTGTGTTTCATCATTTTTCTGATTTTCTGTGCTAGAGAACCATTACATTTTTGTGGTTCTGGGGATTAAAACATTCTCCTTTATCTTTTCATCAGTTCCTTTTTTCTATTTTCTGTTTTGAAAGAATTAAATTCTCTTCTCTGATTTTCTTATAGTGGAAGGTTAAATCATTGATTTGATTGTGCATATATACATGCTTGTGTTGACACAGGGTCTCACTATTTAGCTAGGGATGACCTAAAATTTGCTATAATGGCCTAGGCTGGCCCTAAATTCATGATTTTTGTACCTTTACCTACCAGTTGCTGATGATACAAGTATATACCACCATGCCCAGCTTTAATATAAGCTTTTTAAAATTTTGTTTATTTTTATTTACTTTTTTATTTTTATTTTTTTATTTGAGAATGACAGAGAAAGAGAGAAAATGGCAGAGAGAGACAGAGTATGGATACACCAGGACCTCCAGCCGCTGATAACAAACTCCAGATGCATGTGCCATCTTGTGTATCTGACTTACATGGGTACTGAGGAATCGAGCCTTGAACCAGAGTCCTTAAGCTTCACAGGCAAGCGCTTAACTGCTAAGCCATCTCTCCAGCCCCTAATGTAAGCTTTTAAAAGTATTGTCTTTCAAACATTGATTATCTACAATCTACTAGATATGTTATATTATTTCAATTTCAGTTATTTCAATATACATTAATATATCTCTTATAATACTCTTATTGACTCATGGGTTTTCAAATGTACCAAATATTAGAGTTCTTCCTATTAGGTGTTCATTGTTGATTTCTTGCACTGTCTGTGCCATACCGCTGAACAAGTCCAATTTCTTGTATAATTCTACTCTAGTCAGAGGATGTACATCATTTTAATCCTCTTACATATAGTGATAATTGCTTTATGATCCAAAGCATATATTGATGAATGTTTGATTTGCACTATAAATGAATACAGATTTTACTGTTTGGTAACATGATTACTTTATCTGAAATATGTGTCTAATAGTAATTTATCCACTTCCTTTTCTTTTGATTAGTGTTTGTATTATATAATTTTTCTCATATTTTTATTTCATATTACTTGTACCATTATATTTAATATAAGCTTATTGTAGACATTATAGACCATGTTTTTATCTCTTGTTTTGCTTTGTTCATTTTGCATTATGGTTTTTTCAAGGCACAGTGTCACTTTGGCCCAGGCTGACCTGGTACTCACTGTAGTTATAGACTGGCTTTGAACTCACAATGATGCTCCTACCTCTGCCGCCAGAGTGCTGGGATTAAAGGCGTGCACCACAACTCTTGGCCAGTTTTCCTGTTTTGATCCTACATGGCTAGTTGGAACATTTAGGTTATTTACATTTTATATATTGGATATTGGATTTAGACCATTTTTCTATTTGTCACCCCCCTCCATTTTTCTGGCTTCTACTTGATTGAATGCTTTTATAATCATTTTTATCATCATAGTTAACTAATTCATTCTATTTCTTCCTGAAGGAACTTACTTATCTTTGCTACATTGACTCCAAAAATTAATGATCTCTACTTTTGTTTGTCTGAAATAAAACAACCCTTTGTTTCAGTATTACTTACAATCATTTGCTTTCTGAATATAGAATTCTAGACTAGCAGCTATTTTCTTTGGAGTATTATAATGCTATCACTGCAGGGTCTCCTGGCCACTGTTGCTCCAGAGTAGCCAGTCTTCAGGATGTCTATTTCTCTGTACAAGATGTACTTTTGCATCCTTGGCTGTCCTTAAGATTTGCTCATTATCACTGGGCTTCAGTAGTGTGGTTTCAGTTTCTTGGTGTGCTTATCTTTATCTTTCTCATTCTTCCTATTCACTGACCTTCCTGGATCTGTGGACTTATTTCATCAAGTTTATAAACAATTTGGCCATTAGTTCCTCAAACATTTTTCAAAGCTCCTCTACTATTTCTGACCATCTAGACAAAGGCTCATTTGCTTCACATTTTCCCATCAGTAGCAAAACTCTCTTTTTATAGCTTAATTTTTTTATTTATTTTATATACTTTCTTACTAATTTGTTACAGTGCCTCATTTTTTTTTTAATTTCAGATATTTTATGTCTGGCTTAAGGAAGTTTGGGTTTATTTTTTAAAAACCTTTTTCATTTTTCACCCTACAATATTTTCCTCTATTTTTTAATTATATGGAATATATATATATATATATATATATATATATATATATATATATATTCTACATGATAGACATGCAGGTACACAATATGCCTATGCTTCTAATTCCATTTCTATTAATTTTATTTATTTACATCTATACTTTTCTATTGACATTTTTCCTTCTATGTAATGAGTCCTATTTTCTACCTTTTTTTCAGGTCTGGTAATTTTGTTTTTCTTTTTGTAAGGCAATTGGGAAGTGAGACAGTGTGTCACTCGAGATCAAGGCTGGCCTTGAGTTCACAGCAAACTTCCTACTTCAGCTTCCTGACTGCGGGGATTGAAGGTATGAGACAGCACAGTTGGCTCAGATCTGGTAATTTTTGATTGGCAATCCAAAAATGGTGACTGTCACATTGACAGATACGTATAATTTTCTAAATGTATTTTCCATTGTTCTTGCTTGTAATTAATTAGGTATTTTCAGTTTCGTGCTGACTGTTCCTGTGTTTGGTGATTAGTACCCATGTGTGGGGAGTCCTTGGTTGACTAACCTTCTGTGGTTTTCTGGAGCACCCGTTCTGTGTCCCTCCTCTCTGATAGTCTGCCTAATGAATTCGAGCCCTTGTGGACTTGACCTATAAGCGGTGATATGGAAATAGACAAGTTTGCTTCAATTTTCCCTTCTTTCAGGGATCAGTCTCCAAATGTGTGGGTCTTTTTGTATTTTTCTCTTTTTTAAGGAGAAGGCAGGTGGGTAAGTCTGTACCCTGCTAATCCATCACAGTCAGAGGCAGAATTCTCAACTGTCCTTGAAGGACATGCCAATTCAACACAAATAAGACACATTTATGAAGCCATCTTTCAAGGATGACCCTCAATCTGTGGCCCTGTCTCTCAGACATATTGCAGATTACAACTCTATATCGGTCAATTTCACATGAATATCTTCCTGTCTCATCAAAGTTTCATTTGTAATTCTGGATCTTCCTCCCAATTCAACCCTCTTTCTTTTTTCCTTTGGTCTACCAAAGGCACTGTTATTTTTTTTTTTTAACAGATATTCAGGTTATTAGCTTTGAAGTTATTTTTATTTCTTTATATATTTATATTTCTTCAATGCTCATATCTGAGCTGTTAATATGTCCTGCACTGTTTCTTTTTTTTTTTTTTTCAAGGTAGAGTTTTAGTCCAGGCTGACCTGGAGTTCCATATGGAGTCTTAGGGTGGCCTCGAACTCACAGCAATCCTCCTACCTCTGCCTCCCGAGTGCTGGGATCAAAGGTGTGTGCCACCATGCCCAGATTGTTTCTTGTTTGTTTGTTGTAGATTTCACCCAGAGAGGTGGCTCAGCAGTTAAAGGCACTTGCTTGTCCAGGTTTGATTTCCAGTATCCACAAAAAGCCAGACACACAGTGGCATATGCTTCTGGAGTTTGTTTGCAGCAGCAAGAGGCTCTGGTGCACCCATTTCTCTCTCTCTCTCTCTCTCTCTCTCTCTCTCTCTCTCCAAATAAATAATAAAAATTAAAGGTGCTAGCTTGCAGTCCTGGAAACTGAGCTAATCGTCAATTCCCACATAAATGCAAGCAAAAGAGAGACCTTGTCTAAAAGATGGAAGGAGAGGAGAAACACCCCCAAGGTTGCCTTTTGACTTCTATACCCTCGCTATTGTACACATGTGCCCATATACACACATCATATCCATACAGAGACATGCTCAGAAGTAGATAAGAAAAATAGAAAAATTAAGAAAGATCTTCCTGGTCACATTTCTACTTCACAAGTGCATTATGCCTAAATCTCCACACTAGTTTCTCTCTGTACGAATTTACTCAAATATCATTCATCCCAACATAAATTCACTAAATAAGGTGCAAGACACTTAAATTGGAAGATGTGACATTAACAATCCAACTCTAAATTTTTATAACTTGTTTTCCATTCATAGTCAATACAACCCCAGAAGTCTCTAGGACAGTATATGGGTTCTCCTTAGAGCAACATGCCAGGTCTTTCCTAGGACTTTAGGCTGTTTTTCACAATGTCCTATCCTTTTTCACTTTCATTTCCCACCCCCAGTTTTTGTCTGCCATTCTTTGATATTCTTCATTACTGTAAACTTAAATCTAATTTCTACTCATAATAGAAATATTCTAACATTAACCTCTCTCTAAAACTGAGACTGATTATTTTATTTACTACTCAAAATAAATTTAATCATCCAATGTTTTGAATTATATGCTGTTGATTTGGTATGATCTTGCAGACACTCTAAGCTTTTGTACTCAACCAGTGGCATCCATACGTAGTATGGGCAGCAGGCAGGAGGTCAAGGTATGAGCTCAGGCTTCTAGCCACGAATTAATCCATCATCACCTCTTGAACTGTTATTTCCTTCTTGACCTTAACACTAGAAACTTTATTTATTATGATTGCAAGTGCATCAAAATGAGAAAGAGGAAAAAGAAAGGAGAAAGGAGAGAATTCAGCTTTCTTCTAATAAGAAAGTAAATTAATGTGCATGCAGTATTTTTTAGGTTCTGTTTAAAACATGGATACAGGGGCTGGAGAGAGGGCTTTGCAGTTAAGGTATAAGCCAGTAAAGCCGTCAGACCCAGGTTCAGTGTGCCAGTACCCACATAAATCTAGATGGATAAGGTGGTTCATGTGTCTAGAGTTCATTTGTAGTGGCTAGAAGACATGGCATGTTCATTCTCTTTCTCTCTCTCTCATGTAAACAACATATTAAGAATAACACACATGGACAAAGCTGGGCATAGCTGTTCATGCCTTTAACCCCAGCCCTTATGGGAAGCAGAAGTAAGAGAATTGCCATGAGTGCAAGGCCACCTTGAGACTACATAGTAAATGACAGGTTAGCCTGGGCCAAAGTGAGACCCTACCTTGAAAACACACACACACACACACACACACACACACCACACACACACACACTGAACCCAGATACCCAGTTGTGGTGGTGCGTGTCTTTAATCCCAGCCTTTGTGGGAAGCAGAAGTAGGAAGATTGCCATGAGTTGGAGGTCACCCTGAGACTACGCAGTGAATTCCAGGTCTGCCTGGGCTAGAGCAAGGCCTTGCCTTGAAAATCCAAACTAAACCAAACCAAACCAAGCAAAACAAACAAACAAACAACAAAAAAAGACAGAAAAAAAAAAAACCTAATAGATATACACATTCACAAGGAGCCTGCTATTGGCACCTTGTCCTGAAAGATTTACAGATTATAGGCAAAAGTGTGTCCATGGTCTGTCTAAGTTTGACTCTCAACTCTGAAGCTGATAAGATAGATGATTTGTTCATTGTCTTCTTTATCCATCAGCTAGAGACAGTATTAATCCCCACTTAACAAAGCTGTTTTAAGCTTTAAATGACATACTTCTTGTGTCATGTGAGCTGATGGAAAAAAAAAATATTATGCCTTTGTTGACTCTTCAATCAGCTTCTATTTGG
The DNA here is from genome assembly GCA_036346955.1 of Dipus sagitta. Taxonomy (NCBI): domain Eukaryota; kingdom Metazoa; phylum Chordata; class Mammalia; order Rodentia; family Dipodidae; genus Dipus; species Dipus sagitta. The sequence goes on along the minus strand of CM070778.1, from coordinate 115,042,925 downwards.
TAAAATGAAAAAAATTTAGATGGAAATATTTTCGTATATTTGATTCGGGGTGTGATCCAATTCTGGCATGGTGGTGAATTCCTGTTATCCTAATACTAGGAAGGATGGAGCAGGAGAATTACTGGAAGTTCAAAGCCAGCCTGGACTACATTGTAACACTCTGTCTCAAAACACAAAACAAAAACAAAATAGAGACAAGATGAACAAACAACCGGAAGAGTTTTCACTCTTACGAGCAACAGCTGGATGAGGTGCCAGAAACTCACCCTGAGAACTATTTCCTGTAATTTAGTTCCTTTTCAGTTAGCTCTACTGCTTTGCTCTTAACATTTCCGACTCTGTACTCAGATTCTCTCCAGATAATCATATGACTAGACTGTGTCCATAAGCTCTGGTACATTTCACATACACAGTATAATTCACACCTACTTGGTGCATCTGTGTCTCCATGCATGTGAGTGTGGTGTGTGTGTGTGTGTGTGTGTGTGTGTTGTGTATGTATATTTCTGTGTACATGTGTGTGTGTAGCAATTACCTTCTCATTGCTGGGATAAAACACCCAATCAGAAGCAGCTTAAAGAAAGAAAAGTTTATTTCAGACTTACACTTTCAAGGGTAAGTTTCATTATCATTATGGTGGTGGGGAAAGTATAGTACGAAGATAGGCAGCTAGGCATCCACAGTAGCAGGAAGGGCATAGTCTGATTATTGGGCTTGGAGCTGGGCTATATTAGCCCAAAACCCCAGCAAAACACCTCCTACAGCAAGCCCCCACCTCCCAATGGCACCACCAGCTGGAGATTAAGTATGAAGCTTAATCACAAACACATGAGGCTATGGGGAACACTATATTCAAACCGCCACAATGGGTGTGGGAGAAGGGGTAGAGAGAGACAAAGAAAGTAACTAAATTTTACCCCAAAATATATAGAATCAAGTTTTTAAAGCTATACAGAAAAAAAAAGTCAAATTAGTTACTTGCACATGTAGAAAAATATCTAATACTCTGCTTAATTTCTCTCTGCTTACTTTTAACTTGATTAAAAAAAAAACGTGTTTATGCGGCTGTAATAAACATCAACCTACCATGATCTATGGCATTGCACACTGGCTTCTGCCTATCTCCTATGTATCGTAATCTCCTATTATGAAAATTAGTATGCAGTGAAGCGGGTGTCCACTGATCCCTTAACAGCACCTTGACCACACCATCATAATTCTAAGTAGGATAAGTTTAGGAGAATGCTGTTTCAATCAAGAATTCAAAATTTTAGAGAAGCATAATATGTACCAGAAAAGACATCTAGGTCAGATTTCATCACCTCTAATTTTCATGTTCCTATTTTTGTTCTCACCTCACCCTGTTCCATCAAACCATCATCAAGCAATACTGATTATGTATTCCCTCTGCCTACAGCTGTGTTAGGAGTTTGATGACATAAATTAATTGGTTATGGTTTCAGTCATTTGGAAAATTTCTGAAAGATATTACTTCCCAGCCTTTTCATATTTTAATGTTAAATCATGTTAAATGTTAAGACATGTAGTGAAATCCAGTCTAACCATATTTTTGATTTAGTTTATCTACAGATAAAATTTGGGTTCTATTGCAATAATTACACAACTTTTTCATGAATCAGTGGCATAAAACTTGGGAACCACTGAATGCTTATAGACAGATGATGTAGTGTTTAAAACTTCACTCAAAAAATCTACTGGAAGCAGTATTTTTAAGAGTAAAGACTTAAAAAAAAATTGAGACTGACCCAGTTAAAGAAAAAATAAAGTTAAATTCAAGGATATACCAAAACATTATCATTTTCATTTCTTTCACTTATTCTTTCTATATTTTTATTAATAGGAAAGACAAAATATTATCCCCATTTCTTTCCTCTTTTTCTTTTTTATAAATAGGTAAAACTGAGCAATGTTTTAAGTAGTAGCCTTAGAATTTATGTAGCAATAAAGTATATAGTGATAATTATTGTGTTTTCTATGTGTGATCTCATTTATTTATCATTATTACATGTTATTTACTTCATGCTTTAGATAGGAGATGAAAGCTTATGGGTATTTAAAGAAATGGCATAGGAAGGATTGCCAAACTGTTCATCCTAACCCTAAAGCCCAAACAGAACAGGCCATTATCTCTATAGGCATTACCCACCCTCCATGTAATAGCAAAATATAAAGTCAAGAGAGTAGTATTATGTTAGGGGGTAGACAATACCAATTCACATCTATAAGGTATTTCATAGTTTTCATGAAATGTTTACATTTTTATTTCCTTTATTATTTCAATTATTTAACTGTATGATGGTGTCATTATTATATTGATTTTTACAGATGAAGCTATAAATAGTGGAGACTGAGTCAATCCCCCAAGTTAGCAGAGCTGGTGACATAGACACGAGATACAATTCAAGTGTCTGATCTAAGGTCCTCTATTTCCATTACAATTCATTATTTCTGAACCCAAAACAAATCACCTGTTAAAATCAAGCATTCTTTTGAGTATAAATTGAAGTTACTATTAGTTATTTCTCTTTTATAGCTAAAGGTCAACCCTGGTACTAACAGAGCTATGTGGCACTGTTAGGATTTATATTTTTAAAACTTTACATTTAAGTGTGAAGACTTGTTCTTCAGCTAATAATTCTGTTGGGAGGTGATTGTCATAGTCAGTTTCATATTGCTGGGATGAACCTCCAAACCAGACATAGTTTATGGGAGGAAGGGGTGGATTGAAAGCTTACAGATCCAGGGAAAGTTCCATTGATGGAAGAAGAAGATGGACCCCTTTCACAGATCCAATCAGAGAGATACAACCATATAGCCAGGACCACAAGCAAGGGTAAAACCTGAAAGCCAAACAGCAGTGAATCCAAGCAGAGCTCAAATATTCTGTATATTAGTAGGCCGGGAATCAGGTCTACCCCAAAACACACCTTAGGGACTAGACTCCAGGATCTGACCCCAGTGATACCTCTTCCAGCCAGGCAGCAGGAAATCCAAGTTACAAGCTTTAATAAAACTCCTGAGGGCTGGAGAAATGGCTTAGTGGTTACGCGCTTGCCTGTGAAGCCTAAGTACCCCAGTTCAAGGCTTGATTCCCCAGGACACACGTTAGCCAGATGCACAAGGGGGCACATGTGTCTGGAGTTCATTTGCAGTAGCTGGATGCCCTGGCATGCCCATTTTATCTCTCTCTCTCTATCTATCTATCTATCTATCTGCCTCTTTCTCTCTCTTTCTGTTGCTCTCAAATAAATAAATAAAAATAAATGAAAAAAATTTTAAAAAAATCTCCTGAGTCTTGTGGAGGACATACAATCAAACTACCATAGTAGGAGAACTTTTGCAAGATAGGATCTGGTAGGATGTGTTGTCAAAAGGGATATTGGAACAGCACTCTTTCCTCTCTTACTCATTTGTTTGTTGTCCAACATGAAGTTGACAATCTCCTATGTCACACCCTCCTTGCCATGAAGTACTGCCTCAGTACAAGACCAAAAGAAATAGGGACAAGCAGCTATGGACTAAAACCCTTAAAACCATGAATTGATATATGTATCTCCACCTTTTAAGTTGATTTCACTGAGTATTTTGTCATATTGACAGGAAGCCAACTGAAATAGCACTTAAAATTTCCCATGACAAGAAATTCTCCATAGAAATAAATTACTACACTTGGTCTAGCATAGGAAGTATGGTCATGTATTTCTTGGTCTGGCCTGGGTGTACTGATAGAAAAATTAAAATAGGGAGACATAAAGAGTAATGCCACAGTAAAAGTTCAACCAATAAGTGGTGACAGTTTTATCCACAGGCTTTTGGCCTTTTGGAATTGATTTGCAGGGAAAATATGAAAGGATTTAAAACCTTGGCCTAAGAGACATCTTACAGTGCTATAAGTAGAGGATGATGAGTAGATGGTTGATTCTGGTCATAGTTGAAAGACCTAAATGCAGAAAGAATTGTGGACTGCATGTTTGGTTTATGAGGAAAGCAAAGAACTTTACCTGGACTTGGATAGAAGCCGTTTGTGCAACAGTTTATTGTTCTGCCCATGTCCTGAAACCTTGAGTAAGATTCAACTTAAAAGCAATGGACTGGTTTGAGCAGAAGGATATGACACAGAAAGAAATGAAAACTTTGGGCAGGAGACAGCAGTACAGTTTCAACTGCAATTATCTGAGATATTACTGGCATTGAGATTTGACCAGCTGTTCTTCATTGGGACAGCAAGAAGAATGCTGACTCTTTTGAAAGTAGGGGACCTGAATGCTGAAGGAGTAACCTGCTCTTCAAAGTCTGCTTTGTTCTTCCCTGGATTAACAAGTTGGCAGCCTAGCTGGTACTATGAGCATATAACAAATGCAGGAAAGAAAGGATCATTGGATGTGCCACATGGTTTTGTTAGAAATAACCACTGGGCAGTGTGATCTAGAGTTGTTGGAATCCCTGTGTGGAGGCTCAAAGGAGCCATGAGGTTAAACCATGGGTTGCAGTGGAGACTCAGGGTTTTGAGTTGCCAAGACTAAAGAACAATTATCAAGGCTTGAATCAGGATGGTGTTTTCTCCAGCAGGTAAGCAGCCCAGCTGGGAGATGAGAAAATGAAACCCCAGAGATGTTGTCACTGGTTACAGATATCAGAATTGGAAATATATGATTTGATGTCTACCCTGTTTGTTTTGTATCTCCCATTGATTAAATATTTCCTTACAATGTCATCTTTTGCCATGTCAATGTTTACTTTGTGTCATTATGCCTTTTTGGTTTTATGGGCTCACAGTTCAGAGAACTTGGGCTATGAGGATGTTTGAACAGTGTTGAGAATGCTAAAAAATATAGAGATTTTTGATTTTGGATTATATGGACTACATTTTACATTATGGGTAGTCACCAATTTAAAAGAGCCAGGGGTGGAATGTAGTGATTTGAATTAGAAGTCCCCCATAAAGTAATGTGCTTTGAATGCTTGCTCTCCAACGAGAGGCAATTTGAGAGGTAAAACTTTGCTGGAGGAGGTATGTTATTGGAAGTGGGTTTTGTGGTGTTACAGCCAGCTCCCCCTTGCCATAGTTTTATTCACTGCCCTGCTGCTGTCATCTACCTTCTGTGGAAGAGGTAGTGCCCAGCTTTTGGTATGCTATGCTGTAACCTGGCATCATGAAGTTTCCCCTTGAGACTATAAGCCAAAATAACTCCTTTCCTCCCATCAGCTGCTTTTGCTCAGGTGCTTTATCCCAGTAACAAAAAGGTAACTAAGCTTAGCTTCTTTCCTAAAAAAAAATCTTTCCCATTTGAAGTGACTGCTGACTTTATCATAAGAATTTATTTTCATGGAATGGAGGTATTGTCATCATGAAACTCCATAACAGTATTCTCTTTTCCCTTGCAGAAATCTATATTCTATATTAACTAGATTGCTTTTACAAATAACTATTAAAGGATAAGAGCATATAAGATGCATGCAGTTGAAGGTAGAGAGGAGAAATCAGAGAGCCAAGCCATTTTGTTGGAAGGTTAGTCCTGATTTTGGTGCTGGGAGACCTTGATTGTCTCAGCCATTCAGCAAAAATTCAGTGAGATCCTATAAAGTACAAGAGATGCTATCCTAGCCCTGAGCCTCTATTTTCACAGGTACTGACAACAGCATATGTTAGCCTCTCTTTTCTCAACATAGCTTTCTCAGGATTATCTCTCAGGTGTGCAAAATATTTTTGACAAAATGTACTTTACCTGGAAATATGAGCAAAGAGTAAAAACCTGGAAAGAAGAAATGATTTCGGAATATCTTTTGTGTTTATTTTTTTCTCCATAATTTATGTTTGGATAAAGGCTCCAAGATGCACAGCAGGATATGGTAGAATAGACAAGAAACATCAGAACTAATTATGTTGACGTGGATGATAACAACATGAAATAGATATTATGGAAGAAGGAGTGTGGTGGTTTGAATGCAAATTTCCCCCACAGCCTCATATATTTTTTAATTGTTTCCTGTTTAGTCTCCAGTATTCAGAGTCCTGCTGAAAGCAGTGTGGTACAAGGGGTGGATCATGAGCCCAGCCTTAAGGGTGTGTTCAGAGTCAGCTCATGCTTGATGGTACTTGGTGTGGTCTCTCTGCTGTGGATATATGATGAAGTGAGCCAGCTTCCTTCATCATGATGAAGCTTCCCGTGGAATCTGTAAGCATGAAATAAATCCTTTCTTCCTCTAAGCTGCTTCTGGTTGGATTTTTATCCCAGCCATGTGAAGGTAATTGCAACAAAGAAGAAGATAGGCAGAAACCAATCCAGGATTTGAAGACAAAGCCAGAAAGACAACAGAATGCAATATGGTAAGTAGAACAGATAAAGACAGGGAGGATTTCACATTTTCCAGCTAAACTGACATCCTAAAAATATTCATGGTGAGTTGAAAAGAGACCAGAAAACTTTAAGATATTTAGTAACTATAGATAGACAGAAAATAAAGTGATAGTTGAAGTGATTTTCCTTTACAGCTCTGTTTACAAATATTTTATGGAAGCTGAGCAAAGTAGGCATAGCAGACAATCTGTAATATTAATTCAGGAATTAAGCTAAGCAAGTACGTGAAAGGATGCCTTTTCCTCTTAGGAGAATGTTTAAGACATTTCAGGTTCTTGTTATATCAAGTTCTGTCTAAACTAGGTGTTGCTTACACAACAAAATATCTTCTGCTAACAAGAATGATGATGTAATGGGCTTGTCACTCGTGGGAGATATTTCACCTGACTTGATGTTACATTTAAGGAAATAAGAATGAGATGGGGGAGCACTAGATCTTGAGATTGAAAACTTATAAATTTGGGAAGAGTAGATTGTGTTAAATATAACTCAGAGGAATACTTCCCAATTTGTTACCAGGGTACTCCTAAGGGTGCTTGCTATAGTTAGAATGCTTATTCCTCTCTGTTTTGTGTGTGTGTATGGAAATGAGTTTGATAGCTGTTGTGTCAGGATGAGAAGGTGGACCCCTTGGCGAAGATTGAGCTGCCATGGCTCTGCTCCATGAATTATTACATACCATTGTCATGGGACTCAGTTCTTCACAGTGGGAGTGTGTTTGTATATAAGGAGAGCTTAACTCGCTTTTATGCTCTCTCTATCTTGCCTTCCTCCCTGGGGTGATGCATCATGAAGGCAATTGTTAGAGGGTGGTACCTTGAATTTGGACTTCTCAGCCCACAGAACTATATGCCACTAAATTATTTCTCATGATAAACAATCCAGTCTGCGGTGTTCTGTTACAGCAGCACAAAATGGAATAGGGTAGGACCAAGACCACTTTGAAGATCTGTGTTGTCCAAACAATTTCTGTAACAATGCAGAAATGTTGTTTACATTTTTAATGCATTATCTCACAAATGATTGATGGATTTTTGTTTTAGTGATTTGACAAGGTGTTTGTTATCACCACAGAAAGAAAGCTGAAGCAGATATGATAATGCAGCTATCTCCTACTATATAAGACACAAGTATTTGTAGAAATGTGAAGCAATTGCTCAGTATTTTTTAATGTACTCAATTTTAAAAAATATGTTGACATGTAGCATGCTTTGTAGCTATGTTTAATAAATTGTGATTTTATCTTACATTTCAGCTTTAATTTCCACTGTGACAATATATAACATTCACATAAGAAGCTACTTGGGAGCCTCAATAATTTTTAAGAGCACCAGGAGGTCCTGAGACCAAAGTATTTTGAGGATTGCTGACTTAGAATACTAAAAGACTATGGATTCCTTTTTAGGAAATGAAAGAATAAAATATTATTTTTTACCTTTTGTAAAAAAAAATCAATTTAAAATTGCAGAGTCAGAAACAAAAATGGACTGGACGAATTATCTTCAACCCAATTGTAGAATATATAAAGTCCCAGAGTGAAACATATGAAGAGTGTCTACATAAATGGATATGGAAGCATGTAAGACATGGTGATGTCATCAGGTGGCTACTGTGGAGGACCAGAAGCAGAAACCACAGAGCACATAATTCCTGTATCAGGTAATAAGCACACATTTTATTTTTCTTCCTCTTGGATTATGTTTATGTTATCATAAAATCTACCTTTTAACATGTATAACTCAAGTTTTAGTATATTCAGGAAGTTGTGCTCTAATAGCTGCTATTTCTAGAATATTTTGTTACCAAAAAGAATTCCATACCCATTAGCAGTCCCTATTCTTCCCAATCATCAGTCTACTTTCTATCTCCATGGATTGGCCTATTCTTGACATTTCATATAAGTTGCATCACATAATGTGTGATTCTTGTGAATAGTTTATTTCATGTGGTACATTTTCAGAGTTCATTCATGCCCATAAACATTTAGGGGATGCTCCTCTTTCTGCCTTCCTTCTAACTGTGGGTGCACTGGGGTGACGCATGTCTGTTGTCTATCACATGGGGCTGGGGACCTGAACTCAGGTCCTCATGCTTGCACAACAAGCCCTTCATCCATGAGCCATGTCCCCATTGCCCCAGGAGCAAATTTTAAGTTATTGTCCATATACATCAAGCAGAAGAAATTTTGGGTATTATAATAAATTTATATTTCACTTTTTCCCAAAGCACATATTTCCAGTTTATATCTCCCAAAAGCAGTCTCCCGTTGTGCTTTTGATTTCCTTTTCCTCTTTTCATGTGCTTATTAACCATTGGTTTATCTTATTTATAAAGATGTCTATTAAAACCCTCCATTCATTCCAAAATTATGTTTTTTTGTTGTTGTATATAAAAGTTTTTATGCATTTTTAAATAATATTGTTATCAGAGATGTGATTTGCAAATAGTTTCTCCCATTTTGTGAGGTTTTTTTAACTTTCTTTATAGTGCCCTTTGAAACACAAAGGTTTTTAATTTTTATGAAGTCCAATTTATCAGTTTTCTTTGGTGGCTTATGCTTTTGATGCCTTATCAAAGAAATTGTCTAATCCAGATCACAAAGGTTTATGACTGTCTTCATCTAGCCACTGTATACTTTCAGTAATATTTTAGTTATGCACTTTGAGTTATACACTCTTAAGTCTTTGATCCATTTTGATTTAATATTTGTATATGGAGAGTGGCAGACTGCCTCTTGCTTGATTTTTCATGTGGACATCCATTTTTCCTGGTCACTATTTGATGATGACTATACTTTCTCCCTTTGAATTATCTAAGCACTTTTGTCAAAAATTAGTTGTCCATCAATAGCTCTTCTTTCTGAAGTCTTTTTTAAAAATATTTTCATTATATATTTATGAGAAAGAGATAGATAAAAGAGAGAATTGACACACTAGGGCCTCCTGCCACTGTAAACCAACTCCAGGCACATGTGCTAGTTTGTGCATCTGACTTTATGTGGATACTGGGGAATCAAACCCAGGTTTTTAGGCTTTGCAGGCAAGTGAGTTAATCACTGAGCCATCTCTCCAGCACCTTGAATTTTTAATCGTATTATTCCATTGACCCATATGTCAGTGCCATACTGTCTTAATGTCACCTTGCAATAAGTATGGACATAAAGATGCATGAATCATGATTTTTTTTGTTGTTGTTTTGTTTTTTTGAGGCAGGGTCTCACTCTGGCCCAGGTTGACCTGGAATTCACTATGTAGTCTCAGGGTGGCCTCGAACTCATGGCGATCCTCCTACCTCTGCCTCCCGAGTGCTGGGATTAAAGGCGTGCACCACCACGCCCAGCATGAATCATGATTTTATTCTTATTTTGCAAAATTGGCTTTCTACTCTGTACTTCTGGGACTTTAATGTAAAATTTAGGATCACCTGATCCATGTCTACAAAAACATTGACTGGCATTTTGGTACGGATTAAGCATTGCTGTCATCTTAATTGTATGATTTGTCCATTCCTATTAATATAATATATTAAATACCAGACCTGTATATTTTGATTAATTTCCCATGTTAATGCAATCTTGCATTCTTGAGATAAATCTCATTTGGCTGTGGTGGGTAAACTTTTATATGCCTATAGATGCACTTTGTTAGAATTTCAATGAATAAACATTTTTATAATCCATAGTGTCAGCATAGATGTGAGAAAATAGGTATGTTGCTGGCTGAAATAAGACTTAGGACAGCTCTTACTGATCACTATTTGGAATTTTTTATACCAATTATAAAGAGAATCTGCTTCTCTTTTTCAGATAGACACAGATCCTAATGAGAGAACCACCCCATCATACCTCAAAAGGGCCCCAGCTGAAATTAAGAATAATTGGCGAAACAAGCAAGGGCGCTGTTTTCTTGGTGAACCTGGTACCAACACAAGGGTGAAAGAGATCAACACAGAGAACAATCAACTCCTACCAAATCAGATATCCAGAGACAGAGAGGCTCAAAACACCTCATCACTGAAGCAGACCCAAAATGAACCCAACATGGCTCACGGAAATTTTGCAGAAGACGGGGTGGAAAGAATGTCAGAGCCACATGTTTGATCATGATATGCAGAGACATTTCCTCCTACCCATAACTGTGGGCTAACTCCACAATGCATGACCCATATACCTCAACAAGGGGGGGGGGGAGCAGAGGGAAGAGGTAGGACAGGGAGAAGGCTAAGAATGGTACCAACTTGATTGTATTCACTGAGTACAAAAATAATTAATATTTTTTTTAATTTTAAAAATACTGGAGTAGTTTTGACAAAGAAATAAACCTATATATCTGTGGAACACATTAATGCATAAATTGATCTGTAAAAAAAAGACTTAGGACAGCTCTTACTGATCATAATTTGGAAATTTTTATACCAAATACTAATTCAAATGCTTTTTAGTTCAGAATCATACATTTGAGAACTTATAAAAACATATATACACCATGAATAATACACCTTCAGTTATTCAATACTGTAGTTTCTAATATTAAAAGAATAAAAACAACCTTAATATCCACCTATAAGAGAAGGAATAAATTATAACACATCATTATGCCACACAAATATGAATAGAAAGTAAGGAAAGAGGAATTGAAATGAGGATACTTATATGTTAATATGGGAATCCCTCAAGATATATTTAAAAATTTAACACAAAATAAAAATGTAGGATTGTCTATATAGGACACACTACCAGTTTTATGAAAAGGAATAATAATACATATTTTTATTAGTGGTATACCTGAGAAGGTACTGAGGTCATTCGTTGTGGAGAAGGGACTGAAATAGGGTGTTGTCTAATTGAAAATTATTCACATGTTATATATTTTAAATGTAAACACTAAATATATTTATAACCACCAATGAAACAAAAATAATATCACTAAAGAAAGAATAATTTAGAAACAGATGAAAAGAATAAACAAGTAAAAATGCTTTAAAGAATAGTGGTAAAATATGAAAACCATAAAACATGAGCTTTAACACTGCTTAACAAACAATATTTCCACCAAACCTTATCTAGAGTATTTTCCTGTAGTAATGGAAGATATGCTAACAAGTGAAGATAGACCATCGCCCAGGTAAATTGGATCCTATTTGATCTTCTTAAGTCTTTCCTTAGAAAAGTCATTGCATATAACCACATCGGCACTCTTCTGAAAACTACCAGACTAGAGAGGCAAAAAAAATAAAAAATAAAAATAAAAAAAAGAACAAAAGAAAAAAAGATTCTGATATTTAAGAAGAGAAATGGTAAGTTTGGCTTCAGACTTTGCCAGAATATTATCCTATGCCAGCAAGTACTATATAACACCATGTGGACATTTTAATAGAAAGAAACCCCATCATGTTTCATATTCAGCTATACCATGTTGTAGTAATAAAAATGAAGGAAAATATGTTCAAACATATGAAAATCAAAAAAAATACTATTTCCATAAGCACTCTTATAAAACTACCAAAAGAAAATCTTTCTTCATCCAAAATGGAAATTCAGACGTCAACATAAATGGCGTCATGATGAAGAGTGAATCTCTTTAAATGTTAAACTAATGACAGCAACCATAGGAATTATGCCTATGGAATTCATTATGAAAACTTTACACCATGAAACGGGTGAAATGTTATAACTAATAAAAGCAGAAGGGTGAGAACATGTAGGATGTAGCATATGGAGTTAAAATGACTTAGAGGTCAGATTTTATATTTTCAAAAGTGAGCTATGTGAATATAGTAAATTGGTAGAGGAAGATAAGCATGGGAAAGAACTTGATCCAAGATTATCATATTGGGAAAAGCTTCTTCTATCTCTCTTTGGTGCAGAGATTTTTGTTGTTTTGTTTTTAAATACTTCACATGTAAATGTGAATCTGTAATAGAGTCTACCATGTCTTCCCATAATAGAAATCCAGTGCTCAGGACTCCTGCCTCCATCACAGTTAGATCTAATGAACAGCTATAATGTTTACTTTTAAATAATTGTCTCATGCAAAAAAAAAAAAAAAAAAAAAGGTAGCATGTCACATTTAAAATTCGTAGCTGGAAGCAGTACCATCCGTTGTGCTTAGTGATACTAGAAATTCTGCCCATAGGAGCATGGGCAATGATGTGATTCAATGCAAAGGCTAAGCCTCTGGGAATCTGCAGGCCGATACTAACCCAAACCAACAGCCACAGTCACCGCTTACATGTTGCCACGTGACCCATTCAGCTGCCATCTGCTGCCATGGTCAGGATGCACCTTTGGATCCAATCGGTGATGTCCTAGAATTCATATCAGTCCCAGATGAGATATGCCCACATGCAAGCCAGAAACCAGATATAAATCAGGTTTACTGGTGATGTGCGTCTTGTTACCTCAGGGCTTGATTTTCATATCCAAGTAGAATTATACCTTGAAGTAATCTCAAGAATTTCCATATTTTTCTGTCCAGGCAATTTTGTAGACTTTGGAAATTCTTCCCAACACGAACCTTATTCACTCACGTCTCCTCCGTTTTTATTGACACCTCTCTCCCTTTACTCATTAGTTTTATGCACCTAATCCAAGAAGTACAGTTTAGATGACTTCCTAAAAGTCTGAGGAAAACTAAATGGTGATTATAACTAGATAAAAGACAAATTTTACAATTATTAGAAATGATTTGTTTACTGCTTATTGTGTGCAAGGCTATTTGATCAACAAAACAAATTAACTTCACAATTGGTGCCAGACGTTAGTGCAGTAGAAATGAGATGAAGTTCTGTGATCACTGGGACTTTCTCACTGGGCTCACTGCCCCTTTCCTCCGCCACACACACATACAGCTGCCTCCTTCCCTGTGTTTCTGGGATGTACACATTTCCAGAACCCCTTCATACATCTGCCTACATGCGTCTGTCCATGTGATCTTCAATTTCCCATCTGTGTTGCCATCAGGAACTGAAATTTCCCAACTTCATCATCTCAGTGTTTTGGTAAATTTCTTTATTGACAATTTTCAAACATGAACATAATGTAATCTCAGTGTCTCATAATCTGTTTTTCAGATTGTATCTCAGGGAGGTGTCTTATTTTTCATGCCAAAGTAGATTCATTGAATTATTTTTTGGACAAGAACAAAACCAAACTTCCTTCTTCATGCAAATTTTGTACCCTCCCCAATTTCTGAAGGCCTACCTCCAGGATATTTTGTAACATGGGCACCTTCCTTTGCCTGAGAGTCACAAGGGGCACTTTAAATGGAAAGCCCAAACAAAAGGAGAAAAGACAAAATTAACACTTGATAGTAAAAAGGATGGAAATAATTTTGGGCCTGCACACATGATACTGATTTTAAAATCACTAATGGGCTTTAGTGTATATTTTATTCCTTGATATCTGAAAATCAAGATGAAATTCATTCCTTTTGATCTTATTTTTACATGGGTCACCTTTCTTCTTTGATCTGCATCGTAACATCTTCAAATAAAGTCCCTGCTACCTGCCTGATCACTGAAGTCTTGAGTGAAATAAGAGGCACTGCCTCCAGCACCCATATCTTGCTAGTTCTCTGAGGCAAGAATAAAGAATGGGATACCTGACATGCTATCAGTGACATAGGGCTCTTCCTCCCCAACTCCAGAAAGCAGATAGATTATCCATTAGTGGTGGAAATGAAGCTGATCTTCACTGTGGAGCTAATAGAGAGTTAACATCTATATTTCAATTTATTAATTTTTATCAATTATTTCATATACACTTAATATATATATATATATATGCATTTTGAGCATATTTATATAGAAAATAAGGAAGGCAGCTTTTTTTTGTAGTAGGTAGTCAGCCAGGGACAGAGGCCCAAAGAAATGTCACCTTGCTGCACTGGCAGGCCTAGAACCCACCTGTCTGTACCAGTCTCATCCAAGATGGCTGCAAGCAACATCTCCGGTCATAACTTCCTGTCTCTTCAAGTTTTCCTGAGCTTAGCACACTGGTGGGCTGGCTCCTCCTGAGTCAGCATCTTAAGTCCACCAGCCAATCAGGTTTCTCCCTTACACACCTGAGTGTGATGATGAGGCTCATTCTAATTAGATGCTTGACCCATATAAAGGAGCCAAACTACTCGTGCCAATCTCTCTTGGTTCTTCTTGGCACAGGTGAGTAAGTCTCCTCTCCTCCTTCCTAGCCAGGCTGGGTTTCTTTCCTGCCTTGTTTTGGGTTGCTTTACTGCATGGCTGCCTGTGTCATTTCTGAGTTCTAAACTCCTCATTTTCTATTAGTCTTCTCTGAGCTAGTATGTGAGTGTGATCTTTTGGCTTGGTCTCTCCTGCTTTGTTCAACACGTGTGTGCCTGTGTGTCAAGACTTTCCCTTGGTGAGGGATATTTTCTCTATCTTCCCCTTCTTCTTCCCAGCCATGCTGAGAAGGGGGAGGATTTCTTTTGGTTTGGACTCCCTTCTAGATCACAACTGTTTCAAAATAAATCTCAAAGTCCATAACTTACCCTTTTTTTTGAGTCCATGTTTTAACATCTTTGCTAATCTGGGCAAGGACCCAAATGTTGGGGTCCATGGGCTGTGTGTTGAACAATGGGAGGCTGTCTCATATCAACATAACCTGTTTGACCTTGGACAAGTTGCCAGGAAGATCTCTTCTGATTTGAATATAAAGTCTGTCAAGGGGAGGAATTCTATGCAGAAAGGGGAATAGAAAGTGATCAGATGCTGATGTTTCCATGGGGACAGATGGAGCAGTCCCTACCAAGAGGGAAGAGGAGAGGTGGCATGTTCCTGGCTCTTCTATAGTCCCCCTTTCAGCAGGTTACAGGTGTGGCTAAAGTAATAGCTTGAGAGGTTAACTTCCTGCCCTGCCTCTCTTAACCTTGTGACCTTGAGCAAGTTCTCTCTCTCTCTCTCTCTCTCTCTCTCTCTCTCTCTCCTCTGCTTTCTCTCCTTGTCTTTAGCATAGGGGTGATAATATAACTGTGCATGTACTCTGTGGTATAGAACATATAAAATTCCTAAATGTGCTTTGTAATCCAAACCTTCTCTATTCTGTCTTCAAGAAAAAAAAAAATTATTAGCTCAAAGTACACTTTTCCTGATTCTGGTGGCACTTGTTCTGCTGTCATATTTATGTCACACAATGTCCCATTCATCGTGTCGCATTGGTTTCCAAGAGTGCGTGTGGTCAGGTCTGTCTGTCTTCTCCATGAGACTCTCAGCCCGAGGAGAGGGGGAAATGCACCTTAGTTTCCTTTTGGTCACTCTCAGCTTCTCTAATGTTCTCACTAGAGCACTTCATCAGACCAATGAGCTTGTGAGACCTAGCTGCAGAACTTCCCTCCACTCCGGATCAGTTACACCGCTCACGAAGAAACAAGCATAGAGTCATTTATCCAGGGTTCACTTGTTTGTTTCTTGGTCTGTGACTAGATACAGATTCCATCATAATGAAGCTGATGAGGGAGAGAGGCGACATTTGGGAAGGAGAATAGAAATTTTGGATATTACAACCCAACATTTGTCAAATCCCCTGGCTGATAGCAGGAAA
Organism: Dipus sagitta; assembly: GCA_036346955.1. NCBI lineage: Eukaryota > Metazoa > Chordata > Mammalia > Rodentia > Dipodidae > Dipus > Dipus sagitta. The sequence goes on along the minus strand of CM070778.1, from coordinate 115,026,989 downwards.
CGTGGTTTTTTTTTTTTTTTTTTTTCATTCCCTTTGGCTAAATTTGGATCAAATGCTGGCTGAGTGCACTGAGCAAGCCAGCACTGCATTGTACCTCTATTTTGTGACATGTGAGCTCCCCGCTTTAATCTCCTCTCTACTGTATAAAAGGGGATCTGAGGCTGTTAGACTTCAATCCCGTGATTCATGCAGCTGGTACACAATAGACCCCACCTCTGTCCCCACTGTCGCACAGTATCGGGCTAAACAAAATGTCTTCGGAAGCTTCAGTACATGTAGTTAGCCTGTCACAGACCCCTCCCCCACCTCTCCCCACCATCCCCCACTCCTTCTTTTTTTTTTTTTCTGCGACTGAGCAAAAGAGTCCGAATGTCCTGCACCTGCCTTTGTACTGACATTTCCACAAAGGTAAAGGAATGAACCTTTTGTCAATTCCATCTGAAAGATCTCTTCTGAAACAATGAGATGAAAAGCCTGGGCCCCCTCTCCTTGCTACTGGATTACAGTGCGAAGGATTAAAATAAAGGACACTTGACTTTATTGATTTAATGAGGGATGGAGGCTTTTGCTGAGCACCCCTAGTGGCAGAGGAACAAGTCTTGCCGGCAGGTACCTCTGTGGAGGTGCCGCTTTTCCACTCATTTGGCTTCCCACCCCCACACCCCCCCCCCCAGTGGGGTTTGTTTCTGGAAGGGATTGGCTCTGAGGATGAGTCACAGTGTCCCTTCCTGGACTGCACAAAGCAGTCAAATGTCTACAGTGATTTCCCTGTGTGTCTCCAGACAGGGAAAAAGGAGAGAGCCACACAGAGGGGACTCTGCTCCGCACTGCACTGCGGGTGGAAGAGCTGCAGGGGGGAGGTGACGGGAGAAAGCACAGTTTGAATAAAGAAGGAGAGTCAGGGAGAGCAGAAAGAAGAAAAAAAAAAAAAAGCACTTCTCTCTGCAAGAGACTGTCTGCACACCGATTATTCTTCAGCAGTATCTATGTCTATTTCGGCTCAGTTTCTAAGCACCCTCTCCAGCATAAGACCCTTCCCCAGCCCTGTAGCTTTCCAAAATTTGAACACGAGGAAAAAAAAGTAGGGAAGGGGCTGCTTTGGGCACCACATTTGCTGTGGTCCCTTCTCCACATGGCTCAATAATCTTTTGCTTTTGTTCTCTTCCTCTTTGTGGGTTCTCATGATATTATTATTGACATTTTCATATGGTAATTTTTGCATTATCTGTGTCTTCTTTATAGTCGCCCTATTTTTTTTCATACATTCTGACTTCATTGTCCATTGAGCCGTGTGAAAGGGACACTGCCAGTCACCTGCTGACCAAATCAGACAGAAAGGGCTACGTGTTTGTTAACAGGCGTGTACAGACAGGAGTTCTGTTAATACACGCATATGTCTCTCTACACTGTGTACATTTATTTAAAAGTATTTATGCAGTCCACCCATAACCCTCTGGTGTTACTGTCTCTCTGATTGCTAGCTTAAAGAGAAACAGTTCCTAAGAGCATATGGTTTCCAAAAATACAGCCCTCCTCCCTCCCCCCGCCCTTGCAGTTTTCACAAAATGAGTGGCCACCCCTCCCCCTCTGCTCCTCTGCTCTTTGCCACAAGCCAGTCTGAAACCAGGGGGCAAAATCATTAGTTCCCAATTACCTTAAGCCAAGCCAGATAACCTCTCTCAAGAGCTGTTGGTTAAATATGTGCACGGTTCCGGTGTCAAGACAGTTATGAAATGTAAGTGTAGAGTTTGGCTGCTGCGGAACACCGATGCATCTCAAATGAAGTACTTTTATTAACAAAGTATAATCACCACGATAACTAATTCTGTCAATACCATAGTTAATTAAACCCATTATAGTTACTATTCCCGTGGAGGGGAGGTCAAATAAAGCCACGGTTTTCTTGATTGTACTATGACAACAAAAGGAGAGATGAAGTGAAACACAGCACAGACCTTTCCAAGTGCTGTCTTTCCCCACCCCCTTGACACTTAATAACTGCCTTCTATGACATCCAAGAAGGCTTTCAAGTGTAATTCATACCCAAAGATTGCTGGGTTGTTCCGTAGACCACCTCTGATTTTACCTGTCCCTTAAGTCAGAGACTACCAACTGTTTGTTTGATTGGTGCAAAAAGTAATGAGAAGGAAGAGTGGAAGACAGAATGAATACCACTGTGTTTTTATTAAAATCTTGCTGAGAAACACTATGGAAGGGAGGCCTTATATTTCAGGTCACTCTTGTTTCATGACTGATGCCAGGAACGTGGCCCCGTGCACCCCTCCAGGGCCCAGCAAGATTGTGAGAGTGACCGCTAATAAAGCTCATTTACCAGCCGACTGCACGTAGATTACACATCCTGCAGTTTCAACAACAACAAAACCACTGTGCATCGACACCCAAATATAATGGGAGAGTGAGACTGAACATGGAAACAGAGAGAACTTAAGAACACTATTGCATGGTGACATCATCTTCCAGAAGAATTTGGTCAAACACGCATCTACACATGCAGACTTTGTACATACACACAGGCACGCACATGCACATACACGCAGAGACCTCACCAACACTAAGCTCCGGAAAATAAAAACCAAGATATTTTGATCCTCCTCATCTGAAAATTCACCAGGTCATTATATCACTGTCACACCTTCTGCTCAAAGCAGTTCATTGTCCATAGAGAGGATTTGCATTTACTTCTCTTGATTAACAAAGAAAACTTTGTATAAAAGGGCTATGCCCTGAGACTTGCAAATGTGACCAGCCTGACCCCCTGCAGGAGAAGACAGACAAGCGGTAGGGAGAAGAGGTAGATGAGGTTGGAGAAAGAATGCTTTGATCCCTGCACAGAGCACACAATGTCGCAGGCGGCACACTCCCAGCCAACTCTGACCCTGCCCCGGCTGAAGTCTGGCACTGAGTCAAAAGAGTGGGGGGGCCCTCCATGGAGCAGAGAGAGCCTCTTGCTGGGGTGAGCCATGCGAGGCTGCAGAATCCCCCTTCTCGCTGGGCTTGCTTGTTATGGCTGTTCAGTTGTTGCTGATGTCATTGCTATCCTTGTTAATTTTCCAACACAGAAAATCAGAGGATTGTTTCCACTACAAGATGGGTCTAATGACTAGAATACAAGCTATGGGCAAGGCCAGCTTGGAAAAACGCATAAGCTTCATGAAAACCACAAGGTCAGGTGTTAAGTCCAGGGGCTTAAGCTGATAGAGGAAGAGTTACATTTAGAAGTAAAACTTTTTTTTTTTTTCCACTAATTTTGTATGATCTAGCACTCTTACCTCTACCTCTAAATTGCCCTCTCAGGCTTCTTTGCCCTCTTCATGGGGCTTGTGCCAACCAGGCAAGTACAGAGCAGCAGTGAAGGGAGGGGTGTTTTTAAAGAGTGTGTTCTTCCTTCCTCCCCGCCCCATTATCAAATCGATTGTCACATCCAGGAGATCCCCTGCCCTAAGCTGGCCTAGGTCCCATTTCTGACCTGGACTGCTTCACCCCTCCTTAAGCCTGGTGCTTCTACCAGCTCCCCTCACCCCACTTATGGAGGTCACCATACTGATATATTACAGTCCAGAACTCCTTGACTCAAGACATCCTCCTGCCTCAGCCTCCTGAGGAGTTGAGACTACAGGTGTGAGCCACCTTGCTGGGCAACTTAGATCCTGTTTCTATTGCTGCCTTCATTCCATCTCTTTTCTCTGTTCTTCCAGCCTCCAGTCACCCTTTCCACTTCAATCCCTGCTACCCCTGTTACACAATCCACTTTCAGATTAATCTTTATAAATATTGTCCCCATCTGGTGACTCTTTGCCTCAAAAACACATGGTGATCCTCCCAAAATTGACCTATATAATCATTAATAATTCTCTCAGGTAGGAAGATTGTTTTCATTCTGCCCAGGCTACATAAGTAGATGCACCTCCCATAGCCCCTTTCCTCTAGCCGTACTCCTTCTATGATTGTGTCTCAAACCTCAACAAATCCAGAATTTTACTCCCAACATTTCCTTAATTTCAGTAAATGCTGGCTGGTCCTTCTGAAACTCAGAGATACAGGAATTTGGGCTATCCTTGAGAGCAACAAAGCTACTTTTGATTTCTGGTTGGGGCTTTAACCCAAGGGTAAGGTTGCCAGATAGTCATAGTCACACAAAGAATGAAACTCACAGACCGTAAAGGGAGAAGTTTATTCCAGGTTTCTAGAACGGGAGAACTCCTTTAGGAAAAAATAGATAAGGGAAAACTGGATTCTCTCCATACAGGCTCAAGGACATTTCCCGCTTTTATCCATGGAAAAAAACTATTCACCTGGGTGGGGGGGGGGGCGGGGAGAGGAGTGCCTTTCCACTTATCTGTCTAGCTAATTCCTATCTCCCCCTTCCTTATCATTAGTAGTATACTTCCTTCAATATTTATTGTAATGCCTCTACCAGGAACCTTTTCTGACAGGCCTGAGCTATACTTTGCTTTCCTAGGACATGTCATTTTCATACATACATTATGACCAGTATCAAAATCTATTTCTTAATAATCATAAACATTGACCGTATTCTTTTTCAGGTTAATCTCTGTAAAAAATTTAGGAACAACTGGATTGAGCCATCTTACTAATAGTCTCCATAAGAGCTTAACTAAATATCTGCCTACTGAAACTTAACTAAAAGGACAACTTTGTAACATTTGAATATTTTCTCAAGCGTAAGCTAAGTGTTCATGTACTTGGAAAGTGTTCCATTACAGTTGAGGACAGTGGAAGAACTGAGCACTTCAGCACTTCTCTACCCACCACTGTCTGCTCTAACGAACATGAGCTTCATCGTTGCTGTGGTTTACATACAGGATAGGGTCCCCTGAAGGCCCGTGTGCCATAGGTGTGATCCCCTGGGTAGCACTGCTCATAGGAAGCGGACACTTTCAAAAATGGGATCTAGTGCAATGTGCCCTCCCAAGAAATTCTTATAGCCTCTGTGTTTCCTGTGTTCCATTGACACTTACTGCCTGTATCATGAGGTGCTGTTCTCAGAGGCCTGAAGCCAGTGGGACTGCCTAATCTGAGACTGAGGTCTCCAGAAACATGAAACAAAATGGTCCTTTCTCACTTTGTATGTTGACTTCAGGTATTTTGTCATTGCAACAGAAAGAACACTGCTACATTGATTACAGTTAACTCATAAGACAAGTAGAGTGAGTAAATTAATCCCATACTTGTCCAGAAAGTGTCTTAAACCAATAGAAAACTTTGTAATCATGCTTGTCACTTGTGTTGAAAAGTCACGTGATTGTAAATTCCGTGATTTATATCTTGATGCCCAATTATACAGAAATCAGTGTTATAATTACATTTTTTTAATATTATCCATTCGTCCCGATCCATGCCTTTGCTACTTTCTTAGACTGTACTTGACAACCTGAAACTATCTTACTGAATCTTCAAAGCTCATGGCAATGGGATTGGTGCATTAATTGTATGAGGATCATGCAACAGAAAGGAGAGATCTGGGTTTAGTGATGCCTAACTAAAGGTTAGATGGGTGAATCAAAACCTAGCACATACACATACGTACCCAGACAATCACACTGCTGGACTTTCTACATTTGGAAAAGAAAACCCAATAACAGTTTTTTTTTAATGTCAAAATAAGGAATTAAAAATAGCCAAACACAGTTATTCACAACTTTTAACTGTATAGTATAGATTTATGTTTTTGTGGACAATATTTTTTTTACTCATTTGATGTTATAATGCAATATTATTAATTTAGGGAAAAGAGATTAAATCAATTTTAAAGTAGGGCTGGAAGGATGGCTTAGTGGTCAAGGCATTTGCCCACAAAGCCAAAGGACCCAGGTTCAATTCCCCAAAACCCATGTTAGCCAGATGCACAAGGGAGCATATGCATCTAGAGTTCGCTTGCAGTGGTTGGAAGCCCTGATGTGCCCATTCTTTCTCTCGCCCTCTTTCTCTGTGAAATAAATAAATGAACAAAAATAATAAAAAATAAAGAAATGCAATTCAAAATTGTAAAAACATAAAACAACACAAAACACAATATAAAATTATGTATAAACTTAAAACAATACCAAAGTCACCACTAACATTTGTATATAACTATAGAAGAACATGAAATAATAGGAACATTAACCAAGGCTATCATTCTGGGTGATATATAATTATAGCAAAGCAAATGCAAGCAATTTGGCTGCACCATGGAAAATTATTGGCTTTCCAAGGTTTTAGTATTTAGGGAATTTTTTTAGTTTAGTGGTTGAATACATTAAATGGGGGATTAAATAATTTTATTATTTCTTCTTATTGAATAAATTAGTTATTAGCTATGGAGGCACAATCAACTCTGAGTCAAGAAGCTTAAAGTTTTGAATAAATCCTATTGAGATTGTGATTTACCAGTGACCTCTTTTCAATGGATACTGGAGAGGCTGTTTGATGATTGTCACTCCAAAAGATGAACCAGTGGGAAAGAAAAATATGGACTCATGCCCTGTACTGAAGGAAGAAGGAAGAACGAAGTAAAGACAAGGGAAGGAGAAAGGTGGGAGGGAAGAAAGGAAGGAGAGAGACAAGAAAGGAGAGGGGAATGAAAAGAGAAAGAGAGAATAAGAAAAAGAGAGAGCAAAGGAGACTAGGAGCAAGTAAAAGAACGTTTCTGGAAGATGAGAAGTTGACAAGTCTAGAGGACATAATTGTTGCTCTAATTTCTTTCAAGTCTTTATCTATTTCTTCACTTTTCTTCCTGAAACAGCTTCTGGACATCTCATTCTTACCATAGCTCAGCTAGGATAGCAAGAATAAACAGCTGAGGTTTAACTACGAATAAAAAGAAATAGAAACCATCCACCAAACAAGAGGGAAATGTTTTTCCTGTAAGTGTCCAACAGCAAACAGACATATCTGATCTCTGTAGGAATATACCAGTGATGTTTCAGTATACTATGCCATTAACACCACATGCACATGAATATTCACCTATTTAACACTTAGTGGCTTTATAATTTTTTCAAAATAGATGATCCATAAAATTTTCTAAAAGCTAAAACTAGCATCAACCCTTGAGCGTGGTTCACAACGCCTCTACTCACAAGTTTTGTAAAAATACCAAAAGGCCTGTGGTGTTCCCTAGAGAACAGGAAGAGACGGTCACTTCAGGCCAAGGACGCACTGTTTTGCACAAGTGTCACAGAGTAAGTTCTGTCCTGTGTGTGACCTCTGCTGACCTGGTGGGGTGGGCACTCCCTCCTCTGGAAGACCTCTGTTGTCACTGCCATCTCTTACTGTACTGATCTCACTCCACAGGATTTCTCTTTTGTATTTATGCCTTCTCATCTAGGCTGGAAACTCTGAGAGAGCTTGGTTACCCAGTCCTTCCTGAAGGGAGAAAATCCAAACAAGAAACATGCTCATGACAATGGGGGTTAACCGCTCAGCGGATCAGACGTTTCTGCCACTATGAACACGGGCCTCAGTTTTTCTACCGGTTAAATAAAAATGTTTACTGTGAGGTTCTAAAGTGGGTCTTTTCCTCTCTGACAAGAGGCCAAATAAAAAAACATAGCCAACCGAAGTTGCACAGTTGTATCAAAGGACAGAAGGAGGGTCAGACAAGCTCACAGAATGGACAAGTGTCACAACACAGAAATCCGCGGCTCAGTTGACCAATCCTATAGACGCCAAAGACAAGGAGTGAGCACAGAGCTCCCAGACGGCTCTTCCATCCTCCACTCCTTCCTAGGATCAGGCTTTGAGGATGAGACTGAGGTCAGCAGCAAGTTGAAGGAAACTCAGACTGCACAAGAAGAAACCTAAATACAGAAACAACATAATCACTATTTTTGGAGGTAAAGGATGTCTCATTCATGAATCAAAACCCAGAAGCTGGGGGCAGAGGAGAGATGACAGGAACCATGAAAGAGATGAAATGGTTGTTAAAGAAGGTGTTACCATTCATGTTGCTGGGACAGCGCCAGACCAAAAGCAGCTGGTGGGAGGAAAGGATTCATTTGGCTTAGAGACTTGAGAGCAGCCTCCATCATGGTCAGGAAAGGATGGTTGAGCAGCGGCTGGACATCACTTCTGACTACAGCAGCTGGAAGAAAGCAGCAGGAGACTGAGTTGGTCTGGGGAAAGAGGGAGTTGGGCTCCACCTCCCAAATCACTACTGCTGAAGACCAAGCATTCAAAACACATGAGTTTATGGGAGGCACCTGTTTCCCACCACCACAGATGGTCAAGACACAAAAGGCTTGAGAGTCGATAAGTTTGATTTACAGCTACCAAAATTAATTTCTATAATAAACACAAAAGACACCTTTTTAAAAGCATAAATAGACTCTCTCCCAGCCCCCTCCCCCCAAAAAGTACTACCATGCTATGGACCACCAAATGGATTCAATAAATCCCAAAGAATCAACACCATGGAGACTTACTGATCTGATCATAAGTCAACAAAATCAGGAATAATTAATGAAGTCTTGGTTAAAATTTATTTATTTATTCATTTAAGAAACAGTGAAAGAGAGAGTATGGGTATGCTAGGGCCTCCTGCTGCTGCAATCAAACTCCACAAACATGTGCCACTTTGTGCATCTGGCTTTACATGAATACCGAGGAATCAAACCCTGGCCATCAAGCTTTGTAAGCAAGTACTTTTAACCACTGAGTCATCTCTCCAGCCCATCTTTACATTTTTCATGTTCCACATTACTGAAAATAATCAAAACCCATCTACAAAGAAAACTATTAACCACCATAAATAACAACAGTTTATAAACCAAATTCTTAAGGCAAATAACTAAGAACTAAAAGAACTAAAAAAAAAAAAAAGAAAGAAAAGAAAAGAGAAAGAAAATAGTTATCAGAAATCAAGCAGGATTGATGGAAATAAGGTAAGTGATTACTCAGAGCACCTAAAAATAGTAACCAGGGGGACTGGAGAGATGACTCAGCAGTTTAGGCCCTAGCTTGCAAAGCCCAATGATCCCGGGTCCATTCCCCAGTACCCAACGCAAAGCCAGATGCACAAAGTGGCGCATGCATCTGGAGTTTGTTTGCAGTGGCTAGAGGCCCTGGTACACCCATTCTCTCTATCCCTCTTCTCAATCTCTTTCTCTTTCTTGCAAATAAATAAATAAAAACATGTAAATAAGAAAAAAAAAAGTGACCAGGTAAACCCAATAGAAAAATGTTAAAAGATAGCAACAGGGATTTCTAGTGAAAAATAAGAATGAGATGTGTGCCCTTGAGTTTGCCCTTTCCAGAAAACCCACGAAACAATGGTGAAAGGATCTTTGAAAGCATTCGCCTGTGAGGATAAAGAGAACAGAAGATAGAATAGCAATGAAGTTTCACAAGCAGAAAAGCTGAGGAATGCTTCCCCAGTCCCTGACTTTAAGGTGGAGACACGGAACTGCTGCGTGGCAAACGTGACGTCTCATGCTTTCAACACTATGCTCTCCTGAAAGTGGTGATGAACAAAAGCTGAATGAAACAAGAAAACTGGTTAAAACCCTGATCATGAAACATATCTCTATGTAGGATCCTCCATTCTATATATGCCAGCCCCCTGACTTAGCGCAACCAAAGAAAAGATACATCAGGAAGGCAATGGCTCCTTGATGTGGGGAATACCACACCTAGCAGAGAAAACCATATAAGCTCGCCCGAGGTAGAGGTTAAGTGAAAGCTCACAGACTGAATTTGGGGTTTCCATTTCTCTTTTTCATTCAGTTTATCAGGGTTCTAACAGCCAGCTTTATGATAGCCAGGCCAGAGATTCAAAGGACATTCTCTGGGAACAAGGAACCAATCAAGAGGCTTATGGATAATAACAAGACACGTGTCTGGCCAGCCTTAGTATCTCATGGTAATGAAAAACCCATAGTCAACAAGATCTACCAGGAGCACAGAGCTCCTCATAGCTTTTCCATCCTCCACTCTTTCATAAGACTGGGCTTTGGGGATGGAACTGCCACCAGAAGCAAGTTAGAAGAAAATCAGGCTATGCAAGAAGAAGCCAAAATACAGAAACCACACAATCACTGGAGATAAGAGATGTCTCATTCATGCATCAAAACCCAGGAGGTAGGGGCTGGGGAGAGAGCTCAGCACTTAGGAGCACTGGAAGAGCCCGAGGCTGCCTAAGTTCACTTCCCCAGCACCCACATAACTAACAGGATGAGATGGTCCATGTCTGTCACCCTAGTTCTGAAGGGGGCAGAGACAAGAAGAACTGGGGCTTTCTGACTGACAAAACTCCATTTCAAAGAAGTAGGCTGTTGACCAAATAGCAAAGGGCAGCCAACCTTTCTCCTCTAGCCTCTGCATGTGTGTGCACAGGGTGCATGCACCTGCACACACATGCATACATTACACATATAGCAGATGACACACAACACATGTTCTGTGCACGTGCACACACACACACACACAGCTAAATAAAAGTGAAAAATAACTAAGAAGCTGCTATAAAAGAATGATCAGGACACATAGAAAACCTTTGGGAATTAAAATTATGCATCAACACATCAGAGCTGGAGAGATAGCTTAGCAGTTAAGGAGCTTGTCTGCAAAGCCTGAGGAGCCTGGTTCAATTCTCCAGTACTCACGTAAAGCCAGATTCACAAGGTGACTTCTGCATCTGGAGTTTATTTGTAGTGGCTGGAGGCCATTTTCTCTCTCTCTCTGTCTCTGTCTCTCCCTCTCTCTCTCTCCCTTTCTCTGTCTCTTTATCTCTCTCTCTCTCAATTAACTAAATAAATATTTTTAAAAACTAAAATTCAATATAAGATCTGAAGTACACTGTTGAGAAACATCCAAGGAACAACAGAGCATACAGATTTAGCGATGGAACATAGGAGCAAGCATAAAATTGAAATTAGAGAATCAATTGATAATAGTTCAAATCAATTTTCAAAATACCATGCAAACCCATGGATTCCTGGAAGAATCTTGACAGCAGAAGCAAAGCAAGACCATTGTGTCTCATGATCGTCTTTTAGCAGTGAGGGTCAGTGGAAGAGAATTGTCCCACATTCATATGGACCCGGTGTCTTCGTTTAAAAAAATTTTGGGGGTGAGCCAGGATTTTCTATATTTAATTTATTTTCAGGCAGTGAGACACAGAGAGAGCGAGAGAAAACAAGAGAGAGAGAGAGAGTATGGGCATGCCAGGGCCTCCATCCACTGCAAACGAACTCCAGATGCATGTGCCACTCTGTGCATCTGGCTTACATGGGTCCTGGGGAATTGAACTCTGGCTGTTAGGCTTGACAGGCAAGAACATTAGCTGCCTTAACTGCTGGGCTATCTCTTCAGCCCTCTTTTTGGTTTTTAATGTTTATTTATTTACAAACATATGTTGGTGGAGGAGCACTGGGGCCTCTTGCTACTGCAAAGAGTACCAGGCACTGTGGCACTTTTTAAGCCCAGTTTATATGGGTAGCTTGGATATTGGACATTTGGGCCAGCAGGCTTTGCAGTCAAGTACCTTTAACCACTGAGGCATCTTCCCAGCCCCTGGCCTTAGTTTCTGGAAAGATGAAACCACTAATTCTATAAGGACAGGAGGTTGACATACTGATAGCAGTTTGTTTTTCAATTATATCTATATAATTAATCAGTAAGACTTGAAAAGTCATAGTACTTTGAATTTGCTGATATCCAACCTTTTTATTTCAATCAGCCCCTGTTTCACAAATTCAATACAATGCACTAAATGATTAATATTTACTTACAAAAGGACAATAGATTCAGACACATGGGTTAAAAACAATAATAAAATAAAGGTCTTTTCTGAATGTGCAGTGAGTCCTAAACTGGAAAGAATAATTTGGTTCCTTTTACCTATTGGTGATTCTGATGAAAGGATTATAGATAAGATTATGAAATCATAACAGATGGCAAAATTACCATGACACAGCCCAAAGTTGTTATGCTAAGAAAACTGGCAAAAAAAAAAAAAAAATTCCTAAAAGAAAGAAGGCAGATGAGATAAGAAATGAAAAAAAAAACTGTCTCTAAATATAGAGATATTTAAAGAAGGATAGGTATAGCTATATAAAGGACAAACTTAGCTAATTATGGCATCAAAGGGCCAAAAAAGTCAAAGAATAATACTTTGAGAACAGAATGAATTTTAAAATTTAATAATACTTCAATATGTTACCTCAACAGAAGCAAAAGGCACACAGATGTCTTCACTGTTAACTGGAAAAGTGAGGCAGATGTCCAGTACATAATTCCACCTCTTAGCACCACTGTCTTACTCATCATTGTGTCAAACATACTTTATGGAATCTAGGAGGGAGTGATCTGAAATGCTTTTTCACCTTGAGAGAGATGTTTCCTTTATATTGTGCCATTTCTTAAACTCCAGGTTTAGAAAAAGACTCAAGCTTCATATAGTTTCCTGGATAAGGGTCATTATTCTTACCCTCTTCAACAGACACAACAGTAAGAATTAAGCCTGTAAATTATGTATATTAGACTTGACCATGACATGATACATCTTCTACTTATAATTTAGGTGATCTTATATAATGTACTAGACAGTAATGTTGTCATTATTTACAGAACCTTGCAGGCAGTAGAACTCATCAATCTAAATGACCATGCATTATTTTTTAACAAGGAATTGCAGTGAGCTATTCCAGGTTAATGCACATTAAGTAGGAGGGAGAGATTAAAATGGGAGATAGAAATAGACATTTCTCTACAGCAACAACAAAGATCTCCTGGCATTCTCCCAATACCCGTTTCTTCCTCTATTTTGGCGATCCATCAGCTAACTTCCTCAAATATCAATTTACAGTTAATCCTTCACCATCTTGCTGGGTGAAGTAAAAGCGGGACAAGTTGCTGACAATACTAATTGCAACATCAAATATTTGTACAGCACACTTATAATCTCTCAAGGAAAGATAACTTGTGCTCATGTTCATCTGAACAGAAACTTAACTTCTTTCTTTTTCCATTTTAATAGGTTTTCAGAGTTAATTTGATTAAATTCCTACTTTGTGGCTATAAATAGGTTGTTTATAACTCTAGCCTAGCAATAACTGAAAGAGGAAGCCAAAACATTCTACTGCATTCTACAGTAGTCATCCATGAATCATAACAAAATAATTGAGGCAAGTGTCTTCCATCATCTCAGAGCTCCTTTCCCTTTATAGTTCCAGACACAAATGAAGAATCTAAACGGCTCTTTCGGTCATGTTAGTGCATCAACTGGCTTCTCTTGACTGAACTTCCACAGATCTGGCCTTAGCAAATGCCCACTTGTGTTCAAAATGACTCCCAAACCATGACAAGAATACAGTTGTCCCATAAATACCTGGTAAATCAAATCAAATGAATATGCCAATTTAAATTATTGATAGTGTTATGTCCTCCTTAACCATAGACTCTTGCCCTTTCTTCTCTCTAAGGTAAATGATGATACCCAAATATATTGTGAATTCTGTGAAACTCTGTTGCAAGCATATTAATTAAATACAAATGAATGTATGATTTCTTAAAATTTGGAAATTCCCTGTGTTATTTCTCTATATATACACAGATAAGGTTTTCTGTACACAATTGAAAATGATTGGTCTTTGGGTCTATATCTTTGCAAGTTACAGAATGGTTTTCTAACTACATTCAGAGCCAGAGGAAAAAATTGGAGGGACAGGAATCCAATAATGGGAAAGAAATTACATATACGATTTTTTTAAGTCTTTTAATTAAGCTCACAGAATGTAGTTGTATATAAATAAACTCGGGGTCTGCTAATTACTAGTGGTCTGACCCTGCCTGATCTTTGTCTGAACTTAATCTCTCTGAACCTTTCTTTCTTGACCTATTAAAAAAAGAAAGATGAAAACAATCATTTTATGGAGTTACAGTGAAATTCAAAAGGAAGATTGGACACAAAAGTAATTTACTTGTTCTAAAGTCCTATGCAAATGAAGTTAGTGTTTGTGTACACCACCCACTTTGGGCCCCAGACTAATGTTAATTTGAGGAATACAAGGTACATTCTCTTCCCACAATAAATGTAATACTCACTGGGGAAACAGGAAATAATTAGGAAATGAGATGAGCCTGTATAAAGAGAAGTTGCGTGTCCCAGGTTATGTATGCAGTTATGAGTCTAAGAAAGGAGAGTTTAAAATGGGCTGGAAATTATGAGCATTTTCTTTCCAAAAGGGAATAGGCTAAGTAGGCTTCCTCTGAACAAAGAAGCAAAGATATCTAACAGCTGCTTACCACTCTCTGGTGCTTAAAATACCGGAGGAGTATAAGGTTTAGGCAGCTCTGAGTCATCTTCCCTTTAACTTGGTATTTATTCAGAACGCAGCTCTAGCTAGCCATGATGACAACAGCATTCCTGACCTCTGAGCTGCTCAGAAGGCTAAGCTGGGACTGAAGGTGACACAGACCCCTCATCCAGATTCCTGTGCGGTCTGCTCGGCTGCCTCCCTGTCCCGTCAGAGTTTGTTCTCAGGGTGGGAAGTCTGGACAGCTGAGCAAGAGGAATGAAGAAAAATAAGAAATATCCTGAATTTTTTTCTCATGACAGTGCTCAAAATTCACAGCTGAGACAATTGAGGAAGGGCGGGAGCTTATGCCCATCCCATGTGACCTTTGTAATCTGGATACTGGCTAGTTCCATGGAGCCAACTCAACTGGTCTAGGACCTATTTTAAACAAAGCCCTGTGTGTTGTATATGCAAAATTTAATAAGGAAAGACAATAAACTATTTGCAATGTGAGAGAAAATCTTACATAGCGTTTTTATATTCTTATCTCATCCAAAGAAAGGAGTACCTTGTTGTATGGGACTATCCTCTGAGCAATATATATATATATGTATGTATATATATATATACATATGTCAGAAACAGCAACCGCTATTAGTAAAAGACTTTCACAATTGGACCTGTTGACCTTTGCTCCTAGCAGAAAGGGGTCATCAGAGCCTCACCTGAGATCTGAGCTACTCTGTCCTGCATGGTTCCAGCCAGCTGTATGGGATCCTGCCTTGCTGCTTGCTCATGGTCTTATCATCTTAGGAGGTAAAAAAAAAAAAAAAAAACATATAGGTAGTGGAAGATTAATTGAATGATGGTCCCCACCTATGAAGCAATGGGGAGTTTGTCATTCATGCTGGGGTGAAAATTACCAGTGATGTGACTGCTTAGAGGTCAATCATGCTGCTAAAGTAAGCTCAACCATGATCCATAAGTAAGCCCATGAGTCATTGGTTCGCCAAGTGGGTCTTTGGTGGAATTGTATGCTAATCATTCATCGGTGCCCTTTCAGTCATTTGCTTATATCTCCCTTGGAAAAGTGTCACAAAACACTCCTGGAAAACAGGTTGTACCAGCATTCATTCTGAAGGTAAGAAAGACAAGGCCCAGGTAGGTTTTATAAATTTGTACAAGGTAACACAACAACTAAGCTACAGATAGAAAACTCAAACCCAGAAACTCCTGCTCCCAAAGCCCTTGTGCACTGTAAACTTGCATTGTCAAAGGGGAAAATGTGAACACATATAGAAATCTTTGCTTAAAGGAAGAGGATTCACTGAGAAAAATCTCTTTGCTATCCTCTCTGATGAAGTATTTTCTTACTAGGTAAGTTGAGGCGGAGTAGGCTAAAAGGAGGCTGAGCCCCTGTTATGAAGAACTTTACCAAAGGTGATCACTTTGCACTCAGTTATACAAACAATGAGGGCTACCAGTGGCTCACCAAGTATGGTGGTATTAGTGGGCATTCTGTATACTGGATGGTACTGTGCGTATAGAGAATTGTCAGGCTATAATAAACCCACACAATGTGATTCTAATCATCACCTTTTGCCTGCAATTCTAAACAATAAAGGAATAAAGATCTTTTCAAAGTCTTTTGTAGGTCTTCCTTTGAAATAATTGCTGCGATAAATGTTGACTTTTAATAATGTATGGTAAAGTTTGAATTAGCACATTTATTAGTTGTCCTTTATACACTGTTTATGTAAATTAATTCATTGACACTCATGTTTGGCCCCCAGTACATTCACATTGAGCTATAATCTGTCAACAGCAAATTGGGACTCCTTTGTGTTTACCTTAGGTAAACATCACTGGGGTACAATTTATGAAGTAACTTAAGTTACTGTAGAGGTGCTCAGAACTTTCTACTTTTATTTAAAAACAAAATGAGGGTATAATATCTTTACTGGATAAGTGACAATATTAGTTTATAAACAAATGGTCTATGGTCCTCAGTAACCATTAAACTCTAGATCAAGTTCATTCTTTTTTGTTTTGCATATGCATGTGTGTAGTATATACAATATGGTGCGTATGTGGAATATGTGTGATATACACACATTTATATTTGTGGAGGCCAGAGGAGCATGTTGGGTGTCTCCCATCCATCACTCATCCATGTGTTCCCCTGAGAAGAGTCTCTCACTAATTTCAGACCTTACAGTTTTCATAAGCCTCAATGATTCTCTGGTCTTTTCTCCCCACGGGACTGTGATTACAGATGGGCATGACCACACCCCGCTGTTTACATGTGTGCTGAGGAATCAAACTCAGGGGGTCTTGAGCCTTCCCCCCCACCAGCCTTTATGCTTGTGATCTTGGCCTTGGAGCTATTTTTCAAGCCTCTGTCATTCCCTCTCCATTTGGTATTTTAAAACAAGTGATTTAAGATTATATTGATTACCAATTACTATATGAAAATCATTTGATGACACAAAGGGATGTGGGCATTTTAACCATGATCTAGTCAAGATAACAAAAATGCTAGGAATGCCACATGGAGTCACTGAGTGTGTTTGATGGAAAGAGTTACCAAAGACTGATAAATATGAATCATTAAAGACATCATCATTACACTAGTATGTGGTTGGACATATAAGGAGGGAAATGGTGTAAGTTGTTAAAAACAATGAAAAGTGTTACATTATAGTAGGTATTCTGGCTGAGTGCCTTGGCGAGCTGTATGATTTCACTGAAGTATAGCAGCCCTACCCCCAGCTGGTCTACCTGTCCACAAAAGCAGACAGCTCCTAACTTTTAATCACCAGCAGGGAACACTGCGCTTCAGGGAGTCAGTAGGAAATAATACAATTTAGAGGTTTCTGTCACCTAATATCTTGGGAAATGTCAGCCGAGAAAAATCATTCTTTAGGGGTTTCTGTTAAGGATACACGGTTGTCATAACCTATATTTTTGTTTACAATACTCAGCGCACTTCCTTACGGGAGCAACACACGCCCTGTCCACAGAAGATGGGTCTGGCCTGATGACAGACACAGAGTGTGCTGGGCAGTATTCTAAAAGCTACTGCATGTTGAATGTGCACTTTAATTCCCAGTGTTTGTGATTAGGAAAGCCAGGGGTTCTGTTTACCTGGTTCCTGAATGACTGCAATAAAAAGAGCCCTTTTCAATCCAAGATAATTCATGAGTGATAAACCTACATAAGAGTATTAAGCCAGTGGAATTTTCTGATGGGCTGTAATCACAGTAAAAAGCAGTCCAACTTAATGAATACCACAGGTTTTCCACTTGGGCAGATACCCTCACATCTATTTCTAAACTTAAGCAGACCAGCAGCAATTACATCTTGGTACTCATTGTACAGGTATCAGTAGAGGTGCTGATGTGAAGACAGATCATCACAGCCATTGATGTGAATGTTGGAAATACTGAACAACACACTTAATGTAAACTCGTCTGTGTCCACACTGTAAGATATTGTTGTGGACCAGGTATACCCAAACTATAAGATGATGTCATGAATCAGGGTCACCCATACTACAAGAAGTTGTCATGGACCAGGATCATCCACACTATAGGATAACATCATGGACCATGATCATCCACACTATAAGATGACATCATGGGACAGGGCCATCCACACTATAAGATGATGTCATGGACCAGGGTCATCCACACTATAATTATGAGGTCATGGACCAGAGTCATCTACACTATAAGATGACATCATGGACCAGGGTCATCCACACTATAAGATGAGGTTATGACCAAGCTCATCCACATTATAAGATATTGTTGTGAGCCAGGGTCATCACACAGTAATGAGATGATAAGAATCCTTAACAGTTCCCTGTCTGTATTTTGTGTTTAGACTTTCTATGGTTCTCACGAGAAAAAAAAAAATGCACTATTTCTGCTATTGAAACTGATCAAGTACTTAACGTATTTCAGGAAAATGTCCCAGAAGCCTTAGACCTCAATATTTAGCAAGTGTAAACCTTTTATGCAAGATCTACCTTTTAATTTTAACTCTGTTTTATGAATCTACTCTTGTGTTAATTTCCTTTTCACAAGTTTTACTTGCTTTGATTTATTTAATCTTTGTTAAAGTCCTCCCAAGAAGAAGATGTAGATAGACCATAATGACAGTAGATACCTGGGAGATAGATAGAGGTTGATAACAGAAAATAGATGATAGAAATAGATCAGTACATGATAGATAAATGGATAGATATATGTAAAACTTATAGAGTAACCCCATTACCCTATCATTGGCTCTTTCTAAACAATTAAATGTCATGAACCTATGCTATGCCACCAAAATTGCTCTTAATGAATATTAAACTTTCAGTTCTCTTGAATTTATGACTAATTTATTAGACTCCCTGAAACTCAGTGTTGAATAGTTTATAATCAGGTCACACTGAAAAACTTTTCTCTCAAGAACAATTTTAGAATTTTTGTTTTTGTTTTTGTTTTTGTTTTTGTTTTTTTTTTTTTTTTTTTTGGTTTCCAGAAAGACTTTGTGGTTCAAAGTAGAAATCTAATTATTTTAGCTAATTAATCTAATAATTTAACTTAAGTGAGATGTCATTTAGCTAAACACTATTAAGTCACATAAAGAAATGAAATGTATATTACTAGATTTCTGGAAGTTCCTATTATTTAAGCTGTGAGGTTCAATTTGGTGACTAAAGCAACAAATAAAAATGGCCCAGAACAGACGAAATTTCTCGGTCCAGCTATGCACCAACTCAGGGCTGGAGAAGTCAGAACAAAAGGATGGTTAGTGAAAGAATAGAATTAACCAAAGGTGGCTTTCTACGGGAAGCAAAAGCAGAGTCAGGTCTATTCATCACCAAGTCTTCAAAGCTTCCTTATCACTCTTACCCTCCCCCCCACTTGTTCAACAGTTTTGTTTTTTTTTAATCTGGCAATTAAACTGTCTGGCCAAGGAGACTCAGCTCAGTGTAGACTCCTACCCCTAGGAGAGTCTCTGTGAAGTTGGGCCTTTGGACCCCTAAGGCTTTATTCTGGCTTAGGTGCAGGTCTGCCATTTGTTGACAGACCCTTTCCCAGCACCAAGTATGTTGGGGTCACTGGGAAAGAGGGAACTTATGAATAAATTTGAAAGGGGTTCTGAAAATTTAGATGAATGCCAATGGAGTCCTTTGTGAGTAAAATTAAGCAGTCACTGCCATAGAGGACGAACATTTAACAGACTCTGGCCCCCAGCGGTCTCCCAAGGTTTCCTCCAGGAGGCAGAGCCAGGGGTCTGTGCTAAATGGCTTAATTTTCTTAATCAACTATTTCATTGTGAGTTTTTAATTTCATTCCCATGCCTATTTTTTTTTTTCATTTTGCCATAATGCAGCTCTAAGTACCGTGGCAAACATTTGACAGTCGGCTCAGCAGGGGCTGGGCTCTGTGGAGCTGGCGGAATGTTCCACCTCTTATTAATTGGGCTTCAGAATGTGTTCTTGTGTGAACAGAAGCTAAGATGGGACTATTGTACCTGTCAACATGAAGCTGGGCAAAATAAAATATTTGGAATGTGTTTTAAAATAACTCATTGTGAACATGATCGGTAGAGAATTTGAAAGCAGAAATATTCTTTAATGTTGAAATAAATAATCATGCAATCAAAGAGGCAATAAAATTAAAGAAACTATGGGACTTGTTCAAGTTTCTTTGGTGTTTGATAACAAGGAGTACATTTTCTTTGTGCCCAACAGGTTATATATGTATTACTAATATACTTCTGAAACAGGTCTTTTTTAAATAACGTTTATAAAGATGGGGGCGTAGTAGCTACTTTGAATACTATCTAAGACCGTCTAAATACCTCTGAAAGTTCACCATTTATCTTTGGTTTGCAATTTGAAAGATTACTTTTTCCTTACTAAGTAAAGGTCTAGATCTGAATTTTCACATTCCAGCTTTCAAATCTCAGTCCCATCTTGACCCTCAGAGGAACAGACCGATCTCTCTCTCTGTGTGTGTAAAGCAGAAGTGTCTTTGGGATGTTTGTCCTTCTTTTCCATGAATGTGCTTCAAGATAAATGAACTTTAATGCCACACATTCAAAAACCCCCACTTAGAACAAGAGATCCAAAGGAGGTGAAAAGAGAGCTACGACGGTGAGTAGAAACTCAGGTGGAGCAGTGGTCTCTCGCCTCCACCACTGCCGTTGCTATCCTTAACTCCCCTTGGTGAGGAACTAGTGAGCATTGTGTCCTGCTAGGGAGCAATGCTCCTGAAGTAAAACCTCGTTATGCTAAAGCAGGGATCTGTTATTACTTTAACAATGTTAGAGGGTTGTAGAAAAGGACAAAATAGAGAACAAAAAGCTACTGAAATTCCAGAGATGGCTTCTGTCAAGAATTTAATGATTTGTTTGCTTGCAACAGAGTTTCAGTATACATCCAGGCTGGCCTCTACCTCCCAAATGTTGGGATTACTGGTGTGTACCACCATGTCCAGGACTATCTGAACACTTTACAAGCATTGTACACATATACACACATACACTCTTTTAAAAACAAGTATTGAGCCATACCAAGTAGTGTGTTTCAGCTTATTTTTGTAAACTTTCAGAGCATTGAACACAGTATGCTCATTTGATGCAGAAAATTCCCACTTCCTTTCAAGATCCACCCAGTATTTCCCTGAATACATGGATTTTAAATCATTTTAACTCAATTTCTATGGACAACTTTAATTCCATTTGTGATATGTCAACATTATAATCACTTGGGTAAATGTTTTTGATAGAGATTTCTAAGAAAAGAACTACAGAGTTAAAGTTTAAAATGTTGATATGTTTTAAAATTACCAATAAAAAGCTGTAAAATTTATAATTCTATCATAAATAATAAGAAAAGCATGCTAAGCCATATGGTCTCATACTTGGGTAATATGAAAGAGAAACTATATCTCACTATTGTTTAATTTTTCATTTTAGCCATCAATTATTCCTTCCACAAAGAAAAAGAGAATGCTGTCTGTGTCCTCCTAGAGGAGAGTTCCCCTAAAAGTAAAATATCTTTATGAAATATATAAGTAAACTATAAAAATATTTATATGTTTCCTTGAAATATTTATAATATTAAGCTATTCACCAAAGAATACCACCTAACTTGTTATTCATGAAGCCTCCTATTGTGTCTTTTGATAAAACTATACTATTTTCATGATAGATATTGTGCAAGTATCTTATTAAATTTCAAAAGTATAACATGCCTTTATTGCTGATGAATTGAGATCTTTATTATGTTTTCATCATGTAAATAAAAACCACTTAAGTTTTCATTTGTTTTATATCTAGCCACTTTCCTAAATTCTACTAGTTTTAGAAGAATCTTAGCTGGCTACCGTTGCTATCTAGTTCTGTTTTTAGGTTCCTCAACTTCTGTGAGAATCCAACTACATGACCTCCCTCTTTTTGCTCCCTCCAAGCATACATGCTACACAAACAAGCAAATTTTGCACATATTTTTAGTGGATTCATACAGCCTTTGAGCCTAATGAACAAACACAAAAACATACCACACGACAGGCTCAAGTGGTATAACTGAAGTTCTTTCAAACAGACTGACCAAAAGGAAGATCTCCAAGTAGGTTAAGGGTGTCGACTTAATGCAAGCAATATTTGTTGATCCCTCTCTCATTAGGGGTTCTACTTGCCCAACAGGAGGGTTAGCTTTCCAGTGCAATTAAAAACAGACACCCTGCAAAGCACTGGCTTGTACACTCGTCTCAAATTACTCTCAGTCTGTCCACAAAGAAAGGCAGATAAGTAAACAAGGCAACATGAAAGTGATATTAAAGATGTGTGTGTTCTGGATGAGAGCATACCTACAGACCGTCTTTCATCAGCTGCAGGAAGTTTTCCAGAGTGTGCCATTTAGAGTGGGTTTTAAAGATAGCATTTAAAAGATGCTATTGAAGGGGCATGAAAAGAAATGAAATCAGAGGTAGTTTTGCCTGGTGTGTTTGTAGGGTGATGAGCTGTCCTCGATAATTGGAATGTACAAACGCAGTGCAGATATTTTCGTTGCACTGTCTCAAACAACTTTGTTTTTCTGGTCGCCTTGGCCAAAATAACATCTATAAATCTTGCAAAATAAAAGATTCCTCAGAAACCTCATACAAATTGCGTAACTTCAACTATTTTGTTTCAGAGTAGAAACTTCATAGATATTTTCAGTCTTACTGTTGGCTTACCAGCTTAGTCCTTTTGTCCCTCTCTTACTTAATAGATCCAGAATATTGTGAATATTTTCAGCTGGGAATGCCTGAGGGCTTTCTTTGTCTGTTATCAATCTCAGAGACTTCTGGCTGCATGTGCAGTGGAAATTGTTAGCAGTTGTTGGAAATTTAGTGTGAAAAAGCCAGCTTTGGGGAGATTAACCAGAAATACCAATTATCTACTTTACATCCATACAAAGGAAAAACAATGTCTCTTGGGAATATTTTCTTACCTCCTATTTATCTCAATTAAATTCCTGTGTTATGCTGCCCATGAACAGTATGCCTTCTTTCCCATTGTTTCTATCCGTTTATTCATTTTTCTGTGTTGGTCTGAAATTTTCTCAATGGGTTTTCCCTTCTTTACTCTTTCTAAGCAATCTTCAGTACTGACAATCAAATGGATTTAAAAATTGAAAATCTATTATACTTGGCAGGGTTCTCTAGAGGAATTGAACCAATGGAATATACATTATTATAAAAAGGAGATTTATTACATAGGGTTATTTGACCTGGGCTAGGTAGTCCAACAGTGTCTATCTATAACCTGGACAAGCCAAGAAGTCAGTAGCTACTTATTCCAGCAAGCTGGATACCTCAGCATTCCCCAAGCAGTGCTATAGGCCTGGAAGTTCCCTGGAGAGGTGTTCATATTCAGTCCATATAAGAAGGCATCAGAAGCTGGAGTCTGACATTAGTGAAGGACGGAAGCAGTAGCGAAAGATACGCCTAAGGCAGGCACAGAGCATTGCTTTTTCCTGGGACCACCGACTGGAAGATGTGGCCCACTCTGAAAACAGTTCTTCCCCTTTCAAGTCATGCTTTTGGGAAAAGCCCTCACAGATACACCCAGGGTCAGATCTCCTAGGTTGATTCTAAATCACATTAAGCTGATAATTAAGACCAATCATTAGATCTACCATTACATACTTCCTTTGTCATCCACTCTCTGTGAATCCAAATATGGAGGACAAGCATGCTACAGACAGGAGTTTGGCAAATAATACTTTTTAAACGTTCCTCCAATTGGGCTGGTGATATGGTTTAGCAGTTAAGGTGCTTGCCTGCAAAACCTAAGGACTCAGGTTCGATTCCCCAGGACCCACATAAGCCAGATGCTCAAGGTGGCACATGAGCCTGAAGTTTGCTTGCACTGGCTAGAGGCCCTGACACAACATTTTCTCTCTGTGAGTAATTCTTTCTCACAGAGAATATATATATATACATATATTTTTTTTTTCTCTCTTCCACTAAGCCTCATAAAGAGCCAGGACTGAAAGCCCTTGGAGTCCTTAGCATCTTTCATGAAGGCCTCACTATAGCACTCACCATTCATTTCCCTTCTGAGGACACACATCCCAAAATATGCTTGAATTAACTGAATTTCATTTCTTCTAGAAAATGACCTGCTATGCCCCCAGCACATCACCTTTAAGAAATAGCTATGGGGGCTGGGTAGGTAGATAGTTCAGTTGCTAAAGCACTTGCCTCATAAGCATAAAGACCTCAGTTGTATCACCAGTACCCATGTAAAAATGCCAGGTGTGGCAGTGCATGCCTATAATCCCAGCATTGGAAAGGTAGAAACAGGAGAATCCCCAAGGCTTCCTGGCTAGCCAGTGTAGACTAATTGGTAATCTTCAGGCACATGAGAGACCTCTTCTCAAAGAAAAAGGTGGATGGTGTTCCTAAAGATCAACCTAAGGACACATACCTACCCACATACAAACACTAACATATACACACATGCATGAAAATTATGAATATCCATAACTTATCATAATTGAGGTACAAGATCATGTAATCAGGTCTTCAATAAAATATAGTTTCCTATGTCTTTTTGCCCACCTGTTTCACCCCATTGTAAAAACTGAGTTCTCTTGCACTTTATCTGTTGGTAATTTGTCTTTCTCCTTTCCTTTCTGGAAATCACGACTTCCAACATAGTCATATGGTGTTATTACAATGGCACTGACACAACTTTGAATTTGTGTGTTCAACAGTGTATTAAGAGCTGTCATGGTGACTCACACCTGTAATTTCAACATGTGGGAGGCTTAGGCAGGAAGCTCATGATGGGTACAAGGCCAGCCTGGTCTACATTATGAGTACCAGTACAACTTGGACTACAGAGTAAGAATCTGTTTCAAGAAAAGAAAATATAGATTCCACCAGGCATGGTGGCACATGCCTTTAATCCCAGCACTCAGGAGGCAGATATAGGAGGATCGTTGTGAGTTCAAGGCCAGCCTGAGGTTTCATAACATATTTCAAGTCAGTCTGAGCTAGAGCAAGTCTCCACCTCAAAAATATAGGTGTGTGTGTGTGTGTGTATGTTCATGCACATGTGCCTGGGGAGATGGTTCAGTGGGCAAAGGGCTTACCACGCAAACATGAAGACCTGAACTCAGATCCCCGGCACCCATGTTAAAGCCAGGCATGTTGGCATGCTCCTCTAATCCAGGCACTAGGGGGGTGGAGACAGGAGGATCTCCAGGGCTTGCTGGCTAGTTAGGAGAATTGTTATCTCTAGGTTCAGAGCAAGACCTTCTCTCAAGAATGCAGATGAAGAATAAGTGAAGAAAACGCACACCAAACATCCACCTCTGACCTCTACATGCACATGGGCAAGTGCACATGTACCTGTATACACACATATGCAAACATGCATAAACCAATACACTCATCATACATGCCAAATTTGTGACAAGCAAACAACATATATATATATATATATATATATATATATATATATATATATGTACATAGATAGATAGATAGATAGATAGATAGATAGATAGTAATGCTGATAAAGTTCTGAAAGAATGACTCAATCTTTAATAAAATGTTTTCATGAGTAAGACCCTATTGCTGAAGACACCATAGGCTGTGGTCACAGGACATCAGAATACCATTCTGGAGCCAAAAGGAAATCTACATCTAATTCCCTCCTGGCTCACCCTCATAGTACTTGGATAGCCCTATTACAGCTGCAAGAGGACAATGGTCACCAACAGCATGAACAAGCAGGGGACCCTGCAGACAATGAAATCAACCAGCCAGATAAGAAGTTCACACTTGTATAATCATGGCATGTAGCCACTACAGGTAACCAACTATTCTCTGACTGGGCGTGAGGCCCACTCAGTGGGAGAGAACTCGTATCTGGTACTGGAATCCATGTCAGAATACCATGGTTAGGAAATCCAGACTTCAGAAAGAAGTCCCCTCTGCTATCTGGAGAAGAAGAATGGCTTGCATGCAAAAAATCTCTCAAGCAACTTTGCATGCCCCCTTTAACCCAAACTGCTCTCATGCTTAGTTAGAGATTCTGTTGTTTTACAGAGGGCAGAGCTAATGGAGCAGCACCTAGATTCATCAGATAGCCCACTGCCCCCATGAGACATGCCACCTCTACCACATCTGCCAAAGTCCAGGAGAAATTGCACAGGAAACAAGGTCATGAATACTTTTACTGCTAGCCTGATAGCCAGCTCTAGGGTGATAGTGACAGACACAATGATTAATCAAAACCTATCAAATCAGAAATACAGAGGCTAAAAAAAAGTCAACATCACTAGGTGTGGTAGCACACACCTTTAATCCCAGCACTTGGGAGGCAGAGGTAGGGGAACTGTCATGAGTTCAAGGCCACCCTGAGACTACATAGTGAATTCCAGTTCAGCCTGGACCAGAGTGAAACCCTACCTCAAAAAAACTAAAACAAAACAAAACAAAAAAAAAACTCAACAATAAATCAGACTGCCACCAGGCCCACCATGGCTCACACAATATTGTAGAAAAGGGGGCAGAAAGATTGTAAGAGCCACAGAGTGGGTAGGAATACTCTGAGGCCCATCCCCCACTACCTCATAGGGACTGACTGAGGCCTTTATGACCCTACATTGAATACCACAATGCCACAGAGGAGGGCCTCAGGGTAATGAGAGTTGTGGTGAGGAGATAAAAGCATATAGCCTGTTAATGCATATATAAATATATATTATATACTTATATATAAACATACATATTTATATACATGTAAATATTGCCCAAAGTATTCTAATCATGTAAATTCTAACATACTCTTTGAATACAAATTGCACATATTTGGGTTTTCTACTTCTCTCATTTCCTTAGATTTATCTGCGAACTTTAAATATGTGTTGTTTTAGTAAACTCTTTGTTAATATTTGTCAAATTATTCTTAGATCCAGCTATCTTCTGCTTTGTTATTATTACAGTAATATCCTCAAAGTGTATTTGTATTACCTTCTTCACAGATAATCTTAAAACAAGCTGTTATTAAGCACATAATTATAGTTCATGCAATAGAAATTTTATTTTCAGAAAATGCCAAGTAGAGAGCTATAATCCAGAGGCCATGGTAGAGTTTCTGTTCTTTCAAGATCTGTTCCTCTCAGCAAGTTGCTCTACTACTCGGACTGCTTGTTCACTAAGCATCACAAAGTAAGTGACATTTGGACTCCGTATGGGCCAAGGAACAGAGTCAACATAATGAATCTGTGTTCAAAGGGGGGATTTATTAGATCAGCTTGCAGGATAGCAGCTGGGAAGCCCAACAGCAAGCTGGTAAGCTGGAAAACAAGAAAGCTGCTGGGTCAGTGAGGTTGTAAGCCTCAGCAGTTCCAATCTGCACTGAAGACCTGGAGGATTATAAGAGAGCGACTGATCTTCAGTCTACCTGGAAAGGCTGATGAAGCTAGACTCCAATGTCTGCCAAGGATGGCAGCTCCAGGGTAGATATAGGCAACAGCAGGTAGCACAGGCACCAGGCAAAATACCCTGTGTACTCCTGGGTTCTTTCATATAATCTGTGACTAGAGGTGATGCCCATTCTGGGGTATAGTTTCTTCCAAGAGGCATGTCTATCACCCAAGTCCTCATCCAATGGGGCTGACAACTTTATTTGACCATCACAGACAAGTGCTAGAGAGATCTAATAGAAACAGAAGTGTGTTGACTTCTCCGAATGTTCTTTCCTTCCTCTAGTACGTTACACATTACACGGAATGTGTTTCAGTTAAGTGATGGTGCTTTAAAGGCAGTGTGTTTTCCAAGGCCAAAATGTCCTATTTGTTTTAAAACAATTGTAAATAATTAAAAGTTATAGTAAGTCAGAATCCATTTTTTATAATCTCAATTGATATGACCATAAAGAGCCTAAATTTACTTCCATGTGGAAGCTCCTCAATCTTATACTAAGAGCGAAAAGACTTAGATTCTATTTTTGGCTTAGTACTAATTTCCTGCTCTAAATCTTCTAGTTTCCATATTTTGAAACCAGCAAGATAGAGAAAAACAAAACTGGTGTATCCTAAGGGCCTAAAGGACCTCAAGAATTAATGAGTTAATAATTTACGCATAGCACATGTTCCTTAGGGGGAAAATAGCCTTTCATAACATACTACAAGTCTAAAGTAGAAATAACTAATGATGACAGAAGTAGCAAACCCTATTTACATTGTGATGTGTATGGCATTTTGATTTTACAAATACTGCCCTAACATGTGGTAACATTTAGCCAATACTCCTAATAATATTTATAAGTAGATTGAGAATTAACTCACAAATACAGTTCAGGAAGTTTATGTTGATTTCTTTTTCATGTTCTGTGAAATGAATTGCACTAGAGGTCAGAGAAACTGCCTTAAAGGGGCACTTCTTTAATATTTAAAGTGAAGTTGATCTAGTTGAACTCTCATAATAAGGCACACACAGTTGGCATCTCTCCTGGGAGTCAAACTCTAACTTTCTGCCTGGTTAGCCAAACTGTTGCATGATATAAAGACGGTGGCAAAAGGCTGCAGAAATGGCTTAGTGGTTAAGCGCTTGCCTGTGAAGCGTAAGGACCCCGGTTCGAGGCTCAATTCCCCAGGACCCACGTTAACCAGATGCGCAAGGGGGTGCACGTGTCTGTAGTTCATTTACAGTGGCTGGAGGCCCTGGCACCCCCATTCTCTCTCTCTCTATCTGCCTCTTTCTCCCTCTGTCTGTCACTTTCAAATAAATAAAAATAAACAAATAAAAAGAACTAATTGTTGTTGAGGTAGTTAAGAAAAAAGTTGTTTTTTAAAAAAAAGACAGTGGCAAAAATCAATGCAAATGTCCTCTGTATTTAATGTTGTTCACCTTTTTAAAGATTTCTATTTATTTATTTGAAAGCAAAGAGAGAGATAAAGACAGACAGAGAGAATGGGTGTGCCAGGAATTCTAGCCACTGCAAACAAATTCCAGATGCATACACCATTTTGTGCATCTGGCTTTATGTGGGTACTGGGGAATCGAACGCAGGTTAGGCTGTGCAGTTAAGCACCTTAACCACTGAGCCATCTCTCCAGCCCAGTGTTGTTCATTTTTAGCCACAACGAAGAACAGTCTGTGAAAAAAGCATTCATTAGGACCTCATTTCATGCCTCACTCTATGCCTCACGCCATACCTGCTAAATCGACTGTTCTAGTTTATGGCCACACCAGCACAATTCCTGCCACGAATATTTAGTTTGAGCCTGTGAACTCTTAACCCTTTTAGTGATAAGAAAGAAAAATAATTGTTGTCTGCTCTCACGGCTGATTTCAACTCCCCAAATACATCACAGTATACCCACCCACCTGCAAAGTTCCATTTACCCATGCAGCAGAACCCAACTACTCCACCCACTCCCTCTCTCTCTCTCTCTCTCTCTCTCTCTCTCTCTCACACACACACACACATACACGCACGCGAGCGAAATACAACCACACAACTATTTCAATAACATGGGTGTGATTTAAAAGCTTAGAGGGGAAAAATATAGAAATCACTTAGAATATTTTTAAAAGAAATATAGATTCACATATATGTTCCTAGGGCATTTTTGTATGGTGTGACTTTACAAACCTTCTATTTGAAAAGAAAAACAATGTATTTTGTATCCCTGGTGTGTCAACTTGAGGAACCCCTGAATATGTTCTTAATTTAAAAATGCTGTTAAATTTCATTGCTGATTTACTAAAGGAGTTTCCTGTATGGGAATGCTTGTTAAGAAGTCAATAATATGCCATGCATACCAGAGTATGCTAGGAGTTTTAGAATGAGGGGTTTGCTTAAGAGAAAAGTCTGTTATGTTAAAAATGTAAATAAAGAGAAACACACATTAATATTTCCATTTTCTCCCCAAGGGGAAAATTTTTAATTCAAGTCAGTGAACATTAAAAAGAAAATAAGTCAGCAATAAACATGATGGAATCCTCCCATTCTCAGAAAGATGTTGATATGTTTACATCCCTCTATTTGACAGCTCACTTTCATCTTGCTTATTTTTTTTCTCTATCAATGATGTTTGGCCTAACTACTCTGTTTTAGAATGGGCATGAAGAAATATAACAAAACCACTTAATATTAAAATGAAGTGTAGACCACTATACCTATGTGTGAACCCTTTGGACATTTATTTTCCTGACACGGACACATTTTCTTCACGCTACAGCCATCTGAGAATGTGTGTTAAGAGATGTGTACATTTTGCATGCCAGAAGAGCAAGTATTATGATTATATTCATTTTACTCTCCCCAGGGTATCAAAGCACTTGGAATATTAGTGGTTGGGTTATGTAGATATCAAGGAATTCCCCATAAAAAGAGTTTCGTGTCATCTGAAAGCAAACAATTTTTGTCTCTCCATTACATAAGCAAATAAGACCTCTGGGCAAGAGAAATCGTTTCCTGACATCCAGACGGTAAAGCGTATTTACTGCATAAAGCACTTTTCTCCAGTTTTCACAAAATTTTAAGAATGTTAGCTATGTACTTCCTAGACCATAGCAGATTAGAAGCTGCACCAGGATAAAGGGCAGAACTGAGTAATAGAATAGGAACCCCAAGAATGACAAGGATTAATAGCTCACAGGAAAACTACTAAAAACGGACAAATAAAACATAATAATTTGAGATAATGCAGAGATTTATCAAAGGGAAAACTTCCTCATACTTCTAATGGGCCATAGGTTGATTGATGGTATTTGTAGCCATACCTGAGTCCTAACAGCAGTTATGTTTAATATGTTCTTTATGGCGCTTAAAGAAGCAGAGACATTTCAACTATAATTATAAATATTCCCATTGAAATTTGAAAATATATTACTTTCAGTTATTAATGAAATTTAGTTTTATAGAATGCTACATTTCCTGGAAATTACAGAACAAACTGGTATTCAACACTAATGTAATTCTAAAATGCATTGAAAATTTCACTGAAGTAGAAAGTTATCTGGGTTCAGGTCAAGAACCAGAAGTTTTATCTATAAAAGAACAATAAGCCTGTTGTCATACTGAGAATGTTTTGTGGGTCAACAGATAAATGCAATGAATAAGGCAGGATTTTGTTGACTGTCCTGGTTTTATTATATTTTAACCAATTGGCACTATTTACAGAGAGTAAACAATAAATGAATAAAGTCCAACCATGTGGGGTTAAATCAGAAGAGGGTAGTTTAAAACTTCACTTTCTTGTTGCCTATATCCTGAATTTTTTTTTAAATCTTATATGATTCTTTATGTTAAAACCTGTTGAGTTTTTTAGACTTCTCACTTATGTTTACAGAATGCATGCTGACATGTAAGTATAGTCATGTCTGGCCTTATAGTTTTGCAAGAGTCAGGGATGGGCAGATTCGGGGAAAAAAAGGTGACATTTAAGCATTTCAGGAGGCATGAAAAACAGTTCAATGTGTGTTTTCTTGAGTATAGCTATTCAAAAACAATTTATTAGCCAATGAACCCTGTCCATGTACAACATTCACAGGCTAACTGCTTGATTTGGCCATTCTTGTCTCTGATGAGACACTTTGATTCCTACTAGTCTATGATTCTACTGTCACACTGGAGTGTGTGCATGTAATCTGGAGGTTCCTGTCAGCATAGTGGCAAACTGGTATCACAGAATAACAGTAACACCGCAAGGAATGTTTGATGACTGGATCTCACTGGCCATTCTGGTGACTAATATCTGATCCAGATGTCTGAAATCATTTATAGCCCATGCTCTAGCCTACCCAATTACACCTAACATTGAAGCAATTGACTTACCTGCTGACAGTGTAAATCAACAGATAATTTATGACTCAAACTTCTGTAATTATTTTAATAGCCTTTTCATACCCTTCTCATTCTGTTTATCATAATAGGAGAATTAAAATGAGAACCCTCTGTTAAAGGAAAGGAATGTGAAGTTTTATTATTATTGGTATTATTTTTCTTTAAAGCCCTCTAACACTGAGCTATACCCCCCATGGGATGTAAAGTTCTTAAAGCAATATTTTACTTAAGGAATCAGTGACCTGCCCTTTCAGAAAGATCCATATTGAAAAATTCCCACATTCCTCCTTTTGGCTCATTAGTTTGGAAATAGATTTGACCCTTTGTCACCATTCTGAATTATTATTTTCTCTTAAAGTGCAACTTGTCAATTCCTTGTGCTGAAAAGACCTTCAAACATCTCAAGGATCAACTTGTTCTTCATTATCTTGCTATTACTAACAGTGGAAGTAGAAAGATGGCCATCATTTCTGTAAGTGTGGTTCCCCTTCAATAGTCAGGCTGAGGATTCTCAACAAGGAGAGGACAGTTTGCCACTGACAGACGCAGAGCCAGCGTATGCGCACCTGTACGTCACGGCAGAGCCCGGGAGTGTATTCCCAACGTCACCAACCCCGACGTCTGGCAAATGTGACTTCCACACAGCAATGAGCTAAAGGAGAACAGAGAAAAGCAAGTTCTGTGGAGAAAAGAAGAAATAAACGAATTGTTTTAATTCACCTATCTAAAGAAACTACAGTGCAATATTAATCTGCAATGCTTTGTGACACACCACAGAGAACACCAAAGAAAATATTGCCTGGGGAGGTACATGTTCAAACCTTCCCCTGTGCAGCTGCTATCAATTTTTCTACCCTAATATGACCAGTAATCTCAGCTTTCAATAGAGTAGCATGAGTTGTAAAAGAATCCCTTCCTGACCACCCATGCATTCCCCTCTCTACCCCCATCTCCCTATTCTGTTTTGCTTTTTCAACATTTAAATGTCCTGTATTTTGTATCCTGGCCCACTGGAAAGTTAGACAAGCAAATTTAGCTGGTTTTGGGATTCAGAAGAGATTCTGTGGCCTTCAGAGAATAGCCATTGTATTACAAAGGGTCATAAAAGGGTACCTTGCCCTAAATGTTATAGAAACAGAGTTCTGAACCTGTGCGTGATTTACACCCTGGTTGGAGACCCTGAATCTTCTTTCCCTCCAGTCTGTAAGATAACTGAAGGGCAAAAAGACTATTACAAAGAGTTAACCTGATCATTTTTTAAAAGGATGTGTGCAAATCATTGAGGTTGGGATCCCGTTTGTCTACCAAATTGTCAGGAAATAATTTATTACTGACAAGAACAAAGTGTGCAGCTGGATATCCCAAACAACAGCATGTTAAATGAGCCAGAGACTTGTTATAAATATCTTCTCCAGGGCTGCATTTCCTAGAGTCTAAAATTATTCTAAATGCAGGCGGGTCGGCTGCAAAAAATAAAGAAAAATAATGAACTGGACATCAGAATATCAGGGTGTTTTTTTTTTTTTCGAGCTAATTGGTAACTAGATTTGTTAAAGTGCCTCATCTCCTGATTTTGAAAAAACTACACAGATATATATATGTGTGTGTGTATATATATATATATATATATGTGTATATATATATATATATATATATATATATATATATAATGGGAGTGTATGCTAAATGATCTCTAAATGTCTTTCAAATTCTGAAACCCTATACTGACAACACTGTTGTCCTACACACAAAAAAAACACTATCACCCAAGTGCCATACAAATTAATCTAGGCCCATTCAAAAGAAAAGAAAACAGGATTTGGGAAAGGGGAAGGAAGGCTTATTTTAAAATAGCCTTCTGATTTTTATGTGAATTACATAATCAAGACATTGTTCTGTCAGCACAGTGGATACAGCATCTTTGAAAGGTGAAAATATGTTAATTCAAAAAATTAAAATCAAGAATTTGTATTTTTAAAAGTAGTGTATTTCAGAGAAGAGAGAGAGAGAGACGTAGATAAAGAGAAAGGATGGACAATACAGGGCCTCTAGCCACTGCAAATGAACTCCAGACACATGTGCTACCTTGTGCATCTGGCTTTAAGTGGATATAGGAGATTTGAACTTTGGTCCTTTGGCTTTGCAGGCAGGTGCCTTAACTGCTAAGCCATTTATCCAGCCAAGAAATTGAATATTTTTAAAAGTACATGCTGAAAACGATGAATAAGCTAAAGATTCCTTCCTGCAGGTTCCCCCGTTTTTCAGTCTTTTATTTTTGGTATATTCCACCTATTTTTAGCACATCCCCCCACACCCCACCCCCGGCGTAAAATGCTTTCTCTTCTAGACTGTAAGCGCCTGCATGGCAGGGGTCATATTTTATTCATGTTTTTATTCTTCATAGTGCTTTGCTCAGAAAGGCATTCAATAAATCTGCATTGAATTAAATCCTGTTTTCAATATATTGGATGAGTGTGGTAAATACTGAGCTGCAGTAATCAATCAAACTCAATTTAGCTTTTTATAAGTCTGAATTTTAAATAAATCCCTAAAACTTCCTTCATTGTAAATGACTTGAGAGATTATGATTCTATGTAAAACCTGTGAAAAAAATATTTAATGAAGCCAATAAGGGTGTTTTATTAATCTTAAAAGAAAAATATCACATCCTCAGCATGGGATCTTGTTCTTATCCATCAGTATCTCCTTGTTGCTCATTCATTTAGTTACCCATTCATCATATATTTAATGAGAGTCGGACATTCCCAGTCTTGGTTTTACATACAACAGCGAACAAACAAGATGTGGTTTCTGCTTTCACCAATAGGGTTCAGAGTGAGAGAGGCTCACTTATTTATTTATATACAGCAGAGAATTGTGGCAATATTGTTGGTCATGCACGTCATTGGCAGTGTGTAAAAGGGACACCTGAATGAACGTTGAAGCGCCTTTGAGTCTTCTCATAAAAGGAAGTGACTAAAGTAATCCTGAATCAATCAGGGCAGGAGCCTTATGGGCTTATCGTCAAAGAGTGCATTTTTCTCTCCATTCCTTTAGGAAAGAGCATGCAGAAGCACTTATGCAGGTATTCCTCCAAGTCCTTTGAAGACAGCAACTCCTTTAATAGAACAACCATAAGAGGGAATTCTTATCACCCCCAATTTACAGATCGAAAAGCAAGGCAGGCAGAGGATAGGAAAACCTCCACAGGGCAAAGTGTTAATGACAGAAATGAGATTTGATTCCAAATACACTAGGGCTAGAGTTCAGGATTTTGGCTAAGAGGTGAGAGGGAACAGCCCTAACCCATTCACTCCAACCCACTCATTCCATGCCTCGTCCGCCTATGCAGACAGTTATATAGGTACCGTTTATGTGTAAACTTGTGTGTTACCGCCCTCATGTATACCACGAAGATTGCATGGGCAAGAACAGAGACAACTCAGTGGAACTATGTAAGCAGAGAGTCTCTAGATTAGTCCCTAGAAAGTACACCAATTTGAAACAGAAGGAAGAATAGTATTTATGATATATATCTGATCTTCAGTGGAACTGTCAGCTCCACTCATTCCAAAGTGGGCAGATACACCTAGAAACCAAACTGTTTAAAGAAGATGACTTAAATAAATCTACTTTAAATGATTTTAAAAAATATTTCTATTTGTTTGCAGAGAGAGAGAGAGAAAGAGAGAGTATTCCAGGGCCTCTTGCTACTGCAAACAATCTCCAGACAGATGCATCACTTTGTACATCTGGTTTTATATAAGTATTAGGGAATCAAACATGGCCCAGCAGGCTTTACAAGCAAGTACCTTAAACCACTGAGACATCTCCTTAGCCGTGCATTAAATGATTTTTAAATACCTCATCTACATCAAATGTAGAAAAGGATCTAGAAATGAAGATGACAAAGGAGAAATTTTAGAAAGATTATTTATTTGAAGAGACATTTTCTCTGAGTCATCACTATTCCACCTCTGCTATATGGGTATGAGAAATTCCCTTAAACTCAAGAAATACCCTTAAACTCAGGAAAGGTGCTGGCCTTTCCACTCACAGCTGAGCATAGAACCTTCACTAGAAAGAAAGAACTCCTCCAGTTTAGCCTGGTATCTGATGCCCACCTGAAAGCCAGGCAACAGTTGATAAGCTGATGAGCTTTTCTGACAGGGTGCACAGAAGATGGGCTGTTATGGGGTGAATCGATGTACAGAAGTCCCTGGAACCCAGACGTCCTCACAGAGCTGAGGCAGGAAAGGGCTGCTGGGAGTTCTTCCAAGGGGATGTCTAGGGACTTACACACCTAGGAAGAAGGTGAAACTTCTTCTGGCAGTACAGGTATGAAGAGATGATCAAGGGCTCAACCAGAGATGAAAAGTGCTAGTGCGAAGACCTCCTGTGCTTTGGAGGCTGGAGGAAGAGAGGACTTCGGAGAAGTTTGAAAACACCCATGGTAGAATGAGTCTGGCTCATCCACCAGTCAAGGACAGAACGAAGGTGCTGCTGGACCACCTGGAGCCTGACAGGGAGACAAGGACTTCCCAGGCACCTGCTCTTCATCTTCCCTCATCTCTAGGATTCCAAATCCAAAAGGTTTCTACAGGAAGGAGGAGAAATAGAAATGATGGGAGAAAGAGTGAAGAATTGACTTGATTCTTCTTCTTTAAAGCAGGAGAAGAATTTCACAGGACACATATTTACCATACAAATGTAACGGCGTGCTGTGTCTTGAGGTGAAGGTAGGCCTCTTTGTTGATCTAAGAATTTCACATGGGCTACTAGTGAACATAAAGGGAAGAGATTCCCCCACTGCATCAATTTAAAGCAATACTGAGGGGCAAAAATAAAAATGCAATGTGATCCCATTATAATCACAACCAGAATTCTGTAGAAACTTCTGGTACGCCCAAGGTATTTTATCCTAACCCCATCAAGTGGCAGAACCATGTCTTGTAAGAGCACCAGAGACTCCAGTCATATCCAAACTGCCTAGGAAATTTCAGGTTCCTCTCTGGGTTATCTACAAAGTATGAGTAAGTCTGTAGGTTTCCATGAGGCAAATCACCTCAAGCAACCTATAGCCTTGAGATCTCCTTGGTCTCTCCAGTTCCTGTCCCCCAGCTCTGCAAAGCAAGTTTCCCTATGGGTCACTCCTAGAGAGCAAGGACACTCACACTGCTATCTGGCCCCATGCCCAAACTGCAGGACTGATTGTGCCCACACAATTGACCTCCTTGCTGTATCAGCACCCTCACCCTCACCTTGGCCTGCACAGTTACTAACTTTTCTCCTGCAGTAATATTCCTAGCACAACTCACAGCTCCTCACTCCTCTGCTCTCTGCTCCTGAGCTCCCTGACATCTGTTTTGCTACCTAACATCTAGAACTTTCTCTGCTCCCTTATCTTCAAGCTATGCTTGCAGCATTAAGAGCAGGAACTCTGGGACAAAACATGCTCTTTCCCAATTTGATTTCCTCTACGAGTGATCTTTTTGACCTTGAATAAGCTAGTTAGTCTTTGTAACCTCAACTTACTCCTCGCAAAATGAGAGAACTAGTGTTATGTACATAATCAAGCTGTGGTGAATAATAATGACATGATGGACAAAAGAATGTAGAGCCCATATCCTGGAGTGGTCAAATACTCAAGCAATTAACATTTGTTGAACAAATGGAAGAGATTGCTAATTGAACTCTGGAACATCTAGTCTCCCACATTGGGAACCTGTCTAGTAAATTCCTATGGACCGGCACAATCTGGGGCACATGCCTAGGTTCATCATAGACAACCGCTGACCCTCACTGTACTTATGTCTCCATGCACAGCACAGGCTTATACGTAAGGAAACTTTGTACACAACCATCTTCTATGAAGGAAGCATCCTCACATTTATAACAATCGTTTTCCTAACTATTTTTATATGTTCATAATGTATATTGATGATCATTCTGTCATCTTTACTTTTTCTTGTCCCCCTCCCTGCATCCCCTTCCTACTGAGCTCTTTCATCTTTCCAATTAGTCCCTGTTCTATCTTTGGACTTTTCTCTCTGTACCTTATGGAAGTATTGAAGGTCCCACTATTGCAGTTCTTATGTACAGGTGAGGATATTTGCTATGAAGTCATGGATGCAATGGTCATGTTGTATCTGGAAGTGTTCCACAGCACTCCTCCCCGTCTTCTGATCCTTACATTCTTCCTGTCCCTTCTTCTGCAGTGTTCTCCGAGTTTTGAAGGGGGTGACATAGATGTCTCATTTAGCAATGAGGACTCAACGGTCACTTATTTTCAGCCCTGTGGTGAAGTTTGAGTCTCCCCAGTTGACACCACCAACTGCTAAAATTTATGTCCAAAGGTGAGAGCAGCACTAATCTGTAGAGGACATAGACATAAATATTTAGAAGTTGATTTGATGGGTATGACAACAATTTAGACAAACGATAGTGGTATATTCCTTCCTAGGGCCTATGACCTCTCTAGCCATAAGCTTTCAACAAGATTTTCAGTTCCAAGCATGAATTTCATCCTGTGGAATGGGTCTTGAATCCAATCACAGAACATTTGGTTACCCCTATAACAGTCATGCCACTGTTGCCTAAGTGGGCATATTTTGCCTGTCTGGTTGGTTGCATAGTTCATAAGGTCTACTGCTGGGTGATACTGATGACTGTCTTCCCCAATAGCCTGCACAGCACTTTCCAGCACTATGACACTAGTCAGAAGGGAGGAAGATTCTAGATCAGTTCCAGCTCGATTTTTCAGTACATCACATTAACGTTTGCATAAAATTATGGAGGGGTGACATATAAGTATGTACATGTATTCCTGCTAAGTAAAAATGTTGAAAAACTAAACCAGTAACCATGAGTAGTGATGACTATGTCTCAGTCTTCCTCACACTCCACCAAGATCTTCCTCCACCATACATAAAAATGATGTAGATGTCTCACCTTACTGTTTATGACTGGGATTTTGAGGCTGAAAATATGGCTTAGTGGTTAAGGTGCTTGCTAGCAAAGCCAAAGGACCCAGTTTCAATTCCCCAGTACCTACGTAAAGCCAAATGCATGAGGTGGAGCACGTTCTGGAGTTCGTTTGCAGTGTGACTAGAGGCCCTGATGAGCCTGTTCTCTCTCTCTCTCTCTCTCTCTCTCTCTCTCATACATAAATAAAATATATATTTTTCAAAAAATACTGGGATCTTGCCTAAATCAAACCATTAGATAATTTAGTTCATTTTTTGTGAGTATACTATGTATGGTGCGGTATATGTGGTGTGTAAATGTGAATGTACTGTGTGTGGTGTGGTATATGTGGCATGCATATGTGAGTATACTGTATGTGGTGTGGTCTAAGTACTATGCACATGTGAGTATACAATGTGTGGTGTGGTATATGTGGTGTGAATATATGAGTATATTGTGTGTGATGGGTATATGTGGTATGCATGTGAGTATTCTGCATGTGGTGTAATTTCATATACATATATATATATATATATTTAATTTTTATTAGGAATATTAATATACGGACATATTGGAAATTGGTAGTATTCCCATGTTTCCTCTTTCCCACCCCCATTCCACTGAGGGCCCTCCTCAGCCAGGGTATCAGTAATCACTGTGAGGTTGTGAATATACCAGTCAGTCCCAGTTGGAGGGACAATGCCTCATGATACGCCTTCCCATTCCCCTTACATTCTTTCCATCCCTCTTCTGCAATGTTCTCTGAGCTTTGGAGGATGTGCTACAACTCTCTTTTAGTGTTGAGCTCTCAGTATTCTCTAATTTTCTGTTTTGATGTGTTTTGAGTCTCCTCGGTGTATGCCACCATCTCCCTAGAGAAGGTTCTCAGGCAAGTTTGAGAACAAAGTTCTTATTTAATCCACCACTTCCACTATAATGTTTCCTGAACCTTGATGGTTGTGATAGAGATCACTCATCTCATGCTAGACACTAAGGTTTCTGTTCTTATCATTCTGATGGGTCTTGGGTCTCCCCTACAGGAGAGCTCCCACTGTTCTTTATCTAAAAGGGGAGATTGTGCTCATCAAGTCTTCTAAATGTTGATGTTTATCACCTTTGATCCATGCTGCTCATAATCTTGGCTAGAAAATCTGCTTTTGACAGATTGGGACAAATATAACTTTACATTCTACGCGGAAAACTGAAGACTATGAAAATGCAATGAGTTTATTTTGGCATAAATTATTTTAATACATCATTAATACTGATTTCTAATTATCACTACTTTCTATGATCACTATTCATAAGTCTTAAAAACAAATTGAGGGCTGGAGAGATGACTTAGCGGTTAAGGCACTTGTCTGTGAAGCGTAAGGACCCATGTCCAACTCTCCAGATCCCACTTTAGCCAGTCACACAACGTGATACAAGTGTGCAAGGTTACACATACTCACAAGATGTCACACACATCTGGAGTTCTATTGCAGTAGCTAGAGGCCCTAGCATGCCAATTCTCTCTCCCATCTCTCACTTTCTCTCTCTCTCTCTCTCTCTCTCTCTCTCTGTTTCATAAAAACGCAAGAAAAAGTAAGTTGAAAAAATGCATATAATTTTCTAGAAAGTTTTCAGACAATTACATTAAGATCACTAGTTTGGGGGCTGGAGAGATGGCTTAGCGGTTAAGGCACTTGCCTGCAAAGCCAAACGACCTGGGTTCAATTCCCCAAGACCCACGTAAGCCAAATGCACAAGGGGGTGCATTCATCTGAAGTTTGTTTGCAGTGACTGGAGGCCCTGGTGCACCCATTCTCTCCCCACTTTCTCTCTCTCAAATAAATAAATAAAAATAAAGTTAAAAACATCACCAGTTCCTCTCCCCCACGCGTCTTACCCAGCACCTACTTTCAAAACCAAAAATGGTGGCATCAGTCTCATTCTTCAAAGAAGTCAGATTTGGCAAACACTCAAGAGCTCTGTGTTCTAAAAGAGACACTCTCAGCTTAGATGCTTTGTGTGCATTAGAGAGGTGTGGTTCATGGTCATCACTGATGCGACTATGTCTTCAGCCCCACATACTGGTGATGTCTGTTTGCTCCTTTCTAATCCAAAGACTTGGTGGAGAAGATGCAAAGGGATCAGGGTCAGTCACCCTTTCTCTGTGGTGATGTTTGTCTGTGTCCTCTTCAGGTCTCCCTTACTTTTCTTGCTCTAAATTTTTCATTTAAGGACAATTTTGCCTTATTAGTATTTTTTCACAAACCCCGACT
The DNA here is from genome assembly GCA_036346955.1 of Dipus sagitta. Taxonomy (NCBI): domain Eukaryota; kingdom Metazoa; phylum Chordata; class Mammalia; order Rodentia; family Dipodidae; genus Dipus; species Dipus sagitta. The sequence goes on along the minus strand of CM070778.1, from coordinate 114,986,131 downwards.
CACTTTCGGCTGTAGAATGCTAACCACTTGGAACTGCTTCTGGCGACAGTGTTATTGGTCAGTGATGGTGTCTCACACTCTCATCTTATTTGCATACCCTCTTGAACTCTCTCCTTAGGGACAAGTGAAGTCACCCAAGTGAAAATACTTCTGTAAGTCTGACACTTATTTTTTATTAAGTTTATTACAGTCTGAAATTTAAATGACTAGGTCAGATGGGTAGAAGAATTTGGGGTTTAAAAATATTACTAACCATCATAATGTTAGCATATCCATCTCTGCTTTTCTTCCTCCTGTTTTCCATTCCCTGTAATTCATGAATGATGACATTGAGAATTAATCTTCCCAACAGAGCCTATCAACAGAGCACTAGCGTGGGAAGCGTATCTCTGTTTTCATAACCTAGGTGCTCCTGAGATGCATGCAGCCAGGGACATGTTTAATTGTCAGATGGAAGGTTTGTGTTCTTCTTTCAGGGACAGACTCATTTGTTTTGGAAATCAGGTTTTGAGGAGTCAAACTACAGAGCAAAAGCAAATCATTCACAGGGTTGGGAAGCTGATGTACTCCCACAGGAACACTGTTATTCTCCTGTCCTTCAGTTTCCTCTATCATATGGGACTCCGTGAAGCTTTTGCCCCTTGTGTAGTCTCTGTTGAAACTGAAAGGTAAAAGAAAGTCAGTTAGGAACTTAGCAGATTCAGTCAGCTCATTTGGTCAGGTCCATTTACTTTTAGAAAAGAAGTAAATAATAAAAGTGTTTCAAAAAGAGCACAGTTGCAAGACCAGACCTGAGTGAAAAACTTGTGAACACACTAAGAGACACCACTCTTGTCTGGTACCCTATCCAAGCAGACACATGTTGCTTCTCAGCAGAGATAGCCATCGGCTCTGCAATGGCTTGTCCTGCAACAGGGCAGGTATTTTGCAAAAGGATTAAGAACATTCAAGACATTACAAGAAGCATAGGAAGCTCTCCTGACACAGGCACTGATTTTGATGCCCAGTTCACTGGCTCGTTCACCATAAATGCTACCTTTCTCATAAAGCCTTCACCGCATCCATGCACAGCCTTCACAGGAAAGGAGCTCTCATATCATTTCAATCTCCTCCGCCCTGCAAAGTTGCCAATTACCTGAGCTAAGGAGTGCTTTTGCGAGGAATAAAAAGCTCATCCACAGAGAATTATATAAATTCATATATATATGTATAATATGATATTTATCTATATATAATATATATGTAATATAGTATATATTATATATATATATAATTTTTCTAAGACACAGTCTGTTCATTTCACAAGAGAAGAAATTGACAGTAGTTATTGTCTTCTGAAGGAAATTGTTCTTTGGATTGAGCTGTAGGAATGAGTCATAAATGGAACTCCTTGTTTTTATACATGTTTGTGTCTTTGCAACATGTTGATTTCCCTGGTAAGCAGATTGCTCAACAATAACAATGTGAAAATGCAAAAGAAAAAAAAAGAAATCTATTCATGGTCCAGTCAGTTTTACCCATACCCATCAATGGGCAGAGCTTGACTGGGACACAATATGGTCAGGATACTGATTCTTTTCTTGATTTGTTTATTTTGTTCCTACAGATAAAATAATGAGGGGCTGGAAAGATGGCTCAGTGATAACAGTGCTTGCATACAAAGCCTAAGACCTGGGTTTGATTCCCCAGTACCTATGGAAAGTCAAATACACAAAGTGGCACATGAATCTGGAGTTTGAGGCCACGACAAGTCCACTCTCCTGTGTTCTCTCACTCTCTCTCCTTGCAAATAAATAAAATATTTTTCAAAAATAACAAGGGGACACTGACATGGCTTTTCTAAATCTAAGACATTATGAAAAAGAAAAGATTCCCTTCTGTCATTGAAATGCAAAATTAAGCAAACTAGGACAAAACAAACAGACTTGGATTTACTGGTGGTTCATAAATTTACAAATCTAGTTCCAGCTCTCTTGCAAATTATGTAATTTTAAAGAGCACACATACATTTTTCACATGAAAAAGTGGAGAGTTAAATCTAAGATATCCCTAAGCTAGTTCTTATTTCAAACATTACATATATCTCTAAAGCAACTCCCATAAATGCTTGTGGTAACATTGTCTAGCAGTAATTTTTGATGAGAAATCTGTCCCTTTGAGAAAAATAGATGTAGGAAACCAGTATATATTTTATTCCTGCTCTTCCTTCCTCTTAGGTTCAGTTATCTTTTTTATGATTATCATCTGCCTTTCACATTTTATTAGCATTTGGTTCTATTATGAATCAAGAAAATTGTTAAATGTGGTAAGGTGACCTCTCCAAAGATGCACAAAGTACCTTGAGATCTTGTGTTGTTTTTCTTCCCAGGTTTCTCTGTGTATTCAAAGTAGCCTCATTTAATGGTGTTGTATTTATCACTGTGACAAGACTTTCTGGGTTCCTGCTGGGTCCACAACAAGTTACCAGACCCCATGGGAATTTATGCAGCTCACAAAAGGCATGACTCCCACACATGCTCCTTCAGTCTAAAATGGTCCCATCTGTTTGACCTTTTGAGTAGAGTACATAAACATCTTTGTCCTTCACTAAGTAAATAATGCCACTAGAGCTCAATTTAAATGCTGTTTACAGATGGAGAAACAAATTCAAAAGAAGTTAATTTGTCCAACACCATATGTCTGGAAATTAATAGGACTAGAAATAGAATGTGGGGTCTTAATCCTTGTTCCATTTATTTTGACCTAAGCTATTTTGCTTCTGAGTTCATGGTTGGGGGGGGGGGTGTGGAGGAATCAAAATCCTATACAACACAGAATACTTTTTCTTACTCATTAAAAATGGACTTCTCAAGAACATGGGATTGTGAAAGAGCCATTTTATATCTGGTCCAGTGAGTTTCATGGTGTGTCCTGGTTAAAACTGGACTTCAGCTATTAGCTGAGTATCTTCTGCACTGAGCAAAGATCAGGGATCCCTGTGAGTCACATGACTATGTCAGCCACCAGTCCCGGCCTCCATTTAGAGAGTCAAAAAATGAACTCTTATTTTATTTTATCCAGAGAGAGAGAGAAAAGGAGAAAGAAAGAGAGAGAGAGAAGGGGCCTACCAGGGCCTTTGACCATTGTAAACAAACTCCAGATGCATGTGCCACCTTGTGCAACTAGCCCATGTGGGTCCTCAGGAATTGACCCTGTGTTCTTTGACTTTGCAGGCAAGCATCTTAAGCATTAAGCCATCTCTCCAGCCCATGAAATGAACTCTTTAAAAGATACAACAACAAGCAACAAACAACCACCACAAATTTGGTGGGGGGGGCTGCTAGTGGACTAGCTCTGTGGTTGAGCATTTGCCTAGCATGCACAAAGCCCTCAATTCAATCTCCAGCTCTACCAAAAAGAAAAAGAAAAAATAAAAAGTTCAAAATACTTTGTACTATAAAGGTATCTGAAATGGAAGTTCTCTGCATTCACCCATTCATTTGTATTTTTGTTAAATATTTTCTATATATTTGTTATGGGTTATAGCAATGGCTACTAAACACCTTTTAACAATGTTCAGCCATCCTTAAGAGAAAGTGTAGGTAGGACGGAGCCAATTCTTGACAAGGAGGCAATGTTCTCTGGGTCTGTGTGTACAAGAGTGAATGTTTGCACTCACTTTTTTCTTTGGTGCTTACATTTACTTTATCATGTGAAGGATATAATACAGTTGTAGAATTACCCAAAAGGTGTTAATATTAATAATAGTCTTGATGCAAAGGATGTTTTGAGAAACCTGCTGCCCTTCTTACATGCAAAAAAGATGTCTCTAGAACCCTCACGTGGATGGTGAGCCTCGTATTTCCAATGGAAGAAGGTTACTCTTCCTTGACCTACCTGGTCCCAGTTGAGTGTTCAACTCTGATCCTTGAAACATTCTCTTCAAGTATTAAATGTCTAAACTGTAGAACCTAACTATCACAACCTTAGAATTCAAATGTGTCTGGCCAGCCAGTAGGAGAAGTAAAGATTGAGAAAACTATGGGAACAGAGACACAAGAGACAGAGAGTTGATCCAAAGGCAAGTAAGACAGTGTCAGAGCTGGAGGCCATTTTCAATAGCTTACAATGTCAACCTTCCGCAATTCCACTGTCCCCACAGGATCAGAACTGAGTCATTTGAAGCAGCAAGTACTCCAAAGACAAGAAAAAAATAGAGCAAATCTCTCCATAAGACAGAATTATAGGGAAATACTAAACAGATATGGGACACGTGGGTCACAAGGTAATTCTAACAGAATTCAGGGATTTGGGAGACAAGCCAGTCACCAGAGCCAATGATTTTGGATTCCTTCTTGGGCCTCCAGGTGATATGGGAAATCTCAGAAGACCAGTCACCCTGGAGAGTGGAGAAGGATAATGCTTCAGTTCGTTTATTGTAGTCCTTTTTCCCTGTGAGGCTGGGCAACAGCCACTCAACATGAGCCTTGTGATCACCGTGCTGAGTCCCGTCATGTGTTCACACCATTGGTGCTGATGGCAATACTAGGAAGCTGGTGTCATGTTGGTAGTTTACAGCTGAGAAAACCAGGTCTCAGAGGACCAGAGTAACAGGCCGGAATCCATAGCCGGTAACCTACGAAGCACAGACTGAACCTAAGGCTGATTCTTTCCTCCACCTTATGCTGTTCTCTGCAGTAATATACAAAAGCATGGGCCAGGTAAATGCTAAATTGAAATCTGCCTCCATTAACTTTTCACCTACGGGTTTGAATTCTATATTTTGGAGAAAAATTAGTATCTCTGTGGGATTCTTCCTCCATGTAACAACTTCCCAGGGACTGGGACTTCCATCAGGAAGTGAGAATTTCATGATGACCACAAGTAGCTCATTGTCTAATTTCCTCACCAGTGGCCTTCATTATCTGGCAAGTCCGGTTTGCCAGTGGCCTCAGCACTGTAAGACGTGCTCTGATTGCTACTAAAAAAAGTTACCACAATACCATTGCGTTGTGCTAAGTTTTCATGACTCCTATGCATATAAACATCTCCTTATTTTTCCCCCAAGTTTGACAAGCAACACCATCTCAGCATCACCCTTTAGTGTCACTGAGAAAGTAGAGAATGTCTCCAAAGCCCAACAGGCCATAGGAATGACGTCTCTGGAGCCCAGCTTACTGTCATCCTAATGTAAATGTTATGATAAAATATTAAACCATATGTATAATTGATGCCTACTTTATAGTAATTCAGGGTCTTGCTTGTTTGAATAAAATTTATTATTTACAGTCTTCTACTAGAAGTGATTTCCCTTTGTTGATGTCCCTTCTTAATTGCTTGAACTGCATGACACATTTTCCTAGGCAGCATTGAAATAATTATAATATTCCTCGGTTTAGAGTTAACATCTAAGATCCTGATAGATAGCATTATAAATAACCTTTTTGCATAATGAAAAATGTCAACATCTATGTTGCTTGGGGATATTTATAGGCAGATATATTCAGCCTAAGGGATTCCCTGCCCATCATGCTCTGGAGATAGATCTCACATAGCCAACCTCTATTGCCATTTGCTTAGATTTCTAAAAGACTGTGGATTCTGTTTATAGACCAAGATGCTTATGTTAGAACAGTATACCTTACTTACTAAACTTGAGTCTTAATACAAATGGAAAATTTTTCATTGAAAAACTAATATAAAGGGGGGAATGGGTAACCTTAGTGTCCTCACCTATCTGGTACAGGAGGAAGAAAGGTAACTTGAACTATCAGGAAAGTTTGCAAAGCCATTTACTCAACAAAGGGAACAGCATAAGAGGGCCCCTGGTTCCTTGTTGCAGAATGCCATATCCTTCCTCAGAGAGAAGGAGAAGAGGCCCACTCCTCCCCACTCAGGAGATCATGCAATCCCCACACAGTCCAAAGGAAGCTTGTGCTTCCTTCCAGTTCAGAGCTGAGTACTTTTGCAATTATGAGTCATCTCAAGAGCCGAGTCTTGTTTTTTAACTCACTGGGTAGGTAACTCAGTAGTTGACAAGGACTGATATCCATACACTTCTAACCAAGAAACTTGTGCTTAAGCCACAACATTCAATTTTTTGACCCTTATCCAATTGAATCAACCCAGAGATCGCTCATGATAAAAAATTAAAAGCTTCCTTAAGGATTTCTAACTCCTGAGGCCACAGAAGATATAATTATTTAACTGTATGATTTGTGGGTCAAAAATTAGTGATAGGAAAAGTGCACACAAGCCATTCCATATCTTACTTTTTCCCAATATTCTTATTTCCACTGGGGAAAAAAAAAGCTATTCCTAAAGCATTAATCACGTTACCATTTATTTAACAAGCACATTGAACCATGTGACAACCATAGTTGTCTTTTTTTAGCTTTTAAATATGCACTGTTAATTAGCTTTTTGCATCACAATTATTCCTAGGATCTTTAAGGGCAAATACCAGTTCTTATACCACTTTTGGTCTTTCTCTAGCACCTAAAGGATTTAAAGTATTGCCTTCAAATTCACTTATAGATTTATGGACAGTCTCCATGATCACCACATGCCAGGAGTTGAGGATACTGTCCCACCCTTAGAAAGCACCCAGTGAATGATCTCTGCCAGAGACAGAAGGTGCCCGAACAGAGCAGAAAGAAGATGGATGAAAGTCCAGGGAGTATACATAAAGGAGGTGATGTCTCAATCTTTCCTGGAAGAATAAATGAGTAGAAACAGCTAATGTAAGGCAGGTAGGAAACTGACACACAAGGATCTTTACACATAGTAGGCACTCAGTAAATAATTGTCTACTTGTTCTTCAATAAGTGGTATTGACCTGAAATCTGTGACCTTTCAGCCCTAAGAACTATGGGTCCCTGACTTTTCAAAGCCATCAGTGGCCTATTTATTAAGTCAGTGCTTCAGGCTTTATTTCACCAAAGAGTGTTTCTCTTCACGAGTAGAACAGAAAAGGGACTTCTTTTTAAGAAAAAAGAAAGAAGAAAAAAAAACCCTCCAGGCTGGATGGCCATATGTCTACTACTCTAAAAGTAATAAACACTAATTTTGGCATATTTTTAAAATGAAGTCGAAGGAAGGAAGAAGATAATCACACAACCCCCACTGTTGACAGCCAGCCATTGTTAATAAAACGATACATTTCTTACCCATCTTTTTTTTCATTATGCAAAATTTGGGGGTTACTATTTATTTACATAGTGGCAATGATAATGTATGCTATGCTGGACATATTTAAAGCAAGACCCAAAGTATTGTCCTATGGCCCAAAGTACTGCCAATGCTGAATTGTTAGTTAAAAGTAGCCATGTCATTAATGCCCTAGGAATTGCTTCTTTCATAGGAAATCAAAAGCAAGCATTTGTATCAAGATTATAATAAGGCAGCAGAACAAGCACCAGTTTCATCAGCTTTATTGGTCCCATATTCCATGGAGATTTCATAAAATGAACATAGTTTAATCAATTGTTCTGTGGTTGGGTATTTAGGTAATTTCCAAAATTCCAGTGTTCTTAATAATTCTGCACTGGGCAGGTTTATATACAATGATGCTCATTTAGAATCACTTTATGATCAATTCTTAGAATGTGAGTGGAAGAATGAAGTGATACAATGTGAGCAAGTCTATAATACTTATTTCCAAATTGGCTTGCAAAAAGATATCAACTTTTATTCCTTCCTGCTATGAGATGGTTTTTGGTTGTCATCAGCCCTGTTTTCACTTAAATCTTTGTTAATTTGATCACATTCTTAAAAATGTTGAAATATGATTCATTTGATCACAATGCTGTTTTCCCCTTTGTCACTTGGTTTTGAGGAGCATAGGCTAAATTCACATTAGTTCAAAATCAATAGCTCAGGCAATCTACACACTGAGTGCTTCTGAGTTTCAGCTAATTGCCATGTTGTTGTTCTTTATGAAAAATAAAATAATCACTTGCACTACAGATTTACAATGAGAATACTTCCAGGAGGTCACACATATTTCAGAACAAGTCTGGGTCAGTTATCTTAGATGTTAGGACCCTTAGCACTAGAGCTTGTCATGACTTCCTGAACTTCCACATCCATAGAAGCCATCACTTTGGGCTCGTTTATATTAGTGTGTGTGTGAGTGTGTGTGTGTGTGTGTGTGTGTGTGTGCGCGCGCGCGCACGCATGCAATTGAGCCCATGCAGCACATGTGTGGAGGTTAGAGGACAACCTTAGTTTGACACATGTTATTATATGTTTTTTTATACCTTCTCTGAGAACGGTTCTTTTGCCACTGCAAAAAAAAAAAAGCACAAACTTCAGACTCTCCTTGTTCCACCTCCTACTGTTGTAGATATTGGGGTCACGGTTGCATGTGTCACTTTGCCTTCAGCTTTACATAGGTACTAAGGAATTGAACTCAGACTAGCAGGCTTTACAAACAAGTGTCTTTAGTAGCTGGGCCATCTGTCCAGCTCTGGAGCTTGTTCTTTAATGGGTGTATGTTCTGCTAGACTCCCGGCTTCTTGAAGGCCAGAGCTTGTTCTTATTGCACACTACAGAACCTGGGTGACAGCTCTCCCTTCCTCAACCTGTCACCCTGAATGTGATGCAGAAGAGACTATCTGGAAGATGATATGAGAGCATCTCTAGAAGAGGTCTTTATCTGCCTCACCCACAGCAGTACCCTTCAGTAGCTTCTCTTATGCTTCCCCTGCTAAGGAGCACATTTACCTGTTCTTACTAGATATTTTGGCACTCAGAATTCTAGCTTCTATTTATCTATAACTTCTACTTGATCTTCCTAATCAGCATGGAGCAATCATCTGTGCTGTTTCTCAGGACATGGGATAATTAGCAAAGAGAAATTCCTCCTGCCAGCATATGCTGTGAACAGAAAGCTTGCACTTGGCATCTGGGTTTTGTCCACTTGTGACCCAGATTGGATCCAACTTCATGAAAATCCACAAACAATGCATGATTTTGATCTCAGGTTTATATAGAATATACTGCCTGGAGAAAGGACATTGGTTGTAGCAAAAGAGTCTATTTCCGTTTTCAACAAATACTGTCAAATGCAATTTTAGTTCTATTGAAAAGATCATAAAAATTTTCTCTTGGGAAGATCTATTCTCTGAACTAGTTGAATGTATATTGATGATGCAATACCTCTGGTCTAGTACCTCTCACTTGCTATTATACTCACTTCTAACAAAAGTCATCTTAGGTAAATATTATTTTCCCTTTATTTCAGATGTTGTTTAATGACTTTGCCCAACTTCATCCAACCAGACAGGCTCCAGACCTGAATGTGAGCCTGAACCCTTGCCATCTTCATTCCAGACCTTTTCATCTATATATAGCCATGGCTTTTCCCAGATCGCTTTAAGTTGTGATGTCCCTCCACATTTACCATGGCAGATTGTGTGCACTATGAAATATTTGTCATAGGGTGTGTCATGCTGAAATTGTTAAAAGGCTTGCCTGTCTTCCCTCAAAGACCCTAAATCTATTGGGAGCAAAATTCATGTTCTATTTGATATTATGCCCCTGGAACATTTCAGCCTGCCTAGACCGAGTGAGGGTCTAATGATATTTTTAAGTAATGTATAATTAAATCAATAAGGTACTCAACAAGTTGATGGAGGTAGACGTATTTGGATATGTGCTAATGTATTATGCATATAGAAAAGTAGCACTGTGGCAGTTTGAATAGAAAATGACCCCCATAGCCTAGGTGATTGTGACTGAGCCTCACACTTGGGCACAGCTGGTGGAGCCAATGGGAAATACAACCTTGCTGGAGGAGGTGTACCAGTGGTGATGGGCCTTAAGATTTATTAGTCATACTGGGTAGTTATAGCTCACTCTTGCTGCATTTTCCCTACTGATGTGACAAGATGTAGCACTCAGTTCTCTGCTCTGCTATGCTTTCTCTGTCATGGTGAAACTTCCTCTCAAAACTGTAAGCTGCAAATAGACCCTTTTCATCTATAAGCTGATCTTGATCAGGTGTTTATCCCAGCAGTGAGAAGGTAACTGCTACCATAACCTGGAGTTTGCTTTTCCTCATGCATGTAAAAGCTGTTGTAATTGAGTGTTAATAAACTAAAGCCCATCTCTGCCCCTCTTTGATCCTGCTACTAACACTCTGCAGCACATTGTAAAGTTCCTTATTGTCCTAGCCAATGTTGCCTGTTGCTATAGCAGAATGCTACAAAGTGGGTAACTTGTAGAGGAAAAATAATCATTATTTCTTTCATCTCCAGAGGCCAGAGAGTCTAAGAACAAGTGCCCACATGTGAAGCTCTTGCAGCATTGAGCTTGATGGAATGCATCATACAACTAGAGATCTAGAGTGTGTCAGCCAGTATCCATTCTTGTAAAGTCATTAGTGCCATCCTGAGAACCTTATATTGACAATTTCATCACAAATTACTAGCCTCTCCAAGGCCCCACATCCAATGACCAGCAACAGCAACATGGAGAGCTTACAACCCATAGCTTTGGAGGGCATATTTAAACCACATGATCTAAGTTTTACTCTTTTTGTATTGTGTTATTTTTTATGTGAATTATCACCAAAACAATTCCATTTTTCAGTGCTACTCCATCTTTCTCCCCCCCCCCAATCTCTAATCTTAAATCAGAAATTCTAAAACCTTGAAGACCCTTGAAATAAGTCAACTAGATTTCACTCAATAATGCCCCATCCATGTAAATTTCTAGCACCTACTAAAATGTCTCCAGTTCCAAAGAATTCTCCTGTCATGATGAACCCTGTCTTAAATTGAGATTTCCCTAATTCAAAACTGGGAATGAAGAGAATGCCTTCATTGACAGAAGTGTGAATTGGTACAAATTTAATAATGCAAATGATGAGCCTTTAATGAAGGTAATCCTAAAATTATGTCTAAAGAAAATTATTATAGATGCCCACTTGAATACATTCTCAAAGATGTCCTTTGCAGCATCATTTATAATAACAATTTTTTTCAAAAAGAAAAGTGGGGCTTGAGAGATGACTCAGTGGCTAAAGACACTTACTTGCAACGTCTGACTGCCTGGGTTCAATTCCCTAGTACCCACATAAAATCAGATGCACAAAGTGATGCATTCATCTGGAATTTGTTTGCAATGGCAAGAGGCCCTCCTGTACCCATACTCTCTTTCTATCTCTCTATCAAATAAATATAAATGTATATAAGGAAAACTGTAAACCATGTGAATGCCCAACTATATAAAATTATTTCATTTGGTGATGGTTTGCATATAAGTAGTGAAATCATTTAAAATATTGCTAAATATACTCTTCATGAATAAGAATTTATAGAATATTGACAGGTAAAAAGGTCACATGACAGAACAGTATAATAAATTCTGCATAATAGGGAAATGCCTATTTTTAATTCATATTCACAGAAGAAAGTATGGAAAAAATATAGAAAATTTTTGATATTCATTTCTCAGCAGTGAGATTATTAATAATGCATTTTCTTCATAGACTTTGTAAAAGAAACATTTGCTACGGCTACAGGTAGGAAAAGTAAGTTTAGTATATGTTTTTGAAATAAAATTATTCTTACTTTAATGTTAGTAAGTCTGTATTTGAAGATATAAAAGACAAAAGAAACTCCCAGGGCTGGGAAGATAGGTCAGTAGGTAAAGTGCTTATTATGCAAGCATGAGAACCTGAGTTCACATCACCAGAACCTATATAAAAATGCCAGGTGTGGTTGTACATACCAGTAATTCCAGTACTGGAGACATGGAGGCAGGCAAATCCCTAGGGCTCATGGGCTAGTCTAACTGTATCATGGTGCTGATCTCTAGGTCCAGTGAGAAGCCCTATCAAAAAAAAGAGGGCTAGAGAGATTGCTTAGCAGTTAAGCACTTGCCTGTGAAACCTAAGGACCCCAGTTCAAGGCTTGATTCCCCAGGACCCACGTAAGCCAGATGCCCAAGGTGACGCATGCATCTGGAGCTTGTTTGTAGTGGCTGGAGGCCCTGGCATGCCCATTCTCTTGCTTTCTATCTGCTCTTTCTCTCTCTATCATTACCAAATAAATAAATGAAATAAACAAAAAAATATTTTAAAAAGGAAAGAAATAAAAGGCTCTAGAGAGATGGCTTAGCAGTTAAGGCACTTGCCTGCAAAACCAAAGGGCCGAGGTTCAATTCCCAAGACCCACATAAGGGAGATACACAAGGTGGAACATGCATCTGGAGTTCATTTGCAGTGACTGAAGGCCCTGGTGTGCCCATTCTCTTTCTGTCTCTCTTTCTCTCGCCCTGTCTGCCTCTCTCTCTCTCTCTCAAAATAAATGTTAAATTAAATTAAAAAAGAAAAGAGAAAAGAAAAAAGAAAGTGTGAAGAGCAATTGAGGATGAAACCTATGATCAACCTTTGGTTTCCATATGTACACACATATACATGCGTACACCCACACATAAGCATACATCACATTACACACATACAAACCCACATGCACAGGCACATAAATCACACACATATATATACAAAGAAAAAAAGTCCTTCCTGTACATACAATATATTTACTACATGTCCTCTGCTGCCCAGTGCCTTATCTTACCAGCTCACATCTGTGGTTTCTCCCATTCCTGTCCTCCTGCACAAGTGATCCTAGGTGGCAGATCCATTCTCTCTTTACTCAAAACCTTCCTTCCTGTGGCTTCCCATTACACTTTGGACAAAGCAGTGTCCACATTAGGGTCCACGTGGCTCTGCCTGATTTATTGCATACCATGCTTAATTTCTTAGTTCACTTTGTCTTTAGCGTTCTCATGCCCCCACCTTAGAACCTCAGAACCTTTTCACTTGCTGTTCTTTCTACCTGGAATACAACCCTGCCAATATTCCCGGTTTTGTTCTCTACTCCCATCTCCACTTACCTTTTTGTCCTCATGAGGATCCTCCCTGAATACTCTCAAAATGAATGCTCCCAGCCCTCTCAATATACTTGCTCAACCCTATATGTCTTCTTTACACTTATTGCTACACAGTCTTTTGTTAGTTTTTTTCTTTCCCTGGTTCCATTTTATGTTTTTTGTTTGCTTAGTCATGGTCTTGCTGCTGGTCTGGTACTTTCTATGTAGCCTAGACTGGCTCAACTTTATAGCAAGCCTCCTGTTTTTGCAGCCCAAGTGCTGGGATTACAAGGATGTTCCACCATACCCAGCTACACAGTCTTTTCTTATTTGTCTAATTCTTTTTTTGTATGTTCGTTTTTATTTTTGTTTTTTGAAGTAGGGTCTTACTCTAGCCCAGGCTGACCTGGAAGTCAATAGGTAGTCTCAGGGTAGCCTTGAATTCATGGCAATTCTCCTACCTCTGCCTCCCAAGTGCTGGTATTAAAGGCATGAGCCTCCACACCCAGCTTATTTGTCTAATTATTTATGGTCTGTCCACTTCAAGCAACAAAAATATAAGTCCTACAAAGGAAAGGGCTGGGGATGGAGACACTTGCAAAGCCTGATGACCTGGGTTTGATTCTCCAGTACCACATAAAGCCAGACGCACAAAGTGGTGCATGCTCTGGAGTTCATTTGCAGTGGCAAGAAGTCCTAGCACACCCATTTCTTCTCTCTCTCTCCCCTTGCGAATAAATTAAAATAATATTTTTAAATGCCAGGGTTTTTCCTAGCTTGTTTTGATTTCCACTGTTATAATTCCCGATGCCTAGAGAGGATACAGGTTTGGGGATTCATACATAGTTTACCTTAATGAAGAAAATGCTTTGAAGACTCCTTACTCAGCTGCAGGAAGCCTAAGGGCCTCACCTTGAAACTAAGGACAACTCAGAAAGAGAAACATCACCATGTTCAGGTATGGTCTAGAAGTGAGGACAGTATGCTCCCCTTCTTCCCCATTCCCTTCTCCTTCCTCACTCTTCACACAGCTCTCGAATTTGCCCCTGAATTCAAATGACATCTCTACGGCCACACCCCACTTCTCACTCACAGAGAACATCTAATGAGCAGACTGCTGTGAAGCAAGTATGAATATTTATTCACTCTCATGACAAACGAAGAAATCTGGAGGTGTCTGTGTCATTTAAGGGAACCTACGTTCACACACATGCACACATGCATGCATGCACAGATATACACACATTAAGGGGGAACTCTCTCTTCAGAACATTATGTGAAAAGGTTTCTCTCAAAGGTCAAAAATAAAATGAAAAAGTGAGACACGTAGGGGAGAACTGAATAACACCTGAAGTTTATAGAAGCTTCAAGCCCTGGCTGTACCAACAGATTAACAATGAAAAACTTGTTCATGCACCGTCTTGGCAAAAACATGCAGCTGGGGAAGGAGTGACTCAGAGAACAAGAAACAGGACATGCTACAGCTATTCAGGCAGATCCGCCCAAGCCTCCAGTTTGTCAATAATGTGGAACAAACCTGGAGATGGAGTGAAGGCTACAACATAGAGCAAACACACACACACACACACACACACACACACACACACACACACACACACAGATTGAGAGAGAGAGAGAGAGTCTGTGATTGACTAAAATAAATTTGAGTCCATGAGCAAGCTGCTATAGAAGGGAAGTTTCCTGGCAATTTTATCAATGGTTCTTTCATAAGATCTTTAAAAATCTTAAGACAAAACTAATGTGAACATGAAAATGTGGTACATTTAGAACCCTCGGTGAGATTAAACATTCAAAATGTTGGTTACCAGTGCAGTATTGGGAAGTTCAGTTAACCGACTAATTAGTTTGATTATTTTAGTTGTGAGGACCAAACCCACACTGTCACATGTACTAGGAATGTGCATTCCCACAGAACTTCACTATCAGCCCAAGAAGTGTCATTTTAGTCAAGATGTGACTGCTTCCCTCCCAAAGATGCAATGTCATTCAAGGTTATAAGAATCACTTCACCTCACTGACGTCTATCATATAAGTCCAAATAGGCTTAGGAAGGAAAGTCAGATAGGGACAGGGATGAGCAGGAGATTTTTCACTTATATTACATTAGACAATGTTGTAAGTTTTATAGCACTATCTAATAGTGGCTTAGAAAAACACATACAATTTGCCATATTAACTATGTTCCAGTCTTCAATAGTAGGAAGCACATGTATTGTGTGAGCAACCCATTCTCCGTAACTCTTGATTTTGCAGAACTGAAAGTCTATGACCGTTAAATAATAAATATTGCATTTATTCTTATATGCCTAGAATTTTTAACAACTAGTGTGTTCATATGATAAAAACAGAAAAGAAAACAAAACTGCAAAAGCTGGGCATGGCAGCTGTGCATGCCTTTAATCCCAGCACTCCAGGGGCAGAGGTAGGAGGATCACTGTGAGTTCAAGGCCAGCTTGACATACTGAATTCCAGACCAGCCTGGGCTAAAGCCAGACGCCACCTTGAAAAACTAAAAAAAAAAAAAAAAAATCAATCTTGTATATCGTAAATGAAAATAGTACTTATTTTATATTTCCATAGGAAGTCAATCCTGGCAATACCTTAATTTAATAAAACTAGTTAAAATCTTTAAAGAAGACAATTTTTAATTGGCTCAGTGGAGGCTGGGAAAATGTCTCAGCAGGTAAGGGTGCTTGATGTGCAAGCATGAAGGGGCCATGAAGGGCCTGAGTTTGATCCCCCCCCCAAAAAAGCTGAGAATGGAAACAAATGCCTGTAATCTTAGTCCTGTGGAGAGGTTCTGGGGCAAAGACAAGGAAATCACTGAGGCTCACTGGTCAGCCAGACTGACCAAAAATAGTAGCTTTAATGAAAGACTTACGGAAGCATCACAGAACAATAGAAGGAGGGCACCTGAAGTTCTCCTCTGGCCACTGCACACAGGGCACACGCATCTATATACACATGTACATATGCTAACTATAGACATACACACACAAAAAAAGTCTTGAGTTAATCAATATACCTACCAATAAGAAATTATATGGATATCTAAAAAAAAAAATGTTTAAACTGCAACTACATTGGCAGAATAAATACTAGCCAATTTTCGTGTTTCTTGACATGCAATGCCAATTCTATCTCCTCATTCCACAGTAGTAATTGCCATTGGGTCCAATTACTCAATAAAAGCTTATTACTAGTAGTAACTTGAGCTCTAAAGCCAAATGCTTCAGAGCCATGGTCAAAATCTTCTGTCAGCATGCACACATAGTCTCTGACAGGGCATGTACTTATTAGGGACCTCTGTTAGACCTTCTAAGAAACTTGCCTTGGAGGAGAAAGGACCAGTGATGAGCCCGGATTAAAATACCTACCTATGGATTTTTCCCTCAGAACCCAATTTACCTGGAATTTCTCCAAATATAGAGGAGTCATTTTCTTATTGCATCACCTCTGGCAAACACTCTGTATTGCATTATGATATCACTTTGTTGAAATGGAGAAAAGAGCAGCATATCTAACCCTATGCCTAAAATTCAGCCAATCTCTTATCTATTTGTGTGTTATTTGGATACTTAAATCCAAAGTTAGATCCATGTTATTCACAAAACTTCATATTTAACTTACCTCTTTCCAGTCACTTGGAAAGCACATTTGGATAATAAAACTTTGGCATTACCTATGTGATTGTCTGGATGAAGAAAATAGTTTTGGAAGGAACAAGATGATTCATGGGAGAACAATTTGGGAACAACCGTATAAACAGCTATACCTTAGAGATAATTATACTCCCCCACCCCAATCTAATAAACAATGTCTGATCAAACAAAGCAAAATGGTAACTTTTTTTAATTCATGAGAACTTCCAACACAGTTAATCCTAGGAACTCTGAGTTTAATTTGCAATTATCAGAAGTAAAAGAATAACCTCATATTTGCATATTTATTTATTTGTTTATTTTATCATATCTATATGCACATATTTACATAGGCCTCTAGATTTTTCACAATGCTTTCATAAAACTTATTTCATTTTGATTTTGAAAACTATTCGGAGTCGTGGTTATTGTTGCTTTCATCCTACAGACAACGAAATTCAGATGCAGATTTTTGAGTAAATTGTCCCTACATTATGTGCCAAGCCTGTTTGAAGTTAGGCCCAATTCTTCCAATAACAATTTGTATCTCTCATCACAGTACTAGCTCTTATTTGTAGACCAATGCGTTAAAAAAATAATTTTTAGCAAATTTTAATATTCCTTTTAATCAATAGAAAACTAGTAGTGTGGGTTTTTTTTAATTCTATCACTCTATTCACACATCATATTTATAAACCAAATGGAATAGATTAAAGAAATACCATTTCTTTAATGGTATTAATACTTTTGCTATCATTAATATAGGCTATCCACACAGCGGATTTACACAGATGTTATGATGTGATATTCTCCGTACATTTGAAATTTGTTTGAAATGTCAAAGAGTTTTGATATTTTAGCTTTTGCACTTCACGTGTTTCTCCTTGAGTATTATGGTGTCTGCCAAGCACCAAATTTAGCACTTCTTGGAGCTTTTTCGAGCCTGCCCTAAACAAAAAACACTAGAAATTACTGAAGACAAGTTGGCCTTGTGAGATTTCCAAACTTGTTCTCAAACCAGAGAATTGAGTGAGATAAATTTAGAACACTTGGGATCTTTGAAAGTCGATTTGGATGCATTTCAGTGACTGCTAGTGTAAAGGCACGTCCTGAAAACAAAAAGGGTAGCAAAGTCTAACCTCTGAAAAAACACTAGTCCACAATGCATTGCAAGGGCAAACTATTGTGTTGGAAATAACCTATTTTTCATTACAAAGTCAGAACAGTTTTAGATAGGTTGGGAAGAAGATTTTTGTTTTTGTTATTTTACTAGTTTATTATTCTACTGGGTCTCTTTCATAGAAACATATATTTTCCTGAGGTTTTCACATAGACCCACAATTAGACCAAGTTTTTTTTTTTAATTAGCATTATTATAGAAAGCAGCTGTTCTGTGGATTACAGATTAGATAAAGAATTTATTGCACTGAATCACTTATAGTAATGAATTAATTAAAAGATAATCAATATAGTACTATATCTATGGCCCGTCAATCAAAAATAGGAAATCTTTACAACAAAATAAACTATTTACAAAATACCAGAAATGCCATGGGTATTTCTGGAAGCAAAATGTCAATATACTGAGAATTCATGCCTTTGAACCAATAATAAATTATAGAAATCTCTTACAATTTTATTATCCCTAAATGCAGGCACTGATATATACTCTAAAGATATTCATCATGTCAGGATGCATAAGAGTGACATTTTACAGACAAATTATCCAGTGAAAGGAAATAGCTAAGTAAATTATGGTATATTCAAAAAATAAAGTATTATGTAGGGATTACATATCATTATAAAGGTTTCAAATGTTATAATGATATACTTTGGAGTCAGACAGACTTGAGTGTGAATATTGATTCTAATATTTTATTTAGTTTTACAAAACAAATCTTAGCCTTTAAACTTATGATGATAATTATGAACATATAGCGATTTGGAAATCATACATGTAGCAGGCAGTGCAAGCCCAGCATATTTCAAACATTCCATCAACTGTTAGGAAAAGAAAAGAATGCAAAGCCATTTACATATTACAAAATATCTATGTGAAAATGCATGTAAATATAGGAAAAACTGAAAGGAAATATTAATATTCCAAAGACAATAGCAATTGTATCCAGAAAGAAAAATCTACAGAGTATATGTGTATTTGTAAGGAGTTCTGGTACTTTTTTTTTTTTTTACAATTTTTTCCTGTAGTATTAGCTTTTATTTTAAGAATAAGAGACTACAGTAACCACTTACAGAAACATGTCTATTCAGCTATTTGAAAACTAAAATTAACATAAAACATATTTCGTTTTTTTACTTTCAGAAAATTTCCATTCCCACTTTGCCATATTTTGCTTGCAGAGTATTTTCTGAGCCCATGAACTCATTCTGTCTTCCATACCCTCCCTTTCCTTTTCTTCATGACAAACCACTGTTCACCCTTCAGAGCCACTGAAATGTGATCTCCTCTTTAAAGCTCTATGAGCAGTGTGAGTCCTTCTGCCTCTTGCATTCCAGACTGTTCTTCCTGGTGCATAGCTCACAGAGAGCATGATCACCATCGCCATAACAACACAGTCAAGGTTTATGAAGGTTTCACTCCCTGCTATACGTACCATATCATTAAGTCCTCATTGAAGCCCTGTGAGTCAGGTACTGTCATTATCTTCATTTATAAGAGGGAAAACTGACACTCAGGGAGTAGAAATATTCTGATCCCACATCTCCCATGCTTTTAGAATCACTATGCTATGGGTGCTTAATTCTGTGTACACCCTTACACTTGATATTTTAGCTCCTAAAAGAAATTAATAATGCTACCAAAATCAGACTATTTCAAGACAAATATTTCCAGTATATACTTTCACCATGTCCCTCATTTAAGCTCTTCCTGTACTGTGTATATATATATATATATACACATATACATATTTGGTTTTTCAAGGTAGGGTCTCACTCTAGCTCAGGCTGACCTGAAATTCACTATGTAATCTCAGGGTGGCCTCGAACTCACAGTGATCCTCCTACCTCTGCCTCCCAAGGTCTGGAATTAAAGGTATGCACCACTGTGCCCGGCTCTCATTTAAATTCTTTGTAGCTATTTTTACTGCTTTAAGTAATTTTTGGTCTTCTTCATGCTCTGTGCTTGGTTCAGAAGAAGCAGTAGTGAGTAACAGGAGTGGAGGTGCTGCTGGTTCTGAAAGCCATAGTAGTAGTCTTCTTGTTGCTGGGACAAAACACCCAGCCAAAAGCAGTTTACGGAAGGAAAGGGTCTATTTCAGCTCACAGATTCCAGGGAAGTTTCATCATGGCAGCATCTGGAGCAGGAAGACCTGTTCACATCTCATGTCAGCCAAAAGGATGTAGTTTTAGTTCTGGGCTTGAGGCTGAGCTATAGCATCCCAAAGCCCACCCTTAGTAACATATCCCCTTCATCAAGTCTCCACCTCCCAAAAGCCCAACTTGCCAAAATTCCTACCATTTGGGAACCAAATACACAAAGTAGACTAGCTTATGGGGGACATTTAATTCAAACTACCACAGCAGTCTATCTGCAATACGGACATGACCCAGAGTCTCTCAATCTGAGTCATGCATGTGATAAAGTCCTGAAGGAGCATACTGCTGTGGAGCACATTGTGGAGGGATCATTGTTTGAGAAAAGGAAGAGAAAATGATTTGCAGAGGGGAGTGGCAAGTGAGACAATCAGGATTTTAGTCTTACACGGGTAAAGGTGAGCTTATCATTTTCCATCCAGAAGATACATGCATATAAATCTAAAGTTCAGTGAATATGTCCTAACCTTGAGATATAAGTTGAGTGATGATAAGCATTTGATAGTGTCTAAATCATCATACTGGATGAGATATCCATAGCAGTGACTCCAGGGGGAAGGACAGCATTCGGATTTGCACATGAAGGAGATGAAGAGCCAAGAAAGGAGACTGAGCCAAGTGCCACTAGAAGCTGCAGAGGGAAGGAAGCCTGCTGGTGACTGAGAGGAACATGGTCATTGCAGAGAATGAGCAATCACATGGGTCAGACACTGCCAATCGGTCCAGTGAGATGGAGGCAGAGAACTGACCATTTGATTTAAGAGCATGACAATCATTGATGACTTCTACCATTCTAAGGGAACGGTGAGGTCAAAGGCCTGACTGAATTGACTTCAAACGTGACTGAGAGCAGATGAATTGGTGGTGTAAATGTAAAAGAAAAATGGGCCCAGTGGCTTATAGGAAGAGATCAGAAGAAAGAGAAGTGTTTTTTCCCCTCTAAGAATTATAGAAGTAATAGTATATATACATGTTGATAAGAATAACCCAGTAGAGGCTGGGTGTGTTGGCACACTCCTTTAATCCCAGCACTTGGGAGGCAGAGGTAGGAGGATCGCTGTGAGTTCGAGTCCACCCTGAGATTACAGAGTGAATTCCAGGTCAGCCCGGGCCAGAATGAGGCCCTACCTTGGAAAACAAACAAACAAAAAAAAAAGAATAACTCAGTAGAGGGGCTGGAGACATGGCATAGTGGTCAAAGCAATTGCCAACAAAACCCCAGATTAAATTCCCCAGTACCCACATAAAGCTGGAAGCACAAGATGGGGCATGAATCCGGAGTTTGTTTGCAGTGGCTGGAGGCCCCAGTGTGCCAGTTATCTCTCTATTTGCCTCTTTTCTCTCTCTCTCTCTGAAATTATAGATATATATGTATGTATATGTATATATATATTAACCCGGCAGAAAAATTAACACTATCAATGTGAGACCCAGAAGGGGAAGATACTGGAGCAACGTCTTTGGCTAGGCAAAAAGAGATGAGATCAGCTAAGACCAAAAGAACTAGGACTGATTTTTGATTGGAGTTCAGAAAAGTCATCAATTGCAATAGAAAGAAGTAAGTGCATACATACTGGGTAAGAAGATGGCACAGCTTGTAAAAGTTCACTTCAGATTGTTACTACTTACCTCCCCCCAAAAAGTAGGCAGCTGAATTATCGAATGAAGGTGACTATAAGTAGGGGGTGGGGGTGAAACACAAGAAAAAAGTCATGCATGAAGTGATTGTTTAGGAGACAGAATGAATGTACTAGGGAAAGCCATTCTAATAGCCTAGTAAAACTTGATATTAGTAGAGTTGAATTTAAAATAAAATGATGTGATTTGGTCAAATCTATAGGGAAAGGTATACATTAATAGATAGTTGAATAATAATTGGCTTAGTTTTACCAGAAGAGAGTAAGGAAAGGAAAGGGTATTGATGGAGAAAAGTGAGACGTGAACATGAGGAAATACTGGGCTATGGAAAAGGATGGGTTACAGATTCTTCTGAATCCTTATAGTATTGTCAGTAAGACTATTAGACAAAGCGAGAAGAAATACAGGAAGTAGTAGTTCTTGAACAGGATGTTTGAAATGGTGATTTGGGAATTGTTTAAAAAGAAAAGTGGCAACATGAAAAGGTCTTCAGAGTTTGACTGAAAGAGCCAATTATGGAAGTTGCAAGTTATCAAAGAAACTGACTGTTTAAGAATTGGTGGATTTTCAAGGTGGTGTGGGAATTGTAGGGGGTTATGATGAGAAAAGTGCTAGAAAGAACATAGGAGTGAGCTGAAACCATCAAAGGAAACATGGACTTGAACAAACTCTTAGTTGGTTACTATAAGGAAGGACAGGAGAAAGAGTGACTGAAGAACTGGATAGTGAAACTTGTGATTTTATGAGGAAGGCATGAGGAATAATGGCTTGGAAATTGAATGTGGAGCAAGAACACCATCCCCTCCAAGTGGATCATGGTGCAAAGATGAAGACACAAGGCCCTGCGGATGGGTGTGGAGTCAGTCATGAAAGAGTCAGCGGTTACAAACCTGTTTAGAATGAATCTATGGGGGAAAATGAATATTTGCATTATTAGCAAAATAGAAACAGAGGAAGTTAGAGTCACGGTCATGGATAAGAGAGACTTGGCTCTGAAGAAGACAGAGCAACATGCAGAAGGAAGATCGCGCTATGAAGTATAGCATTTCTTTTACTTCTTGCATAATCTCCACTATTCTTGTAGTTAACAGGGCCAAGGAGAGGGGGCCTTGTGAAATCCTACAGCAAAGGCATATGACGGAACTTTCTATGTGGGTAGAGACCTTTTACTTCTGCACAGTCCTTCATGATATCCAACAGATACTAAGGCCCTGCATGTGGCCACTGCTTGAAACTGAAATTGAAAGTTTATTCAATTTAAATTTAAATTTAAATATCCACAGAATGACTACCATATTGGATAATGCAACTCTAGAATTTTCCAGAAAAAAAAAGAAAGAATGAATGAAAGGACTGGAAAAATAGCTGTTAGTAAAGTACTTACTTTGCAAGCATGAGGAGCTGAGTTTGATCCCTAAAACCCATATTAATATTTAAAAAAAAAAGTTTGGTGTAGTGATGCATGCTTGTGATCCTAGATCTGGCAAAGCAGAGACAGAGGGTCCACGGAGCTCAACAACAGATCGATTGTCCCTAAGTAATGATACCCAAGGCTTTCCTCTGACTCCATATGCCAGCACACATACTCAACCCTCACCCACCCACCCCCTCCCCACACACAGGAGAGATTGGGAAGGGGAGAGTCAGAAAATTCTAGGCAGATACAGGTGAAAGCATTGCCATTCCTATCCTTTATTAAGACTCTTGGCTGGTCATGTGAGCTGTGGAGCTCACGGCCCTCTCAGAAAATTGTTGTTTTCCTTTTTTTTTTCAAGTAGGGTCTTGCTCTAGCCCAAGCTTACCTGGAATTCACTACATAGTCACAGGATAGCCTCAAACTCATGGAAATCCTCCTACCTCTGCCTCCCGAGTGATGGGATTAAAGGCATTGGACACCATGTCCAGGCTTTTTTTTTTTTTTTTTTTTTTTGACAGGGGGGCGAGGGGAATTGGCACCCTAGGGCCTCAGCCACTGTAATCAAACTCCAGACACTTGCACCATCTAGTGGGCATGTGTGACCTTGCGCTTGCCTCACCTCTGTGCGTCTGGCTAACGTGGGATCTGGAGAGTCAAACATGGGTCCTTAGGCTTCACAGGCAAGGGCCTTAATCACTAAAACACCTCTCTAGCTCAGGAAGTTATTTTTGTTCCTATTCATCCTCTGGTAAGAGCCTTTCCAAGCACTTCTTTATTAACTAGAGGTTTTATAACTTCTATGTGGTTTATCCAACAGTCATTGTATGATTTTACTTCAGTTCTTTGGAACTAAAAAGAAGTCCAGAATGAATAGGGAATGTTAAGAGTTAAACATATGTATGATATTCTTTATTTTACAAACTGATAGATTACTCATATGAGTTATTAGAAATATATTATAATTTGACTCATAGTGGTAGAAAGTCATTTTTAATGATGGAAATGGAAGAAAAAAAGAGATTTTTAATGAGAGTTTATTTGATTTTCCTTTTGCATAAATGGATTTTATGTACTGCAAAAGTAGCTAATTTTGATAGATATGCCTGGAATTGGTTTTACAACTTATGGCTATTGGAGCCAGCTTTCTCATTCTAATTTCTTTCCTGAAACTTTCAATTGAAAAGGACATCAATATTTATGTGAACTGGGGAAACGAGACAAGGCACATGGTACAAAAAGCTCATTTATGTAAACTGGAGAGGAAAATCCTCAAACCAAATCTAACGATCCATCAAACAACAGTCACTTTTCTTAACAATGTGATCGCTGCCAATTTCAAGTAACAGCTTAAATCACATAGGAAAGCAGAGGATAGCAAAATCATTGCTCTGAAGAAGTAAAGTATAAAAGCTTATGAAAATCGAAGAGCAAGAGAAGGATAGTGAACTCATAGAACAAAGCTGGCATCATTCTCCAATTAGCTGAATACCTTGGAGAGGATTGTATGCCTCTTTGCCATGTTTAAATAAGTGTCCCTTGTAAAATTGCTACATGCCACAATTCAAAAGGCAGCTGAGAAATCACCCTTTTTGCTGTACAGATGATAACCTAATTTCAACTATTTTTATCTGCTTTGTAATTCAAGTGATGCATGCTATATATTATTTCCCTAAGAGTCAAAATTATATTTAGAATTAAAATTGGTTTTATGTAGTTCAAGCTATTGCACCCAAAAGCAATGAGTCATGCACCAGACGTACACAGGTTTGGGAGGCAAATACAGAACCATTAACAGCTCAGCAAGAGCTTGCCCAGCCCCTTAGCTTGAAGAATAAGCTTTAAAAATACCATACAGTTCAAGAGGGTTGGAGCAACAAGGTCACCTCTGTTTCTTTTCAGAGGTGTCATGGACATTTTGTCTTCTTTCTTAAGGCCATGAGAGAGACTCGATGTTGAAGAAAGATTTAAACATCTTGTCATTATGCTCTGTATTATACCCCGTATGTAAACATAGGACTACTAAGTCACTCTGCAGGCATAGCTATTCTTCCTGAGAAGGTGGATTCAGTGGTCCTGGCTGACATTTTTGCTCTACTGCCTCATAATCATGACGAGAAAAGGGAAGAGAGGGAGGAGGGAGACTATCTGGTTCATTCAGAATTTTCACCCATTATCTTAGCCTCACATTCACATGGTTCTAATCAGCTGCACCGACCATGAAGACCTGAAACAGTCTTGAGGGATATTGTACTTTTCATTTTCACTCTCATGCTTACATCTACAGAATGGAAGAGATGAAGGAGGATTTACCTTAGGCAAGCACCTGCCCCATGCCATATGCTGTGATCATTTATTTGTATAGAAGTTATTCCTCACAGAAGTAAGTCCTGGGAGGAATGGCCACTTCACAGATGCAAAAATAGAAATATGAGCAACAAAGAATTATTTTCAAAAGTCATACAACTGTTAGGGAAGGGACCAGCATTTGGAGACAGGCTAAAATGACCACTAAACTCTATTCTATCATCCACAGCCGAGTGTGTGTGTGTATGTGTGTGTGTAAGTATGCCTCTTAATCATTCTCACTTAATTTGCTCTCTGTTTCAACTTAGAAAATGGAAAATGGGGATGGAGAGATGACTAAGCAGCTAAAGGTGCTTGCTTGCAAAGTCTGACAACCCAAGTTCAATTCCCCAGTACCCACGGAAAGCCAAACACACCAAGTGGCTCAGGTGTCGAGTTCATTTGCAGTGGTATGAGGCCCTAACATGCCCATTCTCTCTCTCTATCTGTCTCTTTCTCTCTCTGTCTATTAAATAAATACACACATAGAAGATAGATAGATAGATAGATAGATAGATAGATAGATAGATAGATAGATAGATAGATAGATAAATATTTTTTTAAAAAGGAAAAGTGACATCTCCAGGGCCATTTTTTTACACACATCCTGTAAAAATGATATCAAGAGACTAGAAATCAAAATTTCTCCACAAAATCATGATGTAGTTTTTGAAATTCAAAGCAACTAACTTGTTTTACCCTAGTATCAAAATGCTATTATGTTCAGATATGCCACAATCCTGCATAATTTGACCACTAAAATAACATGACTAAATGCTTAATTATCACTAATCAACCAGAACCATGGACAGAGAAAAACAAGAAAAGCACCCTGGTCATATTTAAGATCATAAGATGGCATCAGAAAATGTTTCATCTAAGAAACTGCACATCCAACAGGGACCATGAGTCTTGTGAGATAAAGTCTCTTGTCCAGGCTAGGCCAATTTTCCTATTAAAAAAATAAGATAAAATTACAAACAAAAATGCTCAGAATTCATCATAGAATGGCCAAGTCACAGGGACTTAAGAGGCTGACATTCCAGAGAAAAAGGTAGTCCACAGAGACAGGCTCCATCTTCTCCATCACTCCTTTAAGTGCTCAGAGGTTTGAGCCAACAGAAAGCTGTAAAGAAGCTATTCGCAATGGTGGGCTAACATTCTGGGGGAGATAAAATCACAGAGAAGCAGATTCGACTCTGCACACTTCTTCTCTTGGCATTTAAAAAGACAAAACCACATAAAGTGGCAGTCAGAGAAGCCCAGTGGAAAACCATAGCTTAGTGACTCCAAGGTAACTGGAGATTTCTGAAGTAGTATCATGCTGGAGAGTCAAAATTGAACAATGTCTGAGCAAATTCCCCCAATTTTCAGTTGTGATAATGAAAGACTAGGTCTAAGAGCAGCAGCAAAGAAATAAACACAGAAGCTCAGAGAGACTTAAACGTATCTTGGAATTATTCAGTCCTCCTTGGATCAGGATGATCTTCTACTCCTCTGACTACCTGGCAAATGTAAAGTCAATCCTCTGTGGAAGAAAAGAAAATAATCTGAAATGACTACTTAATTTTAATGTAATCTAAATTACCAGGCAAAGCAGAAAACAGTCCCAGAGCCAAAATCTAAAGTAAAAACACAGACAATAGAAAGAATCACATTGCTAATATAAGATGAAATTAGAATTAGAATTAGAATCAGAGACACTGGCTTTAAAATAATTATGGTTATTGTATTTAAGATGATAGATAAGGTGAACTTGCTAGAGAAATGTAATCTATACAAAAAAACAAAATAATATTAAACTGGAAAATAGATTAGCCAAATTTATGCATCAAGAAAAGAGACAGAAAGTAGAAAAATCAAAGCATAATGGAAAGCTCTGACTTGCCTATAATTAGGATGCCAGAAAACCATAAAAGGGCATAGAAGCAATATTTGAAAAACATTTGCTACAGTTATATAATTTACCATCAAGCCATATACCCATGGACCTCCAAGTGGGGAACACACAAAGAAAACCCAAAAATAAGAGCATAATCATCAAACTATTAAGGAAGGGGAAAGTACAGCCAGGAGCCAAAAAAAAGGAGGGGACAATTCACTTAGAAGAAGCTGTGACAAAAGTCACAGTTGGGGCTGGAGAGATGGCTCAGTGGTTAAGGCTCTTGCCTGCAAAGCCAAAAGACTTGAGTTCGATTCCCCAGGACCAATGTAAGCCAGATGCACAAGGGGGCACATGCATCTGGAGTTGGTTTGCAGTGGCTGGAAGTCCTCACACACCCATTCTCTCACTCTCTCTCTCTTTCTCTCTCTCTCCTCTCTCAAATAAATAAATAAAAATGAAATAAAATAAAATAAAAAGTGATAGTCGACTTTACAACAGAACCTGAATGACAGGGTAAAGGAATCCACGAGTTTAAATGGAAGAGGCATGACTGCCAAACCTATAATTGTGTCCCAGAAAGACAAAGATCCTGTTTCTAATCAATCCAGCCAATAGTTATAAAAAGAACAATATCTACAAAAACACTCAATCAAAATACAAAAATGCATTCAGAATGGAATACCAGTGAAAGAAGTATATAACTGAGTAGATATAAATAAATATTGAAGGAATAAAAACATGCTAATGCTTTGTGCAGTTTAAAATAGATGAAGTTACATATCTGAAAAGTAGCATAAATATAGGAGGCAGAAAAATAATTTTAAAAATTTGTATTTTCTAGGAAATGGCAAAAGTACTATATTACAATGGACTATAATAATTAAAGGAAACACTATGCTTCCTGAGGTAACAACTGAAATGTTCATTTTAAAGGCTTCATTGGGGCTGGAGAGATTGCTCAGTGGTTAAAGGTGCTTGCTTGTAAAGCCTGATGGGCCTGGTGGGTCAGTTTGATTCCCCGGTATACATGTAAAGCCAGATGCACAAAGAGGTGCGAGGGCTTGCAGCTTGTTTGCAATGGCAGGAGACTTTGGCATACCCATACTATCTCTCATTTTCTCTTTCCCTCATCTAAGTAACTGAAATTATTTAAAATAAAATAAAATGCAGGTCATTAAGCTACAAAGAACTAGCTAATACAGAAGAAAGTGCAGGAGGGAAGTTGTTTTTGTTTTTGTTTTTGTTTTTATTTTTTTGACTAGTTCAGTGGGACAAGAAAAGTAAGAGCAAACAAAATTGTGGCAAATGAGTAAGAACAGTCCATTTAGATGTCAGTAAACTAAAAAGTACAATTAAAATAGAAATATGTGATTAAAACAAATTTTCTTTTTTTTTTATTAGTCAGTTCTGTATTCAGCAAATACAGTCAGTTTGGTACCATTATTAGGCTCATCTGTGACCTACCCCCTCCCCTTGGCCCCTCCTTGTTGAGGTATGCGGGTCATGCATTGTGGAGTTAGCCCACAGTTATGGGTAAGCTAAATGTCTCTGCATATCATGACCCAACATGTGACTCTGACATTCTTTCCGCCCCCTCTTCCGCAAAATTTCCCTGAGCCATGTTGGGTTCATTTTTGGTCTGCTTCAGTGATGAGGTGTTGAGGGCCTCTGAGGCTCTGGCTCTCTGATTTGGTAGGAGTTGATTTTTCTCTATGCTGATCTCCTTCCCCCTTGTGCTGGTGTCCGGTTCATCAGGAAAACAGCCCCCTTGCTTGTTTCTCGAAGTTTTCTTAGTTTCAGCCGGAGCCCTTTTGAGGTATGATGGGGTGGCTCTCTCCTTAGGGTCTACATCTATCTGAAAAAGAGAAGCAGATTCTCCAACGGAGAGTAAGTTAGCACCAAGGACAAATGAGATAACCCTTACTTTTTTTTTTTTTATAGAGAATTTAATATGTGTAGGCCCACAAATTTTCTTTTAAAACCCAATTATGTTCCATTTATAAGAGACATACTTTAAACATAAGGACAGAAAATAATAAATATGAAAAGAAGAAAAATATCATCTGTGGTTATGTTGACATAGACACAGCTTTCCAAGGGTGCTGTAGGGCAAAAAGTACTAGGGGTGAGAAGGCTGATGCATGAATAAGGAATGTTAGGATCTTCAGAAAGACACAATAATTCTAAAGATGTTCACATAGTAATTCAAAAAATATAAATGCAACTAATGTTAAGAGATAAAGTAAAAGAAAAATCCACAGGGCAGTTGGATAATTCAGTTTATATGTCTTTTAGTACATAATAGCATAAGAAACACAGAGCAAAAAAAAGACAGAAGATTTGAATAACACACTTGTTTTAATTGACCTATACAGAATAGCATTTGTGACAATTCTAGAACACAGTTTTGTTTTTTTTTTCCAAATCCATATGGAGCATTTGCTGAAGTGGACCATACGCTATGAAACATAAAAAAATTCCAAAACTTTCATTTATAAATTATATAGAGTAAATTTACTGATCACAGAAAACATAAAACAGACCCATGCTTGAAAATTCACCAATATGTCCCTAAAATTAAGAAAAAATTTAAAAGTCATAAATATTTTGAATCAGTTAGTTATGAAGAAAGCAACATATCCAAATTTGTGAAACACAGCTAGCCTAGATTTTAGCAGGAAATTTACCATAATGAATATATATACCTTAGAAAAGAATAAGATAACAGTTAATTGTCCAACTGTCAATTAGAAGTAGAAAAGGAATAGTAAATTAAACCCAGATAAAGTAATGAATAAATAAACAATAAAGATAAAAGTAGAAATTAATAAGAGAAGATGAATGTATTATATAAAAATCAATAAAAGCTAAAGTTACATTATTGAAAAGATAAACATTATCAGGGCAAAGTAAGAAAAAACAGAAATGACACAAATAACAAATTGTAAGGATAGACAGGAAAACATCACATACCTAGCCTGGAGATATTAAAAATAATGACTAGGACATAATGTATACTTTAATGTGAATAATTTGAATAATTAGCAAAAGGGGAAAATAAACCTTTTGGAAGAACAATGAAAAAATCTGAACAGTCCAATCAAATAAAATAAATTCAGAATTTAAAAACTTTCTACAAAGAAAATTACAAATGCAGGTGTTTCCACCATTGAATTATTTGCTCTAATTAAGAGGGGAAAAAACATTCTCATGCAAACACATGAAGAGAACAGCAAAAAGAAGAACGTCTCCTGACTTGTTTTATTAGGCCTCTATGACCTTCACATCAACACCTGGCAAGGACATTAAAGGAAGGGAAAATTATAGGCCAATTCTTCTCATGAACACAGGGGGAAAATGTCTTAAACAAAATAGCAAAACAAATCCACCTATGTATAAAAAGTATTATAAATCATTGTAATGTTCTGGAAACACGATTTCTTGTTTTTCAAAAATCAATCTGTATCATTTATACATTAATAAAACAAATGTGAAAAAATAGGACAACCTTAGATAACAGAGTTCAGTCAATAAAATCAAAATTTTTATGACAAAATGTTCAGCAAATTAGGAAAGGTTTCTTAATTTTAAAAGTATATTTCTAAATTATAAAAACTGTACTTAGCTAGATATTTAAAACTATACTTTTTCATTTGGATACAAAAATAAGAATGCTTTTTACTATATCAATATATTATATAACTGTAGTTCCTAACCAAACAGATAAAATAAAAACAAATGAAATGTATAAAGACTGAAAAGAAACAAACCAAATTATTACTATTCACAGCGACCTAAGGGATCAATATACCATGCCTGAGATACCATACACTATTGGAACAATGTCAGTTTTCCCCAAGTTAATTTCTATGTTTAATAGAAGCACAACAAGCATCCCAATAGGACTTGTGTATTATGTAGGCAAACCAATGTGCTAATTGTAAAATTTATGCAATTACAAAGATTAAAATCTTAAAGAACAAAAACTTGGGAGAATTGAAGCTCCTATATAGCAACAATCAATACTATGCTCATAATCAAGACAGTAAACAGTATGCTACTGGGACATTAACACAAACATCAGAACAGCAACTCTGAAAGTAGACAGGATTTATGACACTGTTGCCACTGAGGTAGAGTGTGGGGAGACAATAATCTTTTTCCAAAATTGGGACAAAAGTGATGACTTCTACCATACTCTATGGATAAAAATCATTTTCTGGTCATTATGGATCTATATTTCTCTCTTGGAAGCAAAATAGTAGATGTCTTAGGATAGAACATAAGAGCATTTCCAAACATCACTAACTATAAAGAAAATGATTAGTAAATTGCACGTTATTAATGTTAATAACATCGATTCATCAGTTATTATTAATGAAAAAGCAGGTCACAGAAATGAGAAAAATATTTACAATCCTTGCATTAAACAAAAACTTCTTGTCCAGACATATACATATAGGTATACATATTCAGCTATGTATGTTTTCCTATACCTGTGTGTTGTGCATAGATTTTCCCTTATAGAATAGCAAAAATAATTTTAAAAAACTATCCATTACTTAGAAATCCTCCCCCGATATATGCGGATATGAAAGATTAACATATATATGTGTGCAAAAGCAAACTCATAGAAGGCTATATGTGTCGAAACAACCCACATTTCAGTCAATAGTAAATTACATAACTCACTATATGAAAATTAAATAAAATACTCATATTCAACAACATAAATGAATCCCACAAGTATAAGATTGGACAAAAATGGCAGGTCCACAGAGACTAGGGATGTAGATCAGTGGTAGAGCACTTGCCTAGTATGTACAATGTATGAAAAAGAATAAACACAGGAAAAAAAACACAAATATTTTGTGATTGACGACAAAAGTGTGGGCACCCATGAAGTACATATAAGATGGAGTAGACAGTCTTTTTTTCCTGCATATTTATGGTATTTTCACATGGATGTTCATTGCAAAGCTTTTGTGTAATCTGGTGAATACATTTTATACTTCACTAAAAGAGGACTTTAGTAAAAATTTTTATATGTTGATGCCTACAAGTATATCTACATATACAAATACAGCTTATGGAAATGTTTTACAATAATATAGCTATTTGTCAACATCAATAGTTGGTTAAGTAATCCTAATTACCAACGTCTATTGTAAACACAGAGATATCTTTATAAAGCAGTGTTACAGTCACCTTCTTGTTGCTGGGGCAAAAACCCCAACCTCAAGCAGCTGATGGGCAGGAAGGATTTATTACAAGTTTATAATTTCAAAGGGATGCTTGGTCTTGTGGGAAGAGCATGGCAGGAAGCAGCAAGCCGGCTCACATCTCTGAGTAGAAGTAGTCTCTGTACTGGCCTTGGAGCTGGGCTAATAAACATCAAGGCACACTCCAGTGACACATCTCTGTCAGCAAGGCTCCACTTCCCAAAATGCCACTAGCTGGAGACTGAGTATGAGACTTAATGACAGACACATGAGGCTTTGGGGACACTTTATACAAAACTACTACAGTCAGGGTTTGGGGCTTAACCCCACCATGTCTCACTGTCAAAGAACTTTGTTTCATTTAGTCTTTAGAACAAAGCCTCCAAAATAAGTACCACTGTGTTTGCCACATAGAAGATAAGAACAAACAGAAATACTGGAGAGTTTAAGTAATTACCCAAGATTACAGTCATGAAATGATGAAAAGCCACATAGTCAACTTTTCTGAGACACGTCTTTTGTCTTGTGCAGAGAACTGTCTCCTGAAAACTGATGGCATGTTTTTAGATCAATACCCCATAATACTCAGTAATTGAAAAATTATGGTTGCTGACATTTAGACACCTTAAAAACAACAGGCATTCACTGAAGGGTTTATATTAACTATGAAGGATTGTACCAGATCCTAAGGGCTCTTATCTCTCTCTCTCTCTCTCTCTCTCTCTCTCTCTCTCTCTCTCTCTCTCTCTCTGTGTGTGTGTGTGTGTGTGTGTGTAGATAGATAGATGATGACAAATGATAGATAGATACATAGATAGATGGATGGATGGAGGGAGGGAGGAAGAGAGAGAGAGAGAGAGAGAAATCAAAGATCCAAACCTCCGTGACAATTGCAAAACACTGCCTACTTGGTGGGGAGCACATCTCTCCTTGTAAAGTGGTGTCTGTGTCTCACATGTGGGTGGACTTGTGACTGCCTCAGCCATTTTGGTCTGAGTAAATTCAAGGCGAGTCATAAATGCCCTCAGAGTGTCTGCCTTGTTGGTTTTGGAATGGTTGGTGTCTTGGTTGCTCCCTCTAGGAACCCAGGGCCACTTGTTGGGACCAGCTTTTGTCTACAGTCTTGGTTGCACAAGTTCTTCTAAACTGAAACCTTCCCTCCTGGAGAGAGGAAAGGAGGTACATGAGACTCAAGAGGTAAACAAGTCCAGGGAAAGCTGAAGCCACCAGACATCCTCTCCAAGGTTATAGAAGCAATCAATAGCAGTGTGGAGAAAGACTCTCCAGCCAGCTGAGCTGCCCGCAATTGTGCAGTGAGCCCCTGGGATGTAGCTTCCCTGAGTCATTACCTATGCTGTGGTGGGCTTTACAGTGATACAACTGCTTTTGAGTCACCCATGTTCCTGTAAATAACCTTTCACCCTTACTCCTCTTGATACCAAAAAACTCATTGGTTCACCAAGTTGAACTTGACTATAATTGTTACTTCGGTCTGTTTGTCAGTGCCCTGTCTGGAGGTAAATCAACATTTATTCCCGTCTCATAGGAAAAGTTAATGCAACATCAGCCTGAGTCACCTCAGCTCAGGAACCAGGGATATAAGGGATAATACCACAGTCATAGCACAGGCCGTCTCACAGCCAGTCTTTTCTAGCTCAGCCAGAGGTCACCCCACAGCCCCGAGTCTCCCTCACTGGAGACTAGACAGCATGAAGCACAGTGAAGTCTTGTATGAATTGTTGACCTTAAGAATCCATGGGCACAGTAAGCAGTTGTTTTTTTGTTTGTTTTTTCATAACCCTAAGAGGTTTTTTTAATATTTTATTTTTATTTATTTATTTAAGAGAGATAGATACAGAAATAGGCAGAGAGAGAGAGAGAGAGAGAGAGAGGGAATGGGTATGCAAGGGCCCCCAGCCACTGCAAATGAACTCCAGATGCACGTGCCCCCTTGTGCATCTGGTTTACGTGGGTACTAGGGAATCAAACCTGGGTCCTTTTGCTTTGCAGGCAAGTTCCTTAACCGCTAAGCCATCTCTCCATCCCCTTAAGAGGGTTTTTTTTATGCCTATGCAGATGGTGTCTTATACAATTATAGATAACTAGACAGGTCACTTACCACTAACTTTGTTCTTACATACCTACGTCCCAAATCATCTAGCATATCTGGAGAAATCTCAGGTTTCTGGATCCTCTCCATGATTCTGAATAAGAGTTTTTGGGGAATGAGCTCCAGGAATTTGGGTATTGTCCAATACCTGGGCAATTCTTAGAATTCAGGATGTCTTCTCTAAGTCAGCAGGTAGCCCTCAAACACCATTGCTTAAAAAACGAAGTAAAACAGTGACCCATGAATTAACGATGAAGAGTTCAGTCTGTAGAAAGTCTACAGACCTGTAAACAATTTGGACCGTATGTGGTACCACGTGTACGCAAGAGGAGAACTCCTCAACATGGGGAGCCCAGAGATGGTGAGGCCTCCCTGTTGGGTCAGTGTTGCAGTTTGAATTGGAACTATCTCCACTGGCTGACACGCTTGGACACTCAGTTCCCAGCTGGTGATGTGCTTCCCGAAGGCTGTGGAATTTTGAAGAGGTGGTGCTTCCATGGAGGAAGTGTGCCACTGGAGGCATGCTTTGAGATTTTTGTAGCCCAGGCTCACTTCCTTTCTGCTTTCTGCTTCCTGGTTGGTGATGTAATGCAACGGGTCACCTCATGCTGCTGTTGGTATTACTTCCCCACCACACTAGACTGCATGCTTTCCTTAGCTAAAATAAACTCTTCCTTTCCTAAGCTGCTTCTTGTCACATGTGTGGTCACAGCAACAAGGAAAGAAACTAATAGAGAAAGGAAAGGCTTTAGAAAGCCTGTGACATAATTTTGAGTCTTAAAACTCTCATGTTTAGTTGCTCTTCAAGCAAGAAAAGCTAAGACGGTTTATAAGCCTAAATAGAATCCAGAAATGCAAACATCAAGCAGCTCACTAGGACTAGATGTAAACACCACCTGGCCAAAGAGAAATGAGGGGATTAGGCTATGAGAACAGCGACAATCTGAAGGGTTTTAGATTAGGAAAACTGTGGCGAAACTTGTATTTATGAGGGGCTGGAGAGATGACTTAGTGGTTAAAGTGCTTGCCTCCAAAGCCTAAGGACCCAGGTTGATTCCCCAGTACCCACATAAGCCAGATGCACAAGGTGGCGCAAACCTGGCATGCTCATTCTCTCTCCCTCTCTCTCTCTCTCTCTGTCTCTCTCTCCATATATATATATATATATATATATATATATATATATATATATATATATATAATGTATGCTTTGTTCTCTCTCTCTCTCTCTGAAATAGATAAAATTGCATTTATGAAAGCTTTTGTCATTTTCATGAAAAATAATCACAATAGCAATCCTATCTTTTTAAATATTTTTATTTGTGCATGCATGCATGGGACAGAAAGAAAGAGAGAGGGTAGGGGCCTCGTGCCACTGCAAACCAACTCCAGACCCATACACCACTTCATGCAGATGGCTTTACATGGGTAGTGGGGACTTAAACCTGGATCAGCAGACTTTGCAAACGCCTTTAACCACTGAGTACTCTCCCCAACACAAGTATCCTATTATAGTAATTTAGGCAAAGAAAATTGAAAAAAAAAAAAAAAACTAAGCTAAGGACAGAAGCAGAGAAAAGAGTACAAAATGACATCGGTCCATGAGACTTTATCTCTGAATGAGGAAGGCAGAGCTCATGTCTGCTACAATTCCTAGATTTCTCATAAAATATAAGGAAGAAAAAAAAGTGTAGAAATAATTGCCCTCCTCTAGGGTCCTTGACCAGCACACAAGGAAAGAAAACAGCTAAACTCAATCTTCCAAAAATATGGAAAAGAAAGAACTTAGTGACATTGTGTTTCCATAATCTAGTCCCTAGATACATTTTTGGAGAATTTTCAAAAAAACTAAAAATTAAGTGTGGGGCTCTTTTTTATTTGAGATCTTTATACCATAAAGTCTACAATGCCAGATGGAGCTCATGTCCTCTGCAGAAAGAATGTGGAATTATGGGCTGGAGAGATGGCTTAGCGGTTAAGCGCTTGCTTATGAAGCCTAAGGACCCCGGTTCGAGGGTCGATTCCCCAGGACCCACATTAGCCAGATGCACAAGGGGGCGCACGCGTCTGGAGTTCGTTTGCAGTGGCTGGAGGCCCTGGCGTGCCCATTCTCTCTCTCTCAATCTCTCTCTCTGCCTCTTTCTCTCTCTGCTGTCTCTCTCAAATAAATAAATAAAAATAACAACAACAACAAATTTTTTTTTAAAAAAAAGAAAGGATGTGGAATTAGAAAAAAAAAAAAAAAAAGAAGAGCCACAATTCTGCCTTTGGAGTTTCCATTGAACCATCCATGTGGCCGATGGGTTCTTGTTGTGTAAAGCTAGAAAGCACTAGAGCTGTTATGAAAATTGCACAAGAAAGATATGATGAAATACCTAACGTCCTGACTACTCTGTCCACTCAGAGAGCTGGAGACAGGATATGTGTGATAAAATCTTAAATCTGTGAAAGTAATTTCTTCTGACATCTCCAAGTAGGCAGCAGGCTGCCCAAACAGGGTTGCTCCGTCACAAATTCTGAGCTTAATGAAGTGAAAAGAACACAGTGTAGATACAAATTAAAATCTACTTACCAAGAAAACTCAGTATTTTGTTTTCTTTTTTTGTATACATTCTTGTTTCATGTGAAGAAGAAAATATCTGTTAGGAATAATCACCCTTTTATGTTTAAGTCAACACAGTAAACCTGTTATTAACTGCAAGAAATGGCCATCCGGTAATTTTAATCTGCTATTGAGACCTTTGGCTTCTAAAGGACTATTTTTAGATCCTTTCAGTGATTATTGTTAAGCAGGTGAAATGCAGTTGTACAAGAAAGGAAGCCTGCTTAAAATAATTATTATTCATCCAATTGCTTGTTTTTGGCTTTTTTCCTCTAGTGCATTCAAAATTTCTGTAAGAAAAATCTTCCTGTCAACCATGAAACAACTGACAGTGTGCATGGAGTAGAAACAAAATTTTAGAAAGGACATTTCATATAAACTAAATTACAGTGAAAGCACGAGGTAAGTAGCTCAAGATAATGAATGAGCCCATGCATTCACTTTCCAGTGACCATATGTTTTGCTTCTAATATGAACAGTTTGTAACTTTGCTAACTTAGAAAAGAATGTAGATAGCAAAACTCTACTAATACATGACTCAACCTAAAACTGAAGTCATATTCTTTTATATCACCTCTGAGTAAAATAGAAGCCCAATCGCATCTTCTATGACACAGAACCTTCAATAAGAAAACAAGACATTATAAAACATACCACAGCAATAAGTCATCTATCATTCAACAACCAATTATATTTTGGCAGCTCTAATTTAGAGTTCCACAGCTCAAATAAGTCTCTCTGGTGTTGAGAAATATCAGATGGAAAATCATATAAACAATTCTACTTGTGCTGGATCAAGTAAGGGAATTCTTTCACAACTATTTTCCAAAATGTGGATGCAACACTATGTGCTCAGTGCCATTTTCAAATATTAATTTGATCACTGTATTACAAGTAATGAAATAGCATGATGTAGCAAGCAGGAAATGGGATTGGAGCCAGATGTGTTAGGTTTGAATCACTGCTTCACTACTTAGCTCCTCTGAGAAAGTCTATTATTGTCTCTGACGTCAGTTGTTTCAGCTTCAAACTGAAAAAAATAATGGCTACATATTATGTAAGAAAATTAAATGGAATAATAACATGAATGCAACTGGTACAAAACCTCATTTTAAATGTTATATCAATATGATCAGTTGATAGGATGCTGAAATAGAAAAGTTGCATGCAGTAAAAAATCTAAGAAAGTTTCCACAAAGTATGGGCTTTGGTTAATAATAATAAACTATTATTGGTTCATTAGCTTGTCAAACATGTAATATTCATGACAGAACATGTCATATTCATGTAAGATTGATAATAAGAGAAAGGAAGTACAGAGTCCATGGTAATTATACAGTCTTTCTAGCTTATCTCTATATTTGTCTATTTAAAAAATATTTTTTAAAAATTATTAAAACATCTAGCATTGTTTCTTTTTTGTTCTTGTTATCTCATTAAAGATCAGGCTTTCTTCAAAGTCATTGGCAGTGTTATGTATGTACAATTAATTCAATTCTACAAGTAAAATGTGTTGTATGTGGTTCCCCATGAAGACTCTTGGCCACTTCTTCCTTTCTTTCTTCCTCTCTTTCTTTCTTTGACAGAGAAAGAAGGAGGGGGGAAAGATAGAGAGA
The DNA here is from genome assembly GCA_036346955.1 of Dipus sagitta. Lineage (NCBI taxonomy): Eukaryota > Metazoa > Chordata > Mammalia > Rodentia > Dipodidae > Dipus > Dipus sagitta. Next base: position 114,947,439 of record CM070778.1, on the reverse strand, counting down.
CAGAGGAAGAGAGAGAGAGAGAGAGAGAATGAGTGTGCCAGGACCTCCATCCATTGCAAATGAACTCCAGATGCATGCACCCCCTTGTTCATCTGGCTTACATGGCTCCTGGGGAATCAAACTTGGGTCCTTTGGCTTTGCAGGCAAGCACCTTAACCACTAAGCCATTCCTCCAGCCCTTTGCCACTTCTTCTACCATAGTAAGAAACTCAAGGAAACAGAAAATTAAGCCATAACAAGCCTCCATTGAGGAGGAAAAGTCTTTTGCCCCTCCAAACAGACTAACCCAGGACTTGGAACTTCATGCACTCTGTCTTCTCTACTTAGAGTGATGACATGAAGGAACATTTGCTTTATGGCAACCACAGAGCTGCTTTAGCTCACTTGCCCTGAATATTTCCCTCTCTTCTGCTCCCTTCTTCGCTTCCACTCCACACCAAAGTGTCCATTCTGTGCATAAATGGCTCCATTTCAGTCAGGATTGCATTGGTAACCATGAAATTGTGAAGACAGAGACATATTATCCTTCAGATAAGTTACTAAGATGCGGAGGCACTCATATTACCCCAAATAGAAAGGGACTTGGAATGACGGTTAGAAAACTTTCCATACCTAAATGCACTTGAGTTCTTTTTGTTGTTGTTGTTTCATTTTACTCTTTTTTAACTTCTGCCACAATTCTTGAGATATAGAATCAACTTTTCAAGAAAACCAAGAAATACTGAGACTTTTAACAATCCTGGAGTAGGGCTGGAGAAATGGCTTAGCTGTTAAGGTACTTGCCTGTAAAGCTTAAAGAACCAAGTTTGATTCCCCAGTACTCATGTAAGCCAGATGCACAAGGTAGTGCATGTGTCTGGAATTTCATTTGCAGTGGCTAGAGGCCCTGGCATGCCCATTCACTTTGTCTCTCTCTCAAAAAAAAATCAAATAAATATTTTTCCCAAAATCCTGGAGTACTTGTTTTTCATTCTGTAACTTTCCATCAAACATAAAGAAAAGGCAGGGCCAGATGTGGTGGCACACACCTTTAATCCCAGCACTCAGGAGGCAGAGGTAGGAGGATTGCCATGAGTTCAAGGCCACCCTGATACTCCATAGTGAATTCCAGGTCAGCCTGGGCTAGAACAAGACCCTACCTTGAAAAAACAACAAAAGAAAGAAAGAAAGAGAGAGAGAAAAGAAAAGAAAGGGAAGGTCTCAGCCCACTTATCTCCAAATAAGTAATTGCTATAGCAGGGCTGAGGATGGAGTGATTCCAAAGGAAAGAGCGGTCTGCACAACGGTTATCGAACACCTGCTCTTCTTGACGTGAGGAACGTAAAGTAAGACAAGCTGTGATTTCTGCTTTCAACAGCAGTGCAGTTCATTTAGACAGAACCAAAAGTGAATAATAGCATGGAGCCCACAGAGCATGGCATGTACCCTTTTACCATAACATGCAACCCTTCTCTCACTTTACATAGGAGGAAACCAAAACATGGAGAGGTAGAGACACTGAGGCCAGGTCCACACATCTAGTAAGTGACGGGCCTGGATTCATGTCCCAAACCACTACTCCACTGTGCCTCATTTTCTGTGGTGGGGAGAGTGGTGTGTGCATATGATTATATGTGTGGGAATACACATGGACAGTGCACGTGTATGTGTGTGCACTTTCCTGAGGAGGCCAGAAACTGACATCAAGTTTCCTCCTCTATTGCTTCATTACCTTATTTTCATGAGACATGGTCTCTCACACACCCGTTCAACCAGACAAGGTAGGCAGCAAGCCTGAGACACTCTCCTAGCACTCGGATTACAGGCGCAAGCTCTCACACCCTGAATTTTCCTTGGGTACTGAGAATCCAGACTCAGGTCTCATGCTGGCACAGCAATCACGTTAGCCACTGAGCGATCTCCCCAGACCACAGACCTCATTATTTGGATATACCTTTTTTATGTTTTTATTATTGTTATTAATAAGATGTTTTGTATGGATGCATCATGTGTTGTTACCTCCTTTGCCCTCATCTCTGGCCCCATTCCATTGGGGACACTCCTCAGAGGGACTGTAGATATTCCCCGTGGTGTTGTAGTTTATGTGTTGTGGGAGCAGTAGTCAGTAATATTGAGAGGAGGGAATGCCTTTAAAAGTCATATTCAAGTACCTCTTTGAAAATGCAAGATATCTTTCGTAAAGTCAAAATAAGAGTGTGGGCCTTTGCATATCTCAGTAATAAATGACAGAATTTGCACCAAGAGAAAAATGTATAGAGCTTTGGTGGCCAACACCTGAAATGCCTCTAAAAGCGACCTGATCATGAATTTCACTTCTGCAGTGTTAAGAGGTGTATAGCAGTCTTCTGGCAGCTGATCCAGTAAGCAGGAGCCCAGCAGACTTGAAACTGCTGTGGCATTCCAGCTCCTTGGCCACTCTGCACATTCCTGAGGCCCTTCCCATGATAAAGTGCTCACTGATGCGCAGATAACAGCAAAGCCAGAGAGAGGGAGACATGACTTTTAGAGCAACCTTTCAAGGGCAAATAGTACCCAACTGTGCTAGAAAGACCGTGTTCAACTCTAGGACTGGAAACAGATAGACCCAGCTTCTCAAGGTTGCTGGCATAAAGTTCAAGTGAAGAGAGGATTCATCAGTTTTATGAGCAGATCTCTCTAGAATTTAGCCAGCTCATTTGATAACATTAGGCAGGAGGAATTTTCCAGCAATAGTCTCAGGGAGAAAACAGCAACAAGTTAAAAGCTGCCCTGTTCGGATGAAGATTCCACATTTCTCCAGGAAGTTCTTCTCCAAGGAGGTGAAAAGATATGATTGCCTCTGGGCCTCTCTCCAAACCCACTGGAGAATCCCTCAAGTGCCTTACCAATCTTCATTCCTCTCAGAGTGGATTTTATTGTGGGAGAGAGAGAGAGGGAGACAAGATCTTTCTGTAGCCTAGGCTGGCCTTGAACTCACAGTAATTCTTCTGACTTAACCTCCTGAGTGCTGGGATTACAGGTACAAGCCACTACATTTGGCTTTCTAACTATTAAAATGGAGTAAAGGGAGCCTCTGTTGATACTCCCTGAAGGGACTTTGCCCTGAGTAATGAATGGGTGTGCTCAAACAGTGTTTATGAAGGACTTGCACACACGCCTTCAAAAGTGAACTTCCCTTGACCATGTCTAGTGAGCTATTACCCCACCTGGCACTTCCTTGCCAGTGGGATTGGCTTCAGTGTTGTGGGTTAATATATTGAGATACTGATTTCTGTTTTGTTTATGTCTGGATTTCTTCTTCCTCCCTTTCCCATTTCAAAAAGGCAGCCTTATTCTCAGTGTGGCTGGCTTCAGAAAAAAAAAAAAAATGTTTTAGATCTCACCTTTGAGATATCTTTGTCCCCTTCCTGATTCTTGCACCCAAATTCCTTTATTCCTTAAGAACACTAATCTAAAATTAACAGGAGGGCAAAGAAAGAGATGAGTATTTATAGTGAGAAAGGTGGGAGGCAGCAAGGGGAGGCTAAATGTCGCTCCAGATAAGGCACAGAATGGAGGAGCCCACTGGTGGGAAGGATGGATGCCTCCTGTTATAGTAAGGTGGTACTCTGCACCCACTCATTATTCCCTAAACAATATAGTATAGCAACCACTGACTCAGCATTTGCATTGCGCTTATTGTTACAAGCAATCTAGAGAAGTTCTTACACATATGGAGGATGCATTATATCAGTTAAATGCAGATACTATGAAATTTTATGTAAAAACCTGTGCATCCCTGGATTTTGTTATCCATAACCAACCAATTCCCCCTGCCTTTCCATACATACCAAGAAACAGTTCTACTCTGCAAGACGCCAAAGCCTCCAGATGAAACGGGTGCCTCACGGATCTTGATGGCCAAGGAGCAGAGCTCCCTTCCCAAGCAAAGACCATCACAGCGCACCTAGGATTACGCTTCAGACCTGTCCACAGTTAAAGCCAGTCAGTGAGAATATCAGGTTCAACCCATAGTATATTTCTAGGTTTGGGGAACCTGGGTGACTACAGTGTCCTAGCATGACTGAGACAGAATCTCCTGTAAAACTGGCAGGGGATTTATTTTCATTTCATTGTGATTATGATTCCACACTTGAATTCTTTCTGGCTCTAACAATTTTAAATTTTCACGTTTTGCTTCTACTCTAGAATACACACCCCCATAAGCCTCTCCATTCTGACTCTGCTTTGCCTCCCAACCCACTACAGTCACACGTAGATAGGCACATGCTCAGGAATGGTTGATGTCCAATATAACAGAGGAGTCACCCATAACGTGAATGTGAAAACCATCAAGATTGATCTTCACTTTAAATATGCCGCTAGAAATGCCACATCAGTTGCCAATTCATTACCTTTTGAAGAATCTCCTGGAAAATTTGAGCTGAAATTAAGTGAAACATTTGCCAAAAGGAACATTTGAATTTCTCTTTATTGAGCTATTAAACTAATATATTCTCTTCTTTAAAGTTTCTGCTGTGACATGTTTGATTCAAAGCAATCTCCCAATTGTTTTACCATTAGCTTGAAGCAAAGGAAAATGAAAAGCATGACAAGGCATAAAATTGGCCTTAGCAATATCTAAGCTTGGTTCAGCCGTGACCATTATCCTCAATGCTCTTACAGTCTGAGCAAAATAGCCATAAAATCAGGTTATTGTTTTTAATTTTACAACCCATGATTTATTTTGTTTAACTTCACTGACGGCCTGCAATCCCAGTAAGTGTCTTCAGTTAGGAAATACAAGCAGGAAATCAAGGCCCAGAAGTCATTAGTTGAAGCATGGACTCATCTCATTTATCTTCCTGCGGAACCACCAGAGTGCTAGCCATGTGATTCCTATTACATAAACTAACAATGGCAATTCTGAAATAATAGCCCATAGAATGAAACAGATCTTACATTGTTGACTTGAACTTCCCTAGCATTCATACTCTAGACTTAGGACAGCTAGAACCTTTGTTCTATATTTTAAATTAAATGCTTCCCCAAGCAAAATTTTTTACATAATGATTACTGCTTAGGAGTACAAATTTTAAAGTCAGAAAAAAAACATGACCTTTAATAACTGTGCAATGTTAAATCATTGTGTTTAACTCTTAGAGTTTTACTTTCCTAATGTGAAAAGAAATGGAAAAATGGTATTATTACCTGCATTCATTGTTATAAAGAATAAATGAGGCAATGCATAAAAGGTACAGGATATCTCAGAGCTTGTCATGATGGGCACTGCTCACCTTGTGAGGATGCTGATGGGGAATAAATAAACTTCTCATCCTCAGGTAATGTTAAATTAGCCAGCTCCATAAATAAAAGGTATTTCCTTTCTACATTGTGATTCTGGTGTGCCTTGGCATATACAACTGACTGTGAGTCTGACTTTTCTAGAATATTTTTGTGAATTTGACACAAATGAAAAGGAAACATAGGATGGGAAGGTATTAAGCTGCATATCATAGACAATTACAGTATATAATTAGTGATGGTTTCCCTCGAATATTTTTCAATCATTCAATTAACTTTATCTCCATTGTCCTTGTAAAGTAGGTATGGCAAATATGAGGGGAGGTTGGGTGCTGAATCTTGTGACCGAAGACTGACATTCATACACATTTGATACTAACTATAGAATCTTAGGTATAGTTATTTGCTGGGAGATTGCCTTCCCTCATTTGCCTACCTCACCAGGTTGTTGTAAGGGTCAAAATAAGAAAATGTATATGAAAATTTTGTAAATGATTAAAACCAAAAAGTACGCTTATATGAATAAATAATATGTGGAATAATTACAAAGTGATAAGTACATAATAAATCACAACAATATTTAGTGGCTTAATATAGCAATACTCATTTTACCACGTTTCAAGGATCTTCATGAGGTTGGAATCATCAGAGGCTGCAGTCACTGTGAGGAAATGGGCGAAGCATTCTCAGAGAGGCCTGCGTGGTTGGCAAGTTGGCTCTGGTAAGTTGTGTCCTCTCCCCAGAGCGGACTTCCTACCAAACTGTGATGTCTTCTATGCTCCAGCTTCAGAAGGTGCATGCTTTCATTTCTGGCACAGTTTTTGTGCACACAGGCCAACTCTGATCAGAGTCAGGGACTAAACTCCAAGAAATAAGGATCATTAGAAGCCCCATTGAAGGCTGGCTGCCATGGCCTACTCTGGCTTCCAATGATACAAACACCCAGGCACTCAATTGAGTCAAGCTCATAACAGTCTCCTGTCATGAGAGTAACAGCTCAAGATCAAAGCCCAAGATATCAACATCTGGGTGAGGTCCAGGTATAGACAGAATCAAGTGTCGTTCTTCAAATAATTCTCAAGTAGGTTTCCTGTTAAAGGGAAATACACTTGAACTAAAAAAGCATGCTGGGCTAGAGAGATGGCTTAGCGGTTAAGCGCTTTCCTGTGAAGCCTAAGGACCCGGGTTGGAGGCTCAATTCCCCAGGACCCACATTAGCCAGATGCACAAGGGGGTGCATGCGACTGGAGTTCATTTGCAGTGGCTGGAGGCCCTGGCATGCCCATTCTCTCTCTCTCTCTCTCTCTCCCTCTTTCTCTCTCTAATAAATAAATAAAAATAAGCAAAAAATTAATAAGCATGTTATCTGCCACATAGAAGATCCGTAGGGCAACACTATGGACTCTCTCATTCCAGCAGAGTGAATCAGGAGGAGCTCAGGAGTCACCAACCCACAGCAATTCTGAAATGCAAATGGTTGCACATTGTAGCTTCTGCCTGGGAACAATTTCCCACAGCTAGTGGCTCGTCCCTCGGCACTTTGTTTTGGTAGCAGGACCTCCCCACTTCAAGGTTCCAAATTCTATACCAGGGATACACTGCTGCATAACAAACCCTGTCGAAAACTCAGAAGCTAAAGATAACCATATTTATGATTTTTATGCTATCTCACAGTCAGTCCTAAGTCAACAGTGTCCAGTACGTTGCAGTCTGATGTTGGTAGGGGTTACAGGGGTCTGAAAGCTTGACAAAGGCTGGAAGAGCTATTTCAGGGTTGACTTAATCTTGTGGCTGGACATGAAGTTCCCTTTCCCATGTGTCTGGGCACGAGACTGCTAACTGTCTTTGCAATATGGTGGCTGCCTTTCCCTAGACTGATCAAAGAAAACAGGTCGGAAACCACAGTGTACTTTATGAGTCTGTCTTGAAAGTCACGCATTATCATTTCTACCATGTTTTATTTGTCATACAAGCCTGCCCTCTTTCTCTTGAAAGGGACCACAAAGGAGCATCTATAAGGATCACAGAACACAGGGAAGCTAGCTGTTATCATCCTTCCCCAAAGAGAAAGTTTAATAAACATTTTCCCTTAAATTTAATTATAACTGTACATTTGTACTTCTATGTTACAAACAGGCCTATTAAGTCAAATTTTATATGCAACCTTCATGAACATTATGCCAGAAAAGGGAGTTTGGGGCCCTAATCAAATATAATAAATAGACTTTGAAGAATGTTAGCCAACAAGATCCATTTCCCCAGGGAGGCTGCCCACCAGGGCAGAAGTAATAGATTGACATTGACTTCGGAATTTTGCAGTTTGGAACCTATTAGACCTAACATATTGAATTTAAATTGGATGGCACACTAAGAAATAATTCATCTTTCAAAAGTAGATTTGGGCTGGAGAGATGGCTCAGTGGTTAAGGTGATTTCCTAAGAAGGCTAAGGACCCAGGTCCAACTCCCCAGTCCCCACATAATCCAGATATAGATGGCGACAAGTGTCTAGAGTTCATTCGCAGTGGCTGGAGGCCCTGGTGCAACCATTCTCTCTCTTTCTTTCTCATAAATAAATAAAATAAATAAAAATAAAATATCAGAAAAAAAAGAATAGATTTGTATTTGTCAAGCTTCCAAAGCTGCTGTCTAAAAAGCACAATAGTCATTTGTTTATTTAAGACGAAGACCAAACCTTTAACAGAAGTCATCATGTGCTTGCTATGATACGCAGATGGATATAGCTATAGCCACATGGGAAGTGAAAGTACCAGTTGAAGAATTGGCTTTTCAGCATTGGACATGGGATAACATAAAGTAAGGGAATTTACTGGACTGACTGTCTCAGACTCTCAGAGCTCGGGCGCTTTCATTTCCACTTATGGGACTAGGCTAGCACAAAACACCATCCCGGCCAGGCCACCCTAATCAGAGCTTGAATAAAGACCACTGGTGCTGACTTCTGTTCCTCAGCCTTTTTAATGTTTCCATCACAGGCCTACTCCCATTATTTTCTTTCTGTACATTAGTCCCTTTTATCACGTCACACACAAATGTATAGCACTCAGTCAATGGAAAATGGGAATTTACAAGATTTCTTTCTTTATTCTTTCTTCCTTTTTTTTCTTTCTTTCTTTCTTTTCTTCTTTCCTTCTCTAGTTTTGTTTTGCTCTGTTTTCTGACCCAGGCATCCCTGAGAGGAATGACGCATTACCATCAAGAGTAGTGAATTTAAATCCAGATGGGACCAAGGTGATTAAACAAGCCTTGGAGAGTTATGAGAAAAGCACACTACAGCCATGTGGTGGTTTGAATGTGAAATGATCCCTATGGGTTTGAATACTTAATGCCCAGATGGTGGCGCTGTTCTGGAAGGGCCTTGCTGGAGGAAGTATGTCACTGGCACTGGTGTGGGGGGTGGGGAGACTTGAGGTTTTATAGCCCATGCCCACTCTTCAGCTGACTGTCTCCTCTCGTTCCTTTCTACAGGTGTGACAGTGTGACACAGATTTCCTGTTGCAGCCTTACTTTCCCCACCATGGAAGACTTCATTCTCTGCACCTATAAGCCAAGCTAAAAATCCTTGTCCTTCCATAAACTGCTTCTATTCGGCTGTTTTGTTTCGGCAATAAGAAAAGCAAGGTATGGGGCTGGAGAGATGGCTTAGCGGTTAAGCGCTTGCCTGTGAAGCCTAAGGACCCCGGTTCGAGGCTCAATTCCCCAGGACCCACGTTAGCCAGATGCACAAGGGGGCGCATGCGTCTGGAGCACGTCTGCAGTGGCTGGAAGCCCTGGCGCGCCCATTCTCTCTCTATCTGCCTCTTTCTCTCCCTCTCTCTCTGTCACTCTCAAATAAATAAATAAAAATGAACAAAAAAAATTTTTAAAAAAAAGAAAAGCAAGGTACACACCATTATTTTATATAGTTTAAGATAAACTTGCATGTATAAAATGCTTTTGCAGTTATTTCTCTATGTTCATATTTTGAGAAGTGACAACAGTTTAACAGCTAGTCCTGCTTAGGGGCCCCAAGTTTTGGCTTGGATTTCTGTTGTACTGGATTATGTAATGATTTAGTGCACTAGTTCTAGGGACACAAGCCAGCGAGTTGACCCCATCTTAGAAACTTCTTTTCCATTTCACTGGCCAACTTACCCAGAACCTTTTGTGCCTCTCCTACCTTGCAGTCTTTAGAAGTGCATCATCTGCTTTTTTCTTCTACTAGAAATCAGACCAACAACTGATGATCCTTTCTCTAGTTTCAACCCAGAGTTTGAAGGCACTGAATTCTCCAGGTTTCCTGGGGCTTTCCTTCACTACTTTTGGCGTTCGTCTCTGCTTTCTCTGTGAATGTCAAGCAGAAGCTTGCCTTGGCCTTATACATTTAAGAAAGTTCTGGAATCTCTCAGACATTCAGTATAATTGGTGTTAACATTCTGAAGCTGCAGTTCTCTTAAAAAAAATTAAATGTGTGATCTTTCAAATAAATATACATTTTACTCTGTCCCCATTTGCCCTCTCCACCTCTCTTATTAATCCTTTGACATTATTTTTCCTTCAACATAATACCCTTCTTCTTGGAACAGCAAAAAACACATAACAACTTGCAACAATATAAAGGCCAAGGCCACCAGAAGTGGCTATGGGAGGAATAAAAGTTGGCTAAATGTCCATTAACAGTATACTCAGAATTTGAGTCTACTGGGTCAGTCGTTTCCTTGTAGGAAATGCTTATCATGGTTACTTATGTATGTATTTATTTTATTCTTTCTTCTTTTTAAGGTGCGTTTCCAGGCACCGCTGTAGAAACACTCTATTCTCTTCTTGTTACCTGAGCAATTGCTTAACTCATGGAACTGCTTGAGAAGCACACCTGGCAGATGGACAGCAGCACAATATCAATAAAAATAAAAAATAACAATAAAATCACAATGGGATCACTCACCTGGGGGATGTCACTGTTGTTGTTTTTGTTTTTATTTTGTTTTTAATTTTTTAATTTTTTTCTCTTTTTTTATTGATTTGAGAGAGATAGAGAAAGAGGGAGAGAGCCCGATGTCACTGTTTTGAATAAATGCCTGGAGTTGACACTGCCGCTCAGCGCGGTCATATACCACTACACCATTCTGACAATCTCCCGGGCAGAACTCAGCTGTGTGCTCCCACCTCACCATTTCCCAAGTTGCTATATGGACTTCCATGTGAAGCCTGCAGTACATTGACTCAGTGGAAATTTCCAAAGGACTAAAAAGGAACTTCCTCACCCCACTAGCTGTCAAGATTGGTGACATCTTTTATGGTAGATGACTTTTATAAAATCCCATAAAACAATAAAAGGTTGAAATTCTCCTGCCATTTCTCCCAGTCCATGCTAATGAAAAAACTTCTTCTCTGGCCTTCATGAGGCTGAAATTCCATGATGGGCTTTGTCTGAACACTGGTTCGGATTGTAACTCGTGTTCAGATGTTCTGTCCTCACAAATGAGGTTGAAAGTCACCAGCACAAAGTCCTCATTTAGAAATGCAAGAACTTAGCTCTAGAGCTTCCTCTCAATTTCTCCACAAAATACCTTTTGGATTTTTCAAGTGATTTCTAAAGGGACCAAGAATTCATGCATGATCGGATGACTGTGCAGGACCAGACCTTTAGGGTGGCTACCTAAAGCCTTTAGGTACAGAGCTGTGTCCTACATGGTAAGAAAGGAAGAGCACTCACTTGTATGGTATGTGAGAGATATTTGTTTGGATGTTTGGCTGTGGTATGTCTGTATAGTGTGTGCACATCCCCTAAAGGTAGGCTTGCACTCTTTCCCACCACTAAACTGCTCACTACCCTAAGCATATCAATAGGTAGCTGAGTTAGGGAGAGCCCAGCATTAGATATGCCCAAGTATATCTTGTAGACTTGTAGGACCTTGTGTTATAGCAAACTAGCCATTAATAAAATGAGCTAAATCTTCAACAAATAATCTTTGATCTCTTAGCATGTGCTTAGCAAGGAACTAGTATCCATAGATTTGACCGTAAGTAAGATGAATGAGAGGTGTCTATGGACATTGAACTCAATTAATGGCAGATACATACATACAAGGAATAAGCAACTGTAATACTTTAGCTAGGAAAGAAATTCCTAATGGAGAGTAATGAGTGGGGGAGGGGATGATCCCTAACAGAAACTTTAGCGAAGGCTTCAAGGTAGACACGTCTAGATAGAAATCTGGTTAGGGCTCAAGGATATAGAATGGGGTTTGAGGAGTTCAGACTTAAAGGCTCAAAACACTAAAAAGCCTAAATAAATTATAATGAACCTGGAGAACAAGGTGTCAGGAAAGACTACAAGAGATTTACCTTGATTACAAAATAATAGCAATTAGACTTATTTTCCTCAGAGCATGATCAGTGGACCACCTTCAAACCTAGTGAGCCATAGTAATATCCATATGCATGCACATGCACACACACATTCATATTTGCATTCAACAATTCCACAAATTCATTCCCTTGAACCAGAAGCAAAGGAACTTTTTTTTTCTTCACATTTTTAACTAGTTCTCTAGGTGTGTGTGGAAGAACGGTTATCCTTACTGGAATAAAATTTGAGAATCAATAGACTAAATCAAGCTGGGTCGAATGAGCTAATGTCAACAATTCCTCCAATGAATGGGAAGTCATGTTCGGCAGTGCAGTGACATGATTAAGATGTGTGGTTTTGATAGCTCAGTGACAGCAATGCACGTTTATTTAGAGAGTTGGCAAGTTGGGAGAGAGCTCTCTCTGCCCATTTCTGGCTCACATCATTAGGTTGATGTACAAGACCTCAGCATACTTGCAGATTACTAAGATATATACTCAGCTAAAATCATATGTAGACTTATTCTCAATTTATGTAAGCCTGCTTCAGGGTGACCAATTGTCCCATCTGTCCACAAATGAGGGATTTCCTATGATTAAGGACTATTGTGGTAAAGTCATAAAAGTCCCGGGCAAACTGTGATGATAGTTCCATCCTATACTAATTATAATTATACCAAGAATAATCCACATAATAAACAATCAGATCACATGCACTTATAAGTATAGTTCTTTTTTAAAAAGTACAATTTATGATTAAAATAACTTTTGAAGGGAAAAAGAAGTATTGATAAGAAGAGCAGAATACAAAGCATCTGTGATAGCTTCAGAAAATAACCTCAACCACATTATTACTTGAACACAGATTTGAAAACAGAAACAGAAATCCCGGCATTGCTTTTTAATTCGTCAGAGCAAAGCTCTCAAGCATGGTGTTGCAATCAGTAGAGGGGCGTGTTGCAAGGAAATTGTTTTTTACTACTCATAATTAAAGGACTGAGCTTGTAAATGATTTACTCTTAAAAATACAGAAAATCAAGGTTACTTCAGCTACGTTCTGTTCCCCTTCCTTCAGCAAGTGGTGGATCCTGCCTAGAATCACCAAAGACTCTCTGGCGGCTCAGGGGTTTACACTCAACAGAAAGGTATCAATTATTTCTATGTGAGGAAAGCAAAAGTAGTTGAGAAATATCTATGTGAATAATAATTTTACAAGTCAGACCACCATTTCCAGACTCTAAAGGAAAAAGAAATACGTAAAATGTTTTTCTCTAAATGTCCTTCTATCTTAGCAGGACAGTGTTTGTGCTCAGTATATTGCTGTGGTCTTCAGGGTAGAACATTCTAAATTTTAGATCCTTATTTTACTAAGTAATAGAAAATATACAGTACATGAAACCTGTGATTTCATGGATATTGTTAATCAAGATAAGTTTAAGCACCTTGCATGATATTAAGCCTGTCAAAGAGAAAAAAGAAAGACATCAAAACAGGAGGGATAAAGAAGAAGGTACTGGGAGGCATTTGTGCTCAAAATACGTTATATGCATTGTGAAAATCATCAATAAAAATATAGACAATGAAAAAAATTGATCAGCTTTTTATAAACCTAGTAAATAATAGCATAGGTGATAGCAGAAATGTGTGAAAGGCTCATGTGAGTGGTTTCAAAATGGGGAAAATACCTTTCTATGTGACAACAACAGTAAAAAATGTTTTTTTTTCTATTCAAGGTAAAGTGCAAAAAGGTTTGATATTTCAAAGTTGAATCCTTCAACTTGTTGAAAAGTGAAGTTATCTCGACTCATACATTTTCACCTCTTTAAGTTATCTGACTTAGATATTTCGCAAGCAACTGTACACTAGAATAAAAGAAGAAATCAAAACAATAGAAAACTAGACAACTAAACAGACGTTTTAATTGTGATATATATATATATATATATATATATATATATATATATATATATATATATATATAATTTGATGTATTAGAGAGAGAGAGAGAAAGAGAGAGAGAGAAGAAGAAGGAGGAGAAGAAGAAGAAAAAGAAGAAGAAGAAGAGGAAGAAGAAGAAGAAGAAGAAGAAGAAGAAGAAGAAGAAGAAGAAGAAGAAGAAGAAGAAGAAGAAGAAATAGGCAGATAGAGAAAGAGAGAGAGAGAGAGAGTGGGCATGCCTGGGCCTCCAGCCACTGCAAATGAACTCCAGATGCATGTGCCACCTTGTACATCTGGCTTACATGGGTACTAGGGAATAAAACCTGGGTCATTAAGGTTTTCAGGCAAGCACCTTAACCACTAAGCCCTCTCTCAAGCCCTTAAATGTCATTTTAATATCAATCAAATCATAATGAATCTAATTTTCCAACAAGGTATGCCATGAGCAAAATGTCATAGCAGCTCAGATTTTCGACTTGGCTACTTACATGAACAATTGTCTAGGTGTTAGGAGTTGAACACAAAACATTTTAGGTCAAAGACAAAAAACAATCATCCCAAAATTAAAATGCTTCAGCTATTTTACGTGTAGCTCCTCTATTTCAGTGATATTAAAGTGGATTGGGGGGCATGAATAAAATCTGTGGTTTTGTTAACTAGGATTTAGAATCATTCCTGATATTTTCTAAGTATCTTATAAGTGTTTCGAAAACTGTATTGCAGAACTCTATAATGCAAAAGAATAAGTTTGTGATGCCCACTGTCAGATTATATTTTCTATCCTTTACAATCTAATTATTTAACATGAGACCGACCACATTTTCAGTTGAACTCTCTGCTTTATGACTTTATGGTTGAATAGGAGCAGTGTTCTTGCATCCTATATCTGAACAAAATATATCAAACTGGACTTTTATGCTCAAAAATGTGTTTTCTTAAGTTAACAGGATTGTTCTTCCTGGAGAAGATATCATTCCTTAACTAAAATAAAATAAAACATAAAGCATTGCTATTCAACCCCATTTGTTCTCTAACTGACCCTGTTTGCTGTTGCCATTTCCATGAGCTAAAGGAATTCAGTGATTCAACCATGACTCTAACTTCCTTAATAGTCTATTTACATCCAGTGGGGTTAAAAAAAAAAAAGTCTTCTGTTTCACATCAATTCCAAGTTTTCAATGTAATACATAAACATCAATGTTCCCATAGGGTCAGAGTGTTTTTGATGTCACATTGTTATAAAGAAAGCTCTCAAAATACCCTAGGGTATTAGGTTTTATATAAACCCCTGTAACTTAAGTAAGACTTCTAAGAAATATGATTACTTCTGGCTCTTGGAACAGTGAGGTCCCTTCTAGGAAAACAAAGACTGGCATGGCAGTAGCAATGCCAAGTGGTGGAAGCAGAGGCTTGGGTTTAAATTTCATCTCTTCCACTTACTGTTGACTTTGGGCTATTTACTTAACACCTCACTGTCTTCCTCTGTACAGTAAGGATTATTATAGCACCTGCCTCACAATATTGTTGTGGGGATGAAAGAGTTAATGTATATGAAGTACTTACAAAGTGTCTACCACACAGTTTATTTGCTAAATTAGTTGTTGTCAGAAGCATTAACTCATCACTCACAACCTTGTGCAATCTGCCAAGAGCTTATCCCCTAATCATTATTTTCAAAGACCCATTTCCTTGGAAATAGAGTAGAAAATATTGACAGGAGGTTTTCGTGTAAAGTAGACAGTGAGTATCAAAGAGTGATAATAAGATGACCTGGAATTGTTCTCAACTCAGACACTGCAGGGGGTGTGGTGGAAAAAAAAAAAGAGTACACCGCGTTCTCTAGTTCTGAGCTCCTATGCCTCATCATTTTAAAATCTCTCATTGTGAGCACTCCCCTCTTCATCAAGATTAGTTCTCCTTGAGGAGAGGGAGGTGGGTGCTTAAGAAGGCTTCCAGAAATAAGATTAAAGATAACAGAATCCAAGACTTTCTATTTCTCATGAATAAGCCAAAGTCTCACAGAGAAATGAATGCAGGTACAGAAGGGTTTGAAACCATATTAATATAATCCATGACATGAGTAAACTGAAGATGGGCTGGGGAGATTGCTCAGCTGATAAAGTACTTGCCTCAGGAACATGAACATTTCAGTTCTGTGCCCAGAGTCGCATCCCAGGCGTGGATGTGTGTGCCTTTAGTCACAGCACTGGGGACGTAGATACAGCAGGATCCCTGGAGCTCATTGGACCGCCCAATAGCTTAATTGGTAAGCTCCTGGCCAATGAGAGACACTGTCTCAAGTAAAGGTGGAAACAGCATAACAGGAACAACACTTGAGGATGTCCTCTGACCTACACACACACACACACACACACACACACACACACACACCCGCAACTTCTACACAAACACCTGAGCCCACACACATACAAACTAAAAATCAACCAGGCGTGGCGGCACACAACTTTAATCCGTGCACTCTGGAGGCAGAGGTAAGAAGATCACTGTGAGTTTGAGGCCAGCCTGAGACTACATAGTGAATTCCTTGTCACCCTGGGCTAAAGCAAGAACTCACCTCAAAAATAAATAAATAAATAAATAAATAAATAAATAAATAACTGTGATAAACTGAGGATATGTAGGGAGAACTCAGTTGATTGAGGGTGCTAAGTATTGCATAATCCTTGGTGAGTCATTATTTTCTATTAAATGAGGATTAAAACAGCTTATTTTGAGAATGACTCTATGCAAATGCAAGAACCTTTATTGCAGGATTTTTGTATAGTGAATTTATAGAAGATGTATAATGTCTTATTATTCAAATTAAAATGATGTCTAAACATTTCAGATAGGTTTCATTAAAGTATCATTGAACTGAGCACATATTTAGAACTTTGTCCTCTGAATTCAACAATCCCCACAAACATCTATTTCCTTTATTTTTTTAAATCTCACAACAGATAATCATACTCCTAGGAATCTCGCAACTTTAGTAATAAAGCATCATAGTATTTGCAACATGGAGATGGTCCAAAATGGGTCTCTTCTAACTTATTCTAAGGATGGCAATGTGTATGTTATCAGAGGTTCTCATGGCTTTTTGCTCCTTTGTTGGAGTATACAGTGGAGAAAGGAAATAGTGTTTTTACTAGAGTACTCTTTGAAATGAGACTGGGGCTCCAAAGGGCTTTTTCCTACTATGTGAAAAGCTTAAATAAAGAAAAAAAAATGTTCTCATACATTCCACATTGACACAACAATAGAAATAAAAATAATGCTATCCTGTCGGGGCATTTCAGAGGCTCCAGCCTTTGATTCAATTTGAGCCTAGTCTGAATGCCAAGAGATTTCAGGCTCCAGTGGAAGGGAAGAGACTCCAAGCCCATCGCTGGTTCTGAATGATCTATGATCTTGGATGAGGTCCAGTGTATTCAACTGGATCTGGGACTGAAATCTAGGGTTATATAGCCGATATTTTTGTTTAAAAGAAACTTTTTACAATTCATGCTTTAAAGTCCCTTCTTATATTTCAGACAACCTCCAAATCAGGTAGTGTGCCAGCTAGCAGGCTACAAACTGAAATTCCCATCCCAACACCAGGTGCCCTATTTTCCTCTAAAAATGGAGACATTAACGTTGCAATAATACTTGTAAATTATCCAGAGGAAACATACAAAAACTGTTCTTTGTCCTCAATTAGCTAAATAATTCAAAATAAAGACTCCCTTTCACCTGAAGTAGTGGAGATAATTAGGGCCTAAAATAGGTTTTGCTTCAATTATCTAGATAATCTACTTGTGTGTTTATTTAGTCCAAAATTAGAAGCTTAAAAATGAATCAACTTTCAAAAGATAACTAAAGGACTTTGAAAACTCACTTTTGAGAGAACTGAACCTTAAAACGACCTCTTTGGGTATGTTACTTGAAAATGTACATCAGAAATATTGGTCTTTCAATTTGTGCTGCAAAATTTATGAATTAAATTGTAAAACACCTTCCTATCCTGCCAATCACTAAATCAATTCTTTGACCTAGAATCTCCTAGGACACACACACACACACACGCGCGCGCGCGCGCGCGCGTGCGCACACACATGCATGCACACAAGCATTGTGTGCCCCATGTTACTGTCCACACTGGTCTCATGTTGGGTCATACTTATAGAAGTCTACAAGAGTTTCTTGGCCATATATAAGAATTTCTTGGGATGCTAACACTTAGACAGCACTGATCACCAATTAAATCAAAGTGTCTCCAACTGAGATGCAGCCATCATTTTCAGAATCCCCCCCACCTCAGGTTAATCTCATACACAGCCATAAGTGAGACTGACTGTTTTAGAAGTTTAATACTTTTTCTGAAAATTAGGCTGAAGTGGACAGATCAAAAGTACCCACTTTCTCTACTCAACCTCCTTCCTCATTTTTTCCTTTGGCTGGTTTACCTCTAATGTGCTTAACTGAATTCAGTTATTCTAAGGAATAAAATAATCAAGTCCTATACCATTTCAAATTTTTGTCATTTATTTATTCAACCAAATAATATTTTTCTTAATATCTTCTTCTTATGTAAATCTAGGCTTTATAAGAACTTATAAAAGCATAATTAATTCCTTGAAGGATCTCACAGTCTAATGAGGAAGATGGTCAGAGATTAAAATTAATTATAGGACTAGGTGATAATTGAAGAAACTGAAGTTCAGAGGTGGCTTAAAGAACTATTTTCCTTGTAGGCACTGGGGACTGCTTCACAGAGATATGTTGCATATGAGTTGGTCAGGAAGGAGTTGGTGCCCTAAGGGAACAGAGGAGGGAGTGAGATAGCACTCTACTCGGACAGAGAAAAAAAAATCTGTGTAGAGTCATAATGCTAGCTACTCAGATGGGTCCCAAGAGCCCTTACTGGCTGAGGATGCTAGAGGCAGTAGAGTGTGTGTGTGTATATACATATCTGTTGGGGATAGGAGTGAAAATTGTACTGAGGAAATCAGGAATATTCCACATATCTCAAGTGAATTTGGCCTCAAATTAGCCCAGGAGGCTACTAGGTAAATGTATTTCATGATTTACAAACTTATAAAAGAAACCAGATGGCTGAATCTCTATTGAACTATGAATATTTTAGAATAAATTTCACTTTTTAAACTAGCTATATGAGAGTGAGTATGAAATTATGCCATTAGTGTGGAAAGCAAAGACAGGGAGTACCAGCTACAAGTCAGATGACATATGAATGTAAATTTACCAATGAACCAAATAGAAAGTAAGAAAGAAAATGCATCCTTTTGGAGTCGGGTGAAATGCCTGTAGTCTGAGATCAAACAGTGTTTTCTAAAAGCACACAGTACAAGCTAAGAAATCACAGACAATAGCAGATACATCCCCAGTGTACAGAACGCATACACACAAACAGCTAAACATTTCAGCATTTCCAGTATGTGCTGCTTGACGTCTCACTCCGCTGATGCTCTGACTCCTGTTTAGACTAACCTTCCTGTTTCTTCCTGTGTAAATGTCTGCCTGCTCCTCCAGCAAGCTTCTTCATTGCTCTTTCGTCTAAAAGTCTGATCAGGTAGCAACCGTCTACTTCCATATCTGTCTGTAGGCATGGGTTCTATTCTTCCTTTAGGACTGCACCTTGAGGATGTGAACATAACTTTTTAAAAATGTACACAACTGTAGCTCAGTTGGTAGACTACTTGTCCAGCGTGCATGAGGCCCTGTGTTCATTCTCCAGCACTGTACAAGACCAAGCATAGTACTATACCCCTGAAATTCCAGAACTTCAGGAGGTGGAGGCAGGAGAATCAGAAGTTCCTGGTCATCTGCAGCTACCTAAGGAATAAAAGACTAGCCTAGAGGGGCTAGAGAAATGGCTTAGTGGTTAAAGTACTTGCTGGCAAAGCCAAAGGACCTAGGTTCAATTCCCCAGGACCCATGTAAGCCAGATGCACAAGGTGGTACATGTGTCTCTAGTTTGTTTTCAGTGGCTAGAGGCCCTGGCATGCCCATTTTCTCTCTCTCTCTCTCTCTTTGCCTCTTTCTTTGTCTGTCTGTCTCTCTCTCAAAGAAATTTAAAAAATTAAAAACAACTAGCCTAGGATTCAAGTTGTGTGTGTGTGTGTGTACTCATTAAGAGCCTTGCTTTCATGTGATATCTCATTATATTCGTACTTAACTACAGCCAATATTAGAACGTAGCTATTGTTGTTCAAGTAATCAGATAAGGAAACTGAATTTCAATTATGCAAGTAGCATCAAAGTCAAACTTGAAACAAGCTAACTTGTCCCATCTACTATTCAGACCTCATTTTTCTCACAGTACCAAGTTTTACTAAAAATAGGTACATTATAAAAACGTGCTTAATAAATAGCTTCTATCTCAATTTCACTATATTTACATGAATTAGTATCTAAAGATGCACAAACCCATGTTTACACTCCATATGGAAGTATCTGATGTACCAACAGTTCTCATTTTGTATGTCACAAGTGTCTAACTGTAAGTCATTTACTTGAGGTACTTTGTACTTTTTCTGTGGAAACCATGTCACAGTTGCCATATTATATCATACATGTCATAGTTTTCAAATCATATCAAACAAAGAAGGTAAGAGGTCACATATACCCACTAAATGCCACTGAACACACCAAGTGTCACCAAGCAAGTAGTCACCATGCCACAATGTTTTATTTGAACATACGTTCTTAGTTTTGCTTACTTCTGAGCCAAGATCTAGGACTTCCCATTGTATTAGCTCCCCCTTTTTATGAAGGGTGAATATGAGGGTTTTTCCAGATGACCTGAATATTAGAGATTTCTTTCAGACTATCAAAACATGCTAGTGAAGATCATGCAAGCATGTTGCATGATGTGTGTGGCATGTGACACCTAAGCTCTAGGAAAACCAAGGTTCATTTTTGTTCAAAGATGTGTTCTAAACCCCTACAACTGCACCTGGCACACAGTAGGCACATGTTAGCAGCTCCTGCCCTTTTCATACCACCAGATGAAAAATGGTACATAATATTCTAGACATGGTTCTTTCCAAATGAAGTTTGGAACAAACTTACAAAACGTCTTCCTTGATGAATATCCACCTTATTTACTAAGGCTTGGAAGTAGACAGAGTCTCTCACTTGAACCCAGGACTCGCCGATTCAGCTAGTCTGCTTAGCCAGCTTGCCCAGGAATCCCCTGTGTCCCGGAGGGCTGCCACTCCCACCCAGCTTTTACATGGGTATTCCTGATCCAAACTCCTCTGGTTTTCCTGTTTGCATGGCTAGTGCTTTATACATGGAGCCATGTCCCTAGCCCCTGGTTTTATTTTTCAAGGAGGTCACTTGAACTAGTAGAATAGAAAGCTGACCTTGGACATGGCTTGAATCTAGAAGTCAACTTTGCACACAGGAGGCTAACCACCTGAGCCCGCTTTCCACTGGAGACAGGACACAGAGTTCTAGACTGAAGCCATAAGGAGGGGATGGAAAGGACCCACTCAACTGGCATGGAGAGGTGTGTTCCGAGGTAAAGAGCATGGCCTTGCTGAGGCTTATGCTACCAAAGTAAATTGCAGAGAGCTAAGAATAGCGGAAATGTTCTTTTATGAATTATTTAAACACTGCACATACTGGAGGCAGGGGCTAGAGGAAGTGATCTTTCAGATCATTATACTGGAGCCCATGAAGCTAGGAAGAAAGCCAATCTTTAATGAATCTCCTACGCTTTGTTCCCATTTCCACGGAATTATTATGTTAAATAGGTGAAAACCTGCATACATGTGGTATCTTATCAATATAGGGATCTGAAATAATTTCTCAAGGGAATAAATAGCATTTTACTGAGTTCCTGAAGTAATAGGAAGTGAAATACACATAAAAACAATTACCAGACTGAAAAGCCATTCCCCTAACCTCTTGTAAATCCTAAGTACTACTTAAGATGAGAATGCACTTACACTTCTCTACATTGATGTATTATTTACCTACTGAGGAAAAATTAACCAGACATGAAAATAGATTCCCAATTAAAGAACTTCAACTGACTCTTAGTTTTATATCTCATCATTTGTTATTCTGCTGTTGTAAAGACATTAGTATAAACTACAGCAGAATCACCCAGACAGACACATAGTATTCTGCTCTACCTGGGCCTGTCTATAATGGGGATTAAGATTTAAGAAACATGGGCTGGAGAGATGGCTTAGTGGTTAAGGCATTTGCCTGCAAAGCCAAATGATCCCAGTTCAATTCTCCAGGCCCCACATAAGCCAGATACACAAGGGGATACATGCATCTGGAGTTTGTTTGCAACGGCTAGAGGCCTTGGCGTGCCAATTCTCTCTCTCTCTCTCTCTCTCTCTCTCTGCTTCTGTCTCTCTCTTAAATAAATAAACAAGTAAATGAAACATAACAGGAGGTCAGGGGCTTCTCTAAAGTGTTTTGTGATTATGATACACTCAGAAAAAGTGATACAATAAAGAATGCACTACACTTAAGGTCAAAGGTCTTAGATTCAAGAATTAGTTTCATAATATGCAAGCAGAGTAATCTAGGGTTAAGTTGCAATCTCTGAACTTTCTTTTCTTTCTTTTTTTTTGATGTAAAATACAATGTATTCAGTCTGACTTTAAAAGTCCCATAGCTTTTATCAATCCCAATGATGTTCAAATATCTCCATAGTCCAAGATCTTTTAACTGAGACATAATACCAAAAAATAACCTCAAAAAACCCATAATGGCACAGAATAAACATTCACACTGCAGAAGATGGCATTGGGCATAGCAAAGAAACATTCAGCCAATACAAGATTTAAAACAACCAGGGAAAGCATCAAGCTGTAACTCCAAGTCCAACAACTCTGGTCAGTGACAAATCTCCAAGTCCCATAATTCTAACCAGCTTCTTTTCTTTCTTAAAAAAATAAATTGAAATTCTTTTCTTATGTATTTATTTATCTATTTGGCAGAGAGAAAGAGATTAGATGTGCCAGGGCTTCTTGCCACTGCATATGAACTCCAGATGCATGCATCACCTTGTGTGTCTGGTTTTCTGTGGACACCTAAATCAGCAGGCTTTGCAAGCAAGCACTGAGCCATCTTCCCAGCCCTCTGAACTTCTTTTTCATTATCTGTAAAACACAGGTGATAGTAACTAGACTATGAAATGTTTGCAATAACTTTCAAGTTTGTGAAAGTTGATAGTAACGGGGTTGGGAAAAGAGTTGACTTGATGACTGAATGTACTGTACCCCCGGGCTCCATGTCTGTATCCAGGCCTCTCGTGAGCCACAACCCAAATATCAGAGCCAAGGCAGTTTGGGCTCCAAATTACACCTTCTTGCGGATTCCATCCCAAGAAATAGCACTGAACCAATTACAACCAAAGTAGCCCCCACGTTCTTCATTTTTGTGGGGTTCTTGTTACTATCCAGACACAGTAGCCCAGCTCCCATTTCTGGTGCTGTGGGAACCTCTGTATCCCCTTTAACATTTCCTAGGATTTCTGAGGCATGAGGAGAAGGAAGCGCTTGTGTTTTAGTATCACTGCTCGCTGAGCAGTTCGGTGTCTCCCTACATTGCCTCCACACTGCACATCCACCTCTCCCTGAAACAGCTCTTTCCTCTCTGGTCTGTCCTGTCTGTGGACATGGTCTCTTGTCTTCTGCTTGCCTTGTTGCCACTAGATCAAAGTTGTTTTACATACCAGGCTTTATGGACAGTTAAGGGGTTATCTGAGCCCTTAAAACACAGAGCAGAAAACATTTGCACATTGAATTTAGATGTTTCTCTCCCTAGAAACCCATCTTCCCTCTATGCCTAGAAACCTCTGACTGAGTATTACAATCCAAGTTCTAGAAAGCAGTCAAGTCACTGCAATGTCTCCTTCCTACCTCTTCTTAGACTTTTCTCTCCCCTCCCCCACCTCCACTGAGATACCAGCAAAGAATCCCTAAATTCCTTTCACATTGTGGGGTTTTTCATTCTCTTTTTCCTACTTCCCAATATAGGCTAACCATAGCACCTTTGGCATACTTTTGATAGCAGCATTAAGGTACTTTCCAAAATGGGGGAAATAGCGCTCCTCAAGAATTCTCCTCCTGGCACTTGCTCAAACAGAATCAGTTCACATACACACACACACACACACACACACACACACACACACACTCACACACACACATTTCTTCCTGCTTCATACGACTTAGGCTAAGGCAGTGTCCTGTTACCAAACACAGATAGAAATTGTGATACTTACGGCAAATCAGGTGCCTCTTCCAATTGAAAACATCATTGTCAGGCAAGTATAAGAGAAGTTTATAGACATATGTGTCCCTTATCTTTGGGTTTGAACAGAAAGACAATGTGCTTAAAATGTTTCTCTTATTTCCAAATATTTCAGCACTTGAAGTTATAAAGAGCTCACAATAAAAACCCAAGCTATGCAGCAGTGCTTAGAATAGACGTAAGTCCCAGGAAATGGCAGGAGCTGGCAAGTGTCCTCAGAGGGTTGTATCTATGCTTTCCAGGCAACACTTCAGAACCTACACAGACCCATGAGCCTTTGACTCAAAACTTCCCATTTCCAGAACCAACATAAAGAAGGCAAAAAATGCTTAAAAGAGGAAAGTTGTGAGGAGATCCTTCTATTGCCTATGCTCTCCTAAGCTCCAATGAGGGGATAGAGATAGTCTTATTCTAAGGTAGATGTTGCCAATTCAGATGCCATGTGAGATACACATGGAGAAAGTTTGATCACGCTAAGCCCTGGAAATCTGACCAGCTCTTTTAACTTCCACTATTGCCTTTGTGGTCCAGATTTTTAGGCACTTTCTATTGGAGTTCTTCAATCATCATTAATGTGATCTACCTATGTCCATACTGACCACTTTCTCTTTAAGTATAGCCTATGTGATCTTTCTAAACTTTAGCTAAGATAACATGTCAGTCACTGCCAATACCCCTCTCTGATAAAAAAAAAAAAACCTTTTTCTGTTTTAAAATTTCAATAAATTTATGTATACCAAAAAAAAACAACACAGATCATGATAACATAGAATACAAGGTTGTTCATAGTCTAGGCTCTGCCTTCTTTAGAAGCCTGGGCCATCATACTTTCTCTGGTCTGCTAAGGCTTGAGACAACTTTCTTTATTTAGTGCCTTTGATTCATGGTGCTTTTCCCTGCCCTGTGTCCCTTGTGATACTTCCCTGCCCCCTTTTCCTCGTTAACTACCTCTGTTCCTTGAGATGATAACTGAGCTAGGAGTGAGCCCACACCTTTAATACTAGTACTCAGGAGGCAAAGGAAGGAGGACTGTAGTGAGTTCAAGGCCAATGTGTGGCTACAGAATGAGTGCTAGGTCAGTCTCAGCTACTGAAACATTACTTCAAAAAAAAGAAGAAGAAGAAGAAGAAGAAAACTGAGAAATCACTTCACAAGGGAAGCCGTCCATTTCTATACTCTCTGAAGAGTCAAATATTTCTTCTAGTATCACTTTAAACAGTTTTACATTTATCTGGATAGTTGATAAATATCAAACTCTTCCTACAAGGTTTCCTAAAAGACAGACAGATTTCTGTCAGAGTACTTGATGACCCACCAAAGGTTAGTGGTAAGACCCTACTGCTGAAGATACCTTATGTGATTGACATGCAAATTAGAATGGCATGGCTGGAAGTTGGAAGAGAGTCAGTCCCCAGACAGTCAGCGCGTCTAGTGCCAGAAGGTGCTACATGGGCGACTGGGGGAAATTGACCAATATCTTTCGAAGCAACGCATGGTCTAACCTACTTAGCAGCAAATAACTTGTTGTGATGCCCACACAAGTGCAGTGGTGGCACACAGCCATGGTGGGGAACCAACTGCTCTCAGTTTGGCTAACTGATCCCCTCACTGGTATGGACCCATAGCTGGAGCTGGGAAACAAGTCAGAACCAGATCCAAGCATAAGCCCACTCTCCAATATCAAGCTACCATCAATTGTGGGCTACAAGAGGGCCTACACCTATTAAATTCTCTATAAAAAAAAAAGTAAGGGTTATCTCATTTGTCCTGGTGCTAACTTACTCTCCGTTGGAGAATCTGCTTCTCTTTTTCAGATAGATGTAGATCCTAAGGAGAGAGCCACCCCATCATACCTCAAAAGGGCCCCGGCTGAAACTAAGAAAAATTGGAGAAACAAGCAAGGGGGCTGTTTTCCTGATGAACCGGATACCAGCACAAGGGGGAAGGAGATCAGCACAGAGAAAAATCAACTCCTACCAAATCAGAGAGCCAGAGCCTCAGAGGCCTCCAACACCTCATCACTGAAGCAGACCAAAAATGAACCCAACATGGCTCAGGGAAATTTTGCGGAAGAGGGTGCGGAAAGAATGTCAGAGTCACATGTTGGGTCATGATATGCAGAGACATTTAGCTTACCCATAACTGTGGGCTAACTCCACAATGCATGACCCGTATACCTCAACAAGGAGGGGCCAAGGGGAGGGGATAGGTCACGGATGAGCCTAATAATGGTACCAAACTGACTGTATTTGCTGAATACAGAACTGACTAATTAAAAAATAAATAAATAAATAAATAAATAAATAAATAAATAAAAAACTCTTCCATTGGACTCTACATTTCATGCATATTCAGATTACAAATTTTATACCATGTATTCTTTTTGTTAAATGACTAAACATGTGAACAATCAGTTCATGAATAAGTAGGTATTTTTCTCTAATTAAAAATGACAAATACCAAATTCATCACTTTTCAAATGGCCATAATGTCTAAAGCTCTTTGTCACAAATAAAGAGTGATCTTAGAACTAAATTTTCTATTATTCTTTCTTATCGTTAACTTCCATGGTAATTTTTTATTTACAATATCAACTACCTTCATAACACAGCATTTTACAGCAATGATATTTAAACAAGTCGTGTATTACCATTATTTATTTTTAAAAATTTCTAAAAGCTAAATCTGATTGGAAAGTAAGTATACTGAAACCCCAAAAGACTGTACTGTGGCTAAAGGGTATTTTTAAAACAAACGGTTGCCTATGCATTTGCTTTATTAGTATTCCCAGGAGATATAAAAGTCAATTGGAAAAATAAGACCTTGAGAAAGATGAAAGCAACATCCACAGCCACTTAAGAAACAGCCTCAGCTAATGATAAACTCATCATGCTAGACTTGGATGGAAGCCTAGTGGTCATTTACCCACATTCCTGGTCTCATATATGATAAAGTCCAGCCTAGACTTCCATAGGGTCGTACAGCCATGGCAAAGCCTGGGTGTATTTTATTTCAACTTCTCTAAAACGATCATATACCAAATTTATTGCAAACCTATCCAAAGTGAGGGTCCTAACTATTCATATTCCACATTACAGAGGCATCTGGAATATAAATAGCTTTCCAGACGGCAGGGCTGGAATTTCATATAGATAGACACTCATCTTTATTTGTTATTTAATGCCTGTCTATAATTAGAACCTAAGCTCTACTACGTAATTTTATACATGGATGAAAAAGATACTTTAAGATCATTTATATAAGCCACTTTCTCAAAAAAAAAAAAAAACCTTCCACCTTAAACAGAAATGCTTAGTCACCACAAAAAGGGAAACTTCCAGGGTGACCTCAAGTTCAGCTATAAGACTTCCCAAGCTCAGTTTCTGCATCCTTTGTTTTCACCCACACCCACAACTCCACTCCTGTTTGATTCCAATTGTAAACAAACAGGGAGGCCTTCCTGAGGATAAATGGAGGAAGAAGATGTCCTTACCTCAATAATCTCAGCAAACAATTTAAAAAATCTTACGAGGTTTTGATAAGACCTTGTTCAGCCAAGCTACCCCAAGTTTGGGCTTTACTTTTCTCCCTATATAGTATATCTTCTTGTTTCTCTTCTTAAATTTCTCCTTTCCTTAAGACTGTCTTATCCCTTCCCCATCTACACCTTAGATTTTGTCTTGTTTCTCAGTGCAAATTATCTGTGACCTGACCACTATCTCTTGCATCCAACCATTAAGAAAGTGCACGTGAAGGGATGTTTGAGTAAACTCACTGGATTGGATCATTTAGATCTTTTGTTGTTTGAGTATGTGTGTTTTTGCTTTTGCTTGCCCCCCCCCCCACCTCCAAACACATAATTTCCCCCTAGAGGATTTCTGGTGATTAAAATTTCCCCATCCTATTTAGCAGTAAAAGGAAACTTTCTTATAATGATCTAAGCTGACTCTGCCTAGAACATTTTGTTGTCATGAAATTGTTTTCAATGATATTTTTGTTTTTAATATTTTTTTTAATTTAAAAATCTCTCAGAACGAGAGTAAGACAATAACAAATGGTATCATTTTTTCCAGTTATTCAAATTCCAAGGAATTAGTGGAGAAATTTTCAATGTGCCACATAATTGAAATATGAAAAAGCAATATCCTCTCCTCCTTCAGAGATCTTTCTCTTGGGAAATGACCATGAAATTAAAAGTGGAGATGTGTAGGGCTGGGCATAGAGAAGTACATTTGTTTTTCATTCCTTTAACTCATTACTCCTTAATAAATTGATAGGGAAATGATTATCCAACCATTCTAGTCCTCACAGGTGGCACAAACCCCAGCTGCTTACATGTCAAGAGGTACCAGGTGCCAAATTCTCCCTAGTGCCTCTACCGTTGTGCCACGAGGAATCTGGGAAAGAGTATCTATCTCATAAGCAAAAGGCCTGATGGCATTGCGATCCAAGAGCTGCCCTCAGATTTGCTAGCAGAGCTAGAAGAGCAAGTGAAGTAGAGGAAATTTTCAAAGTTTTGCAGAAATTGTTGATTTTGATTCATTGAAAGCAGAGATCCCACAGGAAACTCCCTTCAGGAGTTGAAAGCAGTGCCATCAAGAGTTCTGCTTTCAAAAGTAGAGGGCCGGCTGCAGAAGGGCCTTTTGGGCAGGGGGAATGAAAGTTAAATGAATCAAACTTTCATGTCCTACCTCAAGCTACTATTTTCCAAAATGTTTTCAAATGTAACAGTAGATGATAAGTAAAAAAAAATGAACAAGTGTTCATTTTCTATGCAGGTAAAAGCCTACAATCTGCTTATTTTTGTGGAATTTTATATTGAAACATTTTCATATGTACTCATTAAAAATAAGGAATATTGATATTACACAATATATAAAATCTATATGTGCTTCTACTGTTGTGTTTATGATGGTATTTTAGGTATAAATGAATCTTTTTCTTATTTCCCTGTATGAAAGTATATTTTTTTAATTTATTTTTCCTTTTTTCTTCAAAACTCAATAGAAAGGGGACTGGGGAGATAGCTTAGTCAGTAAAGTGCTTGTCTTGCCAACATAAGGACCTGATTTCAGTCCTCAGTATTCACATAAAATACCAGGCATGGCATTGGCAGTGCAGACCTACAATCCCAGTGCCAGGGAGGCTAAGAGAGGACCTACTTGGAGCCACTTGCTAGTCAGTCTAGCCTATGTGGAGAGCCCCAGAGCATAGGAGATCCTGTCTCAAAAAGAAGTGGACAGGATAATACCCAAAGTTGTCCTCTGACCTCCATACACACACACACACACACACACACACACAGACACACACAAATATGCATACAACAAATATACACACTTTACACACAAAGATGTGTTGTTACAAGAAATGCATGATTTATAAATTTCCAAAATTTGAATTCCAAGTAAAATAAGTATATTTCATTCCCTCATCTATACCTCTCAAAAGTAATGCTATTTTACATAATTTGAAAACATTTATGTCAATAGTCCCTTCTCATATCACATTATTTCACAGTACCAAAAACTTTATTGGGCCAAATTTGTTAATCAAGCAAAATGGCTAATTTGAAACAAGTCCTAAAGCTTTCAATATTCTATCCTCTATAGCAACATAGAGTCATTCCTATTTAATTAGGTAAGCCAGTGTATTTGCAAACAATTAAGAATGCAATTTAATTTGGAAGTTCGGTAAACATCTAGGGATTCATTCATTATGACCTCCACACTGAGTTTACTTTGCAGAGCCACATAAAACTAATCACTTAGAACTCTAAAATGCAAGACCCTTTTTCCTCCACAGACTAGATGCGTCTGCTTGTGTGCATTAAATATACCTTGTACGTGGATGTTGACTGTTTTATTGCCTTTCAAAACTACAGTTTGGGTGAATTAGCTAAATTACATCAGCATTGGAGTAACTGACAAGCCCCTCCTGACTGTGTGGAGATAGGTGGAGGAGACTCTAGACAGCCCTCAAGTACAGCTGTCAGCAGGTCCCCACTGTCATTAACATGTAACCCACCTGCTTGGCCCAGCACTGAGATTTTCCTCAGATGAAACAACCATGAGTTATTTTAAAATGGAGAAGACTACAGACAACAGCCTACCACAAACATTTATTTATTCAATGTACTGGACGCATTTTGAGACAAGATGTGCACGGAAGCTGCAGGTAGGGATGTAAACTCCCAGAGAATTAACCTATGATAACACTTAGCCCCTCGTATTGATTAGTCATTATTTTTACCCAATGATGTGAGAATATGGGTTCAGGGGCCACACACTTCAATACAGACAACAACCAAGTGTCCTCTTGCTCTCAAATGCTTCCCTATTAGTGTCAGGGCATTGTGAAAAGAGTTCTTTTCAAATGACAGCTGGAGTGGACATTGCAAATTGGCTCATGTCTCTGAGCCAGACAGCAGCATTAGGATGACAATCCACGAAGGGGCACTCTGAATTTAAATGCAAGAAAACTTGATGATGCCTTTAGACAAGTGAAATATTTTAAATATAAATTATAATATATCATTTTGCATGAAGCAACATGCTTTGTTTCTTTGTTTGTTTGTTTTTGAGTTAAAACCTGCATAGGTAGATGAAGATAAAGGTTTTTGTCAGAAATAACTAGGCAAGTAGGGTGGAGGAAGGGATCAGGATTTCAAATGTCCTACTTACCTACCCTAGAGGGACATGGGAGATCATTGTCCAGTTGGTTAAAGAAGCAAGTCTCACACCACCCTTCAGTGCAATGTCACAGCTACCCTCCACCCCCCCACACCGGCAGAAATTCAGTTTACAACCTGAACTGATAGTTTCATTCTGAAAGTTTGACAAGTCATCTCTACTTCCTAGTATTGCTTGCTTGGCTGTGGCAACCATGACACCGTATAAAATGCAGCTAGTGGTACGACAGCATTCATACCTTGTGTAGCACCGTTACCAGGTCTGTCAGCAATGACTTGTCTGCAATCGCACACAAAGAGCTCACCCCTCCAAGGCTATAGGATTTCTATTCCCACATATACACATTGGAATGTCAGTGTTATGTCTGCTTGTGAGCACAGAAATGCTTGTTACCTAAATTGCCCTTAAGGAAAGGACTTGTCTATTTCAAGCCTACCCAAATGCCATTAGACCATATGGCACAAAAGTTTAAGGGCTTTGTATTAATGTTCATTGCTATATTTCTAGAACCCAGAGCAGAGCCTAGGAAATTGCTAAACCTTTCTTTAATAAATGAATGTGACATTGCCTACGCACAAAAGGTCATACAATTTGTTCATAGGAGAATGCCCTAGGTCCAAATCCGGAGACGGCCTGTCTTATGCAATAGTCAACAAGCATGGTTATCTTATTTCCTAGGCCACCAAAAATAAAAAGCAGCAAATTACACAGGCATGAGGGAGGACTGCCAGGAGCACGCAGACTCAACCAAATGCAAACTGACATCTCCTAACGAGGAAAGGAAAGACCATAAAACTTAGCCACAAGTCTTGGGGGAAAAAAATCCAGTATGTTAATTTAGCATTTGAGGACTTCCATGCTGCAGCAATTTCATGTGTATATTTGTCCAAATATAATATAGATTTACTTCTGCATTTTCTGAATATTGCATACAGGGAATCATATTGGATGGTGTCTTCTGAGACTGACAAATTATTCAGAACTACTTTTGAGATTTATCTACTTTTCACTTTCTCTACTTATGAGCAGATCAGTTTACTCATTCAAGTACCAACACACATTTAGAATATTTCCAAGTCTTTGCTACTGTAGCCAATGACTATTCCTATATATGCATGCTGTATCTCTGTGATAAATGAACATATATACATGTATATAAACATATTACATATATGTACATGTATATATACATATGTGTATATGTGTACATATGGATGTATATACATATGTATGTATATATAGGTATATATGGATGTACCTATATATGGTTAGACAGATTCTCTGTGGCTTATATGTTAAACTGGGGTGACTTGCAAATATTCTAAATGTGTGTTGATATTGGAATGAGTAAACTGATGTGTTCTTAAGCAGAGAAAGTGAAAAGTAGATCCAAATAATATGTCAGTCTCAGAAGACACCATCCAATATGATTCCCTGTATACAATATTCAGAAAATGAAGAAGTAAATATATCTTCAGCCTTACTAGGGATTATCAAATTGATATTCTGAATGGATGTACCAGTTTACACCCATACCAGCAATTGAGTTACCAGTACCTTGTCAATAGTTTGAAATTACCCAAGTTTTAATTCAGTGACATGCAATAGCATCTAATTTCTCTTGGAGTTTGTTTATTTCCCATGTTATTAAGTTTGAACATCTACAAGACTAGCTATTTTCATAATATGTCTCTTCATGTATTTTATACATGTTATACTGCGTAATTGAATTCAGTGAGTACTGAGTTACATACTAATATTGGTCATGTATATTGTTCATACAAACTGAGGCCTTTTTCCCCATTATGGTGGCATTTGCAAACAGAATTGTTATGTTGCTAATTAATTTAACATTTGCCTAACTGCCAAATATGGAACCTATGTACCTGTTTAAAGTATTACCAAATGGAAAGTCGTTGCTAAAGTTATTATGTTTTCAAAGTACGGTGGTTTTGTTGTTTACATTTAGCACACCGAGCTATTGATAACAGATTTTTAAATGTTGTAGAAGATTTAACAGATATTTTAAAAATATTTTATTTATTTATTTGAGAGAGGGAGAGAGAGAGAGAATGGGCGCACAGGGGGCCTCTAGCCAATGCAAACAAACTCCAGACACATGTGCCACCTTGTGCATGTGGCTTTATATGGGTCCTGCGTAATCAAACTTGGGTTCTTACATTTTGCATGCAAGCACCTTAACCACTAAGCAATCTCACCAACCCAAATTTAACAGATATAGTCTGAAATAGTTTTGAATTTGCAAGACTTATAAAAACAGTCCATATGTCTCATGTGCCCCCACACCTCATTTTACTAGTAAAATCTTCAATTAGTGGGTAAATCTCGTTATAAAAGATGAGTCATTGTCACCATTTATGATTGGATAAAGTCCATATGTTATTCAGCTTTATTTACTCTTTACCCAATGTCCTTTATTTCTGTTCCTGGACATTGTCACATTGCATTCAATTTCAATTTCTGTGACCTCAGATTTTCTTTGCTTTTGATGAAGTCCAATTTTCAGGGGTATGAAACAGATGTTTGGTAGAATGCATCTTTTGGTTTTGTTGCACAGTTCTGGAGGTTTCTGTGTTTCTGCTTTGTTTTGCTTTTCAATTACTTCCTTTCCTTGTTCTACAGTTTGGGAAGTTTCTATTAATCTCTCTTCAAGTATCCTTTTTTTTTTCTGGTCATATCTTACATTTTTCTTTGATTCCTTCTTACAGTTCCAGTCTCTCTGTTTATATTATCCATCTGTTATTGCTCATGTTGAGGAAAAGAGTTCTATACCATTTTGATGGCTTCTCTGCTTTTTAATGGGCTGTGTCTCAGGCTGTGGCCGTCACACATATTTCTACCCTCCCTAGGCCTCTTCCGCCTCCTCTGTTGCAGTGTTTCATCCATTTATTTGAAGCACAGCCCTTTGTTAACCGTGTTTTCTTTTTATCTTTATTATAGGCAGCATGGGAAGGCTGGCAGGTATAAGAATAGGAAGAAATTCTCTCCTCCAACTTGGATAATAGCTCAGAACTGTGGTCTGGAAAATTCATCTTACCTAGAGAGAAGGCCCTTGGGGCGGGGAGGGCTCTAAATGTGCCTTATAGGGTGACTCATGGCCTCCTACTTCCACGGCCACAGAGAGCTCTTTCTTGGATCCTCTTTCAGAGAACCAAGTGGGTTCTGTCTTAGTCCATTTGGGTGGCTATACTGAAGCATCCTAAATGAGGTGGCTTTATAAACTGCAGCAATTCATTCTCCATGGTGCTGGTGGCTGGAAGCTGACGGTCAAAATATCAACAGATCCAGTGCTTGGAGTGCCTGGGTCATACCTTCTTGCTCTGTCTTCTCATTGGAGATATGGGATCTACTTCGACGTGTGTATGTGTGTGTGTGTGTGTGTGTGTGTAGCATATGTATGTGTATGTACAGGGGCAAGCATCCCATGTGGGTGGAGCTCAGAGAAGAACATCGAGTGCCCCCCCCCTCCATTGCTCATCTATGGGTTTTCTTGAGACTGATTCCAGAGCTTGCTGTTTTCTGGGGGCCACCAGCAGTGCTCCAGTCTCTGCTGTCCTCATACCCGGGATGATGAGAATGGGTGCGCCAGGGCCTCCAGCCACTGCAAAGGAACCCCAGATGCATGCGCCCCTTTGTGCGTCTGGCTAACGTGGGTTGGGGAATTGAACCAGGATCCTTTGGCTTTTGGGTATTTCCATTCTTTTGAACACAGAGCCTTAAGAGTACAATTTCTGGGTAATATTTTCAAATTTTTCAACCCCTCCAGACCGTTTTCCATCACAACTACAACATTTTGCGCTCCTAACCACACTGCACAATGGTTCTATTGATGTCATATCCCTTATAATTCATCATATTCTCTGCTTTTGTGGGTTTTGGAAATACTCATCCAATAGGCTTGAGGTGATACCTTCCTGTAGTTTGGGTTTGCATTCTCTTAGTGGTCAATAATGTTGAGCATCTTTACATAAACTAGTTAGCCAACTATGCATCTTTGGAGGAATGACTATTTAATTTCATAGTTCATTGTTAAATTGATTGCTTGAGGTTGTATTATTGTTATTGAATTGGATTTTTTTATTTTCTGGTTATTAACCATTTATTAGATATAAGATCTGCAAATATTTTCATTCACTCCATAGTTTGCATTTTGATTTTCTTGATTTTTTTTTCCTTTCCTGTCACTTTCTCAGTTTGATACAACCACACCTATCCTTTTTTTTGTGGCCTGTTCTTTGATATTGCATCTGAAAAATGATTGCTGAATTCAATGTCATCATGTTTTCCCTTTGTTTCTTCTAGGAATTGTATAGCTCTGGTTTTAATTTGGGCCATTAATTCATGGTTTCTTTAATTGTGGTATGTTACAAGGTAAGGGCCCACCCTCATTCTTTTGCATGTGGATATTGAGTTTTCCCAACACCATGTGTTGAACAGATTATCCTTTCCCCACGGGGAAGCCTTGATCCCTTTGTCATACAGATGGGGATTATTTAAGAATTTTTTTTCTTCTGTTCTATTCTTCAGTCTGGCTACCTTTCAGCCAGGAGCACATTGCTGTGACCACTGGGGCTTTATAATTTGTTTTGAAAGTGTAAAGCCTTTCGTTTTGTTTCTTTAAAGTGTTTTTGTTTTTCACTTGTTTGTTGGCATTCTCAAGATTTTTTTTTTTTTGCCCTAAGATCCTTTGAAATTTAATATGAATTAAAAGATATTTTTTCTTTTATTTCAAATAAAAGCCAACTAGGAGTGGTGGTACACACCTTTAATCCCAGCAATCAGGAGGCAAAGGTAGAAGGACCACAGTGAGTTCCAGGCTACCCTGAGACTAGATAGTCAATTCCAGGTCAGCCTGGGCTAGTGTGAGACCTTATCTCAAAAACCTCAAAACAACCCCCCCCCCCCACACACACACACATACACACAAAAAGCCACTGGCTTTTTGACAGGAATTACATGGAAATTGGTTAATCATTTTGGATAGCAAGAACATTTAACAATATTTATCTTCCAACCTGTAAACATGGTATGTTTTTTTCATTAATTCATGTCTTTTAAAATTTTTTGCAGAAGTGTTTTGTAGTTCAGTGTTTGCTGCCTTCTCAGTAAAGCTCATGCTTAAGTATTTTGCTCCCTTTGAAGCTATTCATAAATGAAATTGTGTTTCTAAATTTCTTGAAGAGAGTGGTACTGATTGCTCACTGGTAGTATATAGGAACACAACTGATTTTTTTAATTTAGTTTATTTATTTATTAACTTATTTATTTGAGAAAGAGAGGAGGACAGAGGAAGAGGCAGATAGAGAATGGCACTCAGGGCCTTCAGCCACTGCAAATGAACTCCAGACACATGTACCCCTTGTGCATCTGGCTTACATGGGTCCTGGGGAGTTGAATCTGGGTCCTTTGGCTTTGCAGGCAAATGCATTAATGGCTAAGCCATCTCTCCAGCCCACACAACTGACTTTTTTGTGTTTTTTAAAATATTTGTTTATTTATTTATTTTTATTTATTTGAAAAAAAGAGGGAGGGAGAAAGAGAGATAATGGCGCCCCAGGGCCTCCAGCCACAGCAAACAAACTCCAGACATGTGTGCCCCCTTGTGCATCTGGCTAACGTGGGTCCTGGGGAACTGAACCTGGGTCCTTTGGTTTTGCAGGCAAATGCCTTAACCTCTAAGCCATCCCTCCAGCCCCACACAACTGATTTTTACGTGATGATTTTGTATCACGCAACTTTAATGAATTCATCTATTAGTCTAACAGTCTTAGGGTTTCTACACAGCATATCATCTGCAAATAGACAATTGTAGTTCTTCCTTCATAACTGATATGCTGTTAATTTCTTTTTGTTACATAACTGCTCTTAGATTTACAGTAATATATTGAGAGAATGGGTGCACCAGGGCCACCTGCTATTGCAAACAAACTCCAGATGCATGGGCCACTGTGCATCTGGCTATATGTATGTCCTGGGGAATCAAACCCAGGCCACAAGCTTTAAAGGAAGCGCCTTTTACTTCTGAGCCATCTTCCAGCCCTTTAAATGTTTTTTTTTTTTAATTCTGTTATATTTATTTGAGATAAAGAGACAAAGATTACATAAGCTCTTAATACCAATGTCCTTCTGCTTCTGGCACATATGAGGCTAGCTGTATCATGACCTTCCCATCAGTATTTTATCTCATAATTACTAATTAAATTCATGGCAAGGGTGTAATTTGTGGCACTACACTAAGTAAATTAGGAATTATTTTTTTCTATGCAGTCGATGTCAAATGTCCTAAATGTAAACATATCTCTGGATAAAATGGCATGAAGTGGTAATCATATGTCATGCCAAGTAGCAGCTTCTGAACTTAGAAAATATTTTCTTTACATAGCAAAAATTTTGTGAGGTGGCTTCACTAATCTTCTATTCTGAAGAATGCTTTCCAAGTGATAAATGAAGCAGAAAAGGTGGTTTTTTGATGGTAAAAAAAAAAAATGTGAATTATGGCATGAGTGTAACAGACTACAAAAGTCAATTTAACCAAGCAAATTTTTTTCCTACTTTTAAATTATAGATTTGCTGACATTCATACACATTAAACTTTCTGTCTCCAACTGCAATGTACTCTTTAAAAATCCTTTTATCAGAGTTGAAAGACTAAATTAGGCCATAATACCACAAATGGAGTCATCGTAGGTTGTGCACAAAGTAGATAGTCCACAGATGACTGTAAAAGACAGAGTTTCCAATGCATAAATAAATATGCACATGCATACAGAGGAAGAGAGAAGGGACAACAGAGGCCACATCATGAGATGCACTTGCTTTATAAATTTAAAATATGCCTCCAAGCCCAGGGGAAACATCACACTCTGGTGATAAGAAAGAGCCAGAAAATCTTCTTCACATAAAGCCAGTAAACAATCAGTACACAACTGGACAACACTGTCATAAATAACCATGCCAAAGGTCTGGAAAGTGACCAAAAGGCAGACCACAAACTGAGAAGCATTTACTCTTGAAAATCACTCACACTGATGGTAAAAACAGCAAAACCCGGTGACTTTCTTGCCAAAATGTATTCACATTCATGGCCCTTTCCTCATTCTTTTGGAGACCAAAGCAAGATGTAGCAGGGATGTCATTGCTGGGACAAAACATCCAAACAAAGGCAGCACATGAAAAGAAAGAGTTTATCTTGGCTTACAGGCTTTCAGGGAAGTTTATCATCTTTGCATGGCAGAGCAGAAGCTGGGCATCACTTCTTGCCACAGCAGCTGGGAGGCAGCAGCAAGAGTGAGCTAGCTCTGGCAAGGGAATTCTGGGTTATTACAAACCTCAAGACCCACCTCCAGTGACATGCTACCTCCAGCAAGGCTCAACCTTCCAAAGGTCCCGCAGGCTGGGGATTGAATAGGAGGCTTTAATCACAAGCACATGAGACTATGTGGGTCATTTTTATTCTCAAACAGCACACAGAGGTAGCAGAAACTCAACAATTCTGCTCTTAGAGAGGACAAGTTTGTTTTTGAGGGGGTAGGGCAAAAAATGTTGCCTTGGTAGGCAATGAGTAAGAATGAATGAGAAAATGAATGGGAGAGATCCTGGTTTGAGGTTGTAGTCTTGTTTGGGCCCAATAATGATCAGACAGAAATTCCATAAGAGGGTGGTGGGTACTGAGTTGCTTGCCCAGTGGTTAAAGGTACTTGCTTGTAAAGGCTATCAGCCCTGGTTCAGTAGTCCAGACACCCATGTAAGACCAGATGCAAAAATCGGAACAAGCATCTGGCATTTTTTTTTTTTTTGCACTAGCAAAAGACCCCGGTACATGCATGTGCCCACATGTGAGAGCATGCACACACCCACACAAACACATGTGTGCATAAATAAAAATGTTTTAAGAAAAGCAAAACAAGAAATTCCATGCAGAGACTATAAAACAGCATCATTTGCAGGCTAGGTAGGGCTCTGCCTCCCATGGTTAGCTTGGAGACTATGGCTATGTGCACTGGAGACTTGAGACGGTCCAGCTGGAAGTAGAAGCCAAGGGTGACTTGAGAACCAGCTGAAGTGTGAACATGACCCTCAAACCACATGCACATGGAGGGTTCAAAGATGGAAGCTTTTATGGGCTGGAGGTATTTGACCACAACCTCTGCCCAAATCACTATCTATCTGTTTCCTAAATTATGCCAATACAGAGGCAACCACTGGCAAGCCAGGCTAAAAAGCAAAATCAGTAATAAAAGATGAAATAGAATCAGCAGCAGCAGCAGTAATGTTTGAAGACATTTCCGCATTTTTGCATTTTAAACCTAGACAAGGTACAAAAAAATCCCCAAAAGTCAGAATTGACATATTATCTATTCTACTATATATGATGCCCAATTTTATGCCAAAACTTATCAGAAAAAAAAGTTTTCATGTGACCCTTCCATGGGAGAAAAATAATCAGTAGAAACTCTTCTGATATGTGCAAATAGTAAGTTCAATATATATTCAATAAATTAAAATAAAATTCCACAACAAAAAAATCTCAGTAGAGAAAAATGCATTATTTAAGAAGAAAAAAGGGCCTGCAAAGATAACTCAGAGGGTAAAACTGCTTGCTGAGCAAGCACAAGGACCTGAGTTTGATCTGCAATACCCGCATACAAAGCCAAGCATGGCAGTACACATTGCCAACCTTATTTCTGAGGGAGGCAGACACAGGAGGATCACTGGGGTCAATAGCAAGCCAGTCCAGCCTGCTTGGTGACTTCCAGGTCAATAAGACTTTTTGTCTCCATAATGCCTGAGTAACAACATCCAAGATTGTCCTCTGACCTCTACATGCATATTCACTCATGAACACACATGTAAACACACAAAGTCGCACACACACAAGGCAATTGGAAATTCTAGAATATTTAACACATTAGTCATAATGAAAAGTGCCTAAGGCAATAGGTTCACCAGCAAATTAGACATGACAAAAGAAAGAATCAATGAACTTGAAGGTAGACTAAAACAGAAAGAAAGACAAAATCACCAAGGACAAAGAGAGACTCTGACTTGCTAGTATGTAAGACCAAACTTCACAGCATTAATGTGATAGGATGGGAAGAAAGCATGGGAGAAAAAGAAAAAGGAGGAGAGCCTACTACATCCTAGAGGGTACATTAAAGAAATTGACAAGCTGACCTTTAAAATGCATACAAATCCAAAGAATTTAAAATAACCAAATGTGTTTTCCACAAACTAATAAGGTTGGAGGAATCACACTGATTTTAAAGGAAAAAAATCAATAAATCTATGGTCATCAAGACAGAGTGGTACTGGCCTAGGAGAAGTATATCCATAAACTCTAGCCAATATCTGGCCCAAAAATAAACCATTGTTTGTAAAAAGAGATATGTGTGCATATGAGCATATATGTGCATTCAGGTGGAGGTCAGAGGATGGCTCATGTGTCATGCCTAAGGCACTTCCCACATTTTTTGAAACAAGGTCTCTTATTGGCCTGGAATACTTATACTATATTCGTTGTCCAGAAAGCATCAGGGATCTGTCTGACTGTCACCTAGTACTGGGATTATAAGCAAGCCACCACACATAGCTTTTTTACATGGATCCTGGAGATTGAACTCAGGTCCTCATGCTTGTAAGGCCCCTAACCCACTAGGCTATCCTCCCAGCCACACCCCTTTTATCGTCATCAGGTTTCAACAAAGGTAGGTAGTTCAGTGAATGATGATTAGTAGTTTCAACAAAAGTTGCTGAAAAAAACCATATGTTCATGTGATAAAAAAAAAAAACCTAGACCTTTAAATCATCCCTATACAAAAATTTATTTGAAATGTGAGAGATAAAAGTAGAAGTATCTTGGAATAAAATGTAAGAGATATTATTTGTGATCTTGTTTTAAACAAAGATCTAATAGGTAGAACAACCTATGCAAGGAAAACATAATAAATAGTAACATAAACCATAAAATGATGAAGACTGACCATAATCTTCTCCTGTTTCTGTTTCTTTCTCTGTCTACATCTTCTTTCTCTTCTATCTCTTTTATATCACTTATCTTTTTCTTCCTTCTCTTCTTGGGCACTGACCTGTAACTCCCAGTACCAGCATGTGGCTATCATCCACAATGAGCTCTTGATCAGAGAGACCTACAAGGTCTCCCAAAAGAAGACATATTTTTGTTATAGTACTTAATGACCCACCAAAGGTTAGTGGTAAGACCCTACCGCTGAAGACACCATATGCAGTTGGTATGTAACATGGAGTGACACGGCTAGAAGCTCAAAGAGAGTCAGTCCCCAGACAGTTAGCTCATCAGATGCCAGAAGGTGCTACTTGAGCTACTGGGGGGAAATAACGAATATCTGTCCAAGCAACTCATGGTCTAACCTACTTAGCAGAAAACAACCTGTCATGATGCTCACACAAGTGCAATAGTGAGCCATGGTGGGAAACCAACTGCTCTTGATTCGGCTAACTGATGTGCTCAGTGGAACGGAACCCCTAGCTGGAGCTGGGAAACAAATCAGAATCATATTCCAAATATGAGCCTGCTCTCCACTATCAAGCTCCCGCCAATTGTGGGCTAGAAGAGGGCCTACACCTGTTAAATTCTCTCTAAAAAAAAGCAATGGTTATCCCATTTATCTGGTACTAGCTTTACTCTCCAGTGGAGAATTTGCTTCTCTTTTTCAGATAGACACAGATCCTAAGGAGATAACCAGCCCATCAAACCTCAAAAGGGCCCCAGCTGAAACCAAGAGTAGTTGGGGAAATAAGCAAAAG
Organism: Dipus sagitta; assembly: GCA_036346955.1. Lineage (NCBI taxonomy): Eukaryota > Metazoa > Chordata > Mammalia > Rodentia > Dipodidae > Dipus > Dipus sagitta. The sequence goes on along the minus strand of CM070778.1, from coordinate 114,906,107 downwards.
TGCTGCTTTATTGGTGAACCTGGTACCAGCACAAGGGTGAAGGAGATAGACACAGAGAACACTCAACTCCTACTAAACCATATATCCAGAGACACAGAGGCTCCTAAGACCTCATCACTGAAGCAGACCTAAAATGAACCCAACATGGCTCAGGGAAATTTGCAAAAGAGGGACAGAAAGAATGTTAGAGTCACACGTTGGGTTGTGATACACAGAGACATTGCCTCCTCCCCATAAATGATGGCTAACCCCACAATATACGGCCCATATTCCCCAACGAGGAGGGTCCCTGAGGAGGGGGGGAGGACAAGGAGGAGGGTAATAATTGTACCAACTCCACTGTATACGCAGAGTACAAAACGAATAAAAAAAGAAAACTAAAAAAAACAATAAACAATAAAACTATTTTAAAAGTCATTAGAAAGTGAATAAACCAGCATATAATAAAAATATAATAAAAAAGATTTATATCTTTATACATATACATAGCATGAAAAGAACTCCTACAATTCAATAATACCAAACAAAACACACCAATTAAAAAATTTGCATAGATATATTAACAAAGAAAACATTCAAATGGCTAATTAACTCATGAAAAGTTACCCTACATCATTAGTCATTAGAAACATGCAAACTTAAACCACAATTCAGCAGGCTATGCTGCTACTGGAACCACTCTAACCATACATGAATAATAACACACATTGATGAAGACATGGAAACACAGGAAGCTTGACATGTTGCCTATAGGAATGCATACTGGCATATCCACTTCAAAAAATAATGCAATAATTTCTTAAATAAACGCACTTCTGCAGTCTAGTAATTCCATTCCTAGATACCTATCTAAAAGAAATCAATCTATATGTCCATACAGATACTTATATGTCAATGTTTATAACAGCTCAGCTCTACTGATGATATCCTCAAGCTGGAAAATCCCAAATTTTCATCAACTTATGAATGGATTTTTAAAATGTGGTATTTCAACACAACAAACTATGATGCAGCAACAAAAATTAAATAAGCTCTTGATACACCATAATATGAATACATTTTATGTCACTAAGAGAACTCAAAGGAAACAGACACACACAAAACTATAGTGTAAGGCTTCTTAGCTATTGAATTTCTTGAAAAAGCAAAACTACACAGACAGAAAGCCAATAGGAGCTCCTGGGGATAAATTTAGGGATGAAGATTGATGATAAAAAAAAATAGTCCATGAAAGCTGGAGAGTTGGCTCAGTAGTTAAAGACACTTGTTTGCAAAACCTGATGGCCTGGGTTGGACTCCCCAGGACTCATATAAAACCATATTCATAAAATTGGGCATGCATCGGAAGTTTGTATGCAGTTTCAAGAGGCCTTGACATGGCCATTCATTCTCTCTTGGCTTGCAAATAAATAAATAAATTTCATGCAAATTTCTTATGATGATGATGATGATGATGATGATGATGATGTGTGTGTGTGTGTGTATGTGTGTGTGTGTGTGTCTGGGTAGATGCCATGTACCCGCAGTTTCACATATGCACATAAAGGCCAGATGTTGGGTATCTTCCTTAGTTACTTTCCACCATAACTTTTGAGACAGAGATTATAATTGTACAATTTCTAAACAAAAATTTTTTTAAATCACTGAATTGTGTTTACAATGAATTGAGTGGCATTATAGCAGTTAAATTATATTATTGATTATATTCTTGTCACATATTATATATATGTATATATTTTTAATTTACCTTCTTGTTTTCATGGGTTTAAGGAGCCTGTGACATCCTACCATTGGGCTTCTTCCATTATAAAAGTCACTGCACTGCCTCCTTCTTGGATCCCTGGGTGATCCACTTTAGTCAAGTATTCTTCCACTGAGCCACACTCCAGCTTGATCCCCTGTAAAAGTTGGGGGATTTCTCTTGCAGAAGACAAAGGGAATCCTCTACTATTTTCATGCCAGTCTTGATATTTTCAGATATTTCTAATATTTGCAAAATGCTATCAGCTCATTACAAGTGGGATCAGATTCATAAAAATGTACTCTGTATGAGCCCAGAGATATAGTTCAGTTAGTAAAGCATCTGCCTAGGATGCAAGAGGCCTTGGGTTCAATTCTCAGCACCCCACAAAACTGAGTGTGATTGTGCCCACCTACAACCCTGGAGACAGGAAGATCAGAAGTTCAGCCACATAGCAAGGTCAGCCTGCACTACATGATACCCTGTCAAGGAGAGAGAGAGAGGGAAAGACCAAATCTAATCTACAAACAACAACACTGTTGGTGAGGAGAGAAGGTTATACTAGAGATTAAGCCAAATCTATCTAATTATGAACTTCTTGCCACTAATCTGTATCCTCTGTCCAGCTTCCTCTTTTCATGTTTCACCATGGTCTCGTTTATGCACAAGAGACAAGAGAAGAAACCCACAAGTATGTAGAGTCAGACTCCTGAAAACATCCCCAACCTTTTTGTGTGTGTGTGTGTGTGTGTGTGTGTGTGTGTGTTTTAATATAATTGAATTCAGGTAGAAAATGGGATTTGGAGGAAGAAGTCATTATTTGTCTGCTCCAGAGGTCAAGTTTCACCCTAGGCAAATGACATAAGATTCAAGGAGATTTCTGAACATCACTGAGTGCACCACGAGTGAGAATTAAGAAATACTAAGATAAAATTTCACAAGTTTGCATATTATTCCATGTTGTTATTTACAAAGAAATTTCCCATGTAAATATATTATGCTTTCTTATGAGTGGCTATGAAATGAGTATAATTAGCCTATTTTTAAAGTGGCAAAAATTACATTTAACACATCCAAAAATACTCCAAGTATGGGAGAGTTATGTCCCAACTCCAAGTTCACTCCTTTTAAAACTCAGTCATTGAACTGAGTCAATGTTTCTCACTGAAAAATTGAGTAAATAATGATTTCTACTTACCAGAATGAGTGGAAATGTCCTCTATGCAGTCTTGGAACTGTGATAGCAGCAAGGCTGTTTCTGCTGGGACCTGCAGCAAAACCCGTGTCTGTGGTCGTCAGTGCCCACCCAGGAGATCCATCAAGAAACCCACTCACAACTGATCAATTCAAGTAGTAATTGTTGGTCAAATGTCAACCACCGGTATCTGTGAACATTCCTTTCCTAACCTGAAACTAAAGTGTGGTTGTAAGTATGGGGAACGGGAGCTGGGAAGATGGCTCAGCAGTTACAGGGTCTTGTGGGCAAAGCCTTCTGGCCTGGGTTTGACTCCCCAGTACACATGCCAGATAGTGGCACATGCATCTGGAGCTCGATTGTAGTGACAAGAAGCCCTTGTACCCCTCTCTTCTCTCTCTCTCTCTCTCTCTCTCTCTCTCTATCTCTCTCTCTCTCTCTCACACACACACACAAATGAATAAATGAAAACATTACAAATAAACAATTAAGTATAGGTGCCAGTTAGAGGGTGCCATTTATCTCCAGTGAACTTTTTTAAGGTTAAAACTCTTACTTAAAGGTGTTCTTTCAGCCGGGTGTAGTGGTGCATGCCTTTAATTCCAGCACTCAAGAGGCAGAGGTAGTTGGATCGCCATAAGTTCAAGGCCACCCTGAGACTACACAGTGAATTCCAGGACAGCCTGGGCTAGAGTGAGACCCTATCTCAACGACCCCCCCCAAAAAATAAAGGTGTTCTTTCTTATTAAAAACAACATGAGTCCATGCTTCCAAACAAGAAGAGTAGTAAACCAATATAATAATTACATCTTGCTATTTGGTTGTTTTATTTCCTCCAATAGTCTTGTCTTTAGAGACATTGTAGATAGGTAAGATTTCATAAGTATCTCTGATTACGTATCTCTTCAACAATATGGTCAGTTTGGGCTTTACAAAGTCCTTTAACTGTCCATTATTTGATATTCTTTCAAGAAAAATGGCCGTGACAGAAGTCACAGAGCAGACTTTCTTCTCAGATTAGGAATCTTGGGGTCAGGAAGTTATTTATTTGCTCAAATGCTTATATTTCTCAAAAGAGACATAGATTAATAAAGTTTTCACTTGACAGCTATAATTAAGGAATGATGTATTACTCGAGCTAGCAAATGATTATTCTATAAAATAAAAATCAAATGAGGACATTGAATAATGAAGCTGAAAACCAGTTTTCCTTGCTATGGACATTATTTTAATTACTTGTTTTATTTATCTACTTATTATTATTAATAGCTCCTTTAATTGAGATGTTGATATATGCCAAGCATTTTACCGTCATTTTGCATGCATTACCTCACACCAATTAACCCTTCCTATGAAATATCATGAAGTATGCTTGTCCCTACTTTGTATATTATTTGCCTTATATTGTCTTACTTTGTGGGGAGCTTGCCCAAAATTACACAACAAATAAGACAGTATAGTAAAATCAAGATCATATTTCAAGTGTTTCAGCTTCCAAATCACTTATATATAACCAATAAAATTATATTTCAAATGACACTCTTTAAAGCATCTCAATCTCTATGGTCCACATGGATACATACACACGCACACACACACACAATCCAAAAGTTTTTGCACACATATGCACACCCCTAGATAACATATAAATATCTGTTGTTATGTATGTGAAATGCCTCTTTACCTTGAATCTTATTCCCCAAACTATTTGGAAATTATAATGGCTCTGCTCTTGGAAAGCCATGATACAAGGGACAGCAGAGACTCTAACGGAGTTATTTCATTCCATGGGGACTCTATTATGCATGTTATGAATGTTTAAGATAGAGTGCACAGTCTGTCATGTCAGCTCTCATCTACTTCAATGACAGATTATTTTTCTTCTAGCACTAGTGGTTTGAATATATTAGCTACCAAAAAAGGGAACATTTTTCTCTTACAGTTCAAATATACACACACACAAAAAAAATTGTGATAGAACCACAAAACAGAATTCAAGTAGCAACAAAATTCTGACTTAGAGCCAGAAAAACAAAGGAAGATGCCTTTAGTAACATAATTAAGTGATAATATCAGCCATATGCAACACACAGAATTCAAGTGTACTGAATACTGCTATGTGCAAGACACTAAATGCTAAATACTATACATGAATTATGTGGTTTACTTTTTACCACAGGTCCAGGAGAAAGCAATGGTTATCATTTCCTTTTTCTTTATGGGAAAATCATAGACAAGAAAGATCAAGTTAACTTGTCCAAGGGCCCTCAGCTAGAAAGAGGAAGAACTGAGGTCCCAACTCAGGCCTCAGAAACTGAGCTAATGCATAACATATTTGCATCAAGACTAAGAAACCAATTCTTAGCATGAGGGGAATATAATTTACTTGGGGCAAACATCAGAATGACCATAAGTCAATTTGTTTGATAAAATTTTCAAAGATGATAGTCATTCCTGAACTTATTCGGGCTTCCAAAAATAAATCTTTGCTAATAGGGAGCATGGTGAATCACGCATGCTATCCTCGCACCAGGAGTACCGAGGCAAGAGGATGGCTGAGAGTTTGAGGTCACCCTGGGGTATATAGTGAGTTCTAAGTCAACCTTGGCCACAAAGTGAGACTGTTTCTCAAAAAACAAAAGCAAACTAATCAAGTCTTTGCTCAACCACCAGTTGAAGATAGTAACTTCAAATAACATTAGTTTATTTTTGCTTGAGGCTTGTACGGAGATTAAACACCAGGGGGAAATGTTTGAAGAGAGCAAAGGCAATGTTTCTTGTAGTATACCTTTACCTTTTGAAAACGGGAAGCCTTGTTGAATCCATTTGTATTCTAAATCTGTGTTGGCAAATAGCTTTCATCACCCAAGCTAACTCTGACCAACCCTCTTGCCTTGAAAGTAATCCTGAGATCATAGCCAAGGAGCGGTGATTGATTAGCATTGTCTGTCGCGGCAGGGCTGTGGCAGCATGCATGGCTTGCATTTCACAACCCTGCCCTAGACAAACAAATCCACAATCTGCTGAAATAGACTCCCAGGTTGGCTGAGACTACAGTCAGGCAGGGAGGGAAGCAGGAAGAGAGGGAGGGGAGGAGAAAGAAAAGGAGGGAGGGATGAAGGTAGGGAGAGAAACTTAGAAAACTACTTTGATAATAGATATTAGACATTGACTGAGATTTCCAGGCAGATAAAAAAAAAATGATTGAGGGACTAGAGAGATGGCTTAGCAGTTCAGGCACTTGCCTAAAACGCCAAAGGACCCAGGTTTGATTCCCCAGCACCCACATAAACCAGATGCATAAGAAGGCACATTTGTCTGGAGTTTGTTTGCAGTGGCAGAAGGCCCTGGTTCTCCCATTCTCCCTCTCTCTCTCTCTCTCTCTCTCTCTCTCTCTCTCCCTTCCTCCCTCTTTCTCTCTGTCTAATGAAATAAATAAACAATTAAAAAATGATGGCAATTCAAATTTTTTAGCATGTGTGTATGTGGAATTTTGTTATGTATGTGTGTGTACATGTGTGTTCCTATGTGTGCAGGTACACATGAATGCCTGTGTGTGTAGAAACCAGATGTCAACCTTGGGTGACTTCCTTAGTCACTCTCCATCTTAATTTTTGAGACAGTGTCCATCACTGAACCTGGAGGTCACTAGCTAGCCAAGGAACCTCAAGGATCCTCCTACTTCCACCTTGCCAGCATGGGGATAACAGGCACATGCCACCGTGTCCAGCTTTTTATATGAGTGCTAGGGATCCAAACTCAAACCCTCATGCTTTCATATTATACTTTTCCCACAGAGTCATCTCCCCAGATATATATATATATATATATTTGAATTTACCTATCCACCATGTCTCCTTCCTATATTACATAAGCTGCATGCTGAGCATCTCTGTTGAGGCTGTTTCTCTGTTGACATTTCCCCCTCTATCTACTATCGTCCCTCCATCAGGTCCTGCTTCCTTGATAAAGCCCAGCATGTGCACTTATGGTACATTTTGAAGACTTGCTTTCAGGTGACACTAGCTTCATCTGTGGTCGTTTCACCATGATCCACAGGGCCTCTGAGAGCTCTCCGGAGAGGAAAACTGAAGATGGCCTGCCTGGCCAGTGACGGACCTGGAGGTTACACTCCACTCTTCCAGATTTCAGATGTCACGTGATTGCCCTACTCAGCCCAGCATCACCCTTTACAGGCCACTGGAGTCCTGCGTTGTTGCTAAGGACTCCCTTACTTTCTCATTCACTTCATTCCATTTAAATTGACTGTCTTCCCTGTGCACAATATACTTGAGGGAGCAGGGAGAACCCTAGGACAGAAAACAGTATCAGAAAATAAACTCTGGTTCCAACTCAGCCACATGCCAGCCAGGTCACCTTAGTTTAGTCATTTCTCTGCAACAGACTTGGCTCACCCACAAAATAGGCTGAAGCACTATCCTTCTATTGCCGAAGAATGTTAAAGAACCAGAAAGATGTCATACTTGTAAACAGTGTGTGATTTATTAAGCACCATGTGTATTGAGGCAATGTATTTTGATTATGCCTCCTCAGCTTCAATTTAGACCTCACATCCCGGACTTTTGTCCTTTAGCCTTATATACAACAGCTATTTTCAAATATTCTCCCAATCAGTCTGGGCTTTCTCTCTCTCTCTCTCTCTCTCTCTCTCTCTCTCTCTCTCTCTCTCTCTCTCTCTCTCTCCTGCCCCAGAGTCCTTACCCAACAAAACTCCTCACTGTATAAATATGGCCATCAGTAGGATACCTGGGAGGAATGTATTTCACTCCTAAGCCTTTGTCAATGTTTATGTCCATAAAGAAGAAGGACTGTTTTAATATTTAATGGCAAGTGGCATATGATGAGACTGTATGACTTCTCTTCATAAATTTATTCTGAAGAAAATGTCCCCCACCTGCCAACATCTGAAAGCTATAAATAGTGAGAAAAATAGAGAAGCTTTAAAAGCACATTGAAATGCATTGGATTTGGAGACTTTCTTGGATGGCCAGAGTGGAAAAATATTTTGCTAAAAAATAGGGAGTGTTGCTACGACTGGCATACAGGCAGACAGTTTACTTAGTATTTACCCAGCCTGTGGCCAGGGAACACTCGGCTGTTTATTCCAGTGGACGGGATGTTGGGAGACGCTGTTTGTCTGGTCAGAAATGCCCTTTGAGACGGCAAGGCTAAGGCTACCTGTGACCAATTTTCAACTAAATTTATCTTTGGACTTTGTGTATGTAGTCCAACCTTAACCAAATCCTTTTAGTGTTCTATATAACCATGTCACAGAATCCTTACCAAGAAACCTCCTGGCCTTGGCTACAAGGATGGCATCTGATTTTGCAGCCAAAGCTGAAGTTGAGACATAGATGTGTGTTCTGGGAAAATAGACAAAGTTTTGTTTAATGTAGGAAATAACAATTGCTTATTAAATAAAATAGAATGATATTGAACCATTCATTTCCAAATATCCTTGCCCTTTGCCCCATGGTACAATAAATAACACATACTACTGACTGAATTGAGGCTAGCTTCATTTCATGAAAGTAATTGGCGTTTACTTTATTTCTTACTATGAAGGCACAGGTATGGTTTTTCTTCATAACTACTTTCATTGCCATTCTGACACTGACCTGATAAAAACTTGAAAACTATCATTTTTCATTCTTGAATAATTCAAGTGTGTGTTCTTTTAGACGAAACACAACAGTTTAAAGGAAGAATAGCTGTGATCAGTGCAAAATTATGGTTCTCCAGTTGTGACTAGGGATTACTGTACGTTAACCAGCTTTATTATTTTCATTGGCACTAATGTTCATGTGCAAGCCCACAGTTTTATTTGGTTTTATTTTGGGGTCCATTATATGTGGTTGCTCCATTTGAAAGACAATGCTTCTGAGACTGTCAAAATACAGTGTATAGAACTACATCTCCATGGACAGTTTGTGAATGTTTGACCAGGGCAAAATCAAGCATGAAGTTGTGTGAAGTAGGCCCTTCACAGGGGGAGTTTACCCACTGTTTTGTTTGCGTGACATTTTCCCATTTATTTTGACATCCTTGTTTCTGCATCATTAATAGCATCCAATCTTCTCAAAATCCTGTGAATAGTTATTGTAATCCTATCTCAGAGATGAAAAAAAAAAAAATCCTAACTGGAGAAACAGATATTAGCACAGTAAGTTACACAACCAAGAATCACTCCACCGTGAGCCTCAGTCCCACGCCAGGGTTCTTTCTGCTGGGCCTGGGATCTCAGGAGGGCAGGAGTCTGCAGCCCCAGTTCCCTGTCAACTTGACAAATGTGTTAACTTCACAGATAAAAGCCTCCGTGTTAGGCTGTCAAGGGGTCAGTTCGCCTGAGCCCTTGTATCCTCCCAAGCTCTACTCCAGCACAAGAGACCCTCGCGAGCCCCTTGCTGCACCAAGATAGTTCAAATGTGGGGGTGTACCAAGTACAGAGATTTTTGACACATGGGTTGAAGCACATGTGGGGTGGGCTATGCTTGTACAAGTCTTCCAGAGCCAAGTTTGATTTACATAGGGTTGTACCAAACCAGAGGACCAAGGGATCCCAATTAAGAGCCAAGGCCTGGTGAATGACACACAGGGAAACTACTGCTGGGGATTAATGCAGGCAAAAGAACTGAGAATTCTACATGAAAAAGAGGAAATAAGGGAAATTTAGGGGAAAAATTAAAGTAGCGGATCACATGCTTTTACTTTCAATTTGTTGTTCTGTTGTCTCCCTTGAGGTTTTTTTTTTTATTGACTTTTAATTGTTCATTAATTTTGTAGATTAGCAAGTTAATAGGATTCCTCATGGCATCTTCATACATATGTGTAATACTTTGTTCTCATTCATTCCCTTCCCCCTCTGCCCTCTTCCACATCCCCTCCCCCACCTTGCCAGCTGGTTCCCTTTCTTCCCCCAGTCAGTCCCAGCTTCTGCTTACTTATTATATGTTTTCCACGATTCTATTTCCTACTTCCATTAAGAACTTTTCCTCCCCTCTCATGATCCCCTTTCCAGTTTCATGACCAATGTACACATATTAACACCACACACACACACACACACACACACACACACACACACACACACAATTTAAAGCTAGGTTCTGCATATGAGAGAAAGCATGTGTTGTTTGCCTCTCGGAGTCTGGCTTATTTCCAGTGTCATTCATTTCCCTAAGACCACAATTTCATTTTGTAAGGCTGCATAAAATTCCACTGTGTATATGAACCATATTGTCTACCTGTTCATGTATTGATGGACATCTAGGCTGGTTCTATTTCCTGGCTACTGCGAATAGTACAGCAGTAAACATGGATGTGTGACTCTGTGGCGCGCGTTGACTTAGAGTCTTTTGAGTACATGCCCTCCTGGTCCTATTAGCTGCAGGCCTCGTACTATAAGGGTAAACTAAAAGGAACAACATTTGCACATTTTATCTTAAGATCTCTTTTTAGACACACATCACTATAACTTTTGTTTGTTTGTTTGTTTTATTTTTATTTATTTATTTGAGAGCAACAGACAGACAAGAGAGAGAAAGAGGCAGATAGATACAATGGGCAAGCCAGGGCCTCCAGCCACTGCAAATGGACTCCAGATGCATGCACCCTTGTGCATCTGGCTTACATGGGTCCTGGGGAATCAGCCTCGAACCAGGGTCCTTGGGCTTCACAGGCAAGCTCTTAACAGCTAAGCCATCTCTCCAGCCCCCACTATAACTTTCAAAATTAGAACTAATACCATTTCAGTTATGTCAAAAAAGAATAATGAGAATAAGTGATCGGGGCTGGAGAGATTTCTCAGTGGTTAGGGTGCTTGCCTGCAATGCCTAATGACTCCAGTTTGATTCCCCAGTCCCCACATAAATCCAGATGCACAAAGTGGGGCACGCATCTGGAGTTTTTTGCAGTGGCTAGAGGCCCTGGTGCACCTATTCTTTCTCCCTCTCTCCCCACCTCTTGCAAATACATAAATGAGGTATTTTTTTAAAATAAGTGGTGGTACTGCTATCCAGAAATCAACCATCTATTCCCTTTCCCTTGAATGTCAAAATGAGGAACTAAGCAAAGTTCAAATATATTGCCAAATGCCATCTTTGTTCAAATTATGGAAAGAGAAAGCAAGACAGGTGGACACACAGAGCAGGAAAGAAAATAACAGTGACAGAGTGAGCACAGCCTCTCAGTATAACAACCAGCAGGACATAGTAGAAAGACCTGCTTTAGACCAAACAGACCTGATATTAAATCCCAGCTCAGATATATACAAGATCTGGATTATTCAGCAAATTACTTAGCCTGTCAGAATAGCACTGTTGTTCCTGGACAAAAGTAACATTCATGCTATGGAAAAGATATTATGATTAAGAAAAGAAAAGTCCAAAGCCAGGCATGATGGTGCCTGCCTTTAATCCTACCACTCAGAAGGCAGAGATAGGAGGCTCTAGGCCACCCTGACACTACATAATGAACTCCAGGTCAGCCTCAAAAGACCAAAAAAAAAAAAAAAAAAATGAGTTCAAGTGGTAGGTTTGATGATTGATGATTGTCTCTTCTGGCTTAGAAGGATGGTTTTTGCCCAACTCTCCAACCGGTGTAGATTCCTTTCTCCCATGTCTCCTTCAGCAACAAGCAGCCTGGGGATGCGGAGCTTCCATTCTGACAAAATGGCCACTATTCTCTTCTTAGCTATAGTTACGAGACATTTATTCTTAAAATTAAGCCAACAGTGATCTGATTTCAAAATAAGCTTCTTAAAACATGCCCCGGCCTGTACATGGTATGCGTGGAGACCCATCCTGCCTCTTCTAGTGGCAGGGTCCATGTGTCAGAGGATGCTACTCTGGAGCTGTCAATCAGTCCAGCCTCTGAGCCTTTCCTCACAAGAAAACCTTCCAGGCACCTCATGTCACCACCACCACCACCCCCGCCCCATGATCCTTTTAGAGTGCAGTTGATTTGGATGTTTGTTTCCTACTTACAAACGCCAGGCATAGTCAAGGTAGCAGAATTTCAAAAGCATGTGGGAGGGGCAGAAAAAGCCTAAAATTAATTCAACTGCTATGATGTAGACATGTAGTGTATTTTTTTCATCAAAATAATGTCATGCTACAGACATCATTTTGTAGCCTTCTTATTATGTTGAATTAACGAGAAGATAAAGATACTAGAGCTCAGGGGCTTATCACCCTCCAGGATAATGTGACAGAGACTGACTGGTAGGGAAATGAATGAATTAGACACCTCTGTATAATCAAATATGATTACAGAGACTTGTTAATTTGGGGATTCTGTCTTCCAGCTATGAATCTTCATTATCATTTGCAATCTTAAAAGTGCTTTTGAATCTTTAAAATTATTGGGAGTTGTTAGGTTTAGCTAAATAAGTAGTCACAAGTGTAAAAAAAAAAAGGCCTAATCCCATATTAATCTACAATATTCACAAAAAATATCATAAATGGCTGTCATATACTCTAGCGAAGCACAGAGCTATTACATCCCTGTGATATGCCTCAAAATACTTCCCTAATCACTTCATCCATAGAATGGAATTAGGTTAGTTTTGTAATCTTGGGGATTATCAGTAGATCTTAGCTGTTTATTCACAATAACATAAGGCAATGTGGATGGACAGGTCTAAGAACGCTACCCAACAACCAGGTGTGACTGGCTCTGGGGACAGTCCGGCTCCCAGAAGTTCAGAGAAAAACAGATAAGGCAATTGTTTCAAGACCTGTAGCATCTCTTAATTGCCACCCTGACAAAGAGAGGAAGCACTTCAGGAGAAGGCCAGTGTCAGAATCACCTGTGTCCCCATGGCCCTTCTCAGAGCCCAGCATAGTAAGGCTGCTAAAATTTGGAACTCAGGGCCCTCCAAAGGCCACATCTAGAAGGCCTGTTGTGTGCTTATGGAAAAGGCCTGGAACCTTTGGGAGGTGGAGACTAGGGGGAAGGAAGGTCGTCTGCTGGAGGAATTTTGTGGAAGGGGATATTGGGACTCTGGCCTCTCTCTCTCTCTCTCTCTCTTTTTCTCTCTCCCTCTCTCTCGTTTTCTCTTTCTTTACTTCCCGGCCACCAGGAACTGAGCAGATTTCCCCTGCTCACAGACTGCCCTTCTGAAATCTAAGACAAATAAACTGTTTATTCCTTGGAAGTTGAGTTTCTCCAATATTTTGTAGCCAGGATGGCTAACAGAAACTCTTGCTAAGGGTTGTTTTATGCCTTTTCTACCTCGCGCTCCACTGTACGTCTGCAAAAATCCCATTCAACTCTCACCGAATCCCAGGGAGACTAGAACTGCTAACACACTGTAAAGATAAGACATTCAGTTAAGGCCCAGAGGAGTAGTGAGTTCATCCTCAGTTACCGACAGGCTCATCTCACATGGTGGTCAGGAAACAGAGACAGGAAGAGGTCATCGTTCCAGTGTCCCCTTCCACGGCACGCCTCCAGCAACCCTAACTTCCTTCTACCAGGTCCCATTTCCTAAAGATTTCACCATCTTCCACAGGCTAGTGAACAAGTTTTCCACACGTGACCTTTGAGAACACTTGAATTCCAAACCACTCATTCATTATTCAAACATTTCTTAAGTATTTGTACGCCAGGAACTGTCTGGATTCTGGTAATAGAGCCTTGATCTCATTGTGAATGTCAAGGTGAGAGAAAACAAAACAAAACAAAAAAGGCCAAATGTGGCAATACGTGCACAAGGTGCTCTGGGAGAGAATTGAATGAGTCAGAACAGCATGATAACAGATGAAAAGAGAAGAAAGGCAGGGGCTGATTTAGACAGAGGAGTCTGGAAGCTTCTTCCAAGAAGGAAACATTTCAGCTACAACTTGTAGGAAAAGAAACATCCAGAAATGTGAACATCTGAGAAAAGAGAAAAACAAGTACAAAACACCGAGGAAGGAATAGACTCAGTATGTTTGAGAAAGGAGAAAAAAAAAAAAGGCAACTGTCTCCCGGAAATACGTGTTGTAAGTCAAGGACGGTATGCAATAATTACACATGCTCCCTAGATGAGGCTCTTTCTTAAAGGTCATGATAACAAGTTGGGATTTTATGTTATAGGGGATGAGAACTTATGGGAGCCATGAAGCACAACAGAAATATGATTGGAGGTAAACATGTGTATAGTATATGCGTATGTGAGTGTAGGTGTATGTGCACGTGCACAGGTATGTGTATGCACGCATGTGGGAGCCAAAAGTCAATAGCTGGTGTCTTCCTCAGTCGCTTTCCTCCTTATATTTTGAGACAAAGTATCTTGCTGAACCTAGAGTTCTCCAATTCAGCTAGACTAGCTAGTAAGCTCTAGAGATCTGCCCATTTCCGCCTCACCAGTGCTGAAATCACAGGCACATGCCACCACGCCTGATAGTTTATGTGGGTGCTCGGAATCTGAACTCTGGTCCTCATGGTTAAACAACAAACACTTTACCCGCTGAGCCGTCTTCCAGTCCATGACTTATGTGTTTCAGAGATAAAAACAAAAAATCTTGGGCTAGAGAAGTGGCTTAGCAGCTAAGCCACTTGCCCGAAAAGCCAAAAGGACCCAGGCTTGATTCCCCAGTACCCACCTAAGCAGATGCACAAGGTGGCAAGTGCCTCTGGAGTTTGTTTCCAGAGGCTGGAGACCCCAGTGCACCCATTCATTTTCTCTCATTCTCTCTCTCATTCTCTCTCTTTCTCTATCTCTTTCAAAGAAGTAAAGTATTAAAAAAAAAAAAACTCAGTGTTACTCCAAAGCATAGGGGCAATAATACATTTCAGACGTTGATGTCCAGTCAGTGCAGAACATTTCAGACGTTGATGTCCAGTCAGTGCAGAATGAAAGAATACCATAAGCAGCATTCCGTGCATCCCTTAGTAAGACAAGAACTGGAATCAAGTTCAGCCCATCAAAGATACTGGCAGCAGGTTTGTCTGAACTCATGCATCAAAGCAAAATGTAGAAAAGCCATTTGACTATAGCAATTCAGCAGCCAGCTCTTTGGCGGGCAAATGCACTAGGCAACCTAAAATGAGGACAGGAATAAGCAGAGGGTAGATGAGGGGATAAAGCAGATGATCAGTTGTGGGCCCTGAGGGAGAGGAAGGAAGGGGAGGAAGCCGAGGATCAAGGGCTGTCAAACAAAATACAAAACGAAGCACATGTGTTGATCGCAGGCCCACTGACCAACATGTCCGCTCTCCTGTGTCATGTCATGTCAGCTCTCAGTGATACTGTGTAGTGCTGGAGATGGTCACATTCTATCGGATGCAGGAATTGTGTCTTTGGGTGAAATAAGAGTGGATTCTACTCAGGGGAAATGACAAAAAAAAAAAATGGGAAAGGAAGTTTAGAAGGAAGAAAGCTTCAAGTTCAGCATGCTTTCTTCTTAATTAACCTTTTTGGGCTCTTACTAATTATCTCCTCTCTATCTTCCAGGCACACATCATATTTATTTAATAGGTACTGAAATTTTTAGGAATTATAGAAGTCATGACAAGAGGTGAATTGAATTGTGTATACTGTGTAAACTTAGGGTAATTTTCATAAATCTATTAAACTTAATATCCTCCTTTTCTGCTCTGTTTCTCGTTCTCTTGTTCTATCTCTCCCTCTCTTTCTTACACTTCATTATCTATTCCAGTTCCTTTTTTGTTTATATATGGATGGAAAAAAATAAAACAGCAAGATAGTTTGCAAGGCATCAATATAAACCTAAATTTTCTATGAGTTTATCTTTCGTATTTCATTGAATGCAAAAGTAACATTTGTCTTTCTCTGGATTTGAGGCACATTTTATATTATTCAGCATTTCTCTTTTTAAAAATACTGTGTGTAATTTCTCCTCAGTGATTCATTGTATTTTCTGTAAGTCCATTCATTGTTTGAGTGCAAGTCACTTGGATTTCATGAAGACATGAAATCATTTAAATCAACCAAGGGGTTCCCTTGCTGTCTCTTTCTCTGACTTATGTTTGAGTTTCCTCTGAATGATGTTTCTTTTGTGCTATGTAGTTTGAACAGACTTGCTGGAGAACTGTACAAGGAAAACAGGAGATGAGAAGTTCTGCTTTCTGTGTCATCTGTTAGCATTGCACCATCTGCCCCAGGCAACTGGCCTATTCCTTCCCTGTTTTTCTGGGTAGTAAACAGATTTATTCAAAGAGAACAAAGACAGTGTGCTACATCAGGGGCTGAGGATGGGGGTGAAATGGCATTCATTTGTGCAAGATCACGAGCTGTTTACTGCAGACCATAGTTGTGTGTCCCCCCCCCCCAACCCACCTGCTCGCTCTCCTATCTGCTGTTTTCCTATGCAGATCCCACAAAAATTATGAGGGGGAAATGGGTAATATTGGACAGTAGTTAGCTCTGTCTATGAGTACTATAGAGCGGGGTTGGTCTCAATCACGTTCAGCACCCAGGGCCTCCTGTCTGCACAGCAAGCTCCCCTCAGCCTGCGCCAACTTCCCACACATCTCCTTCATGAAGCAGCCGGTCTCTTCCTTCTCTGTGCTGCTCCCCTTGTACCTTGCATGTATATCTCTGATGCTAGTTTCATCTCACTTCAGCATGCTGGGTTTTTTTTTACATGTTTGTTTAAAAAATAAATTATAGAATCTATATATTAATAGACGTCAGAAGTGCGAAGTCTCAAGTCTAGAGGACTTGAATACCAACAAGGTTGGTTTCTCTGAGGATTGTTAAGAAAGTTTTTTTTTTTTTCTCTCTCTCTCCTCTCTGATTCTAGGGGCTCACTGTCAGTCTTTGGGGTTTCTTAGCTTCTAGAGGCATTACCCCATCTCTGCCTTCATGTCCCCACTTTTCCCCATGTGTATCTGTCTCTTTAAGTGACAATCTTTTTATAAGGATGCCTTATGGGATTTGGAGGCCACCCCACACCAGCATTCCCTCATCTTGGGTAATTACAGCTGCAAAGATCCCACTTAAAAAAAATCATATTCAGGGGTACTGTAGGTTAAGACTTCAATATATGAAATTTAATTTTATAAGTCTAATTTTCATTCTTTGAAACCCTGAAGGAAAAATAATGCCTTCTCATGATTAAACTGCTCAAGTTTTGTTACCATAGAAATCCACCTGTTTTTAGCAGGATTTTAATGTAATTGTATTTGTATCAAATAGGTAAGTATGATCTCTAATCCCTGCCAGATCTCCTGGTGCCCTCCCCCCACCCTGGACTTTTCTTCCGGTTACTCCTAGTGTTCAGTAGACCTCTTCTTAATGTGCCTTCCCACACCTAAGCCCACACTAGGACCTGGTTCTGCATTGTTCTACATAGATTCTAATTCTGCTCCCCCCCCCCCATCTTACTTCTCTGAGCAGTGTTTTTGGGTATGTTGTTGTTTTGTCTTTATTTTTGCTTACTAATTAATTTATTTATTTGAGAAAGAGACAGAAAGAAGCAGATAGAGAGAAAGAACACCAGGGCATCCAGCCACTGCAAACTCTTTGCATCTACCACCTTGAGCATCTGGCTTATCTGGGTACTGGGGAATCAAACCTGGGTCCTTAGGCTTCACAAACAAGGGCCTTAATAGCTAAGCCATCCCTTCAGGCCCTATTTTTGCTTATTTTTGAGACAAGGTTTAACTATGTAGCCCCAGGCTGTTCAAAAACTCTCAGCAATCTTTCTTCTGCCTCAGCCTCCCAAGTACTTAGATAATAGGTGCCAGCCACCACACCTAACTTTCTTCTTTTCTCTTTTAATATCTGTGATGAATACTGAGGGCATATCTTATATTCTGTGGAGCCTGAGCCCATGAGGCATGTCCCCAAAGCCCTGATGAGATTCTGTTGTTATTTGTGATTACGCCTCATATTCTGCAAATGTATCTTAACCATAAGTAGAGTTCACTGTTGCAATCCACACCTACAACAAAGGCAATCTGATAGAAATGTAATGACATGTATAATGAGTATTATGTTGCTATGTGTTCACAAACCATAAGTGGCTCAGATAAATGCCATTTAATTCTAAATTTTTATGTAGGCAATGTAAGTATGTAGCTTTTAAGCTCCTTTTGGAGAAGCTATAATTAATATTCAGGCAACCAACAGCTCCCCAACTACACACAATTTAAACAACAAAGTTCCTCGATTTTACTCCCCAGTAATTATTATGCAACTCCATTTGAGTGCTTGCTGCCAAGCGCTGGGCCGGGTGCTGTAGACATGGGAGAACAGCACAGCAAAATCTCCATCATTGAGCAACCTCAACTCTCTGATTCTTGCTCACAGCCTGTGGGGCCCGTGACTGTCATGTTCTACTTCCTGTATCCCAGTCCTCCCATCACCAGTCTTTGACCATCCTCAGAACAGTCTCCTCATGGAAAGAATTTTTTTTTTTTAAAGTTCAGCCTTGTGGCATGAGCCTCTAAGCCCAGAATTTGGGAAATAAAGGCAGGAGTTAAAAATTATCTTTGGCTACATAGCAAGCATAAGGCCAGCCAGGACTCTATAAGACCTGATCTTAACACACACACACAGAGAGAGAGAGAGAGAGAAGAAGAAGAAGAAGAATTAGAGGGAAGTAAGACATGAGTGTAAATGAGATTTCTCCACATGTCAGTAGTGAGGAGACCAGGTCACTTAATGCACACATAGGCTATCTCTGGGCCAAAGGAAATCAGAAAGAGACCAACGATGCCAAAGTCACTGAACCAACACTTTTTGCCAAGTCTGGTCTTACTTGCATGGAGTCAAACACCTGCCAATGGAGTTTGGATCCATGGGATCTTCGTGCTTCTCCTGAGGTCCTGAACCTTACTCCTGGAGCAACACCTGGTGGAGAAGTTGGCCTTCAACAAGATGGTACGCAGTGAGAACTCAAGCTGAGCCACGTGCAAGGGGAGATTCCACAGGACTGATGAAAACCACATTGCATCATGTCTGATGTGCTCAGAACAGTCCCAGGAAGAGGGCTTCACTAGGGCTAACCATCGAGATCTCAGTTTCTCAACACTGATACCCAAATTCCTACTCACTTGCATGGAAACAACCATGGTGACTTGGATAACACATGCAACAAATCCCTTTGTTAGAAAGATTCAAAACATTGTCTTCAGTTAAGTAACCAATCTGTTTAATGGATAGTAGATGGACATTAATTCAAAAGTTCAAATAAAAATTTTGGTTCAGCACTGGTGCCTCCCTCATAAGGTATTCATTCATCATTCTGGTGAATTTATCAAGGTCTAACCTGTTACTGGGACCCTTGCCAGCTCAGATATATGAATTGTCAGCACAGCTCTTTCAGGAACAACTGACATCTACCAAGTTCATGGGGTAGATATACAAACTTGATGGCAGTTTATTGTGTGTGAGGAGTAACGCCCATCACAGGGACTTAAAGGTTTCAGGACACTTCATATGGGAAGCATACCTTTAAGGGTGCCAATGCAAAGAATGCTTAGTGGCCTGGAAGTTAGAATAAAGAAAGCCAGAGAAATAAATGCATGATTGCACCAGGGTGAGCTATCTATTCACAACAAAAAAAAAGAAGAAAAAGAAAAAGAAAAAAGAAAAGAAAAGAGTGTTGTCAACTCAGGTGTCCCCACGAGAAAGCATAGGATTTAGACAAAGGATAGGTAACGGAAGATTGCATCCTAAACTTTCTTTCTTTTCCTTTCTTCCTTCCCTTCTTCCCTCTTCTTCCTTCCTTCTTTCCTTCCTCTTCCTTCTCCTTCACCTCCTACTCCCCCTCCTACTTCTTATGCCTATCTTGTTCTCTCTGTCTCTCTCTCTTTTTATTATTAAAGCTTTCATAGCTGACCAATGTCTTGACTTTGTCTCCCCTCCCTTTAGGTATAATAATACATTTTATCTGATTCTGACTAAATCTTGTAGGCTCAAGAGCCACTCAAGCAAGTCAACTTCTCAGCTTTTATCTTGTTTTTAATCTTAAAAGCAAATTCTGTAATAATTTCATTTTCCTCGTAGAGAAAGTCTTTCCATGCCAGAGAAAAAGCCTCGTGTAAACCTCATAAAGTGGCAATGGCAAGTCCTCTAACACGAATGATGAGAAGATTGTGAAAGGAAAAACCTATACTCATGTATTGATTTGTGTGTTTACTTTCTATGCAGGGTCACACTTGATAGCCCAGGCTACCCTCAAACTCACTATATGGAACCCAGGCTGGCCTCAAAGTCTTGACCTCCTTCTTAAGCCTTCTAGCTGCTGAGATGGTAGGGACAGATAATCACCTAACTGACAACAGCATATTAAGACCAAAGGCAATTGACCAGCAAACCAAGAATTCAAGTTTGGTAAACTATGTAGTTTAGTATTCATTCTTTCATTCCACAAGCACCTTTTAAGAACCTGACTTTGTCTGGACAGAGGCTAGACCCCAAGAATCCATAATGAACCAGCTTCTTTGAGCCTTACATTGATATGAGAGGCAGGAGATAGATCACAAACAAAGCAAAACAAAATATCAGGTAGTGGCAAGTGATGGTAGGAAAATAAAGCACGTTATTGAGTGACTGGAGAGGGAAGCCAGGAGAATCCTCTATAAGGTCACTGAGTTCAAACTGAGACCTGCTTGTTAAGAAGAAAGCAGGAACGGCAAACAGCAGTTCACACAGAGGATTCTGACAGTACCAGTCGACAGCATCTCAGTATCTGAACATGGTGAACAGAATTCACTTGGGAAAAATCTCACACACATTTCTACAGGCAGTCATTGCTTCATGGGTCTGCTTCAGAGAGCACAAGAGACATGGAGCCTGTATTTGGGGTGTTTGCTAAAACCAAGGCATGGTCCCTAAAACCTGTAACTGTCAAGACAGAGCAAATTTCTCACTAGTCATCCAACTGTTATATATGAGGTGGATAATTAAGAAGACAAAAGACTGGGCGTGATGGCACACGCCTTTAAGCCCAGCACTCGGGAGGCAGAGGTAGGAGGATTGCCGTGAGTTGGAGGCCAGCCTGACACTCCATAGTGAATTCTAAGTCAGCCTGGGCTAGAGTGAGACCCTACCTCAAAAAAGAAAAAAAAGACAAAAGGGGGCTGGAAAGATGGTTTAGTGGGTAAGATGCTCGCCTGCAAAGCCTAAAGACCCAGGTTCAATTCCACAGTAACCACTTAAGACAGATGCACAAAGTGGCATATGCATCTGGAGTTTATTTGCAGTAGCTAGAGGCCCTGGCATGCCCATTCTCTCTCTCTTTCTCTCTCTCTCTCTCTCTCTCTCTCTCTCTCTCTCTCTCAAATAAATAACTAACTAACTAAACAAATAAAATATTTAAAAGAGGTGCCAAAGAGATGGTTCAATGGGTAAGAGCATTTGCCACATAAACATGAGGTCCCAAGAGGGCCTGAAATCTTCTAGTCCCCACATACACAGCTGGGATGGCCCTGCAAGCCTGTTGTTCCAGTCTAATAGGAAATGGAGAATTACTAATGTCTCAAAACAGCAGCCCTTCGTTTCAGATAATCTATCTCAAGGAAATATATATGTGCATAAGCCATAGAGCAGGACATGCAAAATTCTCCACATGTGTATGTATGGCAGATGCATATGCCTGCACACATGAATACCACACACACACACATACACACACCACTGCACTCATATTTGCAAAAAGAAAAGAAAGGGGGAAAAAAAGAGAGAAAGGGAAAGAGAATGGCATATGCTTTGGTTGTTTCCTTGCTGTTAGACTCCTCCCTCCCCGAGAAGTAACCTTGAATCCAGAGTGTTGCCAGCTGGGTTTTAATACCTCTAACTACAGTAGAGATATTGACAGTTGATTCTCTCATATCCGCATTTAATTTTCTAAATGAGGAGAGACTTGCTAGATTAGATTTTTATTAAATCTTACTCCTCATGATAGCATCAAAAAGAAGCAGAGCTATCAAATTTTGGTTCTTTCCATTAGGAGAAGCCGGCCTCTGGTTCTTAATAATTCTGGTCACATTTAGTTCTCATTTCTCACACAGAATTACAGCAGACAAGGGGGGAAAAAAAAAACAAAAGCAGGAAAAGAGAGCGGGCACATTTTTGTTTTCCTCTTTTTTAGTGCTGTGAGTATTTAGTATTGAGCTAAAAACAGCCCTTGTCTTGGTGAGTCCACAGACTAACAATGTCTTAGCCTGTGGTTTGTGGGTTTCCTTGGGTATATTCTGTCCCTCTAGATAGTTTGCTGTTGTTTCCTAAGTTGAAACACACCATTTTAAAATGTTTTATGTTTTCCTACTTAATGTCAGAAAAATCCCCAAACTGTTCTACATTAATAGCGATTTGTTAGAAAAACCAAGCAAATTTAGTTTAGGGGCTTACCTCACAAACCTCCAACATTCATGTTACCTATGGTCACTTTCAGGGCGGTTTCCATGAAGTCAGTGTGTGATGTAATTCACCACCCGACCCCTCCAAATGCCTACAAAAGTGATATTTCAACGAGAACTTGCCCACCTCTAAGCCTGTTACTGGGGTAAGCAAGGGATTTTCATATTTTTCTGTGTGCTCTTCTTTTACACAACAAGATGTAAATTTGTTTAATTTTCAGTGTACCCTAAACCATACTGAACCGAAATTTTACTGGACCTACATTTGCATTTCCTTCAGTTACATACATCATCCTTCCCTGACTTCTCTGCCTGTCAGAGTGTGGTAAGCACGGGGTCAAAGCTACTCTAGAGTTCTTAGAACTGGTCTTTATATAAGTAATAATGTCTTGAATATCCCTTCCTGAGAACTCTGGGGAAAATACTTCATGTTTCTTGCATAGCATTGAAATTATTATAGTATCACTTTAGTCAAAATATGTTTATCAGGTAAATAAGATGCTTTTGATCAAAACCTCAAAATATACTTTAATCATAGTTTATCTGAATCTGCAATGAGTTCCTCTAAAATATTTAAGTTTTCCATATAGAATGAAGATATAAAAATCTTTAGTACTAGAAAAATTTTAAAGCAATAAGGGAATTTTGAATAAAGTGTATAAAGTGGAATGCAAATAAGAAATGCAAATATCATGTTAGAATTCTTACATAGCTTCATTCTCTCCATTTCCGTACTTTGAGGACTATCTGGGGATATTGCATTAACTTTGCTGGGCTCCGAGTGATTTACTAAGACCTTGGGCAAGTTCATTTCCTTCAGAAGACCTCAGCTTCTTTCTATTTGTGAAACAAGAAATGGAACATCTCTAAACAGAACCCTCCAGGGAGCTCTGAAATCTCTTCAAATGAAGGAGTTGCGTAACCAGGACACACTCCTTGAGTCTTTCTTCTTGGGTGACTCCGCAGGAGCACTTTCAGTGGCCACTGTGCCTGCTCAACCCCCAGAAGCCCAACCGGGTAGAAAACTTCAATCTGATAGATGTCTGTCATTCACTGCTGGGTTAACTGAGCATTACTTAGGGAAGCTCATCAAGTCTTTCAAAGACTTGCATTGACCGGACACTGGCGAACCCATGTGAGCATTCTCCTGCAGGAACTCCAGTAAATAAGGAAATATGGAGATGCTAAGACAACGTGTGCCTAATCTTAGATTCTTGATGGGGCTTTAACTCAAAACTCTTCTAGCTTCTCCCCCAGAATGGTGCAAAATAAATGCCTCGTTGTGTGAAGTCCTTTATCCACCTTACTCACACGCTAATATTATCTTCTAGAATGTATTTCAACTTAACCAAATAGGTAACTATTCTTCAACATAGAAGCTTATTTTGATTAATACTGTCCAGTGAATTATACTAAGTCTAGATCCCCACACACTAACAAGTATTGGTTGAGCTATATGCTAAACACATACTCCCATAGGGAAAGGTTGTGTCTCAATTATTTATTCACATAACACTTTGTGTCGCTTAAGTGGGATTTATCTTATTCTGCCTTATCAACTGAGTGTCCAGTGGGCCGAATTTTAAGATGGCTGAAGCATCCCTCCCTCTTTTGTAGTGCTTTCCCTGGAGTGTGGGAAGGACCTGGGAACACTAAGTCTGGTGTCCATTGCCTTTGCCATACCTATCAGTGAGGACTAAGAAAAGACCCAGCCCTTCTTGGTGAAAAGATCTTTATGTGTGAAGGGAATTTGGAAGTGAAGGGAGTTTTTCCATGCCAGCTTTGAAGATGAAGGGGCTCAAAACAGAATGACCTCTAAGAGCAGAGAATAGCCCTACATCCAGTTTAAAAAGAGAGAGAGAGAGAGAGAGAGACTTGAGGTACCATAATGGCATGAAGCTAAGTTACCTTGGAAGAGGACCCTAGACTCCAATTAGAATTTAGATCAGCTAGCAACCTGAGCATGAGACCCTGTGCATAAGATGTAACAGCACAGCACAGTGAGCTGATAAATGGTGTTGTTTTAAGCCTCTAAATTCACATTTATTTGTTACACAGGATACAAAATTAATATGTCTTGTCATACTGCTAAAATGTGATAAAACCAAAGTTTTATATTTTTCTGTATATCCCTTAGGTACGTTTAGAAAGAAATGCTGCAGGTTGACCTTTCCAGTGAGAAAACTTCCTATGTTTCTTTCATTGCCTAATATGTAGGACACTTAGCTAAGACTATTAGTACAGACTCGTTAATTTTAGGCTTGTGTTCTCATTACAGCCTCAGAGATGGGCCAGTGTTTCCAAGAACAAAGACAAGAGGCCATTTGTGCTTCTAAGTGCCATGTTTTAGAGTGGGGGTGGGGTCAGATAAAGAAAGGGTCTCTGAAACTTTTATTTCTTCTTCATGATTGTTTTATTTATCCATCCTGCCAGTTGTAACAGTGTACAGAAGGAACATCTAACAGAGTTTTTGAAGACTCATAAGTTAATTGGACACAAGACTCAGCCAAATGGAAGTCAGCCAGGAGCAAAAGAGGAAGAGCATTCCAAAGGAAGCATGTAGAATACCTGGGGAGAGAAGACGGCAGGCCTGTCCGTGCACTCCCATTATTTCAGTATGACTCAAGTCTAGCATAGAAGGGGGGAGGGCAGCCCTCAGACACGAGAAGTAAACAGGAATTGAAAGACCGTGACTTTTCTCCTAACTTTATGACAACTTTTTACTGTGGTAAACCCAGAAGGCCTACTGCCAGCCAAAGCTCAGTGATGTCCCACTCCAGTGCCAGATCAATCCCACTAAGTCTGAGTTCCTCCGTCAGTAAAATGCTCTCTTAGACTCTTCATGGCTTCAGGAAAAGGTTTTCATTGGGTCCAAGCAGCGCTGATCAAAACCCTGGAGAAGTGCCAAATGAACCTCACGAAGAGTATCATCTGATCTTGGAAACCTATAGGAAATAAATAGTTAGTTTCACAAATTCTGCCAGGAGTTCAAGCATAGTAATGGGTTTAAGACCAAATATTAAAAAGCAGGAAAAACAAAAGAATAGAAGAGCTTTCTTTCTGCATAGTGAGCTACCCATTTATTTGGTTAGGTGAATATATTTAATGCAGTCTATAGCTACAAGACAGGTTAACCCATGCTCTGATATAAATTCTTCTATTAACCTGTTATGAGTTTGCCTACCTGTGTATACTTCTCTCAGCATTTCCATTTTTCTTTAAGAAAATCTATAATTTCACCAAAGATTGATTTCTTTTTAGATTTTTTTTATGTGTGAGAGAGAATTGGCACTCCAAGACCTTCAGCCACTGAAGTCGAATTCCAGATAAATGTGTCCCCTTTGAGCATGTGCGACCTTGCACCCTTGCGTCACTTGTTGCGTCTGGTTTACATGGGACCTGGAGAGTCGAACATGAGTCCTTAGGCTTCACAGGCAAATGCCTTAACTGCTAAGCCATCGCTCCAGCCCATTTTCTTATTTCTATGTTTATTACAAGAAATGGTTACCATGCCACCTTACAACAAGTGGGTATTTTTCAAGTGCAATTAAACTGCTCTTATGGTGCATAGAAAGAAGGTGACTTCTTCTGTGGTTTCCATGTCTAAACCATGTTCTGTTTCATGTTATCACTGTTGTGAAATGGGGCTGGGGAGGATGGAGTTAAGGTGACTCAGGTTCACCTAAGACAGAGGTAGGAAGAAAAAAAGCTTTCTCTTCCCATCCTGCTTCGACATGGAAATGTAGCTCCTAAAGATAATGGGGAGGGAGGTGCCTTGCTGGAGCAAGAGTAGAGTGGGGAAGATGAGACAAAAAAAAAAAATCAAATGTCACATACCTCCTGAAAAACAAACAGTAAGAATGAAAGAGTCAAGTGTTGTGCCTGTAACCACCTCCTCAAAGGATAGAGGGAAGGTGACAGGGCAGTCGCTCTGCCCGAAGTCCTTCAGAAAAGAGATTTGAGGCTACACTCTCAGATGACAGCATCCCACACACAATTAGCACAGTGTGTAAAGTTTGGGTAAGTTGGGTTTCTTACTTTTCACATTCAGATTGTGAATAAAGGGGGCCCTGAAAGGGGGAAAAATAGACTTCTGTTATTTTATCAATGGGGAATCAGTGAAACTCTAGAAAGAGTTTCCCACACTTCGTTCCACCCCAGTGAGGATTTTTTTTTTTCTCTCTCTGACCAGCACCTTGTCACTGTCGTGGGAATTAGAATGTGGCCTGTTGTCTCTCTCCTTCTTCATAAGGCTCCAGGTGTCAGTTAATGAGCGCACATGGGAACCAGTCTGGTTTCCTCATCTTCTCTTGTGTAAGAGTAACTGCTACTCAGACTGTGGGTTTGAAAGTCAGAAAGGATGCTATCAATGCAAGAACACAGGTCACTGGTCATACAAAGCCAGGAGAGGGGTGTGTGGAAACCAGCCGAACACCAAGACACCATGTTTGCTTAGGACAGAGCAGAATGCAAGCTGAAGGCTGGCTCCTCCAGAAGTTCCCACCCCCACCCCATAGCTCCCCAGGCACCTGGGTAAGGAAGGGAGTATTTCTCCAGGTGTGAGGTCAGCCTGCTTCTCTATTCCTGCTAAAGTGATGCTGGCAAGGAAGCTGGGGGTGTTGGGGAAGGGGAGAGAGGAATAGTTTGTGGAGGAAGCAGGTGGCCCTTCTCCTCAACCTTTCCCTTTCCTCGTTGTCACTCAGTCTTCTGGATCCAGGGTCTTTGTCTGGGAAGGGGGAGGCTGTAGCTCTATACTTTCTGCAGCAAAGGAGAGATAGAGAGGGAAGTAAGAACCTGCATTATTTCGCAGATATCTCTGGGGAGGCTGCATCACTTGGCTGTTGTCATTTAATGTCTTCCTCATGATGAAGATTAAAGATGCCTTTAATTAATAGAAAAGAAATGAAATACATGCAGACATACGTGACAAACCCTGTGTGTTAGTCTATTTTCTGTGAGTATGACAGGATACTAGAGATTATGTAATTTACAAGGAAAAGGTTTTCATGTCTCGGGTCTCTACATACTTGGAAGTCTAAGAGCCTGTTCACAGCATCCGACCAGCTTCTGATGACCAGCTTCCTCTGGTGGAAAGTAGAAGGGTAACTGGGAGCGTGAAGAAGACAGAGAACTCCAGAGGCTGCCTTGAGTTAGAATCCCACTCACGATAATTAATCCAGTCCCTTGAGTCCTGCTAGACTGCATTACTGTAGCCATGGAGGACCCACCTTTCAGCTTCAAATACCTCCTATTAGGTTCTACCTCCCAATATTGGTGTATTGAGGAATAATGTCCCAACACTCAGACTTTGCAGGGAGAATTCAATCCACGACAGTCACACTCCCTCTCACTGGAGGCTGCCACAATGAGATGTGGTTAAGCCTCCCTAGAAGCACTGAGTTGTACATGCTTGACTTGCTTTGGATCACAAATAAATATCATGCTGTGCATGTTTATTACATATCTTTTGCACTTAACAACATTTTATAAACAAATTTCACAGCTAGTACCTATTCATCTACATTTTTTTTGAAGGTTGCATATGAGTTAATCTTTCTCTGAGGCTGGATAAACCCTCCCCAGCAGAGCTGAGGAAACAACATCAAAGGCATCTCTTAAATGCTATAATTGCTTTAGCCTCTGCCCTTGACTCACCTGAGTCATGAGTGTGTTTAAAGTGAAAACTAAGGCAAGTCTCTGCTCTTTCAACCTCTGTCAGAGAGCAGAGAAAGAAAGCTTTTTCCATGCTGAGGAGAGGGTTCTGGAACAGAAAGGTCAGAAGGAACCCACAGAGAAAGATGACAGGTCCTGATCTATAAGGGCACCCTTCCCCTAAATTCTTATTCTTATTTGGCTGTCCACAGATGGCCTTGGTCATCTCATTTACCCTTATCTATGGTCTATTTCTCAGGTTCTAGATGATTCCTAAATCCTACAGTACATCAAGCTAAGCGTTTGACAGTTAGATGTTAGCTGTAGATACCCTTGTTATCGTGGCCTTCGCATTTTTCAATGTGGTCTGTGCCACAGATAAGTCCACTTCACTGACAAAGCTGTTTCTCCATTTGCTCTCATCCAGCCTCACTCAGGTCCCAGGAGGAAGGTACCCAAAGGAACATTCCTCTCACTGCTTCTAGGTAGTGGCTCTTGGAGATGAGGTGAGCTATAATGATTTAAATGGTAAGGGGAATGGAAAGAAGAATAGATAGATAGATAGATGATACATAGATATATAGGTAGATACATAGATAGATACATAGGTAGATGATAGATAGACACACAGTAGATAGATCTCAACTACAACTTACTCTGACCACATTTTCAAGCGTTTAAAAAAAAATCATGTATAATAGGACAATCTAATATCTCCCATCATGAGGCATATTCCAGAAGAAATCACTCACAAGAAATAAACAAAATGTAATAAATGCTATGGTAACAACATGATTTCTTGCTTTGCTTACTAGATGACAAAATTATGTTTAATAGGCAAATAGCAGAAAATAACTCCATAATAAATAATGACATAATTATAGAGTAGAAGAACATTCAAAATCACTTCTTATTGTTTCTTCTTGCCATTGCCTTGCTGCTAATACACACCAGCACAGAGTGCTTTCTCTCAGCACATACAGATCTCAGTGCTTTGTACCTGTTAATTCATCTAATCCTTAATCCTTTTATGAAATTGCTGCTATTCTGATCCTTGGCTTAGAGAGGGGAACTGAGATATAGAAAACTTAAGTGATTTCCCCCAAGGTCATTACTGATCCAGTACAAGCCCAATATTTTATGTGAGGTCCTGTAGTTCTGTGGTCTCATCTAGAACTCCTGTGCCCAGCTGTAACTCTGAACTAACTCTTATTCATATTCCGACAGCTCTTTTCTGACTGTCCTCCCTGCCTTAAATTTCACCATCGCCACATTACTCAGCTACTAATACATTTATCTATATTCATGTTTTAACTACTGCTAGAAGTCCATGGATAATTACTTTTTGATTATAAAACAAAGTCCAACCTGCTGAGAGTGGATTCCAGCATGTTTCATATTCACCTGTAAAATATTCTTTCAAGGGGCTGGGGAGATGAATCTTAGTTCTCTTGAGGCAAACATCCTAGATAAAACATAGGAAGCTACAAATGTATTCTTTACATTAAGTCAACCATCCTGGCACAGGTTGAAAATATCAATGGCTCTCTCTCGCAATTCTTGTTGTCACTTGACTTTTAGCCCAAGGACTCTCTTGTTCCAGATATTGCAGATCAATGCTTCCCATTTGGAGACTTTTATTTCGCTTTTTTTTTCTAGTTATAACTATCTTATATGTTCCCTCTATCACAACTTGATAAATCTTTTTCATAAACCCTGTTCCCAAGAATCTGATAATCTGTTCCTTGATTCTGGGTATTTCCTACAGTCTGCTCTCCTACTGTGAATGAACAAGTCCAGTTGAAATCTAACCAAATGAAATTCAGCTCCCAGACATTTTAAATCCTGCAACTAGAAAGGCAAAAATCAAATAAAAAAAATAAGGGAGGAGAAGTAGTTTACAGTTACCCAGGAAGGAAATATTCTCTCTCTTTTTTGTTGTTTTGTTTTTTATATATTTTTGTACTCAGTGAATACATTCAAGTTGGTACCATTGTTAGCCTCCACCCTGTCCTCCCCCCTCCACCGGTACCCTCCTTGTCGGGGTATATGGGTCATGTATTGTGGGGTTAGCCTTTAGTTACCCAGGAAGGGAATATTCTTACACTTTGCTTATCTGGGTGTGGATTTACAGGCCACACCCTCATAAAAGAGGAATAGGTTCTTCTACTGCACACCCAGGAACATCAAGAACAGATCTTTACAGAGAGTGCTCTGCTTTCCTCTATAGTTTATAAAATTTACCAAAATTATTGGCTTCTGGGATAGGAAACACATTTGAAAGACAAACTAAAAGTTTTCCAGTGCAACAAGATTAAGAAAAAAAATGATGAACTATTAATCTGACTGAGATAGAATAAGAAGGAATAGACTTATTGATCCACACCTAAAAACAATCAAACAAAAACCTGGATAGAACATGCAAGACAATTTTCAAGGAGCAACAACAAAAGGCTAATTTCTGAGATACAGGGCACAATCAAGGGGAATCGTGAGGTTATTCCAGGTTGCTGTCCTGGAGAGGGAGTCAGGTAGCTTTGTTAGGCAGTTAGGCTGACTGGGCCCCTGAAAGTAAAAAGTGGGAATGTCTTTGGACCTCTCCTTGTAGTCTTCACTTTGCTAGAGATCAAAGTGTGATCTAACTTCTTATCTCTTCCCTAGATCTAATTTTCACAAATAAGTTGGGCCCTTCCTGGGAGGGAGGACTCCCTAGTACTTAAATCTAGCCCCAACATTGTGTTTGGTCAAGTTCATCTCCCCCTTCTCCCCGAACTTGGCATCCTGGCTAGTCTCTTCCTGAGACAGCCCCTAGCCCAGACCAATCACTGTCTCTCTGGCTCACCTGAGCCAGAAGGTAGGGCCCACCACCATAGGGTTATAAATAGACGCATGCGAAGGGACATGCCTCCTTTTCTTGGCGGCCCATTCATCACTTCTGGCAAGTTTTTCCTCGGGTTGGCAGAGCCAAGGGGAGACCCCCCTAACCCCTACTTCCCTCGTGGGCTCTTTATCCCTCTTGCTCTCCACATGGCAGGAGCTCTGTGTACTTTCTTTTCTGTCCTCTGCACGGTTTCTCCAGGTCCACCATGTGGGCTCTCAAGCCACATGAGTGTATTTATTTCCCTTCCCTTGGGTTCTGTACTTCCTTAAATGAATATAATAATTTAATAATTTTACTCTTCTCAGTTTGTTTTGCCCAGTTCTTTGGCTACATGCAAGCACAAACCCAGGGTTTAGGATTCAAGGACTTTCCTGAACCCCTAACACCCCATTTCATCCTGACAGAGATCAGGTAGTGATTCCAGTAGAACGAAGCCAGGTGGTATTTTGTGGGTTCCCTGAGTTCATGTGACAGAGCTGAGAATCCAAAGAGGTCAAGGCAAGCAGAAAGCATAGAGCCAAGCACTAGAGAAGAAAATCGTAAACAGAGAAGACATCAGAGATCTGCTGAGGATGGCTGAGGATGGCTGAGAAGTCGGCAGAGAGATGATAAGAATAGACTTGATGTTGGGGGAAAACCGCTGGAAAGGCTTTGAGCAGATAGTCCTTTGAGATACAGAGGAATACTGAGAGATGGTAGACCAGACCACAACAGAAAAACCTCATCATTCATGGCCACAGGCAAATTAAGAGCATCTTGGCTCAGTCAAAGGAATAATTAGCTCCAGAGTAAATGCCACGCCTGTTATGATTAACCGAAGGGATTTCCAGAGAGATACAGATGACTTTCAAGGCTTCTTAGTTATATCTCAGATGGTTCAGGTATTTTGACAAATACAAAAAAAGAAATCGGCAACTGGGAAATAAGTTCACAGTGTCCTGGGTCATAAGATTAACAAAGATCATCAGAGATTAACAAGCATGAAAAAAAATGACAGAAAATGAAGGCAAAAGTAATAGAAACAGATCCAATCTTAAAAATGATAAGGAAAAAAAAGTGTTCCATATACTATAGATAGTGCAATTTGCATGAATTTTATAGTAGTGAGTTTGAGAACTTAGATGAAATGAACTAGTTTCCTGAAAGGCACAGTAAGTGAACAATCTCATTGAAGAAAAGGGTAAAAGAGTAAACCAGTACTGAGTAATCAAAATTAATTTGTAACAGCAAACCTTCTCACAGAAATCCTGTTCCTAGATGGTTTTGCTGATGAATTCCGGCAATTAAAAAAATAATAACAACAAGTTCCAAGCAAATTTTTCTACAAAATTGAAGAGAAAAGATACTTCCTGTGTTAACATATATATAATTAGCATTGCCATGATACTATAATCAGACAGAGTAGGACAAGGAAACTATACCAGTATGTCTCATAAATGAAAAAAAATCTTCAAAAATGTTTAGTAAATAAAGTCTAACAATATTTATACAAGATAAATCATTGTAAACAAGTTGAGTTTATTTCAGAAAACCAATGTTGGTAATTTTGTTGTAACATTTGAAAAAAATCAATTTAATTTATCTTATTAACACACTGGAAAATGAAAACCATATGAGTACCTCTGCAGATATACAAAAAGCATTTGCCAAAATCCCCAAAACTCAGCAAATGAGGAAAGAACAAAATTTTCTCAAACTAATAAAAAGCACCTATGAAAATATACAGCCAGCATCAGACTGAATAATAGCAGCTTAAATTTTCCTCTTAAGATCAGGAGAAATATGAGGGTGTCTGAAAGTACAGCTATCTAACAATGAACTGAAGTTTCTACCAAGTGAAATAAGGAGCAAACAGGAACTAAAAGGCTTCCCCATTGCTAAGGAAAAAATAAAAAGATTTTTAAGTAACGTGACTGTGCACAATTTATCATGGAACCTACAAAAATCTTGCAAGCCTCATGTTGAACTTGTCAAGGGTCTTAGTTCATTCAAGCAGCTATAACAAAATACTATAGGCTGTATTTATAATCAACAGAAATTTATTTCTCATAGATCTGGAGCCTACAATGTCCCAAATAAAGGACAAGCAGATTTTGGTACCTGGGGCAGACACCTTTCCACCTTCTCACAGTATTCTTATATGTTGTCAGGAGTGTTCCGGCTTCCCCAGACTTCTTTTATAAGGACACTGATTCCATTCATAAGGCTACACTCTAAAGCCCCTACCTCCCAATACACTGTTTTGAGCATGAGAAGTTCAACATATGAGTCTGGATTCAGATGCTTAGGGCACAGCTTCAGAGATGAAGAAAATAAATTAAAAATCAATTGTATTTCTTTATACTGACAAAAATTGGCACTTCATAGAAGTTGAAAGTGTTAAATACCAATTAATATAAAAAATAACTTCTTAGGAATAATCTGACAATAGATACATAAGATTGAAAAATAAATAACTACAGAACATTGTTAAGGGAAACTAAAGACAACTCAGGTAATTGGAGAGATGACAATCCTCTGAGATGTCAGTTCTCCCCAGAAAGATCTGTAGATTCCATTCAATCCAAACCAGAATAACCCCGACTTCTTTTTTTGTCTTGGGCAGAAATTTACAGGTGAAGGATAGAATGTAAAACACCTAAAGTCGTTAAGAAAACTTGGATGAGGTAAACTAAGGTTGAATGACTAACTCTACCTGATCAGACTTATTTCTTTAATGATCAAGATGACATGTAAAGATGGACAAATGAGTCGATGGCATTGAATCACCTCATCAATGTATCCAGGGAGGAGGAGCTGGCTCAACCAGTACTGCACTTACCACACAAGCATGAGGGCCTGAGTTGGACCTCCATCACTAATGTAAAAATGCCAGGTGTTGCAGTTGGGGAGAAGACTCCATGGACACAGTGCTTACCACACAAGCCCGAGGAACTGAATTTGGATCCCTTCGACCCATGTAAAGCCAGATGCACTAGCAAACATCTATAACCCCAGTGCTCTCACAGCAAGATGGGAGGTGAAGACAGGGAAACCCTCAGAACCTTGCAGGCCAGCGAGCCTGGCCTACAAAGCAGGAACAAAAGATCTTCTAAATAAGCTGGAAAGTGAAGACCACAGCTGAGGTTGTCCTTTGACCTCTACAAACATGCTATCACCCACGCACACATACCCACACTCACACGTATGAACATGCACACAGAATACACAGACCTGTTTTTAAGCCAGGTGTGAGGGCGCATGCCTGTGAGCCCAGTGATGGGAAAGCAGAGACAGAAGAATCGCTGGGGCTCCCTAAGAGCCACTCTAGCCTAATTGGTGAACTCTAGGCCAGTAACAGACCCTATATCAAGAGGAGGTAGAAAGCATCCCTGAGTATAACATTGACATTGTCCCCCAGAACACACACACACACACACACACATCCACTCATGCATAAAAAAGAACTAGACACACATGTATATAGATACATGTGTGAAAACTGAATAATCTTTCTACAATTATCTACATGAAATTCAACCTCATCTAAAGGTTTGAACAAAAAATAGGTTGAAATGGATTGTGGATTTAAATGTAAAATCAAAAAAAAAATCTATTAGGCGTTATTGCAGAATTTCTGTGTGAACTGGATGAGACCAAAATTTCATAGATACGTCAACAAAAGAATGACTCCAAAAGTAAGTTTTTCTTTCACTGGACTTAATCAAAACTAAACATTGCTGTTAAGAGAAATAAAAGCCACAAACCAAGGGAAAATGTTTTCAAGTCAGGTCTAATAAAGAAATTGTTCCAAAGAAGAAAAGGAAATCTCAAAGCAAAATAGTTCCAGGTAACAAGAAGAGAAAGAGAGTGAAACAGATTTTTACCTACAAAGGTACACAGAAGTACAATAAGCACATTCGAAGGTGTTCTACATAGGAAAGTGAGAATTAAAACCACAGTGGAATATTGGTAAGCTATTAGGATGATTAAAATGGAAAAGGCTGATCCTGCTAAATGTCTGTGAGATACTAAGGAAGAAGAGCTCTCATGTTCTGTTGGTGAGATCTTAAAATAGTGAAACAATTTGGAAAATTAAGACTTTCACATAACATGGTATCTACCATTCCATCCCAGCTATTCTTCCAGGAAAAAGTAATCTTATTTCTATAGACTTGCATACATAAAATAATAGCTTTATTTGTAATATTCAAAATCTGGCAAAAAGTATATCTGTTGATATGCTATAAGCAAACATACTGAGGTCAGGCTATACACTGGACCATTATTCATCAATTTAATAGAATATGCTGCTGGTGTACCCAACAACATGGGTTGATCTCAAAATAATTATTCCAAATGAAAGAAACCAAATCAAATGACATTCAGAAAACATTATATATACTATGTCAATTTGCATGCAGAGTTAGAAAATGACAACTAATGTGTATTGATGGAAAGAACATCAGTGGTCTCTGGAGTCTGTCAAAGGGACAGAGGAAGGGAGAGCGTTATAAAGAACCATTAGTGGTCCAAAGACCATAAGGAAAGTCTTAGGGTAACAAATACTGATTATGTTGACCATGGACAGCAGTGGTTCCATGTGCCAAAACAAGATCAACTGTACACTTGAATGTATCCATGTTTTTGTGTCCAAGTAAGTCACAGGCCATTTCTAAATGTTCAAAATCTCCATGTGTCAATAGTTTAAGAATCGTGTGCTCTGAAAAGCCTAGTGACCTTGAATATGCACTGAGTCAAAAACTAATGAAAAAAATATATACAGTGTCCAGTGGGAATTCTTAAATGTTCCCTTTCCTGTCTAACCCACCTCTTCCTGCTATATTGGATCTGTGCCACATTGTGAAGATATGCCTCTACCTAGCCTATCTGCTTCGTATTCTTTCACTTACCTTTTCGGAATCGGCATTGCAAACACCTAAACACACACTCTCAAAAAAATGGTAGGTGTATCCCCGGAAGTCAGAGGAAGGGACAGAACCAAATGGGAGATATTTCAATCTTCCTTATCTATTGAGGGCTGAGGTAAGACTTGGAACATTCCTGCAGTGACAGGAGGAACACTTACGTGGTTCACAACACAGCTTCTCACACTGTGTGGGGCACTACTCCATATGGGTCTGCAAAACTGAATGCAGGAGATAAACGA
This sequence comes from Dipus sagitta, assembly GCA_036346955.1. Lineage (NCBI taxonomy): Eukaryota > Metazoa > Chordata > Mammalia > Rodentia > Dipodidae > Dipus > Dipus sagitta. Next base: position 114,870,151 of record CM070778.1, on the reverse strand, counting down.
ATAATTGTTGGGAACAGAAGGTTTTTGTACAGTCAGTGTTAATTCGAAATCAAACATGTAATGAATCTAAGGCGCTCCAGTGGCATTCGCCGATGCTGCACCGTGTCACTTCAAGGCAGGCTTGGTTCAACGTATGACGCCCGGAAACACCACCTAAAACACCTCAGCTCAGATTTGAGAGCATCATGTGCCATGAATTGCAGTATAACTTTTTTACTATACAATGTCAAGTTTGCTGCTATTGTACAAGTATGATCATTTTACCACGGAAAACAAAGACTATTAATATTTTCCTGGTCATTCCTCAACATGACACAGTCAAACTACTGTATTTTTGCACTGTACTGTGTTAGAACGTTTCAGTTTAATAATTGCTATTTGAGTTGCCGACAAGTTTTCCAAAAGAAAAAAAAGTCATTAAATGAATTTTGGTTGCGGATTAGGACAAAATTTTCAGTAATTTCTAAAATGGCTCTGAACACAACTTCTGCCATTTTGTACCGTTCAATTATGTGACGTGGTGTCCTCAGCACTGGCAATTATAGAATCAAAATATTGATGGACTCTGAAAAATGTTAAAATAGGCTCTACGTTTTGCCATATCCAGTATTTAGTTAATAATTAATTTTTTATTTTCTTTCAATTAGCCTGTGGTGTGTGTGTGTGTGTGTGTGTGTGTGTGTGTGTGTGTGTGTTTCATGTGGTATGGCACCTCATACACTCACCTATGGCAGAGGACACTCTTCCACAGTGAGCGGCCAGCGAAAAACATCAGATATGTAGCTCCATTTTCTTCTGCCTGGTCTTTCCTTTGAGCTAGAGTCTTGTACAGATTCCCAAAGTTGCATGGGGAGGGGGTACCTGCTCTCCTGAAAGACTGGGGTTACAGGCACATGTGGTCATGGCCAGCTGTTTACATGGTGTCTGGAGATTCAAACTGTGGTAGTCCTGAGCCCCCTCAGTATTTCATGCTTTCACAAGAAGCACACTTAACCTCTGAGCCATCTCTCTAGCCCAAGATTTAACTCTGTTTGTAAAAATAAACATCTCCATCTCAACATATACAGTTATATACCAAACAATTATTTTAAAATAAATTTCCTTATGATTAATTATTAGTGAATTTTTTGTGTGTTTATTTTATATGCGTACATACTCAGAATGATGAAAAAATGTATTGGGTGAAAAGGGGACCTGAGTGGAAAAAGTGGCAGAAACCCTAGTTAGAGCATGAGCTCTAGAGGTAGAATTGTAAATTCCTATGTCTTGCTCCTTCTTTTTTTTGTTTTGTTTTGTTTTGTTTTGTTTTGTTTTTTGAGGTAGGGTTTCACTCTAGCCCAGGCTGACCTGGAATTCACTAACTCACGGTGATCCTCCTACCTCTGCCTCCTGAGTGCTGGGGTTAAAGGCATGTGCCACCACACCCAGCATCTTGCTCCTTCTTGACCTGGAAGACCGTGACACATGTAGCTAACCTTTCTGAGCATCTTTTGTCTCATATCTAAGACGGAGATAATAATGACTTCTCAGATGGTTCTTGAGCATTAAGTGATTTAATGCATGCGAAGCACTCAGAAATATACCTGGTCCACAGGGAGTTCCAGTAGTACAAGCTCTGTGTATGCATAGTAATAATTTGTGCCTCTGCACACAAAGAAATGTTGAGGAATTCCAAATGGAATGGACAGCTCCAAGAGGCAGTGAGCTTCCTTTCTCTAGAAGTGATCAATGTGATCCTAGCTGAGGACACCATGTGGAACCACACATCGCATTAATTCATGGTCTACTGACCACTGAAAGCCCCTTTCATACATAGTGTCGTTGTCTCTCTGCACCCTTTTCTACTTTGGTTATTTTTTTTTTCCTGCTTCCCCCATTCATCTATCTTAGATCAGAGCATCTTGAATTCTCTTGATCCTGGACTTTTTTTTTTTCTTTAGCTTGAAGGTGTTTCATACAAAAAACTTTCTTTCAGATGACAAAACTGACAATTCACAAAAGAGAGAAATAAAAACATGAAAAGCATTAACCTCACAGGAAATCAAATATTTGATAACATAGAGAATGTCCCTGCCCTGTATATGAGAAAGTTTTTAAAACACTGAGAATTTTTGTAGAATAAAAGCTGACACGCACACAGAGCAAGTCTCTCCGCAGGATGGATGAAGCAGGAAAACTGACTTGAGGTCAGTATCTTCCAAATGGGAACTGAGTGGTATTTGACTATGAAAATTCCTTTCCTTGTTTTCTTCATTCTTTTCAGTGAACAACTTCTAGAATAGTGTTCAAAGGAATGGTCTCATTTTTCTAACCATACTGAAACCAGTGACAACTGCCAGAGCTTACCGCACATTGAACGTCACCTCCTTCAACACCAGTGTGGGGTCATCCTGTCTAGTTTCTCCTCTGAGCACTGGCAGCTATCGACCTGTACAGAGTGTGTGGGGCGGGGGAGTACATTAGTATGTGCTGTCTTGCAGCAGGGGGAGGAGAATGTTGGGTGCCCCCGCCTTCACTCACCCACCTGATTTTTCCTTAGGGTGGAATTTCTTCCCATTCATGAGTCCTAGCTCTTCTCCAAACTCTGCTTCCCACAAGACTCAGTTTACAAATCGGATGGTCACAAGTCCGCTCAGGCCCTCCATACTTGAGCGGGAAATATACTCCACCCCAGAACCATTGCTCCTATACTTTTACTGGTCCATATCTTTCCAGCTTTGCTCTCATGACCTGCAAATGTTTCCACTTCCTTCCCATCCACTCACAGGCCTCCTCTGACCTTGGGGCAATCTCTAGCTACCAAGGCATGCTTTTCTGCTTCCTCCTCCTCTCCCCTTAACCACTCACCTTTGTTCTACCAGGAACCTCATAGATCAATGTGGACCGGCCACACCTATGTTCCGCCTCCTCAGACCCCAGAAGAATGGGATATATACCTGAAGTGCTCAGCTCACAAAATGCCCCAAAATATTCTGTCATGTGTGTTCACGTGCATGTGGAAGGCAGAGGAAAATTGCAGGTGTCGTTCCTCAGGAATACCTTTGATTTATTTTTGACTTTGAGGTTAGGCTTAGGGTTTCTGAGGTAGGGTCTCATTGGCCTGGAAGTCTCTATACTGGCTGCTAAGCAATTGCCAGAAAACATGCTTGTGTCTACCTCCTTGGTGGCAGCATTACAAGTGCACATCACCATGCCCAGCTTCTTAAAAGCTATTATTTATTTATTTACTTATTTATTTATGAGAGAAAGAGGCAGATAGAGACAGAGAGAGAATGGGCATGCCAGGGCCTTCTGCCACTGCAAATGAACTCCAGACACATGTGCCGCCCTGTGCATCTGGCTTATGTGGCTACTGGGGAATCGAACCTGGGTCTTTAGGCTTCACAACCAAGCACCTTAACCGCTAAGCCATCTCTCCAGCCCCACACCCAGATTTTTTTGTGTGGGTTTTTTTCATCTTCATTCTGGCAAGGCAAGCACTTTATCAACTGAGCCATCGCCCCACTCCCTAACCCAGACTATTCTCCTAGAAGGATCAGTTTACCCCCCAGCCTTGATACTAGGGTGGCTAGGCTTGACATACAGTCATGAAAGAGAAATCTGTTCACCTTTTATGGGATGAAGGCATACCCCTGTGGTAGTTTGATTCAGATGTCCCCCATAAACTGAGGTGTTCTGAATTCTAGGTCCTCAGCTGATGGAGATTTGGGAATTAATGCCTCATTTATGGGTGTTATAGCCAGTTTCCTCTTGCCAGTGTTTGGCACACTCTCCTGGTGCTGCTGTCCATCTGATGTGGGCCACGAGGTGATGTCCACCCTCTACTCATGCCATCATTTTCCCCTGCCATCATGGATCTTCCCCTTGAGTCTGTAAGCCAAAATAAATGCATTTTTTCCCCACAGGCTATTCTTGGTATTTTCAGCCAGCAATGTGAACCTGACTGGAACAGCCCCCAAATCTAAACAAAATGCGTATGAAATGGGATTGGTGTGGCCATGAATTTCAACCTTGGTATGTTCACTTTATTGCGGGAACTTGATGTTTGTTGGATCAACAAGGCTTGTGATCAGTAATCTCTTCAGTCCTGAGTTCTACCTATGTTTGCAATAAGGTCTAAGTTCTAACTTCAACATAAAGTGCGAATGCCAGACATGCTATTGGTACCTGAGAACCAATAATATACTGTGAAGTACGAATTTTCCTGAGGCCATTTAGTCTAATCTCTGCGTAATCTATAAACTTCTCTTGGCCCTTTTTCCCCTTCCAATTCTGAAATTCAGAGCATACGCCCACAGACAAGTGAGCTACTGTGGATATCCTAGATCATTAGTGACCTCCTAAATGGCGCAAGCAGACCTTAGAATTGACACTGAAGGAACCACAGAAATAATATTGATTTCCCCAAGATCACATTGTTTGGAAATTTAGTTTAAGGAATTTTTGAAAGCTTAAATATTTTTTTTTAGTTTGTCTATCAGTCTATCACCCTTCATTGAGGAGAAGAATTATAATAAAATCTTGGCTTACCCAGGCATGGTGGTACATGCCTTTAATCTCAATATTCGGGAGGCTGAGGTAGGAGGATCATTGTGAGTTGGAAGCCAGCCTGAGACTATATAGTGAATTCCAGGTCAGCCTGGGCTAGTACAAGACCCCACCTTGAAAAACCAAACACACACACACACACACACACAGGTTTATATTTTCTCATTCAACCTTTATAACATCACATGACAGTTCTAAGTTTTTTCCACATTTGACAGTAGGGAGTATGGAGTGAGGTCACCCACACAGCTCCTGAGGTCTTAAGTCCAGGCAGGCTGTTTTCCAAAGCCCACACTTTAAGTCAGTATTCCACTGTCTCTGAAGAAATCTAAGGAAACCCTGACTATAGACATTCATATGTGTAGTTCAAGGAAGAATGAAGCTGGGACTATATTTCCATATTATTAATAGAGCCTGTCAGGTTTTTAAAATGCAAAATGACATGGAAAAAGGAAGATTTCAAAAATAACACCTTGCTGGAAAGAGACATTTAAGCATTTCCTTCACTCCTATTACATTAGCCATGGATTTAGATTTTCTTTAGAGCTACCAATAAGCAAATGATCATGGCAATTTACAGATTTCGTTAATCATTGTACCTTTCTTTGGGGTGGGGGTTCAAGGTAGGGTCTCATTCTAGCCCAGGCTGATTTGGAATTCACTATGTAGTCTCAGACTGGCCTCGAACTCATAGTGATTGTACTACCTCTGCCTACTGAGTTCTGGGATTAAAGGGATGTGCCAAATCTTCAATCATTTTTTGAAAAAGCAGTCAAGTAAGAATGTTAAAAAAAAAAAAAACCTTAACCAGTTTAGATGGGAGGAGAGCTCAAACACTTGTGCTGACATTGTTTACCCAGGAGAGACCCTTCTGATATTCTAGGGAAAACTAATTTCTTGAGGAAGGTTTCTGTTCTCAAAGATAAACAAATAAATAAAATAAAATATCCAGAAACCTTTATAATTACAAAGAAAATGCTAAGGTGCAAACCCCAATAGATGTTTTCCTACTGCAAGTCATCCCAAACATGTATAAATGTATGGAAAATCTTCAGTAAGGAGGATATTGAAATATAAATAAATGAAGTAGACTTTGTGTTTGTTTTTCCTTATATGAACTATCTCCATCCTGTCTTTTGAGTTAATCGCGATCAGGTTGTACTGAATCAGAGGTGTCAGGGACTGGGGCTGGCTGGATAGCACTGTTTCTCATTATTTGCTTAACTGCAAATGTCTTTGGGAATGAGGTTAGTCTGAAACATTCTTTAACCAGCAACTCTCTTGAACTCCCAAGCCACAGAGGTTTCACTTATTTAATTTTGTCATTGTGTTTTGTTTGCTTTTATTTGACAGGAGGTACGGATGGAAAGAAGAAAGTGTCTGCGTGTGATAAATATTTTTTTTCTTAAATTAAAAATAATAAATACAATACTAAGACTTTCTCATAGAAACACATATATACAACTTCCTCCCCTCAGAATGACACTTCTGCTATTGAAAAGTCTAAGAGAATTGGGAAAAGGGATAAGAGCGGGGGTGGGGTAGAGAAATTTAAGTTATAAACTGTTTATTTCTTTAACCATGTCCATCTGACATATGGGAGGGGGGCGGAAATACCCTTTTTGAAACACTGAGCAAAATAAAAAAGGCAAAAAGGCATGCATGCATGCACATGCACACACACTTGCACACATGCGTGCACACATGTACACAACTGGGTAAAAGAGGAGGACAAGTAAGAGTCCAAGATGGCAGTGTCATTTGTATCATTCCTTGGCCAAACAGAAAGGTTCTCCTCCATGTCAGTTGTTTCCCCAGCGACGGACAGTAGCAAGGGAAAAGAAAGACAGATTTTCATTTGTAGCTGATTGGCAGTTTCTGTGAGAAATTATGCACTCCAGTAAGTTTTATTATTTTGGCTGACTCCTTTCTCAGAATGGATGGTGCCCTCCGCTTCCAGGTGCAGGGGAATGCGGAGGTGAGGCATGCAGGGAGGGCTGTTGTTCTAGTTACTGCTGGGACTGGAAGGCTCTAGGAGGAAGGAACGTTGTTCTCAGCTTCTGAAGCCACTCTTCCTTCTGATCACATTTTTACTTTAGGTTTTCACACTATGGTCAAACTAGACAAGGTATAATTTCACATGCTCCCTGTAAATACAGAGAAGTGACACTTAATTACGGGCACACAGGCATATGATATTAACAGGCATTTAACATGGATTTCTTTGGAGGAAAAATAACTCCCATCTTAAATAATAATCAGAAGCTGACAGTCAAATATGTTAAATGTAGTCTATTTATTTTTGCTCTTCCGATGGGTTTTCCTATCTATTTGTTGCAGAAATCATATAAATCCAGGTGCTATAGTTTCCTGCTATAATTTAGAATTACACTGAAGAAGAAGGTTATAAATAAGATAAAGTTAAAATATGTATTTCAGATCAAACATTTTACTGTGTGACATTAAAAAGTATGCTTTACGTTCTCCGAAAAGCAATAATCCAGCAATTACCACAAGTTCTCACAACTGCTAAACCAGAGAAACTATTTTCCTTTCTTGTATTTGAACTCATTAAATCTTATAATTGGTCAAAACTAATCAGAGCTTTTATGAAAATGTTAGTAGCCAAAAGAGCCACTTTGATTGTTGCCTTCCTTCCATCAGCATGCTATTTACAGGCATGTTTAACACCACTAATAACTTTCTTTTTTTAATTTTAAAATGTGTTCACTTGAAATGTGTTTTTAACAACAACCATAAAATACGCTCTAAAATATTCACATAGGATTTAGATAGAACATCAATTTTCTTAAGCATTTCTTTACAGCGTGTAATAAAAATGTACTGAGGAGAAAGCAAGAGGATGCATTTGCTGACCTTGGTAATAACTACATCCAGGTTTGTTTGAACCTCTTCTCGTTTGAAGACACACTGCTTAGAAGAGCTGTTGTGAGAATACGTGTGGGACTTGTACCTGCACCAAGACTTTATGCTAGGTTTAGCTAATAAAATTGTGTATCAGATGTAAAGACTGCTCTTAATTTCCATGTAGTTCAATAGGGACTTTAACTGCTGAACCATCTTTCCAACCTCTCACTGGGGACTTTGAAAGAATAGCTTACCTTCCTATCTTGGGCCTTTGTATCAGTCAGCACTCACAACTATGCTACCAAACAAAAACCAGTAATTTCATTTCTTTTTTTTCTCATCAGTCAGTAGACGGATCAGATTCTGGTGCTGTAGATGAGCTTCCACCGGGCTTGTCCCCAAACATTGAAGTGGCTCTAGTAGTTATGCAAATTCTTCCATGAATCCGCGGCTCAGTCAGAATGAAAGGGAAGATTGCAGAAGGGTCAGCTCATTTCAAGCCCATGCAGGAGACCAAAAGATTACTCTGGAGTTTGATTTTGGAAGCCTCATCCCTCCTTCTGAGTAGCTGTCATAGTGCTGGAAAGTGATTGCAGCCTGCTGTGAGAGAAAAGTCATTAGCAGTCTTCACCAGGAGTGGACCCTGCTAGCCACACAACTGACCAGCCAGGCCACATGTGCCCACTAGTGCAATTATGGCATGTCAGTGATGGGGAAAATCTGCTCTCTGATTGGGTTTGAGGCCTGATCCATGAGAGATAATCCACACCCAGTGCTAAAAACCTGGTCTAATGTTTGTCTGGCTAGGTCATAATCCCTAGGGACGAAGCCACTATTATTTAGCTAAATGGATAGAGTACACCCACCAAGTTGACCTCGAAATATTTGTTTATGTCCACATATAAGTGCTACTCTCACTTTTGGTTCGAGAAGCTTCTCTTTTCAGGTGGCTATGACTACGGGGATAACTCGGTGCTCATCAATGTGCTGACAATAAATGACATCAAGGCGTAGTGGTTAAGCACTTGCCTGTGAAGCCTGAGGACCCCGGTTCGAGGCTTGATTACCCAGGACCCATGTAAGCCAGATGCACAAGGGGGCACACACATCTGGAGTTTGTTTGCAGTGTCTGGAGGCCCTGGCGTGCCCATTCTCTCTCTCTCTCTCTCTCTCTCTCTCTGTCTGCCTCTTTCTCTCTCTGTCTGTTGTTCTCAAATAAATAAATAAAAATAAACAAAAAAATTTAAAAAAAATAAATGACATCAAGTGAGTGTTCAGCACTAAATGAGATATCTCTATCACACCCTCCAAGGCTCATGAACCATTTTGGAAGAGTACATTAGTTCATATTCCTAGACACCAGGTAAAAGCCAGAAGTTGTGAAAGACTTCTGTAATCCCAACACACCCATGGCAAGAAGGGAGTTGGAGACAAGAGAATTCCCTAGGAGCTCACTAGCTAGCCTGGGAAACAGTGATGAACAAGAATGAGGGACCCTGGTTCAAACAAGGTGAAAGGCGAGGAAAAATCTCCACATTTGTGCCATGGTAGACACGAGGCTACACTCACACAAGGAAACACACAATAAACATTTGCTGAACAAAATCCAATTCACTAAAACCCTCTTCATTTTTCATGTCATTCTTTCTCCAGGAAATCTCATCACACCCAAAGATTTCCTCCTTTCAATGCATAATTCACTAACTTACATTCCCATTTCAAAATTCTCTTCTTAATTCCAGAATTTCATAATTACAAAGAATTACAACTCGGTGCCCATACTTGAATATCTCAAAGCCCCTTAAAACCGATTATGTCTTAAATGAGCCTCAAGACTGACAGCGGTCTTCTCTTGGCATTCTTCATGTTGCTGAGTGCTATGTTACCCGTCTATATAAACCGGAAATGAAGAACCTGTAGATTCCAGTAGAGCTCGGGGAACTAATTGACCAGCTACACGTAACTTGGATCTTTCAGTTCTGCTCATCTTTGTCAAAATCCTTCTCCACATTTCTAGCACCTCGCACCTTTGCTATCATATCTATTGACCATTTTATCCACTTTCATACTAGGTTCATTTAATTTGAATTACCTAGTACCTGTAATAACCAGCACAGGATTGACAGCAATGAAAAAAACATATTGAATAGATGGATGGGTAAGTGAAGGCAATGTTCACATACAAACTATAACACAGGTGCAACAGGCACACTCCGCGTAAAGAGCTAAGAGATCGCAAAGAAGCATAAAGACAGATTGTCAAGCCTGCCTTTTGTGGCTGTGGTCTCTGTGCCTGAGTCCTGTTACTGTGCTTCAGCAGTACCCTCCGGCTTTCTGCCTCACCTCAGAAAAGTTTCAAAGCTTCTATTTCAGTATTAGCTGGCCACAAAGTGTCAAGCAAAGTCGTGCCCCCAGTAGGTTCCACTGTGCTGGAAGGGAAAGCAGGTAGGCCAAGGCAGAGGCCATAAGGCTACTGAGGCAAATCTCATAACAGAAGAGAAAACAGTTGAGGGGACAAACCCAAGGCAGGGCCTGCGAGATAAGGCAAGGGACAAGAGGCTAGGGCTGACTTATACCAAGATTCAGCAGGTCCCAATCCAAAGGGATTTGATCTAAGAAAGATGAAACAGGATGTGACTCCTAAACAATACAATGAAATCCTAAGTGTCCCTGGCAGAGCTAGAACTAGTCTGACCTGAATGAGTGACAGAATAGGAGGTAAGGCCTGTCATTAAGGACAGATGCCTACCAGAATGAGGCGAGATAACACACCTCCAAACAGCAAGTGTTAGTAGAGACTTGGCATGCTTCTGGCTGGCAGAAAATTAGAGGAAGTAGAGAAACCCTGGATGATGGAAGATAAGTCCATCCTACCAAAGGCTTTATGACCCCTAGATTCACCATCTCCCTGGCCTTCCTCCCTCCAGCACAGAGCAGGGAAGGCCATTCCCATCATCACATGGTTATTGGCAACTCTGGCAACCCCATCCAAATGTTCTCACTGTGGTCTACTGGGCAACTATTGATGGTCAGGTAATCCCCATCCATTGGTGGACTGAGGTTTGGGACCGGCTCAGAAGTAAACTCATCATTAAGTTGAAAAGACATTAGAAATACATTTAATGCATAACACTCACTGCACACCATAGCTTAGCACCAGAGCATGCAGTAGAGCCATCTATGGTGTCCCGTTGCAACTGCAGGGCTCACTAGGAGCTGTCGTGCAATGTCACAGGATCATACCAAATATTTTTATTCTGAGAACAGACCAAACTTCAAATTTGAGTTTAAACTTCTACTAGTTCATGCTATGTTTGCACCGTCATGAAACTGAAAAAGTATAAATTGAACTATTATGAGGAACTGTCCCTACACTTAATAAGTAAGTAGCCTTAGATAATTGGTTGTTTTAAAACTTGAAATATGGGCTAAAGAGATGGCTTAACAGTTAAGTTATTTGCCTATGAAACCCAAGAACCCAGGTTTGACTCCCCAGAACCCACACAAGCCAGATGCACAAGTTCATTCAAGCTCACAAGGTGGTGTACCTATCTGGAGTTCAATTGCAGTAGCTAGAGGTCCTGGCCAATTCTCTCTCTCTCTCTCTCTCTCTCTCTCCCAATCTTTCTCTCTCTCTCTCTCTCTCTCTCTCTCTCTCTCTCTCTCTCTCTCTCTTTCTCTCTCTCTGTCATAATTTTTTTTAATGAAAAAAATTTAAAACTTGAAAAGTATATTTGGAATACAATAAGCCAGGAGGACACGGCCAGAAGTGTCCATGAAGAGCACCCATGGGCTTATCAATGTCTCACAGTACTTTGATGGAAGCAATCACCCACCCTCAGTAGCTCTTGGTCCGGTATGAAGCCACCAAGTGCTCCCTGACCATTAGAAGTCGAGCTGACCCCAGCCAATGTCCAACCACGTTCAGTCAAAGTTCTAACGTAGGTGAGTGACAAGAGGATTGAAACAATCAGCTTGTAGAGATATCCACAATGAATTCACCCCCGATCTTTCACTTAGTAAGCTCTTTAGTGCAATGAGCAGAAAGATCAGTGGCATCTCGATGCCTGATGATGAGACCACGTAGACGTAGTGCTTTAACCTACAGTGTTAGTGGCTGCAGAAGATCAGCAAACAGTCCCCTCGGTCAGTTGCTGTTGAGTGGACTGTGAAACTGTGAAATGATACAAATTTAAAATTCTAAATTTTTAGAATTTAACGATAGCTTATTCTTTGTGTGTATATGTGCGAGTGTATATGTGTGTGCACTGATATACATGAGTGTGCACAGTATACGTTTGGGTGCTTGTGCATGTGGATGCCAGAGAACCACCTCGGGTGAGTCTTTCCTCAAGCGCCCACCCATCTTTTTATATTTTTGAGACAGAGTCTGTCAAGTAGGCTAGACTGGTAATCCGACCAGCGTAGGGATTTCTTCTCCACCACCGGCAGCACTCCAACACTTTACTTGTTGTGTGGACATGTGTAGCTTATTCAAGCTGTAGCATCAAGGGAGCATTTACTTTGTCCAGAATTTCCCTAAGCTTACCACCACCCAACCCAACAGGTTCTAGAGTATGCAACAGTCCATCCAAATGCCACACCCCTGGCCCAGGGGACAAATTCCTCATCTCCATCCTCTCGACGTGTTTTGTTAGAATGCCAAAGCCGTAAGGCCGTCAGCATTTCTTCCTAATGTTCCTTTGGGGGCTGTGCTGAAGTGCTGTATGGGAGGACAGGTACTTGCCCTGACACAGGAGAAGGCTGAATCCAGGGTCATGCTTACCCCACCGTAGTGCTGCAGAAACTGAAGGCAGTTCTGGCGGTTAGAATTCCTACGGCTGGTGACACCTCGAGACAGAGAAACTTATACTATACAACTGCATTTATTTTCTGTCATTTGTTCTAAAGCCACACGTGAAAATCACCAACCCTCTGACCTTGTTTGCTGACCTTGGGAGCATGTAGACTCCTTAAAGATAACATTGGCCAATTTTGCCCATGAATTGCAATCCACACAACAATCACACTCTATTTGAACCCTGTTCAATATGAGGTGTGAGTAAGTATAAGACTTTTCTAGGGTTGGAGAGATGGCTCAATGGTTAAGGCATTTGAGTGCAAAGCTAGCAACCCAAGTTCAATTCCCCAGCACCCACATAAAGTCATATGCACAGTGGAGCATGAATTTGGACTTCGTTTGTAGAGGCTGGAGGGCCTGGTACACCCATTCCCTCTATCTCTCTGTCTCTTTTCTCTCTCTCTCTATCTGTCTGCTTTCAAATAAATAAATAAAAATATTTTTAAAATAAAAAGTTTTCTAAATTTTTTTGTTGTTTGTGTGTATGCACGTGTTTGTGCACATGTGTTCATTTATGTGTACGTATCCGAGTGTGCACACATGACATAGCATGAGTGTGGAGGTCAGACATCAACTTTTAGGTCAGTCCTCACCTCTGTCCACCTCATTTGAGGCAGGATTTCTCACTATGGATTCTCTCTCTCTCTCTCTCCCTCCGCTGCCCTTTACTGTGCTCCCCAAGAACTTCCAGAAAATTCTCCTGTCTTTGCCTCCCATTTCACCTTTAACACCAACATGTTGGTGCTTCAGAAACCCCCACAGCTACTGTGTGGGATCAGACTTGGGTACTCCAGCTTCAGCAGTGAGTGCTTTATCCACAAAGCCATCTCCCCAGACCCCTCAAAATGTGTTTAAAATAAACTTATTTGAGATGCAGGTTATCCATTCAATAATGCCCCTCACTATTTTGCATGACTTTACATTACCTTGAGAAAGGAGAAATGGACATCATTACAGCTGGGGAGAGGCAATCACCCCCACCCCCAATCAATAGCTGCCAAAAGCTTTTTTCTTCCTCCACCCTCTGCAGGAATCAGTCTCCTCTAAGAAACGTGTTTGGACATCTTCCTTGGGTATGCGTGATGGCGTGTGCTCCTTCAGATAGCATCATCAATCTTGTACATCCCAGACATTAAGTCTTCTGTGAATTTTAAGGAAGTGTCTGGGCAGAATAGACTGTCTTCTGCTAAGCTCCTGGAGTATCAGGAACAAATGTGATCTTACAGATAGTTTCTCACATGGTCTCGCTGTCTGATTATGACAATGTATGCAAGTCTATTTCCCCTCTAGGGCTCCTAGGTCTTTTATTTATTTATTTATTTATTTATTTATTTATTTATTTATTTGACAGAGAAAGAGAGAGAATGGGTGTGCCAGGGCCTCCAGCCACTGCAAACGAACTCCAGATGTGCACACCCCTTGTGCATCTGGCTAACATGGGTCTTGGGGAATTGAACCTGGGTCCTTTGGCTTTGCATGCAAATGCCTTAACCACTAAGCAATCCCTCCAGCCCCTAGGTTTTTTACTAGGATAAATGGTGTTGGGAAGATGGCTCTGTCTTTTTGTCTTGGTGTCCAGAGTCCAGGATGGTGCCTGGGACATATCAGAATTTAATAATTCTCGTTCAACGGCTGAATGAAAGGGTGGATGACTGGATGGGCAGACAGACAGATCAATGATATATAGAAAAATTCAGAGCATAATGTCACCTAGACCACAGATGCTGCCTTTTCTCATTGAACTTTAAAAGTTCCAGCAATGCTTTGAGGACAAAGGTTATGTTTTGACAAAACTGATTTAGTGTTTTACAAAGCATAATTTTAGAGTCCAAACAACTATGTTTGACAGCCTCTCTCTAAGAAGGCCTGCATTTTGTTGGGATCAGGGCATCATAACTGACAAGCTAAACTTTTTCCTTTGTTTGAAGGTCCTTGCAGAAATGTGTGACTGCCTCAGCTATGGGTTCTTTCTGGTTTCTATAGCCTTATAGCTCTTGACAGAAAGGCCTTGCTCCTGCAGTACAGTGTCTGAGTGGATCTCCCAGAATCCTTAAAATGAGGTAAGATGGCAATAGGGACAGCTGAACTCTACTACAATGACTTTGAAGAATCTAACTTCTTAAAAATCTGTTTTACAACATGGTACTGGTATATCAACAGACGTATAGATCAATGGAACTGAACAGAAGATCCAGGCATTAGTCCAAGCAACTACAGCTACCTGATCTCTGACAAAGGAGTCAGCAACGCACACACTGGAGGAAAGACAGCATCTTGAACACACGGTGCTGGAGAAACCGACGACTATATTAGAAAGATGGATCTAGATCCACTTCTCTCACCCTGCGCAAAAATCAACTCCAAATGCATTACCGTAAGATCTGAAATGCTAAAACGACCAGAAGAAACAATAGGGAACACATTCTTTATTTCAGAGAAACTTGCTCAGCCATGTTTATTGCTGCTCTATTCACAACAGTTAAGAATTGGAATCAACCCAGAAGGCCATTGACAGACAAATGGATAATTAAGTTGTTGTACATATACACTATGGAATTCTACTCAGCTGTAAGGAAAAATGAAATTTGCAGGAAAATGGATAGACTTGAAAAATATCATCCTAAGGGAGGTCATGAAGTCTAAGAAAGTCAAATGCCACATGTTCTCTCTAATATGTGGCTCTGAAAATGGGCCAGCTGCAAAGGAGGGCAAAAAGCAATATGTATTCAAAATATGGGCATACAACTAAAATGAGATCAGGAAAAAAGGTGAAACAGGGAGGGAAGAAAGGAGGGGATAACAGACAAAATAATAGATGGAAAGAAAATGGGGGGTGATAGGGTGGGGGAGCCAGGGATAAGAAAGATGGAAAGGGAACCGCACAAAATTGAAGACTAAAGTGGTTAGCACATTAGGAACCACCCTCTGGGATACCAGTATGCAAGATATAACCCCCAATGAAGAGAGGGGGATGGATCTGACAGATATGCCCAGTAGAAGGCAGAGAAAGCTTAATCCTAAAACTATAGGTTCTGTTTTGGGAATCCCAGGAATGGAACTGGGTTATCCTCAACGGTGAGCAATCAGTCAGAGAGATCCATGAGGTCCCCAAACAATGTAGGCCCTTGCCAAGTGCTTAGTTACTCAACAGAGCTAAAAGGTAAGATCGTATTGCTGAAGACACCCCAGGCTTCCATCTCAGGACATCAAGAGACCACATGGGAACCAAGAGGAAGGCCAGCCCTCCCCTGATAAACCCTCACAGCACCAGAAAGTGCTGGGGGAGCCACTGTGTGGCAATGGTCACCAACAGCACAAACAGGAGATCCCTCAGATGGACAAGAAACACACGCTTGTGCAATAGTGGCACAAAGCCCATGTAGATAACCAACTGCACTCCAAGTGGGCATGGAACCTGCTTTCTGGGTGAGTGCTCATATCTGGTGCTGGGAGTCAAGCCAGTGCCCCATAGGTAGGAAACTCACAACCCCCAGAGAGAAGCCACCATTGTTCTCTGGACATGTTGAGAGAGTATCCTCATCAAATTGTTCCTCAAAATTACAAGCATACACCCACAATAATCAAAGCTGCTAACACCATTAGTTGGAGAATCTGTTTTATCTTACAGATGGCAGAAAACAGTGGGGGGATTCAAGACCCACCAATTTAGCAAGAAAAGATAGCCACTGCTCACCATGAGTCATGCCACCTCTAACACATTTACTAGGGCCCAGGAGAAACAGCAGAGGAAGCAACAACACAAGTGTCAACACACATACTGCTCCCAGTGCTAACCTGACAACCACCTCCAAGGAAATAACAACACATATGGAGATGAACTGAAACACATGGTAACAGAAATACAGAGGCTACAGTGAACTCAACACTAAAAACATTCTGCTAACACACCCAAGGCTCAGGGATTGTTGCCCAAGAGGAGGCAGGAAGATTGTAAGAGCCACAAGGTGAGTAGAAATACCCTGAGGCACAGCCCCACACACACCAGAAGCTAACAGAGGCCCTAATTAACTCACAATGACCACCAAAGATCCTTCTGAGGAAGACCTTCAGGGTAATGGAGACACCCAGGAAAGAGGGGACACAAGACTGTAACCCATGTAAATAAGAATTTGTATTCATAAATAAAAAGAAAAATCTGTTTTAGAGGAGAGTCTGAGAGCAACGCCACAGAAAGGTTGATGTGCTCAACAGATGGAGGTGGACGTGTTTCTCTGAGGAAGGGGCTTAATTCATAAGGAATTTCACCAAACTCAGCCCAGATCCACAAACCATATGAGTTTGCAAATTTATCTAAGAATTGAATCATTTGTTCTAATTTAGTATTTCAGACTTTCTGAGAATAGTATTTCCAAGAACACCCAGGAGAATTCAAAAGTGTGAATAATTCCAGATTTGTCTTGCTTTCCTCAAATGACAAAATTTAGATAATAAAAGACCAATTAAAACATTTGAATGTTGTGCTTTTATAGAGATTGACGAGTCTGTGGGAAACTATGATGAGGTGTATTCTTTTAAATCAATTTCAACATTAAAGAAGGTGGTAGAAGTAAATAGAAGAGAAAATTGAGCTTCCCTCTGGCCTTGGTTTCTTTGCCCTGTGCTATCTTTATAAAAGCTGTAAGTAGTAGCTTAGAAAATGCTAAAGAGGATTCTAATCTTTTCTTTCTTTTTATTTTTTAAAGAAAGAAGAATTTGGCTTGAAAGTTAGTTCTTTGCATATCGTAGGAACTTGACATATCCTGTGCTATACCTTGTCTGCATTTTAAAAACAAAATGTAAAAAAACCAAAAAAAAAAAAATGTGACTATGAACATTAGGGTAGAAAACAAATCAGCAGCTGCTGTATTCTGCATTGCTAATGCCTTCATTCCAAACTGAATTATCATTGTGGGTGACGTTCTCTTTTCTAAACCTTAGAAAAAAACTTTGAAAAAAAATGGTAATATAAACCACATGGTTGCTTCATTCCACCACCATTCTTGGCAGAACAAGAGCTTCTGGCAACCTTGCTGTCAGCTGGGCCGTGGTAATCACAGCAGTATTGCCCTGTACTTAAATCGAATGCTTGCTTTCTGAGAACTTGTCAGTGGATGCCTTTTCTTCTTATCAGTGTTCTTGGTAATGTTTGAACAGGGCTTCTGTGCCTGAGGAGAACATGTCCTTGGAGAAAGGAGCTGCTGAAATAGTAAAAAATAAAAAAAAAAAAACAATAAAGTATTCTAATGACACTGTAAGGAAATAAAATTAAAGAAAAAACCTGCAAGACTGCTTGCCTGTTGCTTTGGACTTTGGCCCCACAGAGGGCTGTGCCCCAGCCTGACTCTGCTTACCAGTCTCCAGGTTATTTTCCCCCCCTAGGTCCTCTTAAGAGCCTTCCTCCCTATGTAAACTCACAAGTTTCAAATGTATGGAAGTCCAAGTTGAAAGAGCTTCAAAGGGAAAATGGCCTTCTTGCATTTGGTCTTGGCCAAAAAAAAAAAAAGACAGTATTAAAATTCTAGCATAGTTGAGGTATATGTGGGTCAAAACCTAAGATAACAACATCCCTTTCAGTAGGCCTAGTAAAAATCGAAATGACACAAATTTGTTAGGATAATGTGAAATCAGAAACTTCCAGGAAAGGGAGATTGCCAGAGTAGCCATAGCCACAGGGAGATTTCTCATGCAATGCTAAAGTCAAAAGGAAAATCAGAATTCGTCTGGCAGAGTTTTACTTGATAGCCAAATTGCATCAGCAAGGGCATTCTTGAACCCTTCCTGTTGCTTGCTAACTCAAGATGTTAGCAGCCTACACAGGACTGGGGCTCCTGTAGTTCGTTGGCTCCTCTCTGCCCCTATAGATTTGTTGCGAGATCTATTGGTTCAGAGCTTCTTAGTCCTTAAAGGCATAGGAAACTTATCACAGTTTTGTAAGGTCTCTTCCTTCCCTCTGACACCTGCCCTTGCTTCATCCTCTTTCATGATACCCACAGTGACTCAGGAAAAGGACCTTGAATCCAGCCCAGTAGCTCTGGTTACCTTTTGGAATAAGAGCTCTAAGGAAGTAGGCTGTATGGTCCTTGAACTCTAGATTCTGCAACCCAGGACTTTAAAGCTAAGAATACTATGCCCCACCTCCAAAGTCATGTAACCCAAAGGTAGCCCAACTCTCATCTTGTGACATACAGCACAGGATTCATTTCTGTTAGTTACTTTCCGTGGTGGTCAGAGGTCCTTTCTACAAGTGCCTACAGAACCAATAGGATTCTCACATTGAAAGTTGTGATGAAAACATTTACATAATGTTAATTTCCATGAGAGTGGACGGAAGAGAACTTGAACTTGGCTTAATGTTCTCATTCTAGCTTTTCTTCTCATAGCCCATGAAGCATGTAAAAGTCCACACACTGAGCAATGCTGCACACTGGGCATACATTCTCCATCCTCCCTTACTGCCCACATCCCTTCAACCAGCCAGAGGAAGCATCAGTCATGTCCCAACACTTCCTGTCATCACTTTATTTTAAGTTCACAGTTTAACTCGCCCCTCAAATACTAAATACAGTTATTTATGCTTACATGCATAGTGGAGATTTTTAAGAGTTTTACACTTGATGTCTTGTTGGATTGTATCTGTGAATCACAGATAAATTACACACGTATTCATCTAATTTTAGTGAGAAGAGGGCTGAGATAGAGATACAACATTGTCTTAGGAAAATACACTGGAAGGACCAGGTGCATCCAGTGGCAAAAGGTAGGTTCTTTATTCGTTTTGTTTTATTTATTGAACCGGAGGGGGTAGCTAGCTATTCCTGCCTCGACTGCTGGGATTGAAGGCACACACCACCATGCCTAGCTGGAGGTTCTTTTTAAACTGAGAGTCTTGTAATATACACAAATGAGCCAAGGTTAATGAAATGTAAAACAGTATCTCATTACTCCAGTTATAGTATATTTTGAACACTGTTAAAATGGCACAAAGTTGAGTTGATTTTAAGTACCTTTCTCAGAGATCTGTATTTATCACCATTTAAACCAGGCTTGGACTCCCCCACCCCGCTCCCCAATACTTGATTCAGGCTGCTTTCTTAATCCATACTGAATGCACTGACTTGAAACTCCATTCCCCCTACACTAAATCCAGTCAGTTACACCTCTTTATTTATATATGGCCTCTCTACCCTTACGAACATCCCACATGCAATTATATACATAGCTCTAAGTTACTTTCCAGCCCTGCGCTCTAGCTACAAGGGCTCTATTCTCCCTTCAACTATATGTCCCCACATAGATGACATACAAATCCATCACTGACATTTAGGGCACTCTTCTACTCTGAAACCATTTTCTTGCCCCAAACCAAACCTTGCTCACCCATCCAAGCAAGTTCCACAATCTGAGGGCAAATTTCCCCTTTTGTCCTCACGCTTCCTCTGGTCAGCCGCTGTAGGCGAGGTGTGATCACTTTCAGCTACAAAACATCTTGGAAGCCCGTTGCTACCGGTAACACAACATACAACCTTTAAACAACTCCATCTGATACAAGCTGTTCTAGCCAAAGAATTCCTCTGATTTCTAAAATTGGTGATATTCTTCCAGAACAAAACATTTTCTACTACATTTCTTTGATGGTGATTTAAATCATTGCATGACCCATTTATCCTTAAAAGCTCAACTTTTTTTTCCCCCAGCTGTGCAGCTCAATTAAATAATGATTTCTAGCACACTGATGGTGTCAGGGTCTCCTGTTGCTTCCCAAACCCAGTGCTTGTGAACTTGGTATTGAAAATAGAAAATGTTCAGAGGGTCGTTCGTCAAACTCTAAGTTTGGAGACAGTCCACTAAAAGGCTAACCATCCTCTTTTGGTGAATTTTAGCTATGTTAACACTTTAAAACTTATTTCCCTAGAAGACTGTGTAAATGTCATGTACCCCACATCTCCCATATGTTAAAATGACATTAATCTTGAATTCGGCTATCTCTTCCTTCAGTTGCAAAATTTACAAGTAGCTCTTTGTAAGCTTTCTGCTATTGCTTTTTACCGCTATTAATAGTAATAATTTTTTAGGTTCGCATAAAAAGTCGTGGTTTTCATTACGGCACTTTCGTAAACGTGTGCCACAGGACTTTGTTTGGATTCATCCCTCTTCCCCCAATCCCTGCTCCTCTAACTCTACCCTTTTGGCTGGTTCCCTTCCTTCTCCCAAGTAACCCTCATTCTACCTTAGTTAATTATTCATTTAATTAAATAACACTAAAATTTTAGATTTTTTGCTTCGCTGGCCACATTTTAAATGCCGGGGGCTGCTATATTGGACATAGACCATTTTCATCATTTCAGAATGTTCTGTTGGCTAGCCCCACTGTCTGCTGTGTGACCCTCGGGACATGGGCTGTATCTATCTTTACTACTGTACCATGGGGCCTTGAGTGTTTAGCATATGGTGATATATGATATTCGCTGAGCAAGTGAGCAATGCATGTGGACCCCTTCTACTCATCATGTGATAAGTCAGAGTGGGCCTTTATATAAAAATAATCCCTCATTGGGGGCAATAAAAAAGGTGAGACTTTAACTAGAGTGAAATGTGGGCTGGAAGAATGGACATGAGATAATAGTATGTGACTATTAAGTAACCACAAAAGAATTAATAGTTCACAGTGGGCTTAAAAACTGTGATTCTGAGGGCCTGGAGAAGTGACTTAGTGGTTAAGGTGCTTATCTGCAAAGCCAAAGGACCCAGGTTCAATTTACCAGAACCCACGTAAGCCAGATGCACAAGGTGGCTCATACATCTAGAGTTCGTTTACAGTGGCTGAAGGCTCTGGCACACCTATTCTCTCTCTATCTGCTGCTTTCTCCCCCCCCCCAATAAATATAAATTAAGTTAAAAAAAACCCTCTAATTCTAAGTTGGATATCATGATATATACATGCATCACCATAACCCCAGCATTCAGAGAATCACAAGTTCAAGGCCAGCCTATCTCTATTATGAAAATTACATTAGGCAGCAAAATACATTAAAAAAAAAAAAAAACGTTTGACTGGGGCTGGAGAGATGGCTTAGCGGTTAAAGCGTTTGCCCACAAAGCCAAAGGACCTCAATTCCCCAGGACCCACATAGGCCAGATGCACAAGGTGGTACACGTGTCTGGAGTTTGTTTGCAGTGGCTAGAGGCCCTGGCATGCCCATTCTCATTCTCTCTCTCTCTCACAAATAAATAGATAAAAAAATAAATAAAATATTTTTAAAATTGACTATTTTATCAATGTTACCAATTTCAAAACTGTCTAACCAACCAAACAAAAACAATGCCATATCACTGGGGTGAAAGGCTTGTCTGATCCATTCTCCATTAAGTCAATACATGCTTGAGTTCTATATGCAAAGTGTAAAAGATAATAGGATTGATATCACATATGTATCTCAGGAAAGTTTACCTACATAAAGATAGTCTTTAATAAGAAAATGTATTTGGCTTATAAATTGACTTGTAGTGCTTGTCAAAATAATCTTCCCCATAGAAACAATGTGCTATATTTTGAGGCCACAAGGGCAGCCTTCAAAAGCCACTGCCACCCACACCTCAGGGGAGACGGGTCTTGGGACTGTGTGCCTCTGGTTTTATGTGCAAACATGCTTGGGAGACTAGCATGTGCTTGAATCACCTCCTGACAGTGTTATTTCCATCCATGCCAGCCTCAAATCTCAATTGGGGGTGAGATTTTTGTGGTCTTAGACCAGAAAGATCCAGAGCCAGGAGGGTAGAATCTGAGATTAGGAGTAAGGACTCAGGGTAGGAAAGAGGTGGGAGCTATGGACCACAGAATCAGAAAGACAGAAGGTGA
Source organism: Dipus sagitta (assembly GCA_036346955.1). Lineage (NCBI taxonomy): Eukaryota > Metazoa > Chordata > Mammalia > Rodentia > Dipodidae > Dipus > Dipus sagitta. The sequence continues at coordinate 114,848,018 of CM070778.1, read as the reverse complement.
AGAGGCAGAAAGAAAGCATCTCAAGGATGCTTGTATGAAAGCACAGTGGTAAAGAAAAGAGCATAATGGGGACTTGAAGACTTAAAGGGAACGTGTGGTTTTGTGTGTGTGTGTATGTGTGTGCGTAGTATGTGTGATGTGGTGTATAATGCATGTATATGAATAAATGCACAATTCCTGTGCACGTGCCAACGAATGACAGAGAACACCGGGTGTCCTTCTCTGTGACTTTTCTGCTTTATTTCCTTGAGACAGAGTCTCCTCCCTGAGCCCAGATCTGCTATGAACAGAGAGCCTCAGCAAGTGCCCCCCCCCCCGTCCCCCGTCCCCCGACTCCCGCACAGCGCCACAGGACTGAGGCTGTAGGCTTGCGTAGCCACACTTGACATTCTAGGTGGGTGCTGGAGATCAAATTCTTGCCTCTCAGGCCACTATCTCAGTTGTGACAGAAGAACTCTTATAAGCCAAGCCATCTCCCCAAGCTGATGTTTCCTCTTTTTTCTATTTTTTAAAATTATTTTTATTGACTTCAGACAGAGAGAGAGAATTGGCATCAGGACCTTCAGCCACTGTAACCATATTCCAGATGCATGCGCCACTTTGTGCATCTGGCTTGCGTGGGTCCGGGGGAATTGAATTGAAGCTGGGTCCTTTGCTTTGCACACAGATGCCTTAAATGCTAAGCCACCTCTCCAACCCCGGCGTTTCTTTTCTACTGTTGCCTATCAAACTCCTCTGAACCGTGCCTTCTTCCCAGCTACCCAGCACAATATAGAAACTGTAAATGACTTCTTTGCTGTCCAAAGACAAGCTTTTTACTCTGAACTCCTCCTCCCCAACAGTGGCCAGTAGCTACACAGGCCCTTTCTCTACCATTCCCCCACCCAGTCTCACCTCCAGTCTTGAAATGTGCTTCTTAAAACTAGAAGTTTCTCCATTTCCTTCTTGAGTAAACTAACTCCCATTCAACTTTCACAATTTAGCATCATCACTTCCTTATGAAATCCACCATGAGCCCTGGGTTGGGTTCAATCTCTTGATATCTGTACTTATGGTCTCAGATACTATTCTCTAGCTGCATTTGTCAAAACTGTGATTTTTACATATATGTGTATAATTCTCTGATTAAAGGCTATTTTTTCTCTAGATACTGCATTGTCAGCTCTAGGAGACTTGTAGGTCTACCAAGAACTCAGTTCTGGACTCTATTAGCCTTGTCTAGTGCATGGCAAGTGGGTACTCATTAATTATATGATGAGTGAGAGAGTGTGTAGCAGTCACCTTCTAATTGTTGGGACAAAACACCCAAACAGAAGCCAGTTATTGGAGGGAAGGGTTTATTCCAGACTTGCAGATTCAAGAAGTTTCATCATGGCACGGCCTGGCATGGCAGAGCAGAGGCTAGGCATCGGCACCATACCTTGGCACATCAGCTGGAAGGTAGCAGTGAGACTGAGCTAGCTCTGAACAGCCACCCACCCCCAGTGACACACCCCCTCCAGCAAGGCTCCACCTCCCAAAAGCCCCACCAGCTGGGAAATGAGGATGAGGATGAGGCTTAGTCACAAACACATGAGGCCAAGAGGGACATCTCACATTCAAGCCACCACAGAATGGATGACTGTCGTGTGATATGATTGGGTAGAGGGGATTCTCAGACTAGAAATAAGAGGGCTTAGGGGTGAGCCCTTCTCCAGTGAGAAGGGGTGGAGCCAAGAAGGGCCACGTTTCTGTGTACCCTAAGCAGTTCGCAAATAAAGGCTAACCACAGTGAGGAGTCGCCTGCATTCATTTGAAAGTAAAAAATGTTTATACAACTCAGCGTGTTTTTCCATTCTCTCTCTCCAGCAGTTCTCCACCTCCCCCTTCTTCATAGGTGATTGATTCTAAGAGCCTTAAACTGAATATTTTAGTGTAATTGAGAAGACAGGAGGTTCTGTTCTCCAACAGAACACATGTTTCTTCTCCCCAGAAAAGAATAGTACTTTAGAAAGCTAAACTGTTCACAGAGCTCTAGATTTAGAACTCTCAGGGAAATTTAAAAAAAAAAAAAATATATATATATATATATATATATATATATATATATATATGTAAAAAAGAATCAAATCAGAAAGTAGCCAGTCTGCCTCTCTTTCATGGTTAAAATGAAATAACAACAGATGAAGAAAATAAACGTGTCTAATTGTAAAGTTTATAGGACCTCGAGGCAGCTTCATGACAAGGAACACTTGTCTTCGTAAATACGTTTCCTCTTAGGAGTTTAGCACCTAAAATATACTAGTATTTATGCACCTCAGGCCCTAAGGGGTTAAAATTGGAATGCCCTCAACTTTTTTAGTACTCACTTTATTGTGTCTTGCTTAAGTCACAACGCATTACTTGTAAGGGCAGAAAATATCTTCATTTTGTACTTGTCCTGACCCCAGCATCTAAAAATACAAAATACTAGAATTTCTATATCAGGTGGCTTTTAAAAAAAGAAAGAAAAGAAAAAGGGAAACTGAAAGAGGGCTAATTGTTTAAGGTCTAAATGTAGCCCATGGAAAGGACAGAAATAAAGAGATGTCTCTCCAAGTGACCCAGCTTGCATAAAACCAGGCACACAATTCATTTGAAGGACTTCTTGTCTCTGCATTTTCCCTCTGGGTTTAAAAAGAAGCATTTCTTTGGCAGCATAGTGGATAACAGTGTCATCTTGGCAACTTTCTGTCTACAAGCGCTGTTAATTTTAGCCTGGTCTTCATGTTAAGAACATAGAGGAATTTTCATTACTCACCAACCTTTGTTGAAAACCTAAAATAACCTATAACCTCTGAGAAAGTATGTCCCATTTGCTGAGATTCTCCCATCCACACTGAAGTCAGAGAAGATGGCCGTGAACTTCCAACAGGGCTGCACCTGCCATTGTACACACTGTTACTGCTAATATTGAGCTTTCCTCTCACAGTTGAACTTTCCATCCCCCCTTGATATGCATTCTATTGCTTAGTCTAAACACGCACTTCACAAAACACTTGCTTGAGTTTCCTGCGAAGGAAATTGATCATTCTTTAAATGTATGTTTTTAATTGACTTCGTCCTTGCTGGCTAGGAAATTAACTTTTAGCCCTCTCTTATTTGATCTGTTAAACAAGGATGTGACACCTTCCAGACAATAAGATTTAATGAGATCCCAGCTGGAGAGATGTTACAGCAGTTAAAAGCACTTGTTTGCAAAACCTGCTGGTCTGGGTTCGAGTCCCCAGTACCCATGTAAAGTCAGAAGCACAAACTGGCACATGTGTCTGAAGTTTGTTTGCAGTGGCAAGAGGCCCTGGCATATCCATATGCTCTCTCTGTCTCTCTCTCTCCCTCTTTCTCTCATACACACACACACACACACACACACACACACAAAGTACTTTTTTAAAAAAGCATTTATTGGGATCCTAAACACCACAGACTCCCTGTTACCACATAACTTTTAAAGCCATAATAATCAAACTTGCAATCGAATTCTAGCTGTGAAGCACATTGATCAATGTTACTGTCCATGACATTGAAACAGCAGCTATTGTCTCATTTCTCTCTGCCAGTTGCAAGGTACTTTAAAAAAAAAAAAATCAATGGATTTCTCCCCATGCAGAGTTGCCAGAAGTATCAGATGTCTGAGCTCTGGAAGCATGCATGTGTTGTTAGTCTTATGTGAGTTGTTTTTGTTCCTATTTAAATTGATAACTAATGCTTGCCCTCAAGAGGGTCAGGCATGCCTGGAAAAGCCATGTCTGAAGAGTTCCCAACCCCTGGCAGGAGGCGATTGCTCATACTGATTGTTTGCCAAGTTGCCACCTGGGCGACCAGGTTAGTGACCAAACAGGTGATAATGTTCTCACAGTCCCACAGAAAACACACCCAGCCCTAACATTGCCACATTGTAATTCCTTGACTTCAGGTGCACCTTGGTTTTCTGTTGTTTGTGTTGTTAGAGCCCGGATTAGTGTGAAAAACAAGCTCTTGAATCCCAGTGGGCTGCGCAGGGTTTATTTTTCAGAAGCAAACAGACCCTCGAGATCGCAGGATATTGGCTAGTTCCGGCCTCCAGGGAATTCCATGGCTTATAACAAATTGTTTTCCTAAGAAAACTTTCTAGATTTTTTTTTTCCACTGCAGAGATATTCCTTAGTGTGGAGACATCTTTCAGATCTGATTTCCTACCAATTCCTCCAGAATATTGTCTCAATGAATGACAGAAGAAAAAAATCTGGTGACATTGCATGCACACCCCCACCCCCCACTGCATGTTTATGCTGACCTTAATCAAAGATACAAAGTTTCATGGGTATAAACTTTTTCTTAATATTCAATTTTCCTAAAATGAATTGAATTAATTAGCTTTCACTTCCTCAAATATTACCCTCACTAGTTTTTTGTTGTTTGTTTGTTTGTTTTTTTTTTTTTACTTATCCACATTTTGTGTTATTATCCGTTCTCGAAACACAATAATTTACACTTCTGGCTTTTGCCTGCATTTTTAAAAACCATAATTTCATCATGTGTTCAGTTTGGCTTTTAAATCAATGTTTAATATGTTGGCAACAAAGGATTATTTGAGCAATAGAGATGAGGAAATGGAGCCTTGTCATGTTTGTAAAAGGGAGAGATGAAGTCCATTGAAAGCCACAAGATTTGTTACTTTATTATATCCGTAATTTTCCCCTGTCCAAATGTGATACTTGCAACTCTTTCCCTCTTGGTTCTTTCTGACATGCCTCACTTGCAGATGCCACACTTAGATTTACCAATGAAAAAATTATTTCTTTTCTAGTTCAGGAGCAAAGACATCACAAAAGATAGAGTTATCATGAGCTAATTACAGTCCTTGAAAATTACCTTTGTGCTTAGCAAATATGCATTTTTTTTCTGTGCTAATGATGAAGTTGGCAGTTTAAATAAAAAACACTATTTAAAGTAACAGAGTACAGTTATATAACCTTTTCACATAAATCACACAATAACTCTTTGTGCTTTGTTTAAAAAAAAAAGTAAGTTAAAAAAAAAGAACCACGGTGCTTGTTCAGGAGATTTATTTATATAATAATCATCTATGTAAAAGATTTTTTTTTCCTCTTATAAAAATGGGGTATTCTCTTTTTTTAACCTCTGGAAGGTGCAGATGAGAGGCAGAAACATCCTCCAGTCACCACTTAGAGTGGCACATTCTCAAAAACTCCAACTAGTAGTGTTTGGCCTTACCACAGTTCTGCATTTTAAAGCACACAGATCAAAAACTTAATAAGGGAACAGTCTGTGCTAGTAAATAAATAAAAGTATAGAATCTAATTTCCAATCTAGTGCGAGGATCCTTTTGCATCTATAAACGGCCCCATGATCAAAGGCCATTTTTTTCTCTGCTTTGCAAGATCCTATTCTTTACATATACTTGGCAGTGGGAAATTCTGTGGGACCTTGAAAGTCTTATAGTTTCTCCCCAGATTTTCCATGGCCTTCTTCCACAGAGGTCCTTGGTCCCCCATCCACCTTCCTGTCCATCCTTCTTTAGGTCTCTGTCAACTTGTTGCCTGATTAAACCTTGAGGCAGTAATGGTTTTTTATTTATATTGTTGCCCCTACCATGTAAAAATACCTTCCATGTGAAGTGTCCCCAACACAAAATCAGTCTTACTGCTGATAGTCCATACCTTGAAGTGTCTCAGAACTAGAGAGTTGTATGTATGCTAAATGCTAAGTTTGGCTCAAACTGACCCACTTAATCCACTGTCCAGAGGATCACTTCGGCAAGAGCAATCCTTTCACAGAGATAAAATTAACCAAAGCATTTCATTGGCCAACTCTATCTACTGTGACTCTTGCTAACCAGTGGGGGTTCTATAGACAAGGGAACCCACAAGGACTTTCTTGTGGGTCCTTATCTTTCACTGAGATGCTGACCCAACTTTGAAAAGCTATCTCCATGGAAAATTCTGGGCTGCACTCCAAAACCAACCAGGAGGAGGTGGCTCTCTTAATCAGTGGCTGTGTTCTGTCTTTATATAAACAGGTTAAGCCAGCTGCCAAGGCCTCTGTGACCAATTCCAGCTCACATTACCCTTGGCAGGAAAGATGGGCCACTGGGAGCTGCTTCATGAAAGCAGAGAGTCTCACCTCTCCCAGGTTATAGCAAAAGCCTTGGCTGCTGTGTGTGATGGCCACAGTCTTCTCTTACTCTTACTGTCTTCCTCTTGATCCCCAAGTAAATGAATAACAGGTGGCATATACCATTTTCCGGAATGGTAGCCTACCAACTGGAGATCATGCCTTAAAAAGGAAAGACTAAATTTGCTATTCTGATTGATGAGTACATTGAGCTATGAATCTTCTGAACAAAGTGGACATTGAAAAGATGTAGAACTCTTGGGGGCTATTTGAAATAGAGAAATTGTTGTGAAATTCATAAGCTGCCGGACATTCTCCTCCCCACCTAATCCACATAAGATGATCATTGACAGGGTGGAGCTCAGAATGTCAGCGTGCACAATCAACTAACAAGCGGTCTGAGAAGATGGCTCAGTGGTTAAAGGCAATTTGTTTGCAAAGTCTGCTGACCTGAGTTCAATTCCCAAGCCACCCATGTAAGCCAGATATTCATATGCAGCAGCAAGAGGACCTGATGTGTGCATATGCACACACACACACACACACACACACACACACACTTAAATAAATAAACAAATGAATAATTGTTTTTTTTGTTTTGTTTTGTTTTGTTTTATATTTTCTTATTTCCTGTGTTTTTTTTTTTGAATAATTGTTTTAAAGAGAGTCATTGAGCATGACAGACACTGACAAAAAAAACGTGTTGACAAAATCTGTTTATTTCCTCTAGGGATCATTCCTGGACTTTGACCCAGAGAATTGCCCTCAAAATAATGTTTTAATTCAAAGGAGTACCAGCCATATGGAATAAAAGCTGAAAAAAATGAAATAATAAAGCAGACTATACTTACAGACACTGGTCAAAGGCAATCAAGGTACAAGAGGAGTAATTGGGAGGGTCATTTACCTCTGCCAGGTTCTCACACTAATGTTTTTGGCACTTGATTAAGGCTTAGTCAACAAAGCAGAATTAAAAGAAAGAAAGAAAACAGACAAAAATCTCCACAGGCATGGAGCTCTCTTTATATATGAATGAAAGCTATTCTGCTCTTTTCCAATCTTTATAATGGTAACAGTTAGTAATTCTGGTCCTCACTTCTGAAAGAAATACTTTGCCAGAGAAAGTATCTTAACATGATATCATAGTGATTTAAAAATCACAGCATTAAAGCTATCGGTTTATAAGTCAAACCATATTTGAATGGCTTAAAATAATGCTCTCCTCTTTTGATACCAGAATTGAATGCAAAGTGGTTAGGGCCCAGCTGCTGGTCTTATTTTCAAGTGTATGGATCAACTGCATTCATTTCCATAGGTTCCTTCTGCTTTTATTTTTATTTTTCATTTCTTCATTTTTGACAGCATAACACTACACCCATGGAAGCTGGGTTTTTCAGGTGTTAAAGAGGATTTGTTATAAGAAACGATTAGAATAGGATTTAATGTAATTGAAAGTCAAGGTACAGTAGTCATCCTGTGTATCAGAGAGAGTGTCAAAACTTGCAGTGAGGGTGGAGTGCCCTTTGCTAAGTAAACAACAAAAGTGGGGAGAGAGGAAAATATTCTACGCAAAACAGGATCTCCAAGGTTGGCCAACCTGATAAGCCTGCCCTGCCACAGTGGGTATCAAACTCACAGGTGCCAGAGGACCGTGAATGGCTTCAATCTTCCCACCCCAAAAGAAAGTTTAAAAACAAGTTATATAATAATCTGAAATCGTGTCTAAGACTTGCCAGGCAATAATCCTAGACCTTCTCAGGCCCCAGGGAAAGAAAGCCTATCCCTCAGCCATGGTCCTAAACCTTCCAATCCCTTCACCTTGGAGTCACTTGGAGTTCTCATACCCTTGGCTAAGTTTATTATTATGGAGGTCTTGCACATATGCACGCACACACACACACACACACACACACACACACACACACACACACTGGAAAGAGCTGCCTGGCTCCCAGTGCTCTACCCCTTTTCTTTAAAAGGCCATTCTGTCTAAGAAAAGTAGAGTCCAACCATTAAAATGCTTTTCCATGGGCATGGGCTCATGAAGAATGCAGGCATGGTGACTGCCTCAGGATCATAAACTCGTCATAAACGTCCAAGATCATAACTTGGTGACAATAAGTAGAACAGAGAGGAAAGCTGAATGTTCCTCACTATTAAAGCAGAACAAAGAGGAAAGCTGTGTTCCTCTCTCTCTCTCTCTTAGAGGACTTTTCTCTCTTTGTGACTGCTTCTTTGGAAGGTATGGTTGGTACAAAAACACAGCTCTTACCTCAAAGACAATAAAAGATCAATCTGTAGCCTTTGGGTTAGTGCAAGCGAGTAAGTGCTCTGCTAGTGTTAGAACATAGAAACAGTGACTTTAAGCGGCTCTCCTGCCTAGGGTTCAAGATCAAGCAGAAAAGCAAGATGAGCCTGCCAACTCCCTGTTGCCAGAAACCCAAAGCCATCTGGGTTGTAGCCTTGGGGCCTATATCGTGCCTCTCTAGCTCCTAGTATGTAGGCTGAGTCATGAGGACTAGAACTTTCTCCCCTTGCCCTAAGACTCCTAAAAAGAGACACCCTTCTTTGTTCAGAACTGAAGCCTAGGTTTTGGAACCCTGCCACATTCTTTCAGGGCGTAGACACCCCCATCTAATAAATGTTTTCGCCAATAAAAAAAGATGTTCCTATTTTTCCAACTCGATTTGGGGCTTACCACCAGTAGTACCTACAGTGTGATTAACTTTTCATTCTTCAAGATGGCTCTGTGGATGAGTACCAGCAGGACTTCAAATCCAAGGCCATGTTCATCTTAGCTGTATAGCTGGAGAACATTTTTTCCCATCATCAACTACAGTTCTTCATTGCTGTGGAATCCCATAACTGTGTTTGTGGCAGAGACATGTGAACACAGGCAAGATCGGGAGCTTACTATCACTGCTCTTAATTTCACCATTATTCATGGGCACACTATATTTCTCAAATATAGAAGTAACATATGAAATGACCCATGATGTCAAATGACATGCATAGAACTGTGAGTTAGGTCTTTTGAGGTACTTTTCTCCATACCAAGTTCATTTCCACATGCCCTCACATTAACATTACACCACTGCATAATTTTTTTTTAAGATAGCATGTTTGGGGACTCAGCAGTAAAAAGTGGTTAATACACAACTCAGAGTATCTAAGTTAGGATCCAAAGACCACATATAAAATCTGGGAGCTTTTGCTGGCTTCTGCAATCCCAGTGTGCCTATAACAAGAAGTGAGGTAGAGATGGGAGAATTTTCCAGAATATTGTGAGCAGGGAATTAAAGAATAATGAGACACTGCCTCAAACGGGGTGGGAGGTGTGGACCAACATGGCTGTGCAACGCACCAGCACTCACAGACGTATTCACACACCCCGAATAAATGAATAAGCCATTTTCCTTCCTCATATTTGCTGTCCCAAAATCATTACATCATTTCAGAACATTCCTATCACATTAACTTTCTCTCCTCCTTTCATCTTTAATTCTGTGCTAATCAGCTTTCTAAACACCAGCATATAGAACAATAGTGAAAGATTACCTACAAAGAAAGTACATGCAGACATAACCCTTCAGTCAGCACTGTAAAGGTAATGTACATATATGTATGTATGTATTATATATGTATGTATATATTATATATGTATTATATATGTACATATACCTACATATATAATATCTCTGTGCAGCTATGTAGTTATTTATGCATTCTACCTATTAACTGCCCTACACCTTCATCTAAGTGTAACTTTTTTGGTAACACAGGAATTAATATTTTACCCTAGATTGTGATGTAATTTTAACATCATTACATTCAAAGGCATCAGCACCTCCCAGACAGGTGATAAAATACCACAGTAAAGCAGCATTGTTGCTCCCTCTGTGAAGCAGGTAATCCAGTGATTACGTTTGGTGCAACTCTCTCTCTCTCTCCTCTCGCTCTCTCTCTCTCTGTCTCCTGTAGAGTTTTGTTCTTCTGGGTTAAAGCGATAATCTCTTGCAAGAACTAAATGTGGAAGCGAATCTCTGGCAAGCCCAAGCTCCAGGAGTCAACGTCAGCATTCACATGCATGGTGTGCTCTCTGCGGCCTTTCCTGCTGTGGGCCCCCACTCCCCCAACAGAGCACATTTCTCTCATTCCCAACTTGTTTTCCCATATGGGGATCTTGTACATTAAACATAAGTAGGAGCCTGGCTCCAGAGTCCACAGTGAAGGAGTCTGCCATAAACCACCTGCTCTTTTGATCACAGCTCTACTCGTGTTCCTTCATGCTCCATGAACTTTAACCCCAGCTCAGTCGGCTTCATTCCTTTTGCACAATCTCGCTGCTAGGCATTCTTACCTGCCAGTTCTATGAGGGACAACCCACCAATCAACAGCTGCCAAATAGGCTCCTTCTTGTCCTTCCCCAGGAACACTTCCTCTTCTGAGAATTGTGTATGGCCAGGTCCAAAGTCAACTCCAGCGAGTTGATTGTTTTGCATGTTAGAATGATCATTACTTGGAATAATAATTTGAATTTGAGTCTTTAACTTTCAAAATTCATGTGTTGCATTTGTGAGGATCTAGTTTCACAAATATTTAGGAGATGATCTTTTTTGGTCACAAAGAGAATTATTCTCTACTCCATACTAATAGGCATGACCATGTGACCTACTTTAGCCAACAAAATGTGATGAACACACAGTGCACCTTCTCTGTCTGTCTGTGTTCTCTGAATCCTAGGAAATTTCTTTCATTCAGAGTCCAAATATTATCAACAGTGCAAATACTGGAACAGGGAATCTTCTCAACTCCTCCATTGGTTCATGAAATTCAGATTGTCTTTGCTCAGTCTTCCATTGTCATAGACATGATGGTATCCCAGAGGCATGTGTCACTTTGTGTCCAGCTTTACATGAGTGCTGGGGAATTGAACCTGGACTAGCTGGCTTTGCAAGAAAGCACTATTAAACACTACGCCATCCCTCCAGACAAGGTCTCCTTGTTGTTCTCTGGCCAAAGAGCATCTGAATGCTCCCATCTCTGCCCTCCTGACTCCCCTGTCATCTACCAACAGAAACTCTTGGATTACAGAGGCATGCGACTGCACGCAGCTTTACATGGGTGGTGGAGGTCTGAACTCAGGTCTTCAGGCTTCAGTGGCAAGTGCTTCCCACACTGAGCAATCTCCCCAGCTCTGTTGTGTATGTTCTCATTCTCATGTGGGAAACTGCTAGTTATTTTCTCATTGCTTGGACAAAACATGCAACACGACATAGCTTAAGGAAGGAAAAGATGTGTTTTTGGCTTGCCATTTTGAAGGGGAAGTCCATGATGTTGGGGAAGCCTCACAGGAGCAGGACACCAGCATCATAATGTCACATCGGGAGGGGAGAAACGGAGAGCATGCATGCTGCTGCCCAGCCAGTTTTCTTCAGTTTATCCAGTCCAGAATGCCAGTCCATGAGATAGCAGCATCTACGGTTAGAGAGACTACAAATTTAGGAAAACTTTACCAGACAAATGGAGAGATTAGATTTCACAGTGATTTTAAATCCTGTCTAGTTGACAACCAGAGATTAACCACCAAGAAGCCTAAGACATAAAGGAAATGCATCAGCATTTAGCACTACTGCTAAAGCCAGATTTAAAATAAATCCAGTGTGCAGCCAATGCTATCCCCTTGAACCAGAAGTCACAAAAAGATGCAGGTTCCAATTGCAGTGAGAAAATGCCAGAGAGCACACACTATTAAAGATGGAAGAACTGGGCCTGGAGAGATGGTTTAGCAGTGAAGGTGTTTGCTTGTGAAGCCAAAGACCTAGGTTTGATTCCCCAGGACCCATGTAAGCCAGATGCACAAGGTGGTGCATGCATTTGGAATCTGTTTACAGTGGGTTAAGGCCCTGGTGTACCCGTTCTCATTCTCTCTCTCTCTCTCTCTCTCTCTCTCTCTCTCTCTTTCTCTCTTTCTTTCTCTTTCTCTTTCTCCCTCTTTATATCTCTTCCTCTCAAATAAATAAAATAAAGGTTAAAAATCAATAAATTTAAAGATGGAAGACCTTCTGAGCTCATAGGGTCTAGACACCATGTTTTAAGACACACTGGGCTTAAATGAGTGTCTTAGCTAAGACTGCAAACCAAATTCAGAGTTGTAGAGGATAGAAATTCAGATTCTTCACAAGATTGTTTTTTAACTTTATAATATTTGGACACTGAATAAAAGAAAGTTTATCAAGAAATGAAAGAACATGTAGGTATATTGTTAGACATCAAAACATGATGCTTAATTTTTGAAAATAAATCTTTCAATGTAAGTTACTGCTGTAGAATGGTTTTGTCTTAATAATGTTTTTAAATGCCATTATAGAAATAAAAGCTACAAAAGTTAAGAACTCTTCTGGAACTTTCCATCCCTGAGAATCCTTGGATTCTAATTGAGAAATGCTATTCTAAACTTATTTTGCAATGGAATGTTGGCTTCCCTCATCCTCATAGCAGCCCTCAGCCCAGTGTCTGGCTGGTATACAGTGATGAGTTATATAGATCATTCTCCTTGTGGTACCAGTTCAGTTCTTCTTGAAGATAACCAGATACAGTTAATACCCAGTTGCTGATCAGCCTGTCCACTAGTCACCTGGATAAGAGAAGTGATGAGCTGAAACCTTACCAGCCTAATTGACTTTTTAAGTAACTAGTCTTAGAGGAATTAGAAAAGGAAACATGAGTACAGCATATTTCTAAGCCCAAGTCAAAGTTCATTATGGTCAATGAGTATAAATACGAGTCCTTCCTTCCTCAGTAGACCGTCTCCAATTCACAGACCTTCCATCTCCACCAATCTGAACTTTGAGCCATTATCCAAAAGCGTATCTTCATCTTCCAGTAGAATTAATCACTACGCAAGACGAGGAAATATGTGGCATGTGCCACTCTCTGTGTATGTCTTGATCCTAGCAATGGTTTTGTCTATGATTCTGATACAAAGAAAGAAGCTGAGGTGGCAAGCTTTCTTAGCCCTACCTCCCCCCACCCCCAAGTTAAAGCATACTAACATAGGGCTGTGACCTCAAACAGAGCAGAATGACAGGCTTAAGGCCACTAAAACTGGTTACTTAATTTTTTTATTTGCTTATGTGTGTGTATGTGTGTGTGTGTGTTTGTGTGTGTGTGCGTGCATGCATATGTGTGTATGCATGCACACAAGCACACGCATGTGCATCTTTGGTGCTCCAGGGTCTTTTGCTGCCATAAATGAATGCCAGATGCCTGGATCACTTTGGGCATCTAGCTTTTATGTGGGTGCTGTGGTATCAAATCCAGGCTGACAGGTTTTGCAAGAAATACCTTTAACCACTGTGCCATTTTCCCAGCTCCAAAGAAGCTGTCTAGAAATCATCTCATTATAACAGCTTTTTGGAGGACCCTCACATGGCCCCTACCCTGAATCCAAGAGGAAGACTCAAGCCTAAGTTTCTCACTTGCACTTTCCTTGCGTTTTCTGCCCGAAGGTGAGAGGACAGTGTGGAAAGAAGGGTTACTCGCAAGGTGAAAGTATAAAAAAGCCAGAAACTCATTCTTCTGCCTCTAATCACATAATTCTTGTGTGTGCGAAGTTCAGCTCCCTAGTTAGCCTAATGAAGGTGCAGACTTTTGCTGTTCTGGGCCTATTTAGAGATTACCTTTTGATTTCTGTGGCAAAGTACCTTAAAATTCTACTTTTCAGATTAAGTGGGTTGAAGTTGAATTGGCAAAACACACACAACCATTCTTCCCCTCCAACCTTACCAGGAGGTAAGAAGCTTAAAGGCACCGCTAAACACAATTCCCCCTCTATGAAGACACCCTCAAACACCCCAAAAGATGGACAACTTGAGCTACCAGGAGGGTGGTGGCAACAGGCTTCCACGCTCAGAATCTCTAATGTCCCACCTCCTCCTGTTGAAGCTACCTTTCTGTTTCTCGACATAGGTTGTGATGGTGGGTAAAGAGATGGGCTAGAGGCTGTTGGCCAGTAAACCAGGACATAGTGGAGGGGGCATTGGGGCAGGAAGATTTCACATTTAAGACCAGCCTTGGCTATACAGGAAGAAGAGGAGGGAGAAAAGGAAGAAGGAGAAGAAGATGCAGCCCATCGACAGGCACCCAAAGAGGCTGCGAGGTATGTGAGGGCATTAATTAAACAACAGGAGTAACCCAGTGCTGTACTTCCCCTGTTAGTAGGCATTTTGCTATATGAGCTTGTATTCTCATAATAACTGTGAATAGGTACCAATATTACACCTGTTTCATAGATCAGGAAATTGGGGAAGGAAACATTACATGCTTGCTTGGACTCAAGCAGCTAGTGAGCAGAAAGCAAAATGAATTTAAAATTATTTTTTGGCATGTGTATGCGTGCGTGGAGTGTGTGTGTGTGTGTGTGTGTGTGTGTGTGTGTGTGTAACATGTATTTATGGGACGGGACACACACGCACGTGGGCACACTTGATTGAGTGTGGAGGCCATAAGTTGACACCAGGTTTCTTGCTCAATCACTCTCCACCTCACTCTTTGAGACAGGGTCTCTCGCTGAATCTATAGCTCAGCAATTCATCTAGACTAGCCACCCAGACACCGCAGGGATTGCCTGTCTCCACCACTGGAATGACAGGGGCACACCACCACATTGACATGGGTGCCAGGGATTCAAACTCAAGTCCTCATGCTTGCACAACAAGCACTTTACCCCCTAGCCATCTCCCCAGCTGCCGTCTGAGCAGAGTTACAGGTGAGCCACCATACCAGCCCAGAACTTAGACATTTACGTGGGTACGGGGCCTCTGATCACTGGTGTCCCCTCCTGCACTGCAAGTACTTTATCCACAGCACGATCTCCTCAGCCCACCCAGTGCTAATTTGAAGGTGTATTAGAAACACAAGACAGTGGAAAGACTGGTTGGTAGTCTAATGTTCAATCAATAACTGGTACTAGCATAACAAAAAGTTCAACACACCGTCAGTTGCATGCATGAATCCTTCGGAACTGGATGGCACTTATTGGGTCCAGCTCTGTTTGTCTGCAGAAATTGACTATAGCCCATAGTAAATTCTCACAGGGACTTTGTTGTCCAACATATGGTCTGGCCCCACTCTCGGCTGCTCCCTACAACTCTGCTCAGTCAGTCAGCACCTTGGACTCTCCAGGAAAGGCTCCTCGGGTCTTTTCCATGTTGATACAGTGGTTCTGTTATGGCTTATGAAACAAAACATTGTGACCAACTTTCCTACTGCCCTGCGTGGCCCATCCTCACCCTATGCTGCTCTTTCAACGCTGCATAGGCACCCTCGCACCCTCCTCCGTCACCTACCTGCTCTATCACTCCCACAATCTCAATCTCACGGAATGGCTCCAGTCACCAGGTGCATTCTTCGGAGCCTTTCCAAACTCAGTTATATGATGCATGGAGTATGAGTCAGGCGAGGGGGAAAGAGGGCCTCTTTTTAAAGTTTATATGTAACTGTGAGAGCATTCAAGCATGTGCTGGCATGCCTACCCTGGTTTTGGGATTTTTTTTCTCTCTCTTTAAAACAAAAAAGAGAGAAAGAAAGAAAAGGTGTTACCAATAATGTTTCCCTGCTAAAAAGCATTTCAGGTGCATCAGAGCCCTTGAAAATGGCAGGTGTAAAGAGAAAGGGTAGGTATGATCAGAGGGCATTGGGGAGCTGGCTCACCTCCCCCCCCAGCAACTTCTCCGTCTTAAATTTCTGCTATGAAGAAACTTCCCCGGCTCCAAACCCTTCTGAAGTTGAAAGCTCCAGTTGAAATTCCTTACTTGGAAGGTCACTCATTCTCTCATAGCCAAAAAAAAAAAAAAAAAAAAAAAAAAAAAAAAAAAAGTCCGTTTGCTTTTGTCTTCCCACTTGCTTTCAAATGAAAATATCAGACCACAAACCATCATGCCATCCTGATTCAAAAATTAATTCCATCCTGTCTAAAAGTGAAGGTTGTTGAGCGTTATTAATGCATTTGTTGGGAACACTCTGCCTTCTGAACGCTTTTACATGAAAGAACAGTTGTTTGCTCTCAGCGGACCTAATCAGCAGTTCTGGATGGCGTGGGCCAGAATTGTGGTCACATCTTGTCCACGTCACCCCCTCACTGTGCTCATTCAAAAGCACACTGTCCTCATTCAAAAGCACACTGTCGAGCATATTTTTTTCTTATCATAACGTCTATCTATTTCCATCGTTTCTCCTTATCTCCCAGAAGCTTTTAGAACAGACCTTCTTGCAAATAGTTCTACCAACCAGTCTTTCCACTGTCTTGTGTTTCTAGTACACCTTCAAATTAGCACTGGGTGGGCTGGGGAGATGGTGCTATGGATGAAGCACTTGCTGTGCAAGAGGGGACACCAGTGTTCAGAGGGCCTGTACCCACGCAAATGTCTAAATACTGGGCTGGATGGTGGCTCACCTGTAACTCTAGCACTTGGGAGGCCATGACAGAGGATTCCTGGGGCAAGCTAACTAGCTAGATTAGCCAAATTGGAAAGTTCTGGGTTCAAGTGAGAGACTCTGTCTCAGTAAATAAGCTGGCAAGCAATCAAGGAAGACAACTGACATCAACTTCTGGTCTACATACACGCCCATGTAAACACACACACACACATACACGTGCAAATACACAGGCAATAAAATAACAATATCTTTAAATTTTTTAAAGAGAAATTAGCACCACTAGTCATGCGCAGTGTGTGTACTCATGTGGCACCAAGTGCACGCACTGGATAAGCAGTAGGAGTCCCACACAGCCTGAGTGCCTATGTTTGCACAGCTAGGGAAGGAGGCCAGCCACAAGCCTAGAAATCCCATGGGTCAACCAAGCCGCTGGTCTGGAAAGATGAAACAAAGGCCCCATTGTTCAAGGCAGGGCTCTGCAGATGACAAGGCAATGCTGAGAGCTGAAAACCTTTTGGTAGTTTTTCTTAAGAAATAGCAATTAGAGATGATTTTTTTCCCACCAAATGAAAGCATCAATACAGATGCATAATCTCTTTTCTTAAAATATTTTATTTATTTGTTTGAGCGAGAGAGAAAGATAGAAAAAGAGAGGAAAAGAGGCAGATAGAGAGACACAGAGAGAGATTGGGCACACCAGGGCTTCTAGCCACTGCAAACAAACTTCACACCATGTGCCACCTTGTGCATCTGGCTTACATGGGTGCTGGAAAATGGAACTTGGGTCCTTGGGCTTTGCAGGCAAACTGCTAAGCCATTTCTCCAGCCCCATAATCTCTTAATATTTAGGGTGACTCAGTGATGCCCAAGGATTACCCGTGCTTCTATGTGGAGCCCACTCAGACCCACAGAGCAGGCTGAGGCCCAGGGCTTTGGGATAGGGTAACAGATTGGTTCTCCAGCATGAAAGAAGAGCAAGGGACAGGAATCCTGCATGACATATTGAAATGTTTGAAATATGGTCCTTCTCCACAGACAGGCACTTTAGAGAGATGCACTTCCATAGACATGGAGAGGAATAGGAGAGGATGGTATAGACGTATACTCAGAGTCATGATAATACGAAGACCAGACCAGTGGTAACCACAGGAGGCAGGACTTAACTTTGGGGGCAGATGGGCCTGTTTGAGTTCAGACTCTGTCTTTTGGCCTTGGCCTTTAATGAGTGATTTAACTCCTGCTGGTGGTCTGGCATTGAACGTGTCTTCTGAAGCTTCTCTTTATGCATCTCATTCTACATTGACTTGGTGGTCCAGGCAAGACTTCCTTCTTTATATTCTTCTGAACACTCCACGTGTACGTGTGCTTGTTGCTACCTGACACGCTCCCCATGTCTGTGCCCTTCATGACACGTTTCTACATATGCAAGTGATTCCTTCGTTCACAGGATTCCATGCTTGAGAAAGGCAAGAACGACGGCCAGTTTCGTGTATTGTATTCTCAGCAGCGACGCAACATACCTGGCGCCAGTCAGCGTGTAACAATTAGTTGTCAAACTGACCTTATAAAAATTTATATTCCCTGTAAAGTAAGCATCAAAATGGAAATAAGCCCAAATGATTTTGTGAGAATTGAATGATACAGCCCATGCAAAGTTTTGGGAATAAAGTTTAGACATGGTGTACACTCAAGAAAGAAGCACTCATAATAATCTTAGTATTGAGAATAGTAGTTTCTAGCCTGGACTCCTGTCCTCATATTAACAAGTTCTGTGAATTACTTGCACTTATGTGTGTGCAGGCACTTCCTGTGTGTGCATGTGTGTCCAGGTACTTACTGTGTGTGTGTCCAGGCACATCCTGTGCGTGTGTGTGCAGGCACTTCTCCAAGAAGATCCTCCATAGCCTTCAGACCCTCAAGTGGAGACCAATACTCTACTCTGCAAAAAATTAGAATCACTGCTACAGAGTCTGATACTATTAGACCATACCAAAACGTGCAAGTGGGACTGTGGAGATGGCTCAGTCAGTGAAGAACTTGCTATGCAAGTGTGACGACCTGAGTTCAGATTCTCAGCACCTACAGAGAAAGCTGGACATGGTGGCAACACATGTCTGGAATCCCAGTGCTAGCAAGGTAGAGGCAGGAAGATCCCCAGGGCTTACTTATGAGCTTCTTTAGCTGAATTGGAAAGCTTTGGGTTCAGTGAGACACCCTGTCTCTAAATAAATACAGAAAAAATAGGTAAAGAAACACTGAAGACAATACCCAATGTCTGCCTCTGTCCTCCACACACAAGTATGCATGTGTATGCACACCAACACACGTGCACCCACATACATATGAACATGCCTATACACGTACAAAAAAAAGAAAGAAAGACAAGAGACTACTTTCCTCAAGAGTTTAAGGACAAAGCCAAAGCACCCACGTTTGATTCCCCAGGACCCACGTAAAGCCAGATGCACATGCACAAGGTGGTGCATGCGCCTGGAATTCTTTTGCAGTGGGTGGAGACTCTGGAATGCCCAACTCTGGAATGCCCATTTTCTATCTGTGCCTCTCTATCTATCTATCTATCTATCTATCTCTGTTCTCTCTCTCTCTCTCTCAAAATGAGAGACAGAGAGAGAGAGAGAGACAGATTGGGCATACCAGGGCCTCTTGTTACTGCAAACAAACTACAGATGCATGTGCCACTTTATATACCTGGCTTTACCTGGGTATGGGGGAATTGATCCTGGGCTGTCAGGTTTTGGAAGCCAATGCATTTAACCACTGAGCCATCTCTCTAGCCCTCAACCAGTCTTAACTTGTGTTTACAGTCAGCTAATCTCAAGTACTGAATCAGCAGCCCAGGAGACATGGTCTCTTGTCTGAGTCCCTTCCCTTTGCTAGTTCTATGCTCATAGTAAATTCATCTGTCTTGTTTTATAATCTCTTTGCCCTAGATAAAGCAGAGATAACTCAAAAGCAATAGAGTTTTTTAAATTTTTTTATTTTTATTTTTTTTTAATTTGACAGAGAAAGAGGGAGAGAGAGAGAGATAATGGGTATGACAGGGCCTCCAGCAACTGCAAACGAACTGTAGACACGTGCCCCCGCCTTGTGCATCTCGCTACCGTGGGTCCTGGGGAATCGAACCTGGGTCCTTTGGCTTTGCAGTCATATGCCTTAACCACTAAGCCATCCCTCCAGCCCAGTAATGGCTTTTTAAATCATAAGAATATAAGATTATATCGTGTCATGAAAAATATTTGATCTGCATGTCAGAAAATCTCTTGCTCAATTTCTTTTCTCCGAATCTATAAAATGAGTTAAATTGAATGACCTTATAGACATCTTCTAACCACTTATCATAATCCAAATATTTAAGTAACAAGAACCTCTGTTCTGGGAAATCATCTATTCAACCCATCACTATCATACTTCATACTCTTGTTACACTAAGGACACTATTTTTACTGCCCCATATCTTAGTCCATCCAGAATATGATAACCAAATGTCTTAGACTGGGTAATTCACAAATAACAGAAATTTATATCTTATATTTCTGGACACTAGGAAGTTTAAGAGCAAAGAGCCCACAGATTCTGTGTCTGGTGGAAGTTTTTTGTCTCATTGTTCACTCTTTCTTGCTGCATCCTGATGTCATAGAAAGGGGTCAAGAGAACTTGCTCTAACCCCTTTTGAAAATGTTTTTCTTTACTTATTTGCAAGCAGGAAGAGACAGAAGAGACACAGACAAAGAGAATAGGCAAAGCTCAATGCACCAACATTTCAGCCCAAGATGTTTTCTCCGTTCAGCTCAGAAGACCACCAAGGGGCGCTAACCCTAACTCCTCCCTGGAGTTACGAATTCTCTGCTTTCCTCATGAATCCTCAGTGAGTCCACCAAGATCAATTTCTTCCCCTGAAGTAAAGATCCATCTTGGGAAACATGAGCTTGGAAACAAGGAAAGAGCCAAGAAGACAGTGTAATCATTCAATAAGAGGACATTCAGGGAATTCCACAGAAGAGTCACCAGCCTAAGATAGCAGGAGATATATTTATGGTCATGCCATCCAAACATGTCCAATCTAGTCCAAATAGCAGGAGATAAAGGACATGACGCTGCTGGCCCACTGAAAGGAAAGGCATCTCAAAAGGAAAATGACATCAGTTTTCTAAGGTGGCCCGGGTTTCTGGGAACCTGTGTCCGTGACTCCACCCTGGACAGCTATCTTGAAGGGCTGGAAACTTAAGCTCCCTTTGGCCAGCCGGGGCTTCCCAGAAGGAATCCAGACTGATGAATCTAGTTATATCCACACAGGACTCTGTGGTTCTATTCATCAATTCTTTATCCAGATCCTTCTTCAATGCCCAGTATTTGAGGCAAAATGAATAAATCTAATATCATCTCAGATAATGATACCCACCCTCCCAGCCATGGAGATGTGAGTCCTATAGCATTTCTCTGCCTACAGCCCCATATCCTCAATGAGGAAGATTCTATTCTGATATATAGTTGGGCCTGAGGTGCAGTGAAATCGCATTGCCTATAACCCACACAGTCTCACTGACCTGATTTCCATAAATAGATAAATTCATCAAGGAAAAACACAGGATCGGACTCTAAAAGCCATCTTAGGAAATTATTCGTTTCAGACTTTTGCCTCAGGTCAAATTAAAATTTCAACCATCTCTAAAACTCTTGTCTGTCTATATTGTTTAAAAAAGAGAGAGATTTAGATTAAATAAGCTTCCTGGATAACTTCTAGTATATGATCAATTTTTATGTCACATGTACTCTTTTTTATGACTGGTAGAATAGATGGAACAGGATAAATCTCCCAGGCTCTAGTAGATGTCATCGTACAAATGACAGCACTGAGACTGAGGAAAAAAAATAGATGGCTTTCCTGAGGTAAGATATATTCATTTATTCTTCCATTTATTCATTCATTCAACATGTACTCAAAAAATATTTATTGAATGCCTACTCTATCTAGTCAGCCCAGCAGATAGAGGAATAAAGCAGAATATTACTTTGTGAGAGCTGCCGTAATGAAGTATCATAGACCAGATGCTTTAAACAACAGAACAGGACAACAAGAGAAATTTACTGTCTAACTTCTGGAAGGTAGAAGTCTGAGAACAAGGTCTCAGCAAATTTGATTTCTTTAGAGGGCTGCGAGAGACAATCTAGTCCAGGTCTTCGCTCCAAATATTTCACTATCAGCCACTTTTCCTTCTCATCTCCCCATGGAAGGTTAATTTTAATAGCTGGTTTTGAGCATGTACAATATTCCAAGCCATGCTTGAAGACAACTAAAAAATCAAAATCAGAATCCTTGCCCCCTTTGGGGTAGTTTTTGCACTAGGGGCCATGAGAATGCATTATATTATAATACCACTGTGTGTTGCTGGGAATCCCACAGCCTCTCCACCATTAAAGTACACCTCCCCAGAACTTAACTTTCACTCTTCAACCATCCACACTCTCAGGGAGCTATTCATGATGGGGCATTATAACTTTACAAAGCCCATCCGCTGGCGTCACTCGGTGCCATCTTTTACATCAAGCTAAAAATCTGACTTTCTGATACTTATACCTGTTGATCAGTGCAGCTCTAATCCTTATCCTCCTCTGTGGTAATTTGAAGATGAAATGTCTCCCATTGTTTCATACTCAATCACCATATCTAGTGGAAATTGGAGAAGTGGAGCTTGCTGGAAGAGGTGCGTTTCTTGGGGTGGGCATTAAGTGTTGTGACTCAAGCCTCCCTTACCAGAGTCAGCTCACTCTGGCTGCTGTCTCCCAGAGTTCTGTGGCAGAATGTAACACCCAACCTCTGTTCTGCCGGGCCATGATGGAACTTCCCCTCAAGACTATAAGCTAAAGGAAACTCTTTTCTTCCACAAGCTGCTCCTAGTAGGGTGTTTTATCCCAGCAATAAGAAGATAACTGCAGAGCTGGAAAGATGGCTTCACAGTTAAGGTGCTTGCCTGCAAAGCCTAAAGACCCAGGTTCAATTTTCAAGGTCCCAAGTAAGCCAGATGCACAAGAGGGCACAAGTGTCTGGAGTTTGTTGGCAGTGGTTAGAGGCCCTGGCATATCAATTCGCTCTCCCTCTATCTCTATCTCTGTCTCAAATTTAAAAAACAAATTTTTTAAGGTAACTGCAACATCCCCCATGTGATAATGTTTGAAATTTGTAAAAAAATTAGAATTTCTCATTTTTTCCATTCTTTTCCACTATTGTAGACAGCCCATGACCTCTGCAACAGTAGGCTACCACTCTCTACTTAGTCCAAGATGTTACTGAACGCTGAGTCCAAAAAAGATGGAAGTTGGGTGTGCTCTGCGTAGTGCTGTGTTCAGCTGTAATATTGCTTATGGGGACAAAGACACCATGTATCTATCAATCCGACCTAGCTTTAAACCCGCGTTATTAGTAACCAGCATGCAACACTGGCTTCTATGAAATATCCAAATAGCCTTTTTGCTCTGCAATTTTAGATTTTCCATTTATCACCTTCACATTTCATTTTACTCATTTTTAAAAATTATTTATTTATTTACTTATTTGAGAGAGAGGGAGAGGCAGAGAGAAAGAGAGAATGGACACACCAGGGCCTCTAGCCACTGCAAATGAACTCCAGACACATGTGCAACCTTGTGCATCTGGCTTTACATGGGTACTGGGAATCAAACCTGGGTCCTTTTGTTTTGTCAGCAAGCACCTTAAGCACAAAGTGCTTATCTCCAGCCTTTATCTTACTGTTCTGATTCTTGAAATCACACTTCGATATTGATTCTGGCCGTGACTCCATATTTACTACATTGTGACAGCAAACAGATGTCCTCTGATTATTCTTTGTATGACAATCATAGGGTCAACCTGATTTCCACAAACCTTAGTTCTGCTCACTGAGAAAGAATCGAGGAGGGTTGGTACCTAACAATAATGCTTCTCTGAAGATCTGTGAGACTCAGACAGGACAGTGACACTCAACGTGAAAGCATTTTGTAAAATGGGACCACTGTGCAACTGTTCGTTGACAGCAGTGACAGGATTGGTTTGTCCCCTTGGTTTTTATCAACTGCAGTAAAGTGATAAGCTTGTTTTATATCCCGAGCCAATTCATTGATCCAAGTGCTAAGCAGACCAAACTATTCATCAACATGCTCTGTGTTTGTGTACAACCTGGATGACTCTGTCTGAAGGTGTGGAGACCCAAGTTGCACAACCTTAGTTCAGCTCATCCGCAGAGGTCTCATGGAGCGTGGCCGTGAGTCAAGGTAATACGGTATAGGCAATATCACCAACAGCTCTGAAGCACATACCTTAGGCTTCAAGTCCAACTCACCCATTTGCATAAACTACTTGATCTCATGGGATCCCTAGTTCTTATCTTTTAAAGAGATAAACATGCACCTACCCACTAAATGTATATCATGGGGTAAGTGAAGCAGGCGCTGGGTTCACTTATGGACAGACAACCAACTGGAAGCCTTCAACAAGGCTTATGATTTTTATGACATTATTTTGAAAATTGTTTTCCTAGTCGGCCCTCTGGCATTATAAAGTATTTTAAAAGAAAACAAATTAACCTAACATAACTTAACTCTTAACTCACTTAATTCCTTGTGAGCCTATGTTCACACCTCATAACCACTGCATTCTTTCATTAATACTCATAAACCATGAGATTAAAAGTCCATTCTTGTTTGTTTGTTTGTTTGTTTCTGGGCTCAACACGAGAGAATAGCTAGCCTGTTGGTAGACTGTGGAGTCTATCCTTGTTTTAGAAAAATGAATCAGCATTTCTCTTATTCATTCATCTTCTGGTTTCTGGAAAACCTCAGTCATTCCTGAGATTAATCCTCAACTTACACTCACCCATTCAAAGACAGTATTTATCCAACATTCCAGTGTTCTCTGTGGCCAGGCATATATTGCACTAGGTCGTGGCAGCTAGAGCTCATTTATAGCAGCCAGGCATTGTCTTACTGTCCAATCATCTCTGGGGTCACAGTCACCCCCCTCTTGGCATTGTTTGTGCCTGTGGACAAGTCATTTAATGCTGAGTCACAATTTCCTCCCCAGCAAAGTAGGATAATAATAACCTCTATGACTACCTCACTTGGTGAAAATAAATGAGACCAAGTATAAAAACAACATGTCTCAAAAAAAAAAAAAGCACACACAAAAAAAGATTCAAAGTATTATTTGTTCTTACTCTCCTAGACTGCAGACCACTTTCTTCGGCTGCAGAACTTGAAAGCCAAATCTGAATTTAATAGTTCTGCTATCTGTTATCATGACACCATCTGCCCCAGGCAGCTTGGCGATCATTTCCTTGTTCCTCTGCTTTCAAACACAGATCAAAATGCCTTTTTATGCTCTTTAACATTTTCAACCTGCCCAATTTTCATTATTTATTTGCTATGTATCCCCTTATGGTGTTGTGTGCTAAGATACAAGTACAATCAGATCCAGCAAGACTAGAATAAGATGAAGAGAACAAGAATGCAAAGGAAGAGGTAAGAAAATCGAGGCCGAATATAATCTGTGCAACTGATCATAATCTTAACTTCAGTTTTTGGAAACAAAGCAAAAAGAAAAAAAAAGAAGATCAGACTGGGAGGCAGCATAGGCGTTACATTGCATTATCTGGCTAATAACAGAAAGTATGCCGAGAGATACCGTTCTGCTGTCACTAGGGATCACATGGAGAGTTTTACACAATGGACACAAAGCAATCTGATGGAAAGTGACTTCAGTAGCAGTTTTAAGACCAAGGGACTATATTGTCCAAATAATCGCTTTTATATCCAGTGCTTAACAAGGAAGGAATATCAACCCCTTTTCATTCTGTAAGGAACTTCCAGAAGAGGGAAGAGAGTGGAACATGCATCAATATTCTTGGTAACATGGCTTGATACAAGGTGAAAATATAAAAATCTAAAGGTATGACATATGAACACACACCCATTACGTCTATTCTCTATTGCAGCTATACCTTAGCAAGTGACCAGAATGTCATTTACACTGGTGATGCGTTGTTGAGGAGCCAAGAGTATTTCTGCCCTATAGACAACATGGGCAGCGCTGTGCCTTAGATAGCTGATGATGTTTCAGAGGCAATGATCAATTCCACAAGTTAAATTCATCTGCCTAAGAGGAGGATCTTCCCTCCATCGTCAGGGAGATAACACTGGCAAAAGCCAATTATTTCTCCTACGAAACAGATGTGGACACAATACAGCTTTAAACAAGGACTTGAAACCCCAAAGTTCTACATCACAGAGGAGAGGTGGGTAGTAATTTACTTCTCATTATTTTGTTTGGTTTTGGATTTTTGTTGTTGTTGTTGTTGTTTTTGTAAATAAGATTATATTGGAATACAGCTATACTCATCTTCTTTGGAACTATGTGTTCATAGGCATTAAATTCACAATGGCGGACTGAAGGACAGAGCACATATGCCCACAAATCTCAAAATGTTTTGGGTCCAGCCCCTTATGGAAAACATTCGCCAACCCTTGGCAGGGTATAGCGAGAGATCACTCCAGAAATTCTAGAAGTGTTTGAGGACCAGAGTTGCTTCGCCATCCGTTTTCATCATACATAATTGAATGCAGCCCTTGTTAACTTTCTCAAGCATTGCAGGACCATCAAGGGCTTGTGACAGCAAATTAACTGCAAAGCTCACGCCCTCCAAGTTAAAGTGGGTTGGTGTGCATGTAATGACTTTAGTGGGGTAGAGAGACGTGGGTTCCAACTACTCGTTTCTCCAACTCTTAACACACATGTGTGACATTTTTGTACCTAAACGGGATGCACTTCTATCTCTTTCAGAGAGTAGAAACTAGGCATTCTCTTACAAGCAGCCACTGAGTTAACTGCTGTGAACAGAAAGCAGCATAGTTCAAGCTCGCCACGTTCTGTGCCCGAAGAAGACAACGGGCGAACAGCTCGGAAAGCGGTCACCCCCTTCAGTTGGCGTCCCTTCTGCTTACTTGTTTTACAGCTATTTGCTCCATGCAGCTAGTTGATCAACTGCTCTGTGAGTATAACTTTTCTGGCTGGCCTATTGCCCAACAGGAAGTTGTGTTTCTCAAAGACAGAAATGCCATTGATCCATTATTGAAGGATTTAGGATTATTTGAATCCAGACTGAATGAGCATTGTCATGCTCAGTGTGATGAGAGCTCCCATCGCCTGTGCTCAGCTCAGACATAAATTATTTCCTAAAGAGAACACTGTTGGGGACGTAGGCCTAGAGCCCTTTGTGTATGAACAGCGAGAAAGGTAAGACACATGCTCGAAGCCAGGCCTAGTAAGCACAAAGCACATAAAAGCTTAAAGATCACAATGAGCCCAACCTGCTCCTAGTTTTATTTATTTTTCCGAGTCTCGTTTTCCTGTTGTCCTACTTTCCTCACCCACTTATTCTTTGCTTTATTTTATCTTGTGTGGTATTAATGGGTAATCCACCTTAAATCCTTTCTGGAACAAGGCAGGGTATAAGTAAACAAGTTAAAATGAACTGCCTGCTGAATAGAGTTATTTAGTATTGTCCATCTGAATACTGAAGAAAAAAAAATACATGCCAAAAACAACTATTTTGTTTTGGCATCACAGCCGCTGAGGTTTTCTTTCAAACAAAAATTGCTCAACGGGTCCGTGGACTTCTTGCCGTTCCTCGTGCACGTGACTTCAGCACCGCACAGCCAACCAGAGGATGCTCATTTTTACTGACTGCTGTGTCAAGAAGGTGGGCAGCTCACAGTCATAGCTGCAGTAGTTCCACCCAATGATATAACTAATAATGCAACACAAAGTTGACTGCAAACTTCCTCTCCTCTGTCTCTCCTAAGTGGGAAAAATTATAATTAGCATTTGAATACTGATCAACTGTGAACAAAAAAAAAAAATTGCACACATAGTGTTTTACGTAAGCCTCATTATTGCCCTATTAATCTGGTTTAAGACGCTTAATTTACAATTAGGGGAACAGAGACTTAGAGCAGAGCAATGAGGATTCAAATTTGGGTTCTGAGATATCAGCACAGCTTCCTTCTCTGCGCTGTTTCTAGTCCTTCAATCCATTCCCAACCATTTGTTATAAAAATCGTAGAGCCTGGATTCTTATTATAAGATGGGTCAAGGTCAAAGGCTTTGAAGCTAGACCTAAGGATGGATATCCGCTTTTCATTATC
Organism: Dipus sagitta; assembly: GCA_036346955.1. Taxonomy (NCBI): domain Eukaryota; kingdom Metazoa; phylum Chordata; class Mammalia; order Rodentia; family Dipodidae; genus Dipus; species Dipus sagitta. The sequence continues at coordinate 114,820,229 of CM070778.1, read as the reverse complement.
CAAAAGTTGCTTTGGGTCACTGTATTATTTTCCTATGAGTCCCTCGATCCCATTGGCTTAAAGCAACACACATTTATTTTTTCACAGCTCTGGGGGACAGAAGTCTGAAACCAAGAAGTCAGTAGGATCATACTCCCTCTGAAGGCTCTGTGGCATTGCCTCTTGCTGTTTCTGGGCACTGTAGGCAGTTCTTGACTTGTGGCTTTGCCACTGCAATCTATTCTATGGTGACATGGCCACCCCTTCTTTTCTGAGTCTTCTCTGGTCCCATGGCCACCTCTCCTTTTTTTGGAGTCTCCTATATGTGTCCATCTCATAAAAATGTGTGTGAATGCAGAAGTCATTATAAACATCTCTCCTCAAGACCGATCACCTGTCCATCCTTTGCCATGTAAGGTAATATTCACAGAGTCTGGGGTTTGAAGGTGGGCATATCTTTTTCGGAGCCACCATTCAATACACTGACGTCACTGAACTCCAGTCTTGGTCCACCATCCCTGAAATCTACAGTCTCCTTTATCTGAAGGGCAAATACTGAACTAGATCATCTAAATGAAAGTGCCTTGCTTATAACGGATACTCGTTAAAGGGCTCTTCCCCATTTTCATCAACAGGGCTCTGAGGACAAGTATACTCAATAAAGATGGCTTTCTTCCTGGAAACTCCTGGAATGATTTTAAAATGGGTGCTCAAATTCCTCACCCCTTTCATTTCCTCTTTAGATTTCCTTCTCCTCATGAGCTGTGTTCATTTTCAGGATAAAGAATACAATATATTTTGCATTCTCTTCTATTTCCTTTTTGTAGAAGATTAAAAATACCAACATAAACTGGGGTGGGGAGTGGTACATGCCTTTAATCCTAGAACTAGGGAGGCAGAGGTAGGAGGATCACCATGAGTTCGAGGCCACCCTGAATTCCAGGTCAGCCTGAGCTAGAATGAGACCTTACCTCGAAAAACCAAATAAATAAATAAATGGTAAGCATGCCAGGCATTGTGGCACATGCCTTTAATCCCAGCACCCCATGAGGCAGAGGTAGGAGGATCACCATGAGTTCCAGACCCAAGAGACTACATAATGAATTCCAGGTGAGCCTGGGCTTGAGCAAGATCTTACCTTGAAAAACAACTACAACAAGGTTATCAAGTACAACAGTTTCAGCATGGATAATTTTCTTATTATGGCAGTCAGTTTTCCAATTACTGCAAAAGGCCACTTCACACCCAAATTTAACATGGAAAACAAAAGCAAAATAACTATTTCCAGCCGGACATAGTGGCACATACCTTTAATCCTAGAGCTCTGGAGGCAGTGGTAGGAGGATCACCATGAGTTCTAGACCAGCCTGAGAGTACATAGTGAATTCCAGGTCAGCCTGGACTAGAGTGAAACCCTACCTGGAAAAACCAATAAATAAATAAAATAGCTATTTCCTCTCCCACCATGAGAGATCACAAATACATAATCATACCAACATAACTAATGCCTCATTTATTTTCTTTTCCCTGCTTATGTTTCTGAGTAGATGTACATCTTAGTTACACATAGCATTATTTTATTGTCTCCTCATACTGGATAAGTTTTTTTTATTATTTTTATACATTTATTTGCAAGCAGAGAGAGATAGAAGAGAAACAGACAGAGAGAATGGGCACGCCAGGGCCTCGAGCCACAACAAACAAATTCCAGATGCATGTGTCACTTTGTGCTTCAGGCCTTACATGGGTACTGGGTAAATCAACCCTAGGTCCTTTGGTTTTGCGGGCAAGTGCCTTAACCAATCAGCCATCTCTCCAGCCCCTGAATAACTTTTTGAATACAGTATATCTTTCTCAGCCAGGTGTGGTGGTGCATGCCTTTAATTTCAGCACTTGGAAGGCTGAGGTAGAAGGATCACTGTGAGTTTGAGGCCAGCCCGAGACTAAATAGTGAATTCCAGGTCAACCTGGGCTACAGTGAGACCCTACCTTGAAAAACCAATATATATTATATATTATGTAACATATGCATATACATATATATATATGTAAATATATATATATATGTATGTATGTATTTATATATATTTATTAAGAGAATGAAGGAGTGATGACTGCCAGTGGCCACCTCCACTATACAATTTATTTCTCTCTCATGCACATGGGCCGCTGTTGACTAATTGGGAATTAGACTTGATGCTCCTCCCACCATTTCTCCTGTTTATCCTTGTTCTACTCTTCGACAGAGGCTCTTTTCCATCTGCAGTTGCACATCTTCCTGCGATCATGAATCACGTGACAAATTGTCTGCTCTGAATGCCTTCATCCTTGCTCTTTCCCTTCTGTGATGAGGAACACATGCTCTCTGGAGGCAGAGAGAAGCATCCTGTCCATCCTGCTCGCCTTTTCCACTTTCCTCCCTAGTCCTAGAGATGTGTTCCATCCAGACTCCTTGTGGCTGACAGCTGTTCAACGTGAGCCATCGGAATAGTGGGGATTTCATGAGCTTGAGGAATCTTGACAGCTTCTCTGTCATATCTAGATGCAATGCACATCATATCTCCAAGAAGACATCAAGCACATAGACCAGTATCTGTGCCAGAAACAACCATGTCTCTCCATCCAGCCCACTAAGAGGTGAACTGCATACAGAAGTCCTGTTCGCATTTGGTTGAGACAACACAGTTCCATCATTTGAAAATTAGGCTGTCTTAGAAATGGTGTCGATGAGTAGTAATACCTTTTCTTGAGCATTTCTGAATCCTTCTAGAAGAGTCTCATAAAGGCACCACCATCCCCCCCCCAATCTTTTCCAATCTTTTCTCACCCATCTCCAACTTCATCAGAGGCCTCCAAGCCTGTGAATCACTTCACAGCTCCAGGACACATTATCTTCCTCAGTATGAGTCCTAACAGTCAACCTAAAAAAAAAATCTATTCCCTTCTCTATATCTTATGATTCATTTCTCTCCAAGGTTGGTATTTCCCCAAGGTCAACTTCAGAGAGAAAAAGGCTCTCCCCACCTCTTTTCTTTCTATGCCTCAGAATAAGCAGGTAGGCCCTTCCATTTTAAGATAATGTTGAGAATTAGATGGAGATAATGACAACAAATATGAAAACCAAAAAAGTGAAGTAACAAAAGAGTTGATCTAGTTATTTTCCTTGTCATATAATTACTGTCTCCATTTTTATCTAGTATACACAGGAAACAGAGTGAGGCCTTTCTGATTTTTAACATATGCTACAACCTGAGTTATATAATGTGTTCCTATGTAAGGCTTCCAGAAGACTAATCTGCCATTCCTAGAGGGTCTTAAAATAGAGCCCAATTTTAGGAATACCTCATCCTGAGACTATCCCACTCTTCTGACCCTGTAAGTCTTCCTCTCGTTCTGCAGCACACTCGAGTCATGTCCAAGTTCAACCTCCAAAACTGGCTCTACTAACCTTCTGTTCTCAGATGCAATCTATGTGTGGTGTCTCTGATCTTGGTCCTTGTGGCTCCCACCATAAAGACCAGCAACTAATTCACAGGACCAATGTAAAGGAAAACATAGGTCATTAGTTCAAAAAGCATTAACAATTTCAGGGTAGCAAAAACGTGGAGTCAAACCAAGTCCAGGGTGTTCCAAGTGAAAGAGTCCACATGATTACACAGATATGCATGCTCAGGAAGCTTGTCCAGCTGGGAATATGTCTTTCTAGAATCTTGTTCTTCTGACAGTCTTTACCCCTGTGCCTCTGGCTAGCTTTAACATATTTGTGTCTCACATCAATGAATTTAAATAATATTCACATCAAACCCTACCTGATAATCTAGCCCGGCACAGGTCACATTTGTTGGCTCCACTATGCCCTAAATTCTCTGACATGACTCAGAGGGGTGTCCTATTCCCAAGGAAGAAATCCTTTAGAGATCACAATTCTATACTGTGAAAATAATTACATCTATTCAATAAACAAGTGTTGGCACTTTATTCTATGCCCAGTATCACGGTTGATTCTAAGAACACAAAAGCGAATGTGGTGCATGTCTCCTATGGTTCCTATCTAGTGGATGGAGTCCCATTAGAGAAAGAATTATAAAACAACAACAGAGCATCAGCCTAATAGAAGCAGAGGGAGAAAGGAGGAAAGAAGGGAAGAAGGAAGGAAGGAAACAATAATTTATGTCACTCGGAAAAGACATTTCGTTTCTAACATCTATTTGTGGCCATAGTGTTCCCTTCTCTTTCCAAGTTTTTAAAAATATTTTTTATTCACTTATTTGAGAGAGAGAGAATGGGTATGCCAGGGCCTCTAGCCACTAAAAACTGAACTCCAGATGCATGCATCTAGCTTATGTGGGTACTAGGGAATCAAACCTGGATTCTTGGTTGTGGTGGTTTGACTCATGTGTCCCCCATAAATTTATGTGTTCTGAATGCTAGGTCCCCAGCTGGTGGCAATTTGAGAATTGGATCCTCCTGGAGGTGGTGCATTGTTGGGAGCGGGCTTGTGGATGTTACAGTCAGCTTCCTCTTGCCAGTGTTTGGCACGCTCTCCTGCTGCTATCGTCCACCTGATGTTGGCCACTCTCTGCTCGGGCCATCGTTTTCCCCTGACATCATGGAGTTTCTCCTCGAGTCTATAAGCCAAAATAAACCCTTCCTCCCACAAACTGCATCATTAGGTTTCACAGGCAAGTGCCTTAACCACTAAACTATCAAGCCCAATTAATTTTTTTTTTCTACTTATTTGAGAAGGGGGGCAGATAGAGAAAGAAGCCAATTATTTTTGTCTAGTTTAACTCCCCTGTGCATGTCCACCATGCTGTCTGTTGTAGGCAGCTCCACGTTGGGGGAATGCACATTCAAACCAGGCACATCAGGGCAGGAAGGGGTTTATTTCAATCTTACAGATGCAGGGAGGTGCCATCAAATGGCTGAAGAAGCTGCTTCCGTAAGTCTAAGCAGCCAGCAAACACCAAAAGCAGCAAGCACAAATTGGCAACAAGCAGGACCCCCAGAACCCTGACTCTCTGATACATTTGGGGTGAAAATTAGATCTGCCCCCAAATACAAATACACCTTTTCTGGCAGACTCCTAGAGACCCAATATACAAGCTTTAATAAAACACCTGAGGGCTGGAGAAATTGCTTAGTGGTGAAGGAGCTCACCTGCAAAGCCAAAGCATCCAGGTTTGATTCCCTAGGACCCACATAACCCAGATGCACAAGGTGGCACAGGCATCTGGAGTTCATTTGCAGTGGCTGGAGGCCCTAGTACGTTCTCTCTCTCTCTCTGTCTGTCTCTCTCTCTCATAAACAAATAAGTTTTAAAAAAAACACCTGAACAGGGCGTGGTGGCACATGACTTTAATCCCAACACTCGGGAGGCAGAGGTAGGAGGATCGCTGAGAGTTCGAGGCCACCCTGAGAGTACATAGTTAATTCCAGGTCAGCCTGGTCCAGCCTGAGACCCTACCTTGAAAAACCAAAAAAAAAAAAAAAAAAAAAAAGAAGAAGACACCCAAGTCTAAGGGGAAGCTATCACAACATTCTTCTAAGAGCATAGAATTTATAGAGGTGTTTCTCATCCTTTTCATTGGATCCTTAGGGAAGAAACCAGCTACTATCACCACAAACATCTCTGGCCATTATTTGGGGGAGAAAAGAAACACATCCTCCTACCCTAACACAGATTGTGACTTTCAGTATTTTGTGATTGTAGATAAACTAACAATGTTTCTGAGCCAGCTTTCTCCCTACAAAATTTCTCTAGACCAAGGGTATAATCTGGATTTGCCCTTCTGCCCTAGGTGAATGTCTGCTGTAAGCATTGTGGACACTCCAGGAGACTTCTATACTCACTTTTGCAAAGCCTTCAAAAGTGCTTCCCAGGTCTGGAGAGATGGCATAGCAGTTAGGGCATTTGCCTGCAAAACCAAACCTGGGTTCAATTCCCCAGGACCCACAGAAGCCAGATGCACAAGGTGGTACATGTGTCTGGCGTTCGTTTGCAGTGGCTGAAGGCTATGGTGCACCCATTCTCTCTCTCTCTCTATCTCTCTTTCTCTGTCAAATAAATAAAATAAATTTTTAAGTGCTTCCTAGCCAGGTATGGTGGTACACACCTTTAATCCCAGTACCCGAGAGGCAGAGGTAGGAGGATCATTGTGAGTTTGAGGCCAGCCTGAGACTACCTAGTGAGTTCCAAGTCAGACTGGACTAGAGCAAGACACTTCCTCAAAAAAACAAAACCAAACAAAACATAGCAAAAAAAAAAAAAATTGCTTCCCATGAACAATAGACACAAAAAGTTTTAGCAAAACTTCCTCAGAACCCATCAGCATTATGCCCATCAATAGAGTTGTCTTGGATATGCAGTTTTATTAGGCTGCACTGCCCGTGCTGCCATGCTTCATAGGAAATGTCTTTGACCAAGAAACAATGGTCCAGGGCATAATCTGGCATTGCACCAAGGGGCTCAGAACCTGGCCAGAGGAAAGATGTTCCCCACCTGTAGGATCTCTGCCAACCTTGGAGGCAATGTCACAGTCATAAGAGAGAGATTTGGTAGGTGACAAAGAGAGAAAGTGCCAGTTAGGGTACTCCTATTTTGTTGTGGTGGTGGTGGTGGTTTGGTTTTGTTTCCAGACACACTCTGGTCAAGGATCCTGCCACCATCTACCTCGGTCTTCCATCCCTTCCTCATCCCATACATGAAAAGGTGCTGAGAAACCTCGGTGGCCTTGAAACTTCATCCTCACAGGCTGGCCTTGATTCCTCTGAGATGCCACCAGGACAGTCACTGCTGCAGATGATGACATCATTGAATAGATCCCCTCGCAGGGTAACAGCTCACCATTGGGAACTCTAGTGAGATGGTCCAAGATACCCAAGGCAAACAGTTACCTAACAGAGACAAAGCCACGGCTGCTCCCGGACCACCATGGGCTTGCTCTCATCACACAAACTGAGGTGTTTAACTCTCCGTAGACCATGGAAAACTGAGAATCCCAGCAAAGCTCAGCACTGCTCCATGCTCACTTTACTTCACAACAGTGCCAGGATGTGCTTGGCCTTTTCTCTAACCTCAAACTTCAGAGCGGTCTCTTCCAGCTTCCCGTTGCCTTCAGACAACACAGTGAGGAGGCAAATTTACTCCTCAAAATTCCTGAAGAGACAAGCGAGCCAAGGGCCAAGGTCCTCTCTCCCTCTTCCCTCTTGAGATGGTAACAAATTTGTCTTCTCACACATCCACCCATCAGAGGCAACCAGTTAGGAGAGAAAAGAGCCTGGGTCGAGAGTCTCATATACCTTCCTAGACCTGCGGCTTCTTACTGTATCTTTGCCTTTGGAACTCTCTACAACACTGTTTCATCGCCTGTGAAGAACGGACCATATGCTCATCCTGCAGAGCTGTGGGGAGAAGATACAGAGAGCCAAACACAGAGATGACTTTCAACATATGCAAATCACTTCCTCTATTAGATTCCTATTTAAATGGAGATTATAAAAATCCCAATGTCCCACATTATTAAAGTTGTTAATCCCCAAAGAGAAAAAGAATATTTCTATTTTTTTCTCATAAATCTTATGTACATCCTAAATATTCTAACTAAACTCTAGTATAACTAGTCTAAGATCTTTTGTCCCCCAACACCAGGCAGTGATGTTTTGGAGTCCCACTACACAGAATGAGTGTTTGAAGTGATTTCTGCACATGAAGAAAAATGGAGCACTTGTCTTATGAGATTAAGAATGTGTGTTTGGTGTGATAAATATTTACTTGGGTCCCTCAAATCAATTATTCTATGAATACTAGAATTACCAGCAAATGAATTTATAACATTCTTCCAACAACTTACATATTCCATTAGGAGTATTAGGAAAAAAAATCTCTCAGTGTGTTCGATGAAGTTCCAAATAATACCAAATGGCTCAGGGATACCCTTAGTGAAATGTCCCTGGCAATGAGACTGTGTAGGTCTTTCCCAAAATGGTCTCATTTATCCACACAGTTCTACAGATAAAAAATTTGAGGCCATCACATAAGCCTCTATGTCTTTCTGAAAACAAAAATCAATAGCTCGAACTCAGAGAAATAAAAGGAACTTAACACATGACTTCAAGTTCCTGAGGTGGGAGTTTTCCATAGATCTCAGCAAGCTTGTCATGCAGTAGAGCTGACGGGGCATCAGAGCTGCTAAGCAAAGGAAGAGAGGCAAGAGGGGGACGTGAAGAAAAAAAGAAAGACGAAAAAAGATTCAGGCATGTTTCATTTTTATGATACTTTTTTTTTTTTTTCAAAATGTTCAATGCTGGGGGAAGATTAAGTCAGATAACTACCTTTGAAACTTTTTCCAACCCTGCATAGTAATGGAATTGGTCAAAATGAGCTTGTGTGGTACCTCTAGTGGGAAATCATAAATTCTTGATGATTAATAGCACATCATGTGCTATTGGATGTTAAAAACATTTTCTGTTCTTAAGTCACAGCGGAAGCTACAGCTTGAACTTTATTGTTCAGTTTGCATCTTTTCTTTCCTGGGTGAGCCGGCCTTGGAATGAGGAGTTGAAGTCTGTACAGTTAGCAGAGCCTCAGAGACCGAATGCTGTGCGGAGCCAGTGAGGATAACGCCAGAGATTGTCCACCCTCCGTGAAAACGTAGATTCAGAAGGAAAGGGGTGATTATAAAGAATGACAGTCTGTAACTTAGACAAAATGCCTTGGCTAGATTGGTGAGTCCTTTAAAAAAAAAAACATAAAATAAACAAGCAGAAAGTTTCCTGGTTGAGAGATGTTTAAACCCTTCCTCTTTCCATTTCTGGCACACTGTGGACAATAACCTGGCACCACCCCTAAGGCAAGAACCAGAATGTCTCCAGAAAGGATGGGGATTTGGCTGGGAAAACAGAGGGTTGAGAACTAACCTCTTGAGGGGGTGTAAAGGAGATCTCTGCTCAGGAAATGGTAGGTTGTAGGGACCTTGATGGTTTTCTTCCTCTGTGTCCTTAACAATTCTAACTTCCAACTTGAGCCTTGGGCCTTACCTCAACCATACACAAATGGCTGTGGTTTTTGTTTTTTTTTTTTTTTTTTTTTTCCAAGCATATTTTAGTTGTACTTTAGGAAAATCAAACTTGTCATTTGTTTTTGTATTGTTTTGTTTCCCTAGTCCTGGATGTGACTGAAAACAGAGCAAAATATAAAAATTTGAGGATCATCATAGATCATTCTGAAATTTAATATGGTCATTACCAATCCTGGATGTGTTTTCCTCTAGTATTAGTTTGTCCAACTAGAAAAGGAATAGCTTTTGTCAGTTCATAGCAACATTAGCTATAAAGGCTGAGGTTCCCAGACCAAGAGTGAATATTTTTCAGAGATCTAAAAGAAACCAAAACAAAAAAAAGTATAACAAAAAAAAAATGTCCCACGGGAGTTTGTCATTCTTATCTCAACTCCCTCACATACCACAATTTAGATGTTTCTGTCCCGTTAGGCCCCAGAGTGGAGGTAGCTTTCTCCCTCTGGATAGTTCTGCCAAAACTCTGAGTAAATCCCTCACTCTTTTTCTGTGTCCTGGTTTCCTGCAAATGATAAAACTGTAAAACAAAAGAGTAATAAGATCCAAATCTTCCTTCTAGGGACTTGATGAAGAAGAATTGGACGCTGACAGTTGGGACAAGATAGAAGACTCTCTGTGACAGAGGCCAAACTCATTCAAAATGAAAACCATCACTTTGACTGTGCTCACCTGCTACTTAAAAATCAATGAGGAAACAAAATATGGGACCCCCAAAGCCATTTCAGCATTCCTCAGCACTACTTAGCAGACTAGAAATATCTTGGTTCTGGAAACCCAGTCAATCATTATTAGTCATGATATTGTTATAGAACTTTAAAAATTGGAGTTTCCAGAACCACGGTAATAGATGTCTTCACACCAATTTGCCATTCGTGTATATTTTTTCCTGGTTGTTTTTGTTATTGCTGTTTTGTGGAGTTTGTTGTTTTCTTTTATATTTTCTCCTTCTCCATTTAAAGAATTTTTAACAAACAAAAAATGAAGAAGGAATTTCTTTTGAGTGAATTATTCTTCAGTAATGGCATTGTTGCATTGGAACCCTTCACTGAGAAGGTGATCTGCTGAACAGGACAGGGAACGGGAACGTTCAGCTTTAATGACTCCAGAACTCTCGTCTTACTTAAAAAGTTAAAAAACAAGCCTGACTGTTGCCTTTGGATCTGGAAGAAGAGGTCACTGGGGCTCCACAAAGATAGAACAGATTAGAAGAAAGGGCTGCGTTATTGTGCTCTCTGACATACAAGCATGTCCAGCAACTTACCTCTGTTTATCTCACCACAAGCCTTAGAAATGTCTTAGCACCTCTCGTGTGACCTTCTCAGAAGGCTCAGAAATGTTCCTCCTAAAAATTTAAATGTATTAAGTTAGAAAAAACAATCTAAGTGTTCACCTATTTCCGACCCTGGTGTCCTCTCTTTCCATTCCCCTACTCCCTCACTCACTTAGTGTCCTATACCTTTTTAAAACCACATACAAGAGCTGGAGAGATGGCTCAGCACTTAGGCACTTGCCTGCAGAGTCTAACAACCTGAGTTCAATTCCACAGTACCCACATAAAGCCAGAAGCACAAAGTGGTGCATGCATCTGGAGTCTATTTGCAGCAGCTGCAGGCCTGGCATGCCCATTGTCTATGTCTTATCTTGCTTTTATCGCACACTGCCTGAAAAATAATAAATAATTTTTTTAAAAATTTTCAAAAGTGCAGATGAACTTCACTGTTACTGGGATATATGATTTTTGTTGAAACTTCCACAAAACCATCCAAGCTTATGAGACACGTTGCAAATGCCACCTAGGAAAGGGAACTCTGACAATTGCTGTTTAACTTCTAAGTCTGAATTTTTCAAATGGTTGTGTTTATTCAGTTAGGTTTTTGTTGTTGTTGTGTGGGTTTCCCCCCTTGTAGCGTCCTTTATTCTTGGCTACCAAAAGACTACACAGGAATTCTGATCACGGTTGGGAGCCTAATACTGGTGGAGAAAAAGTAACTTCCTGTCCTGGTGCTGAGCTGAAAAAGAATAAATGTCTTGGATATATTGAGTTTCTTTGTCAAGCAAACAAAAATAAAGGGATCTAGTTTACTGGAATACTTGCAGTGCTCATTAAAACTGATGACTTCGAAGATGCTGTGCCTCTCTTCCTTGAACCAGGGCCCTTAGCCAAGAATCGCCTGTGCTGTTAAAGACATCATGTTATTGGGGTGTTGTAAAACAGACCACTGCTGTTGCCTAGGCTTACCCTTTGGGTTTCAATGTACCAGTGGAGAGACTTGCAGGGGATTGGGGGGACCAGAGAATGACAGGCACAGCCATTTGGCTCAGGGACTTCAAGGATATGGGACCTAATATGCAGCCGGGTGTTTTCTATCCATAAACATCAAATTCAAAAAGGAAAGAAAAGGAGTTAGATTAGCATGGGGCGGGGCTTGGTTTTTCTTAGAAATGTGCAATGCTGCAGAAGTGTGCCTTTATTTTTGGCACAAATTGCTGTAGCAAATTACATAGCTTATCAGATGTGGTTTTTTGGGCTCAGTAGAGAAACCACTGCAGGGACTTGTTCTCTTTGTTCTGTGTTCCCAGTTGGGAATTTGGGATAAATCAATGTCCTGTTATAATTCAGCAATAGGCTTGAATAATAAGTGTGAACAATATTTGTAATCTAATTTAACTCATGTTTACCAACTTAACAAAGTAGATAGACCTTAGTCCTATAAGAAATTTCCATTCTACCCTAAAAGACATAAGGTCCAAAGTTTGAAGCTGTGTGTGTGTGTGTGTGTGTGTGTGTGTGTGTGTGTCCCAGACGAGCAAATTTAAGCTGTGGAGGGAAGGGAGAGGAGAGAGAGCACAAGAGGTCAATCCCAAGATAAGGAATTTCAGGGACACTCTTCTCTCCACTACTCATGCAACCTCCCCCTTATCTTCTGGTATGTGGACACTCCCTCTCACGCAGCAGGGAAGCCGAAATAGAATGTCACTTTTGCTATACTGATTATTTCTATTCATTTCAGTGCCGAACATGGAGAAGGATAGATTTACATCATCATTTTATATAAACAGGAATTTTCTACCAGTGAAAGTACCACAAAGAATTCATGTATTCATCAATTTATTCATTTATGCAAAGGTAAAACACTGTAGGGAATGGAAAAGAAATAACAACAACAACAAAAGTAACAAGACTCAGGGAGGCAAATGGATTCAAAGTAGAACGCATGGAATGAGGGGCACAGTGACACTCCGGAGAGCAGGTGGACAAGCGAAGTCGCTAGGGGTGGGGTGGGAGTGAAGGGACACGAATCTTACTTGGGAACTCCAGTGATAAGTAGATTTCAAGGGGTTTTGGCCTGGAACACCTTTCCTTCTGTGAAATATTATGAGGAAATCTACTGCAGAGTTGTCTATCCTTATTCTACCATCCCCTGCTCTCCAAGTATTCACAGTTTGAAGGCAGGTGGCACTCTGGTGTGGAGAACACCCTGTGAAAAACTGAATAAGGGGCCAGTACTAGATTTTCAATTAGCACGGTGTGAGCATTTAGGCACAGAAATCTGGCTGAAGTCAGTTCAGTGGGCACTAGGGACCACTGAACATTCAATCTAGCAGTGATGCAATGACAATATTTTTTTAAGAATACTGACATAGTAACCCCACTCCAATTGGACACAGGGTCCAGAGAAACCAACTAGGGTAATCCTAACATCAGAAGTGCAACCTCTCCCAGCAGTTACTCAAACATATCTTAGTGACCAATGAAAGTTAATGAAAATGCAGTCTAAAATGTCAACTGTGAGCAGGCTAAATGAGTAATAATTTGTATTACACACTTGTAAGAATCTGAGATTTTTTTCCATAGTCATTATTTCTACTAGTAATTATGCACTTATGTGATTATTTTACGAACACCTTCCTGCCCCTAGACTATAAAACTCTATGAGTTTTGAGTGCTTCTGTGTTAAATGCTAAGATTTAAGCTGTGAACAATGAAATTCTGATGGCATTTTACATGGCCACCATTCTATAATGAACACTTAGCATAGCAGGTTAAATAATTGACATGCGAACATTTATGAAATTAAGAAACTCAATAAATGATAGTATCGTTGGAATTGCAAAGGAGAAATGGATGAGTTCAATTTTTATTCTGTTTTTATTAGATAAGAAAAACAGATCTAAATTCAGTTTCTTGCATAACTCATAGGACTTAAGAGTAGTTGCATGTCAGTGACGGGGACAAGGAACTAGGCCATCAACAGCAAATGAAGCCACAAGAATTAATTAGTTCCCAGAGAGAGTGACTTTAAAGACAGCAGTAGAGAACGTGCTGTGGATTCTTGTGCAGAAGTCAAAACGCAGAACCAGTACAGTCCGAAAGTAAAGAATGCTTCTTTGAGGGTAAATTTGGAATGGTTTGCCATACACCCACACTTGGAGACATTTATAAACTGTAACAGGAAGAAATCCTCTTTCAAAAAAAAAAAAAAAACAAATACATTAAGAATTCAAAAAGTAAAACTAAAACGTATAATGAATGAGGATAATTCTGACCCCTACTTAAGCCCCCATAAGAATTCTTCATTGTGTTTATGAAATGTGGTTAACCACCTTACCCCAGATGCTAACAGAGCCCCTCTGAGAAACACTGCTTAGGACACAGCTGTTTGTTGCCATTCTTTTCTTTCTTCTGCTGCCCACTTTCCTTTGGTACCACACATCAGACAGTCCTTCTCTAGAATTATACAAACCACATCAAATCCCCGTATCTCTTTTGCTAATCTAATGGTGGTGTCATCCCACCCAAGTCTTCTTGTTTATTATTGTTGTGGGTGGTGCTACGACTGTAGCCGCCGCTCTTTTGGGAGATTTGGTTTTGTTTTGTTTTGTTTTGTTGGTTGGTTGTTAGAAAGGAAACAGAGAGAAAAATGAGTGAGTGACATAAAATATCATCTCTTTTTGCCTAAGATGTTTGTATGCCCCACCCTGTGTGATTTAGACCATATTTTTTAAAAAATCTCTTTTTTATTTTAAAAATAAGGATAAAGCTGGGCATGGTGGTGCACGCCTTTAATCCCAGCACTTTGGAGGCAGAGGTAGGAGGATCACTGTGAGTTTGAGGCCAGCCTAAGACCTAAGACTACATAGTAAATTCCAGGTCAGCCTGGACTAGAGTGAGACACTACCTCAAAAAAAAAAAAAAAAAAAAAAAAAAGGGACAAAGTGAAAATTATGATGCTAAAATTCCCATGAAATCTTTTTCTGCTACTTAGTCTCATGAGTAATTATTTATATTTTACTCAGAGAGTGAATAGATATGGATTTTGAGTGATGTGATAAATGCCACAATTTCCATATAAAATATAAACAATGGAATTTTTAAAGTACTTTAAAATTGGGCTGGAGAGATGGCTTAGCAGTTAAGCGCTTGCCTGTGAAGCCTAAGGACCCCGGTTCAAGGCTCAATTCCCCAGGACCCACGTGAGCCAGATGCACAAGGGGGCACACGCGTCTGGAGTTCGTTTGCAGGGGCTGGCGGCCCTGGCGCGCCCACTCTCTCTCTCTCTCTCTCTCTCTCTCTCTGCCTTTTTCTCTCTCTGTCTGTCATTCTCACATAAATAAATTTAAAAAAATAAAAAACAAAGCATGTACTTTAAAATTAAATCTAAAGATAATGGCAAGAGGTCTGATTAAAAAAAAAAAAAATCTTCAAAAGAAGGCCCTGACACCACCAATAGTATTTCTTCAGGATAAACTGTACCTCATGCTTCAAAGATGGGTTTCTCCCAAAGAAAATATGAAATTAACAAAAGCTGTGGTCCGTCCAAGGACAATACAAGGCCAGAGAGTGAGTGTCTCCAAACCAGAAACTAAGCTGGGAAGACTGTGCACCTCTCTGCTTGAAACAACTTTTCCCAGAAACCTCTCAGGGAGTTTGTTCATTTATTCGTGCACACAAAGCATTAGCTCTGTGCTCAGCTCGACTGCGTCAGAGGAACAAGGGAAATAGTCCTCGCTCCCCACCAGCCCAGGTTGTGGGAGCTCCCGCACCGGCCAACCTCATCGTTTTTGCTTCCTCGCCTTCCCAGAGACTGCCCCGTGTCTGACTTGCTACAGTTGGCTTTCATGGTTTGGCAGTTGTGTTAATGAGATATAAAACCTTAAATAGCTATGATTTAACCTCCTTTTCCAATACCATCTTTTTTAGCATCCACATTTATAGTTTTCCTCATTCTAATTCTAAATTGCAAAGACAGGCAACTCAGCTGTCAGGCCTCTGCCTCTCTCCGGGCTGGAGAGATGGCTTAGCGGGTTAAGGCATTTGCCTGCAAAGCCTAAGGACCCAGGTTCGATTCTTCAGGTCCAACATAAGCCAAATGCACATGATGGTGCATGCATCTGGAGTTCGTTTGCAGTGGCTGGAGGCCCTGGAGAACCCATTCCCTCTCTCTCTCTCTCTCTCTCTCTAATAAATAAATAAAAATAAAAATGTCTAAAAAATATATCAGCAACCAGGAGTAGAGAAGGTGTTGCTCAATTTTTTTTATCAGAGTCAGGCTGAGAAGAAATAAGTACAGACATAAGAAAAATTAGTGAAAGAATTCAAGAGGGGCTCAAGACGTACCCACATGGTAGAATATCCAACTTGCATAAAGTCCCAGGTTCAAACCCCAACACCACACGAAAAAGGTGTGGTGGTGCACGCTAGTAATCCCAGCCATCGGGAGAGTTCAAGGTCATCCTACATAGGGAGTGGGAAGTCAGCCTGGGATACACAAGACCCTGTACCAAAAATAAATCCTTAATAAATAAAGGGCTCAGCAGAGAAATTCATTGCACACATCATCAGTGCTCTGACAGAACAAGATCAAAATAAGATGGGCAAGGCGGCAGTCAAACAGGAAATCCTGTGGCATGTCAACTGCTCCCCAAGGTTAAGTGGGCCTCCGGCGTGTCAGGCGAAGCTCAGATCATGATTGGAGGTCTTTCCACACACACCCTCCCAGTACCTCCACCTCTGCGGGTGACAGGGCATGGCACCATTCCCTATTTCTACCATGCTTATCTGTGTTCTTATTTACTTTTAAATATTTTTTATTTTTATTTATTTAAGAGGAAGAGGCAGATAGAGAGAATGGGCACACCAAGGGCCTCTAGCCACCACAGACAAACTCCAGATGCATGCGCCACCATGTGCATCTGGCTTATGTGGGTATTGGGGAATCAAACCTGGGTCCTTAGGGTTCACAGGCAAGCGCCTTAACCATTAAGCAATCTCTTCAACCGTGTTCTTTTGTTAAATGTGTGGCTCCCCCATTCTTTATAAAGATCTGTTTTTACATATGTGTTTTTTTTCTTTTTCCATAATTAGCATAATTTTCTTCTGACCAGGTATCTCTCAGAGTCTCTTTGTTCCTCAGAACCTATCTTGATGTCTAACACACACACACACACACACACACACACACATATTTAATAAAGGGTCGTTCTTTAGGAAGAGAAAACAGAAGTCACACTGTTTACCAGGCGTTAATGGATTGTCCCCAGGCATTGCTCATCCCAGAATTCCTGAGCTATGACTGACAGACTCTATCTGTATTGGAGCCACGGCAGTGTTTACCAAAAGGATACCTTGCACTCTAGCTAGTTCCCATAGCCAATCTGAGTTTCTTGCTCTTGTTGCTTCTATACCTGGAATTTCTTCCCCAATTCAAAGGAAGGTCTTCTCCATGAAACAGCCTATGAAGTAGAACATCCACAAACATTCACGTCCCCAGGGACTCACATGCTTCTCAGTGCTACATACAGGAAACAATAGTTGATACTTTACATCCTAATGCATTTGCTTTCCATCTCTATAGTTCCCTGTGTTCTGTGCACTTGTCTGGCTCTTGTCTATATTCTATATATTGTGAGTTTGTTGCCTTGCTGCATGGTATTGTGCTTTTCAGGTAATTAATGGATGATGATAAGTGAGATGCGTGGCTCCTGAGAGTAGCAGAGCCAAGATAACAAAACACACCCCTTCACATGCACTCACAAACGTGTATATACATACACACAAGCACATACACACACACGCACACACGCACACACCACCACCACCACCAGCACCACCAGCAGCAGCCGCAGGTGCTGATTTCAAGGTGTTATCTCATTTAAAAATCACAGCAATCCTATGATGTGGGTACTTTTTCATTTCAAATCAATGCAGGAAACTTAGAGACGTTACTTATTTTGTCCAGGGGCCATCAACATAGGATATTAGGACATATATGTCAATGTATTCTAACTCAGCACCATGTCCCCTATGCTGCAGATGTAATCAGAACCATGCAGAGCTCTCTACAAAGCCTGACAAAGAATGACTTCTCTCTCTCTCTCTCTCTCTCTCTCTCTCTCTCTTTCTCTCCTTGTCTTTCTCTCACCATTCCTCTAAACCGTCCTTCATTGAATACTGAGTATTTTCAAAGTCTGGATGCTATCCAGGTGTCAAGTCAAAGCCAGGAAATGTGGCTGTGAGAAATAATGACAGGACCCACCTCTCCAGTGCTTGTGAGCACAAACACAACAACATAATATTTTTTCCAGCAAATCCGTCCTGCAGGTCATTCCAGTCATTGGCATGTGGACTTGTTCTTCCTGCCTTCTTAGTCAGTGGGAACATGTGATGGCGATGTGTCAACCTCCTCTAAAGGAAACTTGTCAACACGAACGATACCCAATGGTAAGAACCACAAGCCTGTCCACACGAGGATGATGTCACCTGATTCTGAAAAGGCCCCTGAGATGCAGAGAACACAAGTAATGGGACTTGACTGACAAGCAAAGGGAAGTGGAGTGACTTGCCCAAGGTTAACAAGTTAGTTAGTGCCTGAGCCCTTCCTAACCACAAGGCAGATTTGTGTTTACTTGATCCAAATTGTGATCTCTCTCCCCTTCATGCTGGGGGAGGAGGAACGGAGCCAGATTAGAATGGGACTCTTCACATGACAGGGAATGTACAAGAAAGCAAGAGCCCTGGGCAATGTGGAGAGAAGGCTGGTCCTGGGAGAAGCAGCATTCTAGCACAACCCTGGGAAATATGGGGAACGGGAGGGAAGAGGAGAAAACCTGGGCACCGAGGGAGGCATCTGCAGCTTGGGAGTTGGCAGCAGAGCCTGTTCTCTAATGTTCTTGTGCAGAAAGTAAACGTATTTGAAATGCGGAGGACACCACATACATTCTGTTAATAATTTACCAACTGAAACCATTAAAGATGTTGACAAAAACTTTTCCATTTACTATGGGTGTCCATGGGTGATTTGAAACCACTCATTACTTTTATAACCTCCTGGGTTGTTTCTGAGTGTCCCAGCTCACAGGCAGAAGCAAAAGCTGTCCAGAGCAGCGGTGCGCAGGGATTGCCTGATTCCACATACAAGTGATTTGCCACTAATTCACAAGGCAGAATTGGCTTGAGCCTCTGTAGACAAATTATACTGGCCAAGGGGTAAAAGACAGAGTGTGAATAGATGGCCGTGAGTGGGACATTTAATATTAAAAAGTTAATACATGGTCCCCCAAAAAGCCCATACTCATGTCACTAGAGTTGAATGTTCTTTATAATGAAATATTTTTTTTTCTTTTAGAACATAAGTACATAGAGGCTAAAATTCAAGAAAGGAAAGAAAGAAGAGAGAGAGAGAAAGAGAGAGAGAGAGAGGGAGGAAGGAAGGAAGGAAAAGGAGGGAGAGAGGAAAGAAGGAAAGGGGAGAGAAGAGGAAGAGGAAGGGAGGGAGGGATAAGAGAGCAGGATGCATGAATTCATTTTTTTAATGTATAATTTTTTTATTGACAACTTCTATACTTACAGACAATAAACCGTGATAATTCCCTCCCCTCCCCCATTTTCCCCTTCACAACTTTGCTCTCCATCATATCCCCTCCCTCTCTCCATTAGTCTCTCTTTTATTTTGATGTCATCAACTTTTTCCCCTATTACGAGGGTCTTGTGAAGGTAGTGCTAGGCACTGCGAGGTCGTGGATATCGAGGCCAATTTCCTTCTGGACAGTTGCACTGTAAGGAGTCGTACCCTTCCTTTGGCTCTTACATTCTTTCCACCACCTCTTCCACAATGGACCCTGAGCTTTGGAGGGTGTGATAGAGATGGTTCAGTGCTAGACACTCCTCTGTCACTTCTTCTCAGCACCGTGTTGACTTTTGGGTCATCTCAGTCAGTGGTCATAGCCATAATATTTTAAGCTCTCACTTGCAAATAAAACCAAGCAGCATGGTACTTGGGGTTTTAAAGTTCTAGATTTGTGTTCTCTGTCTGCCACCCCACATCACTTTAGATAAGTACATCAGTTCATATGTGTTGGCTAAAAATAACAGAGAAAGCATCTAAAAGTGGCTGAACAATAGGAGCAGTTCCTATTGTGAGCAGCGTGAAGGCAGAGTTTCAGAAGTTCCACTGTGATTGCAACTGGCAGCTCCAAGACTGGTGACCATCTATGTCCTCTGCCAGCTCTTATAAGCCAGCCGCTCCCTCCATGGTCCTCAGTTGCCTACTAAAGTGCCCATGCCACATGGGAATGATGAGGTTCAGTGCTAGGAAGGCAGTAGCTACCAGCTGTATCTTTGAAAACCATAAATAAAGTGAAATAAGCTTTCCAAAAAAAATTTGGTCAGACCATATCAACAGCCAAAGGATGAACCCAGTCACTTAGCCGGACAGGTGCATGGAAACCCCTATAATTGACTTGTCAAGATACAGTCCCTGGGGCTGACGAGCCAGCTTGCCTTCAAGCATTTGGGCACTCGAAGGAGAGTAAACAAATTAGAGGGGAAGGTGAGGGGTCAATTTTGTGGAAAACAAGCATTATCTGCTACATCAAGAAGTGTGCTATCTTCTCTATGACTCAGTTTCCTCATGTCATTGGGTAAGAACTAGACTAGAGGTCCCTACATACACTGCTAAAATCCCTAATTCGAAGTGAGCAGCACTGCCTCCAAGAAACACAATCAGTTGTATCATCCATTCATCTACATGTGGAGACAAATAAATCTGTATTATCAAGAAAGGCAAACCAAGGGAGAAAATAACAAGAAGGTCACCGTGAATTGCCATGCTCCCCACACACGCCCCCCCTATCCCCAACAAGAACTCAAGGAGGAAAGCTCTTACTTTGCCCAAGTCCTTACATCATGGGGAGAGAGAAAGCACGGGTTTAGGAGGGAAATACCGGGATTTCTATAAATAGTTCTATATTACCCTCTGTCAGTGTATGTGTATGGCTCTCTAACACACACGATATGTTAGTATAGTAGTGCATGCATATAATTGTTAGCTACATCGGAAGAGATGTGAGCTAGGAAATTATTTCCTGAGGGACATCCAAACCATGTGTGCAGGCCTGTGTTCGACTCCACAACAGCACATACAGATCATCTGCCACAAAGAAAAAAAAAAAAAAGCCCCTTCAAGACAACTGGGAGAGCTGCTACTAGCCTCTTGATGGTTTCAACTCGGGCACAGAAGCAAAAGAAAAACCTCCGTGAGGAAACCGCCGTTTGTGATTAGCCACACTGATGAGGGGTTAGACTCGTCCATGCGGAGCAAAGCAGAGACGTCAGGCTTGTCTTTAATGCATTGACTCTCCCAAAGGCCCTGACTTCTGCTTCCAGAAGAGGACTTCTGTTATGTGTCCCTCATCCACCCCCACCCCGGAGCCAAGCACTTCCGATTTTGAGAACTATTTGGTTTGGCCTATGAGCGGCAACATAATTGGAGTTCTACAGAACAATCAAAAAGTCAGACAGTTTGGTGAGCTTCCACAGTTTTCCCCCTTGCGCATGCATTAAGCTCTGGACATGAAGCCAGACAGTGATCCAAACAACAACAAAAGACTCCCAGGGGTCCAGTGTCTAGAAGGAGGGAACCCGGTGTACTGAAGGAGAATGAGGTACAACACAGCATCTGGGGCTACAGAGGTCAAAAGCAAAACGCAGCTGCTGAGGGGAAGTCAGGGTTGGACTAGAGTGTGTGACAGCCATGTAGGAGGTTAATGAGTCACGGAGGAGGAGAGAGGATCAGATCAAGTCTCACGTTTCTTTCTTGGGAAGGTCAGAATAATAAGACCCTGGACTCTCCACCTGAGTAGAGTGATCCAGTGGGGACAGAGCAGGGGTCTCTTCCCCTGAGTGCTCCTGTCTTCACCTCCCTTTGGCCTCTCGTGACTGGGAAGGTGCTGTTGGGCGTGGGCTAACGACTCTGTGGATTGCAGCTTCCCCTGGACACATAGCACTGCCCATCCCAGTGCACCTGAGGACATGGGACACGCGGCTCCCACAGCTGCCCGGGAGCTTAAAGGCAAATGCGCTTCCGGGGCCTTTGCAAAGGGAAAAGAAGAAAAAAAAATCATTTAGCAATGATTTCCATGGATGTGGAGGTAGGCGAGTGAATCATGAAGGAACAGAATTTTATCCTGCCCAATGCCACCTGGGTTACAAAGAGTTTATCCAATGAGTTTAATTGCAAAAGTTGCTATGAGCAAACTGTAACCTAACACTAAATTCATTCCAAAGAGTACACACTTTTAAATCCTACACTGGAAGAAAGACTATAAAATTCTGCTCAGAAAAATGTTTTCTTCCAGTAGTTCTCTCTGTCGCAGGGTTTAGATCAAAGCTTACTGCTTGAATGCAGTGTGTCCCAGCAGTACAGGACGTGATCTATGTGGCACTGACTTAGCATAAGGGCTCTTGAAGATCGCCCTGCCCACCGCCCCACGGCTGCGTTGCTCAATTGTTCCTTCCTGAAGTACAAAAGGAAAGGCTGAAGGGTCTCGGGAGTCAGAGGAGAGATTACAGCTTTGTCAGATACAAAGAAAATATTTTTTTTTGTAAGATAAACAAGGATTTTACCGTCCAAATAGGAAATCTTTCAAGTACTCTGGTGCTCAGTCAGTCCCTGTCAGTTAAAACAGAGCCAAGGAAGGGATGGAATGGGAAAGAGGTTAATCTATATCCAGAATTCTTAATTAGATGGTTAAAAACAAAACAAAACAAAGGAAAAAAAATAGCCTTAGCAGCCAAGTTGTGTGTTGTTCAAGTTGAGCAAGGAAGCTGGACCTTGAACTTAGGTTACAGGGACCAGCATGCCGTCCCAAACCAGCACACTCTCTGAGGAACGCAGCCGCTGGCTGTTCTGGAAACTTTCTTCAATGTTTCCTTCTCTAAAATCAAAGCCAATTTAAAAATATAAGTAAATGCAAATGTTTTAAGACAAATGCTCAAGCATTTGTAAAGTATAAATCCGCCTCGATGTGTAAATCATTTTGCCCATGGTGTTTGATCTCCTTTATGTGTAAAGTCTAGACTCGCTTCTCAGTGGAGAGTTTTCTTCCTCTCCACCCAGGTTCCCCTGCCTCGTGCATAATTGCTTCCCAACCAGCCTTAACTAAGGTAGATGCAACGAAAAGGGGGCCAAGGGGGGACCTCTGCAAGTTCATTGATAATTGTAAAGAACAATAAAAATGAACAAATCCATGTATCAATCCTAATGCCAAAGGGACAGTTGGGTAAAGATGGTCATCTGAGGACTCCTGACTGGAACAGAGATGTTTCAGCTCCCATCAGGTCTCTCCCAAAGCACCTTTTCATTTGCAGCTAAAATTCACTGGGATTTATGAACCTGATTGATTAAAACAACTCTTTTTGTCTTGTTTTGTTTTTCAAGTAAAAATAAACTTAGAAAAAATAATTTTGGAAAGTCAAATAAAAGCAGACTCAGATGCTGACTGCATTTCTGAGTGGATTCCACCTCAGCAAGCATTGTTGAGACACCTGCAGAAGCCGAAATTCAAAGGAGTCCACATGCGAGGGGCCAGTGCTCTGGTTAGATGCCATCTAATGCCCGATGCCAAGTCTTAACGACTAAATGAGACTATGTTGTTCTTCCTTGACCTTTCATTCCTTTAAACAACTGTAGCCAGAAAATGAAGTTAAGACACACACACGCAGGGCTGGAGAGATGGCTCAGCAGTGAGTCAGATGCACAAGGTGGTGCATGCTTCTGGAGTATAAAGACACACACAAGTTAAGAGAGGGAAAAAAAGGAAGAGAGGGAGGAAAGGAAAGAAAGGGAAAGGAAGAAGGGAACGAGAAAAAGGGGGGAGAAAATATGGATGGGGTAAGCATGCTTCATTGTTAATATGTTTTCAATTATGTACATTTCTCCATGTTATGTCTTTAAGGTAAATATCAGTTTACAGAACCGAGTAAAATTCATAATCTCAGATCCTCATCAGCTCTGGCTCTCTGTGCACCCTTTTAAGTTATTATTTCTCAGGCTGGAGAAATGGTTCAGCAGTTAAGGTGCTTGCCTGCATAGCCTAACAACCTGGGTTTGATTCCCCAGTACCCACATAAGGTCAGATGTAGATGTACATCTGGAGTTCATTTGCAGTGTGGCTGGAGTGCCTGGGGCTCTCTCTCTCTCTCTCTCTCTCTCTCTCTCTCTCACACACACACACACACACACATCTCTCCCTGTTTGCAAATAAGGCAATATACTTAAAACGTTAAAACTTCTCTGTTTCTTTGAAAGTATAAATATAATGGAAATGAAAACATGTCATTTCAAAAAAGTGGGCAATTGCTTTTTTTTTCCTTTATGTTTCTCTCTTAGGCCAATTGTCCACCTTCTCTCGGTGTTATCTCTGAAGAGTCACATATTTCCGGGGGGTGGGGAATATCAAAGAACATCATTACCCCAAAATGAGAAACGGTGTGATTTTGGAAGTAATTTCTGGAATTGGCATATTCTGGGAGGCTAACACGGCTGAGTTCAGTTCACCGGGCAGACAGCGCCCTCAGTGTCACCCTCCAACCTTATGGCCGGATCACCTGACATACCTGATTTTAAAAGATGGCCAAGGGCAGGCTGGAGAAATGGCTTAGCGATTAGGGCACTTCCCTGCAAAGCTTAAGGACCCAAATTCAATTCCTCAGAAGCCACGCAAGCCAGATGCACAAGGTGACACTTGTGCACAAGTTTACATATGCGCACAAGGTGGCACATGCATCTGGAGTTCAACTTCAGTGGCTAGGTCCAGGCACAGCACTCTCGCGTCACCCTCCAACCTTATGGCCGGATCACCTGACATATCTGATTTTAAAAGATGGCCAGGGGCAGGCCGGAGGCCCTGCAAAGCTTAAAGACCCAAATTCAATTTCTCAGAAGCCACGCAAGCCAGATGCACAAGGTGACACTTGTGCACAAGCTTACATATGCACACAAGGTGGCACATGCATCTGGAGTTCAACTTCAGTGGCTAGGTCCCAGCACAGCAATTCATTCTCTCACTCTCTCTCTCTCTCTCTCTCTCTCTCTCTCCCTCTCTCTCTCTTTCTCTCTTATAAAAATAAAATAATAAAAGAAAAAATGAGCAAGGGCCCTAAGTACCATGAATCATAACAAACTTGTTCCAGATGGGTTTTATTCAAGTTATCATTTCCAGCACAGGAGACTGATCTGAGAATTGTTGTGTAGCTGTTGTTACTTAAGAGTAAACCTGGGCCCTGCATTCAAGGGTTCTCAACCTAGGATAGAAGACATGGTAAAAAGAAACCTACTCTCAGAAAAAAGGCAAACACCCAATCACAGGCATAAAGAGCTCGTCAGAAGCAGCCCAAGCAACGAGAACAAAACAATTCAAAAGTGAGATTCAGGAGCTCACTGGATAATTATAAGCTGTTATAAAAAAGGTAACCAAGAAATAATGTGCAAGCTCATGCAAAAAGTCTGTATTTCTGAAGGCTAAGAGAGGTCACAACACTTTCTCCTTGTGTATCTAGAGATATAAACAAAAACTCAGGGCTGAGCTTGAGAATTGCAGCTCAGGGTAAAATTAAATTGAAACCCTCAACATCCTCTAGCCTAGCGGAAGAGGGAAGCTTTTTTGAGCATACCATGAGGACACACATGGGGTCATCTTAATTATAATAGCAGTCAACATTTTTTGAGTGCCAATTATGTGCCAGGTTCAATTGCCCAGTGGAGTATGATCATCTGCAGTTGGCAGCTGATGGAGCTGCAGTTCAGGGGGATTAAGTAACTAGTCAGTGAACTGTGGAGCTGGAATTTGAACCTGGGTCTGACTTCAAAGCCACATTGGACTCCTACAACATACTTTCTCTAAAAAACATGGCTGGGTAAGGTCCACAACCACCCTCTTGGCATCACTGTGGTAAGTTGGACTCATCTCTGTATGGAGACTTGGGAGTTATTTGTAATTATTCCTAATAGTTTGTTAAACATTGTGAAAGATATATATTCTGCCACATTCACTCTTGGGGTAACAATGCCATGAGTTTATTACTGAGTGGGGTCAGCATTGCCTATCTCCTTTTTTACATCTTAAATTTATTTTGTCAGATAGTTCATGAATAATGAATGCTTTTTATATCCACTTTAGTCATGCCAGTTATGATTTCATGGTTATTAAGTCTCAAACTTTATTCCCAAAATCCTTCTCCCAAACTTCCATTTCTATCTATTCTGCCATTTACATTATTAATCTCTTTCTCTTGTTTCCTTCTAAAGTTAATTTGGCCAGAACTGCCCATAACAATTCAGGTATAAATGTAGCCTAATTATAACCCAATAGGTCAATGTCAGGTGTCCTCTTTCAAAACTCTTCCTCCTACTAAATTTTGAATTTTTATTTTATTTATTTGAGAGAGAGAGAGAGAGAGAGAGAGAGAGAGAGAATGGGTGCATCAGGGCCTTCAGCTGCTGCAAACGAACACCAGAAACATGCACCACCTTGTGCATTTGGCTCACGTGGGTCCTGGGGAATCAAACCTGGATTCTTTGGCTTTGCAGGCCAGCACCTTAACCGTTAAGCCATCCCTCCAGCCTTCGTACTTAATTTTGTTTTGCTGTATTTTGGGTTTTTTTCCTAGAAGAGTTTCCTCATTAAATAATGTTCCCTCATTGGGTCATGTTATAAATCTTTGGATCCTTGGTTTCTCTTCCCTTCGTCTTCTCTGAGTGTGACAAAGGTTTAAATCTGGCTCTGTCATTTACTATCTGGGTGAGTTGACCTCTCACAGTATCACTTTCATCATTCATGAAATGAAGAAAATAACAGCCCCAGTTTTACACAGTGGTTATGAGGCTAAGTAAAACAACAGATGTCAAGTGTTTAGAACAGAAGCTGTGAGATGGTCTGCTCTTAATAAATACTAGTTTTGCTGCTACCTGAAACCTCTTCAATATCCTCGTTGCTACTTATGTCCCCACTTATGAGTTTCCTGCATTTATCTTTTTGACTTGTTTTCTGCCTGCCCTACCCCTAAAAAAAAATTTATAGCATTCACACATTGGGGAACTTTGTTATATATTTTATCATAGACCAAAAATTATTGATAAAGAATTTAGTTAAACCCAGAGCATAAACATTGTTGTTCACTTTATATTTCTAATAGTGAAATGGACCATTTGCTATACACTGTGTTTCCTGTTTCTAAGTTGGTTTTCCCAACTGTGACTAATCACTCTACTTTCCCAGTGAGAAAATCACTAGGATACTCCTTGGAAATTTGAGTTATTGGATATATTTTGAAAATCTGTATATAAGCTACCTCCACTGTTCTCTATATCTGCATGGAAGTTTGCATCATAATGCAAGGTAATTACTTAGGGCAAGTAATTGCCTATTAAAGAGATCTCCTTTTTCCCTCTTTTCTACATATGTATTCAATGACCCTAGCTTTATAGTTTATTCAAGAACAGGACAGTCTGGGATTATAAATCTCCTTGAGTCTGTGCTAGGTTTCTTCCTGGTTCTGAATCTAAACTCTTGGCTCGAGTTATAATTTATTTAACGTTACAGATCTAGCCAAGCAGTTCCCCAATTCTGATCTCTGGGAGCCCCCTTTGCTAACTTAGTGTTCTTGTGACTGGGCAGTTTATAATGGTCTGTTTAAGAGAGAGCAAAGAAATGAATTTGATATCACTTAGGCAAAGAATAGAGAGGGAGAATGAAAAAGACACCCTGGGAAAAACATCAAAGAATACCTTAACTTTTTGAACAGTCTTTTAGTACAGTTTCACATTTAAAGCAATTGAGAGGAAATACACACATCTCCCATAAGCCCCAGCCTGCACACATGCAGACCACACCCTGCCATTATAAACATGTCCTTCCACACTGGCAAATTTTTGACGATTAACAACCACAGACAAATGCATCATTATGGCTCCTATCCACAGATCACACTAAGGCTCGCTCTTAGTTTTGTATATTCTAGGGTCTAGACAAAATAAAGTGTTTAACATGTCCCTTCATCATAGTGTCATGGGGAGTATTTTCACTGCTGTAAAATCCTCTGTGGTCTAACCAATGACCCCTGTCTTTCCTCTAAACTCTATCAACCTCTGATCTTTCCACTTGTTCCATGACTTTCTTGTCATGTAGTTGGAATCATATGAGTATGTAGCTTTTTAAGTTGTCCTTTTCCCTTTTTAACATTTTATTTATTTATTTGCAAGCAGAGAGATATAGACAGACAGACAATGAGAGAGAAAGAGCGCATGGGCATGCTAGGGCCTCTAGCCAGTGCAAGGGAACTCCAGGTGCATGTGCCACTTTGTGCATGTAGCTTACATGGGTATAGGGGAATTGAACTTGGGTCATTAGGCTCTGGAGGCAAGCACCTTAACCACTGAGCAACCTCTCCAGTTCCAAAATTCTCCTTTTTCACTTACTGGGATGCATTTTAGCTTCTATCGTATCTTTTTATGGTTCTGTAGCTTATTTCTTTTTAGCATTGAATATTACATTGTCTGGGTGTACCACACTTTATCCATCCATCTACTGAAGGACAACTTTGTTTCTATCTCAGGGAATTATGAATAAAGCTGTTATAAATGTATGTTGCATTTTTATGTAGGGATTGCTTAGCTCTTCATAAGAACCAAGTTGGCAAGGAAGTGGAGGTCCTCTTATTTACTGACCTTTGTCACACCTCAGAGACATTCCTTCACCAGTCATGTATTTACCACCTCTTAGGCTGGGCATGGTGCTAGGGGCTGACGACAAAGATAGAAAAAGAGAACGAATGTCAGCCTCCCCAGAGCTCAGCTTGCACTGAAGAAGCACAGAAAAAAAAGAAAAGAAGAAGAAGGGAGGGATGAAATGATTTTACATGGCAATTCAGTATTATGAATAATTACCACGAAAATGTGATAAGAAAAAAAAACAAATCCTTGTTAAAGCAACCTTCGTGAGTCTTGAACTTGGAAATGCTGGAGAAACAACTACCTCCACTGAATAACAAGAGCTTTTGCCCTGACACTATCTCTGGATCATAAACAAGAAATGGTCCAGATCAGAGCAAACAGCCATGCTGAGTAACGGGCTTCAGTGATGCATTATAATCCCAGTGCCTGAGCAGTATTGTCATGTGCAAGTATCAAGTCAGCTCCAGCTGCCATAACAAAATACCATAAGCCCTGTGGTTTACACAACAGAAATGTGCTTCTCACAATTCTCCAGGCTGCCAAGTCCAAGACCAAGGTGCCTGCCAATTCATTTCCCCAGGAGAGCTGCTTCCTGGCTTGTGAACAGCTGCCTTCCTGTTGTGTCCTCACACGGTAGAGACAGAGAGAACGCTCGTCTCTTTTCCATTTATCATAAGGACATTAATTTTATCATGACGAGCCCAATCCTTGGAAGCCCATCTAGGTCTCAGGATGTTCCATGGGGCCACCTTTGAACGCCATCATCATACTGCAGGTGAGGGCTTCTACTTAGGCATGGAATGGAGTGGGCACAGACATCTGATTCCTCACAACAGATGTGAACATGCTGCCCAAGCACACTTACAGAAGCTTTTTCCTGAGTACAGAGATCACAGCCTGGCACTGCAGTGAAGGGTCCGGTTCCAGTGCTAAAAGTCCTTTTGCCTTATTCCTCAGACTCTACCCCAGTGGTAACATGCATGTGTGCTTCTCATGTTGCCCAGTCTAGTCACCGACATACATGTTTCCAGTAACAAATTATCACCTTCAAGCACATTCCCTAGAGGAGGGACTACATATAATTTCCCTTTTAGTATTACAAATAAAGTCATTATATGACTAAGAAAAAACTTAATGGTATACTTCA
Organism: Dipus sagitta; assembly: GCA_036346955.1. Lineage (NCBI taxonomy): Eukaryota > Metazoa > Chordata > Mammalia > Rodentia > Dipodidae > Dipus > Dipus sagitta. Next base: position 114,791,016 of record CM070778.1, on the reverse strand, counting down.
ACACATTTTGCAAAACAATTCAAAAACCTATTTATTGTAACACTAACAAATACTAATCTGAGCGTGGCATGTTTCTGTGTTTTTAATATAACCAGGAGAAAAAATGCATTGATATTTATGGGCTTTGATTTTTTTTTTTTTTTTTAGGTGCTTACAGAGCTAAGGGGAATGTTTCAGAGCTGCAGGATCATGGATAAACAGTGGAACACTTCATTCTCTGTGAACACTGATGTAGTTAGTCCATGCTCAGAACCAACAACATTTAACAAAATATTCCTTCTCTCTTTGCTCATTTTTAGAACTATGCACAAGGACTGAAAGCAATTCCAGAATGATTATGACTCCTGGAGAACAGCGGCTAGAAACATGTGAAAGGTGAAGGCCAATTATTAGTGACCACCCAATATGATGCCGCGATACTAATGAAGAACATGTTCTGTTAAGATCTAATTCCTCAGACAGTGATGATGGTTCCTATTTTAACAGTGATTCTAGGGCTGGGGAGGTGGCTCACAGGTTAAGGCATTTGCCTGCAAAGCCTAAGGACCCGGGTTCCATTTTCCAGTATCCATGTAAAGCCAGATGAACTAGGTGGTGAATGCGTCTGGAGTTAATTTGCAATGGCTAGAGGCCCTGGCATGCCCATCTATTTCCTCTCTCTCTCTCTTCTCTCTCTCTCAAATAAATAAATAAAATATTTTTAAAGTAATTCTAGAGCTGGGAAGATGGCCTGACACTTAAGGGCACTTGCTTGCAAAGCTTGCCAGCCAGGGTTCAATTACACAATATTCACGTAAAACCAGATGCACAATGTGGTGTATGCATCTGGAATTCATTTGCAGCAGCAAGAGGCCCTACCACACCCATTCATTCATCCTCTCTCTCCCTCCCTCCCCCCTCCTCTCTCTCTCTCTCTCTTTCTCTCTCCCGTATATATATATATATAGTCAACTATGGTCAAATTTGCAGAAGGACTAAAAGAAATTGGACTGTGTATAACCAATTAAGATGTGCACATATAAAACAGTTCAAACAAAAAAGCAGACAACTGGGAATTGGTAGATCACAGTCTCAGATACCTCATTGGTTGGTTGAGGAGCCAGGGCTACTAGGACAAAATGAGATGCATTTGAAAGTGGGGCCAAGGATTGCAAAAGGTTTCAACTACAAACCACCCATGGTGATGGACACGTGTCGGACTCTTCTAGCAAGGCTGCTTTCCATCACTCCTTCCTTTCTGTTTAATCTGTGTCTGAGCAGAGAAACAAGCCCGGCCTTATTTCTCAAGAGTATGTATTTATGAGTTGTGAACATTAAATCTGCTATCAGAGTGGGAGAGGAGGGTGTTAGAAGTAAGGGGGAGGCGTTACAGACTTTTGTGTATTGTGAACATCTGTATCCATGCACCAAACTTGTGTCAGAGGTCTCAATATTACTAACATAATATTGAATTTTTTAAATCTTTTACAAGCTATTTCAGAAGACAAGTTCGTAAGAGGAAAACCCATTTGCACCCACACTGGAGCCTTCTAGCTGGTGCCAGAGAAGGCCTGTGGGTTGGTGGAGCACCACCGCATGCTATACAGACTGAGGCAGGAGCTCCGATGCCCTGTGAGGACCTCCACTCCCCTCGGAACAACCTAACCTGTCTCATGGGGCAAACCACACCATCACCTACAGTCACAATTGCCTTCACCTGGAAAATGGCATTGACTCTGCTGGCCTTACAGAGTGTTTTGAGGCAGAGTCATGTATAAAACAATTTTTTTAAAAATCTGAACTTAACCCTCTGTCTTCTTGCCCAAGGCCAAAGAGAGGCCAAATGACTTTGCCTGGTGCAAGAAATTTGAGCTTCATGACTTGATGTTATAGAAGGATAAAATGAGTGTTTTCAGTAGATGCTGCTACTTAACATACTGTCTGCAGGACAAAGAAGCAAAATGATGATAAAGATGGTGGTTGTCTTTGAGGAGAAAGGGCAGATAGATGTCTGTGGAGCATGGGCCGAAGGAGGATTGTTCTCTCACTGGTAACTTTTTGAGTTGTGTGCCATGTATATTTTGAAGCTACTCAACGAAAGCACAATGTAATTTTGCCTGCAAAATCCATCCTCAATGTACGTTCATCTTGATTATAGGGATAGTGGTAACTTACAGTTTTACTCTGTCCCATGAACATGATTCAGTGTGAAAGCCATCCACATGAACATGAGATGATTATAGGTTATAACTATATGGAAAAAGAAATCAAGTTCAACAATTATAATTTGGGAAGCGGTAGTGTTGACTGAACTCAGGGTCCCACTGCATACTTAGTTCTTGCCACTGAGCTAATATCCCACCCTCCTTTTCAACTTCATTTGACATAGGAGCTTGCTAACTGCAATCCTCCTGTCCCAGCCTTCTGAGTAGCTAGGGTTACAGGTATGCACCATAATAATCTATTCATAGCTTTTCTTTATAAGCAACATGGGATGTATTAACAAGTGAAATCCTACTATAGCCCCTTATTTAAGTGATATATATTTGAAGACCCACAGTGGATGATTGAAACCCCAGATAGTATGAACCTCTCTATGTGCGATCTATGTGTGTGTATCAAAGTTTAAAAACACTTTTAAAATAAAAGTATCCCAATAATATGTTATAATGAAAGTCACATGAATGTGATCTCTCTTGGCTTCAAAATATTTTATTGTAGTGGACTGAATTTTCTCTTTCTTGACACACTATCTGCACAAAGACAGGAAATGCACGACACAGGCTTCTCCCATAGAATTAGGTTAATGTGAGGATGACCCAGACACAAGAGACCATGATCATCAATCTGAAGGCAACTAGGTGACTCATGGGCAGGTAGCCTATAGAGCACAGATACACTTGATGAAGACATGATTCACATCCTGGACTAAACCAAGAGAAAGAGAGTTCAAGCAAAATCATCCTGTTACTCAGAACAGCATATAACTCAAGACTTGTGAAGATTTTTATTTCTAGAATTTTCCATTTAGTATTTTCAGGAGGTGGTTGACCACAAATAACTAAAACTGCAGGATGTGATACTATAGATGAAGGGAGCCTGCTATGTTTTATAACTGATCCATCATACCCTTAAAAAAATATTTCACTTATGAACTTTTCCATCCCTCTTCCCCAATCAGTTTTGTTTTCTCTGCTGAGCTGCCCAGTTGACTCTACAACAAAAGTCCAATCACGTACCTCCTTATCTTTTCAAAACACCAAGCACTGACTTGCAACAGAAAGGAAGAATCAGTTGAGAGGATAGAGGATGAAAAGGTAAAATTTAATTTCCTTTGTTTGGAAAAAAAATAAAAATTACTATTTGTATTGCCAACCATCTTGTCTGTTAAACTTTGAGTTCTTAGGTGGGGGCAGGAGTATTTTAATTTTCTTCCATATCCATCAAGTCCACCTGTACTTAAAAATAAACATTGACAATGAGGTCATTTTGTTGTTGTTGTTGTTAATGTATGTGGCTAGGATGCCATATCGTGAGTCAGTTGATTTCCCAGCAAGTCAAAGCTCTTGGCCAATCAGGTGTCATTAAACCTTCGTACTGTGGGGTGCATCTCTGGGCTCAAGACCACCACATGTGCAGGTGTTACACTACTACAGGCCTGTTTACAACATGACCTTGGTGCACATAAAAAGAACATGCTGCACTTGGTGCACTATAAGCACAGCTGCGAACCACAGCGCCCTACACACTCACAGTAGCAGTTTGCATACTTCTCTGGTGGTTACGAAATCTCCTCAGGGGAGACGACATTCCTCCACTTTTCCTTGTTTTCCCTTTTGGCATATTTACTTCCACAAGCCTTGGATTTATATCTGAACACAGGAGAAAAATGTCCAGAAGTTAATGAGAAAGTATGTTTCTTTTTTCTTTTCTTTTTTTTTTTTTCAAATTTTCTATGCTTTAGACTTATAGAAAAGATGACTTCTTCATTCAATTTTCTGTGCTCACGAAGCCTAGCCCCCCAGTACTGGAAGCCTGTAAAGCTGAGAGCTTTGTGAAGGAAATCTCATAATTCTAACAATAAGTGCTGCCTTGAGTTAATTGTGTTAAGGAAACAACGTTGTAGTGATTCATGTTTAAATGAAACCATTATTTTCTAGATCCTGCCAAAAAACTTACCACAACTCGTTCATACTATTTTACTACAAATTCAAATTTTTTATGATTTTGAAAGAAAAACACACCCTTTAAGACCTGTCTTATTGGGAAGACTTAGACTTCATATCAATGAACTGTTCCGAGAAACAGAACAAAAGGCTTATCACAAACCTTGGGATCTTCTTGATGAGTGGGCATGAGGCCCACCTGTCCCTTCAATATTTTGTGGCAGTTCAGAGAGGAACTCCATGGTCCAAAGGGACCTGGGATCAGATCTAAAGCCTTTTGGGAGTCACCTAAAGCAGGTGGAGTGGGGGTCACCAGAAGCTTAGGGTGTTTGTTTGTTCACTGTTTGTAGACTGGGTGATCATCTCCTTCATCTTCTTTGACTTTTTCCTGTTTTCCTTTCTGGCACATTTCCTTCTACGTGCCTTTCTCCGTGTCCTGTAGGAGCCTGAGAAGCTCACCTCAGGTAGTCAGTTCCTGAGAAAGAACCAACTAGCTTGCTCCCTACAAGAAATAGCCAAGAAGATATTGATCAAGGAGAGATTAATTACAATCTTGTTTTTCTTTTTGTTTTTTTCTCTCTCTTCAATTTTCCTGTCATAAAGAGTGGTATGCTCCTAGATGGAGGCTGGAACTCCAAGAGCACTCTGAGTGGGAGGAGAATGGAAATCAGACTGAAGGGAAACTGTGAAGAGCTCTCAGACACCAAGCATGGATCTCAGAGGTCAGAATCCCATGGCCTAAGAAGCCTGGGAACTTGAAGATCTTTCTTTAGTCTTCATCCCTCCTTCCCACATCATATATTTGTTGGCATCCCATTTAATTTTCTTTACTCATTGAGACTTCATGGTTCAGAATGATCTGGAAGGAAAGTTCTCATTAGAATGACTCACTACATTGCATGTGTATTCCCCATATACAGAACATGTTGATTCTGCCCACAGACACACATCTAAATGCGAAGGTATCAAAGAAACACCACCAAGAGATGTGTACAAATAAGCAAACTTTACAGCGGTTTCTCCACATCTCCCAACACCGGGTCATTTCCAGTGTCAAGAGGTCAGGGATGGAGCACAATTCACTGAGCCTGAGATGCTAACGGACCAGGTTTGAAAAACCTTAGTCATCTAATCTTAAGTAAGTCACATCTCCAAAGACATCTCCTTTCTGAAAACACAAAGGGATTCTCAGCTTCCTTGTAGCTCTTAGCTTAAAACTCTCCATATCTGTATTAAGCCTGATGAAATATAAACCCCTAAACCAACTGTGCTATCAATTATTACCAGAAATGGCAGCCACACAGTGACAAAAGTATTACCACAATCATGATTTTTTTCCTGCAAAATTAGTGGTTAAGGCAACATTTATAAATTTTAGTATAGATTTTCTATATTAAACAAGTTCCACATGTGAAAAGGAATTATGGGGAGAGAGATATCATATCCTCACTGCACAAAAATATCAGTATATGTTACCTTATGTGTGAGTAGTGAATTCCTTGAAGCTTGAAGCAGACTAGGCATTGTAGAATTCTTTCTTTATGCAAACTCCATAACCCAGGAAGAAAATTGTTACCTTTCTGCACTCTGACCTATGATAGGTATCTGGTTGGATGTCTGTGAAGAAATTGTTTAAATATCATTATCTAGGTTTTCAGTTTGTAACAGACATGACTCCAGATTTCGTCTACTCAATATCCCACTATTGTTTTCCCACGACCTACAGTACATGAGTGATAGGAAGAAGATATAGTTTGTGGATGTGAAGGAATATTCATCACCATCAATGAAAAAAATATTTATTAAGTACTAATGATACCTGGTCCTTCCGCTCTAACCAAAGACATTCCTCAAGTTATTTTTTTGGGGGGTGGCGCATTTACTTCCGCAGACCTTGATCTGTGTGTTCGTGCATTACTGATAATGATGTCCTGAACCACTGTGATAAAAACATACAGATGGTACAATGAAACACTATGGTTAGTGGAGAAGGTCTGAGGTTCCACTTAAGAGTGAGCATCAGATGCGTAACTGAGGTTATGTCATCATGAAGGTTAATGAAAGTTGGGATGCGATAAGACATGGGTTCTTATCAGACTTCCTGGTAAGGTGGGTTTGCTAGGGAAATGTATGTTGGTCAGTAAGATGGGGACTCAGAAAAGGTTAATGAGAAAAGGCAGTATTATGGGATGAAGGGGTCTCACTTGGTACCCTGCTTAAGGAAATCTGGGATGCTAGCACCACCGCATAATCTCTGAAGGACAGGATACCAGCTGGTGCCATGATTTACTGAAGGCACAGACAGTGCTCCTGATGAGGGGGGCAAAGCTCTGTGCCCAGGCAGAGAAGGCAGCCCATGTCGAAGGCGGAAGAGAAGGAATTCTCTCACTCAGCAGACAGCTTCCTGTGGGCCTCATCTACACCATCTTTCACAAAGGACCTTGTGAGAGCCGCTTAGAAGACTGCTACCCGAGAACAATGACCCATTTGCCTCTCACGTCTTAATGTGCTGAAACATACCACAAACTTGGTAAGTGGTGATATATCATTGCGAAATGCTTCACGTCCCGAAATCATTCCTTCTCAACTGTTCCTCAAAAGCTTAAAAATAGCGCTTAACTCTCACAGTGATTCAACTGGCTTAAAATAATTCACAAACATCTTTCTAAAAGGAAGCAGGGGAGAGATAGGAGGAGGAATGCAAATCAGCTAACAGGTTTTGTGAAATGAGAGCGAGGTGACTAGATGGGAACTCACAGATCACATGTGGTCTGGGGTTAGCAGTAGGCCTGACTTCTCCTGGGTCCTGAATTGCCTGTTACATTCAGACACAGCTAGGAAGCCTGGGGCGTGGGCCATCCACGAAGTAGACTAAAGAGACGACAGTCAAGGGTGAAAACCCCTCTTGTCCGCATTAAACCACATATACGTGGAGATGACAGCGGACTTTGGAGCTATACCCAGCAGCACTATTAGTCCAAGGAAGATAGTGCCCTACAATGAGCACAACAGGCTGGGGGAAAGCAGTAAGAAGAGGAAGTCTGCGGGTTTGTTGCCCCTAGTCTCCTATTATAAACATTACAAAACAACAGTCTTCTTGTATTTTAAAGCCGCACTCTGCAAACTTGTAAGTTCATTCATTAATTCGGCAGGAATTTATTTTGTACTCATCTTACTTACATCAGGCACTGCGCCGGGGCCCTAAGGATATAAAAGGGAATAAATAATATAATTAAACCTGATAATAGCTTCCATTATTGGGTGCCTAGCATGTGCCAGGAGTTCTACTTCCATTACACAATGGAGCGCTCACGACAAACTTGCTAAAGGAGGCAGTATGTTCATATCGCTCGTGGAGGAGGGAGGTCTCTCTGGACACTGTGCGGGAGCAAGATAAGCAAACTGTGCCAAGATAAGCTAGCAGTATTCTGTGTGTGATGTCAAAGGAGATTACGGGGGGGGGGGAGGGCTCCCAACCCAGATGGGGGAGGGGAGAAGGAAGGTGGAAAGAATGTGGGTGTGTCTGTGAGTAAGGGGATGGGGTGTCTGCGGGTCTCAGGCACTGACGATAAGCAGCCCAGGAAGAGAGAGAGAGAGAGAGATGTGCCCCTTTCCCACCGCACCGTGGGTCTCTTGTAGAAGCTGAGTGGAGGGCTTGAGCTCAGTGTCCCAGGGGCTCTGACAGGACAGTTTCCTTGTCCGCCTGAAGAAGTGGGCCATCTCTCATGACAGACTAATTGCCCACTTTGACTTAGACGTTACACCATCTATCCATCTATCCATGCTGCACTGAAGGTGACTACATGGTAGGACGGGTTTCTAAACAGCAAACCAAAACCTGGTGGACCAACAAAATGCTGCAAAGCAAGCACCGAAAATTTTAGGGACTTCCTGCTGATCCCATGCTAATGGCTAAAGCGCTTCTGGCGCACCTCTTTTGAAATGGCCTTCCCAGAAAACAGGAGATTCCTGTGAATGCCCTGAATGGTGACAAGTCTTCACTCATTAAAGAACAATATTAATGCTTTTGTTTCAAGTCAAGATCATTCTGGGCTAAGCCTATGATAAGATATTCAACGGGGTGAAAATTACCGAAAACACCAATTAAATACCAGGCACAACATCAAGAATTTTGCTTTTATAAATCATCTCACTGACTGTAAATCTCGCCACAAATGAATAAGTTTGATACTAATAGTTTTAATAACTACATAGTACTTACCATTGAAGGTGGATATTAATATCCACTTCATTTACTATTTCTTTAATAATTATAAAATCAATACAAATCATGGCAGGGCATTTGAAAACATCTAGAAGAGCACATGGACTAAATCTCTCTTAGAGCCTTATCACACAGATGTAATTCCTGCTGGTAGAACTACACTTATCCATCTCTTCCTTTTATAAAGATGTAAAAATGGTCCCTCACCAAAATTAATTATAGTGTATACACTTTTTCTCTAAATATTAGATCCTAAACCATTTTTCATATCACTAGATTTCTTCTACAAAATCTTTCTATGGCTGGGAAGATAGCTCAGTAGTTAATAGCACTTGCTTACAAAGCCTGCTGGCCCTGGTTCAATTCCCCAGTACCCATATAATATCAAATGTACAAAGTGGTGCATGTGTCTGGAGCTTGTTTGTAGTGGCAAGAGGCCCTAGCATGGCAATAATTTCACTTTCTCTTTCTCTATCTCTCTCAAATGAATAAATAATTTTTTTTACAAAATCCTTCCTCATTATTAGTATTCCTATAGGTGGCAATAGTATAATCTATTCAACAACTCCAATATTTTACTGCTTCAAAGGGACCATGCTTCACAGATACATATTGATCGATTTCTAAAAACTTTTCCTTGAAATAACTTTCTATTTTAGAGTGGCAGAATGCAAGGCATGTTTATATCTAGAGGTTGCTATATTTTTTTCCATTTTTTAGATGAAGAAATGAAAATAAAGAGTAACTTCTGAAGTCCTAAGCCCAGAATATAGCAGAAACTAGAGTTCACTCTGATCTGTGACTTCCTAAAGCTTATGATCTTTTTTCCCCACTATGACCAATGAATTTTGAAGGAAAATTAGAAATACTAATCAAAAAAAAAAAAAAGAAGTTTCATGAGTATAATCAAAAGTATTCCTGAAAGACTTTGCTTGAGGAATTTAAACAGCTTTGGATTTACATTGTTTTCCTAAAGAACTCTTCAAAGACTTAAGTTCAGTTCTGAGTTCATGTTTCCTTGTACTCAGTCTTAAAGTACTTACCTCACTTGTTTATTCCTTAGATGTCACTTCTACAGCCTCTATGAATTTCTGAGATAATTAACTAGTGCGACCTAAGCACTGAGTTTCTGATTGAACTACCAAAAAATTAGGATCTCTCCAGTATTTAGACAATCTGGGGAAAAACTTAGTTATAATTCAGGCAAGGCACCTGCAGGTGGGAAGCCCACACCCACATGTTTAGAATACCAAATGACTAATAGATAACCAGTCTTCTTTAAGTCTGGCTACATTCTGATAACAGGAGAAGAGAAAACATTTCCCACCCAAAGTGCTTCTGGTTTGTTGTAAGTGTATGGCCTCTTCTCCTGGGAGGGTGACTGCAGCGGTACACTACAGCTGTCCCTGCAGTGTAGTTCAAATGGATTCAAGAAATCCACTGGTGGACAGGGTCATTGGAAGAGGTGGGCGGGAATGTTGTGTTAAAATTGTCCCTTTATAGCAGCACCTTCAAGCATTTCCAAGTTGTCCTCAATTCCTTGACCCTAGGTAGGCTTCTCTTGGGTGGAAGAGGAAACAAGCTCTAGAGGATCTGAAAGATAAGAAAGAAGAAGAAGTTTGGGTCAGGGATTATGACTCCGGCTTTCAAAGCTCTACAAGCTTTCCCCCGTGTTCTGTGCACTGAAGAGCTGAAGAACCGCAGCCCTGCAGGATCCCGTAGATCAGCCTGAGTGAACCCCCAGCATTTCAAATGAAACTTGACCTACGAAACTCTTGACTCTTCCCCAGCCATCCTGCCCCCTTCTGCAACGTTCACGTACAAGGTCCTGGAAGTCTGCATTTCCTATGTCTCTTGTCATCAACCTGGTACAAACCCTATAGTCTCCCTGTAGAACCCTGTTTCTATTTCCGCGCCTTCACCCTGCCTCATCCTTACAATACTCACACAGTCTTACAAAATGCAGACTTGGCCAATAGCCTACTTCAAATTCTCCAATAGCTTCTATAAAAAGTTTTTTTTATATATATTTATCTATTTTTTTTACTTGAGAGAGAGTCAGAGACACAGAGAGAGAGAGACAGAGATGATGGGTGCACCAGACCTCCAGCCACTGCAAAAGAACTCCAGACAGACACATGCACTACCTTGTACACCTGGCTTATGTGGGCCCTGGGGAATTGAACCTGGGTCCTTTGGCTTTGCAGGTACGCATCTTAACTCCTAAGCCATCCTTCCAGAACTCCAATAGCCTGTGATGGCAAGCAATCAGTCTTTTTGGCATGGCTCTGAAAGCTGAAATCCTGCCCTTCTGTCTTCCCACACCTTCTACCAGGTGCCCCTGCCAGGCCCCACCCCACTCCCTGCCTGGAATACTCCCCACTCTTCAGTCCTTCCCCAAGCTGATTGTCTTCATGTTTTGAAACTCAGCTCCAAAACAACTTCCTCAGAAGCTCTCCTTAGGTCCCATGCCCCGCTCTACGCCCATTGTTTCACTCCTCCACAGGGAGAATCATCTTCTATCTATGTAGCTTCGTTCTTCTGTGTTCCTCAATAGAGTATAGGCTTGGACAAGAAAGACACACCGAACGTCCAGAATGTTCCATAACCAGCCTGAGCTGCAGTGCCCAGCTGCGAACTGGCATTTAATAAAAGTGAGTCAAGTAACTAGCAGAGATGAGCAAGTGGAGCCCATTCCTGTATTGCTTTCTTTAGCTCAAGAAAGAGCACGTCTGAGTCTTCTGGTGGGTGGGGGTCACACAGGGTTCCATATGACGGATTCTTTTCGGGTTCAAGCAGTGAGACTGTGTTGCATAAGCTACTGCAAAAGCAAGTCCAAGTTATCAAGTAGGTGCTTTTGCTACTTGCTTCTACTCTCTATTAGTATAACTAATGAATTAGTGGCCAGAAAGGACGAAAGAAACTTCTAGTTTCTTTCTTATGATTAGCAAGATAAGGGGCTGGAACTTAGCATGTTGTATTTTTATACAATTAACTCCTGTTTTCCTCTTGTGTTCCTGTTGAAACGGTGTCTCATGTAGCCCAGGGTGGCCTCAAACTGGCTTGGCTATGTAGCTAAGGATGACCCTAAACACCCAGGCTTCCTTAACTCACATCTCAAATTCTGGGATTACAAATATGTACCATCAGGCCTAGTTTTATGTATTTATGCATTTATTTATATGAGAGAGAGAGAGAAAGAGGTAGATAGAGCGAGAGAGAATGGGCACACCAGGGTCTCTAGCCACTGCAAACTAACTTGTGCATCTGGCTTTACATGGGTATTGGGGAATCGAACCTGGGTCCTTTAGCTTTGTAGGTAAGCACTTTAACCACTAAGCTATCTCTCCAGCCCAGGCCTAGTTTTATATGGTGCTAGAGATCAATCCCAGGGCTTTGCTGCATGTCAGATAAGGACTCTACCCACTGAGATACACTCTCAGCTTGTCTGCTTAGATTTTCAACCCAATTTGCGTTCCGCAAAGAATTCTCCACTTCAGGAGTCATTTCTTAAAGTTACCTGACTATAATCTCATCTCAGAATGCGCAGCTGATGAAAGTCACATCATGTGTCTTGTCCTCCAGGAAAAAAAAAAAAATGCCTTTGCAACAAAAACATGTATATATACACACACATATACATGTGCATCCATAAGAACATATTATATATTAATGAGTCAGCTGTATGCATGAGACTTTCTGCTTTGAATAACGTGTGAGTGGCAAAATAGGCCAAGCAGTGGGAGCCCCTACATCTTTGTCAACTTTACGAGCACAGTACTGTCACCCCTTGTCTACGAGCTTCAAAACAGAGGCCTGAGAGGAAGAAGAAAAGAGGCAACCTGGTGTGCTCACTGTGGAAGCAGTGCAGAGTGGGACGGGGTTCTAGCATCATGGTCACAGGCGTATATTCTTGGGCTATAAAATAGTGCTTCTAGGTTGTCCGCTCTGCCTGAGAAAGGACGTCTCATATGTGTTTTCACAGCGAGTGTTGAGATTTTGTTGCATATTTTATCCAAACTGTGAAAAGTCCATGGTAACGATTCAATATTCTAGCAATGTTGTAAATGCCATGCTTACTTTTTTCACAGTAACATTAGGGACAACAGGTGTGTGTGTGTGTGTGTGTGTGTGTGTGTGTGTGTAGGTATATAAGTGAGTAGTGCACATGTGCAGGTCAGAGGGCAAGTTTGGGTTGGTCCTTACCTGTCTACCTCATTTGAGGCAGAGTTTCTTGCTCTGGATTTTCATTCTGCTGTTCTTCGTTGCCCTGCACTTCCAGTAAATTCTCCTACCTCTCTGCCTCGCATCTCACCATCTGTGTCAGTGTGTTGAGATTATGGAAGCCCACCAAGGTTTCTAGATCTTTTTTATGTGTGGGCTGGGGCTTGAACTCAGGTGTTCCAGCTTGCGTGGTAAGCACTTGATCTACTGGGCATCCCTCAACCCTCAGGCGTGACACTCTTTAAGCTACTCCCTTAATGCTATGTTTGGTCTTTCACTCAGAGTCTATTTCTACATACCTTCACCCCCATACAGGTATAATCCCTTCCCTGCCCTCCTCTCAATTCAGTAAAGCCAAGTTGCTCTCAAACAAGAAAAGCAGAGCACTGAAATTATTGTGGGCAGGAATGATTTGGTAGCCCCGATGTTCCTCCAAGAAACTGTCACAGGGGAGATGCTCATTTCTGTATGTCTCTAATAAAAAATGTTTTTAAAAAGTGGTTACTTGGTTCTTCTTTCTCAGATGTATCTCCTCTCGGTCATTCTATGTTTTTAAAAACCTGGTTTCCCTGGCCAAGTGGGTAGCAAATGTTGCTTTATTATTTGCTAACATTGTGCTAGCATTACATGCACAAGAGTCTGTGGATCCTGACTTCTGTCAACACCGTCCAGTTACAGTGCGAGCAGGAGATCTGTCCCAGTCCCAACTGATGATTCCCTTTAGATGAGTTGCTTAATGGTGTCAATTTCCGCTCATATAAATGGGGAGCCAGGATGATACAGTCATATCTAAAGTCTTTGTAGGAAAAGCCACATTCCTCATTTTTCAAGCTTTGCTCCTCATAGAAACCAGATAAGGAGGGAAACCTCCTGTGTAATAATGATCTTGGGCTAGAGAGACTGCTTAGCATTTAAGATGCTTGCCTACAAAGCCAAAGGACCCAGGTTGGATTCCCCAGGACCCATGTAAGCCAGATGCCCAAGGTGGCACATGTATCTGGAAGTTGTTTGCAATGGCTGAAAGCCCTGGCACGCTCATTCTCTCCCTCTCTCTATCTCTCTCTCTCTTTCGACTCTCTCTCTCTTCTTCTCTCTCACAAATAAATAAATATAAATATAAATAATTTTTAAAAAAGAATGATCTTAAGGGTTGGAGAGATGGCATAGTGACTAAAGTGCTTGTCTGCAAAGCCTAATGACCCAAGTTCAATTCCACAATGAGTACCCATGTAAAGTCTCATGCAGTGTTGCATACATCTGGAGTTTGTTTGCAGTGACTGGAGGCCCTGGTGCACCCAATCTCTTACCCCCCCTCCCTCTCTCTCTCTCTCTCTCTTTCTCTCTCCTGACCCTCCCTCAGTCTCTGCTTGCAAATAAATAAAAATATTTTTAAAAAAGGAAAAGAGTCTTGGGATAAAGAGTAATTCAATGATAGTGAATAATAGGACAATCAATTTTTTAAAAAAGAATGATCTTAAATTTTTTTACATAGGGCTGGAGAGATGGCTTAGTGGTTAAGCGCTTGCCTGTGAAGCCTAAGGACCCCGGTTCGAAGCTCGATTCCCCAGGACCCACGTTAGCCAGATGCACAAGGAGGTGCACGTGTCTGGAGTTCGTTTGCAGTGGCTGGAAGGCACTGGCACACCCATTCTCTCTCTCTCTCTGCCTCTTTCTCTCTGTCTGTCACTCTCAAATAAATAAAAATAAACAACAAAATATTTTTTAAAATTTTACATAAATAAATATTTTAAAAGAATGATATTTCCTTGCTCACTGGGTCATATACATTTTAGATTCTTATTTTCTCAAATTCTCTTTTTTGTTTTTCCTGTTTTAGTGATTAAGCACAGGACCTCCTACATGCTAGTGAATACAACCCCATAGCACCTCACTTTTTACAATATGTCGTTATTGCTGAGCTTGGTGGCACATGCGTTTAATCCCAGCACTCGGGAGGCAGCAGTAGGAGGATCACTGCCATGAGTTCAAGGCCACCCTGTAACTACATAGTGAATTCCAGGTCAGCCTGGGTTAGAGTGAGACTCTACCTCAAAAAACCAATAAATAAATAAATAAATATGTCATTATTTACAACTTTCACTGTAACTTTATATATGATTATCTCTGAAAAGTGTGAGGCATTCTCCCCTCTCCCCCCAGTGACTGACCACTGTTCTCACAAGGCACAGCCCACAACCCCATGGGGAATACCAGCAACCCAACTGAGGTGGGCCCTCAATGGATTGGGGGCGGCAGGGAAGAGGAAGACGATGTTACCAACACATGATGGGTCCACAAAAAGCATATTCTTAACTTACAAAAAAAAACAAGTAAACAAGACTTTGTAGACACTTGTTAAAAGGGATGCAGTATCCAATAAATTTTCTTTTTCAACAATTAAAAAAAATAAAAGTGTGAGTATTTTCAAAATTTAAATGAGTGTGAACTCAAAGACAAATATCAAAATATAATTGTGGGGGCTAAGGAGATGGCTAAGTGGTTAAAGTTACTTGCTTGTAAAGTCTGCCAGCCAGGGTTCAACTACACAGTACCCATATAACACCAGATACACAAAGTGGTGCATGCATCTGGAGTTCATTTGCAATGGCAAGAGGCCCTGGTATGCCCATAGTGTCTCCATCTATTTCTCTCTACCTCTCTCTCTCTCTCTCTCTCTCTCTCTCTCTAAGTAAATAAATATATACAACATTGTCAGGTGTGATGGCGCATGCCTTTAATCCCAGCACTCAGGAGGCAGAAGTAGGATAATCACTGTGAGTTTGAGGACAGCCTGAGACTACATAGTGAATTCCAGGTCACCCTGGGTTAGAGTGAGACCCTGACTCAGAAAAAATAAAGAAATTATATATATATATATATATATATATATATATATATATATATACTAATATAATACACTTACATATAATATATATACATATATATAATATACATATACATAAATACATATAATATGTATATATATACATATAATTTTGAAAATGGACTGTACTAGCCATTTATTTCATTCGATTGTTTCTGCTTTGCATGCTCATGTGTGCAGTGTACATGTGTGGAGGAGTGGTGCACACATCTAGAGGCCACAGACAATCTTAAGCCTCATTCTTCAGGTATGCCATCCACCTCTTTCTGAGACAGGGTCTCTCCTTAGCCAGGAGCTCACCAATTAGACCAGATTGGTTAACCAGCAAGCTCCAAGGATCAATCTATCTTCATCTCCCCCATCGTGGGGTTATTGGCATGTCACCTGCCTGGAGTTTATATGGTACTGAGGGGTCAAACTAAGGTACTCATACCAGACAGACCATTCACTCTCTCTCCAGCCATGTTACCCAATTCTTTTACTCTGGCATATGGGGCTCTTAGCTCTACATAAGCTGTACCAGTCAAAATGAACAAAGTTTTATTTTGAATTGCCTGTGTTTTCTTCTAGAAAACAGGAAGAGTTGGGGGTGCAAGTGTATCATGGGGTTCAGGGAGGACAGAGAAGTACTGTGAGACAAGATTACAAAGGAAAAACCAACCACCAGGCCTACTTCTCAGCTTTTGCTCCTAGAGCCTGACCTCCTATTTCTGTCATAGTTACAGTCTCATTTAGATCCATTCTCAGAGACGAACCCTTCCCACCAAGATGATTTGTGTCAGTTGGCAATGTCTTCCCTATCCTACTGCCTACAGAGGATCTAGCAGGAGAACAGGAAACCTCAGGCCCAGAGGCTGGCAGAAAATCATTTGATTAGAAAGAAATGAAATCACAACTTACTGTTCTATAAACATATCACACAAATAATACACGACTTCCATACACTTGTTTCACCCAGCACTACAGTCATGACAATGGAATTAATAATGTAAAGAACTGAGTCATGGACTAAAGTTGATGCACCACTGAGCGTGTTTAGAGAGAGATTGAGGAAAAATCCTTGGGGATATATGTACTGAGATATTTGAGACACAGTTATACTCAGAAGTTGTTCTTGGTTTATCTGAAATTCAACTATAGCTGACATTGAATTTTGTTTTAAATTTGCTAAATCTGGCAACTCTTAAAACAGAGGCCACTCACTTTTGAAATTACATGATCACCATGACATCTGAAAGGTCAGGTTCTAAGAGAGTAGCAAGTAAGCCAGATCACCCAGGAAGTAAGCAATTACAAGAAAGGAAAGACGGATATACACTACCCTTTCTGGAAGCTGGATGCTAAATAAAAAGAGACATGGGTTGCTTTTCACTTGTTTTTAGACTTTTTGAGTATTTCTAGAGCTGTGAAGGGATTTGGATCAATAAGTAAAGGAATCCATTTGTCTAAGACTAGGTATCATTAGCTCAATACATTGTAACTATGTCAGAAAATCTATCTTTACTATTTTGACTTTTTAAATTATAAACACAAATATATTGGGCCATTTGTGATTTTTATGTCTGAAGATCAATTCTGAATAGTGAAATCAATCTAGCTGTATTTTTTAAACTATATCAAGCAGAACACATATTTGTTTACCTGGGTAATTTTTATTTTTTGAGGCCAAGTCTTACTGCAGGCTGACCTAGAACTCACTCTGTAGCTTAGACAGACATCAGACTCATGGAAGTTCTTCTAGCTCAGTCTCCCTAGTGCTGGGATTAAAGGCATGAGCAACCACACCTGGGTAAAAGTTTTAAATATACAACAGGATGAGTATGAGTAAAGGTTTTAAATATACAACAGGATGCATCAAAAGAAACTGAGCCAATAGCAATGTAGAAGACATACTCGAAACATATAACCAGAAGAAAGCATTTGTATCTATAACATAGCAAACTCCTAAAAAGTCAAGAAAATGCCAACAACTCATAAAAAAGATATTTAACCAAGAGACACCTATGAAAAACCAACCAACATATGATAAGAAGCTCAATTTTACTTAGCAGCGAGAGGAAATAAAACCAAATCAACCCGATATCTTTACATAGCTGTTGAGTTAGTCAGAACCGGAAGTCTAACTGTTCCAAAGTTTGGAGCAGATGCAGAGCAACGGATAAGAGCTGCCTTACACACTGCTGCTGGGAGTGCAAGCTGGTTTGCTGGGTTTGACTCAAAATAGTTCAGTATTATGCACATTGGACTAACTAGCAAGTGCCCTTTTTCTATACTCTAGATAAACTCCTGTCTATGAACACCAAAAGATGTATAAGAATGTCCCTGGAAACCTAGAAACAGCCTTGCTGTCAGTCGAAAGGGGAATAAACTAATAGCTTGTGGTGTATTCACACAACTGAAGACAGTTGAACCTGCTTGTCTTAGTGTCGATGTCCATCCATGGAGTCAACAAATTTAGAATGGAAAATATTAGGGAAAAAAGTGTGTCTGTACTGTTTGGTTTTTGTTTTGTTTTGTTTTGTTGAGGTAGAGTCTCACTCTAGCTCAGGCTGACCTGGAATTCACTATGTAGTCTCAGGGTGGCCTCGAACCTCTGCCTCCCAAGTGCTGGGATTAAAGGCAATGCAGTGTAACAAACTAGTTATGTAACATTTACAGTATGTTAAGGATGCAGTTACTGTATGGATATTAAAGAGTATATATAAGCAAATTGTACAAGGGACTTGATCATTCACAAATTTTATATCCTTGAGGATCCCAAGTCTGTCTCCTACATAAAGGAGGAGCAACTGTATTTTTCTCAAACCAGCTACATGCATATATATATAGTCCTCACAAGAAAAACTGATTCACAGAAGACATAAGACATATTTCGTTCATTTATAAGGTTGAAAAACTTGTAAAACTAACACTATTTTGTTAGGGAATATGTATACACATGTATATGTATTTATGGAAACTGTAAATGGATGAATGAGACAATAGTAAACACAAAATATAGAATAGCAATTATTTCTGAAAGGAGGGAGAGGAAGAAGTAATTCATAGGCAGTGTTAGAAAAAGAGATTAGAAAAGTTCCCCCGCCCCCCTTAGGCCAGCTGGCAAACACACCATTTTAAATTTAATTGTTATTTGTATTGACTTTATAATTTTACTTGAATGAACTATTTAACTTTTTATTTAAAAAAAAATCAAATGAAGTAACTACACAAAGTCTCGTTACCGAATAACTTTTGCAGAAACTGGGTCTGTTTGGGCAAAGACTACACGTGTGTGTGCCACGCGCTAGGTAGCCTCCTCTACCAAGACAGAGCAAGAGAAGCGCCAAGCCAGCAGGAGTCTGGAGCATTCCTCGCGCTGAGCATGCTCAGCAGCACTGCAGCGCGAGATCGTCGCACCGTACTAATCACTGGTCTTACAGCTTTGCTTTGTGTTTAAGATTGAGCCTTTTAGAAACCGCCCCACCCAGCATGTTACACAGACTCTCCAAAACATGTTTTTCAAGTGCTACAAGAGCCAAAAGAATTTGGCACTACGTCAATGATCCTATGAACACAAGGTCCAAAATATTCTGCCTTTTAAAGGCACACATACATACAGCGTTGCAGAGAGAGTGTAATCAGGTTTGGACTATATTTATGTATCATCTTGATTCCATGAAAGTAGAATCCAAAAAGCACAGATACTAAAACTTTCTGGAGCTTGTTAATGGGGCTCTGGCGGGTCCGCTTTCTTCTGTTCACGTCTTGGTGCGGCCTCCGTGCCTCCTTCATTAGTGATCATCACCTACTACCATCATCAAGTGACCTCGTCGTCTAGCATTAGCAGCAATGCCAACAGCTGCTCATAAGCCAGGCGCGGCGATGCATACATGTAACTCAACCCCGGAAGGCTGAGGTAGGAGTATCTCAAGTTCAAAACCAGCCTGGGCTACATAGGAAGACCCTGTCAGGGACCCAGCATACAGCTCCTTTGCTGATTGCCTAAGATTCTATGCATATATTGGACAAAAAAGAATCGGTCCTGTTTTGGAAAGAATGAAGAATTCTTCGTGTATCAGGGACAGCTTAAAAAAAAAAAATCAATCATGTTAGTCTCTAAAATCTGGATACAACAAATGTCTTATCTTATAGTTGTACAAACTATAACTTAATTCTAATTGAATCTCAAGAAGAACTATCAGCACATCAAATTACCTGGCATATTGATCACTGGCCAATTTGTTCCTTGTCTCGGAACTATGCAAGGGAGAAAACAGCTCCCAGACTAGGGCAATAAAGGGCTGGAAGTAAGATTTAATAACTCATCTATTATCATTTCAATGTTGTGTTCTCTAAGGATATTCAAAATCCTTCCTATAAGCACAGCATGCACAACAAACTGCATTGTTATAACCTTCCAGCATTGGTTGACTGTCATCTTTACTAATGTCAGCAGGTCACTGTCCTGTTATGACTTGCTTTGCAAATATACATGTTACTTAGTGCCTGAACTAGTTTCTATACTCGACAGAGTCAAATGTCTAGGCTTTGTGACAACTCCTAACACTAGTGCTAGTTCAAATATGGGATTGTGTCTACATCTGTGGTAGTTAAAATGACTGAACTATAAAAAATATAATAGGGTAAAATAAATCTCTATAGGATTGTTATGATAACAGAAGTGTGGTAACTGTTTAAGGAATGACAAAGAATATTATGGGTATCTTCTAACACAGAATATTCATGGAAGTTTTGATGTGATAACCATCTCACAGTCTCATGATAAAGAAAAATATGAAATCAGAACAGGTATCTATTACAAGCAAGGATAATTGTAGCATCAAGAATCAAGAGCCAGGCGGGGTGGCACAGCCTTTAATCCCAGCACTCAGGAGGCAGAGGTAGGAAGATCACTTTGAGTTCAAAGCCACCTTGAGACTATATAGTGAATATATAGGTCAACTGGGCCTAGAATGAAACCCTACCTCAAAAACTAAAATAAAATAAAAGAATCAAAAGGCTCGGTAGGTCTTGCTTCTATGGTCATAGCAATCACTAACTGATGAAGATGAGCTCACGCCCTCTCTCTTACAATTTCTCCATTAGTTCAGTGGGGACAATAACTCCATTCACCTCCTAAGGACATTGGAAGAACTCATGAGGCAATGTTTATAAAGCACTCAAAGTCCTTCCAACGACAGACTCTATGTCAACAGCACCATGTACTGTTCTACCCAACCATAACCATGCTCTGCATGTTAAAAACCTGCCTCCTACCCCAAAATGAGAATAACATTTCAAGCTCCATACTATTCGTAGTTGGCTTACTCTGAGAAATAATTTGACATAAATAGATGAAGAAAATCTTAACTATCTTGAAGTATATGATATTTCATTTAATTTCTTTCTCCACAGATTGTCTGAATTATATTTTTTTTCTCTTGCATTTCTGGGAATCAAATATGAGGCCTTGTGGATGCAAGTGTTCTATCACTGGACTATTTCCCTAACCCAAGGATATGATTTTTAACACCAAAACCTTATTTTTAATTAGTGTCCTGTTTCCAGTGTTCTTTATTGGAGTGTTATGGGCAATATCAAATATCAGTCATGAGTGTTATGGAAAACACACTATTCTCACTTGAGTGAAAGAGATGTTAATGAATAAATGAGGTGAAAGTGCATGGGAAAGGAAAACGGTGGTGCTAAAGCTTAGGATGCCTGCACAGGGCCAGGAGGCTAATGCTCATATCACCTCCTCTGTAAGATGGCAAAAGGTGATAGGCTTTCTCCAGACTAGACTCTCCAAGTCTCCAGGTAGACTAACTCCAGATTCCCAGCCAACAGCTATGTTTTGAGTTGCACCATGGACTTTATGTCACATCATCTGACTACATGATCCTATTGCCTTTCTCTGCCGCCAAGGAATTCCTGACACTTCCTGCCTATATCTCAGAGGATATGACCATTCCTCTCTGGGGGCACATTCCGCCATTTGTTATAAAAGACTTTTATAGAAGTCTTTAGAATCTTCATCTGATAAAAACTGTGCTCTGAAAGATTGATTAGTAAATATGAGTTCATCAAAAAAAAAAAAAAAAAGATTAACTTGGGAGGCACAGGTAGGAGGGTCGCCATGAGTTCGAGGCCACCCTGAGACTACATAGTTAATTCCAGGTCAGCCTGAGCTAGAGTGAGACCCTACCTCAAAAAAAAAAAAAAAACCCTTAAATGTTTCACTTTATTAGGCAAACACTCCCATCCCAAAGTTAAGAAGCTAGAAAGATTAAAAAAAAAAAAAAACATAAATGCATACGTAAAACAAATTGACAGCTTACATCCAGTTAAATATGGTAATAAGTTATTGAACTCCAGTACTAAAGACAATGCTTAACTTCAAGTGATATGAAGATTGCTTAGATAAAATTTTACTCTGACCATTATATTCTGTCAGTGCAGGCCTTAGAATGAGGAAGTGAGATAAAATGGTGAAATAGGTATATAAAAATGCAATCATATGGAGACCCAGAAGAAGTACAGAATGCACCAAGGTAATTAATGAAGAGATGACATTAAAAAAAATTCAGGGATGGAGAGATGATTCATCAGTTAAGATGCTTGCTTGCAATGCCTGACAGCCCTGGTTCGATTCCACAGTACCCATGTACGGCCAGATGTGCAAAGTGGTGCACACGTCTGAAGTTTGTTGGTGCACGCGGCTGGAGTTTGTTTGCAGTGGTACACCCTTTCTATCTCTCCACCTTCTATCTTCCTCTCTATCTTTCTTTCTGTGTTTGTAAATAAATACTTTTTTTTTTTTAATTTCACAGAGAGGGCTGGACAGATGTCTTAGTGGTTAAGGAGCTTGCCTGCAAAGCCTAAGGACCTATGTTCTACTCTTCAGATCCCCTGTAAGCAAGTTGTACAAAGGAGAGGCAAGCACAAGGTTGCACATGCCCACCAGGATGCCAGCGTCTGGAGTTGGATTGCAGTGGCTGAGACCCTCGTGCACCAATTCGCTCTCTGTCTCTGTCTATTTTTCTGTCTCTCACTCTAAAAAAGAAGAAGAAGGAAAAGGAGAAGAAGAAGAAAAAGACAAAGAAAAATTCACAGCAAATGTATATTTCAGTAAGTTTTTTTGTTTGTTTTGTGAGGAAGGGTCTCACGGTAGCCCAGGTTGAACTGGAATTCACTATGTAGTCTCAGGCTGGCCCAGAACTCAGTGATCCTCCCACCTCTGCCTCCCAGAGTGCTGGGATTAAAGGCGATTGCCACCATGCCAGCCAAATATGTAGCCCAGGCTGGTCTCAAACTCTTGATCCTCCTGCCTCCACCTCTTCAGCAACTTCCTACTGGTGTGTACCACCACGACCAGCAGTACACAGGGTTTCAAGCAAGAAAGCAGCATCATGAGAACTATGCTTTAGGGCTAGTAATTTGCCCACAGTTGTCTATACTAATGGTAGAAGGATGGCAGTCATCAGAAAAACCAGTCATAATGCTTTTGTAAAGTTCTAAGTAAGAAATAATGGACTCGGGCATGGCGGCTCATAGTTACAAACACGCAGTGTATGTTCACCATCCCAGGTGGAGGCTGAGGCAGGAGGATCATAAATTAGAGGCTAAACTGGAGGATGTATTGAGGCCTTGACAAGAGGAGATAATGGAGGCTTGGATGGTGGCCACATAGTCCTGAAAAGCAGATGCTGTGGGGGTGGCAGCAGTAAATACCCTCTGAGAATTGGGAATTGATGGAGAAGCACTCTTAGGGGACGGAGAGACGGCCGCAGCAGAGGTCAGGAGCCAGCCCCATGCGGGAGTCTGACGTTGGGATGGCACCCCGCTGATCTCCAGCTAACGCAATGGACCAGGGGCCCTCTGCGTCCAAGTGGACCAGTCACTGGACAAAGAGAAGAAGGACAAAAGCTGGCAGAAGTGACATCTTCGTGCGCTTGCAACTGAAAGACGTAAAGGTAGAAGAAAGAAGCACAAGAGCTAACTCCAAGGTTCAGCAACATCCGGGAAAATGTGGATGAGCGGTGTGGAAGATTCTGCTGGGACATGTGTATGCATTACTTGTTTGATTTGACGCTGCCTCTCAGATTAAGTCTAGGGTGTTGCTAACCCATTAGCACGTGGCATTTGTATTCATTCCAACACCATAAGGAAATAGAAAAGCTACGATTAGTTTGAGAACCACATTAGCAACAAAGGAGAACTAGAGAGTAGATGAGAAAAGAATTCCAAAGAGACATGGCATAAAATTGGGAAGCAAGATTTAGGACTAGATGTCTTTATTTGTAGAGAATGAATCTCTAGAAAGCCGTAGCTATTAGGTGATAAAATGCCCACAAGAAAATAATTCAGTAAAATATCAAGATATAAAATTGACATATAAAATTACCTTCAAATATACAAAACCAAACCAATTAGAAGACCTACACAAGAACCAAAAAAAAAAAAAAAAAAAAACAAGATAAAATAAATTGGAATAAACAAGAAAAATATAAAACTTCAATGAGGGCTGAAGAGATAGCTTAGTAGTTATGGAGCTTGCTTATCTGTGAAACCTAAGAAACCAGGTTCTATTCCCCAGGACCCACATAAGCCGATGCACAAGGTGGCCCGTGTGCCCAGAGTTTATTTTCAGTGACTATAGGCCCTGACATACCCATTCTCTCCCTCTCTCTTTCTCTCTCTGCCTCTTTCTCTTTCTCAAATAAACGGATAATTTTTTTCCAAAAAAACTTAAAAATAGGGCTGGAGAAATAGCTTAGCAGATTATGTTCTTGCCTGCGAAGCCTAAGGACCCAGGTTTGGCTCCCCAGAACCCATGTAAGCCTAATGCACAAAATAGCACACATCTGGAGTTCAATTGCAATGGCTAGAGGCCCTGGTGCACCAATTCTCTTTCTCTCTTGCTCATTTGCACATTCTCTCTCTCTCTCTCTCTCTCTGTCTCTCTCTCTCACACACACACACACACACACACACACACATAAATAAAAATAAAAGTGCTTTTAAAAAGTTAAAAATAAAATTTGAGCAGAGCATGGTGGCGCACGCCTTTAATCTCAGCACTCAGGAGGAAGAGGTAGGAGGATCACCATGAGTACGAGGCCACCCTGAGAATACAGAGTGAATTCCAGGTCAGCCTGGGCTAGAGTGAGACCTTACCTTGAAAAAAAAAAAAATAAAATAAAATAAAAATAAATTTCAATGAGGAAAACTATAAAATTCAAATGCTTCCAAAGGACACTAAAATGGACTTTTTAGAATAAAAGATTTCCCTTTCTCTGAGATAGGAATGATTCAACATGACAAAAATATCAATAACATTTCTTCTAGTCAATATATGCAATCAATGAAGTCCCAGCAAAAAAAAATGCAATCCTCTGAGAATTAGTCCAGTTGATCCTAAAATTCATATAAACAATAAATGTGCAAGAATGACTAGCAAAATACTGGGGACTGAAGGATAATAAAGGTGGACCTTGCTCCACTCAATCACACTAAAGTTTCTACAATTGGAAAAGTTTTCTACTCTAATATGCACAGAGAGATAGGAGAGACAGAACAGCACACACAGCCAGCATGATGAGGAAAGTGATTATATTAATTCAACAAGGGAAAGAAGGGCTTAAACAAATACAACCCTTCATGAAAGAAAGCAAAAGGTCCACACACCTAGAATAATTTTAAATATATTAAAGGATTAAATATAAAGCATGAAATTATTCATAAAGGAGAAGAAAACACAAGTGAATATCTTTAAAATCTCATGTGGAGAATATTTTCTAACTATGATTCAAATCTAGACATCAAAAAATACAAGATAAGGAGAACTATTTTTTTTTCATCATTTGACATACCAAAAAAAATCCATAAATAAAATTAAAAGTCAAGGATAACCTGAGTGAAAGTATTTGACCCATATATCACAGATAAAGACTCAATAACTTCAAATCTCTAAAATTATCTGGAAAGAAATAATCAAAGATATAAGGGGAAGATAAACAAAGAACTGTTCAGACAGGTCACCAAAATAAAACCTATAAAGTGATACAAACATATGTAAAGATGTACCACTTCACTCATAGTTAAGGCAAATGCAAGTCGAAACGATGCTAACTTGATGCTGAAATGCTTTTCACTTATCAGATTGGCGCTTGTTCAGAGCTGACAGTACATTCCCTCGCGTCTTGCAGGTAACAATGAAAGATGGTACAAACCCATGGAGAATTTAGCAATCTCTACCAAAACGACATGTTCATGTACTCTTTGAGCCAATAATCCCAGCTTCACAAACTCAAAAGTACATTTGCACAAAAGTTATTCACCATGGAACTATATGCAGTGTTATCAAAACACTGCAAAAACAAATAAATAAACCCTGAAAACCCATTCCTAAAAGACCGTGGAGCAGACTATGAAAGAATCCCTCCACGGGGACCAAGCAGCTACGTCGTGCAAGGACGCTTTCTAGGAACCGTTTGGAGTCGTTTCCCGGATCAATTTTTAAGTAGAAAAAAAAAAAAAATCAACTCAAAGAGAATATATAGTGCCCTAGCTTGTGCATAAGACAGATAAGCCAGAAATTCATGGAAATATTTGCCTGTAGTTGGGAGTTTGGAACACTGGCAGGGATAGGGATGGAAATGAGACTTTACTGAGTAAATCTTTTTTTAGTGTTAAGTTTTTGCTTTTGAACCATGCCAATGTTTTATTAATTTAAAAATGATAAAAGCAGGCTGGAGAGATGGCTCAATGTTAAAGGTGCTTGCCTGCAAGGCCTGACAGCCTGGGCACTCTTGTAAAGGCAGATACACAAAGTGGTACATGCATCTGGAATTCATTTGTGGTATGGAGGCCATGGCGTGCCTATTCTCCTCTTTCTCCTCTCCCTCCCTCCCCCTCTAAAATAAATAAATAATTTTTAAAATTTTTTTTAACATTTATTTATTTGAGAGAGCACCACAGGGAAAGAGGCAGACACAGACTGAGAGAGAGAATGAGAGAATGGACGTGCTAGGGCCTCCAGCCACTGCAAACAAACTCCAGACGCATGCACCACCTTGTGCATATGGCTTACGTGGGTCCTGGGGAACTGAACCAAGGTCCCTCCTTGGCTTTACAGGCAAACGCCTTAACTGCTAAGCCATCTCTCCAACCCTAAATAAATATTTTTAAATAAACCAAAATATAAAGGACAAAAGCAAATTTGAAGGGCTAGAGAGATGGTTCAGTGATTAAAAGTGCTTCTCAGGCAAACCTGATGACTGTAGTCTACAGCACTCATGTAGAGCCAGATGCAAGAAGCACCTAACACCTTGATCTCAACACACCTACAAAAATGGAAGGTAGAGCCATAAGAACCCCAGAGCTGAGGAGTTAGCTAGTCTGGTGTTCTCAGAGGCAAAATAAAAGAACCCTTGTCTCAACAAAGTGGAAGGTGAGGAGCTATTCTGTGAGGTCGATCTCTAATCTCCATACCTGACCATGGAGACACACATCATACACATATCCACACACGCACAGGAGGCCAATTCTAAGACTGAAAACAAACAGAAGTAAATCTAACTAGACAATAAATCAACCCTGTAAGAACAATAAAATTTGCTAATTCAAATAGCTTTCGCAAACAGTGATCAAGGATGCGTATAGGTCCTTACTGTAGTGGTTTCGTTGGGGGTTTTTTGTGGGTATGCGTGTGTATGTGCATGTGTGGTATGTGCATGCATGTCCACATATGTTTGGGCACACTTATTTTTGTAGAAATTTTCTGGAAAGATCACTCCAACACCAGCA
Organism: Dipus sagitta; assembly: GCA_036346955.1. Classification (NCBI taxonomy): domain Eukaryota; kingdom Metazoa; phylum Chordata; class Mammalia; order Rodentia; family Dipodidae; genus Dipus; species Dipus sagitta. Next base: position 114,763,748 of record CM070778.1, on the reverse strand, counting down.
CAAGTGAAAGTAGAGGAGTTTATTACCCCGGAGGCCAAAGAGCTTGAGGTAGGCCTCTAAAGAAACTCTGGCCCCGAGCTGATATTCTAATTTTATTTTATAGGGTTTTTTTTTTTTTTTTTTTTTTAGTCAAGGGGAGGGATAAGTGAACAAACAATATGTGGCAATTTTTATATTAATTATTTTTGTAGTTAGGCCACCGTAACAATAAACTTTAATTTATCTTGTTTTAGCCTAAGCTGTTTTTTTTTTTGTTTGTTTGTTTGTTTGGTTGGTTGGTTGGTTGGTTAGTTGGTTGATTTTTTTTTTTTTTCAAGGTAGGGTCTCACTCTAGCTCAGGCTGACCTGGAATTCACTATGTAGTCTCAGGGTGGCCTTGAACTCACGGTGATCCTCCCACCTCTGCCTCCCAAGTGCTGGGATTAAGGGCGTGTGCCACCATGCCCATTTGTTTTTGTTTTTTTATCATTCCTTTGGGTCCTGTCTGGTCTCTTTTTGTGATTCTTTTTTCGTCTGTTTACAACGATTTTGTATGCATGCATATGTAGGCCAGAGGTTGAAGTTCACTGTCTTCTTCAGTCATTTTCCACTTTATTTTCTGAGTTAAGGTCTCACACTTAAACCCAGAGCACACCTCATCTACAATCTAGCTAGCCAGCTTGCCCTCGGGATTCCCTATCTTTACATCCCAGGCTCTGTGATTATAGGCAGACCATCATCCCATGTGGCATTTACATGAGTACTGGGGATCTGAACCCAGGTTCTCATGCTTGTACAGGAGCACTTGACCAACTGAACCATCTGCCACATCCCTGTTGTTCAGGTTTCTGAGAGGCTTTCAGTAGCCCGGGCTGGCCAAGAACTCCCTAGCAGTAATTATTCTGCCACCGCACAGGGCAAGAATAATGGTACTGAACAGAGAGACTTTTCTCTCTCTCTCACACACACACACACACACACACACACACACACAGGGGATCACATGAGTCTGCCAACATTTTTTTAAATGTTTTTTTTTGTATATTTTTATTTATTTGAGAGCGACAGACAGACAAAGAGAGAAAGGCACAGAGAGAGAATGGGCGCTCCAGGGCCTCCAGCCACTGCAAACGAACTCCAGATGCATGTGCCCCCTTGTGCATCTGGCTTACGTGAGTTCTCGGGAATCCAGCCTCAAACCGGGGTCCTTAGGCTTCACAGGCAAGCGCTTTACCACTAAGCTATCTCTCCTGCCCCCTGCCAACATTTTGATTGTCACAACCAGGGGAAACAGAGTACCGGCATCTAGTGTTTAGAGGCCATGAGTACAACTAAATATTCTGTGGTGCAAAGGATGGCCCCACGTGATATAACTGAGACAAGAGCAATCTGAATACAAATCAATTATTAAATAGTTCTACTTTAAACTTATTTCTTGTGACAGCAATACTGTGATCATGAAGAAAAAGTGTCCTTGTTTTTAGGAAGATTTAGAAACACATTATTGTGATGTTTGCTACTTATTCAGGTGGTTGTGCATATATGTGAGTGTGAGTGTGTGTGTGTGTGCAAAGTAGATAGGGAAAAAGTTTAACAACTTGTTAAAGGACATTACCAACTTTTCTACAGATATGAATTGCCTCATCAAAATAAGTCAGAGGGGGAAAAGTTTGAATCCATGAGTTGATAGGGAACAAATATATCGCTAAAACACTAGTAAAGAGAGAGAATCACACATTGAGTCTTCCTTCCCTAAAAGAACTGAAAGGCAAGGCAAGCTTGTCTTTGTAGAGGCCTCGTATATAATAAAGGGAGTAGCGTCGTTTATGGCCCATAATGGATTAACAGATTGAGACATAATCATCAATGACTGCCAACATGTTGCATGGAGAAATATCAGAACATATGCACCTCCAGATGGAAGCAGATAATACCCCCCATGAAGGACTCTAGCCAAATATAAATAAATAAACAAAGAGTCTGGCCACACTTCCAGATAAAACTATCCATATATAGGAAAAAGTAGGGACAGAGGCACGTGCTAAACATCACCCTGGAGATGCAACCCTTCAAATCTGGGAAGAAGTTCCTGGAAGAGGGACAAAACAAATACACTTGCTTTTCTGCAATTCAGTTGCTGGAAAGAGATGGAGAACTATAGCTTAAGAGGAACTTGAAAGACAAGCTACTGCGGTAGACCTTAGACCTTATTTGTAATTCTAAATCACTGATTCCAACACAAAAATGTGTGGGAGAAGCAAGTGAAAAATGTAAATATAGCCGGGACAGATGACGATGGTGAAGAACTAGTCATCTTTAGAGATGAGAATGTTTTCAGTGGGAGTATTTTAGTGTTTGGTTTTATTTTGGTTTTATGTGCAGGGCCCAGAGGTTGAACCCAGTGCTATGATAAGAAAGCAAGTGTTCTATCTCCAGCTACATCCCCAGCACTAGTATTTTGATTATGTGTTCTTTAAAATAAAAAGGGGGTGCTGGATAGATGGCTTAGCGGTTAAGGTGCTAGCCTGCAAAGCCTAAGGGCCCAGGTTCAATTCTCCACATCCCACGTAAGCTAGATGCACAAGGTGGTACATGTGTCTGGAGTTTGTTTGCAGTGGCTAGAGGCCCTGGCGTGCCCATTTTCTCTCTCTCTCTCTCTCTCTCTCTCTCTCTCTCTCTCCCTCCCTCTCCAATAAATAAATAAATAAATATAAATAAAAAGGGGGCCTGGAGATGTCTTAGCGGTCAAGGTGTTTGCCAATGATTCTAAGGACCCAGGTTCTATTCCTCAGTACCTACGTAAGCCAGATGTACAAGGTGGCACATGCATCTGGAGTTCATTTGCAGTAGCTATAGGCCCTGGTGTGCCCATTCTCTCTCTCTCTCTCTTTCTCCATCTATCTATCTACCATTGTCTCTCCCAATAAATAAATAAAATATATTTTTTTAATTCCAGCACTGGTGAAGATGAGGCAGGAAGATCATCAGTTTAAGGCAGCCTGACACAGCAAGACCAAGACCAAAAAGCTGAAAGAAAGGAGTGAAAGAAAGAAAGAAAAGAAGGAGGAGAGAGGAAGAAAAAAAGGAATAGGAAGGAAAGAAGAGAGGGAGGGAGGAAAGGAAAAAAGGCAAGAATGAGAGGGAAAGAGAGAGGAAAGTTTTCTTTCAGATATATACTCTGAAGTGTTTGTGGTTAAAATAATACAATGTTGGTGGTGCATGCATCTAGAAATCATTTGCAATGGCTAGAGGACCTGGCATGCCTCTTCTCTCCCTCTCTCTCTCTCTCTCTAATAAATAAACAAAAAGAAAAAGAAATATTAAAAAATATGATGTGGGAATTTACCTTAAACGATGGATGAAGTTTAGAATTGGTAAATGTTTGCTCTCGTAATGGGCACATGAGATTGATCATATAAATGTCTTCACTTCATGAATTGTTCTGAAATAAAAGAAAGATGGAAAATAAAGCAATGAACTTGGGAAAAGAGGACAGGGAAATATGCTAAGTGTAAGTTACTTTCTACTTGAAAGGGTAATAGAGCTATGCTGCTGGTGCACTTAGGGGCTCTGTGAGAATCCCTTGAGATGGGTGACACTGACTGACAGGTGTGGAGGGAAAGCGCTCTCCCATGCCCGAGAGCACGATCATGCAAAGCACGCCAGGGGCCCGGGGTGGGCAGCTCTCTCCATCCCTGGCATTTCTGCTTCTTCCCAACAGCAAGCGTAGCTTAGAAACACACCCCTCAAGCAAAAGGCCAAGGACATTATGGAACCCTAAACATTTTAATAGAACTGGTAGACTTTATTCCAAACTTGACTCCGGTTGGTAAGAAGAGAGGCGGTTGGTTTACTCAGTCATTCTCCCTGTGACTTTTGGATGTCAGTTTTCCATAGGCCTGGTCACATTTCCCAGACATTCTGCTCTCTCCTCATTCCTTCCAGGTCCATTCCTTGAAGCAGGCTGCTATTCTCACATATCGTTACCTCAAAGAGAATCAGAAGTCTGTTATATTAAGAACATAGATGCAGACATCAGAAGCAGGAGCAATCTTCCTGGGAAGATGGCTCAGGGGACAAAAAAACTTACTGCTTCTTTGTAGCAAGCACGTTCCTCCAAATCGAAATATCCCTCCTGAAGAGAGGAAAGAGGTTCTGGGGATTCAGGGAGTCAAGTCTGGAAGACCTGAAACTTAAAAAGTCATATGACCCCCTCCTCAAAGTTATCGGAATGATTAAGGGCAGACTTTGACCAATCGTAATTAGAAATTGAAACATTCCCTCTTGCTGGGGCGGGGGGGAGGAAGCACAGGAGACTCAGAAAGTGAATAAGTCTGAGAAAAAAAATGCAAGATCCTGTGCTAAGGTTCTATAAAGGGGAAACAACTGCTTGGGGATGAGACACTCGACTGAGCTGCCCACAAGTCATGCATGCGGTGTGCTCCTGAGCTGTCTGCAGGCCGTGCAGTGAGCTCCAGATATGCAGCAGCTTCCCTCAGTCAGCACCTATGCTGGGGTGATTGCTCCTACAAGCAACCCCTCACCCTGCTCTGAGAGTGACCCCAATAAGCTCACTGGTTTTGGTGTAATCATACTTTCATCTGTCATCTGTGCCCTTATGTGTGTTCCCATCCCCCTAGGGACAAAGATTCCTGTGATACCGACAAGCATGAGTATATAAGTTTGGGCACTCCCAAATCCACCTAAAGCATGACACTGTAGAGCGAGCATATATAAGTGAGGCAAAGACAGGAGAATCATACAGAAGCCCACAGACCAGCTGGGCTCACAAATGCAGCAGTGAGCAAGAGACGCTGCCTCAAAAGAAGGTGGAAGGTGAGAACCAACATCCGAAGTTGTCCTCTGACCCTTCACCCTCCACACACATACATATCATACGCATGCCTCTGCCCACCCCACACCTGAGACACAAAGAAGCTGGAGTGTAAAAGCAAAAATATGAGAATGTGCTGGATTCTATGTATTTGCTAAGGGAAGAGGCATGAAGGTAGTGGTTCTGTCTTGGGAGAGAAGGGATAAGGAATGGTAGGACTCAAGGGTTATTGACCCACTAGGCTGTGATGAATCCAGTAGCAATGCCTCGGGAGTGCACAGGACCAAGAGGAGCTGAAGACTCAAATGGCCAAAAGGCAAAACTTACACTCATGAAGACATCAAGACCACGCTAGAGAGCCCAAGAATATGAGAAAGCCTCCTGTGGAGCCTCGTCTGTTTTTCTTACATCCTGCATCAGGGACATGTGGCATTTTCTTTCACCATGAAAATCAAGATATCTTTCAGACACGTCTTCAGTCCTGTGACTCCCACATCAATACATCAGTCAGCATAAAGATTCTGAACTGTCCCAGCAGGGTCTCACTTCACCAATTTACCTGTGTTGCCAAGATTCAGGATCAGAATTCCTGTGGTCTGTAATGCTTTTTTTTAAGATTATGGTCATAATATAAATATATTTTCAAAGTGCATCCCTGAAAATTCAAATTCAATTTATCTGGTATATAGCCATTGTCCCAGAATGATTTCCAGTAAAGCACTGACATTGGATCTTTGACTTCAGGTTAGTGAACAGATTATTTAACGTGGGTCTATCATATTTATGAATTTTGTGATAGATGTGTGTGACGGTGAGACGGCCTGGTCAAAAAAGATTAATCAAACTTTAGTCTCATCAAGCCTCTAGATCTAACTATCAATTCAGAGAGACATGTAATGGTCAAAGGAACATGCTGAGTTACATCTGTCTTACCTGTGTGGTGGAAGTACTATGTAATGATGTGCTGCTCCACACCTTCGCCCATCTTCACCTTCTGTGACCTTGTCGTGGTAGCTTGAAATTGGTCACAGGGGGTGTATGTGCACTGCAGAAAATGACAGCTGACAGAAATGAGGGAATTTACTTCCTGACAGTCAGTTGTCAGACATTAGCTTACTGCCTTGACCAATTATTAAAAGTGCCCATGACCAAATCACCAAATACATAAGTTGAAGCATGCAAGATAGGTTCACCTTAAACAACTGCAGTTCAAATATCATACTTTGTGTTGGTGACACACTCCTTTAATCGCAGCAGGCTGAGGTAGGAGGAGAACCATGAGTTCAAGGCCAGTTTGGGGCTACAGAGTGAATTCTAGTAGGCCTAAGTTAGAGTGAGATTACCTTAAAAAGACCAAAAGAATAATAGATAGGTTAGGTAGGTAGGTAGGTAGATAGATAGATATATAGATTAGATAGAGATAGATGATTAGATATAGATATATATAGATACATATTACTTTGGCAAATTTATAAATGCAGCGAACCACTACTAAGATCCTCCCAGGACTACAGGACCAGAGTCAGAGAGTCTGGAAACATAATACTTCTTAGTGCTTTGGCTGTGTTGGCTGATACTTTCAGGTCATTCAGGTCTGACACAAATGTCAGCTCATCAGAAAAACCTTCATAACCTCTGTGACAAACTGTCCTCCTGGTCACTCTCTACCCTTTATTCCGTTCTTCTTCAGAGCACTCACCACTGCCTTTCATTGGCTTATGTATTAATAATAAATGCAAGTTGTATGAGCAAAGTTCTGTTTCATTTTGTTCAATGCACCATCCTGACACTAAATACAGTGTCTGGTGCATAAGCAAAGATTACAAGGATAGTTAATAAAAAAAAAAACTGCTGCAATAACATAGACAAGTGTCTATAAACCATTATTATGCAGAAAAGAAACACATTGTAGAAAAATATACAATTGATCCTTGCTTCCATACTAGTCATATGTTCTATATTTGAAAATTTGACTATTCACTAAAGTTTATTTATGACTCTAAAATCAATACTCAGGATGTTTTCTGAGCCATTCACAGATAAACACATTCCTAGCTGAGGTTGATGAACAAGGTGACACTGGGCCTTCTTGTTTTCATTTTCACACTGTAAACAAGTGTCCTTTTCATGGTCTATATATAGTGCTATGTTTTTGTATTTGATGTTGCTATTCTCAAAGGCCCCAAACATAGTAAAGAAGTGCTACCTCATGTTCTTGAATGCAAGAAGTCTATGATGTGCTTTGCGGAGAAAATAAATGTATGTAGCAGGTAAACATTCAGGTATGAGTTATAGTGCTGTTGGCTGAGTTCAGTGTTAGTGAACAAACAATATATATTTAGTAAAGTATCTTTATACAGAAAGACACATGGGTTATATACTGGCCAATTGGTAATAGGAAAAAAAAAGAAAAACATTGGGACCAGAGTCTCACAGGAACCTAGCCCTTTTACTCCCTTAAGAGCAATGGACCCATGGACCCACATCACTAACTTTGTGTTTATGACAACTCTATAAAAATTACTTTAAACAATGAGAACTAGTTGAATGTAATATTCTACATCTGAGAAAAAAGTACATATGATGGATAGAAGGCTAGGGAGATTGCTCAATGGTTAAAGGCTCTTGCTTGAAAATCCTCCAACCTGGGTTCAATTCCCCAGCTACTCACATAAAACTGGATGGAAAGTCATTTGCATTGCCAAGAGGCCAACCAACCATACATGCACAAGTATACGCACACATATGTGAAAATAAATAAAAACTCTTAATATATGTATATAATGGAAACATAAATATAGGCAGCAATATATAAACAAGCAATATATAGACACAGATAAGTATCTAGAGTTACATATAACAAATCGTTAACAGCAGTTACCTCTGAGAAATAGGATGAGAGACATGCAAGAAATCTTAAGTTTGTACTTTAAAAAGACTTTGTCATTTTCAATGTCATTTAAACAAATAATTGCTATTTTTGTTGATTCTATTCAAACCATTATTTCTTAACACATTAAAATAATATCCTGAAAGGTAAACTAAAAGGTTGAACCCTCAACAGGACCTTAAGGGGAGCACCTGAATCGAAGGGTCCTGGAGAAGGTGAGATGAAGCCTAACCTTAAATTTCTCCTGTTTCCTTCTTTTTTTTTTTTTTCTATTTTCTTCCTTTTTCTTCTTTCTTTTCCCTTGACTCTGGCCTGTAACTCCCAGTACCAGGATGTGGTTAACACCCACAATTAGCTGTTGAAATCAAAGAGATCTACAAGGTTTCCCAAAACCAGACAGGCTTCTGTCAGAGCACTTGATTACCCACCAGAGGTTAATGGTAAGACCCTACTGCTGAAGACACCATATGCTGTTGGTACCGAACATACAGAAACATAGCTGGAATCTGGAAGAGAGCCAATCTCCAGACAGCCCATCTAGTACTAGAAGGCACTCCATGAGTTACTGGGGGAAAGGGGCCAACATCTCTCCAAGCAACTAAAGGTCTAAGCTACACAGAAGCAAACAACCTGACATGATGCTCACACAAGTGCAATAGTGGCACACAGTCACGGTGAGTAACCAACTGATCTTGGATTGGCTAACAGATCCTCTCAGTGGAAAGGAACCCATACCTGGAACTGGGAAACAAGTGAGAATCATATCCAGAGAATGATTTTGTTTGCTAGTATCAAGCTCCCACTAATCTTGAGCCACAACAGGGTCTACACTCATTAAATCCTCTCTAAACAAATAATGGTTATCCCATTTAACCTGTGCTGACTACACTCTCTATTGGAGAATCTGCTTCTCTTTTTCAGATGGGAGCAGGACCTGAGGAGACAACAGACCCATTGCACTTCACCACAGCCCCAGATGAACCCACAGAGGAATTGGGGAAATGAGCAAGATGCTGCTTTCTGGGCAAACCTAATATCAGCACAGGGGTGAAGGAGATAAGACACTGGGGACACTCAGCACCTTCCAAACACAAGATCCAGAGAGAGGCTCCTAAGAGTGCATCACTGAAGTTGACTTAATACTAAGCAAATATGGCTCAGGGAATTTTGTGGAAGAGGGGACATAAAAATTGGTAGAGCCACATGTTGGGACACTATGCACAGAGACATTGCCTCTTCCCCATAACTGACTGCTGCCTCCACAATCCATGACCCACAATCCCCATGGGGATGACCTGCATCCCCAACAAGAAAGGTCCCTTTGGACAAGGAGAAGGGATGAGGAGAAGGATGGTCCCAACATATGCTGTTTACATACTAAGTATGTCCATAACTAATTTTTAAAAATTGATAAAAACACATATAAGCAAAGAGCAAGAAAAAGCTCTTATGATCTTCAGAAATTTTCATTTTAAAAGAACTATTATTGCTGAGAGTTTAAAGGCATTTGCAAAGTCTGATGGCTTAGGTTAGATTCCCCAGTACCCACGTAAAGCCTGATGCACAAAATGAGGTGTGCATCTGAAGGTTTTTTTGGGAGGCCTTGTTATACCCATTCTCTCTAGCTCTCTCTCTCTCAAATAAATAAAGTGTGTGTGTGTGTGTGTGTGTGTGTGTGTGTGTGTGTGTGTGTGTGTATGTGTATGTGTGTGTGTAAGAAAATAGGGGGCAAGCGAAATGGTTCCATGGATAGAACACTCACTGCTGAAGCCTGAGCATCTGTTTTATCCACACCCCCACTCCATGTACCATGTTAAAAGCCAGAAGCTGTGGCAGGTTCCTATAATCTGGGAAATGGAAAGAGGAGACAGGAGGACTTTGGGAAGCTCAGCAAAGAACAACAGCAGACAGGGGAAGTCCTGCCTTAAATGAAGTGGAAAGGTAAAATCTTATGGCCTCTACATGTAACAAGGCACGTGTGCTCACATGCTTACACACACACACACAAACACACACACACGATAAGAAAGTATAGATCTGTAAAGAAATAAAATAAAAATAGTACATGTAAGTGATTAAAAGGGCAAAATCGTATGAGAAGGTAACAATACTCCTTTAGCAAACTGCTAAATGGATCAGTCCATAAACAAGAAGCAAGTGCTTGTGGGAACAAGGCTGCCTTTGAGATATTAATGATGCAAATGACAATGAGCTTGAAAGAAGAGAGGAACGTTTTCAGGTGTAGCATGGCCACAGCCATCAAAGCATCAACAACCAACAGAAAAGTAAAGCAGGAGACTTAAAAACAAACCAAAATGCCAGCTCCCAGTAGGGTGAAAAGAAATGATCTCAGATCAAAGAAAATTGTTCAACTTCTCAATACCCTACATTGAAGCAAATTGTTTTGTTTGGTTGGTTGGTTGGTTTTTCGAGGTAGGTTCTCACTCTAGCTCAGACTGACCTGGAACTCACTATGTAGTCTCAAGGTAGCCTTGAACTCAAGGCAATTCCCCTACCTCTGCCTCCCAAGTACTGGGATTAAAGGTGTGCGCCACCACACCCGGCCTAGTTCTATATTTTTTTTAAATAGCGTCCTATCCAATCTTCTCCAAACTACTGTGTTCTTTAATAAGAAATGTATTCATTCTCTCCAAAGAAGGAAAATGGTGTCCAGATAGCTTCATTATTCTCCGCAAAGGCAGATGATTTCACATACAGTGTTGTGTATTGTTGAACATGAAGATTGTTGCTAATTTACTCCAAGCATAAGAGAACCAGGGCATTCTCAGGGAGACAGAGAACCAAGATTTTGCCATCACTCATTCCTGGTATAATGTGCAAGGCAAAGGCTATTTTCAGCATTGAAATTCAGATTCTTGTTTCATGAACAAAAAAGGAGGAAGTGAGGAAAATATTGGTGAATCCTCTTCTTTCCCAGAGGACAGAAGCAATGCAGAAAGCCTTACAGTCAGTACGAGTGTAAAACTGCTCTCTCTGCCCTTCACGCCGTCTTCTGTGGGTCTTTTCACCCTGGGTTCCCACATAAGATGTCATTCTTAGAAATTATTCCGTGGGGCTGATAAGATGATGTCTCAGTGGGTAAGGATGCTTGCTTCACAAGTTCAGTCTCCAGCATCCACATAAGAAGCTGAACACAGCCATGCAACCTCCACCTATGGGGAGTCACAACAGAAGTACCAGGGATCGCTGGTCAGCCAGTCTGGCCCAAAACAGCAGTTACAGCTGCAGTGAGAGATTCCAGCTCAATGAAACAACATGGAAGAGCAATACAGGATACCCAATTTTCTCCTCTAGCCTCTGCACACATATAGGGGACACATGCATCTACACGCACATGTGCATACACCACACACACTAACCCTACACACACACACACACACACACACACACACACACACACACAAAGAAATAATTGTGTGGTGTGAACATTTGGACTGGAAGATTTCATATAATGTTAGCAGACACTGAAGAGACTCAAAACTCACATCAAAGCTGAAAATAAGATGTGGTTGAGAGCTCAACACCAAACAGAAAAATCTTTATCATGCCCTCTGAGGCTCAGGGAGCATGACAGAAGAGGAGACAGAAAGAATGCAAGAGCCACAGGTGGGAAGTAGCACTTTTAGGTGACTGTCCTCTGCACCTGAACTGACTGGTGTATTCATTGCCCCACAGAGGTTGTTGTTAACCCAAAACCTGCAGTTGCCTGAGCCCATCAACATTTTCTCAAAGAGGGCACAGGAGAACAAAAATAATAGACATCAAAACAGAAGAAGCCTATTTGGACATGAGAGGGTACTCAGTGGATTGTGAGTAGTGGGGTGGGGGGGAGACAAAAAAGGGTAATAAGATGGGAATACAATCAAATTACATTATGTTCACGTATTAAAATTCTTGATTAAAAAAAATTTTTTTTAAAAGCCAGGCATGGTGGTGCATACCTATAATCCCAGCATTTAGGAGGCTGACATAGTAGGATTGTCATGAGTTTGAGGCCAGCCCTGGGCTACAGAGTAAGTTCCAGATCAGCCTGGGCTAAAGTGAGACCCTACCTCAAAACAAAATAAAACAAAACAAAGTAAAAGAGGACCACAGAAATGGTTCAGTGGTTAAGGGCCCTTGCTTGCAAATCCTGCTGGCTTGGGTTCAATTCCCCAGTACCCACATAAAACCAGATGGACATAGTATCTGGAGATCATATGAAGAAGCAAGAGGCCCTGGCAAACCCATTTACCCCTCCTCTGCTGCTTGTAAATAAATTAATATTTTTTGAGGTAGGGCCTCACTCTAGCCCAGGCTGACCTGTAATTCACTATGTATGCTCAGGCTGGCCTCAAACTCACAGCAAGCCTCCTACCTCTGCCTCCCGAGTGCTGGGATTAAAGGTGTGTGCCACCACCAGGCTTAAATATGTAATATATATATTTTTAATTTTATTTATTTATTTGAGAGCAACAGAGAGAGAAAGAGGGAGAGAGAGAGAGAGAATGGGCACGCCAGGGCCTCCAGCCACTGCAAACGAACTCCAGATGCGTGTGCCCCCTTGTGCATCTGGCTAACATGGGTCCTGGGGAATTGAGCCTCAAACCGAGGTCCTTAGGCTTCACAGGCAAGTGCTTAACTGCTAAGCCATCTCTCCAGCCCAAATGTGTAATATTTTTAAAGAGAAAGAAAGAAAGAAAGGGAAGGCAGGAAGGGAAGGAAGGAGGGAGGGATAGAGGGAAGGGGAAGAGGGGGGAGGAGGGAGGAGAAGAATGAACGGTAGGCAATCAAATAAACCATCATGGAGATTTTAGGCCTGACTTCATAAAAGGAGTTGGGTAGCTTTCCCTGTTCTCCAATTGTGTGGCATAGTTTGAGGAAGATTGGTTTGAGTTCTTCCATGAGGGTATGATAGAATTCAGCTGAGAAGCCACCTGGTCCTGGACTCTTCTTTTTGGGGAGGTTTTTTATTACTTTTTCAATCTCCATGAGTGTGATGGGTTCATTGAGGTGATTAATCTGCTCTGAGTTTAGCTTTGATAGATGGTATGCATCCTGGAATTTATCCATCTCCTCCACATTATCCAGTTTTGTGGAGTAGAAGTTTTTGAAATAAGTCCTGATGATTCTCCCAATTTCACTTATGTCTGTTGTGATCTCTCCTTTTTCATTTTGAATTTTGTTAATTTGAAGCTTCTTTTTTGCTTGATCAAATTGGCCAGGGGTTTGTCAATCTTGTTTATTTTTTCAAAGAACCAGCTCTTTGTTTTGTCAATTGTCTTAATTGTTTCCTTGGTTTCCAATTCATTAATTTCTGCTCTGATTTTAATTATTTCTTTCCTTCTGGAGCTCTTTGGGTTGGATTTTTCTTGTTTTTCCAGTGCCTTTAGGTGGATGATTAGGTTATTGATTTGGGATCTTTCTGTCTTTTTTATGAAGGCATTGAGTGCTATGAATTTTCCGCTGAGGACCGCCTTCATTGTGTCCTATAAGTTTTGATATGATGGGTTCTCATTGTCATTCAATTCCAGAAATTTTGCAATTTCATTTTTTATTTCATCCACTATCCATTTATTGTTTAAAAGTGTGCTGTTCAGTTTCCAGGTGCCGTTGGGATTCTTGGTAGGTCTTTTGTTGTTAATTTCTAGCAATATAGCATTGTGATCTGACATCATGCAGGGAATTATGTCAATCTTCCTAAATATGTGGAGGCACTCTTTGTGACCCAGTATATGGTCTATTTTAGAGAATGTTCCATGGGCTGCTGAGAAGAATGTGTAGTCTGTGGATTTGGGATGGAAAGTTCTGTAGGTGTCCATTAGGTCTAAGTGGTCTATGGTTTTGTTGAGCTCTCTTACTTCCCTGTTGAGTTTCTGTTTGGATGATCTGTCTATTACTGATAATGGTATATTGAAGTCCCCAGCTATGATGGTGTTGGTGGTTATTTCTGTTTTATTGTCAAGTAGGTTTTGTTTTATGAACTGTGGTGCCCCTGTGTTTGGTGCATACAGATTTATGATTGTAATATCCTCTTGATGGGTCATTCCCTTGATAAGTAGGAAGTGGTCTTCTTTGTCTTTTTTGATTATTTTTGGTTTGAAGTCTACTTTATCCGATATTAATATAGCTATGCCTTCTTGTTTCTTATTCCCATTTGCTTGGAATATTGTTTTCCACCCTTTCACCCTGAGGAGGTGTCTGTCTTTAGTGGTGAGCTGGGTTTCTTGAAGGCAACAGATTGAGGGGCCTAATTTTTTGATCCATCCTGTTAGCTTGTGTCTCTTGATGGGTGAATTAAGGCCATTAATATTTAGGGTAATGACTGTGAGTTTTGATTTGATCCCTGCCATATTGTGATGGTAGATGTGCGTTGGTGTTTTCATGGACTTTGAAGTTTTCTTGTGCCTACTCTGAGTTTGGTTATTGTGATTTGCTTCTTGTAGGCAGAGAATTTGGAAGGACAGGTCTCCATGAAAGACCTCTAAAATATTTGATAGCATCATTTGGGAAGGTGGCCCTATACAATGCTGGATTAGTGTTTTATATCAGCATAAACTTGACCAGTACATACTGCAGTCATCAATGAAAAAAAAGCCAAAGCAGAGCTGAGCATAGCATAATATATCACAGAACAAAATTATAATTCTTATTGGAAACTTTTCCCCCAAAGAGCTACAGGTAGCATTAATACATCGGCTAGTCAATAGGCATGAAACTATACTTTATTTCATTTCCACATACATTTTTAGTCCCCTAAATGAGCAAAACTTTTATTTTAAAAAAAAAGCTTCCAGGGCATTTATTGATCCTTCAGCATGAACATTTATATTAATAGCTTAGAATAAAATTTGAACATTTAAGGGGAGAAAAAAATTCACCATGGAAGCCAATCTTATGCTAAGCCTGCAGCCAATCTCACTGAATTTCAAGTATGATTGTGAATTCTTTCTTCTCACCATCTCTAATATATTTTACTGAATGTAGAAATAGTTTTACTGTATATGTCAAAGCTCATTAAGGTATGTCATGGTACATAGAGATGGACCAAAGATAGCTTCTCCTGGATTTTAATTTATTTTAATTTCTTAGTCTGCAAAAAAAAAAGGAAAAAGGGTGGACCTTGATTAAAATCTGGCCTCGACCATTCTTAGTGAAGCTAAATTGTAAGGAGTCCTTAATGATGTTCAGCAAAATAGACATTTTAGGAGCTCAGAGTTAACTTTCTCTAATGAGCTTAATGATGAATTTTATTTTCTAGGATTGTTTGCCAGAGGGATTTAGGCTCTCTTACTGGAACATAAGAAAAAGCCATTTAGCTCAGGATGGCTGATACCTTCCCATTCTCTCCTTCCAACTCCTTACAGTTCTTCAGTTTACAAATTCACCCATTCGCTTCAATACTAGAAAAGAAGAAGAAAAGCAAAAAGACGGCCCCAGCTTCAGCTTCAACTATTTGACAATGGGTGATAGACAGGTAGCGTTCGTCTTGCAGCTGTGAGTACACTAGCAGCAGCACCTCTTCTTCCTCCTTTCTCACCGGTGGCCTCCACACTATGATCACGAAGAGCTTCACTGGAATTATGATATTAACCCTCACAAGTTACAAAAATACATTTGGCTTCTGAAAAGAATCATCTTCCTAAGAGACAATGGGCTTCTCTTACTAATCCATTTAGAAAGATAGAAGTAGTCCTTATATAAACTCTTGAGGGTACAAGGCCTTTGCTGATGTTGCTCTTATAGAAAAAGAACAGAAGAGACACAGAGGCCTTGAACTTGTGTTTCTAAACAACCTTACAACATGACAAAACTCAGAAAGAAATACACTGGGTTAGTCTTAGATTGGAAGGTTTAACCAAGAATGCCATTTAACCCACATAGAAAAAGATTCATTTTATAAGAAGACAGAAACCCCCTTCATGTGATCTTCATGCATGAATCTGTCTTGGTCCTACTTGTTCTCACTCAACCCTGTGACTTTAGATCCCTTTGTGTATAAATGACGCTTAACCCCAACTCTTGACTCTCTGTTCCTCTGGACTTCAGTTAGAAAATCTACAATCAGAAATCCTGTCTTCTGGGGACTGGAGAGATGGCTCAGCAATTAAGGCACTTGCCTGCAAAGCCTAAACACCCAGGTTCAATTCCCCAGTACCCACATAAAGCTGGATGCACAAAGTGGCACAAAGTGTTAGGAGCAGCTGAAGACCCTAGCATGCCCATTCTGTCTGTCTGACTCTCTTCTCTCTACTGCTCTCTCCTTGTAAACAAATAAACAAAAATTTTTTTTTAAAAAAAAAAAAAGAAAAATCCTACCTTCTCAAGATCAAAGTGAATGGGACCCTTGGCTTTCACCATTCCTTTCCCGTTACTCAAATTCTTCTCATGACTATATATTTTTTTAATATCTATTCCTCATCTTTACCTAAACATCATAATTACCTCTATGAAGTATTGGGCTGTCCTTCATTTTCCCCCTCCTTCTATGCCACAATGGTACTGATTTTCTCAGTGGTAGTGTCTTCACTCATCTGTTCTCTACTGCCTCTTCTCTGTCACCTTGTCACGAATGCACAGAATCTCGTCAATTCTTTCTCAGTGATGTCACTCAAATTTTCTCCTTCCTCTGTTTCCACAGACACATCCAAATTGGGTCCTCTTTACTGCATACCTTCATATGACTAAGAGATTCCAATTATGGGTACTAAATATACATGTCTCCCGCCTTCCATCCTACCCTTTCTTTTAAAAGAAAAATATTTTGTTTATTTATTTATTTGAGAGACAGGAGAGAGAGAGAAAGAGTGAAAGAAGCAGATAGAGAATGGGCACACCAGGGCCTCCAGCCACTACAAACAAACCCCAGACACATGAGCCACCTTGTGCATATGGCTTATGTGTGTACTAGGGAATCGAACCTGGATCCTTAGGCGTCTAAGGCAAGCGCCTTAACTGCTAAGCTATCACTCCAGCCCCTAAGCCTTTTCTTTTCAAAAATATTTTTATTTATTTATTTAGGAGGGGGAATGGAGGCACCAGGGCCTCCAGCCACTGCAAAGGAACTCCAGATGCATGCACCACCGTGTGCATCTGGCTTTATGTGAGTACTGGGGAATTCAACTTGGGTCCTTTGGCTTTGCAGGCAAGCACCTTAAGCCATCTCTCCAGGCCCCATCATACCCTTTTCTAACCTGTCATATACCATGCAAGCATCTCTATTTTACTAAAACATATTAAATATATTTTTTAGTTTTTGACTTTCAGTCCTACTTTCTCCAGCTGTCTCTACCCTGGTCTAAAAACCTACACTGAACCCACAGCGATGAGCAGCTGAGTATCTGCCACAATCATACTAGGCACCGTGCAAATTTTCTTTCCATATATTATCCTTAATCCTCACTATAACCCTAACAGTTGTATTTGGTTATTCCCATTTTACAAGGGGAAACTGAGTCAGAATTAGAGCTAGAACTAAAATGCTTATCAGGTTGTATTCTAAGCCATGCTTCTGCCAGATTATGCAGGCTCTCATTACTTGATAGAGCTACCTAAACTCTTCCACCTCTGATGTGTGTGTGTGTGTATCTGGGCACGCACGTGCCACAGCACACATGTGGTGGTTGAAAGACAACCTCAGGGTGTCTGGCCTTACTTTCCACCTTATTTGAGACATGGTCTTTTTTGTTATGTGCCCCTGTGAATGCCAGGCTAGCTGGCCCAGGAGCTTTGGTATTCTCCTGAATGTGTCTCCCGTTGCATTTGGCATGTAAGGGTCACAGAGGCATGCACGTAACTTGTGACAGGCTTTAATTAGGTTCTGAGGATCCAAACTTTGGTTAGAAAATGTTGAGAGAGAGTCAATGCCTCTCTTGATGCTGGTTTCTTCTTCAATTTAAAAAACAGAAACCTAAAATTGATACTGACCTTTCAGTGATTAATTTCATGTCACCAAAATATTTTCGGTAGGAACGTCCCCTACTTCCACGTACATACTCACACAAATACATCTAACAGGACGCATGGGCTCACTCTTGGATAATAGTGCATGGCATGCTGTTATTCTCTTGTTCTTCCTTGGGTAGTTGTTCTCTTCCCAAACAATTATAACTTTCCAAAGGAAGAAGCTATTATCTCTTTGCCACCTCTCAAGAAAAACATGATTCGGTGCTGAACACAAAATATTTCATCTAGCCAGGCATGATGGTGCACACCTTTAATCCCAGCACTCACGATGCAGAGGTAGGAGGATTGCCGTGAGTTCGAGGCCACCCTGAGACTACGTAGTGAATTCCAGGTCAGGCTGGACCAGAGTGAGACCCTACCTCAAAAAACAAACAAACAAACTATATATATATATATATATATATATATATATATATATATATATATATATATATATTTCCTCTACCAGATGAGGGCCCTGGATTTATATTTCAAAAAATGATTAATCACTATGTCAGTTACCTTCTCATCTCCTCGCTAGGATTCTTCTTCTAGATTCTGATCATTTCTCTCCAGGATTCCAGTATCTCAGCCCCACAGCCTGTACCCCTGGGAACTGGCTTACTTTTTCATGACCAGTAAGAGACTAAAGGAAAGCCAGTGTTGCTGAAACAGGAGAATGCAAAAGGACACAGTGGAAGACTGAGCCCAAGTAGGAGCCAGAGGCAATGCATGCAGAGCCCTCATTTCGCTTGTCCTATTGTGGGACAGAGCAGAGTGACTGCGACCATGCCTTCTGGTCCTACACTAATGATGTCTGGGTCATGCCTGTAACTGTGCACTGATTATGCTCCTCTAGGCTTCATTTCCTTACCTGTACAGTGGGAAGATTAAGGACAAGGTTGATGCCATTGGTCTGACTTCCCAGGAAACAGTGTCTGAGGTGAAAATCTGTATAGAATGCGCTCTCAGAATAAAGCACCAGAAAGCAGCAAGTAGGGAAAGATGGAGGAGATGTAGAAATTGAAGCAGGAGATAGTTGCAGCAGAAGCCCCAGCTGATCCCACAAAGCTTTTTTTTTTTTTTAACTTATTTATTTGAGAGAGAAAGAGAAGCAGACAGAGAGGGAGAGAAAGAGAATGGGCATGCCAGATCCTCAAATCCACTGCAAAGGAACTCCAGATGCATGCACCACCTTGTGCATCTGGCTTCCGTGGGTCCTGGAGAAAGAACTGAGGTCCTTCGGCTTTGTAGGCAAGAGTTTTATCTGCTAAGCCATCTCTCCAGCCCCCCTTTCGGTAAGAGACATGAAGTGACAAGCTTTTTTGTCAGTTATGCTGGAAACATATGTCCTTGATGTCCAGCTAATGTAACTTTATTGACTTAAGGCTCTAGAAATAAACCAATATAGTTCTGGAGACACACAGGAAATGGCAGAAGTTTCACTGGTGAATATGACAGATGCTTACTGCCCAGGATGTGTCTCCCAAGTCATGGTTCTTAGACTATATAGATCCGCCTCACCACTTGTAAATATGGTATTGGACACATGGTTTTCTTTTTGTTGTTGTTTATTATTTATTTATTTGAGAGTGACAGACAGAGAAAGAGGGAGAGAGAGAGAGAGAGAGAAAGGGCGCACCAGGGCTTCCAGCCACTGCAAACGAACTCCAGATGCATGCACCCCCTTGTGCATCTGGCTAATGTGGGTCCTGGGGAATCGAGCCTCGAACCGGGGTCCTTAGGCTTCACAGGCAAGTGCTTAACTGCTAAACCATCTCTCCAGCCCAACACATGGTTTTCTTATAGCAACTAGATGCTGTTTTCATAGACTCATTCTGGAGCACTTGACCTTTGTCTTACCAAGGTAGGGTCTCACTCTAATCCAGGCTGATGTGGAACTCACTCTGGAGTTCCAGGCTGGCCTCGAACTCATGATGATCCTCCTACCTCTGCCTCTAGAGTGCTAGGATTGAAGGCGTGCACCACCACGCCCAGCAATACTTTTTATTTATTTCTGAGGAGGGAAAGGGGAGATAGATGATTGATTGATAGATAGATAGATAGATAGATAGATAGATAGATAGATAGATAGATAGATAGACAGATAGATAGAATGGGCATACCAGGGACTCTTGCTGCTGCAAATGCAGGATTCATTTTGGGCATCTGGCTTTATGTGGGTACTTGGGAATAGAACCCAAGCCAGTAGGCTTTGCAAACAGGCATCTTGAACTGCTGAGCCATCTCTCCAGCCACCACAGAGCTGTAAATCTAGTCCAGCCATGTGGAGATATGGACCAGTCATTGGAGGTAGGCTGTTATCCCTGGAAAGGGATGCAGCCTTGGTCAGTTAGCTCCTTACTGCCAAGGACAATTTCTAGGAAGAGACTTAACTATGAGCTTTCAGCAAACAGTAAGTCCAGATATCTGAGTGACGCACTACACTATCCATTATAGCTGGTTTAAAGACTAAATGAATAAATTCCTATAAATCACTTACTACTGCATCTGGCGTATTTTAACACCAGATAAATCTTAGCTATCACATCACTGGCATTGCCTAGGAGGTTGCTTCACCTGTGGGTTCCTGGCTACAATGTGAAAAGACGGTAGGAGTATATCTATTTATTTCAGTGCCCAATGCAGCTAAACTCTGTAAATATTTATACATTCATTTGATTACTTGTGTTTGCTTTTCTACCTGTTACATAATTCCTTAGCTGTTGTATTTTCTAGTGCTTATTTCCATATCATCTATCACAACCTTAAGCAAATATATGAGAACAGTGTTTTCCTGACTAAACATGGGCATCAATGAGCACAAACCAAAGTGGCTACTGGCTGCTGGCAGAGTCAGTGAAAATAGTTGTGATGAGGAAGGTGGGATTTTGAGAGTGAGACCAGGCTTAGACGCATACTGAAATGACACCAGGACAGGAGCCTTGCAGATCTCGAATGAAACACATCTTTTCAACAATTCTTGGGTGGTGGTGTTTGTTTGTTTGTTTTGTTTTGTTTTGTTTCTCCTTTTGCAATATTCCTGAAACCCTGGCTTCCTTCCCCGGAGCCCATCCCTAAAGCTCTTATTGTAATGGATCTGACATGCCAGCTACCCAACTATGTCCTGGGTTGGTTCAAATGATGTAAAATTTCAGTTAAGAGGAGTAAAGTTAACAGCTGAAACATAGTGCTCATAGTTAAATACAATGAATTATATCCTTGAAAATCACTGAAAAAAAAGGTGGGTTTTTTTTGAGAAAGTAGATATTAAGTGTATTTGCCACAAAAAATAAGTATGTTAGTGCATAACATTAGTTACCTTGGTTTAGTCATTCCACAATATGTAAATATTTTAAAACATCTTATAGATGATAAATATACACAATTTTAATCTATTAAAAATAAGTGAATAAAATAAGAAAAAATTAAGTCTATGTCTCTCGCCATCACTTAAAATAATGTAATATTTTTCTACATAATAACTGTAAACATATTTAACAGCATTACTGAATATGTCATTCTTTGGCATGAATTTTTTTTTCTTTGGTTTTCGAGATAGGGTTTCACTCTACCCCAGGCTGACCTGGAATTCACTATGTAGTCTCAGGGTGGCCTCGAACTCTCAGCGATCCTCCTACCTCTGCCTCCCCAGTGCTAGAATTAAAGGTGTGTGCCACCATGCCAGGCTATGAATTTTCTTAATTAATGTTGAATGAAGGTACAAAAAATTTCATATGTTATGATTTTAAAATTCTCATATTCAATCTCCAGACTGCTATATTCCTCCTAATTTCTGTGTCTTAATTAATGTTGAATGAAGGTACAAAAAATTTCATATGTTATGATTTTAAAATTCTCATATTCAATCTCCAGATTGCTATATTCCTCCTAATTTCTGTGTCTTTTTTCATCCTAAAGTTATGAAAAACATCAATATTCCCTTTTAAGGCTAGAAAAAAATATCTGTGTATCCCTGTACTTCTTTTATATAATAGGAAAATCAAATAATAGCACAATTTTCTAAATATTTACTTCAGACATCATGTGGACTAAGTACTGTGCTAGGTGCTAGAAATATAATACTGAACCAAACATATGAATTCTCTGTTTACACATAACTTACAGTCTAGCAGAAAAGACAGCCCCCAACAGAAATCTATGCCTTCAATAAGTGAAGAAGAAGAAGAAGAAGGAGGAGGAAGAGGAGGAGGAGGGGGAGAAGGAGAAGGAGAAGAAGAAGAAGAAGAAGAAGAAGAAGGGGTGTGCTGAGTGAACATTTGAGGGGATATTGTTTCAAGTCAGGTGGGCAGGAACACAGGGAGATTCTACCATGGGAAACATTGTTCAAGCAGAGCTCACCAAAAAGACTGGTGAGGATGGGGAAGTAGAGTCCCAGGGGACATCACGGGAAAGTACAGGCAGGGATCTACAGCACCGCCAGATGGAGGAGGACAAGGCCACCAAGATTTCCAAGAATGAAATGCACTGCTCAGTTTGATGGCAACAGTTCCAATTAGGGTCTCACTCTGGCCCAGGCTGACCTGGAATTCACTATGTAGTCTCAGACTGACCTTGAACTCACAGCAATCATCCTACCTCTGCCTTCTGAGTGCTGAGATTAAAGATATGTGCCACCATACCCAGCTATGAATGGTCTTTAAATTTGCTTATTTCAAAGATAAAGATAATTGGTGTGTGTGTGTGTGTGTGTGTGTGTGTGTGTGTGTGCATTGGTTTGGCACTACAGCATTTTGTCTACTAAAGATCCACCATGATGGTAGGTGTTAGGTTCAGATGAGCCAGGCAGAGGTAGGAGGAAGATCACTGTGTGTAACAGGCTACCCTGAGACTACATAATAAATTCCAGGTCAACTTGGGCTAGAGTGGGAACCTACCTTAAAAATAAATAAATAATAAAATTTAAATTTAAATTTAGATTTAAAAATCCAGGTAAACCAGAAAGAGTTAGTCCTTAGGACCTTGAGTATTTTTCAGCCATGAGGCAAGATTGACAAGAGTCCCACCAAAGAAGGGCAAGTGCTAGGAAGGGGTCCTATACAAAGAGATAAGACAACCCCAGAAGGCCATTAACTTCAAAGCAGGCCTCCTGTAGGAAGTAGCATCTAATTGGAGATGTGCTTTCGGGTCAGGATTACAATAGCAGCCAAGCAAAAAGCCATCTGACAGCTGATGGGAGAGGATTATTCTGCTTGCAAATGCCAAGGAGTCTGGAAAGGGGCTGTGACCCAGAAAAGGGGCCTTAACAGAGGTCACAGTGTGAACAAGACATTCGAAGAGAGCCGAGAGCATGTGATCATTTAAGCTGTGGAATATTTTTAAGTGAAAGAAATATGTAAAATTTGATTAATAGACCAAAAACAAACTTGGTACTAATTTAAAAAGTAAAGCCAAATTGTGCAGTATTATTTCACTTAATGTTTGACTGTTCACAATTTTTCAAATGTAGGTTCCCATTAAATTTATTCCCATGTTTTAATTTTAACCAAACCTTTTAAATTTAACAGATTTCATCTGCCAACTCAATCAGAGGGCTAGTTTTCTGTGTGGACCTCATCATAGTTACAACATACATTTAAAAATAATACACACACTAATAATGAAAGCCCTACTACCTCAGTATTTCCTGAGTGTTGTGGCTTAGAGAGTGGATTCCGCACAGCATCTCAGAGTTTTAGGAGAAAGGATTCATTTGGTTTTGTTTTTTAACTCTTCAGCTATATCCCACAGTGCCGGCTCTTTGTTAATTAGTTGAACTATTAAATGGCAAAAGCCTCTTTTCCTTGGGGAAACAGAATATATTTTGACATAATCTTTCTGCAGGTTCCAACAAAGGACTGTCATCTGTTTATGTTGAAATTGTGGTTCCTGCACACTTGTGCATAAGAGAGAAAACTTCTGAATAAAGAAAGAAGAAAAGATAGGAAGGAAGAGGGAGAGAGAGGAGGGGAAGGAAAAGAGAAAAGGGCAAGTGGAACACTGGAGGGAAGGACCAAGAGTTCAGAAAGAAGAAACACTTTAAGACTAAAAACAATCCAGAGAAGAAACTGACTACTAACTTGAACACATTCTTTTTCAAGTATGTTACTAGAGTTTCTAAAAAAAAAAAATCAGAAAATTCTTAACAGTTATTTCATTACAATTTTGGCCACATTTTATAATGATCGAGTGTCCCCAGGAGTCCAAATGCCTTGCATTTTTTAGTAACTCAATTCAGTTCTGATCATAGTTTCTAACACACTAGTGCACTCCACAAATATTCCCCAGTGGGCTTAGACTAAAAGCCAGCCTTTCCCTTGACACACCCTATCCACTTCCCCACTGGTTAATCAACTTACAAAGTAAGAAAAGAGGATAGAACTGCTTCATTCTGCACTTTGCACTCAAGGAAAGTGCCAGAAAAAATTTTAATATAATGCTTAATGTTAACACAGTCAATCAAATGTATTGCCAAGCCCAAGTTCAACGCCTGCCTCTTTGGATTCAACTTGTTTCCTTCAATTGGGCTATTTATTTAAATAGTGAGATTTAGTCATAAACAAAAAGAGAGTTGTTGGGGTTTTGTTTACTAATTTGTGTTGTTTTGTTTGTGTGGCTTTGTCTTGGGTGGTTGGGCACAATAGTTCCATTAAAAACACAAAACAGCCGGGCGTGGTGGCGCACGCCTTTAATCCCAGCACTTAGGAGGCAGAGGTAGGAGGATCCCTGTGAGTTCGAGGCCACCTTGAGACTCCATAGTGAATTCCAGGTCAGCCTGGGCTAGAGTGAGACCCTACCTCGAAAAACCAAAAAAATAAAATAAAATAAAAACACAGAACAGAGGAGATGGCTTCGTGGTTAAAGATGCTTGTTTGCAAAGCCTGCTGGCTAGGGTTCAATTTCCCAGCCACCCACAAAAAACCAGATGGGTAATCATTTGTAGTGGCAAGAGACCTACTGCACATACACACACACACGCACACACACACACACACGCACCAAATAAATTTTATTTTTATTTATTTATTTGTGTGTATGACAGAGAGAGAGAGAGAGAGAGAATGGGCACTCTAGGGTCTCCAGGCACTGCAAACTAACTCCAGAAGCATGCACCAACCATGTGCACCTGGCTTACTTGGGTGCTGGGCAATGGGAATCGAACCTGAGTCCTTTCACAGGTTTCACAGGCAAACACCTTAACTGTTAAGCCATCTCTCCAGCCCAACACACACACACACACACACACACACACACACACACACATATTAATTTAAAAAAACACATAACAGAATGGGATAAAACCCTGTCAATTTTGGGCCATTAATGGCACCGAATGTGCTTTCATTTATGTGTCTCTAAGCTTCCTTGTGCTGATGGTGAGACTTTAAGCACACTGGTGTATTGTATGTACAGTACAGGAGCCACCAACCTCCACTGGGGAGTTATCTAATATTTATTTGAAAAACAATTTTTATCTGGATTCATGCTTCAATTCATGCTTTCAATAGATCAGTATCTGAGAAAGCAGGGAGCCGTGAGGCAGAAATTCCTGCACACACAACAGATTCTCAGCACTGCGTTTTGCCTCTGGTAAAGTAACTCAACTTTTGTATTGTGAATGTGCTCTCCTAGTCTCTAAGATGTTCTTTGGGACCCTGAACAATATATGAGCCCCGCCACTGCTCACAGCAGCACAGCGGTGGCTTTCAAAGGGAGTCATTCAGTGAAACCCAAGCATAACAATGAGAAGTGGAGGATCCACTCACCAGCTGGTGTTAAATCGTGCAAGGTATTATCAACCCTTTTTCCCAAGGCTGGCATCTTTCCTTCGATTCAGTAAATCCTTCTACAGAATCCAAATACTTCAGGGTTCAGCAGTTGTATGGTAAGCATTGACAAGCACACGATACTGTCCGCAGGGGATGTGTGCACGCACATGCTGGGGCTCAAAGCTTCCTGCAACTTAGACAATCTCCATTAAGTCTTGCTTCCCTACAACAATCAGGTTCCATAATAGCATTTGCCACCATCCTGCTCCACAACGTGAGAGCATTTGGCTTTACAGAATTACTCAATATAAAGGGCCAAAAAGGAAGCTAGAAATGAAAACTCAATGTTTTATAAATGAGAGAAGATGTTTCTAAGAGCTAAAATGACTTGTCCAATGTTACATCAACTAAAAAGCAACTCGACCAGACACTTAGTAGCTGGCTCCAGCCTGCCACTGTTTGTATGGTGTTTCCTACACTATAAAGTGTAGGAGTTCAGGGGCCATGCCTAAATCATATGTCACAACATATCCAATTTCTAGCACAGTGCAGAGAAAAGAAAGGAGAAGTATTTAGTGGTTGAATCCTAAATCTAACTCGCTTTTTGTCTTTAACTATTTTAGCTCATGTGGCTGGAAATGGGGTTATAGTGGAAGAAAAGAGGCAAGAGCCAGCAGACCGTGGGGAGTATGGCATGATATCTGCACAGAAAGGATGGGGTTGGGACTGGAGAGATGGCTTAGTGGTTAAAGTGTTTTCCTGCAAAGCCAAAGGACCCAGGTTCAACTCCCTAGGACCCACATAAGCCAGATGCACAAGATGGCGCATGCATCCGGAGTTCATTGGCGGTGGCTGGAGGCCCTGGCATGCCCATTCTCTCTCTCTCTCTCTCCCTCTCTCTGTCTCCATTTCTCTCTCTCTCAAATAAGTAAAAATAAAATATTTTTTAAAAAAGAATGGGGTTGGTTAGGGTTACCAAAAACTCAAACTGAAAATAGCCTTAAAGCAAAACATGTAGCCCCAAGTGTCACTCTCTAATGTCACATGTCAAAAAGAAATGGTTATGCTGGTATGAGTGTGACAGAGACACAGAGCCCCAGGACAGAGCAGCTGTCACACTCCTTTCCCACCCAGACTACAGCAAGCCCAAAATTCTCACCCACATCCGTTCTCCTCCCAGGAAACATTTTTTTTTTTTTCTCTGCAGCATTAGCTCCAAAAGCCATGAGCACAGTGAGGACTTGGAATGCCCCTGCTGGACCCTCTCAGAGCGCCATCCAGAGTCCAAACCCCACTGTAGGACATGAGGTACACAGTTCAGCTAGAAGCGCTGCTCACAAAGATACCAAGTTCCTTCCAAGGTCACATGTGCTCTGCTCTGGCACAATAACCGCCATAATTTCCTGTGTATATCACTGTAAGTGCTATGTAATAATCTTTTCAATCTCTCTCTCCCTCCCTCTCTCTCTCTCCTCCCTTTCAATGGTAGAGAACTGAACCATTGAACCTAAGTCCTTATGTAGCTCAGCAAGTGCCCTACCACTAAACTATACAACTCAAGCCTTGATTATTTCAAATAGTCTCATGATGTAGGTTGACCTTGAACCCATGGCCTTGAACTCCTGATCCTCCTGCCTCCATCTCCTCAATGCTGAGCCATGTTGAAATCTCTTCTGTCCTATAATAATCTCTTTCACATTTTAGATGGTTCTGATAAATACTAGAATATCTCCAATATCCATTTCCTGATTCAATATCACTCCTGACTTTCAGTTACTAAGACATGCCAATTGTATGTCTTAAAGGAACATCGGAAAAGTCAGAGGTTCTTGATCCCAGGTGAAGATGTGCATTTTGCTATTCACTCAACTTTCATTTGTTGCTCCAGAGTCAAAGCTCATGACGTCTCTCAGCCAGTCACAGACACGCATAGAGAAGAGAACATTTTCAGCTGCCAACTGGGAGCACGCTCGCGTAGGAAGTAGAACAAAGCATTGCTCTGTGGGAGAAACAATCAGTCTTTGTTATGCCCAGATTATTTGTGAATCTATCTGCTCAATTAAAATCTATTTGTAATCCCAAAATAAATATGCTAGCACGTTTGCTGTCATTTATGAACATGTGCAGAAAGTACACATTTTAGGTAAGTTTTGTTCACACGTGAGCCACAGTTGTTAATTGCTATGATCCCGATGTTCAAAAATCAGTGCCATATATTGAATAAGGCTAAATGGAAGTACACATAAAATGAGGGGTTTTCTGTGCACTCATTGATGAAATTGCTATATAACCAGAGGCCCAAAGGAACCTCACCTTGTATATCCCTTAGGAGAAATAGTTTAATATTCTCTAATTCAGCATTTGAAGTAGCTTTATAGACATAACAACTATAAACAATGAGAATCAACCATAATTGTTTACGCCTTCTTAAATCTCCACCTGTATTCATAAACTCAGCGAATAATGTCTCATAACCCTGGGAGGTATCTGACACTTCTTCCCTTCTCCCCCTCCCACCGCGTCCGCTCACCCTTCCCTACCCAATCGATCGCCAGCCTAAGCAAGCAAACGCATCCTCACCTCCTCATCCCCACTACCTCCATCAATTCCTAGCCGTCTAGTGCCAACTTACCCACCAAGGACAGCTGGCTGCTTCCGCTACTTTCACCTTGCTTCTGCCTCTGTGGACTGTGCGACTCCGCCTTACCTGTGTCAGTTGTCTGACCAAGCCTAAACCCACATCTCAGCTCCAGGTTCCCCAGGGGAGGGCCTGCAACCACCAAAGCCCTTCGCATTAGTTCACTCCCTCCCCTGCCCCTTTGCAGACGTTTATCCCTCTACCTGAGATGTGTTTTCTTACCTTCCTGACTTAAGTGAAGACTTCAAGATCCTTTGAAACACAACTCAACCCACACCACCGAAGTGAAGTCTCCCTGATCCAAGTACGGAAAGAGACTGGAGTTCCTTCTGAGGACCACAGCCCTTGCTGATGTTTTCCTAATTGCCTTGATCATATTCAATAGGAACTCTCTGTTTTCCTATTCCTTTGCCTTAGTTGTCCAAGCTCATTGAAGAGAAGGGTGGTCTTTGGGTCTTACAAGAAGTTTTTGAGTACTTGTCAGGAAATGTTAGTCAATAAATGGCGATGAAAAAAGTGAATGAGTGAATGAAAACAAAAACACAATGGCATCACCTTGACTTATTCTCCTATATCTTAAGTGAATATCATCTTTGGCCTCATCTCTCTATCTGCTTAAAGTCATTATCATTTAGTAACCTCCCACCCACAGAAGCCAGAGGAGAATTAGCAGGTACTGATTATCAAAAAGCATATGGTTAAATCCGGGACGTTTGGCCTCCTGCCTAACCTCGGCTTTGCTATGTATATTCTCTCACCCTGTATTCCATTAGGCTCAATTTATACTTGCTTCTTATCCATTTGTCTTCCTCCAAAGAGGCTTTCCTACTATCCTGCTGCATCCAGCCCAGTCTCTAACCACTATATCTGCAGTGTCACTTAAGATGTCCTCGTATCTAGTATTTGCTGCTGTCCTTCAGCGTCTCCTGTCTTGTCTCTGGTTCTTGAGCAACAATAGAGGACTTTTGAGAGTGGGTATAGTGTGTGTCTGGCACACAAAAGACGTGAAACAGACATTTGCTGAGTAGGTGAGTCACACTAACTATGAGGTAGGCATGATAATAGCACAGGAGCCGGGCAGTGTAATGAGTGAGAACTGTGCTCTAGAATCCAGATGCCCAGGATAAAACCCTGATTCGGTCACTTTGTGTCTGGGAAGCCTTCTGTTATCTTTTTGCATCTTAGCTCCTCACGGCACCTTTGATGGCATGCACCTTATTGGTCCCTGTCATGACTTAGGAAGATAAGTCAGGCTGGTCACTCAGAAAGCACGACACCTGCTTCACATTCCATAATCAATACAGTCATATTGTATTGTGGGGCATAGCTTAGAGGATTCCTGTGGATTTCAAAATTCATGGATGCTCATCCTTATATGAAATTGGATAGTATGTGCATGTGACCTGAATAGAACCTCTCCTACTTTAAGTCATGTCTGTTACTTATAATACCTCATACAACATAAATACTAGGTAAATAATTGCTAGACTATATTGTCTAGGGAATGGTGAGGAGACAAATACTGCATATATTCAGTGCAAAATTTTATCTTCAATAATCTGAAGTTAGTTAAATCCCTGGTTGTGGAACTAGAGGGCTATTATTATTTTATCTTATATCAATAAGAAAAGTAATGCTGGAGAATAAATCATCCAAGGTCATTTGAAGATAACTTTAGAAACAAAGTAGAAATAAGAAAATGTTAGAAGTATTTCAAATGTCAAAATGACAGAGGTTAGGGGCTGGACAGTGGCTTAGCGGTTAAGGCACTTGCCTGCAAAGCCAAAGGACCCAGGATTGATTCCCTAGGACCCACATAAAGCCAGATGCACAAGGTGGTACATGCATCTGGAGTTCATTTGCAGTGGCTAGAGGCCCTGGTTCACCCATTCTCTCTCTCTCTCTCTCACTCTCTCTCTCTTGCTGTGTGTGTGTCTCAAATAAATTAATTAATTAAATATTAATTTTAAAAAAACAGAGGTTAATTGAGAGAAACAAGGATGTGCTGAGGCCAAGAGATGTTTCAGAGATAACCCTGTTGGAACACTCCTGTTCAGGGGTGGGTGGGGGATACATAGACAGAGGTCTCAGAATGCAATGATTCTGATTATAGGCTTGAGAGGGAGAGACAAAGTGTCAATAAATAAACAAACAAACAGGAGGGTATGTTATAGAACCTCAGAGCCAAGGTTCTTGGCTTAGGTAAAGCACGTAAAGATAGAAAGAGGGCTAAATGGATTGAAAAGGACTTTAGTTGTGTAGCTAACTGAGGGGTTGAAGGCTGGGTAAGGGCAAGACCCCCAAGGTGAGCTCACCATGGGAAAGGGAATCTGGGAAGGGAATCTATAACAAAGAAGTATCTGAAGTGAATGAAGGTTCTGTGTGTGAATTTTCCCAACTATACTTGCTCCTGTTTCCCCAGTGGCTCTTTCCTTTGGGTAAAAGCCAAGTGCGTACCTATTACAAGCGCCCTTACGGCCCACTTCCCCGTCAGGCCCAGGAATCTCAGTGCTCAGCACCCATCAGGCTTGTGTGGAATCCATGATGTTTTCATGGGGGAAGGCATAATAATTGTAAGTATGTAAAAATTCATCCCATATTATATTCCTTTTATACCCATATAGTTGTAAAATACAGCTATCCAAAAGGGTCTCAAAAAGGTCAAAGCTGACAGGGAGGAGGCTAACAATGGTACCAGCTTGACTGTGTTCACTGAGTACAAAACTAACAAATAAAATTTAAAATTAAAACAAAAAAAGGTTAAAGTTAAGTGAACCACTTACCAGATGAGCCCAACATCTCCACAGAGCTGGAATCCAGTAAGAGAGAAACAACCTTAGGAAGAAAGACAGAAAGCCCAGAACTCTACAGCCCCATGTTTGGGAAAGAAATGTCTCTTTCCAGTGAGGACAAAGAAGTTCCTGTACTCTGCCCATCCTCCACCTCAGCAACAATGCAACTCACAAAATACTCTACAATTTTCACATTAATTACACCTACAGGACCTTTCTATCATTTGATCAAACTGTTTTCTTGTTCACCTATGTGGTACCTGGTCCATTGACGATGCTTTCAAGGGCTTAAAGAAAGACAGTTATCAATTTCAACTCCCAAATCACAAATTTTAAAGAATGCAATTTTCATGCTGTGCTCAATAACCCTTGGATCTATCTTTATAAAATATTAAGATCAAGTAAGAACAACTCCCATCACAGGAACAGGGGTGATTTCTTCCTCTTGCTTTGCACCAGGCACACAGCTCCTTGGGGTTTATAAATACACTTTATCAAATCCCTGTGTGCAAGTAGGCCTTGAGTGTTCCCCCACCAACCCTGCACCACGAGAGAATGAATAAATGAATATCTAACAGGGCCCACACAATACCCACGAGATAATCGGCATTCTGAAAGAGTCTGAAGATATCATGTACAATAGGCACCAGAGTTACTAGTAACCCCGTTCATAATACTCCTAAATAACTGGTTGGCAGAAAGGGTTGAACAACACAAACAGATCCGAGAAGGATGCCACAGATAAATTCGGATAGCGGGGTCAGCGTGATTAGTAGATGTCAGAAACGGTGCTCTTCTGTCCTTTCAGATTTATGCAGGACAGAGTTTCTGATTTCTTTTGTTTGCCAATCCCGGCTCCAGATTTCCACCACAAATGGACACACCGTTTACTGAAGGCTGGTGGTGTGTCAGTTGTTGAAGGAGGAAGGGACACAAACAAGGCCCTAAGCCCTTCAGGCACCCAGCCTCCTAGAGAGTAAAGAATACCAAAGGTTGATCTCCAAGTCCAGTTTCTGCAAGGCCACCTAGCCAGCCAAGGCCTTAAGATCAGAAGGGGACACTGAGGTAGCCTCCATTGATTGACAGCTCCAGCTGAAATGACAACTCGGACCCTCAACGCACACTGGCAAGCTATGAGCATGGTCTTATACCACAACACCACTTTAATAGAAACGTTAAGTACCATGCCCTGCAGTCTCTTATAAAGTGGTTGTGATTCTCTCCTGGCACTTTCTGAATGAAATGAGTTAGTATACAAAATAATAATGATATAATAATAATAATAATAACAACAACAACAACAACACCAATAACAAATGCCACAAAGCAAAAAGGCAAACTCAGTGTCTGAAGGTTAATGATTGCTCACGAAAGCCACAGAAATAAATTATCTGCCTGGGGACACTCTGTCACATGATCGGCACAAAAGCTGCAACAGCCAAAAATGTTTATGTAGAGGGGGAAAAAAAAAAACACCGTCAGCAGCGTCACTGCGCCCTTCCCCCCACAGCTAAATTCGAGTCCTGAGCCAGCCAGCTGCTCCTGACTGCTTACATTAAACTCATTTGTGCTGCTACATTGCAGCTGCTTAATTTTTAGTCTGAACTTTATCACCAATAAGTGTTACAATAACAAGCGATAGGATGGTATCTCTGAAGAAATATCCATCAATCCCCAAACAAGGACAACTCTTCCAGAGCGGATTGCAGAAATACAGATTCGAAAATACAAAAACAAGCAAAAAAAAAAAAAAAAAAAAAAAAAAAAAAAAAAAAAAAAAAAAAAAAACAAAGAAAGAAAGAAAGAAAGAAAGAAAGAAAGAAAGGAGAAAGGAAAGAAGAAAATTACCCCCACACTGCCTCTGTAAAAGAGGGGGAGGGGCAAACTTTTAGTGGGAAAAGCTTTAAAAACGCTGCTTTGTTCCAAAGGCCTTTCTGTGCTGATGAAGGAAATGGCTGAAAAGGTTAGCTAGCAGGAGAAGAGTTAACAAGAAAGATGGGTTTTTCCTCAGCGGCCATGATTTGCAAGGTGAGAACTTTAGAAGGGAGAAGGCAATCTCCTTACTACAGTGCAATCCAGTCTCTCCAGCTCACTGCGCTCCAAACATCTTGGGAACCCAAACTGCAGCTTGGGCGGTAATTCCTGACTTGCTCCCAACGTTATTCTTTGGCTAGCCTGCATTGGAGCTTTTACAGTATCTGCTGTTATTTTCTCTGTTTTCCTATGTGATCTTCCCAGTCCAGTGTGAATGCACAAGCTCTTCTTTGGGCGAAGAACAGACACTGACCTGAATTGGTTTAAATTCCTGCCAAATATGAAAGCCCTGTTTTTTTTTTTTTTTCTACATTTTGGAATTTGGCTGAGACCATATGTCAGACACTGATTTGTACTCAGGGCTAGAACAGAGACCTAACACTTTTGAAAAAAATAAATAAATAAAAGATTTTTTTTTTAAGCGCTGGGAATGACCTGAAACTTTTCCATTATTAATTAGCCTGGGTATGATTAAGGTTTTCAGTTGAGATTTCTCCTTACACACTCCCCTGTTTACTTTTGAAGACAATTCAACTTTCCCCTGCTCAGTAATCCAAACACAATTCTTTTGAAATCAATGGAAGAACACCCATGTCAGCTATTTACAGCATTTTTCAAATTCTGTGGTTTTCAAAATTAAGGTTCAAAGTGAGTGTTATTAACGTTGAGTAATAAAGCAGTCTTTCTTGCACAAAGATACCCTAAATTTAAAAAGAAATGTTTACACTGGAATAATTTTCTCAAGGCGGGAAGGGAGAAGAGCCAGGGAGGGAGGGAGGGATTTAGACCCACCCTTGTTTTTATACTGGACAACTTCACACCTCATGGTCACAGCTCAGATCCTAGAGTATTTTCTTTCTTGAGACAGCTGAGGGGTGGAGTCAGTACCAAGGAACATGGATGGCCCTGCTTGGGAATTTCTACTGAGGACCCTCCATCCACACCAGCAAGGTGGGTGTATTTGCAAGAGACCTGCCCCGGACAATCCCTGGAGAAATGGAGATTCTCTCTAAACCCCATGGGGATTACTCCTCCCAGTGCCAAATGGGTCACTTTTGCGTAATGCCAGGTGCTCTCTCCATGAAGCTCAGTGTGATGCCTCTTTGCTGTGGGCCAGGTTTTGACACTGGCTGGGCCTCAGAGGGGGAGGCATCCTCAGGCCTGGAGGTGGGGCAGGGTGTTACCTGAAAGGCCAGTATTTTAAAAGGCAATTTATCAGAGGCAAGCCCAAGAGGCTAGAAATGCAGCTACACACTAAGTCTCTGAGAAGCCGCTCTCTCCTCTTCTTTCTTTTTGTTTTTAATCATTTTAAAAAGTCTGTGTGTGAGAGGGAAGGGGGCATGTGTGTACCATGTTGTGTGATCAGAGGACAAGCTCTGGTGTCAGTCTTTGCTCTCCCAGCTTTCCACCTTGCATGGTGCAGGGTCTCCTCATTGCTGCTGCCTACCTCACATGCCTCCAGTGATTCTCTTGTCTCTGCCGCCCATCTCACTGCAGGCACACTGGGAGTCTAGAAACTACCACAGCGCCTCTTTGGGTGGAACCCAGGTCGTCCCATACTTCCCGCCATCTCCCAGCCCTCTTTTCGGAATGATGGAATGGGCAGCTGATCTTCAAGACTTTGTAAAGAAGAAAAGACGTTCTTATACTTGGAGGCCAGACACCCTGTCAAAACTTAGATGGTGAAATTGAGAATCACTTCGATGCCATATGTCAGTCTTAACCTGTTTTCTCAGCTGGACTAAACTGGTTGGACTGGCATACTTGAAAGCTTGTGACTAAGTTCACAGGATTGCATGAAAGCTGGTCTAAAGGGTGGGGGTGGGGGATCGGTGTGTCCCAGGGAATGTCTGCACGCACATGGATGAACTGAGGAGCAGTAGATGAGGAGACTCACCCCTCTCAGCCAGCCCACGGTGACGGAGAGGCCTCGTTACCTGCCAGGAATGATCTCACCGGGTAGAGCGGTTTGCATTGGTCTCTTTCTTGAAAAGCTCCAGAAACATCGCCTTTTCCAGAGCAGCCGCGGACTGCGAACCAACCGTGACTTCGGCTCATAACTCAGGAGAGCTGCTACCTTCACCCTCGTGGACTTCATAAAGCAGCCAAGCGCTCGGGTCTCAGGCTCCTCCACGCTGTCTCTGAACTTCTGTCAACCTACCTTTACTTTTCTTGAGCTAGCAATTATGCCTTCCTGGCTTCCAACTGCCAGAGAAGTGGAAACAGTTAATGAGGTATGCAATAAGGTATGTTGTGCTTCCCAAGTCACAGCATTAACCCTTGGAGTCATAAGCTCGAAATGCATCATCTTTCACAGGGGCAAAGTGTGGAAAGTAACGTATATGACGAAGGAGTACAGAGCACAGAGCAAATGTCAGTGACTGAAATCAAATACGCACCTATCTTTCACAGCCATTTCTCCCAAGAAAAATGATAGTCAATGATGTGTGTAAAATTAAAATCACTATTGCTCTTAAGACCTTTATTTTGATAAATTATAAAATAGTTTTCCTGATAATATTTTTGTGCATGTGTGAGCGTGACGTCACCGTGTGTGCATGCCATAGCACCTGTGTGGAGATCAGAGGACAACTTCTGTGTGCGGTTCTTCACCATCCACATTGAGACAGGCCTATCTGCTTCCGGGCAGTTCTCCTGTCTTTGCCTCCAGGTATTGCAGCAGACGAGCTGGGATTACAGACACTCGCTCCCATGTCTGGCTTGGGGCACGGAGCCATTTCTACAGCCTTCCTAATAAGATTTTAAATGGCTGTGCAGGTGATCAAAAGAAACAAAGTGGGGGCTTGAGGGATGGCTTAGCAGCTAAGGCATTTGCCTGCAAAGCCAAAGGACCTAGGTTCAACTCCCCAGGACCCATGTTTAGCCAGATGCATAAGGGGCACATGCATTTGTAATTCGTTTGCTGGTGGCTAAAGGCCCTGGCACCCCCATTCTCTCTGTCTCTCTCTCTCTCTCTCCCTCTTTCTCTGTCAAATGAATAAATAGTTTTTTTTTTTGTTTTTTTCGAGGTAGGGTTTAACTCTAGCCCAGGCTGACCTGGAATTCACTGTTGTCACAGGGTGGCCTCGAACTCATGGCGATCCTCCTACCTCTGCCTCCCAAGTGCTGTGATTAGCATGCACCACCACGCCCAGCTCAATAAAATATTTTTTTAAAAAAGAAACAAACTGGGGGTGGAGGGATTGCTCAGTGTTTAAGGCACCTTCCTGCAAAACCTAATGGCCCAGGTTCAATTCCCCAGTGCCCACATATAGCCAGATGCACAAAGTGGCACATGCATCTGGAGTTCATTTGCAGCAGCTAGAGGCCCTAGTGTGCCCATCCTCTGTTCGTCTCCTCTCTCTCTCTCTCTCTCTCTCTGCTTGCAAATAAACAAAAATATATTTAAAACAATACAAAGTATCTGAATGTGTTTCTGAAAACTGGATGCTATTTAAATATAAATAATATTGATATGTTCAATATATCCACCTTCATATTTTAACCAGTAATTCATCCTGTTTTATTTGTAACACAGT
Source organism: Dipus sagitta (assembly GCA_036346955.1). Classification (NCBI taxonomy): domain Eukaryota; kingdom Metazoa; phylum Chordata; class Mammalia; order Rodentia; family Dipodidae; genus Dipus; species Dipus sagitta. Next base: position 114,727,328 of record CM070778.1, on the reverse strand, counting down.
TGAATAAAGGTATATATACAACAAGGATATTGGGTAAAAATCATCAAAAAAAGGAAAAGTCTTGTTTTTACTCAATAGAATTTATTGTGTTCAACTATAGTGTGGGGCTATCTTGTTGTCATGTGACTTAAGAATAGTGTGACTCTGGGTCCAGGGAGATGTCTCAGGTAAAGTGCTTGCCACACAAGTATGAAGGCCTAAGTCCAGATCACCAGCACTCCCATAAACTGCCAGACCTGGAGACATATGCCAACAATGTCAGCGGGGGAGGCAGAGACTGGGAACCACTGGGGCTTGCTCACTAGCTAGTCTAACCAAATCTGTGAGCTCTGGGTTCAGCAAGAGACCCTGTCTCGATGAGTAAAATGGAGAGTGACTGAGGAAGATACCCATTGTCAACCTCTGACTTTTATGCAGTGCGCGCACACACTCACACACACACTGTGTGTGTATGCATATGGTGTGCCCATTCTTTCTCTATCTCTATCTGTCTATCTATTTCTCTACCTGCCTCTTTCTCTCTCTCTCTCAAATAAGTAAATAAAACTTTTAAGAAATGATTGCAATACAGAATGTGAATAATATATTCATATTTATGCCAACATAGTCATAAGATATATATTTTTCATGTTATTGCTGACCACAAACTGGACATCATTGTACAGTAGACAGAAGTCCAAAATAGTCCTGATGGGGTTATAACAAGATGCTGACCAGGGTGCTTTTTACTCCACAGGACAGAAGAATTCAGGGTCCTCCAGCCTAGTAAGGCAAAGCCAGGTCTAGAGATTGCTCAGTGGTTAAAGGCACTTGCTTGCAAAGTCTGACAGCCTGGGTTCAAGTCCCCAGTACCCACATAAAGCCAGATGCATAAAGGGGCTCATGCATCTGGAGTTTGTTTGCAGTGGCTACAGGCCTTGGAGCACCCATTCATTCTCATTCTGGTGTGTGCGAATGTGTGTGTGTGTCCTTGCAAATAAATAAATGAATACTTCTTTTTAAAAGAAGACAAATCCAAGCCAGGCATGCTGGCGCACACCCTTAATCCCAGAACTCAGGAGGAGAGGCAGAGGCAGAGGTAGGAGGATCGCAGTGAGTTCGAGGCCACCCTGAGACTACATAGTGAATTCCAGGTCAGCCTGAGCTAGAGTGAGACCCTATCTCGAAAAAACCAAAAAAAAAAAAAAAAAAAAAAAAAAAAACAAGAAGACAAATCCAGAGCACTGCACATGACACAGCCTTCCTCACTGTACTCTGCCCTCCTCTTCATACTACTCATTTCCTTCACGCTGCTCTGACTGTCCAGCACCACATGATGGGGCCGTGAAAAATGCCCCACATTGGAACGCATGCTGATCCTATAGCGCAGCCACGTTGCTTTAAATTTTTTATTTATTTACTTGAGAGAGAGGAAAGAGTATGGGCGCAGCAGGGCCTCTTGCCGCTGCTAATGAACTCCATCCAGAAACATGCGCCACTCTGCGTCTGGCTTTAAGTAGGTACCAGGGAATTGAACCTCAGGCCAGCAGCTTTTGTGAGCAAGTGCTTTTAATCACGGAGCTGTCTCCCAGGCCCTAGGTTAAGTGTTTTAATGCTAACATTCATGGTCATAGAAACATGAAACTAGATTGTCAAGAATCCCCCCCGCCCCCCCACACACACACCTTAGACTACTTGTCTGGTTCCGAATCTCCTTGGCAACGTGCAATGTGCACGATCTTGACTCAACCATAAACAATCCGTTGGCCGTGTTTTCAGCACCGGAAGGAAAAGGATCAGAAGGCCGTAGAACGAAGCTCCACGCGTGGCTGCAACAAGCAGGATGGTGATGTTTATGAACAAAAACCCAAGCTAAGCAATGATCGGTGACTGAAAACGCCTCCCTCCTTCTTTCCTCTTCCTCTTCTCCACCTCCTCCTCCTCATTCAGTGAGTGTGTGGTGCGTGTGTTTGTGTGTGGGTGCACGTGCACGTGGGTGTGGGTGGAAGCCAGAGGTCAAGTTCAAGTGTCTTCCTCCGGCATTGTCCACATCATTCTTCTGCAGTTCAGCCTTACACCAAACCTGAACTTGCCCAGCAATGGTCAGGGACTCTCCTGCCTCTGCCGCCTTAGTGCTGGGACCGCAGGTATGCACCACTACACGCAGCTACGTTACATGGGGCCTGGGAATCCAAACACGGGTCCTCATGCTTGTACAACAAGCACTATACCCTCTAGGCCGTCTCTGCAGACCTCACTGGATTTCTTCCTGCTAAAGAAGGCAATGAGCCAGTGGGACCCATGGTTTCATGACTACAAGGAAGCTTATCGCGGTAATATTATGTTCTTGATCCAGATCAGCTCATTTTTCCTTTTCGAACCGTGGATATGGCCTCAGACATGCCCAGATTCCCAGATAGTTTACTTGCTACCCAATATTTGGCACACGGAGACGCAAGTGCAGTGAACAGTCTGGGCCACTTTTGTGACTGTCGTCTATAATTTCAAGTCCCTGGTAATCCATTCCTCTGTATTACCATCTATAAGATGGAAAGAGTAATAACAAACCGAGTCATGAAGTTATTTATGAGGCTTAACTGCCGACAGGATTGTGTGGCACTCGACACATATAAAACCCTGACTAATCCAAGCAATAAAAAGTAACATTTCCCAGTGACATCTCCATGAAATTCTGAACAAGTACAAACTTTCCACTGGGCTGCCTTGCCTACGGCCCTGCACAAACAGACATAAAATGGGATCCAAAGAGAAAGATAGAGTAATTGAGTCTGAATTCAAAAACTGTACTGTTGTCACAATTACAATACATACAAAAGTCTTCATCATTTTAAACTACAATATATTGTTCTTCTTACCATCTTGAAGAAAAAAAATACTAGAAAAAGCTAAAGCTTAAAGATGGGCCTACTACACATTTTCTGGAGTGAAAGATTAGGATCTCAAAATCTTTGCATAGGGGAAACTCTTTGAAGTGTTTTTGCCTCCATTTGGTCAGTTGAGTATTTTATTGTTGTTGTTTTTGTTGTTTGTTTGTTGTTTTTTTTGGGGGGGGTTACAGAGAGAAAAGGGGAGAGAGAGAAAGAGAACAGGCACACCAGGGCCTCCAGCCACTGCATACAAATTCCAGACGCATGCACCACCTTGTGCATCTGGCTTACGTGAGTCATGGGGAATCGAACCTGGGTCCTTTGGCTTTGCGGACAAATGCCTTAACTGCTAAACCATCCCTCCATCCCTGGTCAGTTGAGTTTTTTGGGGGGTTGGTTTTGGTTTTGATGCTGGGGATTGAACCCAAGGCCTCAAGCATGCTAAGTGTGAGATGTTGCCCCTGCACTACACACCCAGCCTCGATGCAGATTTGCACTCTGTACTGTTTTAAAACATTTTCTGGAGCTGGGTGTGGTGGTGCACGCCTTTAATCCCAGCACTTGGGAGGCAGAGGTAGGAGGCTCACCATGAATTCGAGGCCACCCTGAGACTATCTAGTGAATTCCAGGTCAGCCTGGGCTAGAGTGTACCGCTACCTGGAAAGACCAAAAAATAAAATAAAATAAAAAATAAAAATTTAAAAAACAAGTTGTCTGGGCTGGGGAGATGGCTCAGTAGTTAAAGGCACTTGCTTGCATATCCCTGTCTGCCTAGGGTTTAATTCCCTAGTGCCCACATAAAGCAGGTGTACAAAGTGGCCCATGTGTCTGGAGTTTATTTGCAGTATCAGGAGGCCCTAGCACATCTATATATTCTCTTTCTCCCTCTCTCTCTCTGTCTCTCTCTCTCTCACACACACACACACACACACACACACACAAACACACACACATAAGTAAACAAATAAATTAAATTAAATATTACCTTCTTTTTCCAGAGCTTGGAAATAAGGCATTAACTGTGGGAAGCAACTTGACAAATAAAACTAACAATAGCAATGCAAAATGCACATGGAATTCCTCATTGAAGAAATTGATATGGGCAGGCAGTAATATGGAGAAATTCAATGCAATGCAGAGAAGTGAGAAAGTTAGCTGAAATTTGGGCAGGTTTCTTTTAATGGAGAAACGTTCTCTACCATTGATGTGTATTCTATACAAAACCTGTTTTATAAAAAGAGAAAGAGTAAGCCGGGCGTGGTGGCGTACGCCTTTAATCCCAGCACTTGGGAGGCAGAGGTAAGAGGATTGCCATGAGTTCGAGGCCACCCTGAGACGACATAGTGAATTCCAGGTCAGCCTGAACTAGAGTGAGACCCTACCTCGAAAAAACAAAAAAAAAAAAAAAAAAAAAAAAAAAAAAAAAAAAAAAAAAAAAGGAGAAAGAGTAGTATCAGAAAGGTCAGGGTTAAATAGGATTTGTGCAGAGAAATTCTATAATAAAACTTTGGGAAAAGTGATTTAGGTAAAGCTGGGCTAATGGCATCCTGAGTACTGTTTGGCCACAATAGTGAAATTTCTCCCTTTGTAATGTCTTTCTCATCGCTGCAAATCGGATACGGGTCCATAGCAAAGTGTCAAGGACAGAGAGCTATGTCTAACTCCCAACAGCAGAGAAAAGAAACCATGATATGTGCTGCTGCATTTTCCCAAAATATTCTTTGACATTCCCTAGATTTTTCTTTTTCCATTCTGCCACTATACTTGCCCAACCCTGCTGAGGAGTTATGCTGTTTTAGACATGAGTTAACAGGTCTCTTACATACACACACACATTTCCACATTCCAGTGAGACCTATTACGTCCTTTTCCACCCTGTCTCACCCTCACCACCACACCCCCGACACATACACACCGCTCTTTCCTGTGCCCACAAAACACCCTTCCCCTCCATTCATATTTCCCTGTTGTCTAACACTTACCAATTAGTGGATGTTTCCAAGGCTGTGCAAGACCACATGTCCCCCCAAAGGGTTCTTTACCATGTGGCCTGGTTGATTCTGAAAAATCAAATGTCTATAGCCACAGAGGAGACATAACAGAAGTGATGGTGGGGGGGGGGGGTGAGGAAGAACTGTAACTAGGCTGATGTCTGAGGAGGCACAGACCTCAAGGATCTCAGAGCCCTTGACACTTGACATACAGTCCATGGACTCACCAGATAGCTGGGATCCTGTAGGAAACACAGACCCTCGGGTCCCAGTCCATATGGAACCTACTAGATCACAATGTACATTTCAGCCAGATCCTTGGATGCCTTGTACACAGCTTAAATTAGAAGAACATTTGACTTTATTGTTCTCCTTTCACCAGGAAGTGAAGACAGTTGTCAACAACCGAGACATGAATTTGAGTTCCGAGAGGGAGAAGAGTCACAGCTTCCGTTGGTGCGAATTCCAAGAACTATTGGCCCAAGCCATCGCCACTACACGCCTCCTCGCTGTTCATAGCAAAGTACAGAAGCTGTGTTCTAAAGTGGTCGATCTGGGAACAAAGACCTAAGGCCACGCAAACCCTCTATCCACTCAGACACTTCATGCCGGATGGATGGTTCTTTCTCTTCTGCTACAATGAACGCCGCTCGCAGAGAGACGCAAAGGTGAGAACAGTGTCACTCCACGGCTACTTTCACTCAGCTTCAGAGAAATTCTGGACTCTGCAGTGTTTGGCAGAAGAGATAAAAATTCACCATTTTTCTTTTTCGTATCAGGAAGTTGGGCTGGAAGATATATATTCAGGACATGCTAGCTCATGCCTGACTAATGCCCACCCTTTGTATAAGGACAGTGGTCCCCCTACTGCCACAGGAAGAGGGCTGTGCCTCCTAGGACTTATTCACCTTGAGAAAGAAAGGGTTGCTCTGTGGAGAAAGACGTTAACTTGAAGGAGGTCCACTGGCCAGGAAAGAAGAGTGTGGAGAGAGACACAGAGACCCACGTCACGGGACCCACCCAAATACTCCTGAAGAGATCTTCTCCACCATGCCTTTGAGACTGAGCCTCTCCAGTCCTCCTGAATGTCCATGACTGTGGAGATGGACGCAGAGTGTGAGGACAAAGACTATTCCTGGTCCCACTGCCAAGATCGTTCTTGCTGTAATTTGGATATTTCAAACCAACTTTACCTGAAGGCAGCATGAAACCAATTTATCTAAATCCTGCTTTTCCGATTCCTATAAGAAAAAAATGATGGTTTTCTTTTCCTTAAAACTCAGCCACAGCAAGAAAAGGCATAAGCATGCAGGTCCCAGCGTTCTGCTTTTTAACACCATGACTACACACAGTGAATGAGGGAGTCGACTCTCTAACTTATACATCAATCTTCAAAGCTGTGCTAATGTGAGTGTCCCCCTGAGAAAAGGGACAGTTACTCAAGATGCTGAAAAATCAGCTTCCTACCAGGCTAGGGGCTAAAGACAACCCATGATAAATTAATCAAGGCCCAAGTGACTACTCCATGAAGCTTGTCCAAAGACAGTCCTGAGCTCTTGGCTTATGGTAACCACATATTATTAAAATGGGATTACAATTAATCTCCAAAAGCTGTGGTTTGTGAAACTTACAGGACTCTTCAGAAATACTACTTTGTGCTACACTGGGAATCAAAGGACAATCGTGAAAGCATCACGGGGGAAATTCATCTGCCTATATCTCAACAAATGCTTTCTGTATTTCTCCCCTGTGCCTGGCACTGGGAATATGCTGGGCATAGTTTGAGTGGGTAGCAGACAATCAAGAATTCACAATGAGGGGTTGGGGAGATGGCTCAGTGGAAAGAAGAACCTGCCACATAAGTATGAGGACCAGAGTTCAGATCCCCAGCATCCACTTAAATGCCAACTGGGTATGTCAGCCCACCTAGAGTTTCAGCAAGTGGGGGAGAAACAGAGGATCCCCAGGGCAAACTGGCTAGCTACATTAGCCGAATTAGTGAGTACTGGGCTCAAGGAAGAGACTCTATGCCAGAAAAAAAGGGGGGAAAGTAATGGACAAAGGCAGCCAAAGTCAATCTCTGGCCTCCAACCTCACATACACACACACACACACACACACACACACACACCCCATACACACATGAACATAAAAAAGAAAGAAAAGAATCCATAATGCAGGGCACTAAAGCTGTAACTAATGCAATGTGCATGAGAGAAGAGATGCTCAAGTCTTCCTGAGGGGGGAAGGGGTTGTGGAAGTATTCTTATTTAAAACAAAGGGGGAAGAAAAAGGTGTACTTAGGTTGAAATTTAAAGAATTTGGCCAGCAAGGTAATTTGGGAAGAGAATGTAGGGCTGATCTGCAAAATACAATTGCTGAAGTCATAAAGCAGTTAATGAATGGTAACAGAAGAAAGCCCTGAGATTTGTCTAGCAATTAAGAGACAGAGTAAGAGGGCACTAAATGAGACATCTCTGTCACACCCTCCAAGGCTCAGGGGACACTTCAGAAGGACTGGAAAGAATGTAAGAGCCAGGGGATGGGGGTGGGGGACGTTGAAAGTCTGTTTTCCAGCTGCACTGGTTGTTGCCCTCACGATCTCACAGTGGCTGTCTTCCTTTGCCCAAGTCCTACACAATATTGGCCCAGCAGCATTCCATGATGGACGACGGGGTGAACACACGTACACACATAAAAAAAATCAAGGGCTGGAGAGAGATGGTTCAATGATTAATGCGCTCACCCGTAATGCCTAACAACCCTGGTTCAATTCCCCAGGACCCACGTAAAGCCGGATGCACAAAGTGGCACATGCATCCAAAGTTCGTTTGCAGTGTCTAGAGGCCCTGGCACACCCATTCTCTCTTTCCCTCTCCCTCTCCTTGCAAATAAGTAAATAAAATATTTTTTAAAAAGAACATCAAAGTAGGGCTGGAGAGATGGCTTAGCACTTAAGGCACTTGCCTGCAAAGCCAAAGGACCCAGGTTCGATTCCGCAGGACCCACATAAGCCAGATGCACAAGGGGGCTCATGCGTCTGCAGTTCCTTTGCAGTGGCTAGAGGCCCCGGTGTGCCCATTCTCTCTGTGTCTGTCTCTCTTCTCTCTGTCTCTCTGCTTGCAAGTAAATAAAATTTTAAAAATATATTTAAAAAATCAAAGTAAAAGGTGAACTAGTTGGAAAGAAGGAGTTCAATGGAAGGGGGCAGGGGAGGAGTACAAAAAAAGTAATGGGAGGAAATTATGATCAAAATACTTTATGTAGAGCCAGGCGTGGTGGTGCACGCCTTTAATCCCAGCACTCAAGAGGCAGAGATAGGAGGATTGCCGTGAGTTCAAGGCCAGCCAGAGAATACATACTGAATTCCAGGTCAGCCTGGACCAAAGTGAGACCCTGCCTTGAAAAACCAAAATAATAATAATACTTTATGTCCATGTATGATAATTGTCATTTTTAAAAAAAATTATTATTATTATTTATTTATTTGAAGAAGAGAGAGAATGAGCACACTAGGGCTTCTAGTCACTACCAACGAACTCCAGATGCATAAGCCACCTTGTGCAACTGCCCTACATGGGTTCTGGGGAATTGAACCTGGGTCCTTCGGCTTCACAGGGAAACGCCTTAACCAGCCATCTCTCCAGGCCCCTCAGTCATGTTTTTTAACAAGAGGTAGAACAAGAATGGCTCCTGTCACCCTGGCTAGAACTCTGTGGTCTGTGAGCCAGCAGCAGCAGCATCTTATTAGAGATGCAGAAACGTCATCTGAATCCAAATCTGTGTTTTCAAAATCTACTTTATGTCCATATGACTAAATGGGGAAAAAAATTATTAAAGGAAGCCAGGAGATGAGTGGGCATAACAAATAGAGAGGATTACATTGCAAAGGGTTGAATTTGCAACACAAAAACAATGAGCTTAAGAATTTGAGGCGATAGAGATACTGCATACTCAACATTGTGTTCTACTAGTAGAGCCGAGGGTGGGCTAGATCTGTGACAAGTTCACCAGTCCTGGCAAAAATTAAAGTAAACATGTGTAAGTAAGAAAACTCAGGGACTTGTTAAAGAGGCAAGCAACTGGCTGGTCTGAGGAATAGGAAGAGGGAGGGCGGGAGGGAGGGAGGGAGGGGACTGTGACTCTCAGGGGTCTGACTTGGATACCTAAGTGGATGATGGTGCCATTCACAGACACAAAGAGAAAGGAAGGGAAAAGTAGGATGGGAGTTACAAAGATCTTTTAGAGACTTGTTGACTACAAAGGGGTTTGGTACACAAGTTTATAGAAATTTTACTACTATACACACACACACACACACACACACACACACACATATATATATATATATATATATATATATATATATATATATATATATATATACATATATAATAACAAGGTCTGGAGCGATGGCTTAGCAGTTAAGGAGTTTGCCTGCAAAGCCTAACGACCCAGGTTAATTCTCCAGGACCAAAGTAAGCCAGATGCACAGGGTGGCACATTCATCTGGAGTTTATTTGCACTGGCTATAGGCCCTGGCATGCCAATTCTCTCTCCCTCTCCCTCTCTCTCTCTCAAATAAATAATAAAAATATTTTTTAAAAAATAAACAGATCTGGGCTGGAGAGATGGCTTAGCAGTTAAGATGTTTGCCTGCAAAGCCTAAGGACCCAGGTTCAATTCCCCAGGACCCACGTTAGCCAGATGCACAAGGGGACGCACTCATCTGCAGTTCATTTGCAGTGGCTGGAGGCCCTGGCACACCCATTCTCTCCCTCTCTCTGTACCTGCCTATTTTTGTATCTCTCTTTCTCTCTAATAAATAAATAGAAATAAAATATTTTTTAAAATAAATAAATAAACAGATCTGGAAAGCATTGACAAAATAATTGATACTATAAATGAAAGGTATTATTTTCCAAGGAGAGTCAGTAAAATGAGAATGTTCCTCCTGTTACTTCTCCACAAGTCTTGCTTCCTTCCTTCCCTGCTCCACCAGGCAAATTTCAAGGCACTGCAATCATCACTAGTGAAGTACAAGTGCCAGGTCCCAGATTTTGTGTGTGTGTGTGTGTGTGTGTGTGTGTGTGTGTATGTGTGTGTGAACTTTCCTTTGTAGTCATGAGGATTGAACCTAGGACTTCAAATATGTTAAGCAAGCTTTCTGCCACTGAGCTATCACAGCAGCCCTGCCCTGGTCATTTCCTACACCATGACCCAGGAATGCCAGGCTCACAAATTGTCTTTAATATAATCCAGAGAGACCAGAGAAAGAGGAAAGGGAAATGGGTGAGATATTCTATATAGAAATGAAACTGGTCATGAGTTGATTGTGGCTAAAGCTGGGCTTACTGCACTTGCAGTCATTTTAGTATATGTTTGAAATTTCCATAGTACAAAGTTTCTTTTGAAGAAAATTCCAGAAACGATGATCAGAGATTAGTTCTAAATTCTTGCTCTAGACAAGCCATATTTCTAAGGACAAGGCCGTGACACAAGGTAAATAACAGTTTCATCTTTGGATTTGCCAAGAGTCTCCAGCTATGACTCTTTGCTTAAGGCATTTTTGTCATTCCAATTAATCCAACATCATTCAACACATTCATTAGCATTATACTTACTACATCTTCCAGATCATAATTAATAGAAATAAGACCAAGTATTTTATGGTGGCATAAATCACTAGGAAAAAAACCCTTCTCAATTATATAGTTGATGAAAAGCAATAAATGGTAGTAATTCTCCAAATTTTACCTCAAGATGATCCCCAGCAGATCCATGAGGTCCCTTTCATTCATTTATACTCCCAAGAAGCACAGTGAAATACCTCAAACGTTTTAGAAGCCAGTGCTAAAAAGAGAAACTAAAATGACAGATAAGCCTAATTTGGCTTACAATTTATTTAGAGAGTGGATATTTTTCACAAGAAAAGCTTACAAATACAGCCTCAAAAATCTCTGTCTTTGGTCATCATTTAGAAGCAAATAAAGAAATTTAAAACAATGAATTTTTTAGCACAAATACAAAAATTCCTAACCTCAGGTGAGCAAATATGTGTGTTCATTTTTTGATGCCATATGTCACTAAAATAATTAATCACTTGATTAGTGATGTGATAGATTTAGTAAAAGAGATTCCTGAATCTAAAAAGGCTGAGAAATAATTGATGGGCTTAAATTTATGTTGGCGTGCTTACCCAAGTACACCTTAATAAATATCACATAAAATCATTGCATAAGTATACCTAAAAATACCTTATATGAAATGTTTTGTGTGAATAAAACATACTATTCTCTCAGTTATCACCTTTGTTTTGGGTGTCTATTTTCAGAACCATTCATTATTCTTCTTTCACGCTATGTCAGGGACATACTCCATAAACTACATGTCCCAGGATCCCTGGGAAATTTACTTGCTGTTAGGTTTGGCTAATGGCAGGCACTGAGAGACTTAAGGACAAGAAGCTACAATAGCCGGGTGTGGTGGCGCACGCCTTTAATCCCAGCACTCGGGAGGCAGAGGTAGGAGGATCGCCTTGAGTTCAAGGCCACACTGAGACTCCATAGTGAATTCCAGGTCAGCCTGGGCTACAGTGAGACTCTACCTCGAAAAAACAAAAACAAAAAAAAAAAAAAAAAAAAAAGAAGCTACAATGTTTATTTCCCTCTTTCCATTTTGGGTAGTGATTGTGTCTTCTTCCTAAACCAGTTTCTGGCCAATACCTACCTTTTGTAACTCTAGCCCCCTTCTTACTGCCTCTGGACACCACTAACTCAACTCCTACCCAATGGATTAGGTCATGGAGCTCTGGTAATACTATCTCCTTCCATGGTTCCTCCATCCCTGAACATGATAGACATTTCCTGGTTTTGCTAATATGTGGGTCACCTTCCCTCCTCTCTCTGGTGTTTAAGCTTGTCTAACACCTTCACATTTATATACAAATTAAGTGCACTTACTGAAAGATAACTAGTGCAGTCTGGTTTCATGACTGATCCGTAACTCAGACTCATCATTGTCAGTATTTTGATTTTGTAGTTTTGTTTTTATTTTTATTTATTTGCTAGCAGAGAGAGAATGACAGTAGGCACACCAGGGCCTAGTGCCACTGCAAATGAACTTTTAAATACATGTGCCAGTTTGTGCATCTAGTTTTATGTGGGTACTACAGAAATAGAACCCAAGCAGTCAGGCTTTGTAATCAAGTGCCTTTAACTGCTAAGACATTGCCCCAAGCCTCAATTATGTGGTATTTTTTAAATATATTTTTATTTATTTGTTTTCATTTACTTATTTGACAGAGAAAGAGGGAGAGAGAGAGAGAGAAAGAGAATGAACATGCCAGGCCCTCCAGCCACTGCAAACGAACTCCAGACACGTGGGCCCCCTTGTGCATCTGACTAACGTGGGTCCTGGGGAATTGAACCTGGGTCCTTTGGCTTTGCAGGCAAATGCCTTAACCACTAAGCCATCCTTCCAGCCCTTGTGTGGTATTTTTAACAAGCTACTTTAGGGTTGGGGAAATGGTTCAATGGATGAAATAATTTAAGTATGAATACCTGAGTTCAGATTCTCAGACCCCAAATAAAAGCTAGAACTTTTGGTAGACTTCCATAATACTGGTATGCCTACAGGGAGAAGACAAGCAGAGACAGCAGAATTTCCCAAAGCTCACACCATCCACCCTGGCAAAAGAACGGAGTAGCGAACAAAGGAAGGACCAAGAGCAATCAAGTGAGGTGGAAGGTAAGGATAAGGACCAACACCCAAAACTTGTCCTGTGGCCTCCACATGTACACTGTGGCACACACACACCTGCATTCTCACACATGAACGTGCACATATATAATATACATAAATATACACACACCAAAAAAGCCATTTTGTATCTTGGCAGAATTTTCATTCTTATAATATGATCTGCTTATTATTTATAATCAACTGTTTCTTACATAATTTCAAAATCTGTTATTTATTTATTTGCAAGCAGAGAGTGAGACAGAATGATAATGAGCATGCAAGGGCCTCCAGCCTCTGCAAACACACTCTGGATGCATGCACCACTTTGTGCACCTGGCTTTATGTGGATACTGGGGAATCAAACCTAGGTCGTTAAGCTTTGCAGACAAGCACCTTAACCACTGAGCAATCTCTCCAGCCCTCAAATATTTTCAAGTATTCTCAGCACTTCTATTTTTTACTGAGGAATAATAAAGACTTCCTAGATATTTGGAAGGAAGTTTTATTTTAACATTTGGTCTCAATGTTGTTTTATGTTACCTGGAAAGTTGATGATTATATGTTAATTCTATTTCACATGTGAAATACTAAAAAAATGGATTTTAAAAATGTGAATATTCCTGAAGACCTTTCACCTTGCTATGAAACACTAGACATAGTCATTGAAAATGACCCTAGGAGATTAATGCATACATATATCCACATTATAGCATGTCTACACATACTTGTCTACATACCCTCGACTTCTTTTTGCAATAATTGTCTTTCTATAAAATTCACATTAAAGCAAGGCAATATTTTAATCTTATTCAGTAACAAAGACTAGGTATTCCAGTGCCTCTAGCTGCTGCAAACAAACTCCAGATGCATGCACCACTTTGCACATCCAGCTTTACGTGGGTACTGGGGAATCAAACCCTGGATGTTAGGCTTTTCAGGTAAGTGCCTTAACCATTGAGCAATCTTTCTAGCCCAATATAGAGGTTTACAATAGTATGAAAGTCCTTCATTACACTTGCTTCTCCTTCGATTGTCGTCCAGTTTGCTAATGTTATTTCCCCAGAGATGACAATTATAAACAACTTGGTGTATACTCCTGAATTTTCAATACATGTATTAATCCTTTACTTGTTCAAGTAACAGTTAAGAAGGCTACCACAGCCACGCTTTCTAGACACTGGAGATATAGCAGGTGGAGACCAAGCTACTGCATGAAGGTTGGATTTTAACGAGGGATACAAGGACAAATGAGTAACATGTAAATATATATAAAACACAGGAACAGGTGAGCGTGGTGGCACACGCCTTTAATCCCAGCACTCGGGAGGCAGAGATAGGAGGATCGCCATGAGTTCAAGGCCAGCCTGAGACTACATAGTGAATTCCAGGTCAGCCTGGGCTAGATTCCTGTGTCAATGACTTTCCTAGAGTACTTTGCTCACAGTTTGCATACTAACGTTTGACATCTACCTGCAGTCTTCATTTCTTAGGGTAGGAAATGGTCTAATCTCATGAGGCTCCTTTCTGCCCTGTTGCTTTGTAATCGAACAGCTATGAAACTAACTACATTATTAGTAACTGTGCTTAGAAATTTGTTAAAGTGCAAAATTTATGAAATGCTGAGTTTGATGATCCATCTCTTGTACTTTCTTTCCACTCAAACAGACAGACTCCTTTCTCTGTCACCTGGATCATGAGCAACATGAATTACTGGCATGGATTGCATAAGTAATCTATATGAAAACAAGTCAATAATATGTTTATACCAGGGAAGCTATGCAAATACTCTGACAGTTTCACTACACCCTTCCCAGATGCTCAGAGTGTCTGACACACCCAGGAGTTCCTTCAGAAAGCTCCAGTCACATCACAACCACGCCACAAATTGATGGATAGGGGTCTACATCTGTGTCAAGGGCAACTGGTCCCAGACTGTCCATGAACTCATGCAGAAACTAGCACCTGAAAACAGGCCCCATAAGATACTATCTCACAAAGAACGAAAATTTGAGACATGCAACTTTCAGCAAACACGGAGTGGTTTGGGGAAGATATGTGTAGTTGATATCATAAAGCAACAGAAGTGGAGTGTAATTACTAAAAAGCTGTGTGATATAGAGACAAAAGTGGAGAGAGAATTTCACTGTGGAGAAAAGTGTAGAAGTTATTCCAGAACCAGCCTCCTCCAAGAGATTCTGTCAGCATATCTACTGTCCTGCTAGCTCTTTAAAGCCTCACTGTATCTCAGATATCAGTAACTTTCTAGCATTTGTATGAACTGAAACAGTCTTCAGGGTTCAGTCTTACTTAAAAGCCTATCAACTGAAGTCACCTGACAATTACAAAACAGAATTACAATTTTATTTAAGGAAATTTTGCCATCATCTACACAAGTAGTTGACCCTCTTTGCCAGCTTGGTGATGCTAGTTATCAATAACATATCCCAAAGGCGTACTATATGCAAAACTTCCAGAAATATAAATGGTATGGGATATTATGACCCAATGAAAGGGAAATGAATGAACACTTAGAGCGCACTTTTATAGGACGCTTAGCATGAAGAATGGCACCATTGTACTTAATAACAATGAAGAGCACAGCCTCTGGGGGCTAGGAAAATGGTTCAATGAGTAGAGTACTTGCCAGGCAATCATGAGGACTGGAGTTCAGATCCCCTAGAACCATGTAAAAGCTTGGTGTGGTGGTGTGTACTTACATTCCTGGTGCTGAGGAGGGAGAGAGAAGCGAATCCCTAGGACTCTCTGGCTCTTTCATCTACCCACATTGGTGAGCTCTAGGTTCAACAAGAGACCCTGTCTCAGAGAATAAGGGGAAGAGCAAGAGAAGAAAAGCCCATCACTAACCTCTGGCTTCCACACACGCAGGAATGTGCACCTGCCCACACACATGCATCCACACAGAAATGAATATGCAGTCACAGATGCACCACACACACACACACACACACACACACACACACACACACACAATAAGAGCGCAAACTGTGGGCCAGTAAGCTCAGGATTTGGTTTCTAAGCCTTCATCTTTGAAGTTGATTAACTTTTTGGTGGAATACTTCCTACTTTGGTTATATGATGATTAAAAGACTTGATGGTAAATGCCTATTGCTAAACAAATATTTATAGCTTATCCTAATGAACAAGGTGGACTTTAGAAGTGTTGAAAATGGTGAAAAGAAAAAAAAATTGGTTTCAATTATATTTTAATGTTACACTTGCATGAAGGTTCTCAAAAAAAAAGACTGGCTTTTGGACAATGGAACACTCAGGAGCCATAGATTGTTGCTAGAAAATTTTCAGTGCCAGGGATGGGATACCTTCCAGTAAGTTGTTGGCCAGGGAGATCCCTGATGCCCCCAAACATTATAGGCCATTGCCAAGGCCCTTGGTTTCCCACCAGGAATAGATGGTAAGACCCTATTGCTGAAGGCTCCATATACTTGAGCTGCAAGGCCACTGAGAAATCTTGCTGGATCTGAGCTGATAACCTCCTCCATGTAGACCAGCTGACAGAAATCTGGAAGAAGCCATTCTGCATGCAGTTCAAATGGAGAAAGAGAAATCACCAGTGAAGATACTCATCAGTGGACACTACAAGCCTTATAATTGGCCAGCCAGGCCAAATGAGCCAACGGGTGCAATAGTGGCACATCTTTTATGGGGGAAATCAACTGCCCCCTAATTGGACTGGAGGCCCGCTCCATGGGAGGGAATACATCCCTGATACTGAAAACTTAAAACAGGGGTAGGCATGAGCCCTAGGGGTGTAATGTCTGCTGTGTAAGTAACAGTAAGCACTTCTGTTAATGTTCACACCCTTATATTAATGCTGCTCTCACTTTTGGTAGAGGATCTTCTCTTTTCAGATGGCACTGATCTTGGGACGACTCAGAAGGTATCATAGTGATGGAAAGAAATGACCACAGTGCTCAGTGCTGCAATATCTGTACCACACCTTCCAAGGCTCAGGGTCTAATGCGGAAGAGGTGGCAGAAAGAATGTAAGAGTCAAAGGAAGGGCAGGACTCCATACAACATGCTCCCTCCAGACACAAAATGGCCTGGATATCTATGGCCTCACAGTGCCTGACACTACCTGCACAAGACCATCATAAGAGGAGCAAAAGATCATGACATCAAAATTAAAAGAGAGACTGATTGAGATGGGGAGGGGGTATGATGGAGAGTGGAGATTCAAAGGGGTAAGTGAGGGGAGGGAGGGTATTACCATGGGGTATTTTTTATAATCATGGAAGTTGTTAATAAAAATAATAATAATAAAAAGAATGAAAAAAGAACAATCAATTAATCACAAAAAGAAAAGACTGGCAAGCTCTGGAAAATGCAGGGCCATGTCCAATGTGCATGCCATAGTGTCCCCACAACTGTCACAGTTTCTAGTAGAGGATCAATATTAATTGCTACATTACTAAA
This sequence comes from Dipus sagitta, assembly GCA_036346955.1. Classification (NCBI taxonomy): domain Eukaryota; kingdom Metazoa; phylum Chordata; class Mammalia; order Rodentia; family Dipodidae; genus Dipus; species Dipus sagitta. Next base: position 114,710,273 of record CM070778.1, on the reverse strand, counting down.
ATGATAATCTAAACCCCTAAATACATTCCATTGTCAATATATTTAAGTAATAGCACAAGATTGTGCCATTTTTTTTCTTTTCATTTTTCTCATATTCTATTCACCTTGCTACTTCATCTATCTATTGACATAAAACCTGCTTAAGAATAGTGAAAAAGGAGTCAAACCACTCCTGCTTGATAAACATTTCTCTTCTTAAGAAGCCTACCGATTCTTGAAGTACACACAATTCATCCTATCTATCCCCTTCTAGATTCTTCCAGAAACAATGTAGGAAAACCCTGGATCACCAGTACTTCCTGGACCCCACGGATGAGCTATGAATAATATAATAACCAGTGACTTACCATGACCTGTGTGCACACTGTGGAGTTCCCCTTGGCATCCTTAGATCTCTTTCATCCATGTTCTTTGCCCTGACTCTATAGGAAGCCAACCATCTCTTCTCTAGCCTGTATCACATATGTCTTCTATTTCAATACCATCTGGCATCCTGATGGAAAAGTGAGTTGAAATTTGTTGCATCTGTTATTGGACCAATCTTTGTAGTAGGAATAATGAAATTTGGCTCACAAACCACTCTATCTCTGTGCACATGGCTCAAGCCAACCTGTAATTAAAACATTAAAGGTAGACACACCTGGAGACACAATGTGAGACGATAAGCCAGCTCTTTTCCAATGAAGAAGCATCATGATTTTTTGGACAAACATCAACTCCAAAAACTTGCCATAATCTAAGCTGATACCAAATAAAATTAAAAAAAAATTATTTTGTTGGTTGCATTGAAACTATGGAAATGAGTATAATGTTTGATAAAGTGAAATACTCTCTTTATAAATCAATATTTTTATATTGGAACTGCTATACACTCAGTATTTTGCTGTTAGTTAATTTTTTGTACACAAAGAAAAGGCACATAAATGTGCTTGCAGTTATAGGTCTAGGTGAGATAAACTTATTTTCTGAGAAAGCATTAGGATAATAATTCTATCACTCAAAATTGAAGATTTTTTTGTTTTTTTTTTTATGGTAGGGTCTCACTCTAGCCCTGGTAGAACTAGAACTCACTCTGTAGTCTCAGACTGGCTTCAAAGTCACAGCAATCCTCCTACCCCTGCCTCCCAAGTTCTGGGATTAAAGGCGTGCATCACTACACTTGGCTCTAAAGTTGTTTAGTGTAGGTACTAAGTGGGTAAATTTTAAGGTTTTCAATTATATATATTAGTTAAATAAGATGCTAAAAGAATTCAAATGGGCAGATTTTTTAAAAAATCTTCATATACAACCAAAAATATTTACTTATTTATTTGTTTACTTATTTATTTATTTGCAAGCAGAGACAGACAGAAAGAGAGAGAATGGGTGTGCCAGGGCCTCTAGCCACTGAAAATTAACTCCAAGGCATCTAGCTTTACATGGGCACTGGGGAACTGAACCCATGGTATTAAGCTTTCTAGGCAAGTGCCTTAACCACTGAGCAATCTCTCCAGCCCCAAAATATTTTTGAGGGCTAGAGAGATGACTTAGCAGTTAAGGCATTTTGCCTGCAAAGCCAAAGAACCCAGGTTCAATTCCCCAGGACCCACATAAGCCAGATGTGCAGCAGAGCACATGTATCTGGAGTTCATTTGCAAGTGGCTAAAGGCCCTGGCATGCTCATTCTCTCTCAATATTTTTGAGATTTCTGAATTATATTAATATCTTAATCATGTAAATAATAAACTTACAGCTCTAGAGGAAATCTTAATCCTATTCTACTTAATAGGACAGTCTCATTTCATATATAAGAACACTTCTACCATTTCTCAGAACACATATGTGACTATGTAAGCTTAACCACAGCCCCATCTCCAAATTCTCTATCAATATTCTATGAGCCCACCACCCTACACTCAACCAAAGAAGTTTATCCAGCAAATCACATGAAAAACAAGTTCAGGGTGTGTAGAGTTTTTCTTGTGCTTGCTACTCTAATTTTTTTTTACATTTTCATCATATATATATATATATAGATAGATAGATAGATAGATAGATAGATTGCATTTTGATTACAGGTATTCCCCATTATCTCCCATATCTCCCCCAGTCTCACTGTACCCCCTCTTCTCATCTCTTACTTCCATGGCTTGAGTTCATGAGATCATGCCCACACACCTGAGTTCCACAACACTCCTCCCCTCTCTTCTTTTTGGTTCTTTTTGGGCTTTTAGAGGGAGGGTTTCACTCTAGCCCATGCTGACCTGGAATTCACTATGTAGTCTCAAGGTGGCCTTGAACTAAAGGCAATCCTCCCACCTACCTCTGCCTCTCAAATGCTGGAATTAAAGGCATGCATCACCACACCCAGCCTTATATTCTTTTTATCCCATCTTCTACAATGTTCCCTGAGCCCTGGATGTGTATGTCTCAGGCTTATTTGTTTGTTTGTTTGTTTGTTTGGAAGCTCTAGGGATCAAATCCAGGGTCTCATACATACTAGGCAAGCACTTTACCTCTTAGCTACATCTCAGCCTTCTGAATATGGAATCTACAAAGCACATATGCCTTTCTATAATAGTACTAATGGTGAATATTTATTCTGCCATAAGAAATGTTGTGCTTTTAATAAAAACTGAAGAATTGCAAAATAAAGATTTAGGAGATAATGTTCTTCTGGTTATGTAAGACTAAAGAATACTTAATACAATATTCTTGGGGCTATTAGACATAAAGAGTCAACTATTCAACTTTGAGAAATTGAAGCAAAAATAAAAATTATACAGTACTGCATAAAAATATGCCCTAAGTCTAACCCCCACCTTATTATATATTATATAGGTATAGAACAGGATTAAAATTTCATTTATAAAAGTTAACTGATGAAATTTATATAATACCATGCCCAACTGTGGAAGGGAACCTAGCTTTGTGATTAAGCTTACTGGATTCAAATCCCTACCATTTTTCTATATACTGTGGCAAGCTATTTAACCTAATAGTGTCTGTTTCCTTCCTCCTATGAGTAAAAAGAATTTACAAATATAGAACTCAAAGGATTATTATATAAATTAAAAATGTACTACATAAAATTCTCAGAAGTACCTGCTAGGTAGAAGTGTTCAATAAGCACTAGATCAGTACTATTGTTCTTGTGTTGTCTCACACACAAACAAAAAAGGAAGAGAAAAGCAACAATTGCTTACCTAGCATGCAAAAGAACTTCTATCTGAAATCAGTAACTAATGCATGACCATAAAACACTATAGATTTCCCCCAAAACTTATGTCAGAGCCAGACGCAGCGGGGTACATGCTTCATCCTAGCTACTCGGGACACTGAGGTGGGAGGATCACATGGACTCAAAAGGTGGAGACTGTTTCCAACAACAACAACAACAAAGGATATTAGCATTGTTAATCTTGTTCAATGCATTCTAGTCAATGTAGTAAGACAGAAAATAAAAGTGAAATGCAGTTACTACCATTTGAAAACAATGTCATGATCTACAGAAAATTTCAAAGAACTGAAAAATTGATACAACTAATAAAGATTACTGATATGAGTGAAAACTAAATATAAAAATCAGTAACTTTCTGGAAAATGACAAAGAGAAATGCAAAACTAAAAAGCTTCTGTTCACAAAAAGCTTCTGGGTCACACCTGTGATCACAAGGTGGAGGCATAAGGATGAGGAGTTCAAAGTCCGTGTCTACTATATAGCGAGTTTGAGGCCAGCCTGAGCTACATGAGACCCTATCTCAAAAGAAAGAAAGAGAGAAGAGAGGAGCGAGGAAAGAAGGGTGGAAGGGAGGGAGGGAGGGAGGGAGGGCTGGAGAGATGCCTCAGCAGTTAAGGCACTTGGCTACAAAACCTAACAACCCAGGTTCAATGCCCCACCCAGTACCCACATAAAGACAGATGCACAAAGTGGCACATGTGTGTGGAGTTCGTTTTCAATGGCTAGAGGCCCTGGCACACCCATTCTCTCTTTCTTCTCTCTTCTCTCTCTCTCCTCTCTCTCTTTCTGCTTGAAAATAAAAAAAAAGAAATATAATTTAAAAAGTGAAAGAAAGAAAAGTAACAGAAAAGGGTGGGGTTTTGAATCACTCCCCTTCCCTCATTCCACCAAAAACTTAACGTAATGTACTGAGGACGAAATAGGAAAAAAGCTTGAATGAAGTCCATATGCCATATTCTCAGATGAGAAATTACATATTATTTAAAAGTACACACTTTTCATGACTTGTTTATAATTGCCAATAAATAGAAAATAAATATATTATTAATATATCTCACATAAATGATATTTTATATAATTGATAGTTACATATTTAATAGTAAACATAATAAAATATTTGAAGTTCCCTCAAAGTTGGCAAAGTGATTGCAATATGACCTGGAAGAATTAGGTCAGATTTTATTTGGATTAAAAAAATATGAAGAGCTGGAGAGATGGCTTAACAGTTAAGCACTTGCCTGTGAAGCCTAAGGACCTCAGTTCAAGGCTCTATTCCCCAGGACCCACGTTAGCCAGATGCACAAGGGGATGCACGTATCTGGAGTTCGTTTGCGGTGGCTGGAAGCCCTGGCACGCCCATTTTCCCTCTCTCTCTCTCTCTCTCTCTCTCTCTCTCTCAAATAAATAACTAATAATGAAAAAATATGAAAACATGTTTTGTATACCCAGGCTTATGGAGTGAGGGCCATTCACATATTTATGGATAGAAAAAGCCTAAAAGAAAATTACTTTGGAATTGTTTATTTCTGAATGATTGGATTATGGATGGATTTGCTTTTCCTTGCTGTCTTCCTGTATTTGTCAAAATCCTGACAATAACTATTTATTGATTTTAGAATCATAGGTAATGTACATTTTAAGAGAAATGAGAGGAATGCAAAAACAAAGAAATAGCTTGTGCTTTGACAACAAGAGTTTACACCAACAAAAAAAAAAAAAAGATGATATTTCCAAGCTCAATAAAAACTACATTAAACTGCATTGATGCGTGGAAAATCCTCTTAGGAGGCCCACAGCATATGTGTATTATTAAATCCTATGTTGAGACTAGGCAACCACCCTCTTATAATCTATTATACTTGTTAATTATTAACTTGCTCATATATGCTGAAGTATCAGCCTGTTGAGTATTGATAGAATTTTAAAATAAAACAAACAAATTAATGGCATATACCTAAATGTGGTATTCAAGAAGAAGAAGAACAAAAAAAAAAAAAAAAAAAAAAAAAAAAAAAAAAACTGTGGATGAGAAAAGCAACAAACTGTTTCCAAAATGAAGATGCCTTTTGAGGAGAAGAACCCAGGTGGTTGGTGGATGGGGAAGGTATGTGGACAGGGGAATGGCTTCCAGTGAGAGCAAGCAGAGTTTGTGAGTTTTGTGTTGGTCTTGAGTCAAGAATCCCAAGCCACAATTTAATTCCATTTTAAAAGGATCAAGGGAAATCTCCTGAACTCCCCCCACACACACACACACTGTCAGATATTGCAGTCACCACAAAAGCAGTGTCAAATGTGGACCTTGATCTCCGTGACCTTTCAGTCTGGTTGAAGAGGCAAGATAACACAGAGATAAGAGCCACAGGAGAGGCTCCAAGGACTGGTGTCAGAGAAGGCCAGTGAAGAAAATGCTCACAGGCTAGAGTAGAAAGGAAGCTGTTCGTGTCCCAAGAAGCATGTAGCCCTTGCAAGTCCTTGCAAGTCCATCCCTTACATCTTCCATACCCTCTTTGATGTTGCAGAAGTCACAAGTCCCACAGGTAAACCCGACTGCAGGCTAGAAGTCAGTCCAAAACTAAGCCCCTGTCTGGAACAATTGCTTTGTTTCCAACCACATTTTTCTGTTTTAGCATACCACAGGTTAATCATGCCACTTCCCTCTGCGCTTCTTACTTCTGCTCAATTCACAAAGCCAATGAATTAAGGCACGAAGATGACAAAAGTGATTTCTCCAAGCTAAGACAGTATGAGAGGCTTGAGAAAAACTTGTCCTAAACAGTGCTGGGTCACACATGGAAAACACACACACACGTGAGCCATGATCCTGCAGGAGAGCAGGCGTTTCACACAGTCCACTTGGGAGGTTCCACATCTAGATCTGATTGCCTCAGAAATTTCAAGGGGAATTGAATTATTCCTTTGCCTTTGATTGGAACTCAGGAGCAAAAGGAACTCACGGTGAGATTGGAGAGATAAAGCCTTTGTTTTTGAAGAGATGCCAAACCTTAAAGAGGTCAGACATTACTCCAACAGTGAAGGAATTTAGCCCAGCACGTACTCTTGCATGGCTGACACAGATAAACATGACATACAGCAAAGGTAGTAGACTGACTTAACAAAACCACAACACAACTCATTACAGCAAGTTTTGCACTATGTCCTGTGGGAATAAAATCTATAGGCGTTGGTACATTCTTTTGTAGTGAATTAGTTGAATGATCCAGGATATTTCTGGAACAAGAGGAAATCAAACCCAGAGTAGGGATTCAAGCACTTCCAGAGGAAGATGCTTGGTCCCGCATTCGGTCCTCATGTCAGGCACATAATGCTGAACAGAAAACACTCTCAAAATGCACTTCAGTTTCCCTAGTAGAATTTCTTTGACACCTGTTAAATTTTAAACAGCTTTGTGAAAAGCATTTTCTTAACCATTCAACTGGCTCTTGATTCATTTATGGGCCTAGAAATGCTCTGAAAGTTTAAAATGGAAAGTACACCATAGTACTTATCAATTTTTTTTTCCTCCAAGTATTCACTCTTCTTCTTATGAAGCCTAATCAGAACTGGACACACTGTTTGGAATGAGATGTAGATCTAATATTGCTAGCCTGAACGTTACCATCAATTTTTTTTAATTTTTAAAATTTATTTATGAGGGGGAGAGAGAGAATGGGTGTGCCACGGCCTCTAGCCACTGCAAATGAACTCCAGATGTATGTGCCACCATGTCCGTCTGGCACATGTGGGTTCTGGGGGATCGAGCCTTGGTCCTTAGGCTTCAAAGGCAAGTTCCTTAACTGCTAAGCCCACCATCAATTTTTTTTTTTTTTTTTTTTTTTTGGTTTTTCGAGGTAGGGTCTCACTCTAGCCCAGGCTGACCTGGAATTCACTATGGAGTCTCAGGGTGGCCTCGAACTCACGGCAATCCTCCTATCTCTGCCTCCCGAGTGCTGGGATTAAAGGCGTGTGCCACCACACCCGGCCTTTTTTTGATAAGTAAATATGATTGTGCCTCATTGTGCCTTAATGATAAATTTCCTATGAGATTCATGACGATTTAAGCTCAATTTTAAGTGGTTGATAACACATCTTAATGCTATGTCTACATGAATGCAGCAACTGGATTTGCACTGGCTCAACCACCTCAACTGCTGATGCGTATCACTGAGTAGATAATTGTGTACAAGAGGTATTTACAAAACCCAAATGCCAAATCAGTCATGCCACAGAGATAGATGCATCCTTACATCATGCACGGCAGCCTGCAATTCTCCCCTACTGGGCCATATTCTTCACTGGACTGGGTTGTTCTGAAAAGCTTCCTCTGCTAGAATAGACTTCTCCACTGCCTATCCCTTTGGGAGGCACCACCCCTGTGATGTCTTCTCTGATAGCAAGAGGCCTGGATGGTCCTGAAGAATCAAGCAGCTTGGGTTCAAACCCAGGCTTAACTAATAATGTGACTCAGCAAGTTCTCTCAACTTTATTCTGCTCCCATGTAAATAAGGGGTAATAACAGTACTTTCCTTATGCAGCTGTTGTGAAAATTAAAGGAAGTTATGTCTATATGAAATAGAGGAGCCTGGCACGGAGCTACATTAAGTAAAGATCAGCCTGTGGGTATTCATTCAAAACTACCAGTTTTCTTGTAATACAAGAAAATATTTATTTAGGGTCAAGATTTTTTGTTGATATTTTGCATGTCATTTTGTATATTATTAATGCTTTCTCAGAAATTCATGTAATCAAAATATGTAATCTAAATGAACTCAATAAACTGTTGAAAATGATTTTATAATGAATGAGGGCCAATTATTATGCCAGACAAGACCATTTCCAATTCTTTCAAGGAAAATACATGAGAAATATGGGGTTTGGGGCATAGAGGCCCAATTTGTCCCTTCAGGAGTACATCAATTTTGCAATCTAAATTTCTTATACCTGGCTATAAGTAACCATATAGCTGTTATGACAAGGAAGAAAAGTATCATGCTTGTATTTCCAGATATTCAAGTCTATTCAGCAGCAAGAAATAGACTGACTGGTCATAATAAACTATCATCAAATAATGTAAGCTATTAAGATCTGTTTAAAATCAGGAACATATAGTTTTATAGTTTTAATCTTTCCTTGCCTATTGTTTTGGATTTACTCATAGATACAAAAGAAATAAATAATAACAAAATAAAATTCAGAGTTTTTTGCTATAAAAATTTTAGGGAGCTGGGCGTGTTGGCGCATGCCTTTAATCCCACTTGGAAGGCAGAAGCAGGAGGATCACCGTGAGTTCAAGGCCACCCTGAGACTACAGAGTGAATTCCAGGTCAGCCTGGGCTAGTAGATTGAGACCCTACCTCAAAAAAAAAAAATTGGGGAAACTAGGAATATAAATATTCTTTCTGAAAAAATAGTTGACAAAATGCTGACTCTGCACTATTGACAAGCAAGTAAACAAAAACACATGTAATTCTTTGTGATACTATAATTCCAAGGATAAAGGAAGCATCCTTTCCTCCAAGGAAAAAAAAAATGACTTCTCTAAAAGAACAAGTGTCAGTTTGCCATCAGACTTTGTATCAACAAGATTGAGTACCAGAAAATAATAATAGAGAAGTGCTTTCAAACGCTAGGGAAAAAAATTATTAGGAATCTAGAATTTCATACTCAAATAAAATATTATTCATCTAGAATGAGGAAAACCAAATATATTGCTACATATTCAAAGACTTATAAACAAGCCTTACTATCAGCAATATTAAAAAAAAAAAATAACAGGAATTTAAAGCTGGGGAAATGGCTCAGTGGGTATAGTGCTTGCCAAACAAGCATAAAGATCTGAGCTCAGATCCCCAGTTCCTGTGTACAACACCCGCACAGTGACGTACATCTGTAATTCCAGAGCTGGGGAGTCAAAGACAGGGAATTCCTGGAGCTTACTGGCTAGCTAGTCTAGTCAAAGTAGCAAGCCCTAGGCTTAGCAAGAGACTCTGCCTCAAATAATAAGGTGCAGAGTGACACTGAGGAAGACACCCAATGACAACCTCTGTCCTCCACATGCTCACATACACACATGCTCACATACATGTGCATATGACACACACATGCAAAGAAAGAGGAATTTAAAGAGAAATGGCATGATACAAAAGGATAAGAGAGAGACCCGGTCATGGTGGCACACGCCTTTAATCCCAGCACTTGGGAGGCAGAGGTAGGAGGATCGTCATGAGTTAGAGGCCACCCTGAGACTACATAGTGAATTCCAAGTCAGCCTGAGCTAAAGTGAGACCCTACCTCGGAAAACCAAAAAAATAAAAGGACAAGAGGAAAATATATTTAAGTGATTAAGAAATGGGTCAATTAATAACAACATAGAAAATTCCAAATTACCTAATTAGATGAAGAAAGCAGAAGAGGAAAGAGAAAAACAGGAGTATACTTATCGGGTCTGATCATTTTGAGGGAAGATGTTATAGATCTGGATTATCTCTCCATGTTGATTAAACAAGACAAGTTAACTATGCTGGTTACACTTGTAATTGTTAGGATCTATCTTCCAGAAGAAATGCGGGAAGGTTCCTTTTGTACCCGGATATGAACATGAAACGTGAGGTGGGGTTGGGGGTCATCCATACAGATGTCAATCAGAATCTTAACGCATGCTCCCAAACCATGAACTTGACTTCTAAGAACTCAGCTACAGAAATCTTGCAATGCAAGGGACTGGGAGGTGCTCAGCGGATAAAATCCTTGTGGCAGAAGCCTGAAGACCTGAGTTCATATCCCCAGCACCCACCTAAATACCAGGCAGACACAGTAACCTGCTGGCAATCCCAGAGGTGGGGAGGTGAAGACGAGGCGATGGTGGGGCACACTTGATAGCTAGACTAGCTTTGTCTGCAAGCTCTGGGTTCAAGTGAGAAGACCCATCTCAATAAAAGCAAAAGGTGGAGAGCAACTGAGGAAGACACTGTCGCATGAAACATTTTCCCTGGAGAGACATTACCTCGTGACCATTTACCCCAGACAGGGCACAAATGACAGACCAAAGCATAACTGTACTGAAATCCAAATTCTGGTGAATCTATGAGTTTACAGCAGTTACTTATGGCACACTGGTGAGGGGTAACTAACAGGAGCATGGGTGACTCAAAGGGAAGCTGTGTCTCTGGAGCTCACTGCAGGACTGGCTTGGCTAGTGAGGACATCTTCCCCCTCACTCCCCCCCGCCGTAGTTGCTTACTGCTTCTGTAACCTTGGGGGGGGGGGTCTTGTGACCTTGTAAGTTCCAGCTTTCTCAGACTTGTTTACCTCCTGAGTCTCCTGAGCCTTCCTCCTCCCTGGTGTGTGTGGGGGGGAATATGTCAACTCTGTGGAAATTGCTATACAACAGACACCCAACTTCAACCTCTGATCTCTACATGGACCCACAATATGCATGCACACACACATTGCACCCACATACATGCAAGTATGCACACACCACATATGCATGTCAAAAAAAGGAAACCTTGTGTGTGAACATATTGATCACTGTGGAAAACAATCCACATGTCCCAAATGGAATTGTATAGGGCATGTAGTCCTTCACACGGAATAACATGTAGCCGTTAAGAAGATGAAGTTCATTTAGTAACACAGACCTGGAGATGTAGTATGCTAGAAATGTACGAAAGAAAATAGGCATGCTGTGATTTTACTATGTGAACTTTAACACTCTTTGTATATATGTGCACATTTGTGTTTACAATGCACAAGAAGTGAGCAAAGGAATAGAACTGGCAACATGGCAAAGAGATTTTATTTTTAATTTTAATGTATACAATTTTGTGCTTTGGATATTTTCTGCAATATAGTTACCACTGTTATAATCTTATAAACAATAAAAAAGAAAAATGTGTACCACGTATTACTGATGGAAACTATTGCATTTTATGATTAAAAATATGCAGAACCAACTTGTTTGAGACACAGTGAAGACAGAGATTGTATGTATTTTTAGAAGTAGAGTGCATATTAGATTTCATACGGCGAAGTCAGCATTCAGTGAAACCCAGCTATTGGGGAAGGAAGGTGGCAAGAATGGAAAAAAGGAGGGAGGGGGGAGGGAGGGGGCAAAGGAGGGGGAGGGAAGAAGAGAAGAAGGGACAATAGAGCTATCAAGTGCTTGAGTTGGGCAGATATCCTCTTTCAAACCAAGGTAACTTCAGTTTGTCATCAGCTTATATTCTATGAAATGTGGTATTCAACTCTGAATAGATTCAGGGTCTCTTCAAGTAAACCTTCCATCTGGACCCAACAGCCAAGAGCTGCTAAAGGGAGAGCAATGCCGATAGAGACTGTCAGAGCAGCAATTATTTTACCTTTGGGAACTGAAACTATTTTTACCCAAAAAGAAAGTTTGCAGGAACAGCATTTTCCTATTTGACTTCAGAATGCTACGCACAAAAATGATTAGGTATGGAAAACATTTAATAAAGTAGGTGTATGTCAGTTGTCCTAAGGGGGGAGAAAAATGTCCCAAAGACAGCAAGAGCCAAAATGTTTATCATGCTCTTCTCTCCACATTGAACTTGCGTTTTGTGACCAGATAAAAGGGATGAAAAAGCGAAAAATGACATCATCCGGGCCTTCAGAGCTGCAGACACAAGAGCAAAAGATGAAAGCAGCTAAGTAGTTAATTACAGAGCAATTTGGGAGTCTCTGTCATAGAGGTAAATAACACAGAGTGCATTCCGACTCGGCTCCCTTGTGGGCTCTGCAGTTTTGAGCCAGTTGCTTAACCTATTCACGCCTCAGTTTTCTCATTCATAAAATAGGTAGTATAAATTACACTAATTCCTAACAATATTCAGGGCAGGAGAAGGGAGAGGGCTGGATGAAATAACACAGAGAAAATCCACATGCCAAATAAGATAGGAAAAGCTACTATTTGTGAGTGCCACATGATATGATTATGACTCATAGTGTGGACTCTAGACTTAGACTGTCTGCATTTGAAACTTTATGGAAGGACCTTGAGCAAGTTACCATGTGGCATCTCAGGTTCTACATCCAAAATCAGGAGCTGACAAGAGCCCCCCAAGTCAGGTCCTACTGTTCAGGCTGAGAGTGAGATTATCCCTGTGAAGGGTTTAGATCGACCAGAGGCTCCTAAGAATTTTACCAACATCAGCCTGTATGTCCATCCAAATGCTTGGAAAACATGACAAGTAGCTCCTCCAAAAGTGAGAGAGACTGTTCAGACAAAGGGCTGATCTTGAATACCCAGCAGCCACACCAGGAGACCAGTGTGGTAACCCAAGCAAACAGCATATGAAACTGCATGGACAATCTGATAGCGATGACCAGAAATCATGGAAGCAAGAATAATATGGCTGCTCCAAAAGGAATGGGTGACAATGCCCACCCCGCCCCCTGGGCTCTAGGAACTGAGCCCTGGAGTTCAGCTGAGAAGCCATGAGCCAGAAAACATGAAGAATGCATAGGAGCCAGTGGAAGGAACTAGAACAGAGCGAGAGTGGGCAATGTGCACAGCACATCAATAGATCCCCCAGAAGAAAAAAAAAAAAACACCAAAACCAACATCAAAGGGCTGGAGGAAGCTCATGAAGAAAGCTGAGAGGGGCAGGAGCCGGGGACATAAAAGAGGCTGAGAAAGGAAAGCGTTTCAATAAGGATGAGCTGGTCAACCGTGTCAAATGTTGCATAAATGTCAAGTAGGGTGACAAGGGAAAGTGGGGCCAGTGAGTGGGCCAGTGGGGAGGATGCTGGTGAGAAACTAGTTTTAATTGAGTAGTGGCTGGTGGAAGCCGGACTGTAATGGGTTGAGGAATTAATGAGATGTGAAGACACTAAGTGTAGGCCACTTTCAAGAAGTGTAGTGGGGGGGGGGGGGATGGAAAGAAACCAGTCTCCTAGAAACTCAAAGATGCTACCTGGGTTTTAAATGTCCGCTTTTAACTTTGCAAAGTGAGCTTGAATATGTTCTGTTTTCCATCACTGGTTCTCTCAAAAATCGGATGCATTCAGAGGGGACTGCTAACTGCTTTTGTTTCAACTGCAGGCAGGGGAGCAAAAGGATACCATGTAGCATTAAAAAAAAAAAAGAAAGAAAGAAAGAAAGAAAAGAAAGAAAGAATTGTTCCAGAGACTGAGTCATTTCGGACGACTTAGAATTTTATGAGAAACATTTAATTGCTTATGCTGTTTTCAAGAGGAAATAAAATTGCATACTGTTTTAATAAAAAAAAATGTCCAAATAAACAAATAAGCAACAACAACAATAAAAACAAAAGGCCATCTTCCCAAAACGTCTATCAGAGACCAAATAAAGCAGGAAGAGGAACTCAGGTCTTTGTCTAATGCGATTAGGGGATTAAGATAAGGGTGGACATGGGGCAGAGGGCTGGAAAACAGCAAGCCTTACACTTAGAAGGCAAGAAAATTAAGATTCCAGAGGAAAAAGAGTAAATGCAAAATCATGAGTGTGTTTAAAGAACAAGAGGCAAATTTAGCTTGTCCCAAAGAAAGTGATCAGAGTATACAAACACACCCCTCTGTCCTGCCGATTGGGCCTGGGACTTGGTGAATTCAAAGATGATTTCCTGTTGGAATTCTGACTGTTGAGAGCTAATTATGCCACGTAGCCAGTGCAGATACTGGGCACGAAGACCCACGTTGCCGGGCCACGGTGGTTTATCTCGAGCTGAAGAGATAGTCTCCTTCAGCCAGGTCCTGGCTTGGATCATTGTCCTGCCTGCCAAAAAAGCCCAGCTATCCTAAGCAAGCCAGAATGGGGAATTTTAAAGAGCTACTGGAAATAACCACTAGGCCATATGAAGGGCAGAGTTTGGGAATAAAAAGAGAATATTGGATCATTTTCTTCTGGAATCTCTAGAAGAAGAAAAAAAGAAAAAAAAAAAAAAAAACTCGGCCTTGGAATGTTTCAATCAGTTGTGTGGCCATAGACCAGTTGTTTGTAGCAAATGTAACAAGTCACTCTGCCCGGTGTGTGGCTGCGTTCCGACATCTGTAGAATAAGGACGATTAGATTAGCCCTGCGCTCCCTGAACACGATGAAATTGAATGATTCTCTCCTCAGCACGCCCTTCATTTTCACAGGAATCCTGTTCTTTGCTCAATACCAACATCCTATCTTCCTAACCACATTGTTAGCCCCAATTTTGTTTTGGTTTCCTTCTTTTGTCTAAAAAGAGTCAGAAAATGTGTTTAAAAGATAAGACAGTTTAGGGCACCCTGAGTGAGGCCAGTTCTTATCCAATCAGGCCCTTTCATGTGAAAAACACCCTTGAACTAGGCTGAGCGTCTGGTTTGAAATAAACCTTTGGATGAAACGTTCTGTAGAGAAGAACTGGTTCTTACATGAAGAAATTAATGCCTACACCCTGGTGCTTTAGTTAATTCCTTCCCTAGAAACATTTTCTTATTGTTATGTAAACAGAACCCAAGTGGGTTTGTTAGGGATAATTACTAATATTCTCTGAACCTAGTGACTTGGGGAGGAACAAAAGGAGATGGGATTTATTAAGAGGATATAGAGGCCATGGGGGTTGGGCTAGTTTACAAGTAAGAGACCAATGTATTTCTCTGTAAGCCAGAGGCTGAGAAATTATTTTCATATCTAGTTTCAGTTTCTATTCTGACTACTAAACAGAGACATGATTCCTCAGGGTCTCTGAATACTTCTTCCTTTGTGTATATGAGTATGTGTGTCAGAATACCTTTCATATTTTTAAAGAGGAATGTGAACACCAAAAGAAATCCTAAGTCATAAATTACATTTAATTGTGAATATGTGATTTTTCAGAAGCAAGCTCATTTTCATCTCGGTACATTGACCTTCTAGTCTCACCATACTCTATTTTGCTAGCCTATTTCATAGAAGTAGATATTTTGGGGCTGGAGAGATGGCTTAGCGGTTAAGTGCTTGCCTATGAAGCCTAAGGACCCTGGTTCGAGGCTTGATTCCCCAGGACCCACGTTAGCCAGATGCACAAGGGGGCGCATGTGTCTGGAGTTCATTTGCAGTGGCTGGAAGCCCTGGCGCGCCCATTCTCTCTCTCTCTCTTCCTCTCCCTCTCCCTCTTTCTCTCTCTGTCTGTCGCTCTCAAATAAATAAACAAAAATAAATAAAAAAAAAGAAGTAGATATTTTGCTCTGGCCAAACTGATAGCAGTAGAGGTTATCAAAGCTTATCTAGTAGCCATAGACTCCAGTGAGAAGCCGTCACTAGTCTTTGGCCAAAAAAGAAAGGCTACACCCACCAAAATCTCTCTTAACTATGCCTATCCCCATTAACCCATGATACTCTCACTCTCAGTTGGAGCATCTCTGTTCTTAACAGAAGGCAGCAAAAACAGGGGAGAACACAAATCCATCAATAAGACAAAATAGCTGACTTCCCACCATGAAATGCGTCATCTTTTGCATATCAGCCAGGGTCCAGGTGACACCACAGAGGAATTGAGGAGTCAGACAGAGTGCTGCTCTCAAGGCGAGCCTGAAAACCTGCAGCAGGGAGATGGCGATAGACACTGAGGACACTCAAAACATACCAAAGCATAAATCCAGAAGTTTCTGAGAGCTCAACACTAAAGTTGGCTTACAACTTGCCCTCTAAGGCACAGGGAACATTGCAGAAAAGGGGGCAGAAAGAATGTAAGAACGACAGGGTGGGAAGGACTAGCCAGAGGCATCCTGCTCCCCCCACACACAATGACTGACTGCTGCTTTCATAACCCCATGGTGAATACCAGTGACCCCACTGAGGAAGGCCCTCAATGGAATGTGGGTGGGGAGGAGAAGAATGGAACCGACACATGATTCATCCACACAACAAAATTTCAAATTAATAAAAATTGAAAATAAGGGCTGGAGAGATGGCTCAGTGGTTAGGTGCTTGCCTACAAAGCCTAATGACCCGGGTTTGATTCCCCAGTACCCATGTAAAGCCAGATGCACAAAATGGTGCATGCATTTGGAGTTCATTTGCGGCCCCTGGAGGCCTGCCCATTCTTTCTCTCTCTCTCGCTCTCTCTCTCTCTCCTTGCAAATAAATAAATTTAAAAACTTTTAGGGCTGGAGAGATGGCTTAGTAGTTAAGGTAGTTGCCTGCAAAGCCAAAGGACTCAGGTAAGCCAAATGCACAAGGTGGCTGCGTGGGTCTGGAGTTTGTTTGAAGTGGCTGAAGGCCCTGGTGTGCCCATTATTATCTCTCTCTCTCTCTCTCTCTCTCTCTCTCTCTCTCTCTCTCTCTCTGTCCCTCTCTTCCTCCCTCCCTCCCTCCCTCCCAAAATAAATAAATAAATAAAAATTTTAAAACTTAAAAAAAAATCATTTAGAAAACCCTTACTTAGGATCTATCTCAGTTTGGCAAATGACACCCCACTTCAGTGTTTGTGGGATAGCAGGCGCTCCAGTCTAGAGGAGAAGAATGAATCTGGGTTTAAAAGGACCTGTAGGAGCTGCCATGTTTCTCCTGCTCTTTCTACCACCTGAAACCCTCAGGGATTGGCAAGACCTGTGACCAAAGGTCATCTGGCATTCCATCAGAGAGCACTCGGTTAGGAAAGCCTTCCAGGTACGAGATAGGAGCCTCCTCTGCCCAACCAGAAGGGCCACTCAGCCTTCCGTCACCCTTCCCACAGAATTCGTATTTAGCAAGCATTGCAGGAGAGAGAAAGGGAGAGAGGGAAGGAGACTTAAAAGAGGACATTGCCTTATCAAACCTGCAGACTTGAAACCACAGGTCAGGACCCTAGTGTATAAAGTGCTTGCTGCACACGCGTGAATACATGAGTACCTGAGTTAGGATATCCGGAACCTGCGTGAAAGCCAGACCTGTGGCAGGCATCTGTAATCCCAGTCAGTCTAAGGCAGGAAGGGAAGAGAAGAGAGTTTCTCTAAAGCCCATGGGCCAGCCTGGCATATGTGACAGTGAGTGACAATAGACTGAAATCCCTGTCTCAAACTAGGTGGAAGCCGAGGACGGACACTGGAAGCTATCTGACACCCGCACTCGTGCACATGAACACACACACCAAAATAAAATTAAAAAAAATAAAATAAAAGATTCTTGTATTTGTTTTCCCTCTGATCTGAGCGGAGACCTTCAGCTACCAACAGATCAGCGGTTGATGGCTTTTTACCTCTCCATGAAGACACTTGCCTGCTCTACTCCTTGGTGTGGTTAAATAAAACGTCCACAGGGTGTTATGAACTTCCACCTTTGCATCATTTCTCCAGCATTTAAAGTTTGTTGGGAGAATCCCGATGGGGCCACGAAGCCAAACCAGAATTCAAATGAGCCAGGTGGAAGCAAGTTACCTTCACTGTGTCATGAGCGGGGTGGCACCACTCTAAGTGATAAGAGTCGCACCTCGGTGAGACGCTGCGCTTTGTGGTGGGAATTTCCATTCCTTAGTTCTGTTGAGTGAATCCCTAACAGAAGACACTTGGGAGAACCATGAGGGACTGAGCAGGTTTAGGCTTTAATTTTTCTCATATTCTGATTAGGGAAAAGAGTTTGGATCGGAAAGGATGTCACTGAGTGCAAACACAGTCCTGGACTCAAGCCCGTTGGGCGTGATTCTCAGGGGCTATTAATCTACAACCTTCAATTTGCAAGTATGCAAGAGACTGAGTCAGTAGGAAAGAAAAGTAATTTTAAACATCTGTGGTATTCTTTCTGTTCCAGATTAATTACACTGCTTGCTTACTGATGCCGACCAGAATTTTCGATCCTCTGATATGCTTGGAATGTCATAAGTATTTTCCTGTGTTTAATACACGACTTTATCTCTGTCAGCGTGTAAGTTTATTTTGGACCCCCATTTTGTTCTATTACTCATTTGCCTTAGTTTTTTTTTCTTATAATACTAAGTGATATGTAACTCTTTCTCATCACTATTTATTATTACTGTTAAGAGATACCTTGTTAATACACAGTCCCTGCATACATACACATCATTCAATCAAAATGATGCTATAAATGAAACTCCAAACATGTGGTTTAATCACCTGGAGAGGTTGATAATTATTGTCAATCAGTTAGGATTGCTTTGCTAGCTCAAAGAACTATTAATGAGGGCTAATTTTGTTAATAAATTGTAAGCAGCACTTTTCTGTGAGTGGCACAGATACCAGGGAATAAGGGAAGAACATTCCAGAAGCTGCACTCATACTTTCCCTTAGTGAAACAAGAGGTTGACCTCTCTCATCTCCATCCTAACACACATGAAGACATCTTTCTCTAGCTACATTCATGGCAACTACGAGCAGAAGAGAACCACAAACGTTTTCTTTTTATTTTTTCCTAAAATAACCTATTTTGCAAATGAGAAATGTGCAACAAGCCCTTAGCAACTTCAGAGTCAACATAATCTAAACCCCATCCAGTCAGCCTTTGGAATCATTCTTCCATTCTCCCATTCTCCCATCTCCCTCCCCAGCAATGCCTTCTGTGGCCCCAAGGACTGCATAGCTCCTGCTTGGGGACCATGTTCCCTTCCCCTTGTCCCCAAGAACTTCTCCTCAATCCCCAGCCACTGCCATGGCCTTTTCCTCCTGGTCAAACAGCTACCATCTTGGACAATTTTGGATTTCCTCCCAATCTTGCTGCAATCTACTTAATTCCCTGGAGTTATTTCTCTCCACGCGGAGGACGAGGTTGCAGCTCACTTCCTTCTTCTTCCTCACTCTAAAGTCTCAATGGCTTTTTACTTTGTGGATTTTGCCAAGAATCACCAAGAAGAAAGGAAATCAACTACTAGGGGCTGGGTCTACGGCTAGGTAGCTCAGAGCACTGGTTTTATAAACTCCTGAGATCAATCCCCAGCACCCCTGTAACCCCAGCACTAAGGAGAGCAGAGACAGGACAATAACTGGAGTTCGCTAGTCAAGAAAAAGATGCCAAGCTCCATGTTCAGTGAGATACTCCATCTCAAAAAAATAAGGTGGAAGGACACGTGTCTTCCTCCAGCCTCTGCATGCATCTGCATGGAACAGGCGCAGGTGCGCACACACACACACACACACACACACACATCAACCTGCACTCACACACCAAAAAAAAAAAAAAAATCATAAAATTAAGTAATCCATGGAGGAGGTATGTGACTATCTGAGAATCCTTATGAGCTTGCTGGATTAAAAAATGAACACCAGTTCTCTCTCTCTCTCTCTCTCATTCTCTCTCTCTCCCTCTTTCTCTCTCTGTCTTTTGCTCTCAAATAAATAAATAAAAATAAGAAAACAAAACAAAACTTTTTAAAAAATGAACACCAAGCTGGAGAGGTGGCTTAGCAGTTAAGGTGCTTGCCTGCTAAGCCTAAGAACCCAGGTTCAACTCCCCAGTACCCATATAAGCCAGATGCACTAGATGGTACATGGGTCTGAAGTTCGTTTGCAATGGCTGGAGGCTCTGGCATTCCCATTCTCCTGTCTCTGTTCCTCTACCTCATAAATAAATAAATAAATAGAACACTAGTTGATGCCTTTCTATCTGCCTATCACTGCCTGCTGGGATCTGATAGATATTATTCTTTGACTGCACTTCTTGAATAATACTGGAAGCCACTCAGTCCTTGACAATACCTCACTAACCTATTCTCTAATCAATGAAGGTGAAGTTTTAAAATTTAGGCAAGCTGGGCATGGTGGAACACACCTGTAATCCCAACACTTGGGAGGCAGTGGTAGGAGGATCACTGTGAGTCTGAGGCCAGCCTGAGACTAGGTAGTGAATTCCAGGTCAGCCTGGGCTAGAACGAGATCTTACCCTCAAAAAAAAAAAAAAAAAAAAAAAGGTCTGGAGAGATGGCTTAGTGTTTAAGGCATTTGCCTGCAAAGCCAAAGGATCCCGGTTTGAATCTTCAGAACCCACATAAGCCAGATGCACAAGGGGCACATGCATCTGGAGTTCACTTGCAGTGGCTTGAGGTCCTAGCAAGCCCATTTGCTCTCTCTTTCTCTCCCTCTCTCCCTCCCTCCCTCTTTCTTTCTCTCATATAAATAAATAAAATGTATTTTTAAAAAAAAATTAGCCAGGTGCAGTGGTGCACACCTTTAATGCCAGCACTCAGGAGGCAGAGGTAGGAGGACTGCTGTGAGTTTGAGGCCACCCTAAGACTACATAGTGAATTCCAGGTCAGCCTGAGCTAGAGTGAAACCCTACCTCAAAAAAATCAAAAAAAAAAAAAAAAGTTAAGCAAAGTTCATTCACAGGACAAGTTGTATTTTTTTAATGTGTATGTGAGGGGCAAGAGGGGGGGAATTGGTGCTCCAGGGCCTCCAACCACTACAGTCAAACCTGTGCCCCCTTGTGAGCATGTGCAACCTCGTGTGCTTGCATCACTTTGTACGTCTGGCTGACATGGGACCTGGAGAGTGGAACTTGAGTTCTTAGGCTTCACAGGCATGCACCTTAACCCCTAAGCCATCTTTCCAGCCGACAAGTTGTATGTCTAGACAGTTTTACACATATGTGTCACTGTTGTTCTTTTATCTTGGACAATAAGTTGATAGCAGAAACTGAATTAAAACATGCACACATGCCAGGCATGGTGGTGCACACCTTTAATCCCAGCACTTGGGAGGCAGAGGTAGGAGGATTGCTGTGAGTTCAAGGCCACCCTGAGACTACAGAGTGAATTCCAGGTCAGCCTGGACTACAGTGAGACACTACCTCGAAAAACAAAAACAAAAACAAAAACAAAAAAACATGCACACAGAAATAATCTAATAAAACCAAGTGTTTAAAGAATATTTTAGAGAGAGAGAGAAGGGTGCAGGGATGGTTGTTTCCATCTGTCATGTCCCACATCTTCTGGATGTAGGCAGAGGCTTCCTTGATCCCCTCCCACGAACATCTGTGAGGTAGGGGTGCATTGGGCAACAGAACACTCCTCCCTCCATTTCTGCGATTCCCAAGTGTTCCACATCAGTGTGCGAGCGGCAGGCTCCACATGTGCTCCACAGGAACTTGCCATATTGGTGCTTGGGCTCCAGGTCAGAGTGATGGAGGCCATAGCTACTGCAGTCTCCATGGCCTGCGCTGGACGCTCATATGCCTCTATCAGCGGTGGTGCCCTTGGATCCTCCTCTTAGCAGGAGCTCTGGGCTGCAGGCCGTGCAGTGCACACATCTCTTTAGGGCCAGGTACAATCCAGGCTGCCCTGCCCTGCACCAAGCTGTGGGCCTCAGGCAATAACTGTGAGCAACTGAGGTAATTATCAGCAGGACCGCCAACCCCTGCTTCAAGAGAGAGAGTGAGTGTGGATGTCTTGCCACTGCAAACTCCAGACACATGTCCCACGTTGTGCATGTGGCTTTCGTGGATACTGGGGAATAGAAACCAGGCCCGCAGACTCGGCAAGCTATCACCTTGAACAGTGAGCCAACTCTCCAGATCGATAACAAAAGTTAATGTTGAGATTGCTTAGAAACATCAGTTCCTGTTCATTTTTTGCTTGAGCTCCTCCCATGACGGTGTTTTGATCAATAAGGGCATTCTGCTAGAATCCAACCATTTAGCTTGTTTAGTCTTGTGCTCTGAAACCCACGCTCTGAAAAATTAAAATAAACACTTGTAAACAGTTAGCCTTTGTGTTGCTGGGACAAAACACCTGACCGGAAGCAGCTGATGGGAGGAAAGGATTTCTTTGGTACACAGTCTCAAGCGGAAGTTTCATCCCAGCAGAGCAGAGGCTGGGCATCACATCTTGCCACAGCAGCTGGCAGAAAGCAGCAAGAAAGTGAGTTCGCATTGGCAAGCTGGGCTAATAAACCTCCAGGTCTGCCCGCATTGGCATACCTCCTCCAGAAAGGCTCCACTCCCAAACTGCTGCTGGCTGGGTACTCAGAGCACATGAGATTATGTTGGGGGGCGGGACATGTCACACTCAAACCACTACAATACTGAAACTGGAAAACTGAGTTGAGTTTTGTAAGGTAAATGGTTCTACTAGGCTGACTTCCTGAATCACCTGGCAAGAGTTATCTAGCCAGCCATCCAGAATCAGTTCTAGCCCCCAAACTTGTGCTTCCAGTCAGCCCTTTACTAAACCCTATGGTAGGCCTCGTCTCTGAAATAAACTCTGGAATTGGCTGGCTTTCACTTGGAAAATCAATATAATGAGCAAATACCAGCTGTGCTGATGACGGAATGAAAAGTGCCCTAACCCCCGTGCAGCGTGTCCCCTAGAAGGCCTCCACACCGTGGATGAAAACCCCATGTCACAACTGCAGATGGCCACTGAGGCTCAGGCTGCATCCCTCAGTGACAGAAAGCCTTAGGCCACCAGGTGGCTAAGAGCATGGAGTCTCTTGAGGTTTTCGATACTAGGCAAGTTACTAAACCTCGGTGCCTCACTTATAAAATGAAGATATTAATATTGCAGTTCCATAATTTAAAGTCTCCTCCTGTATTGTAAAACATACCATTACTTTATCCAGGAAGAAATTGTAGAAGGCTGGCTTCCAATTAAACTATGACACTCCATCAAAAGCAACACACATTTCATCATCGCAAAAGCTAAAACATGAAATACAGATTTCTGAATCAATAAATTATGGTAGCACATCACACTTAGGGTCACTGGAAGGATAAAATGAGTTGCTGTTACACGTAAAGTTCTTAAAATAGAGCCTGGTCCATCGTAGGAATGATGGAAGATTTTGTTATCATAGTATCGTTAGTATTACTAAGAGATGCATGAAAACGAAAGAAAGAAAGAAAGAAAGAAAGAAAGAAAGAAAGAAAGAAAGAAAGAAAGGAAGGAAGGAAGGAAGGAAGGAAGGAAGGAGAGAGAGAGAGAAAGAAAGGAAAAAGTTAAATATCTGACTCGCAAGTCAAAGCTTCAAATATCCTGAAAGACCTATGTGTGAAGTCAATTTGTTCTACACCAACATTTTTCTGATCATCACATGGACCTTGGAGAATGGGCCACTCAGGAGGTAGAGATGGAGGTATGAGGAAATGAATTAGAAGATCTAAGATATCGTCGTGTTGTCCAGAATCCAACCAGAGCAGCTCCATTCTTCGCAATTGAATTCCCCGAGGTGCAGCGTTAGGCTTCCTCTTAACTGTGTTCTTGTGCTGAGAATGCGTCTAGAGCAGATCACAAACAGCCAGCCGACAGCCCGCAGAGCTGGACGTCGTCGGCAGCTGCAGAGCAAGGACCTTTCCCAGTGTTCTCACACCAGGAAAGTTCGCAGACTCCAGCCTTCAGGGTGGCTTCCCTCCTTCCCGTTTTGCCTGCAGTCTATGCTGTTGGCGATGTCCCCTGCCACACCACATGCGCGATCACGGCCTCTGGGACATGTCTGTCTTGACGGAAGCTGGTCAAATTTTCAAGTGCAGTGAGCACAGTCTGTGTCAGGAAATCTAAATGTGCTAGCAACGTTTATATCCTCAACACCTTCCGCCGTGGCTCCCCTAGCAACAGCCCTCCATTCGCAGACTCACCTTGGCGGCGCATTTCATGGCCTGCCGTGGCTGGGGTTGTCAGCTCAGACTCCTCCGCTGCGAAAGCAACATTTAAGCGGGAGTTGGAGCGGAAACACAGAACAGAGGCTTAAAATCTTTAAAGTAGTCATAGCCTCCCTTGAGATCCAGGACAGTTGAAAAATATAGTGCAAATAAGTGAGGAAAAACAGAAACCGCCAAAGGCTGCTGCACTGTGAGTCACAAATGGTCATGGATGTGAAAACATATAAAAATGACAACAGTGATGTTAGAGTAATATGAAATGGGAGGTTAAAAAGGTTACGTGGTTTCATAGTTATAATTGTTTTTTGTTTTGGTTTTTTTTTTTTTTCACTAAAAAAAAAGTCAAAATACCTTTGCTGAGTATTCGCTTTCACTCAGCAAACATTCCATATGCATTTAACTAGTATTTACTTGCCACCTCTCCTCATCTTCTTCACCTCTTTCGCCCCCACATGTTTAATTGGCCCTTTAATATCCGCACTGGAGTGTGCATGTTTGCCCAGTCAGCGCTTTGACGGCAAGGATAGTCCTTTTCACCCCCTGTAAACTTTAGTGATTTCCTCTGTGTGAATAGTATACTTGGGTTACATAAAACAAAGTCAAGCTTGCATGTTCAGCTGACATACTAGATAAATTATCGAAAAGACCCTTTATGCACCTTCTCAAGACAATGTAAACAGTACCTGAACTCGAGGGCCACTGTTGTGAAAGGGATGCTGGGATTTGTTCAGGACAAGAATAGATAGATGTACTAAGCGAGAGTCAGTTAGAGAAGGAGAGCTCCTACACGTGATGGAAACGAGGGGTTTAGTATGCACAAGGTGGACTGTGGACAAGCATGGAACCCAGAGAGTCGGCTATGACCCTAAGCCAAGAGTCAGGAGAGAAAGTAAGATGTACATTAGGAAAAAGCAGGTTCAAGGTAGAACCCGAAAGACTTATCTGAAACCCATGAGTTCAAGGTGGTGGCAATGCCCATCACTTTGAGCCCCAATCAGGTGGCATAGTCGCAGTTCAGCCAACGCACTTTACTGTGGAGCTCTGTCCCCATCCTCTCAAGACTCAGAGGAGGAGGAGAATGAAAGGTTGCGGGGGGGGGGGATTATAATCCCTGTAATTATTAATAGTGTCAATTTGACTAGATCTAGCAATAACCAGGAACACGAACCTCTGGGCATGTCTTACGGGATTTTTTAGTTTACGTTAATTAAAGTGACAAGACCTATCCTAACTGTGGTCAGCAGCATCCCATGGGCTCAGATCCTGGACTGAGTGAAAGGGAGAAAGTTAGCTGAGCATACGTGTCCATCACTCTCTGCTTCCTGACCGTGGACAGGATGTGATCAGCTACCTCCCACTCCACCCCTACCATGACAGAGAGTGGATCTTCTAGGACTGTAGGCCAACATAAACCCTTCCTCTCTTAAACTGCTTCTTATCAAGTATTTGGTTACAGAAACAAGAAAAATGACTAATACTGTCCCCAAGGTGAGCTGCTATTGGATCAGCTTTCAAGTGTGTATGCCACCATTGTGCCTGGAGAACCACACCTACCTTCATGACGTCACAGACTTTTGCTTTCCATTTTCACCTTCCAGTTCAAATCTCTCTTGTGCCCAAATATAACCTGCAGCCATCTGGCAAAACTTGATCATGAGAAATGGAGATCCAGATAGGCAAGGACAAGGTACAGGCCTTTCCCTTTCTCTCCCTAGAGTACACTTTTAGGAAGCAAAGCTATTATCGTTCTAAGCTCCTTGTAACCCTTGGTGTGGTACCCAATCTCAAGGTCCTGGAATTCCAGTTGATTTGTTTAAGGTTTCATTCTCCTGCATCAAGTTCAGGATGGAAAATTTAACTAATAGAAGATCCTTATAGGGCTGGAGAGATGACTTGGCAGTTAAGGTGCTTGCCTACAAAGCCAAAGGACCCAGGTTCAATTCTCCAGGATCCACATAAGCCAGATACACAGGTGGCATATGCATCTGGAGTCCGTTTGTATTGGGCAAGTGCAGTGGCCTATCTGTAATCCCACCACTTAGGAAGCAGAGACAGCCAGGCATGGTGACAAACGCCTTTGATCCAAGCACTCAGGAGACAGAAATGCAAGGATAGCTCTGAGTTCAAGGCCACCTGGAGACTACATAGTGAATTCCAGGTCAGCCTTGGCTAGAGTGAAACACTATACCTCAAAAGACCAAAAAAAAAAAAAAAAAAGAAAAGAAAGGAAAAAGAAAAAAGAAGCAAAGATAGGGGCTCTCCTGGGAAAGCTGGCCCTCTAGACTGGTCAGATTGGTGAGCTCTGGGTTCAACTGGATGACCCTGCCTCAGTAAATAAAGTGGAGAGCAATTGAGGGAGACAATTCACATCGACCTCTATC
Source organism: Dipus sagitta (assembly GCA_036346955.1). NCBI lineage: Eukaryota > Metazoa > Chordata > Mammalia > Rodentia > Dipodidae > Dipus > Dipus sagitta. The sequence continues at coordinate 114,684,166 of CM070778.1, read as the reverse complement.
CTTCTCAGCCATGTCCAGCTGAACACACGTGCACTCCCATGCCTGCACACCTGCATAGAAACACCACACATAACGTACACATGCAGAAAGAAAACAGAAAAGAAAAAGGAAACAAGATAGAAGGAGGGAGCCAGGGAGTAGGTTGGTCTTTGTATGAAGAAAACATTAATGGGTTCATTAACAAGGAGAACACAAAGTCCACAGAGTCCCTGACGAGTTCCTGTCACGGGCCAGGCTCTGTGCTAATACAGTACCCTTAGTGAGGACTGTCTGCCGAGAGGATGGGGACAAGGGTCAAAATCAGTTCTCAGTATGTTTGGACAGCGGAGTCGCTACGCAACAGCCTGGCACCTACACCAGGAGCTGGCCACTGGACCAGAGTGTGGGCATGACAGAGATGAAGGTAGCTAGTCACTAACAGAAAGGCCATTCTCTCAGGGATGAGATGGCCCACTGCTAAAACATATTGCAGGTCCTCAGATTAAAATTTAGTTGCAAACATCCATCAAGAAGCCAGTGGGGGTGGCGGGGAGAAGGGAGACATCATCATTACTCTTGTCATCACTGCGGCGACTCCTGTTATTTCTACACAATCTGCAAATGGTAGGACTTTTGTCCTTATACACAGGCATGGCGCCCAGCCAAATACTTTGTGGCCTAGAGCAACTGCAGATCTCAGACCGAGGCAACAGAGCTTGAGTGACTGGCTGAGAGCCAGAGAGTTCTCTACCGCCGTGTGCCCCTGTCAGCAGCATAGGAGCCCGCATAGGAAGGTAGCGATCTCCAGTGAGTCCCGCCGCTCCCCTAGGTGGGCTGCACATCAGTATTTTGGAAACAGGACATTTTTAACATTCGTGAGCTGGGTTGGGTTTTGTTTTGCTACGTCGTTCCCTGTGTGGTGATTATTCACATACACCTGACTAACCACCTGTCAAATTAAAAGTCAAAGGCCTCCTGTCAGGAATTTTGGGGATTTATTTTTCTCTTGCCATGGTGGCCTTTATCAGGACTGACCTGTTAGAAGCAGCCGGATGGTTGGTCACAGCTCATTGCATGCCCCACCACCCAACACTTCAGAGTCTAGGCAGGGCCCCAGGGAAAGCCCGAGCTCACTGCGGGCTGTTTTCATTTAAGTTCAGAAGGTAGTGTCCATCTCCCCTGGGTCTGGGTGCAGAATCTCACTATGATTTTCCTCCTGCCCAAGTTCTTTTTTGTTTATTAACATTTTTTTTTATTTATTTGAGAGAGAGAGGGAGAGAATGGCCACCCTGGGCCTTTAGCCACTGCAAACGAACTCCAGACACTTGAGCCACTTTGTCCATATGGCTTACATGGGTCCTGCGGAATCACACCTGGAGTCCTTTGACTTCACAGGCAAGTGCCTTAACCACTAAGCCATCTCTCCAGTCTTCAAGTTTCTTATAAAACTGTACCTGTTCTGATGTTAAAGGAGCTAGCTAGAGGTCTGGCCTGCTGTTGAACACATATTCTTGATACTTTGCAAATTAATCAATAATGCCAAAAAAGTGTACCATATAATGATTGCTCTTTTTTTTTGAGGCAAGTCAAACAGACTCGCCTTTTTTTAATGCAAGAGACACACACACAGAAAGAGAGAGAGAGAGATAAGGAGAGAATTGGCACACCAGGGCCTCCAGCCACTACACTCGAACTCCAGATGTGTGTGCCACCTTGTGCACATGTGTGACATTGCATGCTGGCATCACTGTGCGTCTGGCTTACATGGGAACTGGAGAGTTGAACACAAATCCTTTATTAATGCTTATGGTAGTATAGAAAATTATGCTCATAAATATAAAATATATCTTTTTAGCTCAGTAGTATTTTATAAATTTTATAAAATATGAGTAGTCATTTCATATTAGTTTCTCGATGCCTTAATAGAACATAAACATTTTTATTTTTGAAAAAAAACATGTATGGGGTTGGGGAGATGTCTCAGCAGTTAAAGTGCTTGCCTGCAAAGCCTAAGTACCTGAGTTTGATTCCCCAATACCCACGTAAAGCCAGATGCACAAAGTGGTGCATGCATCTGGAGTTTGTTTGTGGGAGACAGAAGTAGGAGGATCACTGTGTTTGAGGCCAGCCTCTGGGTACATATTGAATTCTAGGTCAGCCTGAGCTAGAGCTACCCTACCTCAAAAACAAAAATAACTACAACAACAACAAAAGAGACATATTTGGTTGTTGATCTTTTCCTTTAATCTCATAATTAAAGAAAAAAAATCACATTCAGTAATAAAATATAAATATTCAGAAGCATATAACAAAAAAAAGTTTACATGTGCATCTTCATTGGATGTCATAAAATTGCATATCTATGATCACTAAGAGCTTCCTTACATGCCAGGTGCCTTTCACGTGGGTTGTGTGTGAATTCTCACGGCCCTCCTAGTTGCAATGCTAGAGGAATGAGAGCCATTTCAGGCAGGAACAGCATGAGGTATAGAGAGGTACCATAAATACTCAAGGATTCCCCAAACAGAGAGAGAATAGTGCAGCTGGGATTTCAGTCAAGCCTCTTTTGATCCCAGAGTGTGAGCTGCACTCTCACAAATGAATGGTCTTTAAGGTGAGGATGGGGTGGCTAGAGATCACGCTGTGATAAAGTGATGAACCCCTCCCCGGGACAATGAAACACACACACTTGCAGTGCATACTCCCCCTAGGTACCATCCAGAGCTTTCCTGGAGTCACTGGGTGCTAAATGATGAAACTTCAATCTAAATATGTTCTCAAAAATCCAACCATGGGGATTCCAAGGGAGCTATGCTATGCAAATGAAAATGTTACATGAATGTGGAGAAGAGGGACCCAAATACAGGGATACCTGCCGGCCTTACAGATGGCCAGAGTCAATGAGTCAGAAAAAAAAGGGAGCCCTGCCCTGTGGTGCCTCGTTCAGCGATTTCAGTCACCACAAGAAATGATGATGAGTGCTTGTTGTAATAATAGACCCTGGAGAAGGAACATCGTGGAAAAGACTAACACTGTGGGAGGATCTTTCTGAGCATAAAATTGAACCAGAAGATTGTTGGAGGTCCAGAAACAACTCCGCAGATGCGGTAACAGGACCCAGGGTCAACCTGTGACCTGCCTCTCTCTGTCCACTCTTATTTTCTTCTCTGCTTATTTATTTATTTTCTTTTTCTTTTTTTCTTTTTTTTTTTTTTTACTCCAGTCTGGTGATCTCATACCACAAGGACTTGTATGGGTACATACAACCTCTGAGAATTTTACAGTTTCTGCTTTCTCAAAACTTCAGTGTACAATGCAAGCTCAGCTCTAACTTCACCTGTGAGCTGCTTCCTGATGTCACCTCAGCTACTGTTCCCTCCATCGCCATGAACGGAGTTTGCTGCCCCACCCTGCCAGCATGTCTCAGTTCCATAAAGTCAGGCCACAGGTTGTTAACCGGACTATAGTTTGTCTGTGCTTGTCACTGATTTGTGACCTCTAAGTCAATGAGGGACAGCTGGTGGCAGAGCCAATGGAAGACTTCTCTACAGAAACAAATATGCCCTTCCAGTGGACCAGCCTTGGGTACTTTCCCCACTAAGAGATGTGATTTGGACAATTTCCTACAGACAGGTGCAGTAGTAAAATGACTAGTAAAGATCTTCAGAACAGACTGGCTGTGGGAGGCGCAGGCCACATCCCGTCCTTAAAAACATGTTCCAACCAATAGAACACTCAGGACCCGTAAATTGTTGCAAGAAAATTTTCAGTGCCAGGGATGGGATACCCTCCAGTGAGTTGTTGACCAGGGATGTCCCTGATACCCCCAAAACATTACAGGCCATTGCTGAGGCCCTTGGTTTCCTACCAGGAATAGATGGTAAGACCCTATTGCTGAAGACTCCACATATATGGGCTGCAAGGCCACTGAGAAATGCTGCTGGAACTTAGCTGATAACCTCCTCCATGTAGACCAGCTGACAGAAAGCTGGAAGAAGCCATTCTGCATGCAGTTCAATGGGAGAGAGAGAAATCACCAGTAAAGATACACAACAGTGGACACTGCAAGTCTTAAATTTTGCCAGCCAGGCCAAATGAGCCAATGGGTGCAATAGTGGCACATCTGTCATGGTGGAATCCAACTGCCCTCTAATTGGACTGGAGGCTGCTCCATGGGAGGAAATACATCCCTGATACTGAAAAATTACAACAGGGGTAGTCATGAGCCCTAGGGGTGTAACATCTGCTGTTGTCTGGCTAAATGTATATACTATGCTTATCAAACTGCCCAGTAAGCACTTCTCTTAATGTTCATACCCTTATATTAATGCTACTCTCACTTTTGGTAGAGAACCTTCTCTTTGAAGATGGCAGTGACCTTGGGATGACTCAGAAGGCATCATGGTGCTGGAAAGAACTGACAAGAATGCTCAGCACTGCAATATCTCTATCACACCTTCCAAGCTCAGGGTCTATTGCAGAAGAGGTGGCGGAAAGAATGTAAGAGCCAAAGGAAGGGTAGGTCTCCTTACAATGTGCTCCCCCCGGACACAAAATGGCCTGGATATCCATGACCTCACAGTGCCTGACACTACCTACACAAGACCATTGTAATAGGAGGAAAAGATCATGACATCAAAATAAAAAAGAGACTGATTGAGAGGGGGAGGGGTTATGATGGAGAATGGAGTTTCAAAAGGGAAAATGGGGGGAGGGAGGGCATTACCATGGGATATTTTTTACAATCATGGAAGTTGTTAACAAAAAAAATAAGAAAAGAAAAAGAAAAAGAAAAACATGTTCCAACCAGCATCAGGTCCCCCACACCATGAGTTAGGTATATTTAGACAGGCGGTAAATGGTACCTGGAATCCCCACTCCTGATAAAACCCCAGGACTTGTGGAAACATCTGGATCTGAGACCAGCCAGGTACACTCATCTAGAAATCTTGTGTCAAGTTTCACAGTACCCCTGCCACGTTTCACTTATGCAGACTGAGTGTTTTATTTTTCTTTTAGTTAAATTTTGCTAACATAGTGGCAAAGTTAAGTTCCTGAGGCAGTTAACCTCTGATACTCCAATTGTATTTTGGAACAACCATCCTAGAAGTCGTTCCTTTCAATTCTCTTTAGCCTAAGTTCACTTCTCCTTTAACATGGAGTTGCTCATGCTCGTAAAATCAATTCTTTTCTGTTGTTTTTTTTTTTTTGAAAATTTCATAATAGAAACATTGCAAGTTGATCATATATACCCCACATTGTTCTCTCTATCCCCTGCCCCCCAACCTGTTGTGCCCCTTCTTCTTCCTGCCATTTAGCTGTGGCTATACCATGGAAGAAATGATTCCCTCTCCCCTCAGCAATCATTAACTCCTCAGGAAAGAAGTGGCCTCATGAGCCCCTCCCCTGTCCATAACAGAAGGTTGCCTGGCCCCATCCCAGCCAGGTGTTGTGCAGGTGCCCACAGCTTCTATGAGCTCATGAGGGAACTGGTCTTGTCATGTTCAGATTCCAGAGTTCCATGGCACTCTTCCCCATCCTCTAGTTCTTAACATTATTTCTGTCACCTCTTCTCTATGTTCCCTGAGCCTTGGAGGGGGTGGCATATATGTCCCACATAGGGCTAACCTACATATTTTTCATACTTTGAAAGCTCAATGAATCTTTTTCTAAATATTTTATTTTTTTATTTATTTATTTGAGAGAGAGAAAGAAGCAAGTAGAGAGAGAGAGAGAGAGAAGAGAGGGAGAGAATGGGCACACAGCCTCTGCAAACAAAATCCAGACACATGTGCCACCTTGTGTATCTGGCTTATGTGGGTCCTGGGGAATCAAACCTGGGTCCTTTGACTTTGTAGGCAAGTAAGTGCCTTAACCACTAAGCCATCTCTCCAGCCCACTGAATATTTTAAGGAGGAAGAGATATAAAGATATAAAGTGAAACAATGTTAGACAACATGGGATCTACCCAAACATAAAATGGAGAGGGAGATGCCTGAGAGGAGCTAGATGCTGAAAGAAGAACACTAGGCCTCAGTGACCCCTGGTTTCCTGTCCACTTGTCCCTGGAGCAGCTACGTTCACTCCTTGCTCCTTACAGCCATTGAGTGCTACCACTCCATAACGAATAGCAGTAGCACAAAGCTTGTAAAACAGTATCTTATGCTGGAAAGGTTTGTTTCCAACGTGTATCTGCAGGGTCTCTCTCCTTTATTAGAAATAATACTGGCTTAGAAGGAATTATGTGTCGCTTTTATACATGTGAGTTAACCTCCTCTTTTTTTTTTTGGCCTGAGAAATAGATTCATTATACCCACCTCATTTATCCAGAAAATATTAGCGGAGGGCTGGAGAGGTGACTTAGTGGTCAAGGCACTTGCCTACAAAGCCTAACGACCTAGGTTTGATTCCCCAGCACCCACAAAAGCGGTACATGCATCTCGAGTTCCTTTGCAGCAGCTAGAAGCCCTGATGCACCCATATCTTCTCTCTCGCCTTGAAATAAATAAATAAAAATTTTAAAAAACATGATCTGCTATGCCTCAGGCTCTAAGTATAAAATAATGTACAACAAAGAGCTTTTATACTCTACAGGCGGATGTGAGATAACTGCCTCACCCAAGGGATTCTGGAAGCAAGTGAGGTAACCAGGATAAGCTTGCAGGTGGACATTAGAAAAGCAAAGGTACAGTAGCAATAACCAAATTGAAGCTGCAAGGGCAGGTGAGGGACAGAATTGGACATGTGGGAAGACAAACAGTATGGCTAAAAAGCAGAGGTCACCGAGCACGACACAGTGAGGTGGGCAAGGGAAGAGGACTGATGGTGGGGCATCACATATCATCCTCTCTGCTTACCTGCTAGCAGTGAGTAATAGGTCAGATTGCCATTTTAGAACAATTATTCTGATGGCACAACAGAGAATTTAGGTGAAGAGCTGTGTTCTGGAAGCACGAAGATGTCAGGAGCCTGATATAGTGGTAGTGGGACCAGAGATAAGGAAGCATACTTTATGGGCTGGAGAGATGGCTTAGTGGTTAAGGCATTTGCCTGCAAAGCCAAAGGACCTAGGTTCAATTCCCCAGGACGCACGTAGCCAGATGCATAAGGTGGCACATGCATCTGGAGTTCATTTGCAGTGGCTGGAGGCCCTGGTGTGCCCATTCTCTCTCTCTCTCTCTCTCTCTCTCTCTCTCTCTCTCTCTCTCTCTCTCCCTCTTCCTCTTTCCCTCCTTTACTCTCTCAAATAAATAAATAAAATTTAAAAAAGAAAGAAAGAAAGCATACTTTAGAGGTGGTAAAAAGGTATAATTGATAGGGCTTAGAGATTGCTTGTGTTATTGTTTGGATATAAAGTTATTAACTCCCCTCCCAAACAAAATGTATGCGTGTGGAAGGCTTGGCCCCCAATGCAGTGTTCAGAGCTTGGGAAGCAATCGGATCATGAGCAAAGTGACCCAGTCAATGGATGGACCTACTGATGGATTCATGATTTAACAGGGAAAGGGAACTAGTGTAAACTATGGCAGGTGGGGCCTGAGTGGAGGACGTGGATCACTAGGAATGTGCCTCTGAAGAGCATCTGGTCTCTGGCCTCTTCCTCAGTCACATTCTGTCTTCTGTGGTCTGTAAGAGAAGCAACTTTGTTCTACCACATGCTCTTGGCCATGTTGTTCCGCCTCACTGCTCACAAAATCAAAAGCAACAGAGTTAGTTTGGCAAGCACTACAACCATAAGTCAAAATAAAGCCTTTGTCCCTTCAATTATGTTCTCAGGTGTTCTATCTCTGCAGCAAGAAGCAGTGAATTCAGCTTAAAGGCCATGGGGATGTGTAGGAAGGAGGAGAAAGATCAAAGCCACATCATGACCAAGATAGGAAGGGAAGGCACGAGTGGGCTTGACTGGAGACATTTGAATGAAGGTCTAGTGACACTGGCCAGGAGATCTGGAGCGCAGTGAAGGCATTGGCTGGACCTCACCCATCTCAAAAGAGGGAAAATAATGTTGCAGAATTGCCTTCAGAGCTTCTAACTGCATATACCCTCGCTTCCAGATTACTCCAGGGCTTTTGTTGTGTAGCAGATCCCTCCAAATTGAAATATTCCTCCTTCCTGAAGAGAGAAAGGAGGAGCTGGGGACTCAGGGAGTCAAGTCTAGGAGACCTGAGACTTAAAAGGTCACGGGACCCCTCCTCAAGGCAATAGGAATGATTAAGGGATGACTTTGACCAATGTTAATTAGAAATCAAACCATGTTAATTAGAAATTCCTGGGGGTGGGAGAGGAAGGAAGGCCTGGAGACTCAGGAAGTCAAATGTGGGAAAAAGTTATAAGAACCTGCCCTAAGATTAGAAAAAAGGGAAGCCAACTGCTTTGGGGTGGGACTCCCTGACCGGCCTGCGAGTCATGTAGTGTGCTCAAGACCCTCCCGCCAGCCGGTACTCTGGAAATGCTGCTACCCCAAGTTGTCACCTAGGCTGGGGTGGGCTTTTCAGTGATGCCAAGATGGAGGAAAAGGGTGGAAACAGATCCTGGGGTCCATCCAGGAAGAGATTAAGTGACAGTCTGGTTGAGCTAGTACAGAAAAATGCCATAATTTAGGTAGCTTATAGAATGTTCGAGGCAGTTTCTGCATCTGGTGCTGAGGCTTACTTCCTCTTAGACCTCTGTCCTCTTGCTCTAACCTCATATTACAAAAAAGCCAGGCGGTGTCTCTAGGGAGAGCAGGACCACTAATCAAGAGCACTGACCTCTTTCCTGAGGACATAACTCTGTAAGCTAAACATCTCAGAAAGGTCTCTACTCCAAATGCAAAGATTTTGGAGGGGAAGATTTCAATATTTGGGCTTTGAGGGGACACAAAAAAATGCTTTCTGAAGTACAAAATATTACGTGGAATGAGCAATGAGCACTATTACAACTTAAGACTCAACCCAGGGCTTACCAACTTTGTAAGAGCCTTCCCCAAGCCTTCCCTCCACTCCCAAGTCGTCCCATCACCAAGCCATGGGGCTGGGACTGTGCATACCTGGCCTGTGCTCAACAGAGAACAACACCTGGCCTGTGAGAGGCAGGGAACGAGTAGATGATTTGGATTGTGTCACCACATTCCAGAATTCTTACCAGGATGGAAAATATCCAGATTTAAATGGCTTTTAACTGAATCTAACCTACTCAGTTCTTTCAGCATATTCTTGATTGTTTTCTTCCATCCCTTCACACTTGAAGAAAAACTAACCAGCCTCTTCTAGCTATCAAACAAATACCCATGAAAATATTTCCATTAGGGAGCTATGTCCTCCTCTTCCTCCTCCTCTCTCGCTTTCCACTGGGTACCTTATATAGCACCAAAGCCCATGTTTGTCAGCTGGTTTCCAGCATGTTCATATCCAAATAAATCTAAACTAAATTTTGCAAGTAAAATGTTTTGAGAGCTCACCCTAAGTGCTTTCCTAAATACCAAGCATTTAACATCTGATTCACTGGACTCAATTCCTAGTCTTATGAGTCTACTTCTATCCACCAGTTTGGCTTGTCTTCATTTATCACTTCAAAATCTATATTACTCAAAATCTATATTATTCATTGTCCTCAAATACATTATTGCAGGTGCTCAGAGCCACCGATGGCTCTCCCAGAGCTCTGAGTCTCTTGTGAAATCATCATACCTCATGTGTCAGGGCATAAGTCACTCTTTCTCCAGATTTTGCAAACTTATTTCTGAATCTCCCCACACCCTGTCCCTCACTTTAGGGTGCATTTCAGGAAGTTTATCTTCCCCATTTGCAGGATTACCAAGGCATTTGCATTTCAGAGACCTGATATTTTACAAGTGAATATTTTTACAAGGTGTCTCTACTAATCATGGATTCTTTATTCTTGAAGACTTATGCAGTGTTATTAGGGCTGAGATGTGCTTTTTGGTCCTTAAACTACATCCCCACCCTACCACCAGACTCCTTCTATACACACTCTCTGCTTCAGCAGTGTTCTGGCTGCCCTTTTCCACCTCCCATACCCAATAGGATGCCTGAAAGAGAACAGCCTCACCTGCAACCTTTGGTCCCAGCATCTATTGCTTCCGATTCGTGGCATAGATCAGTGGGCCTGGCAGCAAATGAAGATAGGAGAAAAAAGTCATTAGGAGCTGAGCAAGAATTCTGGCAAGAAGAACAGGTGTAGAAGCCCCTCAATGGCCTTCAGTCCCCCTCCTACTACACGAGGATGGAATGGGTTTCTGGTCCTTCCAATAGACAGTGAAAGGCAAAAGAGGGATCAAACCAACTTTGCTTAGATGATGCATGGATGCCTGTTACTGAAGTCCTAGCCCACCTCAGGCCCTTCCAAAAGCACCAGGCCTCCACACACAGACAGACTGACCCCTCAAGAACAGGCAGTGTGGGCCACCCCCTCTTCCCTTCTGAGTGTGTTTGGTACCAAGGACTTCCAGTCTAGTGTCGCTCGGTGTCACAGTCATAGGAAAGAGAAGTTTACTTCCAGGCTTGGGTCAAGGATTTCTGGACTGGTCAGCTAATAGGAACAATGATAGAGAAGAAGAAGAGGAGGAGGAAGAAGAGGAGGAGGAGGAGGAGGAAGAAGAAGAAAGATAGATAATAGATAGATAGATAGATAGATAGATAGATAGATAGATAGATAGAAGACAGGCATATCTATATAATATAGATATGAACACTAGCAAATTACTTTTGACCTTGGCTCCACCCCAACATGTTGCTTTTACATCCCAATATATACTTCTCAAATCAAGCATTTGCTGCCCACATCCTCATGAGTGCCACATGGCCTCAGTCCTCTGGGTAGATAGATGGTTCTCCAACAAGCTCTTAAGCACTGTTTTCCTTTATCAAAACCAGTGAAAATGGCCATGGAGCTTCATTTCCTGTGGTCTTTGGAAAAATAAAGGAAAGAACAGCCTGGAAAAGCCATCAGATAAATATCACCCTGTAAGTAAAAGATGATGTGGAACATCCTGTGGCTCTTTGTGGTTGTTCATGACATGGAGATGATACATCTATCTCTTGGGATTGTTGTGATGGTGGAACAAGATGTTTAATGTAGAGCAGAAGAGATATCAAGCTCAGTAGGAATGCGCTGTAATTTTGCACGTACATACAAACATGCCCATGTTATCTTTTCATAAGGCTTAATGTGAGCCGGGCGTGGTGGTGCATGCCTCTAATCCCAGCACTCGGGAGGCAGAGGTAGGAGGATCACCGTGAGTTCGAGGCCACCCTGAGACTCCATAGTGAATTCCAGGTCAGCCTGAGCTAGAGTGAAACCCTACCTCAAAAAACAAAAAACAAACAAACAAAAAAAAACTGCTTAATGCTTTCCTAGAAAGTACAACAGCAATGTCAGAGCTGGTAAGATAGCTCTGTGGGTAAAGTGCTTCCTGTGCAAGCACCGGCACTTGAGTTTGGATCCCTCACAACTGCATGCAAGCTGAGGATGATAGTGTGGATCCATAACCCTAGCACTAGAGAGACGGGAGACAAGAGAATTCCTGGGCTCGCTGGCTGGCTAGTTAATTTAGCAGAATTGATGAGTCCTGGGTTTAGTGAGAGACTATATCTCAAAAGTGGATACATATGGGGCTGGAGAGATGGCTTAGTGGTTAAGGTGCATGTCTGCGAAGCCTAAGGACCCCGGTTTGATTCTCCAGGACCCACGTAAGCCAGATGCACATAGTAGCGCATGTGTCTGGAGTTGGTTTGCAGTGGCTAGAGGCCCTGGTGTGCCCATTCTCACCCTCTCTCTCTCTCTCTCTCTCTCTCTCCCCCTCTCTCTGTCTCTAATAAGGAAAATAAATAAATAAATAAAAATGGATAAATAAATAAATAAGGTGGAAGAGTGATTGAGGAAGACACTCCACATGGAGCTGTGGCATACACATGCACATCTGCACACACACTTGCCTACTCACACACACACACATACACATGCAATATTTTTAAAGGAAGCGCCAGTGGTATCACCCTACCCTCAGTAGACAGATGTGGGGTTTGGGGGTTGGTTTTGTTTTGTTTTGTTTTGTTTTGTTTTGTTTTGTTTTGTTTTCGAGGCAGTGTTTCATTGTAGCATAGGCTGACCTAGAATTTACTTGCAGCCCAAGACTAAAGGCATGCATGCACCACCACACTCAGCTCAGATGCGGGTTTAACAAACCCAAAGTCCTTCGTGTGTAGCAGCAATAGTCCCGGGGTGTACTTAGCTATCGCACTGGCTGCAACCTTGTTTCTTCTTTCTGGGTTGTCTAGCTCCCTGGAGAGCTTCCACGCCCTTGCCTCCTGTGTTCTTCTCCGGCTAGTCCTCAAACTTCCATGGTGAGTTACTCGCTCCTGAGTCTTATCAGACGCCATTCTTCCAACCTAAGCGAAGCGGCCCACCTGGCAGAGGTACAAGGATGGTGGAAAATTACCGATGCACACTGAACTACACGAAAACTGTTCGTAAAATTCCTAGGAAGAGCAAACACTTTCCCTGGCAAGCTCTCCAGCAGGGTCCTTGGCTGGCAGAAGCAACCACCCTCATTAGGCACCAACCAAAAGCCTGGGCCTGAAGAGTGACAAATCTGGAATCCTCGGGCAGATGCCAGCCCAGGGCCTAGTGCACAAAGGGGGCCCTTCTTACAGTCTCTGCACTGAATCTGAACACATGTAGAATTACTTTTGGCTGCAAGGGGAAAACCAATGTGGAAAACATAATCTGATGGATAGGACTTGAAATGGAAAACACAATATGGCCCAAGCTTCCACAGCCTAAACCTCCTAGTGAACAGAAGCTAAGACCAGGACACAAACCCATACACAGCAAAAAACTTGAGTAGCAAGAAGGTTAAACATTAAAGGACTCCTGTTTACCAACTGTGAATCACTGGAATCTAAAGGGAGAGGAAAAGGTGGATCAGCCAGCATTTTCCCTTTCCTAGCGCCTGCAGCACTCTACAAAAATGAGTAAGTCCTGGCCTGTGTTTGTGCCTGGTGAGCTGGGCTGGTAGGTAACTATAATTAGAGCCTCGCTGCGGAGAGTGCCAAAAGCTGAAATCAAAATAAGGGACAGCAGAACTCTCGTCTTCAGGGGTGGGTGAAGATCCACCTAAAGAGAGGTCATCCCATCTGGGTCTTGGGTTTCCACCTCAGGCAGAGAGGGTGCAGCAGGCAGGGGCAGTTCAGAGAGGCAAGGCCAGGGTGTGGCGAGGAACCGGCTCAGCTTGGCTGTGGCAGCAGCTGGGCCCAATAGCAGCGGAGGCAGGGTGACCTTGAACACCCAGGAAGATTGGCTTTAATGTCCCCAGCCAGTTGAGCATTTCAGGCCTGCTTCTGAATCAGCTCCACAAAGAGTAACTTGATGTACTGGAATCAGGAAGAAAGCTGAAGCCTGTATCTTTGCATATGTTTGTGGGTTTTTTTTTTTTTTTTCTGTTTGAAAAAAAATGACCTTACGTGCAAATCAACAACTCGCTCCTCATGCTGTTACAGAAAGTGCCCAAATAAATCCTAAGCATGGATTTATTTCCCTCTGCAGTGGTGTTCACCTATAAGGTGAGGTCCCTATAGCTTTGTCTTGTAGGAACCCCCCTAGCAGACCTGAAGAGGTTTTTGTCTTTCAGATTTAAGCACCCCATGTGTTGCCAACACCAGAAAAGCTAAACTTTAATGCAAAGAGGACACTATGCAGGTGCGCAAATCCTCAAAATTATCTACAGTTTTGCTTCTGTTTTGTTTGGCTTTTGCTGCTTTTTCTCGGCACATTCTGGTTGCAAACAGAACTTAAGAACTAATTTTAAGGGGATGTCATTAGCAATTGAGCTTTTTAAATATCATAAAAACACAATCATGTCTCTTGTTGGTAAAATCATATGTTGATGACAATTTAGAGAAAATGTCCAGCAGAGACTGACTGTCATTATTTCTGAGAGGCACTGCCAAGAAATTATTAACTTCTTTGGGCAATTACCATATTGCTTGTGATTTGAATCCTAAGACTATATTTCATGTAGGTATCCACACAAAGTTAAGAGAGCTTACTACGTGACCAGTTCCTCAACTTATTTTCTCTAATTATTATTTGTAGGCTTTCCCTACCTCTGTTTCATTTATTTAGCAGAGTCACTCTTTATTTCAACAAGAAAGCATGTGTATTGTGTTTGGTGTTGTTCTAGAATGTTCCCCAAGGCTAGAGCCTCTGTATCACACCATGTGCTGACTGCTCAGATGATAAGAGCAGGGAGAACACTGCGTGTTTGGCAACTAGAGATGCCCTCATCTCAAAATGTGTACTATTCCTGTCCCTTAATTCAAAGCAAGCCGGCAAGATCTTGGTGGGATCATTACATCTTCTGAAAGACATTTCTGGTCCTCTATAATTTGGCCTTTGCTCCTCAATGCTGAAATCATTGTACCTTTCCCAGGCATCAAATTAAGAGAGAAGTTGTTGAACATAGGATGGGTCATTTCTTGGAAATTTATATCTGTGGTAGTGATAGGGAAGAAAGTTCTAGAAACCAACCAGGCATTGTGGTGCAGCCATCAGGAGGCAGAAGTAGGAGGATTGTCTTGAGTTCAAGGCCACTCTGAGATGACATAGTGAATTCCAGGTTAGCCTGGGCTAGAGCAAGACCCTACCTTGAAAAATAAAAAAATAAATACATAAATAAATAAATAGTTCTAGAAACCATCATTTCAGGCCCAAAGAGAGATTTATGAGACAACATAAAAGAGGTATTAGTTCTTGCTACCACAAAAAAAAATATGAGTGTTCCTGATCTCCTAACTCTAAAGCCAAAAAAACTTTAGAGGGCTAGCAGTCTCTCCACAGGCTGAAAGGGATCATTCCCTCAGGCAGGTATGGTGGTCATCTGCCATCCTGGTTTCAAAGAGTGCATCTCAGAACCCACAGGTGGGAAAGATGATGCAAGATGATGCGTTTCCAACCATAGTGCACACTGAAGCCCACATTTTAGGGATGTACCACAAACTGCTTGGGGTGGATGAAGTCCTAATGGAAATATAAGCCTGTCTCATAAGAGCTCTGCTCCCAAAAAAACTTTACAGCCAATCTAAAAGAATGAGGCAGGAAGGGTGGGCACCAACACTTCTAAATCTATCCTATCCAAATTCCAGACACTTATTTTACCATTATCCTGTGTAAATCCCTGTAAATGCATGTAAGGTACATTTTTTCTTCTACCTTGCAGAAAGAGAAGCTAAGTTCAGAGGAACTAAGTTTCAGAACCCAGAAGCAAAAGCTACACAATTAATAAAAACGTCATGTCAACTCCCAGACAGAAGCCCCCATATTTGAAAATCCATCTTGTCTTCAAGAAAACCACTGCCTAATTTTAACCTGTAGTAACTCCTTATTAGATTGCATTGTAAAAATAAGAAAGAGAATGGTAAAGACAAGGATAGAAACTCCCTAGTTTTTTTCCCCCATTAATGATATGAGCAAGATTCTAGATTATTTGGGAGAAGAAATCAGACCAAAGACATTGACATTTGGTGTTAAAATGTACTCTGGAATCATCACCAAAAAAGAAAAAAAAAATCATTCTATTCCCTGGTTATACTAATACTGGAATTAGGCTGTGGGTGCTTAGCCTGGAACAGCCGAAGACAAGCTTAAACGCTGCTAACAGAACCAGCCTAGGGACCAAGGCTTTACCTCAGACTGATGCCTATGGTGGGAGCAAAATGCTTGGGTGGGTGTTGGGCATGGGAGATAAACGAAAGAACTCAGAGATATAAATCCATCTTTATAGCTTGTCAGGTTGCATACAGAAATCTCCTTATCCACAGGGACATGTTTAAGATGCCCAGTGGATGCCGGCAGCTATAGACAGTGTCAAACCCTATGCCATATTGTTCCCTACAGATGCATAGCCTACACTTTATAAATTAGGTACACTGAGAATTTAACAACAATAAAAAGGCTAATGATTATATACTCTGTAAAAGACAGGTGAGACCTGGATAGGTGGCTTAGGGGTTAAGGTGCTTGCCTGTGAAGCCTAAGGACCCAGGTTCGACTCGCCAGAACCTGCATAAGCCAGATGCACAAGGTAACGCATGCATACAAGGTGACGCACATGTCTGGAGTTTGATTGCAGTGGCTAGATGCTCTCGCATACCAATTCTCTCTCTCTCTCTTTCTCATACAAACATTGTTTTTAAAAAGTTAGGTGAAATGTGGTCTCTGTGTCTTAAATATTTTACTGTACTTTTATTCAGATCTCAGTTGACTAAACCTTTGGGATATAAAATTGAGGCTAAGAGGGAATGACTTTAGGAAGTGTGTGTGTGTGTGTGTGTGTGTGTGTGTGTGTGTGTCCCTTTTATTGTTTCAAGACTCTTCACCTAGATAAAAATCCAAGGCTGGGACTCATTTCTAGAAGCTGCAATTGATGACAAGTCTCAGGAATGAAGCAACAAGTGAATGTAGCAGAGCGTGCCTCAGTTTCATCAAAATCGAGGAGAAGCAGAAAGAAAGATTTTGCACTTCACCAATATCTTGCTGTGGTGGGGGGGGGGACCCTCATTATTATGAGAGGTGAAAGTTGCCAGTTCTGGGACCTGTGAGGACAACCTGAATGAGGAACCACAGTTAGTGCCAGTCAAATGCACATGTCATTAAATTTCCTGACCGCCTTCATTGTGTGCCTGAGGGGAGGGATCTGGGATGGCTTGTTCACTGATGGAGCTCAAGCATTTACACAGCACCCAATTCCTAGCAATTGGCAGTAAACATGGCTGTTTTTACCAAGCTAGCTTATACTTCAGTGACGATGCAAGGACACCCAGTGTCCCTTCAAGAAAGGGTGCTGGAATGAATCCTTGAGTCATTTTATAAGCCAAGTATTCCTTGGGAAGACTTGGAATGGCTTTGGCTCTGGGGAAATTTATGATCAGGGAGGGATTGGGGATTGCTCTGGAGACAAAGACAATAAGGGAGTGGGCTTTGGCTTCTCCCCATCCAAGTACTAACCAGACGCCACCCTGCTTAGCTTCCACATTCAGTGCGGTATGACCTTAGGCAAGGGCTTTGGCTTTCTGCATATGTTTCCTCATGAGGAATGAGGACCCTTCAGCCATCTCATCTACCTGTGTCCCTACTCAGGAAATGCTTCCTAATAACATGTCCCTATGCTTACACATAACATGGCGTTGCAGTCAGCTTTGCATTGCTGGAGAAAACACCCAACCAAGAGCAGCCTGTGGGAGATAAGGGTTTATTTTGGCTTACAGTCTCAAGGGGAAACCCCATGATGGTAGGGAAAACCGTGGCATGACCAGGGGTTAGACATCACCTCCTGGCCAACATCAGATGGATAACAGCAACAAGGAGAGTGTGCCAAACACTGGCAAAGGGAAGTTGGCTATAATACCCACAAGCCTGCCCCCAATAATCCATTGCCTACAGGAGGCTCCAATTCCTAAATTGCCACCAGCTGGGGACCTAGCATTCAGGACACATAAGTTTATGGGGGATGCCTGAATCAAACCACCACACATGGTCACATACCTACATGGCTCCTTTGACCATAGAGCAATCTAACTCCACAGGCTCCTTCCTTTCCCATCCTCCTGTGGCTATAGTTTCCTTATCAGGGCTCCATCCATTTTCCTAAAACTACTACTGCCTTTTATCCACAGTCCCTGAAGCTAGACAGGAGGCAAGAAGCCAACTGAGGTGTGCAACATGTTACAAAGGGGAGGGACCTCCAGCTCACCAACCACCCCTCTCTCTTCCTGGCAGGAAGAGGAGTGTAAGGTTTGTCCACAGGGAAAGGACATTGCTAGGATCCAGTCCCACAGCCCTGCTGAAGTTTGTTCCAAAGCCTTGTTCCCTCCAATGTTTCTGATTTGTCTCAGTAAAATTTAGAGCTGTCAGAGAACTTAAAAAATCAAATTCAACTCCCTCATTTTAAAAATACTAAAGAATGGCCGGAGGGATTACTTAGTGGTTAAGGCATTTGCCTCCAAAGCCAAAGGACCCAGGTGCCATTCTCCAGGACCCACGTTAGCCAGATGCACAAGGGGGCGCACGTGTCTGGAGTTCGTTTGCAGTGGCTGGAGCCCTAGTGCACTCATTCTCTCTCTCCCCCCTTTCTCTGACTAATAAATTAATAAAAATAAAATATTTTTTAAAAATACTAAAGAAACTCAGAGGAAAAATTGACTTGCTAAGGTCCAATGACCAGCAAGTAGGCAAAAGAGAGGACTTTGTCCCCTTGTCTATCCCTCTGTCCCTTCAGTACTGAGGAAGTCAAAGTTGGATTCATAAGATATACCAGCAGCAATATGTTAAGCATATCAGTAAAAGGTTGTGTGTCTATAGGGATGTGTCAGCAGAAGGTTGTGAGCTGGAGAGATGCCTTGGAGATTAAGAAACTTGCCTGCAAAAGCAAAGGACCCAGGTTCAACTCCCCAGGACCCACGTAAAGCCAGATGCACAAGATGGTGTATGTGGCTAGAGTTTGTTTGCAGTGGCTGGAGGCCCTGGCATCATCACTTTCTCTCTCTCTCTCTCTATCTGTCTTATTCTCTCTAGTAAATAAATAAATACAAATATTAGCGAAAACATTTTAAAGAAAAAAGAAAGTTGTATGTGTCTGTAGGGATGTATGGGCAAAAGGTTGTATGGGTCTGTAGGGTTATATGGGCACAAGGTTGTTTCCATCTGTAGTGTGCATGTATAAGGATACACCAGATTTTTAAAATTCTGAATTGCTATATCCAGATAAATCCACTAAGGGTTACCTGGTTTTCTGAAAACAAAACAAGGAGCTAGGTTAATGGCTCAGCAGGTTAGAATGATTTCCATTATAAGCCTGGGGGCCTGAGAAGACCTGAATTCGAACCCTACCATCTATGTATGCACATAAAAAGCTGAGGGTAGCCATGCATGCCCATAACTACAGTCTTGTGTGACCCAGCAAACAGTAGCTCCAGGTTCAGTAAGAGACCCTGGCTCAAGGAAACAAAAGCAGAAGAGTGATGGAGAAAGATACTCAATGTTCTCTGACCTCCCCGCTCCTGCACACAGGCATGTGTATCTCATATACATACACACCACACATTATACATGCTAAACACAAAAAAATAAAATAAAATAATTTAAATTAAAACAAGACAAAAAAATGCACTTCTTTTTTCCAAAAGGCATTCCCAGCCAATTCCTTTACATTACCTCTCAGGTGTGAAATGTGGTTTCCTTTGCTCACTTTGCTGCTTAAGCTCAATGCACAAGGTGCTCTTTTAAGGTGTGATTGGACTCAGAACATCTTGATGTAATCATTATGACTAATAGTCTGTTTCACGAAGTGCGGTTAAGTTCTTCAGACCATCACATAGAGCTTGGAAAAGTTAGGTCTGGGCAGAGGGAGAGTAGAGGTGAAACAAACCCAACAGATCAACCCAAAACAGTATTTTCTTCAAAAATAGTAAAGGCTGGTACCATTGAAGGGTGTGGACAGTTGCTTCTGCAATCTGAATTAATAGGTTAAAGAAGCCAAGAAGAATAAGAACATTCTGCCTATAGCTCTGCCTAGAGCTGAAAGGAACTATGGAAGTGTATCCTGTAGTCCAACTATTTCATAGTGTAGATAAGCAAAAAACAAAAGCCCAGAGCTCCAAAGGTCAGTGAAGCCTGCTACTTCCTAGTTCAGTTTCCTTTTTCCTTTTCTCTTTTAAATTTATTTGATTACAATCTTTATACATGTATATAATGTATTTTGTTCATATTCAGCCCCATTACCTTCTCTTGCCCTGTCTCCCTTCTTCCAAACTAATCCCACTTTTACCTTGATGTCATGTGTGTGTGTGTGTGTGTGTCACTGAGTTTAATGAGAGTTGCTTGCATGAGTGTGAGTGGAGATTATTCACTGGAACATAAGCAATTTAGCAATAGCTATACCACTGAAGAAACTGCTTTGCCCTGCCTCAGCAACTATTAACTGTCAATAACTCCCCAGGGAAAGATGCAGACTTCAAGAGCCCCTCCACCGTCCTTGATGGACCTATTCTCATGTGGGCACTGGTAGCTGTCTTGAGTGTAATGGTCATCTCATTCCTAGAAGACAGCACAACACAGCACTCCTCCCCATCTACTGGTGCTTCTGTTCCTTTAAGCCCTTACTCTGAGATCTTTCTTGAGCCTTGGAGGGGGTGATGTACATGGCCTATTTAGGTCTGAGCCCTCATCACTCACTTATTGTCAGCACTCTTTGAATCTCTCTAGTAGTTGTCACCCATTGCAAAAAGAAGCTCCGCAGACTAAAGTGTTAAGCAGCACTAATTTAGGGGTTACGGTTCGTGTTACTCACTCAGGTTTTTCTTTTTTCTATCATAGCCATTGCATACAGTGAATGAGAAGACCAGATAGAAGCATGGAATATTCCGAAGATGTCACCAGCTCTTCCCAGTCACCCTGGAAGCTCTTCGAGTTTTCATGTCAACTCCAGCTAGCTCCGACCAAAGACAGAAAATGGATCTTTCAGAATCACACAGTCACTGCGTAGAAAGCACAATCCAAAGGGCTGGAGAGATGGCTTAGCAGGTAAGGCACTTGTCTGCAAAGCCTAACGAGCCAGGTTTGATTCTCCTGTACCCACATAAAGTGAAATGTACAAAGTGGCACATGCACCTGGAGTTTGTTTACAGTAGCTAGAGAGCTAGATGCCCTGGCACACGCATTTCTCTCTCTCTCTCTCTCTCTCTCTCTCTCTCTCTCTCTCTCTCCCTCCTCTCTCTCTCCTTGCAAATAAATAAATGAAGAAAAAGAAAAGAAAGAAAGCCTAATCCAAGACTGGCTAGCAGGCAGCCTCCTATATCTAGACATCCAGACCAGTACCCCCCCAAATGTAAGAAGACTGCCAGGGAGAAGAAGAGACAGATTTCTCAAAGCCCATGCTACAGTCTAGAATGTCATTCCCAAGAACCCATCCTCACACTCAGTGGTTGATAACCTGGGAGTTGGAGGCAGTGTCTGAGAAAGGGTATTTGGTGTTATACAACTGAGAAAGAGAATGATACCTACATTGGAGCTCAGAAGCCAAGGAGGCTATGAGAAATTGCAGTCCTCCATTTGATTAAAAAATGTTCTACCCCAATGATAATAGAGCCAAGGTTGGGAGGGGTAGACAAACCCTACCTCTGCCTACCTTCCTACAAAGCAAGGTTCTGCTCAGGTTCAATATTACCTCACTAAATGCTCTTTTCTGAAAACAAATCAAACAACCATTATAAAGATTCACCTCTATGTCTCTTGGATCTTTAAATTTCATCAATCCCCCCACCTCTACCACCACCAAGAAAAAAACAAATCCAGATGAAGAGGAGGCAAGTCTAACAGTAAGCAGCAATTTCAATAAAAATCCTCAGAGCTGAAAATACATGCGTAGGAGAGACTATTTTCCACAGACTTATATTTTTCTTGCTCTTTGTTGTCATTCCACCATTCTTGGTAAATTTGTTTTCATTTTAAGTGTTACAAGCAGTTATTATGTATTCCAGGCAGGGCTCCCAAGCTGTGACAATCTAAATGAGGGAGACTTTTTATAGGTGGAAAATGATAAAAGTATAAATGGTTTGTTGAAATGCTGAAGAAAAGCTTGCCTCAAAGAGCAAAATGCTTTTTTTATGTAGTCTTAATATTAATCCAAAATGAAAATGTCCTTCACTTCAGAAGAGGAAGATTTGGCAGGTGGAAGACATGAGAGGGCAAGGATACGTCTCCTCCACATTTAGATCTGCATGCCTTCTGAAAAGACTTTGAAATCAATAGTATGTAAGGAGCTACAAATAATTTTGAAAAATTGCTTAAATCTTTTACACATTCAGCTCAAAGGAAGAAGCTCACAACAGCAGCTTGAAAGCACAGAATAGAAAGAAGGTTTTAAAAGTGTCTAGTCTAGTCCAGGGTCATTAACTTGTTCCATGGCCTTGGGCAAATGATGAGCCTTAAATTTGTTGGTTTACTCTACAATTAAATCCTAACAATAAGGTTGTTGTGAGGCTCCAAAGCTATGTACATGTCAATATGTGGCCTCCTGTATTAATTTTCCATTGCTCTAAAAAAAAAAATACCTGTGGCTGGGTACTTTATAAAGAAAAGATGTTCATTCAGCTCACAATTTTGGAGGCTGCACATTCAGATAGTATGGTGCCAACTCTGATAAGGACCCCTGCAGCTACACTACTTCATGATGAACGGCATCATGGTGGTAGAATGTGTAAGAACAAGAGATCATATGTCCATGCAGGAGACCAGAGGGGAAGAGAGAGACAGACAGAGAGAGAAAGAGAGAGTATGTGTGTCAGAGGTCAGGCTTGCTCTTCTATAACAACCCACCCTTCCAAGAACTACCTTAGAGCCCTTGAGAACTACCGTAGCGTCTGGGATAGTACTCCCAGTTCCCTCACAGCCTCCTACTGAGGTCCACCTCTTGAATATTCTGCTACTTCAGTATATCCACACTTGAAAACATCACCACCTACACATGAACCACTGTGACACAAGGCACATGCAAACTGTACCACCTCCTCGTCGTTTTCCCTCATATTTCCCACCCCACGCCAACATAGAAGGTGGCCTCATCACGGTGAGGAACAGCCACTGGTGTCAAGCCTGCAGTCATGACAAAGGAGAGCTACGGGTCTGCTGTTTGACATATGCTTTCAGATTTCCTTCAATTCAGTTTTTCTTGGTTTAATATGGAGGCTTACTGGAGGATATTGAATATGTCTCAAAATTAGCAAGGCCAGGGCTACAACCGGGAAATATATGCACTTTGTAAAGTAATTCAAAGTCACATCAGTTGCATGACATCATTAACATGTGGCAAAGAAAACATCTTTAGTTTGTCAAAGTGCAAGCGGCAGGGCAGAGTTGATACAAACAGAAAATTAATTTTGAGGGGGGAAAAAAGTAGCACTAGATGATAAACCAGCATATCCAAAAATAGGAGAACATTTGGAATTTGTTATTTTCTTTACATGCCTTTGGTATTTTTAATGCAGAATTGTATGAATGCAACAGAGCAGGGGCTAAAGGAAAAGCAGTGGGCGTGAATTATTTACCCCCTCGGAGGGCTTGTGACAAAGTCCTACAAGAGACTATTAAGGAAGCTGGACAACCACTGGGTAAAGGGTAAAGGGCTCTCAATCATGAGTTAACAGTGGGTTAAGAGACAGAGGGGTGAGAGAATAAATGACCAGCTCTCAACACGGAAAGGAGTTAATAGTGGGGTGTCAGCAATCAATATAAGAGCAACATTCTCCAGGATGTTTATTAACACCCTGGAAAATGGACTAAATAACAAGGTGTTGAAATTTGCTGACTACGCTCAACGATTTCGGTTCCCTAAGTCCACACAGATGGATGCAAGAAACATAGACTCCAAACTCGGTAATTGAGCAAAACAGTGGCAGATGAAGCTCTGAGCAGGCAAGTGTAACATCATGCACCCAAGTGAGTCTGGAATTAGCGTTAACCTTACAGGAGAAAAGATAAGCTCAGAGAAGACATCTTAATGAAGATGTATGTGTCATGCTCAACAGAATGAAGAAAGGGGAAAAGGAAAGCAAATTTACTTAAATTTCAGGAAAAAAAATGAAAGAGAATATATTCCAGTGCCAAGATAGAAATCAATGCCACACAAATATGATCCAAGCAATTGATGCACATGTGTGAAAGTATCATAATGAAACCCATTAGTTGAAATAATGAGTAACTGATAATTAAGGCTGCTAGAGGTCAACATTTAACACTCAATTAAAATCACCTAATTTTCAGTGAAAGATGGTAAAAATAGAAACAACTGATAAAATCCAAGAGAATAATTAGAAACAGTAGGAAGAGACAGGCAAAAATTCAGACAGGAAGTTTCAAAGTTAATAATGAATCATCTGAACACAGGGAAGACGAACATAAGGGGTCATGTGTTTTCCATAAAAGTAAAAGGCTAGCTTAATATTTTTTAAAACTTAGTTGTAAGTAGACTAAAAATTCTATAAATAGCCGGGTGTGGTGGCACACACCTTTAATCCCAGCATTCACTAGGAAGGCAGAAGTAGGAGGATCGCTGTGAGTTCAAGGCCACCCTGAGAGTACATAGTGAATTCCAGGTTAGCCTGGGCTAGAGTGAGACCCTACATCAAAAAAAAAAAAAAGGAAAAAAAAAAAGAAGGAAAAAACTATATAAATAGTGTCAAAGATAAACTCAATTTCCTTCCACATGACATGCTATGAGATTCAGTCAATCTTCCTACCTATGGTAGCCATATTTTATTAGCAATAAAATACAAGAATCAAGAATATAATATTATAAAGCTGGGCATGTTAGTACATGCCTGTATTCCCAGCACTCAGGAAGGTAAGGCAGAAGGATCATGAGTTCAAGGCCAGTCTGGGCTATATAGTAACACTGTGTCTCAAAAATAAATATGCATATTATAAAATCTCATATGTATTATTTATCATACCATTTAATAACTGGGGTTTTTTGTTTGTTTGTTTTTTAGTTAGGATGTCACTCTAGCCTAGGCTGACCTGGAATTCACCATGTAGTTTCAAGGTGGCCTCAAATTCACAGCGATCTTCCTACCTCTGCCTCCTGGGTGCTGGGATTAAAGGCGTGAAAACCACACCTGTCTATAACTGTTTTCTCATCTTCTAAACCCAGAGAGATGCATCAAGATTTCACAATGACGATGTGTATCCATGCCAATTAAACAAAGGCAAGTGCAAGGTAGACTCAACAGGTAAGTCACTGATTTACTTGACCTTGTCACTTCTCTGGTATAGAATCTTCTCCAGGAGACAATCCACCTGTGGACCTGGCCACGAGAAGCAATCAAATCTCCCCACTTCTCTGTCCTTTTCTCTTCCCCCAAATGCTTAGCTCAGAGCAGTGGTGGTGCTGGCTGAAGTCAGGAGATAGCTTCCAGACACCAAGCATGAGCTGATGGAGATAGCTGGAAATGTTCCTCCACAAGGGCAAGTACTTGCTGAGAAAGTGACATCTCACACTCAGGCTGAGCTGCGCAATTAGCAGGTGCATGGATGGCGGGAGACACTGGAGGGACGGGCTGGTGGCTAATTCCTCTCTTGCAGAAATTTTAGGCCCACCTCATTAGCCAGTAGCCATGGGACAGGACTCCTGGGTGTCTCTTAGCCTGTGGATCTTACTTAGCCTATCAGTCAATGACGTATAAAAATTCAGAAGTCCTTTTCCTTGGTTGTTTATCTTCCTGAAATCTAATCCTTCGGCACTATGGTAGGTAAACAAAATAAGCTAGGAATTACTAGAAATAAACACAAGGAAGAACAATCCAAGTGCTAATGTACAAACATCATTAATAGAAGCAAAAAATTTGAGTTTTACCAGATAAAAGAAATAGGATAACACACACACACTCTCTCTCTCTTTTTCAGTTTTGCAAGTGGTATTTCAGTATCCTGCAAGGGATCGGCTACTCTTTAAGAAGTGACATTTCAAGCAGGTAGCTGGGTTCCTAACAAAATGTTCCAAGTGACATAGATATTTTCCTCTTCAAACATGTAGGTTCTTTCTAACAGAGTGCATAAGGTACTATTTTCACAGCAATTCTGCAAAGCATGAAAAGCAGAACACACTGGTAGGTGTTGGCATTGCGCAAAAGAGTTATATCAAGTGGAAAGTTACTGGCAAGGGTCAATGTCAGATAAGTATCTTCAGCTCTCCACTCTTTGCACCAAAATATCTTATAATCTTTTCCAAAATACATAAATATGCATCTCTGTTGAATAATTTGCTATTTCTAGACTACTTCTTCTTATTTATCTTCCATTCCACCACTAACCTTTGCAAATATCAGTACGGCCATCTCGGCTGCTCACATCCCCACCTCACCCCTTCCCAGTCTGTAGAGATTAAAATTTTTTCCTGAACTGAAACTCTGCTATCCGTGTCATCCAGAGCAGTTGGGCCTACACAGACACACACCAGGAGAGACAGACAGACAGACAGAACTCATTACCCCTACCAGTAGTCATTTGAAAGGATGATCAAGCTTAAAAATTTTATAAATCACTTATTCAAATGGACATCTTTCATCTAAAACAGCAAGTCTTCAGAATACAGGCAGGAAAAAAAAAAGAAAAAGAAGAAAAAAACAGGTCAACCTCCATGCATTTCCCTTTGAGCTGATCCTTTAGGACATCCTTCCAAATCAATTTACTTTTGTTTTCATGTTTACTAATGTATTTATTGCATATGAATATATTCATGTGTTGTGATCATGTCTGAAGTCTAAAAATTAATCATTAACCTATGACAATGTGGCAATTTCTAAAAAAATAGTGACAGCTTTGAAACATAGCTCATATAGTATATAATTCATCCATTAAAGTATACAAAATATAGTATACATTAAAGTATATAGACATGTATAACCAGCACACAGTCAATTTTATTTTGAATACTTTCATTACTTCAAAAAGAAACCTCGGACTGGAGGGATGGCTTAGCAGTTAAGGCATTTACCTGCAAAGCCAAAGAACCCAGGTTCAATTCCCCAGGACCCACGTAAGCCAGATAAACAAGGTGGTGCATGCATCTGGAGTGTGTTTGCAGTAGCTGGAGGCCCCAGTGTGCCCATCCATTCTCTCTCTCTTCCTCTCTCTCTCTCTCTCTCTCTCTCTCTCTCTGATTCTCTCAAATAAATAAATAAATATTTTTTTTAAAAAAAGAAACCTCATACTCTTTATATATTACTTTCTTGCCACCCTATCCCGCACACAATCCTGTGTCCTTTTGATATAGAAGGTTTTTCTGGACAAAGCACCCACCAAAAGCAGCTGATGGGAAGAAGGTTTCTTTTGGCTTACAGTCTCAAGGGGAAACTTCGTGATGGCAGGGGAAAGCATGACATGACCAGAGGCTGAACCTCACCTCTGCCACAACAGGTGATTGAGCCAAACTCTGGCAAAGGGGAGCTGGCTATAACACCCCAAAGTCTGTCACCAACAACACATCTCCTCCAGTGAGGTTTTGCTTCCCAAATGGCCACCAGAACACATGAGTTTATGGGGGTCATCTGATTCAAACCAGCACAGTGGTAGATACCTATAGTCTCCACACTTGAGAGGTTAGGCAAGAAGATCATGAACTTAAGTCCAACCTGGGCTATGTTGTGAGACCTCGT
The DNA here is from genome assembly GCA_036346955.1 of Dipus sagitta. Taxonomy (NCBI): domain Eukaryota; kingdom Metazoa; phylum Chordata; class Mammalia; order Rodentia; family Dipodidae; genus Dipus; species Dipus sagitta. The sequence continues at coordinate 114,656,981 of CM070778.1, read as the reverse complement.
CTCAAAAAAATCTTTTTACCTGTTCAGAGCTTCATTAATTCATGTGAATGGAATCCTAGAATTTGTGGTCTTTTGTGACTTATTTAATTTGGTCAAGTGTATTTGATATTTCCATGATAGAGCGTGTCAGTTCTTCATCCCTTTTTATAAACTGAATGACCTTACACCATGTGGGAGTAGGCTACGTTTTGACTCTCTATTTATCAGTTGATGGATAAGTAGGTTATTTCTCATGTTGTGGGGATGACAAGAAATGCTGCTATAAATGTTTCTACAGAGACCTCTGTGTGGACATATGTCTTCATTTCTCTTTGATATATACTTAGGAATAGAATTTCTGTTCACCTGCTAACTCTACACTTAGTTATCTGACAAATGGCTATACCACTTTACACTTCTACCAGCAGAGGTATGAGGGTACCAATTTCTCCAAATCCCTCTGATGTTTGTCATTACGGGGCTTTTTGACTGAGGCAGCACGTGTGCATGACTCCAGGTATCATCATGGTTCTGGGTTGCATTTCCCTGACAAGTAATGACACCAACCATCTTTTCATGTGCTCATCGGCCATTTGCATTTTCAATGGAGAGACGTCTGCTCACACTCTTGGCTTGTTTTGTTATTTTTTTTAATTGGGAACCCGTTACTATTACATTCAACATAATTTTAACAGCTGGTTTTTTCAGCTAATGAGTGATGAAAAATGGCACATAAGTGGGGCAGAACTAATAAAGTTAGGCATTACCAACTAACCTCAGAAAATGGGGTGGGGAGAATTGTAAAAAGCAAACATGAATTCCCAAATAGCATAGCATTCTTCATCCCATGGGGTGGTGACAACAGTCTTGCTGGGTCCTGACAGCTTCTCTGTGTCACAATAGGAAAGGGATTGAGGTTTACTGTGATTTACTTTAATCCCCTTTACAGGGTCACTTTAAATTCTATCTGGTTTGTTTTAAAAGGCTGGGAGGCTTGTAATATAATTTGGGAGTTGGCAAAGAGAAATGCTACCTGTTATCAGTATTGTGCTCTTAAATGTTTAACAAGCAACTTTGGGAGAGGGGTACTTCATTTATACTTCCACTGTAACTGATGTAAGGTACCAAGTCATGTCAGCCTACCCAGGAACTGCCTGGAAATTTAACAATCAGCTCCCAAGCAGGTCAAACCCGGCTTGGTCATACCACAGCTTGATGTCCAACTGTTAGGAACTCAGCACTGGGTTAGTCTCCTTACATACTGCTATCAATTGAATGGTATCCCCCAAAACTCATGTTGAAACTTAATCCCCAGTGCAACAGTTAGGAGGTGTGGCCTTTGGGATCCTATTAAGCTCAGATCTGCCTCATGAATACATAAATGCTCTTATCAAAGCATTTGGAGGGTACTAGGTAGGCTCTTTTGCCCTTCCATTCCTTGCACAATATTTATGGCACCATGTGGACCATGGGGGGCAGAGAGCATCCTTCAATAGATATCAAACCTACCAGCTTTTCATCCTCCAAAAGAGAGAGAAAATAAATTCCTGTTCTTTATTACCTACTCTCGGGCATTGTGTTATAACAGCAGAAACGAAGATGTATATATTACTTCACTTACTGCTCTGAACAACCTCAAAGAAGAAATAGATGTATTATTTGTCCTGTAATGCAGAACTACACTGAGGCTCAGAGAAGCCTTCTATAGCACCCACGGGCATACAGTACCATGGTGGTCTCTCCAAAGACATACACTAAAGCAATTCTTTGTTTTTAAAACTCAAAAATAATTCTTAAGTTGGGTAAAAGGGCACTTTTGAAGGAATGCCATCCATTATTCTGAAATTATATTCCTTGGGAACCCCACCAGCCTTGACACTAATGGTCAAGTGAGGTGTTCATGCATAGATATTTAGATTCAGATGAGGCTAACAATGGCTTTTCCAAAGGAAAATGGGCAGAGGGTCAGCAAGAAGGCCAAACTTGGGCAAGAATTTGCAAACAAACCTCCCCAGTGCCTAGGAGCAGTGGAGAAAGTAGCTCTGAGTCACCGGGAGACAGTTACTTCCAGCTCGGTATTCATCTGTGACTCCTGCTAAGACCAGCCCCACTAGGGCTAGACACGGACTCGCCACACCAGCTCAAGAGCCCCTTGTCTGCGCATTCACATGTGCAGATTACCACACCCTCACACATTCCCCCTTCTTGCATTGTACCTTTAAAAAACTGGGCTGGAGGGATGGTTTAGCAGTTAAGGCATTTGCCTGCAAAGCCAAAAGACCCAGGTTCAACTCCCCAGTACCCACGTTAGCCAGATGCACTAGGGCATGCACGCTTTTGGAGTTTGTTTGCAGTGGCTAGAGGCCCTGGCATGCCCATTATCTCTCTCTCTCTCTCTCCCTCTCTCTCTCCCTCTCTCTCTCTCTCCCTCTTTCTCTGTCAAATAAATAAATAAAAATAAAATAAAATAAACTAGAGGTAGCACCTAATGACACTTCATGGAAGCAGAGTTGGAGCATTGGGACTGAACATTACCAAGATCCTACTCAAATAACGCCCTCCAAATTCTTCACCCAGAAGTTAATGATCATTGCACTGAAAAATTTGTAATTGGACAAATTGTATGGAAGGAATCACTTATGCAACCGATGGCAAGTTTCAACTTCTGTTTCCAGCCTGTATCAAAGAGGTGGGTTGATCTGCCACAGGATAACACATTCCCCTGGCCCTCCCTGGCACCCACTCTGGAATATATTACCCCGCTAGAGAGGCTGCTATTGTGTGCCTGTTAGGTAAGTAAGATTTGTAATATAGCAACCAACCCCTTAGTAATTAGCCCTGTGCCAGACAAAGATCAAACCTCACCACACACCAATGTCCAGCAGGATTCAATGCTTAAAAATAAAAGTCTGAGAAGGCACTAGTCAAGGCTTGGGAATTTTAATTTATTTATTTATAGCAAGAACACAGAGCTATAGTCTCTCAATATCTTCAAGAAACTAAGACCATTAATGTACAATGCTCTTCATTGTGTTTTGTTCTGCTCAATATTAAAACCTGAATGAACTGGATAAAAAAAAAAAAAGCATGCACTTTTTTTTTAACCTTTCACCCAGCAAAGAATACAATAAACAGTAGCCTCTTTCAGAGATCTTTGGTACAAAGCAAAATACAAAATGCTCGATACTTAATATTGACATTATTATAGGCTTAGGGGTAGACATGTAGGAGAATGAGAAGGGAAGAGACCAGAAGATAGTGGTGGGAAAGGTCTGATTATTCCCCCAGCTCCTCTTTCCAAGGCCCACATCCTTGGTACCCACATCTGCCCACCGTGGATGACCCATCAGCACTGAATTCCCAGATGTTAGGACATTCTATCCCAACCTTCATCACACCAGTCTCCTGGTCCTACCTCCACTTCCCACATGCTCACAGCAAGTGAGACATCTGGAATCTCATGTCCTCAGGGCCGGCTATGCTTATTAGGAAATACATAAACTAGTCCTGTGAGCAGATGGAAGCATTCATTCCATTGCCTCGCCTCCTATAGATACATTCAGAGTGCCACCACTGGTTCCGGGAGGGACGGGCCCCTCTTCTGTGGACTCACCCTGAGGAACGCAGCCCTGGTTCTAAGAAAAGATAACATCATGTCAGGTCGCAGCCTTGGCTACAGACTGGGATGGACATGGCTGGATGAGTCAGGGATGAAGTGAGATCACAAGGGTGGGTGTGGCCTCGTCGGTATGCATGTTCCTTAACAGCGTGCAGATGGACCAACAAGACGCTGGCCAGCCTTCTGCTCCCACCTCTGTGCACATTAAACCACAACCGCCATTTGACTCACAGCACTCAACGATTATGGACTGCTCGTAGAAAACAACCCTCTCGAATCCAAACACTGGTCTCAACCAACAGCTCTTGTCCTAACCGAGATGTGAGGAGTTGTGCAATCAATTTCATGTGGCTAGAAGGTTCTTTTGTTTGGCAGCCAGGTAAAACAGGGTTGACTCCTTTAAACAACCTCCCTTCCCCTACATACCCTTCATACACAGAATTCCTTTTGAAGCCACTGAAAATCCCTTTCGCAGAACAGAGAGGGGAGAGAACAACCTGTTTGTTTTTGTACGGGCCTATGCGCTCCTTCCCTCCAATAACATCATAGTCCTCTTTTCCTTTTCAGATCTCTCAAAAGTCCTGCATTCCACATTCCCAGGAAAGCTTTTTCCTACAATGGGTCTCCTCTGAATCAAAATGGCTGCAGTCCAAAGATTGCACCAAAGAACAATCCAGCTCACTGCCAGCAGTCTAGGCGGTGTGACTGACCTTTCCTTCCTCCTTGTTTTCCTTTCTGAACTGTCATGTCTCTCCCAGTTAAGTGACAAATATGACGTAGAAATTGCTTTTAGTCTTGTGTTTTCATAGTGTTTGTGATGATGACTCCACTCGATGAATTGGAAATCATTATTATACGCAAATGTATATGCTAATGTGTGACCTGTAAGCTTCTTCGATGGCGGAATGAATAAACAATTACTGGCAAACACCAGGGTATGGCATTTCAATGAAGTCATCACAAAATCACTAGCAATTATCTCTGGAAACTTAAGGTGAAGGGTGTGTGTGTGTGTGTGTGTGTTTGTGTGTGTGTGTACATCCTGAGAGAAACACACTTGTATTTTAGAAAGAGAAACAGAAAAATTGAAAAACTTGGAACCAAGACCTTAAAACAAACGTCCAGAAAATAGATTGCAATCCTATAAAACACACACAGTGGCATGCTGAGGAGGGGAAAAGAGACAGTTTTGTTTAAAAAAGAAAGTCTACCACATTAGTCAATGCTACCCCTCAGAAGTATGACAAGTCTGATATTAAAAAAATAAATAAAACAGAACAAGAAGAAGGCAAAAATATTCAGTGGCTTGTGGTTGGGCAATTAACAAACTACATCCTGAAATCACCCAGTTGTCAGGTGGACTCATCAAGAGTGATTAGAAGACCTTTACCAGTGAGTAATTACTAATGGTCCGATGTCACCCCAGAGATGCATACATACCTCATGGGACTCCAAAGAGGCTGGTCTTCCCCTATTGCTATTTTTAGTAGGGACGTAGATTATGGGAGAGAATATGCTTATTAAGTTCAGTAATGACATCAAACTGGGTGTGGTACATTCCACTTTGGAAAACTGCATGGAAGTGCAAATGATCTTGATAAGTTGGAGAGGTGGGTGGACATAAACAGACTGAGGTTCTGCAGTGTAATTCACACGGGAAGAAAAACAAACCACACAATTGCAGGATTCATTCTGTGATGTCATCAAGAAAAAACGATCTGGAGGTCACAGCTAACACAAGCTATTGAAGTTCAGCCTTTAGCTTTGAAAGTATGTTTGATTAAAAAAAAAAAAAGTAGGTGGTCTTTCCTTGATGCTCAGTATGGCCACCCACTGTTCTATAATACAAAGTTCTGTGCCATCTTTAAGCTCACATTGTAAAATAGAATGTGGGGAGCATTTAAGAAAAAAAAAATCAATGTTTTATTGATTACCTGTTTGAGAAAGAGTCCTTAGAGAAACAACTAAAATCATAAAGCGATTTGATTGAGAAGTGGTTGCGGAAGAAAGGTAAACGCTTCCAATCCTAGAAAGAGGAAGAATGGTTAGAAGGAATGTCTCAATGACATAAGAAAAGCTTTCCAGCAAACAGATCCATAGGGTGCTGCAACTGAAATCATATCCTCTTCTCTGAAAATTTTAAACAATGGACTAGATCTGGGACAGCTTTATGTGTATTCGGACCATCAGAATGCACATGTTCAGAGCAAAATTCAAAACAATTTTTGTTTCCTATTTATCTGGTCCAGCCCCCCCACCCCCACCCAGAAAGGAAGTGAGGAAGGACTGTGAAGTAATGTCCAGCGCTTGGGACCTTCACTTCCCCCAGGGGACCGAATGACCCAAGGCCTAAGGCCCACCTATGGCTTCTCAGGTCCCCAACACGATTGACTCTTTGCTATTTCAGGCGTGGTCTCCACAGGCCATGTCGAGTTCTGAGGAAACACCAAATCCCAAATCCTTTGCCACCTTAAAGGTGAAATGCAGCCTATTCCCTACCACTTCCTTGTACTCATTCCCACCTCTGGGCTTTGGGTGAGCCTCCTGGGGATGGAGTGTGGAATGTATACTATCTCCTTCCATTGGCCTCCAGAGAACTTCCCACCTACAAGACCTACCGGATGAGGATGCTGAGGATGAGGGCCACCTCCCATGGGCTGGTCTAATGTCTCCTGGCCACAGCATTTTCTCCTTCTTAGGAACTCAGAGCATTTGTTTACTACCAGTGGCATTCCCTTGATACATAGTCACACAGCCTTGTGACATCTCAGGCACTGTTGAGTCACACCATGCGATATTTACTGTGCATCTACACCGCATTCCTACAAGTCTGGAAGCTCTCAGAACCCAAGGATCCTGTGCTGGGCTGTGTTCTATCCTCCTACAGCACCCAGTGCAGCAAGTACTAAGCTAATAGTGGGCAAACGCTTGAATATTAAGGAGAATGCTGTAGGCGAATGCAAGTTCTCTTAGAAATGTTACTTTCTAATGGAGATTTCTTGGAAAACTTTCTGAAGAGAGATTATTTCATGAGAATACAAAAATCAATTAGGAAGGAAACTCTCGACATTTTATAAATTCATTCTCTTTCTCTCTCCTCTCTCACTTTTGGAGGCAGGATCTCATGTATCCAAGGCCAACCTTGAACTCTCTATGTGGCTGAGGACAACCTGGAACTCATGATCCTGCCAAATGCTTCCCAAATGCTGGTACCCTAGGCATGCACCACCACACCCTGTAACACTTTACAAATTCTTACTGGTAAAAGTAAATGTTAGCACAATAAAACAATAATAACAAAGCACCCACAATGCTTCTTTTTCACACAGAACTCTTAAATTACAGAATCTTAAAATGGTTAACTATAAAAATTACACAGTTGTTAATATCTTCACCTGAGTAGAGCATTTCTCATTGGCACATGTAACTACAAAAACACAAAAATAAATCACTCTATGCATGTATTTGATGTATTTCATTTAAGATGACTTGGTCCATTTTTTTTTTACCTTTTCGAAATATTTTATTTATTTGAGAGAGAGGGAAAGAAAGGGGCAGATAGAAAGAGCAAGACAGGCAGAGAGAGAAAGAGAGAGAGGATGCATCAGGGCCTCCTGCCACTGCAAACAAACTCCAGACACATGCTCCACCTTGTGCATTTGGCTTAAGTGGGTACTGGGTAATCAAACCTGGGTCCTTAGGCTTCACAGGCAAGCGTCTTAACTGCTGAGTCATCTCTCCACATAAATGGTTGTATTATGTTAAGATTGATGTGTGGGCTGAAGAGATGGTTCAGCTGTTAAGGCACTTGTCTACAAAGCCCAACCACCTGGGTTTGATTCCCCAGTATGCACATAAAACCAAATGGTGCATGCATCTGGAGTGCATTTGCAATGAGTGGAGGCCCTGAAGTACACATTCTCCCTTTCTCTCTCTCTATCCCTCTCTGCTTGCAAATAAGTGAATAAATTTTTTTTTTAAAAAAAGATCACTGTTCAATATTCATTTTGCCCCAGCTCCCTATGAATGATCTTTTTGCTAGGACTGCCAACAAAGTGTCAGAGGTGGCAGTCAGATTTTGATGGCATAGCTTAGGTTTTGAATTAGAACACGATTTGTTTTGCAGACATCAATATCCCACGAAAGTAACTACTCTGGATTGTATTTGAACCTATGGCCTGGGCTACCTGAAAAGGTTCTATGTCCACAGAACCTTTTCAAATTCCCCAAATGAGGTGTCTCTGTTGGTAAATACTAAGAAGATACTGTGGTACACATTGGTTGAGGAGGTTGAGTGACATCCCAACATCCCTTGCTCCTCCCTTGATCTGTAAGTGGAGCCACTACCCAGGAATCTACTGGCCATTGTGATCACAGAATATCCGTCACGTTTCCAAAACAATTCAGAATGTCCAAAGTTCTTATGAAAGCAAGTGGAATGTGCAAGAAGTAAGGAAATGTTTTGGTATAAACTGTTGGTTTGGTAAGCAGCCAAAACCAATAATTTCCTGAGGCTGGGAAGATGGCTCAGTGGCTAAAGTCCCTTGCTTGCAAAGCCTGCTGGCTTAGGGTTTGATTCCCCAATACCCGTGTAAAGCTGGACACAAAGTGATAAGTGTGTCTGGCACTTGTTTATAATGTCGATAGACCCTGGTGTGCCTACACAGACACACACACACACACACACGTGTGCATGCACAAAGGCACACACATGCACATATGTTCAAATTAATATTTTCCTGCCAAAATCTACATTACCTTGTTGTATTTTTAAAACCTAAGACCATGTATTAGAAACCTGTTCCATACCAAATCTTACGGGATTTTCATTAAAGGTACCACCCCAGATGATTCAGTCATATGGTTTTCTTTAGTTATCCATGGGAAGAGCCACACTTTTTCCTTGACTTAGGATGTGAGCAGGGCAGTTGACTTGGCATCATGTAAGAGCCACACCAAGACAACTGTAGCTGGATTGCAGCAGATCCTAGACACCTGAAAATTCAACAAGCCTCAGGAGTTATGGTAATTATTGAAGACTTCTGCTTGGTGCCACATCATCTACTCTAAATGTTCAGAAAAGCCTTCACTTTCTTAAGTCCTTATTCAAGAGATTTGATAAGAAGCAGATCCAGGAGCTGGAGAAATGGCTCAGCAGTTAAAGGCTCTTGTTTATAATGCCTGACGGTCTGGGTTTGATTCCCCAGTACCATACTCATGCACAAAGTGATGCATGTATCTGGAGTTCGTTTGCAGTGGCTGGAAGACCTGGTGCACCCATTCTCTCTCTCTCTCTCTCTCTCTCTCTCTCTCTCTCTGTCTCTCTCTCTCTCTCTCTCTCTCTCTCTTTCTTTCTCTCTCCCTCTCTCTCTCTCATCAGGTCCAAAGTGTATGGGCAGAGAGGTCCATGTTGCCTTGACTTGTAATGGAGTTCTATCCCCATACACTCGTCAGGATGAAAGTGCTGTAAACTGAAAATATATCTTGCAGATGGCAGAACTACATGACACACAAGCATGAGCTTTTCATGAGGAAACCCGTCACTTTGGACAATGAGCACACAATACTTTTAAATATGCTTTTAGGGCCAGGGTGATCGCTCAGTGGATGAAGGCATTTATTTGTTTGCAAAGCCTACCAATCCAGGGTTCAATTTTCCAGCACCCGCAAAGAGCTGCATACAAAGTGGAGCAAGCCTCCATGACCCCAGTGCACCTCCACAATGGCAGGTGGGGCCAGAAGAGGCCACATGTCCCAAGCTAGCTAGTCTCGCATTCTTCTACGGTCTGGCATTTCATCTGCAATGGCCTCAAAGATGACGGAGTACAGAAACCTCAAACTTTCCTCTGACCTCTGCACAAGTGTCATGGCACACTCACCTGCCCACACATACACTAAATAAATTAATTAAATAAATAATCAATAGTTATTACTTAAAAATAAATTTTGCGGAAGAGGGGGCGGAAAGAATGTCAGAGCCACATGTTGGGTCATGATATGCAGAGACGTTTGTCTTACCCATAACTGTGGGCTAACTCCACAATGCATGACCCGAATACCTCAACAAGGAGGGGCCAAGGGGAGGGGGTAGGTCACGGATGAGCCTAATAATGGTACCAAACTGACTGTATTTGCTGAATACAAAACTGACTAATAAAGAAAAAAAAATGTCCTTATATACAACTAACCTACCAGGCATTATAACTCATGTCTGTAATTCCACCATTTGGGAGGCTGGAATAAGAGGAGTTGAGGTCAGCCTGAGCTATATAATGAGACCCTGTTGCAAGGAAGGAAATAAAAAGAAAGAAAAAGCAAAACAGCCAAGCTACCAAGCATCCTAACTTAGCTACACAGCACACTATCGAGTGTTGACTGTTTCTCCTCACGAGCCTATGGCTAACTGGGAACTTGAAGTTCTACAGCTGCCCAGCATTTTGAAAATGAATTCCCACCTATATCACTAACCCCAGAAAAGGTCAAAAGCCAAGAACGGAGCCGGGTGTGGTGGGGCACACCTCTAATCCCAGCATTCCGGGAGGTAGAGTTAGGAGGATCGCCGTGAGTTCGAAGCCATCCTGAGACTACATAGTGAGTTTCAGGTCAGCCTGACCTAGAGTGAAACCCTACCTTGAAAAACAAAACAAAACAAAACCAAAAGTCAAGAATGGTTTCTAGTGAATGCATATTGTCTTCATACCATCACAGAGTCAAAAATATCATAACTTGAACCACCCTAGCTGGTGACCATCGTGTGCCTTCTGCCACGAGCAGTCAAGAGAAGGTGCTGGGCACCTGAGAAGTGACAAGGGCTGGGAAGCTGGCTTTAGAGATAAAGCTACTGGCCCTGCCATCCTCTCTTACTGGCTAAATACCACTATCGGGTTAGTTTTATTATTCAAAAGTAATCTTTAGGGCTAGGTAGATGGCTTAGCAGTTACGGCGCTTGCCTGCAAAGCCTAAGGACCCAAGTTCAATTCCCCAGGACCCTTATAAGCCAGGTGTACAAGATGGTACATGCATCTGGAGTTCATTTGCAATGGCTGGAGGCCCTGGTGTGTCCATTCTCTCTCTATCTGTCTCTCTCTCAACCCCCCCCCCTTCTCTCTCAAACAAATAAGTAAAATATTTTAATAAAACACTAATACTTAGCTGAGGTAAATATCGATAAGAGACTCAATGACGTCATGTACTATTCAGCACAGAACCTAAAACATCATACCATTCTCTCTACTGACTGACCCCATGAGATGATCATGATTATTTAGATAACGTGGTAGTGAAAATTAAATTCTGTTGTCAACTTGATCAGATTAGGAATCAAGAGATATGCCTCTTGGGCAGATCTGTGAGATTATTTCCAGGGAGGATTAGTTGAAGGAGGTATTACTTCCTCCAAAATGGGTGGCACTTCGGATGGTGAACTTTATATAAAGATCCAAGAGAACACAGTCCATTTTCGCCCGATTGCCCATGCTATGCGCTGGCTGGTTCAGTGATTCTTACCTGGAAGTCCTTGCTTATACATGACTCCTATATGCAGCTACCACGTTCCGACCGTCCTTCATGGACATTGGAACCGAGTTTCATCAGCTTTCCAATGTCTTCTAGACCTTCAGTGTCAGATTGCGACTCCTGAGGTATCCAACCTTGTGGACTGAGCAGCCAGCAGGTTTCTCCCTGCTCAAGTCTGCTGCAGACTGTCCAGCTCAGATCCTGTAAACTAATCCAATGAATCCCCTTTATAACACAGACTCATACTGTGGGTTTTATTCCTCCAGAGAGCACTGACTAACACAGTAGCCCACATTACATCCAGGGCTGCCAAGATACCTTTCTGGGAGCCACCACCATGAGGCAAGGCCTTGGTGGAGAAGATCTCCACTCAGGTGGTCTAGATAGACAGAAAAGGGCTCTCTATAAGAGGCCTATCTTCTATTGGTTTTCTGAGTGCCTTAGGCTCTAACCTAAGTCAAATGAGCATTGCAAACTATTTACTAAATAAACTAAAAAAGAACTGATGATGTGTGAGGCAGGAGCAGAAGCAACATCCTGAAGAACCAAAGGAAACCTCAGAGAAGCAATTACAAATTGGAGTTCTAGAACTTTCTTTTTTTAATGTATGTGTTGATGTTTGTTCATATCTGTGTGCATGCTTATCAAGGTCAGAGAACATGGGTATTATTCACTCAGGTCCAGCATATTTTGAAATTCCCTAGTCCCTTAAAACTTTGTTTTAAAGCTGTTGATCATTCTCTTTGAATGCATCATCCTAACATGATTTTTTGTTTGTTTGTTTTTTGAGGTAGGGTCTTACTCTGGCCCAGGCTGACCTGGAATTCACTATGTAGTCTCAGGGTGGCCTCGAACTCACAGCGATCCTCCTCCCTCAGCCTCCTGAGTGCTGTGATGGAAGGCGTGCGCCACCACACCTGACCTAACATGATTGTTTTTCTTTTCTTCTCTGGCCTCCTCTCTTCATCCGTTGGCCCAAATTTGTGAACTCCAAAAACCTCAACCAGATGCAGTTTGTTATGCAAATGGACAGGATCTTTTTCCTTCAACATTTGTTAGCAGGTCAGACTGTGACCGCCATCTGCATGATACTCAGGGATCCTAGCTGATTTTAGTAAGTCTTCTCCCTCATCCAACCAGATCAGATGAGAGAAAATAGTGGGCAGGAGGAGGCATAGACTCGTTGAGGAGCCCATCATCTGCTCTCTAACGCGGTTCTCCTTGGCCCACTAACACATCTGACTTGTTCTCTAGGTCAAGAGTGCCATTTCCTGACCATAAAGGGAAGAGACAACAAAGGAGGAAATACGTGAAGTGAGTACCTTCTCGCAAGATGAGACAGATGTATGGATCCCTAAGTCCTCATTTTCCTTCCAGTAAGGTTAAGGAGAATGGAATCCTTTGTGCCCTACTCATGTGAACTGGTCACAATTCATTTCACTCTGCTTCGACTGTTCCTTCTTAAGTGCTAGGGATGTAGGAAGGCTGGGGGAAACAAAGCTAAGGACAGATTAGGAATAATTATAAGGCAAAGCGAAAATTCCCTTTATTTTCTAAACCAGATACACAAGGTGATGCAAGCATAAGGTTGCACTTGCACACAAGGTGGTGCATGCGTCCAGAATGTGATTGCAGTGGCTGGAGGCCCTGGTGCACCAATTCTCATTCTCATTTTCTCTCTCTCTCTGTCTCTCTCTGTCTCTCTCTCTCTTATAAAAATAAATACTTAGCTGGGCATGGTGGCGCATGCCTTTAATTCCAGCACTCAGGAGGCAGAGGTAGGAGGATCACCATGAGTTTCAGGCCACCCTGAGACTGCATAGTAAATTCCAGGTCAGCTTGGACCAGAGTGAGACCCTACCTCAAAAAACCAAAAATAAATAAATATTAATTTTTAAAAAATGTCATGGCTTATTGGCACTCATGAACACATAATCTCCCCCAGTCTCCCAAAATACTTCATGCAGGACTGACATAAAAGAAGAGAGGAGAAAGACAGACAGACACAGAGGGGAGAAGGAGAAGAGAGGAAATGGGAGGAGAGGGGTCGGGAGGAGAGAAAAGATGCTGAACATCACCTCACAACTGCATCAAAGTCAGAATGCCAGAGAGAGGATGGCAGGTCTTAGAACTGTAAAAACTAATAGTGCAAATACCCTAAATGTGGTTCCATCTCAAACATAATCATAATTTGATATTTAGTATCAGATGCATTCATTTCAACAAACACTAACTTAACATTTATTAAAGTGTAAACATTTTAATAAATTCCAATCACAGAAATACATGTTAAATAAACAGTAAAGAGTGATATTACAAAAAAAGGTTTAATGAATTTGCCACCTAAAAATTACAGCAATTTCAAAGTGATGCTTAATTCATTTGACCTTTACAGAAGTAATGCAGGGTGATTGGGGATCAGAGATGAAAGTAAGTCAGTCATTGTCTTGGGGACTGCCAACCTGTGGAAGGCAGGGCAGTTAGTGCACTGGAGTGAGAGAATGTGGGGCAGCTGATGAAGTACAGACACCCCACAAGGGGCTTCTAATCCTAACTTAGGGAAGGAAGGGAGGCTGCCTCTTCTCTGAGGAACTGTCCTAGCTACCCTGAGATGTGAAGTGGGAATGTGTAGACAAATTGAAGAAGGACAGGAATGGCAGAGACCACCGTGGAGCTTCAAGAGATTTGGTGAGACTAGAAGTACCCTTATTGGCCTGTGCTGGGAAAGTGATTTGATAAGAACACAACTGGGGCGGAGGCGGGGGCTGGAGAGATGGCTTAGCAGTTAAGGTGCTTGCCTACAAAGCCAAAGGACCCAGGTTCAATTCCCCAGGACCCATGTAAGCCAGATGCACAAGGAGGTGCATGTGTCTGGAGTTCCTTTGCAGTGGCTGGAGACCCTGGCGCACCCATTCTCTCTCCCTCCCTCTCTCTTCTCTCTGTCTCATAAATAAATAAAAATTTAATAAAACACAACCGGGGAGTAATAACTGGTGATAAAGACCTTGAAAGCTTTTGTCTTAAGGTCACTTGTTCTTTACCCTTTGGTGACTCGTCAGGTCATACTACGTTTGGTACTGCCTAGAAAAATCCCAGTGTATCCCTGTGGCCCTGTGGTGGTTTCAATTAGGCATCCTAGCTATACCTGTGTGTTTTGAATGCTTGGGACCCAGCCGATGGCAATTTGGGAGGTGGCGCCTTGCTGGGGGATGTGTGTCACTGGGGTTAGAACTTGATGTCTACTAGTCCCTGGCTTGCCAGGGCTCGTTTGGCTCTCTCTCCTGCTGCTGTTTGTCACCCGCTGTGGCAGAGGTGATGTCCAGCCTCTGCTCATGTCATTCTTTCCTCAGCCATGATGAAGCTTCCCTTCGAGACTATAAGCCAAAGTAAGAACTTTCCTCTCTCAGCTGCTGTGGGTGAGGTGCTTCGCGTCTGCAATGAGAAGGTAACTGCAATAGGCCCTAACACAACTCCCAATACCTCCTGGTGCCCTCATAATCATCCAACTTGGTAAATTTTGCAGTTTCCTCGGTGATTAAAAGCCATTGACCCTAATGATATAAATATGAATTAACCTGCCCAACTGCCCTTACAGAGTTGTCATAAGAATGAAAGAGGAAGACATAGAAAGGGCTATTTATTAAAAAAAAAAAATCAAACCAGGGTGTGGTGGCACACGCCTTTAATCCCAGCACTCGGGAGGCAGAGGTAGGAGGATCGCTATCAGTTTGAGGCCGCCCTGAGATGACACAGTGAATTCCAGGTCAGCCTGGGCTAGAGTGAGACCCTACCTCAAAAAAACGAAACAAAAAATCAAAAGATGGAGCTGGACATGGGGACTCATGCCTATAATTCTGGCACTTTGGAGACTGAAACAGAATTGCTATGAGCTTGAGGAAAATGTGGGCTATAGAGTAAGCTTGAGGTCAGATTGGGCTACACAGCAAGACACTGTCTCAAAAACAAACAAACAAAAAGAAAAAAATCAAAAGATGATATATCCTGTGATATAAGGATCAGCAATATTCCCAGATGTAATGATAGTCACACAGGACCACAGCCAATGAGTGGGAATCGAACAGGGATGGTCTAGAATGTGAATCATTCTAGACATGAACAGTCGTGCCCTTTTGTCAAAGAATAGATTTCCTCACCAGCAGACATAAACAACAGTGGACACTGCAAGCCTTAAATTTGGGGGTAATCGTGGCATGTCTGTTATGGGGGAAACCAACCACTCTCTAATTGGGCTGGAGGCCCACTCCACAGGAGGGAATACATGCCTGATATTGAAAACTTGTGACAGGGGAAGTCATGAGCCCTAGGGGTGCAACATCTGCTGCTGTCTGGCTAAATATATATACTATGCTCCCCAAACTGCCCAGTAAGCACTTCTCTTAATGCTCATACCCATATATTAGTGCTACTCTCACTTTGGGTTAAAGAAGCTTCTCTTTTCAGATGGCAGTGACTTTGGGATGACTCAGAAGTGGCAGAGAAGTGCTCAGCACTGAAACATTGCTATCACACCTTCCAAGGCTCAGGGTCCATTGCGGAAGAGGTGGCAGAAAGAATGTAAGAGCCAAAAGAAGGGTAGGACTCTTTACAGTGTGCTCTTGCAGACACAAAATGGCCTGGATATCCATGACCTCACAGTGCCTGACACTACCTACACAAGACCAGCATAATAGGAGGAAAAAATGATGACATCAACATAAAAGAGAGACTGACTGAGAGGGGGAAAGAGGTATGCTGTAGAGTGGAGTTGCAAAGGGGAAAGTAGGGGGGAGGGAAATACCATGGTTTATTGTCTATAATTATTGAAGTTATCAATACAAAAAAAGAAGAATGGATTTCCATGGCGTTGGAGACATTTAAAAACAAAACGCTGGTCTGGAAGACAAATTGTCAAGGATATTGAAATTGTATCAGGAACGTGGAGCTGATGCTGACATCAATGAGGGCCCCTTAAAGATTTCTAATTAGGGGCTGGCGAGATAGTTCAGTCAGTCACGTGCTTGCCTCACAAGCTATGGGGACCTGAGTTCAAGCCCTAGGACCCAGGCAAATGCAGGGTGTCATACACAGCACAGGCCCCCAATCCTATTTCTGGGGAAACAAAGATAGTAGTACCCCTGGAACACGCTGGTCAGCCAGTCTACCCTAACTGGTGAGCTCCAGGTCTCTGAAAGGCTCTGTCTCCTAAAAGGTGAACAGCATTCCTGAGAGTGACACCAAAGTCATCCTCTGGCTTCCACATGCATGTAGATACACACATATATATGGGTACCCACAAACATACAACACATTCACATGCATGCATACCCCATGCACATGCAAAAAAAGGTAATCATGGAAAAAGCATGAACAGATACCTAAGCCTGTTCTGTCAATGGAGGATGGACTCTCCGGGAGAGATGGATGATGGCCGCACTAGAGATGGGATGGAACTCAGCCCTGCACCTCCAAGAGCCTGATCACTGTTGGCTCAGAAGCCTGATGACTATGACATTTGCTGGGTCCTGAAACGAAGAAAGAGCAGAGTCCTACCTGTGCATGATGGCAAGGGAGAAGCACAAGAATATTCACAACCCTGGGGAAATGTGTCCGCCCAACTGCACAGGGATGGAGGAGACATTACGAAGCTTGATGGGTTTGCTACCCAAAGGGTTCTAGCAGTGTTTATATAGACTGTACATTTAATAATAAATCATGAAATCAAATGAACCCATGGAAAGGTTGATTGCAGAGTCCGAACTGCTAATAAAGGACCTTTCACCTTCACGAACAGGGATGAAATCATTCATAATAGTGGTGACTCCAAAGCAGCTCTGTGAGAAATCTGACAAATTGGGGATTTGGAATTTATTTCAATAAACCAGCCTGCTGGCAGTTTTCATCGTGCAAACGTGCTGGCCAGAAGCCGTAGAAAGGAGAGAGGAAATTCATTTGTTTCCTTTGCTCTCTTATCGGTTATTTTTGTTTTCTTTTCTTTTCTTGCTTTCTTTCTTCCTTCCTTCCTTTCTTTTTGGAAGAAAGTAACAGTGAAAAGAACATGAATTCAACTCAGTAAGTTGCATCTGATGTTCGATGCATAACAGAGAATCAGGTCGTTTCTTACATCCAATTGTCAATGGACAGATTTTTTTTTAAATAATATTCAATAGGCCTGCTTTGCTCAACCAAAAGGCAATTTCCTCTGCTATTTAAGAAGAGGATTCTAACACCAGAAGGTTGGGGACAAGCAAAAGTGATACCTTATGGGGCTGGAGAGATGGCTTAACAGTTAAGGCACTTGCCTGTGAAGCCTAAGGACTCAGGTTCAATTCCCCAGTACCCATGTGAGTCAGATGCACAAGGTGGCACATGCATCTGGAGTTCACTTGCAGTGGCTGGAGGCCCTGGCACATCTGCTCTCCCTAATCTGCCTCTCTCTCTCTCTCTCTCTCTCTCTCTCTCTCAAATAATTAAATAATATTTTTAAGGGATTCTTTATAATATAAATACACAGAGTCTATTAATTAATTAATTATTTTTTTTTTTACAAAAAGTAAAGAAACTCTGCCTCCAATGAGTGGACAGGTGAGGACAGACCCAAAAGTCATTCTCTGACCTCCACCTGCGTGTCATAGCACATACGTCCCCGCACTCACACACCACTTTTAGCCTAGTGGGATCACCATGGCTGTGGTGTGAAGGACGCCTTGGAGAACTGAGAAAGCAGAGGCAAAAGGCTAAGTAGGAAACTATCCCAATAGCACCAAACAGCCAGGACTGGGGATGCATGCTTATGACCCCACTACTTGGAGGAGGGGCTAACGTAGGAAGATTGCCTCAGAGTTCAAGGCCAGCCTGAATTATCTAGTGAGTTCTAGGCCAGCCTGGAATACATAACACCTTGTCTCAAAAGCAAACAAAAACCTCAAAGACAAAAACCCAAAGGAATAATGGCATCAACCATGAACACATATAACAGTTGTAACCATGATTGCTGCAATGAATCTACCAAAGGAAAAAAACTGCTGGTGAATTTCATCCCCTCATGCCAGGTCTACAGTATTCTGTGAAAATGTCTCTCTCTCCCTAAAATGTTTTGTTTTGCTCCCTAGAGCAACAAAGCATCCTCTGAATTAGCATAACAACCAAGGTGGGACTTTGTTTTCAGCCCAACCCAAGGGAATGGCTGCAAAGTCCTTTCTTATGAGTTCTACACCTGTAAAAAAGTCTCTTTGGCTGAAAGTGATAGCTTAACTAATGGGATAAATAAACCTTCTTTGAAATGCAGAAGTGGCTTAGAAGGAACCTCCAGGAAGTCCTATTTGATATGCATATGCATCTTGAAAAATAGTTTCCTTCTCCCAGGACCCTCCTGGAGGCCAAGAAGACCTTCTGAGTGATGTCTTCACAGTTTGGCTTCCAAGCCCTGGCCCAGCCCCCAGCCCCCGGCAGGCAGCTGGGCTTTCAGAGGAGGTCCTCATTGCAAACAGCCTTTTGCCAGAGCTCTCAGCTTCAGCTAACTTAACACAGGGCTGACGAGGGAGATGAGGGCCCTGAGAACTACAGGAAGGGACCACCAAAGTATGGACATCTCCAGGGGGTGGTGCAAAAGGAACTCTGGTCTAGCAGGAATGTAACTACCATCAGTCAATCCCTTGATCTAAAAGGATGACCAGTAAAGAAAAGAACAATTGCACCAGACAGATACCTAAAAGAGAAAGCTCAATGGCTTTCAATAGATGTTTTTAGAATGGGAGGAGGGAATGGAAGAGGATTCAGAGAGGGAAGAAATCCCTTAGATCTTCAAGCATAGTGTGCCATATTTTCATGTAGCATGTGGTGCCCAAAAGGTTTCTTCTCAGCCTAACAGCTAAAGCTCTTTTCCATCCTGAAGACCACCCAGATGTGATAAGTTGGTGCTCGACTCATCTTTCTGACATTTACAAAGTCAGCTGCCTGCAGCCCAGGGAGTTAGAAGCAACCCACAAAGCAATTGTAGTTAAATGCAAGTTCAAGGTACATGGCCTTGCCAGTAATGAATGCTGCTGGAGAGAGATGTATGGATCTGCCCCAGCCCCCAAATCCCTCCGGAGTCTTTGGAAAGTCCTTTTGAAAAATACTGGAAGAAAACATTCAAAAGCGTCAAATTTATGGAGCCTGGGAAGATTTTGTCTCCTTTTTAAAGTATCTCTTTGTTGCCACGAAGGCTATTTTTTTTTCTGTAATGTAATAAAATTTTACTCCTTCATAATGTGTTTGATCAGTCACTTTCATCACAAGCATACAAAATTTATTATAAATCTGTTGTAAATGTATTTGTTCTGTTACAACACAAAAAAAATTCTCCTGTCTTTTAGAAACTTTATTAAAGTTTACATGCCAAGGAAAAACTTTTATGCCTATATGGTACTTGTGGTACATAAAATAGATGGATACAAAGTTGTCTTCAAAGAAATTATGTATAGAAACTCAACTGAAGAGCTGTTATTTTTGACTTTTTATTGACAATTTTAATGCATGTACATAATATATTTTGATCATAAACCCATCCTGTTGCCTTCTTTTGTCCCTCTTCCTCTGAACCCTTTCTTCTTTCCAACTAGTCCCAGAAGAGCTGTATTCTAAAGGAGAAATTTGGGGGACAAATAACCACAAGTGGTCTTATCACTCTAAAGAGAGTGGGGGGGAAAAAAAAGAAGTGGATTGTTGGGGAAGTCCCAAACTAAAGACTCTGCAGGAAGTTGTGACTTCTGGCAGGGCAATAAGGAACAATACAGAGAGGAAGACAAACTTTGGCGAATGCCTCTATCTGCAAATATAAATAGGAGCTTTATTAAAGGGCATAAATCTGCCAGTGAGCGCCAATCAGGTGTAAGAGATACGACTCAATAGATAACAGTTTACTTGCACAATTGCAACTTCTCAAACAGACACTGATAATGTATGTGTGCACACATGCGCATGCATGTGTGGCTTACAACTTTTATTGATGATTTTTATATATGTACAAAATGTATTTTGATCATTGTCTACCCTCGTGCTCCTATGCCCCTCCACTCTTTCCATCAAATCCCTTCCTCCTGCTAATTAGTCTTTCTACTCTTGACATCTTTATTTTTTGAAATATTTTATTTATTTATTTATTTATTTAAGACAGAGAAAGAGGCAGATAGAGAGAAAGAGAATGTACGCCAGGGCCTCCAGCTGTTGCAAACAAACTCCAGACTCATGTGTCACCTCGTGCATCTGACTTACGTGGTTACTGGGAAATCAAACCTAGGTCCTTAGGCTTTGCAGGCAAGCGCCTTAACTGCTAAGCCATCTCTTCAGCCTGGCATCTTTATTCTATTTTTGCCTTCCTCCATCATCCATGACAACACGTTGCTGGGCCCAGTATTGCACACACTGTGAGGTCATGAGTGTTAAGTTCACACATTTCTGGAACACATTACAAAGCACTCCTCCCCATCCTCTTGGTTTTACATTCTTTCTTCCACCTGTTCCACAACATTCCCTTAGCCTTGGCAAGTGTGACAGAGATGTCTCATTTCACACTGAGCACTTAGATGTCACTTCTCTGAACGTTGGTAAGTTTGGGTTTCCCCAGTAGTCACTACCATCTTTGTAAAGAAGCTTCTTGGATCAAAAGCGAGAGCAGCCAGGTGTGGCAGCGCACGCCTTTAATCTCAGCACTCTGAGGCTGCAGTAGGAGGATCACCATGAGCTGGAGGCCACCCTGAGACTACAGAGTGAATTTCAGGTCAGCCTGGGCTAGAGTGAGACCCTACCACAGGAGGAAAAAAAAAAAAAAAGAATGAGAGCAGCACTGCTATATAAGCATAAATATGAATACTTAAAGGGCAATTTGATAGGCACAACATAACATTTTAACCAAACAACAGTAGAAATGCCCCTCCTTTACCCCAGTGCCTATGACCTTCCAAGCCATAACCTTTTGACGACTAGTTTTTCAGTACCAGGTATATATTCCTTCCTGTTGATCAGGCTTCAAAACCAATTAGAGAGTAACTGTTTATCCCACAAGAGTCATGCCACTGTTGTACCAGTGTGTTCATCTTGCCTGGCTGGCCAGTTATATAGCTTGTAGGGTCCGTTGCTGGTTAAGACTGTTGACTTTTCTCCCTGTTAAATATTCCCTCCTGGAAGGAGAAAAGCTCAAGAGGTCAACAAGACTGGGGGAGCTGAATTAAAAGGTACAAGCGGGCCTGGAAAGATGGCTTCGTGGTTAAGGCGCTTGCCTGCGAAGCCTAGGAACACATGTTTGAATCTCCAGGTCCCACCTAGCCAGACAGTGTCTCAATCATGCAATGTTGCTCATGTACACAAGGGGGCGCACGTGTCTGGAGTTCATTCCCAGGGTCACAAGACCACTCCCCAAGGTTATTAAGAGTGGTAAACAACCTTTGAAGGGGCAGAAACTGACCAGTGTTGTGTAGCCAGTGAAACATTGTGGGGGGTGGGTAGCTTAGGGGACTCAGGAGGTCAATAAGTCCAGGGAAAAGGTTGCACGACTTCTCCCTAAGGTTATGTAAACAACTGATTGAGGGGAGACTCTCCCAGGCAGTGTGCTGGACCCTGACCAAGCCAAGTTGCCTTCAGGTTGTGTAGGGAGCTCCAGAGACGCGGCTTCCTGAGTTGTCACCTAGGCTCGGATGTCTTTTTGGTGATGCAGCTACCTTTGAGTCACCTGCACTTCTGTTAGCACCCCCCTACCCTCCAGTCATGGTCCAGCTTGTCATCTGAGCCCCCTCTGAGGTGAATAGACGTGTTTGTGTCTCCCCAGGTAAAACGTTTCCCACAACACGCCCCCAACAGCCTGCCCAGCACTTTACAGCCGGATGGCAGCTACCCAGCAGGGAGAAGGCTTCCTCCTGGGCTCCAGCTCTATTCCTCAGGGTCAAGCCCCTGACTCATGTGAGGTCTTCAGCAATGAGGTGCTACACCCTCATTCTGGTAGGGAACCAAAAGCACTAGCAATAGCTTGTATTATTTGAGGGGCATAAGTGGGATTTTTTGAAACAGGGTCTCACGCTGTAGCCTACCAGGCTGGCATTCAATTTGTGGCAATCCTCCTGGCTGTATCTCCCACTAACAATGATAACAAGCATGAGCTGTCACACCTACCATTAATATATGGGATTTTTTTAATAAAGTTTTTTGTTGTTGTTGTGGTTGCTGCTGTTGTTTTTCGAGGTAGGGTTTCACTCTAGCTCAGGCCCACCTGGAATTCACTATGGAGTCTCAGGGTGGCCTCCTACTCACGGCGATCCTCCTACCTCTTCCTCCTGAGTGTTGGGATTAAAGGTGTGTGCCACCACGCCCAGCGCAATAATGTATATTTAAAGGGTAAAATACCATGCACATAATATCCCTCTGGTATATGCTTTGCACATGTGTAGAAATTCCCCTTTTCACGGGAATTTCTTTTAAACATTTTTATTTGTTTTTGTTGGGTTGTTTGTTTGCTTTTTGCAAGCAGTGAGTGACAGAGAATTCACAAGAATTTCTATCCAAAATAGGAGAGGACAAAAGAGACCAAAGATTAAAACACAAAAATGCACTCCTGGGAATGGTAGCTGGAACAATATTATGTAAGGGCACAATGAAAGACCTTTAATGAGACGTGTGTGTGTGGTGTGTGTGTGTAAGAGAGAGAGTGTGTGTGTGCGTCATCCAGACAACAACCTCAAATGTCATTCCTCAGGTGCTGTCTACCTTCCTTTGTTCCTGAGATCATGTATCTCACTTGCCAAGTAGGCTAGACTGGTTGGCCAGTGAGCCACCTGTCTCCATCTCCCCAGAGCCGGGATTACACACACATGCTGCTACATTCAGCTCGTTTTAAGTGTACTCTTGGGCCCAACCGAGGTCGTCATGCTTGCGGGAACACTTTCTTTAAAAAAAAAAAAAATCAAAACTTATTGTGTCCCATGGAATAAACAACCAAAATTTACTACTGTGCCAGGGTGCCTGTCAAAAAAGGCACCTGTAAAGAAAAATTAGTTTATTATTTTTGATTAAACTCTAATATTGTTTCACTCATATAACTTTTCAAGATAACAATATAATTGTTTTTTTTTTCCCTCAGAGCTAAAGTAACAAAACAAAAACCTTTATTTTTCCCAATTAACATGTCCTGACTGGGCAAGGACAGCCATGTAAACTGACATCTTTGTCCTCTTGTTCTGGCTACCAGGAAGCTCAGAACTTACCAAATGCATTCTCCATTGTCCCTCCTCTTTTGTGGTTTATCTCTTGCTATTTTAGGTCTTACTGTATCCTTTGAAAGCTTGTTTTATTCAGAGTGGGACAGCGGAGGGAAAGTAGGAAGAAGGACAGGAAGGAATATTTTCCTCTCTCTCAAGTGAAATAATGCTGCTGTTTCTTAAATGGATGTTTCTTAAAACGGGTAAGAGAAGAATGAAAGGCTGAGGAACTTAGGAACCTTAGGAACTTTGCAAACACTTGATTCCAGCCCCCGTTGCCTTTTTAAAGGTAGATACAAAGCCTGTCAACTTTATGGTCAGGTAAAACCCAGCTTGGCCATTTGGTAGCTGGCTGACTTCAGTGAAGTCACTCAACATCTCTGGGCCTTTGCAGCCGAGTCCATATGGAGATTCTGTACAACAATGAACATGGAGGCAAATGACAGTCTGTCTTGTTCATGACCAGCATTCAGCAGGTCTCTCCCTCTTTTCTTTCTTTTATTTCCCCAAGGGCTCGTCATCTTTTCTGTATGTAAATAATTAGACAATTTCTATAAGTAAGACAATTCAGTGTCCAAAACCCACTAAAGACTTATTTTTCCCTTGAATCCTAGGCTTAAGACTGAACATATTAACCCAAGCCAGTTGAATTAATATTTCTTAGCCTGGTGGAAGCACACAGATTTAATCCCAGCACTCTAGAGGCAGAGGTAGGTGGATTGCTGTGTGTTCAAAGCCAGCTTGAGACTACATACTGAATTCCAGGTCAGCCTGGGCTAGAGTGATACACTACCTTGAAAAAAAATTCTCCTTATTAAATATAATAGGACATAATTGCCAATTTGAATTCCTGAATCAACAATAAGTTCCCATTCTTCTCAGAATCAATTGACTAATCAAAAACAAAACTGGTTAATATTGAAATACCTGACAGCCAATGGCCTGTAAGCTGTCAGTGCTGAAGACCCCCAGAGGCTATCCTACATTGGTGGGCTTATCTGTGAACATCCAGTGACTAATTTGGCAGCTATCAAATTTATGTGGCTTATGACCTGCTAACATTAATCGTATCAGAAGCAGAAGGTGTGGTCTTCATAGCAAATAAGCTCTCTCTCTCTGCCCTAGAAAAAGAGAGAGAGAGAGAGAGAGAGAGAGAGAGACCCAGTCATCATCTATTGACACTTTGGTGGGCTCAGTATGTTGCAGAACATGACTCTTATCTTTCAGGTACAGAAGCTCCACTGGTTAATGCATAGTAGACTTTCTAGAACATGACATGCCTTCACCAGAATTAATGGAATGTATATACTGATTGCTAGATGCATTCATGGATATATTCATTTTTAATGAGAGAAAGGACTACTTCTGGCCACCAGGCAGAATGTCTCCATGCATTTGTCACCCAATCCTGATTCCTAGAAGTGGAATGATCGGTTAGAAATTCCTTGTGAGGAGAAAGAATCAGAGCAGGTAAGAGAGTGATTACGCGGAAGAGCTGACAGAGGAAACAATGGCTTCCCCACAGTGAGGACACTTC
The DNA here is from genome assembly GCA_036346955.1 of Dipus sagitta. Lineage (NCBI taxonomy): Eukaryota > Metazoa > Chordata > Mammalia > Rodentia > Dipodidae > Dipus > Dipus sagitta. Next base: position 114,632,107 of record CM070778.1, on the reverse strand, counting down.
TCAGGGGATCCAAACTGTTGTCGTTTTTTTTTGTTGTTGTTGTTGTTTGTTTGGTTGGTTTTTTTTTTTTTTTTTTTTTTTTGGCCAGTGCAGACAAACACTGCCAAATTCCTTCTCTTCAGATTCACTTGTCCAGGCTGTGTGCTGACCCTCTGCCTGAGGTTAACACCACTTTCTTTAGCCAGTTTATAGGACCTCAGCTCTCAAGAGTCAAGATTCTAGCCACTCCCTGCTGCTTTGTGGCTTGTGGAAAGTGCATCCATTGCTCCACTGGTAGGATAGTCCCCTAAATCAGCCTGGTGGGCCCGACTAGATAAGACACCCTCATTCCTCCCAGCTTCCTGTAGATACACAGCCCAAGTTAGTTCTCGAGACAGTTGATCTTTGAGCATGTGGTCCTTCTGGGCTGCCCTCACTGCCAGAGGGAGGGTCTCTTCTGCCAATATGGCATCAATCCAGTGATCCCTACCTCTCCTCTCTGTTCTGAGCATTTCGAGAACCTTCTGGTAACCAAGGGAACTTGGAATGAAAAGTGGTCAAGTGGTCTCTCTAGCACTGATAGGGAAACAATTGGTTTCAGGGGAAAGCCTAGTTAATTGGCTATAATTAGTATTAGCCTTCCTTTTGCCCATGCTGCTTAGCTACAGAGAAGTTGTCCCTTGAATTTGAATTGTACTGGTGGCCCAGACTCTTAGCTATGGACCCTCATTTTTACCTCTGCCGTACTCAGTCACCTTCAAACGAGGCTCCTATCACAGAAGGCTTCAGGACATGATCTGAAGGAACTTGGCCATGAAGAGGGTCTGTGCCTTTGACTGACCAATGTTGAGTGACCTTTTGTCCTCCGGGGACACTCCCAGCTACCAGCTTGGCCTCTGCACTAGGTCCAGTTCTCTATCTGATGTGCACCCGGCTTTCTAGAGCACAGACAGGTAAAAGCAATGCTGGCCATTTGCCTACTGAACCCCAAGAGTGCTCCTTTGGTCAGTACTCAGTGGAGGCTTTGGCTCCATATTGGTTTTCCATGTGGGTTTTCCCCGTGGCGGCAGCTGTACCATTGAGCCTTTGGCTCTGCAGCGGCACATAAACCACCGGGCATGAACTCCACAGTTTATGTAATCTTTTACAACTCTATCGGGCTTTACTTTATTTTTTCTTTTTTGGTTTTTCAAGTTAAGGCCTCCCTCTAGTCCAGGCTGACCCATAATTCACTATATAGTCTCAGGGTGGTCTTGAACTCAAGGCAATCCTCCTACCTCTGCCTCCTAAGTGCTAGGATTAAAGGTGTGCGCCACCACGCCTAGCAGGTTTTGCTCTTGATTGTCTCCCTCTGTGATCTTTGTCCAGAGCCTTTGCCTCTCTTGGCCTGGGTTGGACTGGATGTATTTATGGAATCTCTCATCAGCAAATTACTACCGTTCCGCAATTCTTATGAATCTACCACAAGAATTGCATTGTAAATTGTAGTGGTGCATATGTGTAATTCCAGCAACGTAGAAAGACTCTGTCTCAAAACCACAACAAGTAAGATTAAACAATAAAACAAAATAACATAAATTAGTCTGCATTGATGGTATAGTGGTGAGCATAGATCCCTTCCAAAATAACATAAATTAAAATATAATAAAAAGCTGGGCATGGTGGCACATGCTTATAATCCTAGCACTTGAGGGGCAGAGACAGGTAGATCCCTGGGGCTAACTAGCTGGCCAGTCTGGCCTACTCGGTGAGCTCCAGGACAATGAGACCCTGTTTCACAAGGGTAGATGGCAGCCTGAGAAAATACTCAAGGTTGTCCTCTGGCCTTCACCTGCAAATATGTAATGCATGTGCACATACATACATACATACACACACAGCACAAAATAGAGGTTGGGCATGGTGGCAGCTCACACCTATAAATGTAGCACTCGGGAGGCTGAGACAGGGGACTGTCTCAAGCGTGAGGCCAGCCTAGGCACATAGTGAGTTTCAGAGAAGCCTGGCCTACAGAGTGAGACCTTGTCTTAAAAAAACAAACAGGGCTGGAGGGATTGCTTAGTGGTTAAGGATGCTTGCTGGCAAAGCCAAAGGACCCAGGTTTGATGCTCCAGTACCCACATAAAGCCAGATGCAAAAGGCGCATGTGTTTGCAGTTCGTTTCAGTGGCTAGGAGGCCCTGGTATGCCCATTCTCTCTGCCTCTACCTCTAAATAAATAAAGTGTGTGTTTTTTAAAACAAACAGGGCTGGAGGGATGGCTTAGCAGTTAAGGCGTTTGCCTGCAGAAGCCAAAGGACCCAGGTTCGATTCCCCAGGACTCACGTTAGCCAGATGCACAAGGGGCGTATGCGTCTGAAGTTCGTTTGCAGTGGCTGGAGCCTTGGCATGCCCTCTTTTTCTCTTGCTCTCTCCCTTCTTCTCTGTCAAACAAGCAAACAGATCAATATTTAAAATTAAAAAAAATAAGCAAATAAATAAGTAAGCAAATGCCAGCTTCCACCAGCAGCGTTGTTGGTGTGGCTGGAACGGGCACATCTTTGCATGTGCTTGTGAAACTTTCGTCATTATTATACAGTCTCACTTTGTGCGCTGACTGCTAGATGAACTCCTCAGAGACTTGGTAACTTGATGAAAGAAAATGGAAAACTTTCTACTTCTTACCTCCCAGGCCCTTTCAAGATTAGGGATGTAGCTACATCAAAGAGGTGGGGTCGCGACCACTGTGGCCCATTTGTCCACTCCTGAGCATTAAGAAGAGTCCAACCAAGAACCACTGATGTGAGAATCAGCATGGCAGGCCACAGCACAAGCCTCTGCAATGTCTAAGTGTACTAAACAACTGGGAAAGCCCCTTCTACCAAAATTAATTAATTAATTAATTAATGCTTTGAATGTAAAGCCAAGGAAACCACTTTTGTCGCTTACCAAATGAATATACATTATACCACAATTCAAAAACAAATTATTTATTTAAGGGAAAGAGAGGCAGATAAAGAAAAAGAGAGAACAGGCATGTTAGGGCCTCTAGCCACTGCAAACAAACACGAGATACATGTGCTGTCTTGTGCATCTGGCTTACGTGGGTCCTAAGGAATTTAACCTGGATCCTTGGGCTTCACAGACAAGCACTTTAACTGCTAAGCCATCTCTCCAGCCCTGTACCACAATTTTTGGTTAAATTTTAAGCCCATATTTAAAGAGCTTAAGATGGAAGCTGGGGAAATGGCTCAGTGGATAATGCTTGCTGCCCAAGTGTGAGTAGTAGAGTTTAGATCCCCAGCACCTCCAGAAGTGCTGGGTACACAAGATGGTCAGCTTCTAACCTTGGCCTTTGGGAAGCCAAGGCAGGGGTACCTGGAGCAAGCTACCTAGCTGGACTACACAAATCAGTAACCTCTGGGCACAAGTAAAAGCCTCTGCATCAGTAAGCTAGAAACTGGAAAACGCTGCAGGTAGATGCCTAGACATCAACCTCTGACCTCCACATGCACACCCACGTCCATGCACGTGCACCCATATGCATGGGAGCACGTATGCACATGTGCATGCACATCACATGCACGTTTTTAAAGGCTTTAGCTTTTTAAAAATATTTTATTTATTTGAGAGAGAGGAAGAGGCAGATAGAAAACGGGCAAGCCAGGGCCACTAGCCAGTGCAAATGAACTCCAGATACATGCACCACCCTGTACATGTGGCCTACTTGGGTTCTGTGGAATAGAACCCTGGTCCATAGGCTTCTCAGGCAAGCGCCTTAAACCACTAAGTCATCTCTCTAGCCCCACATATACATTTTTAAAGAAAAGAGCTTAAATGCCTTCCAATCTATTATTGACCCTGTATTTATTTCCTAGGACTTGTCTTATCTTGAATTTATGTCCTTTGGGACTTATACAGACTGTGTTATGAATATATACTCTGCTGGGACACAAATACAAGTTATAGTCCCCAGTCTGATGGGGTTTGTGGTGGTGATAGTTAGGGGGCAGGGGTTGACATGCAAGAAAACTAGTCTCTGTCAGAGCAAATGGAATGAGCACCTCTTATCTAATCACCTCAGATCTCAGATAGCAGAGCTCATCTAGCGCCATGAACTCCGGACCTTTCTCCTTATGTCTGCCTTACTTTCTTCTAGTCTCTTTTCAAAGTCTACCTGGTAAGCAGCCACTGAGGAAAAGGACTCCTGGTTAGTGCCACAGTGCTCCGGGACTTGTGTCTATATTAACATTTCATGAAGTGCATGATCGCACATTCCAACAGCAGATAATTGGGAAATACACTGGGACCTGAGGAAACAGCACATGACTCATCTGCCGAGTCTCAGAGTCTGAGTCTTTAACCTACGCTTCAGTGTGGGGAGGGGGAGGGGTGAGTGGTGCTGACCACGGGACCAAGAGCTGACTCTTTCTCATATTTCTCTTTTTCTCTTTCTTCTGATGATACATTATAAAAACTTTATTTACAATGCAGAGAGGGTGGGGGTGAGACAGAATACGAATGGGCACACCAGAGCCTCTAGCCACTGCAAACGAACTCCAGAAGCATGCACCACTTGGTGCATCTGGCTTTATGTGGGTTCTGGGGAATTGAACCCAAGTTGTTAGGTTTTGCAGGCAAGTGCCTTAAATGCTGAGCCATCTCTCCAGCTCCCCTGAACATGCATTTTGAAGGAGCCACAAAGCCACTTTAAAGGTCCAGGAAACTGCAACCCAGAGAACAGCTTAAATAACTAAGAAGAATTTGGAATCTTGAGAGAATGGGAAATAAATTCTGAAACAAAAATGAAAATATAGCCAATGATTAATTTTATAAATGATCTTCCCGAATTATTTAACATGGATGATGACTTACAGAAAAAACAACAACAACAAAAAAAAAAAAACCTTGCAGGTCCACAGAATGGCACACCAGAAGTCTACAAAACATTTTTTTAAAAAGAAAGATGGTATGAAACTATATCTCAATCAGTTAAAATGTAATCAGTTAAAATGTTCAGTTTCGTGATCCCTTATGTGAGCCGGGGATTTTCTTTGCATTGGGGATATGGTGATATGCCACTCAGGATAAGATAAAAGCTTGATCTTACCCACCACGGGGACAGTAGTCAGGAGTCACAACAAGTACACTGTGAGAGAGAGGTTCTGAAAGGTATTACAGTCACACACCATATAAAGACACTTCAGTCAGCAGTGGAACACATACATATAAGACAGTGGTCCAAAAGATTCTATCATTTCATAACATCTTAGCTCTTGCTTTTTGTAAGTATACTCTGTGATGTTTGTACAGTGATGAAATCTCCTAATGATGTATTTCTCAGAATGTGCCCCCCCCACGGTTAAATGAGCCATGACTGTATATCTAGCAGGGGTAATAACGGGGACCTGATGTGATTTACCAGAGTCAAATCGCTGTAAAGTTTCAGACAATGACCACAGCAGTTATCAGTATGCAGGAGTCCACCAACTTAGAGTTTCAGATCATCTCAACAGATCCATGGTGAATGGAATGGAGAGAAATCAGGAAAGGATGGAGGGCTAAGAACAGTCACTGCCCCCTATTCCTTTTTTCTGGTGTGTGTGTGTGTGTGAAGCCACCACAAACCAAGGCTCGGCTTCAGCTCAGCCAGGCCATCCATTCGAAGCGGAACCAGCTCTCTTGTGCATCAGATTGACAAGACATCGATGAAAAACTCCTGATTACTTTACAATGGGGGGGGGGGGGGGAGAGTGACTGGGAGAGGTATGCTCACCTAATGCCTGGAGTTCTTATGGCTACAACTCCCAAAGTACACACAAGGCCAGGAAGCTGGGATTTTCCTGCTAGAAATGCTGATCTTATCTTGTCAGTGTTTATGTCCCCTCTTTCACTCACAGAAGATAATCTTATCTCAAAGTTCTGAGGGTCCTACCCCAGTATCTTCACACAGTGATTCTACAGTTGTCCTGCACATCAAATTATTCTAGAAATCCCTTTCTCACCACAAATGAAGGCTATAAACCAGACTGTTGAAAATACGTAGAAGAATTGCACCTATAAGAATTCAAGAAAAAATAGCATTTAAAATCAAAATAATTTACATATCAATACACATATTCTTATCTAGTTGTTTGTTACCCAGATAATATAAGAATTTCTACCAGGGTGGTATTTGAGGGAACTGAAGAAATGAGTGAGGTTACCACTAAAACACGATTGAATTCACAGAGTTTAGGGTCATATGTTTATCTGATATAGCAAAGAAACCTGTATTTCTTTTTAAATGTAAATATCTTTGATTTATATGCAAGCAGAGAAAGACAGGGAGATAGAGGTAGAGAGAGTGAGAATGAGTGCACCAGGGCCTCTAAATGCTGCAAACTCCAGATGCATGTATGTACCACTTTGAGCATCTGGCTTTATGTGGGTACTGTGGAATCAAACCCAGGTCATTAGGCTTTGCAGGCAAGAGCAATCTCTTCAGCCCAAATCTGTATTAAAAAAGTTGGTTAATATTAAAATTCCCAGTGGTGAGACTGGAGAGATGGTGCAGGAGTTACAGGAGCTTGCTTGCAAAGCCTGATGGCCCAGGTTTGATTCCCCAGCACCCATGTAAAGCCAATACACAAAGGGGTGCATGCATCTGGAGTTCGTTTGCAGTGGCAGGAGAGCCAGATGTTCCCATTCTCTCTCCCTTCTTTTCTCTCTCTTTCTCTCTCAAATAAACAAAAATATAAACAAACAAAAATATATTTTAAAAAATTCCCAATGGCTTAGCCTATTGCTTTTCCATCTCAGCCACTGATTTCAATTCCATATAATAATAGTAGCGAGACCCAAAATACACTGGATGTGACCAAAACGAGTATTTATGTCACTGATGCACATGGATCCTTCATAGTCTTACTTTTTGGGAGTACTCTTTCTCTTCAAGAACGTGTTAATGTGGGGGCTGGCCAGATGGCTCAACTACTAAGGCATTTGCCTGAAAAGCCTAACAACTCAAGTTCGTTTCCCCAGTACCCACGTACAGCCAGATGCACGGTGGCATATGCATCTGGAGTTCATTTGTGGTGGCTATAGGTCCTGGTGTACCATTCTCCCTATCCCTCTGTCTCTCTTTATGTCTCTCTGCTTTAAATAAATAAATACAAATATTTTTTAAAAGAATTCTTTAATTTTATGTTTCCATTGTACCATAATCTTCAACAAATTATTAGAAGCCTATTGTGAGTGTCTTAGATGATAATTTTTGAAACTTGTGCTGTTGTTTATGACTATAATAGTACAAGTCACATTATTTTTAAATAGTAAATATTAGTATGAAACAAACAAAAGTGGTTCTAATATGTGTGTAATGTGTGTGCCATTTTAAAGTAAATGACATCATGGTCTGCTGTAGGAAAGTTTATTTATTTATTTATTCATTTATTTTTGAGGTAGGGTCTTGCTCTAGCCCAGGCTGACTTGGCATTCACTATGTAGTCTCAGACTGGCCTTGAACTCACAGTAATCCTCCTACCTTGGCCTCCTGAGTGCTGGGATATAGGAATTTTTTTTGGAATGGATCACATAAAGAATTTTATTGCTTGAAATACCATAGCATTAGCCAACTGAACTCAACAGAAAAAAAAAAGAGTGCTGTAGTTGTTGCTAGATTCATACTGTAAAACCTGCCATTTGAATGTAGTTCATTTCAAAGTTTATTGGTTCTGCAATTTCATTCCTGTTTGACATCTAAATGTGTTCTAGTATTGTCATTACAAAGGAGCCTCAAATGTAAGATCACGTGTTGTTTTATATTTTCATATGCATAAAGAATATAATAAAATGAGTTAATTAAACATTTGAGCCTTTAGAGATCATTTCTTTTCTTTTGGAGAGGCTTTATGTATTATTCTTTAGAAGGATTGGCATGAACCAGTATGTTTCAACATTCTTGTCTCCAGAATCAGCCTCATTATTATCTCTGAACCATTTAGGTATTTTTAGGTCATTTTAAAATTTTTTGCATGACACATAAAAAGAAGAGAGTTCACACAAAATATGTTTTAGAAATATGTGTTGTGAAATTTATTTTGACTCAATTTTAGTAGTATTTATTACATAAGTATAAAAAGAGCTTACTAAGCTTTTTTGTTCATTTGTTTTGTTTTGTTTTTTGAGGTAGGGTCTCACTCTAGCCCAGGCTGACCTGGAAATCACTTACACAGTCTCAGGATGGACTCGAACTCTCTGCAATCCTTCTATCTCTGCCTCCCAAGTGCTGGGATTTAAGGCGTGCACCACCACACCCAGCCTAAAATATTTTTATTTAGTTATTTGCAAGCAGAGAGAGAAGAGAGACAGAGAAAATGGGAACACGAGGGCCTCTAGCCACTGCAAATGAACTCCAGACGCATGTCCCACTTTGTGCATCTGGCTTTACACGGGTACTGGGGAACTGAACTCTCATCATTAAGTATTTCAGGAAAGTGCCTTACCAGCTGAGCCATCTCCCCAGCCCTAAGAAGAGCTTTTTGACACAGTAGACTTATTGTTGCATCATATCTTTTCAATTAAGGATATGAAGAAAAGCATGAGTTACTGGTAAATTCTAAACAGAATATATTCTCTTTACATTTTAGATTAAGTACATATTTAAATATATGAGCTATACCTGCATATTATGAGATCAGAAACTGACAAAATGTTTTCACTTCCTAAGACTTTTAGTTCTTCAGCTTTAAATTTAAAAAATTAGCTAGGGGGCTGGAGGAATGGCTTAGCAGTGAAGGCGCTTGGCTGCAAAGCCAAAGGACCCAGGTTCAATTCCCCAGCTCCCACATAAGCCAGATGCACAGAGTGGCATCTGGAGTTCGTTTGCAGTGGCTGGAGACCCTGGCACACCCATACACCCATTCTCCCTCTCTCTCTCTCCCTCTCTCCCTCTCTCTCTCAAATAACTAAATAAATAAAAAGGAAATATTAAAGAAAAGAAAGCACCATATAGTACATGTATCTAGAGATCATATTCTCTCTCTCTCTCAGATAAATAAATACATTTAAATATTTAGGGCTGGAGAGATGGGTTAGTGGTTAAGCACTTGCCTATGAAGCCTAAGGACCCCAGTTAGAAGCTCGATCCCCCAGGACCCACGCTAGCCAGATGCACAAGGGGGCGCACGCATCTGGAGTTCGTTTGCAGTGGCTAGAGGCCCTGGTGCGCCCATTATCTCTCTCCCTCTCTGCCTCTTTCTATCTCTGTCTGTCACTCTCAAATAAATAAATAAATAAATAAATAAATAAATAAATAATTTTTTAAATATTTTTTAAAAATTAGCTATGAAAATATGTTTTAATCAGTTGAGATTTTTTTAAACATATTTTTATTTATTTATTTATTTGCAAGAGGAGAGTGATAGAAGAGGGGGATGGGTGTGCCAGTGCCTCCAGCTGCTGCAAACTCCAAATGCATAAGCCACATTGTGGATCTGGTTTGTTTGGGTGCTAGGGAATCCAACCCAGGTCGGGCTCTACAGTCAAATGTCTTAACCTCTGAGTCATCTCTCCAGCCCTCAGCTGAAAATTTAAAATGTATAATTTTTTTTTAAAGCACAAAAGAGAGAATGGACCTGGACCTGCCAGAGACTCTTGCCACTGTAAACATACTTCACATGCACGCACCACTTAGTGCATCTGGCGGTGCAGGCAAGCACCTTTAACCACGGAGCCACCTCCACAGCCCTCAGTAGAGATTTTGAAAATTCATATATGTGCTTTGTTTGTTTGTTTGTCTGTTTGTTTGTTTGTTTGTTACAGATGGTAGTTGACTCATTCTTTTTGTTTTATTTATTTATTTATTTATTTATTTACTTGAAGTAGGGTCTCACTCTAGCCCATGCTGACCTGGAATTCACTATGTAGTCTCAGGCTGCCCTCAGACTCACAGTGATCATGCTACCTCTGCCTCCTGAGTGCTGGAATTAAGTGTGTGTGCCACCATGCGTAGCTGACTCATTCTTTCTAATAAACTGAAGGCTGACTTGGGTGTAGTCATCATGATTCTTAGTATTGATTTTTGAGTCCTAGAATTATGCATTTGCACAATATAAGGGTTTTCATTTTGTAAATGCAACTTCTGGATGAGGTGAACATTGTCATAAGTCATTTGCAAAATAATTATCATAATCACATTTCTCAATGATTTATTTTATTCAGGACTATTAGTCTTCTATCTTTACAAAAAAAAATCCATATATGACAAAGAATTGAAAATACTTAAAGGCTGGATGCTGGTACCTGCACTCCTGTGACCCCGATACTCAGGAGGGTGAGGTAGAAAGATTGAGGGTTTGAGATTAGTCTGGGCTGCACAGCAAGACCCTGTCTGCAAAATCCAAAAGCAAAGCAACCAGAAATCAACTTAAAGCTGTGAGACACTCAAACGAGCCTGCAACATGCGTGTTAAGCTAAGAGTAGCACACTTCCCAGCTGTGGACAACGGCTCTGTGAGCTCACTCAGCTCATACTCACACTCCCACAAAGTACAGTTTGAGCTGAAAACAAAGTTTGTAATAAACTTACTTCATATTTTTTGAAAAAGCAGAAACTGATATGGAATCTGTTCACCAGTTTCTACAAGGCTGTGAACTAGAGCTCAAGCTGGGAAATGATCGCAGCCATTCAACGCACCTCTGTTCTGTTCCCCTGAAGTTCAGCTTTTCTCTATCCTGTCCCGCTGAAGTCTTCCTGCACACAGCCTCCTCTAGTCATTGCACTGATGTTTTGAAGCCCTGATATTTAGGAAGTCCTTGATGAGCAAGTCACTTAACCTCACAGCACCTCGGATTTCTCCTCTAGAGAATGAGGAAGTTTGGATAAATGATTATTTTTTAAAGTCCCACCCAGAAGTAGAGGTCCATGATTTTTAGATATTATCCAAAGGGTTTGTGGTCCATGATTTTTAGGTATTATCCAAAGGATTTGTTTTCATAATTGCTTAACATCAGAATGATGTCTTTAAACAAAATAAAACAGAAATCCTTAATACCTTGAGCACGTAAAAGTGACATGGAGAATACTCAGTCTCTACAAAATGCAGGTTGGAAACCACTGACAGAAAGCTCTCTTTCTCAAAACACTTTCCTTCTTCTTTGTCTCAGTGGAACCAGAAAACATCTGGAAAAGATCCACCATGTTCGTCTCCCTCTGTGTACACCAGAACATATGGACTAAGTCACCTGACAGTCCTTTCCCCTCCAAATTAAATACCATTCTAAGTCCCATTTCCCAGCCTTTTAAAATATATTTCCTTTTTAAGAAAAAAAAATAAACCTTCTTAGGTTTCTGTACGTCTTTATTAAGATGTACCATTGCAAACCAACTTAAGAAGAGCCAAGTTCAGCAAAAGGATTACTTCCAGCTCTATCATGTGATACCCTTACTCATCATACACTCCAAGTTGCTTGCTTTTTAATAACAGCATTCCATTGTGCATTTGATCCAACCAGCCAACAGCTCAGGGCATCCCCTTCTTTTGATTTTTTTTTTTTTTTTTTTGGTTGTACTTGTTACAGCTACTCAATAATCTTCCATTCAATGCCCACATCATTTGTTATTGCCCTGGTGCAGCCTATGCAGTTTTTTTTTTTTTTTTTTTTTTAGTGAATATAATCTTGTTTTGATAGAGCCTTTCTCTCACTGTCCAGTCACTGGGGTTTTCTTCTGCCTTTCAGCAGAGGTAGGCCAACTTCAAAACCAATGTGAATGTTCCCTACTTTATGGTTAAAGTTTTAAACTAATAAGATAACTACCTGTGATGAATTTGCACTTAAAAGTGTGACTCCGGCTGAATTGTGGCCCCTCCAAATTCCTATGATGAAAAGCTAACCCCACTTCTTCTGCATGTAGCAATATGTGAAGATAAGGGCTTAAAGAGTTGGTGACATTTTAAAAGGGGGGCATCGGAGTGGATCTCATTTAATCTAGCTGGTGTCTTTGTGTTTAAAAAGGCAATGTGTACACACAGGAAGAACACAGGAGATGCAGCACACGGAGGAAAGGCCACGTGAGGACGGAGCAAGGTAGATACTGGCCAACCAGGAGAGCATCCTCAAAACAAACAGAACCTATTATTTCTTGGTGGGAGAATTCAAGTTCTCTCTCTCTCTCTCTCTCTCTCTCTCTCTCTCTCTCTCACTCTGTGTGTGTGTGTGTGTGTGTGTGTGTGTGTGTGTATGCACGCACACGTGTGCACACAAGCAGCGGGATACAGGAAGAGAAATGAGAAGGGGGGGGGAGAGAGGGGAAGAAAGACAAGGGCCATGCTAGGACCTCCAGCTGCTGCCAATGAACTCCAGATGCACACTCCACTTTCTGCATCTGGCTTTCTGTTGGTGCTGGGGAATTGAACCTGGGTCATTAGGCATTGCAGGCAAGCTCCTTTACTGATGAGCCATCTCTCTGGGCCAAGAAGTAAATTTGCTTTGATGCAGCCTCTCAGTCTGATCTTATTATGGCAGTGCCAGCAAGGTTAATGTTGTTTTGCCCACAGCATTATACAGCCCTTGGGTTTCACCAAGGAACCTCTGTGACGACTGAAAGAGCTACAGGAAGGCTCAAATAAACATGACTCGAGTCAGAATCATTCAAATAGGAAGATCTCAGCAAAATTCCTAAGAAGCAGCAGAGAAAGCAGAATTCTTTCCGTCTCAGGGAAGAGAAAGGAGGAGGAGCAAATATCAGAGCAGACCTTCAAGAACAAGCAAAATGCCGGGTGTGATGGCACAAGGGAAGCGGGAACGGGTAGCAACCCAGGAAAATGGGTTCACGCTATCCCCATAAACCTTCTGACAATAGCCCTGGCTGCCTACCACCGGGGCAAGGAGGCGTTTTGCAAACCTCACTAGGACCAACAGAGAAGCTTTTTCAAAAGTGTGCAAGAATCCAGAGTGAGGGCTCTAAACCTATAGTCCCAGAACTCTGGAGGCTGAGGCAGGAGTATTGCTATGAGTTCAAGGCTAGCCTGGGGCTTTAGAGTGATTTCCATGTCAGCCTGAGCTAGAGTAAGATCCTACCTACAAACAAACAAAAAGTATACAGTGGTGGATTATTTGCCCAGTATCTCTCTCTCTCTCTCTCTCACACACACACACAGAAAAAAAAAATCAATAACAGTGGAAATTCACAGGTCCCAGAGATCCACTCTCAATCTGTCGAGTCCAGATCTCCAGAGATGATGAAATCCCAAAAATCTTTACTTTGCTGACTTCTTGGCTGAGATCAGCTCAGAGACCCTTTCTTAGCATCAACATTTCCCTGGCCCTTGTAGACTGATGGCTTCATGCCTACTGAATTGGAAAATGTATGAAGGTAAAAATTCCATTCACAACTTAGCAAAATGTCAAGTGAAATGGTATCTCATTAATTAAAACCAAATCCATAAGTTCATAGTGACACAGGTTTAATTTTGACATTCATATATACATGTAAAGCCATTGTTTATTCAACTTGAACATGATGCTGGTCTGCTTAAAGAGATTTCTGCCTCTATTGACTATGTGTTCATAGTCTCTCTAGCATTCTAATTCTTTTCACTATTCCTCTCCTTCAATTTTATGTTTTCTTACTTTCTTTTCACTTTCTTAAAACTCTCTAAAATTCAAAGTCCTCCTTATTAAAGCAATTGAAAATAATCCATGCCTATTAAAGATTAAGTGAGTTCATATTATTTGGGTAAAGTGGGAAACACAATGTGAAACACAAATATGAACTCTTTAATACATTTTCAATGTCTTTTCTCAGCTTAGGCTTTAGCAAATCCAGAGGTTCAGACCTGAAAACTCTATGTCAGCTAAAAGTTTACACCAACGCAGGGCCTTCCTCCACTCCCACTGAGCAGCTCATGATCCCCTGGTGATCCCCTACCTTCCCATACATGACAGTTCTGCCTAAGTGAATGACATGCTACCACGTACGCTGTGGCAAGGAGCTTTTCTCCTTTTCAACATGCTGGGATTTTCTCCCTCTAACCTCCAGAGACTTTTCCTTGACTCTTCATATTGGTTCCCTTAGTACCTGTGCTATCTTTCACTCCTGGTTCATTCGCTCATTCATTGTCAGTGAGAAACTAATCTACACCAGGTCTTGTTTCAGACCCAGAAGGAACTAGAAACTACATCTTGACTCCCCAGGAGCTTCTAGTGAGGGAGGTGTTAAAACAGTCAATTCACTCCGAAAAAGTTAAGTCCAGTAAAGACAACAAAGAGAGTAATTGCACTTTGGGTGGGACACTGAGGAGGACCTCTGAGTTGGAATTAGAGCAGAGACATTAGAAAATGAGAACATGGACCATCGGAGCACGTGACAAGCACGTTCCAGGCAGTTTCTCCCTCAGCAGTGGGGACCCTGCACCTCTGTTTCTTCACCACTGTTATGAGCTGAATTGCATCCTCCTAAAAAGATAGGGTATGTGGGGCTGGAGAGATGGCTTGGTGGTTAAGGAGCTTGCCTGCAAAGCCAGAGGACTCAGGTTAGATTCCCCAGGACCCATGTAAGCCAGACACTCAAGGTGATGCATGCATCTGGAGTTCCTTAGCAGTACCTGAAGGCCCTGGTGCACCCAGTCTCTCTTTCTATCTGCCTCTTTATCTCTCTCTCTGTCTAAAATAAATAAACTTTCAAGAAAATTTAAAGACATGGTATAGTCCTAACCTCTAGTGCCTCAGGATATGATCTGATTTGAATATAGGATCTTTCCAGGGCTAACTAAGTACAAATGAGGTCATCACAATAGGTTCTAATCCAATACAACTGGTATCTTTATAAAAGGGGGAAATTTAAACAAGGGGTATAGACACAGAGGGGACATGCCATGGGAAAAAGAAGGCAGAGATCAGTGACCCATTTACCACCAAAACTGTCCAGTGCTGCCAGCAAACCAAAAGATATGAGAGGGACAGAGAGAATTACCCTCACAGTCCTCAGAAGTAATCCTGCCAACTCCTGACCTTGGATTTCTGGCTTCCAGAACTAACAGACAATAACGTTTTGTTGTTTGGGCACCGTGTCCTGGTATGCCAGTCCTGAATGCAGCCGTCGGGCACTGGCAGGAGCAGAGATAAGTCACCCCCTTCAAGGTCCCCGGGATCAAACTCTAGTTACATGGGCCTTCCTGTAACTACCCTGTGACTGGACTCCCTATTTCCAGGCTAAGTGGTCTCAATCCATGCTCCACAACAGGACTTCACAGGTTCCCAAGCTTCCAGCCGCACCCCGCTGGTGTCTCTGGGACCCAGTCCAAATTCTGTTTGGAGAAAGAAAGCCCTTGGGGATCCAGCCTCAATGTACCTTTCCACATTGTTGCTCCCGCCTTTACCTTGAGTCCTTCACATGTGTGGCCAAACTTTTACTCAGCTCAGGCCTTGACTTAGTCACCATGTCCACCGGGAAGCCTCCCAATGCCCACAAGAGAGGATATCGTGTCCCTCCTCTGAGCTCTGTCAAACCCTTGGGCGTTTACCACACTGTATGCATAATCTGTTTATCTGGCTCCTCTTGACCATGAGCTTCTATCTTGTTTGTATCTCCAGGCAGTAAGAAATGCCTGGCACTTTAGGGAACATTCACAAGGGGAGAACAAATGAGCAGAGCATCCCCTGTTCCATCCAGCTGGCCCCAGCAGTATTTATTTTTCCCTTTAAGAGATTGGGGGATGGGCAGATGACCTTTCCAGAGATTTCCCAACACTGTGTAGAATCACCGGAGCTGGATGGTGTCTACCTTTCCATGGCAGGCTGCAGGAGAACCTCAGATTAGGCATTCAGGTGTTCCTTGTGTTGCAAGACACTGCACAACAAGGGAAGTCAAAAAGCAAAAACTATCCAAAAAATTTAACCTGGGTTGGCCAATATTTCAGACTCTATTTTATTTTATTTTATTTTATTTTATTTTATTTATTTATTTTATTTTATTTTATTTTAATTTTTGATAGGAAGGAAGGGTCCTTTCAGATCTCTTCTGAGTCTTTTGATTCTCCAACTTATGCCCTACAGGTGAGGACAGTGGCTGACACTTAAAAACAATCTATTCCGAGCTCACTTCTCCATAAAGTAAACCTTTTTAGAGGTTTCAAAATTATTTGCATACAGGGTTATAAATGTGGGAGCCCCTGAAAAAGAGAGAGAGAGAGAGAGAGAGAGAGAGAGAGAGAAAGAAATGTGGCTTCTGTTGTTCTTTTTAGGGTGTTTGTTTGTTTGTTTGTTTGTTTAAATATGGCTAACTAGAGGAAGACAGAGGAGTGACAAGGAAAAATCCTCAGGTTTCGGTCTCTGGCAAATTACGGAATGGGGAAATGTATCAGAATTTCCAGTCCTCAAGAAACAGGGTCTAAAAAGTCTTGTGGGCTAGAAGAGAGAAAAAGAAACCGGGTGGGGGTGGGGACGGGCTCTCTGCAGCAGGAAGTCTTCGACGGCCAATGGAGTTATGAAGAAACAACTGTGTGCAGAAGTCCTTATTCGGAGCGCTAAAGTCTCTTTTTAACCACATAAAGAGAGAGATCCACGCTTCCGAGCAGCCTCGTCTGGGTGCTTGAGAAACAAGTCGGTTTGCCCGTTCAGGAAAGCCAGAAGGGCTCCTACTGGGTAGTGGCCTAGACCGGTGTTAAGGGTTTTATTTGCAAGTCAATGAACCAAATGGGCGACCGGGCTCGTTGTGCCGCGTTCTGCAAGCAAGGTTATTATTATCACCGCCTATTGCTCCACTGAACAATTTCACTGAAAAGGAAGAGTCCCAGAGGTGTGTGCGCGCACAACACTGTGCCATACGGGACTTGCCGCTACGTGCCCACCTCCGAAACGACTTTATTTACAAAGCGATCACCAAGGCTATTTGTTTTCCTCTTCCGGCAGCGGCAGCCTTTCTCGGCCCTCGAATTTCTTAATTGCAAACCCATTTGCTTCTAAATCAACCCCAAACCGTCAGTCAGGCTGAAGCCCCGGAGGGAGGCTGTGCAGGTTTGCACACACCGCCCCCCCCCCCACACGCACACCTTTCCCGATCCAGGGCAATAGCAGAGGCAAGTAAGAGTGAGTGAGTGTGTGTGTGTGTGTGTGTGCATGCATGTATAACTGTGTGTGTGCGTGCGTGTGTGTGTGCGCGCGCGCGCGCAAAAAGGTGGATCTGGGGACGAGGATCGCTGAGTTTGTTTACAGAGCAGGGACGCCTCAGCTCGGATGCCAAAGCTACCAAGAGCTGCAAACGCAAACTTAGCAAAAGCACACGTACCCCGGGAGCGCGGAGCTGGCCCGAAAGCGCGGAGCGGATCGGCGAGCGCGGGAACGGAGGCCGCCGGGTCTGAGAGCGGTGCGCGCGCAGTCCACCTGCAGCCGCGGCCGCTCCCCGCCCCCAAGCTCCTGTCCTTGGAAGAAGTCGGGGCGAAAACAAAAAAATAATAGAATAAATAAAATAAAATGCATGTGCACACAGAATGCGTCTAGGTTAGGTTGACCTGCTGTCCCTATAAAAACACAAAGGCCCGGCTCAGCAAAGAGCGCTGAAGGGAGAAAGCTTTACTGGCTCAGGGCTTTTAAAAAAATCCAACCTTTCGGGAAAGCACAGCCATCCTGCGCAGCCCTGGGTGAGGGGGGCTTCTGCCAAACCGAAGAGGCAGAGAGGCACTGCGCAGGACCTGGGGTGCTGAAGGAACCCCCGTTTCCTGTAGAGGGCAGAGCAGATCTCTAGGTGAGCCTGGTGCTGGGGGTGGGGGGGTGGGGAGAGGTGGCCCGAGGAGGCGGGGAGTTCGCCAAGCTCCCCACGGTCGGAGCTCTCATCTACAGGGCGGGGTGGCCGGGAGTATCAGCCCCTTGCTCGGGAGGTGCAGACCCGGCCGGAGCATCTGGGGTCCAGAAGGAAACGAGATTCTGCGGGTGGGGAGGAGAGCGGGGCGGCTCCTGGACGCGCAGCCTCTGCGCACGTGCGGCAGGGGCTGCGGGGACGCGGTTGGTGTGGGGTTGGGGGGGGGGGCGGTGTTACCCGGTCCAGGGCGCAGCGACTCCGGCATCCGCGTATTGGCTGCGTCCGCCGGGGAGGCGCTCGCTCCGCCCTTCCTGAAATCCCTTATATTAAGCGTGGCCGGAGCCCTGAGAAACACTGCTCATTGTTGGCAGCTGCCTGGCCGTCCAGCCGAGCCGGGAGGACAGCAGCGGAGGGAAAAAGAAAAAAGGGAAACGGCTCCGGAGTCTGCTCCAGCGGCCGCCGCGAGCACCTCGGCGCCCACCTCGCCCAGCGCGCCCCCCGCATCCCGCGTCGCCCCGAGGCCCCGTCTATGAGCTGCTGAGCCGCTCCCGGACCCCACGAGCCCGCCCGCCCGCCCGCGCTCTTCCGAACCCACATCGCCAAGACGGAAGGTAAGAAGCCGGCCCCGGGGATGGGGTGTGCGGGGCGGGGGAGCGGGGTGCTCCTGCCAGCCTCGTCCTCCGAGGGCTTGGGCTCGCCCGGAGGAAGAGCGCGAGGCGGAGCTGGGGGAATAATAACAACAGGATGTACAACAACAGGATGAGGAGGGCTGATCGAATGCCTGAAGTTCGCGGCCGGGCGACGGGGCACTTCCTTTATTAGAGAGGGAGGGGTGTGGGCTCCGGTGATCCCCCCCCCTTGCAGCCCCCTCCCCGCTTACCCACACCCGGATCGTGCAGCGCCTCGGGCTGTGCGCTGTGGCTGGCAGGTCCGCCGAGGTGGCGAGCTCGGGTGCACGGGGCTCCTGGAAGTGGCATCCTTTGGAAGAGGGTGTGTTGTGTTGTGTTGTGTTGTGTTGTGTGTGTGTGTGTGTGGGTTCGTGGTACCCAGCTGACGTACCCCCACTGGGTAGGGAAAAGCCTTGAGGGACAAGGGCGAACCAAGTGGGGTGCGCCAGGGTTGGTGGGCGACACGTGTGGCGCGGGGTCTTGAGCCGTCTGCCCGTTTCACTTTTCAGGACTGGAAATGGCAGACCATATGCTGGCCATGAACCACGGGCGCTTCCCCGACGGCACCAACGGGCTGCACCACCACCCTGCCCACCGCATGGGCATGGGTCAGTTCCCGAGCCCCCATCACCACCAGCAGCAGCAGCCGCAGCACGCCTTCAACGCCCTCATGGGCGAGCACATACACTACGGTGCCGGCAACATCAATGCCACCAGCGGCATCCGGCACGCGATGGGGCCAGGGACTGTGAACGGAGGGCACCCCCCGAGCGCGCTGGCCCCCGCCGCCAGGTTTAACAACTCCCAGTTCATGGGTCCCCCGGTGGCGAGCCAGGGTGGCTCCCTGCCGGCCAGCATGCAGCTGCAGAAGCTTAACAACCAGTATTTCAACCATCACCCCTACCCCCACAACCACTACATGCCGGATTTGCACCCAGCCGCGGGCCACCAGATGAACGGGACCAACCAGCACTTCCGAGATTGCAACCCCAAGCACAGCGGCGGCAGCGGCACCCCCGGCGGCACGGGCGGCAGCGGCACCCCGGGCGGCACCGGTGGCACCTCGGGCGGCGGCGCGGGCGGCAGCGGCGGCGCGGGTGGCAGCAGCGGCGGCGGCGGCGGCAGCAGCAGCAACATGCCGGCCTCGGTGGCCCACGTCCCTGCTGCAATGCTGCCGCCCAATGTCATAGACACCGATTTCATCGACGAGGAAGTGCTTATGTCCTTAGTGATAGAAATGGGTTTGGACCGCATCAAGGAGCTGCCTGAACTCTGGCTGGGGCAAAATGAGTTTGATTTTATGACGGACTTCGTATGCAAACAGCAGCCCAGCAGAGTAAGCTGTTGACTCGATCTACGACCCCCCCTCCCCCTTCTCCCCCTCAGGGTGGGGTGGGGGGAAGAAATCAACCTCCCCCCCCCACTACCCCCAACTTCTTCGGTGTGAATTCAAAAAAAAAAAAAAACATTCCCTTTAGACACAGTATCTCACTTTTCACAGCCTGAAAGGTTTGAGAGCTTGGAAACAAAGTAAACTAAAAACTTGTACAAATTGGTTAAAAAACAAAATTGCTGCCACTTTTTTTTTCCTGTTCTTGTTGTTTTTGTAGCCTTGACATTCCCGTCCCTTATGTAGTTTGAAATATCTAGCTAACTTGGTCTTTTTTGTTGTTGTTGTTGTTTTTTACTCCTTATTCCCTCACTTTCTCCAGTGCTCAACTGTTAAGATATTAATCTTGGCAAACTGCTTAATCTTGTGGATTTTGTAGATGGTTTCAAATGACCGAACTGCATCCAGATTTAGGAGTGAAAGGAAAAATTACATTAGTTGCTGCATGAACTTTGAAGGGCAGATATTAACTGCACAAATTCTGCCATCTCGTTTTATTTTTTTTAAACTATGCATTTGAGTGCAGATTTAATTTCTTTTTTTTTTTCAGATATGCTAAACTGGAAGATTAAACAGATGTGGGCCAAAAACCGTTCTGGGTCAGGAAAAGTCATACTGTTCCCTTTCAAGTTGGCTGTCCCCCCTCCCCCCATATGTACAGACAATAATAGGGTGTGGAATGTCGTTGGTGGCAAACATTTCACAGATTTTTATTTTGTTTCTGTCTTCAACATTTTTGACACTGTGCTAATAGTTATATTCAGTACATGAAAAGATACTACTGTGTTGAAAGCTTTTTAGGAAATTTTGACAGTATTTTTGTACAAAACATTTTTTTGAAAAAATACTTGTTAATTTATTCTATTTTAATTTGCCAATGTCAATAAAAAGTTAAGAAATACTTGTTTTATAGAAGTCATTTGGGGGTGATTGGTTCCTTTGTTTTTAATATCTTTTAAGTTGACCACTTACTGATGCTAAGCAGTTCACAGGATAAGTTACAGGACACTAAAACAGGTCATGATGAGCTTAAGGGAGAGCAGGATTTAAGATAATTGGCATGGTGCTTTATAGTTACCATGTAACATGCCTCTTGGTGTGGTTTGATCAAAGCCTGCAAAGTTGTCAAAAGTGCTTTTTTTTTTCTTCCTTAATTGCTATCAAAATGGAGTGCACCCCAGGGTTAGCCATACTAAACATTATAAATATCTTTCTCACTGGGTGGGTGGGTGGGAAGGGGATTGAAGTGTTTCTAGTTTTACCTAATTCAAGAACTATTTAAGAGGAGGTAGACCAGAATCCTACTGAGTGATTGATGGGGGTGGCATTAAAAAGAACTCTGCCTTTATCTCCAGTGATGAAGTTCATTTCTTAGCAAAAGTGCTAAGGGTAGGCACGCATTTGCCAGCTTGATCCCTAATAGCTTCTGACCGGATTGGAGAAGGAGGAGGTGGCGTTCCACCTGCAGGCTTCCTATTCTGTTCTATAAGGCTGAAATTTTACTCAGGTTGATTCAAAGGTCAAATTACAATCTTCACAAGATGTTCCCTCTTAAGTGTTGCCCCATTTGCCAGAATTCTAAGCTGCTTCTGTGGCATGCATTGGGCGCAAAGCCCATAAAAGATCCTTTTAGAATCTCCTAGATAAGACTAGTGATGTAGGACGCAGTAACTACAGTTAAGTGGGTATTGAATTGCCTTATATAATCAAGCAAAGGAAAAAGTTAATATTGTTAAAATCTCAAATTATCCCAGGTGGAAGGAGAAGGAATTACATTTTGTTTCATGTTTTCAAGGCTTACAGAACAACACACCCACATTCAAGGGGGGGGGGGGGAACGACAGAGACTTCTGTAACTTAACCTACTGAGACGGATAAACAAATGTAGGTTGAAGAAGATCTTACAAATAATGCTTTTGCCTCTTAGCGTCTTATCTAGGACCCCATTCTTGATGAGGAAAGGCCAGTAGGGATAAGGCAGTTACATCGGAATCCGGCAGACAGGCAGGATCAGTGTGATCTCACACCACCTATATGCTTTCTAAGGCAGGAACTGTAGAATGAAGACGCATGCTCCCCTGGGTTTTTGCTATAGCTCTGTAACTGACAGTCTTCCTAAAAAATTACATTCTACGGGAATCATTTACCTGAAAATGCAATGAACCATCCGATACTTTCCACCCCAACTGTAAAAATCCAGATAGTCCCCCATTAAAAGTTAAAGCCCAAGTTTTCTTCAGCAAAGACACGTCAATACTAAACCTGCGCTCAGCAGTGAGTCTTCCTGGCTAAGCATTTTCACAGTGAGTTTTCCTTTCCTTCTTTTTTTTTTTTTTTCTCTCCCCAGAGGCTCCAAAAAAAAAAAAAAAGTGTTTGCATACATATTAATACAATTCTAGTTCTTTTTCAGATGTGCCAGGAAAAAAAAAAGTAAAAGGAAAAAAAATTGCAGGCATTGTTTTGTTTTCTTTTACATAAAGAAACAGAGGATTGTCTTGCCAACACCCTTTACCATTTATTCTGCCAGGGAGTAGGCCGTAACACCTGCTCTGTCACTAAACTCCTGCTCCAAAGCCGGAACACATATATAAAGATGCAGAGCCCAAAGAACTATTATTAGAACTTGGGCCTATCCCTGCCGGAACAGAGGACTCAAACAGAGGCACTGGCTAAAAGCACAATCTGTCCTCAGTACACACACAAACCCCCCCCCATCTCTATTTCATTAAAAAAAAAAAAAACTCTTTTCTTGATCCATAGTTGAGCTGATCCTACGTGATATCTGCAGGTCTCTTACGCAGAGAAAAATAAGTCCTTGTTTAAACAACCTGATTAATGAAACCTGTACAATGACCTAGATGCCCCGGCTCCTGGCAGACATTTGCAAAACTGTCTGTGGTCTTGCTTCCTACTAAGTTGCTTATAGCATATGGGGAAATTTGACCTCTGTACCTTGGCTGCTCGTCAAAACGCTCTAATGTGGTACAAGAGAGTCTCTGTTCTTTAAGCCTAACTCACAAATAGACACTCCGTGCTTGATTCTTGAAAAGAGATCAATGATAAGCAGTAGCAGGACCTCGAAGATCCATGTCAGAGAAAGAAGTCTACATTAATAAAAACGTGTCACTCTGCCTTGTGCCTGATAAAACCCTGGTGGTGGCATCCCAGCTGAGGTGATAAAGATGTTAGCGCACTATGGATGGGTCTTTGAAGACCAGTTACCTAATCACCACTGTTTATGGGGTGCTAGGCTAGAACACTAGTTCCAGAAGGCTGACATCCATTGTGAAGTTTACGGTCTCCATGACTTTTACTACTGTAAACGCCAGAAATGGCTATAAATTGATGTCAACATTAAAGGCCAGGTCCTTTAGAGCAAAATATTAATCCACTAATCTATTCTGGGTGGTTGGCTTTCAAATACAAACTTCCCAGCCCCGACCATTAGGTGTTTTCGCCCCCTTGTGGAATTTATTTAGAAGGTCAAAGGAAAGCTGTTTTCCTCGCTCCCAAAGGTTGTGGGTCGCGTTTTTTGGTGTTTTTTTTTTTTCAATTTTTTTTTTTTTACCATTGCCATTGAAAGTGAGCCCTCACTTTCTTCCTTGAGAAAATAATATCAATTTGCATAACAACAAATTTTTTTTAATCAAGGATATTCCAGAATATTCAATATCCAATATTCCAGAATAAGCACTCCTTATGAAAAGAATTTTAGATTTACCAAAGCCCCTAACCCACCATGGCATCACTGAGATTCGCCTCCTGTTTAAACCTATGAGCCCTGGCTAAGGAATCTTCCATTTGAAAGTGTCATGTCCCCCCCGTTGGGCTGTGCTTCAGTCCATCAGCCACGTAGGGGAAACACCTGGCTCCCCCCCACCACAGGACTGCCGGCTTGCAGTTAGGTGTCAAGCACTGATGGGGTGGGGCTGGAAAAGTGGTGGCAACTATCTGGACTGCAGATGCAATTATCCGCGCTGGAATGCGACCGACCAAGCCACTGGCTCTAATCTTGTGAAAGGGGCCACGGGATATCTCAAGAGAATGCGTGTTGCTTGCTGTCTAATGGAGTCAGGAAAATTGACCTGAACAGAAACCTGGCAGGGAACATTGTCTCTAGAAACTCAAGGAATGTAGACCCTGATCCTCCACCCAATGTCCCTACCCCCTCCACAGCATGGTGGTGTTTTGCTAGCATGAGATGGTGTTTCTTGTAGCTTCTTAGAAAGTTGGCATTTACCATTAGGGTATTGTTACTGACCTGCCATCATCCAAATCAGATCTCACAGGCAGGTCGAGGCAGCCTCCGAGAACAATAGGGTTAGCACATCCGACGCCTTAGCCAATGAGCAGCTACCATCATGCGCTTTTCTCTTTTTCCCCCCAGAACAGAAGGAACAATGGCAATGTCAGAATTTTAATTGCAGTGGACTGGCTTAAATTACTTGACCTATTTTTACACAGCAAGGAGGGAAGTGATTCTCTTTTCCTGGTGGCCACCCTTACTGGGAAAGGAACCACATGACTGTTCACCAAGTGAAGTGCTGATCTATAAACACAAGACTAACCTATATTTGAAAAGCATCAGGACACCTGAAAGGAAGAAGTTTCCCCTCAAGGATGGAACTAAACCCATAAGTAATGCTAAATAATGATGTTTTAAATAGTCTAAGAGCTGCAGGTAAGAATTTCTGTGTCACATTTCGCTATTTATGAACACAAGACAAACTAAGAAAAATAGAGGTCCGCTGTGTGGAGGAGTTGAATTCATGGGCCTAGGGAAAGAGAGGCTAACAGGCCACCTTTCTTCCATACTTTCTATGAGCAAATAATGTCTTTGTGGTGACTGGATCCTTATCGGTCACTTTTGTCCCCAAGATAAGCATGAAATATCAGAAGCAGCAGGAAATGGTGGTGACTTTCTGAGAATTCAGCGTGGCTAATGCAGAACCGGGGAGTGAGCGAGGACACATCAAAGATGGGCTTTGAGTATCACTGTTTCCTTGACTTGTTGTTGGATTTCATTAGGCTGAACTAACCTCCTGAACGGTTAGAGAGGCTGCCCCCCAACATGGGGTGAGGGGCGAGCATTGTGGTTCACAGGATTCTTGGAATTTTCCCAGGGAGTCACCATTGTGCTCAGCGCTGAAATTCTCCCCTGTCGGCTCTCTGCAGTAGAGTGGTTATTTGATTACCCTGTGGGGGTGGGAGGGGAGCCGGAACAAAGCTGATGGGGGAGTCAGTGTCCTCAGGAGCCTGAGGCCAGCCAGGGTTAGCCTGGTGCCTCCCCCCGGCCCCCGCAAGAGACACACACACAGGTAGCTTTCAAGTTAATGGTGCCAGCCCATTCCTGAAAGCTAGGATGGAAGCAAAATTTAGGCCCAAGTGAAAGTGAGCCTGATACAAAATCAGACAAAGTCAGCCAACGCCAGGTTGTCGAAACTGTCGAACGCTTGACAGGGACAGTGTGACAGAGACAGGAGTATGGTTTCTAGTTACTGAAGTCTTTGTTTTTCCTTGGTGTCTCCGTATGGGTGGACTATAAGATTTGGCCATGTGATTTCCTTAAGTCAGCTGGCCACAGAGCTTCAAGTTCTTGTAACTGTTGTTATTTCTTGCAACACATTGTTTTGGCTGCTTTTTTCTTTCTTCTTCTTCTTCTTCTTCTTTTTTTTTTTTTTTTTTTTTTTTTTTTTGGCTTCTTGTAATGACACCCCATGGTGACAAATCTAGAATACTAAATTTTGAAGACAAATCCTTAGACCACCCGCACACACTGCCCTGTTGTATTTATTTTACATAATTCTGTGAAGGGGCACAAGCATGATGGAGAGTCCATATTTCTCTCTTTATCTAGTGTGTTCAGTGAATATACCAAGCCTGAGGCCATTAGGCTAAAAAAAAAAATTGAACTGTTAGCTTCCTGAAACAAATATCACAAAGTTTTTATGACCCTTGTCTAGGACCAATTTTTGCAAAAAACGATTCTCAACTGGGTGGAGACACCACTCTAACCCAGAGTCAATGGGAAAAGGGGGGGCGGGCAGAAGAGTAATTTGGAAATACATATTCCATACAATATTTGGAAAACATGTTTAAACATTAGTCTCCTCTCTCTCTCTCTCTCTCTCTCTCTCTATATATATATATATATATATATATATATATATATATATATATATATATATAAAGACTTCAATTCTTTCTGGATTGATGAGACATTGTTTTTAATATGATGAGAAAACATTGTTTAGACTGAATGGGACCAAATCAGAGAACTTTACCCTTTGATTTGTATTTCTTGACAAATCTCTTTTTTGACACTGAGTTCCTTTAAGACAACTTGGTTAAGCACCTATTATGTCTCAGGAATTGGCATAGGCATTTTACAGTGGTGATCTTATTGAGTGCTCAAAGTACATTTCAATATTATTTCAATTTTAGATAAGAAAATAGACATTTAGACAGGAGTTAAATTCCTCGAAGGCAGCCTAACTGGTTGGAGATAGACACAGTGGTTTTGGCCTAATACATGGCACTGGTGAGCTAAACCAAGTGACACCTCTTCTTAGCTACCACTTTTTGGAAATGGTAAGCTTAATAGCATCCCTTCAAGAAAAATCATTATGTTTCATGTTCATAAACTCATAAAATACACTAATGACTATCGCATGGGTCTATCCATACAATACACATCAAACTTTTTCTCAGGATCAAGGTAAGGGTCTATCCTATTTCAAACCCAGGCTGTCTGGCCTTCTAAGTTAAATGTGACCCAGGAAATGCATAGGTGACAGCCTAACCCATCCTTAGCATTATTTACTTCATCATAACTTCAAGTCTAATGGAAACGTACCAGTGGTATAATTGTGTTTGTGCGGGGTTTCCTGATCACATTCCATATTGCTACATAATAGTTTCTTCCAGAAATTGAGCTAATGCCTCGGCTTTGTCATTTCTCTAACCTGTTGCATGAAATGCTCGTGGCTAAGTTCTCACGTGTATAAAGATGACCACTTTACAACGTGCCCACTGTCTGGCAGCAGTCATCCACCTATGACCTGCAAGATTCAGGCTGGAGGATGGGGAATGGAGCTCAGTGGTTGAGGGCCTGCTTGGCATGCGCATGGTCCTGGGTTATAGCCCTGGCACCATAAGAAAAGAAGATTCAGGCTGAATCCCAAATGGTAATCTGTAAGAAAATGAACATTTTAAAGTAAAGGAAATACAGAATCCAGTCTGCTTGCATTTAAACAACATTCCCAGATCTAGCAAAACTTTCCTTATGCGGGCGTGAGTCCGCTGCCTGTTACTTTGGTCTTCTATAGACAAGAAGAACTCTGTTGTTAATAGGTGTACTGAAAAGAATAGCAGATGAGGATGATGGTTGTAGCCCTGCAACCCAATAGCCATGTAATTTAATCAGTGTTGACTCAGGTTTCCCCATCAGTAAAATGAAGATGTTTAATTAATACATCTTGTATTCAAATTCTCATGAAAGAAACATAAACCCATGTGGATCATTTTTCTTCCTCTGGAAAACATAGAATATTATAAGCCACTTCCAGACCCTGTCACCTCATTTCCTACCATCCGTTTTCCCAGGTAACTGTGAGCCTGGAAGTTTGCCATCGACCTGACCCAGCTGCGTTGACACGTCGAGAGTTGGAGTCCTCTCTGTAAATAGTCCCCTTCCTTTTCAAAATGACACGACACAATTGTTGACTGCTGTGATTTACCAGCCTTCAGACAAATACCACCAATTACCCAGCCATGAGATCTGGGAATATTGTGCACGACACTTGCACGGATACATGGTACTGCTGGCACGTGGTCTAAATTATGTGTACTGAAATTTTAAAGTGGCTCTGCAAGTTTGGCCCTATTTTCTTACATATTTATTTTGTTTCTCAAACCTTGATAACATAACAGGCACTCAAGAGATAATGTGAGCTCTTTTTCTTCAGATAACTATTCTTGGATCACAATCACCATCGCTGCTATGATTAGCTCATCTCTCGGAGAGAAAATCCTGCGAACAACGCTAGCATAGGGGGAGCTGAGTTGGTGATTAAGGGCTTTTAAGGAGTGAAGGAGCACATGTCTATGCGCAGTTACGGATTTCTTCCTCCCCAAACTTCCTACAACCCTCCACTTTGGGGAATCAATTACTTAGCCAGATGACAAACTAATGGATGAAAAGTAGCTATAAAAAGCTAGTTATATTAAAATAACTACATATCATGACACAAAGCTGCCTACGAAATGATTCTTTACTGACATGTAAAAAGCAATGCGGTTAGAGAGCCATGATAAACTAGTACCATGAAATATTTGTTCATCTTATTAATTGGCCACAAGGTGGAGCTAGAGACCAATAAATTAATATTTACACTTTTCCTTTGAGTAACTACCAAGAATTAGACGTGCTGGCCCAAAGAACTGCCCTCCACCCCATATGTTTTGCTGAAATGTGAGAGATGCCATATGATCTACTATAACCTTCAAAACACAGCTAAGTCAAGCATACTTATTCTGAAGCATCACTGCTCACTATAGTCTAATAAAAATAAAAATTCAGGGGGCTGGAGAGGTGGTTTAGCGGTTAAGGTGTTTGTCTGCAAAGCCAAAGGGTCCCGGTTTGATTCCCCAGAACCCATGGAAGCCAGGTGCACAAGGGGAAGCATGCATCTGGAGTTTGTTAACAGCAATGGCTGGAGGACCTGACATGCCCATTCTCTCTCTCTCCCTCTTTCTCTCTCTCAAATAAATAAATAATATCTTTTTTTTTTTTAATGAGAATTCATGGTTGGAGAGATGGCTTAGAAGTTAAGGCACTTGCCTGTGAAGCCTAAGGACCCAAGTTCAATCTCTAGTACCCAAGTTAGCCAGATGCACAAGGTGGCACATGTGTCTGGAGTTAGTTTGCAGTGGCTGGAGGCCCTGGCGCGCCCATTCTCTCTGTCTCTTCCTCTCTATCTTTCACCCCTCTCTAAATAAATAAATAAATAATAGAACTCATGAACAGTGTCCTTTCCCCTTTGACCCCCTTCCTCATGGCAGTATTCTCCTTTCATTCACTCATGTGACCGTGGCTCACTTTGAGGTCCCGCTAAGGACATTTATGTCTTAACAGAAAACCTCTGAAGAAGCAAAAAGGAATTTTGAATGGTAGGGTTTTGCACACCAGGTATTGGATGGTTTCTATGCCTTCCTGTATGTGCATCTGACCCTGAAATAAATCCTCTCGGCTATTCTCCGATCTCCTCAGCCAGAGTCAAACAAGAGCCTTTGCTCCACCTTAAATATTGGTATGCACTAGTTCTCCTTCTCACCAGCCAATCCGTTTCTCCAGGTTCTAGTACCATTGACACGATGAGGATTTAGTAACCCAAAGCTGCGGCTCCCCATTCCCACGTTTCTGATACATCTGTAAACAATATGTCCAAGGGTGCGTGTTTTGTTGTAGTTGTTGTTGTTTTTGGGTGTTTTTTGTTTTGTTTTGTTTTGTTTTGTTTTTTCGAGATAGCGTCTCACTTTGGCTCAGGCTGACCTGGAATTCACTAAGTAGTCTCAGGGTGGCCTCGAACTCACAGCGATCCTCCTACCTCTGCCTCCCGAGTGCTGGGATTGAAGGCGTGCACCACCACGCCCGGCGCTAACAGGCTTCTTTGTTCAGTGAGTTCTTTGCATCATTTCTCTGTCTGAGATGTGTGCTTCTCCCCAGCCCTCCCTCAGATCTCACGCAGAATTTGCTCCCTCAGTGGTCACATTGAAATGGAACCCACCGCTATGACTGACCAGTGGACTTCCTGTCTCCTCCACACGGTTCAGTTCTTCTCGAGAGCACACGGCAGTTTGGGGTCTACACATGATTTGACACTCGCCTTATCAAATGGTGGCATTAAGTTACTTCCGGGGACCTGGGGTTCCCTTCCTGACTTTCCTGCCGTGGGACCTCTGAAGCTGAGTCAGAAAAGACCCCACAGCTCCCCACTGGTCCTCTTAAGGCACATTCCTTTGGAGCCCTGAGCTTCAGTGGACGACCTTGAGGCTGCCATGCAGTGCGGAAGCCCGGTCACATGGGAAGGCCTGGTATAGGGGTTCCCACCAGCAGCGCCCACACAGGTTCCCAGCTGATGGCCTATGTCAACCTCTAGACGTGAGTGAAGATGTCTGCGGGCACTTCTATCCGCACTGCTGAGCTCCCCCTCCAAGGGGGAGTCCTCCTAGCTCAGGTGCTATGGTGCAGAGAAAAGCCACAGCCCCTGGGCCTTCTCTAGATCTGTGACCCACAGACTCTGTGAACATAGTACAAAGGCAGTGTTGGGAGTAATTTGATAAACACCAGTAACAAATGAATAGTGCTTATCACCATCTCCCTCAAAACATCTTTTCCTGTCAAATGACTTGTTGATTATTGTCCTTGATTTAAAATATACATTCCATGAAAGCAAGGATTTTTTTAATTTACATATTTGAGAGGGGGAGGGCAGATAGATGGAGAAAGAATAGGTGCACCAGAGTCTCCAGCCACTGCAAACGAACTCCACACACACACCACCTTGTGTATCTGGCTTACTTGGGTCCTAGGGAATTGAGCCTGGGTCCTTAGGCTTCGCAGGCAAGTGCCTTAACCTGAAGCCATCTCTCCAGCCCTCCAAAGCAGGGAGTTTTGTTTTTGATTGTTGTGCATGCGCATGTGCTTGGAAGTATTCAGTAAATGTTTATTGTTAAATTCACTTATTGTATACATTTATTTGTCAAATAATTGAGGCAGTGCCTCTGGGCATGTGTCCAAACTTGCAGCTCTAACAATCTTTCTGGCCCTTCTGCAAAATTCCCTGAGCCATGTTAGGTGTGTTTTAAGTCTATGTCAGTGATAGGCTCTTAGGAGCCTCTGGATCTTTGTTTTGGTGGGTGTTAAGTGTCCTCAGTGGCTGTCTCCTTCACCCTGGCACTGATTGTCAGGCTCACCATGGAAACTGCATTTTTTTTTTTTTTATTTTAGAGAGAGAGAAAAAAAATTGGTGCACCAGAGCCTCAGCCACTGCAATCCAACTCCAGACACTTGCACCTCCTAGTGGGCATGTGCAACCTTGCACTTGCCTCACCTTTGTGTGTCTGGTTTATGTGGGATCTGGAGAGTTGAACATGGGTCCTTAAGCTTTGCAGGCAACCATCTTAACCACTAAGCCATCTCTCTGGCCCAGAAACTGCATCCTTGCTCATCTCCCCAATTCCTCTGTGGTTTCAGCTGGGGCTTGGCTGAAGTGTGAGGGGTAATGTCTTCAGGTCTCACAACTGTTTGAAAAAGAAAATCAGATTCTCCAACAGAGAATAAAGTCAGCACAGGTTGAATGGGATAAGCATTATTAATTTAGAGAGAATTTGATGAATGTATTCCCTCTTTTAGCCCAAGATTGGTGGGAGCTTGACATTGGAGAGCATAATCATTGTCTCCATAGGATTCTGACCTGGTTCCCAGTTGAGATATGAGTGCCTTTCCACCGAGCAGATCTCTTAGCCAATCAGAAAGCTATTGGTTACCCAGCAAGGCTGTGTGCCACTATTGTGCTTGTCAAACAATTATTTTGTAAGAAGTGATTCTCTGCTTTGCAGTTAAATCTTTATGTTAGAAATTTTCAACTGCAAGTAACATAAACTGATTCTGCTCAGATCATTAGGGAGTATGCCCTCTGTCATAAACGGATGAAAGGGCAGTCTCTGGGATTGATGAATTTTCCTGACTGTGATGTCAACAGGAACCTAGGGGTTCACTTGAGTATTGACCCTACATTTGAGCAGTGAAAGGTGTAGTTAGTAGACCCTACATGATAGGTAGAAGGGGAGAAAGCACGACACACACCCATCTGAATGAACCAATCCCTAGAGTCGGTTTGCCATAGGATGGAGTTATTACAATGGACTTGGTCACCTGGGGACATATTGAATATGAGACTAGCAATTCCTACCAACTGTTAGGTAATTGCTTTCTGAATTCCAACCTCAAAGCACAATTTTTTAAACTAAAACCAAAAGAACTATCTTTAAAGTAATTATATTTTTGGTTTTTAAATTTTTTTTTAATTTATTTGCAAGGAGAGAGGCGGGGGAGAGAGAATGGGCACAACAGGGCCACCAGCCACGGTAAATGAACTCCAGATGCATGTGCCACTCTGTACATTTGGCTTTACATGGGTACTGTGGAATTGAACTCAGGTCATTAGACTTTGCAGGAAAGTGCCTTAACCACTGAGCCATCTCTCCAGCCTGGTGTTTATATTTTAAGTCTTCTTAAGGTAAGATTTACAACTAATAAAATTATGCCATAAATCATTTAATGCAGGTTATTTGAAAGAGGTTGAAGGGAGCTCAAATGGCGCAATCAGCTGGCGTGTGGTACTTACATGAAAAAGGTTGAAGAGGCTTCTACGAAATGACGCTTGTTAATATAAACTAATATCCTCTTTAAAAAGTACATTGTCATTATATCTTCATTTATAGCCCCTCAAAAAAGCCCCTCTTAGCTGGGTGTGGGTGGCATACACTTTTAATCCCAGCACTCATGAGACTGAGGTAGGTGGATCACTATGAGTTCAAGGCCAGCCTGAGACTACATAGTGAATTCCAGGTGAGCCTGGACTAGAGAGAGCCCCTACCTTGAAAATCCAAAAAAAGAAAAAAAAATATCTTCTTAATAGAATTGATAAATACTTTTACTGAGCCCAGAAAAATCACGCATACATTGGCAGGTTTTTAAATCTCAGTGCAACATGAACAGAATCTAATATTTCTGAGCAAACTACCAATAGCTATATGGCCTATGCTCCTGATAAAATATTTGGTCCCTATGCCAAAGTAAAACTTAACATAAAATCAGTCTAGCAAGACCCAAACAATGGAGACAAGCTACATCTAGCATATGACAGTGGACATCTTTTGTTCTGTGCACTTGTTGCTCCATACTCCTTCTCAACTCCAGTCCACGTGTGAAAATCCTCATAATCATATGTGTTCACACGTGAGAACTCTTACAATCATGTGTGTCCACGTGTGAAAATCCTCATAATCACATGTGTTCACACGTGAGAACTCTTACAATCATGTGTGTCCATGTGTGAGAATTCTCATCTTACAAGTGTGTCTCTCTATGTGAAAATTCTCATCATCTTCCACATCCTGGGTGGGAAGTCTCACGCTCTTACCTGACTCTGCTCTTCAGCCAGAACGATTGATCACGGATGTCCAGGTAGACTCAGCTGAGGTAATCTTCAAACCTTACCCTCCTGGCTGTGGTGATTGGCCGATAGATATTGTGTAACCCGATAAACATTGGTCTCTTAGAGTATTTAATTGAACAACAGAGACATCTCGTTTTCAGCCTTGATAAGAATGCAACTATGAGCCTGAACACTGCTGTGAGCCTACTGCCCAACTGTGTGGAAGGAGGAGCTCAATCTGGAAATAAAAACTTATGGAGAGAGAAACAGAGACAAAGATAAATGATCTAGTACCATCTGAATTTTCGAGGACTAGTCACAGCGTCACCTTTCCTGAAATGGTCTGACCATCTCTTCCAGAACGAATTGAATTGGGTTCAATAAAGCGAAGCAAAGCCATCTAAGAAATAGGAGCACAAATTTCATCTCAGCTATTCTTTTGTTTGCTTGTTTTTAATTTTTACTGGAATACGTATGTGGAAAATTTACATTTGATACCTACAGTATAAGTGACTTAAAAATGACCTTTTCAGTGAATGGTATGAGGTAACAATATGTATGTCACTGTCATAACTCACTTTTTCCTCCTCAGGTAAGTGTCTTGGATCCTCTTGTACCAATATTATGATGGGTAGTGGATGCTGTGACGTGCTGCCCAGGTCCCCCTCCAGGACTGACGGACTTGTTTCCTCAGTTTCTGGGAATACTGCCAGCAAACAGCCCACAGAGGATGATTTCCATTAGCATTTCCTCAGTGCCTTGCTCAAGGTCACTCACATCCCTCCTTGGGCAGCCTGCCCCGCAGTGACTTCCCGGATGGTGAAGGCCTGCCTCTCACCAGAACCAACGACAACCCGTCTGTAGTAGTCAGTTCCGCAGTGCCAGCATGAACATCCAAACTGGACACAGTTAATGGGAGGAACGGGATTCATTTCAGGCTTACAGATCCGGGGGAAGTTCCATCCAGGGTGGGAAAGGCCAACTCCCTTTCATCATAGATCCAAGCAGAGAAGACCCCCTCTCCCCTAACAAGGAAAGCCAACAAACACCGAAAAGCAGCTGGGCTGGAATCCGGTCCACCCCTAAATACATCTTTGGGCTGGACCCCACAATTCATTCCCGTGACACCTTCTCTAACCAAGAGGCTGGTCACCCAAGTTACAAGCTTTAATGAAACATCTGAGTCTAAGGGGGGCACACATTCAAATCACCACACCCTCCTGGCTTTAGAGCTTTGGACAGTGGGGACTGGGGATGTTAATGGGAGCTGCACCCCAAACAACTGCACCAATCTAACATCCACCTAGGCTCCATCCCTAGTAAGCAGATCTGTGAGACAGCATTGCACAAAAATTGGCAAGCTCACACCGTTATGTGGCCTTTCAAGAGAAACTCACTAAGAATTTAATGACACCTTAAATTTTCTAGAACCCTGTTAAACCTTCCAGATAAGCATCCAGATTAGCGTATGAGGTTTGTTCCCACCCTTAGCCAGCTGACAGCCTCACTGGAGACACACAGCTTCAGAGGGCAACTGCCTACGGCTCGGTGATGCGCTCAGGTTAGCAAGACAAAAGAGAAGTGAAATTAGTAGTCACTGGGTGATTCATAAATATTGAATGAATAGACGTACTAGTTAATTACTAGGAAGAGATATATATGGGAGTCGCATTAGACGATAAAATTTAATTGGGGCTAAACCACATTGACCACTGCAGTTTCTTTTATTCGTTAATTACTTCAGAATATTTTTCCCAGGAGCCGTGGACCAACCTACCTGTCCCACTTTCTCGTCTCTACCTCTTGAGACCAGCTGTCGAGTACGGTGTGAATGCAGCACTCGGAGGTAAAGGAGAACTGGCTGGGAGAGCCCTGGCTCTATTCTTATGCCCACTTTGAACTAGAATGTTCTTCATTGCTTTGGCCTGAAATTCACAGGCCTTTGGGGGACAAGAACTAATGTATCTGCTCAGCTTTGGCGTACGTGGGCCATGTGCAGGTGAGCTCCCATCCACCCTGGACACTTTCCTGAGCCACAGAGACCTCATCTGGAGTCCCAGGCTTCTGTTGTCCCCTGCCGTCCACTTGTAAGCAAGAAACCCAAGTAAGATTGTCGTTGTTGTTTTAGCTATTGTCGTTGTTGTTGTATGTGAAAAAGAGGGAGAGAGAGAGAAGTCCATCTCACCAGACTCAGGTTGGTAGTGAGAACAAAGCCCAAGATGCAACGAGCTGAAGTAAGAACAGGTGAGCAGAGAGCCTGCGCCCACTTCCTGTCCCCTTATAGGCGTGTTAACACAAACACACACAGGTGGGGCTATTCTCAGAGCTCCTCTCCCACCTTCCAGAATCTAACCTGCCACACACTGTCAGAGTGGCCAAGGTGGACCAGACACACTCCGACCTCCTCATAGATGATTCTCAGAGCATGTGGCTCTTCTACACTCAGCAGTGCCTATAACCACACCAGTAACAATACTACAGTGTTGTGTTGTCCCTGAATCTTACCTCAAGTCATAGTGGAAGGTAGGAAACAGATAACATTCAACCCTGCATTTATGGATGAAGTTACGGGCACTCTCATAGTAGATCTGACGTTAAACTGAAATCATCTTACTCCCATTGAAATGCTAGGTCTTTTTTTTGTTTGTCTTTTCAATGTAGGGTCTCGCTCTAGGCCCAGGATGACCTGGAATTCACTATGTAGTCTCAGGCTGGCCTAAAATTCTCAACAATACTAGTACCTGGGCCTCCTGAGTGCTGGGATTAAAGGCGTGCTCTATCATGCCTGCCTCCTGGGTTCTGTCTTTCTGGTTTTTTTATTAAGTAGAAACTTGCATGGACGTGTCATATTAGTACCATCATTTCCCTCCACCCTATCCCCATTCTGCTAA
Source organism: Dipus sagitta (assembly GCA_036346955.1). Lineage (NCBI taxonomy): Eukaryota > Metazoa > Chordata > Mammalia > Rodentia > Dipodidae > Dipus > Dipus sagitta. Next base: position 114,596,200 of record CM070778.1, on the reverse strand, counting down.
GGGCCTCCTCAGGGGGGCTGCTGGTATTCCCACTGGGGTTGTGGGTTATACATGTGAGCATCAGTCAGTCATTGTAAGGGGGGGGGGCAGTGCCTCTGGACATTCCCTTCCACCCTATGGCTCTTACAATCTTCCTACCCCATCTTCCACAAAATTCCCTGAGCCATAGTGGGTTCTGTCTTTTGAGCTGCCAATCAAAAGTTATAGTTTATGTAAGCAACAAGGAAGTTAACACTTTTAGTTCTAGTAGCACACATAAGTTTGAACTCAAAAAGTGTTAGTCAAGATTAGCTAGCATAATGTACTATTCCATATATCACTCAGAAATGATGCATTTGAATACACATTATTTAGGAAACGGAGAGAAGTGCACCCGATTAATTAAAGCCATTTAAAAATAAGTAGGCAGGGCTGGGATGGCTTAGCAGTTAAGGCATTTGCCTGCAAAGCCAAAGGACCTTGGTTCAATTTCCCAGCACCCACATAAAGCCAGATACACAAAGTGGCATGTATGTCTGGAGTTTGTTTGCAGTGGCTGGAGACCCTGGTGCGCCCATTCTCTTTCTCTCTCTCTCTCTCTGCCTCTTTCTCTCTCACTTTCTCAAATGAATAAATAAATTTTAAAAATAAGCAGGTATATTATGCTCTGGATTGTACATATCTCAAAACTCCAGCTGGAGTACTAGTCACAAGTACCCAACCTTGCTCCTGGAAGCCTTTGTCCTTTCTAGTCTGGTGTACAGCATGACACCCCATCCTTCATTGAGATGCACTTACTTTGGGTGTCGACACTGGCAGTCCTTTGCAGGGTGGGGGTTAGGGTGGGGAGAAAATTGATGGGAAAGGAAATTGGGCTGTCAGTCATATGCCTTCAATTCAAATTGACTTGCTATTTCCTCCAAGTCTTCAGCCAGCATATGGCAAAAACATCACTTCCTTTTTTCTTGCCTACATGAGTAAATTGAGGTCGTCTTGTGTGCTGTCATTATTCTGTAAGGATTGTTCTGTGAGATGATTTGGTTTTTTCATCTCTTGTCTGCTCTTGTTTCCACCTATATTTACATCTCATTGATTCTCAGGGATAATGTCTTACTCAGCTTTGTTCCATCTGCTCATGGACATAATGAAGATTCTATTTCTAATGTGTGCTATTCTTGAATCAGAGACTCATCTCAGCAGCCCCATTTATGGGCAACATGACCTTGGCCAAGGCATTGACCTACTTACTGGCTTTATCTTCCTCCTCTGAAAAGGATAATTATAATTAATTGCCCTACTTCTTAATGTGCTTTGAAAAATTACCATGGATCCTTGAGATATGTAGGTGCCACATTCATGGCTATGTATTTACACAAAATCTATCGAGGTTTTTGATATATAAGGCGGCCTGTCATTTTAAAGTTGTGGATGCTTGACAATAGAACCCAAGATAGTCATGAGCTGGAGCCTGATCCCTCACGCTGACCAGTAACTGCACCTCCAGCAAGTGTCTCATCAGTGCAAAGTCATGTTAAGGAAAGAAAGCTCTGTCACTTTATTGAATAAAGGCCTCTAAAGAAGCCAGCTGTGGGTAATATTGGAAAAGATGAAGAGAAAATAAATTAGAAAAAGAAGATGATCATTATTAGTCAGAAATTTTCAATTATAAATAAAGGAACAAGTAGAATGTTGAATTGAGTAGTGTCTAGAGTCTATTATGAGCAAGGTACTGCTATAATTATGCAACACAGACAGAAAAGAGGATGATTGAAGAAATTGTTTCAGCAAGTGCTTTAGCCAATATAAATATGGAAATTTACAGGGAAAAAAACTATATGTTAAAGCAGTTCTGAGATTTGCAGGATTCCAGATGGGTTCAGATGTTTCCCTCTGAATGTTAAACACCTGCTACATGAGACAATATGTAAATGCTGAGATGTTATTTTGTCCCATCCACTGAGGTAGTGTTGATCATTAAGAGTTAGTTTTAAAATATTTTATCGCTACAAAAAGACTAAATATTTTAACACCCTGGAGTTTGATTAAGAAAATAATTAGCAGGTTGAATGATTCCTAAGGATTTAGGATTTAACACTATTGCCTAATTTGGAGGCATTATAGAGAAAAATGTTTCATCATTACAATATTTATTGCAGCATTTGAGTTCATGAAAAGTTATGTATATATATATAACATTTTTATTTATTTATTAGAGAGATAGAGGTAGATAGGGAAAATGGGTACAGCAGGGCTTATAGCCACTGCAAAAGAACTCCAGATACACAGATACATGCACCACTATGCACATCTGGTTTATGTGGGTCCTGGGGAATTGAGCCTGGGTCCTTTGGCTTTGTAGGCAAGAACCTTAACTGCTGAGCCATTTTCCCGGCCCAACTTAAAGAACCATTTATTTCCACTAAAATGGGAAAAGGAATCAGCATGTAGCACTTTCAGTCTAAGGCAGTCCCTAATCTTTTTTTAAAGTATGTTTGTTTGTTTGTTTGTTTGTTTGTTAGCAGAGGAAGAGAGTTAGAGAGAAGACAGACAGAATAAGAATTGGCAGCCAGGGCCTCCAGCCACTACAAACAAACTCCAGACACATGTGCCACCTTGTGCATCTGGCTTATGTGGGTCCTGGGAGATGGAACCTGGGTACTTAGGCTTTGCAGGCAAGCACCTTAATTGCTAAGCTGTCTCTCCAACTCAAGTCCCTAATCTTTAAGTGAGGATTCTATGTATTTCAGAGAGTCCAGGTTATAGTATCATACATAGGTTACAGGGTCATCACATGGGTGACAATTGTCCCGGACAGTTTCTGATAGCTGCAGAAGAGATTACACTGACAAAGACTAAATCTGTGTTGTGCTCATCTACAGAGACTTTGGGGTATTTATTTCTAGGCTAGCCCCACCTATACTGTCTTAAGCAGAAATTTACAGATCAAAACAATATAACCGAATTAACTAGATGTGTGTAGTGCTGCAGGTAGATATATATCTAAAAATGACAGGAGAACTGCACCAAATATGGCTGACATCATTATGACATGCAGCCATGGGGATGCATTCCCCAGCACTTGTGCACTGGCATCCATCCTCTTCTTAAATGGCTCCATGGCATGCCTCTGGGTATGTTTTCCTCAGCCCTGTTTGTTGAATTCATTTTCTTTAAATATTAATTTTTATTTATTTATTTATTAGAGAGAGAATGGGCATGCCAGGGCCTCTAGCCACTGCAAATGAACTCCAGACACATGTGCCACCATGTCATCTGGCCTACGTGGGCACTGAGGAATCAAACCTGTGTCCTTAGGTTTTGCAAGCAAGTGCCTTAACTGCTAAGCCATCTCTCCATCCCTGTTGGTTGAATTTCTGACTATTCTCCCCTCCCCAGGTTTCATTTCCTAACAGACTGTGCTTGGTCCCTGACTGCCTATTTCTTCATCTCTGTCTTTAAAGGCTCCCCTTGTCAATGTAAAAAATTGCATTTTAATACTCAGCATGAGGTGTTTTTGCTTCATTTTCTTGAAGTCTGTCATCACATTTGTTTTTAAAGCACAAAATAAGCACCACGAAAGAAGGCATGGAAAAGAAATTGACCAATTTTCAACCCGGAGCCAAGCTGACTCCGAACAGTGCAGTAGAGAACATCCGGGGTATGCCACCCAAATGTGCGTGTCCACGTGTGCACAGCAGGATGAGGTCTGCTCATCTCCTTTTCACTGTCTGCCTGTGTATTAATAGCAAGCATTACATGGGACTTACCATAGTGCCACAGGTTAGAACCAGAACAGCTACTTCCGACAGCCACATAAACCTAAGAACTGGAAGGACGACATCCAACTTCAACTTAAAATACTTTAAGGTTCACAGAACACTGCCTTCATTTGGAACCTCACATCCTCTGCATCAGTCCTCATGCTAAGAAATCAGAAAATCTGAGGCTGGAGATATGGCCCTGCAAAGACTAAGGACCCAGGTTTGATTCTCCAGTACCCACCTGAAAGTCAGATACACTGGGTGGAACATGCATCTGGAGAATTTTGTTTTGTTTTGTTGTTTTTTTTTGTTTTTGTTTTGTTTTTTTTGCAGAGGCCGAAGGTCCTGGTGTGCCTATTGTCATTCTCTCTGTCTCTTTCATTTTCTCTCAAATAAATACATAACATAAAATATTTTATTATATTATTTATTTATTTGAGAGAGAGAAAGAGGCAGAGAAAGAGAGACAGAAAGAGTGAGAGAGAGAATGGGTCCCCCAGGGCCTCCAGCCACTGCAAACGAACTCCAGATGCATGCGCCTCCTTGTGCATCTGGCTTACGTGGGTCCTGGAGAATCAAACTGGGATCCTCTGGCTTTGCATGCAAATGCCTTAACTGCTAAGCCATCTCTCCAGCCCAAATAAAATACTTTTTTAAAAATAAAAGATATCAGCTGGGCGTGGTGGCGCACACCTTCAATCCCAGCACTCGGGAGGCAGAGGTAGGAGGATCACCGTGAATTCGAGGCCACCCTGAGACTACACAGTGAATTCCAGGAGAGCCTGAGCTAGAGTAAAACCCTACCTCAAAAAAACAAAACAAAAAGAGAAATCAGAAAAGCTGTGGCTGTGGAGGGGGCTCAGTGGATAAAGCACGTGCTGTGCAATTTTGAGGACCAGAATTTGGACCCCGACACCCATTTAAATGCTGGATAGTAACCACCTATAATCCCAGCACATGGGAGGCAGACACAAGGGATCCCTAGGGTAAGCTGGCTAGCTAGACCAGCGGAATGGGTGAGCACTGGGTTCAAGTGAGAGACTCTGCCTCAGTAAAGTAGAGCAATCAAGGAAGACACTTGACATTAGTCAACCTCTGGCCCTCTGGCCAACACACACACACACACACACACACACATACACACACACACACATGCTGCACACAAACACACCCAATACACAAAAACAGAAATCAACAAATGTAAAGGCCATTCCCACTTATTCCCACTTCTGATATCCCAGCCAATGAACAATAAAAGTTATGTAATTCTTTTCTTCCATGGAGATGTTACTTTAGAATTATTTTCCCTTTTAAAAAATATTTTATTTATTAGAGAGAGAGAAAGCAGACACACAGATAGAGAACAGACACACTAGGGCCTCCTCCTACTGAAAACAAACTCCAAACAAATGTGCCACTTTGTGCATCCAGTTTTAAGTGGGTACTGGGGAATTGAACCCCAGGCAGTCAGGCTTTGCCTGCAAGTATCTTTAACTTCTGAGCCATCTATCTCTCCAGCCCTCTGTTTCCTCTTCTTTCTATAAGTCTATAAAGTCCATTTTTCTATATCCTAAGCAGGTTTTACCTTTTGAAGAGAATTTCCAATTTGGGGAATTAATGAAGATTCAGCTGTTACATTTCTATCAAGGACTAGAGTCCTCAAGACAGACAACTTCTGTGTGTATTAATCTAAGATCTGTGTTTTAACTTAAGGTTCCTGGCCTATAGCAGACATAGTATTCGGACGTTGGGGCTGAGATATAATTTCATTGCCATGTGTACGCATTGACATTGATCTCTTTTTACTGAGAAAATTATGTTTTAGTCATTATTAATTATGGAATTTCTGACTTATGCTGCTGAAAGTTCTTGGGGAGTTTGGGTTCACCATCTCTGTCATCTCATGAACATTGCTTGTCAATAAGCAGGAATCCAAGATAGAATGACTAACTGATAGAGTTCCAATAAGTCTATGCACATGACAAAAACTGGCCCCAAGAATTTCTACTTATGGCCAAGCAGCTACCCAAAATGAATATAAAATAAAAATAGGGTGACTGGAGAGATGGCTTAGCAGTTAAGGTGCTTGCCTGTGAAGTCTAAGGACCCAGGTTTGATTCCCTAGGACCCACGTAAGCCAGATGCACAAGGTGGCGCATGCATCTGGAGTTCATTTGCAGTGGCTGGAGACCCTGGTACATCCACACTCTCTCACACATGCGCATACACACACACATACACACACTCTCTCTCTGTCTCTCTCTCTCTCTCCAGTAAATAAATAAATAAAATGTTTTTAAAAAGAAAAAAATAAAAATAAGGTAAGAAGGACAGATTTACAGTCCCTTAAACTAATTAAAATAAATATATTAAGAATTGATTTTAATTTAACCATTATCTGACAACTAAGAATTTTCTAAAGGGCGTGAAACAACAAAGCAGAGGGCTATGACTGCCTCAGCTTACGCTCAGGGGTTTCCAAGTCAAAGCACAAGAGAAGGACGGCAGGGAGGATGTAGTGGGCTTCTTGAGTTGCAGAGAGGCAGTTAAGGTCTCAGGAATGTTGATGGAAGTTACAGTGAGACTCTGGAAACTGCTGTTTGCAGGAACCATCCAGAGGATTAGCGCTAATGGTGGGAACTCACAGAGGGTCAGAAAACAGTTCCCAGTTCCACTAGTCAGATTGTAAAACCTCATAATTCACAACACATATGATAAAATGCCTTGCATCGACCCAGGGAAATCATTAACCCTACATTAACTACTGTCCGAGGACTGCTAAGCAAATCTGAAAAGGAAGACATGACAGGGTAATACTGTTTCCCAGAAACCCATGGGCATCCCAGAAAACTGACCAAGAACATCCTCAGAACTATTTTAAAATATTCTGCACCAAAGGAAAAGTATCTGCAATGCTCAGCATCCAATCAAAGATGACTAGGTGTACAAGAAGAAAACCCAGACTCTTAATGGGGAGGACAGGGAAGAAATGGAGACAAAGTAGGCAATAGATGAGGACATTAAACATTTGTTGTAAATTTTCCACTTGATTCAAGTTAAGACATGAATTATATGAAAAAGACCCAGCTCAAACTTCTAATGGTGAATACTTAAGTGATAAAATAAAACACAACTAATAGAATTAAGAATAACTTAGAGAGCTGGGTGTGGTGGTGCACACCTTTAATCCCAGCATTTGGGAGGCAGAGGTAGGAGGATTGCCATGAGTTTGAGGCCAACCTGAGACTACATAGTGATTTCCAGGTCAGCCTGGACTAGAGCGAGACCCTACCTTGAAAAAACAAAAAAAAGGGGGGGGGGGAGAAGAATAAGTTAGATGTTCCACAATGTAAATATACTTAATACTAATGAGCTATACTCTATAACCTGGTTAATATGCTAAATTCTATGTTATCTGGTTTTTTTTTATCACAATGGAAAATTAAATAGTAAATTCAAAATCATAGGAAAAATTAGTATTTTGGAAGATATACCAATATAAACTGTCAAAAGTAAAACAGAAAAAAAAAAATAAGAGTAGATCCACAGGTAACTTGAAAGTGCCTAATATTGTTTAATAGAAGCCTAAAAGAGATGAGAAGAAAAGGTAATATAAAAAAATTGAAAAAAAAACCACCAAATGTTCTTACAAATTGAAAAGTATAAATCCACATATCTAAGATCAATGAACCCGAGGCAAAAGGAATATGAAAACCACACCAAGCCACGTCACAATCAGATTTCTGAAAGCCAGGGATATAGAAGCGTAAGAGCCGAGCGAAACATCACATACAAGGAGAACCAAAGATAAGGACGATCATCGATTCCTTGGAAGAAAAACAAGTGTGAAGACACCGAGGCAACATCTTTAACACGCTGAGGAAAAAGAACTATCGCCCTAGATTTTTATACCAGGCAGAGATGTTTGTCAAGAATCAGGGTGATAAAGCCAGGCGTGGTGGCGCACACCTTTAATCCCAGCACTCGGGAGGCAGAGGTAGGAGGATTGCTTTGAGTTCGAGGCCACCCTGAGACTCCATAGTGAATTCCAGATCAGCCTGGGCTAGAGTGAGACCCTACCTTGAAAAACAAACAAACAAACAAAAAAAGAATCAGGGTGATATAAAAACTTTTCCAGTAAAGAAGGCAAAAGCGAATTCCCAACAGACTTGTTGAGAGAAATTCTTCAACCAAAACCACAACGAAAGGGGGCGGGGGAAGGAATGAAGTGGGGCAAATAGATGACTGGCAAGATGATTAGACTCAGCCTTCAAAGATAGATAGTCACGGAGATAACGTGACAAGAGCCAACTGTATACTGCAGCTAAGAAATGTCTTAGGGTTGGAGAGAGGGCTCAGCAGTTAAAGGCGCTTGCTTGCAAAGCCTGACAGCCTGGGTTTGATTCCCCAGAACCCATGTAAAACCAGATGCACAAAGTGGCACATGAATCTGGAGTTAGCGTACGGTGGCTACAGGCCCTGATGCACCCGTTCTCTCCCTGTGTCGGCCTCTTTTCCTCTGTCTCAAATAAATAAAAAAATAAACGTTAGATCTCTTTCTCTCCATATGTACATATAAACCTAAGTATCCATATATGTTCATGTATATGTATGTAAAAGAATAGCCTTATTTGTTAAAAAAAAAAAAAAAAAAGAGGGCTGGGGAGATGGCTTAGCGGTTAAGGCACTTGCCTGCAAAGCCTAAGGACCTACGTTCAATTACCCAGGATCAACATAAGCCAGTTGCACAAGGCAGTGCATGTGTTTGGAGTTCATTTGCAGTGGCTGGAGGCCCTGGCATGCCCATTCTCTCTCTGCTTCACTCTGTCTGCTTCTCTCTCTCTCTCTCTCAATTAATTAAATAAATAAAAATATTCTTAAAAATAAATTTAAAAAAAGAAAGACACCCTGAGTAAACCCAGTGTTCATGAATAGGAGAATGAGCTGTAGGAGATCCACAGGCTGGAATGTGTATCGACATTAAAAATGAATGAACGACTGACACCGCCATGACAACGGGAGTGCATCTCGAAGCAAGTGTGCTGACTGAAAGAAGTCAGGAAGCCGAGAATACAGATTGTTCCATTTATATACAATTCCAGAAAACATCAACTAATCCCCAGTGAGGGGAAACAGACCAGTGGTTGCCTGGGGGTCGTGAGTGGACGGAGAAGGGAAAAGACCAGAGGTGCTTCCAACACATGCTGAGGAACCTTCTGGAAGTAATGGATATTTCAATATCTTGGCTGTGGTGATAGTGTTACAGGTGTGTACCTATGATAGAACATCAAATATTGCACTTGAATTATGTGCTTCTTATGGCATGCCAATTAAACCTCAAAAAAGCTGTCAAAGGCTGGAGAGATGGCTTAGTGGTTAAGGTGCTTGCGTGCAAAGCCTAGGCTTGAGTCCCCAGTACCTACGTAAAGCCAAATGCACAAAGTGGCACATGCACCTGGAGTTTATTTGCAGTGGCTAAAGGCCCTGGTGTGCTCATTCTCTCTCCCTCCCTCCTTCTCTCTCTCTCTCTCTCTCTCTCTCTCTCTTTCTCTGATTGAAAATAAATAAATTAATTAAATTTTTTTTTTAAAAAAGCTGTTGATAAAAATTTTGTCAGGGCTGGAGAGATGGTTTAGCGGTTAAGGTGTTTGTTTGCCTGCAAAGCCTGACGATCCTGGTTCGACTCTCCAGGACCCACATAAGCCAGATGCATGGTGGGGGGGGACGGTGGTGCACAGATCTGGAGTTCATTTGCAGTGGTTAGAGGCCCTGGCATGCCCATTCCCTCCCTCCCTCTCTCTCTCTTTCTCTCATCAATCAATCAATAAATATTTTTTAAAAATTGTCAGCTTGATATTGTCCAATGAATGAAGTTTGCTTTGAATCACCAGCATCTGTTTCTCTTTCACTTTGTGATTGGGCCCTGAAGCATAATGTGGGAGCCGGAACTATAAGCAGTTGAGTGAGTCAGGGGTGCTTATGGGAGAGTTCCTAGATTAACATACCTTCAAAGTGTCCTTTCCCCCAGAAGTATTCTTGTCTGCCAGCTTTCCTTCTTGCACTAAACCGAGCATGCTTTGCAATGTACATCTAACGGAGCATGCCTGGGAATGCGCCCCTTTGCAAAGCGCTTTCTCATAAGAATCTGTACAAGCTCTCTGAATAAAATCCCCACCATTCCTTTGTGCAAAGGGCTCCTTGCTTTGGAAATAACTCCCATACTATTCTTGCCTGCTGTAGGCAATAATTTTTTTTTTTTTTTACTACTCCTATATGTTGGCCTTATTTGTTTTGGCTTTACACTAAGATGAAAATGTCCATTGCATTAGGTTACTTAAATGTGTAGGCCAAGGCCCTTAGATGATAAGTCTCTTGGAAATTACAGTCAACTACTGCTTTGGGGCTTGGTGCGTGAGGTGTGGCATCAGCACATTAAGCTGACCGTGATCCTCTCTCAAGGGTCTCAGTCATTGCAGTCATTCCTTGCAGTCCTGCCAAGCCAGACACCTGTTCCTTCACTGCTACTCAAATCCTCGCATAGCTCACCAAATGACATAATGACATCAGTGAGAATTAAGGATTATAATTCACTTTATGGGAAAACTCTAGATTAGTTCCCAAACTGTCCATCTTCCAGTATTCTTTTTTTTTAATTTTTTGTTTATTTTTATTTATTTGTTTGAAAGCGATGGACAGAGAGAGAGAAAGAGGCAGATAGACAGAGAGAGAATGGGCGCGCCAGGGCCTCTGGCCACTGCAAACGAACTCCAGACGCGTGCGCCCCCTCGTGCATCTGGCTAACGTGGGTCCTGGAGAATCGAGCCTTGAACCGGGGTCTTAGGCTTCACAGGCAAGTGCTTAACTGCTAAGCCATCTCTCCAGCCCGATCTTCCAGTATTCTTAATGCCAATGTTCAGTAAATACCTGTTGAAGTCAGGTTCACATTGCTGGCAGAAATCACCCAACTAAGAGCAGCTTGTGGGGGGAAAAAGATTTATTTTGGCTCACAGACTCAAGGGGAAGCTCCATGAAGGCATGGGAAAACGATGGCATGGGCAGAGGGTGGACGTCACCTCCTGGCCAACATCAGGTGGACAAAAGGAACAGGATAGTGTGTCAAACACTGGCAAGGGGAAACTGGCTATAACACCCATAAACCCGCCCCCCCCAACAATACACTGCCTCCAGGAGGTGTTAATTCCTAAATCTCCATCAGCTGGGAACCTAGCATTCAGAACACCTAAGTTTATGGGGGACACCTGAATCAAACCACTGCAGTACCCAATGGTGAATATGCTGGGGTTTTTTGTTTGTTTGTTTTGTTTTGTTGAACATGATTCCAAACAAAATTCCAATTCTACAATAGCTTTGATTACAAAGAAAGCACCCAGATCACATAGCTTATGTACTCCCTTTTGATCCCATAGCCAAAAAAAAACCTACCTCACCCACAGGCTATAGCAACCACTGCCACATTCAGAGCAGCCCCTGACCGCTCAGTTGCAGGGTCTTCTTGGAGCCAATGCTAACAATTTTGGGACTTCACTTAACATCCTGTAAGAGAGTCTTACTTGCAGATCCTCAGCCATTGTTACAATACTTTACAACTTGTTTCTTACTTCCGTTGTCAAGAAAAGAAGAAAGGCATATAATGTTGGGTAACATAATCCACACTGCCTTTTTCATATTAGATGTCACTTGGGTGGGTGGAGGGGGACCTGGGGCCAGGCAAAGAAGCCCAAATTGAATGTGTTCAACCAAGAAAGCTAGTCATATACCAAGTGGCCAGTTCTCCAGCTGCAAGAAATTTGAATTTGAATTGGCAAGAGACAGGCAACAGAATTTTTGAACTGCCTGGACACGATTAGGTGGAAATGAGAGGGAGCCAGAAGTGTGTCGGGACTTGTCTCTGCCTGGTGGTGTTCTCTACGGAGAGCTCTGTTCAGACCAGTTCTACATGTGCACAAGGATGGCTCCACCATTACGTCACCCACTTCTGTTGGGAGACTGACACTTCTCATGACTGTGTTTCTGGGGCTGTTTGTTAGAGTAGCTCAGTGTTTACACACAGGCTCGGCATGCAGGAGGCTCTGGGTTCGGTCCTCAGCCCTACCATGCAAAAAGGAGTAGTTCAGGATACAAAACTTACTGACTTCCCCAGTAGTCTGATTCAATTTCTTTTTGATACTCACCACAGTTTAATAATTTCATTTTGAATTATTTTCGCTTTGAATCTTGACTCATACTTCCAGGCCACTCACCAACCAACCTTCCCCTAGCCCTTTCTCTTCCTCTCAAAACACACAAACAAACAGCCTCCCCCCAAAACCATTTTGAGGATATTTTTCTAAGTAACAGCCTTACTTATGTGCTACAGTCTGTGGGATTATAAAATCAATACAAATATATTTTTCTTTTGAGACAGATTTCATCATCGCAGCAGGGAAAGAAACATAAGGTGAGTTTGGTGTTGATGTTTTTGAAGATGGGGGTGCCTAGGGAGAAATCTGTTTGATGGAACATGAGTCACATTTGGCAAAGGTTTAAATGAAACAGCAAGTTTGATGAATCTGTTGGAGGCTTAAGAATATTCAGACACCTCTCCCCCCTCCCAGAAAATCCCAGTAGATCTCTACAGAGACAAAGCCTTCTCTCTACAGTGGCTCAGAAAGATTCTGACACGACTTCCTGCACACACCACCAAAGGGAGTTTTCTGCTTTTAGTAAGACCATTAGCTGGCTTGCCAAATTTTTCAGCATAACAAAATTATAGGTCATTTCTCTCTTGGGCATTCTGAAATGGTGAAAATTGCCCAGAGAAAATTGAAACCCTGATAATTGATTTTCTTGCTGTTTTCAAAAGACTCAAACCTTTTCACGATTAAATTGAAACTTTCAGGATGAACACAATCAAACCCATGGGGGAAATGCCTCTATGTTCTTAGAGTCATTTCCAAGCTCAAACCTATGTGTAACATTTCTTCACACACAGATTTGGAACTGAATTATTTTTCTAAAATAGAACTCAGCTCCTTGAGCTCATGCAGAATGAGCTAATTTGACTGCATGGTTCACTTCATATCTTTGTTACCTGGGGTGTAAGAATTAAAGATGGGAAAGAACAGAATAAACGCAAACTTGATGCTAAAAAATACATTTCTCTCCTCACTAGCCAATTGCTTGAGCTCAAAACTTTGCTGACAAACAATGGTCGAGGGCTGGAGAAATGGCTTAGTGGTTAATGTGCTTGCCTGCAAAGCCAAAGGACTCCGGTTCAGTTCCTCAGGACCCACATAAGCCAGATGCACAAGATGGCACATACATTTGGAGTTCGTTTATAGTGGCTGAAGGCCCTGGTGCTCTCAAATAAATAAGATAAATTTTTTTTTAATGGCTGAAATGTGGGACATATAGCTCCCTTATTAAAATGCTTCTAAATGATTACATGTTTTCAAGGAACATGTGTGGTATATATATTTCTAAAATAAAGATATTTTGTTCATGCTCAAAAGACAGAAGTCAGGCTCTCTAGTACCCTTGTTAGACAGATGTATGTTAAATAGTTGAAGGAAACTTTATACTTCCCATGACAGTATTTGATGACCTTTTCCAGAACAGCTCCTTATACTCTATTTCTTTGAGCTATTCATTTCCTCTATATCATGACATTTTTTTCTCAGACTACTGTAATAATATTCTCTATAGACAGAGGGAATTTAACTGGATATATCTGTTTCTTACAGTTCTGGAAGCTAGGCTTCCCAAGGTCAAGGAGCCAGTACAGGCAGTGTCTGGTAAGGGCCAGATTCCCAGGTTATGTGCTCACTCGCTCTCTCTAATAATCATGAAGATCTGACTCTTATGACCTCATCTAAGCCTATTTAATCCCCCCATATCCCAATTCCATCATATTGGGAGTTCTGGCATCAACATAGGATTTAGGGGTTCATAATTTAATCCATATCAATGATATAATAATATCAGATATCTCTATTGATACCTATGCCCTTTGTTCCTGGAGTTCTGGCTCAGAAGGAAAGGTTTCATGAAGGTGCCTATAGGGCCATTAACTTCCAAGTCTGACAAGGTTTGCACTAGAATGTCTGCTCTACTGTTAAGTAGATATATATTCCTTTCACCCAGAGAAGCCACTTCTCTTTATGATGGTAACAGTTCCCCATTTTGTTTTGGGTGAATAATTCCAGTCCTACACCCTGTGTTCATAAAGAACTGAATCCTCTTGACTTTGGGATCGGACCCGAGCTAAGGAGTTCATTTCATTACTGTCGTCCATACACCCCCCCCCCCCCCGAACACCCAGAAGACTGGGATGAGCACATTGGCCTAATCTGGAGAGAATGAATGTAAAACCTGAGAGGTGTGAGGAAGCTGTAGGAAGTGGTTCTTTCTCTGTGGAACCCGGAAGTAGAAGAATCTAGGTCTCAACTTGGTGTGTACCACAGGGCAAAACCTAGACACAGACCTCGATGGCACTGTTTGTACTCAGAATCAAACTACCCCAAACTGGATCTCGTCCTGCATGACTTCGTCTCCTCAAAAGGACCATCTACTGAGGCAGGATGGTGAAGGGTTAATAGCTTTCCCTGAAAACCAGAGGGAGCTAAAGAGTTGATAACTGTCCCTAAGACTAGAGGGCCATAAAGAAACAGCAGAGGCATTCAGCCCTGATAAGCTTGACACCTTCCCTGATTGATGTACTCCCCTTAGCTCATATGGCCTCGAAGGTGCAGAAACCATCTGGGGTATCCTCCCTTAGACAATCCTGACTGAAGAAGCCTGTTCTGAACAAGGACACAAACAGCTGTAAGTTCCTTATCTACTGTACCTGGTACAGTCTGTTTCTTACAATCCTCCTTTAAGTTTGAACCCCAGCCCGGCTCAGTGCTTCAGCCTTCATTCTGCAGAAACACTGTTGCCTCTCACTGTTTCTACCAGTAAACAGTCTGTCTGTAGAGATCAAGTCCGGTGTTCCCTTTTGCTTTTCTCTTACACTTTCCTTACAGATGGAATTTTCAACAAGGCAGTTGTCAGAAAAATGGAAGTCCTAATTGACTCAATTGACTCTTGACCTTTTCCCTTATCCATGAGACAACAGGTCAATGTATTTATCTTATATCTTAGTGCAATTATTGTTAGAAATACATTTTCAAGTCAGGTGTGATGGCGCATGCCTTTAATCCCCGCACTTGGGAGGCAGAGGTAGGAGGATCAACATGAGTTCAAGGCCAGCCTGAGACTACAGAGTGAAATCCAGGTCAGTCTGGACTAGAGTAAAACTCTACCTCAAAAAAAAAAAAAGAAAGAAAACAAATACATTTTCAAATGAAACTCTCATTCATCTGAGTACAATATACAGCT
This sequence comes from Dipus sagitta, assembly GCA_036346955.1. Taxonomy (NCBI): domain Eukaryota; kingdom Metazoa; phylum Chordata; class Mammalia; order Rodentia; family Dipodidae; genus Dipus; species Dipus sagitta. The sequence continues at coordinate 114,581,081 of CM070778.1, read as the reverse complement.
TAAAAATATAAATAGTGGGCTGGAGGGATGGTTTAGCAGTTAAGGCACTTGCTTGCAAAGCCAAAAGACCCAGGTTCAATTCCCCAGGACCTACATTAGCCAGTGTACAAGGGGATGCACACATCTGGAGTTCCTTTGCAGTGGCTGGAGGCCCTGGTGCACCCATTCTCTCTCTCTCTCTCTCTCTCCCTCTTTCTGTCAAATAAATAAATAAAATAAAATATTAAAAATGGATAGACATTTAAAAAAGAAAAAATATAAATAGCTATGTTTGTGATTTATAAAGTGTATATGTGGCTAGCATTTTGAAGTTAAATTGACATACACTACATTTAAACATTTAAAATATTATTTATTTATTTATTTATTTGACAGAGAAAGAGGGAAAGAGAGAGAGAGAGAGAATGGGAATTCCAGGGTTTCTAGCCACTGCAAACAAATTCCAGACATGTACACCCTCTTGTGCATCTGACTAACAGGGGTCCTGGGGAATCGAACCTGGGTCCTTTGGTTTTGCAGGCAAATGCTTTAACCGCTAAGCCATCCCTCCAGCCCTACATTTAAACATTTAATCTTTAAGAAGCAGTAGAATTAAAAGTCTTGGCTTAGGCTCCCAGGACCAGTGAGCACTCGGAGCCATTGCTACCCGTGTGGTAGGTTTCACATCAGCATCATGGGAGCACAACACCTAGTTCTGAGTGCTAGGCCTCATCTCTGAGCTTTGCAGGCAGGCTTGTAGCAATCCCCCCTTCTTCACTCTATAGCTCTAAAGGAACCTCTCTGTCCAGTGATTCGTTCCACTAAATATTTATGCTTGGATGATGGGATCCATCCAATCATTTCCAAAGAAGTAGACACTTAAGAGATGTAGATTGTTGTTTTTTGACTCTTAGGGACTACCTTAACATTATTTGCCTATAAGATCCATCAGAAATAAGCATGAGTGGCAAGTCCCAGTCATAGCCCCATTCTTCCTCTCGTTAGTACCTTAGGGTACGGGACTCAGTATATTCAATCTTCTACAGAGAAGATAACAGATAACATTGGAGTTCCTCTAGGTTATATGGGCATGGGTCTGTTTTCTCTTGCCTTGAGAATAGGTCAGATTTCAGAGTCACGTCTGGGTTTCTCAGTCTTGCAAGGAGGAAGAAGACAACCCAAACGTGAGCGTCTTATTTCGGAACTCTTCCTTTCAGCATGTTGTGGTGGTGAGATGCGTGTCAGGTCATGTTGGCACTCAGTGAACATGCTTAGAGTTGCTCTCTTTCCATGTGTAGTATCAGTACAGAAAACAGCCTTTGGATTCTTTTTCAGTCAGGGTCTAACGTTCTGATAGAATTATAATGGATAGGCGTGACATTATAACAGAGTTTTCTTTATTATGTTGTATTTATTTGTTTTATTTAAAAATACTGATGTTTGCTGATTTGCAAGGGAGAGAGAGAGATAGAGAAGAGAGAGAGAGAATATGGGTGCACCAGAACTTTTACCACCTCAGATGAACTCCAGATGTATGTGCCACTTTGTGTGTCTGGCTTTACATGGGTACTGGGGAAACAAGCCCAGGCCATCAGGCTTTCTTATGTTTTATAACTTGAGTAGAGGGCTGGAGAGATTGCTTAGTGGTTAAGGCTTTTTCCTGTGAAGGCTAAGGATCCAAGTTCAACTCCCCAGATCCCATGTAGGTCAGATGCACAAGGGACTCATGCATCTGGAGTTCATTTGCGATGGCTGAAGGCCCTCGCGTAACCATTCTCTCCCTATCTCTCTCCCTCAAATGAATAAAACATATTACAAAAGAGTCGGGCGTGGTGGCGCACGCCTTTAATCCCAGCACTCGGGAGGCAGAGGTAGGAGATCGCTGAGAGTTCGAGGCCACCCTGAGACTACAGAGTGAATTCCAGGTCAGCCTGAGCTAGAGTGAGACCCTACCTCGAAAAACGAAAAAAAAAAAAATTACAAAAAACTTGAGCAGATATTAGCCCTTTCCACCTATGTGTATGTGTATGTAACAGACCCAGTCTCCTCTTTTCTGCAGAAGAGACATTCCAAGACTCCCAAATCTAGAGCCAGTACTAAACCCTACACTGTTGGCCTTTTCTTATGCACAATACCAGTGATAAAGTTTAATTTATGAATTAGGGTCAGTAAGAGATGAGCAGCAATAATATAATAGCAATAACAATCTGCCATAATTATTTATCAAAATCTCTCTCTGACAAATAATTTTCCCGATTTCAGCTGACCATGAGTAAGTGAACTGGAACGAGGGGCAGTGAAGCTATGGACAAGGGATGTGCTATAGTTAGATCTTTGAAAGTCTAAGACAGAGACTGGGGAGAAGGCTCAGTGGATATGATCACTTGCTGTGAACATATGAGAGCCTGAGACTACCTGAGTTCTAGCCTTAGCACCTAGGTAAAAATCTGAGCATGGCCATGCACACTTGTAACCCCAGCCCTATGGGGAGACAGAGACAGGAGAATCACTGGGGCTCACTGCTCAGCCAGTCTGATTGAAAAGATGGCAGGTCTGGGTTCAGTGAGATTCTCTCTATAGGAAATAAAGACAGACTAACAGAGGAGGACACCTGGCATTCTCCACTGGCTTCTGCCTGAATGAGCATGGGTGTACACCCATGCCTACAACACACACACCACAAACCACACACATACACACACACACACTGCCAAAAAAAAAAAAAAAAGTGTAAGACAGACTTCAGGCCTGGGTATATCAGTCTTAGAGTTTAATGATTAGTGTTTGCACCTCCTGCAGAGGAAGATGTTTAATTGGATGTTTGGCTTGTATATAAGGAAAATTAACCTGAATTGGACTACACAGAAAGGATGTTTCTCCAAACATATCTGATTCAGCGCTCAGAAACTTTCCTCAATCCATCTCTCTGGCTTTCCAGTGTACAACGAGCCATCTGTGGCCCTTTGGTGGCACAGTTAGGTGCTACCTTCTATTCTTGAGGCTTCTTATTGAGCTGGGAAGGCAACACCCTTTCCCAGAAACCAGCAAATAAATGCCATATTCCCCCTTGACTCAGATTGGCTGGTTGGACAATCTCTGAGAGAATTCATAACTGCAGCACACACAAATCCCTAGCATGAATATGCTTAATGGATGACAGGGAGTCAAACAATCTCTTTTATGAAAACTTCATGTCAGGTGATATGAATTTTCTTTCATTTCTGAAATAATTATATCAAGTGTGTGAATGCAGTTAGACAAGAGCTGAACTCACTAATTATGACCAGAAGAGTCAGCTTAGCATAAACAACACCAAAATATCTTGGAACATCTTTCACATAAAAATGGACAATAAGAAAATAATATCATGCAACAGTTCAGTTAATCCTGTAGTTAATGGTATGTTGTGCAAATAATTCTTAAAATTTAATTTTATAGTCAGATTTACATTTAAAATAATATTCTAGGAGCTCAGGTGGAAGGCTGGGTATAAGACATGTAGGGAAATAATATTACATACTCAATTTTAGATATCTATTTATAAGTGATATTTGAAAAGAACATGTTGACCTCTACTTACCTCCATTTAAAACAATCTTTGTGCTCCTCTTAGATTATTTCATCAAAAAGCCACATACATGTTTCCTACTGTTTTGAAATGCCTTTACAAAAGCTGGATATTTTCCCCTTTTAATTTGCCAAAGGAAATAGTCATACATAGATTTTTTTATATCTCCCATAAAATAATATTTAAAGGCATTGCTCACTGTTTCACTCATCAGTCTTCTGTTTAGACCTATGCAAGGAATTCTTCTTCGAACACACTTTATGCTTAGAACACAATGCTTGGAATCACACATTTTCCCTACTGAACACATGATTTCTTTATCCTACCTAAAGAAACTTCTAGAATCTGTAATGTTTTCTTTTTGACCTTAACCATCAGGAGTACACACACACACACACACACACACACACACACACAAATACACACAAATTATGTGTGTGTGTGTGTTTTAGTTACGTTCCTAACCTACATATGGTTAAATAGAACTTGAAGAAAAGTTATGCACGAAGCTATTTGATAGTAATGCCAAAAGAATTCTGAGAACAGAGAGTATTGTGGAAGTTCATAACCACGAAACACTGGTTTGAGCTTTTTCTAAAAACAGATGGAGAAATACACTTCCAGCTGAGTAGGAAGGTAACCTGAAATTGGGTAAAATATTGTCCCTTCAAGTTGGTGTTCTAAATGTTACTATAATTCACTGATATGTATGTATGTATGTATGTATGTATGTATGTATGTATGTATGTATGTATTTGTTTTCTTTTCCAAGCAGGGTCTCACTGTAGCCCATGCTAACCTAGAACTCACTCTGTAGACCCAGGCTGGCTCACAGAGATCATCCTACTTCAGTCTCCCAAGTGCTGGGATTAAAGCTGTACATCACCACACCCAACTTGATGTATATTTTATACACCCACAACAAAAACGACTTCCCCATCTCAGAGTAGTCCGGCCTTTGAGTACAGAACTCCGAGGGAGGAAGCAAGCACTCCACTTGGTCACTTACTCGTATTTATTGTGAGGTATAAAGCATTGAAGTTTCAACCCCATTCTTTTTTTTTAATATTTTAATTTATTTATTTGACAGAGAAAGAGGAAAAGAGAGTGAAAGAATGAGCACACCAGGGCTTTCAGCCACTGCAAACTAACTCCAGACGCGTGCGCCCCCTTGCCATCTGGCTATTGTGCATCCTGGGGAATAGAACCTGAGTCCTTTGGCTGTGCAGGCAAACACCTTAACCGCTAAGGCATCCCTCAAGCCCCCCAACCCCATTCTTAAAGAACTACTAGCCAAATGGAGGAGACAGGCACCAAACAGAGGAAACAGAAATATTAGAGAAATACATGTCATTGTAAAATGGTAAGTGTTCTGTGGAATTCAAAAGCAGAGTGTGAGAGGGAGGAGCACAGGGGAGATCATCTCTATCAGGGAATCCGAGAGAGCAACTCTCAGGAAATGACACTTATGCTTGCCTCCAAAACAACAACAAGTGTTACTGAGTGGAGGAGGACAAGAGAGAGAGAACATTCTAGCTGGGGGGGAGGGGGGTTGGTGGGAGGGGGAGGTGCGGCATGAAGGGGCAGAGACAAGAAAGAGCCAGGTGCATTTAAGGAACCTAAAGTCAAGTGTGGCTGCAGCTTGAGAAGTGAGGGGACAGCTGAAGCCTGCAATAGACAGGAGTACCTGCTTAAGCATGTTGCCCCACAATTCAAATACAGCCAACACTGGACAGAGGGCAACGGATTCTGGGCATGAGCTGCCCTTAGGTTCTCACTGTCAGACCACTGAATCAAAGCAATCCTTTTAAAAAAATATTATTTTTATTTATTTGGCAGACAGAGACAGAGAGGGAGAGAAAGAAAGGCAGGGAGAGAGAGAGAGAGAGAATGGGAGTGTCAGGGCCTCTAGCCACTGCAAATGAAGCCCAGACACAAGGTCCACCTTGTGCATCTGGCTTACGCGAGTACTAGGGAATCAAACCTGGGTCCTTTGGCTTTGCAGGCAAGCACCTTAACCACTAAGCCATTTCTCCAAACCAAAGCAGTCTTTTAAAAACAAAACAAAAAGACATGGCTGCTTACTTCTAATTCATGGTGAGTTACTGTGTCATTAGTCAGCAAAGAGCTGTGGAGCCTTGCATTGTGCTAGGACTGTGTCTAAAGGATGAGCAGGCTAGGTACCACCCCAGCCCTCACACAACCCACATGGGCCTCTGAGGTCAGCGGCGGCGGAGGTGGCCATGCATGGAGGAGACCATTCCACAGAGAAAGGAAGAGAAAAGGGAGTGTATGCAGGAGGGGGTGGGCAGAGCACCCGTGAAGACTGGGCACGAGCCCAAGGCTCTAGGAGCTGAGGAGACCCTCCCCACCTAGGAGACATGGGCAGACTGACCCTGTCCACTTTATCCAGCCCAGGTGGAGTGGCAGCATGTCAACATTGGCCAGAGCATTCGATCTTTGTTCTGAATGTTCCAGGGTGTGTGATTTTTTTCCTTTTTTTTTTTGTTTTGTTTTGTTTTTTCGAGGTAGGGTCTCACTCTAGCCCAGGCTAGCCTGGAGTTCACTATGTGGTCTCAGGGTGGCCTTGAACTCATGGTGATCCTCCTACCTTTGCCTCCCAAGTGCTGGGATTAAAGGCGTGTGCCACCACGCCTGGCTTGGGTGTGTGATTTTATTCCCTTCATACAACAGGTATTACTGACTCACAGTTTGGGGGTTGTGTTTTTTTTTTGTTTGTTTTTGGTTTGTTTGTTTTTGTTTTGTTTTTAAGAAAACAATTTGTTTTGTAGCCACAAGGTAAAGTATTTGACAACTGAATGTCCAATTATTTGGCTCATCAGGACACATAAAATAGACACCTTTTAAAGAATGGGGAAGTAACTGCTGCAGTTAGTAAACTGTTTCGATCTCTAACCACAGAAGCCGAGACTAGCAACAAATCTGATTTACAAAGTAAATATCATTTTTACAGTTGAGTGCGGCCTATTGTTTTCTTAAAGGAAATATCTTTGTGCTTGCACTGTGAAAAACTCAGCTTAGCTTTTTCAGAGCATTAGGAATCAAACACAATGCCATAAAAGCATAGAAAAAAAAGAAGAGAATCTTCCAGTTAGAAATCATGTTTAGAATCAAAATGACATGTGACTGATAATATCAAGTGAATCAGGCTCTCCTTTTCCCATGTGTGTTTTCATATGACCACAGATACGACGGACACAGCTAACACCCTATAACACCAATGACACATTGATAAAACCATCATAGATTTATTGAATCAAAATATTATGGGACCCAGGAGCCTTCATTTTGAAGATTCCAAAGACCCAGAGAAAGCTATCGTTTAAAAAAAACATTTTATTGTTATTTATTTATTTATTAGACAGACAGAGAGAGAGAGAGAGAGAGAGAGAGAATGGATACACCACGGTCCCTAGCCACTGCAAATGAACTCCAAATGTATGCACCACCATGTGCATCTGACTTACACGGGTACTGGGGAATCAAGCCTGGGTCCTTAGGCTTTTGCAAGCAAGCACCTCAACAGCTAAGCCATCTCTCCATCCCAATTATTCTTATGCTCAGATGGGTAAATGGTATATACCAATGTAATACACTAAAGTGCACATCCCAGCAAAGCCTGTCTGTGTAGAGACTTGGTAACTCTGAATGGCATTCCTTCTTCCTGGGCATGGGGAAAGACCCTCCAGAGTGGCCTAGGATCAGACAGTGTCGGCTCGCATACAGGAGGCAGAGGAAGGGTGAAGTACTAGTTTTAGGCTTTATGAGTTGCTTTAGGGAAAAGAAAACCTAATTTTTGGGTTTTTTTAGAGGGCACTGTTTTTATTATTTATTTGAGAGGGAGAGAGAAAGAAGCAGATAGAGTGATCGAGAGAGAGAATGGGCACGCCAGGGCCTCTAGCCTTGCAAATGAACTCCAGACACATGTGCCACCTTGTGCAACTGGCTTACGTGGGTCCTGAGGAATTGAACCTGGGTCCTTAGGCTTTGCAGGCAAGATCCTTAACCTCTAAGCCATCTCTCCAGCCCAAGAGAACCTAGTTTTTAAAAAATATTCTTATGTATTTATTTGAGAGAGAAACGGACAGAAAGAGAGTGAGTATGGGCACACCAGGGCCTCCCACCATTGCAAATGAACTCCAAAAGCATGTGGCACTTTGTGCATCTGGTTCTACGTGGGTCCTGGGGAATCAAAACTGGGACTTCAGGCTTTGCAAGAAAGCATATTTAACCACTGAGCCATCTCTTCAGGCCGAGGTTCTAGTTTGTTTCTTTTTTTTTTTTTTAATTTGGAACGCTTCACAAATTTTCATGTCATCCTTGCACAGAGGCCATGTTAATCTTCTCTGTATCGTTCCGATTTTAGCGTGTGTGCTGCCGAAGCAAGCACGAGGTTCTAGTTTCTAAGACCAAACCTGGAGACAAGGAATTCCTACTTCTATGACTTGCTTTTGGGATACTGTCTCCCGATTGATTCCCAGTATTAGCAAGGGTTCAGCTGTGCTATGGGAGTATGTATAGTTCAGAATGTTCTGTAAGTTATCTGATGGGGAATAAGTCTCATAACATTACCTGACTTTGAAAAATATTGCCGTACATTTGAATTAAATTTAAAATCTTCTCAAAGTAAACCCTGATCTTTAAAAGAATGCTAAATACAATAAGACAATTTTATATGATTTTTCCAGAAATAATAATACACAAAATGAGGCATTTTATAAGATATGTTCCTGAACTAGGGAAAAAAATGTACTGGGGGCTGGAGAGATGGCTCAGAGGTTAAGGTGCTTGCCTGCAAAGCCAAAGGACTCAGGTTCACTTCCCCAAGACCCACGTAAGCCAGATGCACAAGGTAGCACATGTGTCTGGAGTTCATTTGCAGAGGCTGAAGGCCCTGGCACGCCCATTCTCTCTCTCTTTTTCAAATCAACAAATAAAAACAAACTTAAAGAAAAACTTTAAAGAAATGAACTGAACACACTTCTCAAGACATTGGCTACTCTCCATCATTTGGGCTTGAGGAAAACGCTGAAGGAACCTGCTAGACCATTTTGTCAGGGGTTTCCAAGAGCAAAGTTAAGCTTAAGCACGAAGGCTGCATGTCACACTAGGATTAGACAATTAGAGATAAGAACTAGGGCTGGGGAGAGATGGCTCAGCAGTTAAAGGTGCTTGCTTGCAAAGCCTCTTGACCTGGGTTTGATTCATCAGTACCCATGGAAAGCCAGAAGCACAATGTGGTGAAAGCATGTGGAGTTTGTTTTTAGTAGCAAGAGTCCCTGGCATGCCCATTCTCTCTCTCTCTCTCTCTCTCTCTCTCCACTGTACCCCACTCCCTGCTTGCAAATAAATAAAAATAGTGAAAACAGATGTGAATGAGAAACCAATGTCTCTATCCTAGAATACTTCTCAAAGTCAAAAGTGGAGTTCTAAGAGGTAAGTAAACAAATATAAAAACCAACAAGAAGCCACGGCACAAAGTTGGCAATGGTGGGGGTGGGGTGACCCCCACCTACCTCACAGCCTCTAGGGGCATGTTTTGGTGCGCAGGACCCTTGGTAAACCTGGACCACATCAGACAGGCCTGGAGTGGGCACTCGCCCCTGTGGGAAGCCAAAACTGGTCCCGTTTTGAGAGCGGCTGAAGCAGTTAGAAGTGGAGGATGGGCCCTGGCTGAAAAGGAAGCTCCGAGGTACACGATGGCCCTTGCAAAGTGAAAAGGAAACAGAAATTCTGAGTAAGCAGCGGAAGTTACTAAGAGGAAAGTGGGGCAGACGCGCAGGGTACTCTGGGCCTCACGATCTTGAGCGACTTTCCTCCTCAGCCCCACAGCTCACAGCTCACAGCTCACAGCCGGGGGGTCCCTATCATCATCGAAGTAAATCAGAAGATAAACCCTTCTCTTAGGGTCACTATAATAAATCCCCAGGCTTCTTTGCAAACAAAGGAGCCGCGAGCACACACTGATCCCTAGTTCTGCTTCACCTGGTGCTGAAACTCACCAAGAGAATGCTTCCTGCCTCTTCAAGTAGAGGAGCCCATGATGACTAGTTCAAAATGAAGCTTCTTATTTCTAAGACGATTCAACATTTTGCTCATCTCAAAGAAGTCCTGGTATAGCAACTGAGAATGAAGAAAGGTCCAAAAGAGATAAAAGGATTTAGGGAAATGAGCATTCTAAAAATGTCTATCTGGACTGGAAAAAATGGCTCAGCAGTTAAGGTATTTTTGCCTGCAAAGCCTAATGACCAGGGTTCGATTCCCTAGTACTCATGTAAAGCCACATGCACAAAGTGGCACATGTGTCTGGAGTTCGTTTGCAGTGGCTAGAGGCCATGAAGTGCCTATTCATTCTCTCTCTCCCTCCCCCTCTCTCTGTCTCTCTCTGCTTGCAAATAAGTAAATAAAACACATTTTAAGAAAAGATTTTCCCAGGGGCCTCTGTGTAGGGATGGTCACTACTCAATGACCAACTACTTATAGAGGATTCAGCAGAGGGGAAAGAGTACTGAAAAGAATTCCCTGGCCCTGAGGAACATACTGGCCAGAGAAGGAGACACAGAATGAGGAAAACAGTAAGTAAACTGGTTTGTTTGCTTGTGAAGGATAAAAGCAATCAGGACACAAAGCGAGGCTGGAGGGCACTGGTGGAGTTAAGGGTTGACAAGGGAAACCATCACTGCTAAAATAACTCATATGAAGAACAGAAACGAAGCAGAACAGGAATCTTCCTGTCAGAGCAAACCGCCAGTGCAAAGCCACGGGGCCGGGGGCGGGGAGGGGGGGAGGGGGGAGGTGGCAATGCACAAAAGGGAATGTGGTTGCGGCGTGTCTACTAGGGGAAGCATTGAGCCAGGGCACAGGTCAGGTGATATAACGGCTGCAGCTTTTACCTTGAATCTATTTATTTATTCATTTACTTACCTACTTATTTATTTATTTGAGACAAGCCCAACAAACTGTACTTTTTTATGAGAGCAAGAGAGAGAGGGCTGGAGGGATGGCTTAGTCGTTAAGGGATTTGCCTGCAAAACCAAAGTATCCCGGTTCGATTCCCCAGGACCCATGTAAGCCAGATGCACAAGGGGGCGCATGCATCTGGAGTACGTTTGCAGTGGCTGGAGGGCCTGCCACACCCATTCTCTTCCTCTCTCTCTCTCTCTCCCCCTCCCTCTTTCTCTCAAATAAATAAATAAAATATATTTTTTTAAAAAAAAAGAGAGAGAGAAATGGCATGCCAGGGCCTCTAGCCACTGCAAACTCCAGAAGCATGGGCCACCTAGTGCTCATGTGCAACCTTTCCTGCTTAAGTCACTCTGAGTCTGGCTTACATGGGACCTGGAGAGTCAAACATGGGTCCTGAGGCTTTGCAGGCAGTGCCTTAACCACTAAGCTATCTCTCCAGCCCTCAACTTATGCTTTAAACATCAGTGACAGGATCAGACTCACCCTTTAGTAAGATCGTACTGAATATTATATTGAAAGAAGATGGGAGGACAATTACTAGTTTAATAATTTTGGGAGAGATGATGGTGACTGGGCCTGGCTTGGGGCCGTGAAAACGTAAGTGGTTGAGTTCTGCACCTGTACTAAAGAGGGAGTGAGTAAGACTGTTGGATCAGATGTGACATGAGAAAGGAAAACAGCCAGAGATCCAAACGGCTCTCCGCACACTTCAGGGCTGGACTCCATGATCCACCCCCAGTGACATCGCTCTTCCCCAGTAGGGCTCCAGCCACTGGAGACTCATGATTCAAGCTGAGTCTATGGGACCATACATTTAAACTATTACAATGAGTTTCTCTTTCCTGAAGTTAAGACTGGAGGGTGAAATTCTTTGGAGGAGATGAAGGCATGTATTTTGGATGTTTAACTTTTTATATGCTTAAATAGAAATTTCATTAAGTAGTTGGGTATATGACTCTGACATTGAAGGGAATAATCTAGCATAAAAACAGCAATGTACGTCTTCAGCATGTAAATGGAGTGTGGATAGTTTACAAGGAAAGAACTCTTAGTATAATTGGACTTCAGTAATGTTATACACCAGCCTAGGTGCTTGTAAATAACAAAAACGTGCCTTTGCTGGGACCAGAAACTGGCAAATCCATGTCCACAATACCAGTGGGTCCAGTTTCTGGTGAGGGTGGTTCCCTGGCTCATCATCACGTCTCCAGGTGCCTTCGCGTGTTAGAAGGTACAGAGCGGCTCTCTGGACCTTTCACATGTGCAGTAATCTCATGCATGAAGGCGCAACCCTCATTACCAAATCACTTCGGAAAAGACCCCACTTCTCAGTGCAATCCCCACTGGGTGTGGGAGCATCTACATTGCTCTCATAGGAGAGAAGCTGTGAAAATCCACGCAACAGTGACCCGTAGAACACAGGGAGCAACGCCTCTACCAGTCCCTGTGGAGAGACTGAGAGCAAGTTGGTAGACTTGTCTAGTACAGATGTGTCTCTCCCAAAACTCAGAAGATTGCTACTTGCTTCTATGTGAAATGAGAGAATATAGACAGAATGTTTCTTGCTCATATGTAAATGCTCCAAGATTGGAGCTATGAGTTAACCAAACAATAATCTAGGTGAGCAGAGACCCGCTTGATTACTGAGCCTTCATTTCCTAACCAGCTTCCAACATTAGGATCTCAGGTGGCAGTAACATTTTAGGGAAGGAAGCTGTGTTTTCTGGCTGTATTTGTATTTTCTCTGGAACCAAAATTGGCAATAGCAGTGAAGGTAATAGGCTCACTCACTGTGGAAATATTGTGGTTCCAGAAATTATCTAAATGCAGAAAACTAAAGGAATACTGAGTTAGTGCTGAAAATTGATCATATTAGTAAGGATATGATCTAATTTTATAGCCAATATTGATTGAATTAAGACATATGTGTAATACAATATTTTAGAAAACATAGAGGCTTAGTCACCAATTGTGGTGGCTTGAATCAGATGTCCCCCATAAACTCATGTGTTTTGAATGCTTAGTTCCCAGCTGGTGGCAATTTGGGGGGTGGAGCCTAACTGGAGAAGGGGTGTCACTGGGGGATAGAAACTTGATGGCATGTTAGCCCCTAGCTTGCCAGAGTTAGTTTAGCTCTCTCTCCTGCTGCTGTTTTCCACCTAATGGGATAGAGGTGATGCCCAGCCTCCACTCAGGCATGCTTTCCCTGTCACAGTGAAGCTTCCCCTGGAGACCGTAAGCCCAAATAAATGCCTTTTCTCCCATCAGCTGCTTTTGGTCAGGTGCTTTATCCCAGCAACAAAAAGGGAAGTACAACACCAACTAAAATGCATCGGTTGGGTAACTTTTTATCTAAGAGGGAGAGAGAGAAGTTAGTAACTAGGCACTAATATTTATTGAAAAGAGTTCATTTTAATAAGACATATTTTATTTATTTTAATACACAAAATGAAATGTATTCAATAACCACTTTAAATTTAATATTGTGGTTATGATCATCTGGGCCTCTAGCCACTGCAAACAAACTCCAGACGCATGTGTCACCATGTGCATCTGACCTATGTGCGTTTTGGGGGAATCAAACCTGGGTCCTTAGGCTTCGCAGGCAAACACCTTAACCACTAAGCCATCTCTCCAGGCCGTTAAGTGACAATATTTTAACTCTTTACTCATTCTAGTGGACTGCATCTTGCTTAGCCTTTCTAGTTTGCCCTTTTGTTGCCTGTCATAATTGTTAATAAAATGTTTTGAATAGATTTATTATTCATTAATTAAAGTGCTTGCTTATACAGATTTATTTGTCTTCATGTCGCATTTTTCAAAAAGAAAGACATCCCCATAAATCCTGAACAAAGTTTCCTCTTTCTTAAGCTAAAACATGAAGTAGTGCTGGTTAATCCATCATTTATCTATTCATCTATATAAATCAGTATTGGTGTGTGTGGCTACACCAATCAATTTTAATGTTCTAATTATTATTTTTTTAAGTTTTTATTATTTTTATTTATTTGAGACAGACAGACAGAAAGAGGCAGAGAGGGAGAGAGAGAGAGAGAATGGGCATGCCAGGGCCTCCAGCCACTGCAAACGAACTCCAGATGCATGGGCCACCTTGTGCATCTGGCTTACGCAGGTCCTGGGAATCCAGCCTCGAACCAGGGTCTTGGGCTTCACAGGCAAGCGCTTAAACACTAAGCAATCTCTCCAGCCCCTAATTATTTTTTTAAGGCATGTGTGTACAAGTGGATGTAGAAGCCAAAGGACAGCCTCGGTGTGGTTTTCAGGAATGCTACCTATGTCCTTTCGGACAGGCTGTCACAATGGCCTGGAGCTCACTGATCAGGCTGTAGACTGACCAGCCAGAAAACCCCAAGGATTCTCCTGTCTCTACCTCCCCAGAACTGGAATTACAGGTGCAAGCCACCACCAGACCCAGAGCTTTGTGTGGGTCCTGGGGGGATTGAACTCAGGTCCACTTGCTTGTGCATCAAGCACTTTACCAGCAGAACTATCTCCCCAACTCCTTGATGTAGTCTGACCGGTGCAGTGGTTTGAGTGTAAAATGTCCTCCTGTGGCCTCGTGTGTTTGTAATTAAGCCTCATACTTGGTCCCTAGATTGTATAACCTTGCTGGAGGAGGTGTGTCACTGGGGCCAGGCCTTAGGATGTGACACCCTGCTATTTGCTATTTCCACGCCTTTCCCACCAGATTGAAACTTGCCCCTCAAAACTACAAGCTGAAATAAACCTTGTCCTTCCATAAGTTGTGTCTGGTCAGGTGACCCAGCAACAAGAGGTAATGGCTACAACTGGCAACACATTCATTTTGTTCACCTAAAAAATAAATCACTTTCCTTCATTTAAAAAAAAAAAACTTATTTTTTTTACTTTAGAAAGAGAGAGAGAGCCTTAACCACTAAGCCATCTCTCTAGCCCACTTTCCTTCATTTCTGAAGGATATTTTCAACTGTTCATAGAATTCTAAGCGAGCAGATATTTTTTACATTATACTAAAATAATAAAAGAAATAAGAATCTATCTTTAATTTTGAGCCATTATACTCTGATGTGCCTAGATGTGTTTGGGTGTTATAGAGACACTTGAATCTTTTTTGTGGTTGTTTGTTGATGACAATTTCTCCCCTAGCAGATGACATAACACTTCCCAGCACTGTGATAGCTAGCTGGGAGAGCGGAGGCTTCCAACTTCACTTCAGCTTAATTTTTCACTGTCTTGCAATACTACAGCCATACTATCCAGTTCTAGTGGGCGACCATGAACCTTAGTAATAGCCTGTATTATCTGGGGCCTCAGAGACCTTTATGACCAATAGTTCATTGGGAGACACCCACCCTCAGCACTAAGGTATTTCCTATAACAACTTATAGCTTCTGCGAGCAACATTATGCACACCCATAGGAAATTTCTGCCCAAACTAGAGCTCTCTCCTTTTCATTCTTAATCATAGTTTTAATTAGTTAACAAAGAAGTGGCTTTTTCATTATGTGTTTCATTTTGGTGAGTCCTTTTTCCCACCCCTTATTCCTCTCCATTCTGCTTCCCACAACCCCACTTTAATCTTTCCGTCCCAAGTGTTCCACCCTCGTCCCACTCATCTACTGTCACCTCCCCTTACTTCCTCTCCTTCAATCCTCTAACGACTCCTTTTTAGCTGCCTGGCCACTGCTGACTCTTACTTCAACTTACATACAAATCTAAACATTCAACATTAGGATCTGCATATGAGTAAGAATGTGTGATATTTGTCTTAGCCTCGGTAACCACAAAGATTGGGCATAGGAGAAGGAGGAGGAGGAGGAGGAAAGGAGAAGAAGGACAAGAGACATTAACAACAACTTTAGGCCAATGGAGAATAGTTTCAATAAAATTCTGGAAGAAATTTTCTCAAATCTAGGGACAGAGATGCCCATCTAAGTACAAGAAGCACACAGAACACCAAATAAGCAGGACCAGAAGAGAAACTCCCCACATCATGTTATGGTCATAACATTAAATATGCGGAACAAAAAAAGGGTACCAAAAGCTGTAACAGAAAACTATCAAGTCACATGTAAAGTCATTCCCATCTGAATAACAGCCGGTTTCTCAGTGGAAACTCAGAGCCAGAAGGACTTGATGTATTAAGTATTGATAGACCCTAGCAACAAATCAAGACTACTATACCCAGCAAAATTATCTCTCATAATAGAAATGAAAACTTTCCATGATCAAAGCAGACTAAAGGAATTTATGGGCACTAAGCCACCTCTATAAAGGGTACTGGATAGAATATTTCACTTCAAAGGAAAGGATCAACACATTTAAGACCACAGGAACTACTGCATGGGGTCTTGTTATGGAGACTTTAAGCTTAACCCCAAATGTAGCATGGGTAAGTGGAAATGTATGGCCAAGGAGCAGTGCAGGGATCAGTAGTTAGAAAATTATTTAAATGAGGGCTGGAAAGATGGCTTAGTAGTTAAGATACTTGTCTGCAAAGCCTAAGGACCCAGGTTCGACTGCCCAGAACCTACCTAAGCCAGATGCACATGGTGGCATATGCATCTGGGGTTTGTTTGCAGTGGCTAGAGGCCCTGGTGTGCCCATTCACTCTCTTAAATAAGTAAGAATAAATAATATGTTAAGAAAATAAAATTCTTATTTTTAAAATATACTGAAAGGTGGGCATGGTGGCACATGCTTTTAATCCCAGCACTTGGGAGGCAGAGATGGGAGGATCACTGTGAATTCCAGGCCAGCCTGGGACTACAGAGTGAATCACAGACCAGCCTGGGCTAGAGTGAGGCCTTACCCTGAAAACAAACAAACAAACATATATATTGAAAGGAAACATCAAGAGTTGGGAAAATTCTGAAATGCTGAAGACATTCCAGGACGATCAGACATTACCTGAGGAGGGGTATGAGGGAACGGGGAGACCTTTATGGTCAGATATATAGGGTGGTAGGATATCCAAGGTGAGCGGTCCTCGCAAATTGATTTAGCTGAGTTCTTTGCTAAACTTGATCTTACAAAGAAATACACAGAAAAGCCTCGATGAGTTCTCAGAAGCCTGACTGAAGTTCAGTCAAGCAAGTCATCTGTGTTACTTGTCAGAGGATGGGGGTTAGTCTGATATAAGCTACTGTAAAGTAGGTAGAAGTGGAAATGTTCTGGTGGGATTTTGGCATTTTTCATTACTTTATTTTTGAGTGATATATATATATATGTATATATATATATATATATATAGAGAGAGAGAGAGAGAGAGAGAGAGAGAGAGAGAGAGAGAGAGGCAGAGAGACAGAGAAAGAGAGAATTGGTGTGCCAGGGCCTATCAGCCACAGTGAATGAACTCCAGACATGTGTGTCCCCCTGTGGTGCATGTGCAACATTGTGCACTTGCATCACTGTGCATCCGGCTTCGTGGGAACTGGAGATTCGAACATGCATTCTTAGGCTTTGCAGGTAAGCACCTTAACTGCTAAGCCATCTCTCCAGCCCTCTTCTCTATATATTTTTACCAATACATTAAAAATTATATCTTTACCTGCCACTTTTCACTTACTATTTAAACTTAATACTTTTTACTATTATCATTAAATTATATAATTTGATGAATTTCATCTAACTTAAATTGTTATCATTTATCTATCATGTTCCTTTTGTCTTATAATATAATCTCAAAATCCAGATTCCTTTTGTAAGCCTCAATGACCAAAATAACATCCTTTGTAAAATTCTCTTATTTAAATGGATTATTTCTAAAATTACAACATACTAATTATGATTCTTAAAATAAGTGTCCCATATACATTTCATTCTTCTTACTATAAATTCTTTATTACTTACTTTATTTTCACAAAGGATTTTCAATCCCTTTCCCTGAGCATCTGGCCTTGCTTTTCACAATTTTTGTTATATATTTGACACAAAGAGAATCTGAGGCTCAAGCTTTCCTAGGGTGCTATGAATGTTCTATTTATGTGACACATAAGATCACATAGTTAGTTACTTATTGCACCTTTCATATGGGTAGTACTCTCCATGAGATAACACTACAGAGCTCTTCCAAAGAATGCAGAGATCATGAATGTTTCTCATACTTCACTATCTTTAATGTCAGTTAGCAAGTATGTGTGTGGGGGGGGGAATTAGTGTGAGAATTGTTATGAGAAAATCTGGAGCTGGAAAGATGGCTTAGTGGTTAAGGCGCATGTCTGTGAAGCCTAAGGACCCAGGTTCAATTCTCCAGATCCCACATAAGCCAGATGCACATGGTGGCACATGCATCTGGAGTTCATTTGCAATGGCTAGAGGCCCTGGTGACCCATTCTCTCTCTCTCTCTTTCCTCCTCCTCCCCCCGGTCTCCAATAAATAAATAAATAAATAAAAATCTGGAATCTCATTTCTTCAAAAAGAATCTTACACGTGAATAACAGGGCTGCCCGAGGTTCAGGTGACCATTGTGCTGCATCACTGTCAATGGTCAACACCTAACTTTTCAGCAGGAACGCAGTAAAAGTCACAGGGCATTCTCTGAATGTAACTACCTAAGAGTCTAGCCAAGTTGAAAGACAAGCAAAGGAGAGGGTGATTTGACCTTTTCTGAAGCCGGAGGTGACTAAGTTGGCTCTTTTATTTGTGTAGAAGTGTCCCCTTCACAAGACAGTGTAACTCTAACCCACAGGAGTATGATTTTGGTCTTACATCATTACCCCACCTGAACAGTGACCCCCAAGCATAATTATGACTGAAGGATGCAGGATCAGTACACAGGCAGACAGATAAGTTAGAATTTTTTCCTTTTCTCTTTCATCACTTAGAATGGAAATAAAAAGATTTTTTTTAAAGAAGGGATGTTGCTATGCTATTCAGACTAAGCCCAAGGAATCCTCCTGCCTCAACCTGCTGAGTATCTGAACCTGCAGGCCCTTGCCACCTCAAA
The DNA here is from genome assembly GCA_036346955.1 of Dipus sagitta. NCBI lineage: Eukaryota > Metazoa > Chordata > Mammalia > Rodentia > Dipodidae > Dipus > Dipus sagitta. The sequence continues at coordinate 114,562,598 of CM070778.1, read as the reverse complement.
TGGCTTGGATTACTCACTTAAGCCACAAAATATGTTGCAGACTACATGTTTGTATGCCTCAAAAATTAATGTGTCAAAACCTATGACTTAATTGCATCAAAACAATAGAGCCATATGATGGAATTAGTGCCTTTATAAAAAGAGAAAGAGGGCTAGAGAAATGGCTTAGCAGTTAAGGCACTTGCCTGCAAAGCCTAAGGACCCAGGTTCAACTCCCAGAACCCACATAAGACAGACACACACAAGGTGACACATGCACACGAGGTGGTGCATGCGTCTGGAGTCCGATTGCATTGTCTAGAAGCGTTGGCACACCAATTCTCTCTCTCTCTCTATTGCTCTTGCTCTTTCTCTCTCTCTCATAAAATTTTTTTTTTTAGAAAGTTTAAAGAAGAGAAGGAGCCTGCATGATAATGTGCACCTTTAATCCCAGCACTTGGGAATCAAAGGCAAGAGAACTGCAGTGAGTTCAAGGCCACCCTGAGTATATATAGTCAATCCCAGGTCAGCCTAGGCTAGTGCTAGAGTCCACCTCAAAAAAATCAAAATAAGAGAGAGAAGGTCTAGAGCCCACTGACTCTGCCTTATGAAAGTCCAACAGGATGCCATCTAAAAACCTAGGATGAGGGTTTTACACCAAGAGCCAGGCAGCACTGGCCTCCTTATCTTGGACCTCTTTTAGTCAGAACTGTCAGCTGCTTAAGCCAAGGTGGATGGCTCGTTGTTACTGCATCCCAAAATACAAAAACACAGCAATGGTCTCCTGGCTGCTTTTCCCTCATAAGACCTAAGGATTTGTCCTGAATGTCCCCCCATTGGAGCTGTCTAATTCAGTGCATCTTGTATGAAAAAAAGAACTAACAACATAGTCTGTAGGGCAGATCAAATGCAGCTTTGCAAGGTTCTTCCAGAGCTTTTTGAGCAGTAGACTTGAAATTCATGATTCAAGCTGGAGAGATGGCTTAGCAGTTAAGGCAATTTCCTGCAAAGCCTAAGGACCCATGTTTGACTCTTCAGATCCCATGTAAACCACATGCACAAAAGTGAGGCAGGCACAAGGGTGTACATGCACAATAGGTAGTGTAAGTGTCTGGAGTTCAATGACAGTGGCTGAGGCCCTGGCGTGCCAACCCTCTCTCTCTTCTCTCTCTCTCTCTGTCTCTCTCTCTCTCCTCTCTCTCTCTCTTTCTCTCCCTCTCTAAAAATAAAAAACAATCATGATTGTACACACACACACAAAAAAAAATTACACAGCAAAGTCTCAGAGGCTCGATCTTGGTTTTGTATCATCAAATGGAATATTCTGGAACAACGTCTTAGAAGAAGGTGCACCCACAGGTTCTTTGGTTTACACTTGCGTCACTAAATTAACTATTCAAGAGCTTTTATGCAAAATGAAAGAATAGTGTGCCTCAGAGATGAACTGCTGTCTGTTTTGGCAAGCAGAATTGTTTGCCAATTTCTGAAGTTTCTCCAGCTTCTAATGACCAAGATTTCAAATTGTCACGCTGCCAGTCAGCACTCCCTGTGACATCAGCTGCAGCATGGACAGGGACAGAGGGGCTGGCCGGCCCTTGGCACACCAGAAACCTTGGGAGTTTGCCTCAAGTCTAGATTCATCTCACATCAGTATTTTATCAATGATTATGTACAATATTTATACACAAATATGATAGGATTTAGCAACTGTGTGGGATGAAAACAAAATAGCATTTTAGTCTTCAGTGCAATAATACTGAAATGTATCCACAAAGACACACAAATGTCCCTTTTAATAATTAAAACTCTCATCCCAGTAACTCTTTCCTTCTCCTCATCAGTATGAGTATGGAGCCTCTCAAGTTCCACAAGATGCTTTCCAAACAGGTCCGAGAGAAAACCCTTTGTCATTTAACTTGGTAGAGGCAGGATGGAAAGTGGTGAAAAACATTGAACCTCTGAAGTAAACGCCAGAAATATGCTCTTTACATCCATTTATAATGATTTCGTTCCTTCCTGGTCATATAACTGTACAGCCAAGGCTGAAAAGAGAAAATAATTGAAAATTTCAGTTTCAGTACAATGTAAAACACTGTACTACATGATAGAAGTTATCCAAAGTATCAAATAACATCTTGCTTATTATTTAATGATTTCCAAAGTGAAAAATATTAGTAGTTGTCCAAATGTCCAAATACGAATAATTGTTTTAAATAAAACCCTTTTTAGTAATTAAAAAAAAAACTCAGGGACTGAAGAGATGGCTTAGCGGTTAAGCACTTTCCTGTGAAGCCTAAGGACCCTGGTTCAAGGCTCAATTCCCCAGGACCCACGTTAGCCAGATGCACAAGGGGGCGCACGCGTCTGGAGTTCGTTTGCAGTGGCTGGAAGCCCTGGCGCACCCATTCTCTCTCTGTTGCTTTCAAATAAATAAATAAAATAAACAAATAAAAATTTAAAAAAATATCTTCTTCAGGGGCTGAGGACATAGGTGAGTATGTGACAGCACTTGTTGCCCAATGAAGAGTTTAGATCCCCAGAGCCCATGTAAAGATGCTAGCGGCACAGCGGGCACCTGCAAACCCAGAGCTAGCGGAGAGATGGGAGGAGGAGACAGGAGACTCCCCGGAAGCTCACAGGGTCAGCTAGCCTGGCACATGCAGCAGCAGCAGCAGCAGCAGCAGCAGCAGCGAGACCCTGCCTCAAACGAGGTGGAAGGCGAGGCACTACAGCCAGCGTTGTCCTCTCCCCACCTTGTGCACGCCATGGCACATGCACGTGTCCCACACTCGCACTGCACGTACACACGTTAAAACAAAACAACTGTCATAAGGTGGCTGGGCATTCTGAAGTTAGACTGAAGATTTCATAATTAGCTGAGGATTTAAAGCATTTAGTAGTAGAATGAGGATGCCAAAGAAGCCCAAAGATGTGAAATAATAAGCCAAATAAGTCATTTGAATAGAAACCCAAGCAAAATTCATAGGTTCACACTTGGTGAATCATTTTAAAAGCCTTGCATTGAAAAACAGCATGAGGGCTGGGGAGACGACTGGGGTGAGGAGCACTCGTCACTTAAGCATGAGGGCCTCTTGGGCTGGAGAGTGCCAAATTCGATTCCCCAGAGCCCACATGAAATGCTGGGTGTGGTCACACACATCTGTAACCCCAGACCGGGCAGGAGAGGGGAGACTAGATAATCCCTGGGGCTGGTTGACAGACAGCAGCTCCTGACTGAGACAGAGAGCCCCCTCCCCACCATCTCAAGGAAATACACAGACAAGTGGTTAAAAAAATGATGCCTAAATAGGGTGTGGTGGTACACGCCTTTATTCCTAGCACTCAGGAGGCAGAGGTAGGAGGATTGCATGAGGCCATCCTGAGACTACTATTCTAGGTCAGCCTGGGCTAGAGTGAGATCTTGCCTCGAAAAATAAAAAAGAATAAAAAGAAAAGAAAAGAAAATGACGCCCAGAGTCCTCCTCTGGCCTCCACCTGCAGGCTCATAGAGCACATTCATCGGCACACATATGTGCGTACACCACACCACACACATATTCTTCACATGCACACACACAGACAAATGCAAAACCATCAGCAGCATGGGACACACGTGTAATCCTAGCTACTCATGAGGCTGAAGTTGGAAACCCCATTAGTTTGAGGTCAGGTTTGGCCAACATAGTGAAACTCCATCTCAAAAAAAAAAAAAAAATCCACACAACATAAAACCAAGCACAGGAAAGTCCTGTGAGGCAAGAACGTGACCGGGTTGCCGCCAGATTGGCTACAGCGGATGCTAGCCCTGTTCTGAAGCAGCACATTCGTGTTCTCTGCCCTTGCCTGTTACATCCACATCCGGTGCTCCCAGCTGGTTCTCTGCAATCACATGTAGAAGACACAGGGACAAACCAAAGGAGGAAAGGCGGGTTGATGAAAAGTTTGGGGACAGTACCAAACATATTAAGTTTGCAGCACCTTAACCAAAGGCCTGGAGAAAACAACTTGAGAAAGGAATTACTTATTTAGGCTCACTGTTTCGGTGGTTCCTCAAGGCTGGGAGGGAGAGGTGGAGCAGCTCTGGTCATGGGGGCAGACGTGTGTGACGGGGCTGTTCACATTGCAGAGGACCAGGAAGCAGAGAGGGTGGAAAGCTAACACTGCTGTCTTTCTCCCTTTTTCACACTTCTTCTATCTATAGAATAATTTATTATTTACCCCAGTCTGGAGGATCGCGCCACCACATTCAGAGTTTTGCCTCTTCAGCGACTCTTCCAGACATGCCTTCACAGATACACCCAGAGGTGTGACTCAACCTCGTTGGCAATGCCACATCTTGTCAAGTTGACAATAGAGGTCAAGCAGCTCCCATCATATAAGAAACAACTGAAGGCAATGAGAACTTGCACAAAAAGTCCATGTGGTTTTCAAACCATGAAGCAATGGCTTGAAGCTTGTTATCTGTGGCTCCTAACAGGTATTTAGTCAGGATCTGAAAGGAGAGCTATCCTCGGGCAGGTATCACTCAAGCTTTCATGCCGGCAGGCACAGTTTGTGCAGTGCATCCCTTCACAGAGAATGTCAAGGGCTGGATCTCTGGAGCATCGCAGACATTTGACCCTTCCATTCTGTAAGCATGCCTGGGACAGACATTAAAAACAAAACATCAGAGGAAGCCTTTGCTGTCTCTCTGCCTCAGGAGCAGCTCCGTGGTACTGGAGACAGACTTTTCTCTGATCTCTTGGAAGGAGACACTGTCGAGAATCAAACCTCACTACACCCACAAGGGCTTCATTTATTCATTCATAAATATTTACTGAGCACTGACTTGGGGCCAGACACTGTGTTGAGAATGCAGAGCTACAAGATGTTATCCTTATTCCAGTATCTCAAAGGCAGATACATAGCTGTAATGGAAAGTGATGAAATGCTTCCATCGGGCTTATATTCCTAGGCAGATCTCACCATTCTCTACTTGACACAAATATGAATAGATTTGGTTTTGATTTTTGTAAGTTTGTCAACACTTAATTCCAAATCTTGTGAGATTAAAATATGCATACTGATTAGTAAAATGAATGTCTTTGTAATTAATTGGGATCGTTTACTATCAGAGACAGATGGAGGCTCTAGAGTCTTTCCCAGGATGGAGATGCATACGAAACTCTACTTGCAGCTACTATGCTACTAATCTACAATTCTGGTAGAACTTAACACTCAACCTACTTCCTTGGGTTTATGTTATACACAACACTTAATCCTCCTATCTTTTCATAGAAATCTATAGTTTCTATCTATAGCCATTCCATGTCATTTGGGATTTCTGCAATATGAAATAGATCTTTAGATTCGCAATATCATAATATATGCAGATACCTCCCTAGTTATTTTCCAATAATTGAGATTTTTGTCCCATTCCCTTCCCAGCTCCCACATAAAAAGCCAGATACTGTAACTGGCATCTGTGACACACACATAAAAATAAAAATCAGTTCAGGACGGCTTGAGCCCTGTAATATTGATCATCCATGCACACAGGATACTATTGCTGTGGTTGGCCTATCGTTTGTCCCGCCAAGATCATGTACTGGGACGCGTGGATGCCTGGGTTCGAGGTGATAATGTCTTTAGGGTATTGGTTCATTTTATTGTTGCTATGTCCAAAGCACCTCACAGAGTCAACTTAAGGGAGGAAAAGTTTATTCTGACTCATGGTTTCAAAGAGATCTCAGTAACTCATGGTGAGGTAACTTTAGGGGTGGGTGGCCGAAGCAGGCAGCTGCAGCAGTCTTTCCCCGGGTAACAAAGGTGGCTTGACTGCAACCTGGAGGGAGCGGCAAACTTTCAGAACATCTGCCCCTGGTGGCCTCGTTCCACTAGCAAAGGCCGCATCTCCTAAAGGTTCACAGCCTTTATACAGTACCACCCAGCATTCAAAACATGAGCCTACAGGGGACATTTTAGATTCACAGAGTAACATTCTTCCCTTGGGCTCCAAAGGCTCACAGTCATCTCTTAATGTAAAGTATATTCAGTTCAACTTGAGGAGTTCTCATAGTCAACAGTTCTCCATGCTTCAGTCACGTGGCCTCGGAGCCCTCCCTCCTCTGTCGTATGGGCCACTGATTAGGCACATACTGGCGATCAAAACCCAGTTTTTCCCTAGGCAGACATGTTCTGGCGGACATGTTCCGAGAGTGCGATAACACAATATCTCTACTATATCCAGCAATGGGGTGAGGAGGGATTCTTCAAAGATGGAGATTATAACTATAACTTTATTCTGACCTCCCGTGAAAAAATATTGACATGAGCACATCCTCCTGGGTTTCAGTAGGAATGTGAGTGCAGCAAAGTCCTGTTAATTCAGATGAAACAGACAAGCAAAAGAAAGGAGCTTAAGCTAACCCTTACCTGCATTATTTATAAGATGTCCATGATTAGCTTGTTACCACAAAACAATTTAAGTGTAATTTAATAAGACTTCTTAGGTGGAACTTTTCCAAGAAATGTTCAAGAGTAGCATCCAATAGTTATGTATTTATTTAAGTCATGAAAGCTAGTCCTCTCTACTCTTCACTGGAAATCATCTTTGTTTGCTTAATTCCAGCTTAAAAGTAATGAAATCAAATTCTTCCCACAGGATGGGAATCACACTTTCACATCACAACTAAATGCATTTTTTTCATCTTTTTTTAAATTGGGAATTAAAAACATTTATTTAAGAGAAAGAGGCAGATAGAGCGGAGAGAGAGGAGGGTGGAAAGAGAGAGAGAATGGGAGAATGGGTGTGCCAGGACCTCCAGCCACTGCAAATGAACTCCAGAACATACACCACCTTGTGCATTTGACCATAATCCCTCCTGTGACCATTGTTTTGTCTCCCTCCCCTACTCCTAGCCCACTAATCCCCTCCTCTCTCCAAGTAGTCTCTCTTCTACTTTGATGTCTCTTTCTTTTTTGTGATTGTTCCCACCTCCCTCATCTATGTCAAACGTTGAAGAGCCCAGTTTTGTGCATGACTTATGATAGTAGTGACCTCCGCTGGGACATTATGCATGTACCAGTCATGGAGGCTAGTGTCTTGCATTACCCCTCCCCATCCTCCGGCTCTTTGTACCCTCTCTTATGTGATGTTTCCTGACTCTTGGAGGAAATGATGTATCATTTAGGACTGAGCTCTTAACAGCCTCTTCTATTATGAGTCTCCTCATTATCTACAACCATCTCCAAAGAGAAGCTTCTCTGGCCAATGGTGAGAGTCATGCTAATGTTCTTTCTGCCACTTCCTCTACCTGAATCCTGGCAGGCGTGATAAAGATGTCTCGCCCAGGGTCTGGAGAGATGGTTTAGCAGCTAAAGTGCTTGCCTGCAAAGCCAAAGGACCTGGGTTTGATTCCCCAGTACCCAAGTAAAGCCAGATGCACAAGGTGGTAAATGCATCTGGTGTTCTTTTGCAGTGGTTAGAGGCTCTGGCATACACATTCTCTCTCTTTCTATTTGCCTCTCTCTCTCTCTCTCTCTCTCTCTGTCTCTGTCTCTCTCTTGTTCTCTGTCTCTCTCTCAAATAAATAAATAAATTTATTTTTGAGAAAAAAAAGATGTCTCATTCAGTACCTAGCATTCAACTGTTACTACCTCTTATCACTTTGCCAAGTTTTAGGGTTGCCCCAATTGTTACCACCATTTGCAAGAACAAAGTCATCTATCCAAAAGTCAGAACATCGCTTGTCTATGGATATAAACATTTAGAGGGTCATTTGATGGATAATGTATCATTTAGTCAAAGAGCTGTGGTAGCTTTCCCTGTAGGGCCAGTGACCTTCCAAGCCATAGGGTTTTGATTAGTTTATCAGTGCTGAACACGAATTCCGTCCCATGGAGCATTTCTCAAATCTAATCAGAATGCACTTGTTTACCTCAAAACTGGCACTCTATTATGGCCCCAGGGGGTACAACTTGCCTGGCTGGTCACTAGTGTTTGGCAGGACCTATTTCTGTTGAAGGTGTCGATGTCTCTTCTCCCCCAGCAGCATACATAGCACTTTTGAACACTGTGCTGACTGGCCAACGGTGAAGAGGCTTCCGGCTCAGTGTGCTGCAACTGAGTCATGTGGTATCTTTAGCAATAGGGTCTATTATCTAGTCCTGGTAGGTAACAAGTAGCCTTGGCAATAGTCTGTGTTCTTTGGGGGGACTCGTGGGTCTCCCTGACCAACAATCAGTTGTGGATCATCCCTCCTCGAGCCTGGGAATTTTCCTGTAATGACCTATGGATTCTGGGCACAGCTTTCTCTATCCCAGTGGGGTGCTTCTGACCAATTTTTTTCTTTTTCTTTTTCTTTTATTTTATTTATTTATTTATTTTTTTTGAGGTAGGGTCTCATTCTAGCCCAGGCTGACCTGGAAATCACTTGGTGGTCTCAGGGTGGCCTTGAACTCATGGTGATCCTCCTACCTCTGCCTCCCAAGTGCTGGGATTAAAGGCCCACCCGGCCCAGGCCTTTCTCATTTCTTAGTTATATTTTTAATTGGCTTTTGAAAAGTAGGCATCAATATGCTTACTTATATCATTTTTTAAAAGAGTTATCACCTTAGGAGATAAATATTATTACCCAATGCACTCTTTTATATTCAGACTAGTGAAAATTTTATATTCAGACTAGTGATCTCTGCTTGGCCACAAGCCAATGTTTACCCCCATTAAAAAACAAACAGAAACAGAGGTGCTGGGCGTGGTGGCACACGCCTTTAATTCCAGCACTCGTGAGGCAGAGATAGGAGGATTGCCATGAGTTAGAGGCCACCTGAGACTAGATAGTGAATTCCAGGTCAGCCTAGGCTAGAGCAAGACCCTACCTCAAAAAACCAAAAACCAACCAAAAAAAAAAAAAAAAAAAACAGGTAATGTTTGCAGAGTAAGAACAGTGCTCAAAGATTTGCCCTCCTGCCCCAAGCCAGATCTAAAGTCAAAAAACAAAACCAAACAAACCCCATTGCCAAGATATGACACAACAGATTCTGACTTTAGCATGCTTCTAATTTCTTTTTTTTTTTTTTTAACATTTTATTTATTTGTGAAAGCGAGAGAAAGAGAGGCAGAGAGAAAGAGAGAATGGGCACACCAGGGCCTCTAACAACTGCAAATGAACTCCAGATGCTTGTGCCACCTTGTGCATTTGGCTTTACCTTGGTACTGGGGAATCAAACCTGGGTCCTTTAGCTTTGCAGGCAAGTGCTTTACCCACTAAACCATCTCTCCAGCCCTCAACATGCTTCTAGACAGAAACCATTTAGATGTCTGTTGTAGTCAGTTCCATGCTACTGGGATGAAGCTCCAAACCAGACACAGTTTATAGGAGGAAGGGGTTTATTTGAAGCTTACAACTGCAGGGGACATTCCATTGATGGTGGAAGAAGCTGGCCCCCTCTCACAGATCCATGCAAGGAGAAAAAGCCACCACCACAAACAAGCTAGCACAGAAAGCCAACGTCAAAACAGCAGGGACCCCAGGCAGAGCGCAAGCACGCCACATATCTTTAGGCTGGAAATCGAGATCCAACCCCCAGTGACACCTCCTCCAGCTAGGCTTTGTAATAAAAACAAACACCCGAGTCTATTGGGGGACATGCAAACTACCACAATGTCATTATTATGAAAAATATTAGCTCACATTAATAGGCTTAATATATTTCAATTTTCTATCACTCATATCATTTGTATTACTTTGTAGGACACATTATGAACTCAATGTATCTATATGGTATGTAATGATCAAATCAAGGTACCATTTCCATTCTTCAACATTAATCATCTTAAATACTGATAATTTCATACTGTTCTAGTCCTTTGAACTGTGTCATGTATATGTAAGAAGAATAATTGCCCCATTTATGATGAACAACAACCAGAAGTAACCCCTTCTTTCTTTGTTGGGGCGCCCTTCCGGCCTGATTTTCCCAGTTTCTAGTCACCACCATTTCATCCTGTTCTTCTGTGACACTGACATTAGTTTCCATAGATGAGTGAGAACATGTGACTTGCCTATCTTTATCTGGCTTATTTCACTTGACATAACATTCTATGTTTTCCTCCATGTTGCTACAAATGACAGAATTTCATCGGCTTTTATGACTAATATTTCACATCTGTTCATCCACTAAAGGGCTGATTTTACACTGTAGAACTGTGGACAGTATCACAATGAACATGAAAGTACAAGTGTCTTTTTGATAGAATTACCTCGTCCCCTTTAGCTATATGGCCAGTGGTGGAATTTCTGCATCATTTGGTAGTTGGTTTTAGTTTAGTTTTAGTTTTGTTTTTTTTCCAGAAAGATCCATAATGGTTGTATTTCCACCAGCATTACATAAGCATTCTCTTTTTCCTGCATCATGGCCAACATTTATATTTGTCATTATGATGACAGCCATTCTAACTGGGGTGAAATTGGATCTCACTGTGGTTTCAACTAGCAGTGGCTTGCTTTTTTTTCACTTATTTGTTGCCATTTATATATCATTTTTAGAGAAGTATCTATTCTTTTAAGAAGTGTCTTTTTTAGTAGATTGGTTTCTTTTAGTTTTCAAGGTTTTTAAATATTTTAGATGTCAATCTCCTAAAGGATTAATACTTGCAAATACTTTCTCCCATTCTGCAGGTTGTATCTTAATTTTGTTAATTACTTCCTTTGTTTGTGCAGAAGCCTGTCAGCAGGATATAATCTCATTTGTCTATTTTTACTTTTGTTTCTTTCTAGGCTTAAGCACATCATTATTGGAATTAGTTAACATAGATTATACATTCATATTAGATCACATTTACAGCTTTAGTCTTATAACCACCTTTTAGAATAGGCGTTCTCCATTTTATACAACACAAAATTGAAACTAAAGACATTAAAATATAGTCCAAGGGCTGGAGAGATGACTTAGCGTTTAAGCACTTGCCTAGGAAGCGTAAGGACTCCGGTTCAAGGCTAGATTCCCCAGGACCCACATTAGCTAGATGCACAAGGGGGCACACATGTCTGGAGTTCGTTTGCTGTGGCTGGAAGCCCTGGCACACCCATTCTCTCTCTCTCTCTGCCTCTCTCTCTGTCTGTTGCTCTCAAATAAATAAATAAAAATAAACAAAGATAAATTAAAATATAGTCCAAGCAAACAGATGATCTGAAGTGTCTTTATTTCAAGCCTTGTAGTCTTAATTATGTAACTTCTACTCTCCTTCAAGTCATTGTAGAAAAAGTATAAAATTCGTAAATCACATTTGAAAGGGATCTTTTGTGAATCATTTTGTTTATTTAGCTACTTCTCCCCACTCCTCAAAAAAATTTCTTCAGTACCCCCAAGACGAAGAACAGTCAGCCTTGATTGGATAATTTATCTGGTGAAGCATATGGTTTTGGGGACAGTTAATCTTATTACTGGGCCCTTAAAATGGTTCAACAGATCTTCCTGACTACAAAATGACAGGGTAAAGATGTTTCCAATCTCTTTGTCCACTAGAATACACTGCAAAACAGCAAGAAGCAGGAAAAAAAAAAGTATAACATCAGGGAAACAAGAGAACTGAATCCATAAACCCCAAGCCACAATATTTGAGACTAGAACCAAAGATACTGTGGGGTAAATGACTCAACAAGAGAAAAAGTATGTTTCATAAGAATGGAATTGGTTGGAAGTGGGAAAGACTGCCAGTGTAATGCCAGCTAACTGGACTGGTAAACCCAAAGGAGTAAGGAATTTGAAATTAACAAGCTGCAGATAGAGATGCTGTCAAACGAAGTATGATCATAAGAAAACAGACATACAAGGATGGTTCAGTGGTTGGTTGGTTTGTGTTTTTCTTCAGTTTTAACTAAAAGAGGAAACATTAAGGAACTAGGAATGGAGGGTCCACAGTCCCTTCTCACAAAAGTAAGTCCCGTTTAGGATACCTGGGGATTGTTTCCTGGAGAACCTTAACCAGAAAGACACAGAGGAAGAATAGCGTTAAGAAAAATAGCAAAAGAAAGAAACTAAGAAATGAGCTTCCAGACTAAAAGAAAAAATAGGTCTCTGACATAATGAATTCAAGAAGATTCATATCAAATTCTGCCTCTATGAAACCTCAAAACATAAGACATAAGAAGAAGATGGTAAAAGGTTCAGAGAAGACAAAGAAAAGCATCACCTGCAAAGCATCAAAAACAAGACATTGGAGACCAAGAATATGACATTGGACTTTAAAGAGAAAAAAATGAAAACTAAAAGACAAGAGGAAAATTCCATATTTTTATATAGCAATGTTTTTCAACCTAAAAGTTAATATCCAGCCAAACTATCAATCAAGCATAAGGCTAGCAAAGGCACTTTAGACACACAAAGTCTTCCATAAGTGTTTTGTCAGGAAGCCACTAGAGGACATGAGGAAGTAAACCAAGAAAGAGGAAGACTGGGAGCCAAGATATAACAGGTAAGGAATGTCATCATTCCCAGGATGACAGTAGGTGGCTATGCCAGCAGCTGCACAGCAGACCTAGACCAGAAGGAATGCAATCTCCAAGGAAATGCTTCAACAGACAAATTTTTATCTAACAAATTTGATCTTGGGAAAAATTTATATATACATATATATATTCAATAATGTAAGCAAAATATGCATTAAAATTAAGGTACAGTTTCACTGAGAAAATGAAAAGATAGAAATGGAGTATAAATAATGAAGGTCTTTATTATTATGGGAAGACAATAGGTAATGCCAAGATTGATGAATTGATAGCAATACATATCTTCCATATTTGCAATTCCAAATCCATGGATTCAAACTATTGCAGATAGTCTGAAGGCTAGAGGTGTAGTTTAGTAGTAAAACACTTGCTTACTATGTGCAAGATCTGGGGGTTGATAGATCACTAGCACTTGAAATGAAAAAAGAAAAGTAATAGCATTTGTATTAAATATACACAGTTGGGTTGCCTTGTCTATTCCCTAAACATTACAGTGTAACAGTGTAACAGCCATTTGCATGTCACTGACACATTATTAGGTATCATAACTCAGAGACGATTTAAAGTAAACAGGAGTATATATGCATGTTATATGCTAATATCACTTTATATAAGAATCTTGAATATCTGCAGAATCTGGTATGAGGGAGGTATCCAGGCACCAACCCTACAAGGATACCAAGGACAACTGTATACACATTTTACTTACAAGTGGGAAACGCAAGTTTCAGAATAAATATCCATTCTACAACAATGTAGTATTAAAGCCTCTTCAGGGATGAAAGGCTGGAGAAGAGCATGGGGATAAGAGATTACTATGTCTTTTGACATTATTTTTAGCATTGATTGACTTCCATTTGATTATAATATTTACATAAAAAATAAGTGTTATTTGCCAAACCTAAATTAACTCCTACAGCATTTTGTTGTTGTTGTTGATTTTTATTTATTTATTTGAAAGTGACAGACAGAGAAAGAGGCAGATAGATAGACAGATAGAGAGAGAGAGAGAGAGAGAGGGAGGGAGAGAATGGGCATGACTAGGGCCTCCAGCCACTGCAAACGAATTCCAGATGTGTGTGCCCCCTGCATCTGGCTAACGTGGGTCCTGGGGAATTGAGCCTTGAACCAGGTCCTTAGGCTTCACAAGTAAAGCACTTAACCACCAAGCCATCTCTCCAGCCCAACTCCTATAGCATTTAACTCCTCCTTGCTGGGACAAACCACCTGATCAGAACCAGCATGTGAAAGAAATAATTTATTTCAGCTTATAGTCATTAGAGGAAGTTTCTTCATAGTGGGGAAACCATAGTGGAAACAGACAGCATGGCAGAACATCTCCATATCAGCATGGAAGAAGCAGCAAGAGTGAGCTAGTTCAAACTGGCAGGCAGTATTGGGCTATAGGATCCCAAGGCTGACCCCAAGAAACTCCCTCGCCCTCAGCAAAGCTCCACTTCCCAAAGGCTCCACCAGCTGGGGATCAAGAACACATGACGCTATGGGGGACATTTGCCATTCAATCCACAATTTCTTACCACACCTTGAAGACTTCAAAGTGACATTTGTGTTAAGACTGACTTCATAATAAACCACTGAGCTCTATTCACTGGCTTTCTTCATTAAACTAGCCCAGATTTTAGGTTCATGTCAGGGCACAAGGTGGAGTCTTACAAGCCACAATTTTATGAATTTTGAGACTCGATGAGCTTATTCTAGATCTTTTGGGTCTTTTGACATAAGCCTGTCATTCTTTCCCACATCTGTTCTGACTGTTACAACAAAACACTATAGATTGAGTGGTTTATGAACAATGGAATGTCTTGCAGTTCTGAGGTCAGAAGCCTGAGATCAAGGTTCAGGCAGATGTAGTGTCTGGCAAGAGACCTACATCCTCCGACAATATCTTCTCATTGTAATCTCACTTGAAAAGGGGGTGAATAATTTTTCTCTAGTCTCTTTAATAAGGGAATTCTTAATCTCAAATCATCCCCATCCAAATAGCCTAATGACCTCCCCAAAGCCTCACCTCTTGATACAGTCACATTGGCAAGAATACAAACATTCATGCCATAGCAAGATGTTAAGTGACACATAACTGTCCAGTGGAAGCAGGGCAAGTCATATAGATAAAACATTTAATAATTTGAATGGACCAAATATTAAATAAATTAAATCATTTCCCCCTGTACTTTATAGAAAGACATCAAGAACTCAAAATGACCAATAGTCAACACCATATCCATGCTCCAAGCAGCAGCTTGGATTCAGCAAACATTATTGCACAAAAGTAATAGTGTTTATTCCTATATTTATTGGTTTATAGTTGTAGATTCTTTTGTTCTGTACAGAATGAAATCACAGCAAGGTAAAAGTACATCCCTTATTATCGACAGACCTCAACTTCACAAGCTCACAAGCTGGTCTCAAGTTCAGAGGCTCATAGTCAGAGGCTGATAATCCCAAATGCTCAAAGTTGTGGGCCTATTAGATACTCAAGACACATGTGTATTACTCCAGGCTTAGAGCGCTAAGACCCAGCAACTACACAATGACAGCTCCCATGCTTGGGTGTTGGAACTCTCAGCTCTTTACTTCTTGGAAACTCTCTCAAGTCTTCTAGCAACCGGGCCTCATAATCTTAATATCTTGGCTCCTGCCTTTGGGTCTTCATAATCCCTCATCTTCTACCGTCTCATTGTTCTTCTATCTTTCACAATCTGAGCTTCCTGGAGACACTTCAGTAGCTCTGTGAAGCTCTTCAGCTCTCTCCTAGAGTTATAGCTCAGAGCTTCTTGTACTGGCCCTTCGCTGTGGGTGACTCTCTGAAACTCCTAGCTGCCTTCCCACCTCCACTGTTCCTACCACAGCTCAAAGGTCTGAGGTCTTGTCTGCTCTTTGTGCAATCATCTCAGCTCATTCTACCCATGATAAAGATCACAAGTAGGCAGAGAAACCACTCGAAAGAAGTCTTTACTGGAGCCTAGGAGAAGCCTAATGTGCAACACAAGGAGTACTATGAGACAGAAGCTATCCAGGATAATCTGTGATAGCCTTTAGAGCCAGAAGAGGGGTTTTGCTAATTCCACTAATCATATTCTTGCATAAGCGCAGCTTCCAATTCCCCTAGTCACAAGCTTTACATAAGGACCAATCACAAGTTTCCACTGCCTCAGTCCCAGGATTTTTGCCAAGACAGGGCATAGGTACTGAGTGAGAATAGCTGCCAAGTACACAGGGTCATGTAGACTTCAACAACAAAACTAGTCTTACCCTGATGTCTATAGTCTTCCAAAAGCTGGTGCTTGTTGTCTGGAGTGGTCGTGGCTAGAACAAGGTCGCCTGGAGCAGAAGTTGTGGCATCAGTAGCAGCCGTAGTTGCAGTGGCTCTGAGCTGGAGCAGAATTTCTTTAGGGTGACTGCAGAGTGCTAAAGAAACTTGCTTGGCTAACAGCTCCTAGCTCAAGTAAGGACACAGTATGTCAGCTGTAAATCAAGCAGCTGCCTAGCCTACTCCTGACAGGTTTTGCCCATTCAGAATATTAAATGGCATCATGTTTTTATAAAGGTCTAGAAAATCAACATTCTAAACACTGTTTAACAGTACCCAATTCCGAGCCAAATACCAATTGGAAGAGTGTCTCAGTTGCGTAGAATTTTGAAATTACAGGTATACACACACACACACACACACACACACACACACACACATATGTAGTCAACAGTAATATAATATAGTTCAATCATGATCATATATTATCTTTCCTTCCAATTATGTTTTTGAGAGAGAGAGAGACTTGGCACACCAGGGCCTCAGCTACTGCAATCAAACTCCAGATGCTTGTGCCACCTAGTGGGCATGAGTGACCTTGTGCTTGCCTCACCTTTGTGCATCTGGCTTATGTAGGATCTGGAGAGGGATCAAACATGGGTCCTTAGGCTTCACAGGCAAGTGCCTTAACCTCTAAGCCATCTCTCCAGCCCCCCAATTATGCTTTAATGTTTTATTTATTTATTCATTGGAGAGAAAGCGAGAGAGAGAGAATGGGCATACCAGGACCTCCAGCCATGGCAAATGAACTCCAGACACTTGCGCCCCCTTGTGCATCTGGCTTATGTAGGTCCTGGGGAGTCAAACTTGGGCCCTTAGGCTTCACAAGCCTTAACCACTAAGCCTTCTCTCCAGTCCCCAATTAGTTGTTAACACTAACTTATTTTGTTAAATGAGTCTGTATATGACTTCAATTGGAGAAGTCCAATTTTATCAACCGTAAACACAAATGATCTGACTGGGTAGGCTGCTATCACCCAGAGATAATACCACCTGACTTGTGTTCTCCAAACACTCATTACCTCAGAAAGGAAGTATTCTCTAGTTCATCAACTCTAATTTACCAGGTTTATTTTTAAATGATGTCCAAGCAGCTGCATGGTCTCTATTTCTTTATTCTAACCTTTCTTTCGCCAGGTTCTCCTTCTCTCCCCCACCATGTATATATATATCTTTTCACACACATATGTATGTATACATACATATGATTTATATCCTTTGAACTCAGAAAAAAAAGAAGTAGGAAAACATTTGGGAGTGGATTGCTTTAGTTTTCTTCTGTTTCTAGAATAATTTAGCACAAATTTAGTGTCTTTGAAACAACACAAATCTATTGCTTTATACTTCTGGAAGTACAAAATCCAAAATGAGTTTTATTGAGTTCAAGTTGGCCTGTGACAGGCTTGAATTCCTCTGGAGGCTCTGGAGACCAAAGGGTTTCCTTGCCTTTTCCAGCTTCTAGGGGTTTTTTAAAATTTTGTTTGGCTCCTGGGCAACATACTACTCTTGTTCTGCTTAGATCATCAAATCTCCTTTTTTTGGCTCTGGCTTTCCCTTACTCATTTAGGAGGACCCTGTGTTCCCACTAAGATAATTCTAGATAGCTCCCCACCTCAAGATCCTTAACTTACTCATATCTACAAGGTTCCCTTGGCCTTGTAAAAGTAACTTATTCACAAGTTGCCCCCGTTAAGACAAAGGCACTGTTGGGGTGGCAGGATTCTGCCTAGGGGTACTGTGCCCAGACTGTCCTCACAGCAGAAACTCTGGAAGAAGAAATCCACTTTGGAAAAATGTTGCCACACATTGTCCAGGAAAGGGAAGTGGATGTCACTTAAATGGCCAGCTGGTAGGCTTGAAAAGAGTGGGAAAGCTGTCTAGCAGACTGGTTCCTCAGGGGTTCATTGATGTGTGGACTGTGGGCCGTCACCTAGAAAATAGGATATGAGGTCATGCCAGTCACCAGACGTGCAGATTACCTAAAACCCAGCTCCAAAACAGCCACCTAGTTTTTTATTTCAAACATTGAAAACAATGTTAAAAACAAACAAACAAAACAAAACAAACAAGCAAACAATGACCTCTGAACTCTTATGACTCCCTGTCTCCTTTGGGCTATGCCAAATCTTCTTGTTTAATGAGTCTTTTTTTTTTTTTTTTTTTTTTTTTTGAGGCAAACCCAACAGACTGGCCTTTTTTTAATGCAAGAGAGTGAGAGTGAGAGAGAGAAAAAGACAGAGAGAGAGAGAATTACTGCATCAGGGCCTCCAGTCACTGCAATTGGACTCCAGATGCATTTGCCACCTTGGGCGCATGTGCAACCCTGCGCACTAGTGTCCACCGTGTGCATCTGGCTGACATGGGACCTGGAGAGTCAAACATGGCCCTTAGGCTTCACAGGCAAGTGCTTAACTGCTAAGCCATCTCTTCAGCCCTTGTTCAGTGATTCTTGTAAGAAACTCGACACTAATTAGGCTAGCCCAAGGGAGAAGGGATGAATCATAAACAACTGAAGATGAATCAAGAAATAAAACCTGGTCCAAAGGATGGCCAGTGGTAACACACTGCGCTCTGTAGAAGAGTTTAAATATATAAATAAATAAATAAAAACATGCGAAGTGATCACATCTTCTAGCTGTTGCTAGTTTCTAAGACATTCCCCTGGTGACAGCTACTGAGGCTTGGCTGGCTTTCTGTCTTGCTGTGTCATAGGATGTTCCCTTCCCCACCCCCCTACTGCTGCTTGCATGGGTGTGAGTGTATGAGTATGTGTGTGTGTGTGTGTGTGTGTTTTCTCTCTCCCTGTGTGAACACAGTCCGCTGCCTGCTCCTGCTGCTGCCGCTCTACCTAGCTTTCTGCTACCTCTTTCTTCTCCTTTCTCTGACTGCTTAACTCCTTCCCCTCTGGTAAGTGTGACAAACACACCCACCTGGGACATGTGGTTTGTGGTGTTTGAAACTTGCAGATGCCAGTGAACTGTGGAAGAGCTTTACAATGTGTTGCTCAGGGAGAGATGGTGTGTGTGTGTGTGTGTGTGTGTGTGTGTGTGTCAGTAGGGACTATCAGTACAAGGGGGGAAGCCTCTCTGAGGGACAGATGGGAGCCAATAAAAGTTTCTACAGTATAAATTTTACAAACAGTTTCTTTGCCATAAAGTAAATGACTAGGAAAGGGGTCATTTAAAGTTCTTTCACTTTTTTCCTCCTCATGTTAATTTTTCTTGAGGCCTTGTTTAGAAAGTCCGTTGTCCTGTGACTTACAACTTGGTTATTGTGCTTTAAAATAAATGTTAGAGATTGGGGTTACAGCTCAGTGATACAGTCTTCACTTACCCTGGCATGCATGAAGCCCTAGGGTTCATCCCTAGCACCTCTCAAAAACAAAAAATTAACGTGGAACAGAAATTTAAGGAATATCCGTGGAACTAAGTACAGAAAACCAGTGATGGATGGTTTCTGATAAATCACACAAAACACTTTCATGTCGCTCAGGCACAGGAGAATGCCTAGGGAGAGTTTAAAATAACTTCTCTAAAGTCTGGTTTGTTTCAGAGTTCCTCCTACGTTCATCTCTCCAACACTTAAAAAACTCAAAATATGGATTTAAACCAGTAAATGTTTACTGCTTTTAGTCTTATTGAAACATTATTCTCTTGATTTCAAGGATGAAGTGCTAAATGTCATGACTCATTTTAGAAGAGCTTAAAATAACCTCCACTGGCCAGCAGGTGACAAGTGTCCTTCTCTGAGTTTGTCAGAGGCATATGCTATATATAGATGAATGAGCCAAACAAGCAAGTGGTCAGGACAAAAAAAAAAAAAAAAAGACAATGAAGCTCTCTTTGTCTGATCATCATGTTGGTGTCTTAAAGTTATCAAACTTCCTTCTAAGTCACTGTGTATTTGGTGAGGGGCTCAGGTGGGTGGCAGTGTCTGCTCACTGAATTTTCAGTCGTGGTGTGTGACACCTGCTGCCCAGAGACAGGAGCAAGGAAGCTGCGCCATGTGGAGAATAGGGTGCTTCTCTTCACACTTTCAAACAAGCACAGCAGCAAAACCCATGAATTCTGAGAAACTTGCCATATTTCTGTGCTGCCAGTTAGCAGCATTACCACGAAATATTATACACAAACAAGACACACCACAAACTGAAAGCCTAAGCCAAGTCTATCACAACCCAGGAAATTGGAATGGCAGCCCTGGACTCTTTCATGCAACCTGTCCCCTCCCCAACATTTCCTAGAGCCCGTATTGCATCCGAATTACTCCCCTGGTTGGTCTATCTGCCTATTATGCATTGCTATTTCTCAATATTGTTACACTTTCTAGAGCTTCATTAACAATGAAGAGAAAGTTCTGCTCTGTTTTCTTCTAAAATAGTCAGTTTTTAAAGTAGAAGAGAGATATTGTGGATATTAAAGGAATTAACATTATCTGTATCATCGTACTTCCAGAACAATTGAGTTATTTATGCATTCCCTTTTTCCCTATCTTAGTTTTAAAAAAGTGCTAGCTTGATCCTTTGAAAAAATGTTTTTTCTCATTGATAAATTGTAGATTGCTTATTATTGTGGGAAAGTGCTAGGAAAGCAAGAAAAATCTTCTATACTTCTATAATAATGCTTTTATATCAAAACCTATATATAAAAGTTTGATTTACAGATTAAAATAGAGTTTAGAAATGTAACAATTATGAAATATTTTACTAAGCACAATAGTTTTTATACTAAGTATTTTTATACTATTTTAACTTTGAATGAAAGTGTGTACCTCCAATGATTGTGAGCCCACCCAAATTATATAAGAAAATCATAAGGCAAATTATTAGTTGTCTAAACAAAATGACAAATATAACCACAAAATACCCTGAAGTAACTCAGTGTCAACAAATACTACTATACATAAGTAATCTAAGATAACATAGTAATATAACATAAGAAATACTACTGAAAATTGAAGATTACATCCAAAATATGCTAGTAATATAATTTGAGTTGAAAACCATTCCTAATGTTCGTATCTTACAAATTTTAATATTGATGGATTATGAAAATTTACTCTTCTATGCTAGAAACCATAGTTACTTGGTAACTACTTGAGAGAGAGAGTGCTTCACCATTAATATGGGACTGAGTTCATTCTATAAAGCCTCACTGTGCTTTGCATTAGATACCTCTGGCAGCATGGAGACTAACCACTCCACACAGCTCTCCACAGAGCCATCAACACCCCCAGGAGACAGTCCATCAACACCCAATCAGAATGGTCTGGGGAAGCAAGATGGTCAACATTCCTCAACCTCACTCCACACCCCAGAGCAAGAGCCAAGTGTGCACCCTGAAAAGGGAGCTTGTGATATCTCGGAGGAGTTGAACCGACAACTGGAAGACATCCTAAGCACGTACGGGTCTGCTGCCAATCCTATGGGGAAAGAGGATCCTGCCAAGACCAAGGAGCAGCCTGTCAGTGCAGACACACCAGATAATGAGGATGGGGACTGTGAAGAGACCACTGAAGAGGCTGAAAGAGAGCCCACTGCTGCTGGAGAGCCATCTACAGTTAAAGAGCCTGCCAGCAATAAAGAGCAGAAACTGGAAAAGAAAATCCTGAAAGGATTGGGCAAGTATTATACTCTAATGTGTGGCCATTATTTTGATTATACCTCAAAGGAAACATTTGATTCAACCCTTACAAAAGACCACATCTAATATATTTAAACCAATATAATATCTTCCTTCAGGGTTTGCCTCCAGACCCTTCCTGACAATAAAACCCAAGTGAACTTTTCAACCCATCTACTCTGCCCCAGAGCTTTCCACTGCTCTTGGGGAGATCAGTAAACTCTTGACATGATTTTATGGTCCTTATGGCCTTACTGCAACCAGTTTCAGCCTCATCTCAAACTGTGCCACACACAACCCCTTCCAGAACATTCTGCCTCTGATCTCACCATTACAGGAAACTCATCTACTCTTCAAATCTTTTAATTTGCCATGTTCCATTCCCTATGCACACCCTATTTTTAAATTTTCTTAATGTTATTTATTTATTTACTTATTTGAGAGAGAGAGAGAGAATGGACATGCTAGGGCCTCCAACCATTGCAAATGCACTCGAAACGCATGTTACAACTTGTGTATCTGGCTTATGTGCCTGGGGGGAATCAAACCTGGATCCCTAGGTTTCATAGGTAAGCACCTTAAGTGCTCAGCTATCTCTCCAGACCCACATCCTATTTTTAAAAAATAATTATTTACTTGTGTATGTTTATATACATGTATTCATGTGTGCAAGTGCTCATACAAATGTACTATAGCAGACATGTGACAGAGAACACTTTTAGGTCCATCCACACTGGTCCACTTCATTTGAGGCAGGGTCTCCCTCAATCTCACTCTGCTGTGTTTTTTTTTATTATTTTACTTTATTAATTAGGGAGAGATAGGGAGGGAAGGAGGGAGGGAGAGAGAAAGATGCAGATAGACAGAGAATGGGAACACCAGGGCCAATTAGCCACCACACATGAACTGCAGACACATGTGCCACCTTGTACATCTGGCTTACATGGGTCCTAGAGAATTGAACCTGAGTCTTTTGGTTTTGTAGGCAAATGCCTTAACTGTTAAGCCATCTTTCCAGCCCCCTCTGCTGTTTTTTTTATTGTTGTTATTGTTTTGTTTGTTTTTAGTTTTGGTTTTGTTTTGCCACACTAGCTGACAGCTTCTGGGAGATTCTCCTGTCTCTACCTTTCATCTCACCATCAGAGTGCTGGCTTCCCTCATCTTTACTTGGGGTCTGGGAAGAGTCAAACTCAGACATTTGGGCTTGAGAAGCAAGCACTTTATCTACTGAGCTGTCTCCTCAACCCCTAGTTTTCTTTACATAGAAACCTCTATGGGCACTTAAGTCCTATTTCTCATTTAGCTCACAAATCAAATGTTATTTTCTTGGCCCAATCCTAGATGAAGTTTTAACTGTCTATGGTCTTCATTGTACCATATGCCTTTCCCTCACAGTATAAACCAGCATTTGAAATTACACATTTTGGGAGACTATCTGGTTAATGTATGCCTGACCTACTAGGTCTTTCATCTAGATGTTGCATAGAACAAGGATGACACAAACAAGGCCCAATAGATATTTGTTGTAAGAATGAATGCATGAAAGAATCAGAAAATTGTTTATAGTAAACCCACTGTATGTAAATATAAGCAAAATATTAAAATGGGATAGGTTTGTCTATAAAATAATCGTGAATTAGATCACTTTCAGTATATCTCATCGCTATATAAAATATTTTTTATTGACACAGTTCATGATAAATTGTGCTAGTGACATATTTCAACAGTTGCAGAAGAAATACACTTGTATTCTCATTCATTCACTGGTTCCATGAATATCTGCTGATGTCTTGTCGTTATGAGACATTATGCAAGATGCACAGAAATAAGGCATAGTTCAGACACGTGAACTAATTGTTATACAGTAGAAGAGCAAAAACCTGAAGAGATGAAAAATTGAGGAGCATGGGGGATTTGGAACAACAATAGCTGTGAAAGTGGACAAGAATGTAAATTTTATAGCAAAGACTAAGAGCATATTAGTGTGCATAGGAGAGCTCCTCTACCTGTCTTCCCTGGTTCATGTCACCAAAACACTACAAACATTACCTCCTATGTGCAACTTTTCTCAGCATTCCCAGATATAATTAGCATCGCCTTCCTTATTCCTAAGCCTTCCATCCTACATACATAACCTCCAAAGAAAAGTGACCACATCATATTCATTGCTAGGAGACAGTGTGGTGCAGTGAAATATTATAGGTCAATGCCCAATATGAGAGGTTACTACTACATATCTGTTCTGGAGGAGGACACTACTATGAGGCACAAAACTCTTCATTTGCAGCGCTTTCAACGAAGGGTTAAATGATGCCTTCTAATCTTATATCAGACCCCGCCACAACATGAAGATTAAAATAATCCATAAAACTCTAAAATATCATCAAGTCGCAAAGTACAAGGGTGAATATTCTAGACTTCTAGGTAATAAAGTTGTTCGGTGTTAACAACTTTTCCTTCTCTCATTAAAACATCTCAGACACATCCCTTTGCTTTAGCCATATTCAAGTTTACATGATACATTACAAAAGGTCATCCAAGAGGTGAAGAATGTGAAATATTTTTGACCAGATGGTTCTTTGCTTTATCATCCTAAAACTATTATATTGTACTGTATTAAGGGGGGAAAATGAAGAAAATAAGGAGAAAGTTAATCAGTTGGGCCTTCTAGTCTCTCTTCTATGAGTTATTTTATTCTTAAAATTACCAAATTATCATAATTTAGAGGCAAGAAAATTTCCACTTTTCTTATACTGTCATTGTCTACAAGCACCAGGCACGAACTGAGTGTGTACATCTGCAGCAGAGGCCGACTCTAATCACACCTCGTGGTCAATGACCTTCCTGTGCCCTTGCTGTATAAGGTCAGCATATTCTATACACAGTACTATTCCAGCTGTGTTTGAAGTGAAAGAAAGCAGCCATCACTTTCAACTGACTTCAGTTATTCTATAATTGCTTTGGTAAACTTCCTGGCTACTTATCAGTTAAATGGTACTGCATTATTTTCTATACCAATGGCTTTCAACTTAACTGTGCAGTAGAACCAAACTCAGAATTTGTCACAATTCCTGACACAAACACAGAGACTCGGTACCCACTGTAATTCTTTGACAGAAGCAGATTGTAGCAATGTTTCTCCGCTTTCAGAAAGTGCATCCTCCACTCGCTTGGAGGAAATATAAAGTTATGGTGTGTGTGTGTGTGTGTGTGCATGTGTGTGTGTGTGTGTGTGTGTGTGTGTCTGTGTGTCTGTGTGTGTGTTTAAGGTGGGCTCTCACTCTAGCCCAGGCTGACCATGAGCCCATGGTAATCCTCCTACCTTAGCCTCCCAAGTGCTGGGATTATAGGCATGAGCCATCATGCCTGATTAGGCTGTGGGATTCTTTTAGAACCTATTTAGACTTTTTATAGAATCTTAATGTAATTCACTCATTTGATCACATAGCTAGATAGATCCTTAAACTTTGCTCCCATACTTAGAGATCAGCCTTTCACTCTGCTTATCAGGTATTATTTGCTTTATTGATATTTTGAAAATTTGAAATGTCCTAACTTCCTTAATCCAAAGTTTTTCAATGTGTATACTTGGCAATATTCCAAACGTCAGACAAAAGTGAATAGTTTTGTTGCTGTCAGAATTCTCTGATCTTTGACATATACACAATGAAAATCTCAAACAATGATGGTCACGGATTCCATCATTTCCTAAACTTATTGGACTAGCTAGACCTTTGTTTTCCAGAACATGCTGAATATCTGGGAAATGTCTCTTCCACCCAAGAATTCAGGGCTTGTTTTTCCTATAGGAGATGCATATCCTCCCCAAATCAACACACCATACCCCAAAGCAGTTAGGAAATATTGTAAAATCTCTTTGGCTGGTAGAGTCTCTTTCCCTGTGGAGTGAAAAAAAAAAATAGATTCATATAGCATCATGACATGTGCTATTAACATCTGTATCTCTCTCACCTCCCCACTCCATCCTCCAGATTCACAAGTGACATATTAATCACTTGACAGCCTTATGTGGGCCACACAAGCACCAAATAGTACATACAAGATAATGATAACATGTAACATACCTTCTGATAGTTGTTGTAAATGATTAAAGAGGAAATCATAGGATTGAAGCATTAAGTTTTAGATACAAGACAGTTGATCCATTCTCAGCTCAGAATCTACCAATCTATTCAACCTGCTAATTTTATTGACAGGGAAATTAAAGCCCAGGGAGTTTAATATTCTTCCAAAAAAAAAGAAAGAAAGAAAGAAAGGAAGGAAGAAAAGGTTAGCCAATGAGTTGATGTGATCATGAGATTAGTCATAAAGAAAGCAAGGGGGCAGAACTGATGTCACCAACACCACAGGACCAAAGACCTATGGGACAAGCAGAATGTTGGCAGAGGCATATTAGCTATAGTTCAGTTAATTGACTTTATCCTTCTAGTGTAGAGATGTTTTAAATGGACTCTTTTCCCTCTGAAGTTTCAATAGTTTTAGTCTGTGGAACAAACTGACAGTAGACAGGTAACAGGAAAAAAGCAACATACAAGTGGTAGTCCATGCCTAAGCCATGGGAGAATGAGACTCAAGCCGACCCTCATGCTGAGCCAAAAGGGATAGTGGCTTGGCCAGCAAGGAAAGGAGATGGTGCAGGCCATAAAAGGTTGGGGGTGGTAGGCAGCAAGGAAAAGCTGCCCTGTTAATGCACATGAAGTCTCCCAGCTCACAGCAACCTGGGGTGATCCATTAGCGACACAGAACAGACAATCCTCTTGTCCTGTGGATCCCTCCCGGGAAGAAAGAGGGTACCAAAAAAAGATAAGGCTCTGATTATATCTGCTATTTACTAAAGTAGATATATGTAACTGCTTTTTTTTACAACAGAAAGTTTTCTCAGAGCGGTTCAAGCACTGCAAAGGTCTGAGTTTCTCTGGATAACAACTCACAATATGACAGAGAACTATTTGGGGTGGGATACTTTGCTCAAACTGGTGACAGGGAAGTTCCCGTGGCATTCTGTGACATCTTCAGACTAGTCTTCTCTAGGATGGTCACCTTCTTAGTGGCCTGATTCATTTCAGGTTGATTTCTCCATATCCTGAGAAAGTAATGACCTGTGGCTCTGATATAAACTCTAAATGTTCTTGAACGGAAGATAGATCAGAAGAATCAAAGGAAAAGAGGCATTGGCAGAGATTTACAAATAGATGGGCATAGCTATGTATTTACAAATAGATAGATTTACAAGTAGATAGGGAAGCTAGAACTTGGGTCAGAATCCAAGTGAAGTGTCAGAGAAACTGGTGCAAGCCAGGAGAAAATGTCTTGAGCAAAAGGACTAGTGTTTTCTTCTGAACAGAGCAGGAATGAATATGTTAATGTCTAATTGCCCTTTCATTTTTTAAAGAAATAGTTTTATTTATTTATTTGCAAACAGAGAGAGATAGAGAGAATAGAGACAGAGAGAATGGATGTGCTGTGTCCTCCAGCCACTGCACATGAACTCCATTGTGCCACTTTGTGCATCTGGCTTTCTGTGGGTACTGAGGAAATGAACTCAGGTGGTTAGGTTTTGTAGGCAAGTGCCTTAATCATTCAGCCACCTCTCCAGCCCTACCCTCTGATAATGTTTTCATTTTATAATTACAAGTACTTTAAAAAATGAACCTCATGAGAAGTTCAAGTCCACTCTCCACATGTCAGAGGTCAAAGTTCCAATCACAGATATAACAAGGTCACTAAAATACCAGAGACATAGTATGTCAGCCAAATTGAGACTATCATGACTAGAAACATGAGCAATGTGGTATTTTTAAGAAAGATTATGGCATGCATATGATGTTAACAAACACCATACTATGAGAAGTGGCTACGAGGGGAAGAGAATATAAGTTTAAAAAATGGATCAAAATTCAAAATTGTTGGAAAACAAATATACATTCCAAACAAAGTTGTTTTCATTTTTCTTATTTAAACCAAGCTATCAAGCTATTTTAGTTGTGGAATTATCAAATCTTAAAGAGTAAATTCAGAACCCATCTAGTCAGTGTGCTAATTTTATACACAGGGAACTGAGGTCACAGAGTTGCTGAGCTAATTCGTGGCAAGGTTGGTTCTAGAACTTAGAACTCTTGGTCTTATTAGCGTGTCAATTTAACTTACTACACTTCCTATCCTCTACATACATGGGACATATTTCTCTGAAAATGTATCTGTTGATACATAGATATTAATTGTGGAGTACTCATTGTTTTGACTTGTGTTAGTAGGAAAATGAAAATCAACATTGAAATATGACTCTGGGTATAACATTTGAAAGAGGACATTACTATCTGTTCTACAACACTTGGAAGCTAAAAAGATAGAAGAAAATTCAGACCAAATTTTAGCATTCTCCTCTACACGATTTAAAAAAAAATAATTTTGGAAGGATAAAAAGGCAAAGTTCTGGATGTATCAGATCTATGCAAGCCATCACCAAATTTAAGAGAAGTGAGCATTTCTATGCTGATGGTTTGAGAACAATTGTGGTTCATATTTCTACAGCTACTCTACTTTGTCTAAAGTTTAAGTTTTAATTTTCTTTCCAAACAATTTTATTTATTTGGTGTCAAAATAACTCCTTCATATTCCAGTACAACTATGCCCGTGACCACAGCCACATGTGGCATCGCTGTCTTTGTTGCATAGCCTTCCCACACGACTGAGCATTTCGCAGTGGCAACATATGCCCACCACAGGCTTTCCCTAGCTTCAACAGGGGGAAATGAAGCTTGCTTTGGAATGGTACATTTGGGAGAAGGCAGATGATCCCCTCCTGATGAAATGTCCCTAAATAAAGATAGTTTTTCCTCTTGGGTCTACCATGTGAGCAAATGACCCTGTTTCCATGGGAATGTAATTATAGCTTTTCTTGGAGGATAAGCACATTTCTAGTCCTCTGCAGGGTGATTCCACACAGCACCCTAGCCCAACAAAGCCAATGGAAGTTTAAACCCTGGCATCTCTGATGTCAGAAATGTGTGAAGGGTTCACACTCCTGTCTCTAATTCCTTGCATTTTTGTTGAAGGAAGGAAAAAAAATTTTTTGAAAGGTGTACTGATATGCCAGAATGGTAGGTCAATCTCTGTATGAAATAGCAGATAAGTAGAGCAGAGAGAGAACTCAGTGAACATGAAGATTAAACAAGAACAACAACAAAAAACTCGCCTTATAGCTACAGAAAACAAAACTGAAAGGAAAAATTACTTAATGAGAAAAAAGAGAAAACATTGGAGTTACTTGGATCTCTGCCCCTCAAACAAGACTTGTAATAGTTTTAAATGTCAGTATTCACCATGAGAGGTGTTCCTCCACACAGTAAATGCCACAGGTCAGAGTGAAGACCTGTCATCCCTCCGGTTATCAGGATAGTGTTCATTTGATTTACACGATTCCAGTTGGTTTTGTTTGACTCAGTTATTATTAGCATTACTGAGCACTTGCCATGAACCAAATATTGTACTGGTCCCTGACCCTAAATCAATAAAGAGTTCAGTCCTGGCCTTTAATAGGTGACAGTAACTCAGGATAGCAGTCCTCATGTTGCTCCTTTCCTGGATCTGCAGTCCAGGGGCAAGGGAGGGATAGTTGCCCAGGCTGCTGGAGGAGCAACTGGAAGTGCGTGCCCAGCAGGGGTGGGACAGCAGTGGTAATTGGCTGCTAACGGTGGCATGCTATGCCAGGGCCAAGGAGAGCTGGGAGCTGGGAGGCCTCCACTCAGTGTTCTCTAACATGAACTGACTCACTGGGCAGACAGACCAAACCTTTGAGAATGAGGTCATTTTTCCTCCAAAAGTCGCTGCTTTTTATTTCTCCGCCACCAAAATTCCACATGAGAGTAGAGTGATTTACAACAACAAGGGTCACGCTGGATTAAAGTCCTGGCAGTGCCAGCAGGGGTTGTGTAACATTAGTGTTTTCTGGGCTGTGGCTACTTCATCTAGAAAATTAAACCCGTCAGTCCAGATGCTATGTGAAGTTCCTTCTGGACCTAAAATTCTATGATCCCTTAGGTTTGCCAGACTCAGCAAATAAAAATACAAGATGTCCAGCAGAATTTGAATTTTAGGTAAACAATGAATACAATCCTGAAAAAAAAAAATGTGTCCCCATGCCCTGTCTTTCAACAGGCAACTCTAATTTTTGAGAGATCTGCCTCGCCATGATAAGAGCAAATGTTCCAGCCATGGGGAAATGTCTGGTCTTGAGGGGGGAAGGTGGCAAAGTTGTTAGCATTCTTTAGCAGATTTCTAGCAGGAAACATAGGCTGTCCTGGGTGACTTGACCTCCTTACTCTTGTTAGGTAGACTGGCTGTCACAGATAGGTGAGGGTGGAGAAAATCCTCTACCTTGACAGGAGTGGTTGGAAAAAACCATGATCAGTGGTAAATGTAGGCCTCAGCATCGCACACCTCCCTCCTGACCCTGGCTAGACAGTTGCCTAAAGATAAGAGTTCCAGGTGCCACAGGTCAGCTAATCTAAAGAAGACAGAAGGAAGAACAGGAGGAAATAAAGGGGAGGGAAACCCTAAATCTCCTTGTTAAATAATCAAGAACAGATGAGTTTTAAAATTTAGCCTGAAGTCCAACAGAGAATGAAGCTGCCAGCAGAGATGAAGGCATAGTTGAGCAAAAGAAATGCCTGAGAAGGCCAAGCTCAGGATCTTGGAGACACAAAAAGCATGTGGGAAACATCTTCCATGTCTTGGACCTGTTTTCCTGATGCATTGATTTTACTCTCTGTTTGGAAGGAGCTATGATCAGAGTTATTCCCACCCAAACCTCATGGGATGGGCTTATGTACAAAGAGGAGAAAATTGGTTCCCAAGCAAAGAGGAATGGGAGGTTGTAAGACAACATGGGAAAAGACAGGCTCACTATGTTAAGGTCATCTGCTTTGGTCTGGAATTCTAGCAACTCCACATGGACTGTTTCATGCTCATCAGAACTTTGATGAGCTACTGAGCTGGTTTTTTATTCATGTGGGAGGATGGAGCATTGATTCTTTCACAAGGTCAGTGTTCTGATACATATCTTTTGAATATTAAGGGCAGGGAAAGGAGAGTAATGAGAATGGAGATGAAAATTAAATTTGGGGGACTACAGTTAGAGCAGACATTGATTGAAATTCTACCATGAATGTGACCTTGTACTGTGCATTGTCCTGAGCCTCTCGGCTAATCCTCATTCTGTAAGGCAGGTGTCATCCTTTCTTATAGCAAACAAAAGCAATGACTAAGGCTCAGAGAAGTGAACGGTTTGGTCAGTGTTGATACTAACTTGCAGGAGGTCAGTTCAAAGTACCAGCCCACCTGACTACAAGTTCAACACTGATTTTGATTTGTTTATTTATTTACTTATTTATTTATGTTTGTATACATTTATTGAGAGACAGATTAAGAGGCAGAGAGAGAGAGAGAATGGGTGCACCAGGGTCTCCAGACACTGCAAACGAACTCTAGATGTATGCACCACCTTGTACATCTGGCTTACTTGGGTTCTGGGGAATCAAACCTGGGTCCTTGGGCTTCTCTGGCAAGTGAATTAACCTCTAAGCCATCTCTCCAGCCCAATACTTGTTTTTTAAATGTATTTTTTTTTTCAGGCAAGAAGCCAATTTGCTAATGCAAAACCTGAACAAGCTGCAAACACCTGAAGAAAAGGTTGATTTTTTATTCAAGAAGTATGCTGAATTGGTAAGTACATGGGTACTAAGGAGTCCAACCCAGGCCAGTAGGCATTGCAATCAAGTGACATTAATCATTGAGCCATCTCCCCAGCCCAAGAAGAATATACTTAAGGAAAAGAAACAGCCAAGAACTAGTAGCAAATGAAAGACAGATGAGTTAGAATCCTCTGAGAAGCATAGAGGAATGAAAATTGTGAACATTTTGAAGCTCTTAACTTGGAAATAAAACATAAATATATTGGACATGAAGATAAACAGACCTGAAGTTTTTATGCAGTTATTCTTTTGTAATTTTTATGAGAGAGACAGTGAGAGAGAGCAAGAGAGATAGAAAGAGAGAATTGGCATGCCAGGGCCTCCAGCCACTGCAATCGAATTCCAGATGCATGTGCCACCTTATGTGCAAGTGCAACCTTGCACGCATGCGTCACCTCATGCATCTGGCTCACGTGGGACCTGGAGAGTTGAACATGGGTCCTTGGGCTTCACAGGCCAGCACCTTAACCACTAAGCCATCTCTCCAGCCCTTATTCGGCTTTTATACCAAGGCTTCTCTAGGGCACAAAGGAAAGTTATCAGGCATGGAAGTAGTGCCACCCCTCAGTTCATAGCACTTTCTGCTCTAGTCTTGGCCGTTTCTGCACTTCTGTTCTTGGATCTCATGCTTTTCCTTCCCTGCAGTGACAAAATGGTCACTGTGGGTTACTTGATGCCCAGTTCCAAGCCCTCAGAGACAGCCTCCCTCTACCTAGTTAAGGAGGGCGGGGAACCACTACAAGCCAGCCAAGAACTTTAGACAGCACTGTGTTCTCAGTGCTTCAAATTGGCCAGTTGGAGAAAAGGGGGGGGGGGCTCAATGAATACAGCATGGATTAACATCGAGTCCGTACTCCTGCGGAGGAAGAGGAGCGAAAACATCTGAGGTGTGCACAGCAGTCCCCTGCAGAAACTAGGCAGTGGCCTTCACTTTTGCTTACTTTTTACTGTGTTTTGTTTTCTGAGGTAGGGTCTCGCTCTAGCCCAGGCTGACCTGGAATTCACTATGTAGTCACAGGCTGGCCTCAAGCTCACAGCGATCCTCCCACCTCAGCCTCCCTAGTGCTAGGATTAAAAGTGTGCGCCCGGCTTGTTTACTTTTATTTATGCTCTTTCTTTTTATAAATAAACCACTTATTTGTTCTGCAGAAACAGTGACGGGAGAATGAAGCTTTAGGCTACACACAATACAAAACTTGTGGCAGGTGATGAAGTTGCCTCCCCTCCCCCTTGTAGGTTTATTGTACAGCTAAAGATGTCCCGTTCGGGACATTCTGCTTAAAGGGGTCCCTAGGAGGAGGCCTGGGCCTCATTAATTATTTTTCGGAAGGTCTACAAAACCGAGGAAGCTTCATGCCCACAAGCTCTCCACGCCTGTTGGTGGGTGGAATTTAATGAGTAGCTTGATTTCTCTGCTTTTCATTCTTACTCTAATTCTGTAATCTCTTTTTTTCCCCCTTCTACCTTGACACATCCTGTTAAACTGAATTGACATGCAATCAACCGAGAACAATTCTAAGACCCCAAGTGACTGCTTAACTTTGCCAACAACACTTTTGAGTTACATTTTTTTTATCATAGAAACCGCATTGTGATGATATAATAGCGATGAATACACTAAACAAAAATGTCTGATCCTGTCCTCTGAAACATACTCTTTTTTATGTGTGTCCCTTTCCAGTTCAGAGCTATGATAATTACTCCATCAGGCACATAGGAGTTCCTTTATAGTTTTTTTTTGGGCGGGGGGGCTCATGTGACAGTTCCCATGTGGATTACAGCCTACATATGCACATTTTGTAAAAGTTGTAATCCCAGCACTTGGGAGGTAGAGGTAGGAGGATCACTGTGAGTTTGAGGCCACCCTGAGACTGCGTAGTGAATTCCAGGTCAGTCTGGACTAGCGTGAGATCCTACCTTGAAAAACCAAAGAAAAAAGAGTTGTGCCCTATCCCTTTCAGGGGATACAACTGCTGATTCATTGATTTGAAGGGCGGTTAGCTCCTCCCACTTTTACTTCATCAAGTATTGCTGGCGTAAGTGTCACCATGCATCAGACGGCTTCATTCTCCTTGTATGTGATGTTAAGGAAAAGTTCTAGAAATAGGGCTACTAGCTCAAACAGGATGAATGTTCTTATAAGTTTTATGAACACATTGCTTGGCAAAAGAATGATAGAAAATAAAAGCAATTTGCTTCACACCGGCCCTTAATACTTTTCATCACATAACATAAATTGTGTGTGAAAGACAGTATCTTCCCCTGAATTTTGGTCCCCCCATTCTCTTTCCTACCTATTCCTACTCTTGCCTATTTTTTTTTCTTGTTCTTTTTATTATTTCCCACATGGTCCATCATCCCTTTGACGCACCTACTTATTCTCAGGACTTCCTCATTCGTTTCCTGGCCCACGTCTCTGTGCTGGACAGGGCAGTGCTCTGTGTGGGCGCGGGACGCTGTTTGTCGTGCTACATAACCTCAGCAGTGTGCTGGAGAAGCACTTTCTCCAAGCTGCACATTTCCCCATGAGCCAGGCTGTTCACCTTGGTCCTGAGGAATCCCCTGTGCTTTCCCTATACCCCGTCTCCCTAGCCAAAGAGTGACTGCAGCGGAGGTTACTGACCAGGGAGAAACCAAGTCAATTCAAGCCTTCTCATACTTGGGCATTGATCTTCTTTGCTGCAATAAATTTTAAGACCCAAAAGATCACTCTCAAAAATTGAGTCCCCTAAAAAACTATTATATTTCCTTCTCAAGAAGGAAAAGTCATGAATAATTTCCATTTTCTTTTGCTGGATACAAAAGCCTATTTCCTTGCTCATCAGTTTGGATATTGGTATAGAAAATCTCTGAAATATAATGGCTAATATGGAGTAGATCATCAACTTCAAAACTGTAAATCAAACGGCCACTTTAGCTCACTCATGCTTCCAGAGTCTGGAGCCTGTAAGATTATCTGCCATTGTATTCATCAATAAGTAAGAGCAAGTCCATGAATAAATAAGGACACTTCATGGCTCAATTAAAAATGCACTAAGAAAAATATTTGCTATAAATACCCTCAATTTTTGTGTAGTCAAAACAGTCACCAATAAAAGTTTACTTTAATCTTTGTCATTGACTGCATTTTTTAAGTTAGTGAAAGAGAGAACAAGGGATTCCTGATAAAATCTGGATGCCTGTTACAAAGGAACAAAACTGTGCCTGCGTGCATTGTTAAATCTCACAGCCTATGCTTGGCTAAGGCTCCCTCAGTAAAATTTCATGGGGAGTTTTACCCTTGCTTAATCTGGTACCATATGAAAGACATGTCCATCCTGTGAAGAAATTAGTATGAGAAATATCTAAGGAAGGATCACTGACATTCCAAGAAGGATGTTGGTTTTAATCAATATTTTTAGAAACATGGTACTTTTTCTCCCCAATGTTAACTTCCACTACTAAGTAGAAACTGCACATGACTATGAAGATAGAATATCAAATATGCATGTCCCTGGGTTAATCTGGTGAGGGTTTACAATGTTTCTCCAACATGGCAGGAGAAAGGGAGGTGGGGCAAGGAATAAAACGAGTTGTAGGACTGGAGAGATGGCTTAGCAGTTAAAGTGCCACTCTCCAGAACCCACGTAAGCCACATACACACAGTGGCACATGCATCTGGAGTTCATTTGCAGTGACAAGAGGCCCTGGAGTGCCCGTTCTCTCCCTCTCTCTCTCTCTCTCTCTCTCTCTCTCTCTCTCTCTCGATCACTCTCATAAATAAATAAATATTTAAAAAATAAAAGTAAACAAGTTGTAAAGTGAAGAAATGGTGACAATCTTCTTTCTGTAGCACAGAAAGAAGCAGATGGGGACGCCAGTCCATGGTCAGAGTTCATGAGACATATGTGTCTATGTAGACCAGATTCTCTGTGGCCTGAGATGGAGAATCATCTGAGGGCTCCTCAAAGATGGCCCTTTCTCTTGGGCGACAGGGTCATTATTAGGACTAGAATATTACTGGCTTAAATACTCAGTATGCAGTAAAGAAGCTGGGTCCAGCAAAGCACATAGCTCTGGACAAAAGTCTGCAGCTTGGATGTGGCCACATTAATGACCAATCTGAGCTGGCACTCCTGAGGTTTCTACAGGTTGTTCCTTGTGTTCCCGCCCCTTCTCAAGACCAAGAGTCCCTGATCATGTTGCCCGACTGAGCTAATAAAAATATATTATGTCCAGGTAGGTTTACCTTTCACATAACTCATGAATCATTTATATATTTTTTGTTTATTTTTATTTATTTTATTTGATAGCAACAGAGAGAGAAAGAGGCAGAGAGAGAGAGAGAGAGAGAGAATGGGTGCACCAAGGCCTCCAGCCACTGCAAACGAAGTCCAGACGCATGCACCCCCTTGTGCATCTGGCTAACGTGGGTCCTGGGGAATTGAGCCTTGAACCGGGGTCCTTAGGCTTCACAGGCAAGCACTTAACCACTAAGCCATCTCTCCAGCCTCATGAATCATTTTTGGTAAAACTATAGCCCAGACAATATTTGGCATATACTTTACTAAAAATTATTCCTTATTTTTCTGAAATGTGAATTTAATTAGGTATCCTAAAAATCAGGTATTTAATTAACAACCCTACTCTAGAATTTTAGCATCCCAAGATGGGAAAAGACCAGGGGTTGCCTTTGCTGTCTGGGTTTGTGAGAAATAAACACTGCAGGCGCAGAAGGTCTGGGGGAGGGAGGGTGTGAGGGGAGGCTGGGGAACAGAGCGTGTCACAGGTAATTGTCTTTCATGCCACTGAGTGCGCAGTGGACATCTCTGACGCTTTGGTGAAAACCCATGATGCTTGGCTGTTGGAGGGATACTCTCTTCCGCTCCTTCCCCACAACCAAAGAATCCACATCCAAACCCCAAAATTATAAGGAGGAGGATTTCGTTTTCTGTTTACCAGGAGGCTGTTTTTCACTTTTCTATTTTTAAAAATAAAACCATAAGCTTTTTTTTTTTTTTTCAGAAAGAATCAGGAGAATAAAATGTAATTCAAGCAGACACATTGTTCACCACTGCCTGGATGCAAGACAGTGTCACAAATGCTGGCAGTGTCCAGATTCTGAGGCATGGCTCTCTGTATTGGATAGCATCATTAGACAGACTCAAGAAAAATATTTCTTTCTCTCTCTCTCTCTCTCTCTCTCTCTCTCTCTCTCTTTAAGCAGGGTCTCATTCTAGCCCAGGCTGACCTGGAACTCACTCTGTAGCTCCAGGCCAGCCTCCAACTCACAGCGATCCTCCTATCTCAGCTTCCTGAGTGGTGGGACTCAAGGCATGTGCCACCAAACCCAGCTTAAGAACAGTATTTCTAGACCACCAGAACAAATCAAATAAAGAAGAGACTCATAATAATCGTAATGTAAAAATTATACAGACTGTTCGCTAAGCTCTAGTTGTAAGATGGCAGAGGTGAGATGTGCTTCCAGAGAGACAGGTTCGAGCAAAACAGTTTCAAACATCCACATACAGATTTCTTTTTTTGAGCCCCAGAGAGATCCCTGCCAACTTATTTCATGTTTTTGTACCCCGTGTCTAGCTGGATGAGCATCGCACTGAGCAAAAGAAGTTAAAACTCTTCCAAAAGAAACAGGTACAAATCCAGAAAGAAAAGGACCAGTTACAGAGTGAACATAGCCGAGCGGTGCTCGCGCGAAGCCAGCTGGAGAGCCTGTGCCGGGAGCTGCAGAGACACAACAAGACGCTGAAGGTAGGCGCCGCCCTGGTGCAGAACGACGCACCTCCGCGCGGGCCGTAGAGGGGCAGCCTTCGGGCGCAGGTAGAAAGATCCCGAGTCTCACAGGGCCAAATACTGCCTCTGCCAACTGCTCTGACCTTCAGTGCATTTCCACCTCCCTGGACTGTTTCCTTGTATCCAGAAAATGGAGATGAGGGCTGGAGAGATGGCTTAGCGGTTAAGGTACTTGCCTGCGAAGGCGAAGGACCCAGGTTCGATTCCACAGGACCCATGTAGGCCAGATGCACAAGGTGGCAAGTGCTTGTGGAGTTCATTTGCAGGAGCTGGAGGACGTGGCACACCCATTCTCTCACTCTCTCTCTCTCTCTCTCTCTCTCTCTCTCTATATATATATATATATATATATATATATATATATCCTCTCTCTCTCAAATAAATTAATTAAAATTTTTTTAAATGGAGGTCATGCTAACATTAGTGTGTGATGTGTGGTGGGATCTAAACAAGGTTCTAAATTTAGGTCCCCCCTCCCAAGTACCTGTCATGGTGTGGGTCCTTAACAAAATGAATGCCATATCCTTTCCCTTTTTATTAGGTTAGGGATTTTTTATCTTTTTCTTTGGTTTGTTTTAGATAGTACTTGGTTTACTCTTTAAAACAGTTGTAAAAATTCAATATTTTATATTTATAAAGAATTCTACATGGCATGAGATAGACAAAAACATAATTAAGATGATAAGGTCAGATTGAGAGCCAAATTATCAATATTTGTGTGGGAATAAAAGGAAGCTACTTGAAAAAACACTGGAGCTCTTCAGACTTAATTATTCTATCTGAAAATAATAGACTGATCATTTCATTCAGTCTGCATGGGCTTCATTAATGACAGCATGAGTCCTTAGCAATGTGATTAACCTGATTGCATGCTCCATTCAGTAACACAAGATGCATGGCTCTCCAGCAAAAGTCTGTTTGCATCCACAGTCCTCTTTCTAGTGGTCGAACCAGAAGTTTGGACAAGTAGTAATTAATTAGACAACAATATTCCTGAATGTAGTTTATTATTATATGCATATATCCCCAGGGAGATACTTTGAGACATTAAAAACATCACTGACCTTACAATGAGTTTGAAAGAAAAATAGGGGGAAAAAGGACAGTTCTTCATGTTCAATTGTTTTTTCCTATCTGGGAAAGATTTAAAGGGAGAACAGTGTGTGGCTTTTGCTCTTTCTCTTGGATACCGTATTTATTCATGGAATAAAAAATTCAGTACTCACAAGATTTGTTTATAAGATTTTTTTCCTTTAAGCTTCATATCAATCTTCCACTCTATCCTGGCCTCCATAGTTAAGATGAAAAGAAACATAATTTGAGTTTTTGTTCTTCTATATATATCATTTTTCTATGGCTACTTTCAAGGTCATTCTATTGATTTTTTGCTTTCAGAACCTTTAGGTTTTTGAACCGTTTTATTTATATCCCACTTGGTATTTGTTGAGCTTTTTTCTTGGATGTTTTTCACCAAACTTGGAAAATGTTCTCATATATTCATATTCTCTTTTGCTTACTCCCTCTCTGGAGATTCTAATCTTGTGTGCTGTCCTACAGGTCTCTGAGGTTGTGCTTCAAATGAGATCATTCTTATTCTTTCCCTTTGTAATTTTTATCATGTTCTAAGTCTATCCAGAAATTTTGAAATTTCAGATTACATAATTTTTGAATCCAAACTTTCCTCTGGTGCTTTATTATATATATTACTTTTTCTTGCTGAATTTTCTTTTCAAAAAATATTTTTATTTATTTGTTAAAGAGTAATGGGTAAGCCAAGACCTCCTACCATTGCAAACAAACTTCAACAGCATGTGCCATGTTGGGTGTCTGGCTTTATGTGGAAAGTGGGAAAATGAACCTGGGCCAGCAGGTTTTACAAGCAAGTCCCTTTAACTGTTGAGTCTTCTCCCCAGGCCTCCTTCTTGTTTGCTAATTCATTCAGGATAGTATTTTCTTTTTTAAAAAGAATTTTTGGTTTATTTTTACTTATTTGTTTGACAGGCAGACAGAAAGAGGGAGGATCAGAGAGAGAGAGAGAGAATGGGTGCATCAGGGCCTCCAGCCACTGCAAACAAACTCCAGACGCATGCATCACCTTGTGCATCTGGCTTACGTGGGTACTGAGGGATCGAGCCTTGAACTGGGGTCCTTAGGCTTCACAGGCAAGCGCTTAACCACTAAGCCATTTATCCAGCCCCGGGATAGTATTTTCTTTTGTATCACTTTTCTGTCAATAATAGATTACTTTTGTTGGTTTTCCCATATGTCAGGTCATTGTCAATTGGATTCTCTATTCCATGACAGATGTGGACAAGCTAGATTTTACTACTATGCTAGTTGGTCTTCCAATGCTGTGATGAAATTTACCTTGGAGAAATCAACTGAAAGGAAGAAAAAGTTATCTAGGTTCATGATTTCACAATTTCCCAAGAGGTTTCAGTCCATGCTGTTTCTGGGCCATACTGGGGATGGCATCATCATGGGAGCATGAGATGGGGGAGGCTGCTCACCTCAGAGTGGTGAGGAAGCAGACAGCCAGAAAAAGGGTCCAGGGACAAGATATAGCCTTCAAAGGCACCCCCACAAGACCTATCTCCTCCAACAAGGCCCCACTTCCTAGCAGCGCTTTCAGCTATGAATGCATCAAGGGATCACTCCACTGATGGACTTGGTACCTTTATGGCTGAAACTCCTCCCAAAAGCCTGTTTCGTGGGCTACCTCTCCAACACATGAACCTTTCACATCAACAACTGTACTCTTCTGGAAAAAATATTGCCTGTTGCATGTGTAAGTGTGTGGTATGTGTGCATATGTACGTGTGTTTGTATGCACGTAGGCATGTGTGGAGGGGTGCAAGTGTCTTCATGCGGAAGCTAGAGGTCCACATTGGGTGTCTTCCTTAATCACGCTCCACAGTATTTTTATTTATTTATTTAAGTATTTATTTATGAGAGAGAGAGAAAGAGAACGGGGGTGCCAGGGCCTCTAGCCACTGCAAACTCCAGAGGCATGTACCACCTGATGCATCTAGCTTACATAGGTACTAGGTAATCAAACCTGGGCTCTTAGGCTTCACAGGCACCTTAACCACTAAGCCATCTCTTCAGCCCATAAACTTACTTATTTTATAGTTTTTTAAATTTTAATTTATGTACTTATTTATTTGAGAGGGAGAAAGAAGCAGAGGGAGAAAGAGAGAGAGAATGAGCACACCAGGGCCTCCAGCCACTGTAAACAAACTCCAGATGCATGTGCTCCCTTGTGCATCTGGCTTACGTGGATCCTGGAGAATAGAGCTGGGATCCTCTGGCTTTGCAGTCAAATGCCTTAACCACTAAGCCATCTCTCCAGCCCCATAAACTTACTTTTGTTTAATTGAAAAACAGCATAGCCAGGTATGGTGATACATGTAAACCTAGTATTTTGGAGGCTAAGGCAGGAAGATCACAAGTTTAAGGCCAATCTGGTCTACGAAGATAAGCCCTGTCCCCTTTTCCTTACAAAAAATGTATGGGGTGGGGACAATAATATAATACAAAATTTGAGCTGCCTTTTTGTGGGCCAAGACTAAGTGCTGTGCTGACTAGACACACTTAATACCACCCTAGCTAGCATCTGTATTTTCATTTAATGGCCAGCTTCTGGGAAAACTCAGACTTTCTGACAAGTATAGCGTGGTTCTTTCATTGATTCATTCTTACATGTGTAGCCTTCTTTAGAATTTGGTGATTTCTAAGTACATCAGGTAATGAGGTGACAATTATTATAGTACATATATTTAGTGCTATTAACTGATGGCCGTCAACACTTTTAGTAAGAAACATATGTTGAACATTAGTAAACAAAAGTCAAAGAAACAATATTTTAGTTGCTGTTTTCAGATTAGGAAGTACTACCATCTTTTATAGTGTTCCGGATAAATTATAATCCAATGTAATTTTCACCTGGATGGCCATATTAAAATTAGAAAATGTGTTAATATTGTGTAGGAGAGATGAAACACAATGACAAATTAAAATATTGCCAGAGCATATATTTTCAGAATCAGTTTTTATTTTGATCAGATTGCTCCATCCTAATAAAGACTCGTGCAATTACTTCTGCTAAAGTAATTATCTCCTTTTGAAAATCCTGTTACATAACTTGAACTTGGTAGGCAACTAAACGCAGTATAATTTTACTTGCTAACAATGTAGCAAGCTTTCATGTTAACAATCAGAGCTAAAAAGGAGCCTTAAAATGCCTGTATCGTCTGTCAGTAGTGTGAACATGTCTATCTTTGAGATAATATGGCAAGACAAAAATCCTTTGTTCTGCAAGAATGAGAGGAGCAACACAGGCAAGCGACTCTTAGTATAGATACAAGTGCACTGTCAGTGGGTAGCAGTGAATGTGGAGTTTTGATGTAGAATAAAAGAGAACGAATAGTATAAAAGCTTCATGTCC
Organism: Dipus sagitta; assembly: GCA_036346955.1. NCBI lineage: Eukaryota > Metazoa > Chordata > Mammalia > Rodentia > Dipodidae > Dipus > Dipus sagitta. The sequence continues at coordinate 114,521,166 of CM070778.1, read as the reverse complement.
AATTCTTCAATGATAAACAGGAACGGAGGGGTTCAGATTTTTCATTTTAGAGTAAAAAATAACCTAAAACTTACTTCTTTCAGATTTCAATTTCATATGGTAAATATTTCACTTTTCCTTGTGACAAACAGAAGGATTGTTTTCCAGAAATAAAATAATCTAGTATATGTGGTAAGATTTCCTTTTATGTTTTTGAATGGCTTTTATTAATCTACAGTTGCCATAGTTCCCTTTTTCAAACTTCCTAGTGATATTCTTTTTCTTCCTAAAATAAAAAATTAAGCTAGGCATGGTGGTACATGCCTTTGGTCCCATCACTCAGGAGGCTGAAGTAGGAGGGTGGATATGAGTTCGAGACCAGCCTAGATTAGATAGTGAGTTCCAAGTCAGTGTGGGCTAGAGTGAGACAATGCCTCAGAAAAAATAAAAAGAAAAAGGTGTAATCTCTTATATTTATAAAACCTGAGTAACACAATTATGCAGATAATGTGCCATGGTTTTCATAGAGGAGCATTAGACCTTTCTGTATCACATGAGGACTCCTCCCCTGTCTTGTCAACCAGGAAAGCCCAGAGGCCCTTTTTCTCAGCCACAACCACGTGACTGCGTGTCTGTCGAATGTCACTGCAGTTCACTCACTTGGCAGGAGACCCGTCAGCTTTAAAGCAAGCCTGTTCGTCACCAATAGTAGCTCTTCTCAGTGACTGGGCACTCACAGCTGAAGTCTCTGCTCGCTCGTTCACTTTGGCTCTAAGGAACCGAAGAACAACTTTTGCTCTAAAAAACTGAAAAAAAAATATATCCCACTTCCTATGCACACTAGGATCCTGTTAGTGCCCTTTCAACCAGCATAACACAATATTTTGGTCTTTCTTCACAGGAGGAAACGCTCCAGAGGGCACGCGAGGAAGAAGAGAAGAGAAAAGAGATCACAAGTCACTTCCAGACAACCCTGTCGGATATCCAGGCTCAGATAGAGCAGCAGAGTGAGCGGAATATGAAGCTCTGTCAGGAGAACACAGAACTGGCAGAAAAACTGAAAAGCATCATTGACCAATATGAGCTCAGAGAGGAGGTGAGGACCGCGTCAGACAGCTTCCAACAACTGCACCCAGGTCCGGATCTGGGGTGTGAAGGTGGGAGCTCGGTGAACACGAAGGTCACAGACAGCCCTCTCAACACATTAATAATGGTCAGGATTGAATTTTCTTTTACTAGCCAAAATAAAGGCAGATGGTACTACAAAATACCAGGCTGAAAATCATACTGGGATTTCTTCAAAAGTGAAATCATTGAAAAAGAAAAGTGGTAGGATATGAGCCCAGTTATCCTTAAAAATGGTATTTCTCAGCCCTTAAAAGTCCTACAGACAACTCATATTCTCTTCATAAGACCACTATGTCATCTAAATTAAGAACATGCAGTCAATATATCCAACAAGCCAATATTAGTATTAGGAACGTAACTATTATGGCCGGGTGTGGTGGTGCACGCCTTTAGTCCCAGCACTTGGGAGGCAGAAGTAAGAGGATCACTGAGAGTTCGAGGCCACCCTGAGACTATATAGTGATTTCCAGGTCAGCATGAGCTAGCACAAGACCCTACCTCGGAAAACCAACCCCATTAGTATGTCTACTTTCCATCATCCTAAGAAATACCTGAACTGGGGCTGGAGTGATGGCTCAGGGGTTAAAGGCAATTGCTTTCAAAGCCTAATGGCCTGGGTTTGATTCCCCAGTAGCTGCGTAAAGCCAGATGCACAAAGGGACACTTGTTCTGGGGTTTGTTTGCAGTGGCAAGAGGCCCTGGTGTACCCTCTCTCTCTCTCTCTCCATCCTTCTCTCTCTCCCTCCTTGTCTGCTTACAAATAAATAAAAACATTAAAGAAAAAAAAAAGAAATACCTGAACTACTGAACTACTCAGCTTAAAAACCTTGAATAAATAAAAATCTTCAATCTGATTCACAGAGTTGGAGGTTTCAGTCCTTAAACCAAAGCCTCGTGGCTTTGGAGCCTGGGGCAGGGCAGCAGTCTGATAGTGAGGAGAGTGTGGTGGACAGGGTACCTTGCTTCATGGCAACTGAGAGGCAGGAGACAGAGAAATAGAAAGGGGGCACCATCCCACAAAAATTAGAAGATCGTCCATTAAGCCCTAGCTCTTAAATTTTATTTTATTTTCTCGTTTTATTCTTTTTTGTGTGGTAAGGTCTCACTCTAACCCAGGCTGACATGGAACTCTCACTTTGTAGCCCAGGCTAGCCTAGAACTCACACTGATCCTCTTATATCAGCCCCCCCCCAAGTGCTGGGATTAAAGGGGTGCTTCACCACACCCAGTACCTAGCTCTTAATTTTTCCCTCCATGTAGTGCCGAGATGGGCACTAAATCTTTAACATACAAGCCTTCGGGAGGACATGTGAGGTCCAAATGACGCTCTAGAGCAAGAGAATTTAGGGACCTGGACCAGGACCCACGCTGGCATGTGCAGGCTTTCTCGTGACCCTTGAGGCAAGTATGGAGAATTATTCATGATAAATAATATTAATTTTTGATATTTTTATGAGAGAGAGAGAATTGGTGTGCCAGGGCCTCTAGCGACTGCAATTCAACTCCAGACGCGTGCACCATCTTGTGTGCACGTGTGCACCTTGCACACTTGTGTCACCTTGTGCATCTGGCTTATGTGGGACCTGGAGAGTAGAACATGGGCCTTTAGGCTTCAAGGCAAGTGCCTTAACTGCTAAGCCATCTCTCCAGCCCAATAGATTATATTAATTTTGTGGCTAAAAGAGGTTTTGTAGTCACAGAAAGAGCCATAATCCCAAGCCACAGTGCAGGAGAGCATTGCCTGTGATGTGTGATGTAGGGAATAGCATTGTATCACATGGTTAACAAATTGGGAAAAGACCATGTCGGTTACCTCAGGCATTAACACTCCTGAACTCTGTCTCCTTCACCTTTCAGAGGTGCTTTTAAACTATACAAAGTGTGGGGCCTTTCCCAAATTTATGGCTTCAATGTAAAGCCTTCAGCCACGCCAGTGCATTCTCTCCTTTTCTAAAGATCTTAAAAATGAGGGAATTGATATTTGTGTGAGATCTCTTCCACTTCTGTGTTTTTTCGACTAAATATTTTATATTTTATTTTTATTTATTTATTAGAGAGAGAGACAGAATGGGCACACCAAGGCCTCCAGCCACTGCAAACGAACTCCAGATGCATGCACCACCATCTGCATCTGGCTTACATGGGTTCTAGGGAATCGAACCTAGGTCTTTATGCTTTGCAGGCAAGCGCCTTAACCGCTAACCTGTCTCTGAAGCCCCACTTTTGTGTTTCTAAGTGTTAACAAGAAACCTGCATTTCTCGGTGTGTTTTCTTTCTCCTCAGCATCTGGACAAAATATTCAAGCACAGAGAACTGCAGCAGAAGCTGGTGGACGCAAAGCTTGAGCAGGCGCAAGACATGATGAAGGAGGCGGAGGAACGGCACCAACGGGAGAAGGAATATGTACTTATCCTTTGAGTCGTTCATTCGCATCCATGTGTGGTCCACCTCAGTGACAGAGCTGTGTATAAGCACGGGAAGTGGCTCTGATCATGGCCAAAGAGCTCGATGCTCACGGAGCAAGAGAGCCTGGTCGTCTAAGGAGAACTAAACTGGCCAGCTCAGTGCAGGGCACAGCACCTACACTATTGTTCACAAGAAAATAGTCATTCACCAAATATTTCCCTAGTGCCTGTTACCTGGTAGAACATAGCTGTGAACAAGACAGAGAAGGGCCATCTCCCAACGGGAAGATCAGAGGCTGAGTGGGAAGAGACAGGCAGTAGTAGCCAACAAACGAGTAAGGGTCATTTCAGATCATGGTAAGTGCTGTTAGGAAAATAAGGACTGAGTGAGGAGATGAATGAGAGAAGGGACTTACATAGGCTGGGTACTCAGGAGGCTTCCCACAGGGAAGGATCCTGGAGCCAAGTTCTTTCCCATGGGGAGGGGCGCACAGGAGTGTGGTCTCCGGAAGCAGTGTCTGCACAGCCCCCAGGACCTGAGGCTGGGGTCAGCCAGGCACAGGGGAACGGCTGGGGCAGCAAGAACCTCGGAGCACACAGGCTACGTGGGAGAAAGGTGCTAGGCGAAGTGGCAGGGTGTAAGCCAGGTCACACTGTCCAGTCTTGGAGAGCTCTGAAAGTAGATCGGATTTTGTTCTAAATATGATTGTAGAGGATGAGGTCACTTTAGCAAAGGAGGTGACATCATCATCTTCCCAGATGTAAAAGATGAAGGTGGCTTCTGCATAGAAAATGGGCCAGAGGAGGGGCGAAAAGGCCAAAAGATGTTTAGAAGCTACTATGGCAACCCAAATGAGATGTGGTGGTGAGCTGGATTAGGGACAGGGACAGATGGAAGTGATGTCAACGGGAAACCAGAAGGTAGCCTGAAGATGATGACGATGGGGGGAGGGGTGACAGGTTGACTCCCGAGGTTTAGATGGAAGAGAAACGGAGTGATGGAGCTGGGGAGGTGGCTTAGTGGGGAAGAGAGCTTGTTGGGCAAGCACGAGGATCTGAGTTCATTTCAGCACCCAGAGAAAAAAGCAGGCGTGGTCACACAGGCTTGTGACCGCAGTGCGGAGGCAGGTCAGTGGGGCTCCCTGGTCAGCCAGGCTAACCAAAAAATGAGGGCCTCCAGGTTCACTAAGAGACTCTGTCTCAGGGACATAAGGTAGAGGTGGAAGACACCTGTCAGCTTCCTCTGGCCTCCACATGCATGTGCATGGCACACACACACACACGCACAGAGAGAGAGAGAGAGAGAGAGAGAGAGAGAGGGAGGGAGCGAGAGAAGCTACAGGGTCATTCTACAGATGAGATGAGAAAATTGAGGTTCAAAGAGGATATGCTCCTTATTCAAGGTCTCACACTGCTAAGGGGCCAAGATATGTCTCAAACCCACATGCATTTGTCCCCACGACGGTGTACCACTCTCAGGTGTGTTTCAGTTAGATGAAGAAAGTACCCACTGCTAGAGACAGAGAGGAAGGAAGAGAGACACTGGCAGAGTGGTTATTCAAATTACTCAAATTTATTTTTTAAAACAATCAATTTCCCAGCATGACAACAAAAAGATGAATTTGGAGAACAAAAATGTGTGGCCATTGGATAATTTCAAATCAGAGACCTATGTTTTCTTTAGAAAAGATAAATCCATTTAAAATGTATCTCTTAAAGCAAGAAATGGGGCATTTGGTTATTCTGTAAAGATCTATTGTTGTCATCATTGCCCTCTTAGCCAAACTATGCTTGCTATGGGATATCAGTACATGGGTATAGTACAGCGGAGACATGACCTGAGGGAGCCTGGAGGGCAGATCTGGGGGGGACCCAGCCTTTATGAGACACTAGCACCTGACCTATTTTCCTACTGCTGTTCAGCAAAACAAGAGACGTGCACCTCCTATGGAAAGCGCCTCGGTTCTCATAGTTGTCCCATCTGTTTGGCTTCCAGCTCCCACACTTCATTTCCAGAGCGATGAGATATCCAGGTCCAAGATGGGGACTTTTCTATGCAAACAGAAAGTCAGAGACCACCCTTCCAACATGCCCTCACTGCTCTCTCTCCAAAAGCAGGGCCTGCACCGTACCCTGCCACCATACCCTCGGACGGCCATCAGTACCTACAGCTTTTCTACCCTTGGTTGCCCCACGTCTGGCCAAGGACCAGAAGGGTACCCTTCATTATTATCCTTAGATTACTGTCCCAGTGTACTAATATCACTAAACATCACATACGGCACACTGTAGATGTAAGTTTTGTAGAAAAAGGAAAAGAAAGAAAGAACTCTGAACTCCAACCAGAAAATCCCCAAAGACCATAGCTGTACAACAAAATTGATAGTTGATGGACAAGTGAACATACCTCTTAGGTTAAAAACACTTTACATGTGTGAGTATCACTTCCATGCTAAAATCAGCTTCTCTAGTTTAGCCCATCTACTCCCAGTTCAGATCCATAGTGACTTGATCCAAAAGGCTGCTCTGTGGGGGTACAATAAGGACTCTTGATCACAAAATCCCAGGGTGCACAGTTCAGAGTAACTGATCAAACATATCTGTTTCTCAAAATGTGTTCCTTGATGGCCGATATCAAAGCACCTTGGGTTTTTTGGTATAAGCACAGATTTTACCCATGCCCTACAGTTCGTAAGTCATATTCTCTGAGAGACCCTTGACCTGTAATGTGCCCCCCAAGAAGACTCAGATGCATGCTGTAAGCTCTGTCAGGAACCAGGGACAAAGAGTACACATCACTTACTACATCACACACACTGTAGTGGAGAGTATCCGGTAATATAAAGGAGTAGTGCCCAGACTGGGGAGGTTTTAGAGATGGTTAAGCTAAGGTTGAGAGTAATAGGACAGGATTGCTAAGGAAGCTTCCAGAATGTTTGGTGTCGTTGAGAAGCTGGATTTTATCTAATTCATGCTTGAATTTGAGACTCTGTTTTCCTTAAAACCACTCATTTTTTTTTTCATTGGAAATCAAACATTTTTAGACTGTTCTCTTAACCTTGTTAAGTTTTTTTTTAATTTAAAAAAATATCTAATGAGGGGTTAATAAGAAAGTTTTGTACACAAATGGTAATCTAAAAACAATCTGGCAATCTCTGCATTTTCTTCTCGCAGTTGCTGAACCAGGCAGCAGAGTGGAAACTTCAGGCCAAAGTGCTGAAGGAGCAGGAGACAGTGCTGCAGGCTCAGGTGACGTGGGCAGAACCGTGGGCGCATGCTCTCCTCACTGGTCTCAAGAGGCCAGGGACCAGAGGTGCCCTGCTCATGTGTGGGCTGTGGGTGGGGAGGGGAGTAGAACACGAGTTGGGAATGAGCAACTTCACATTGATTATTTTCAAGTCAAGTAAAAGGATGTCTATGAAAAAGATACAATTTGTACCAACTACATCCAGCCAAGAGGTCTCTCTCAACACATGATGACATTAAAATGTCAGTCACAGAAAGCCAATGTCCAGCTTCCCACTTATCTGTCATCTTTTCTCTTTCCTGTCCTATTACCCACTTTTGTAAAAAGAAGTATAAGATGTTTAGACGTGCCATTTTTTAAACTGTCCATTCTTAAGTTGTGCTTACATTTTGATATGATTTATAATATAAAGAATGTGAGGAAAACAGAGTCACCCCTCCCCTGCCCCAGTTTCTGTACTATCAGACAGTGACTATGTTGGTGGTGAATGACTACAGGTGGTGGACAAAGTCAGGAGCTGTTCAGACTTAGCTTTGCGGTGCTTTGATAAGACTACTGGAGTTCCTATTTCAGGCTGAAAATGAAGCCTCCTGCAAACAGCTGCATCTGGGGTAAAGCCAGGACTATCCATTTTTTTTCTGCTGCCCTTAGGGCTCTGCCCCTCCTGGCAAACATTCCCTGTTACCATCCTGCCACCGGCCACAGAAGGACTCTGTTGCTGGAGAAATGCCCAGGTACTAAGAGGAGGGTGATGTCACAGAGCGAATTCACAGGTGACGCCAGAGCCTTCCTAGTTGGGCATTTAATTTAAGATTTATAAATGCAGATGCACTGGCTACCAAATTCTGTTCATTGTGGAAGAAGTAACTATTGTACAAACACATAAACTCAATGAATACTTTTTTGTTGTAAAAAAGAAACATAAGCTGGGCGTGGTGGCACACGCCTTTAATCCCAGCACTCAGGAGGCAGAGGTAGGAGAATCGCCGTGAGTTGGTGGCCACCCTGAGACTACATACTTAATTCCAGATCAGCCTGGGCCAGAGTGAGACCCTACCTGTGAAAAACCAAAAGAAAGAAAGAAAGAAACATAAAATAAAAATTTATACCATGGCACAGACAAAAGCACATATAAATACCATTTTTTAATATATGTTATTTATTTATTTGAGAGAGAGATAGAGAGAATGGGCACGCCAGGGCCTGTAGCCACTGCAAACGAACTCCAGATACATGCGCCCCCTTGTGCATCTGGCTTACATGGGTCCTGGAGAGTCAAACCGGGATCCTTTGGCTTTGCAGGCAAACACCTTAACCGCTAAGCCATCTCTCCAGCCCCTAAATACCATTTTTTTATTAATGTATTTTATTTATTTATTTGAAAGAGAGAAAGAGGCACAGAGAGAGAGAATGGGCACGCCAGAGTCTCCAGCCACTATAAACGAACTCTAGATGCATGCGCCCCCTTATGCATCTGGCTTACATGAGTCCTGGAGAGTCAAACCGGGATCCTTTGGCTTTGCAGGCAAACGCCTTAACCGCTAAGCCATCTCTCCAGCCCATAAATACCAGTTTTTATATCTGGTCTTCCTAAAGCACACATAGGCATTGTGTACAGAGATTTTAATCAGGACTTGTTTCTCCACAGTATAATCTATTCTTTGAAAATATCTAAGAAAAGTTTTCAGGCTAATTACAGAGAGGTTGGAAACACAGTGATTCTGGCTTTTCATAGAATCACACGGTCCAGAGTTAATAAGCTCAAGATCCTTGAGGCAACCTCAGAGCCCAGCACATCCCAAGGTGGAGAGGGGCAGGCAGCGAACCATGGGAAGGAGATGTAACTTTGCCGACTAGGGATGAAGAGAATCCAAAGAATCAAGCCAGAACTTCTGGTCTATCTCCATCTCATTAGCAGCACAGAGCTTGAGAGGAACAGCAGACAATGCTTGAAGCTATGCATTGTTCACACTGTCTACAAGCAATCCCTTCTTTGATAAAGGAAGATAATGAACTTGAGGAGAATAGATAAATAGTATTGGATTATAGCCCAAAGAGTGATTCACTCAGCTGGCACCAGAATCTAGGAGTTTAGTCATCTAAGAAATAAAAACATAAAGATGTGATCCAGTTTCTCAATGATCCCCCTTCAGACTCGAAAAGCATCCGCCGGGTATTAGACATTGTCATCATTCCTCTACACAGAATCAGAGTCCTGGCTCTTCATACAGAGATATAAACTGTGACACTCCCTTAAACCTCCCTAGACCTAAAGTTCTTTGTCTGTAACATGTGATGCCGTAAGGAATCTATAATCCTTCATTGGAGTCTTCTGGCCTCTTGGAGGACCATTGATTTTCAGTATTTTCAGAAGGGCAGCGCATACAGTAGCAACTACTCTCAAATGCAGTCGTCTCTGAAAACATATAAGCTTTGGCTCTGCAACTGTGAACAGCAATTATTCGTACATTTAAGTGGGAGGTTTGATGGTTTCTGAGTATGTGTGCGTCCCTGCACGTGCGTGACGTGTGCATGTGTGGGTGCGTGCATGCCACGGTACAGGTATGGAGGGCAGAGAACAACCTTGGGGTGGTGATTGGGATGGGTACCTCTTGCTGCTTTCTATGGCTAGAAATGCCAGGTCAGCTGGCCTGCAAGCTTCAGGGTTCTCCTGACTGCCACCCCAGTGCTGTAACCGCAGTTGGATGATAGACACGTGCGCTACTTGCACGCCTTCTGGGGATCCAAACTGTGGACTCAGGGCTTGCACAGCAAGTCCTTTCCGTCACTGAGCCATCTCCCTAGCAACCCCTCCCCAACACACGTAACGTTTTAAAAGGAAAATGAGTTGGTACAAATGCAACATATGCAGTTTGTTATAAAGTCATAAATGCAAAGCACTTAACCCAGTGCCTGACCCATAATAGGTACGATTAATTCAATCAAGATCTATTATTAATCCAATCAAGAGCTATTGAGCAGCTGCTGAATGCTAGGGAACAGTCCTAGATGTAGATAATGTAGGAATCAGTAAGGCAACTTGTTCTCTCTTACAATAGACACAAAACTGTCTGCCTAACTGAAGTCATAGTCCTGTGACAATAATACCACTAAATGCTAAATATTAGTTAGTGTGTGAGCTGGTATGTTATTTCCCAGGTAAAGGGATTTACAGAAGGAAATTTGAGACGAAGGGCATCTTCTCTTGCAAAAACATTGAAGAGCCACCAGCAAAGAGGATGGTGTCAAGACCCTGGTCAGGTCTAGCTCACAAATACAGAAAACTTCCAGAGCTGAAGAAGTATGGCCCTAGGCTGAGTTAACCGTGCCTTCTCTTCCACCCCACATTTTCCCACTGTGCACGCAGCCTCACTAGTTCCAAGGACCCTCCCTTTTCCTTCTCTTTTGTCTCCAAGGTACTTTCAAACCTCCAGTAATTATTCAATCACTGAGAAGAAAATAAAGGCCTCCAAATCATTATGCGTAATGTTCAAACAAGTTCCCAAGAAGGATCAGAGTGATTATTTAAAAAAAAAAAAAACTTCTTAGGAACAGTGTCACATACCAAAAGTCCCTGCTACTGGGAAAGCTGAAGAGGAGGATTAAGGGCTGAAGCAGGAAGATCAAAGATTGCTTGAACTGAGGCAAGAGAATCATTTGAGGCCAGTATGGGCAACATAGACTATGCCGCAAAAAAAAAGTGGGGGGTTAACCTTTAAAAATAATTAAGTTCTGGGCTGGAGAGATGGCTTAGCAGTTAAGTGCTTGCCTTGAAGCCTAAGGACCCCAGGTTCGAGGCTCGATTCCCCAGGACCCACGTTAGCCAGATGCACAAGGGGGCGCACGCATCTGGAGTTCGTTTACAGAGGCTGGAAGCTCTGGCGTGCCCATTCTCTCTCTCTCTCTCTCTCTCTCTCTCTCTCTCTGTGTCTCTCTCTCTCTGCTCCTTCTCTCTGTTGCTCTCAAATAAATAAATAAACAAACAAAAAATTTTTTAAATAATTAAGTTCTACTGCAGATGATTTCATTTAGTTTAAAGGAATAGGAGTGGCAGAAAGCAAAGGCCTCAGTCCTTATTTGCATTGCCTGATTAAGAAAAAAATAGCATGGGCTGGAGAGATGGCTTAGCGGTTAAGCGCTTGCCTGTGAAGCCTAAGGACCCTGGTTCAAGGCTCAATTCCCCAGGACCCACGTTAGCCAGATGCACAAGGGGGCGCATGCATCTGGAGTTCGTTTGCAGTGGCTGGAGGCCCTGGCGCACCCACTCTCTCGCTCTCTATCTGCCTCTTTCTCTCTCTGTCTGTCGCTCTCAAATAAATAAATAAAAAATTTTTTTAAAAAAAAGCTCATTCTTTTAAAAAAAAAAAAGAAAAAATAGCAACAACAGTTAAAATGTTTTCCTAGACTGAAGTCACTTTTCAGTCATAAGACAACAGCTAGTGAGTTAACATACCTCACCCTTAGGAAGAGATGCCTGGCTTTCAATTATACAAACTGATGCAATAGAGTAACTGTCAGGGATGATAAGTGGGGTACAATTGTCACTACAAATGGAGTGCTCGTTGGGTCAATAAGGATGAGGGCGAGGGGCTGTGGGAAGTCAGCAGCATCTGACAGCACGGGCACAAAATGCCACCCCAGGGGAGAGATCAGTGAGTAAACCCTTACAAATGTGTAAGCGTAGATTTCAACATCAGAAGGCCTCCCCTTCTCTATGCAGGATAAGGAAGAGCTCTCTGGAACTATGCTTATAATAGAACTTGCTCCCACACCACAGCTCACAGGCTCACTGAGACAATTCCTGGACACAGTTCTGTTTCCTACGTCCCGCAAATGTTTGCGATCAAAACCTAGTGCTCAGCTACAAGAACGCGTGAGGCCTTTGGCCCATTTAACAGTAAAATATTGAGGCAGTGTTTGTTACTTCTAACTATACAGTAGTTTGTTTCTATTTCAATCTCTGGCAGGACAAACACTGTACACGACCTCTGGATGTCCTTGCTTTGCCTGTCTGAAATCCCAAACCATGCATAGGTCAAAGTGATAGCCAGAGGGAAAATATTGTTGGATAAATATCATTAAGGAGCTGGGCATGGTGGCGCATGCCTTTATCCAAGCACTTGAGAGGCAGAGGTAGGAGAATTGCTGTGAGTTTGAAGCCAGCCTGAGACTACAGAGTGAATTCCAGGTCAGCCTGAGCTAGAGCGAGACCCTACCTCAAAAAAAAAAAAAATATATATATATATATATATATATATACATACATACATATATACATACATACATATATATATCTCCAGTAAGGAAACAGGAAGAACAAATTTTCAATTAGCATAAGAAGACAGTGTTGCAGCTGATTACCTGAGAAAGGCATAATCCACGCCAGTTTTGCACCTACCACAAGGAGATCAGATAGGAAAACAATCAGCACGCTAAGACCTAGTCACTCAGAGGAGGATATGAGGCGTGGTTGCTGACTGAGTGCAAAGTTTCCATTTGGCAAGACTAAAAAGTTATGGAGATTGGTTGTATAACAGTTTGAATATAACAATACCAAACCAACTGGGTGTGTGGTATGAGTGTGTGTGTGTGCGTGTGTGTGTGTGTGTGTGTGTGTGTGGTAAGGTAGGGAGGTAGGGTAGCCCAGGCTGACCTAGAACTCACTCTGTAGTTCCTAGGCTGGCCTCAAACTCACAGTGATCTTCCTACCTCTGCTCCCAAGTGCTACCACGCCAGCTTACCAACTATATATCTTAAATGGCTAGGATGGTAACTTTTATGTGTGTTTTGCCATAACTGATTTCTTTAAGTTGAGAGAAAAACAGAACAAAATAGTCACTGGAAGAATAGTCCTAGAAGAGGTGATGACCCAGCAGTGAAAAGTTATAAGTCCCCTAGGACTGCCGGTCTTTTCATGCCGCAAGCCAGCAACAAGAAAACATGAAGGGTTGGAGGGATGGCTCAGCAGTTAAGGCGCTTTCCTGCAAAGCCAAAGGACTCAGGTTCGATTCCCCAGTACTCATGTAAGTCAGGCACACAAGGTGGCACATGCATCTGGAGTTTGTTTACATTGGCTGAAGGCCCTGGCATGCCCATTCTCTCTCTCTCTCCCTCTCCCTCTCAAATTAAAACAACATGACATTTAAAAAACCATGAAAATGAAAAACAATATCTGCCAATGAATATTCAAAAGAAACCCCGTTTTTTTTTCTTGGAGCCTTTCCTTTGAGGCATGACGAAAAGCAATGTTATAGTTTGAGGGGAAAGTAAGACATGATTATCATTGCATGGAGACATCTGAATCAGAAATTTGAAGGACAGCTACTTCCAAACTGAAGTCAGGTTATGGTTGCATGTGATGTATCAAGGCTGAATCTTGGGGGTGGCCCCTGCGTGTGTCCACTCTTACCTGTGTCGTCCTACAGCTTGCAACTACAGGGTGCAAGAGAGGACTTCGGAGGACCAGCTCAGTAGGCCACAGTTCTGAGCACCCTGGTCCATATTCCATATAATACTTGTGATTACTAATAAGTTGGGCAAAGGATGGCAACAGTGAAAAAAAGAAGATGATAGTAGGAGGAGATTAGACAAGAATGCAAAACCACATATTTTGTGACAGAAGATTCCAGGATCTACTAGAAAACATTGTTTTGACCATCAACCACTGGATAATGTGTAGTGTAGTACCCAGACTCACAGGAGCTTACCCTATGGTAAAGTGTCTTAAACTAAAAAGGCTTTCTAGCCATTCTACTTAATTCAGTGGATCCTAGACAGTATGTTGAAAATGTGAAATAGTAGTGGACAGAACATGTCAGTGTACATTGTACATATTACAAGTCAATGCTCTCTGTGTAGTGTGTGTGGTGGTTAATCTGGAAAAGTTCACTGGATTTAGAAGCATGAATATTTATTAAAGCAGACTTCCAGGTGAGTCTGTGAAGGCATTTCTAGAGAAAATTAACTAACGGGTTAGACCTGAGGGTAAGACCTGCCCTGAATGTAAACAGCACCATCCCACGGGCTGAGGGCCCAGATGGAGCTGACACAGGCATTCTCTCCTTCCTGGCCACCTTTAGATAAGGTGCTCTGTTCCCCGCCACAGTGAACTCTAACCTCTGAGACGTAAGCAAAACAAACTATGCTTCCCTTTGTTTCCTCCAGAATTTTCTTACAGCGACAAAAGTCTAACTGGTGTGTGTGTGTGTGTGTGTGTGTGTGTCTAAAACCCTGAGGCACCGTCCTGGCTATGAAGTCTCTTTACTCGTTCTTCAGTAACATGTATGCTAAACAATCATGAGAAACAAATTCCAATTCTGTCATAGGGCTAGTAAATGATTTCAGAATGATGGCTGGCTGTTATTTGACTTTGCTTTGGAAAATTCATATCCTATGGAAAGGATTTATGTTAACTGTTGTTGACTGTACTAAAACCTCTGCTATTCTGAAATATTTGAGAATAAACCATTCTGATAATTTTCTGAGCTCAAGGGGGGGGGGCATGTAATTCACACATAACCTCCTCTAACACCCATCCCCAGGAGCAAGGGCTCTGCAATCTATTGGTTTGGATCTGCAACTACTGACTTAACAACTTCTGTTTACCACCTGTGGTCCTTTGACTCAGGTGTCCCCCATAAACTTACGTGTTCTGAATGTTTGGTTCCCAGCTAATAGAGATTTGGGAATTAACATATCCAGGAGGCAGTGTATTATTGGGGGCAGGCTGATGGGTATTACAGCCAGTTTCCCCTTGCCAGTGTTCAGCACACTCTCCTGTTGCTATTGTCCACCTTATGTTGGCCAGGGGGTGATGTCCACCCTCTGCTCATGCCATCGCTTTCCCCTGCCATTGTGGAGCTTCCCCTTGAGTCTGTAAGCCCAAATAAACCTCTTTTTCCCCACAAGCTTCTCTTGGTTGGCTGATTTCTACCAGCAATGTGAACCTGACTGCAGCACCATCCCATAGCTGTCATTGAGGCTATCTTCCCACTAAGAGTGTCCATCCTTCAAAAGGGGATCCACGTGTTAAATATGTTTGTACATAGGGTTCATGCATATGTTGACTCATAAACGTTATATGAATGAAACAGTGATGACATATTATTTCACTTTTATTTGAGGCAGCATTGAAGTCATGTTCACCAACCTAGTTTGATCTTGTAGTAAGTAAAATTTCCAAACATATGACTAACACTGTACTGAGAATTCCTTTAAAACGTTTTTCTTTTCAAATAGTGAACAATGACATGTTGTTTTGTTCAGGAAGCATTCTGAAAGAACCCTAAAATAGATGTCCCCTTTCCTCTGTTTACAGCTTACTCTCTACTCAGGAAGGTTTGAAGAGTTTCAGAGTACTCTGACAAAAAGCAATGAAGTGTTTGCCACTTTCAAACAGGAAATGGATAAAGTGAGTGCTACTTATCATCTGTGAAATATTAACATTTTCTATTTGGACAGGCAATTCTCTGGGTTCATTTTTCTCTTACTATTTCAGTGCATTTTTTAAATCAAGTAATGAAATGTTATAGGTAAGGATGAGATTTGGGATGGGGCGAGTTGATTAAATATCCAGAAAATTAATCTCATCTGGAGTCTAAACCTGTTAGGATATATTTTCACTATGAGGAACAATATTTTTCTTCCCTGTGGCTAGATTTTAAAAAAAAAGACAAGAATGAAGGCATGCCCCCATAGAGTTAGGTGTTTTATTAAAATAGAGCTTGCAATTTGAGCCCCTAGCATGCAGATCTCTGCTACAGGGGATGAGTCACTGGGGGGTGGATCTTGGAGTCTACACCTAAGTGTTTTGGGTGAGGAGGATCTTCAATCCTAAGGTGTGTGGAGAGCAGTTTGAAGCTCTGGCCATTCGTGTTTTCTGGTGTTTGCTGGCTGTTTGATATTGTGCCTGCTTGGATCTACGGAAATGCTGCCACTGATGGTGTTCCCCTGGAACTTGTAAGCCTGAGATAAACCCTTTCTTCCCATCAGCTGCTTCTGGTTGGATGTTTGTCCCAGCAACAAGAAGGTAACTTCAACATTCACCTAGGTATTACTCTATGTTTTTGAGCCTCAGTTTCCCCGTGTACAAAATCTGGATGGAAATGCAACCTTTCTCATGTGACAGCTTCAAAGACAAACTGATTATTTTGTGCAATCACATCTTGTGAGCTCACCTTCACCCTATAAACACAAAGACAGAGAAAATGTCTGTATGGCTGCTTGTCCAGAGTGCCCAGAAGGCATTTTCGTGGCTAAAAGCTAACTTTCTTGCTGTGATTCACTATTCAATACAGTAAATGATGTCAATTGCAAGCTTATTCATGGGTCTCAGTTAAAAAAAAAATGTTTTAAGTATAAGAAAAGTCAAAAACAAAACAATGTGCCCCTAACTAGTTTCCTTTCTTTGGAATTGACTCTGGTGCAAGTAAGTTTGTCTGTCCGTGATCTCAAGGACTCAGAAGTCAATCTAAAATTACTCTCCCACAGTCTTCACTCTTGACCTGGGATATTGTTTGCTTCAGCAGCTGGTAACAAAAGGACTGCTCTTGATGTCACATGTGGGACTAATTGCTTCCTGGATAAAATTAACTCTTCGGAATTAACAACCCAACACTCTCATTTCCGTAGACGACTAAGAAAATGAAGAAGCTGGAAAAGGACACAGCCACGTGGAAAGCCCGGTTTGAGAACTGCAACAAAGCCCTGCTGGACATGATCGAAGAGGTGAGGAGGCTTTTCTCTCAGCATCCACCTCCTTCCCTCAAGTCTGGTCAAAACATTCTGTCCATACTTACAATACAGCCAAGTGGTGCAAAAGACTGTGCTTGAGTATGGGCTGAATCATGAGGGGTGTGACATATTAAGTCATCATGAAAATAATAAGATGAGGTCATTTAGAACTCAGTCCAGAGTTTAAAACAAAGAAAAAAGAAACTTTTGTAAACCGAAGTCGCATAAATATTGGTTAAAAAGCTGTCCTCAGGGCTGGGGAGATGCTCAGCGGTTAAGGCCTTTGCCTGCAAAGCCTAAGGACCCCATGTTTGACTCTCCAGATCCCACACAAGCTAGACTCACAAAGGTGAGGCAAGCACAAGGTCACACATGCCCACTGGGTAACACACATGCATCTGAAGTTCGATTGCAGTGGCTGAGGCCCTGGCATAGCAATTCTCTCCCTCTCCCTCTAAAATGAAAAAAGGCTGTCTGCAAAGCAGCACAATGCTGGATGTTCTGTTACTTCCTCAAGGGTAGGATGAGTGTTTTACTTAGCTTTGAATACTCTGCTAGCAACTAAGGAATGAATGAATTAATTGGAATACACTGACCCCACCAGCCACAGCAGGCAGGGCATATGCTATTTAGTTGAGTGATATGAACAAATCCTTCTTAAAATTCCCCCAACAGGTATTTAAATCTGATATCATGCCAGTATCTGTAGTTTTTTACAACTCTAAAGGCAAAACTGCAGAGCCCCAGACATGAGAGGCCCTACGGATCATGGGCGACAGTCTCTAGATACAGGGGCATATAGGTACTAGGTACTTCGAAAGTGGGAATACGTAGCAAGATAATTTGGACATGCTCATGCACACATCCACACCATCATTTTTAGAGAAAAGAATGGACCATTATAAGCAGCTAGCATCATGAATTAGTATGTGGTGGGTTTCTATGGCTATAATTACTGTTCTAACAACTCATCCCAAATTGCAACCAGTTCCAAAGACATGTGTTCATTACTCACTAACATAAATCAAACGGCTGCTGGGATTAGCAAGTAGCAGTTTATCTTTCTAGAATCCATATTGTCTAGACTACTCAAGGCACTGCTCAGAGAAAAATTCCAGTCTGTCACATTCATTGCACCACAAGCTCTTGTTTATACCTTCTACGTCTTAAAAAACAGATGATTTATGTGAAGATTTGAGGGGACTGGGGAGATGGCTCAGCTGCTGACAGCCTGGGTTCAATTCCCCAGTACCCACGGCAAAGCCAGATACACAAAGTGGCTGCATGCTTCTGGAGTACCTTTACAGCAGCAAGAGGCCCTTGTGCACCCATTCATCTCTCTCTCTCTCTCTCTCTCTCTCTCTCTCTCTCTCAAATTAATTAATTAATTTTAAAAGTTTGAGAGGTTCTGCATTAAGGCAGAAAGAAACATTTTCCCATCTTTCCAAAAGAATAGCCCTATAGTGATTAAAATTCCACCAGACTCTACCACACAACAGGAAAAAAAAAAAAAGTGATGTTGATGACCAATGGCCAGATGTCTGGCTGGCCCTACTAAGTAATTCTGAGACAGATAATTTTGTCTCCATGAAGCTTCCTGGAAACTTTACTGGTCACAATGCCCTTTGTAAGTGTATATGTGTGCTCCTTCCCAGAAAGCGCTGAGAGCGAAGGAGTACGAATGCTTCATGATGAAAATCGGGAGGCTGGAGAACCTCTGTCGTGCTTTACAGGAAGAGAGAAAGGAACTCTACCAAAAAATCAGGGAAGCAAAAACAGCCGAAAATGACGCCCATAGTCAGCACAGCTCTGACGAAGAGCCAGAGTCGAGTGTCTCTCAGGATAGAGACCTGGATGCCGAGCAGGCCAGCAGGGTTCAAACCGCCGTGCAGAATCTAGCCGCAGCCTTCACCATAACGCATCATCCAGAGTCCACCCTCGACCAGTCGGAAGAAGTGAGTGACCCTCAGGATGGTGGTGATCCGGTCCCCCAGGAGCCAGAACCGCCTGCTGTGATCCTATCAGAGTGTCCTCTCCCTCCCGTGGCCTCCTCCGAAGCTGAGGCCAATGAGGACCTTAGGGGAGTGTCTCACCCTGAGGCCATCAGCATCCCCTCGGGGCCAGGGCCAGAGCTCAGAGGCCAGGGTCTCCAGGAGCTCCAGAAGCCAGAAGCAGTAGTTTCAGGCCAGGCCCCAGGGTCCCCAGCCCAGGCCTCTCTCCCCAGGGTGAAGGCAAATGGTCCTGTTCCACCACCCCCCACAAATGAGTCAGTTCCAGCTGGGGTGCCCAGATGTGAGCCCGGGGAACAGCCCCCACCAGTAGCCATAGAGAAGATGCCCTCAGGGGCATCCGCAGGGCCCCAGCTACCCAAAGAGCCTGACTCTAGTCTGGAAGGAGTAGACTAAGCCCCACTGCCTTCGGTTCTGACTGCATAGTAGAATGGCTCTGAGAGAGACATTAAGGCTAGGGCTGTCAAACTGTCAAATGGGCGCGAGTTAGGATCAAGACATATTTCAATGACTTGCAAGCACCTTCAACTTTTCCTTTTCTCAGAGTATGATGTGGAGCTTTCTTTGTAACACTGAGTGATAATATAACTTTCCCAAAGGGCAGCCAAATATACCAGTAGCAAGTTTGTATTACTTTTCCATTAACATAGTACTTAATCCAATTTCTTAACATATCATATTTCAAAACATTGGTGTTTTAAGGATTTCCAGTACAATATATAAATTCTGACGTGGTGATTGTTATATTTATTTTCACAAACAATAAGTGTTCATGTGTATGTGTATACGTACAAATGTACACGTGTGTGAATATGTACATGTATATGAACATATACACATGAATATACTATATACATTTATAATTTCACACCTTACAAATTTTTCTCTAGATGCTAGTCAATAACTTACCTTTCTGTTAACTGGGCATGGTGGCACACGTCTTTAATCCCAGCACTTGGGAGGCAGAGTTAGGAGGACTGCCATGAGTTCGAGGCCACCCTGAGGTTACATAGTGAATTCCAGATCAGCCTGGGTTAGAGGGAGACCCTACCTTGAAAAAAACAAAAGCTTACCTTTCTTGCCCTTGGAATTACACAAGACTAATGCTGTATGACTACGAAATAGAATCGGAACACAAATATTGAGGTCATCACTACATTGGGCAAAACTAAGTAACCCAAAATGAGATCAATAAATTCAACCAACCAATCAAACGACGGAATAGCAGTTGTGTTAGACTGCGAGACTTGTAGACACTAGAGGCCCTAGATGGCAAAGGGAAAGAATCACGGGAAGAGGCTCCCCTCTTTCAGCTGCTTTCCCTGAACGTCTCAGCCCACTTCCTCCCAACCTGCCACGGCCCTCCCTGTGAGGAGGAGTTCCTCTCCTGTCTACCTGCAAGGACACTGGTTGAAAGTAGACAAGGGAGCGAGGACTTGAGGGGTTGAGGGAGGGACCTTGGGCCAGAAGAGACTGCACATTGCACCCAGCCTCCTTGGCTACGGGTGTCTCAAGACAAGATTCCCCTCACTATCTCTAACCCATTCCAGATTCTCTCCTCTATTTCAGGTAATTACACCTGACCCACATCTCAATTAATGGTAAATAAAAGTATTATTTTTCCAAAACAAATCCACACAGGGTCTTAAGAGGAGAGATGAACCTTACAAAACCGACACATTTTCTGCCTTGAGGATTGTTCCACAATCCAGAAATACAAAGTAAAAACAAACAAATAAATAATGAGTCCCTTTTCAAAGTGCTGAAAAATAAGTGAGGACTCAAGAGAAAGCAGAAGCTAGAAGCACCTATGACTGTCTGCATGAGTGTTTCATGCTCATGTCAAGAACTTGTCATAACACTGAGCATAACTTACTTTGACTAGGGTAAAAGAAGGCTGTAGCAATGCAACGGGGGGGGGGGAGGGAGAAAAAAAGAGGGAGACAGAAGAAGGAATGAAAAAAAAAAGTCTGTTACTCAATCCTACATTAAAACATTGGACTCAGGCTGGAGAGATTGCTCAGCAGTTAAGAGGCTTGCTTGCAAAGCCTTCCAGCCCAGGGTTCGGTTACTCAGTACTCATGTAAAGCCAGGTGCACAAAGTGGTGCATGGTGCATGCATCTAGAGTTCATTTGCAGTAGCTAGAGGCTCTGGTGTACCCATTCATTCCCATCTTCTCTCTCTCCTCTCCTCTCCTTTCCTCTCTTCGCCTCTCCTATTGCAAATAAATAAGTAAAAATACTTTTTAGTAAGTTGAACTCAAGTTGAAAGACGGATAAAGGTAAAGTTCTCAACTAATTGTCCAGGAAATCATTCTTCAGGGTTTCATGTGGCTGTTTGCCAAGACACAAAGAGCAGCCATATGTTAAAAGAATTGTAAACTGCATGAAATCTGTTTGAAGTAGACAGTGAGGATCACAACAAAAGCACTAGTTAGGGGCAGGGGGAATCAGGAAAAAAAAAAAAAGTCTGCCACTATTTGAGAATCCATGTGCTTTTAGAGGCTTCAAATATTATAAGCACAAGGATGTCCAGCCAAGTTCAACATTGCTGGAAGTTAAGCATTCATGTAATACAGAGCCAAATATTCACCAGAACAATCCAGAAGGATCTCTTTTTCCTCTGTTTACAAAGTTGAACTTCCAAGAATTGAATAAGATTAGATAATCATAATTAAGTCTCAGTCTGAAAGTTTAGCAAGACAAACAGGCAGGAGATGTGTCAACATCCAGTAAATCAAACATTCTAACACCCAAAGTTCATTATTTTCATCTAAAAGACTTTCATAGCAACACAGTATTGACTACTGTGTATATCATTGGCACAGTTTCAGACACAATAACTTTCCTGAAATCTTAAAAGTTTAATATAGGCTTAGGCAGAATTATTTTAATATTCAAAGAATGTTTTATTATAGTTTTGTGTTAGAATTTGGCCTCACTAATCATAACAATAAGTCATAAGGTCTACAGCAGAAAAAAAAAATTCTGACCCATATCAAGTTCATGTAACTAGCTTTAAACAGGCCAAAATCTTTCTATCAATAATAGAATTATTAATGCTTTCACATGAAAGGACAATTTACCTATTTACCTATGCATTAAAAAGGTACCTGTGGGCTGGAGAGATGGCTTAGTGGTTAGGCACTTTCCTGTGAAGCCTAAGGACCCCAGTTCTAGGCTCAATTCCCCAGGACCCACAGAAGCCAGATACACAAGGTGGTGCATGCATCTGGAGTTCGTTTGCAATGGCTGGAGGCTCTGGAGCACCCATTCTCTCTCTATCTATCTGCCTCTTTCTCTCTCTGTCTGTCACTCTCAAATAAATAAATAAAAATGAACAACAAAAAAGGTACTTGTCTTCTCAAATTTTCTAATACTGTTTCTTTAAATTTTCACTTATTTTTCTGTTTAATACTTCAATGTTTCAAAAATTGCTAATGAAAATTATTCTTTTATTCTATTGTTGGTTGAATTTTTGATCTCTGAAGAGAATGCATATGGAATTGATACTTTGGAAACATTGGAGGAAGTGTTGGGAAAGAGAGAGAGGAAAGGATGTAGAAAGAAGAAGGTTCAGTGATTTGAACATAAAATATTCCACATAGCCCCATGTGCCTGTGATGAAGCCTCATACTTAACCCCCAGGTGGTGGGATCTTTGGGAGGAGGAGCCTTGCTTGGAGAAGGTGTGTTGCTGGGGACAGTCCTTGGGATTGTAGAGTCCAGCCCCATTTGCCAGTTCTAGCTCACTCTTTCTACTTCCTCCCTGATGATGAAAAGATGTGATGCAGTGCCCTCTGCTCCTGCCATGCTGTCCCCACTATCATGAAACTGCCCCTCAAAACCATAAGCTGGAAATAAAACTTTTCCTCGTACGAGCTGCTTCTAGTCAGGTGTTTTGTCTCAGTAATGAGACTCTAGCTGCTACAGAAGGACACATAACACTGAAGGGCTTGAGAGATGGCTTAGTGGTTAAGGTGCTTGCCTGAGAATCCTAAGGACCCTGGTTCAATTTCCCAGTACCCACATAAGCCAGATGCACACAGATGCACAATGTAGCACATGTGTCTAGAGTTTGTTTGCAGTGGATAGAGGCCCTGGCATTCATTCTCTCTCTCTCTCTCTCTCACACACACACACGCACACACATAAACAAATAAATTTTTAAACCATTAAGCCTAATAAGAAGGAGCTGAAAACAGGATGCTCAGATGCTACTTTGTAAATGTGTCTCCCAACAGTTAAAATGTTGGAAACTTAATCTCCCAAATTGCATGCACTTGGAGGTACAGCCTTTTAAAAATAATTAGCATTATGTGAGATCATAAGGATAGGACTCCCATGATGACATTATTGGCACTATAGAAGAGGCAGAAAGACTTGAACTAGCCCTGCCCTGCCTCATCATTTGATACCTCTGCCATGCTACAGTGAAACAAGAAAGCCCTAACCAGATGCTGAAAAGATATGGCACTGCAATTGTATTAGTTACTTTCTAATTGCTGTGACCAAACATCTATTACAGCTTATGGTTCCAGGTTACAGTCCATCATGGTGGGGAAGACATTGTAAGAAAGAATCAAGCAGGAGCTTGAGATAGCCAGTCATGCTCAGCCCAGAGTGAAGAAGGAAAGAAAGATGAATGCTCTTGCTCAGCTATCTAGCTCTTTATGCAGTTCTGGAAGCCCAGCCCATGGAATGGTGCACCCACATTTAGGTTGGGTCTTCCCACCTTAAATAACCTTATCTAGAAAATCCCTCATGGATATACCCAGACATTTGTTCCATGGTGATTCTAAATCTCATCAAGTCAACAAGATTAACCATCACAATGCTCTTAAGCCTTTAGAACTTTAAATTCAATAAACCTCTGTAGACAGCTTACAGATCCAGGGGAAGTTCCATCAATGGCAGAAGAAGCTGTCTCTAATTCCTAAATCCAAGCAGAGACAGAGAACCACCATCAGCCAGCAAATACCAAAACGCATCAAGCAGCAGGACTCAGACTGCTCTCCATTACTTTGGGCTGGAAACAGATCCACCCCCGGTAACACTACCTTCAGCCAGGTGGATGGAGACCCAAGTTACAAGCCTAATAAAACAACTGAGTCTATAGGGGACATACATTCATGTTTAAACCACCACAACCTCTATTCTTTATAAATTACTCAACATCCAGTGTTTTGCTATAGCAACAGAAAATAGACTTAAGACACCATGGTTAATTAGAGAACACAGCACATATTCTTCTACCTGGCATTCCAGATGTTGGTAGGCAGTTTTCACATGGCCAGCATGTTTTTCTTCAGTACCAGTCTTCCATTAGAATATGTTTCCACTGTTTCTCTACCATATATCCTCTCAGAAATGCTCTGAGAGGGAGCTGGGGAGATGGCTCAGTGGTTAAAGGCACTTACTCGCAAAGCCCACTGGCTCAGGTTCAGTTCCCCAGGCACCATTGTAAAGCCAGTGGGCATTCATTTGCAGCAGCAAGAAACCTTGGTGTGCACACGTGCGCACACACATGCATGCATGCAAATAAACAAAAGTGCTTATTTGTATCTATTTGAAAGAGAGAGATAGAGAGTATGGGCATACGAGGGCCTGCAGCTGCTACAGAAGCAAAAGCAGCTGATGAGAGGAAAGTTTTTATTGTGGATTAAGGTTTTAAGGGGAAGCTTCTTGATGGCAGGGGAAACCATGGCAGGAGCAGAGGCTGGCCGTCACCTTTGTCACAGCACAATGGAAACAGCAGCAAAAGAGTGAGCTGAATTCTAGCAAGGGGAGCTGGTTATCACACCTCCAAGTCTGTCCCCAACAACACACCTCCTCCAGCAAGACTCCACCTCCCAAATTACCACCACCAGCTGGGAACCAAGCATTCAAAACAAATGAGTTAATGGGGGACATGTGATTCAAACCATCATACTTGTTATTATTTTTCCTGTCAAGGGCAAACTATAAAATGCAATTATTTCTTATGTGCATAAAGATATCTGGTAGGAGAGATTCATTAGTCAAAGAAAGCTAAAAAATTCACTGATCCATGTCACAAAATTTATCTACAGATGCTGCTCCACCAGGGATGAAAGGGATAAATTATTTCAACACTACCATCAGGCTTGGCTCTATCTAAAATGCAAGATCTTCATTCTCTGTCTCTCTATTTCCCTCTCTCTCTCTCTCTCTCTCTCTCTTTCTCTCTCTCTCTCTCTCTCTCTCCCTCTTTCTCTTTCTCTCAAATAAAGAAAAATTTTTTAAAGTTTTTTGGGCACTGGAGGGATGGCTTAGTTAAGGTGCTTTCCTGTGAAGCCTAAGGACTCAGATTTGATTCCCCAATACCCATGTAAGCCAGATGCACAAGGTGGTACATGCATCTGGAGTTTGTTTGCAATGGCTGGAGGCCCGCTGTGCCTATTCTCTCTCTCTCTCTCTTTCTCTCTCTCTCTCTCTCTCCCCACCCCTGTCTCTCAAATAAATAAATAAACTATTTATAAAGTATTTTTAAATTTTATTTATTTATTTATTTGTAAGCAGAGAGAGAGTGAGACAGAGAGAGAAAGAGAATGGGTGTGCCAGGGCCTCTAGTCACTCCAAACGAATTCTACATACATGGGTTACTTTATGCATGTGGCTTATGTGGGTAATGGGGAATTGAACCTGGGTTCTTAGGCTTTTCAGAAAAGAGCCTTAACCACTAAGCAATCTCTCCAGCCCCAATAAATAAAATTTTTTAAAGAATTTCTAAAATGCAAGATCTTTTTTCATGATGAATTTTAATTCCTGAGGTGTGTGTGTGTGTGTGTGTGTGTGTATGTGTTTGGAGGGTACATGTGCTGTGGTGTATGATGTGATATGTGTGTGGCATATATATATATACGCAGAGGCAAAGGTGCTGTCTTCTATAACTCATCTGCATATTTCCTTGATACGCCATCTCTCCCTCAGCCTGAAGCTACTGTTTTTGATCTGTGAGCCTCAGAGATTCTCTAGTCTCTGCCTCCTACAGGACTTGGATTACAGACATGTGTGGCCATGCCGTGTGCTTGGGAATAGAACTCAGGCACTCTCAGGGCCTCCCAAGCCCTCATGCTTAAGCAGTTAGTGTTGTTGCCCACTGATCCAGCTCCCCAGTCCAGTGCCCCAGATTTCTATAGTCAGTGACTATCCCACTTGAACTGTGCATGAAGTGATTATTGTGATGCTCAACTTCTTTGTGCCATAGCGAAAACACAAGAACATATAAAAACTCATTAGTTCAGAATGGTCAGTTGTGGACACTTTGTCAGATAACATATAAACCACTACAGAAGCCAAGCAAGAAGCCATTACATTAAAAAGAAAGGAAAGATGAGGCTGATTTTCAATCATGTAATTAAAAGATTGAAGAGACAAAACTTTAAGGCTATTAAGAACAATAAACAAAATCCAAGATATCTGAGTAAGACATATGAAAACCTACTTTTTTGAATAATGGCACATCCGGAAGCCATAGATTGTTACTAGAAAATTTTCAGTGCCAGGGATGGGATAACTTCCAGAGAGTTGTTGGCCAGGGAGGTCCCTGTTGCCTCCAAGACATTATAGGCTATTGCCAAGGCCCTTGGTTTCCCATGAGAAAGTGATGGTAACACCCTATTGCTGAATATTTCACATGCCTGAGAAATTAAGCTGGGGCTGAGCTGAAAACCTACTCCCTGTAGACTAGCCAACTGAAAGCTGGAAAAAGCTTCACTGTATGCAGTCCTGTGGGAGACAGAAGTCATCAGCGGTGAAAACAGTGGACTCTTGAAGCCTCAAGTTTGGCCAGACAGGCCAAATGACCGAATAAGTGCAATAGTGGTATTACTGTTCTGGGGGAAACCAACCACTCTCTAATTGGACTGAAGGCCCACCATATGGGAGGGAATATATGCCTGGTAATGAAAACTGAATCAAAAGCCTATGAAAGGGAGGTCATGAGCCTTAGGGGTATAAAGCTTGCTCTTGTCAGGATAAATGTATATATTATTCTCACCAAATTGCCCTGAAAGAACTACACTTAATGTTCATACTCATATATTCATGCTACTCTCACTTCTGGTTAGAGAAGCTTCTCTTTTCAGATGGCGATGACCACTGAGATAACCCAAAAGGCAACATAGTGCTGAGAAGAAAGGACAGAGGAGTGTCCAGCACTGAAACATCTCACACACTCCAAAGCTCAGGATCCATTGCAGAAGAGGTGGTGGAAAGAATTTAAGAGCCAAAAGAAGGGTACCCCTCCTTATCATGCAACTGTCCAGACAGAAATTAGTTGGCCTCGATATCCATGACCTTGCAATGCCTAGCAATGCCTTCACAAGACTCTCATAATCGGAGAAAAAGTTGATGACATCAAAATAAAAGAGAGACTAACAGAGAGAGAGAGAGAGAGAGAGAGAGAGAGAGAGAGAGTTTATATGATGGAGAGCTGAATTGTGAAGGGGGAAGTGGGGAAGGGGAGGGAAATATGGTTTATTGTCTGTAGGTAAAGAAGTTATCAATAAAAAATAAGAATTAAGTGCTGGAGAGATGGCTTAATGGTTAAGGCATTTGCCTGCAAAGTCAAAGGATCCCAGTTCAATTCTCCAGGACCCATGTAAGCCAGATGCACAAGGAGGCACAAGTGTCTAGAGTTCGTTTGTAATGGCTGGAGGCCCTGGGATGCCCATGCTTTCTCTCTCTCTCTCAAATAAATAAATAAAATAAAATAAAAAATTTTAAAAAGGGCTGGTGGATGGCTTAGTGGTTAAGGTATTTGCCTGCAAAGCCAAATGACCCAGGTTCGATTCCCCAGGACCCACGTTAGGCAGATGCACAAGGGGGCACACATGTCTGAAGTTCATTTGCAGTGGCTGGAGCCCCTGGGGTGCCTATTCTCTCTGTCTTTCTCTCTTCTATTTCTTCTTCTGCTTGCAAATAAATTGGGGGGGGGGAGGGCGAAAAGTAGGTTGACTTTCTCAGGTACTTGGCCACAACAACTGGTACACTCAGCTTCTTGTTGCTGGGATGAAACATCCAACCAGGCACAGCTTATGGGAAGAAAGGGCTTATTTCCGGCTTATAGAGTCCAGGGGAATACCATCAATGGTGGCAGAAACTGGTTCCCTTTCACAGATCCAAGCAGAGACACATCACCAACAGCCAGCACCACAAAATGTGAACAGCTAGAGCTCAAGCTGCTCTCCGCACACCTTTGAGCTGCAATGCAGATCCACCCCCAAACATACCTTAGCACTGGACCCCAGGATCCACTCCCATTGACACCTCCTCCAGCCAGCTGCCTGGAGACCCAAGTTACAAATGGAATTTTAATAAAACACCCAAGTCTATGGGATCATGCATTCAAAGTATCATATTCAAAATTACCACAGCAAAAAATAGCCAACTAACACACTTGGATGGGGTTATATCTGAGGATCTTCATGTCTCAGATTAAATCTCCAAGAATTTGAAAGTAGTTAATGTTTTCTGTTCTCTGATGAGGTTTTGGTTGTTATAGACAGGTTCATTGCCTTGAGTAGTTAGTTGTATGATAAGTCAAGTGAGGGAAAGGATGCAAGAAGTTGCCCAAATAATTTCATTTCAAAAATCAGAAGAAGTAAGTTTAAAGATTTATCCAACATATATTGAGGGCCTCCTTTATGTGGGTTTCTGACCCACTCCCTATGGTGACAGTAGTAACAGGACTAAAGGAAAGATTTCAGGACAATTTATACCTTTCGCCTATCTGCAGATTGTCATCTGATTCAGGCCTGAGGTCTCCCACTACCCACCCTTGGAGCTTGATACCAAGCAAAAAGATTTGAAAAGATGACCCTGGCCTCCTTACCCTAGTTTCCAGGAACTAAGAGACACGAAGATGGTCTTTATGATATTTCTATTACAATGATCCCCAAGTCTACAAGTAGAGATCATTCTCCTGGTTGAGAATAAGCATTGTCTAAGGGATGTGTGTGGGAATTTATGTGTGAATGTGTACATACATACATACATATGTGTGCTTATATGTAAGGGGATGTATGAGTATGTATATGTCATGTGTGGCAGTATACATATGTAGTTTTATGCAAGTATGTCACATTCATGTAGTTCTGTGTGAATGTTCATGAGCATACATGAGCACATTTATGCATAATAAATTGGCATGAGCCTATGAAAGCATGCATAGTTGTATGCGGGTAATTACTGTGGATGCGTTTGTGTGTGTTGGGGCTGAGAACTGAAAAGCTGAACATCTGCAGATGTGATTTTGTCATGTGGCTGACTGACTGCGTTTTCGTAAGGTCACATCTTGATGCAGACTTTTATTTGCTCGGTGAATCCTCTGGCTTACGGTGTCACGGAGCTCACCTCTTTGGTTTGGTTTGGTTTGGTTTGGCTTGTTTGTCTCTTTAGCTATTTACCTTCTGAACAAACAGGCAGGTGGATGAGGCCGCAAGTAGGACGGCAGCTGTTCATTAAGTAATTGCAAATGCCACCAGCTCAAGGTGACAGCCACCAGTGACTCACAGCGCCCAGCCCCAAGGAAGGCAATGAGTATGTTCTTAGAAATTCCCCCAAGACATTCCTCAGAGATCTACAGCTGCAGAAAGACACCTGAGCCCTCCAGCAAACAGGCTGCCTTCATTGTGGTCCTCCTAAGTGACAGAGGAGCTCTGTGTGTGGTCACTGTCTTTCCAGGTGACACCCATAAAGGCAAAATTACAGTCTCCTTTATTTCAGCCTCACTATCCAGCAGCCGAAACCAAAACCTTGATTATTAAAGATGTTTCTTTGAACTAAAAGCCAACGAGAAATCGTCTTCAATCCATTTATACTTTAATCAGTGAGTCAGAAGGTAGTGAGCCAGAGTTGATTGCAAATCGTACCAACCAATCAGTCATACCCATGATTCTTTCTTTGTGTGGACTGTTGTTTTCTTTTCTATGATACAATTCATCTTCCAAAAATATCTTATATTGACTAGCTGTGCTGTCACAGCTGGACCTGTGGCTGCTCCCCTGCCCATTACTAGCAAACTGACTCAGAAATCCTCTAATTTAGCCTGGAAGTGATTTAAAACAATGCCCAAAGGGAGAAGAGTGGGCGCTTTTTATAACAAATTAATTACCTGCCATATAAGGTTAACTGATGAGTTAGAGTGAGCAAAATAAGTAAACATAAATAAAATTAAAAGGCAAAAACAGGCCTGGAGAGATGGCTCAGCCGTTAAGGTGCTTGCCTGCAAAGCCTAATGTCCTGGGTTTGATTCCCCAGTGCCCACATAGAGCCAGATGCACGAAGTGTTGTATGCACCTGGAGTTCCTTTGCAGCAGCTAGAGATCCTGGTCCACCCATTCCCTCTGTCTCTCTTCTCTCTATCTCACTGTGCTTGAAAACAGATTTTTAAAAAAATTTGAAAAATGCAACAATAAAGTTGGTCACAGCAAACACAGGAAAGCATCAATCCTCATGATACAAACAGAAACAGTACTAGCATGGAGAGCAGTGAGAAAGACAAGCGAGTGAGAAGTGTGCAGAGACAGGTACAGGTAGGGAGGCGGGCGGGGGGCACTGTATAGAGAGAATTTAAACAATAAAACGAACTACCAGCCAGTCTGCTTTTCATTCCCCCTGCACTTAAACAGTAACTAATGTCAGTGGCAAAGGTACCCTCCTTGTCAGAAACGATAACGGTCACCGTGGGTGTCCACCACCATTTGTAAGCCCCTGCTAGGAGATGTGCAGGAGAGGAAATATAATATGACCAAAGGGCACCAAGTACAATCACCTTTGCTCGTCAGATTAGCGTAAGCAAGGACAAGGACACGTGGGTACACTCAGAAACTGCTGACAGTATCGGGCGCCTGTCTTTTCCTTGTCCATTTGTAGCTCGTCCATTCAAAGGGCAAAATGCCAATACTTTGTTTTCTAACATGTGAAACTAAAACTTACACAGCAAACTGCACACACAGGGTTTAGGCCAATTTGTGTTTGCTTTCAGGGATGGGTACAGTGTGCACGGTGCCTTTAATGACGGAGCCCACTACTCGTGCTCAGTCCTGATCTCAGCGGTGCGCCGACTGCCGCCGAATGTACCTGAGATGGGTGCTTCCTCAGAGACAGTGGAAGCGCCAGAATTTCCATAGAAAAGGGTGAAACCTGTTTGCAAAGAGGCAGGAGACTACTCGGCCCCTCATGGAGTTGCACTTGCTTCGAGGTGACCGCACTGCTTTCGTGAAATCAGGTGGGTCCTAGCAGGCACTGACGCCCCTCTAATCCACCATGAAGCTGCCGCTCTATTCGAGCTGTTGTTTCTTTCGGCTGGAATGCCACATACCATGGCGAGATGGTAGCCTGTATGACACAGGACGGGAATAGAGGGAGAATGGAGTCTGCGAGAGGAGAGGAGGGGAGGGTGGGAGCTGGGTGGCCATCCTCCACATCCAAAGAGCTCTAAGAAACACAAGTGAGGGAAAGATCAAGCCGCTGAAATATCGTGGAGTACTGCAAAAACAAATTCAACATACAATAATTCCCATATGCTCTAAAAACACTACTTCTTTTTCCCCATTAGCTATGAGGCCATCTTTTTAAACTTTTTATTGACAACTTCCAGATATGTACATAATATATTTTGATCATAATCCCCTTCCTTTTTCTTTTGTCCCACCTCCCCTTCCACTGAACCCCCTTCTTATTTTTTTTAAATTAATACATTGTTTATTTTTATTTATTTAAAAGTGACAGACAAAGAGGCAGATAGACAGACAGAATGGGGGCACCAGGGCCTCCAGCCACTGCAAACAAGTGCCAGATGCATGCACCACCTTGTGCATCTGGCTTATGTGGGTCCTGGAGAGTCGAGCCTTGAACCAGGACCCTTAAGCTTCACAAGCCAGCGCTTAACCACGAAGCCAACTCTCCAGCCCTCCCTTCTTCTTTCCAACTAGTCCTTGTTCCACTTCAATGTCTTTCTGTTTCTGCCCTCCTCCATCGTCCCTCAGGAGTGTTGATGGGGGTCAATACTAAGCAGGTCTTGTGCACATAACAATAGCTACCCTTAGATCGTGAATGCAGTGGTCACATCATGCTAGAAGACAGTGTTCCAGAGCACTTCTCCCCATCCTCTAGTTCTGATGCTCTTTCCACCCCCTCTTCCAGTTCTTCCCTGAGCCTTGGGGAGTGTGACAGAGAGGTCTCATTTAGTGCTGAGCACTGAGCAGTCACTTCTTCTCAGCACTTTGATGAGTTTTGAGACTCCTCAGCAGTCATCTCCATCCGTAAAAAGAAGCTTCTCTGAGCAAAGGTGAGAGCAGTGCTCACCTATGGACATAAACATAAATACTTAGAAGACAATCTGATGGGCCCGACATAGCCATTTCACCAAACGGCAGCAGTAGCTTTCTCCCTAGGGCCCGTGACCTTCCCAGCTATAGGTTTTTGATTAGATTTTTGGTACAAGGCATGAAGTCCCTCTCATGGAGAAGGCCTCAAATTCAATCAGGGAGCAACTGGTCACCCCTCATTATTCTCAGGCCACTATTGCCCTGGTCGGCACATCTGTCTAGCTGATCAGTTTTATAACCCGCAGGGTCTGCTATTGCTGATCACTTCTCTTTGCCGGTAACTTGCCTAACATTTTTCCAGCACTATGACAGCCACCCAGCAGGAAGGAGGCTTCCAGGTCAATTCCAGCTTGATTTCTCAGTGTCCCGCAAATGAAGGGTGTGCTATTTTCAGCAATAGGATCTTATTGTGAAGTCCTGGTGGGCAACCAAGAGCATTGCAGTAGTCCGTATTGTTTCAGAGGCTCCCTGACCAATAAAGTCACTGGAAGGTATCTCACTCCTGGCAGGGCGGTGGGGAACCACATTTCTGAATTTAACTTCTCAATTTATCTTCAGAACTTTACAGAAGGGAACTCAGGAGATAACACAGTAAGACTGGTTGCTGCATAAGCATGAAGACCTCAGTTCGATCCCAGGCACCCACATAAAAAAGCCAAGCATAGTTGTGCATGCCTGTAACTCCAGCACCAAGGGCATCACCCATCAGCCAGCCCAACCAAAAACCCAGCAAGCTTCAAGTTCAGTGAGAGACTCTGTCTCAGAAACAAAGTGGAAGAGGACACCCAGGGTTCTCCTCTGGACTCTACACACACACGCATAACCACATGTGTGCACGTCCCCGCACACACACACCAGAAAAGCAAACTTACCAAGTCAATGCTTTCATGTAAATCTGGGTCAAGAAATAGCACACCCCACCAACATCTCAGGCTTCCCTTCCTCCTCTCCAGAGAGAACCACTTTTCTGAACGTGTTTTTTTTTCTATGTGTGCATATGCATGGGTTGAATGGGGGTGGGGAGGCGTTGAAGGAATGTTTATCTGTTGTAAAAGTATCCTGGGGCTAGAGAGATGGCTTAGCGGTTAAGGCGCTTGCCTGCAAAGCCTAAGGACCCAGGTTTGAGTCCCCAGGATCCACATAAGATAGATGTACAAGGGGCACACGCATCTGGAGTTCGTTTGCAGCAGCTGGAGGCCCTGGTGTGCCCATTCTCTCTCTCTCTCTCTCTCTCTCCCTGTTTATCTCTCTCTCTCTCTCTCTCTCTCTCTCTTACCCTGTTTATTTCTCACTCCCTTTCTCAAATAAATAAATAAAAATAATAAAATGTTATTAAAAAGCATTCTATATCTGGCTCCTTTTGCTCAAAACAGGCTTGATTAGTTCATTCACTTTCCTTGTCATATAGTAGTCAAAAGAATGGTTATCCCACAATTAATCCATTTCAATGTTGGTATCTAACATATTTCCAGTTACTTCCAACATAAGTAATGATGTCATGGCTTTTCCCAAGGATATATGTAAGAGAGAAATGATGGATTACAGAAGGCGTGCCCACTCGACTACGGGAGACGCTAACAGCTTGCTAAAGGAACTACCAATCATGTCAACCACTCGTGCATGAGAGATACGGTTCATCCATGTCCTTTCCAACACAGGGCGTCATCCGTCGTTCTCATTCCAGTCATTCGGAGGTGTGGAGTGACACTCTCTGTAGTTTTAATTTGCCTCTTCCAGCTGTCTTATGAATTTGAGCACATTTTGTATAGTTTTGGCTACATGAATAACATCCTCTATCAGTAGGCACCTTTAAGGTTTGTCCCTTCTTTTCTTCTTTCATTCCCCCCCCCCCCAAAGGTAGAGTCTCACTCTGGCCAGGTTGAACTGGAATTTACTATGTAGTCTCAGGTTGGCCTCGAACTCTCATTCCTACCTCTACCTCCCAAGTGCTAGGATTAAAGGCGTGCGCCACCACACATGGCTTAACTTTTTATTTATTTGTGACATTTTATTTTATCTATCGATCTATCTAGCTATCTGTCTATTTATTTTTTTATTGTGTGAGGAAGAGCACATATGCCAGGATCTCTTGCTGCTGCACACAAATGCCTCTCTGGCCTTATATGTGTGAGGAATTGAACCCGGGCCAAGAGGCTTTGCATGCAAGCCTTTTTACCCATTGAGCCATCTTCCCAGCCCTGACCCTTCTTTTTCTACAGTGCCATTTCTTTTTGTCTTGTTCATTCATAGAAACATTTTGTATTTCTGGAAGGAGTAATTTGTTAGTTAATGTAATTGCAAATCAATTCTCCTCTATAGTTTTTTTTTATTCTCTTAATGACATTTGGATGAACCAAATTTGTCAATTTTAACATTGTCCAATTTACTGATCTATTTGACACATACATTTGTGCCTATTTAGGAAATCTTTGTCAATTCCAAATTTGTAAAGATTTTATGTTATTGTCTAGAATCCTTATCATTTTATCTTTTACATTTAGATTTACAATCTGCCCAGAATTGATTCTGCGGATTAATATGACATAATCTAATTTTAAAAACTATATTTCCATTGCTTTTTCTAGTGGAATCTTGGTCACAAATTGAATGTTATATATGGATAAGTCTTTTTCTAAATTATTCGGTTTGATTGACTCATTTATTTATCCTTACACCAATACCACATTGTTTTAATTAGTCTACTGTATAAGAAGTCTTTATAGCTTAATAATAAAACTCTTCCTACTTTAAGATAGTATTCTACCTAAAAAGTGTCTTTCTCCATAGTATTAGCTATCTTCAAAGTTTTTCAAAATAATGTTACAAGGCTTGGCCCTTTTATTTCCATATTTAACTTTGAATGAACTTCTCAATTCACATTTAGGTATACACTGGAGTTTTCTATAAATCAATTTGGGAGAAATGACATTTTATAATAATGAGTTTTCAAATCATGAATATGACAATATAACAGTTTATCTCTTCTTGAATTATTTTTCAGTAACATCTTGCAATTCCATGGGCACCTTGGTTCACTTTTTCATTAGGTCTAATTCTAAATATTTAGAGTTTTGTGATGCTATTGAAACATGCATATACTTAAATTTCATTTTCCAATTGCTGCTGAGATATAGGATGCGATTGAATATTTCCTAAGTTGACTTGATAGCTAGCAACCTTATCAAATTCACCAGCTTATTCTAAGAGACCATCTGGAGAGGTTTTGAATTTCCTCAGCACACAACTATGTTATCCACAAATAATGACATTTACTTCTCCCTCTCTCCTAATCTCTTTTTTAACTTTTCCTACATAAGATGGAACCTTTGGTATGTGTCGGAACATAATATGGTGATTTGTGGCCTCTTTGCTAATTCCTAATCTCAAGCAAAATTTTATATTTTTCTCCTTGATAAACTGTTTACTATGTGAGTCCTGTAGACATTTTCTATCAGAATACTGACATTACCTCCTTTCCTTAGTTTTCTATGGGAACCTTTCACTAATAGGCATGGATTTTTACCACATGTTCTATTAGTAACTTTTTAGACAATCATGATATGTTCTGTTTTCCTTCTATTAATGTGATTGATAACAATGATTGATTTTTCACTTATTAAGCTAATTTTACATTTTTAGACTGAAATCTACTTGATCATGAAATAATATTCTTTATGTATTGCTAGTTTTCATTGCATCTATGTTCATGAGAGATGACCTATGATTTTCTTTTCTTATGACACCTTTGTCACTATGAGTTATGAATTATGCCTTGTTTTTCTATTGTAGAGGGAAAGTTTGTACATATTAGATGTTGTCTATTTTCCTCAATATTTGAAAGAATTCTTTGGGTAAATTATCAGGGTCTATAGCATTATGGAAATGACTTAAATCAAGGATTTAATTATTTTAAGATAATTTTCTCTGCTTAAGTCCATGGTTGTATGCTACATTTTTTTTAAAATATCTTGTTATTTATTTATTTGAGAGAGGGAAAGAGGCAGAGTGAGACAGAGAAAGAGAGAATGGGCATGCCAGGGCTTCCAGCCACTGCAAACAAACTCCAGATGCATGTGCCACCTTGTGCATCTGGCTTACGTGGGTACTGGGGAATCGAACTAAGGTCCTTTGGCTTTGAAGGCAAGTGCCTTAACCGCTAATCCATCTCTCCAGCCCCATTTTCAAATTTTTTATTAGGTATAAATTTTGTATAGACACGTCATATGTTGGTACCATCATTTCCCTCCTCCCTGCCCCCACCCCACGGAGGGTCAACCTTATTGGAATTGCTGCAGTTCACCATGGAGTTGTGGGTTATGAGTTGACAGAGCAGCAGTCAGCCATTGTGAGGACAGCTATATCTCTGGATATTCCCTCCCACCTGTGGCTCTTACATTCTTTCTGCCCCCTCTTCTGCAAAATTCCCCGAGCCTTAGTGGGTATCCTTTAAGTCTGCTTTAGTGCTGAGCTCTCAGCAGCTTCTGGATTTCTGCTTTGGTGCGTTTTGAGCATCCTCAGGGTCTGTCTCCATCACCCTGGCCCAGGTCCTCAGGCTCGCCGTGGAAGCAGCGCTCTTGTTCATCTCGCCGGTTCCTCTCCACAGTTTTGCCTGGACCCTAGCTCTGTGCAAGGGGTGGTTCATCTCCTGCCAGGGAGCATACTACATTTTTAAGGAAAATTAATCCATTGAATCTTAATTTCTATATCTTTAGGCACAAATTCTTCATGATAACCTCTTAATTTTAAAATTCTATAGTAACTTTAATAATTTCCTTTTTTCACGCTGGGTAGTAGTAATGTTTGCCTTTCCCAGATGCCGTCTATCATTATTAATTTTTCCTAGCACACAAATAGCTATGTTTCATTATGCTGCATTTCAAGTAAATTTTGCTTTATATTTTACTCCCCTTGTCCTGCTCCCTGCTCACCGCCCCCCAGCTTTTATGCCCCTTCCCAGTTGCCTTCAGACCCTCTCTCGACCACAGCCTCCTTTCCACTTTCAAACTTCATATTACTTCTGTTCTTCACCCCCACCTTTCTCTTTACCTCTTGTTCCTTTTTCATGGTCTCCTATCTTTTTTTTAAATTTTTTGGTTTGTTTATTTATTTATTTGACAGCGACAGAGAGAAGGAGGCAGAGAGAGAGAGAGAGAGAGAGAGAGAATGGGCGCGCCAGAACTTCCAGCCTCTGTAAGCCAACTCCAGATGCACGCGGCCCCTTGTGCATCTGGCTAACGTGGGTCCTGGGGAATTGAGCCTTGAACCGGGGTCCTTAGGCTTCAAGGCAAGCGCTTAACTGCTAAGCCATCTCTCCAGCCCATGGTCTCCTATCTTAACTCCCAGTCTATACTTACTCTCACATCTCCTTATTTTTATTTACTTTTATTCAAACATTAAAAGGTAAGATCTGACAAAAAAAAGAAAACGCCAGGCGTGGTGGTGCACACCTTTAACCAACACTTGGAAGGCAGAGCCAGGAGGATGGCTGTGAGTCCAAGGCTATCCTGAGATCACATGTGAATTCCAGGTCAGTCTGAGCTAGTGTGAGACTTTACCTTAAAAAAAAAATAGGATCTGTATATGAGAGAGAGCGTGTGATTTTTGCCTTTGTGAGCCTGGGTTATATCACTTACTATAATATTTTTCAATTCTATCCATTTTCCTGCAAATGATATTTTTCTTAACATCTGAAAAACTTTCATTGTACCACTTTTTCATTATCCAATCACCAGTTGATGAACATCTAGGTTGACTCCATTTCCTAGCCATTGTGAATAGAGCAGCAATGGGCAGAGAGGAGCAAGTATCTCTGTGGGAGAATATTGAGTCTTCTGAGCACATGCCAGGAGTGGTATAACTCATATGGTAATTCAATTTATAGCTTTAGAGAAACCTCCACAATGATTTTCATCGTGGCTACATTGCTTTATATTGCCACAACCAGGGAATAAAGTCCCTCCCTCCCCATAACCTCACCAGCATTTGTTGTCATTAGTTTCCTTGATGATACCATTCTGACTGGAGTGAGATGAAATCACAAAGTGGTTTTTATTTGTATTTCACTGATGGCTAAGGTTGTAGAACTGTTTTTTCTTAATGTCCAGTGGCTGGAGCTGGATAGTCAGCCCAGCAATTAAGACCAATTAAGACCATTCCCCATACAAGCACAAGGACCTGAGGGGTGATGACGTGGATTCCCCAGCACCTCTGTAAACAGCTGGGTGTGGCTGTGCACATCTGTAACTACAGTCCTGTGGGGAGCAGGTGCCAGAGAATTGCTAGAGCTTGAAAAAATGTCAAGCACCAGAATCAGTGAGAGACTCCGTGCCAAGGAAATGTGAGGATGAGTGATGGAGGGAAACACCTGACATTCTCTTCTGGACTCCACCCATGTCCAGGGTGCACGCATGTTCACACACATATATATACAACACACACACACATACCATACATATACACACAAAAATATGTTGGTCATTGTGCTTCTTCTTTAATATTTATTTAGTTGAGAGAGAGAGGCAAATAGGGAGAGAGAATGGGCACACCAGGGCCTCTGCAAATGAACTCCAGGTGCATGTGCCACAATGTGCATGTGCTTTACATGGGTACTGGAGAATAGAACCTGGGTTCTTAGGTTTCACAGGCAAGTGCCTTAGCTGCTAAGCCATCCTTACAGCCTTGTGCTTCTTCTTTTATAAACTGCTCATTTATTCATTGGCCCATTTTGGGTCTTTAGTGTTTATTTTTTTAATATATTTTACTTATTTATTTGAGAGAGAAAGAGGTAGAGATTGAGAGAGAATGGGCACGCCAGGGTCCCCAGCCACTGCAAACGAACTCCAGATGCATGCACCCCCTTGTGCATCTGACTTACGTGGGTCCTAGGAAATTGAACCTGGGTCCTTTGGCTTCGCAGGAAAGCACCTTAACCACTAAGCCATCCCTCCGGCCCTTGTGTTTATTTTTGCAGGCCCCTATGCATTAAAGACATCAACCCCCTGCCTGACGTGTAGCTGGCAGATATGTTCTCCCATCCTCTAGGCTGTGTGTT
Source organism: Dipus sagitta (assembly GCA_036346955.1). Lineage (NCBI taxonomy): Eukaryota > Metazoa > Chordata > Mammalia > Rodentia > Dipodidae > Dipus > Dipus sagitta. Next base: position 114,482,261 of record CM070778.1, on the reverse strand, counting down.
TGCTCTGCTGACGGTTTCCTTTTCTGTGCAGAAGCTTTTCACGATAACATCGTCCCATTTGTTGACTTTTCAGCCCATTCGCTGTGCTACTGGAGTCCTCTTCAGAAAGGGCTTACCTACATCCACAACTTCCAGTGGGTTGCCTGCTTTTGTCCAATATTTTTTAGCATTTCTAGTTTTATTTTAAGGTCTTTGACCCATTTTTAAGCAGTTTTTGTTTAGGGTAGGAGATATTGATCTAATTCCATTTTTTTCTGCAGATGCATGTCCAGTTTTGCCAACACTATCTGTTCAATAAGCTGTCTTTTTCATTGTTGTTTATTTTTATTTATTTATTTGAGAGCGACAGACAGAGAGACAGAGAAAGAGAGAGAGAGAGAGAGAGAGAGAATGGGCGCGCCAGGGCTTCCAGCCACTGCAAACAAACTCCAGACACATTTGCCCCCTTGTGCATCTGGCTAACGTGGGTCCTGGGGAATCAAGCCTCAAGCCGGGGTCCTTAGACTTCACAGGCAAGCGCTTAACTGCTAAGCCATTTCTCTAGCCCAATAAGCTGTATTTTTAGTAGTGAGTGTTATGGACACCTTTGTCAACAATCAGCTGACCACAGTTGTGAGGGTTTTACTTCTGGCTCCTATATTCTACTCCATTGGTCCGTATGTGCTTTGCACAAGAACCACACTTCATCTGTCACTCTTGCCAGGTACTAGAATTTTAGATCAGTAGCTGGGACACACCAGCAGTGTTTTCTGCTTAGGTCCATGTTGGCTACGTGTGGTCTTTTGTGTTTCCGTACAAACTGTTGGATTGTTTTGCTTTGTTTTGTTTTCCTAGTTCTGAGAAAAATGTCATTGGAAATTGGATGGGAATTTCACTGAATCTGAAGATTCCATGTACCTCCAGGAATAATGTATATTCTCTATCTCTTGGTTGAAATTTTCCGTGGGTATTAGTTAAATTTAACTGCTCTATGGTATAATTTAGCTTTGAAATATCTTTACTAATTTTCAGTTTGGAGAACTCACCTAGATAAGTGAGTATTTAAGTCTCCCACTGCTGCTATGTCAGGACCCATATGACCTTCTATGCCCTTTAGTTTGTGTTTTATGAAGTTGGGAACCCCCAATAGTTGGTGTAGAAATGTTTATAATTATGTCTTCTTAAACCGGGTGTGGTGGCGCATGCCTTTAATCCCAGCACTCAGAAGGCAGAGGTAGGAGGAACACTGTGAGTTCAAGGCCACCCTGGGACTACATAGTGAATTGCAGGTCAGCCTGGGCTAGAGTGAGACACTACTTCGAAAAAAAAAAAAAATGTCTTCTTCATGAATTCTTTCCTGTATGAATGTATGTAGTGTCTTTTTTTGTCTCTATTAATTAGGTTTGGTGAGTCATCTACTTTTTCAGATATAAGAATAGCCAGGCCCACTTGTTTGATGTTTCTGATTGCTTGGTAAATTGATTTCCATCCTCTGGTGTTAAGTTTCTTGATATCTTTACTAGCCAGGTGGCAATTAGTTGGATCTTGTTTGAATTTTTTTTTTTTTTTGGTCCAGTCAGTCATTCTGCCTCTTTTTTAAAATTTTTTGTTCATTTTTATTTAGCTATTTGAGAATGACAAAGAGAGAGAGAAAGAGGCAGATAGAGAGAGAGAGAATGGGTGCACCAGGGCTTCCCGCCATTGCAAACAAACTCCAGACGTGTGTGCCCCCTTGTGCATCAAGCTAACGTGGGTCCTGGGAAATCGAGCCTCGAACCAGGGTCCTTAGGCTTCACAGGCAAGTGCTTAACCACTAAGCCATCTCTCCAGCCCTGTTCTGCCTCTTTGTTGAGGCCATTTACATTTAAAGTTCTTTTGGAGAGTGTCTTTCCTATGATCTTCTAAGATGATGCCCAGGTGGTTGCACTTTTGGCATTCCTTTCTGAGCTCCCCTGGTTAACTCTGAGGGGTTACCGGCTTGCTGTATTGGAGTTGGTTGATTCATTTCCACATCTTCTGTGCTCCCCTGTTCCTTCGTGGTGGGCATTCGCACATGTGTCCTCATGGACGAGACTGTTTTGATTCCTCCTCCCTATGTGGTATCCCTTTAGGAATTCACGTCCCTTGACTTTGTGTTCTCTACACACACCGCTGCACATTGTTCTGTCCTCCATCTCTGGAGTTCAGTCTTCTAAGTGGCCTTCTCTGTGGGTGATGCTCTCTGTTGTGGTTTTTACTTGAGTCACGCCTTGTAGAACTCCTGCTTGGATCATGTTCAGTGTCTCAATTTCCTTGTTGAATTTGACCCCTGTGTGTTGGACTTTCACCTTCAATTTGCTAACAGTATCTTTCGCTTTGGAGACTGTGTTGTCAGGGTCTTCAGTAAATTCCCTTAGTTCACGTCTGCTTACCAGCAGAGGACTTACACTGGGCTGTTGCAACACGGGAACCCAAGGAGGGCCCTGACCTCACATGACCTCTATCCAAGGTTGTCAGCTGGATTGTGCCACGTTGACTGTATCTCTTGGGCAGACGAGGTGGCTAGAATTGTCCCCACCTCCCTCCTCACACTGGGTGGGCAGAGGTAAGACCTTCTCGCTCTATGCATTTGCTGGTATATCTCCCTTACAGACTGGGTGGCCAGCATTGTACCTGCCATCTTTTATTAGTCTTATCAGAAGATTATCAGTTATATCTCATTGTTCACAGGTGGTCTTATCAGTTTATATTAATATCTCGATGTGTAACTTGTTCCTTTTCTGTTTTCTGTCAGCACTAAGGATTGAACCGGGGCCTTATATAACTGTATGCATGCCAGGCAAGCGTTCTATCACTGAGCTACATCCTCATTCACATGTTCTTAAACTATTTGAGCCAGGTTCATAAAGTGTTGATGTTTGTCCTTTCTTCCTTCCTAATATATGTAATTTAGACTTCCTCAAGGACAGTCTTAACTATAATCCACAACGTTTTATCTATTATGTTGTTATGTCACTTCAATACATTATTTTCAGGCTAGGGATGTGGCTCAGCTAATAGTGCTTGCCTAGCTGGCACACAGCCGAGTATGTGACCCTCAAAACTGCATATACGTGGGGTAGTGGCACATGTTTCCAACCTTAGCACTAGGGAGGTGGAGGCAGAAGTTCAAGGTTATCCTCGGCGACATCGGGAGTTCCACAGCAGCCTGGGACACACGAAACCTTGCCTCAAAAATCTTTTCTCCGCTGATCTTTTTTTTTAAATATGCTTGTAAATATTAAACTACCAAACACTTGAAAATTTTTATACATTAGCATTTGTGTGGTGTGGTGTGCATGATTCACATACGTGTGTGCAGCTGTGTGCACTCCATGAGCATGTTACTGGAAACCAAGGAGAATGTCAAGTCTTCCTTTATTACTCCCTGAGTTTTCCTTGAGACAGTCTTTCCCTAAGCCTGGAGCTGCCATTTTTGGTCAGCCTGGCTGAGCAGTAAGCCCCCACAAAGCTCCGGTCTCTACTCCCCACACAACTGAGATTGCAGGAGTGTGTGTTCACACCCAGCTGTTCATGTGGGTGCGGGGAATCGAACTCAGGCAGCATCAGACCCTCTCAGGGCCTCGTGCTTGTCCAGCAAATGCTTTTACCCAGCGAGCCATCTCCAAAGCCTTTATATATTGGTCTTTAATTAATAGATTAATTCTGCTGGAGTCATTACCTATACATGGTGTGATTTAAATCATTTGAAATGTGTTGAAAGTTTATAAGCCAGCACATGGTCAGTTTTAGCAACTATTTTACCTGCATTTGTTAAGGGTAGCGTTACATATCAGTGAACTTCATAAATCATGTTCAAATTTTCTTTATTCTCAAGATTTACTTTTGTCACTGATTTTATAAGTTGAAGCTACTATTACTATAGATTGTCATATTTATTCATTTTGTTCTATTAAATATTATCCTTTATTATTAGGTATATAAAAATTTATACATACAATTACAGTGAAATGGTCATTTTAAATGAAATACCTTTTTAAAATTAGTGATGCTGGTTACCTTAAAGTCTATCTCATCTGATTTAAGCATAAGTAATGAGTTTCTTGTGGTTAATATTTTGTACTATATTATTCTATTCTTTGCTTCCAGTTTCCCTGAATTCTTTTCGTTTGCAACATAGCCACATGTACTTTTATACAACATCAAGTTGAATTCTGTTCTGTTTTGGTTTAGTTTGGTTGGTTTTATACAGACTGATGATTTTTGTCTTCTAATTGGAGTTTTATTCATTTATATGCATCATATTATAGTTGATATGTAAAAATTAACCTCATCAACCTATTTGTTTTATTATTGCACCTATTTCACGTCTTTTTCTTTCCTTTCTCATCTGCTTTTAGACTACCAATTTTTATTTTTATTATTGTATTTCCTTCTCTGTTGGTTATTTTTCAGTGATAGAATCTCCCATTATCTTTTTATTTGCATTTGCAGCACTCATTTGTGTCTTCTTAATGTCCAGTGGACAACATTGTTTGTGCTACCTCCTGGCCAAAATAAGGCCTTGTGGTATTTTAACTCTATCTTCTGATCCATCATCCAGTTCATGATGCCTCTGTCCTCAATAATATCTAAGCCATGGTTAGGCCAAACCACTGAGACCATAATTTCATTTATCATCTTTTCCAATTCCATTTGACTTCATAGGTTCTAGTTTTCATATTTAATTCATTATCTAAACATTAAACCTCTAGAATGTACTAATCAAAATTATTTTAAAGCCCATGCCACATCATTTCAATGTCTGGTTGCCTGAGAAAATTTACCTTGGTTTACAACAATTCTGCCTAAGCGTTCACTAGATCGTTCTTATTTGAATCCAGAAATTTTCTGTAAAAAGGCAAAGAAACATCTTGATGTAATATACAGCTTTGGATAGTGTTGTCTTGCTAAAAAGTCTGCTTAATTCTGCTAATGTGCAGCGTGGACCGTACTCAGTCATAAACGGAGGTGATTTCAAGTTGGGCTTCAGCCTTCTAGAGTCATCTATTTCCTCTTATGTAGTCATTCGAGGGTCACAATTAAAAGCCTGGAATGTTGTTGCCTGGATTCCAAACCTGTGACTGTCTCTAAACTCCATCTTTTGTTCCTAATGCCCTATAGAACTGTAGGGAGCTTCATCTCAGACTCTTCATAGTTACAAGAGCCTTGGAGGGGGACTAGTGTGGATGTCATTCTTTTCCCTTTTCCTCTGCTCGGCCCTGAAAAGCTCTACTGGCCCTAGATGGTTCTTCAGAGCCTTCAAGCAGATGCTCTGTTCTTGATCTTGTTTTCCCAGCTGTTCCTGGATAGACAGTGGTCCTGTGACAACCCATTGCTCCCGTGCAAGAACCAGAATTCCTACCTGGCCTGGCCTGCTATTATTTCTTTTTTTTTTTTTTTTCTTCTGGTGATGGTACTGGGGATTGAACTCAGGGGCCTTGTGCATGCTAGGCAAGCAATATACCACTGAGCTATACCCCCATATATCTTCTGTGAAATAGGGTCTCACTATCCAGAACAGACTACCTTGGCTCTTGTAATCAGCTCAAGCTGAACTCCAGCTTGTGATGATCCTTTTATCTCTGCCTCCCAAGTGCAACATGCACAGTTTGTCTTTTGAGCATCAATTTTATCTGCCTGAAATTCTTGTTTTCTTTGTCCTCTAAATATTAATATTAAATCTTAATCTAGACCTTACATGACTCCCTGTGACATTGGCTCCCTGGAGTTCCTACTTGTTTTTTTTTTTTTTTTTTATTGAGCCAACTGTTCATGATCTGTTTCATCATTTGTCATGATCTAATACCATGGAAACATTAAAGGTCATTGTTGTAACCAGGCAAATAAATTTCACCCGTGCACCAAAAAGTCTGAAGCCACAACTGGTTTAGGAGGAAAATATACCATGCTAAGTAGATAATGTCTATCCTAGAAGAAAGGTGGCAACAGCATGCGTGGCTGGCACTTGCCAGGCTCAGCTGAGGTGATTCGCAGGCAGCCAGTCTCTGTGATTGCTTTGTAACCATTTACCATTTTTGTTTTGTTTTGTCTTTTACAAGGTAGAGTCTCACTCTAGGCCAGGCTGATCTAGAACTCACTCTAGTCCCTGGCTGGCCTCAAATTCTTGACAATCCTCCTACCTCTGTCTGGCCCATTTAAGTGTTGGGTTTTTTTGCTTGTTTGTTGAGGTAAGGTCTTGCCCAGGGTGACCTGGAATTCACTCAGTTGACTTTGAACTTAGGATGATCCTCATACCTCTGCCCACCACTCCCTGGCCATTTAAGTTTTAAAGACACACAGCTACTGCCTCTGCCTTGAAGGTAAACAAAGATTTGCTAATATAGAAGGTATTCAGGTATTCACTCCACTAACCAAAATATTAGCAAATGGGCTGGAGAGATGTCTCAGCAGTTAAAGGCACTTGTTTATGATGCCTGATGGCCTAGATTTGTTTCCCCAGTATCCATGTGAAGCCAGATGTACAAAATGGTTTTGAGTTTGTTTGCAGTGGCAAGAGACTCAGGCATGCTCACTCTCTCTCTCTCTCTTTCTCTCTCTCCTTTCAAATAAATAAATAAATCTATTTTTGTGAGTTTCTTTTCTAAATATTTTATTTTTATTTATTTATTTTTTTGAGAGAGAGGGAAAGAGACAGAGCAAGAGAGAGAGAGAGAGAGAAAATGGGAGCTCCAGGGCTTCCAGCCACTGCAAAAGAACCCCAGATGCATGTGCCACCTTGTGCATCTAGCTACGTGGGTCCTGGGGAATCGAACCAAGGTCCTTTAGCTTTTCAGGCAAGTTCCTTAACTGCTAAGCCATCTCTGCAGCCCATAAATCTATTTTTTAAAAGTCACAAAAAATAGGGCTGGAGAGATGGCTTAGCAGTTAAGCGCTTGCCTGTGAGGCCTAAGGACCCCGGTTCGAGGCTCGATTCCCCAGGACCCACGTTAGCCAGATGCGCAAGGGGGCACACGCGTCTGGAGTTCGTTTGCAGTGGCTGGAAGCCCTGGAGCACCCATTCTCTGTGTGTGTGTGTGTCTCTCTCTGTCTCTGTCTCTGTCTCTGTCCCTCCCTCCCTCCCTCCTTCTCTCTGTCCCTCTCAAATAAATAAATAAAAATAAACAAACAAAAAAATTTTAAGTCACAAAAAATAAAATATTAGCAAAAAAATAAAATAAAACAGATTCCACTGGCTTGTGTTTTCCCACGACTTTGTAAGAGTTTGATAAATATTCGATAAAGTTTGAGTCAGACAGGAAAAGAAGGCTCCATTTGAGGGCCTCCAAAAGTGCTCATCACCCAACCGCCTCCTTACCTTGGGGCTTGGGTCAAGGATTTGAGTCTATGAATTTCGTAGGGAAACAAGCATTCAGTGAATAGCATCCACAGAGACCTGGCTGTCAGGAAATGAAGGGTTATTCTAGGCACTGTAATTTCTAAACACCAAGGAGGCCCACTGTCTTGCAAGACCTGATATTTTCATATCAGCAGGAAAACAAGACTCCAGAAGTCATCAAGACGGAGCAAGATCTGGCTCCTGGACACCGCAGGTACAATCTTGTCACCAAATTCAAGCCGTCTAGATTTTCCCTGGCAACTTGGCTCTAAGAAAGGACATTCGAGATCTGGCCATTTTGGGGGTAAGATTTTCCAAATCCGAGTTGTTGGAGGGAAGGGCCTGCCTGTTAGCGGTTTCCCTATGCTTCCTCCTGGTAAGTCTGGGGGAACGTAACTATTTTGTAACCGGCCTATTTTAGAGCCGTGGCATCACTTAGTTTCTTGACATCTCCAGTCTCGCTGTCAGACCCCAAGGCCCATCCTCTGAGACTTCCTGCGCGCGGGGACAGACAGCAGCTGCTGCTGCCACCGTGCCAGTAAGTTGGTGCCACCACGCTCCTGCAAAGGCTGCTCTGAGCGGCTGGGCTGGATTCCTGCCCCGGCACATGGAGAGCAGCAGCGCCACCTACCGAACAGCTGCAGGCACAGCAGCGCAGCCGCCAGCGCAGGACAGGTTGTCACTTGATCTGGAAGGACTTGCCATATCCAGCAACCTTACTAAAGATCACCTTTGTCCTGCAGTTAACCAGGTCTTCTCTACTGCCATCTTCAGCGGCCGTTTACAACTGCCAGGCTGGAAAAGGTCCCTGGAAGTTTGTTCTGCTCCAAACAAATGAAACCCAGGTGCAGATGAGAATCCAAGCTATATCCCACGTGAGAGCTTGGGCAAACCCGCAAATACAGAATGAACCCCTGAACACACTTACTACATACACTGTCCTGTGCTAGATACTGTGCGAGGCACGAGAGTAAAAATCTCGATGCCTGGACCAGAGGCACAGGAGAAAAATACCACACGGACTCGTGCCCCGCGATAATAGGATGCCCGGACTTTTCAGGAGGCACCCGTAGCAAAAGGGCGGAATCTGGGTTTTCTATTTTCCTCTGGGCTCAGTTGCTCCTGTCATCAAGTTTAGATGAAGAGCTCAGGGTAACTTACTCAACTGTTTGTTTTGGTTTTGTTTTTTTGACTCACTAATTACCAAATAATATATTTGGAATTTTGTTCTCAAAATAGCAGATGCACTAAGCATCTGCTTGGCTTGCTTCTTGGAAAATCTTACAAGGGCAGCTCTCGAAGTGCTCAAAAATATTCCCTGGATTCACAGACTATTGTGATCAACAAAAGACATTTCGTGATGCTTAGTGAGTCTAATGTTATCAGAAAATCTTATCTTAATTACACATGTATACATACATACATATGAACATACGAACATAAGTACCCTTTTAAGTCAACAACCCACCACCCTCTGACACGGACATACACACTTGCAGCTGACAACAGGACCAGAGCACACCACGAGGACTCCCCTCTGCTGAGAGCTGTGCACAGCTGCCACCCAAACACATCCAAACGAGCTCTTGCCACGTGACTGCTCCTCTAAGGGGAGATGAGGCAGAAGCAAGTGACAAGAAACCAACAAAACAGCATCATCTTGGACAGGAGATGTGTAGGTATAAGGCAGATTACAGCATTCACAAACCAAGCTAAAATGTCTTAAGCTACTGCTCTAAGAATTATATGTAGATAGCTAATAATAAAAAAAAAGAATGATATATGATATGAGCTGGAGGGTTGGCTTAGTGGTTAAGGAGTTTGCCTGCAAAGCCAAAGGACCTAGGTTTGATTCCTCAGGACCCATGTTAGCCAGATGCACAAGGTGGAGCATGCATTTTGAGTTCATTTGCAGTAGCTGGAGGCCCTGGTGTGCCCATTCTCTCTCTCTCTCTCTTTCTCTCAAATAAATAAATAAATAAAAATAAAATATTTTTTTAAAAAGAATTATATGGCCGGGCGTGGTGGTGCACACCTTTAATCCCAGTACTTGGGAGGCAGAGGTAGGAGAATCACCATGAGTTCGAGGCCACCCTGAGAATACATAGTGAATTCCAGGTCAGCCTGGACTAGAGCAAAACTCTACCTCGAAAAACCAAAAAAAAAAAAAGAAAGAAAGAAATATGTAGCCAGGCATAGTGGCGCACGCCTTTAATCCCAGCATATGGGAGGGCCGCAGACCTGATTCTGTCCCAAGCCTCATTGTTTAATTCTCATGATTCTGCAAAAGAAAGGGATTGAGGACATTAAATGTGCAGGTGCCAGATATCCAAACCCCTGGATAGCCTTCATAACCCCAAATCACAAAAGTCTGAGGCCACTCCAGCCTTTGTTCTTGCCATGATATCCGCTGCCATGAGGACAGACCCCAAAGCTCACTTCTCTTTGTGAGGGTTCAGGGTGAGAAGCACTGGACAGAAGTTGGGTTGAACCTCATCTTTCATCTACCCCTTTTCTTCCCTCCAACTCAGCCTCTCACTCCATGACCTCCCTGGTGGCCCACCCTCTAGGAGACAGGAACTTGCTAACTACAAAGCAGTGTTCCATTCTCATGGTTCCACTTTATATTAGAGTATCATCTTTATATCAGATACCATATGAATACCTACTTTGTGTCAAACATAGCCAGTTATGGTTTTGTTATATGACCTATCCTCCCTGATAATTCTATGAAGAAGATTCTATATCAGAGAGAGGAACTTTCCAAGTAACCTTCCCAAGGTCAACCAGCAAGGATAAGACAAAGTCAGGATTTGAGCACAAGTTATCTGACTCGAGAAACCCTATAAACTATTTGCTCTACATAGTGTGATTGCTGATTTTTCTCATCTTCACTAAGTGGTCCTTGGGCTATTAAAGGCATCTAGTTCTTCTTCCACATAATAACCTTGACCAAGACTTATTCTTCATGGATATATGTGACTTTACTGGATGAACCCATGACCACTTCACTGGAGCAAGAGTGGTTTACCTAAAGTAGGACTGAACTTCTTAAAAACAACTCCCAAAATCTATTGTGGAGCAAATTGGCAACTTTAGGAATTTGCAAATCACCTAGTTCCTCCAATGTGCTCGGTGACATAGTTTTTATTTCTCTCAGCTGACAGATTTCTAATCTGACATGGTCCCTCCAAAATGTGTCACCCAGATCCTGATGTAACCATGTCCAACATGTGCTACATGATGCAGTGGAGAGACACGGTCATCCCAGGTCCTGAGGTGACCATGTCCTACATGTGCTACACGATGCAGTGGAGAGACACGGTCATCCCAGATCCTGAGGTGACCGTGTCCTACATGTACTACACAATGCAGTGGAGAGACACGGTCATCCCAGGTCCTGAGGTGACCGTGTCCTACATGTACTACACGATGCAGTGGAGAGACACGGTCATCCCAGGTCCTGAGGTGACCGTGTCCTACATGTACTACACAATGCAGTGGAGAGACACGGTCATCCCAGGTCCTGAGGTGACCATGTCCTACATGTGCTACATGATGCAGTGGAGAGACACGGTCATCCCAGGTCCTGAGGTGACCATGTCCTACATGTACTACACGATGCAGTGGAGAGACACGGTCATCCCAGATCCTGAGGTGACCATGTCCTACATGTGCTACATGATGCAGTGGAGAGACACGGTCATCCCAGGTCCTGAGGTGACCATGTCCTACATGTACTACACGATGCAGTGGAGAGACACGGTCATCCCAGGTCCTGAGGTGACCATGTCCTACATGTGCTACACGATGCAGTGGAGAGACACAGTCATCCCAGGTCCTGAGGTGACCATGTCCTACATGTGCTACACGATGCAGTGGAGAGACACGGCCATCCCAGGTCCTGAGGTAACCGCGTCCTACGTGTGCTACACGATGCAGTGGAGAGACACGGTCATCCCAGGTCCTGAGGTAACTGTGTCCTACGTGTGCTACACGATGCAGTGGAGAGACACGGTCATCCCAGGTCCTGAGGTAACCGTGTCCTACGTGTGCTACATGATGCAGTGGAGAGACACGGTCATCCCAGGTCCTGAGGTAACCGTGTCCTACGTGTGCTACACGATGCAGTGGAGAGACACGGTCATCCCAGATCCTGAGGTGACCGTGTCCTACATGTACTACACGATGCAGTGGAGAGACACGGTCATCCCAGGTCCTGAGGTAACCGCGTCCTACGTGTGCTACACGATGCAGTGGAGAGACACGGTCATCCCAGGTCCTGAGGTAACCGCGTCCTACGTGTGCTACACGAATCAGTGGAGACACAGTTGTCATCTTCATTCCAGGCCAGCTCTGTCCAGTACAACTCTCTAAACTGATGACAATGTCTTTATTGGGACTGCCTACTGAGAAGCCACTAGCTATACTTGGCAACTGAATGTTTGAAACATGATTCATAGAACCAAGAACCAAATATTGTATATTATTTTCTCCAGTTAATTTTATTTTACATGTCTTCCTATAGTAAGTGGCTATTTCTGAGAGAATATAGTTCTAGATTCTAAGCTTAACATCACATTTTGATCCTTAGTCTTGATGATTATGCCATTCTCATTCTATATTCCCCAGTTGGCTTGTAGAACCCTGAAATCATTCTATATTTATCTTTGACAACTGTCATCTCAGGGTCATTCTAGTCTATCAAGGTCATTCTCAATTCAGTTTTGTCATGCCATTTGGAATCTCTAATGCTTTCTACATATTTATAGAATCAAACTAACGATATAATAGTAATAAATAAATCTAACATATTTTGAGGCTTTATGAAGTACCAGCAACTACGCTATGCACACTCCAGGACTCTACATGCATCATATAAACGCTGGACTGGCTAGCTCCAGAGCCCATACTCTCACCTAATGATCAGATTACCTTTCAAATCAGGAACAGACACAGAGAGAGACATAGAAACCACACTTGAATGTTCCTCTTCTTGCTCACCAGTCACTAATCTCTCCTTGCATTCAAGACAACACTTTTCCATATTCACAGGAATCATATGAGAGGCCTCGTTTAACCTCTTTTTGAAGCACACACTCATAGTATCTGTTAGCCCTGTGCCAAAGCACCTATCCAACCATCTCATGAAACAGAATGAGTCTCGGACTAATGGCCAGGCTTGTAACCCCATCTACTCAGGAGGACAAAGCAAAAGGATCACAAGTTCAAAGCCATGCTAGGCTACAGAGGGAGCTTAAGAACATCCTGAGCCATTCAGTGAGACACTGACTCAAAATAAAAAGTAAAAAGATACCTGAAGCCAGGTGTAGTGGTGCACACCTTTAATCCCAGCACTAAGGAAGTCAGAAGCATGAAGATTGCTGTAAGTTCTAGGCCACTCTGAGACTACACAGTGAATCTCAGGTCAGCCTGGGCTGGAGTGAGACCTTACTCCCAAAAAAATTTTTTTAAAGATACCTGAAAATACAACTCAATATTAGAGTATCTTACCTAGCATGTGTGAGGCCCTATGTTCAATGTCCAATATCAAAAATAAATAAAGAAGAAAGAAATAGAATGAAATAGATTTACCATTATTTCTTCTTAAATTCATTCTGATTTTTGAAAATATTTAATATTCATTCTCTTAGTAATTCATTCAAGAGCACACTCTTGGGTATATCAAGAATATAAAAATTGAGACATTAATGGAAATTTATTTTAAACAAGAGAGAGAAAAGCATTTAGAACAAAGGACCATTTGGAATAAAAAGCAAGACTACAAGTAAGAATGTTAAGAAAAAGATTCAGCAGTATAACAAGACATCAAATGAGATTTTCCCCCTAATGCTCCAATGTCAACTAAAGTCCTAAGAATAATTTCATATGTGCTAAGGTCCAACCCCCCACATTTTAAAGAGTGGAGTTAGACTGTATTCACAGGATGTTCTTAGGAGGTACCCTCAAAGGGCTGTTAGAAGTCTGTCAAACACCTTTAGCCTGCATTTCAGAGAATGGAATTATGAAAAGAGGAAACACTGATGGATGTCTATGCCTTTGAAGGGAGTTATCAGACAGCTGTGCCATTTCTCTCTCCTCTCTATGACAGGGTGTATCAGGTATAAGAAGACTTAAGATGGGTTTACAAAAAAAAAAAAAAAAACTAAAAAGTATTCAGAGAGGTGGGGAGAAAAGACACCCAAGAAAGTACATTGTCATGGAAACCAAGGGAAGAAAGTGAGTGGGCAGCTTCCTCAAGTGCTGCTGAGTGGTTAAGCTAAGAAATAAAAAGTATTTATTGTGTTTAGCGATAATGGGACAGAGACTTCTTTGATTAGAGCTGTCCTTTGCACACCCCTCGGTGAGGTGCCAGTGAGATGGCAGGAGGTGAGGGACTAATGGCAGAAAACCCAGACCATCCTTTGAATTAAGCTGTGACAGTAAGTGAAGGGAAGTGTCAATTCCAGGGGAGTTTTTAAGATTTAAAATCAAGACTATAAAGTACTCAAGAAAAAAGCCAACCTGCAGTTGTGTATGTCCTACATGGGGATCAGATCCTGTGGTGGCCGTGGTGAAAGTTGGAGCTGGGAGCAGGGAATGAAAGGCCATGTGTTCATACACCTTTTTTCTTTTTCTTTTTCTTTTCTTTTTTTTTTTTTTTTTTTTTTGAGACAGGTTAACCTGAAACTCACCATCCTCCTGCCTCAACCTTATAGAGTACAGGAATTAAAGACGTGTGCCACTATAACATATAATACACATGCTTTCAAAATAATCTTTTGGGCTGGAGAGATAGCTTAGCAGTTAAGGTGTCTGTTGTTGTGATTTGCCTTCTGTTTTAGGAAAACATTTTATTTACTTTAAAGAGAGGGAGGGAGAAGAGAGAGAGAGAATGGGCACCCCAGGGCCTCCAGCCACTGCAAAGACTCCAGATGCATGTATTACTTTGTGTATCTGGCTTACGTAAGTACTGAGGTGTCGAACTTGGACTGTCAGGCTTTGCAAGCAAGCACTTTCAACCACTGAGCCATCTCCAGCCCTCGTTTGTCCTCTCAATGCCAGCCATCCAGACTGGAATGAGATGGAATTTCAGTGTACCTTAATTTGTATCATCCTGATGGCTGAAGATGTTGAACATTTTTTTCATTTATTAGCCATATGTATTTCTTTTGAGAACTGTCTGTTCAATTCATTGGCCCATTCATTGATGGGATGATTCGTTCTTAATGTTTAATTTTTGCATTAATTATATATCCTAGTTTCTCTTCCATCATTACCATTTTTTTGTTTGTTTGCTTTGGTTTTTCAAGGTAGGGTCTTTCTCTAGCCCAGGCTAACCTGGAATTCACTATGTTGTTCAAGGCGGCCTTGAACTCACAATGATCCTCCTCCCTCTGCCTCCCAACTGCTAGGATTAAAGGTGTGCACCACCATGCCCGGCTCAAACATTTTCATTTAGGGTTTGCACGCAGCAGAGAAGCGTAGCCAGCCATGAGGACCATGTGGAGATTCTGTGGTGGGGAGCTGGCCTCAGTGCTGTGGGGGTGTCGCATGCTCTGCCTGGGGTCTCTGAGAGAGGCCTGCACCTGCCCCTTCTCTCTCTCCCCCCCCCCCCCCCCGCGCTGCTGACCGCTTGTCCAAGAAGCCGCCGAGACATGAAGCATAGCCAAATGCATTGATTAGTGAAGAGGTGGGAACTGCCTATCCAACCATCAATGGGATTCCTAATATGATAGCACAGCAGCATGGGCAACACATCAGGAAAAGAAGGGAGACCTGGGGGAGCACTAAATCATAATTAAACACACACAAAAACGCGAAGTTTATTAAAACTGTATCACTTAAAACAGGATGGCAGTCACTCGGGGAAGACTGTTTCTGTCTGCCCACCTGGGCTGTTCTGACCTCTTCAGGAGAACTGCTCCACCAGCCTTTTGCTTTTCACAGTCCATCCTCTCCTGTTACCATTCCCGTGCCTGTGTTCTTCCACCTTGGGACTCTTCAGGCGTAAATAGTGGACCCGCAGTCAAGAGGAAGTTACTAAACAGGCTTAGGACTACGCGCCGCAGAACGAAGCTTTTTGTGCCTGACTTCTGCAGTCACTCATTGAATTCTGACTGAACTGCTTCATCTGAAGAGGGGCCTTGATGGAGAGTAGCACCTCCACTCATCATGGGGGCTATTTCTTAATCTATTCATTTAAAAGTTGGGAATTTGGGGCTGGAGAGATGGCTAGCAGTTAAAGGCACTTGCTTACAAAGCAGGACAGCCTGGGTTTGTTTCCTCGGTACCCAGTGGCACAAAGTGGTACATGTAATATTTCTGGTTGGTTTCCTGATTGGTTGGACTATGGTTTGTTCTTTTTTTTTTTTTTTTTCCTTGTCTTTGGTGTCTTGAGGTAGGCCCATTCCCATTTTCTCTCCCTCCCTCTCCCTCTCTCTCTCTCTCTCCTTTCCAAATAAAAAATACATTTAAGGCTGGGAGAAATGGCTTAGTGGTTAAGGTGCTTGCCTGCAAAGCCAAAGGACCTCGGTTCGATTCCCAGGACCAATGTAAGCCAGCTACACAAGGAGGCGCATGCGTCTGGAGTTTGTTTGGAGTGGCTGGAAGCCCTGGAGTGCCCATTCTCTCTCTCTCTCTCCCCCTTTCCCTCCCTCAAATAAATAAAAAATATCTTTCAAATACATTTTAAAAAGTAAAAAAAAAAAATTAATTCATTTGAGAGAGAGAGAATGGGTACACCATGATCTCTGGCAACTGCAAAGGAACTTCAGGAGCCTCTGCCTCTTTGTGCATCTGTCTTTACATGGGTGCTGGTGAATCAAAGTGAGGCCATCAGGCTTTGTAAGCAAGTGCTTTTAACTACTGAGCCATCTTCCTAGCCCCTACTCTGTACTTGTTTTTCAGTATTTTTTCTCATTATTATTATTATTACTATTATCAACGTATTTTATGGTTACATCATGTGTTGCTACTCTCTTTTCCCGTGTCCCTGCCTCAATTCAGCTGGGAACCCTCCTCAGTGGGGTTTCAGGTATTCCCTATGGGGTTGTGGGTTATGCGTTGTGGAAGCAGTAGTCAGTTATTTTGGAGGGGAGGGAATGCCTGTGGCCCTTAGAATACTTCCACCCCCTCTTCTGCAAAATTCCCTGAGCCATGGTGGGTTTTAAGACCACTTCAGTGATGAGCTCTTAGGAGCCTCTGGATCTCTGCTTTCGTAGGTGTTGAGTATCCTCAGGGTCTGTCTCCTACACCCTGGCGCTGATTATCAGGTTCAGCAGGGAAGCAGCACTCATGTTTGTCTCTCCAATTGCTCTATGGATTCAGCTGTGGCTTGGCTGAAGTGCAAAGGTTAGTTTATCTCCTTAGGTCTCGCTACCTTCTTAGAAAGAACAGATTCTCCAACAGAGAGTGAAGTTAGCATAGTTTAAGTAGGATAAGCATATTAATTTAGGAAGAATTTGATGTATGTAACACCTCTTTTAGCCAAAGACTAGTGAGAGCTTGACACTGGAGAGCATAATCTTTGTCTCCATAGGATTCTGATCTGGTTCCCAATTCCAGATATGGGTTCCTTTACACTGAGAGATCTCTTAGCCAATCAGAAGGCTATTGGTTGGTCTCATTTATCTGTGGTTCCTAACCTGGACCAGCTCCAGTTGCTGACAAACCTGATAGGCAACTCAAGGCCCAGACAATAGGGATGGAAGGGTTTTGTGGGAGGGCAAAGGGAGGATGGGGAAAAACAAACACAAAACTAAATCCAAAATGAACTCTTTACTTTTTAATGTAAGCACTTATAGCTATAAACTTTCCTTTAAAAACTGCTTTTTTGCTGTTCCCTAAGATTCTGGTAAGTTGTGCTTTCATTTTCATTTTATTCTAGAGTTTCATTTTTTAAGGACCCAATGATTATCCAAGAGTGTATTACTCAGTTTCCAAGTACTTATGCAGTTTCTCTGGCTACTGATTTCTATTTTTAGTCCACTATGATCTGATACGATATAAGAAATTGTTTTAATTCTTTTTTATTTATTCATAGCCTAAAATACAATCCATTTTAGAGAAACTTTCATGTGCTACTGAAAAGGATATGTGTTTGATACCTGTTTTATATTTTATTATAGTATATATAGAATATATATATAGATAGATAGAATATATACTATATTCGCCCACTTAAACTATGGCATAGGTTAACTCTAAAGTCTCTTTGTTGACTCATTTAGTCTGGATGACCTACCTATTGATGACAGTGGGGCTAATAGTCAGACACTATTCGATATAAGGAGCTACAATGGTCTTTTATGTTTGTTAGTGCTTGTTTTATGAAATTGGAAGACCCAGTGTTTGATGCACATATACTAATAACCATTATATCCCTTGCTGAATTATTATTTACCTCTTCTAGTTAATTTTGGCTTAAATCACATTATCAAATACAAAAGTAGCCATGGCTGCTTTTCTCAGCCTCCATTCACCTGGTATACCAGCATCTGCCCTTTCACTTTCTGATTCTATGCGCCTTTGCCAGTTACGGTGTGTTTCTTGGAGCTGCCATATAGGTTTGTGGTTGTTTTGAAGCAATCAGCTAATCTGCATCTTTTTTAAATTTTTTTGTTTATTTTTATTTATTTGAGAGTAACAGACCGAGAGAGAGTCAGAGAGACAAAGAGAGAATGGGCGCACCAGGGCCTCCAGATGCTGCAAACGAACTCCAGATGCATGCGCCACCTTGTGCATCTGGCTTACGTGGGTCCTGGGGAATTGAGCCTTAAACTGGGGTCCTTAGGCTTCACAGGCAAGCACTTAACCACTAAGCCATCTCTCCAGCCCCCTAATCTGCATCTTTTAACTGGTGAGTTTAAAACCATTTGCATTCAGGTTTATTATTGAGAGTGGTCTGCTGGTTATTGTAATGTTTTTGGTTGCTTTCCTGATTGGTTGCCTTATTGTTTGTTTGTTTGTTTTGTTTTGCTTTTTGGATACTTTCTTGCTCTAGCCAAGGCTGACCTAGAATTCACTATGTGGTCTTAGCCTTGTCTCGAACTCTCACAGTGATTCTCCAACCTTGGCTTCCCAAGTGCTCGGATTACAGGTATGTGCCACCATGCCCATCTTGTTCTTTCTCTCTCTCCTTCATCTTAGGGCTGACTGGTTTGCTGAGTTGGATATGGTTCCTTCCTAACTCACTTTTATAATCACTATCTTTCGTGAATGTATCCCTCGGTATACTCTTGTGATTGAGCCTGTCTTTCTTCCTGATCTGTATGTCATACAGACCCTCCCCTGGAATTATAGCCATTACTTCCTCCTTCACTCCTCCCCCCACCACTGCACGTGATCTTGGGACATGCTAAAGTACACAGGAAGTTAAAGGTAGGTTAATGTGAAGTGGCATTGCAAGCTTTCAAGAGGTCATTATCCACAATGGGGTGGGACTTTGCCATGATGTAGTTGCTCCTATAAACAATCCCACTAAGAGTAGTTCACCAAATTGCACCATGGTGGAATTCTTACTTTGGTCTGTTGTTGGTGCCCTATCTGGGGTGAAAAGAAGTTTGTTCATATCTCTCCGTGAAGAGTTAATGCATTTTAGGATTCCTTTAATTAACTGCTGTAAATCTGGCTTGGTAGTTGTAAATTGCATTTATTTGTACCCAGACTTAAAATACACTTATTCCTCCATGTATTGTATATGTATTGTGTCTCGGTGCTTTTTGAGTTTCTTCCTTACAAGAGGGAGCATTCTGTGGAGTGTGTGCACTGAACCCCGGCTCTGAGTTCTAAGTCCTGTTGGCGGAAAAACCGCAGGGCTTGCTAGGGAGTCCAAGCATCCCCTTGACCTCTGGCTCAGGGATATCAGTTTCTGAAGCTGTGGCTCCACTCACTGTCAAAGAGGTTGTAGCCACCAACCCATGAACCGTCACAACTCTCCTGTCACCTGAACGCAGGTATCTGTATCCAGCCCTTTTCCAGCCCATGACTGCCTCAGGAAGCCATCTCCCACCCAGAGGGTGTGTCAGGTTGACTCCGGATTCTTGGACTTGTGATTTTTTCCATGATATGAGACCCCGCGTTAGGTCAGTCTTAAACAATAGGTTCCCCCTTAAATGGTGCCAGGTCACGACCCTCCTAGACATGGGAAATGACCAAACGAACCCCTTCCTTCAGTGCCGGAGGATTCCACCACCAGAACCACCAACTCAATTTGAGCCTTGCAAGAACTGTGGGCTTGCACTAAAGGAGACATCTCTGTCACCCTCCAAGATTCAGGGAGCACTGTAGAAGCGGTGATAGAAAGAATATAAGAGACAAAGGGTGTGGAGGAATGCTTTGGAAAGCTGTCTTCTCACATGAGGTAGCTGTCGCATTCATGACCTCATGGCAGGTCATGTGGTTACATGTACAAGACATGAACAATACTGGGCCCATCAATATGCCATGGATGAGGGAGGGCAAAAAAAATGGCTTCAAAATACAAAAGGGACTAGTGGAAAAGAGAGGTTGTGTAGAGATAGGGAAGGGGGAACAAAAGAAAGCAACAGGAGATTATGATGAAAATACATTCTGTACCTGTATGAAAATTGTCAATAAAGTTACTTTACTTTTATTTTACTAATCTATTTATTTATTTTGGTTTTCTGAGCCCAGGTTGACATGGCACTCACTCTGTAGTCCCAGGCTGGCCTCGAACTCATGACAATCCTCCAACCTCTACCTCCCCAGTACTGGGATTAAAGCCATGAACCATCATGCCTGGCAAGAAGTTTTAAGAAAAGAACAGTGGGGCTGGAGAGATGGTTTAGTGGTTAAGGCATTTGCCTGCAAAGCCAAAGGCTCCTGGTTTGATTCTCCAGGACCCGCGTAAGCCAGGTGCACAGGGGTGCATGTGTCTGGAGTATCTTTGCAGTGGCTGGAGTCCCTGGCACACCCATTCTCTTCCTCCTTCTCTCTCTGAAATAAATAAAATTAAAAAAAAAAAAGAAGAGTGGGATCTCTTCACCAGAGCCCCCTGGCTTACCACTTGGACGAGGTTCTGCTTCCCTCCCCACACTGGGGAGCAGTGAGGCTGGATCTATGTGCTATTTGCTACCTTTCTCTGGGTCACTCTCCTGTTCTGCCACACTTTTCAGCTGCCCCTTCGCCCACTTTGCGATTCACAATGCTCTTTCACACTTCCTCTCTTTGGAATCGTGTCTGTTTGCTATCCCGACTCTACTCAGTCACCACATCACAACACAGGCTCACCCCAGAAGCCTTGATGAAGTGCTGTGCTGTGTAACCAGCTACAATTGAGAAACCTTCAAATGGAACTTTTATATACTACAAGGTCATTTTTATGACCAAAACTGAAACTAAGAAAGCATGCGCTATTGGAAGAGAACGCAGTGGCTATGGTGTGGACACTACAGAAGCGGGGGAATGTTCCCTTGTGCTGTGGAAGAGGCACTGATGGCTTTGAGACTGTCAGCTTTGGGGTCTGGCTACAGCTTTTGTCCAGTATGGCTGTCCCATACTAATCCCAAAGTGTTTGAACTAATCAGTGTGGGCAGGGAGTCATGCATTCTATCTTTTATTTCTTCTCTCACACAGCTAGCTAATTAGATACATAAATGATTAAATAGACAGACGGACAAACCAAATACTAAGGAGTCAGTAAAGGGAACTGTGGAGGGATCAGTGAAAGAGAATTGGATACAACAGAAGGCCATCAATAAGTTGGCCATATTAAAGACATATCAAAAGATAACATTTCAAAAATTTAGTTAAATGACATAGTTGGCCTTTATTAGTAATTAATGAATTAGACGACAGCTCATCTAAAGATAAAGAGGTGCTAGGCAGGAAAGAGTGGCTGCTTTTATAAGGTAACTTGAGCATGAACAAGGAAACAGTAACACAGGCATTTCTCAGAGGTTCCCCAGGTCCAGTTTCATACCACTGTCATAAGGCAAATATGGCAATAAAGTTAGTCACTGAAAGTCTTGGTTCCCCAATGCATGTAAAAGTTATGCTTACACCATATTATAACCTGTTGAGTGTAAAATACCATTATATTTAAAAATAGAGGGCTGGAGAGATGGCTTAGCAGTTAAGGCACTTGCCTGCAAAACCTAAGAACTCATGTTCGAATCTTCAGGTCCCATGTAAGCCAGATGCACAGTAAGGCAAGTGTGCAATGTTGCACACACATGCACAATAGGGCACACTTGTCTGGAGCTCATTTGCAGCAGCTGAAGGCCCTGGTGTGCCCATTCTCTATTTCTTTCCCCCTTTCCCGCTCTCAAAATAAATAACTAAAATATTTAAAATATAGATATACCTTAATTTAAAATTACCAAACATGTGCTGGAGAGATGGCTTAGTAGTTAAGGCATTTGCCTGCAAAGCCTAAGGATCCATGTTTGACTCTCCAGATCCCAGGTTAGCCAGATGCACAAGGTGACGCAAGCACGCAAGGTCCCACATGCCCACTAGGTGGCACACATGTCTGGAGTTCAATTTCAGTGGCTGGAGGCCCTGGTGGACCAATTCTCTCTCTCTCACTCCCACTCTCATAAAAAAAAAATACCAAATATGACACAGAGACTTGAAGTGAGTATACGCTGTTGGGAAAACGAAGCCTATGGGCTTATTTGATTCAGGGTTACCATCTTTTTATTTGGAAAAGAAAAAAAATCTATGGCCATGTGCCAAGAAAGTAGAGCAAAGTGCACTGAAATGAAATATGCCTGCATGGAAGGCAGGTCAATCTCCTTAGGGTTCTCTCTGTGGAAGGGTTGAAGCTGAGGGCAACATCCTGCTCATGCTGCGTGAAACTGGCCTGTTGGGGGATTTGGCTCTTCTCTGTCCCTTGGCTTCTCAGAGGTTTCATGAATAATTTCAGCTTGATAATGTGCAGCTTTACCATGAGTGACTCCAGTTTGTTTTGATCTGCTCTACTGGGACCTACTGCAGGTATTCATTTCAAAACAATGACCTCTCAAATTTCACTTAGCAGGGAAAACTGAAAATTATTCAAAGATAAGACAGAGTGGAGTTCTAAATGCTGTGAAGTTTGGTAATTTGGTGGTGAGAAGTCAAAGGATTTTACACTTACTGAATTAATTTCAACATAAAGGTAAGGTTATTTCCTGTGAATGAGAGAGGAAACTGCTGGGTTATATCTAAAGAAAATAGAGAGGAGGGCTGGAGAGATGGCTTAGTGGTTAAGGCACTTCTTGCGAAGCCTAAGGACCCAGGTTCAATTCTCCAGGTCCCATGTAAGCCAGATGCACACGGTGGCACATGTGTCTGGAGTTCGTTTGCAGTGGCTAGAGGCCCTGGAATGCCCATTTCTCTCTCTCTCTCTCTCTCCTCTCTCTCTCTCTCTCTCTCTTAAATAATAAAAACAATTTTTAAAAAAGGAAACAGAGGAAATAGTAAAGACAAAGACAAAGCCTACTATGAAGAATTATGAAAGAAAACTGATTAAAAGAGTAAGTAGATAAAACTGTGGTCAAGTACACAATGGAATTTTATTCAGCCATAAAGGAAAATGAATTCATGACATCTGCCAGTAAATGAATACAATTGAAAATCATTATGTTAAACGAGTACATTTCCTCTCATATGCAGACACAAGACTTAATTGTGCATGTGTGCATATGGGCTTGGACCGTGAGAGGTGAGGAGGAGATCTTAAAGGAGGGAAGATGGAATGGATGTATGGGGCATGAAGCAGAGGGTGGATATATTTTCAGGAGGCAGGGGACCAGCAAGAGGTAGGCAGGGAGGACAGGGAGAACAATGGGAAAGGGAGGAAGGAATTATCTTCTTGTTGCTGTGACCAAATACCTGATAAAAAAGCAATTGTTAAAGGCAAGGGTTTACTCTGGCTCACAGTCTGAGGAGATGCAGTCATCATGGCAGAGAAGGTGTGGCGGCAGGGGCAGGAGGCAGCTGGGCAGAGTGCACTGGCAGTGAGGATCAGAGAGCAATGGATGCTGGAGCTCAGCACCCTTCCCCCTTCACGGCCAGTCTAGCAGTTATAAACCTGATCCAGAAAATCCTGCATAGACACGCCCTTAAATGCCACTCCAACAAGACCCAAACCCCGTCAAGTTGACAAGTGATGTTAAATCATCACAGGGATGAACAAGAATAAATCACAATGACATATGCATGTGAAGATGACATAATAAAATGACTGTTTCATATGCCAACTTAAACAAATACATTTTAAAAAGAGCATGAGACTGCAGAACACTGAAGACTAGACAGAAGGTCTAGTTTTACCGTGAAGGTTAACCCAACCCCACAATGCACAACCTACATTTCCCAACAAGGAGGGTTCCTGTGGAGGAGGGAGGAGGCTAACGATGGTACCAACATGGCTGTTTACACACTGTACATAACTAATAACTTAAAAAAAAAAACGCATGCACGGTTTTAGGGTATTTCCTCTTCAGTGCTGTCCAGTCCTGTGCATGCATGAAGACATGCCAGGACTATTGTTTTTGGCACTTAGGTTATAAGGAGAGATTTGGCCAGACAGGAATTGGAGCACTAGACCATAAGGTCTAGGGTGGAGTGATGAACCAGTTACCCACCAACTTAACCACTGTGTCTGTTGACTTACATCATAATTGCCTCTTCATTCTACCTCCTGCACGTCTCCCTCACAACCTGGTCCCCAGCATCCTTTACCGCCCAAGACACCTTCCCACATCCCACATTTCTTCTTGAATAGCTCAACCTCTCTTGCTTTTGTCTCCAAATTCTTCCACAGGATGTCGCTCAGGGTGCCAGTGAAACATGGAAGTCCTTCAGCCACATCACATAGGACATGCTCATTCCTCTCAGCCTGGAAGACCTCTCATCCTACATGAGCCAGTTCGTAAATGTACCTCTTAACATGCAGATGGCCCACATCCTAGGCATCAAAAATGGATTAAATATGTAAGGAAACTATTAGGGAAATACCTCGGAGAGAAAATAGAAATAGAGACAGAGGAAGTTGGGAGGTCTGTTACGCCACGATATAAGTCTTCCCTCAAGTGAAGGAGAGAAGAAAGGAAGGTAGGAATGGTGTTTTGGGGGTCTAAGGAAAAGAAGACAAGACCATAGAGAAATCCTAGAGCTAAAGACAGCCTTCTAAGGAGTCCTGAATCTTCTAGGAACGAGCCTCCTTGATGACCCGACTTGATCAGACACTGGCTGAAGCTGCCTGAGTGACCCCGAAGCAAACACAGTGATGAGTAAGGAACACAGCTGCTGGGCCCTGGCATGATTTCTTTCCCTGTCACTAGAGGTCTGAGTGGTATCATCTTACAGCTATCATACATGGTTCTTTTTAGCCATTAGCTAAAGTCTAAAATCTCTTTAAAAGCCTCATCCACCCTATGCCATCTGGTCTCCACTCACCACTCCAGTCTTCCCCTAGCCGATCGTTTCTGCTCCAAACTTATCAGACTTTGTCTAAATTCCAGAAATAGACTCTGCTTGGTCGTACTGGCCAAGACCTTTCATGCTAAATCCCCTCCCAGGAAAACTCACCCTCATCCCATCTGCATCTTGGCTGATTTGTTTTTTTAAGTTGACCTTTAGCACATGTTTTTGCTTAAATGCACGCTCTTACCTCAAGTTCCGTGCCTGCATTCCTCAGACTGGATCATACTCTTTTTTCCTGTGTTCCCATAGCAGTCAGTTCTTCATTTAGGACAGGTCACAGGAGTAAGGACCTGTCTGCTATCTGAATTCCCTGCAAAACGAGTTAGCTCCATAGCAAGAGAGCCTGCTCTCTGCCTTGCTTTGGGCCCTGGCGTCTAACACAAGATGTTGAGAGTAACAGAGGGTGGATATGTCAAAGTCCATTATTTTCATGACTATAAACATCAGAATGAACTCCTTCAGCCCTTACTCTGTACAGTCAATATACACTGCCACAAATTTTTAATGTGCTCATAGCAATATTCAATAACACATTTTGTCTGACTGGTAAAAAGACATCAGGTAAAAAGAAACTGCAAGCAAGAAATTAGGACATAGAGTATTGGATAAAGGGTAGAACTTAAGAGGAAAAACCTCGAGGGTGACCCAGTACAGGAAAGTGAGGAAAATTATAAAAGAAAAAACTCAATCAGTTTGCAAACAAAAACTAAGGCAAAGATCATACTCGCAATATGATCACTTTGTGAACTCTATGAGAATCTAGCATTTAAATATAGGTATTTTTTCACTCCTCTTGGCTGCTGCGGGCTCTAACAGTCAGGCCTAAATTTAGCTTATACAGCAGAGGACCTAAATACAAAGCCCCGATCAGTAGGGAATCCTAGCGTGAAGCAAATGACACATTCCAAAGGGTTTAACTGGAACAAAGTTTGAAGAAGCCACTATTTATAGAGATGTGGCCAAGGTTAAAGAAATCCAGGGGTGGTGACGCTCCCTGGAGTTAGAGGCTGCAGGAACAAGAGGGACGGTGTGCCTGAAACCAACCAGGACCCGGAGCCCGTGGTGCTAGAGGAACAGATCTTCTAACAGTGCCAAGACAATGCAAGCAGAGGGAGGAGGAAAAGTATTTCTTCTCAAATGACAGCAATCAACTTGCCCAACGCCTCAGTTAGCCAAATTTGACCAGATGCCAAATGGCAAGAGAAAGGTCTAGGGGATAGACGTGGAAGAGAGAATGGAGAATGGGAAATGGTTCTTTGGGATAGAGCTGAAAGTAAATAAATAAATAACTACCACGATGGCTTATCTAATTTGTATTATAGCAGATCTGGAGGAACACATACCAGCACTGGCTCAGCAGTTAAAGGGACTTATTTGCAAAGTCGGCCTCCTAAGGTTCAGTTCCCCAGCACCCACAGAAAGCCAGATGCACAAAGTGGCACATGCACTTGGAATTTGTTTGCAGCAGCAAGAGGCCGGGGAACACCCATATGCTCTTATTCTTTCTTTTTCTTCATAATCAATCAATTAAAAAAAAGTTTTACACAAAAATATTTTTTAAAAAGAAGCTATAAAAAGCTATGCCTGTGCTTGCTCGCTGATGACTAGTGATGTCTGAGCCTGTCATGTGTATTCCAAGACAACCGAAATGAGTAGCAAGAACTATCGATAGGTCCTTTCCAATGCTAATACTTATTGAAATCTGTGACACATGTCAAGTGTGACCCGCTGCCCCTGATGAGAAACCCAGCAGGTTTTCATGGCTTTGGGGAAGAAAGTCTAGCACTGTCCAGGAGAACTGGCTCTCATTATGGCAATGCTTTACAATTGGCACTGCCCAGTATGGTCACCACCAAGCACGTTTGATTAATGAGAACGTGAAAATGACTGAAACTCAACATGGGTTGAAAGTGCACCTGATAGAAATGGATTATTTTAAAATTTTTATTTATTTTTAAAGAATACTTATTTAAGAGAAAAAGATGGTGTGGTAGTTTGAATAGAATAGATGGCCCCCAATATATTCAGTTGTTTGTTTGTAGTTTGCATCTGCAGCCATCTGGCTGGAGGCAATGCCATTGTGTGGATCTTAAGGTGTGGTGGTGGGTTTCAGATTTCAATCTAAAGATATGCAAAGTGTGCCTAGCTGGAGTTCCTGAAGTGTGCTATGACTTTTGACCTTTGGGCTTGTACTTCTCTCTCTTTCTCTGCTTGGTCCTGTGAAGGCAGGCCAGCTTCTACTGCTATTATGGAACTTCCCCTGGATCTGTAAGCTTCAATAAATCCCTTCCTCCATAACTGTGCCTGGTCTGGAAGTTCATCTCAGCAAACCGGAAGCGGTCTGATACAGATGGATAAAATGGGTGGAGCCAGGGCCTCCAGCCACGGCAAGCGAACTCCAGATGCATGCACCACCTTGCACATCTGGCTTACGTGGGTCATGGGGAATCGAACCCAGGTCCTTTAGCTTTGCAGGCAAGCACCTTAACTACTAAGCCACCTGTCCAGCCCATATTTTTTTATTTTTATTAATAAGAAACTTAGGTGTATGGACAAATCATGTGTTGGTCCCATTCTCCTCTCCATCCCCATCCCACTAAGGGCCTTCCTCAACACAATTTCTGGTATTCACCATGCGGCTATGGGTTATGAATGCAGCAGTCAGTCATTGTGAGTGGGGGTGGGGGTGAGGGCAAGGAGGCAATGCCTCTGGATACTCCTTCCCACTCTGGGGCTCTTACAATCTTTCTGCCCCCTTTTCTGGCAGTTAGAACTGGATATTTAAATTGGAATGTGTGTGTGTGTGTATGTGTGTGTGTGTGTGTGTGTGTGATGTGCATGTGGATAAACGTGTGTGCCAATGACCATGTGTGAGTCCGTGCATGTAGAAGTCAGAGGACAGGTTAGAGAGTCATTCCGCAGGATGCCATCATCTTCTTTGAGATAGTTTCTCACTGGCTGGAGCTCACTAATCACTGGCTAGCAAGGAGCCTCGACTCCGCCTCCACTGTGCTGGGATCACAAGTGTGTGTCACCACGTTTCCATTTATGTGGATTCTGCAAAGAAGACTCAAGTCCTCATAGTTACACAACAAGCACTGGACCAACTATGCTATCTCCTGATCCTTTTCTTAAAGTTATTAATTGAATTTTCGTGGCTGCTAGCAACTACTATACTGGATGGCACACTCCAGCAGGCATGTCTAACCTGTAGCCTGGGGCCCCTTACACCCCAGGATAGCAATGAGTGCTGCCCAACACATTTGTGGGTGTCCTTATATCACAATGCCAAAGGTTGGATACCTCTGTTAGAGACCATGAATATACAATCCTTGTATCTGTTCCTTTTCTATACAGTACGGGGATTGAGAAAGAGAGTTTCAAGATGTTTTCTATCTCCTGACAGTCTTTAACTTTTTAATCTTTTTTTATTTTATTTTTTATTGTGGGGGGCAGATAAGGAGAAAGAAAATGGGCATGCCAGGGCCTCCAGCTAATGCAAACAAACATCAGACACATGTGCCCCCTTGTGTATCTGGATTACATGGGTCCTGGGAATTTGAGCCTGGGTCCTTTAGCATTGCAGGCAAAAAAAGAAAAAGTTTGGCTTTCATGCGATTCTGCCCTTATCCCACGTGTGTACCCTGCCCAGTGGCAAAGACAGACCTCTGTCTTTATGGGTTCTGCATCCATGGATCCAACCAAGCACATATTGAAAATATTCAGGGAATAGGCTGGGGAGATGGGCCAGTAGTTAAAGGTGCTTGCTTGCAAAGCTGATCAGCCCAGGTTCAATTCTCTAGCACTCACATAAAGCCAAATGCAAAAAGTAGCTCATATGTCTGGTATTCATTTGAGGAGGCTAGAGACCTTGGTGTGTGTGTGTGCATGCACACATAGGCACACACACACACAAATACTGGTAAAAAGAAAATATTCAGGAAAAAACATGTCCGTATTGAACACATGCAGATTTTCCTTGACATTATTCCCTAAATAATAATGGATAACTTCTGTGTTCTGTCTTTACATTGCGTTGAATACAGTAAGTAACCTACAGATGATTTAAAGTATATGGAAGGATTGTGTAGACTACAGGAAAATTCTATGAAGTTTTATATAAAGGACTTGGAGCATCTATGGGCTTTAGTAACCAGGAGGAGTCCTGGAACCATTCCCCTCTGGATGACTGTACTGTCTTTGAAGAGGTGAAAGCTTAAGCCTTCGACCCAAACCAGAAATATGAGTTTACATTTTCAAGAGGTCCATTTCTACAAGCTGAGACCTCCATTGATTTCAGGACCTTCCTGATATCCTTTCACTGTTGTCTATTATAGTTCTGAAGCCTTCAGACTCATGATATATTGTTATTTAAAACTGTGTGCACCTCTCTCTCTGTGTGGGCCTGTGAAAGCAGGCCAGCTTCTTCTGCCATTATGGAACTTCCCCTGGATCTGTCAGCTTCAATAAATATCCCTTCCTCCATAACTGTGCCTGGTCTGAAAGTTCATCTCAGCGAACCTGAAGCTGTCTGCTACAGAACTTGGTACCGAGGAGTGGGCTGTGATGTACCTACCATGTGGATGTTGATCTTTTGGAACCTTTGTTTTGGAGGAATAGGCATGGACTTGGTGCTTGCAACTGAAGATGTCTTCTGGAGTGGTAAGCCAAGTTTTATGGACTATTCTGATGAGAGTCTGAGAATGCTAAGTGCAGATAGCATTGAACTTCGAGGCTTGGCTTACAAGCTTTCTAAGGGGAAGACTGCAGAGGACTTTGTTGGAACTGGGCTACTGGCATAAGGGCTGGCTGCGCCCTGCTGCCCAGGCCCAGAGAGTTTGATCAAAGTTAAATTTGTAATGGACTGATGTGCTTGGCTGAAGATATTGGACTGACAGATTTAAGATTTTAAGCTGGAAAATCTCAAGCAAGTTAAAATTACAGGCACTGAGACTGGTTTTAGGTTACTGAATCTGCTATTGTCAAACACATTAGCAATCTGAAGGAAGATGGTCCAATTGCTTTATCATGGAAAGGATGCCTGAGGAAAGACTATCATAGAAATGCAAACACTTTTGGAAAGAGTTGATTGGAGAACAAACCTGCTTTTCAAGGTTATGATTTATTTTGTCTTTGAATTAAGAATATGGCTGTGTCTTGCACACCTGGTATTGGTTTCAGAAGCATGAAAAATGCGAGGAGTAGTCGTGAATTGCACATGCTTCCAGGAGCTGCCGCTGAGATGCGGCATGAGGTAGGGCCTGATGCCCTGATAGGCTGAAAGAGCCTTTGGAAAATGTGAGGCGTGGTCATGAATTTCACACGGATCCAGGAGCTGCTGCTAAGATGCAGCATGAGGCAGGGCATGATGCCCTGATAGGCTGAAAGAGCCTTTGGAAGATGGACTGTGGTTTGCATGAAGACCTCAAAATGTTTTGGTTATACCAGGACTATATGCAAGCGCTACCATAGAGCGCACTGTTGGCCTGAGATGGAAGTGTTCTGCCCAGCTGGAGGGGCAGAATTGGAAAATCTGGAGACTGTCAGTCTTTGGTTGTATTGGACTTGAACTGCAGAAGTTTGATGTTTGTTTGATGGTGGTTGAATTTGCATTGTTTTAGTCTCTCCTTGCTATGCATTACACCAGTTGAAAATGTTTACTCTGTGCCTTTATATGTTAGAAATGTTTAACTTGTTTGATTTTACAGGCCTTCATATCTTAAATTGGTCAAGACTGTGGGGACCTCTGAAATTGAACTGAGTACAATTTACAATGTGTAATGGTTATAAATTTATTGGGGGCCAGGTGTGGAATGTGGTGGTTTGAATAGAATAGATGGCCCCCAATATATTCAGTTGTTTGTTTGTAGTTTGCATCTTTAGCCACCTGGCTGGAGTCAGTGCCATTGTGTGGATCTTAAGGTGTGGTGGTGGGTTTCAGATTTCAATCTAAAGATATGCAAAGTGTGCCTATGAAGTGTGCTGTGGCTTTTTAGGCTTATGCTTCTCTCTCTCTCTGCTTGGGCCTATGAAAGCAGGCCAGCTTCTTCTGCCATTATGGAACTTCCCCTGGATCTGTAAGCTTCAATAAATATCCCTTCCTCCATAAAAATAAAAATAAAAAAAAACTGTGTGCAGTGGGCTGGAGAGATGGCTTAGCAGTTAAGTGCTTGCCTATGAAGCCTAAAGACCCCAGTTCAAGGCTTGATTCCCCAAGACCCACGTTAGCCAGATGCACAAGGGGGCGCACACATCTGGAGTTCGTTTGCAGTGGCTGGAGGCCTTGGCGCACCCATTCTTTCTATATATATATCTGCCTCTTTCTCTCTCTGTCTGTCGCTCTCAAATAAATAAACTAAAAAGTAACAAAAAAAAAAAAAACTGTGTGCAGGGCTGGAGAGATGGCTTAGCAGTTAAGGCACTTGCTTGCGAAACCTAAGGACCCAGATTTGATTCCTCAGTACCCACATAAGCCAGATGCACAAGGTGGTACATGGATCTGGAGTTTGTTTGCAGTGGTTGGAGGCCCTGGTGTGCTCATTCTTTCTATTTGGGGCCCCTCTCCCCCCCCCACACTCTCAAATAAAAAATAAATTAATTAAAAAATCTGTATGCAAACCAAAGCAACTAAATGCCAACATATTTGCTCCATCCTCAAAATAGAGACAATTCTAATAACAGAGGCATCAAGTTGACTATCTTAAACATTATTTCTTAGATAAAATCATCACTTTTGAATTTTAATGCTAAGCATTTTTGACTAAGCTTTTTCTTATAGCTCAGAGATATTTACATAAAAATGTTCAACTAATGCAAACCTCAATGTACAACATGAAAAGTATCAGGTTTAAGAGCTATCACGAAATTTTCACAATGGAATCTTCCTGCCACCTCCCTTGCAATGGTTTTACCTAAAAATTACAATAAACACTACCATTTCTTATTCAAAGCATCATATGAATGCTTAATGATAAAAGACCAATTTCAAAAGAATATTCTTGACAGCCCATATCCCACTACATAGAAGACCAGATTAAAGACATCTGGAAAATAATTGATATTCCAACACAATTCTTCAAAAAGCTCTTGCTTCCATGCATAGAAAGTGTTACATATGCATTAATAAACCTGAAAAAAGGTAACATTGAGCCATGTCAGAAATCAGATTTGTTTCAGAGTTTTTCAATTCAATAAAATTCTTAACCTAAAAATGTAAACCTTAAAGTGAAATGCTTGGTTAAAATTTCAATTAATTTTTAACAGACCTAATATTTTAATGTCAATGTTTGGTAGAAGATTGCTGATGAACAGAATAATTCTCAAAAAGAACCATCTTGGCTATTTATACAAACCTCCAGGAGTCTCATTATCTCAGAGAATGCAACCTCATCAAGACCAGAATTCAGCAAACATCCAGGAAATGTTTTTAAAAAGATATTCAAAGATTCAAGAGAATTTGTGCTTTGAGGAAAAAAAAAAGGTCATTCCTCTTAGCTTCTACAACTGTACACAGATAATGGAATTGGGCAGCAATTAGTATGTTGAGTTTAAGTTAAATAAAAATTTTAAAAAAACAACTAATTCCACCCAATCTAGTTTAGTGAACCAGGTTATCAGGATTACTTACAAGAATATAGATGAGTGAGGCTGGAGGGATGGCTTAGTGGTTAAGGCATTTGCTTGCAAAGCCAAAGGACCCAGGGTCAATTCTCCAGGACCCACATTAGCCAGATGCACAAGGGGGCACAAGCATCTGAAGTTCGTTTGCAGTGGCTGGAAGCCCTGGAGCGCCCATTCTCTCCCCCCCCCCTCCCCTTCCCTCTCCCTCTTTCTCTGTCAAATAAATAAATTAAAATAAAATATTAAAAAGAGTATAGATGAGGGGTTATTTACACCATCATGAATGACTCAAAGGCAGCTGTATCCCCAAGAAGCCCACCCCAGCATGGGTGACCCACACACGTTGCATCCCTGGAGTTCCCTGTTCATAAGGGAAGGGCATTATGACTCTACTAAGTTTCCCTCAGTCTTGAGCCTTGAGTATTCCCCTTCTCTCCAGGAGGGAATGTTCCAGTTTATAGGAAATGGCACACAATAGTCTACTTGTTCATCAAATCTTGCTGGAGTATTATCAAGTAACTGTATTTCATGTTGTGACAGAAGATGGCCCCTAAGGCTGAGCGCTGTGTGTAAGAATCGCTTCAACTCTGCACTTCCTGCCTCTGCCCCCAGCACTGTGGCTGCTCACACTGCCCTCGTTGTTAGCTCAGCGAACAGTCAAGGCATAGAGACACCGCAGCAGCAATTCATTAGATGTGTCTTCAAACGTCCTATCTTAGTCCCTTCAGGGTGTTGACAAGGTACCTTCAAGTGAGTAACTTGGGGCTCAGAAGATGGCTTAGCAGATGAAAGTGTGAGCCACACAAGTGTGAGCACAGATCCCCAGGGCCCGTGTAGCACGCATCTGTAATCCCATCACATCTTCAGCAGGAAGGCAGACAGACACAGGAGCATCCACCAGAAGCTCCCGGGCCAAGTGAGCCCGGTGAACAGAGCAGCGAATGAGAGACTTTACCGCTGTGAGGCAGGAACTGACACCTTTGTCCCCTGACTTCCATACGCATGCTGTGGCACACATAGTGTGCACATAAACACACTCACACACACACACAAACACAGAAAAGGAATGGAGGGAGGGAGAAAAGAAGGAAGGAAGGTAAAGAATGGTTAATTTATAAACATGAAACATCAGTGCTAAAGGGCACTCCCCTGGCCAGAGTGGCCACTATTTGTTTCCATCACATTCCAAGCGTTATCATCGTCAAATGGCCTTCTTTCTTTATATTCATTTTGTTTTATTTATTGACTGAGGCAAGGTCTCACTGTAGCCCAGGCAGACCACATCTCATCTCACTCTGCACCCCAGGCTGGCCTTGAACTCACAGCAATCCTCCTACCTCAGCCTCCCATGTGCTAGAATTATAGGTATCAGCCACTACAGCCCAACTTTTCAAATGGCCTTCGTTGTATTAAATCAGAAGTATAAACGCTATGGTCTTCATAGCCATCCCTTAGATGAAAAAACAGACCACTGCAATTCAAGCAATAGGCAGTTGTTTTCACACCAAGGGAAAGAAATGGATCATTCTCTAACCCAAGAATAAATAGGGTTTAAAAAACTTTATTTATTTGAGAAAAGCAGACAGAGAGGGGGAGGAAGGAGGGAGAGAATGGGCACGCCAGGGCCTCTAGCCACAGCAAGTGAAGTCAAGATGCATGTGCCATCTTGTGCATGTGGCTCACAGGGGGTACTGGGGAATTGAACCTGGGTCCTTAGGCTTCACAAGCAAGCACCTTAACCATTAAGCATATCCCCAGCCCATAAATATGTTTTGAGCATCAGCCTTTGGTCTTATGTTCTACAAAGCTGAAGCTGGATGGACTCCAGGCCTGTACCAGAGCTATACCCAGCTGTAGGACCAGCCTTATTTAGAAGCCAAAACCAATTGGAGGAAAACAACAGGGCCCTCACAGAATTTCTGACCCAAGTTAGATTTTTATCTGCTCACTAGGCAACTTTGATCCCATTGTTCTCTCACTGTCCATGGAAACCTGGTTTTACCCTTTCCACACACCTGTTGACTTGAGAGGCAAGTCAGGCTACCCACTGAAACTCTTTGAACTGCCAAAGGGCTCCCAATTCCTCCGCTATTTAGAAAAGTTCTGGTTTCCAGGAGCCCCTTAGCAAGTCCCTTCCCACTGGTAGCTTCCTGAGAGGTCACCTGCTTCTCAGCGGTGGGAAATACCTTTAGCTCTACACATCAATATGTAACACTGGGCCACTGACCTCATCTGTGTTGAGTCAATCTCAAGGCCCTTCTTGCCCTGACAGTAAATGAATGCTTCCAGAAAGAACTTATCATACTCAGGAATATTTGTTGCACTTACTACATTGCATGGATTGCACAAACACTATTTACATAATTGCACTCAACCCCTTGAAGGGGCCCCCCCCATCTCCAGGTAGGGAATCAAATGTGCACAGTTGAGGAAAGAGTAGAGGACTTGAGCAGAATCTTTCTCCATTGATGAATCCAGCAAATTAACTAGGCGACCCTCTGAAGAATGACTTCAGCAAGGCGAATGCTGTCAAGGGGGCGGGGTTTCTCGCCCTTAGACACAGTCTCATATGGTCTCCCCTAGCAATTGTGCTTGTCTCCAGCTTTTTTTTTTCCTGCCAGTTATACGGTTATTGCAATGTTGAAATACAGTTGCATAAACCAAAGAAATGTAATAAAATCTTCTTTCAATAATTCAGTAGGATGCTTTGAACACATAAAGCATATCACAAAAAATGAACTGTTGAATTAAACACAGGAAAGGAAACAAAAATATTCGAGAAGTTTAGAGATTCTATATTATACTGCTTTTTAAAATGTGTGTCTTTAGGTCACATTTTAATGAAAACCAAGCAGGAAGTGCTCTTTAAAACTGCATCATATAAGAAACAAAAAAAAAAATTTTTAAGGCCTGGAGAGATGGCTTAGCAGTTAAGCGCTTGCCTGTGAAGCCTAAGGACCCCGGTTCAAGGCTCGATTCCCCAGGACCCACGTTAGCCAGATGCACAAGGCGGCACACGCGTCTGGAGTTCATTTGCAGTGGTTGGAAGCCCTGGCGCGCCCATTCTCTCTCTCTCTCTCTCTCCCCCTCCCTCCCTCCCTCTTTCTCTGTCTGTCACTCTCAAATAAAATAAATAATAAACAAAGAAAATTTTTTAAAAATGCATCATAATGACGACCTTGCAAAAAAGGCAATGTGGCTCTACATCTACAGGGATCACATATTAAAGAAAGGGACCAAACCTGTCAAATCAATGTCTAGTACTGATTTAAATTTAAATAAAACGTTTAAGATAATGTCTAGAATACTTTTTCCTGCTCCATGGAGGTGACATGTATTAAACACTGGATGTGTACAATTTTTTAAGTTCTGACAGAAGCATATATTCATGAAACCATAACTGTGATGAAGACTATGGACATACTAGCTCAGTTTGCTTCTTCTCCTCCTCCTTCCCTCCTCCTCCTCCTCCTTCTTCCCCCCTCCCCCTCCCTTCCTCCCTCCCTCCCTCCCTTTTGTTTGTTTTTCAAGGTAGGGTCTCACTCTAGCTTATTTTCTAAGGAAAAAATGGAAACTTTTTAAATTTTCATTTATTTGGGACAGAGACAGACAGACAGACAGACAGACAGAATAGGCACGCAAGGCCTCTAGCCATTGCAAACTCCAGATGGATGCGCCACCTTGTACATCTGGCTTACATGGGTTCTGTGGAATCAAACCTGGGTCCTCAGGCTTCATAGGCAAGCACCTTAACCGCTAAGCCATCTCTCCAGCCCTAGCCCCATTTTCTCATGCTTCTTTGCTATCATTTTCTTTTTCCCTCCCCCATTAACATCCCATTCATCTGTCACTAGATTTGCTTGCCTTTTCTAGAGCTTTATATAAGTGGAATCATATAATATATACCACCCCAGCCCCTGCACATGTGCTTCTTACATTCCAGTGTTAATTACCATGAGATTCATTCATGCTGTTACATATATCAAGAGTTTGTTCCTTCTTCTTACTTAGGATTCTATGTTATGGACATCACACACTGTTCATTCTTCTGGAGATGGACATTCGAGTGTTTTCTGTTTGAGGTTGTTACAAATTAAGTTCCTAGAGCATGATGAACAAATCTCTGTGTAGTCGTGTTCTCATCTCAACAGTGCCACGAGTAACACGCTACGACACAGGAGGCGCACGTTTCACTGCATAAGAAACTGAGTTGTTTCCCACCAGCAGTGTACTGGGGTGCCAGTGACTTCCCACCCTTGCCACCACTTGGTGTTCTCAGTTTGTTTAATTTTAAACATTGCAGGGGTGTGTTACCTCATTATGGTTCTCTTACATTTTTTTGTTAGCATACAAAGAACTAGGTTTCATTGTGGGGCTTTTTTTCCCCCCAAACAAAATTTGCTCATTTCCCTTCTCCCTTGCCCTCACTATGGCTTTAACCTGTATTTCCCCAATGACTCACTATGTTCAAAAGCTTATGTCCGTGCCTTTTCATTTTAGTAAACATTCAAATGTCTTGTCCACCGCCCAACCCCTCCCTTCTAAGTGAGTCACTTTGTCTTAGTAATTAATATAATTTGGGAGTCTTAGTAGATTCTAGAAAGACTAAGTCCTCTGCCAGTCTGTGCTTTGCTTTTTCCTCTTTTCTTAGTAATGTCTTTTGGGAAGTTCCTAATTTTAATGAAATACAATTCATCTATTTTTGAAGTTTACACTTGTATCCATGACCACCTTCATTTGTTTTTTAGCAGAACACATGGCTCTATCCCCGTAATGCCAGGCGGTGACAAGTGTCCTGCAGAAGAATGGACAGGGATCTGAGATGCTCAGGCAGGAAGGTCAAGGAGGACCTCAAGAGATGACGCCTTCTGAGGAAAGACCTAAAGGAGGTGAAGGACGGGGGGGCACCCAGCAGAGAGAGGCAAACACACAGGCCCCACATATTAAAGAACTTGTGGCCCCAATGCGCACGACCGCCAGGCCCAGGGCAGCACGGTGCCACCGAAGTGGAAACCGGGTTGAAGGGATTTTCCACTCGCATCA
This sequence comes from Dipus sagitta, assembly GCA_036346955.1. Lineage (NCBI taxonomy): Eukaryota > Metazoa > Chordata > Mammalia > Rodentia > Dipodidae > Dipus > Dipus sagitta. Next base: position 114,444,823 of record CM070778.1, on the reverse strand, counting down.
GCCTCATCACAAAGTCAAGAAACCCAGCCGGGAAGACAGCAGGGACCGGCTGAGCAGCCGCCGAAGGAGATCACAACCGGGACCAGCTGAGCGGATCTGCTACAGCTCGGGGCGCCCCGCACAGTCTCCCTTCCCCATGCGCCAGTGCCATAAACACCTGAGAACTTACCTGCACCCCCACAGCCACGCAGCATCCAGCTCGGCCAGCCAGAGCACGAGATCCAGCGACCCAAGCAGCCCAACCGAATCCACAGTGCAACTGAGCGGTGCCAAGGTGGGCACTCACCCCTGGTGAGATTAAAAGCCATTCCAAAAGGTGAAAGGGCCTACTTACACAAAGCCAGGCACACAGTCCTGCTCTGGAAGTGCTAACCTCGCCTTCCATGCCAGGGCAGATTATGTGTTAGGCTGGCTTTGCCATTCTCAAAAATAAGGTGCATTTTGGTGTTGACTGTTGCTGCCTTTGGCATTTCCTAATTTACAAGGCCTTTGTCTTTTTCTTCTGTCTTTTGGGGCAGGATCTCACTCGGCCCCTGGCTGGCCTGGAACCCACTTCAAGAGCAGAAATCTCAGTCTCCCAGTTGACGGGATTAAAGGTGTGGGGCACCCTAAGGGACTTTGACTTTATGTATCTGTTTTAATCCCCACTCTTGCATAAATACTTTGTGGTGGTTTTCACTGAATGTGTAGATTGCTCAGTCGAATTTTAGAATCTGTCAGTAATTTGCTCCACCCAACCTACTAGAATACTTGAATAGCAGGCAAACTCAACACCTGGGGTCACTGCTGCAGTTACTCTGAGAGTATGAAGAGCCACACCTTAAGCTCCTACGCTGAGGATACAGAAAGTCAGATTTACACAGCTAAGAATACTGCAGATAGTTAGAAAACCCAAGCAATAAATCAACTCAAGATGTGAAACTCTCTACATTATAATACAAGAAACACAAAAAACCAGGACAATACAATTCCACCAAAAATTATAAATTCATCAGAAATGACCTCCAGTGAGACTGTTTTAGATGAAATGCCTGCCAAAGATTAAAAAAAAAAAAGGATTATATTTATGCTCAAAAAAAAATCAAAGGAATCCAAGAAGAAAACAAACTCCTGAAGGAATCCCAAGAGAACACAGGAAATCAACTTAACAAAATAAGGAGGGTTAATACTTTTTAGCAGAACATATGGATTGTTATCTGTTACTCACATAGTTCTCTTGGTACTTTTGTCTGATCAACTGACATAGATATGGAGGTCTAATTCTGGGCTCTTTTCTTCCACGGATTGACTTGACTATTTTTGTGCAGATTATTTTCTAATTTGAATTAATTGATTATAAGTTACTGAACAACTCACATATGGGTTGTCTGAGTGATTTCTCTATCCCAAATATTCAGGAAGTTTGTGCAACAGGAAAAGCTGGTGAAAGAACAAGATAGGAAAAAGAAGTGTCACACAGGTGAAAGGAGCAGAAAATGTGAGTGAGGGCATTTCCCCCAGCTCTGCCATCACCAAAGACCACCCTGTCACCCAACATAAACCCTATTCTATGTTTTGAAAGGTTGTCTATAAAATAAAAAACAATCAGACAACAATTTATGTCCTCATATATTATCCAGCAAAGGCACATGTACTTCTGAGTAGCTGGAGAAAACTGTGGTTGCTAAAAACTGTGCCCAAGTCAAATGACTTTTTAGACATCCCATGTAGCTTTACAGTAACTTTACAACCCCTATGAAGATTTTTGTTTTCAGTCAGACACCCCAGGACTTTCTGCCCGAATCACTTGTCTTTTTAGAACCGTGGGGTTTGGAGATATCAGACACACTAACCTATGGGCTTCACCTGGCCTCCCTTCCCTCGTCAACCCCCTGCCGTAACACCAGGGCTTCAGGACAATGTGACTAGTTAACGTGATGAAAAGAACAAGATGTACAGCACTGATTGCCAACCATGCTTTTGCAGATCCTTAGGCTATCACTAGTTAGCTAAGGTGGTGGCCTTTACAGCATGGGAATGTTAACTCTCCAAGAGAAAAATGTTACCAGCGATGTCTCACAGCTACGTCAAGGGTCTGGGATAGCCATGCTTACACAAGACCATGAGAAACTGAAAATGGAGTCTCTATGAAAACTCAAGTTAACCAAAACCAAATCTCTGCCCAAACTGGATATATCAGTGCTATCAAACCCGACAGCCTGACATATATGGATCCAAAAACATCTCAAAGATCCCAAAGTGAGTAAGATGATGGATTTTTTTACTGTAGACTGATAAAATGTCACCTTACACTCAGTTCTCCTCATGCAATAACCTATCTTAACAAATAGGAAGAAATGAAAACAAGTTAATGCAAGTAAAGCTATCTCCTCTTCCCTGATAAGGTATCCCATCCCTGTTCTTTTCTTAAAAATAGGGAATGTTCTCAAATGTGCTTGCTATGGTCTGAAAGCATCACCTCAAAAATTCATGTGCTAGAAGCAAATGTCACAAAGTGGGACCTAATGGGTCAATGCTGTTATTCAAGGGGCTTTCAGAAATAATATTACTTTCTTCTGCTTTTTTCCATGTATGATCTCAGATTCCCCAGCTTCCAAAATTGAGAAGTTCCTGTCTACAAATTACCTACTCTCAGATATTCTATTACAGTAGCACAAATGGGCCAAGAAGGGCTTATCACCCCTTATGTCCTCTCAGAATCATTTCTGCTGTTTCTTTTTTAGCACCTGTGCTGCTGAACTAAGGGCTACTGTATCTGTACTTCCTTTTCAAATCTCAAATTCTCTCTCACCTGAAAACAAAGTGCCTACCCACTGGCACATGTAAGGAACTTTACAGTATGCACAGGTTCCATGCCCACAACAGAGGCTCCATAGAGCATGCAGACATTTCCTTTCGCACGCCTTTAATCCCAGCACTTGGGAGGCAGAGGTAGGAGGATCACCATGAGTTTGAGGCCACCCTGAGATTACATAGTGAATTCCAGGTCAGCCTGAGCTAGAGTAAGACCCTACCTCAGGAGGGAAAAAAAGACATTTCCATATTTTGCTAAATTAAATAGGTTATCTTCCCACTTGCATATCTGGTAATGTCAATGTACCTGCAATTGACATTGTCTTCCCTTTATAGCAACTGTATCTGTCATTCATGTAGACCCCAGATTTGTTGCACAGAATAAAATGAAAAAGGAACCCACAAGCACACAATGAAAGTAACTAAACAACATTAAAACATTTCAGAACCTAAAGACAGACAGTTTGTGTTCAAATCAGTTTCTCATGTAACATGGGCTATTAAAGATCTTCTGAGGCATCTAAAGTCTGTATCTAGTAATATGCTAAAGGCAGCTTATGTGGAAATGTTACAGAAAGCAGAGGGCAAGTTGAAGAAACCAGCTGGATACTCCAACACCTTTAGTTAGCTGAAAACTTACCAAAATCTCATTTTGAAAACTGAGAGAGGAATATCTGGTTAGCTATTATTAATTTTAGCTCTAAAATAAGCCACAAATGATAAAAAATCAAACAGTAAAAATAAATGCAACAAGCACTATGTGAAGATAATGAAAAGCAGCCCTTGTTCTGCATTTGTGAATTCTATCATTTTTCCACTTCTAAAGTAACTGGGCTTATTAGGAATACAATGAGACAATTCTACACTTGATTTTTAAGGTATTGTCAAAATTTTACATCATGGCACTTATCATCAAAGAAATGGGGCTATGGTGGCCAAGGACATGCCAACAATGGTTAACTGTGACCAGTAGTATTGTTCTACTGAACTCGAGGAGACAAAGTCCTTTGATTAGTTTTATTTTTTGCCATTCCTGAAGATTAGCAATGCCAGCTCAAGCCAACATATAAAATGCTAAAGGTTTCCATGACAACAGAATATGTTAAAAATACATGTCTTCATATATGACATCTGCATAGTGCTTTACTGTCTTTAAGGCTATCTGGCATTCATTAGCCTCCAGTGTGGACAGCTAAGAATAGGAAAAGAAGGAATGCTCAAGACAAGCACCTTTTTCTTCCAAAATTTAACTGTTTACTAAACTGCCTATACAATCTACTGCAGGCTTTGTCAAATTTAAGTTGAAACAAGATGCAAGTTTTAATAGCAGAAATCACTAAGAATTAAGAGTTGTCTTCCATTAAACTCAATTTTTATCACCTTATAACAACTTTTCTGACCTACTACAGTAAGAACTGTGTTTTCCTTACATTGCAATGAAATTTTGCTGACAAATTTCATATAGTATCTGAAATTCTTAAGCCTTTGAACAATGATTTTTATGCCTCAGATGGGAGTAAACAAATGTTAAGATGGGTTTTGAACACTCTGGCAACCAGATTCTTTACTTTTGTGCAACATCTTATCCTATGTTATAATATATTTGTGGATTTCAACCCACTGGCCAAGAATGATAATAAAATTGAGGGACCAAAGACATCTAAAAGATGAACAATACTCTTGATAACATTGCATAAAGCCACAAGAAGTTTGTGACCCAGTTTTCATTTGCTTATAATGAAGAATCATATAACTGAGTCTATTAAGGGTCAAAGAAACTATTTGTAGAATTATCTACTATCAAAATTAAAATGAGATCAAACTTGAAACTTGTAGTTTACTATATATACAGAACAGCCAACAAACCAAGAGACCTGACGGGAAAGGGCAGGAAGGCTGCTCACACGGTGACAGTCCCCTACGCAGCATAAGGAGGATTCTGCCCTCATTATTGGCTCTTCTTCCTTCTTTCTGAGGAACGTAAAGCCATTCTGACGTATTTGCATGGCTGGTTTTACTTCACCAAACTCTGCTGACAAGCTCATATGTTTGTTCTCTATTTCTTTGTTACAGTTAGCATTTGGAGGATCTGGATGACTTAAGTTTCGAGGAGTTGGCCTGGTATCAATATCAAAATCATGGCCCCCATTTTTCTTTTCTTCAATGTTCTCTATACAGCACAATTATGTAGAACCAGAATAGAAACAAGGGACTTTTCAAAGGGAATCAAGGGGCAGAGTGACATGCTATGGAGAGTGTATCCTTTGCAACACAGAACCTTTCATGCAAGAAGCAGAAGAACCTGTCGTTCTATTAGCTGCAGTGGTGACTCTAAAATCATTTCTGTAGATTGTCTTCAAACTCAGAATACCTCTAATACCTGCTGTCTTCTTACCAAACAACCCCATTTCTCAAAAATTCAAAAATAAATAGTAGCACATTAAGGCAAAGTACAGTTTTAATTTCTAAAGTTTTATTATTTTAGTACATACATTTCACAAACAGAAACCCTCTAACATCACACAGTTTCCAACCCAAACGTTTCAATTTTACAAACATTCTTCAACTATTTACACTGTCTTCCCTCAACAAAAGTGCAATCCAAGACATCTTGACAAGAAAACTTTATAGACAACAATGTATTTTCGAGCTGGTTTTTAATGGTGCCCATCCATTCCATTTGCATTCAGTTACCTGGGAGAATAATCAAGTCAACAGGACGTGGAGATGAACAGCGCCGGGCAGCATCCTGTTGTAAGACCTGAAACACTAAACCGAAGTGCTTTCTCCTCACATCTTCTGCCACCTCCAACTACTATTACTCAACACTGCTAACAGAGAAGCAAACTGGGGTTAGCAACCTGGCCACGCAGCAGACTGAACAGTAAGCACTGGTCTTGCCTACGTGGAGATTTCAGCAAGTTAGTCTAATAGTCTAATAACTCAGGTTTAGCATTTAAACATATATTCTTTCTCAATGAATTAATTTTCCCCCAACAGATATGAAAATGCTTTTTATACAGAAAGAAATGAACTCCTTTTCAGAAACTGGAAGTTAAAGGGCATTTGAGGAAGCTGGTTTCTAACTAGAATGGGCACAATGTCTATCTTTTAAAACAATGGAAAGCTGAGTTGGCCTGAAGATAAAATGATCAGAAATGCTTCTTTTTATACTGAGGCAGAGTTTCATTTGCTTGAGGTATTGAAGTTTTTAAAAATAAATGACTTAAATGTTAGAGTAGATAAAAAAAACACTTTGAAATTATTAGCCACTTTTAACTCCCTCGTGCTGTTGAACACCCCATTCACCAGAAAAGCAGAAACTGGATCTCTGCGGTGGCTGAGATCCTCAAATATTATAACTACAATAAAAACTGTCACCTTTCTTGACATATTCCAATTCTGACCAAAGTGCTTAGGGAAGATTTGGAGAAAACATGAAGGTCAGCAGACTTCCAAAATATTTACCTTTCTAGTACTGCCTCCTCAGTTCTATCTTATTCTCAAATCATGCACAATTTTCCTGTCAGGCAAAAATGTAATGGCCTGGCAAAGGACAGTACGGAACTTGGGCTTCTCTGTTTACGTGGCTGCGTCCATCTAAGGAGTCCTTACTTTATCATCAAGATAACAACACCCAAATCACAGTGAAACCCCTTCATACTTACTTTTCAGGGCTGGACAGCAATCTAAGGGGAACACATGGAATGCAGCATCACTATACCCACAGCATTCTTTGAATAAAGAACTTAGAGAATGCAATCGGCTGACTTCAGCACATAATAAAGCAGATTCACTATAAAAGTGTAGGTGGGTTAAAAAAATAGCATTACAAATATCTCACTATTTATCTTAAAACCAAAACAAAATTTAAGATAAATCTGCAGACAAGAGAAATTACCAATTTTATACTTGGGTCCACAGAGACTCAAGGTAACTGAGTTACAGTGGCAAGGGCATGTCCTGCAGACCTCTCTTGTGGTGGCATCACACACTGAACAAAAATGACTTTCTGCTCTAGAGGCAATCTGAGCATCCTCCTCCCCCTGGAAAAACATCTCACGTCATCAAACACCATGCCAGATGCAGTAAGCCAGACAATCACCACCCAAACTGAAAGGAGGAATCTTAACTGATACAGTGGTACTCTGATGCGTTTGTTCCAAACAAAGCATCAGCTACTTAATGTGAAACTTGAGCTTATCTGCCATAATGCTTAAGAGATTGTGCAGGGAACAATCATCTTGAGAGGAAAGGGGACATAAACCAAGTACTGTACAATATTCACAGCATCCCCAATTTGCCTACTCATGAAATGATTGAGTACTCTTTCAGTAAGCATTTATATGTCATTTTGAAATTACCAAACTCATTCACAGAAATCATATTCCAATTATATTTCTCCAATACACAGTGCCCAGATATTTAAGTACCCAGGATCTAGTGAGCAGGGGCAGATTTTGGAATGCCTGATGCTCTGAAGAGTCGAGCTCTATATTTGATCCTTTTATTCAGCAATGGTAACATATCCTGGGGATCTTTAGAATCATTTATTTTTCTAGTATACTATTTGCATTACAATTAGGGATTTTCCAAAATGAAACATACTTTAAAAAGAAATATTAAAAATATTGTTTTCTTAATTATTCTCTCACACAATTTTTCCTTTCTGTCTTCAGGTCAGCTCTTGGATTTTCGAAGCTCAGTATTAAATGACTTAAATGCAGCAATAAGGTATGATGGGGAAGATAAGAGTGGCATGACTGGTTCTGAACTCACCCATTAGGTTCAGTGGCTGTTGAGATTTACCTAGAAAATGGATTTAATACCAAACAGCACTTCAACAGTGCAGTGTATGTAATCCCTGCCCAAATCACACTATGCATGGATTCTCTGTGAAGAGTTATTTGACCAATTTCAGAGACACAATTCCGTGCGCTACTTTCACATTCACTCCACATATTCTGTTACAGCCAGCTTATCCAAAATTATCTGCACCACCAAGAGCTTTTGTATGTCTTATAATTGGACTATGACTTCCAGTAGAAAAGTGAGTGTTAAATTACAACAGTGAAAGAAAGAGCACTCATGTCCACTCTCGCATCATGTCAGTGGAAGTAAACTGCACCTCACTGTGTGCACAGCACTGAGCCTCAACGGCCCCGTGCACTGCCAGCTCTCCTGGCTCCGACTTTACATTCACCTGTCACATGTTCTTCCCAAGGCCCACACAAGGTGTAAAAGTGGGTCTTTAGAAAGCCACCATTTTAGTAAGAGCTTCCTCCCAACTCCTACCACACCTTTAGTTTATAGCCATGAATCTCTCACCTAAATCCCAACCATTCCCACTACAGAGATTCCAGGTGAGAGTGAATCCACCCCAGAGCCACCCAATTACCCATCTGAGCTCCCATTCTGACCACAAACTAACACTGGAGATCAAGACGGGGCAAAAGGCAGCCCCCAGTTTAGTGGCACAAATATACAAAGTAAACTCTGCTTTAAATTAGAAAAGAAATTAATGTCACAGAATGTTTCTCTATAAAAGATATGTAATAAAGGGATCATATCAATAAAATAGCTATTACTAAAGCAAAGCTTTCATCAATAGGCTTCGAGAACTTTGAAGGAGGAGAATGGCTTCACGAAATGGTAGTCCAGGTTCCCACAGTGTGGACACTGCTGGACGTTGCTGTACTCGGAGAAGTACTGCATCCCGACCCGCACATCGATCACAGGCTTGCCACAGTGCTTGCAGTTCAGGCGGGCCTGGGGAGACAGACATCAGGAAAACTCATGAAAAGCCACTCAAATCAGAATGCCAATAGCTCACTGAGATTCAGAGCATGGGGCAGGATATAGGCTCAGGCATTGGCCACCCACCCTGGAGGTGACTGATTCCACTTCTCTCAGCATAAGGCACCTCTCAACGAGTAGACTAAACTCGTACTGCCTAAGTCTCCCCAGCAGAAGTCCCTTAGCAGCAACCACCTGTGCCCTGGCTTCCTCCACCCAAATCTGCATGAAACCCAAGAAAACGCATTTATTTCCAAAGTTCACATGCATTTTTTCGACTCCATATGACAGTGTCTTTTCTTTGATGTAAAAGTACAATTTCCATAAGAAAATCAAGTAAAACTGGCAATCCAAGCAGAAGTGCTATGTTTATCCTGAGGCTTCTGGAAGTCACTAGCTCACCATATCTTCATTCATGCCTGGCCTCTCTAAGAGCACAGCATGATCCCTGAGCCTCCCAGCCAGCATTCTAGGACTGAAGTGAATAAGCAGGGAGTCTAAATAAGAGCCGCTTGATTTAGATTCCTCTTAGAAATGTGCTAACAAACCTGTCCTCAGAACTCTCCTGTAAGGAAGGGAGCATTTGAATTTTAGATGTGAACCAGGGCACTCAGTGATAAACACCATACCCAGTGCCACAGTTACAAAGCAGAGACGCTGGGTGTGAACCCAAGTGGCCTGCTCCAGAACCCATACCTTGCCAACACGAGCTACCTTGCTGTGACTCAAAATGATCTTTAACTACTTCTCTGCACAACATCAAATGTGACATTCTGAGAAACCTCTAACCTGCTATTCCTTTCTGCTAACCAGTTATTGCATGTATGGACTGACCTAATGGAAAACTCCCTGGATTCCTTACTAGGGTCTAACACCTGTATCCTCACAGTATTTTTAATTAATAATACTAATAAACAGTAAGTAAACATGATTTGCAGTTCACTTTGGGGCCAGAAAATATAGGTCTGGGCTTACATTTTAAGGCAGAAATATCGAATATATACCAAAGAGCTGGTGCATCTAGGATGCCATTCTGTTTTCCCTTTGAAGATGTGAAAATCCCATGACCTTGTAATGGTGTAGCACAAAGAACACCAGGATGGGAATGACAGGCTTTAGTCACAGATCTGGCAAAATATTCAAAATTCTGAGGCAACCATGATTAAGCAGAAAGCCCAGAGGGCATAATCCCTGCCAGCCCCACTCAATGCTAACATTCTGTGCGGTTTTGTTTTTTAATATTTTATTTATTAATTTGAGAGAAAGAGGCAGAGAGAGAGAGAGAGAATGGGCACGCCAGGGCCTTCAGCCGCTGCAAACAAACTCCAGATGCATGTGCTACCTTGTGCATCTGGCTTATGTGGGTCCTGAAGAGTCAAACTGGGGCCCTTTGGCTTTGCAGGCAAGTGCCTTAGTCATCTCTCCAGCCCCATACATTCTGTGAGTTTTAATGGGCTCAAATGATCGCTCACTTCCTTACTTTAAATGAGAAACCCTCCTGGTCTATATGCAGACAGAAGAGTCGCCCTAGGGGTTCTCTTGCCCTAAGAGCTAGCACTAAGGCACAACAGTAATCATAAAATGTGACAGTAAGATTATGACAACTTATTTCCAAGGCTAAACTTAAAAGTGGACAAGTGGGGTTGGACAGATGGCTTATCAGTTAAAGCGCTTGCCCGCGAAACCTAAAGACTGATGTTCTACTCTCCAGGTCTCACATAAACCAGATGCACAGTAATGGAAGTACGCAAGGTCACATATGCGCACAAGGGGGCGCACACATCTGGAGGTGGTTGAAGGCCCTGGCGTGCCAATTCTTTCATTAAAAAAAAAAAAAAAAATGCCTACCTGTTGGGCTTGCCTCAAAAAAAAAGTGAACATGTGGTCAATGACTCAGAAGAACACTGCCATCTAAAACCCTGATCTTAAACCAAGACAGCCTCGGAGGCCAGTTTCGTCTCTTACAGGCATGTTTCTCTTCTGGAAAACACTGGAATAGACAAAGCAGAGGGAACCACAGCTCCTGCTAACCTTTCAATTCAAGAGACACAGGTCACCTTTGGGATTTTAAACAGGAACACTGTTCTCATTTTATAAACCAGCTGCCTTGTGGGCACAAGGACCCAGGTCAGTCCTCAGAAGCCACATAAGAAGCTGGGCATGGTACACATGCTTCTAGTCCCAGCCCTGAGGATATGGACACAGAAGGACTTTGGGACTTGCTGGCCAGCCAGCCTACCTCTTTGCTAAGTTCCCGGTCACTGAGAAACCATGTCTTCAAAAAAGGGTACATGGTGCCTGAGGGATGACACCCAAGGTTACCCTCGGCCTCCACATGCACGTACACACGTAAGCACACAAATAAAACTGCAGTGCTAAAAACACAAACCCTGCCGTGAGTAACAGAGTTCTATTAACAGGCAGCCTTCCACAGGGAAAAACAATAAAAATTACTCACCAACTCATGAGTATAAAGGAATTATATAAATAAGTTCTTTTCTTCCAAAAACATTTGGAAATAAACCAAGATATTTCCAAGGGCTTTTACTTTCTGTGCCTTAAGGATTACAAATCTTTGTCAACCTCACATACTTACAAGATAGGCAATTCCTAGATATTTTCCCAGAAAGGAAACAAGAAAATCTTATCTACTATGGAAAGCAAAACTTTCTTCTTCCTTTTAAATTATAACCTTTTTATTTTTTTATTTTATTTTATTTATCTGAGAGAGACAGATACAGAGAGAGAATAAGCATGTCAGGGCGTTCAGCTTACATAGGTCCTGGAGAACTGAACCTGGGTCCTTTGGCTTTACAAACAAGTGCCTTAACTGCTAAGCCATCTCTCTGGCCCTAAATTATAACCTTTTGTTACAAATTTAGTATAATCTAGCTATACAAAGTATAAGAAAATACAAGTCAAAAGAAAACTGTAAGAAACTAGTTGGGCTGGAGTAATGGCTTAGCCGTTAAAGGTACTTGCTTGCAAAGCCTGTCAGCTAGGGATCAATTCCCCATTACTCACATAAAGCTAGACACACAAAATGTCACATGCTTCTGGAATTTGAACCAGCAAGAGGCCCTGGAATATTCACTCTCTTTCTCTCTTGCAAATAATAAAAATATTTTTGACAACTTCTCAAAGCCATTCTTATTTATTTATTTGCAAGCAGAGACAGACCGAGAGAGGGGAGAGAGAGAGAATGAGAATGGGTATACCAGGGCCTTTAGCTGCTGCAAATTTCAGATGCATGTACCACTTTGTGTACCTGGCTTTCTGTGGGTACTGGAAATAAAACTAGAGTTGTTTGGCTCTGCAGGCAAGCGCCTTAACTGCTGAGCCATGTCTCCAGCCCAAACGTATTTTTTTAAAGAAACCATTCAATAACATCCCAACCTTGAGCCCAGCTGACTAGCTGTCAAGATTAGCAGCACTCTTTTCCTGCTCAGTCACAAATGGAAGGTTAGTGTCATTTTATAACACTGTGTGCATTTAACAAATGGAAAACACTCCACATATAATGTGATTATTCTACAACATTCCTTTCATTGAATATATGTCTTCCCCAGTGCAGCCGCTGACTCTTATGTTTACTTGGAGACAGAAGCCCAATGCCACCCACTGCACCCTCACTGGAGCGGATTACCAACCTGACAGCAGGGAGAGGCAGCCAAGATGTCGTAGGTGTACATGGTGCCCAGCTGGTGCCAGCTGCCGTCCCAGCGTGACTTGCACTTGATGCAGATGATCTTGTGGACGCCTTCCAGGCAGTCCACACACACCGCATACAGATGCATGAGTCTCCCTGCGCACACAAGACAAAGGCTGAGGAAGCGGCTGGAGAAACCTTTACCTCCATAGAGGATGCACCAGCGAAAAGCAAGCATTTCATCATCTGCGTTATTACAGAGAGCTATCCTGTCAGGGTAGTGATGAGCTACTGTTACCAAGAGGACAGGGTCACGTTTCTTCAATCAGCTCTTCCCAAATATGCTGCCAGGTGCAGAGTCTGTGCATCTGAAGGCCAATACCAAAGCCATGTGCTTAAAACCAAACCACGACCACTGGGGCTCTCTGGTCAGGATCCCCATGCAGGGTGCAGTGAGTCAACCACACTGGTCTTGTCACGAGCGCTCCCTCGCAACACAAGTCTTCCAAAGTAAGTCTATCTTGGTATGGGTAGCTCAGGATTATACCACAGCCACAATTACTATGCAAACTGTTCTTATTCCCAGAATTGCTCAACTATCACCACAGCTATTAGAAACTAAATTTATCTTACTTGTAATTGAGTGGTTAAAATAAAAGTTCAATATTTTATTTACTGGGCTCTTAAAAGTCTCAACCAGAGCCGGGCATGGTGGCACACACCTTTAATCCCAGCACTCAGGAGGCAGAGATAGGAGAATCGCCAAGAGTTCAAGGCCACCTGGAGACTATATAATGAATTCCAGGTCAGCCTGAGCCAGAGTGAGACCCTACCTCAAAAAACCAAAAAAATAAAAATAAAAATAAAAATAAAGAAAGAAAGGAAGAAAAGAAAAGAAAAAAAAAGTCTCAACCACATTATTTATTTATCAAGGGCTTGCTGCTTATAAAGGAAAGATGTTACCCTAATTTATATAAAAGGGCCAGGGTACCTATAATTACGAGTCAGAATGACCAAGGTTGGCCAGGGAAATGTGTAATGGTTAACACTGCTGAGAACAGGAAGCATTATATTAATAGTTTCTAGAATGTTCCACGGTGGCTATTCAGAATGGGCAGCTGCCTGCCACAGGTCAGACTAGGGGTTATCACTGTTCAGTAGCAAGCCCAATTTTCTTCCTTACTCACAGCAAAAGCACACAATGGTCCTTGGAGGGAACTTTTTCACTGTATTTGCCCACTAGACCCTCCATCCTTACAAACAGGAGCCATAACTTGCCCATCTTCATACTCAGTGTCAGACACCATGGCTAGGTGAACAGCACTGTGCACGTGCTGCGGGAAGGGATGGGCGTGCTAACAGCCAAAGACACTTCAATCAGGGGTTCCAAGCCAAGAGTGATGGCAGCTGCTTGCAACACCACTCAGCTGTTCTAAAACACTAAAAACAAGGTGGTCTCACATGCTACACTCACTGAGCAGCCTGAGGGCATATCAATTCAAGTATCTAAGAGCCACTGGGATATTTCATTTCCAGTCCCCCTCTTGCCCCTACAATTCTCAAAAAAATCCAGTGTTTCGGGAACCTGCTAGTGGAGAGTAAGGGCAGTCAGGTGTTGGAACCAGCTACCAGGATGAGGAAGGCAAAGAGCATTAAGTGTGTACTTACCAAGGGTTTGCACTGTGCTGTGAGCTCCATGTGATTCTCTCTCTCTCTCTCTCTCTCTCTGGAGCTCTATGAAGTAGGCATGACTGTTACTCCCACTTCAGAGAAGAAGAACAGAAGCTTAGAGAGCCTGAGCAGCTTGGCAAGAAAGTAAGTAGCCAAGCCCGGACTCAGGTTCATGTCTCTCTTGCCTCTGAACCCTACAGGCAAACTCTTGGGAGACTGAGTCCAGAACGAGCCTCTGGATTTGTCTTCGCTTACTATTGCCTGCTATTCTAAGTGTGGAGAATTTCAGATTGCTGGACTATAGGACTAGGTTTTGTAAGACCTTCTGAGGGAACAATCACATATGATACTAAGTGGTAAAGGAGCCAGTAAGAACTTCGTATTTATGCTGATCTTATTAAAGTCAAATTATTTCTGAATCAGAGAAGGGGGGCACAAGGAAGAGCTGGGGGAAAACCAGGTGGGACAAAGGGCACGGCAAGGGAACAGCAACTCATGGGGCACACCACTGAGGACAGCAAACATTTCAAAACTACATCATCAACTGCAAACTGTGCAATCCTGTGGCCTGGAATGTGGCCTTTCTATTGGAAAGAAAAATGCTTTAAATATGTGGTTGGGAGTCTGGTGGAAGAAATGACTTATCAGAGCTTGCTATAAATGAGATCACCCAGACTCCTGAGATGCAGCAATAAAAACACTAACCCATGACCAAGGCCTCACTTATGGCAATGGTGACTTCACCAGCACTGCTCAGACACCCTGACCCTTCAGATTCTCAACAGCCAATTCTCAATATGTCTGTGTGACGTATTTTTCTGTCAAATAAATAAATAAAAATGAAATATTTTTAAATTTTTTTTAAAAATTAAAAACTACTCACTGATTGCCTAGTGACAATAAAACATTTGATAATCTGTACAAATAAATTTAAATTAGAAATACCATGTAAGAGGCTGGAGAGATGGCTTAACAGTTAAGGTGCTTGCCTGCAAAGCCTAAAGACCCAGGTTCAATTCCCCAGTACCCATGTAAGCCAGATGCACAGGTAGTGCAAGTGTCTGGAGTTTGTTTGCAGTGGCTAGAGGCCCTGGCATGCCCTTTCCTTCTCTCTCTGCCTCCCCACCCCCCACACCACCACCCCCCCGGCAATAAATAAATAAATCAAGAAAAAGAAGTACCGTATGATCCTGAGTCCCCTGCTGGAAATTTAGCCAAAGGAACCAAGTTCAGTTTCAGAGACTCCTGCATTCCTAAATTCACTGCAGCCTAACTCCTAATACCTGAGACATGGAATCCACTTGAGTGTCTATCAACATGTGAATGGATAAAGAAAATAGTGTGCACACACAATGGAATGCTACTTGTCACAGCATGGATGGACCTGGAGGACATTCTGTTAAGTCAAATGAGCTAGGCACAGGAAAACAAATACTACATGATCTCACATAGTTTTGGAATCTGAAATTATCCTGATATCGCAGAAACAGAGTAGAATAGTAGTCACATAAGGCTGGGGAGAAGAGACTGGTTAATGGGCAAACAGCCACAGTTATGGAAAGTTTTATTGTACAGTAGGGTGACTATAGTTATTTTTTCAAAATAACTAGGACTTTTTGAGTGTATGTAAAACTGATAACAAATGTTATCTAATATCCCTAATACACTGACCTAAACATTATGTACTATATACATGTATCAAACATCACACAATATTCTATAACTGTGTACAATTATGTTTCAATTAAAAGCAATACTTTAACCTATTGGAAGATGAAAGATTACATCGATTATGGGGCTGGGGACCCTGAGGCCAACCAATCTAACAACTGCTGGATTGTATGAGAAAGCCATCTTGAATTGTGAGAAGCCTTTAAATTATCTTCAGCCAATAAATTTTTGAGTGCTCCACTTTATAACAAATGCTAACAGAATCCAGGATATTGGGCAAAGTTCTCTAAACAAATGATACTATTCCCTTCAACATTAGCTCATTTTTTCTTGCTCAAAGATAGCATAAAGATAATACAAATTATATTTAAGAACCAAGGATATAAGAAAAAGTCCCTGGACATTCAAAATATTAGAACAAAAAGCCAAGGAAATCTTCCATTTTCAGAACATATAATACAATACAGAGACGAATAATAGAATCAAAAAGGATTTTCCCATGAAAAAAAGGATCAGAGGTCCAATGTCCAATTAATAGTTTCTTTTTGAGTGAAAACAGAAAAGTTATTAAATATATAAGAAAATTTCTCTAAAATGAAAATAGTCAATTTATACATTCAATATGCCAATATTGTACACAGTACAATAAAATGAGAGGCACATCATAGTAGGATTTCAGAATAGTAGAGGCATAAAGAGAAAAAAGTAACCTTTAGGAGGAGGAAGTTGGTGACAGAAAGATTAATATAAATGTGAAACTTCTGAATAGCAACATTGTAAGATAGGAGACAGTAATGAAATGCCTTAACAATTCCCAAAGCAGGGGTGGGGGGTAAAGTATGGGATCAGGAGACAAAATTTATACAATGGGAAATGAATGAAGACTTTCCTAGAAAGGCAGTCCAAGTCTGGCAGGTCCTGTCCACCAGGACAGAGTGGAACACAGGAATGAAAGCCTTCAGAAGGGAAGAGAAAAAGTTTCATAAGATGTGCCAGGTGTGTAAAAATGCTTTAGGAAAGTTGTCTGTAGAGCAGGTGTGGTGTCTCATGCTTATAATCCCCACACAGAAAACTGAGACAGGAGTGTAAGACCAGCCTAGGTTACTGAGTGAGTCCACGGTCAGCCTGAGTTAGTGAGACCCTGGAAAAAGAGCAGAGTGAGAACTACCCAAGGTTTAAAAAGAATCCCACCCCTGGAAGGCCTGTCCCTTTGGATTCTAAAATCAATAGTTAATTCTCAAGGTATCAATCCTCACAAGAGGATTGTGAATTCAAGGGCAGCCTGCACTATCCAGTGAGTCCTTTGTCTCCAGAAACCACACAGAGACACAAAAATATAAACAAAATGGATACCTGACGACATTAATGAAAGGTGTCCTAGCTGGGCATGGTGGCCCACACCTTTAATCCTAACACTGAGGAAGCTGAGGTAGGAGGATCATTGTGAGTTCAAGGCTACTCTGAGACTACAAAGTGAATTCCAGGGCAGCCTAGGTGTAAGCGAGCAAGACCCTATCTCGGAAACCCTCCCCCAAAAAGTGTCCTTATAAATACTGTCTATGCTAGCAAATATGTACTTTGACCCAGTCCTAACGTACAGCAGAAACATTAAGGATTCATCCTAAAAGAAGAAAGGGAATATATGGTCACCTATCTTAAAAATAATTCAAAAAGTGGACTGGAGAGACGGCTTAATGGTTAAGGCATTTGCCTGCAGAGCCAAAGGATCCCAGTTCGACTCTCCAGAACCCACGTAAGTCAGATGCACAAGAAAGCACATGCGACTGGAGTTCATTTGCAGTGGCTGGAGGCCCTGGAGTGCCCATTCTGCCTCCCTCCCTCCCTCCCTCCCTTTCTCTCTCTCTCAAATAAATAAATGAAATATATTTTTAAAACAATAATTCAAAAAATAGTATCTAAAACTGGAGAATGAAAACAGTTGTATTTAAAATCATGATTTAAAAACTTGAAGAATACATTAAGATTTCAAAGGATTTGTCTCTGGAGATGGAGACAGCAGAGGTTAGTGGGAGAAAGGCAGGAGATAACACTTTTATTACATTTAACCAGACTTTTAAAGTTATGAACATATTATATATCATGCATCTCTTCTTTATGAAAATTCAAGTTTTATAGGAATTAATAGATTTCACACTTAGGCTAAACAAACCCTTGCTATGCAGTTTACAGCTGAAATGTGCCCAAGTTCTTGTCATATGAGCTGAACACCACTGTCTCCCAACCAAGGCCAGTCAAGCCTAAGCTTTCAATAATCCCTCTATTTTCCTTTTAATGATATCAAACAGTTTCATTTTCCATAATTTAAAAATCAATTGAACTAATCTAAAGACATACTGGACCTTCCTATTTCTTGCTTCCCGCTATGTTTACAAGGATCAAAGATTTCCACAGCTTGCTGGGCACATTAAAACCACATCCAAAAGCAACTATTTCATAGCAAGGAGAATAATAACGCAATTCCTTCTCTAAACTTCCTACCAATTATTAAAAAAAACTAAACAACAGCAATCCTTTCTTCAAATTAGAGAACAAGAACATAAAATTGTCCACCAGGCCAAATGTACCTGATACAATATCAGAGTACAAAAACCACCAACCACTAGGCAAAGCTGAAATGCTCATGACCTAGCCTCTGACTAGAACAAGTATACAGCACGAGTGAAAATTAACCAAAGCAGTCCACTTCCATCTTGTTTGCTGCTTGGGTTTTAACAAGCAGAAAGCAGGCAAGGTGAATCAACACCTGTACCTTGAAGGTGACAAGGAACATCATATTCGATCTCATCATGTCTTGATGGGCTTAAGAACAGAGTTCCATCCACCAGCGGGAACTGTTCAAAGACGGGGAGTGCTCGGTGGCACAAAGCACAGTTTACAACATTTCTGTGGCTGGCACTGAGGGCTGCAAGGATGAACTTCCGCAGATCCTCACCCTGGCCCACCTGGGCATCGTCTTCCATCCGCACATGGAAAGTGTTCAGCTTGTGCCTGGGGATGTGAGTGAGGAGCTCAGAGAGGTCCAGCCGCCTCAGGAACTGCACGGGCGTGTCAAAGTGCCCACCCCTGTGCACGGCTAACCCAGCTGGACCGTAATCAAAGTGGGCATTTCTGAACACATGACTACTGGCCACGGTCTTTTTGTGAGGCTCAAGATGAATGGCATTCTTTAAGAATTCCCCCAGGTATCTGGAGGAGCGGGGACCACTGAAGTGGGCAGGGGAGAGGATGGCATAGCCAGTGGGTGGGGACTGGCCAGGGGAGCCACAAGGGGAGCGGGCACCATAGGCCGCAGCACTGGCTGCCTTTTCCTGGGAATTCTGCCGGTCCATGGAATGCCGACGTGGGAGGTCGTGGTTCAAGCCCTTCTGGGGCTTGTTTGGGGGTCTGCATTTTTTTGCCTCCTCCCCTGCTTCTCCTGGGGGCCTCCCACTGTTTTTCTCTGACCCAGACTTCTTCTTCTTCTCATCCTGCATCCGCTTCACCTGGTACCAGTCTGTGTCCTTCTTCAGGTGGCCCTGCCCGCAGCGGCAGGAGCAGAAGCGGAAGGCCAGGTCGTAGCCCTTCTTGGTCCACATGTTCTGACGGCACTGCTTCTCATTCCAGCTGCGGGCCCGGCCGATGCACGTGAACTGCGCCAGAATGCTGCTCTCCCACTCATAGAAGCACTGCAGGTGCATCCAGGTGCTGCATGGGCAGTGCTCGTTGTTGCACACCACCTTCTGGTAGTCGTCCTTGTCCAGGTCCACAGGCCGCCCCAAGCTGCAGATCAGGGGTGTGGCACAGGGAGCTTCTGGGGGAGAAAGAGAGAGAGGGGGTTCAGTACACAGATGTAAAGACTTCAGTGGGCACCAGAGGGCAAAGCTGTTGTGCCCTCTTAACTTGTTCATGCCAGAGTTACGTCGTCACTGGAACCAGTGCCAGGCAAGTTTGGAACCATTTACTATTTTCTTCTGGTAGGATGGTATGCTGAGGGAAAGTTATCTTCCATTCCTTGTTATCTGCTGAAAAACATATGGTAAGCTTCAGAAAGTCCAAGTCCTCCATACTGAAATTGTGAGCCAGTCCTTGTGGCAGTGTGGTATAAAGTTTTCCCAAGATGTGGCTGTAATGACAGGCAGTTCCAGGGCCTCTTTAAGAATGAGTCACCTAGTGAACTAGGATTGTGAAGCTACTTCACCAACTAGCTCTCATGGCATCTCCAAAGGGCCATCAATGTACTTTATCATGGCCTTGAGGTTGTCCTGAGTAACAGCCAATTCTCTTCTAGAGCAGTCAGACACCTAGTGGCAGGGACAGTTGGTCAAACTAACTGTTAGCGTACAAAGAGCTTCACTGCCAGGTTGTGACCAAAATCAGTTCTCAGAGTTCGCAGACAGAAAGGGACAATGAGGCACTTCTGCACCGTCTTAAGCACATGTTTCCCACAGAGTCCAAGCAGCTAGGCAGACTTCCAAAACTGAATCAAAACGTGACACAAAGCAGTCAGTAAATGTGCTGCTCAAAGATTAACTGTGGAATGGAGAGATGGCTCAGCAGTTAAGGTGCTTAGCCAGCAAAGCTAAAGGACCTGGATTCAATTCTCTAGTACCCATGTAAAGCCAGAAGCACAAAGTGGCATCTGGAGTTCATTGTTATTTGTAAAGGAAGGGTGTAATGAGATGGACAAGGTCTACCCCAGACATGGCCAAGAACCCTGGCATATGCCCATTCTGTCTCTCCTCTTTCTATCTCTCTCTGCTTGCAAATAAATAAGTCAGTATGTGAGCCTAAAATTCATCTAAAAACAAAGTCAAAAAGACATGTGATGGACATAGCAAAGAAAGTTACCAGGAAAGGGAGGGAAAGGTAAACAAGAAGAAGGTCAGGGAAGGTACTCTGTATGATACTACAATGTGCCTTTGTGTCACTGTAGGTTTATCAGAATCCACATGTGTAAACACCATTGATCAACCACCATGAAACTAAGTGACACTGTGTAGGTTCGGGGATTCCAACAAGTGCAGAGATCCTGATAATGGGTGACTATCAGGTATGGATGGGGAGCAGAGACAGGGGAACTCTGTCTGTATTTCCAGCTTTGCTGTAAGAACCTAAACCTGTTCTTAAAAATAACAAGGTAGGGGACTGAAGAGATGGCTTAGCGGTTAAGCGCTTGCCTGTGAAGCCTAAGGACCCTGGTTTGAGGCTCAATTCCCCAGGACCCATGTTAGCCAGATGCACGGCGCATGCATCTGGAGTTCACTTGCAGTGGCTGGAGGCCCTGGCGTGCACATTCTCTACCCCCCCCCTCTCTCTCTGCCTCTTTCTCTGTCACTCTCAAATAAATAAATAAATAATAAACAAAATATTTAAAAAAATAACAAGGTAGCAAGACCTGAAGAGATGAACCACCCCTCGCACTTCAGCTAAAGAGCAGCTGAAACCACAGAGGAATTGGGGAGATGAGCAAGAAAGAGTGCTGCTTCCATGGTAGCCTGAAAATCTGCACTAGGGTGACGGAGAGAGATGCTGAGGATACTCAACACATACCAAAGCAGAAATCCAGAAGCTCCTGAGAGCTTAGCACTGAAGTAGATTTAAAACACACCCACCACGGCTCAGGGAATTTTGCAAAAGAGGAGGCGCAAAGATTGTAAGAGGCACAGGTTGGGAGGGAATACCCAGAGGCATCCTCCCTCCCCCACCCCTGCGATGACTGCCTTCTGCTCTCACAACTCATAACCCACAACCCCATAAGGAATAACAGCAACCCCACTGAGGTGGGCCCTCAGCAGACTGGGGGCAGGGAGGAGGGAAATGATGTTACCAAAACATGATGTGTCCATACAAAGCATATTCTTAATTTTAAACAATCTATCTTTAAAAATAAGTGAGGGTCAGCCTGGACCACAGTGAGACCCTACCTCGGAAAAAAAAAAAAAAAAAAAAGAGTGAGGGATACATGTCCAATTCCAAGAAATACTAGCTGCATGACAGTGGACTGGTTACTTCAGGCTTTTACAAATGTATATAATTATAGTTATTACCTTGTAGATTTTGGTAAGAAACAGGAAATGCTCATAGGAAGTTTAACACAGTACTTGGTATATAAGATTTGTCCATGTTGTTCTAGCATTAGCTAAATCTTTATTATATGATGTAAGCCAAGACAATTCTTCCTTCAACGTGGCCCAGAGACCCTTGAGAGGTTGGATACCCCTGCATAGAGGACTGTTATTTATAAAGGAAGAGGTGCAATGAGATGGACAAGGTCTACCCCTGAGATGGCCAATGGGGAGAATTAAGAGCCGAGCAGGGAGTAATAAAACAGCGAAGGTTCTGACCATTCCAAGGAAGGAAACGAGTTGTCACAAATACAAATGATCAGTGCTGGTGGTAGGGAACAGGGCTCAGAGGAGAGGGAAGCGCGCACGCTTCTGGAACACGGAACCCATGCTTCCCTTCTATTCCTCTCCACACCTCTGTGCCATTCCTCTTCTGTTCCTCGTTCCCCAGAATAAGTGCTTCCCTTGACTAACACTCAGAATCTCTCTCTTCACGAAGTATACACTAAAATTTATATTTTCTCTTCCTTAACGAGGGCACTACTGGCATTTGGCCATTAGCGAAGTTTAACTCTTCAGGGCATTCATTATAGGATGTTAGTTAGCATCACTGGACCCTGACCTTGAGCATTTAATATGTGAACCCTACCTCACCTTCCTATGATTGCTAAGCGAGTGTCCCACTACTGTGCTATACATCCTCAGGTCCCCAGTCCAACCTTCCTACAGCAACCCAATGTACACAACATTTTCAAAAGACCCCTTTGGAAGACAGTGTTCTCTAAATGCTATGCTACGGGAGTACTCTGAGAGTCAGAGTTGTTTTATATCCACACTATGGTGGCAGGGTGGCATTGAGACAGAGAGGGGAGACTGCAATGAGCTCAGGAAGCAGTGTCAAATGACTGCCAGCCTATCAAAGCCAGAGGGGCAGGTTTGGACAGAAGAAGCCTTTTAGCTGCCCTGTTTGGGACCTGATGAGGAGGAAATGCCCACGTACCACTGAAGTAGAGGAAAGCATTGAACATAAAGCAGGGCTCAAGCTTAGAGTACAGATGTATAGCCCCATCCAGAGATATCCAAAAAGAAATGAGAAGTAGAAACAAAAGACAAAAGAGAATAGTGGGCAGCAAGGGTTTGCACCAAAGCTAGTACAGGAAAGTCCTCCACAGAGAATAGTAAGGAAGGAACTGGGAATTCGCTAGAAGTCACGAGAACTATGTCAAATTAGTCTGGGAGAAGCTTCTTAGAGGACTGTGCATATCCCAGGGTGCCAGCAGAATTCTGCACTGCTGGCACATTAGGGGCTGGACGACAACTGCTGTGCCATGCTGCTATGCTTATCTGCACCCTGCCCTCCACACAAACACAGCTGCAACAGCACTTCTTGCCTCACTCTTAATGCTGGAAATACCTACAGACACTGCCAGGTATTCACCCCAGGCTCAGAACTACTGGGTACCAAAAGCCTGACAGTTCTCACAAAGTGAGTGGTAGTCTAGGTGCTGCCCCTTTGTGAGGACAGTTCCAGTGGCACAATGTGGGACAGGTCAGAGGCAGACAGTGAGGAGCAGATGACAAGACAAAAGATAGTAACTATGTGTAGATGGCTCTCCAAGAAACTTTCTAGGAGTATAGCCATAAAGTGAAGAAAAAAGAATAGTCACAGGAAAGAACAAAAAGAATGAGACTACAGCATGTTCCAGAACTGAAGAATGAGCGCCGGAACCCAGGACACCTTGAAAACACAAACAGGTAACAAGCAATGTGATTCACTACTAGAAACCTTCACAACTGCACCACTGCCCACTGAATAGTCAAATGCATCAACACAAAACCTGTGCAAATATTAGCAATGTTTCGTGCACTCCAATGATGCCAGGGGTCCCCTCAACAACTTGTATCTGACCTATGAGGCTTCTCTAGCCACCTACAGGGAGTCTACAATCCTGAATCTCATTTGTCCAAAATCCATTTTTGTCTTGGACAGCAATTCATAGCCGTAACTGTGTCACTGAATGCCTGTGTACCATCACCAGTATGAGCACCATTTACAAGCCAGATATCCTGGCACAAGTTACTTCTTCTCATGTCAGTATCAAATGTAGAGAGTAACACTATCTTACATGGTTACTAAGAAACACACACACACACAATCTTCGGCTCCTTCTTCCTACTTCAAGGCTCCCTCCAGGGATGGCATAAGGATCCTACTCCCTCGACAGGACATTGTCTGAATTCTACTGCAGTCTATCTTCATGTCACTGCCAGGTGACCAAAGCTTTGGAGGTTGCCTCTTACTCAGCTTTGTGTTCACGGCACACAGGCCTTGTACAAATCAGGGCTGATTAAAGCTGCATGAAAGACACCAGCACTCAAAACACACATGACAATGAAGGACAGAAGAACTGTAATCCTACATGGAAGGACACCGGAACACACTAAAGCACACTGAAAAAGGTGAGAAGAGAATGGTTTGAAACTGATTCAATTAACTGCAGACACCTGGGCTGTGGCCTTTGGTGTCCTTTAAAATGTTAATCAGTCAATTAAACAAAGTTCAGTTGCCTTTATCTTCAATCCTTCAAAGAGATAGCCTTGACCTGAATGTCTCTGAAATGTAATGGTAATAACTACGATACTCTAAGCTAGGAATAATAAACTTAAAAGTATCGTCTACTGATAACTTTACAGTATCCTAATATTTAAAATGTGAATTCCGAGATTTACCTGCCAATTTTCTTTTTTAATATAGACTTGGTAGCCTAAGAGAAAGAAATTCTATTTATAAGCTTTCAAAACAGTAGCAAATTTATTATTTAAATTTAAACATTGAGCACTTCCTACATATCAGCTCTTTGGCACTACAACAATCAGGTAAAGTGTGCTAAGAGCTCTGACAGATGCACACACAGGAAACACAGGGCAGGAACCAGAGCTCTGCCCACAACCATCACAGCTGCTCTTGTGTGCACTGACAAGTTCTGCCATGGTGCGGACATGGTTGGGGATCTGTCCCCCTAGGATGTCTATTTGTATGAATGAGGACTGGTCCCCAGTTAGGCAGTGGGAGATGGTGTGGGACTTTTAAGAGGTAGGACCTACTGAGGAGGTCATTGGTGCTCCATCCTCAGAGAGGAATTTTGGTCACCTGGAGAACCATTGTTATACAAGCTGCTGACTGACTGCTCTTTCTTGCTTTTATCTTCCATCAGAGGAAAAGCCTTGACAAGGCTACCTCAAAATGAACAGCAATAACTTGGCTGACTGTGATCACTTGCCCCTGCCACTGCCACCCAACATGATATACGTGACGCAGTCACAAGGCCCTCTACCGAACTGAGGCCGTGCAGGCACCATGCCCTGGAACCTCCACACCTATGAGTTAAATATTCTTTCATCGTAAGTAGCAGGCCTTGGCTATCTCATTGTGGCAATGCAAAGCTGAGTAGTACAGGGCCCCACTCTACCGCGCCAGCCCAGCCCAGCATGCTTATACAGCCGCTTTGATGTCGCCTTGTGGTTATGCCTCACAAACAAATGCAAATGAGCATGCAACAGATATCTCCCTCACTGGTGACATGCCTCCAATCCCTGGGCTAGGCTTCCAGGGAGAAAGGGGATTTAGCAATGCAGGGATTAGGAATGATAAAAAGAATGAGCCTTAGGAACAGGCAGGGGATGTCTGACAAGGCTCTCCCTGTCATGTAGTGTCCCCTTCCTGTCCACACGCACAGGAAGCAGGGGTGGAATGGAGTATGTATGCCATATCAGGTGCTCACTGGTTACAGTGAGCTGTTTCCTCACCTGTAAATTAAGATAAGAACACTTGCGGGCTGGAGAGATGGCTTAGTGGTTAAGGTGTATGCCTGCGAAGGTTAAGGACCCAGGTTCAATTCTCCAGGTCCCATGTAAGCCAGATGCACAAGGTGGCACATGCCTCTGGAGTTAGTTTGCAGTGGCTGGAGGCCCTGGTGCACCCATTCTCACTCTTTCTCTATCTCAAATAAAAAAATAAAAATAAAAATAAATACTTGCTTACTCAGCTCAAAATGTTATGTGAAAGTCCTTTGTAAACTGTAAGGTTCCATTTAAAAAGTGTGCTGCTCTACGCTACTAGTACCGTAAATTACACCTGCATAGTTGGCTCAACAGCTAAGTGCAAACTGCTCCAATGTATTTCCTACTTTGTCCAATCATTTGAACATATGATACAAGGTGCTTTGGAAATTATGTAAATAAGTGAATAATGCCATGCCTCTCTTCAATTTCCTGAACCATTTATTTAATTAATCAAAATACTTAGGAAAAGGCACCACAAGCATTCTAAATCACACCCACAATCAACTGGCTGTATTAAAAATTCCCCAAGCCAGGCGTGGTGGCGCACGCCTTTAATCCCAGCACTCGGAGGCAGAGGTAGGAGGATTGCCATGAGTTCGAGGCCACCCTGAGACTCCATCGTGAATTCCAGGTATGCCTGGGCTAGAGTGAGACCCTACCTCGAAAAAAAAAAAAAATTCCCCAGTTCTGGGCTGGGGAAATGGCTTAGCAGTTAAGATGTTTGCCTGTGAAGTCTAAGGACCCCGCTCCATTCCCCAGGACCCACATCAGCCAGATGCACAAGGGGGCGCAAGCGTCTGGAGTTCGTATGCAGTGGCTGGAGGACCTGGCGTGCCCGTTCTCTCTCTCTCAAATAAATAAATAAATTTTTTTTAAATTCCCCAGTTCTGAAGAATAACAGTTTCATAAATGTAAGTAAGAATGGAATACTGACCTGAAACAACTAGCTTTTGAGAGAAGTAGAAGGGAACCCCACACTCAGTGACAGCAAGTGTCACAAGCTTCTCTTGGGACATCAGCCTAAATCACAGTAATCTTACAAGCAATCTGGAAAGTGTTCTTTTATACAGTTAGCAGTTACATGTATATAAATTCTCCAAGGCTGGTTTTTAGGAGGTTGTCATCATACACTCTTGATCCAGCTTCTATTTCTCCCTTTCAAGTCGAATAAACAAGCTTTTGTGTCATTCTGGGCCAAGGCTCAAGTAGTTTCGAATCTAGATCACACAGTAACAGGCTGAAGTCATTTAGCAATCTGTCCTCTCTCCTCAGGCTCTTTATCCTAAACCCTGTCCCTACTTCAAAAGCCTTCACACTCCTTGACACTTAATGGTCTCCCCAATATATTCAAAACACTATCAGACAAAATTCATTCACACTGTGTGCCATAAGCCAGACACTACTGTTTGCAGGTTCTTGACTATTTCTACCCTCTTAAAATAGTTTCAAGCATCCCAAACAGGTAGAAAACTGGGTGGGTACATCCGGAAGATCTTCTGAAGTTATACAGGCTTTCTAAACTTCTATTAATGTCTACAGTTGGGGAGGTGTAGATCTTACTCATCCTTATAAACTCATGATCATGAAAATGTATTGGGTGTTTAATAAATGCTTTGCTAATGGAAAAAACAGCCCAACCAGATGCAGTGCTACGTGGTGGCTGAAATGCTGGAGGATGAAAAAGAGAGGGAACCACTGAGCACATCCAATCCAGCCAGAGCAGCCAGTAGGCAAATTCAATCAGGTCTTCCTGATCACATCTTCAAACACCAGCTATGTTCCCTGCCTTCTGCACCAGGTAACTCAATGTGAATCTTGAAATTTCTGAACAATATCATGGCAAAGTTGTTCCCTTTAGGGCATAAAGTTCCTGACAACTGTCCGCAATCTCTGGCTTCAGACATGGGAGTCACCTGCTAGAATATGACCATCAACTCTGCATCTCATTAGTTTTCAGGCCGTGGGCAGACCGACACCTCCTATGCCTCTGCTCCCTTCTTCTTTTAGTGTGTGTATGCACGTTCATATATGTATGTGTGGATGTGTGCGTGCACATGCAATTGGAGGACAGAGGACAATCTTGGTGCCATCCTCAGGTCAGCTTTTCACTTCTTTTGGAAACTGTGGTGGTTTGAATGTAAAATGTCCTCCAAAGCCTCGTGTGTTGGACACACTTAATCTCCAGCTGATGATGCTGTTTGGGAAGGTTCCTGAACCTTTAGGAGATGAAGCCTTGCTAGAGGAAGTGTGTTACTGGTGGGGGGGGGGGGGGGAACGGGGACGGGAGGTATTATAGCCCAGCCCTGCATTCCCCATTCCAACAGACATCCCCACAGAACTGTAAACTGGAAAAAGAAATTCCTTGTTTAAACTGCTACTGGTCCAGCATTTAGCCCCAGCAATAAGAAAGTAATTGATACAGGGGCTGGAGAGATGGCTTAGCAGTTAAGGTGCTTGCCTGCAAAGCCTAAGGACCCAGATTCTATTCCCCAGTACCCACATAAGCCAGATGCACAAGGAGGCACATGTATCTGCAGTTCATTTGCAGAGGTTGGAGTCCTTGGTACGCCTATTCTCTCTCTATCTGCCTCTTTCTTCCTCTCTCTAAAATAAATAATTAATTTTAAAAAAGAAAGTAAGTGATACAGATAGGGTATCCCATTAGCCTGGAGATTACCAATTAGGCCAGGTGTGAGCCACCATTCCTGGCATTTTGACATGGGTACAGGGGATTAAACTCAGGACCTCATTTATGAGGCATACATTTATCAACTAAGCTACCTTCTCAATCCCCGTTCCTGTCTTCTTACCTGTAAAATGGTAGAAACAACAGCATCTACCTCAAAAGGTTGCCATGAGGCATAAAAATAGTGCTAAGGTATTTTAAAGAGCCCAACACCTATGCTTTTAACTATAAGTAAATATGAAGGGCATATCACTTTTTATCAGTTGGTGTAAAAATCAAGGGATTTTGAGTTCTGAGTATAACTACACCAAGGTGACTATGGTAGTATGAATTGGGTGGCCCCCATAAACTCTAGAGGAGGTGTGTTGGGGGCAGGCTTTGGGGTGGTATAGCCAGCTCCCCCTTACCACAGCCCAGCTCACTCTCCTGCCGCTGTTTTCCACCTGCTATGGCAGAGGTGATGTCCAGCCTCTGTTCTATCATCTTTCCTCTGTCACCGTGGAGCTTGCCCTCAAGACCATGAGCCAAAAATCAAAACTTTCCCCCATCAGCTGCTGTTGGTCATGTGCTTTGTCCCAGCAGTGCACAGGTAACTACAAAAGTGACTAATCTCCTTTTTCCACATAGGAAGTCAACCTAGGCTTGCCTGGAGTGTAACACTTCATTAACCAGTGCGCATTGGCTCCATCTCACCATACTCAGGCACACACCCTTCCTCTCTCTCACCTGGTACCTCTCCTCAGCCTTCTGCCAAATCCCTTCCACATCCCTGCAAGCCCAGAGAAAGACAGCCCAGAGCCTTTCTCTCTTCAGAGCCCTCAAATGCTGTATCACTTCAGACCACATGCTGCAATGACTTTCAAGTGTTCCTAAGTTACTGTTGGTCATGACTTCTCATATGTGCTTCAAACGTACCAAGAACCAAGGGTCCATTTTCCCCAACAAACAAAGCAAGATCATACGCCGCAAGTGCTCCCTCACTGACCAGTTTCAGAGGAGGAGAAAGTCGCCCTTTAGCTTCTTCTAATCCCTTACAGGTGTCATCAGTGTCACACAAGTAAGCGCCTTGTTACCGTCCTTCCTAATCGAAACACCCTTTCCAAGCCTGGGTGACAAGACTCATAACACACAAATTCATTTTATTCAGGCTATATGCTCCCAAAGAGCTGATCAAACCGAAAGCCTACCATCCACAGTGTGAGGGAAGGTATGGGGAAAGCATGTTCAAAACGCAGCAACATGCAGTAGCTGCGCTGGATTTGGGCTTTGCAGGTACTTTTTAATTTTATCAACTTTATCTCCAGTATTCCTCAGTTCTGTCTCATAAATTAACCACATGGCCATCTAATTGTCTTTCATCACATCAAATTTCTTTTCCAAGTTTAATGATTTTCACAATGTTTTCCAATACCAGTATTAACTCAGAATTTCTTTCTTTCCTTGACAGAGTTTTACTGTAGCCTAGGCTAGCTTTGAAATCACAGTGATGCTCCTATCTCAGCCTCCCAAATGCTGGGATTAAAGAAGTGAGTCACCATGCCCAGCTCTCACCTGAGTATTTTTTAAGCTAGAAAATTTTAACAGCGAACACTGAAATAACACATGTCACCAAAATCTTTGAAGCTATTCTATCAGAGTTCATACAACAAACAGTTAGTAGGTTAGTAGGTATTTCTGTCTACAAGACCAAGTGGAGCCACTAGGTAACAAGTATTTTTATAATTCAGCAACTTGCCAGCTTTGAGAATGAGATGGCTCTATGCATAATTTGGAGAAACGTGTTCACTGAAATTCTGCACAGTGTGAACCTTTATTAATATTTATGTATCATTATTTAAATGTGCATGGTTCAATCTGCATATAATAGGATCATACTGCACTATAAATTAGCCAGCTACTTTTTCTCTTGCTTTGAGATTTAGAGCTTGGGGGTACTAGATCTCTGAAAATTACCCTGCACCCGAGCATCCACATATTGCCAGCACTCACCATGAAAAAAAGACAGGACCAATTCTCCAAACCAAATACAACATTGTAAAACTGGATATTTGTGAAAGTGTAGGTACAGATGCATGTGGATTGTTCTTATTTGTAGAGAGCTGCTTAGACCATTCTTAAATTATCCCATTTTTTAAGGTTCCAGAAAGACTTGTCATCCTTTAACATTGCCAATTTTAAAGCATTTTCCTTGCTAAGAAAATAAGCTTGATTTTGATAATCCTTGTCAATGTCCTCTTTAGTCAACAAAAATAGATAAAATGTGGCCAAAACCAAACATCTAAATCGTATTTTATAGATACAATTCCCATGTACCATGGAGGTAGAAGCATAAAACCCCAAAAATGTTCTATCTGCTTTTCTCTTGATGAGCCAACACAGTGTCTAGAGGACAAAAGCCACAGTATGGTCACTCCTAACACACTGAGTCCTAATGACTGAAGATGAAAAAACTTCTTACCTCTTCCCTAGACTGTCCAACAGGTAAAGCACATGACTGCATGATTAATTCCTAATCTGCCAGAGCTTCCTGTCAGAGAATTCAAACATGTACTCAATGATGGTCATTATCTTCAAAAAATTCCACTGACAATTTTCAAGTAACCCTATATAAAAGACATCCCCACATTCCTCCAGATCAGAGCTCTCATAAGGCAGTGTGCCGCCTGAAACCAGTCTGGGGATTCTGTGACGGAAGGGAATGGGTAATGTGTTTTAGGTGCAACAAGCACTCCCAGACAATGGGGCCTTGGTTTCTACCTCTTCATATACTTATTCATGTGACAGCACTAGGGGCATTTGGGTGTGGGACCTCTATAAAAGATAAAATAGATCTCTCAAGTATACTGCCTTAGAACTGGTCACTGAGCCACATTTCTTCATCCACTGGATAAACTGCTTTTAATAATAACATCTGGCCTAATCAACTGGGCTTGTGAATACTACTGAGAACACAGTTTAGTGTTTTATGGTGCCTTATAAATGGCTAAGGGATGTTTTTGTTTTATCTGCGATAATGACTATTGAGCATACACCTACTTATGTTTTCCTCTCTTCATGTGCTGGAAATATGAAAGCTCGACTTGTGATCCATTTCTTGTAATAGCTCAGGATGAACATTATTTTACCTAATAGGATCATTCCTATTACTAATACTGTCATTCATTATTTATCTTATAATACTGTACATTTTTTGAAAGCCACTTTAAAAATTGTGAAAAAAGTATATAAATAAAACAAAAATATATTTACCATCTCCCTTTTATA
Source organism: Dipus sagitta (assembly GCA_036346955.1). Taxonomy (NCBI): domain Eukaryota; kingdom Metazoa; phylum Chordata; class Mammalia; order Rodentia; family Dipodidae; genus Dipus; species Dipus sagitta. The sequence goes on along the minus strand of CM070778.1, from coordinate 114,413,385 downwards.
ATTTAAAAATCATGTTTTAAAAAATATGAATTAAGTGTGTATTTGATGAGTGTCAAAGTTACTAGCTTTCATTTTTCAAAGCCAGCAGGAAAGGGTGTTTGCTCAGCCTCAGTGCAAATTCAGTGAGCATCCTCTCCTGAGTGACATGCCTTCAAACCCTGCCCATGTGACAGACTTACTTTACCTTTCTGTCAGACATTACAGCAAGACCCTATGATGGGAAACAGAAAAATACTGATATAATACCTGTGCACTAGTGGGATGATAACACCAGCATTCCCAGTATCCCCTTTTCTACTTCTAGAGTGAATCAAGCAATACCTGGACACTATATGACAACCTTAATTTTATCCGTCATTAAAGTGATTGTCATTACTGTTAACCACCTGCAGATATTATGGCTATAAAACCAAATTTCTCTTAAATCTGTCTATGCTGATGAGTACACTCAATACGAATTTGCCAAGCCTGACAGAAGAAGGAGGAGGAGAAGGGGGGAGGGAGAAATCCTCTAATTAAAACAAGAAGTCATGGCTAGAGAAATGGTTCAGTGTTAAGGTCCTTGCCTACTAAGCCTAAGGGCCTGAGTTCCTGAGAACGACTCCACAATACCCATATAAAGCCAGATGCACAAAGTGGTGCATGCACCTGGAGTTCATTTGCAGTGGCTAGAGGCCCTGGCACACCCATTCTCTCTGTCTCTCTTCCATCTCTCTCTACTTGCAAATAAATAAATAAAAATATTTTAAGCTGGGTGTGGTGGCGCACACCTTTAACCCTAGCACTCAAAAAGCAGGGGTAGGAGGATCACGATGAGTTTGAGGCCACCCTGTGACTACATAGTGAATTCCATGTCATCCTGGCTACACTGAAACCTTATCTCAAAAAAATCAATAAATAAATTAATTAAAATTAAAATAAGAAATAAATAAATAAATAAAAGGGTGAGGCAGGGGGATACACACTTGTAATCCACTTGGGAGACTGAGGCAGGAAGATCATGGGTTTGAAGCCAGACTAGGCTATATAGTGAGATTCTATCTTCAAATGCCTCCACCACCACCCTCAGAAAGCATTTTTAAAGTGAAACTTAAAAGGATTTAAAATGTTCTCATAAATATTTTTGAGTCATTTTTCTCTACTTAAAAAATAAAATATTAAATTCTATATATAAAGAAAACATAGTGCTTACAAAAAAATATTTTGTCAACTTGCTTTGATTCATACAGGAGCTACAATAAGACCACTGAGCCTCTGATTTGGTTTAACCTCACTTACAGTATTGTAATGTGAAAGACTCGACAAGCAGGTAGCAAACTGAGTATATGGCCATTAGGTTCAGTTAAACATGATTTTACCCTTAGATTAGGTTTAAAAACACAAATTTCTCAAGCAAACCACTCTATACAAATAAACACAGAGGTGCCACATACCAAAAAAAAATTTATTTTAACTACCCAGCTTCAAATTCAAATGAAATATTAAAAGCGAGGCTTCTATTTTACCCACTTCTTATTTTCTTGCTGGCCCCAACACTACACACCACTACTGTCCATAAAGTAGCAAAGTCATATTTTCTTTATCTAATATAAGCCATATCAAGTCATGGGCCCCAAATAGTCTGCTTTAGGCTAAATATGAAAATGGAGAAAATGATTCCAGTGTTTTTGCTGAATATTTCTTTAAAACACCCAAGATTCACAGAATAGAAGTAGAGTGACCCCTTAATTCAGCGTCCACAACCACTTCTCTAAGCATACAAAGGCTCCTTTACTCATATGCTCAAGGTCATGCTACTAGTCAGTGGCCCTTTCTCTTTCCTTCCCTCTCATCTAGCACACAGTTCCTGGGGTGTGGCTGGGTGGCACCGCACTTGCCTAACATGCTCCCAGCCTGAATTCAATCTCCAGCACCACTAGAGAGGAAGAACAGAGTTGGTGACCAAAATTTCGTGCAATTACATTGTGGTACATAAAGTTCTATACATGAGACTAGGGTCTTATTTAAAATGTCTATTACTTTTATTAATACCTGGACTTACTTAAAAACTTATTAGCTAGGGCTGGAAGGATGGCTTAGCAGTTAAGGCACTTGCCTGCAAAGCCAAAGGACCCAGGTTCAATTCCCCAGGACCCACGTAAACCACATGCACAAGTTGGTGGCATATGCATCTGGAGTTCATTTGCAGTGGCTGGAGGCTCTGGCATGCCCATTCTCTCTGTCTCTGTCTGGGTGTGTCTCAAATAAATAAAATAAAATAAAAAATATTTTTTAAAAATTATAAGCTACAGGCTGGAGAGATGGCTTAGCAGTTAAGCGCTTGCCTGTGAAGCCTAAGGATCCCAGTTCGAGGCTCAATTCCCCAGGACCTACACTAGCCAGATGCAAAGGAGCACACGTGGTTGGAGTACGTTTGCAGTGGCTGGAGGCCCTGGCACACCCATTCTCTCTCCTCCCTCTCCCCCTCCCCCCCTGCCACTTTCAAATAAATAAAAATAAATTTTTTTTTAATTATAAGCTAAATCATGTCAAAAAATTGCTTAAACCCAATTACAGCATAAATGTTTCCTGGGCCTTTTTCATTCCATAAAAACAAAAACCAGACAAGGAGGTAAATCTACTCTAGCTAGTAGAACTGCTAAGTTCACAGACAGGGGGAAAGTTGCAAAGGCTCATTTGTCATTCAATGGAGAATAGCATAGGTTTCCTTGGAAAGAATGTCCAAAAAAAATCATTCTTTTAGTATGGGGAACAAAAAATTAAGACAGCAGAAGAAGCATGGCCAGTGAGAAGCAAAGATCAACCTGCTTCACATGAACCTGCTTGGGTCAATGCACCAACACACCAACTCCCAAGGTGATTTTAGGACTACTGTATTTGAACCAATAAAATTCCACACAATTTCTAATTTCATTCTCCAACCCTATAACCATTTCCTAAAATAAACTAAGTCCTTTTTGCCCTGCAAATCTCTAAAATAATATGTTCTGCTTCCCAGTGTTCCCTTCAAAATAACCTAGTAAGATGTTTTTAGTCACCCTAGCATTCCTTCTGCTGGGATTCAAGACAAGCCTGTGGCCTGGGGGCCACAATGAACAGACTATTTCTAAAATGCTACATCAGCACCCAACCAGCAAATCTGCTACAAGGGCAGACTTGTAGAAGGAGAAGGAGGGCATGTCTATGTCTTACACAATCTTCAGTGAAAATGTTAATGACCCAAGAATCAGTCATAGACCATGTCTTGGCCTAGTTCACCACATACATGTAACTCCACACAGCTATGATACACAGTGCAGCTATGACCAAGTCTTGGCTTAGCAGTTTGCCACATACGTAGAGATGCCGCACAGCTGGCTGCAATACAACCTACCTTCAGCAAATGTGCTAAAGATAACTAAGGAAATGCCAAATTACCAACTCTGGCTGACTACTTACAATAGTGTTGCAATTGTAACTAAGTATTTGTTCCTTCTCCAGCTTTTGTGAAACAGTTACACCAATGGCTATTCTCAAAGACTCAAAACTGTTTCAAAGCTAAGGGTAAAAATTTTTTTAAATATTTGTAGAACAAGTAACATAAGCATCTAGAACTTTTTCATAAAGAATTTGTCATATTAAATATGATAAAAGTATATTATATCTGAATTAATGCTAAATAGCATGTCCAAATTCATCTAGATAAAAAACTCAGCAAACTAATACCTTAGAAATTCTTCAAAGGGTCACAGAGATGTCAGTAAAGTGCCTGATATTCAAGAATGAAGGGGCTGGAGAGATGGCTTAATGGTTAAGGCACTTGCCTGCAAAGCCCAAGGACCCAGGTTTGATTCCCCAGGACCCATGTAAGCCAGATGCACAAGGTGGTGTATGCATCTGGAGTTCATTTGCAGTGGCTAGAGACCCTGGCACACCCATTTTCTCTCTTTCCCTGTCTGCCTCTCTTCATCCTCCTCTCATGCTCTCTCAAATAAATAAATAAATAAATAAATGATATTAGAAAAAAAAAGAATGAAGTCCTGAGTTCAGACCCCAGCATCCACACTGAAAGTCAGTGGTGCCCCAACCCCAGCGCTGGAGAAGAGAGAGGATAGCCAGGGCTTACTGGCTAGCTAGTCTAGCAGAACGAGTAAACTTCAGGCTCAGTGATACTGTTTGTCACAAAATGAGGACAGCCATTGAGGTAGACACCCAGTGCTGACCTCCAACCTCCACACTCACAAGCACATGCTCCCACATACATATATACATACATGCTCTCATACATACAAACATGCATACACAGCACACATGCAAAATAATTCCTTCCACATCATCTTTTGATTACATGTTTCATAAAACACTAAGAATAAGTTACAAGGAAAAATGATTTCTCCCCATAATAAAAGCTTCACATCTAACTCTCTTTAAAGGATAAAGCTTAGAAATTATTTTATCAACCCATTCCCAAAACCAAGTGATTCCACATGTACATATTTTTATATATGTGTCAAGTATCTCATACTCATAGAAATTGGTTTGATATAATCTATAATGTATTTGGTGAATTCACATTTCTATAATCTAATTTAAACATCAAAATCTAAGTGGGAGACAAGGAACCAAGTGAATGTCCTTTAAGCATTTCAAGATGCTTTACATCAACACCAAGACCCACTCCATATGATCCTCAAGGCAGGTGGATCAAGACGGAACAACATGAAGCATAATTAGAAATCCAGGCACACACAGTAAATCATTCAGCACAACAGGCCCAAAGCAAGGCTCTGTTGTTACAGTGACGTAAGGAGAGGCAGAGACAGGGTGATTCACAGCTCACGAGGAAACAATCCCAAAGTCAGCCACCCTCACACCCAGGAAAGAACCCTCCCCAAAGCCCAGCTGCGAGTCCTTCCCCACTGCAGGGCCAGGAAGGCTCCGGCAGTGACAACTCTGAAGGCTCAGAAAGGAGCCAGGCTTGCCTGAGAGCAGCAGGCACAGAACACTGACAGTTCTCGAAGGAAATCCACAGAGCAAGTGCTCCCAGATCCAGGCTGACACAGAAACAGCGCCCCACCAAGAGCAGAGATGAATTTTGGAAGATCAGACATTTTCTGCAAACTCTATGGAGGAAGGCCAAGGTGTGTCCTGAGTTCTTCCAGCAATCAGAGTGTGCATTCATCCCTAGTTGGGAAGCAGCCACAGTCCATCACAAACTGAGAAGCCAGACCCCACGTAGTACTGAAAACCCCAGATTATGGCCCAACTGTTTGCTTTTTCAAACAGCTCAGTAGTCTGCAAGGAAGTCATCACTAATGGTATCATGTTATCCTGACTTTCTTCTGGTAAAACTTGGCCTTACAAAATGTTAAGGGCAATGCCACAGCTCTGACCTAAATCTCCCGAAGCCCATACTATAGAACACGCCATGAGTCAGGGAGTGGTTCCAAGTCACAGACACGTCATCAGTCCAGGAGTGCCTGAATCAGCATGATGTACAGTGTGTGGATAAGTCTGGGTTCAAATGAGCACTATGTCCTCATTTTATTAACATACATATATGATTTCACTGTTAGTGCCAGAATAAGAAAAATGAGACCTTTCATCTGACTCAGCATTTAAATTTGTTACCACAAGCAAGAGCAGAGCATTGAACCTTCAGGCCTCAGTTTGCAGTTCCGTTCTTTTCGGGGGGGGGGGGGCACACACATGCATGGTCATAAGTAAGTACAGGTGAAAACATGCCACCGCAGGCATGGACAAGTTCAGGTGTCAGCTCTCAGCTGCCACCTTGTTAGAGACAGGGTCTCTGAACCAAGCTGTGAGCTTCCCAGGCAATTCCTGCCTCTGCCTCCCATCTCTCAGTAGCACACATTCCAGCATCCACTTCTACGTGAGTTCCAGGGATCCAAACTCAAGTCTCCACTTGAACAGCAAGCACCTTATGCACTGAGCCATATCCCCAGTCCTTCAGTTTGGTTCTTGAGAAGAGGCAACGATGACTATAATGGATAGGCCTTTCTCAACAAGCCGCCAAGTACTACCTTGCTGCTATAGAAAGTTCAGAGATCTTAGAAACACAAAAGGAAGTTAAGTGGTTAGCTCTGAGTCCAGCTGGTCACTAGACTATAGTGGCCAGGGGCACAGAGGATGGAAGCAAAGTCAGGAAGGATAGCAAAAGCAGCCAATACTGACGAGCCACCTTCCAAACTAAAATCAGAAAGTATACAGAAATCCATGAGTACAGCAGCAGTACTGTGCATACACAGTGCTCAAATGAACTTAAAAAGTCAATAACCTTATGCTATGTACAAGCCACTTTGCCTGCAAGTACTTTCACGCTTTCCTCACTCTCCCCCACTGCTTTAAATAGGCTGTCTCCACACAGACATCATGCAATCATACAAAACATCTGTATAGTCAGCACAGACCTCCTTAAACAAGAATGAAAGACAAATAATAAGTGAGCAAAAAATACATGCCAAAAAGTATCCTGAATATACAAAGGCTTCATTCAAAGCCACACAAAAACTTTATTAGTAAAATAAACAAAAATCACTAATGGGAAAAAATATCTAAATGACCAAAATGTACACAAGATACTCACCAATTGAGAATGCAAATAAAATGAAAATTGGCAATCAAAGTTCAAGCCAGGGAATGTAAAAAGCAGTGGGCTTTTTCTGTGGGCTGGGCTGCAGCTCAGAGGTCAAGTGTTTGCCTGACACATGTGAGGCCCTGGGTTTAATTCCTAGTAGTGAGGAAGGAAAGGCGGGGAGGGGAAGAATACATGAGCCTGTGATGACTTTTAGGACTTTACTCTCAAGAAGATTGTCACTTCCTAGCACCACACTGGGCTCTAATTTATTAAGAAAATAGGAAGTACCACATCAAAAGTTTACAATCTTGGGCTGGAGAGATGGCTTAGCAGTTAAGCGCTTGCCTGTGAAGCTTAAGGACGCCGGTTTGAGGCTCAATTGCCCCGGACCCACATAAGCCAGATGCACAAGGTGGCGTATGTAGCTGGAGTTTGTTTGCAGTGGCTGGAGGCCTTGATGTTCCCATTCTGTCTCTCCCTCTCTTTCTGTCTGTCACTCTCAAGTAAATAAATATAAACAAAAAAATTTTTTTTAAAGTTCACAATCTCCAAAATGTCAAAACCAGGAAGTCTTCCTCTCTCAAGGAGAAGGAATCAGATTAACACTTCCATACAATGTGTGAGCATAAGTACTTCCTTGGCCAAATGTTTTGAGTTTAACAAATTTAAGTATCAAAATGATATGTACAAGAACATTTGAAAGCTATTTAAATGTCCCTACTGTCTTCTTGATGCTTTTATACTGGGTTTAAGTCCTCTACTTAAGGAGTCCACAAGCAGGTTATTATTTATGACGGGGGTGTGAGTCAGGACGACCCCAACATAAACTAGAAACCAGCTGTGGCATGGGGTGGGGGCGGGGGTGGGGAAAGACACGTTTCCCTACACTCAAGTCCATTTTCTCTGCAAGAAAGGAAGGCGGCCTTCTCTAGACACTCAAGTGCTCACCCTCAAGTGTAGAGTCCTCCTTGAATGGAGACTGTAGGCTGTTGTATTTGGCTGTGTGCTGCTCTGTCATTCGAAAAGCTGCTTCTCTTTTCTGGGAGTTCATGAGTCATGACCCCAACACACGTGTCACTAGGAATCCTACCTACTTAAGTTGCTGCTCAATATTGCAACACATTAATGTCCCCCTGAAACTACCTCCTCTAATGGAATCTAACCTTACAGGGCTCAGGTGACTTACTGCAGCACCGAAGCACTGCAGGTTCAGAACGGAGAGGAGGGGCTGCAGAACAGGTGGAGAAATCTTCCCCATGACTCAGATATGCACGGTTGTGCTCTGCCACTGAAGGGCACTTCTATTTCTCAATGCCAGCCTCTCTCCATTACTCCTGACATCACTGCTATGGGCTTTCTGTATCTGTTTATTAACAACTGTTGCCGCCTAGCTTACACTCGGCCTCTCAGACTACGTACCGCACCTGCTGCCAATCAAAAATAGCCAGAACCTGATTCTGCACATTCCCCTACACAGACACTGAGCTGTGTTGGGCTCAACAAGCAGTAGTGTGGAACTGGAAAGTTGTATTGTAATACAGTTCTCCTAAATAAAATACTGAAATCACTCAGGAGAGCTTAGACACATGAAACAAAGGTTGTGGTTCAGTTTCAACACGAGTGCAGGTAGACTCTCCTGAGATACTTTTAGAACTTGAAGGGACATGATCTAAAGTATAATCAAACTTATGCTGACCCTAGGGAAAAATATGATTATAGTGTGGCAGGTACCTCCTTAACTTGTGAAGAATTTGAAGTCCTTTAATTTTCACCAGACTCTAGCCTCTTGATTAGATTTATATAGGTATATACCTTAAGGCATTCTATTTCTTGTAAATTTTCAATGGAATGAAATAAATACAAATTCTGAACTATGATATGCAAGTCACCTTTTACTATCTGACTATCTATAATTGCTCTTTGGGAAGAAGTGATATAATTTGAGTGGTAATATATTTTCAAAGAGTCCAGAATATGCCCTAATGTTAAAAAAATTATTTTGAGTTCTTAAAATCTCTTATCTGCTTTAAAGCAGAGCTTTCCAAAAGAGCTCAATTACCAAAAATTCACTTGCCCAGTTGAACCATGACAGATTGATTATGCCCAGAAGTGGGAAGTCTCCACACCAGAGACATCATCACAAAACTATAGTACCTTCTATTTATTCTCCTAAGAGCTCATTTATCATTGCACAAAAATCATTCATTTTGCCATAGTGTCTTTCCTTCCCTTCCTCAGTAAATAGGCTTCAATTATAACTACCCGTTTGATTCACATATATCTACAATTAAATGCTTTTTTCTCTTGCTAACACATCTTTTGTCAATTACAGGCCTTCCACTACTGAACCTAAGGGGGTACAGGAAATGTTTGCCTTTCCTGACAACTGAAATTGATGACCTTATCATTATTTGTGTGCATATGAGAACCATGCTTTCTTATTAAATGCAACTATTAACATTTAACACTTCCTCTTTAAGTCTTCTTCTTTCTTCAGTTTTCTATAAACTTTATCTTAATCTTTCTCCTAGACTGCTTTTAAGTATTATCCTCCTAAGTATAATTAATACAAATAATTTGCTTCCCCTTTCAACTTCTGATAAGTTACAACATATAATTATTTGAAACACTGCTCACTTTTTGCCAGTTGAAAAAAATTCTAGGGAATAATCAAGTAAAAATATCCTGTTAATCTGGGCTGGAGAGATGGCTTAGTGGTTAAGCACTTGCCTGTGAAGCCTAAGGACCCCAGTTCAAGGCTCGATTCCCCAGGACCCACGTTAGCCAGATGCACAAGGGGGTGCATGCGTCTGGAGTTCCGTTTGCAGTGGCTGGAGGCCCTGGCGCACCCATTCTCTCTCTCTCTCTCTCTCTCTCTCTCTCTCTCTCTCTGTGTCTATCACTCTCAAATAAATAAATAATAATAATAAAAATTTTAATAGCCTGTTAATTAAAGAAAGCAAGTTGCTATTTCACCAACCTCTAGGAAGTGGAGGCTTTCTGATATAAATTAACACAGTCATACACACAAAGAGAATTACCTGGTACAAGACAATGCCACTGCCCTTCACCAGATTAAAACTGTGAAGATGATGATAAAAATAAAATGGCATATTAGTCCACCTTGGCACAGGAATTATTAAGCACTTTCTACCAAGGTAAGAAGAATACACCATAGGGACAAGTTCCTCCTCTGGGACTGACTTTCTGCTTAAGGTCTCAGTTCTCCGAAGGTAACCACAATTAGCCAGCCTCTCATGGCTCAGAGTGCAGGCAGACTGTACCCACAATTGAAATAGACTTTCCACACAGCAGCCTTGGGTACTTCCCCACTTGCAAGCCAGCTGGGCAGAAAAACAGCAGGTGTGATATGCCTCCTGCCTTCCTGGAAAAAAATCACAATCCAGGGTACACACCAGGTTTAGTCTCTAAACCCTGACTAGCTGGTAAAATACACAGTAACTTTACAAGCTTGCCAATGACTTGTGACTCTGCCCTTTTGCACTATCTCTAATTACAAACCTCCTAGGGAGGAGGTAAGTGGTTCACCACTGACCAGACACAGCTAGTTTGGCTGTCTGTCCCCACACCCTCTGAGCTGTGTGCCCTACTGCTGCACCTCGGGACAGACACACCTACCTGTTGGCAACCAAAGCTCAAGGTTTTTCTCACCTTCTGTTGAAACATCCTTCCTCACACTTCAGAAAGAACAGCCTCTCTTTCTGCAAAACTCAGCTCAAATGCCCCTTACTCCAGGACCAAATCTTTACCCACTGAGCAGCCACAACACATTCTTCCAGTTTCACCATGAGCCAGCCGTTAAGGGGGTGGACCTGATGCCCCCAAGTATAATTCCACATTATCCTCCTGATCTCAAGAGGGTAAGCACATGATAAGTGTTTAGTGAATGGATGAGTGCATAGATAAATCAAACAATAAATGAGCAAACAAATTAAATGACGAACTAATGAACTCTCTCTCACACTGGTGCTGGGAGAGAAGGATCAATGTTCCATGCAAATCTTCACATTAAGTCTTGGCTGATCTCTGAGAACACTGGGCTACTCGTCTCCTTTTAGCTACTCACCCAGCTGCACCTGCTCATTTCACTACTCCACTTTCACCTCCAACTCCTACCTGAAGTAATGCTCCACCGCCTACTCGCGCCCGCTCTTCATTTCACAACTGCTCTTGTGAGTGCACACCGTAACTTCCTTGTGTTCATTTCTATATAAGGAAGCTATAACCATTTTCACACTTTGTTTTTACTTTCTTTTGAAATCATCTAACATCTTCAGTAAAATTGGAGAGAAATTGTAGAAGCAGATAATATATGGTCAAAGAACTGCTTGAATAAAAACCTGCAAAATACCAGTCATTTTCTACACCTGATATTGACAAACCCTTCACCTCAATTTTTGTCTCACAGCATCGACTTTCAACAGCATTACAACTTCTCAAGTTTTGTACTTGGATAAGGTTAAACAAACCACAAAATTTATACACCTACTGTTCGTAGTACCACATGTTACAAGTCTTGTGCCAAGAGCTTTCACATGAACAGTGTTCTTTCCCATGCAGCCCAAAGGTTTGCGTTTAGAAAATGTAGGCTGAGACTAGGGAGATGACTCAATGGTTAAAGGCAGAGGTCTGCAAAGCCTGATGGCCTGGCTTTAATTCCCTTAACAGTCCCATGCACAGAGGCAGGCCTGCAGCGATGGGAAGGCAGAACGTAAAGCTCTTGACCAGTGAGTCTGAAAGTCAGGGTGTTGCCGGGCAGTTATCGGAGGTTAAGAAACCCTGTCTCGGGCTGGAGAGATGTCTCACCAGTTAAGACGCTTGCCTGCAAAGCCAAAGGACCCAGGTTCCATACCCCAGGACCCACGCGCATGCACCTGGAGTTCGTCTGCAGTGGCTAGAGGCCCTAGCGTGCTCATTCTCTCTCTCTTTGCCCCCACCCTCTCAAATAAACGAATAAATAATTTTTTAAAAAAAGAAAGAATGGGCTGGAGAGATGGCTTAGTGGTTAAGCGCTTGCCTGTGAAGCCTAAGGACCCCAGTTCGAGGCTCGATTCCCCAGGACCCACATCAGCCAGATGTACAAGGGGGCGCACGCGTCTGGAGTTCGTTTGCAGTGGCTGGAGGCCCTGGCGTGCCCATTCTCTCTCTCTCTCTTTCCCTCTCCCTCTCTCTGCCTCTTTCTGTCTGTTGCTCTCAAATAAATAAATATTTTTTTTAAAAAAAAAGGAAAGAAATCCTGCCTCAAAGAAGGTGGAGAACAGACACCTTGAGGTTGTCCTCTGATCTCCACAGTCACATTGTGGCACATGCACTCACACAAGCACACAAATAAATAAATGAATAATTTTTTTAAAAGAGAACAGAGGCTGAAAAAAAAAAGATTAATTAAAAACTGGAGGCTGAGGAAGGATTTGCTCCAAAAGTCACTTTGCTAGTTAGTGTTGCTAGCTTTACACGCAGGCTGGTTCAGACATCATGCTTTTTTACTAAAACCTTGAAAACGTTAGGCCTTCCTCTATACAAATAGAATGATGGTGCAAGATAGAATTCCCCAGGCATCTTCACTATTACCAGCTACTAAGATGTCATTCCCCATTGTTAGATCATTTGTTGAATCCCTGGGTGCTACAAACCACTAACAACCACAGAAATTCCTAGTAGAAATAAATCTAGGCTCAGATGCTCCCCTAAGCACGACAGTAACTGTTCCAGGTGCTGGAAGCAAACAAAATCCTCCTGTTACTAAGACATTTGGGGTTACCAGCGATTCCCCAAAATACACATAGAACATAAGAACTAGGGAGTGGTGAGGCCATAGAGAAAAACCACTATGCAGAGCAATGTCAAACTGGTACAACCTAAGGTATAAACCTTCAGTGTTCAGCAAACACAATAGAAACATGTTTACCTTTTGACATAAACAAGTCCACAGGTAAAAATTTTTCCCAAGGAGGAACTATGGCTTAAAAGTTTGTATCCCCTCCAAAACTCATGGTGAAACTTATTATTAATTCTCAGTGCAAATATACAAAAAGGGTAGCCAGTGCACAGTAGAGGCATAAACTACAGGGATACTCTAGTGGGTGGGGCTAATGTCCTTAGAAAAGAACCCCAGAGAACAAATTTACTCTTTCTAACTCTTCTGCCCTATAAGCATAGTGTGAGAAAATGTCACCCATAGACCAGGCCCTAACCAGACCCAAAATCTGTCCATATGCTGATCTTGGACTTCCCAGCCTTCAGAACTATGAGAAATTAATTTCTGTTATTTATACATTTCCTAGTCTGTGATATTTTGTTACAGCAATAAGAATGGACTCAGATGAAAAATAACTGGATATATTCTGAGATATGTGGATAAAAACCACATAGCAGAATACATGTACAAACGTATTATGGCACATTATACAATAACTAAGAATGAATGACATACATACTTTTATATATATGTATACATGTGTATATATATATATATATATATATATATATATATACACACACACATACATACACACTTACTGTTCTGCTAAAATCACAATGTATAAAAATCAAATTATAAAATATGCAACCTTTTTTTGAGAGAAAGCAAGAGAGAGAGAGAGAGAAAAAAAATAGGCACACCAGGGCCTCAGCCACTGAATTCAAACTCCAGATGTTTTCACCACCTAGTGGGCATGTGCAACCTTGCACTTGCCTCACCTTTGTGCATCTGGCTTATGTGGAATCTGGGGAGTCACACATGGGTCCTTAGGCTTCACAGCCAAGTGCCTTAACCACTAAGCCATCTCTCCAGCCAGTGACCTTTATTTTTGTTAAAACTGTGAATGTATTTTTAAAAGCCTACATGGGACACTTCAAGTTCCTTGTTGTCTGAGAAAGGCTGTACTTTCCTTTCAAAAGCCTAGCTTTGCCCTTTGTATCATTGTGTTTCCAGCCACTGTGTATAGCTTTGTTCCAAATATTACATGTACTTTCTTTTTAATCTTTCCCCTTCCATTGGCTTCTTTCTCTCTGTAAGCAAATATGGTCAAGTCTTCCCATAATCTTCCATGATGAACCTTTCATACTGAGCCACCTTTGCTTGTGTGTGTGGGGGGGGAATACCTCACTATCATATTTCTCATCTTACCCAAGGCCAACTCCTTTACAACACACTAGGTTGAGGCTGCTCCCACCAGCTCTGCAGGTAATGGATTAAAAGGCAAACCCTGTCTTCAAGGAGACAGAGAAATAGCTTGAAGAGGAAGGGAAACTGTTTAGAAAATCAAAGGCGCTTTTCTTTAACCTTCAAGCTGAACGATGGCCCCAAGGGTACAGAAGCCACCTGGGTAGTGGACATCAAGAAGGCCAACTGCTCAATCACCATGGCTGACTCAAGACTTGGTAGCTCTGATAACTGGTACCAAGAGTCCTCAGCCAGCCTTCTAAGTGCAATAATTACAGGCAAGCATAGCCATACAGGACTTAGCTCCTACTTTCAACTTTCTGAGGAATGATGTCCGTTCTTAGACTTACAGGAAATCTTACACTGAACATTTAATTTCTAGAACCTAAGCACAGGTTCTGTACCACATCAGGAAAGAGAAGTAACAGATTGCACATAAAAAGTCCCTTTTAGAGCGCAAAACAGTTCTTCGCTGCAGTAAAGGGCACAGAAAATCTTTTTTTTTTTTTTTTTTTGAGGCAGAGTTTCACACTGGAACTATGTATGTAGTCTTAGGATGGCCTCGAACTCACAGCGATCCTCCTACCTCTGGCTTCCGAATGCTGAGATTAAAGGCCTGCGCCACCACGCCTGGCTGGGAAATATCTTTGATGTATGTGGCACTATTTTCTCCCAATCCCCACTGCAAGGGTGAATTTTGAAAGATAACATCCAGCAAGGTAGTTCATGCTTGCAACTCCAGCACTCAGTAGGCACAGGCAGGCCAATCACAAGTTTGGGACTAGCCTGAGCTACACAGTGAGATTCTATACTCAATAGCCACAACAGAAGGCCACACTCTTCATCTTTCCTTCAGATGGACAGATGTAACATACAAATGTAATATGAAGTAAACATCCAAAAGTATAATCTAGTTAGAACATACTACAAACTTAGTTATAAAGTACGTTTAGTGACCTAAGAATGCAGCACAACAATACAAATCTGGTTCATAGGTAAGAGGAGTACTCCAAAAATTATATTAATAAAATCCACTTGGTTTTCTTGTGGTTTTTTTTGTTTTTTATTTTTATTTTTTTGTTTTTGTTTTTGTTTTGTTTTTGTTTTTGTTTTTGTTTTTTTGGTTTTTCGAGGTAGGGTCTCACTCTAGCCTAGGCTGACCTGGAATTCACTATGGAGTCTCAGGGTGGCCTCGAACTCGCGGCGATCCTCCTACCTCTGCCTCCCCAGTGCTGGGATTAAAGGCGTGTGCCACCACGCCCGGCATAAAATCCACTTGTAAGCAGATGTGTGTGATTCAGAACACATCTTTCTATCACAGTAATGTCATATGGTAGTCACCCCAGTCTGACTCACAAACCTGGCTAGGGGTGTAGGGTGTAAGAGCCTTGCCCCGCATTTCAAGGTAAGATATTTTGAAAAGACATCCCAGCTCCAGAACTCCCACTCTGGCATCGCTGCAACAATTGTCCTCCTGCCCAATCCTGCTTCCTTCCCTCTCCCACTTCCCAGCAAGCATCCTGCCTATCCCCTGTCTCACAGACTACTTTCAAGGATCGAAGACAAACAGCTAATGTTTCATTAAGCCTGGCACTGTTCTCATACACTGCATCTTTAATATATAATAAATACAAATATCTTGCTAAATATACACTGGGGAGTACTATAATCTTTTTATATATGCAGAAACTAAGGCTCAGAGAATTTAAATAACTTGCCAAGGTTATTAGGAAAAAAAAAATAAGAAGCCAATTTGAATCAGTGTCTGCCAAATCCAACACCAATCACTAATTCCTTCTGCTCCAAAAAGTTGTTCAATGCCTTGGAGCAGCATCAGATAGGGTCAGAACCACATCAGCCTGCAAAACAGAACTTACTGAAGTACTTAGAACCCAGGACCACTAAAAACTACATATACCATGATCAAGGTTTCAAATATTTTTAGAGCACAAAGGAAAGAACAGAGGCCTAATGGAGGCAGAGCTTGGAAATGAAACTACATCATGCAGTGCCTGATTATGGAGTTCTAGAAATCATGATTGGCAAACCCTGTCCACCTACAATTGAAATGCTAAAGTATGTGCAGACAGATGTTTCCTGCATACAAAGAAGATGGCAGCTCCTTGTGTTTCCTTGTTCTACACTCCAATCCCGCTTCATAAGGTAGTTTAATAAATTAGGGGGTACAGCATTCTTACTCAGATGCTCTAGTCCAACTGCTTCAAGCACAACCACACCATAGCTTCTCCACACAATCCCCAGCTACAGTCTTCTTTTATAGAATAAGGAGTTATTTATACCTACAGTGAATAGCTAAGAGCTACCTTGCCCTGGCAGCCACACTGCCCAATAGCTACAAGACATAAAACCATTCTACAAATACGAAACAAGTACAAATAAAAATTATTAGAGTTATTAAGTTTATATGTAAATACAAAACCTGACTTGATCAGTGAGAATAAATTTTAACAAATATAAAGTGAGTACAAGGCCAGCATATGAACTACATAGCACTTTCTTAAGTTTTTTTTTTAAAAAAAGCTTAACAGATTGTAAATTTACTAAGTCCTTGGATGTTTTGATTGATAATATTCCTAATCACAAAATCTAGTGCTACAGGTTAAAACCTGAAACATACTTAAAAATGCTAAATGGGCCACTTAATATTATTTTAATTTAAAAATTGAGCCTTTGTTTACTCTCATGAGTTCACTTATGTCTATTGCCCCTCTTGTGCAAATTCACCAATGCCACCTGTCTAAGAACATCTACATTATATTTTTAGAAGCATTTGCAATGTCCTTATTCACTGATTTTTGCACACCGGCCTCAACACCCATGTTCGGTTATCACTGTCAAATTAGAATGAATTCTCCAAATTAGATGGAATCACTGACAGACAGCACGCCATGACACTGCCAACAACTGAGCATCATCAAACTCAGCTCACTGCTCTTGAAGTGTGCCGCTACTGTGACCCTGATTATGGCAATGTTTGGGTCTATTTCTTCTTTTTCTCCATGTGTTCAATAAAACAAGCACCTAATCAGAAATGCATACCTTTACAAAAGTATATACACTACTGCTAAGTCCATCTTAATTTACCATTTCAAAAATAATAATGGGAGCATCACAACTAGTTTAATGTTTTCATCCTAGGAGAGGTACCACCCTGCCTAAGTAAACACTCTCACGCCAATTTAAAGTGCTTAGTTAGAAAAATAGCCAACTTGAAGGGTCCACCTTAGACAAAAAGAAAAGACAAAGAAAGCAGGAGAGGAAATGAAAAAGGAAAGAAAACCAGTATGGTCAACCAGAAAGGGATACACTGTACGAGGACCAAGATGCCCCTACTTGATGACCACCACAGCTCCCATTTACACACAGTACTTAAAACATTCTAAGTGGATAATGTCTTTGAATAAATAAATAATGGCTATCATCCATTGATCATGTATTTTCTGTAAGGAACTTTACTAATGTTAACATATAATAAGCCTGTAAAATAACAGTAACTGAGGACTTCTAAGAGAACTCTGAGCCTCACAATAACTACATGAGGAAATAGTGTTTTTATTTTTTTCCCCCCTTCAATCTTACACATGAGGAAAATGAGGCTCAGAAAAAGTGGCCATCCCAAGATGACAAAGCTCGAAGTGGCTGGGCTGGGAGTTACCTCACCCAGAGTCAAAGTACCTTCCTCTATACCCCACCACTATCAAAATGAAAGCTAAAGTGGGCTGGGAAAAATAAGAACATGCATAGGCTGGCCAAAAGTATTATGAAATATGCACAAACGGAATTAGGTTTGCTCCTGAAAATAAACCTTCCGATTTCAGAACTGCCCCCGACACAGCCAGTGAGAGGGGGCCTACAGTTCTATTTCTAATGAGCTACAGGGAATCTCCGATGTCGGGGAGCACTGTGGGGTTCTTTGTAAGTACTGTAACGTGTTTAAAAACATTACCTACATACCGATGGCTTCAAATGCTGAAAGCTGTGTGTTCAAAACCAGATATGTCTATTCCTATCCGCTTTCGTTAAAACAGACCTATATATTCTCTTCCCTGGGGGAAAAAAAACTGCCGGGACCAGAGGAATTCGAGAAAAAAAATTGTCTAAATAAGCGCCTAGCACCCTGTCACTTTACACAAACCATGTCTCTGGTGGCGAGGGCAGAAAATCATGTCACGTTTTCACTGTCCCGTGCGGTGTCCCTTTTCCCAAAGCCTGACTAGGCTTCTTCCTAAAAATGTGCAACAGAATTATACAGAGGACGATTTCTGCTGCTGCTGTTGTTGAACTCTGGACAGGCAACGGAAGTCAAGTTCAGCTTCTCTTCCTCCCTCCCTCCCTCCCTGAGCCTCCAGAATGACAGCGCACCCGTGACACCCATGCACGCACGCCTGCCTCGGTGCAAGGGTCTCGGGCCTCTGCACCTGTGGCATCAAGACAGCGAGCAGGGGGGTCGTTTTGCAGGGCATCGTGGTGGCATCACTGGGGCGGAGGGTGGGGTGGGCAAAGACGCAATGGGTTGGAGGGAGCCCAGGATAAGAATGGACCCTGGTGCCCAAGTTTTCAACGGGCTCATTCTTCTGCACTCACTCGAGGCAGCTCGCTCTTTCTCTCTCTCTCTCTCTTTTCTTTCTTTCTTTCGGTTTCTTTCTTTCCTTCTCCCTTCCTCCCCCCACTCGCAGCCCAGAGCCCCGGGACGTGGGGGACACCCCAGGGCGGGCTGGGGTGCGAGCACTTCCTGACTCGCATCGTGCACGCGCGGGCCCGCGCCGTCCCGGGGCTCCCGGGGAGGAGGAAGTTGGCGCCCGGCCCGGCCCGGCCCCGGCCCGCCGCGGCCGTCTTACCGTTCTTGGCGTCGCCCGCGGCGTGGACGGCGTTGGCGGCGCCCGTGCCCGAACCTCCGGAGCCCGCCGCTGCCCCGGAGCCCGCCGAGCCGGGAGCCGCCGCCGCTCCTCCTCCTCCTCCTCCGGCACCGGCCGCCGCCAGGGCCGCCGCCGCTCCTCCGCCTGCTCCTCCGGCGCCCGCCGCCAGGGCCGCTCCTCCGCCCGCCGCCGCCGCCAGGGCCCCGGCTCCATTTTCCTGCTCGTCGCCGCTGCTGTTGGCGCGCTTGTTCTTACGGCCGCCTTTGCTGCTCTTGGGGTTGGGCATGTCGCTCGGTGGCGGGCGCCGCGCGGGCCCGGAGGCGGCCACCCCGCCGTACCCGCTCGGCTCCGGACGGCCGCTCCTCCTCGTCCTCGTCCTCAGGCGCCCGTCGAGCCGCGCGACCCGCGCCGCGCCATCCCCGCCGCCGCCACCACCGCCTTCCCCGGCAGCCTGGAGCCGGCGCGCGGCCACCCGAGGCTCCGGGGCCCGGAGCGCCAGGGACAAGGCGGGTCTCGGGCTTGTTTTGATTCGGCTGCGCGGACACGCTCGGGCCCCGCCCCCCGCGCGTGACGGCATGGGCCTGGGGGGCGGGGACAGTCGGGCTGGCCACGCCCACACGCTGACTTCACGGCCCGCCCTGGGGCCCCCGCGTGATGTCACGCTCTGCCCCCTCCCCCCCCGCCGCGCCCGCCCTCCGATGACGTCACCACGGCGCTCCGGCCAGGCCGCCTCGCCCTGGGGCCCTGCGCCGCCATTTCCCAGGGAGACCTCCCGGCTTTCTGAAGTTGTTCCCTGATGGGGAAGGAAACGTGGGTCTCCAGGGCCTGGAAAAACAGGCAGGTGACCCAGAGCAGGAACGCAAAACAAAGGGCTTTGGAATAATAATCCAGTCAGTGAGTTCCTGGACGGTAGGGAGGTCGACTCCTCTCAGTTTGTAGTTAATTTAAAAAAGACCCACCACGCAGGGACCTACTACATGTGACCTGTTGTTCAAACAAGAGCCACCACGCGGGGACCTACTACATGTGACCTGTTGTTCAAACAAGACCCACCACGCAGGGACCTACTACATGTGACCTGTTGTTCAAACAAGACCCACCACGCGGGGACCTACTACATGTGACCTGTTGTTCAAACAAGACCCACCATGCGGGGACCTACTACATGTGACCTGTTGTTCAAACAAGACCCACCACGCGGGGACCTACTACATGTGACCTGTTGTTCAAATAAGAGCCACCATGCAGAGACCTAACTACATGTGAGCTGTATATTTAAACAAGACCCACCATGCAGGGACGTACTACATGTGACCTGTTGTTCAAACAAGACCCACCACGCGGGGACCTACTACATGTGACCTGTTGTTCAAATAAGAGCCACCATGCAGAGACCTAACTACATGTGACCTGTATATTTAAACAAGACCCACCATGTAGGCATCTGACTTAATGTTGCCAACAGGCTCAGTCTGAGGAACCCAGGTCTGTGGGTAAGAGAGCCATGCCTTGAAAGAGGATGAGCACATGAGGAGATTAGAAGGTGACACCTGTGACCATATGATGGCTGGGGACCTCTGCAAGAGTGTCACGCAGTCTCCTTTTCCACAACTCTATTCTGCCTTTGACCTTGGCCAGATTCCTCCCATCCCTCTGGTATCAGCCTGTATACCTACATGTCTTCCTTCCACTGAGTCACCTTCCCAGGAAAGCTCTCAGTGTATTTCTCTTGTCTAGCTCTAATTATCTTGGCAGTAGATATGCTTGCTTATTTCTTGTCTGTCTCCCTCAACTGAAACCTCCAAAGACGGGACATTTTGTCTTGTGCACTTCAGGGAGCAACTAGCAGAGACTGATATGTTGAATATTTAAATTAGGTTCTTGTTCATGAATTAAGGAGGAGACTTTTAGTCAACAGTTTTACAGTTTCTCTTCCTACCGGGTAATCCTAACCCTGCTATTCAGTCAAGACACTGTGGCTATTTTCTGAAGCCTAGAGAGAAAGCAGGGGAAATTCTGAGAAGGCCCTCTGCAGGTTCACCACTCGGGATTCGGGGGAGCAGAGCCTGGACCAATTGGGCATACTGCATGCTCTGCAGCATGATGGACCTTTTAGCAGGAAAATGAACCTTTTCGTTCAATATAGTATATATTGGAGCACAATGACCCCTTAGAAGGACCTAGTTTAGTTAAATAGATTGGTAAGTAAATAGACAGGCATTTTGTGTCTATATTTTATTTATTTATGTATTTATTTGAGAGAGAGAAAGAGGTAGATAGAGAGAAAAAGAATGGGCATGCCAGAGCCTCTAGCTGCTGCAAATGAACTCCAGACACATGCTGCACCTTGTGCATCTGCTTTACATGGGTCCTAGGGAATCAAACCTGGGTCCTTTGGCTTTGTAGACAAGCACCTTAACTGTTAAGCCATCTCTCCAGCCCTTCTGTCTATATTTTTGTGTCACACCCCCCCCATAAGCACACATGTGCAAACACATACTCACTCTCACTCTTAGACACGAGTACAGCAGTCTAACCCACAGGCAAGATCAAAATATCTATTCCTAAAGCACCTTTTGGCTACGTTTTAAAAAATTTTTTTTGTTGTTTATTTATTTATTTGAGAGTGACAGAGAGAAGTAGGCACAGAGAGAGAGAGAGAGAGAGAGAGAGAGAGAGAATGGGCACGCCAGAGCTTCCAGCCTCTGTAAACGAACTCCAGATGCGTGCGCCCCCTTGTGCATCTGGCTAACGTGGGTCCTGGGGAATTGAGCCTCGAACCGGGGTCCTTAGGCTTCACAGGCAAGCGCTTAACCGCTAAGCCATCTCTCCAGCCCTACATTTTTTTTTTTGAATCATTAACACCCAGCAAAGTCTTCTGTGACAACCACAGCTAGATATGTCTCCATGGACTCCCCTACCTTCCTCACCGCAACAGCTTGTACACACAGTACGGAATTACTTAGTCATTCGTTTCTTGTCTGGGCCCCAATATGATGGCAGAAACCATCTGTCCTATTCATTGTCTTCTCTGTGCCTACCAAAGTGCACACCACATGATGTGGTGTGTATTAAGGACAGGAAAAACATAAATAAAAGATGTGGAGGTAGGTGCAGTAAGATTTAGTGCTCACTTGGAGCCAGGAGATTAAGGAATGGAATCAATCAAGAAAGTGAAATTATAACGGGACTTAATTAAATGGAGGCTTCAGTGGAAAGGCAATAGAGTAGTGCAAGAAGCTAATAAGTAAATGTGGGGCTAGAGAGATGGCTTAACAGTTAAGGTGCTTGCCTGTGAAGCCTAAGGACCCAAGTTTGATTCCCCAGAACCCACATAAGCCAGATGCTCATGGTGGTGCATGAGTCTGGAGTTCATTTGCAGTGGCTAGAAGCCCTGGTGTGCCCATTCTTCCTCTCTCTCTAATAAATAAATAAAAGTATTTTTTAAAAATAAATAAATGTGGTCCATTAAGTCTTAGCTTAATTTCATTTCTGTTATGTTTTACTAGAAGTCGTTAGGAGAGCTCAAAATATTTTAGTGACATTAATTTTGTTCTTTTTCCTTTTTTGTGAAGTTTTAGGCTAGAGTACAAGAAACTTTAGGTAATCATTTTCTTGAATAAGCACGTTGCTAGCGTGCCATATTGATCCGAGTTAGTGGGCACATACCCTGCAGACAGACATTCACACCAGCTGCCTCCCACCTCTGCCGAATTGAAACAAGAATTGGACACTTTCCCACAAAAAAATATCACAATTGGCTCAAAGCACACAGACATCCAGGCAGTTGCAGTTCTGGTTAATTGTGTGCACCACCTCCTTTTCATTCAGACTACAACAAAATGAAAAGGAGGAAGGAGAAGCAGGGCCATTGCTTCCACACTCAACCTTGGTAATCTATTTTTAGTCTTAGCCAAGTTGGACTCAGGAGCTGTAGTTCCTGCTTCAGTGCTACAAAGACAATACATAAAAATCAAGATGTTAAAAACAAAATGTAAGTGAAGTTAAAGGACCCTATTTCCTATATTCGTGTGGAACTCCTAGATAATCCTACTGTCTTAACCCTTTTTCCCACCATGTCAGAAAGAGAGAGAGAAAAAACGCTACTGAAAGAATAAAGATGATGGATAATGAGGCAGATTCCTCCTGTTAGATGCTTCCACAAGGAAATATTCAAAAGTTCCTCAAAACTGAGGAGGCTGCTATACTCTGTACATCTCGTTTGGCTTCTCATTCTTCAACTTTCCTGAAGTGATCTGAAATATACTTCAAAAAAAATTACAAAGCCAGGCGTGGTAGTGCACACCTTTTATCCCAGCACTGGGGAAGCAGAGATAGGCAAGATCCCTGTGAGTTCAAGGCCACCCTGAGACTACATAGTGAATTCTAGGTCAGCCTAGGCTAGAGTGAAACCCCTCTGTGCTTGGTCTCCTTCCTCTGATCATCACTGACCCTGGCACTCAGCTGTCTGCAAATGTAAGAAACAGCAGCCCATCAAGGCCTTCAGAGGTAACAATTTACACCTTTCAGAAAAGGGATAGACAGGGCTGAAGGGATGGCTTAGTGGTTAAGGCATTTGCCTGCAAGGCCAAAGGACCCAGGTTCAATTCCGCAGGACCCACGTTAGCCAGATGCACAAGTTCATTTGCAGCGGCTAGAGGCCCTGGCATGCCCATTCTCTCTCTCTCTCTCTCTTTCCCTCCCTCTTTCTCTGTCAAATAAATAAAAATAAACTATTTTTTAAAAAGGCTTTGTTGTGCTCAAACTCTTCCCCCCATAAATAAAAATATTTTTAAGAATTAATGAAATAACAATGTAAACACTATTTTGACTACTAAATGACATAGATTTGCTCTCTCATAGAACTTGTCAATTATCATTGTTAATGTTTTTCTCAAATATTTGTGCTCAAAGTCTCTTCAGCCTAATAGTTATGATTTTTTTTGCATTATTTCCATAATTTTTGAGCAGAGTCAGAATTCTATTCTCCATGACCCCAGAACTGCTTTTCACTACAACTTCCTTTTCCTTCTTTGCTCCTGATGGTCTCCCACCTCAGCCTCAGCGGAGTCACAGGCACTGGAAATTCCAGAATACTTCCTCCAAGAAACAGATTGAAAACAGTCTTTTCCAAGATAGGCTTCCCTCCCCACTCTCCCTAACTGCACACACTCCTGAGTTCACCTCCTGGCTGCCCCATGGTTTTCCAAGCTGTGGGTCATGTTTTGTTGGCCAGCGGACAGCCTTGGGTTTCTTTCTATGGATGTCAACAACATTATTTGAGACAAGGTCTCTCATTGGCATGGAGCTCACTTCATAGGCTAGAGGGGCTGACCAGTAAGCCCCAGGGATACTCCTGTCTCCACCTCCCGATCACTGGGATTATAAGCACATGCCACCACTTGTATTTGCACTCCTGAGAGACAACACCCAATAGGTTGTCCTCTGGCCTCAACATGCTGCATAAACACATGTGTACATACATGCACATACAGACAGACACACATATGTATTTTTTTTAGGCAAGCCCAACAGCCTGGCCTCTTTTTTTATGTGTGTGAGAGAGAGAATTGGCATGCCAGGGCCTCCAGCCACTGCAATCGAACTCCAGACGCATGCATCACCTTGTGCACATGTGTGACCTAGCACGTGCATCACCTAGTGCATCTGGCTTATGTGGCATCTGAAGAGTAGAACATGGGTCCTTAGGCTTTGCAGGCAAGCGCCTTAACCACTAGACCATCTCTCCAGCCCCACACATGCATTTTTTAAAAAGATGCTTATCACTGACCTAGATTTCATCTGAAAGGCCTGTATTTCCTCTCAATTAAACCAAAAGCTTTCTAATACTACCTTACTGACTTACTTAAGGAGCGTGCTCTGGTCCTTCCTTAGGCAACACGGCACAGCCCTCTCTGAACGCTTGTTTAAATACAGCACTAGTCGTTATCTACCTGGCACTTAACAAATGAGCCCACAATTCAGTGGCTGCAAACAGCAAGCCTATATGAGCTCACAGTTTCTAGGAATAGGAGGGCATGATGGCCTAGCTGGATCCTCTAAACTCCAGGTCATCCAAAAGCTGCAGTCCTGTCAACTGGGGAAGAACACTTTCAAACTCACTCTCAAGACTGTGGACAGATTCACCTGTTCAAGATCTTCTGCCCTGGACTTTTCTCAATTCCTTGTCACCTGACTGACATAGGGTAACTGATAGAATGGCATCTGGCCTCATCCAAGTATGCAAAGACAGAAGAGGAGAGGTCACATAAGCCAGAAGTTAGTCTTTTACGTAACCTAATCTTGGATGTATCATCCAGTGTTTTTGTATTACTTTACTTTCTAGAAGCAAGTGTTTAGGGTTAGCCCAAGCTCAACATCAAGAGATTCTACAAGGACCTTAATACTGTAGAATGTGGATAACTAGAATTCATCTCAACACACTGCTTATAATCTAAATTGTAATTATTATACTATAGATCTTAAAATATCTCCCGGTGCTAAAGGTTTGTTCTACTGAGAGGTGGTGGAAACGTTAGGAGGTGTGTTCTACTTGAAGAAAGTTAGTTATTAAGGTTATCCTTGAAGGTGTTATTAGGATCATAGCCTTTCTCTCTCTCTCTCTTTCTCTCTCTCTCTCTCTCTCTCTCCTTTACTTCCTAGGCACATAAGATGAGCATTTTATCCCAACACACTCTCCCCACTGCCATGTGTTGCCTGAACACAGGCCCCAGAGCAACAAGAGCCAAGTGACACAATGGAGAAATCTCTGCAAACAAGAGCCAAAATACCTCTTTCCTCCTTATAATTAATTTTCTTGGGTATTTTGTCACAGTGACAGAAAGCTGACTGCCACACTAATTCCCAGGGTTTAAAATTTATCATGTAAGAAGATAAAAGCAAAAAAAAAAAGAAAATGTCTTATTCTGACTTCTTTTTAAATTGTTTCTTTAGCTAATCTATCTTCAGTGATTTGAGATGATTACAGTTCAAGAAGTTACAATAGCTATTGCAAAAGACCTTTGCCTTTGTAGTCAAAGCACTGCTGATTTTTAGATCTGTCACAATCAGCATAGCACATTGTTGCGTCAGAAGGTCCACTTCAAGGATGCCATTTTCTTAAGTGTCAAGGATATTGCTAAGCTTGTTGCAGCAATTAATTTTGATTGGCACGATGAAAATTCTATCTCAGGCCCTCATTCTTCTTTGTTTCTATTTGGAACAATTTCTACCAAGACTATTGTAGGGAACACCAGTTATGTAAGATGTCTCTATTTCTATGATGAAGTAAGTCGTCAGTCTAGAAACTGTAGATTTTATGAGTCACTATATGCATTAGCATAGTAAGGGCATTAAGAAGTCCAGCAGAAGAGAAACACTCATTTTCAACTTAGAATCTCCAAATTTATACCATCTATAAATTCCTTTCCATTCATATGCTGTAGAGCCAAGGTTCTGATAAATACTTTTTGGGAAACAGTGCCTCGGAATGAACATGTGTCTTCCAGTACTG